>CM060186.1:33390580-36309972 GCA_030549335.1 Pontederia crassipes | reverse complement strand
CTAATTAACCTGCCTGAAACTTGGATAAAACACACTACGATCTGAAATTGCGGATGTAATCTAGTGATCATTAATTCTGATTCATGCGTACTATTTTAGTTTGACGAATGCTGAGAAGGAGATCACGCAGCTCAGGGTCAGCTTTGATCAGCTCGTACGGCAATCTGCCGTGCACGTAACTGAAACAGGAAGGAAACAGCATCATATATAAGTGAAGGACACAGCAATTTGACCAAATTCATTCACGTTTCGCTTCCAATAAGCCACGGCCAACTCTACTATATAATTATTTTGATTTCTCATGCATAACGAATTGGCATGGTCTAGCTATATATTTCATCAAACTAGCTAACATAACAGCAGGAGAGAAGGTTGCATTTGTATTCTGATTGGTCTCTGACCTACCTGTGATACTCGTCGGGATGAGCGTCGTATCCGAGGGCCTGAAACAATAAAAATAAGGTGGAACGACAACAGAATCTCATTAGAGACCAGGTTAGAGGGAAAACCTCTGCTTTGCTTTGCTTGCTTAATTAATTAATTGCTGATAATTGAGAGCAAGCAGAGGATTAAGTTGACATATATATATATACACACAAAGACGTACAATGAGCCCGGCGAGGGAGCTGCCGTAGGATCGGAAAAGTTCGACGCGCATCAAATAGGCTTTTTCCGCCGACACGCCGCACCTCATAGCAAGAAACCCTGCAAACAAGTCACAAGAAACAAACAAAGCAAAACCACCAGAAGAAACGAAAAGAAAACTGATCAGATCAGGTTGGTCCGTTAATTGTTCCACGGGTGGGTGGTCCATTATTCATATCATGATCATACGTAATTCATGTTACCTTCGATGTTCTTCTTGCAAGCTTGTCCAATGCCCAGGGCAGAGGAATACAAGGTGTCATCAAGGTCTGTAAAGCGTTTCAGGATCGATCAGCAAATGACTGGTGGTGGCCATCCGCGCGCGCGCGCGCGAGAGAGAGAGAGAGAGAGAACTATTGAAGATTAATACATATGTATTTTTAATCCCAATATATATGTGCTACCATACCTATCAGGAGGCAATCAATTGGAGACTTGTTAGCAGTGCGTTCCATGTTGGCCGAGGAAGAGAGGAATCAATCCCAAGAACGGAGATGGAACGAAACAGCGAATCAGAGAAGACGAGAGAGAGGGAGAGAGGGAGAAGGTGGCGGACAGGGTGTGAATTTAAAGGCATCAGATCAGACAACCGACAAGGTTATTACTCTAATTATTTTCAAATAGGGGTGTTCATTCATCCGACCCGTGAACGAACCCGACCCGATCACCCGACCCGTGAACGAACCCGACCCGATCGGGTCTCCATATTTTTTGGACTGCGACCCGAACCGACCCGACCCGGGCCGGGCCGAGTCGGTTCGGGTCGGGTGGTCGGGTTACTCGACCACCTTTTTTCTTTTTTTTTATTTTTTTATTTATTTTTTTTAATATAAAAAGTATTTATTATTTTATTTTTAATACAAAATAAAGTACTTTTAAATATCAAAAATATTATTTTAAATATCTATATACTTTTCTACATTTAAAATAATTTATTTCATAATTTTTATAAATTTTAAATGATATAAAACTATACATTTAACTAAAAAATAATTAAAAAACTAAAAATAAAATAAAAAAACCGAGTCTATCGGGTCAGGTCGGATCGGGTCGGGTCAGATTTTCGGGTTCACCGGGTCGACCCAACCCGATGAACACCCCTATTTCCAAACCACATGTATTAATTAATTAGTTAATCAATAATTAGAATTAGTTGGGTTGATGGGAAGACAATCTCCCTGCCTTAACCTTCAAGCAACGTTTCGAACGTGTCCAAATTCCAAATCACTTGCATCATTGTGATTCCGATGTTAATTTCCGAAAAGCACCTTAATACATATTATGCATCTTATGTAATAACAATTTGTAATAAGCAAATCAATAAATCGACGGAAGATGACAAATCCAGCTTGGTAAAGAATAAGTATGACTAGCATATCATTGCAGATTTTTAGTAATGAGCTGGAGACTTTTCTTTTTCCAACCCAAAACTAAAAAGTAAATTTTTTGAAAGGCACCTTGCGAGTTGATTGATGTAAATATGTAATTTGATTTATCCGATGATTTTTTTTAAGAAAGAAAAGGATGACCACCACTTAAGTTATCATTCAGATGTATATATATCATCAAAAGAGATCATCATATACACAAGAGCACTCTACAGTGGAGAGCAAGAAAAGAAGACAAAAGGTGTAAGCCAAAACCTTACTCCCAAAGAAGGTAACATATATGATGTACAATACTATTCACCTGAACGCTTTTCCCACAAAAAATGACACGGTTGCGCTGGAGCCAGATGGCCCAGGCACCGACAAGAAAAGTCGCCACAGGATGTCGCCAATCCAAACTCTGTCTGCGAAGCCTCCTCGCGTCCTGCCAGAAATCTACCATCGTCAGGGGAGCATCACCACAAATGGTCGTCCGGGACTACACCTCCCGGGACACCCGACAATTGAAGAAAAGATGTGTAACGTCCTCCTCTGCCTCCCCACATAGAGCACAGGAGGTCACGCATGCGGAGCCCACCACGCTCTATAAACTCTGGAGAGAATCCGCTCACGTCGCAAAAGACAAGCAAAAATCTTGACTTTCAGTGACGAACGGAAATGCCATTTGAGTCTACAATCAGCTCTGAAGTCTTGTGAGTCGGTGGAGACCGGAAGAAAGCTAAGATAGAGGCTCCGCGCGGAGAAAGAGTCCGCCAACCAAACCCAACCATCCGTCTGGGTCGGATGTGGGCGAAAAGGGGCAATCCTCTGGTGAAGTGCCAGTAAGTCAGAGACGCGCTGATCAGAGAGGGAAGTCCAGAAAAGGAGGGTCCACGAGCCGATCCCCGGGCCGCCCATCTCAGACCAACAGTCAGCCACAAAAGCATCAGGATGAGCTGCTAGAGCTAGTAGCCTAGAGAAAGAATCAGCAAGCGGGCCCCCTGGGAGCCAGTCATGATGCCAAAATGAGAATATCTTCCCAGAACCAAGCGAGGGGACAATGAAAGGTCGTATACGTTGAAATATAGCCGCCACCCCCTTTAGAGAGAAGATGCATCTCGTGGGACGGTGGGTCTAGAATCCCATGAGAGATCACGTTCGTAGCAGGTGAAAAAAATCTCCCTCCATAAGCTGTCATCGGGGCCCATAATCCGATCCACCCACCGGGCAAGGAGTGCCAAGTTGGTGCATCGGAGATCTCGTACTCTCAACCCGCCCTGCGATGTGGGCCTACAAATGCTGCTCCAAGCCACAAGGTGAGCCCGACGGGAAGTGCTGCAACTCTGCCCAAAAAACCTGCACCTTAAGGCGTCAATCCGTGATAATACCTGTGCAGGCATCTGGAACACCGACATGAAGTAGATCGGGAGGGATGAAAGTACTGATCGAAGTAGAATAAAATGACCGTCGCTAGATAAAAGCTGTGAGCTCCAGCCCTGGAGGCGGGCCTCCAAGCGCTCGATGACAGGAGTCCACCTCCGAGAACCGATATGACGGTCAGATAGCAGAAGTCCCAAATATGTGATGGGTAGGGCCCCCACCGGAGTGCGCAATTCCGCCGCACAGTGCAAAGTCTCCTTCGTCACCATGCCAAAAGGAATGAAGGATGATTTGGCATGGTTGATCTGAAGGCCCGAAGTGATGCCAATGAGCTCCACCAGAATAGCCACTCGTCTGACCTCAACCGTCGATCCCTCAATAAAGAAGACCGTATCATCTGCATACTGAAGTAGAGGCACCAATCCTCCGGCAAAATCACTGAAAAGGCCAGCCCGACATGCGTCCTGAGTACACCTAGCAAGACCGTCAACCGTCAGCGTGAAAAGTATGGGCACGAGGGGACAGCCCTGTCGGACCCCCCGTTGAGGCTGCACCCAGCCCCCGGCCATCGCCCCGTTGACTAGGACCGAGAAAGAAGCAGTAGTGATGCACCGCTTCATCCAGGCAATCCAAGTCGTAGGAAAACCTCGCACTTGTAAAGAATACCAAAGGAAGGACCATGAAAGAGAGTCATAAGCTTTGGAAAAATCGACCTTCCAAAGAAAGGCCTGACGAATGCTGCGCCTCCACTGTGCAAGAATCTATAAGGCCATCTGTGATGGATCTACCATGGATGAAGGCCGACTGGGTAGGGTGGATGAGATAGGGGAGCACCTCCCGAAGCCGGTTAGCCAATACCCGAGCCATCAAGAGATAGATGGCGTTGGACAAGGCTATCGGCCGGAAGTCCTCCACTCTGTCCGCTGGAGTGCGCTTCGGTAGCATGAAAAGTAGGAACCGGTTCAGACGCTCGAAGCCCCGGTTCCCACTGGAGAACTCCTGAATCACCGCCATAACGTCCTCCCTCACCACCGACCAGAACTCCCTGTAAAAGAAAATGGGGAAGCCATTCGGACCGAGGGACCCCTCCCCGTTGAGGTCGTGGAGCGCATCCATGACCTCGTCTTCGGTGATGGCCTGCACTAACATAGAAGATTGATCATGAGTGAGACAAGTAACCTCCCTGGGAGACCAGCTCCAAGCCGGTGGGGGCCACCGTCTGGAGAAGTCCCGATGGAAGGAGGCAATGGCGGCCCCGATGTGGTGGTGACCCGTAACCCTCTGTCCCATCACCTAAAGCTGATCGATCTTGTTTGCTCGCCGCCGCGAGCTAGAATAAAGGTGGAAAAATCGAGTATTAGCATCTCCCTCTTGAAGTCAGGTCTGGCGGGAGCGCTGCCTCCACTGGATCTCCACCAATCTGTCCTCCAATTGAATGGCTGACTCTGCCTGCCTACGCTGAGCCACCTCGATATTCGTGAGATGGCGGGCGTCCTCCTCCCGATCAAAGTGGGCGATCGTCTCTAAGGCCTTCGTCCTCCGTGCCATCCGAGCCTCTCGGATCAATCTCCGTCGGTCCTGAAGGAAGAGCCTCAGGCTGTGGAGCCTGGCAGCAAGCGTCCGTGCCGCAGAGTCGGAGGCCTTTAAGCTCTGCCAATGCCCGGCCACTGCCTCTCTGAACCCCTCCTCCAGAAGCCAGGACTGTTCAAAGCGAAAGGGGGGAAGGTAGGGGCTGACCGTCCCCGGACCTCCACAAAAGGGATGTGTGGTCCGAGAAAGGTCGGTCCATAGCTTGCACGTCGGAAAGCTGATGAGCCTCCACCAACTCCAACGAGTCAAGGAATCTGTCGAGCCAAAATCTGGATGTGGGTGTCGCTGTGCTCCGCCAAGTGAATCTACAGTTCGTTGCCGGGAGGTCGGACAACGACTGTGAATCGATAAAATCCCTGAACTCCCGAGCCCCAAGGTCTCTCCCCTGCCGTCTGGTGGGGCGATCATCCATGTCGAGCGTGACATTGAAGTCGCCCCCAATCAGCCAGCGGCCATCCGGGAGGTGGAGACGAGCCGTCAATAACTCCTCTCATAGGACCGCCCGAAGGGACCCAGAGCAAGGACCATATACGCAGAAGAGAAGGTAAGAGGATCCGTCTGTGCTGCATCTTAGGTGGGCAGTCATCGAGAACCGGGTTGTCCAGGAGGCCACCAGTGTAAACATCTTGACCTTTCAATCGATGATACATCCTCCCGAACGATCGACAGAACTGAGCGAAATATGCTGGGGAAGCCGAGAGCCACCGATCTGCTCCCATATCTGTGTAGTACACTTCATGAGTTTGGTCTCCTGCAGGAAGACCACATCGACCCCCCACTCCCTCAAATAGTGACCAAGGGTTCGACGTCTCCCCACATCGTCGAGGCCGCGAACATTCCATGTTAGCACCTTCATAGTGAAATTGTTCTCGTCCCGCATGTGGGTGATCCTCTACCCACTGCTAGCCGCCGTCGAAAAGTACCCCGCGCGAGCACCAAAAAATGTTGTGGGGGGCGATGGATGCCGAGAGGCCGCCTAGGGGCTTCGGGCCGCAAGCGTGGATGTCGGTTGACAATCCGAAATCCAACTGTGGCCGCCACCTCCTGAATGTCAGCGTCCGGTCGACCGGGGAGGAGAGCGGGTTCACTGTCCGCTCGGTCCGCCGCTGGAGAGGTGGGCGGCAGGGAGAGCCCCTCCGACAAGGACGCCGCCTACAGAGAGTCAGCCGCCAGGGAGGTTGTAGCTCGATTGCGTCGATGTCGCCAGTAGACGCGGGGGTTGGAGTTTCGGGCGGCCGCCTGCCCGCCACCCAGGGAGCCTGCACACCGTGATGATGAAGTGGCAGTCTGGGGGTTGGGAGGACGAGTGGAGGGGGGGAAGGGGATGGGGGCGTGGATGGAAAGGGGTCAGTGAGTCACCGCGTAGCCATCGCTTCGGTGGAGAGGTCGCCGGAGGAAGACGTAGCAGATCTGGCTAAGGGGGAGATTAATGGTTGGCGGCCGGAGGGAGACGTTGGAGGCGGTGTTGCGGTGCGGGCTGGGTCACGCCTGGATCGGGTTTGGGATGGGGGCAGAGCGTGGTTCGTAATGGGAGGTGGCCCGGGCCGGGTGTGAGGAGGGGTTCGGGTGGTGGGACCGGGTTGCTGGGAGGGGATGGATGTGGTGGGTTGTTGTGGTTGGGTGAACGGCACGTGGTTGTTTGAGATGTTGGTGTGGGTAGAAACGTTATGGTGAGGTGGCAGAGGGAGAGAGTGGGTACGTTTTTTAGATGTGCGGTTTGGATGTGGTGGGCCAGCTGTCATGGTGTTGGGCATTTGAAATAAAGATGAACCGTATAGCTCCTGCCTCCTGTGCTGTACGGCTGGCGGTGAGTGAGGCTGTTGCTCGGCAGGCGATGTCCCAGGGCGGCCGACGATGACGTCGGCCCACGAGCGCCCCGAACCAGCGTGCCGGAGGTGGAGGAGGTAATGGTTCCCGCCGGCGTCAAGGATGATTGTTGGGGGGAAACTTCCATCAGACCGGAGGGCGACCTCGACAGAGACGATGGACAAATCCGATGACCCCATCGTCGGCAAGGAGAGAGAAAGAGGGTCGCCGGAAGATTTGGCAATCATCAGGACAACATCCGGCTGCAGAAGGTGGAGTGGCAGACCCTGGATGTCGATGACGACTTTTTCCGGTGTCGCCACAGGTGTTGCGCCGTCCTCCTCGCGCCATGGCCGCCATCGCACTAGGACATCCGGCGTTATGTGAGATGGCGAGGCCAGGAGGGCCTCCCCCTGCAGAGGTGAGCCGGGAACGAGAAGCCACATCACCGGCGAAATGCGACTCAGGTGGAAGAGTGGTGAGGCTCCAATGTTCGCCATGACGGCCGTGCGGATGGCCGGCAGATCAGGGGGACTGCCGGTGAGCTCGCCGACAAGGTAGGAACGGAGAAACTCAGACGCCCGTTGCATAGAAGGAGGACAGAGGGACCGGCGGTGTCCCTCCTTCCCACACGCGAGACATCGGAGAGGGGCAGAGCACGATCTTGCGTAATGCCCCTCCCCCAAGCAACGGAAGCATTGGAGTACTAGTCGCCGGTCAGACCTGGACCGAGAGACGGTTGTCGACCCATCGTTCAGCTCTAGAAGACGTCGGCGCATCTTAGGTGAAGGTGAAGGAAAGGGACGATTCGCAGAAGAGACTGGTGCCCCAACAGGGATTGCTGGGGACGGGCGCCAGCCGGCAGGGGCTGCCGGTGACGGGAGGGAGGGAGAGTTTCTTCAGTTTTCTTTATCCGGTGATTTCACATATAAATATTTCAACCGAGCTCCTAGCATTTATTTTTCTTTTATCTTACCACATATTATTTGGAATCTTACTACATATTATCTGAGGAGGTGATGTGAACGAAAGAAAAGCAAACGGAGATGAAACAAAAAAAAAAAAAACAGTAATTATGGGGCGGAAACATTGTACTCCAATTTGAGGTTGAATTATTTTTCTTTACACCTCTTGATTTTTTCTTCTATTATCCGAAGGAGGCACTTTATTAACATATATTTCAAATATAGTCGATTTAACTATTAAGGGAAAATGATTATATTACAATATTTTAAGATTTTATGAAGTTAAAAAAAAGGAGGAAAGTAGAGAAAATTAGTTATTAGAACACGCAGGAAGAAAGGGTTATGATTCAAGTGTAGAAGAAAATAACTTGAAAGAATTATTTTATTTACATTAACACAGCCTTTCATTAAGTTCTATTTAAAATTTTATTAATATATTTTTAAATAACTATGAAAAGATAATTTCATCCGTACTTATTCAATATAAAAAGATATTTATAAACTAACAAAATGGACAATATTTCTTTTAAGGGTAGCACTATGTCTATTAATTATTATTTGATTCATGATATGATGAACGATGTATCAAAATAATTATTTAATTAATTAATTCAAATTAGTAAATAAACGCATGATGGCATCAGCACAAACATTAAATCCTTTTCTAAAATATATTTTTATCATTGTCAATTGCTTTTTATCTTTAAAATATTTTTTTTATAATAAAGGAGTAAGGGCCAATTGAGATTTCATAGTTATTAAAAAAATAACTTTAACAGATTTTGAATGGAATAAGATGAATAACTTAAATGTTAAATCCAGATAAAGTTTAAGAACTAAAATTTCAAATTTTATATAATTCATTATTAGATGCTGAAAAAAAGTATAATTCTAAACACGTTCATCTGGAGTGAACCGATGACTGCAAGAAATATATAATATGGAGAAATGTAGACAGTAAATGTTTATACATTTATTTTCTGCCACGGATGAATGAAGATACATACATCTAACAAGTGATCAGATGATGGCAACAGAACTCACAAATTGAATAGCAAACGCGTCCAATAGTTAAGGTGATAGTTTGGTTACAGGGAAATCCTCCTCCCTCTGACGACGCCATAAGAAATTTGCTACTCCAATCCAATGCGGATTGACCAGGAACTTCTTGTTCCGCACAGCCCAACGAGACTTCTCTGTACCCACATCAGTTGCTACCACATGAGTTATAGAAGAGTCAACCTCCTCGCAACATTTTGCCCCTAATCGTTCAGCCATCTTCCAGATTGGTTCATCCTGAAACCGCGAATTATTTGGGAAAACCCGGCTGAAAACTCTCTTGCATCCTCCAAGTTCATGTTGCCTTATTGTCTTCAGTACCTGAACAAAGGAAACGGCACAAGTCGGTAACAACACAAAAAGAAAGAATAAAGGAAGCCCGGCATAATCAGTTCATCAAGTTCTATCACACTGGTTTTGCCGAACTGTCAAACCTTCCGAGGTGAACAGAACAACAATGCAGATAAGAACAAATGGATAAAAGTGTCAGGTTAAAATAACATACTGTTTCTACATTCATGCAAATAAGAAATGTTGAGATCAACAGCAGTGAATGGACATCTTTTTCTTCCATTGCTTTAAATTGAAGAGATAGATGATGGAAAAAAACAATAAATCCATTTTACCTCTCTTACATCTCTAGCCGAGAGATCAGAATCAAGGACCTGAAATTTAGTTCCCAGTAAGTCAAAAGGATTCCATAGACTACAAGCACCATATCAATGAAAAATGGCATGCAATGCAACTCACAGGATCGAAAAACATTTGGTGTGTACACTTGAGAACATTCAGGACAATTGCAAGAGCACCGTCAGTCTCACTTTCATCTTTCATCAATTCGGACAAAGATTTGGCATTGACATTGGACTGGCGATAACTAGAAGTAAAGAAATTATACTTT
Organism: Pontederia crassipes; assembly: GCA_030549335.1. Taxonomy (NCBI): domain Eukaryota; kingdom Viridiplantae; phylum Streptophyta; class Magnoliopsida; order Commelinales; family Pontederiaceae; genus Pontederia; species Pontederia crassipes. The sequence goes on along the minus strand of CM060186.1, from coordinate 36,300,259 downwards.
TCCATATGAATTAAGTTATCTTTATGCCTTTGCCATACCTGCGATCATAGTAACCTTTGGATCATAAAACAAGAAGAAAATGAACTTCATATGCCAGATGACCAGAAAACTGTGAACGAAAACGCAAAGTCAAGTTCAAATTTCCTACATTGTAACGTCCCCAAAATTCGGCCTCAATTTAGGAATTCGAACCCTAGATGGCGTCACTTTGACTTGACCTAATTTCATAAAACTTTACGGCGAAAACATAATATAATAAAACTTAAGACATTAACATCATAAACAACGGAAGGCTTCAATATAATTAAATAGAATCAACTCAAAATAACATAATCTGACTCATGGGCCTAATAGGCTCTAACGTATACCCAACAATGAGTTCTTACATCATAATGAGTTCAAGTAAGTACATGACTCCATAAGGCCCATAAGCCATACATAAAAGACTCTTACAAGAGTTCAACATAATAACATAACATAAGTACGATAACTTGGGCCGTAGCCCGATCCTGTCCATGTGCAATGTCTTCGTCGAGAGATCCTCACCGCCGAACCTAAGCATCATCCATACCTGCACGGATCCATGGGATGCAGAGGATTTCTCCCGTTAGAGTATGTTGAGGCTCATGCATGCTATGACCTTATAACATAATCTCTACGTGTGATGGCATATGCATATCATCATCATGGAACATAAATCATATGCATGCTATGAGCTACTTATGCATACTACATGACATGTGAGCATATCAACATGGCAAGATAAGATAACATGTAACATCATAATCTTTAAATCAAACATATCATAACTTATCATCATGCTAATACATATCATGATCTTATCTTACTTTACTTTATCATCTTTCATCATGTCATGATATGATGTAACAAGTGGACATTCACATGGCATGCTCATAGGTGCATACTTCATCATACTTCTTTAACATCTTTACTTTATGTCCTAAGTCATTCATCATTCATCTTTTCATCTTTCATCTTTACTTAGATACTTTCTTATCTTGCTGATTGGGAAGACCATGTTGAGTTCAAGGGAGAATGGCTAGCTAGGCCAACATGTTGGGTTCGCGGGAGGCCAATAAAGGCGCCACGCTTGGGGTGGAACTCGCATCCTTGTTCGCGGAGGCCCAATAGAGACGCCACGCTTGGGGTGGAACTCGCCTCAACTTATGAAAACGCCACACTTGGGGTGGAACTCGTTTCCCCGGGAAATGCCGCCACTTGGGGGTGGAACCCATTTCCCCTTCCTCGATTACAACAAGTCATCTTCATGCCAATCCGTCTTTTACTTACTTTCATCAATCATTCATTCATGTTGCATGTTTTTAATCCTATTTAAGGTCATACATACTTCATATCATATTATGTGTGGACATTCAATCATAGCCGATCAGCTTTTAGAACGGGCGATCGTTTTGGGTAACGGTCGACCATTAGGAGAGTATCGGTCGACCGTTATGGTCCTTTCGGACGACCGAAATCAAACTTCGATTCGTCCGCTAATCACAGAATGTGACACTCTTATAAATCGGACGACAGCTGGAATAATGATCGACTGCTATTGGTCCTTTCGGACGTCCGAAATGGGCTTCGGATCGTCCGCTAATCACAGAATATTTTGTCTGTTTTGACAACACATATCGGGCGACCGTTTGAATTATCGGTCGACCGGTACTTGACTTTTCGAACGACCGAAACAAGGTGTTCGGACGTCCGCTAATCACAGAATGTGTCGAATGTTTCGACAACGCGACCGGTAGTAAATCGGTCGACCATTATATTGCTATCGGACGACCGGAAGAGGGTGTCTGATCGACCGCTAATCACAGAATGTCTCGACTCTTCCAAAACGGACGACCATTATAGAATCGGTCGACCGTCGGATAGAGTGCGAGACTGCAAATGGTCTCCAGAACGGTCGACCGATACATTATCGGTAGCCCGTTCTGGGCCGACAGAAACTCGATTTTTTTACAAGATTTCTTTCCAAATCTTACATACATTCACATTTTGAACACATATTAACTTCCACCCATCATATGGGACATTTCTTAACATTCTTAACATTCTAATCATGAAACATAAAAAAGGTTTTCACATAAGAATCCAACATGCTAATCACACTTATAATTGTGCATAAGCTTTTCATAACTTCATAATAAATTTACATAAGAACAATAAACATTCTAATAGTGAACAAAATGAGCAAAAGAGCATTAACTATAAATCACATAGCATTCTAAGCATAATTAGTAAAAGCATAGTGAGCATGATAACATGAAACATATTACATTCTACTCATGATTAACAATGAACATAAATCATTAATGTACATTCCCTAATCCTTAATCTTAAGAACAAAGGGTTTGTTCTTCATGCCCTAATCCATATATACACACATCATTGGGAAAGGGTTTAGGGAGGTTTATATCCCCTCAACGTACCTTTAGAATTTAGGTTAAAACCCTAATCCTAAATCCTAATTTCTTTCTTTCTCTCTCTTTTTCTTCTCTCCTTCTTTCTCCTTTCTTCTTCTTCACGGGTGGAGTGGTTCTTCCTCTTCCCTCGCTGAGGTTGTTGCCCTCACCTTGCTGCCACCTTGCTGACGTGAGTGGAAAGAGGAGAGAAGGAATATGGTGCTGGTCGTGAGTGGATGTGAGGCAAAGAGAGAGAGAGGAGGTGAGCTGGGAGTGGAGAGAGGTGCTTCACCTTGCTGCCGTGAGATGCTATGAGGGAGAGAGAGGAATTTGTTTTGATGTTGACTGATGATGTCTAGGAAGGAAGAGAGTTAGAGAGAGAGAGTGCTTTTGCCTGCACGTTGCTATGGACATGAAGGTGTTATCTTCTTGTCACTTCATGACTGCTACAGAGAGTTGGCTCCCTAATTGATGTAGCCGATAGCAAGGTGGGAGAGTGTGTGAAGCAGGTGCTTGTTGAGAGGAAGAGAGTGCTGCCGGCTGGGAAGATTGGGGGAAAAGAAAGGGAAGTAGGTGAGTGATTTAGGTTTAGAGGAGGGTATTTATACTTTAATTTTAAGGCCTATTAAGTTAATAGGCTTTCTAATTGGCCCTTAAATGAATATGGTTTTATTTTACTTATTTCCCTTTTTTATTTTATATTATTTCTTTGAGAATATTACATACATTCTTCTCGATTTCAATATCTAATTCTGCATTTTCCTTGGCTCATGCTGATCTTCATATCACGATGCCAAAAAATTATCATAAATACATTTTACTTTCAATTAATTCTGATGGCATGGATCTATAAAGTATTAATCAACTTTAGCAACAGAACCCTCGCAATAAAGATATATTAAGAACACCACCAAACTGATAGCAGAAAATGATTTAAAAGTTTAAGAAATAGTAACAACGTCCGGGTCATCCCGAGTGAGTTCAGAATCAGCAATTGCAGCAGGGATCACCATGTTCACTCATCTGCACAACGCTACTTTTTTTCCTTTTATATTTATCTGGAGTGAATCAGTTGAAGCCAAGAGTGCAGCCGCCCAAGTTCAACCCGCAACTCTTATTGGAAGTTAAATTACAAGATGGGTACAAGCCTTGATCCAGTTAAATTACAAATGACTGGATCAAAACTTAAAACAACAAAACAGATGGATACAAGTTTTGATCAAGTTAAATCAAAATGAGGAGTTTCATCACTATATTTAAGTATAAAAGCCAAAACAGGAAGCAAAGGACAGAATTTCAATTTGCATATAAGACATACATCATATAACAAAACTGATGTTACCAAAGCACATACAAGTAAAAATTTATCATCAACCATGCAGAATGAATGAAGACTTACAAATTCTGTATCATCAAGAATAATCACCATGTTTTCAGCTCCTAGAACCACATCAAGGCCTTTCTGATGTCGCTGAGTGCAATCAGCTTGAATAATAATTTTTTAGGCAAAATAAACATTGTCAGGGTCTAGGAGTTTAGCAATCTCCAATGCATAAGTGCGCTCTGCCATAGTGTATATGTACATCTCAAAAATAGAACTTGCTTCTTTAAGAAACTGGTGAGTGAATGGCCTTAACTTTGTCAACATATTTATAGAATTCAACTTGAATAAACTTCGGTCAGGATCATCTGTATTGGAGAAAATAACAACAACAATAACAACAAAGCCTTATCCTACTAGGTGGGGTCGGCTACATGGATCATACGACGTCATTCCGCTCTATTAGTAACCAAACCTTTCGGTATATTATTCACCAATAGATCTTGCTCTATTAGTTCGCCAAGTGTCCGCCTTGGCCTCCCTCTCCCTCTTTTAATCGGACTCCAAATTATTTGATCTATTCTTCTTACTGGCGCATCTAATGGTCTTCTCTGAACATGACCAAACCATCTCAAACGATTCTCTACCATTTTCTCACTAATAGGAGCCACTCCGACTCGTTCACATATATGGTCATTCCTAATCTTATCTAATCTTGTATGACCACACATCCATCTCAACATCCTCATTTCGGCTACCCCCACTTTACGTTCATGTTGTCCCTTCATAGTCCATCATTCACTACCATATAACACTGCTGGCCTTATAGCAGTACGATAGAATTTTCTTTTAACTTTATTGGGTACTTTTCTATCACAAAGAACTCCAGTGGCTTTCCTCCACTTACACCAACCAGCTTGAATTCTATGATTAACATCGTCATCAATCTCACCATCTTGTCTTACAATTGATCCTAAATATTTAAACTTTGTCACTTGAGGAATTATATCCTCCCCTAGCCTAACTTTCAAATCGCATTGGAGAAAACATGTAATTTAAAAATTAGGAGAGTGAAAATTGACACTGGTGAATTAATAGATAAAAGAAATCGGGAAGAAAAAATAACTATAGGCATGCAAACATGTATAAGTATAGCATTTCAGTACTATACCACATAAAATCTCACAAGAATCTGCCTGAAACTTTGAATACCATATGATATGGTTGCACAAATATTTCATAATTGCATTCACTTCATATTAATTGTCTTGACTCAAGAAAGAATACACATCAATTGTATAAAACAACAGTTACAACAAAGTAAGGGATCTTTTTGTAAAGATTTATTTTGATTTGGTTAAAGTAGAAGGATGTGCATAGACAGTAATAGCAAAATGTAACAGATGGGCAAGTTCAAAGATTTCAAGATTATGACAATGCTTGATGAACATAAAAGGAGATTACACAAGAACCCAAACTCTGCAATAAATAGAGGAAAGGCCTGTAATGGAATGTGCCTCCTTTAGCAAATATTATTCTTCAGGATAGATGTCTACAAGATGTGTTGAGTTTAGTAGTGTGTGGTCCATATCTAAAATCAGAATCAGTTTTTTACAATGCAGCAAATTCTTGAGATTTGCACCTCTTAATCTCTCAATTTCCTTGCTACCTAACTTCAGATCCTGCAAAAAGTAGCATATCATCACACCAAGAAATATAGCATAGGTATGATATTTATAGCTTAAGACAAGGCAATTCAAAGAAATAAATTGCATAATTGATTTTGGTCATGTTTTTCTCCCTCAAAACATCAGAAACCCCATCAATAAAAGAACTGCTGCATTGCAACAAGCCTGATGTCAAGTAAGCAGAATAACATTTTCGTAGCTGTGCAGATGACCCATGAATTATAAGAATTCATAATTAGAAAGTATAATTTAGAAACCCAGAAACCAGTTATGCTAACCTGAGTCTAGATTATTCAACAAGCATCAAATTTGGATGCCTGCAATTGTAAACCAAAAAGCTTCTTACCTGTAATTTTTAAGCACTCTTCCATCTTACATAGTACATACTTTCTTAGGAAACTACTTATTAGAGTCTAAGGGGCCATTTGGTTGGGGGTTTAAGTGGCAGAATAGATGATATTCACCAGAATACAACCAAACACATCATTTATTCCACAAAAAGTACAAAGGGCAAACTTGCCTTTTTTAAGAAAAGTTAAACTTGAAAACAGTGAGATTTTGAGAGATAAAGTATTCTCTAGAAAAGTGGAATACACATATTCTGGGCGAAAACTTCAAAAAATGTCTAATCCGACAAAAAATTTATCTCTATTCCATGCATTTCTAACCCCTAACCAAACGTCCCCTAAAAGTTAAATTTAACTAATCCCACATTAATTCAATGCAACACTTTGCACATACTGCACAAGACACGGTTGTTTGTCTTCTAGAGATCTGTAATTCTGGAGCAGGGTAAAAAAAATCAAATAAAGCACAAGCAAGGTTAGAAAGTTGTGCAAGTATGTGGCTGGTGGCACATTAAATATCATACATAAATACCTGAGATATAACAAGCTGATATAGTCATTACCTGCATGGTGCACTTTTCTAGATGGAGGCTTCATGAATAAAAGAATCAATGTGATCCTTAAACACTGACATAGAACAAGAAATTTTGGAATGAGAAGGTTCATATGAAGAAATACATGCAAATTATGCTGAGTTGTTATCTATGTGTTAAAGCTATTTGTTTTACTCTTCCTGCATATGAACCATAAAAGATGCAGATTAACCTAACATACGTTCTCCTTAAAAAAAAACCTAACATATGTTTTTGACACCTAGATGTCAAAACAGTAATAGGTTTCACAATCGACATTTCGGGATAATTGCTCTTCATGTGTTGATGAACTTCAACCATAAGTTGCTTCAAGTCTTAGTTAGAGGAGAAAAATAATTTAACACGTTGATGCAGAAAAAGTTACCTTATGAATGTAACCAAATGCAACTCCTGATCCATCATCCTCTTCTAGTTGCCCGCATCTCATGCATAAACCTTTAAAAAATCCAGGATGTGGAGGGCAGATATCATTATTTTCATGTGTTCTAGCGGGTCCTGCGATATGATACATGGATACAATAAAATTTGACCATAATATTTCTTCTTTCTATCAGACTACAAGAACTAGATAATGCTAGGAGTAAAAAATCATCAGTGAGGTTTTGTGAGCGCGTTAATACCAAAAATGCATATCTGCCGTTCTTTTTAATTGACACAAGTGGCATAAGATATTTAAAACAGAATAAGCAGAAAGATGTTAAGCATTAAGATTCATAATAATTGGCATACAAGTTTATTTCAGAAAGATGTCATAACATGATAAATACTCCCACTTGGTTTAAATATATACCAAGATTATCCAATTCAAGCTTTGTAATATGAATTCTTCCTTGAGATATTGAGAATAATATGTTATCGAATTCTCCAAAATGATTCCAGAACACTTCAGGAAAAAAGGCTTCCGAACGTACGCTGACAATGCTGTCCGAAGTCTCTTTCTTTAGGAAAGGAGTGATATCTATCACTGCGAGATAGCTTTCTTCACAACTTCACTGGATCTAATACCAATTTCAAGTTCTGGGAGGATACTTGGGCCACATGTGAACTCTTCTCTATTCAATTCCCAGGGAAAAGAAACCACAGCCCATGATTGTTGGTTATGAATTTGTTAGCAAATGGTGTATGGACCCCAAATTTTGCTTCTGCACTTTCATACCAAAGGGGGTGACTGATTTTCTACAGCTAATGGGTAGACGCATGGGCAAAGCACCAGATTCTTCAACTAATGATTCATGGAGACAGTCCGCTGTTCAATTCTCTGTTCGTGCATTGCATGAGATCTTGGATAGTAGTAATCATTTGGATAATGATTCCTTCAAGATTAACTGCAATTTGATAGGGAAACTGAAGATCCTGCAAAGATTTAAAATATTTGCTTGGCTCTTCAGATGTTGGCGATTGGCAAAAAATTGCTACAAAATGAGGTGGGCTGCAAGCGAGTACTACATGTGTCTTCTGCGAGTGCCAGAAGAAGACATAAATCTTTGGCAACTAAAAACTTATACCCTACTACATGTGCCTTCTGCGAGTACCATACGATAAGCATCATGTGCCCGGGGACGGCGATGAGAATCTTGAACATCTCTTTTTGGGTGCTCTGTGGCAAGGGCTGTATGGAGGGAGGTAAGTTTTTTTTGGAAAGTGAAAAGGATGATTGCCATGTTTGCAATTATACAACTTTATTGCTGTGGGCTAATATGTACTAGTTCATTGGTTTATTACACAAGTTGAATAAAATTCATTCGTTGCTTGTTCGCCAGTGTCGCATCATGTGATGTGTCATTAACATCAAGTTCTCCACATAGCATTGTTCCCCTCTGAATATAGCTCTATTTCTGTGTGACCAGATTGACCATAGATATGCTAGAGGTGTTGCACGTTGATGTTTAGATACATATGTGATGTTTTGTTGTTGACATCCTCCACTCCTAAACGTCCTCTGAAATTCTGCACTACCGGTCTTGATCCACGCTGTTTTCACCATCGGAGGGAGGTAAGATGTCAATGGTTGAACGAGATTTTTGGAGAGCATACCGATTTGGAGGTTATCAAAGAGATATCATCATCTGTACACCGCAACCAGCAATCCGAATTGTGTTCTTGTGGTCCATATGATCTCAAAGGAATGGACAGCGGACGAGACCAGGTTCAGATTTATGTTTCAAGACCTTGGGTGGCATTTTTTGCCTTTTTATGGTCGTTTTGGGTTCAACTTAATGAACATATTTTCAGAGGTGAAATGGTATATTTGGAAAATATCATAACTGTAGCTAAACCTGGTGCAAAAGTGGATGAAAATCTAATTGTGTTGTAATATGCACATGTAAGCATCTTTTTTTCCTATAAAAATATACAACTGGACAACATAAAGAAGGTTCTAAGTGAAGTCTCCCCATTATTGATGGTCATCGTATGATCACTAGAAATTATATCCATATTTGATTAATGTTTGTTCATCATTGTTTCTCATTCCTTCAAAAAAAAAATGTTTTTCATCTATATAATTAGTGAATATAAGGCATTCAGGCTTCTTTTAAAAAAAGGTATTCAGGCTAAATTGCATATAATATTTGTAGAACTCTCTGCGATGTGTTTCGTTTTCAGGCCATATAGGTGCGCTCCCTATTGAGGTCTACATAGTTGTAATTGGCTAATAATCATCTGGAGTATCATACAGAAACACTGGACGTAACTACTCAGTAAGTAACTAGTAGTACCAATGATCTTTTCAGTCATTTCAGCCATAGTTGATACTTGGACACTTTCTACACCCCCCATTTCCTTCGTTTTGTACCTTTTACTCCTGCAAAGTACAAAATGGCTAGTCAGAATCCACAAAAAAGGATAAGAAAATAGTACATGAAACAACAAACTTTAGGATTCATTGAATGCCAAATCTACAGTAGAAAATAAATATAAAAAAATCGCCTCAATGCACCATGGAAGAGATAAAAGCCCAATATTAACCATAAAGATTTACGACCCATGGCACTGACCAAAGTCCATGGACAGATTTGTAAAGAATAGACCTAGGTAAGGGCAGAAATCATATGTGCAAAATAAAAAGCAATCACAAATTATAGTGTTTGCATCAAATCTTTTTTGAGTTTGCAAAAGGCATCAAATGTAATTATATAAAACAATTTGAATTTTTCAAGTACAGGGAATCAGAATTTTTGGGAGTATGTAACAAGCTAGTGATAATCAAAATGTGCCATGGGAAAAATCCAATAGCAACTATTTGCATCACACAGTGATGACTGATGATAAACTAAGTGCGACGATGCAAATGCTGGTATAGGATCAAGAGATGGTGGCCACAACCTGAATATGAATGTGCAAAAATTGTTCTAAGCATGAAAGTGACTTCACTTTTCTTAAGCCTTATTTGCATCTCTCAATTGATTTTGGCGCAAAGAAATCCGATGAATTCCCTTTAGGACACTTAGGCAGCGTTTGGATGGGGATTTTTTGCTAGAACTTTGCAAAGCTGAAGACAGAGTTCTATGTCTTATGTTCTCGTTGATGGGGATTCTTAGCCAAACACTTGTAATGAACTTAACTATTATGTCACTAAGTTCTCAGAACTAGTTGGAACTTTGGTTCCATCATCCAAAAAGCCTTAGAACGCACCAAAAATATTTTGCACCAAAAATGACATTTCTCACGGGTTGTAACGAATATATAACGCCCATATATTACCATCACGACCTGCAACATATAACGGCCCTTACATAAAGGATACTAAACGCGCTTCGATTTGTCACCGGTCATAAGAGCATTTTAATGACCCTACCTTTTGAAGACACGAACCATGATGGAGATCTCACGGAGTTCACAGAGAGATACTCACTCCTCAGAAGCAAGTTTACGAGCCATCATGAAGTCTTCATGGCACTCACATAACCACAGCTCATATGACAGACCGTAATGCATTTTTAACGGTCGCACAGAATGAGGATTCAGCCAAAGGAGAAGTTAACGGGTCGTCATTTGGAATTACGACCCACGTCATATCTTGACTTATTTCATCACTGACCGTAACATTTGGTTAACGGCCTTCACGGAATAGAATGAAATTTGAGCATATTTATGTTACGAGGCGTAAAGGAACCATCACGATGCATACAGAAGAGTCATACAATCTTGACAGATACATTATGGGTCGTAAGAGACATATAATGACCCATTACATAAGAAGATATATATGTTGACTTATCGTGAATTACGCTCGTAAAAGAGCAGTCAAACTCATTACGGGTCATAAGTCAATTCTCACGTCCCTAAATTATGCACCATAAGGGGATAATCATGGAGCACACAAAAGCTGAACGCCAATCTGTCCGAGTTACGGGTCATTACATCCTTGTTACGGGCCGTAACATCTATATGAATACTTCAAATCAGAGTTGAATTCAGTTGTGAACACTCTATTACGGGCCGTCAGGTATGTTGATTTTTGCTGATCGTTGATTTCTCGGACGAATTTTGATCGAATTGAGATACTAAGTCGGTGCTTAACCTTCTAAAAGTTAAATTGGATGATAAGAGCTCAAAATTTAAGGTAAATTGTCAGATTTTCAAGTCAAGGAGTTTAAACCAGAAATTTTGATTTGATAACTCTTGGACTCCCAACTTATCAAAACTTATCGGGAACTTGTAAAGCTATAAAAGAAAGAACTATGAGACATAGAAACCCGTGCTTGAGCCCTGGGAAGTTGTGCCTCATTGTGGATAAGGAGAAGGATAGTACAACAACTCGTCGACTAATGTTGCACGATCGTCCAGAGGTTCTGAAGGCTGCAAACCTCTCTTTCTTCATATGTTTGGATGCTCTTTTATCTTATTTTTTTATAGTACATTAGTTCTGTAATAGAGATTTCATATTTATTTTAGAAAGATAGATTGTTTGGACCTTATTCTTAGTCAAGTTAATTAAATGATTCGACTTCTTTTGATTATATATGTTGAGTTTAATGCTTTTTTTATAAGTAATGTGATTTTTTAGATTAGATTACAAATCTGTATAAGGAGTGATTAATTTCAAAAGTTATTATTATTTTGACAATTGATCTTTTAATTTTAAGTTGAAATATATATAATACGTATCTGATAATTCGTCGTTTATGCCGAATAACGTGTGGTTTATTATTCTGTCTAGAAGTGTGGCTGGATAATAGTTTAGGAGTTACATTTTTTGCATCTTAACTTTATATGAAATCAATAGGTGACTCGTCGCTTGCTATTATTGACTTTATTAGGAGTTAATATAGTTTGATTTACTTGTCCAGAGAGGTCAATACTTTATGTGCTCTTAATCCGTTTTAAGAATCGATCTGAGTGTTTCTTCTTGGATCTAAGTTTTAATGCCTTACATAATCATATTTTGATAATATAAACCCTCAAAAAATGAAAAAAATTCTCAGGTCTCTCTCCTTCAAATGGCATAGGAAGAGGACCGTGATTGAAGAAAAAAATCTTAACAAATTCAAGAAGATCTGAACCCCCCAAAAACCTATTAGATCTCAATCAAAGAAGATCAAAAAGAAAAAGCCCCCAAGAAGAAAACATTGGCATTAAAAGCAAACACAAAAGAAGCAGACTCAAGTGAAGAGGAAGTGGACGAAAAGAAACTCGCACTCTACACAAGAAAACTAGACAAGTATCTCAAATTGGTAAAAAAAAAGACAAGAACGAGAAGCCAACAAGAAGATCATACAAACACCACAAAGAAGAAAAATCTCGAAAAGGTAAAAAGAAAAAAATTGAAGAGTATAGTAAAACAAGTGATTCATCAAGCTCTAGTGACGAAGCACACCTATGCTTAATGGCACACGAGGATGAGGTGATTTCTAACCCTTTAAATTCAAATTATGACTCATCGAACTCTTCCGAAGAAAATTTTTTTTAGATGTGAATAAGGAACTCTCCTCTCTTATAAAAATATATTTCTTAATTAAAGAGGAAAATGAAAAATTAATACAAGAGATTGAAAAATTAAAAGAAGAAAACGATACATATTTTGTGGAAAATAAAAACTTGAAAAATAAAATTGATAATTTGAAAATTACACATGCTTGTGAAATAGTAAAACTAGAATGTTCCTTAGAAAAGGTAAAACAAGAAAATACTATTTTGAAAAGTACACAAAATAAAAAGGCTGTTTCTCATGTAACGAAAAATACTCTTAGAAAATATTTTGAAATTTCTTCTAGGAAATCCAATCATTCCTATGGTAGAAGATCGCATCTCAAATATTTTACTTGTGGATTTCATGACCATTATGCATATCAATGTAGAACAAGAATATCATCACAACGTGGCATGATTTGGGTTCCGAAAAGACAATTGTCTAACAAAATAGGACCCAAAGAAGTTTGGGTACCAAAAGTTATTTAATTGCTTTTCAGGTGTGCCTCACACGGATGGAAATGTAAAGGCACAAAGGTTATATAGTAAAAGTATCACCTACTTTTTTATTCTTCTCAAAAGTTCAAAATCATCATTTTTTTTAGAAAAAGGAACATATCAAATAGAAAAAGAAAATTTTTCATAATGATAGGAGGAGCATGTTTTCAACCTTATTTTAACATATCATTGTTGTATCAAAGTTTTATGTAATATTTTGATTTTGATATAATTTTTTACTTATGGATTTCATAACTTCTAAATTAATTTAATTTCATTTTAAAATAGCCATAAATTTAGGGGGAGTTATTTTTTTCTATTTCATGACTTTTTATAATACTTTACATATTCATAACAAAAAGGGGGGAATAATTTTTTTTTACAAAAGGGGAGTTACATATTTTTTTATGCTTATGCCTTCATTTACAAACTACTTTTTTATGAAACAAAAGGGGGAGAAATATAATGTGAATATACTTTATGTGAAGAGTGCCTTACAAATAATATTTATGTGAATATCTACCATTGTAAAGAGAGCTAAGTGTTAGGAGAGTAAAATTGATTTTACAAAATTTTACAACTTTTTTGCAACTTACATAGTTTTCATATTTCTCGATTTGTCTTCATAAAAAAGGGGAAGATTGTTAGATCTAAGTTCTAATGCCTTACATAATCATATTTTGATGATACAAATCTCGAAAGACTAAAGTCAAATGCCAAAAAAGTTTATAGAAAAAGAGACAACTTTATGCACCACACTTTGATTAAATAATTGAATATGATCTTATTAGATTTTGAATGAATCATAAATATCAAAGTTGTAGAGAATCTTGTTAGCTATCCATAGAATTCAAGGTTATCTAATTTGGATAATTGTGAAGAAAGTTATGATCAAAAAGTGCAGGGCGGTCAACCAGCCGTTCGACACAATGAAAGTCGGTCAAGAGAACAATGGTCGACCGATCTGGAGATACCGGTGTAAGAGACGATATCGATCGACTTACCGATCGACCGACCAATGCATGAGTTGCTCAAATCGATGACAAGACTATATCGGTCGATGCCGAGACAATACCGATCGACGGACTGATCGATCGATCAAGCAAATAAATTGAAGAAATCATGTAACGGTCACATTGTCCAGTCAACCGGTCCATATTATGTGCGGTCGATCGGCCTCCGAGTCAAATGAATAATAACGATCAATTTTGAAGGAGAAAATTGTGGAATAATTTCTGGATAACTTTCTTACTTGTTGAAGTCTATAAAAGGAGTGCCAAAGTCAGAAGCAATGACATACATCCAAGCATTGAAGCAAAACTTTAAGAAATCAAAAGAAAATCCTTCTTCTTGAAGTTATTATTTTTAAGTTCTCTTTTCTTTTTTTCTTCTCTTGTTGTGAGCATTCTATTGTAAAAGAAAGAAATCATTTTCAGAAAGATTGTGAGAGCTCGTGGGTGAAAGATGTTTCAAATCTTACTTCTTGGACGAGAGAAAAGATTAACTTCATAGGAGGAGAGGTTTGCATTGCCTCTCGAAGCAGAGAAAAGGTGGTTATGTAAAGGGTTTCTTCCTTGTCCCATTTGGAACAACGGAAGTTATTCTAGTGGAATCTCCGACAGTCTCGAGATCAAAAGTCGGAGCGGGGATCTAGAGCAAGGTGTGGCCGAACCTCGTCAACAACTACCTTGTGTCTGTATTTAATTTTCTCTCTCTTTATCTCCCTCTCATATTATGCTTATGATTTGAATTTCTTTGATTTAAAAGGATTAACAAATTGGTTTGTGCTTCTGCGACGATTTTTGTAAAATCGAACATTTTGGTTTAGAACACCAATTCACTCCAGAGATCATCACCGCTTTATCTTTAATTACCAATCATTTATTTTCTATATTTTTTTATGTTTCTATTTTACACACACACAAAATATTTTTCTTCTCTTAATAGGTCTTTAGGATAAAATTGATCTAGATAATTCCTCGTGGGATCGACAAATCTACTCTACACTTTATTACTTGATACGACTAGTGCATTTGCTAGCGAATTTATTTTTCCACAACTTTTTTACGCATCACAATGACCTTATGGTATGGGGAGGATTGCATCACATAATGTTTAAAAATTATCTTCTTTGTTTGTGGAGAAGTCCTGCGCAACAGGAACAAGGGTATATAGCCACCCGTCCCTCCATGAGGTAGAGGTAAAGGCACCCACATCTTACATCTTTTTATCATTCCTTAACATTAAAACTATCATTGGGACAATGACCAATTCAAGTTATGTAGATGAATAGAACTGATAAACATGTGTTTCAATCAAATCAAGTAGGAGAAACTTCTATTATTTCAATATGAGTTTCGAAAGTCTGATTAATGGAGTGGATGTCTCATCCTCTTTTGGACACTCTCAGCAAATTAAACTTTTGGGCACCTGAATGGTCATCTATTAAATAAAAGTGAGAGATGCCTCGACCATCTAGGAGTTTGGGATGCTCGTCCGATAAGTGAATGTCCGTTAATGGAAAATGTAAGTCTTCTGATTCGGACGTCTGATCTGATGACCAACTGTCCGGTCTAGAAGAAGTGTTTAATAATTATCACATCATCATATCATAGAGGTTGATGAGTTGCAGAGCAAACACCCGACTGAGAGAAGACTCGAACATTCGATACAACGGTCACGACGTTATGTTAGTCGGCCAACCAATTAACTTTAGAGCGGACGTAACAATCGTCCGATCTAAATGTCGAAAGTTTTTTTACCAAAACTTTCGAGTATTTGACTTTTCAACTGGTTGTTCAATAAATCGACAGGTCATTGCGGTCCTTAAGTTTTCAATCAAGTTTTCAATAATCAATCACTCCAACACTTCTAGAAAACATATGTATAACATATAACAAGATCTTAGATCATTTACAAATCATCCAAGTCTTCTAAATCACACATTCCATGTCCAAACCCATAAAATTGGCATAAAAGTCCAATCCATGACATATTAGTAAACTTAAGCATTAACTAAAATCACAAATCATAGAAAAGTAATAGATAAACAATTTATGCACTTAGAATCAATAATAATCATTTTTTGGCCAAATCATCTTGAAACATGGTCTACTTTGGACTCCAGCATGTTTATCACCACAAAAGCACACATCTCAGTTACGAACAAGTCATCACAAAGCATCAATATATCATTTTAAGCATAAAGCCTACTTGAACAAGAAGATCATAGTGAGCATGAATATCAAATCAAAAAATAAAAAAACTAGCCTAGTGCATGCATCTTCCTCAATCATAATTTACCATGTTAAAGCATCCATAAAACTATCCTCATCATGCTTCAACCCTCAGGAACTTCTGATTAACATTACTTTTTGCCCGAAATGTCTTTGGTTTGAGGTCTTCCTTGTTTTCTTAGTTTCTTCTTCCTCTTTCACTTTGTCCACGTCCAAAAGCCTCTCCTTCACCCTCTAGATTCACCACAACACAAAAACATTTGCACCAAGATTAGTGCTCCTTCATCCAAGAGTCACTTTGTGGATAACTTATCGGGTGTTCTCTGAAAAACTTTGAATTTAGAAAGAAAAATGAGTGAGTTCAGGCTTATTTGATAAAAAAATGATCAGTCTGGGCGTCTGCTCTCGTGTCTGTTTTGATCATGTCATCATCTTTTTAGGGTTTAATGAGCGTCCACTCAAACGCTCCATTCATCTCGACTACCCTTGGATGCAAGATCTATGGCCACATGGAGAAGACGCAGTTCACGATAGATTACTGCCGATTTGAGAGACGTCCAAGAGCGATTCAGGCCTTAAAGGAGCCTGCCTTAATCATCAACTGTTTGATCCGCCCTTGAATATTGTCATGGAGGAGCGTCGTTGCCCACGAACACTGTTGAACACCTCGCATCCATCAACCACTTGATCCTCTATCATCGTCGCTCTCATTATTGTCGCCATAGCATCCTAGGGCACAAAAACGCATGCCAAGGCCGCCATCAATCGTCAAGCTCGCACGCTACCCTCGATCTTGTCGGTCATCGCCGTCCTCAACCATGGAACTTGTGCGCCTTCACAAGCTGGCCTCAACCTCGCTCGCCGTCGACATTGACATCGCTCATAACCCTCGACCCCACTTGCCTTCATCGTTGTGACCATAGCTGTTGTTGCCGCATCCTATGGCACAAAAACAACCTTGCTGCGCTCGACCTCACCTTGGTCATTTCACCCCATGTACGCTCACCACCGATGTTCGCTAGAGCGACACTTCTAATTGCACCTCACCCCTCACTAATTCAGCTGGTTTTCTTGCCTGAACCGCGCTTGACCATTGTCAAACCGACGCTCACGCATCCCACCATCGATCCTGCATCGTACATCCCCATTTGGATTAGGAACAAGGCCTAGAGCAAGGCCTTCCCAACTTTTTTGACAAACGCCAAAGGAACAACGAGATGTGCCCCAGAACAATAATGATAGGAATAGTCATTTTTGTGAGTTCTTGGTATGGTTAGGAATTTGATAATCCCACTTTAAAAAATGCTTATGACAACATTAGATGACTTTAATTCTTTGAGTTGCCAAACTGCCCTAAGTGCACCCCATCTTTTTAAAACTTCTTTTGTAAATGTGAGATGTTACATCTCTTTTAGGGGGGACTATTTTATCGTAAAATTATGAAAAATAAGAAAATAACAATTAGTATGGATCTGAGAATACAATTTCGAAGGATTCCGCAGTGTTATATGCCGCATGTTGTTGACCTTGCCGTGTGAACATATTTCTATGAATATACTACATATAGTAAAAAAGAAACATATTTATAGTATTTGTGAATAAATTTTGTCAAACTTGTTATTTATAATTTATTATAATAACTTTTTTCTTGACACTATAACTAATAAAAAAACTTATAAATAATATTTGAATGTTCCCTTTTATGCATGACTTCTAGACAAGCAATAATTGAGTTTGAAATTATATTGTATCACTTGGAGCAGTGTCTAAAATATTTTTATGATGCTATAATATTTGATATTTTGGCATTTAAAATTATGGTACAATCGCATAATTATATATATATATATATAATAAAAGCATCCATGGAGTTTTTTTATTGATTCATAATTCTCCAAAATCCTTTTTTCACAAAAAGTACCTTTATATATTTTTTGTATTTTTAACATTTTTTAACAAAAAGTACCATTTTACAGAAAAAAAATACGACTAAGTTCCTGGCTACTCGCACTATAAGAAAGAGTCCGTTTTTTTTAATGATTTAAGACGAATTTTGAAAATTTAAAAGACATGCACTTCGGATGACTAACAAGTACGAGGCTGCAACGAAAAAAAAAAAGAAGAAAGCGGATGGAATAGGACAGACCTGAGATGTCACCTTATTCAGTAAAAAGCATTTTCATCTTGAGAAACAACAATTAAATGCAAAATCCGTTATTAATTTAAAGGCTGAAACAGATTTAAATCGGCAGCCAAAAACGGAGGCACAAACTTCAGAAGTATTTTCAACCACGCAATTCGCCTCAAAGGCTTACTGAACCCGTGACACTTGATCCGGTTACAAAAGATAATCATCTTCAGGTCGTGGAAGTTACATATAGAAGATGACAAGTTCAAAACGTACCCTGTAGAAGTAGGAATATACGATATAAGTTACATTTGTACCAAAAGATTATGTAATCCATGAAGTTTTCTGAGCTCCGAACATCTGAACATGTTAGGATATCAATTCAAAAGATTACCAGTGATCGTTGCACCTAAGTTGTCATGATGTAGAGCTGGCTTAGCATGACAGAAGCTGCAGAAAATCGAGCTTCAGACGGATTGCCCTTGGAATTACCATACACTGTGTTTTCAAAATCAAAACCTTTAACTGTTACATTAGCCCGGAAATTTCCTGCAAGAATAACAGAGGGATCAAAAGAGTGTACACTTGGAAATTCTGAATTCAATTCTCTCTGAGATACTTTCTTGTTTTTAGCAAGAATACAAAAACAGCAAAAAAGTCATGCTCTAAAGATGAAAATGCTTATGACTACAGATGGACATGCGGTTCATCTCGACATAATAAAAAATTCACTGTTTTAGTTCATATGTTATACAATGTTGTCAAACACATAAAACGAGCTCGACACGGAGGGTCGGCAAAACACGTAAATCGTGAACACGTAACACGACACGGCCGATTCTACCGGATTTTTATTTAATATATTATATATATATACATGTAAATATATATATGTATATATAAGTAATTAGTGGTGAGATGCAAATTCTTTTGAACTTATAAGTACCAAATGCAATATTACATAAGCAAAATTCTAATTTTAAGATCAATTCATGACATTAACAACTATTTTCTTATATATTAAAATATTAGTTCATGAAAAATTAACACCTCAAAAAATTATAATAAGAACAGACTAATGGCAATTGATAAATCAATAAATAATGTTAACAGTTAATTCATGAAAAACTAATACATCATTAAAATTATAATAATAACAAAAATTAGCACATCAATTCATAAAAAAAATTCGTGATCAATTCATAAAAAAATAAGACAATAAATTTAGAATAATAACAGTAGTTGGTGATCTCATTTTATTAAACAAATATTAACAATAGCAGCACTATAAAAATTGTTATAAATTTATAACATTAAAAAAAACTAAATATGCCCCCGTCCACGAGCGCCGCGGCGGCGACTGTAAGTCATATGCTGATGCCGTCGCCACTGCGGAGAGCAGTGGAAAAAAGAAACGAGAAGCCGCTCACGTGCGCGGAGAGAGAAAGGGAAAAAATGCTAGGGTGTGCGAAGGGAGAGGGAGAAAAGGGCAAGGGAGAGAGGAGAGGGAGAGAAGGCCTGCTCGGGTGAGCGAAGAGAGAAAGGGAGAGGGAGAGAAGAGAAAGGGAGAGGGCGTACCTGGTCGGCGACAGCATCAAGACAGCAGCAGAGAGCGGCGGCGACGGCGAAGTAAAGACATCAGTGACAGCAGAAGATGAGTGATGGCAGCATCAGCAGACGAGCATCGGCGGCGGCGGCGGCGGGACAGCGGCGACGGTGGCAGCAGGTCAGCGGCGGTGATGGCAGCAGGACAGCGGCGGCGGCAGCAGGACAGCGGCGACGGTGGCAGCAGGTCAGCGACGGTGATGGCAGAGCAACATCAGCGGACAGGAAACAAAAGGAGGAAAAGATTGATGAGTGCCCGTCACAAGTAAAAAGAAGGGATTGTTGGATCGGTGGAGACGTGCGTCTCTACCGATCTTACGTGCCAGCACGCGATTCTACCGCGTGCTGGCCAAAAACGTTTCTGCGTAGGATCGAGCACGATTTTCCTGGGTAGGGACGTAAAGTCGTACGATTCTACGTTCTGAAACGCGATTTTGACAACATTGATGTTATATGTTAGCCAGAAGTAAAAAGCAGTTGTGCTTAAAGTGAGACTATTTAACTAAACATTTTGAATTGATGAAACTTCTATAAGATCTAAAAATAAAGAACAAAAAAAAATGGGAGGAGTTAACATTGCTAAATTTTGAACCCAAGAGAAGCAATAATCCTACCATCGGTCAATGAGGGAACCACAGTATATCTTGGTAACATCCACTTGTTCTCATGACAAATGTCATCCAATTCCTGCACATGTGAACATAAAGTGAGTCGACTACTTCCATCAATTTACAGATGCCTCTAGGGTGAGGAGATTCCTATGCTTCTGCGACTTTGAATTGTTACTCTTGATTGTCAATTTTTTAGTGAAACTTGTGCACTTGGTCCCTCACAAGCCCTTTACAATACAAACAACACAGACTATTCAAGAGGATGATGAACTTACTCGTCCCACATAATTGAATATGTTTCACTCGTCACAAGGCCGACATAAAGTTGATAAGAAAATCATTCCATCTACCCCTGAATAGAAAATGTTATAGCACAATCCAAGATGTTACACTGTTTTGCCACACTAGCGAGATTACATAGAGAAGCCATTTAAATAATGAGAATTGATAAGAAATTTTAAGAGATAACTGCATGAAACAACTTTTTTACAGACCAAGTTCTTGATATAGCTTGCCTTGCATGAATTCCTCGATAAACCTTTACTGTTGATAATTTGAGGATGGTTTCCTCCAAGGGATGTAACCACACTCATTTGACTTGAGCAAAAAGCATTACAAGCTTCAATAATTGACTCCAGCTCTAGTTTCAAGCTTCCTTCCCGACCTAGAGTATAGAATAACAGATATCAGATTATTCAGAACAGCATATAATCCAAGATATTGCAATGTTTTGCCAGACTCGAATGCCTGTCTTATGCTTAAAGCAAAAACAGATAAGGGTGATGTCAGTCCAAGCACAATCTTAACTTTTAATGTTTATCCTATTTTTGTGGAGTATGTATATCTTTTACCAGTCCTTACTGCTTCAATGTTCATCTCACACTGTGCACTTTCATCTTCAAGATGACGCAGTTGCTGAGTCTACAAGACGGGTATAATTAACCACTCAATTTCAAGAAGTTTGGAAAGATGAAAACTTAAGTAAAAAAATAACTAATTTATAATGAAAGCTAGGGTGATGATAAGAGAGAAGATACATACTAAATCATCTCTCTTTCTCTTAAGAACCCATAAAGAAGTCTCTTGAAGTTCATCTTTCTTTGATGCTATCAGATGATGAAACTCATAACCTTAAGGGTAATGAAATGGAACTAATGGATGGTCAGTGACTGATATAATTGTTGCATCTTGAACAGTTTGACTTCCTTCGATTCTTAAAAACAATTCCCTATCTTTGCTTTCTATTATGCGTGGCTTCTTATCCAAACCACCTATCTGATAGGAGTAAATGGAGCAACTATAGAAGTTAGATAAACACAAATACACTAAAATAAAAGCAAAAAACATGGATAGTTTCTTCGAATATGTTGATAGATTACATAGCAATAGGTAGTTCCTATTAACCACTCCATTCACAAGTTACTCAACAGAAAACTCCACATTTAGAAAAGACTACAGTAGATTAGCTTAGATTAGCATAAGTAGCTCAGACATGGACAGAAGTAGGATCGAACAACTCATGCTGTCACAATATTTGGACTTTAACCTGTTTCAGTGAGGCATGTACTTTGGCTTTCTCTAGAACATAACAATCGATGAAGCTAAATAACATTCTCAATATATTCTAAGGGAATAAATGATGTTTCTGCTTATTGAGCTTGCTAGTATAGCCTGACAATTGAAAGCACAACAATCAACTAGTTTTATCACGTGATTATGCCATTTAAGAAACAACATCCCTGGACCTGTTTAGCTCAAAACTCAAAGCAACTAGATATCTTTTGGATGTGCTAGATCTAAACATTAATATATTTTATTTCTTCTGATAGGCAATGGTCCCAGAATAAAAGGTTGAAAAGAAAGAAGAAAAGCTATTTATCAAACAACAAAAGGAACAGAACCTATGAATGTACAGGAAGGGGAGAACAAGAACACTATACCTTGTCAGCAAGGCCATTCTTGGCACCACAACAACAACAACAACAACAAAGCCTTATCCCACTAGGTGGGGTCGGCTACATGGATCATACGACGCCATTCCGCTCAAGGCCATTCTTGGCACCATTTGAATAAAATTGGCTACGGTCACCACCCCGCTTAAGGGAAGTCTCCGGTCCCCTCCTGTCTACTATATTCTCTATGCAAGGTGATGGTTTCTGAGGTTGATTCGAAGAGGAATTTGTATCAACCTTACAAGGTTCAGATACAGCCAATGATAACCCAATTTCACATGAGCCAGCAAGTGTAATTTGAGAACATGTGCTGCTCTTGTTTGAAATGGAAGAAAATTCACCACTGAGATAATGGTCTTTTAGGGCTGGAAGCTTATTTTTTCTGAAAGATGAACCAATAGAATTAATTTCTGGTATACAAACAGCATTTGCTGAATCTTTTCCAGAAGATGGATACTTCTGCTTGCTTGCAGATTCATTAGCAATTAAACTTGCATTTCTACTGCTCATGGATATAGTTTGATTTTCTTTATCAGATGATCTGTGGAATCCATCATCTTTACTTGAATGTACTTTATCCGACATCAGTGAACCTTGCTCATGGACATCAGCAGGATCCACCTCCAAAGGTAAATGAGCATTAAGGGTTCTTCGCCTGCTCATTGCAACTAAATTATTTAGCAAAAAATGATATAATACAAGGAAAGAAAAACACACTATATTGCAAAATAGTATGCCAATAGATGAGTTAATTAGTACCTGGGGAGCCAATTAGACAAAATGTTCAAATATGGTAAAAGATGATAATACTCGGCCATTGTTGTGTCTTCATAAGCTTGACTGGTTCCAAGAAGACGGTCTCTCAAGCTGCAACAAGAACTAAGTGCTAAATTTTTTTCTAATTCAAAAACACAAAAATCCAAAGAAGAAAAGTTTCATAGGCTGGCTTGTCAAAGTAAAAAAGAAAAAAGTGTGGAGATTGCTTTACTTGAAAATGATTTCAGCATCAAAATAAATCTTTTTTTGAAAAGGAAAAAGATGATTAACCAGAGCATCAATCATCCAAAGAATGCTTTTATGATAAGCTTTTAGTAAATATAATCTCAAAACACTTTCGTTCAATGCAAAATCCTAGAAAAAACCTGCCTGACACATATGAGTTGGTTTTTTCCAGCACTGCATTTTGCACAATCGAAATGCTAAAAGCCTATGAAACTCAGCAAGAATAACACAGTTTTTTAAGGTAATTATGCATAGTTGTACACGGAGAGAACAAAATTGGGCATCTACAACACAATCTATATGAAAAATTCATACGATCTTCCTATGAAAAATAAAGACATTAAAATTACAACTTTTAAGTCAACATTAAGATTACATACCTGGCAAATTTATCTTGCAAATCCACAAGAGGTATCAATCGAATGCCTTTTATGCCATCATAGATTGTCCTAACAGATTTAATTATGTACCATCTGGAGGCTGTCTTCTCTTTACTCAATGAGTATGTCACGTGACATTCTAGAATATGGAAGTTGGAGTGGTCGATACCTGTTCCAGACTTACAGGGTCAAAAACAACTCTTTTAATCATGAGTCATAAGAATCGCGAACATAGATCTTTGCTGAAAAAGGATTTGATCTTTTATGGACAAGTTCCTCAATACCAGTATATTAGATCATTTTAAGCACCAACTTACATCATAGTACAACATATTAGGCTAGGTACTAAGAAATAAGACAGCTTATAGAGAACATAATTGAGTTCAAAAGTAAACGAATGGAGTTAAAGAACACAGAACTACCATTTAAACTATGAGCAAAGGGGTGAGAACAGAACCATTGGGCATGAAACCAGTATCAACTTTCAGCTTTCAGTAGTAAATGCCTACAGCTAGCAGGAAATCTGATTGACTATGCCAAGAGTTTTCTTTTTTTTTTAAGGCGACTAACATGCTTTCAGCAATGATTGAAGCAAAGCTCATGCTATCATCTTGAATCAAATTGACAAGAGACAATATTAAGCAGCATGCAACCAATGATGCAAACACGCAGATAATCATTGCTTCAAATTTCTGGAGCTTATAAGCTCATATCATTCACCTTATATCAAGGCTGCCAGTCTTACAGAGGAATCCTCCCCAGTAGTAGAATTCCTTATGTTCATATTTTGTTAAAAAAATATCCTTTACCTAATTGAACATTAGACTAATAACTTCATCCATTATTTATATAAAGAATGCATATGTATTTATATAATTAATGAATATGTATGAATGACTTAGATCACCGTAAACTTAGGCCAGCTTGACAATTCCTACAAACCAAAATACAAACTAAAGACTGTAAACCCTACACACAGATTTCATGATGAAAATTAGTTTGCATATAAGGATCTTGGAGACAAAGAATCCTCTTGCCATATTCACATGTAACCATCCTTTCATGTCCTCATATATTCAAGATAATTATGGAATGATAACATTTAGAAAGTCATAATGCCTACACAAAATTCTAGTACTATGCCTTCAGATAAAAGTTAAAAGAGCAACAAGAATGATGGCACTGAGGGGAAGATTGAGGAACCTGTTTTCTCTTCCACCATAGACAAGGCCAATTGATCATGGCCATCATTATTTCCAAGCAGTGCATAAGAACACCCACTAGGCCTTTTACTCCCTGCAGCCTGCATTTTTGTATCTTCATATTTTGCCGACGCTTCATCAAGATCAATTTCCATCAAAGACCAGATCCCCATTGTTATGGAACCAAATTCAAGAAAACAATTTTCGCACTTAGAATCAACAAGAAATACAGCAATTCGAGATATTGGCCACTCTTCAATTTCTGCAGATGCAGTCGACGCATATAGTGTGGAAGAAATATTGCAAGCTTCAATAATAGCTTTCTTGAGTGAAAATCCCATAAATTTTGATAGGCATGGTTTAATAATGACAGCTTTTTCATAGAATGTTTTATCATTAAAATATTGCAGTTGTGGAATCTGCTTGCGATAGTAACAGTTGTAAAGAATCACAATAGAATGCATCTGCAATGCAGAATAAAAAAACAGTTTAAGAGTTGTTGGAAGTCAGGGAAGGAAAATAAAAGTTTAGTTATTAGATAAAAATATAAAGAACAAAGCTTGTAAACTGAAATACTCTTCATACTATTCTTATATTGTCAAGAGTGTTCCTGGCAAATATGTATTCTTTCTATGTTGTAGTGCCTCCTTTTTCTTATCAACTCAAATTATTTCAGTAATGTATGCTATATTGAAGAACTAGCAGCATCAAAGTCCATAAACTTTTCAGTACATATAAATATGGTTTACATGGTCGATGACTGATACAACTAGGTCTGTCTAGAAAAAGAGAGACAAAAATCCCCACGACACCTTCATGTTAGCGTCAAGCACAAAAGATGTACGCTTAAAACGCCAGTCATGCTGATTTCGCATTTGAAACCTTCCACTTTATTCCCCATGCAATTTTCCATTTTTCACCCTATGGCCTATAAGAAAGATACAACAATTTTGCAACTAAAGCCAGCTTCCATTTTTTATCCTCTTTAGATCGTCGGCAAAAATTCATAGAACAATAAATCCCTCGCAGAACAAACAACGAAAGGCATCGGCGCAACACAAAGATTTCAAGTTTACGGCACTACAAAAGGATTGACAAACATAAGCATCAGAACAACGAGAGGACATCAGTGCATCACGAAACACCCCACCCCAAAAAAAAGAACGCAACCGGGAATAAAAACGACGGCCCCTGCTTGGAGACTACCTCCTTCTGCTCGGCGGTCGGCCGGCGGCTTCCCGGAAGTCGCATTGCCGGGGAGAAGCGGCTCGGCGAGTTGATCGAGCGACGTCGCTCTCTACGAGTGAAAATAAAAACTTCGACCAATCCAAGCACACAGAACAACCAAAGACATTGGAGGAACACAAACTTTCAACTTTACATCACTAAAAGAGCTTGACAAACAGCACAACAGTGCATCAAGAAAAAACGAAACAGTGCATAAAACCGACGGTCGACGGCCACGCCTGCTTGGAGTGTACCGCCGTCTGCTCGACGGTCGGCGGGTTCCCGGAGGTTGCATGGCCGAAAAGAAGCAACTCGAGGGGGTGGTCGAGGCGACGTTGCTTTCTACGAGTAAAAAAAACTTTGACAAATCCAAGCATACAGAACAACGAAAGACATCGGCGAAACACAAACTTTCAACTTTACAGCACTAAAAAAGCTTAGCAAACAGCACATCGGTGCACCGAAAAAAAAAAGCGAAACAGAACATAAAACCGACGGCCATGCCTGCTTGGAGAGCACCGCCGTCTGCTCGATTGTCGGCGGGTTCCCGGAAGTTGCATGGCCGAAAAGAAGCGACTCCAGGAGGTGGTCGAGGCGACGTCGCTTTCTACGAGTAAAGAAAACTTCGATAAATCCAAGCATACAGGACAACGAAAGACATCGGAGAAAAACTTTCAACTTTACAGCACTAAAAAAGCTTAGCAAACAGCACATCAGTGCACCGAAAAAAAAAAGCGAAACAGAGCATAAAACCGACGGCCATGCCTGCTTCGAGACTACCGCCTTCTGCTCGACGGTCGGCGGGTTCTCGGAAGACGCATGGCCGAAAAGAAGCGGCCCGAGGAGGTGGTCGAGCAGGTCCTCCAGGATCGTCTCAACCAACGTGGCCTCCGCGGCCCCAAGACCTCCTCCTCGGCCTCCACCGTCCTCCGCCATTTGGTGGCAGTTCTAGGGTTTGCGAACTGAGGAGCGAAAGCGGTGGTGTGGCAGTTGTAGGGTTTGCGTACTGAGGAGCGAAAGCTGTGGTGGTGCTGCGTACAGAGGAGTAGTTGTTGTTGCAGTTTTTGTAGGAGGAGGAGGGAGGGACGCGAAGAATGCACAAGAAGGGAAATAAAGAAGGCGAGTTTCCAAGGCGTCAGGGAATGGATGGTGACCTCGGGGGATTTCCACTTTCCAAATGGACCATAAAGCGAGAGTGGGAAGTTGGAGCGGTGCGGCCTTCGCTTTTCGGCTGCCAACAGAGGATCCGGCATCAAAGTCAATAGTCATTTGACGAAAATTATTAGCGGATAACCACTTCTTACTCTTTAAATAAAACGTTTGAATTTTTAACTTTTGTAAATGTAAAAAACATTTTTCCGATAAGGCGATAACAAACAATGTAAAAAAAAAAGGATTTTAAATTTGTGCTGTTTCCAAACGATATGAACTTCAACTCATGATCAATAACTATATTTCTTAATGTCCGCTAAATTGGACACACTACAATGAAAAAAATAGATGAATTCATATTATAAAAATTATTTTAAAAAAGAGAGAAAAAAACACAAAATCAATTCTAATGTAGTTTATGAAGCGAGAACATAAGAATGCAAATATAAAATAAAGGAATTTATTTGAACCACATCTTGTCGTCTTCTCCACGACTTTCGTGCTTTAAAATCGTTAGAGATTGCATTAGCATGTTTTTTTTTTGTTTAAACCAAGACGAGCCCAAATATGGATCATCAACTGGTTAATAGGACCGATGAATGAATGAAGGGATCGGATAATATTAAATTAATAAAATAAAATACGATATATAGACTATTATAATATTATCCGTATGTAAATTATTATATAACAAATGCTTAATAATAAAGTAAGTGTTATCTTATATTATATAATATAATAAAGTGGAATAAAATAATTTAATCAAATAGAGTAAGTATAAATTAAGACAACAATCAAATATTAATCAAACAAAAATATTACGAAGTAATTATAAATAAATTATCTACAAAATTTTATATTGAAGCATAAATTCAATCAATATATATAACCAGGATTTAATGGCACTGTTAGTCACCAAAGTGGGTATTAATATTACAAGACATGCTCTATAAATATTATTTTTACGCAATCATGCATCTAAAGCATATTAAGTTAGTCCAAATGTTTATATAGTCAAGTTTGTATGTAATAATTACCATTTGCATGAAAGTGTAATGATAATTAAGTTATCGATAAGCATTATAAAGAAATCATATAAGAGTATCAGGAATAAATTTTAATATTTGTAAAATAATACACACGTTTAATTATGATTAACAAAGATTAATTAGTAGTTGAACACTAATTTTTGACAAAAATAACATAATTGGACTTCACTTCAGCCAATAGAGTTTGATGCAGAAGCAGACAGCTCATGATTGCTTATAAATTCATTTTTTTTCAAACCACCATATGACGTGTTAAAAATTTGAAAAATATATAAATTGCATATTCTTATCCTTGGAGAGCCGAAAAATTTTCATGGTAAAAGACCTAGCCAAACGTCCTAAAGAAATTCTGCAGGGTCGCTAGTTTAAGGTGGATTTTCGGATCTAAAACGAACTTGCAATTTCATATGATCATAGCTTCCAAGTTACTTCTCCATAAATTCAACATTTTATGCGTCCCTTCTACGCTAGCTTTCCATGGCCTCTACTAGAATCACCTCAAAATCATTTTTATAGAAGAAGTTATGTACCTATCTTCGTGGGTCGCCCATTCTGTCTCGAGTCAGAGAGAGCCGCCTTGAAAATTATGACATGATTAGGGTAAACTGAATTAGGGTCTTAATTTTAGATATGTTTAATTAGACATTCAAAGGGTTTGGTGAGAGATGAAATCTTCCTATTTGGACATGTATTTTGGTATAAATTAATTTTTTATTACGTAAGGCCTCTTCTGTTAGGTTTCATGACATTGAGAGAACATGAACCTAGTTTATTATTTTTTTTAGAAGAACATACAAGGAGTTCAATTCTACAAATTTTATGCCTAAATACTACTGAAGTCTAATTTTTAATAAAATTAGCATTTTGTCAAATAGACAAATATTGAGGCAGATATAAATAATTCTTTCAGTGACACATAGCCTACCAGAACACAAAACCTAGGTCAAATTGCCTAGACTTTTATGCATTACCCACTTAGAAGATGATGTTTATAGGTTGGACCTTGGTAAGTCTAATTTATCATTCACTTAGAATCATATGTTTTGAATTTGTGGTTAAGAAATTATGAATTAGTCATTAACATATACTCCGTCTGAAAATCTAATATAACACCTAGTCAAACGTTGAGAAATTGGATAGTGTTAAGTAGTTTGAAGTGTGTAATAATATATAGACATAGATACCTGAGATTGAACATTAATATTTACAAGAAATTACATGTATTCTAAGATGTATAAGCATTCATGCATCATGATCATGCATTGCATATTATTATTATTAATAATTGAAAAATAAAATAGTATTATTGCTTGTAGGGAATTATCAAACTACAAGTGAAATGGGAAAAATCTAGTAGACCTCCTTTGAAAGGATAAAGTATAAGGTGAGCGAGTAAATTTACAACATAAAAAATTGATATATATTACTTCTTTTATTTATGATATTATTTCAAACAAAAATCATCATCATCATCATCATCATCATTGAAACATATCTTGAGATATGAAAGATATTTTTTATATGTTTCAAAAATTTCATAGGAGATGAAGTAAATTCTTACATGGAAATACTTTCAAGGAATAATGCTTGTGAAGTTAAAATAAATTTTACTTGATAATAATATGTGATTATGACATGTGTATTTTGATATTGTTAAACTCCATGTGTTCATTGACCATACTAATTGGAAAAATGTTTTTGGATCTGCATTCGATATACATTAAGCCTATGGGGCGTATATCGAGTGTCTTTATTCTTTGGGGGCTATCCGAGAGTCATGATTGTGAAGCTTTTAATTGTATGACATACAATCATAGAGGGATACGTATTGACTCATATTTTGCTCAGTGTACTCGAGAGTGATGATTGTGAAGCTATGTGTAACTGTATGATACACAATCATTGAGGGATATGTATTGACCCATGATATGCTCTGCGTATCTGAGACTCTCGAATAGCCCCCAAAGACTCATGATTATGAAGCTCTACTTAGTTGTATGACATGATTATGGAGGGATACATATTGACTCATGATAAGTATGTGTAATAACACATGCTTGGAGTTTAATTATGAACATGATGATATC
Source organism: Pontederia crassipes (assembly GCA_030549335.1). Taxonomy (NCBI): domain Eukaryota; kingdom Viridiplantae; phylum Streptophyta; class Magnoliopsida; order Commelinales; family Pontederiaceae; genus Pontederia; species Pontederia crassipes. Next base: position 36,269,836 of record CM060186.1, on the reverse strand, counting down.
TTGAATTACTCACATTGATATTAAGGTTCATATGATTTAGCAACTTATGTTATATGAGTTATGTTTTAATATTTTCTCGTATGAAGAATCTAGTTATTTAAATGTTATATGCACTCGTATTGTTCCTATATGTCGTACTTTTATGTCACTCACTGAGCAAATAATTATTGCTTACATTACCTTTAACAACCTAGATTTTCGTTAAATAAATTATTTATAATATCTAGAAAATCATTATCTAATATTTGAGAATTATTTAATTCCGAAATTCAAGGAAAATTAAAAAAGATGATTAAAGAGATAAGAAGGAATTTGAGAGAGATTGGATTTAATTGAGTTGTTATGAAAGGAAATTAATTAATCTCAGATTTAATTAAATATAAAAAATTATGATATGATAAATTATTAATGGATGACCAAGATTGATTCTAAAAGATTCCAAGGCCTAATAGAATTGATATTGCAAGCATGCACCTATAAATAAGCATTAAAGGGTGGCTGAAAACTCATTTTTCTGTTAAACAGAATTTTGCCACAAACCCTCTATTTTACCTCTCATTTGCACGCGAACCAAGGCACCTCGAGAACGTGTGGCGACTGGTTTCGAAGCCTACACATAGGAGAAGAAGTTCTAGGTGGTGGCCGTGAGTTTCGGAGCGAGGACAAAGAGCAATCGCCGATCAAAGTTTGGCGTTCGTGCAGATTTCTAGAGAAGGAATTACAGTTGGTTTTTCAGCTAACTTTAGGTACGTAGGGGGAATCCCTATGTCGATGGTTTTCCACGACATGGAACCCTGATCCCTTCTCCTTTGTAATAGAATTCTATTGATATATCGTATGTATAGTTTGGATATTGTAGGACAAAGTTATGATGGTCGGAAAGTCGCATCGGAACGCACTTTTTCAGCGGCGGTAGAACCCGGCCCAGATTCTGTTATGCTCGGCCCGGATTTGATTGAATTCGGACCGAGTTGAAATCGAAACCGGATCGAGTTGTCCAACCTGGCTCGGGTTCCTGTTGACCCGATCCGGGTTTTGGCTTCGGCTCGAATCGGGGTGCGGTGTGATTTGGATTGGACGTGAATCGGCCGACCCGGCCCGAGTTCATTATACACCCGGCCCGGGTTTGCCCTGGCCGAGGTGATATCGGTCGTTTCCGAACATGACTCGGGTTTCACCCGACGCGGGCCAGGTTCTGGGGACAGAAATTGTGATTTTGGATAAATTATTATAGATCATCGTATGACTATCATAGTTTATTGTTCCTGATCGTCCCTGATCATATCACACATAGATCTGACTTCATCATATCGTTTAGATTTGATTTGAGATTTATATCATTGTTATTCTGTCATATTGTGTGATCCCTTATGATGTCGATCAAGTAGTTTTCTCCTGATTGGGTCCTTGTCTAACCCAAAGTGAATTGTTAAATATAGGTCTTTAGGTTAAACAAGATAAAAGATGGAAACTGTTGGGTCTCCATGTTCTCCGATTGTCTTTAAGTCCCCCGGGTCATTATTGTTATAGTATTGTATGTGGCAGATAGTGTACCTAGAGGTTTGAGACGTCATCCTTTAAGAAAACTATGACTGTCTTGTGATGGCCATGATCCCCTGCCATCACGAATATATTGTTAGCGCTATTATTGGAGGGTGGTTTGTCATAGTTTGATCTCCCACTGGCTTACATGAAAGAGACATGGAGTTTCTCATAATTGGTTGCGCGCTCCCTAACTGAATTGAATTGAAATTGAATAGAATTGAATTGAATTAAAATTGAATTGAATTGAATTGAAATTGAATTGAATTGAGTTGAATTGAAATTGAATGGAATTGAATTGAAATTGGATGGAATTGGAGTGAATTAAAATTGAATAGATGCCATGGTGATCAAGCATAATTGATAATTGATATTGATTGATCCTTGATCTCTTACCTAATCCCCTTTATTCATTGATCCTCATCATTGATTTATGATTTTATTGATGATTGAGCTCTTTCATATTGTCATATCTTGTGCTCTATTGATTATTGTTCCTAATTGATTATTGTTTTATTATTGAGCACTGTTGATCTACTTATCGTTATGGTTAGGCCCTACGTACTGAGTATTTTTATACTCATGGATTTTCCCCTGCATCTGCATTCATGCAGGTGAGATGATATAAGATGGTGATGCAGGTGATCAGGCTCCGTGACAGGAATGTTGCACATGGTGTAGGGTTTAGTCATACTAGATTATTAGTTTAGCTTTTATTTTTCCGCGTAATTAGGATGATGGAGTCATGGACATTTCCAGCTCCTTGATATTACATTATTAAACGATCTTATTTCCGCATTAATAGGGTTTATTTTTTGCAAAATTTATTTACATAGAATTACATAGCGCCTTTGGGACGACTCTGAGCACGTGATAGTCACGTGGGTCTCGGGGCGTTACATTACCCTTGTTGAATTTTTCAGATAATTCTAAATTCTTGAGTTGGATTGACTCGAAGCTTGCCTTTGATGCATGCATATAGAAGAGGTCGAGCCATTGAAGCACTTTTATTTGCTCTTCACTTTTGTTTTTAAAAGCATGCATGTAATAGATAAACTCAAAAGTTATACTAGAGTTTATTAGAATCTTTTTGTAAGGTTGTATAAAACTTGAACATGTGGGCGTGTTAAATGTGAAATGGATTGTGAAATAATAGTGATAATATGTGAATGTTATGTCTTATAACATTTATTGTATGTATCGACAAGTAACATAAGATAATTAAGGGATGAGATTTTGTCGATTTTATTTTTAGAATTACTATAAGATTAAATGGAATAATAAGTACGATTTGAACTTAGTCACGGAGTTGAGTGTAACAAGTAGGATGCTCCCTACTTGATGTGGCATTGGATCATAGATGTATGACTTATGACACGGCGCGTGCTTCAGCACCTCCTGTCCTATTTACACACGGTTCCGCACCTCCTATTGATGGTTCCGCGGTTCACGAGTTAGGCCATTCTTGAAATTCCTTTTTTTTTAGAGGGCTCAGGCATTTGGCGAACATACTACCCTAGAATAGATCATCATGTGATTTCTTGCAAAGTGGCACGAGGCATCCGTTGCCGAAGCTGAACGAGGCGTCCTTCACCGGAGTTGAAAGAGTCATTCGTCACCGGAGCTGAACGATCCTACGTCGACTTGTAACCTTTCGTAGATGTACTCTCCTCCATCATCTTGATCTACTCGTAGTCGTTGTTCGATTTAATCCAACGTCAAACGAAAAGTAGAGATTTTTTTTGTAAATGGATTCTCCTTTAGCCTCTGTGTTCCTTTTAGTCTTAATATCGTCCCCCATGCATTTTATTGCTAACCGTCAGAGCTATCTATCATCAGAGCTGAATGAGGCATTCGTATGTCGCTGGAGTTGAATGAGGCATACGTCGCTAAAGTTGAACGACCTATGGCCAAATGACCTCCGACCGAACAACCTCTTGAGTAGAGATATCTGGTAAATGGATCCTGCCCCTAGCCTCAGTTTGTTCCTTTTAGTCTTAATATCATTAAATGCACATTTTGTTCCCAATTGCAAGAGCTGAACGAGGTGTTCGTCACTAGAGTTAAATGACCTCTCGATGAAGATTTATAATAAATGGTTTTTGTGCCCATAGTCTCTGATTGTTCCTTTTAGGCTTAATATCATCTTATTTGAAGATATTTTCGTTTTGCATTCATTGTCTTTAGGCCATTAAATTATTTTCTTCATATAATAGCCTCTGCCCCTTAACCTCTGCTGGTACCTTTTAGTCTTAGGGCCCATTTCTAATAGCCTCCGCCCTTTTCACCTCTTGAGGTTTGTAATCACCTTTATGTTTGCCCCTCATGCCTATGTGCAGAGACTATTATTTTATAGATATTCATGATTTGTGCTAAGACATTCATGATAGTGTTCAAATTTTGTATTAAGTTTCTTTTCAAATGATATGGTGTTTAGTTTTGTTCCATATTTTCGATTTTGATGACATTGATTTGTTTCAAAACATTCATTTGAAGGAGGAGGATTTAGTTTGTATATTTTTATTCAAATCCGCAATTAAATTACCTAAGTGCTATTGTCGTGATTAAAGCATCACAAAAAGAGCTTAAGAGACCTAGAAACAAACATGAAGTCAATCCAAAGACATATCAACCTATGTCATTTCCATAAAAACTGGCCAAGGTTAAACAAGACCAACAATTTGATAAATTTATGGAAATTCTAAAGAAACTATACATTAATGTACCGTTTGTGGTAGCCATTCAGAAATGCTTTCTTATGACAAGTTTCTTCAAGAGTTATGTTCAAGAAAAAAAGAATTATGGAGCATGACTATAGACTTAACTATAGAAGCTTCAACTATAATTCAAAACGAGTTCCACCTAAAATTGAAAGATGAAGAAGATTTTCAATTCCCTCAGGGATAGGAAACAAAAAAAATTCAAAGAGTTGTGTGTGATTTAGGAGCTTCAATTAGTGTGATTCCTTTATCATTGTGCAAAAAATTGAAAGTTGAATATTTGAAGTCCACTAATATGTCCTTGGAGCTAACTGATAGATCAATAAAGTACCCAAATGAAATTCTTGAAGACATATCACTGAAAGTTGGAAAGTTTTATATTTCAATAGACTTTGTTGTTCTTGACATGGATGAATAATTGAACGCTCAAATTTTGTTGGAATGATCTTTCTTAACTACTGCAGGAGTTGTAATTGATGTTAACGAAGGTAAATTTTCATTTCAAATTGAAGAATACAAGATAGTGTTTAATCTCGCTCAAGTTCTAAGTAGTCCAAGATTTCAAAATAATGAATTGAAAGATAGACAACTTAATCAGCTAGTGGAGCAAGTCATTATGGAAGACATTGAAGACATTATGGAGATTTTTATAGATAGACAACTTAATCACCTAGTGTATGATGTCAATTTCTATTGTGAATATTGGGAGTGTGTAATTAGTTGATTGATTTATTGGACTAAGCACAAAATGCAAAAGACTAAAATCTAAACTTAAACTAAACAAGGACTAGGCATAGACTATGCAATATACAAATGGAGAATAGAAATTGCATAGAATTGAAAATGCAACAGAATAATATATGACCTAAACTCTTCGTTTCACTAAACTGCAAGTGCACATATTAGAGTAGTAGACTCGAACGTTGTATCAACGGTGATTTAAGATCTAAAGATTCATTTAACTAATCTAAATTAATTCTAGACTAGGTTAACTTCTTTTTGTTGTTTTAAAGTGATTGATATAGAATGAAAACTAACTATTAGCTGCAAGTCCTAAAGTGAATTAACAACTAATGATAGATTCTCCTAGAAATGGGGTTTATATAATATTCTCCTATGGATGAATTGGAACAACTCAGAAATAATCAAACCAGATTCAAGCTGTAAAAACTGCTCTTGCACTACATTAAAATAAGAATTAATTATCATACTTTCATATGAATGTTAGTTAGGTTAATTTAGAAAGGATTTCAACTGATATTAAATTATCATGGCACATATGACATCTACTAGTATGCTAACACTCCTTTCAGACATAAGCATAACAAGAAAGTCAAAAATCACAAGTAGTAGTAATTACAAAAATAAAACAAACGATTTAGCTCACTGCACAGAACACTATCAGATCTAAACACTAATGCCAATGCTCTTAGTTTATCTCTAAACATCAAGGGAATCTAAAATCAACTTCTCGGTTGAGATTCACATTAATAAAAACTAAATGGATGCATCAAACCTCACAATAATATATTGGAATCAGAAAATAATATCAATATTCTTAACTCATTTCTGAGCAAGAAAAGCATCTGAAATCAAATTCTCAATTGCCATTACAAAATCTGATTCACATTGACAATATCAGATTCCAAAACATTCAAAATTATACTAATATTAGTGATAAGATAAGTGTTGTTCTATCATCCATTCATAACAAAAATTAGACTACTAACCTATCCTAAGTTAGTTAAGATTTAGCTTCTCATAGATGTTAAAATCAATATAAAATAGAGGAGGAACTGAATCAAAACATTCTAAAATAATAAGTTGAAGAATCAGCTTGGAGTCTCATTCTTCCTTCAGCTCTAAGGTGCAGAATGTAGAGAATGGTGGAAGTCCCCCTTTGCTCTTGGAATTCCCCTTTTTATATGGCATTTTCATTAATTTTGATCCCCATTAGAAACTTGTATTCCTTCTAATTTTTGCCATCTGTCTTGGTCCCTTCTTCTTTTAAAAAAGATTCCTTTCTTTCTTTTGGTAGCTTGCATTGTGGTCTCTCCTTTTGCAGCAAGAATATTTATCTTATATGCTTGATTAGTAAGAACAGCAATCTACCAAAAGAAAATTTTAAGAATAAGAATTAAAACAACACATCAAACAACTTAAATGTGCAATTGTAAGATAATATTATGCTGAAAAAATAAATACAACTATATAATCATAATCATATGAACATTTCAGGATTTATATGCACATAAATTAGAGTGAAAATGAGCAGAATCATGATATGATCAGCTAGTGATCAATTTCTCATATTTCATCGAAGACATTATGGAAATTTTTATAAATGCTTTTTTAATATATGGAGAATTTTTTGAAAACTATCTAAAAATTTTGACAAAGATACTGCAAAAATGTAAGGAGTCCAACTTGATTCTTCATTGAGAAATTGCCACTTTATGATATAAGAAGGAGTTGTTCTAGGACACATTGTCTCTAACAAAGGAATTAAAATGGATAAGGTTAAAATTAGTGCTATTGAGAAATTGCCACCACATAAAAATGCCAAGGGAATTAGAAGTTTCTTAGACCATGCAGATTTTTGTAGAAGGTTTATAAAGAATTTCTCAATGATAACTAGACCTCTGGTCAAATTGCTAGCAGAAGATTCTGAATTCAATTTTGATTAAGAATGTCTAAGAGCTTTCAATCAACTAAAACAAGTCTTACTATCAACTCCAATTATACAACCACAAAATTGATGTTTGTCATTCAAAGTGATGTGTGGTGCTTCTGATCAAGCAGCAGTGGCAGTGTTAGGCCAAATCAAATAAGCTATGTTACCACAAAAAAGGAATTGTTAGTTGTGCTATTTGCTTTTGATAAATTCAGGTCATATTTGGTTGGAGTTAAAGTCATTGTGTATATTAATCATTAAGTTATGAGACATCTCATCAACAAAAAGGAATCAAAGCCAAGATTGATCGGATGATTTTTATTACTTCATGAATTTAATATGAAAATCGGAAACAAAAGAGGCATTGAAAACTTAGTAGCTAATCATTTGTTCAGATTGGAAGGTGGTTCTGAATTCCCCATAATTTCTATTAATAACTATTTTTCTAATGATTTTCTAATGACCATCTCAATTGATTGAGCTCCATGGTATCTTGATGTTGTCAACTCCTTAGCTTGTGGAATTATTCAAGCTGTCATACCGGCAAAAGAAATTCTTCCATGATATCAAGGACTACTATATCCATTTCATTCAATAAGTCTTCTAATGGAATATTTAGAAGATGTGTGCTAGAATCCGAATTTCAGGACATTTTGTACCAATGTCACTTTTCACCTTACGTAGGACATGAAGCTATTAAAAAATAATTGTCAAGGTACTTCAATTACCTTCTCTATTAAAAGCTACTCATTTATATTTAAGAGATATCATGTATGGAAAAATATAAGAACTATTTCCAAAAGAAATGAATACCTCAAAATAGAATTATGAAAGTTCATATCTTTGATGCATGGGAAATTAACTACATGGAACATTTTCCTATCTCATTTGGATACAAGTTCATTTTATTAATTGTTGACTAGGTGTCAAAGTGTATTGAAGCAATCCCAACAGTGAATTTTGATTCTAAGTTTGTGATCAAGCTGTTCAAAGATACCATTTTCTAAAGATTTGGAGTTCCAAGAATGATTATCAAGAATGGAGAAAGTCACTTCACTGAGAAGAGTTTTGAGAATTTACAATAGAAGTATGGAATGAGACACAATGTTTCAACACCTTATCATCTTCAAACCAATGGCCAAATTGAAGTATCAAATAGGAAAATTAAGACTATTTTAGGAAAAAACTGCCTCATTGTCTAGGAAGGAATGGAACAGTAAACTGAATGATGCTCTATGAGCTTATAGAATAACTTATAAATCTCCAATTAGTGTTTCTCATTACAAATTGATTTATGAAAAAATGTGTCATTTGCTAATTGAATTTGAACACAAGGATATTGAGCAGTTAAAATCCTAAACTATGATACGAAGTCTTGGGGTGAAAAAGACTACTTTAGCTGGATGAAATAGATGAAATCAGACTTCATGCTTATCGCAATTATGAATTTTACATAGAGAGGACCAAAAAATGGCACGACAACAAAATTTTAAGAAAACAATTCAAGGAGATATGGTTTTACTATACAATTCAAAACTTAAATTATTTTCTAGAAAATTGAAAACTAGATGGTCATGACCATTTAAAGTTCAGAAAGTTTATTCTTTTGGAGTTGTGAATCTCTATCTAATTAAGCTTTAAAATATATAATTTCTCAACACAATCACAACAAGAATCACAAGTATACGACTGTTAGTGTAGTACTTGAGAGTCGATCCACTTGATTAAAACCATTTAGAAGGAAAAACTTAAGTCTAGGAAAGTCGATTGAAATGAGAAAATGAAATATTACAAACTAGAAATCACATCAAATAAAACTATTCTATTTTTATAAGTTTTTAATGCATAACTAGACAAAGATCAATGTAGATAAATAGTACTATTGGGAGGATGTTTTCACTCGGGATTAGTGTTATCTCTGCTTTAAATTATGGTTAAGATAGCATGCACATAGATATGTATTCGTGATAGACATTACTTGGTTCATCAATGACACTCTTGTGTACATGGATGGCTCAGTTCACGCATACTATTGGGACCCAATATCGAGCTCGAACAATACTCTTGTGTGCACTGAGCAAGTAGAGGAATTGATTTCTCTCGGTAGGGATTGAGCTAGGTCTTACGCAATCTCAACCTTCTCGGGTGAGAACCTCTGGCTAAAAGTTGCGCAAAATTGAATGAGTTCAGGGGAGTAAAGTCCTATTTAAAAATGAATACTGTGACCCTCGACGACCTCTCTAAGTATGACTTTGTAGTTGTGTGCCCTCTCGGACCCTCAACAGAAGGTGCAAAGTATAAAAGCTCCCTCCTAGGTAGGAGGTCACTGAATCAATAAAACAAGACCAAGGAAAAAGAAATAATGTGTTGCAAAAATGAGGAGCGAATCGAGTTCAACTTCAAAACACGCAGCCCTTGATTAATTTTTTTTATAACTGAGTCCATGTCCCACCTCTCGGCACACATATTGAACCTCAATGGAAAACATCCCTCTTGGATGGGAACCAATGAATATACATTGCTTGAACTAAAAGAGCACCAAACACCATCACAGAAACAACAATGTCATATCAGTAGATTCCTGTCTGAGTTGCAGAAAAATAACTCTGTTCAGTCTCTGTACCTCTCGGCATTCAACTAAACATAGGGAAAGATAATTTAGCAAAAATCATACAAGGGTGAATTAGTCATTTTGAAAAACCAACTAAAACCTAACAAATCTGGGTCGGGTATACACGAATTCGGGACAGGTAGGATCGAAAATAAGCCAAGTTTTTATGAAATCAAGCCGTGTCCTTCTATCGTGAAGCACCTATGTAATTTGCACATAACTCCCCCGAGTCCGAGGTAACTCAGGCTAGGTCAAATGATGTCACCATGGGGAAAGATGACATGAATTACTTGGGCTGAGTGTAAGATCAACACGGGCCGGATCATGGTCGCAACGCGTCGCGGAAACTCGGGATGGGTGCCGGACGCCCGGGCCGAGCTTCTCCGAATCTTGGTCGGGTTGAAAAAATGACTCCACCGATTCCATAATAGAACTATGGCCGAGTTCATGCTGCGTGGGCCGGGTGTCGACCATCGGAACTCTAGTGCCATTTTTTCGAGACTCTAACGTGTAATAACCTTCGGTACACTATTCCTTTCAGCACAAAAATGATCTAAAACTATTCATGTATTATAGGAGAACATAATCCAACCCTCATTCATCCATCATCTTATCTATTACATTAAAAAATCGTATCCAAAAGTGAATCCGAAATCTTACGTATCTTAATCGTTTCAGTACTTGAAACCCAAGACTTGGGGGGCGTGACTATCGGCGAGATCTGATGATGAGTAACCACGAGGCCAATGTCTTTTGACAAAGGGTAGATCCAAGATTGGATGGCCGATCGGAGCTCCCGTGCACGCGCACCGAGAAAGAAGAAAATGTAGCCTAAAGATGAAGAAAAAATTCAAGTAGAGAAGAGAAGAAAGATATGTTGGAGGAGACTCTTTGAGGTCTTATTTATAAGGAAAAGTCTCCCAATCTAGTTAGAAATCTTATTCATACTTCCTATCCATAATTCATCTTTTATTTTTATGAATATTCGAATTTAAATAATTAATTAATAATATCATCTCTTGATTTTTAGAATTAAAAAATGTTTTTTGTTATTTTATTTTCTGAATATTTTTATCCTTAAAACTCTTAATTTTAACCTCATTAGGAGTTATAATTCATTCCTTTAACATACTTTATTCTTAATCCTCTTCTAATTATCTTTTCTTTATTTTATCTCTCCTAAACATAATTATTCTTAAATTTAGAATTAAATAAATAAGTATTATTTTTATCTTTCAATTTTTGAAATAAAATAATGAAATAATATTATTTTCTCTTCTAAATATTTTTGGACATAAAGCTCTTATCTTAACTCTCATTAGGACTCCTTTTATATCCCTAAATTCTAGTTAGATTCAAATTAAATTTTGAATCCCTAATCTCATTATAACTTCAACTCCCAATCTAATTAGGAATCATATTTTTCTACCTCTTATCTAATAAGACTTTGATTCACATTCAAACTTTTCTTATCTTTTCCACTTCTTTTATCCTCCCTCTAAATTAACTTTTATTTCTTCTCAACTTTATCTTTCTTTAACAAAATCCTAAAATTTGAATTTATTTTAATTAGGAAATTTAATTTTTAATTTAAAAAAAGTCAGGGTGTTACACCCTCCAACTATCTTCTTTTACAAAATATGCTCACATTCAAAACTAAAAGAGAAAGGGATGAATTTGTAACTTTGGACTTAAGAGAATGCTTTGAAATTGGAAAAAAAACTTTGGAGTGATTTCCCTTGCTTGATTATTCTTCCTTCAGGCTTTGACACTTTTTTTATAGGTTTCTTTAAGTGTTGAATGCGTCCAAAAAATCTTACATAAATTTCTCCTTAAAAATAGCATTTTGCTGTACACTTTAGTCTATGACCGGTCGATCGGTCAATATGACCGTTGCACATTTTCTGTGTTGTGTCGGCTGATTGGTTCCTTGACCGTCATGGTCGCATCATTTGTTGAATTCATTCTTTGAGTTGATCGGTCGACCGATGCCAGGACCGAATCATCGACCGTCATCTTTGTGTCATGTGTGGAATTTGTTCTTCTATTGACCGGTCGACCGGTGTCATAACCATCCCATCAACCATCATCTTCACGACATGTGTCTGCTCGATATCTATTGATTGATCGCCATAGTCAATCGACCGGTGGGTCGATTGATCAGTACAAAATTTTTTATTTAATCTCTTAACTTTGCGATTTCTTCTACCAATCTAGTCATGTCAATCTTACACCTGCATGTCATCACTTAAGTATAAATTAGTAACTTTTATGTCCAATTTAATTTGTTATCATTCAACAATCTCCCCATTTTTGATGATGATAAACTGATTGGACAATAGAGAATAAAAAATGAATTGAAAGCATGGAGAATGAATAGTAAGCAAGCTCCCCCTATATTCATGCATATTACACATTTCTTCCCTCCGAATAAGTGATCTTTATATTGTCATAATAATTTGAAACAATATAAACATATGACATCAAAAGTTATAGGCACAAAATAAATATTACATATATCAAGGTATAACCATTATGAAACAAAAGTTATCACATTACATTCATCATGTGTTCATACACTAACATATGTGACTATAGTCACTACAAAATGGTGCATGACACCAGTATAAATAGAAACTGCAAGCACATAGCAATTAAGAAACATAGCAACTAAGAACACATAGTAGAATCCAAACTTCTCCCCCTTTTGACATCATAAGGGAGGCAACTCAAAATAACAGACACCTACATCTCATCGAGACTATTATCATCACGAAACATGGGAGAAATGAATCCCCATGAAGCATAGTAGGCCTGTAGAAAATCAATAAGATATCGTGGGTCACACTCCATCCTCCGAACTCGATGATCCATGTGAGTCACCCGACGGTCTATGACATTCACCTACTATGAAAGAATAATGAAGTCGTAGGATGCATGTGAAGTGCGGGAGTCCCTGCTCAGGAGGTGCATGCCTCGGAGATGAACTGGGTTGACGACTAGATTCGGCCTCCAATACGCCATGAGGATCCATAGGCACTGGCTCTCCAGTATTCAACCTAAGATGTTTCTGATGCAGACTCGCTAAATCGATCATGTCCCCGAGGCGGGGTCGTATGTACTCCTCCCTTGCCGGAATGTCTACGCTGGAATGAAGTAGAATTCTAATGATCTAGACTCCAAATGATAAAGGGTAACACCAACTAGTACCAGAGGAGATTTTTTGGAATGTATATTCTATACGATAAAAGACGTAGTGGCCAAAATAAAGAAATGATGCATCTCTAATACAGAGACAATAAAGAAAGAACATATCAAAATGGGTGACTACTGTGTAGTGCCCGGCTCGATGAGTAATCATATCACTCAAAATGTGGTGAGCCATTTTCATATACGGATGAAGATACTTATGGGCCAAGTGGACGGTATAGTGGGTATTTCGTCCACAGAAAAACACACGAAATCCATCCTTAATCGAGAGGTAGTCGTGAGGTCAAACATGAGTGATAAATTGATAGAGACCTAGTAATGGATGAGGAACATAAACAATATGATAAAGTAGTCACAATCAAAACAAATAGGCACGCCAAGAACATATGTGATAATGGCATCACAAGTGATTATCATGTTCGCATAAAAGTGACGAATAAGATGAGGATACACATGCTCTATGATAGACAATAGTGGCAACCATCCGATGTTTGCAAACAACTCTGAACATTAGGGATGTTTAGGGAGTTCCAATCAATGGTGTAAGCACGTGGACGTCATAAAAGCTATACAAAGTAGCGAAACAAGTTTCTACGGCCCAAGTAACAAATAAGTGGTGATCAAAGTCATCAGGTGAAGACGGGTCAGACTCATGAGTGGTAGGTGGCCGACGAGCACGTCCACGAGATCGTCCTTATCCACGGCCTCATCCACGTGGGAGAAGCGCAAGTTCAGATTCAGGGTCAGGTTCGGGCTCATTTTTGACCATACGAGTGCGATATCCACCCGTATCATGGTCACATCGACGTCGAAAAACTAATATATGAGGCAAAATCCCTTCATTGTCCATGGATTATACAATGATAGGAAGGGATAGAAGAACATGTGTCCATAGTCGGACAAAAGAGGTCGATTTCTGTTCTGATGGCCAAAAGGGGCACTGAAAAGTAGGAAGAGGATGGAATGGCTAGGGCTGGGGCACGACTTGATTGGAGAAGAAGATGATCGCCGTGACACTTGGGCGTCGGCTATCTATAGAGGACACCGGATGAGAAAAGAGTGGCGATGACAATGACAAGGGAGAGGGATGACAATGACGAGGATAGAAGAGACGATGGCAAGCAGAGAGGGAGAGAGAGATTGACGGTGGTGACGGCAGTGGTGAGTAGGTTGGCAGTGACAAGAAGGTGACGATGATACAGAAGGATGACGACAGTGGTAGAAAAGTCGATAGTGATGAAGGGGGAGACGTCGATGAAGAGGAAGAGATGAAGGTACTAGCAGAAGGGAATGGGTCGGTGGCTAGGGCATCGATCGAAGGAAATGAGAAAAGGATTGACCAGTCTCAATTTTATAAATTTGTGATTTTTGTATATACTAGTCAACCAGTCTCGCCAAACGGTTGACTGGTCATGGCATTTTCCGCAATTTTAAATGTATTCATCAGTCGAGGAATGGCCGACTAGCCTCGATTTAAACACATGTCATACACCGGTCGACTGGTCAAAGGAATCGATCGACTGATGACTAAATGAGTCAAATTTTTCTTAATTTCAAGAGGTATTGGTAGTGCTTAGCGGTCGATCGATCGTAGTCTGATACCCATTTTTTTATCATTTTTCAAAATTTTGACTATTAAATTATTATTTTAAGACATATTTCACATGAATGTAAGTGTTGTGCAACACTTTTAATATTCAATTCATGTCAAAAGTAATTTTGCATAAACAAGTCACTTTTATTTTGAATTGATATGCAATCAAGGTTCAATCGTTCCTAATTCCCTTCTAAGTATACAAAATTATTCTTCACTCAAGAGTTTTGTAAATATGTCTGCAATTTGAACTTTAGTGAACATATGTTCAATGACAATGTCTTTAAGGGTTACATGCTCTCTAATTAAATGATATCGCAAGTCAATGTGTTTAGTCCTAGAACATTGAATTGAATTTTTCACCATTTCTGTAGCACTTGTGTTATCGCACTTTATGGGTACATTTGAGCAACATATACCATAATCAAACAATTGTTATTTTACCAATAGTATTTGTGCATAACAACTACCGGTGGCTACATATTCGACCTCAATGATAGAAAGTGTGATGGAGTTTTGCTTCTTGCTAGACCATGAAATGAGAGAACTATTAAGAAAATAATGCATCCCACTAATACTTTTCCTATTAACTTTACACTCGGCAAAGTTCGCATTGGTGTAGACATGTAATTCAAATAGAGAATTTTTATCATTCCAAATGTCTAATCCACATGTATACTTTAAGTAGTATATTATCCTTTTAACGACAATTAGATGCGTATCTTTGGGAGCGGATTGTAATTAGCACACAAACATTTACTAAACATGATATCTGACCTAGATGTCGTTAAATAAAATAAGCTACCAATAATAGCTCTATACCTTTTTTTATCAATGGACTTATCTTTTTCATCTTTGTTCAATTTTGTAGTAGTACTCATGGAAGTTATGCTTGGCTTGCATTCGTTCGTCCTGAATCTCTTAAGCAACTCCCTCGTATATTTTTCATGATTGAGAAAAAAATTCATCATGGGATTGTTTTACTTGTAGGCTTAGAAAGAATGTAAGCTCTCCATAGACTCATCTCGAATTCTTTTTACATAAGAGATTCAAACTCTTTGCACAAGCATTTATTAGTGGCACCATAAATAATATCATCAATATAAATGTAAACTATTAAAATGTCATTTTTCATATGTTTTAAAAATAATGTGGTGTTAACTTTCTCTTTTTGAAAATCATTCTCAATTAAAAATTAACTCAATCTTTTATACCAAGCTCGATGACCTTATTTCAATTCATAAAGACCTTTTGAAAGTTTAAATACATGATTATAAAAATCTAAATTTTCAAAATCTTGATGTTGTTCAACATAAATTTCCTCATTTATAAAACCATTTAAAAGTAAATTATTTTACATCCATTTGAAAAAGTTTAAAACATTTATAGCATACAAAGGCTAAAAGCATTCTAATGGCCTCAAACCTTAAGGGAGTAAAAGTTTCATCAAAATCAATCCCTTCAATTTATGAGTAACCCTTGGTCACTAATCTAGTCTTGTCCCTCATAATGACACCGCTTTCATCTAACTTGTTTCGAAATATCCATTTAGTTAGATGGTCATTGGGTCTTTCCACAAGTTTCTAGACTTGATTTGTTTCAAAGTTGTTTAATTCTTCGTACATTACATTTATCCAATTTGGATCACCAAGTGCTTCATCTATGTTGCTTGGTTCAAAAGTAGTAAGAAATGTTGAAAAAGCGCATAAATTTTTTAAGGATTTTAGTTTTTATACATTCATTTATATTACCTATAACTTGATTAAGTGAATGTGATGAGACATGTCTCCAATTCTTTGGAATGATTTGATTATTCTCTATTCGAGGTTCTTCCATTTCTATTTGAAGTGTCAGCTCTAGCTTCTTCCAAATCCTCATTTTGAGTTTGCATATTCAAAAGTTATCTTTCCACTTTAACTATTTATTCTTCATCATTGTGTACTTGCTTATCAAAAAAATCATTAGCTTTCTTTCAATTTAAGATTAATAAACTCGATAACAACTAGTGTTTTTTTGTTATACACTCTATATACTTTCCTTGTACTAGAATAACCAAGGAACACACCATCATCACATTTAATATTAAATTTACCTAGCTTATCTTTGATATTCAAAATATAGCACTTACAACCAAAGGCTTCAAAATAAAAAAATATTGAGGTTCTTTCCGTATAAGACTTCAAAAAGTCTAAATAGAATTTTATTAAGGACATAGCATGATGTGTTGCCTTAGCCCAGAAATACTTTGACAATTTACTTTCATTTAAAATTATTATAGCCATTTATTGTATAGTTCTATTTTTTTCTTTCTACTATCCATTTTATTGAGGTGTCCTAAGAGTGAAAAAATTATGAGTAATTCTATTTTCCTCACAAAACAATTCGAATTTGTAATTTTCAAATTCTCCTTCATGGTCACTTTAATTTTTGAAATTTTTTATTCAAGTTCATTTTGATTATTTTTGCAAATTTAGAAAATATATTTATCTTTTCATCTTTACTAGCAAGAAAGATAATCCAAGTGAAGCGAGAGAATCATCGACAATCACAAATACATATATTTTTTCTCCTATGTTTACTACATCCATAAATTCAAATAAATCAAGATGTAAAAATTCTAAAAACCTATGTGTACTAATAGCTCCCTTTAATTTAAATGAGCTCTTAGTTTGTTTAATTTTTAGACATGAGTCACAAACATTATTTATCTCAAATTTACTCTTAGACAAACCTCTAACCAATTCATAATTTGAAAATTTATCTAGCAATTTATAGTTTACATGTCCTAATTTTCTATGCCACAAGTTTATATCATCGTACATGACACTAAGACATTTTTTAGTTTAAGTTATAAAATCAATTTTGTATACTTTTTTGTATCAGAAACCATGTGTAGAACTTCATAATTTTCATCTAGTATCAAACATTTGTTATTTTCAAATTTGACCAAATAATTTTTATCACATAATTGATTTATACTAATCAGGTTATATTTTAAGTTTTCATTTAGCCAAACATTTTTTAAATACACTTTGTCATTCTTACCAACATTACCCATACCAATTGCTTCCTTTGTTGTTGTATCCAAAGGTGACTTTTCCTTCATTTTTCTTTATCCCTTTATTTACTCTTTTCTATTTTTGTAATCATAAGAATAATGTCCTTCATATCCACAATAAAAATAGGTGATATTTGATCTTGCATAATCATGCGATGTTCTAACAAATAAAATTCTTTTGAAATTTTTTTAAAAGAGTTAAAACTAAGTTCCTTTTTATTTGAAGATACTTTACATTATATCTAACATCTTACTTCCATTTGAAAATTTTTCAAGTTCAACCTTTAAATTTTCAACTTCTTTGTTCAAGCATGCACTTTCCATATTTTGTTTTTCACAGAATGATTTTAATGTACTATTTTTCATTTTCAATTCTTCTATCAAGAATTTCAAGCTAGAGGTTTCCTTATTCAATAAATCACATTTTTCAAATGCTTCAGAATTGACATTCTCATTTTCTTTTACAAATTTGCAAATTCTATTTTTAGAGTATCATATTTCTTTTTTAGGCATCCATATTTATTAATAAAAACTCTAAACTCATTATGCACATCAAAAAATTTACTATCACTATAATTAGATGAGTTATATGATACCTCATGACTATCATCCATTAGACATATGTAGACTTCTTCATCGTCACTAGATGAGATTTTGGAGTAATTTTTTTTATCTTCGTTTTCATCCCAAGTGACTTGAAGAGCTTTTTTCTTACTCTTGAACTTTTCCATTTTTCTCCTTTTTGACCAAATTTGGACACTCATTTTTGTAATATCCATCTTTCTTACATTCAAAGCAAGTCACTTGATATTTGTTTGATGACGATCTTCTCTTGATGAAGTCATTCTTCTTCTTTTGCGTAACAAACTTGAGATACTTGTCAAGCTTCTTTGCATATAAATCAAGCATCTTTTCATCAAGATCCTCATCTTCCTCATCTTTGTTTGTCTTTAATGCTAATGTTTTATTTTTGGAAGCATTTGTTTCTTCATCCTCCTGGATTTCGATCTCATAGGTTAAAAGTGAACCTATAAGACCATCTAAATCTAACTTGTTCAAGTTTTTTTTTTCAATCATGATTCTCTTGGTTTGTCATTTGGAGGAGGGGGACCTAAGAAACTTTTTTACCTCTTGAGAATTAGTGCTTGGCTCGCCAAAGGAGGCTAAGCCACTTACAATATCGTTAAAACGTATAACTTATCATGTAATATCATAAGCATTATATCAAGCATATCATAACTTATCATTATGCTAAGGCATATCCTCATTTATTTTGTTTTACTTTAACATATTCTTGCATAACATCATATGACAAAGAAACATATATTATCATTCTTTTTTTTTGCTTTCATCATTATCATCAATGTCATCTTTACTTTTTTTCCATGTCATAAGTCATACTTACGAATACACTCATCATAATAGTGAGGACTTTATTTTAAGGAATACGACATTATATTAGTGAGGACTTTATTCCAAGGAATACAACACTATAATAGTGAGAACTTTATTCTAAAGAATACAACACTTTATGATGAGAGACATTGTTCCTTCGAAAGTACATACACATATGTAAGACTTTACTCCTTAGACATCGATCCCCTTAAAGTACATACAAAAGTGTAAGATTTTATTTTTCATCCTTACTTCATCTTTTCATCTTTTATCTTTATTTAGATAGCTTCTTATCTTGATGATTGAGAAGACCATGTTGATTCACGGGACTTGACTAGCTAGGCCGGGATCTTTTTGTCCCATTGGAAGTACAAATCACGACGAGTCAGACATTACTTCCCCAGAAATATATCACATAAGCTAGCAAGTGAAGACTTTATTCTCCTCCATGATTACAACAAGACACCTTCATGTCAATCCACTTTTTACTTACATTAATTAATACATACAATCATTAAATACATTGTGCACGTTTTAACCTTATTTAAGATCATACATACATCAATCAGGTTAAATGTGGACTATACAAACAATACACATCATCTGAGACTGATCACGGCCGTGCCCACACATGGGCACAGGCATGCCTCGGTTCGGTATGGCCGAAAGTTGAATTTCTCTTGTCCGTACTTGTACGCCCGTGATAGAATGATTATTTTTTGACCGTTCTCGAAATTCATCTAAGGCGAGGGACGTCTGGGGCGTCATGGCCATGCAACCACAAGGTCACGGCCGTGACAGAACGTCATTTTTCACTCTTAAGATGTTCTATCGCCAAGGCATGAGATGCTATGAGTGTCACAATCGTGCCTCAATCCATCACGGTCGTGCCTGAGCTCAAGTCAGAGTCTCCCCTATTTTTATCCATTTTTATACATATATTCAAACACCTATATGGTGTAGATTCATCCAACATAACAATAGAGACTTTACATTACTCCTTTAGGTTTAACAATTTATCAAATGAATCACCACAAACATGAATCATATATAACTTGCATCTAAATCATTAAGACCAATAAACATATTCATATATAGTAATGAGTAATCTACTTATGAACTAAGCATGAACAACAAAGCACATTAGATTCTAATCATGGCTAGCAATGGAATAGTAGCCTAAAGAAATATGAATCATCAAATGCACATTTCCTAAACTTTTACTCTAAGAACAAAGGATTTGTTCTTCATGTCCTAATCCACACATTCAAACATCATTAGAGAAATATTAAGGAGGTTTGGATTCCCACAAACATACACTTATTAACATTTATACTTGTCTATTTAATCTCATGCTAGATTAAAAGGATTATAATTATCATTCTTCCAATATAAGCATCACTTTCCTACATTAGAATTTACATATAGCATTTTCACAAACATCTAATAGGCATCATGCATCCTAATTCTAAAGTCCCAAATATCATCATATAGGAATAAAAGGTTGTTCCTAAATTCCAATTCAAACATTCAAACAATACATTGGAAGATATATTAGGATTGAATCCCCTCAAATATACCTTTAAAATTTAGATTAAGACCCTATTAATCCTAAACTTTTTTTTTTCTTCCTTCTTCCTTCATCCTCACTTTTTTTCTGTCTTCTTCTCCTTCTTGCTGTGGCTCCTATCTCTCTTGGTTATTTTTATATTTATTTGATTCTTAAGAATATTACATTAGGAGACATCATATCAGATGGCCATTAGTGGACATCCTTCATGCCTAAGAAGGACCAAACCCCTTACAAAAGAAAGTGTCCGTTTATCTCCCTAATTCATGGAGTTCGAACGAAGCACCAATTAATCAATCAATAGTGGGTAGAGATATGCAAAAATCATTAAACCCATTTGGTTGTACTAAAGTTACTCCTTAGTTAAAGTTTCACAACCCATCACTTACTCAGCTTGCTTAATTCGTCCGAATTAGTGTTGAGGAGAGCAAGAACTCACTGCTCTCACGTTTTGTTTGTTCTCGCATTTAATGCACATTCACACATATGTCAGAATAGATGTTTGACAAAAAATTGAGGAGTAAGATTTTAATCTAGGCCTTACTTCTTTTTCAGATGGAGATTGCCTTTTTTTATGTTAATTTTGTTGTCTCATAATTCTCATTGGCTAATTTCTAAGTACATATTCTTAATCTCATATTTTGTTAATTTCTTCAAATTATAATGCCAATAGAAGAATAACTTTAAAATAAGAATAACTAACCACGTTGAAAATAAAAAAAAATTCGTATGTTCTTTTTTCCTTAACTTTTTAAGATGTGGGTAAGGGATCGTATTTCCTTCTATTTCCCTTTTTGGGAGCGCTCGAATAATATCCTTTTGTGGACAAAACTTTACGCGGGTTCCACCAAAACTCTGCTCTCCCTTCTCCTTACGCGTGTCGAGTTGTTAGTGGATTTTCCGCTCCTTCGTGCGATGCTTTCTTCTTCGCGCGCGACGGAGACCCCCGTCTCCCGTCCTCTTCCTCTTCCCACTGTTCTCCGATGACGGCCTCCTCCTCTTCCTACTCCGTCGCCACCTCTTCCTCCGCCTCCTTCGTCTCCTCCTCCGCCGGTTCCGACGCCCTTCACTGATGGATCCGTTCTCCACCAAGCGGCTTTGCCCATTCGGGGACCCCTTCGCTCCGGCCGCCGCGAGCTCCTCGGCAAGGGGTCCAATCGCTGGGGACACAGTGCCGATGGATCATGCACTCGAGGGGATCCTCTCGCTTCCAGACCTCTCCGTCGCGATCGACCTCGCACTTGAGCGTCTTCTGGAGTTGCAGCTCCTAGAGGCCGATAAGGACCGTCTCGTCGACCATGCCATGGATGCTGGGGCCGCCCTCTTGGAGGCCGCCAAGCGGTCAGCCCGCCGCCGCGGCTCCAAGCACAACTCCGCCGTTTGGCCCCTCTCCGCTGATCTCACCATTAAAGTAAAACTTCTGTTTCTTCCTCTTCTTTCTAATCGATCGCGTACTTAGTGAACTGATCCAAGCTTCTAACTAAATCAAGTTTTGTTTCTTGTCGTCAATGGAGATTCTCCAGGCCCTTAATTTCGGGGTTCATTGAAACGCCAGTGCCAAATTTTCACATAGAACTTTCGTAGATCGGAATCAGATGGTCTGTTGACGTCTTTATGTAACTTATCATCTGTTTGAATCCTTGTGTCTCCACTAATAGAAAATGTTGCAGAGTTTCAGGAGGAAATGCCTCTGAAGGAGCACTAATGATAATTACACTATCACTACTTGGAAATAATTAATTTTTAACTTTTTCTAGGAGAAAATAGTTTGATATTTGACCTCAACAATATGTAGACCTTGTTTTTCATCAAACTTATAGTTTAGTTTATTTTGTGATAATTTCTTTTTGACTTTTTAGAAGTGCGAAGATAGTAATTATACAATTTCTTTTGTTTTGTGATGCTGTGAAGGTATTCTCCTTTCTAGACACTCAAAGTCTTTGCCATGCCTCAGCTTCTTGCTTGATGTTCAACAAGTGTGCAACAGATTCATTGTGCTATGCCAATATTGACCTGATAGCAGACATGCCAAAGGTTAACAACACAATCGTTTCTACAATGATACAACGAGCAGGAAGAAACCTCAAGTAAGATTTATGCTGCATTGAACTGAGTATGCCATTTTGATATCATTCTTTTCTTTTGCTTTTCCAATGATTGTCTTTTAGAAATTATGTTGAAGTAAAATCTTAATGTCAGTATGGTTTTAACTTAATGCCAATATTTGTTCTTTCGGGTGTTCTTTTTTTTGCGTATGATGAGTTACAATTGAAACAAACATTCCATAGTTGACTCTGTGCTTTTGAGGCATGCATGGTGTGTCTGGAGGTTGTACTTTAACATTAAGTTGATAGATTAGTGCAGATGCAAGGTACACAGTAGCATCAGCAACAATGATCTCAAGATTTGATATACTTTTGTTCGTTATGTTGCGTCTTCTTGAACTTTGTGTGTAGTGCTTGATAACTTTATTGAACTCCTAACAGTTATTCTTTCTTTGGGAGGGACTAACTGTTTTTTCTGTTTCTCATATCAGGTCACTGAAGCTTGGTGTGAGATGCAGTCCCAATACAACAGAACCTTCCCAAACAACATGCTATTCCACAAGAAACTCGATGGATAC
Source organism: Pontederia crassipes (assembly GCA_030549335.1). Classification (NCBI taxonomy): domain Eukaryota; kingdom Viridiplantae; phylum Streptophyta; class Magnoliopsida; order Commelinales; family Pontederiaceae; genus Pontederia; species Pontederia crassipes. The sequence goes on along the minus strand of CM060186.1, from coordinate 36,246,839 downwards.
TTCAGCCTCGTCATGGAGTGAAAAGAGGGCAAGGCAAGGAAGGGAGTCATCTGGTCTTACGAGGTCTTGTCTAGTAGCTTTAACAGCAGATGGTGGTTCCATAGGGTATGAAAAGATATAACTGGACCCAGTAAACTGCCTGAGGAGATTTTCTTTATGATGCTCAAATATGCTATATGTCTGTAGGTCTCTCTTGAGAAGGCTTCACCTGTATAATATTGATAAGCTGGACAACTCTGCAGTATGTACAGCTTTGTCTGCCTGCCCATTTCTCGTCGATCTTGAAGTCGTTGGCTTGTATGTTTATCTATTTTAAATATGGAGTCTTATTCATCTTAAATGTAGTTATAACGCTGTGATGTAACAGTTGTATGTGTTGTGCCTTATAATACATGTTAAGAAAATTAAACAAAACCAGAATAATATCTGACACTGTGCGTATGGTCATCTAATTTTGAGTTATCACTGAGTTCATGCGATTTTCTCCACCTTCAATTAAATTTCCTCAGTCCAGAATTTATTTGTTTGAGTGTGTTTTGGTCTTGATCATTGATCTTTCCGAGTACTTTGATTACGATTGATAATTCAAACCTACTGACAGACATGTTGAGCTCAGACGAACGCTGGATGCTGTCAGCAAAAATTGTCATCGCATGGAGCGCATATTTTTTGAGTCCTCTGATGCTGGTGTGAAATTTTCTTTGCTGCTATTGTTGTCTTGTTGCATACAGTTTACAAATGTCTACAACATTTTTGCCTTATCAGGCAGAGATGATAGTTTAAATTCTGCAATTTGCACGGATTTGGTAAATGGCTGTCCCAGTTTAACTTCTCTGGCTCTACGTGGTTTTAAGCTTCATGATCACAAAGTTCGGATCTTGGTTAAGGTAATATGTTTTCTTCTTCTTTACCTTCTGGCATTGTGACAGACTGTTCCACTAAAGTGTTTTCTTGTTCTGTCTGTACCTCATATGCATTGTTTATATAGTAGGAGTTCAATGGAACAGAATGATTAAATTCATGCTAATTTCTTGGACTTGTAAAAATTTATTCTTCTTTTTTGGGAAAAACTTTTAAGAGATCGTACTAATGTCTATGCATTTTGTTCTTACCACACACATTTGTTATTAATCATGTGCATTATACCTTTTGAGCTGTCAGATGAAATGTAATTTAGTATTTTGAGACATTTCAAATTATATGAGAGGGTTAACAATTTCAATCTTACAGATGAGAATATACTTTTTTGTAGGGGTTTCCTTGCCTCTGCTATGTTGATTTTTCGACGTCATATTCAATTACCGGTGCTTTCTTAAGGTGTGATCTCTGAGTTCACCCTGATCTCTCTATTATGCTTGTTTCCAGTGCTCCTCCAAAGTTCTTTTCCTTTATGTAGGAACATTGGAAATGGAATAGGTGTTCATACTTTGGAAGTTTTGATCTTACGCGACTGCTTGCATCTCAAAGAAGTAACTCAAAAAGCTGCGACTCAATTCACATTTTTTCACCAGACCTGGTATCATTGTTTTCTATTTACTTGCTTATGGTCATGCTTTGTCAGGTTGAGATGTCTCAGTTTCTAACAGCTCTGCTTGCTGGGGACTTCAAGCTCCTGAGACATCTGGTGTGGAGTTTATGATCACAGTTTCGTATTAGTTGGATATAGGGCTCATGTCAGCTCAGTTTTTTGTGTAAATGACATGACTTTTCTTTACCCTTTTTCCCTGAGCAGGATATTTCAAACAAAGATGGCCTTTCTGCTGATAATGACTGGAATTATAGATGCTACAATCCTTGGTAGTTCAGTATGATTAAATTTTATTCATGGACGATTATTCTGTTGTCTCTAAATATTTTTCTCCATTTCTGTTGTAGCTCATTCCTTATAGATCGAGTGTCAGCAGTGAGACCTGAGATATCTATACTTGCCAAATTTCCACCAGAAGGAAGGTCTCTCTTTCACTCTTTGTCCCTATTTGTATTGCCCTGCAAAGTGTTTATTGATTATGACAACTTTTATACAATTGGTTGTAATACATTTCCAACTATTTACTGATATTTCAGCTTTATTGACATTGACCATATCAGTGATACTGAAATAAGCAGCTGGACAAGCTTAATGGCTGATGTACCCTATTTTACAAATTCATTTGAAAGCAGCTACAGTAGTGATCAGAATAGTGCAAATGAGGATTCCCATGATATGGATAGCTACTATGAGTTGGACTGATGAAAAGGCTGTGATATCTAAGAAAAAGCTGGTGCAGCATTAACCATGGTAATATTCTTTCTTCTTTAACAGTTTGTGTCAGAGCATAAACTCAAAAACATAACCTATAAATTTCTATTATTCTTAAGCTCTTTATGTAGAATTAAGTGGTTGATAGTGTTCCCATGTCCTTGTTGTCAGAACTTCCTTGATATGGTGCTGCCTTTTTGATATTCTTGGGATGATTCCTAGTTTGTTCATGGTACCTTTGTGTTGGCTTGTTGTGGAATAATATTAACCAGTTCTGCATGCCTCATGTTTATTTGAGATTGATTTGTATTTTAAACATTTTCATACTCATGATTAATGGAGTGCACTAGTGCATCTGCTTTTTTTTTTGAGGATAAAATGGATGGCTACCAAAGGTTGTGATTGCCATCCATGTATATATAACTATAAGATGTCAAAATGTTCAAGTGTAGGCTCTCAAGAAGAGAGTGGCAAAACAAAGGAGATGTACATCAGCTATTCAAAACTCCACTCCCGAAGAAGAAGAGAAGCATGATGAACAATACTCTTCACCTGAAATCGCTCTCCACAAAAAATGGTCCAGATGCGCTGCAGCCATAAAGCCCAGGTACCGGCCATAAAGGATGCTAACACTACTCTCTAGCTGTCTCTGGCCGATGAGGTGCGGAGTGACCCACACTTGCTTGACGACCTCTACCTAGAGGCACAAAGGATAGGAAGTATTGGTGTGAGTGGCCCATCTCGCCCTATAAACTCTTGTGAGAAGTTTGTCACCCTGCATGAGCCAAGCAAAGATCTCAATGCACTTGAGAATGCTATATGAGTGTGCAGTCTGCCCTGAAGCTGGGGATGACAAGGTGGGCGGAAGAAAACAGAGATAGAGGCGACGAGTCGAGAAGGACCATGATAGCCATAACCAATCGTCCGATAGGGAGGGGTTCGGACAGAGCGGAGTCACCCTTTTAAGCAGTGCCAAGAACTTTGAGAAGCGCTGATCTAAAAATGGAGGTCCATTGTGCCGGTGTTCGGCCCACCCTCTGACCAAGTCTCGGCCGTTGTCATGTCAGGATGTGCCGATAGGGCCCATAGACGAGGAAAAGATGCCGATAAAGAGCTCCCGAGCAGCCACTCAGTGCTGCCAAAATGAGAACTCCTTCTCGGATCCAAGTGCGGGGACCATGAACAGGCACACCCACAGGACAAGGGTCGACACGCCCCGCCAAAAAGAAGATACCCCATGTGGGAGAATGCTCCTGGAGTCCCAAGAGAGATCGCGTCCATAACAAGTGATGAAGATCGACCGTCATAACCTGTCCTCAGGCCCCATGAGGGGCCCAGTTGGTCCAGGGAAGCTCACAGACACCCAATCCTCCCAGTGAAGTGGGACGACATATACTCTGCCAATCAACGATATGGACACCCTGCCAGAAGAATCTACTCAGAATCCAGTCAGCTCATAACTAGAGTTTGCAATAAAAAAATTGACATGAAATAGATCGGGAGAACCAACATAACAAATCTAAGGAGAATGCGGCCTCCCCGTGATAATAACCTTTATAACTTGTGCTCTCCGCTCTACTATTTGGGTCCACCCTCAAAAACCAATGTGACGAACCAAGAAGAGGAGACCCTGATAGGTGATTGGCAAGGAGCCAATCGGAGTATGCAGCTTAATAGCACACTTGGTAGCCTTTTCAGCGACCATGCCGAGAGGGATGAAAGAGGATTTGGCATGGTTGATAAGGAGACCGGATATCGCGCCCAAGTGCTCCACTGATATGGCCACATGCCTAGCCTGCTGAATTGCACCCTCAATGAAGGAAGTCGTGTCATCTGCATACTGCAAAAGAGGAACTAGTCCCCGACAAAGCCACCGAAGAGGCTTGCCTGATGTCTGAGTGCATTTAGAAATGGTGTCAGTGACAATCACAAAGAGCATGGTGGCGAGAGGGCAACCTTGTTTGAGCCTCCTATGTGGCTGAACACAACCGCCCTTGTCCCATTAATTGGGATCGAGAATGAAGCGGTGGTGATGCATCACTTTATCTAGGCTATCCAAGTCTCGGAGAAGCCTCAGACCTACAAGGAGTCACAGAAAAGATAATGACATTGAATTATATGCCTTGGAGAAATAGACCTTCCAAAGGAAGGCACGACTGTCGGTCCTCCTCAACCACGCAATAATCTCCTCCACCACTTGAATGAAAGTTGATTGTGTCAGATGGATGAGATCGAGGAGCACCTCCATGACCAAGTGCTCCACTAATATGGCCACATGTCTAGCCTGCTGAATTGCATCCTCAATGAAGGAAGACGTGTCATCCGCATACTGCAAAAGATGAACTAGTCCCTAACAAAGCCACCGAAGAGGCTAGCCTCATAGGATGTTTGAGTGCATTTAGAAATGGCATCCGTGGGAATCACAAAGAGCATTTTGGCGAGAGGGCAACCTTGTTTGAGTCTCCTCTGTGGCTGAACCCAACTGCCCGCCCTTGTCCCATTAATTAGGATCAAGAATGAAAACAAAAAATGAAGTAGTGGTGATGCATCACTTCATCTAGGCTATCCAAGTCCCGGAGAAGCCTCTGACCTACAAGGAGTGTCACAGAAAAGATAATGACATTGAATCATATGCCTTGGAGAAATAGACCTTCCAAAGGAATGCACGACTGTCGGTCCTCCTTGACCATGCAATAATCTCCTCCACCACTTGAATGAAAGTTGATTGTGTCAGATGGATGAGGTCAGGGAGCACCTCCGGGAGCCGATTAGCTAGTACTCCATCCACCAGGAGGTAAATGGCATTTGATAAGGCTATCGGCCTGTAGTTCTCCACTCACCTCGCTTGGGGTGCGCTTAGGAAGCATAAACAACACGACCCGATTGAGGCGCTCAAAGCCCTAGTCCCCACTAGCGAACTCTTGGATGACCGCCATCACAACCTCCCGTACTACCGGCCAAAACTCTCTGTAGAAGAAAATCGGAAAGCCATATGGGCACGGGGACGCCTCCCTATTGAGGTCTCCTAGCGTCTGGGTGACCTCCGAGATAGCACGGGACAACAAAGATGACTGCGCATTAGTAAGACGACGAGTGTCCCCTGAGGACCATCTCCAAAAAGTTGGGGGCCATCGCCGCCTGTAGAATTCCATATAGTACGATGCGATTCACCTCCCATTGTCATGGCGGCCGGAAAACTTGTCTCTATACCTCTTATGATCGATCATGTTTGCCCGCCGGTGTGCACTCACATAAAGGTGAAAGAATGTCATTTTCCTCCTGAAAAAGTATTGCCTCCACTAGATCTCCACCTTCTTGTTCTCAAGCTAGTGTGCGGGACTGCCTTGCGCTCCGCCGTCTCTACCTCCGTGAGGTGTTGGGAGTCCTCTGCCTGCCCGATCTAGCTGGACTCTGTCAAGTAAATTTACGGTTCATGATCAGAAAATCGATCAACGATTGGGTATTAATGAAATCTTTGAACTTCTCTGCCCCTGCATTCCTCTCTTGACAATTGATTGGGCAATCATCAATCTCCAACATGCCATTAAAGTCGCCCCCAATAAGCCATTGAGATGGGTACGAACACATTTGATCTCCTCTCACATACTACCCCAAAGGGAAGCCGAGCAAGGGCTATAAACACAGGAGAGAAGGTAGGCGCGTGCGCTTGATCACCTAGGTGTGCTGTCAAGGAGAACCTATTCGTCCAAGAATCCGCCAAGGTAAAAAGGTCAGCACACCATCCAATGATGCACCCCCGGACTGGCCTACTGGGTTGAGAGAGATATACTCGGACAAGTAAGGTCCCAATCTGTCTGAGTGCATTTGGAGAGCTTCTCCCGAAGAAAAATCACGTTGGCCCTTAATCCTTTATGTACTAGCCAAAGATCCGTCGTAGTCCCCAGGTCCTGCACCTTCTATGTTAGGTCCTTCATTAAAACATTGTGTCACACCCCTAGGCATTCAGCCCATTATCACCTGTCGGCTTCCTCAAGTATCTTGCATGGGGCCACACAAGCAGGCGCTGCATAAGTACCCGTTGAACATGGTCGACCACGTTTTTGGCTGCTGGTGCATGGGGTGGAGACCAGCAGCGGCAGCTACCTCTGCATCCCTGCCGGAGAGGGAAACGTCTGCAGAGGCTGGCTGCTGCACTTCACCAGGTTCACCGGCAGCCCCAGGCACCACAGGTGGTGGTGCAGCAGACCCAGGCATCACAGATGGCGACGTGATGACCGGCGATGCAGTGGCGGTGATGCAGCGCTGGTATACAAGAGGGTCTGGCGTTGCGGAGCGGTTAAGAGCTCGTCGGTGGAGGGGGCACCCGCCAAGGGGTTTGGATGAGGCCCGTCTCCGGTCGGGCCTAGGACTGAGTTGTCAAGAGAAACTGGAGCCACCTCGAGCTGCGCTGGTGATGTGGGAGGGAGCAGGGGAGTGGAGGGGTGAGGAAAGAGGGAAAGTGGTGGTGAATGGGATCGCCCATAGGCGGGGGGTGGGGGATGTGTGGTGTGATGGTGGCCAATGGACGCAGGACTGCTGGCAGGTGGTCGGGATGGAAGGAAGAGGACGCACCGGTGAGGACAGGGGTCCGGCTGTGGGAGGTTAGGGCCAAGCGGGCACGCCTGAGCTGAGCTCGAGCGTGACACTGGGTTCAGGTGTGGGTCACATCTTGGGTATGGCTGGGGGGTGGGTTGGGTTCCTGCCGCTAGTGACTGGAACTGTAGGCTGATGAGGAAGGTGGAGTCGCCTGCCTGCAGGATTGCTAATGAAGGAGGTCGGCCACCCGCTTGCATCTCTACCTCCGCCGACACGAACGATAGGTCCAGCGAACCAGCGGAGGGGACGGCGATGGAGATGGGGGTACTGAAACTTTGGCGACGGCCATGACCACTTCCAGTCTCAACAGATAGTTCAAACTTTGGGTATATTAGATCTTTGTCTGAAGTGTTGTCGTTCCTTAAATTTTAAATCCCATTCATGTAGAATTTCTTGTTTGAGATTCGATATATGCCTTGTGCCCCTCATGTTCCCTAGACCACTCGGCACCTGCGTATCACTTGAAGTGATGTTCCTATCGTGTAAATTTATATTGCCACTCAAATGTTTAAATCTACACCTTGCATTTTTCTTAATCCCACAACTCATTTAATCTTTTATAGGTTTCAAATATCCAATCTTGTTCCTGTTCATATGTCTATCCATTTATCCCAGTATTGTTCACGCACAACTTTCATATGAAAATGCAAAATTCAGACAGTAACGAGACACCGAAACTTAGAAAAATTACAAACAACCCTATGAAATGCAAGATGTTATGACTTCCATGGTCTTTGTTTCTTCTTATCCAAGTAATGTGTTTCTGATATCTTCGTAGCCAAAATCTTTCAGCGAGATCTTTCTGATATGGTACCAGACAAAGCATCATTTCAGTTGCCATTTTCCCATTTAAAAAACAATCATTTTTGCCATCGATTATGAGAAAAAGAACATGAAAAGTTCCAAAATTCTCACAATGGAAGTAATGGTCTAGATTTGAGATATCGAAAAGAGGAAGAAAGATCGCATGAACACAGAAGAACACAGAGATTTACAAGGTTCACCTTAAATTGGGTTACGTTTTCGGGGAGCGGCGGTTTTTTTTGTTATGAAATAATGATGATTACGAGAATGAGTCTCTGTATGGACCTTTAAGAAGTTTATATAGACACTCTTTTTAATAGATGTTGAATTAATCTCTTAAAATAGGACATTTATCTTCTGACAAAGAAATAAATCAATTTCGAATCACATACGAGACCCCCGTAGGGAAATTCTACTGAAGCGCCTGATTACGTAAGGAAATCAACTGGATTCAAATTTAAGGCATTATCAATTTAAGGCATTATCAACAAGTTTCATAGGGCATGCAGTCTCTTTTGCTATTTGTATTTGTTTTTGTAATACTCTGCATAGATTTCTACAACAACAATAATAATATGCAAATATTAAACAATTACCATGTGGACCCCTGCAAACTTGGGCACCCTTTGTAGTAAGTACTATATAGGTATTTCCCATCTGGCTCTTAAAAGCTGAAAACCATCCTTTACTAAAAACAAAGGACAATCCGGATCTAATATTTTCTTTTCTTAGAATAATAAGTATTGATTAAAATAGTCGCCTTGCTTGATGTCTATTTACTTGAAAAGTTTGCTGATGCTTTTATATTTACTATGTGACTAGGTACAAGCGCTTTCCAAGACTATGATGTCAGATTAAAAAATGACTTGTGCTCTGTCTTAAAAAGTCATTGCATTACGATCATGTTGAGCATTTTTTCACCTTACTGCACTAGTCGTTCCTTTTTTTTTTTCTGTTTCTGTAAAAGAATAACCTCGTTTATCGTATAAAGCGGGGGTTTAGAGCTTCTAATGTCTTATGGCTGCTCAATCTGAACGAGTTTGACTTTGTCACCAGTTTCATGTGAGAAAATTTTCCTCTCTTCCCATTCATCATCCTCTTTTTTTTTTTTTTGTGCCGGCCTGGGTCTGCGGGTTCTTTTAATCGTGAGAATGCCGACTTTGTCCGCGATACCTTTCTTTCATATACAGCATTTGAGTGTTCTGTGCCTGGTAAGCTGTTGCAGTTTTAGGAGATTTTTGTGTTTATTATGTTGTTCTGAACCACAATGGAAGTTGTCTGGTTTTACCAGGATCGTGGCATGTTAACGGCCAACAGAGATTCGGATTTCCGTTTTCAAACGAGGGCAAGTGAAGCATGACATTGCATGCCGCGTGTGCCTGTTACGAAGCAGATAAATTGCTGCTACACGAGGCCCGCAATGCCAGTTTCGTAGCCCGAGGAACGTCGGCGAATACTCCTTTGGCAGTCCAAGAACGCAATGTCCATGACCCGGAGTGAGTACAGGTCTCATGCCGACAAAGGAACTCGTGAGAACTCATAACTTAGATTAAAATGCTTCGACTTTAAGTTTATGCAACTTTCTTTTTACCTTTTCTTGTATTAGCTCCTCTCGTTGTAACGGGAATAGGAAATAATAAATTTTTTAATATCTTGGAGATAGTGGGAATTTAATAGGATGAAGAGAAGGCGGGCGAGAATCGCATCAAAGGCAGTTGGGCAGTTGTCTCTTTCTAATCCTTCCTTTGAAAGCCCTTCATACATGTGTAATATGTTACGCCAGCGTGTGGAATGCTAAAAAAAAAAACAAATGAAAAAAGTGGTGTTTAATTTGTGACCCTCTAGAGCACACACAGATCTTGCTGAAGCTCCGCATGCATGTACAGGGGCCCGCCGAGAGTTGCTGTAACATCTGGCCAATTCAAAAAAAAAAAAAAAGAACAACTTAAAAAGCCTACTGCCGCACCAAGCCCATGAAGTCCAACACCATAAATCACTAACCTAAAAGCAGCCAAGCTAAAACCCCGGTTGCTACAGTAAACACAACCACCTAACCCCGCACACTCTCTCTCTTTTGCTCTCTCGGCAGCACACCTCAAGGGCTCATTTCCACCCTCTCCGAGCTCCATTCCGCTAACACACTGCAGACACCCCAGCTGCTACGGTAATTCCTTCTCTCTTTTCATTAATCACTTAGTTACAGTGAGTAACCCATTTCATTTTCTCCCTAAAATCATTGAAGCCAAATCAGGAAGATTAAGAGAAGAAGGTCAGGTTACTAGAGCTTGAGGGAGAAGAAAAGAAGCTAAGATTTAGGACTTATTATTAAGGTATATTTGAGGGGATCCAAATTTTTCTAAAATCATTCATATTTGAATGTGTGAATTAGGACATGAAGAACAAACCTTTTGTTCTTAAGCATAATGGTTAGAGAATGTGCATTAGAAATTAATGTTCACTAAGTATTATGCTATTGCTAACCATGAATAGAATATAATGTGCTTTATATTTATTAAGATTATTATTCTATTACTAATCATGTCTAGATGTAGGACGTTCATTGATATTTATGCTAGTTCAAAATGGAAGTGTCCAATGCTCATGTGTATATATGAATGCGATTAATGTCTTTATGTGAAAATTTCATCTACTTTGTTACTAGGATCTTAAGAATGTTAAGGAATGTCTCTTATGTTGTATGGAATCACTTATATATTCAATGTGTCAATGTATGCAAGATTGAAAAGAAAAAATGTAAAAATGCGTGTTCTGTCATATCAGAACGGGTGACCGATACATTATCGGTCGATCGTTCTGGAGATTAATCGGTCTCAAACTCTGTTCAACGGTCGACCGATACCCAATGTCGTTCGATTTGGAAGAGTCATTGTCTTCTGTGATTAACGGTTGACCAAACGCACAATTTCGATCACCCGAAGGTCCTATAACGGTCGATTGATATCTTGATGGTCCGTTTAGAGCAGGCGTTATTCTTTATGATTAGCGGTTGACCAAACGCCGAGTTTTGATCATCCAAAGGCCTGATAACAGTCGACCGATACCTTAGCGGTCGACCGATACCTTAGCGGTCGTCCGATTTAGAGCAGTCATTGCTCTCTGTGATTAATGATCGAACTTTCACTCAACTCGGTTGCCTGAAAGACCCATAACGGTCGACCGATATTCTGACGGTCGTCCGATATCTAGTCCAGCGGTCGACTGCTAGAAAAAATGATCGTCCGTTCTGAGGCTGATGATTGGTTATGATTGAATGTCCACACTTAGTATGATTTGAAGTTTGTATGACCTTAAATATAACTAAAACATACAACATGTATGAAATGATTGTATACCTTGATGAACATGATTAAAAGACGGATTGATGAAGATGTAGCATTTTCTTTTGGGACCAATCGATACCCTACCTATGGCTCCACCGATGGATGGGGGAAGACTTCATTGACGAACGATGATAAAGACCTCGCCTTCAGGAGAAGATAAAGATCTCGCCTTCGGGAGGATAAAAAACCTCACCTTCGGGAGAGGATAAAGATCTCATCTAAAGGTGAGGATAAAGACCTCACCTACGGGTGAGGATTATGGGAGAGGATAAAGACCTCATCTAAAGATGAGGATAAAGACCTCACCTACGGATGAGGATTATGACCTATGAATCACCATTCATCTCAATCGACAAGATAAGAAATCATCTAAGTAAAGATGAAAGATGAAAAGATGAATGATGAATGATTTGAGACATAAAGACAAAGATGATAAAGATGAAGAAAGCATCTATGAGGATGCATTATGAATGTCCACTTGTCACATCATATTATGACATGAATAAAAATGACAAAGTAAAGTAAGATAAGATCATGACATGCATTATTATCATAGTGATAAGTATGATGATGAGTTATGATATGCTTTAGCATAAGATGAAATGTTATATGTTATCTTATTTTGCTATGATGATATTGTTCATATGCCATATAACATGCATAAGTAGCTCATAGCATGCATACAAGCTATATTTCATTATGATGCAATGTAAATGTCATGACATATAGAAATCATGTTATAAGATCATAGCATGTATGAGCCTCAACATACTCTAACGGAAGAAATCCTTTACACCCCATGGAAACGTGCAGGTATGGACGAGGCTTAGGTTCGACGGCGAGAGTCTCAGGACAGAAATATTGCACATTAATGGATCGGGCTACGACCCAAGTTATTTTACTTATATTATGTCATGATGATGAACTCTTATAAGAGTAAACTATGTATAGCTTATGAGCCTCATTGGAGTCATGTATCTTTACTTGAACTCGTTATGTTTTATGAACCCTTTGGTGGGTATGTTAGAGCCTATTAGGCCCATGGGCTAATTTAGTATCTTGGGATTCTATTTATATATATTGAGAAGTCTTTCGCTATTTATCATCTTATTGTTTTATGTTTATTATTATGTTTTTCGCTGCAATGATTTTATGAAATTAGGTCATGTCAAGTGATGTCGCCTAGGGTTCGGTAACTAAATTATGGTCAAATTTTGGGGGCGTTACCAACTAAAATATTAGAGCCACAGTTTTGGCTCGTATGTATTAGGTTTTAGGATGTGTAAACCATTGGTTGGCTAAAGTATCTAAGTAAAATATCTAAATGTAAATTCAATGTGCAATCGTCATGTGGTGCCACCGAACCTAAAGGTAAATATTATCATATGATTAGCTCATGCTAATGATGTTTTTATGTTTATTTTGAATATGAATGTAAATGCCACCAAGACGAGCAATTGTTGATGAGGAGTATGAGAGGAATGCATTCCTTGATGAATTAATTCGAGCGGCATAGAATACCCAAAGGGCCAATGAACCAGAGTACTCTATTAAGAGGTTCCTAAGGCTCCAACCTCCAAAATTTGATGGAGAAAGAGAGTCCGAGTTAGCTGAATCGTGGATTGAAGAAGTAGGGGACATCCTCAAGGTCATGGGATGCCCCGAAGATTGCAAGTTGATGTATGCTACACATCGCCTTTGCGGCCAAGATAAGGCATGGTGGAAGGCACTCTTGAAGACTACTTTCGAGGGTGAGGAAGAGGTGGATTGGGAGAGTTTCGTGAAAGTGTTCGAGGCTCGTTTCTTCCCCGATCACGTCAAGGAGAAGAAGAGGGACGAATTTCTCAATCTCGTCCAAGGCAATATAACGGTGGATACATACATGAACACATTCCTAAGATTGAAAAAGTACGAGGAACTCAATGAGAATGTGCTTAGAAGGACCAAGAGGTTCATCAATGGTTTGAATCTCGGATTACAACCTTGGATTAGGAGTGGTCGTTGCACCACTATGAAGGATGCGGTAGAGTTTGCCCCTGAACATGAGAGGAAGTACAACGAAAGAAGGGATGCTAAAGGAAAAATAATAAAAAAGCATGAAGGAAAGAGCCCAAGGAAAGTATCATACCATTCTCCAATGAAGGTGGAGCAAATAAGACTCACATGCACTACTTGTGGGAGACATCATTCTGATGAATGCCGCTTCAGGGCCGGAACATGTTTGCAATGTGGCAAGATGGACCACTACATAAGAGATTGCCTGAAGAAGCGAGGGTACAATAGGGGCACGGGAAAAATGATTGTAAACCCACCAAGAGCTCCAGCAAGGGTTTTCGCCATGGAAGTTGATGAAGCCACCCAAGCCAATGATGTGATCCAATGTAATATTCTAATTACCGATCACTATGCAAATGTTCTCTTTGATTCGAGTGCAATCCATTCCTTTATCTCTCATGCATTTGTTAGTATGCTAGAAGTAAGGCCTTTAGTTACTAATTGTCAACTAGAAGTTGTGACTCCCACCGAAAATGGTAGCCATTAGGAGATATGTCCCCAATGTATCTATAGAAATAGATAGGAAGAATTTTTCATGTGATCTCATATTGCTTCCTATGATAGATTATGATATAATTTTAGGAATGGATTTGTTATCCTATAATGATGCTCGCATGTATTGCAAAGAAAAGAAAATTTTTATAGGTGATCATCATGGAAAACCCACAATAATTAGGGGAATTTCCTCCAAGGAAGTCAAAGTGTTAATTTCAGCAACTAATGCAAGCAAAATGATCAAGAAAGGAGTAAGATGATTTTTGGCAAGTGTCATTAAGACGGATTCACAATCCAAAACACTTGAATATTTGGATGTGGTGAGAGAATATCCCGATGTCTTTCCGGAAGACATTGCGGGATTGCCATCAAGAAGGGAAGTTCAGATCAATATTGAACTACTTCCGGGCACCGCTCCCATTTTGAAGCCGCCTTATCGAATGGCTCCGGCGGAGATGCATGAATTGAAGACGCAACTGTAAGAGCTTTTGGAGAAGGGGTTCATTAGGTCAAGCATCTCACCATGGGACACACCGGTACTTTTTGTCAAGAAGAAGGATGGCTCTTTAAGGTTGTGCATCGATTACCGAATGATCAACAAGGTGACGGTGAAGAACAAGTACCCCTTACCAAAGATTGATGATCTTTTTCGACCAATTATCATTGATGTCGGTTTTCTCCAAGATCGACATAAGGAGTGGTTACCACCAGTTAAGGGTAGCCGAGCAAGATGTTCCCAAGATGGCATTTTGTTCAAGGTATGGACACTATGAGTTTTTGGTTATGCCTTTTGGACTAACAAATGCATCCGCCGCATTCATGGATTGATGAATAGGGTCTTTCATCCATACTTGGACAAGTTTGTGATTGTGTTTGTGGATGACATCCTCATTTACTCATCAAGTCCGGAAAAGCATCGAGAACATCTTCGCATTGTACTGGAAACCTTGATAAGAAATAAACTCTACGCCAAATTTTCTAAGTGTAAATTTTGGCTTGAAGAAGTAATGTTCCTTGAACATATTGTATCAAGGCATGGAGTGGGCGTGGATCCGGCTAAGGATGAAGCGGTGACTAATTGGAATAGGACCAAGAACGTGATCGAGATTAGAAGTTTCTTGGGACTTGCCGGATATTATAGAAGGTTTATCCAAAATTTCTCCAAGATCGTCGCACCTATGACAAAGTTGACAAGGAAGGATGAGAAGTTTATATAATCACAAGCATGTGAAGCAAGCTTCCAAGAGCTAAAAAGAAGACTTACAACGGCACTAATCATAGTCATTCCTTCGGGAAGTGGAGGCTATGTCATTTATAGTGTGCTTGTGGTATCGGCTTAGGTTGTATACTTATGCAACATGGAAAAGTGGTTACATATGCTTCACGACAATTGAAGAAGCATGAAGTCAACTATCTAACTCATGACTTAGAGCTAGCGGCGGTTGTATTTGTATTGAAGATATGACATCATTATTTTTATGGCGAAGATTTTGAAGCGTATACAGACCATAAGAGTTTGAAGTATGTGTTCTCCCAAAAGGAATTGAACATGAGGCAAAGAAGATGGATTGAGTTCCTTAAGGACTATGAGTTCTATACCATCCCGAGAAGGCTAATGTAGTAGTCGATGCACTAAGCTGCAAGTGGGAAGGATCACTTGGATATTTAAGTGTAAACAAGCGAAATCTTGTGGAAAGTATAGTGCAATGGGCCACAAGCATTAGTGGCCGAAGGATCATATGTATGACTCATCATGCGATCGAATCAAACTTAGTGAGAAAAATTATTGAAGCTCAAAGAAGGAATCCAGAATATGCAAGAATGATTATTGTATGCAAAAGGGAAAGAAATCACTTCAAGTATAGCAAAGATGAACCAATTAGGTATAAGAACCGTTTGTGGGTGCCAAAAGATAAAGTTATAAGAAGAGAGATTTTGGATGAGTATCACAAGTCCGAATTCTCCATTCATCCCGGAAGTACCAAAATGTTCAAGAACTTGCAAAGAAACTTTTGGTGGGAAGACATGAAGAAGAAAATGGCCAAGTATGTAGCTAAGTGTATAGTTTGCCAACAAGTTAAGATTGAACACCGAAGGCCTTGTGGCAAGTTACAACCCTTACCTATTCCAGAATAAAAATGACAAAGTATATCTATGGACCTTGTGGTAGAATTACCTCGAACTCGGAAAGGACATGATGCAATTTGGATTGTAGTGGACGGTTTGACGAAGTCGGCTCACTTTATTTTTATGAAAGTGAATCAATCCATAGAAAGCATGGTAGAGTTATATGTGAATGAGATCATCCGTTTGCACGGAATTCAAGCTTCTATAGTTTCGGATAGAGATCCAAGAATTACTTCAGGATTTTGGAAAGGTCTCCAAAATACTTTTGGGATAAGGCTAAATTTTAGCACGACATTTCGTCCTCAAATCGATAGTCAAAGTGAAAGAACAATTCAAACTCTTGAGGGATATTCTTAGAGCTTGTGCTTTAGATTGGCATGAAAATTGGAATGATCAAATTCCTTTGGTGGAATTTGCCTATAACAATAATTATCACTCTAACATCAAGATGGCACCATTTGAAGCTTTATATGGAAGACTTTGTTGTTCTCCGGCATGTTGGAGTGAAATTGGAGAAGAGATATCTTGTACCGGATTTGGTCCACATGTATGTTGACAAGGTGGAGCTGATTAAGCAAAGGATGCTAACGGTACAAAGTAGGCAAAAAAGCTATGTAGATCTAAAGAGAAGGGAGCAATTTTATGAAATTGTCGACCGTGTAATGCTCAAAGTCTCACTAACCAAGGGTGTTATGAGATTTAGCAAGAAAGAAAAGTTGACACTAAGATATATTGGACCTTTTGAAATCCTAGAGAAAGTTGGTGAAGCAGCTTACGAGTTAGCACTACCACCTTTTTATACGAGATTTCACAATTTTTTTCATGTATCAATGCTCCGGAAGTATGTCCATGATGAAATAATTGTGATTCGGATTGAAGAGCCGAATATCAAGAAAGATTTAACTTATGTGGAGCAACCTATTGAGATTATAGATTATCAAGTGAAGCATCTTAAGAACAAGACAATACTTATGGTCAATATAGCATGGAAGCACCGTAGAGGACAAAAAGCTACATGGGAGCTAGAAGAAGAAATGCGAGAGAAGTTTTCAAAACTTGTCAGTAAGCAATTTAAGATTTACTAAAATTCGAGGATGAATTTTTATTTAAGAGGGATAAGTTGTAACATCCGGTCAATTAAAAAAAAAAAGAAAAGAACAACTTAAAAAACCCACTGCCTCACCAAGCCCATGAAGCCCAACACCATAAATCACTAACCTAAAAGCAATGCTTCTTTATGTCCCCACCTAATGCATGTCCCCTGCCAAGCTAAAACCCCCAAGTTGCTACAGTAAACACAACCATCCAACCCCACACATACTCTCTCTCTTTTGCTCTCTCGACAGCACACCTGAAGGGCTCATTTCCACTCTCTCCAAACTCCATTTGGTCAACACACTGCAGACACCCCAGCTGCTACAGTAATTCCTTCTCTCTTTTCATTAATCACTTAGTTACAGTGAGTAACCCATTTCATTTCCTCCTTGAAATCACTGAAGCCGAACTAGAAAGATTAAGAGAAGAAGGTCAGGTTACTAGAGCTCGAGGGAGAAGAAAAGAAGCTAAGATTTAAGATTTGCTATTAAGGTATATTTGAGGGGATCTAAATCTTCCTAAAATCCTTCCTAATGATATTTGAATGTGTGAATTAGGACATGAAGAAAAACCTTTTGTTTTTAAGCATAATGGTTAGGGAATGTGCATTAGAAATTAATGTTCACTAAGTATTATGCTATTGCTAACCATGAATAGAATGTAATGTGCTTCATATTTATTAAGATTATTGTTTTATTACTAATCATGTCTAGATGTAGGACGTTCATTGATATTTATGCTAGTTCAAAATGGAAGTGTCCAATGCTCATGTGTATATATGAATGTGATTAATGTCTTTATGTGAAAACTCCATTTACTTCGTTACTAGGATATATCTTAAGAATGTTAAGGAATGTCTCTTATGTTGTTTGGAACCACTTATAGGTTCAATGTGTCAATGTATGCAAGATTGAAAAGAAAAGATGTAAAAATGCGTGTTCTGTCATCCTAGAACGGGCGACCGATACATTATCGATCGACCGTTCTAGAGATTAATCGGTCTCGAACTCTATCCAACGGTCGATCGATACCCTAATGGTCGTCTGATTTGGAAGTCATTGCTTTTTGTGATTAACGGTCGACCAAGCGCACAATTTCGATCGTCCGAAAGTTCTGTAACAGTAGATCGATATCCCGATGGTCGTCCATTTAGAGCATACGTTGCTCTCTGTGATTAGCGGTCGACTAAACGCCCAATTTTGGTTGTCCGAAGGCCTGATAATGGTCGACTGATACCTTAGCGGTCGTTCGATTTAGAGCAGTTGTTGATCTCTGTAATTAATGGTCGAACCGATACCTAGCTCGGTCGCCCGAAAGACCCATAACGGTCGACCGATATCCTGATGGTCGTCCGATGCCCAGTCCAGCGGTCGACCGCTAGAAAAAATGGTCATCCCTTCTGAGGCTGATGATTGGTTATGATTGAATGTCCACACTTAGTATGATTTGAAGTCTGTATGACCTTAAAATATTGTTAAAACATACAACATGTATGGAATGATTGTATATATTGATGAACATGATTAAAAGACATAATGAAGATGTGGCATTTTCTTTTGGGACTAATCGATACCCTATCTATGGCTCCTCCGACGGATGGGGGAAGACCGCATTGACAAATGATGATAAGGACCTCGTCAGAAGATAAAGACCTCGCCTTCAGGAGAGGATAAAGACCTCATCTAAAGATGAGGATAAAGACCTCACCTATGGGTAATGATTATAACCTATGAGCCACTACTCTTCTCAATCGACAAGATAAGAAAACATCTAAGTAAAGATGAAAGATGAAAAGATGAACGATGAATGACTTGGGACATAAAGACAAAGATGATAAAGATGCAGAAAGCACCTATGAGAATGTATTATGAATGTCGTCCACTTGTCACATCATATTATGACATGAATGAAGATGGCAAAGTAAAGTAAAATAAGATCATGACATGCATTAACCTAGTGATAAGTATGATGATGAGTTATGATATGCTTTAGCATAAGATAAAATGTTATATGTTATCTTATATTGCTATAATGATATTATTCATATGCCATGTTGTATGCATAAGTAGCTCATAGCATGCATACAAGCTATATTTCATTATGATACAATGCATATGCCATGACATATAGAAATAATGTTATAAGATCATAGCATGCATGGGCCTCAACATACTCTAACGGGAGAAATTCACTGCAACCCATGGATCCGTGCAAGTATGGATGATGCTTAGGTTCAGCGGCGAGAGTCTCACGACGAAGATATTGTACATGGATTGGTCGGACTACGGCCCAAGTTATTTTACTTATATTATGTCATGATGATGAACTCTTATAAGAGTAAACTATGTATGGCTTATGGGCCTCATTAGAGTCATGTATATTTACTTGAACTCGTTATGTTTTATGAACCCTTTGTTGGGTATGTTAAAGCCTATTAGGCCAATGGGTCAATTTATTATCTTGGGATTCTATTTATATATATTGAGAAGTTTTCGCTGTTTATGATCTTATTATTTTATGTTTATTATTATGTTCTCCGCTGCAATGATTTTATAAAATCAGGTCATGTCAAGTGACATCGCTTAAAGTTCGACAACTAAATTGGGATCGAATTTTACGGGCGTTACAACTGCGCACGCGTGAAAGCTCAACCTCAACCTGCTGATGTCAATGAGCTCCAGTCGTCTTCTCCGGCTAAGTTTTATGGTACATTTTTGGCCAAATTTATGATACATAGTTCTAGTTTTATCCCCACAATATACCAATACTTGACCCGGAATTTTCTGTTTCTTATGCGGCTGTTTAATCTTATTGTAGTCTCTTGCACGAGCTCTTGAGAAAGTAAAGTGTTGTTACAGTTTTGTTGCACATCAATGTGAGCGATAAAGATAAAATTAAAAGATCACTCTACAAAAAAAGAGAGGGCAAAGGTGAATAGTTTTGCCATATTCATCAACCTTAAATTGAGAGAGAAAATTATATCCGCAGAAAGAGTTGTCGACAGGAATTAGGTGTAAGTTAGCTTCAAAGAATCGAGAAAAAAAAAAAACAAATGATCTTTATGATCGCACTGATCTAATTTTGTAATAAAAAAGGATGAAAACCTTATTTGGATCAGCATTCTATGGAAAAGGAGTATGCCACGGCTAAAAACAACACGAGCATCGAATAGCCAAGATGATGGTACATTTGGTTTTCTGCTGCGACAAGAGTAGTTCCAGTTTTCACCCCTGAAGATAATCTGATGATATCCATTACTAAGGTAAACACAATCAGAAAGAGTAAATAATATACTGCATCGACATGGACAGCACGCTACATTTGCTTCAATATCTTATCTCTTATCCTCTACTTTATTCAAGGAAAATTACCACTGATACAAAGGCAAAGTTTCTTCTGCAGGCCAAATGCCGCAGCAATGGACTGGAAACGATTACATTGTTGACGATTCAGAGCCTTCAACTTTTGTCCCTGCAGTGTCAGGCCGGAGAGCTCTTCTTTCTTCTATTAGCCAAGGATTTCCCCATGGCTGTAAAAAAGAAAAGCTGAATCCGACTTTTTGAAGCCTTGATCATTCATTTCTTTCATGGCCAAAGGTATCTTCAATTCCGCTGGTCACCTTTCTCCTTCTTTCAGCTATCATATCTGAATAGGCCTGACAAGAAGTAGCATGCCAATGTAAAAAAAAGCAGGGTTCACAGTTGAGGTCAAAAGATAGCAAGAATAGGCCAAAGGTATTCCTCTTAATTTGATAAAAGTGAAATAATGGAACATGGATTCACTATTTCATATTATGGGGATTTAAGAGTATCAGATAGGGAAATATTTACTGCAATTAAACTTGAAAATACACTATTCTTTTTTAGAGCGGGAAAATACACTAATTACATAAAGCTGGATCAGAAGGATGAAACTAGACAAAAGGAAGTTTTCAAAAGACTGTGATCAACAATCTACCAAGTCAGTTAAGGTCCTAAATTTAAGGGGATCTTCTATGCTGTTTTCTTAATCTAATCTAATAACTTGTGTTCTACACAAGAAGAACTCAACGGCACGAAATTAATTCAGCATGGAACGACCCTTGATTTGGTGCTCATACATTTTTGCTTAATTATGTTTCACATCAATTTAAGGATGAAGCTAATTTTTCCTTAAAACCTACAAATATTCCTTGCTTTATTAGTTTGAGCTGATCCAATGCCGCATTTGTTTAAATCATGCAAAATTTCATAAGTACTATTATTAGATCTAGAAATAAAGACAGAAAGTACCGAAAAGAAATGAGTATTTTATTAAAAAAGAAGAATACTTGAGATTAAGTTTTATTAGTTATTAATTATGTTTAGTTAGCTATAAGTTTTTGTACAGCATTTGATGATGATGATGATGATGATGATGATGATGATGATGATATGATAACGATAATAACTTGACAGTAGTTAACAAAATCATACTATCAGAAAAATGACACGTTCAGTTGAATAGCTTATCAGCACACAGGAAGACAACAGCATTTTAAGACATAATGCATACAGAAAGTGAAGAGTATGATTATTTCGGCGACAGACCTTAGGATAAGAATACAGAAAGATATACCACCATCCACCTATTACGGTGGACACTGCAGCACTTATTAACAGAGAACGAAGAAATATCCAACTACATGTAATGGCTGTGACTCCAGTAAGCAATATGGTCCATGGCTGACACCTGATGAATAATGATTAAAATTGTTAATGGCATGCAACTGAAAGGAAGTTTCAACAGGATCATGAATATCAGCATTTCATGATACTAAAAGGAAGTGTTCACTGTTAATGAATACAGAGTGAACCGGCATGGTAAACTCCAAGCATTCTCTCGGCAATATTTTAATGGAGTCCCATTTGATAGCAAGCATTATCTATTGGTGCATATGGTTGATAATTCTGAATGTTCCAACATAGCTTCTATTCTTGAAACCCACCAGTATTTTCCCTTGTCTAGTTGAGTACATTCCAAAGGAAACAATCGGAGTTTGAGGAAATCAAGTTGAACGATATTCAAAGAGTTTCCACCCTTTAGCGGATGCATTCATCTAACAAGTACTACGCATGAGACGAGAGATATCGGAGTCTTCATCAGAACCAGTGGAGGAACCAGAAAATTGACATTAAAAATTGTAATTCCATATTTTACTCATATCTGGGTCAATTTAGTTTGAGGAAAATCTGGAGAAAGGCCATTCTCATTGAATTTTTGGATGAAATGTCCGCAAACAAGCATCGCCAATGCAACAAGCAGTTGGCGCGTATGAACTCTACTTCCATTCAATGGCGGAAAATTAGAACATTTAAGCAGAAATTACTGAAAAGGACAAGGCTGGTGCTGCTAATGTAAATAGGAACCACTACTACTGACCATGAGGGCTTGGTGTCCCAAACGGAGTCGTACTCGAGGGAGAGGTAATTGAGGTAGCCATCCATGTCCTTCACCACGCCGTCCTCGTCGAAGAACTGTGACGCCTCTTCCGCAGTCTTCTCGCCATTGACGCCGCGGCAGCGCTGTTGGGACGCCCTGCGACGGGCGAGCCGCACGGGGAGCGATACGGCGCCCACCAAGGAACGACTGGTGCCGAGTCGCAGCGGAAAGGGCGGGGAGCACGGCGGCGGTCGCTGCTGCGGCTGCTGGCGGCGGAGCAGCGGCAGAGGGAGCGCGGGGTGGAGCACTGCGGAGACTGCGCCCATGTCTGTTCGTTCGTGCTCTCCATGGCCGTGCAGTGAGAGTTGTATCCAAAAATCCGAAGCGGCTCATGTTTTGGACAAATGGATAGGATAAAGTTTGGAGATTTGTCTTCACATTTTCTTTACTAAAAATGTTATTTAATTACTTTAAAATCCTTAAAAATAATGCAATATAACATTTTTTTTGGTACAAACTAATTTTTTTTTCGTGCACAGCACAATTAAAAATAATTTAATAAAAAAACTATAGAACATATATAATATCGATATGTATATTTTAAAATTAAAAATATTTTAGATTTAAAATGACCTAGTATTTTTAAAATAATTTGTTATCAATTTAAATAAAATATGAAAAAATAGGCATACATGTATAGCTAAAAAATATTTTATTCATTTATTTTTAGTATTAAATGTAGCAGAGTACTTAAGTGATGATGAAAATTACTTTTCATTAAATCATAGATATGATAATTGAATTAGTAGTAACATAGTGATCACAATTCATTTCCACCTCTTTTTCATATTATTATAATGCCATTTATTAGTTTTTACATTTGAATTTCATGCCAACTTTGAATATTTTAAGGGATCGGATATGTAATATATTGATTTTTCATTAAGAGTAATTTGAACTTTTTGTCCAAATCCTCATGATTTTTTCCTATATAAGATCTCTTTTCTCTCTCTTTCTCTCTTTAATCCACATCTTAACGGTTAGGGCTTGAGGAAGCAGAAAGAGGAGCTCAAGAAGAAGAATTACGAGGAAGAAAAAGAGAAAGAAAGAGGAGAAAGATCTAAAATCAAGGTATGTAAAGGGGATCGAAACTCCTCTCTTCTCTCTTAATGGATTTTATGATTGGATTGAGAGTTTGATGGCACATTGTCCTCATGATGGATTTTAATTGAAGGTTTTCGCTCTAGATTTATACATGAATAGGATTCCATGATTAGATCTATGCCATGTGCAAGGATTAGAATCAGATTTGTTATTAGGGTTCATGTTCTTCCTATTGTTCATGATTTGGGGATGATCCTTAAATCGGAAAATTTGAATGTCTTTACATGTTTTTCATGTCATTTTGATCTTAGAATGTCTAGGAAATAGATATGCATTGATTCATAATGTTGTATATCGATTTTCCAAAATGTTTGATGAAAAATCGTGAAAAAGTCGAGAGACAGTGCAGTTTTCAGCACTTGGTCACGACCTTGACACACATGTCACGCTCGTGACAAAAAGTCTGAAAACGGCTAAGGCAGGGACTCTGAATGCCCGTGACAATATATGTCACAGCCGCGACAGTGCAGGCATGGTCGTGACAATTGATGACATGGCCGTGACAATCTATTTCACGGTCATGACCGATGCAGAAATCCTATATACTATATTAACTATTATTTTTAAGGTATTAATAGTATGCATTGATACTTGATGATTGTATATGAACCTAGATACACATATATGTATGTTCCCCACATAACTAGGCTAAAATTTGAAGATTGAGCGACGCAAATGTTTGTTGATTGCGAAGCATAATGAACCCGATTGTGGATGATGTTGCATGTCACTCTTCTACGGTCCTTTATCGGATAATTATCCGGAATGATCATTACATACATCGGCAACGATATGTGCATTTGATGTCACCATGATTGTTACATACATCGGCAATGGTGTGTGCATTCTGATGTAGCATTTGAGTGAGAGGGAAACATTGTCTCCTAGGCCTAGCTTGTCCCTTTTGTGAAGACAACGACATAAGTCCCAACTATCGAAAGATATAACATTAATAGGAAAGGATCAATGATCGATGGAATAGAATGATGTCCTACGAAAGTGAAAGTCCGAAAGGGTTATAAAGCAATCCTGAGGAGAGTTATGGAGGCAATGGAATGATGTCCCACGAAAGTGGAAGTCCAAAAGGGTTATAAAGCAGGAGAGTTATGGAGGCAATGGTTATGGTAAGTATATCTTACTTAGATGCTTATGGAAATGAATGACTGATTGTTATGAATGCCCACACCTTATGGTATGATGATTTGACTACATGTTTCCATGCTATTGTTATATATGCATGATGATAGAATGATATTAATGGTTAACATGTAGAACATATGTTAAGACATGACATGCATATTATTTATTTCTTTTATATAAAGATAATGCTGCATATTATGTAGTATCATGTATAGGATCATACCATCGCATGCATGACTTTTACATACTCTAACAAAGAAATCTCTGCACCTTGGATCCGTGCAGGTGCATAATGATTGGATGGATGGCGGCTTAGCTCATGATAATAAAGATTGCACACTGGTCTAAGAGTTTTAGAATCCTTATGTTGAGAGTCTTTTGACTATGTTTTGAAGAGATATGTTGCACTATGTTTTTTAAAGTTTTTTGTTGGTTATCAGTGATGTTTTAAATTCTATAACATTACTTTTGATATTTCATGAAGTTTTTCGCATTTTATTGAAGGATTCTTTTATCCTATTTAATGATTTATGCTTTCGCTTATTTAATTAAAAATTATATTATTTTATGATTATGTGACGGCGAACGGACTAACACAATCGAATGACCAAATTATCCTTGACAATTTGAGGATGAAATTCGGAGTGTTACGAGATACTTTTTGAATTTGGAAAATAAGAGAAAAAAAGAGAGGCAAAAGAGGATAAAGAGAGCAGACGTTTGGAGTGGGAAGGGAAGAGAGGAAGGCATTCTCACGAGAGGATTATTAGGATAAGTAGCCAAAAATTCTTTTTGATTATGTGCAAGTCGATGTTAAGCTAAACTTTGAACCTCTTTCGAGGATTGAATGTAATTAGACACAGCTGTGTTCATGCAATTCTACCAACTGGGTGGTGAAAAAGAAAACTAGAAGGCTAGATGGAGGAAGGGAAAGGAGTGCCCATTGGCCGGCAGCCACCTTAACCTCCGGTCATCCTCTCCTCTTCTCTGACCCTTTCTCCCTCCCCCTCCCCCTCCTTTCCTGTTGGTAGGCTCTTGTAACATTCTAAAATATCACATGGACCAAAATTACCTCAAGCATAAAGTATCTTCGAATTATCACATGGATCAAAACTACCTCAAGCATTAAGTATCTTTGAGGGCAGAAATGACCTTTGGCTAAAAGCAAAAAGTAGACCAATATATCCTCAAAAGAAAAGTTAGTTAGAGGACAAATATGCCTTATGTCGAAAGAGATGTAGAAGAGGGCAAAAAACTCCAAAACCCTTCTTCTCCTTCCCCATTTTCTCTCCATTTGGCTATAACTCCACCTGAGAGATTGAAGGAGTTGTTCATGGTGCTATAGGTGTTGGAGAAGTGGTGGGAGTCCAAGGAACGGAAAGAGGAACTCGACTAGTGTAACAACCCAAAAATTCACCCTAAAAGTTTTGGGCATTTAAGGAAAATTTCGCGTCGTTAGTCCGTTTGCCATACATCAATTGATAGTGGAAGACTTGACAATTTAGAAAAAAACATAGTAAATAAAAACTTTCTATTAATCATATCATACTAATACTTCAGAAGATGTTTAATGCCTAAACCTTCAATACATCATTAATCTCAATGTTCAAATAAAACTATAGGACTTATTTAAACCTAAGCACGTGCAACACTTCGTCATGAGCTTGAACTGCATCACTTAATCTTGATTACCTGTATGAATCCACAGTGCAGGAGTTCCCAGTTAGAGTATGTAAAGGTCATGCATGCCATAATAACCTATCACATAGCTTCTACATGCGATGCATCATTTATCATCATAATAACATAACATAACATAACATATTAACATGCATCCATGAGCTATACCATGATCCTTATATGACAATACATCATGCTTATCATTCATTCTTAACATGTCATTCATGAAATATAATCATTTTGACATACCTACCTTACCTTAGAGTCATCATCTGCAAGTACAATACCATAAGAACAAACATCCATATCATTCATACATAAACATATCATTACATTTCATTTCCATTATCATGCGTACTCTAGGAGTTTCTTTATAACTCCTTAATACTTATTCATTATTTGACGTTATTTCTTTTTTTCTTTTCATTCTTTACTTTACATTTCATCGCGATTACTTTACAATCCTTTGGATATTCATTCATTCATCTTCCTTTCTTTTATTATCCTATGATATCATTGGGGCACATTATAACCTTACATACATTAACATTATCATATGGTATCTTCCCTCTTTACATTGGAAAATCTCAAACACCTCTAAGGTGATGGCATTATTTCCCAAGAAGTCTCAATCACCGTGAGGTGAAAGGCATTTGCTTCTCATCCTTACATTCATCATATAACATACTTCGTCCTTTCCTAACAGCCAATACAATTTAACATTCTTACATCAATCAAACACCCTTTGGGTGATGACATTATTTTCCAACGAAGACTTAATCATAGTAAAGCAAAAGACATCTACTTGTAGGAAACCTCAAGCACCCCTTGGGTGATAGCATTATTCCACAAGAAGTCTCAATCACAATAAGTGAAAGACATTTACTTCTTACCACATCTTTCATCTTTACATCATCATTACATTTGTCCATAAGACACTGAGAAATCTCAAACACCTTTTAGGTGATGACATTATTTCCCAAGAAGTCTCAATCACCATGAGGTTAAAGGCATTACTTCTTGCCATTATCATTCATCATTACATTAATTCATAGAGCACTAAAAAATCTCAAACACCCCTTGACATTATTTCCCTAAGAAGTCTCAATCACCATTAAGCGAAAGACATCCACTTCTAAAAAACCTCAATCACCCCTTGTGTGATGGCATTATTCCCCAAGAAATTTCAATCACTATAAGGTGAAAGGCATTTACTTCTTGCCTTCATCTTTCATCTTTACGACTTTAATATGAACCTTTGATTTGATAAGCTTCTGTCCACCTGATTGAAGTCTTCCACTTACGTGTCATTTTTCTTGACCATTTGGGTCAATGAAAGAAAGATCGAATAGAGTAATGACTAAAAGGAGATTTTGCCACGTGGCAATGTACAATTTTAGAGGGGAAAAAGTCTAGATCTGATACTCTTGGTCCTTACTCGACTTGTATAGCTGCAAAAAAGTGTGGACTATCAAATTAAAACTAAATTGATCGACTGAGGACTCTGCTCAAGAATTTATCTTTCTTAAAGTTCGCATTAAGTTTTTGACATTGTTGCCAAGGATGTAGTTTCTCTCAAGTGGCTTACTTAATTTTTTGGATTACTCATCTTTCCTTTTGCTTTCCACTAATGATTTATTTTGTACCAAGGCCCGTCGATGATGTCGGACCTTCTCAGCCTACCCCAACTGTAGTGAGTGATGATTTCTCTTCGATTGATGAAGAGGGATTACATGATAATGGGGTGGTCACCATCAACAACATTGCTCGGTCGTAAGTTAATTGTTTTACACGAGGAATTTTATTATTGTTTTGCTTGTCATTGTAAACTAATTCTTCTTTGTAAATTCCAAGATCACTTTTATACCCGCTAGTACCGTGAGGGATGTTAGTGCTCTTGTTCTTTTCCACTTGCTGGATGGGACAGGATCGTGGAAAGTCCCAGTTTCTATGCGGGATGACATCTTTCGGGTGTTTATGGTATAATCTTCTTTTTGGGTTACATAATTTATTTTATATTATTTTTAAATTACTAAATTTTATAACATTGTTTAGGAGGCAAATCAGTTTCATCCATATCTTAGTTTGGGTGCGATCCAGAGAGCTTTTAAGGAGGTGGCTACGAAACGCCTCTAAAAATAACTGTATAAGTTTCGCAAGGTCGTCATGTCCACGGGCCTCACTTTGGAGCAGGGCATACAAAGATGCCCAAGGCATATCAGGCGTCAAGTTCGAGAGTTGTTATATAAGAAGTGGTAAATAAGTTTAGATTTGAATTATTTTTATTAAATTTATAATTTTTCAAAGTCTAAGTATTTGATGTTCATATAGGATGGATGAACAATGGTGAAGAAAGTTGAAAAAGTCAAGAGTTAACCGATTTCCAAAGCCCAAGGCCTACATATATAGGATCAAAAGCACCAAGAGGGGGGGGGGGTGGGGTGAATTGGTTTTTTAAAAATATTTTTGTAAAAATACTTTTAGAAATCAATAAAACTGATCACAAGCAAATAACGATAAAGAGTAAGAGAACAAACACAGAGAGACACGATATGTTGACGAGGCATATGCCTCCACTCCAACTTCTTGACCTTGAGACCATTGGAGATTCACTATCTTTCTCTTTTCTTATAGAGAGAGAACAACCCTCTTTACATTACATGCCTTTTTCTCCACTCAAGAGGCAAGGCACACATTTTCTTACAAACTCTCAACTTCAATAGATCAGAAATGATGTTTCGCTCTAACTCTCTCCAAGGGAAGAATTTGCAACTTTGGGCTCAAGAACTTGAAAGGAGCTTTAAAATGATCTTGCTTGCTTGGATGAATTTTATTCAGGCTTTGGCATTCCTTTTATAAACTTCTATAGGTAGGCATTTCGTCTAAAAATTCTTCCACAATTTTCTCTTAGAAAAATAGCCGTTACTGTTCATATGTCACTATGACCACTAAACCGCTTTAATGAGCCGGTCGACCAGTCAATATGATCGTTCCTTGCGGCATATATGTGATTTTGTCCGCTGACCGATCGACCAGTGTAACAATTGAAATATTGACCAGTATAGTCTCATCATTTTTGGAATTCATCTCTGTACTAATCCGGTCGACCGGTTCAATGATCAGACCATCGACCGGTATAGTCTCATCATTTCTCCCACTTGACATCGATTGACCGATCGCTAGGGTGATTGACCGGTGGGTCGACCGATGATGATGCAAAATTTTTATTTTGGTCATTTAACTCGGCAGTTTCTTCTACAAATGAAGTCATATCAATCTTACACCTGCATTATCATCACTTGAGCATAGATTAGTACCTTTTGTGACTAATTTAATTTGTTATCATCAAAGCATAGGATTCAACAATCTCCTCCTTTTTGATGATGACAAACTAATTGAACGATAGAGAGAAAAAAAATGAATTATAAGTATAGAGAGTAAGTAGTAAGCAAGCTCTCCCTACATTCATGCATATTTCACATTTACAAAATGGTGCAGGACACTAGTACAAACACATAGCAACTAAGGAACAACAACAACAACAACAACAACAAAGCCTTATCCCACTAGGTGGGGTCGGCTACATGGATCATACGACGCCATTTCGCTCTATTAGTAACCAAACCTTTCGGTATATTATTCACCAATAGATCTTTCTCTATTAGTTCACCAAGTATCCGACTTGGCCTCCCTCTCCCTCTTTTAATCGGACTCCAGATTATTTGATCTACTCTTCTTACTGGCGCATCTAATGGTCTTCTCTGAACATGACCAAACTATCTCAAACGATTCTCTATCATTTTCTCACTAATAGGAGCCACTCCGACTCGTTCACGTATATGGTCATTCCTAATCTTATCTAATCTTGTATGACCACACATCCATCTCAACATTCTCATTTCGGCTACCCCCACTTTACGTCCCAAACTAAGGAACACCGAACTAAAAAAAATAAAAACACATAACATCGTCCCAAACTTCTCCCCCTTTTGACATCATCAAAGAGGGAGGTAATCCATCTATATCTCATCGGGACTATCATTATCACGAGCTACGGGCAGAATAAATCCCTGCAATGCATAATATAGCGAGCCAACAAGGTATCGGGAGTCACGTTCCATCGGTCAAACACGATGATCCATCTGGGTCACGCGATGGTCTATGACATCCACCTACTGTGAAAGGGCCGTGAAATTATTGGCGCCATAGGAAGCCGAGGTAGCGTGTTGGAAAGGTGCAATATGTTCAACGGGCGCCGAAGGCGGAGGGAAGCTAGGGCCAGCCTTCGGTGTGTCTTGAGTGTCCATCGGCGTTGGCTCATCATTTGTGGCATCATCTCCATCGTCAGGGTCTATCGGTGCCGGCTCGCCAAACCAAAGATATTTCGTCAGGGTCTATCGGTGCCGGGTTCGGATGTACTCCCCACCTACAAGGATGTCGACACCAAAATGAAGTAAGATCTTAGTGATCCAGGCTCCAAAATATAAGTGTTACTAACCATGAGTACCAGAGGAGACCTTCTAAAAGGTGTAATCCATGTGATAGAAAAGAAAATGGCCAAAATGGAGAAATGAGGCATTGTGTATACAGAGACAATGAAGAAAAAGTAGATTAAAGTGAGTGACCTCTGTATAGTGCCCGGCTCGAGGAGCAATCATACGAATCAAAATGTGATGTGCCATTTTCATGGTTGGATGAAGATGCTGATAGGTTGTTTCGACAATATAGTGGATATTCTGTCCACAAAAAACCGTACGAATGTCATCCGCGATCGAAAGATAATCGGAAGGTCAACCATGGGTGACAAATGAATAGAAACTAGGTAATGGGCACGAAACGCCAAAGATGTGACAGAGATGGTCAGGATCAAAGCAAATGGGTACATCAAGGACATAGGTGATGATGGCCTCCCGAGTGATCGTCATGTTCACATAGAAATGACGAACAAGATGGGAATATACACGCTCTTTGAGAGAGAGAAGTGGCAATGTTTGCAAACATCTCTTGAACATCTAGAATATTCAGTGCATCCCAATCAATGGTGTATACATGCCGGACTTCGTGAGAGGCGTACAAGGCATCAAAACAAGTAGAGACATCCTTGGTGACAAAAAGGTGACTATCAAAATTAGTAGGGTCAGTGAAAGGAGGCTGACGAGCACGTCCATGGGATCATCCGCTACGTTGGACAGGCACGAGTTTGGGTTCCGATTTTGGGTCAAGTTCAAGCTAATTTGCAATTACATGAATGCTCTGCGCACCTGAGCCATAAAAATGATGGTGGCACTAAAAGATTAGCCGAAGAGGTGGAGTTCCTTCGTCGTCGGTCATGGATTCAACAATGGTGGCCGAAAGGAATGGAATGGTGGCCGAAAGGAATGGAAGGGGTCTGGTGAATGGCTGTTTCGATGGTCGGAAGGGGTGCTAGAAGGGAACTAACGACAACTGCAAAAGGGGTGATAGGGAGAGGACTATGGTGACAGGGAGAGAGGGAGATGGCGGCGGTGACTGGAAGGAAGAGGAGGTGACGAGAGGGTGGCCGGAAGGAAGAAGATGTGACGACGACCATGGCAGAGGTCAATGGCAGATTGCAGCAGAGGTCAACGACGACCGAGACAGAGGTTAACGGCGGTCAGAAGGAACAAGATGTGACGACGACCGTGTCAGAGGTCACATGCTCTCTAATGAAATGATATCGCAAGTCAATGTGTTTAGTCCTAGAATGTTGAATTGAATTTTTGGTCATTTCTATAGCACTCGTGTTATCGCACTTCATGTACATTGGAACAGTTCACACCATAATCAAGCAATTGTTGTTTTACCCATAATATTTGTGCACAACAACTACCGACGACTATATATTTGGCCTCGATAGTAGAAAGTGTGATGGAGTTTTGTTTCTTTCTAGCCCATGAGATAAGAGAGCTACCAAAAAAGCAACACATCTCACTAGTGCTTTTCCTATCAACTTTACATCTGAAGAAATCCACATCGGTGTAGGCATGTAATTCAAATAGGAAATTTCTATCATACCAAATGCATAGTTCACATGTATGCTTTAAGTATCGCATATATCTTTTAACAACAATTAAATATGATTCTTTAGGGGTGGATTGAAATATAGCACACAAGCATATACTAAACATTATATCTTGCTTAGATGTCATTAAATAAAGCAAACTACCAATCATACCTTTGTACCTTTTTTTTCTATCAATAAACTTGTCTTTTTCATCTTTTTCAAATTCTGTAGTGGTGCTCATAGGGATTGTGCTCGGTTTGCATTCTCGAATCTTTTAAGTACCTCCATTGTATACTTTTCTTGGTTGAGAAAAAATTCCATCATTGGATTGTTTCACTTGTAAACTTAGAAATAAGGTGAGCTATCCTACAAGACTCATCTCAAATTCTTTTTGCATAAGAGTTTCAAACTCTTTGCACAACCATTCATTAGTAGCACTATAAACAATATCATCAACATAAATGTGAGCTATTAAAATGTCAATTTTCAAATGTTTTAAAAATAATGTGGTGTCAACTTTCCTTTTTCGAAAACTATTTTTAATTAAAAATGAACTCAATCTTTCATACCAAGCTCAAGAGCTTATTTCAATTCATAAAGAGATTTTGAAAGTTTGATTATGATTAGGAAAATATAAACTTCTTCATTTATAAAACCATTTAAAAAGGCCGATTTACATCCATTTAAAAAAGTTTAAAACCTTTATAACATGCAAAAGCCAAAAGCATTCGAATTGCATTAAGTCTAGCAAAGGGAACAAAAGTTTCATCAAAACCAATCCTTTCAATTTGTGAGGAACCCTTGGCCATTAATCTAGCCCTGTTCCTCACAATGACACCATTTTCATCTAACGTGTTTTGAAATACCCATTTGGTTCCAGTAATGGGATGATCCTTGGGTCTTTTCACAAGTTTCCACACTTGATTTCTTTCAAAATTGTTTAATTCTTCATGCATTGCATTTATCCAATTTGGATATTCAAGTGCTTCATCTATATTGCTGGGTTCGAAATTAGCATGAAATGTCAAAAAACACATAGATTTTTAAAGAGTTTCTAGTTTTTATACCTTCGTTTACGTTACCTATAACTTGTTCAAGTGGATGTGATGAGACATGTCTTCAATTTCTTGAAACGATTTGGTTTTCCTCAATTCGAGGTTCTTCCATTTCTTCCACATTTGGAGTGTCAACTTTAGCTTCTTCCAAGTCCTTATTTTACACAACATCAAGTTGTCTTTGCGCTTACACTATTTCTTCCTCATCATCATGTGCTTGCTTGTTCATAAAAAAATCATTAGTCTCATTGAATTTAATATTAATAGACTCTTCAACAGCTAATGTTCTTTTATTATACACTCTATAAGCTTTACTTATACTTGAATAACAAAGAAAAATATTATCATCACATTTGGTATCAAATTTATCTAGTTTATCTTTGACATTCAAAATGTAGCATTTACAATAAAAAACTTTGAAATAAGAAATATTTGGTTTCTTTCCATACAAAACGTCAAAACATGTTTTCTTCTCAAGGGGCCTAAGTAGAATCCTATTAAGAACATAGCATGTGTATTTATGACATCGACCCAAAAATACTTTGGTAATTTGCTTTCATTTAAAATTATTCTAGCCATTTATCGTATAGTTCTATTTTTCTTTCTACTACTCCATTTTATTGATGTGTCCTAGGAGTGAAAAAGTTATGAGTAATTTCATTTTCTTCACAAAACAATTCAGATTTATAATTTTCAAATTCTCCTCCATGATCACTTCTAATTTTTAATTTTTTTTGTTCAAGTTCATTTTGAATTCTTTTTGCAAATTTGAAAAATGTGTTTATTGTTTCATCTTTACTAGCGAGAAAAATAGTTCAAATGAAACGAGAGAAATCATCAACAATCACAAATACATATCTTTTTCCTCCTAAACTTGCTACTTGGTCCTAACAAATCAAGATGTAAAAGTTCCAAAGACCTGCGTGCGCTAATGACTCTAATTTAAATGAACTTTTGATTTGGTTACCTTTAAGGCATGAATCACAAACATTGTTTTTCTCAAATTTAACTTTAGGCAAACCTCTAATCAATTCATGATTTGAAAGTTTATTTAGTAATTTATAGTTTACATGCCCTAATCTTCTATGCCACAAATTTATATCATCATGCATAGCACTAAGACATTTTTCATTTTCAAATTATCAAAGTCAATTTTGTACACATTATTGTATCTAAAACCCATGTGTAAAAATTTATTGTTTTCATCTAATATCAAACACTTGTCCTATTCAAATTTGGCTAAATAGTTTTTATTACATAATTGACTTATGCTAATTAGATTATGTTTTATATTTTCAACTAGCCACATATTTTCCAAATACACTTTGTCATAATTACCAACATTACCCATACCAATTATTCTTCCCTTGCTACTGTCCCCAAAAGTGATTTTTCCTCCATTTTTTCTTTTCCAAAGTGATGAAGTTTGATGCATCGCCGGTCATATGTCTTGAGCATCCATTATCCAAATATCATTTACCTTTATTGTACTTTGGAGCTCCCTACAAGAAAGAAAGAGTCTCATCTTTTTTGTACCCAAATTTGCTTGAGTTCAACTGGTTAGAAATGGTCCTTTTCGGGACCAAATTTTTTTCATCCCTTTACTTACTCCTTTCCTAATTTGGCAATCATAAGAATAATGCTTTATATCCACAATAAAAATAAGTAACATGTGATCTTGTGTAATCATGCGATGCTTTAATAAATAAAATTCTTTTGTCATTTTTCTTTTCAAAAGAGTTGAAACCAACTCCATTTTTATTTGAAGATATTCTAGATCCACTAAGCATAACATCTAACATCTTACTTCCATTTGAGAATTTTTCAAGTTCAACTTTTAAATTCTTAATTTCTTTGTTCAAGCATTCACTTTTTACATTTTATTTTTCACATAATGATTCTAGTGTACTATTTTCTATTTTCAATTCTTTAATTAAAATTCCAAGCTAGAATTTTCTTCATTCAATACATCACACTTTTCACATGCTTTAACATTCTTATTTTTCTTTTGCAAATTTTCATTTTTAGTTTATCATGTTACTTTTTTAGGCATCCATATTTATTAATAAGAATTCTAAACTCATTATGCACATTAAAGGATTCACTATCACTAGAATCAGATAAGTTAGATGATACCTCGTGGCTATTAGCCATTAGACATATGTAGACTTCATCATAGTCACTTGAGAAGGTGTTGGAATCATTTTCTTCATCTTTGCTTTCATCCCAAGTTGCTTCAAAAGCCTTTTTCTTTCTTGAATTTTCTCCATCTTTCTCCTTTTTTATTAAATTTGGACACTCATTTTTATAATGTCCAACCTTTTTACATTCAAAAAAAATTATTTGATTCTTGCTTGATGACTATCTTTTCTTGGTGAAGCCATTCTTTTTCTTTTGCTTGGCAAACTTGAGATACTTGTCAAGCTTCTTTACATATAAGGCAAGCTTCTTTTCATTAAGATCCTCATTTTCTTCACTTGTGTCTTCCTCATCTTTATTTGTTTTCAATACCAAAGTTTTTCTCTTTGGAGCATTTGTTTCATCATCCTCCTTGATTCCGATCTCATATGTTAAGAGTGAACTTATAAGATCATCAAATCTAATTTGTTCAAATCCTTCTCTTCGATCATGATCCTCTTTGTATGCCATCTGGAGGAGAGAGACAAACTTTTTTACCTTTTGAGAGTTAGTTCTTGGCTTGCCCAAGGAGGCTAAGCCATTCATAATATTATTAAATCGTACAACCATTTCATTTATTGATTTATTTTCTTGCATTTTAAATGAATCATATTAATGATTTAAAATATTTAATCTAGATTCCTTGACTTTATTCGTTTCTTCATGTGTAATAATAAGTTTCTTCCAAATCTCATTAGCACTTTGACAACTAGAATTCCGATTAAACTCAGTAGGATCCAAAGCACAATAAAAAAATCTTTTTCTTTCCAATCAAGTTTTACCAAAAATCTTTCTCGGTATATTCTAAAGAAGATTTTCCACGTAAATCAAAACCTTTTGAACGACATCCCACATGTCAATATCAATGGAACATACACATGTTTGCATCCTAATTTTCCAATATGCAAAATTTGATGCACTAAAAAGAGGAGGATGATTAATCGATTGACCTTTGAAAAAACTGAATCCACTTGATGCCATAGCTCTAAAGATGTTTAAATATTAAAAACGAGAGCAACCTGCTCTGATACTAATTGTAAGGTTGAAAGCACCAAAGGGGGGGGGAGTGAATTTGTGTCTTAAAAATCCTTTTGTAAAACCACTTTTAGAAAATCAATGAAATTGATCACAAGCAAATAATGATAAAGAGTGAGTAAGAGAGCAAACATAGAGAGACATGATATGTTGACGACGTTCGACCTTATCTCTTTGGCCTACGTCTCCGCTCCAACTTCTTGACCTCGAGACCGCCGGAGATACACTATCTTTCTCTTTTCTTGTAGGGTGAGAACAACCCTTTTTATACCACATGCCTTCTTCTCCGCTCAAGAGGCGAGTCACACCTCTTCTTACAAAGAGCTCTAAACTTCACTAGATTAGAAACGATGTTTCCCTCTAACTCTCTTCTTTCACAAAATTTTTCTCACACTCAAAAGCTTAGAAGAGAAAAGGAAAGAACTTGTAATTTTTGGCTCAAGAACTTGAAAGGAGCTTTAAAATAATCTTGCTTGCTTGGATGAGTTTTCTTTAGGCTTTGACACTCATTTTATAAACTTCTACAGGTAGAAATTTCGTCCAAAAATTCTTCCATAATTTTCTCCTTGAAAAATAGCTGTTACTATTCATCTGTCATTATGACCGATCGACCGCTTTAATGAGCCAATCGACTGGTCAATATGACCGTTGCGGCATATCTGTGATTTTATCCGCTGTCCGATAGATCAGTGTAACGACCGAACAATCGACTAGTATAGTCTTGACATTCCTTGAATGCGCTCTTCTATTGGTCACTCGACTGGTGTAACGATCGAAACATCGACTGGTATTGTCTCGTCATTTCCGGAATTCATCTCTGTACTAATCTGGTCGACTGGTTCAACGATTGGACCATCGACTGGCATAGTCTCCTCATTTCTCTCGCTTGATATCGATCGACCGATCGCTAAGGCCAGTCGACCGATCGTGATGCAAAATTTTTATTTTGGTAGTTTAACTCGGCGGTTTCTTTTGCAAATGAAGTCATATCAATCTTACACCTACATTATCATTACTTGAGCATAGATTAGTAACTTTTATGTCCAATTTAATTTGTTATCATCAAAACATAGGATTTAACAACATCCATATAGGTGGATCGATGCGATTTGACAAGCATTGACGACACATTGTAATGTAGATACAAAATCGAATAATCAAACTTTTACCTTATACTCATTTTATAAAATTTGAAACTTTATTGCAGGAGGAGAAATAAGGCGATCATTGGACTTTCGCATGGTTTACAAGGCCACACATAAGAGTCAGAAGATCAACGAGTCGGTCATGCCCACTGCTCGTAGGGTTCTAGTAAATCCCATCACATGTTCACTTGGTTGGCGACGTTAGTGCAAATGATTTTTTAAATGCGCAATGTTTAAATTTTTTAGGATGCGTATAATGAGAAGATGGCTGAGAAATAAAGAGATGATTCGAGTACTTAACCACCAAGTAACGTATCTTGAAAATGATTCATATTTTTAATTTATATAACACTTCATGCATATATGTGTTTTTTATGTTATATAATTTATATAATCTATAATGTTTATATGATTGTATAATTTTTTTATTTCGTAGAGGACGCTACTATTTGGGAGGAGGTCACCGACACGTCACGAGGAGGATACCTGCGTGGCCTAGGCACAGCTGCTCAGGTACCTAGGAGGAGCAGAGGATTTGCAGGCGGCCCATCTGCTCCGAGCTCATCTGCCGCACCTGATGTGACGCAACTATCACAACAGCAGCTATCACAATAGTAGCTAGCAGCTATCGGTGGAGGTATCACAGTAGCTATCGTAGCATTTGACTCCTTTCTTGCAGGCGATTTAGATGATGATCCCGCCGCAAAATCAATCCCCACAAGGCCAAGGACCGAGTACGGTATCGAATGTCCGGAATGACAATCCCAAACTTAGGATAAAGACTTTTGAATGATATTAGATATACTTTTGTTAGTTCAGATTATTAGTTATACATTTCTTATTAGATATACACGCAGTAGTTATACTTTTGTTAGTTCAGTTTATTAGTTTTCATATTGTTATCTTTAATATGATGCCTGAAATGAATGATGAATGCATTTATATGCACTGTATAATTGTATGGTGTGGGAAGAGAAGAAAATATGACTGTAGTGGGGCAAAATTGTCTGCAATTAGCACCTTTTTAGCATCTTAATGGTGACACATGCATGGTCGATGCTATTTTAAATATATTGGCATTCGCGTCACCTTAGCATTACATTAGTGACAACATGATTAGCATCACATTAGTGTCGCTGTTGAGACCGATTAAGACATCACATAGGCACCACAATAGCGTCTAACTAGCGTCGACGTAGCATCACATGAGCGTCGGAATAGCGTTGCAAGTTTCTGCACCACTTTAGCAACACAACTCACCTGCTCGCAACGACATTTTTTGCGCATCGTAACATCGGGTTAGCGTCGACTGTTGATGCTAGTTGTGTTGCCTTTGGATTTGGCACTATTTCGTTGCTAATAACTACTGATTCTAGGCATCTCATATTATTGGCACTATGTCGATGCTAAAGCGATGCTATTATTTTCAG
The DNA here is from genome assembly GCA_030549335.1 of Pontederia crassipes. Lineage (NCBI taxonomy): Eukaryota > Viridiplantae > Streptophyta > Magnoliopsida > Commelinales > Pontederiaceae > Pontederia > Pontederia crassipes. The sequence continues at coordinate 36,207,838 of CM060186.1, read as the reverse complement.
CCGCACATTAGCATCTCAGAGCCTGTGTCACTATTTGATGATTTTCTTATAATGTTTGGAGATATGTGAAACAACCAAACTGAACAAAGTTTCATTGAAAGCTCTCCGTTTGAGAGTATTCTCATTCTCATTGAAGAGAAGGGCTAAACAAGATGCAGTGTCTGGAATCGAGAGAACTAACTTCTTGGGAGCAACTAGTTACATCATTTTTATCTGAATACTTTCCTTCAAGAAAGACCATCATGTTAAGGAATCAAGTCATTGGATTTGTTCAAAAAGATGAAGAAACTTTATATGAATCTTGGCAAAGATTCAAGGTCCTGCTTCCTTCATGTCTGCATCATGGACTTAGTAAGTGGACTTTAGTTCATTCTTTTCACAATGGACTAAATTTTACTTCTAAAATGGCCTTAGATGATGATGTTGATGGAGTTTTCATTAAAAGAAATGACAATGAAATATATTAACTCATTGACGAGATACCCAAAAATCAACATTTCTTGGCACATTCAAGAGCTAACGACCCTATTGTATCTATTCAAATCTAGTCTAATGATGAATTTTCAACTAGAGTAGAACACATTGTTCAAAAAGCTATTAGTAGACTCGGCCTTAATATGGCAGCCCCAATATCAACATGGTAATAAGAAGTTGCAAGGTATGCGGAGTGCAAGGACATTCATCCTTGAATTGCGAACTATTACAACAGCAAACAAACCAACAATAAGTCAATGCACTTGGATCATACAATCCCAATAATGATCCATACTCGAACACCTACAATCTTGACTGAAAAAATAATGCAAAATTCTCTTATTGGGACAACTATCAAGCGGCTCCAACCTGACAAAACAAAGGGAATCAACGGGCACAACCTCAAAATACACAAATTGATCAAGGACCAGCTCCGAACAATAAGTTAGAGTCATTTTGGAAACACAAATTACACATCAAGCAAGCTCTTCCTCTAGACAACCTAGAGTTTTACCAGGCCAACCAAAACAAAATACAAAAGAACAAGTTCAAGTAGTGACATTAATAAGTGGAAGTGTAGTTGATGATACTAAAAGATCAAGAATAGAAAATCAACAATCTGAAGACAAAGATAATGAAGCACTTGAAAAAGAGGCAACCTCAACAAGCCAACTTCCAAAATAGAAAGAAGCAACAAGACTGAAGACTTTAGAGACTCCACCAAGCTATTCACAGCGTGTTTTCACAATGTCATTCTCGGACACAAGATCATGTGCAGCGACTAGGCAAAGCGGCACCTAGCCATGCCTGTTTTGAGTAAGCAGCAAAAGTATTTTGGTCAAGATGACTTGCAGAGAGTTTGCTCTTATAGGCTTTCAATCATAGACATGATGAGAGTGTTCAATGGGTCGTCATGGGATCTTGGCATTAGCATGTTGAGGAACTAATGTGAGCACTTGAGCACTAGACATCAAAAGGCCATCCGAAGAATAATAAGGCAACCAGAAGTGTCATCGATCTGAGCTACCACCCCACGCTAAGGTCAAACAATAAAATTAGACAACTTGCTTGTATTATATATAGAAACATAAAATACATATGGGCTTAGGAATGTACTAGTGGACTACTCCACAATGTACCATAGTAATGGAGTCTTAATACAAAAGGGGAAATGTAAAAGACTAATGCTCTATTGGTAACTTGGCCATTCATAAGGATGGTCTTATAAGATTGTGCCATAAGAGAAAATAACTTGGTACTCCTCAAGACTACACAGTTCGAGATGGATTCCTGTATTTCTTGTACGACACTGAGCAGACAAAAGCATAAGTTGCATGGCGTTGGCTCTGCGAGACTTTGCGCATCGTGTCAAGGGAAAACTCCTCGTGACATTCTCCCGCACCAAAGTCGGCGGAACCCTAATATCATTGTCTGGGCTTTTTCAGGGTCTTCGTCTTCAATATTGACTTCACTTGTTTAGTTCAAGTTTTCCTTCTTTGCTTTGACTTCGGCTTCATCAGCATCACGCAACGCCAAGAGTTACCGCGCTCTTTCATGACTCACTGAGGACTCCTTCCTCAGGCCTGCTTCGTTTAATGATCCTTCATCCAATTCAGGGTCATTACTAGTGTAGCGCCAGCGGAGTCCGTAGTGTGAGCGGTCTAATTTCATTAAACAACTATTCGTCTATCATGTTTCTATTGGCTTCAACTTCTCTAGACTTGTGTAATGTCAATTTGGTTGGTTTGGCTTGTTGAGGATGAACAACTCTTGAATAACTTCATTAGTATCTTGGAGAAAGAGTTGCTTCGGCAAGAGCATGATGAGAGTCTTATCATTTGACAAGCATGACTTGACTCGATGTTTCCATGCTGCAGATGGCTACAATATGTAATCATCCATTCGTCAAATGCAGAGTATAGGACCACCTCAACATTGATGGTCACTTGGGATTTTGACAATTTGAGGTAGAACTAAGTTTTTTGATGGGACACCTTGGAACTTGTTTGATTCGAGTCATTGTTGAGAGTGACAAGAGTCTTCCCACGATTGCTGTGGACTTGACTCAATCCTCTTGTGACAGGATTGACCATGTAGGATTTTCTGGGATGTGCCTTTTTTCTGATCTTGAGACCTCTCATGAAGTTTTGATGACACCTTTAGGCATGGACAGAGCTATGCCATTGTCTCATCAGCGAAGATTATACACCTTTTGCACTCGTGATGTTGTACTTGTCGGCAAAGATCATGCACCCTTGATACTTGTCCACCAGATAGCTGACTCTCGCAGAAGAGTTGACATTCTATGTCTCCACTGATCCACGGGGATGCTCGTGAAGATGATCCACTTAATAGCAAGTGAATTGGTGTTAGAGAACTCATGGCGAGAGCTTTTAACTTCACCTCCATTTCCATTCAAAAGGACAATGTTAGAGACTTGTCTTTTGAACTTTGGACTTCGATCTTGGAGGTCGCTTTGAGTATTCGAGGTGTTGGCCGAGAGGAAAGACATGCCTTCCTTGGTTGATGACAGAACACTTGGAGGCAACATTGCCAAGGGGTCTCCAGATGCCCGACTGCTCAAGTTATTTACCATATTGGTCATTGGAGTTTAGACATCAATTTGCATTGACATGCAGTAGGCTCGTTCCAGCTCTTGACCGGTCATGTGTGAGAAAACACTTGACAAGACAGGTTAGGCTGATTGCTCAACAAAATACTTGCGAATGTTGTTCCACAGTCGAAAGGGATGTTGAACCTTGATGCTTGAAAAATTGGACCAACTCCAGTTGGGCGCTTCACGTTGCATGGCTAGGTGTGTGATGTGGCATCACAGAATGCTGAGTAATGTCAGATTGTCATAGCTTGGTATGACGACAGCCTCTGAATGTGACACATGTACTTTGAGCTACAGAGTTGGGCGTGTAATGCGACCTCATGGTATGTGTAATATCCATGATCTAATCCATATTGGATTCTATATTATATGTCTATAATCAATTGAATATGTGTTGTAGTATATGTTGTAATGTCACGTAGTGATATAATAAGAATTTATAAAATTTAATTAAAGTACTAAAGTATGATTAATAATCATATTATGGTTAACTATGCATGTGATTTGTTAAGATTGGATTTAAGTCTAGTGGACCAATCAAATGTTGACAAGTGGCATACGAATATATGTAACAAAAATTAATATATAAATATGTGAATAAATTACATGGATTATATTATACTAATTAATATCAATTAGGGATGAAATTAATGATTTTTAATGTTAAATTTTAATTGGACAAGAATTTCAACTCTTGACATGCAAGCTGCCAACAAGCTAGTAGCTTGCCACCTCATGCTTAGGTTATTTTTCCAACGACCTATTAGGTGATAAAAATTTGAAAAAATTCGTATGGTCTTATCCTTCTCTCTAGACAACACACAAAAAATTTCAGACCACGACTCCTTTCATGGACATTGAAGGAAATTCGAGAAGGAAGATCATTAACGGTGAAGATTCTAACCCTAGACTGATGGTGTTCTTCCTAATATTTCTTTCGTATCAATTCGCACTTAAAAATTATTAAATTTAACATGTAGAATAATCACCGAGTCTAGTTTACATGAGATTTGGAATCATGTTAATAGGAGTTAGGAAACGAAAGTTATGCCATCATGATTAAGGTACTATCACTCTGTCCATCGAAATTTCTACCCGAATTTGTAAATTATGTATTAATTCCAATATGTCGTGGAATTATTTTATAATTTAGGGTGATGTTAGGTCTCATCAACAATTGGAATCACTAGAAAATGATATGTGTAACGAAAGTTATAAATATTTTACCGAGCCTTACTCAGTCTGTCAGGATAGAACTTAGGGCAGATTATGCTAGTATTGGTTAAATTTATTGTGCTCAGTACAAGTAGATATAAATTCAAGTAGTTTTATGAGTTGTACCCTAGGATGTATAATATTTGGGAAAATTAAAAGTACCAGAATAGGCAATGTTTATTATTATATATAAATCATAAAAGTAAGGTTACTCAGCCTGTCAGAACATAAAAATAACATAAAAGTTAGGCTGAATGTTGATTTTCATGAGAGCAAACCATAATGAAATAGGATATGAAACTTTTACAGATTAATGTATATGTAATATAAAAGTAAAGAAATTTGGAATGATGTCATTTGATTATGTATACCAGAAGATATGAATTTTTCTTTACTATGTGTACAATCTGTCATAATATTAGGTCAATCCTTATGTTTAATAGTTAAAAGAGTAAACGTTTAAGGTTCATTTACCATTTCAATTAATTGTGTTTCATGTGTGATAAGCTTCTGTTCAGAGCATAGAAGTGATGTGTTTCTTATTATTATTGTATAGGAATAGAAGAGTAAAATAGTGAAAAAGGAAAGGAAAAACCTTTTAGTAGCTCTTATAGGTAAGTTGATTTCTCCTACCCTATGTTTTCACCTCTTTTGAATTCGGTGTGACATCAATTATTATATGTATTGAATATGTTTTAGAATGCTATGAATTGATTTCGAGAAATGCAATTATGGAAAGTATATGTGATATGATTTGAATGGATTGCGATGAGTGCAATCTTGTTCATTTTGAAATGGTGTTGGATATGATTTCATCTTCTGATAGTCAGGAGATGTTTGTTATGTGATGAATCATGCATCGACATCCATTTGCATTTGCATATATGATGGTTGGAGCTAAGTGCTACATCGCTGATCACGATGGGAGCCACCTCTAGAGTCCAATCCATCTTCCCCAATAATGGGATGAGATAGGCTGGAGTTAAGTGCCATGCGGAGCTAAGTGCCACATCGTGAGTAGTCGCAATGGGGGCCACCTCTAGAATCCGTAGGGGTCACCTCTAGAGTCCACTTATCATTTTTTGATTTGTTCCCCGAAAGGGATGAGGTAGAATGGAGCTAAGTGCTACATCGTTGATCACGATGGGAGCCACCTCTAGAGTCCACCTACCGACCACTGGCCAGTTGGTGATCCGTGCATTCATATGAGAGTGTTGCATTTGCATACATATGTTTGATATGATTTATATGATATTGACTGCAAGTTGAGTGTGATGTTTCTTATTAGTATGTTATATACGTAATTATCAAATATATGAAAATGCCTATTTTGCTATTATGATTATTGCATGCTTTTTTTATGTCACTACGAATTAATTAGTTGGTAACACATAGGCTATGAGTTATCAACTTACTGAGCTATTTTGCTCATAATGTTGTTTCTAATATTTTTCAGATAATTCTCGGGAATCATGCGAGATGATATTATTTGAAGGGTTCATGGTAAGATGAAAAAATTTGAGTCCTTCGTATCCTTCTATTAGGATGTCGAGGGGTTTAGTTATGTATAATTCATATGTATTATTTTGTAAGAAGGCAAAAGCATTTTGTGAAATGTAGAATTTAAGGATTATCGGTTTTCTCTGAAGGATCATCATAAATTGTGTAGTTTATTTTATGATATTTTCATTCTTATGTATGTTATAAAAAAAAATTACATCACATTTCTACAATCTTTTCCAATTTTATTTGATCCTTCGTAATGAGTTGCGAACCCAGATTTAAACTAAGGTTTAAATCGGGGTCGTGACAATATGAGTGTCAAAAGACCATCATGGCTGTGCATGAAGATACTCTTCTTGACTTAGCACGACACTCTAGGATTCATTTATATACATGGGGGGGGGGGTGATTCACTCGAGTGGATGATGTATGACCATCCCGATTAGAGGGGACAATCGATCTATCATGATAGTGCATGATGAACATTCCTTGGCATGACAAGGGCACATGAAAAACTTGATGCAGGGCATGACTAGCCGGTCGAGATTCTACAATTGGCTGAGGATTGGTCGAATGATAATCAAAGAATGTATCAAAATTGCGACCCGATATAGAACCGATTGACTAGACATACGGTCAAAAGTTTGCGAGAGTTTAAAAAGTTTGAAGACATAAGATCGGTCGATGAATCGATCGACTGACCAATTGGCTAGAAGATTACGAGTGTTAAGAAGTTTTGAAGACTCAAGATTGGTTAATCATTTGAAGATTGCAGACCAATCGATCGCCATGCTAGATCAGTCGACCAACCATAGAAAAAATTCCATTCTCCTCAAGCAGTGGTCGACATCTCAATCGATCATCAGATCAGTCAACTGTCTCCAAATTGTTACAATAATTGCAATATTTCAAATTGAATATTTTGGAAGATCCTCCCAATGGCCATCTCATTGAGAATCTTATAAAAGACATTCAAGAGGCTAAAAAAAGTTCATTCTAGCAAAAATCATGGTTCTCTTTCTCTTCTTTGTTTAAAAAGTGTGAGCACTAAGAGAGAGATTAAGAAAGATTTCAATTTTTTTATAAGCTCCAGTGTGATAGGAGGTTTGACTTGCCTCTTGACCGAAGAAGAAGGTGTTTTTGTGTAACAAGTATGCCTCTCCCTATAAGAAAGGAGAAAGATAGTGGAACTCCGATGGTCTCAAGGTCGAGGAGTCAGAGTTGGGACGTAGACCAAGTAGTTGGATCGAACCTCGTCAACAAAACTTGTATTTACATTCTCTACTATTTTCTTTATTTTCATGCTTTGATTGCATTTCCATCCACATGAAGTTTTTTAAAACAATTTAAAAAGGAACTTGATATTGTGCTTTCTCTTTTTACACCAATTCACCAACCCCCTGCACTCTCTTGGTGTCTTTTGATCCTACAACATTCACTTTTATAATTATGTATGAGTGAAAAGAGTCAGGTTTAGAGAGTAAGAGGTCTATACTAAATCCATTGAAAGTAAATGCACAAGAATATAAGTTCTTTCGAAATTTTCATATATATATATATTTACCCTTTCTTCGTTGTTAGTGTGATGGAAAATTAGATGAGGAAAATAAGGATGTGATATTAATAGTCGGTTGCGGATGATGTTAATAGTTGAGGCTTAAGGAATCATCATCAAGGATGAACATCAATTAGACATGAGAAGTAGTTCAGCTTAGTAAGATGCAAAATAAATCTACAAATGATGGAAGTGGATCCCATTGTTGGATCACTTAGCCTTTCCATTCTTGCTTCAAGCTGCAAATTTAAGTACACATAAGAATATAAGATAAAAGGTCTGCGCATCATCTCTCGAGATATGCAGAGATTCAACCCTAACCATTAAGTTCAACGACAACAACCAAAACTACACCCCTTTTCTCTCCCCTCTCATCTTGAGCTTATTTTTAACAACACAATGATTAATTATTCCAATGTAACTTGCTAACCTCTCATCTCCTTACTAAGCTATTCAATAGCATGCCCTTCTCTGTGTTTGTTATGGACTGGAATAATGGATCATCAAAGACATGAAAGGAACTTTCAAATAAAAACAACATTCTGTCGATTAGTAAAGAGAGTACCAAAACCAAAGATAGTTCATAGCAAATAAAAAACGTCCAAATACGTAAATGGCTTAGCTAAAAGAGTATCAAAGTTCCCCCAACCTTGGTGAGTGATTAGTTTTTTTAAAAGGAAAGTTAAGCTTTAATTATTATGCAAAAATGCATCTTGGTACAAGATATTGAGGAGCTCACAAGGAAGAGACTCCTCACAAAAAATCATGTCACAACCTTGCGCCCGACCATAGTTTGCAAGAAAGTTCGCTGCCCTATTACAAAGTCTATTGCAATGAGTTACAGTACAAGCATTACAAACATTCATAAGTTCCCAAATTGTGTGCATTTGATTTCTAATTCTCCAAGGGCATGGAGACTCTCGAGTGACAATTTTGACAGCATCTCAGAGTCAATTTCCACAATAATATTTGTGACATTTCTGCGCATGCATTCCTGGAGTCCCATCAAAAGTCCAACTACCTCCAATTCCAAAATGTCCGCCGCCGTGCGCCTACAATAACCTACAGACACAAAGGTACAATTAGACTTTCGAATGATGTAGCCTGCTCCCCCCGGTACCGATGGATCAACGAATGATCCGTCAGTGTTGAGTTTGACCCAAAGGCCAACTGGAGGCACCCACCAGACCCGAATTGGGTCTTGGAGGCTGTTTATCTCAGGAACATGGGTATGGACATATTCCCCGTGCGCGGCGACAGACACACAACATGGTTGCTTGCTTGAAACTAAAATGGCGATCATTACGAGCTGTCCAAAGCCCCCATAAACAAAAAGCAAAAAGAGAAAGGAGAAGTCGTTTGGATCTCCGGTCAAGTAGTTGACCTTCCTTGATCCAATCACCAATGTGCCATGAGTCCATATATGTAAAAGAAAAGTTTGTTTTCTGCTGGAAAATTGACCAAAGCTGAAGCAAAACAGGGCAATGAAAAAATAAATGGACATTTGTTTCAACACTTAAACCACAAAAAGAGCATTCAGAGCTTATCGAGCGATCAAAACGCAGAAAATAGCCTTTGGTTGGCAGATGATTGTGCATAAGCTTCCAAATAAAGATAGAAATCTTAGGGGAGGCCTTGATCTGCCATATAGAGTTTCAGAAAAGTCTTCCAGATGTTGAGGCCGAGCCACTGTCACTGCACAGATAATTGTAAATATTTTTAGCATTTGCACAACCATGCACATCAGATTTCCATACCCATGAGTCATCATCGACATTAGAAGCAAGCAAAAATATAGAAGATATCTTGGAGACCAGGTGAGGGCGAAAGCAAGAGGAGATCAAAGTAAAGTTCCATGTGTCATTTTCGATGAGATCAGAAACCATGTGCAACGTGGATAACATGTCAACATTTATAAAGGTAGGCTTAAGAGCAAGTGGGATATCAGATATCCAAGGGTCTTCCATAATATCAGTATTGACTCCATTAACAATAGATTTAATAAAACCAAATTTGATAGTTCTGTTTGCATGTAAAATAATTTTCCAAGACCATGCATGAGAATTTTGTGCAGTGTTAAGCTCAACAGCAGAAGAAAGACATAAAGTGTTTGCCCATGGATGGGGTTCCCCGTACTTTGCCTGCACTAACTTAGTCCATAGATTTGAGTTCCCCCTTAACATGGCAAGGATTCTCTTGGCCATTAAAGCAATTTGAACGTTGGAAAGACTTCTGATCCCTAACCCCCAGCTTCCTTTGGCATTTGTATCGTGTGTCAGTTAATCAAATTTAAACCTCATTTATCCCCATTTGCATCCCAAAAAACCCCTAGACAGCTTCTCAAGAGACCCCAGAATACCAGCAGGAACATGTAAAACACTTAAGGAATAGATGGGGATGGAATTCATGACTGAGTTAATTAAAGTTAATCTCCCAGCTTGATTGAGAGAACATCTCTTCCAGCCAGCCAATTTAGAAGATATTTTATCAAGGACAGTTCTATGTTTACCTAATGAGATTAATTTAGGTGAAATAGGCACTCCTAAATAGACAAAAGGAAAGCTACCCACTTGGATACCCAACAGGACCTTAATGAGATTCACCCTATTAGAATGTAATTTGGGGGGGAGGTATAATTCAGATTTCTGAGGACTGAGCCTCTGATTTGTTAACATGCCATAGAGTTGAAAGGCTTTTCTTAGATTTACATAGTTTTTCCTGGTGGAAGCAATGCATATTAATAAATCATCAGCATAAGCCAGATGGCTAAGTTCAAAGCTACCACATTTAAAAGGTTTGATGTTGCCAGTCCTGACCTCAGAGTTTAACAGAGATGAAAGAACTTGGGATGTTAAGATGAATAAGTATGGTGACAGGGGGTCTCCCTGTCTAATGCCCTAGCAGCTGGTGAAACTATGGGAGAGTGTGCCATTTATGCAACATCTATAGATTGAGGAGGTAACACACGCAAGAATCCAATTAATGAAGTCAGGTGAAAAGTTCATTATTTTTAAAATAGTGTTAATACTGTGCCAAGAAACTCTGTCAAAAGCCTTTTCCATGTCAGCTTTGATTAACATGCATTTGTTCCTACCCCTACCCATGAAGTGGACAAGCTCTTGGGCCACAAGAATGTTGTCTTGGATTAAATGATTTGCTACAAAGGCAAATTGAGCTGGATCAATGAGGATGTTCAATAAAGGATTTAGTCTATTTGGAAGAATCTTGACTGTGACCCTATAGATGACATTACATAAAGAGATGGGACGATAATCAGTAATAAACTTGGGGGACTATTTCTTAGGAATGAATATCAAGTTTGTCCCAGCCCAGGCAGGAGGGACTTTGCAGTGTGGATAAATGCTTGGATCTCATTGCATATTTTAGAACCCACAATATCCCAGTAATTTTTATAGAATTCAGCAGTGTATCCATCAAGCCCCGAGGCCTTACCAGGTGGCAAGTTCCAGAGCACATCCTTAATATCCTCATTAGTTATAGGGGCAATCAATTGAGTGTGGTGTTCAGACTGAAGATGAGGTAACTCAGGCCAGCAATCAATTGGAAGCATGGGCATGTTTTCAGAACTCCAGAGGTTACTGTAATGGTCTACAAACATATTCCTAATTTGGTCTTCATTCTCAATGGTCTCCCCCTCACTAGATGTTATTATGGAAATGTAATTTCTTCTTTGTCTGATCAGAGTGCTAAGGTGAAATTTTTTTGAATTCCTATCTCCCCCTTTGATCCAATTAACTCTGGACTTAGACCACCACTACTTAATGGTAATCTGCCTTCTAAGTGCTGCATGAAGATGATATGCAACCCTCAACTTACCACAATCCTCTATTGAATGACCAACAGAGCTATCTTTTAGTTCTAACTTCCTAATATCTTCTAGGACCATCTCCGCCCTGCACTCTAACCTGCCTAGCTCCTTCTTATTCCATTCTAAAGTTTTGGCTTTAATAACCCACAAGGCTTGGCTCATAGACCTCTCCATAGTCCACTCTCTTTGGACAATCTCCCTGGGTTGGTTATAACTGAACCAAAAATGCTCATATTTGAATAACCTGGGTTTCCTTTGACTCTGTTGTAAATCTAATAATAGAAGGGCATGATTCGACAGGCACCTTGGCAATGGCTGAAGGGTCTGACAGGGAAAGGCCATGACCCACGCCCTATTTACTAATACTCTATCTAATCTACATAATATTCCAGCAGCCCCCTGGCGATTGTTGCACCAGGTGTGTTGGGTGCCAATGAGGTCAACATCAATTAAGCCTTGCTTATCAATGAGCTCCCTAAATGTCTTGATTGAATTAGTTAAAGTAAAAGTTTTGCCCCCCTTTTTGTCCTCTGCCCTAATTATACAATTGAAGTCCCCAATTATCATCCATGGAATGTCTTGAAAATTTAAATTCATTAACTATTTAAACAGTAAGGTTCTGGTTAAAGGAATTGTACTAGCATATATATAGAAAAAGAGTGATGATAAATTACCTGAGCTAACCACTGCATGAATTATCTGCGTATCTAAACTAACTACTGTTACCTGTATGTCTGGGGTCTGCCAGATCAGGATGATGCCACCAGAAGCGTCGATGCTCTCCTGATAGCAGCCACCCCACTGCAGACCCAACTGACGTAACAGATGCTCTGCCTATTGCTTATTAGCATGCGATTCTAATAATAAAACTACATCCGGATGATACTTGTGAAAGAGTTCCTTGAGACGATCCCTAACCTTGCCGCGGCACGCCCCACGATAGTTCCATGAGATGACCTTCATTATTTCGTGGGAGGGTTCTCCGCTGAGCCCTGCACAGACGCAGACAGAGATAAGGGAGCCGCAACATCTAAAAGTTTTTGTTTACCTTTTTTGGCTTTTTTTTATTTCTGATTATTTGTTGTAGCGGTGGTAGCAGCGATGTCGGGACCCTCCGCTTGGCCTTTCCTCTCCGTAGATCTCTTCTTAGAGGCGGGGCTAAGTCTTCGTCCTGTAACTCCTCCACATCTTCCGCTTCCTCTCCCTGGATTTCTCCTTCCTCCACATCTTCGCCGACTTGTGCGTGCAGTGTTGCAATGGAAGCGAGACTTTATCTTCTCTGCAAGCGAGGCATGGCGCTCAGTCTCCATGCTCCGTTGCACCTGATCCAAAGCCTTCACGCTGACCTGCAGAGGAGAAGAAGAAGAAGAAAGGGTTCGAGCCCTAGATCTGGGCACTGAGAGAGGAGAGGCCGAGAGGGGAGGGAAGTCATCATTTTGCAGTTCACACATGCCACACGTACGATGATCCGCATGGGACAGTTGATCTCCAACGTTGACATCAAGAATGTGCGCCCCACGTGGCTTGATCTTGTGCATCACACTATTAATCTCTTTATCCAGACCGTATGTTGGAGTGACGATGTCCGTTATGACGTCGTTAGGGCGCACGTGAGGAGGCCCCAGCTGCATCGCATCCGGATCGTCCACTCCTGGCGAATGGTTGAGATCGAGAATGCTAAACCGGTTCGCAACCACGTCCAGTTCAGAGCCAGAAGACCCTCCGATCAGCGACCTCTGCCCGCCGGCACTTCTAGAGGCGGAGCTCCCTCCGACTTGAGCACCATCACCGGCGCTACGAGAGTCACGCAGGCCTCCACACGAGCACCCGTCGTGTCAGAGTGCCCAGATCAACGTCAGTCGGCAAAAGAACGAAGCCAGGGGCCATACAGCAGCACTTTTCCATTTTCACCACCACTCGCCGGCGCCGCATTACAGCCTTCAAACATATGTCCCACCATTCCACAACGAAAAGAAAAAAAGGTAGGTTTTCATATGATACCCTCTGAAGTACCTACTACCATTCGGGTTGTTTACCCATATGCCTTGCTTGACAGGTCTGGCGAGATCAAGGTCGATGCAGACTCGGGCCCCCTGTCAAAGGTCATTGGTGATGGAGGTTTCGTCGAGGAGGAGCGGAGCGCCGAAACAGCCAACAATACACATAACGGAGTCGCGATTGAAGAGCTCGTACGACATATCAAACAGGCAAATCTAGATCGGTAACTTCTGGGGTTTTTCGCCGGAGGCCCTGAAGAAAGGTTGTGGCTGCGAGAGGAAGAGCAGCTGTCTGCGAATGCTCCAAGGACCCCCGGTTAAGGCCTTCAAACTTTCCTGTAAACAATCAAAGGAGAAGATGAGATAGTTTTTACCCAATTCATGGATTTTTACCACATGTTGTAGACTCCAGATATGTGGGAGCTCGTTCCGCAAGTGATCCAGGTTGAGGCTCCCAACGATCCTTCCAACCAGACATCTTTTTAATTCCTCCGACTGATCCACGACCTCGATCGTTGGAATACTAATCTCCTCCGTGATCTCCGCCTGCAGACGCCGCAGCTGGTGAGGTGAGATGAGACCAGTGGGGTTCCACTTCTCCAGATCCCACCGGCCGTGAAGCTCCGCCTGAGCCCTAGAGGTGACTACGTCCTTATACATTTGTCTCGTAATGGGGGAGGGGGGGGGGGTTGAGAGGTGGGGGGAGGGGGGTTGAGGAGCCATCCGGTGGCTCTGACATGAGGCAGTGCATAGGGGGGAGGGGGAACAGGGATGATGTTCCTGGCAGGGGTCGCTGGGTCTAGATTGGGGGTTGTCTCAACTAGCCGTTAGGGTTTAGAGAGAGAAGAAGTTAGAGAGAGAGGGTTCGACGGATATTTCCTAGCTTTTGCTTTCCATCACTTCTTTTTCTATCCTCACAGTCATTTTTCGTTTCCACGAGACAACCACTGATTAGTTACACATGTCTGAGAGATATCCAACCTTAACTATTGTTCAACTGAAAACTACAGAAGACAATAGTAAATCAAACTAAAAAACCAAAAGGTGTAAGGAGCAAAGTAGCAAAACTTCAAAGATAGACTCTCTTCTCAGCTTGTCTAGTCTTCTTCCTCGTATCCAAGAAAAATGGCCTATCCCCCTTTCTCTTTCCATCTTCCGGCCTCTTTCTCAAGCACTCCCTTTTTCCATTTATAGCATTATGCCAGATATGCCCTTCCTCTAATTTGTAACAACTGTCCTCTTATAGGCTCAGATGTACGACATTTGTTCAGCATACTACATCACCCTTGTTCTCTTGATTCCTCCTCTCCTTTATTATGCATCCCAATTGCTGACACTTGTCCCATTTGTGCAGGGTTGATTCCTTACAACAGAATCAATTATGTTCTGATTCTCTATGGCGTGCCAATATGTCTTTATCATTTCCAGCCAGCTGAGGTTCAAGTCTCTCAGCGTTAGGTACCTGCATGTATTGTGAGGGTACCTACTGAGACATAAGAACTTATAAATTCAAGTGCATTTAATATGTGTTTCTGGTAGTATAACTCAGATGGCATAGAAATTTAGAGATTTGGTATAAGGCTAGATATGTGTGTTTCACATGATAAAAATGCAGCCTACGTCTATTAAACTATGCCTTTACCATAGCGGAAAAGAGAAGAAACTCTAAGCCATCAAGTTCTCCCAAACTTGAGCCATTACTTATCCTCAAACAAAACATACAAATTTAAGTCTAGGTACGCAATAATAATTGCCACAAAAGGAAATAGTCAGTCATAGCAAGAATAACTCTCTAGGCACATTTATTCAAACATCTTTTTATGAGTTTTAGGTAAATTGATTGAAGTCAAAATTAGATCACTAAAGAGGCAGTTCCATGTGAGGTTTTTACTCCTCTAACCAAAGCAATACTAGCCTTACAGCACATTTCACTATATTTCAGCATTAATCTCAAAATTTAAACACAACATTATCACTTGTACCTCTTTTTTTCTTCTTTTTCACATAACTTCTTATATATACATATGCCAAACTTTTACACTCCCAACTTAGAGTAAGAATAAAATTGGAATAACCAACCAGATGAAAATATGCTCAACAACTCAATAATTATACACAGTGGCCACACATATTTAATGCAGTCGGCTCTTGTCATTAGCAATGGTTTTGGAAAATATGTTTTTCAGCAATAATTAAGGTAATAGCCATGCATATTTTATGTGGCAGACTCGTTTCTTGTTAAAAAAAAATAATATCCGTCATGGCTACCTTATCCAAGAAGAGGATTAGCTTGTTTTTTGCTCATGAGGGCTCATGTTTGTAATGATTGTGAATGCTTAACTATACTATCCACAATTTAATCTATATTTGGTTATACATTTTATGACTATAATCAATTGAATATATGTGTTGTAGTATAATTTGTGATGCCATGTATTGATAAAATAAGAATTTATAAAATTTAATTAAAGCACTAAAATATGATTAATAATCATATCTTTCTAAAGTATATACTCATATGGTTAATTATGCATGTAATTTGTTAACATTCGGATTAAGTCTAATGGACCAATCAAATGTCGCCAAGTTTTTTTTGGGAAATATATATGTATAACAATAATTACTATATATAAACTATGTGAATAAATTATATGGTTTATAATATAGTAATGTATATTTAGTAATAATTAATCCATGTTAATTAAGGATGAAATTAATAATTTTGAATGTTAAATTTTGACTGGACAAAAATATTAACTCATGGCATGCAAGCTGCCAACAAAGCAAGTAGCTTGCCACCACATGTTTAGCTGATTTTTCCAACCACCTTTCTCATGTGATAAAACTTCAAAAAACTTCTTCCAGTCTCCTTTATATGTCTAGAAATGTTACCTAAATTGCCAAATCCGGATCGTCTCTATGGAGGTCGGAGGAAATTCTACATGACCTATCGCTCAAGGTGATAGTTCTAACACTAATCTAAGGGTCCTTTTCTGATCATCTTATATTTGCCAATACTTCTACAAAATTATGATATAGTAAGGTTTCTCCCCTCTGACTCTTCTTTCGTTTAGCTTTGAAATCAAATTAATCAAATGTTTGTATAAAAATTATGTTCTTGTCTTTAAGGTACTATCACTCTATCCGCTGAAACTGTTACTCGAATTTGTAAATTCTATATTAAATCCAATATGCCATATAATTAAGTGATAGTTTAGGGTATTGAAGATACAGATGTTTGATTTCATTTACAATTGGAATCACTCGGAAATGATATGTGTAGTGAAAGTTATAAATGTTTTACCAAGCCTTACTCAGTTTGTCAGGATGAAACTTAGTGTAGATATGATAATGCTTGTTAAATTTATTGTGCTCAGATAGATAGATATAAAATCAGGGAATTGGATGAGTTGCACACTAGGAAGTCTACTATTATTGAAAATTAAAATCACCATAACATTGAATGTTTACTATTTTATATAAATCATATAAGTATCAGAACACAGAAACACCAAAAAAGTTTGGCCGAATCATGATTTTCTTGAGAACAAACCCCAATGAAGAAATATCTAAACTTTTATAGATTAAAGATTATGCAATCCAGAACTAATGGAAATTCGAATGATTCAAATTGGTTATGTATGCAATTTGTCATAATATTAGGCCAATCCTTATGCTAAATAGTTACTTAAGTTATAAGAGTAAATACTTAAGGGTCATGTACCTTTGCAATTAATTATGTTTCATGTGAGGTAGGATTGTGTTCAGATCATAGTAGTAAAGTGTTTCTTATTATTATTGTTATAGGAGTAGAAGAGTAAAGTAGTGAAAAAAGGAAAGAAAAATTTTTTGTTAGCCCTTATAGGTAAGTTAGTTTCTCGTACTCTATGTATTCACCTATTTTGAATTCGGTGTGATATTTATTGTTATATGTAGAATGCGTATTTTGACAGGTTTATAAGAAAAGTATGTTGAAATGATGTATCAATTGATGGTGCAATTGAAATGCATTTGTGGTATGTTATGGATTGACTTTATGAAATGATATCCTATTCCATTTGAATGAGTGTTTTAGATGATTCATATTTGGGTTACAATTTTTATATGATAAATCACGCATCTGCATCTGCATTTGCATATGGTGATTGGAGCCAAGTGTCACTGATCACCATGGGAGCCACATCTAGAATCCAATCTATTATTATGTTCCCTAGAAATGGGATGAGATAGACTGGAGCTAAGTGTCATGCGGAGCTAAGTGCCGCATTGTGAGAAATCATGATGGGAGCCACCTCTAGAATCCGTAAGGGCCACATCTAGAATCCACCTATCTCTATATATTCCCCAAAATGGATTAGATTGAATGGAGCTAAGTGCTACATCGCTGATCATGATGGGAGCCATCTCTAGAATCCACCTATCACTATATGATATGTTCCCCCAAAAGGGATGAGGTAGAATGGACTTAAGTGCTACATCGCTGATTACCATGGGAACCACGTTTAGAATCCACCTAATGATCACTGGCCAGTTGGTGATCCGTGCATTCATATGAGAGTATTATATTTCCATACATATGTTTGATACGGTTTGGATGATATTGATTGCATATTGAATGTGATGCTTCTGATTAGTATGATATATATGTATTTATCAAATATATGAAAATATCTATTTTCGATATTATGATTAATGCATGCTTTTTTATGTATGCCTGAATTGAATAGTTGGTAACATAGGCTACGAGTTATCAGTTTATTGAGCTATTTTGTTCATAATGTTGTTTCTAATATTTTTTAGATAAGTACAGCTTCCTGATGAGAATTTTGTGGGAGTGTAGTTTACTTACTGATTTATTGGACTCTAAACAGAAACTGCATAGAATTAAAAATGCAACAGAATGATATATGGCCGAAACTCCTCACTTCACTAAACTGCAAGTGCACAGATATGAGTAGTAGACTCGAGTGACGTATCCACAGTGATTTGAGATCTAAATAATTCACTAACTAATCTAAATTAATCATAGACTAAAAAGGCTAAAATAATAACTAAGCAAAAAGGGGAAAGATAAAGACATAATCAAAATATAATTAAACTCTTTTTTATGTTTTAAAGTGGTTGATATAGAATAAAAACTAACTACTTAGCTGAAATCCCTAAAGTGGATTAACAATTAATGATAGATTCTCCTAGGAATAGGGTTCATCTAATATTCTGCTATGGATAGATTAGAAGAACTCAACAATAAAATCATGCCAATTTCAACCTATAAAAACTGCTCTCACAGTGCATTAAAATAAGAACTGAATGTTAATTAGGTTGATTAAGAAAGGGTTTCAACTGATATTAGATTATCTTGGAAATTATTGTTGGAGCAAAGTTTTAATGTCCTATAAAATTATATTTTGATAATACAAACCTCGAAAGATTAAAGGTATATGCTGACAAAGTTTAAATAAAATAAAAATAGATAACTTTAAGTACTAAAATTTGACTAAATAATTGACTATGGTCTTATTAGATTCTGGATAAATGGTGAATATTAAAGTTGTAGAGAATCTTGTTAGCTATCAATAGAATCTAAGATTATCTCATTTGGATAACTGCACAAAATGTTATGCTCAAAATAATACAGGTCGGTCAACAAGTCGATCGAAGCAAAGAAGGCCAGACGATACTATACCGGTCGACCAGTAAATGCATGAGCTGCCCAAATCCATGTTGATACTACACTGGTAGACAAACCGGACGATGCACTGGCCGACCGATCAATCAATGGGCAGAAATCAAAATGTCGAGACTATACAAGTAGATAGCTCGGTCGACCAACCAGTCGCTGACACTGAAGAAATCACACAACATTCAATAGACCGGTCGACCAGTCTATTAGTGCGGTCGATCGGTCCAACTGTAATTAACTATAACAGTTAATTTTGAATGAGAAAATTGTGGAAAAAATTATGGACGAAATTTTCACACATACAAGCCTATAAAAGAAGCCCCAAAACCAAAAGCAAAGGCATCCATCCAAGTATTGAAGAAAACTTCAAGTTCTCAAAAGAAGTTCCTTCTCTTGAAATTATCATTTTAGTTTCTCTTCTTTATCTCTTCTCTTTTTATGAGCATGATACTGTAAAAGAGAGAAACAATTGTTCAAAAAAAAATGAGAGAGCTCCTGTGTAAAAGAGATTCCATATCTTACCTCTTGAGTGAGAAAAGATAAGCTTACTATGAGGAGAGGTGTTCCTTACCTCTCGAAGCGGAGAAAAAGGTGGTTGATGTAAAGGGTTCTTCCTTGCCCCATTTGAAACTTAGGAAGATTTTAGTGGAATCTCTAACGGTCTCGAGGTCAAGAAGTCAAAGCGGCGACGTAGGCCAAGGTGTGGCCGAACCTTTGTCAACAACCACCTATGTTCTTATGTTTGCATTCTCTCTCCCTCTCCTTCTCATATTATATTTGTGATATGATATGATTTGTTTTGATTTGAAGATTGTTTAATCGATTTTAAGCTTCCATGACGTATTTTGTGAAATCGATAATTTTGATTTTAAAATATTAATTCACCTCCCCTCTTGGTTGGTGCCTTGGGATCCTACAATTGGTATTAGAGCGGGTTGCTCTTATTTTTAAGATTTAAACATCTTTAGAGCTATGACATCGAGTGAATTCATTTTTTTTGAAGGTCAATCAATTAGTCGTCCTCTGCTTTTTAATGCATCAAATTTTACATATTGGAAAATAAGAAAACAAGCATACATATGTTCTATCGAAATTGGCACGTGGGACATTGTTGAAAAAGATTATTATTTACATGATAAATTACCTTTTGAATATATCGAAAGACAAATTTTTTTCAAAACTTGATTGGAAAGATAAATTTTTTTATTGTGCATTGGATTCAACTGAATTTAATCGAATTTCTAGTTGTGAAAGTGCAAATGAGATTTGGAAGAAACTCATTACTACTTATGAAGGGACAGATAAAGTTAAAGAATCTAGATTAAATATTTTAAATCATCAATATGACTCTTTCAAAATGCAAGAAAATGAATCCATTAATGATATGGTTGTTCGGTTTAACGATATTGTGAATGGCTTATCCTTCTCGGGTGAGCCAAGAACTAATCCCCAAAAAGTGAAAAAAATTTCTCAGGTCTCTCTCCAAATGGCATACAAAGAGGACCGTGATTGAAGAAAAAGATTTGAACAAGCTCGATTTTGATTATCTTATTGGTTCACTTCTAACCTATGAGATCGCAATCCAAGAAGATGAAGAAGAAAAAGCCCCCAAGAAGAAAATATTGGCACTGAAATCAAACGAAAAAGAAGAAGACTCAAATGAAGAGGAAGTGGACGAAAAGAGACTCACACGTTACACAAGAAAACTTGACAAATATCTCAAGTTGGTAAAATTCAAAGAAAAGTATGAGAAGCCAAAGAGAAGACTATATAAAGAAAAAAAACTCAACTCTCACCAAGAATGACAAAGAAGAGACATTTCAGAAGGGGAAGAAGAAAAAGTATGAAGAGTCAAGTGAACAAGTGACTCATCAGGCTCTTATAGTGATGAAGCATACCTATGCTTAATGGTACACAACGATAAGATAATTTCGAACCCTTCAAATTCAAATAATGACTCATCTAGCTCTTCCACATAAAACCTTTCTTTAGATGTGAATAAAGAACCCTCCTCTCTTATAAAAAGATATTTTTCACTTAAAGAGGAAAATGAAAAATTACTGCATGAGCTTGAAAAATTAAAAGAGGAAAATGAAACATATTTTGTGAAAATGAAAACTTGAAAAATGAAATTGATTATTTGGAAATTATACATGCATGTAAAATTGTAAAACTAGCATGTTCTTTAGGAAAAGTAAAGAAGAAAAATGTCTCTTTGAAAAATATACAAAATAAAGCTATTTCTCATGTAACAAAAAATAAACTTAGGAAATACTTTGGACACGAAAACTCTTATTGGAAATCTAATCATTTCTGTGATAGAAAATCACATATTACATGTTTTACATGTGAATTTTATGGTCATTACACATATCAATGCAAAAAAAGAAACCATCACAACATGGGAGGATATGGGTTTTGAAAGGAACCTTGACTAACAAAATAGGACCCAAAGAAGTTTGAATACCAAAGGGTAAATAATTGTTTCTCAGGTGTGCCTCACATGTAAAGCAAAGAACAAATGAAATTGAAAATGTCAAGGCATGAAGGCTATGGTAAAGGTATCATTTACTTTTTGATTTCACTAAAAATTTCAAAATTACTATTTCTTTGTAAGAAAAGAGGAACATATAAAATAGAAAAAAAATTAGTCTAAAATCTTCCAACTTTATTTTGACATATCATTGATATCATTGTTGTATCAAAGTTTTATGCAATATTTTGATTCTTAATACATTTTTTGTGGCTTTCATAACCTCTAGATCAATTTAATTTCATTTTACCATTATAAAATAGCCATAAGTTTAAGGGAGTTATTTTTGCATATTTTATAACTTTTTATGATGTAATACTTTACATATTTATGACAAAAGGGGAGAATAAATTTTTTTAAGACAACATGATTAAAGGGGGAATTACATATGGTTTCTTA
This sequence comes from Pontederia crassipes, assembly GCA_030549335.1. Lineage (NCBI taxonomy): Eukaryota > Viridiplantae > Streptophyta > Magnoliopsida > Commelinales > Pontederiaceae > Pontederia > Pontederia crassipes. The sequence continues at coordinate 36,186,033 of CM060186.1, read as the reverse complement.
TGTCCTTCATGTGCAAACTACTTTTTGATGAAATAAAAAGGGAAGAAATATAGGAGAAATATGATATGAATATAACTTTATGAAGGATAACTTACAATTAGTACTTATGTGAATATCTATCATTGTAAGGAAAGGTAAGTTTTAGGTTGAGTAAAATTGATTTTACAACTTTTTTGCAACTTATATATTTTTCATATTTTTCAATTTGTCTTCATAAAAAAGGGGGAGATTGTTGGAGCAAAGTTTTCATGCACTATAAAATTATATTTTGATAATACAAACCTCGAAAGATTAAAGTTATATGCTGAAAAAGTTTAAATAAAAATAGATAACTTTATGCACTAAATTTTGATTAAATAATTGACTATTGTATTATTAGATTATGGATGAATGATGAATATAAAATTTGTAGAGCATCCTATTAGCTATCCATAGAATCTAAGATTATCTCATTTGGATAATTGTACAAAATGTTATGCTCAAAATAGTGCAGGTCGGTCAACAAGCTGGTCGAGACTATACCAATCAACCGATTAGAGATACTGGTCGACCGGTTAATGCATGAGCTGCCCAAATTCATGATGACACTACATTGGTGGACAGACCAGATGATTCATCGGCTGACAGATCAACTCAATGGGCGGAAATTAAAATGTCGAGACTATACCAGTTGACTGATCAGTCGATAGTTCGTTTAACCGACTAGCTTACATGAAGAAATCACACAACGATCATATAGACTGGTGGACTAAATCCATCAGTGCGGTCGACTGGTCGCCGACTGTAATGAACAGTAACGACTAGTTTTGAATGAGAAAATTGTGAAAAATTTTTTGGATGAAATTTTCACACATACAAGCCTATAAAAGTAGTGCCAACTAGAAGCAAAGACATCCATCCAAGTATTGAAGAAAAATTTCAAATTCTTAGAAAAGATCCTTCTCTTGAAGTTATCATTTTTGTTCCTCTTCTTTCTCTCTTCTCTTCTTGTGAGCACTTCTCTTCTTGTGAGCATGATATTGTAAAAGAGAGAGACAATTGTTCGAAAAAATTGATAGAGCTCCTGTGTAAAAGAGGTTCCAAATCTTACATCTTGAGCATAGAAAAAATAAGCTTCCTAGGAGGAGAGTTGTGCCTTACCTCCCAAAGCGGAGAAAAGGTGGTTGAGGTAAAGGGTTCTTCCTTGCCCCATTTGGAACTAAGGAAGATTTGAGTGGAATCTCCGGCGGTCTCGGGGTCGAGAAGTCGGAGCGGAAACGTAGGACAAGGTGTGGCCGAATCTCGTCAACAACCACCTGTGTTCTTGTGTTTGCATTCTCTCCCCCTCTCCTTCTCATATTATGTTTGTGATATGATTTGATTTATTTTGATTTGAAGATTGTTTAATTGATTTTAAGCTTTCCTAATGTATTTTGTGAAATCGATAATTTTGATTTTGAAACACCAATTCACCCCCTCTTGGTGCCTTGGGATCCTACACTTATGACATCTACTAGTATGCTTCTTTTCAGATATAAGCATAATAAGTAAAGTTAGAAATCACAAGTGGCAGTAATTACAAAATAAGATAAACAATTCAGCTCATTGCACAAAATATAATCAGATCCAAACACTAATATCAATGCTCATAGTTTATCTCTAAACATCATGGGAATCTAAAATCAATCTCTCGGCTGTCATTTCAATATGAGACCCACATTCACAAAAGTTAAATGGATGCATCAAACCTTATAATAATAGATTGGAATTAGAAAACCATATCAATGCTCTTAACACATTTCTGAGCAAGAAAAGAATTTGAAATCAACTTCTTAGTTGCCATTACGAAATAGGTTTCACATCAATAGAAAACTAATTCAAAGGCATTCAAAACTATACTAATATTAGTTACAAAATAAATCTTGTTATATCATCCATCCATAATAGAAATTAGACTACTACCCTATCCTAAGAGAGCTAAATTTAGCTCCTCATAAATGTTGTAATCAACATAAAATAGAGGAAGAACTGAATAAAAAAAACATTCTAAAACAATAAGTAGAAGAATCTCTTCTTCTTCCTTCAACTCCAAGGTGCAATAATAGAGAATGGCTGAAGACCCTCTTTTGCTCCTCCAATCCCCTCTTTTATATGGTATGGCATCACCGTTTGGTCCCCATCAGAAGCTTTTATTCCTTCTGATTTTTTACACCTGTCCTAGTCTCTATGCAAAAAGATTCCTTTCTTGCTTTTGGCAGTTTACAGATTTGTGGATGATCACTAGCTGATCACAATAGGTTTTTATCCCATTTTAGATTCATTTCACCCATATCGAGCCCCTATTTTGCCTAACTTTTGGCCAAATATGCTTGGAATGCAAGGATTGTGATAACTAGTTGATCTTTCTCATTTTATACTTAATTTCATGTGCATAGAGGTTCTGAATTGCTAAAATCCATAAATATCTCAATTCTATGCCAAGTTATCATTTTTAGGGCAAGTTATCATTCCAATGTGCAAAGTTATCATTATTTTAATTGAGCCGATTTCTAGTGATTATTTTACTCTAAATCCCTTGCCATAATGAATTATTCATATTTGGATGACCATATTTCAATTTGTGCAAGGTTATCACTCCATTTCATAAGTTATCATTTTTGGGGGTCAAGTTATCGTTTTAAGGGCAAAACTGTCATTTCGATATGCAATGCTATCAATTTTGCACAAAAGCATTAGGCAATCATTATATTATTGTCCTAACTCCTTGCTGCTTTGATTTGATCACATTTGGATAATTACAACCAAAGTTATGACAAGTTATCATTTTTTATGGCATCAAGTTATCATTTTTGGCATCCAAGTTATCATTCCTATGAAATCTTATCCACATTTGATTTCTGACCTCATTCATTTTGCCATATTAATCCCTTTGATGCCTTCAATGGTTTGAACTACCCATATTTAAACATTTTCCATGATATATGCAAAGTTATCATTTCGGGTTTGATAAGTTATCACTTTTAATTCTCATTTTCATTCCTGCACAACCTCAAACCTGAAATAGAGCTGATATTTCTTGCTATCCTAATCCACACTTGTTTAATTTCTATTTAAGAATTTTGATGCTTGCTGTTTTGGCTTTTCTAGCAGTTGAAATGGAGCTGAAAAAGGTTGGAAAAGTAAGGGGGGGACCACTTGCTTTTGCAGTCCAAAAGTTGCTGCAGCAGCTGGAATTCCTGAACCACCAGGACAGGTGGCTTTCATCAAGGCTATGAAACATTCTGATGCTGATCTAAGGGTAATCAAAGGCCATATATAAACTGAAAAAATCCTGGAATCAGGGGGGGGGGGGGGGCTGGCCATTACAGGGTTTTGGGCAGGAAGGAAGCAAGGGTTTGGAGCTCAAGGCTGCTGCTGCAATTCCTGTCGATAGCCCTCAATCCAGGGTGATTTACTTCTATTTTTTCATTCTATGATGTATCTATCTTTGTAATTGTGAGGAGATAAACTCCATTTCTCCTAGGATAGGGTAGTAGTCTAATTAGTTATGGATGTGATATGGACAAATCTGATTTCCAGCACTGAAATCTGATTTCTGGTTTTACAATTCTGATTTCTGAACTCATATGAATCTGTTCTTGTCATTGTAAGATCCTACTTGTATTTACAACTGAGAGGTTATCCATTGATCTACTCTTTGTTCAGAAATGAATCAAGAACCAATGGCATTTTCTAGGTTCAAACCAAATTAAGAATCTGATTTTCTGATTGCTGATTTCTGATTTCCCATTTTTGATTTCATGAATTTATAGAATCTATTTCTACCATTGTGGATCCCTAATTGACATTATAACTGAAAGGTTGCTTAAGGTTTCATACTTGTTCAGAAATGAATCAAGGGACAATGGTGCTTTCAAGATTTAATTCCCTGAAATTGTGCAACTCTTCAATGCTAATTTCTAAATTTTCTGATTGCTGCTTTCCTGAATTTCCATTGCTGAAATCCTGAATTGTGGAATCTGTCTTGTTATTGTTAAACCCCTGGTTTCATTAATCACTGAGAGGTGAACATAAGGTTTTCTTGTTGTTCAGAGATGGACCAAGAAGCAATGACATTTGCTGAGTTCCATATGTAATTGTGTGCTGATTTCTATCCAATTCATTAGTGAAAATGTGGATTTCATTTCCATTTGCAGCTGAGAGACTGATTTAAAATCCTCTTATAGTTTAGAAATAAACCAAGAAGCATTAGCAGTAATATTGGATTGATTTCATTCCTATTTAGTTAATTGAAGTAATTCCCTCATGTTTAAGGTGCAATTGGATGTTATCATTTCTGATTTCATTGCAATTGCCAAAAATCAGCAAGGAATTTTGATCTTGAGCTTAATGTTAATTTGATTTCAGTAAGGACCTCTTCTAATTCAACTTGGCTAATCAATCATATGAAAATATGATGATTAGTCCTGGTTTAAGTGCGCTGTGATAACAGGCCATTTCAAGTTGAGTTAAAATTGACACATATTGATAACTTGTTCCATTCCATCCATAACTAAGTTAGATGAACCCCAACTCCTAGGAGAACCTAAACCCTTTTAGCCCTTAGTTTAGCATTTGTAATTCAGTTTAGATAAATTTCCAAAAGTCTAAAAACAGTTATCATTTTGCCATAATAAAAAATCTATTTTCACTTTCTTTTCAATTTCCTATTTTTGCCACTTAAAGTTTGGCTAGTCTAGATTTCTTAGGGAGTCTTTGGCGTCAAATCACTGTGGATACGACATTTAGGGTTTACTACAGTAGAGAGTGAGTTAGGGAGTTAAATCAAAAATTGAAAAATCTCAAGTTTGACCCAAAAATCAGCAAGTTATCACTACACTCCTCAATCTCACTATCAAGTTTTTTGGCGTCGATGCCGGAGATTTGAGGCCAATTAGATTAACTTAGATAGTTTAGATTAGTTTTATACTAGTTTTTAGTCCATTTATTAGCCCAATTTTTAGTTTTTGCAAGTTATCATTCTGAATTTTGAACTTTTGTCTAATTTTCTTTTCTTTCGTGAATTTGATACTTCTGAATTCATTTATGCAAGACTTGGACAATCAAGGAGACCTCTACTTATCTGATCCTGAACTGAAAGAAGATTCAATAGGAGAAGGAGATTGCAAAGAGAAGAGGCTAGGAGAAGAACTTTTGAGGAGGAGGCTACCAATCAAAACATGGCTGCTCCTAGGACACTTAGGGATTGTTATTCATCCAGCAATTGCAAAAAATTATGAATTTGACTTCTGAGAGAGAAAGAAGAAAAGATGGATATGAGTTGGCAAACTTGATTCTATAACTATTATCAATCAAGCGAAACACCCTTGAGCCAGGAGGAATTGGATTCTATAGTTGAAGATGTCGTGTCCAAAACTCTTCAAAAATATGGTTTTCATGTTGGAGAACCATCACAAGTTCATTGCAATCAAGGATCACTACAATTTCAATAGCTCTCTAATGCTTACATGTATGCCTCACATGGTCATGAAAGTGCAAATTTCTGGAATCCTGAGGAAGACTTTTCAAGCAGCAATCCTTATGGTTATGACTCACAAAATCATTTGTATTACCATCACAATCAAGGTCAAGTGTCAGATTTTCAGGTTGCAACCATGGATATTTCAGAAAATCAGCAAACACTTAATCGAATGGAGATTATGTTGGAGGACTTCATGAGGCGGCAGGACGAGCAAACTACAAACTTAGAAAAAATATGTATGACAGTAGATGTTCTTGGAGCTAGATATCAAGCCTTGGAGGCCAAGCTTTGTTTGCAGTCCAGTCAAGAAACCCCACAAATCCAATCTGCCCTTCTGGAAGAAGAAATTCAGGAAATGAAGATGGGAATTGAGAAAGAGATGAATGGAGAAAAAGAAGTAGTCATGGAGGCTGAAATTGAAAAGGAGTCTATCACACTTATAGAACAAGCCAAGAAACAAGATGAAGTTGCTGAAGTTATTGTAAAAGCTACTCCAATGATACCAACAATGAATCACATTGAAGACCCACTCATAAGGTTCCCATCCAATGAAAAATTAATTCTAGAAGACTCTAATTTTGATTCTTTGGAGAAACTATCAGATACACTCCTTTGTGATGAGGGCTGCAACTCAATTCACTTATTGTCTATCCCTAAAGATGAGTTACTTCCTGCACCCAACTGTCCAAAAGTTCCATTTGAAGCAATTTGTTCCACAAACCATCATGGGATGCTATTAGTTGAAGAATGTCAACATCTTAGGGTCAAAGATGAAGAAACATCAAAAGAGAAGAAGTGGCCTGAACTTGAAGCAAGCACTAAAGTCATTCAAAGTTCCAAAGTCTCACCTATGTCATTATCCCTTGGACAACAGGTTATGACAGTAAAGCCACATGATGAGACTGAAATGGCTAAGGAGGATACAAAAGTAGAAGAAATTTCTTTCCAAATAGAGGCTATAGCAAAATTCAAATTTGTAGAAGGAATGGAACATTCAATGAAGGAAGATCATTGTTTGCCTACTGAAAGATGGAACAAAGAGCTCAAAGATCTTCCAATAATGCTGCATTTTAATAGGCCAATGAAGAAATGGCTGCTTAAATAAGATGGTGATCTAGGAGATAGAGATTCATATATCATACATGAGAAGTTTTGGGATGAGAAGTTAGTAGATTTTTGGTACAATAGAGGAGGGAATCAAACTGAAAAACAAAGGTCAATCATTGGCAAACTAAGAGATCCATAATTGATTAGTGAAGCTGTCCACAGATTGAGATCTCTACTTGATCATATCATACTATTTAAACCTCCTTGACATGAAGATGTTGTAACAATGTCTAGCCTAAGACATTAAAGTAGGGTGCTTCTTGGGAGGCAATCCAAGCCATTTTATACATAATTTTCTCTGTTTTGCAGGAATAAATCAGAGAGGAATCAGATCCACCCTTAACCTTTTACCTAGGGAGTACTCTTGGACTCAAAGTTAATTTTTCTCACTGAAATGCCAATGATAACTGATATTATCTTTTACTTCATGCTGAAATCATCATATTAACATCTGAATTATCATTCATATTAGTTATCCCAATCCATCATAGCTGAATTTCAGTGCATTTCAGTGAATTTTAATGCATTGTTGAATTATGCACCCAAAAAATCTGATATTACAGATTCCACTGATATCCCTTATTTCCTTGCAGAATTGGTTGGAAATCATGAAGTATGGAGCACTTGAAGACTCTGGTTGAAATGCAAGAACCATTAGAAGGGATCAAATGCAAAATTCCATGAATCTCATACCCTCCCAACCCTCTCCCTTGCCTATCTCTTTCACCACTAAGGACAGTGCTGGAAATAAGCTTGGGGGAGGAAACCTGGTGCTTTTCTAAACTTTACACCATGTTTCCAATCTATTTTAATGCCCATATCATCATTTATTACCAGGTTATCACTGTTTTGAACAAGTTATCACTCATTTCACTCGGTTATCACTAGTTATCACAAGTTATCATTTTTTTGGGCTCAACTCAATTCCTGCATTCATTCTAACTCTGAAATGGGTGAAATACTTCATTATGATAGTTGGTACACTCCAACACCAAGTGGCCAATTTGGTCATTAGTCTTCTTGCTTTAATTGACTTATCAATTCAGATGCATTTGAATCAATTCTCAGCTGAAAAAAATTTTCTTTTGTGGGTAACACTAGCTGACATTTATGGATTGAATTAGTAATATATGATGTCTAGAAAGGAGTCAAGGCTCTTGCTGCCATGTTAAATAGGAAAACTTGACTTTTTGGACAAAGGGATCTAAACCTTACTTGAGTTTGAACTATTGCTCACTTCATGAACATAATAGAAAAAGAAAAAAAAATAAAAAGTTGCATTTTGCATTGCATGCATGCATAAATAAAGAGAGTGAAATTCTAAAAAGGAACCTCTCCTGAATAAAGCTAGGATTTTTATCCTGTGACCATCATGAATAAAAATCAGGTCTTGACCTATTTACTTGCATTTCATGAATAAAAGTCAGGTGTTAAACCTGTTTAAGCAGTGGAAAATCTGTTCATGAAGAGATTTGTAGTTCAACCTTTTTGTAAAGTTGAGAACCCCTGTAATTTAACTTGTTATTGCTAGTACTTCTTTCATGGCTTAAATTTGCTTTATCCTATGTGATTCCCTAGCTAGAAATTGAGTTTTTGGGAAGGATAAAGTGTTGGCAAAGTGGGAAACTCATTGGACTGAAATCAGCTGGTTTTGAATTCATTTGTGGACTATAAATTCAAGTTTGTCCTTAATTTCTGAATGTTTTGCTTGAGGACAAGCAAAAGGCTAAGCTTGGGGGAGTTTGATCACTAGCTGATCACAATAGGTTTTTATCCCATTTTAGATTCATTTCACCCATATCGAGCCCCTATTTTGCCTAACTTTTGGCCAAATATTCTTTGAATGCAAGGATTGTGATAACTAGTTGATCTTTCTCATTTTATACTTAATTACATGTGCATAGAGGTTCTGAATTGCTCAAATCCATAAATATCTCAATTTTATGCCAAGTTATCATTTTTAGGGCAAGTTATCATTCCAATGTGCAAAATTATCATTATTTTAATTGAGCTAATTTTCAGTAATTATTTTGCTCTAAATCCCTTGCCATCATGAATTATTCATATTTGGATGACCATATTTCAATTTGTGCAAGGTTATCAATCCATTTCGTAAGTTATCATTTTTGGGGGTCAAGTTATCGTTTTAAGGATAAAACTGTCATTTCGATATGCAAGGCTATCAATTCTGCACAAAAGTATTAGGCAATCATTATATTATTGTCCAAACTCCTTGCTGCTCTGATTTGATCACATTGGATAACCACAACCAAAGTTATGACAAGTTATCATTTTTTATGGCATCAAGTTATCATTTTTGGCACCCAAGTTATCATTCCTACGAAATCTTATCCACATTTGATTTCTAACCTCATTCACTCTCCATATTAATCCCTTTGATGCCTTCAATGCTTTGAACCACCCATATTTGAACATTTTCCATGATATATGCAAAGTTATCATTTCGGGTTTGATAGGCTATCACTTTTAATTCTGATTTTCATTCCTTCACAACATCAAACCCCATTTGAAATAGAGCTGATATTTCTTGCTGTCCTAATCCACACTTGTTTAATTTCTATTTAAGGATTTTGATGCTTGCTATTTTGGCTTTTCTAGCAGGTGAAATGGAGCTGAAAAAGGTTGGAAAAGCAAGGGGGGACCACTTGCTTTTGCTGTCCAAAAGCTGCTGCAGCAGCTGGAATTCCTGGACCACCAGGACAAGTGGCTTTCATCAAGGCTATGGAACATTCTGATGCTGATCTACGGGTAATCAAAGGCCATATATAAACTGAAAAAACCCTGGAATCAAGGGCTGGCCATCGCAAGGTTTTGGGCAGGAAGGAAGCAAGGGTTTGGAGCTCAAGGATGTTGCTACAATTCCTGTCAACAACCCTCAATCCAGGATGATTTACTTCTGTTGTTTCATTCTATGATGTATCTATCTTTGTAATTGTGAGGAGCTAAACTCTATTTCTTCTAAGATAGGGTAGTAGTCTAATTAGTTATGGATGTGATATGGACAAATCTGATTGCCTGCACTGAAATCTGATTTTTGGTTTTACAATTCTGATTTCTGAACTCATATGAATCTGTTCTTGTCATTGTAAGATCCTACTTGTATTTACAACTGAGAGCTTGTCCTTTGATCTACTCTTTGTTTAGAAATGAATCAAGAACCAATGGCATTTTCTAGGTTCAAACCAAATTAAGAATCTGATTTTCTGATTGCTGATTTCTGATTTCCCATTTTTGATTTCTTGAATTTATTGAATCTGTTTCTACCACTGTGGAGCCCTAATTGAAATTATAACTGAAAGGTTGCTTAAGGTTTCATCCTTGTTCAGAAATGAATCAAAGGACAATGGTGCTTCCAAGGTTTAATTCCCTGAAATTGTGCAACTCTTCAATGCTAATTTTTGAATTTTCTGATTGCTGCTTTCCTGAATTTCCATTGCTGAAATCCTGAATTGTGGAATCTGCCTTGTTATTGTTAAACCCCTGGTTTCATTAATCACTGAGAGGTGAACATAAGGTTTTCTTATTGTTCAGAGATGGACCAAGAAGCAATGACATTTGCTGAGTTCCATATGTAATTGTGTGCTGATTTCTATCCAATTCATTAGTGAAAATGTGGATTTCATTTTCATTTGCAGCTGAGAGGCTGATTTAAAATCCTCTTATATTTTAGAGATAAACCAAGAAGCATTAGCGCTAATATTGGATTGATTTCATTCCTGTTTAGTTAATTGAAGTAATTCCCTCACGTTTAAGGTGCAATTGGATGTTATCATTTCTGATTTCATTGCAATTGCCAAAAATCAGCAAGGAATTTTGATCTTGAGCTTAATGTTAATTTGATTTCAGTAAGGACCTCTTCTAATTCATGGTTTAAGTGTGCTGTAATAACAGGCCATTTCAAGTTGAGTTAAAATTGACACATATTGATAACTTGTTCCATTTCATCCATAACTAAGTTAGATGAACCCCAACTCCTAGGAGAACCTTTCTTATTGATAGATAAACCCTTTTAGCCCTTAGTTTAGCATTTGTAATTCAGTTTAGATAAATTTCCAAAAGTCTAAAAATAGTTATCATTTTTCCATAATAAAAAATCTGTTTTCACTTTCTTTTCAATTTCCTATTTTTTCCGCTTAAAGTTTAGGCTAGTCTAGATTGTTTAGGGAGTCTTTGGCTTCAAATCACTGTGGATACGATATTTAGGGTTTACTACAATTGACCTGTGCATTGCAGTAGAGAGTGAGTTAGGAAGTTAAATCAAAAATTGAAAAATCTCAAGTTTGACCAAAAAATCAGCAAGTTATCACTACACTCCTCAATCTCACTATCAGTAGCCTCCCTTCTTTTTCAACAAAAATATTTATTTTTTGTGCTTGATTTGGAGCCTAAATTAGCAAGAACAACAAGCATCAGTTCTTCAAATAAAATTAGACAAATAAGAACTAAAGTAAAATATCAAACAACTCAAATGTGCAAGTGTAAGATAATATTATGTCTAGAAAATAACTGCATGTAGATTAAGCATAATTATCATAATATGAACATTTCAGGGATTATATACACATGAATTAAGATGGAAAATAAGTAGAAATTTAGTATGATAAGCTAGTAATCACTTGCTGGATCATGCAATCTCATAATCTCAGAAGAGTTTAACTCCTTTGATGTAAAAGTATTGAGGGGAGTTGTTACTCTCACATCATTTTGTTAGGATGTCTAGAAAGTTTGTTAGGTGTGTTATATGTGTTCTTTTGTAACTTGTAAGAAGGCAATGCCAATTTGTGAAATGTAAAACTTAAGGAATATTTGTCTATTCTGAAGGATCATCATAAACTGTGTAATTTATTTTATGATATTTTCATTCTTTTGTATGTTATAAAAATAAAAATTTTGGCCCACTTTCGTGATTTTATTTGATTGATCGTAATGTGCCGCCAACTCCGATTGAAATCATGGTTTAAATTGTGGTTGTGCCAATTATGGTATTAGAGCAATAGGTCCCCTTGATCATAGTTTACATGGCTATGTCTAGGATGACATAGTTATGCTTATAGTGGGGCTATCGGTGTTGAGCTTGGGTTCTATTAGGTTAGGGATTATAGTGTGTGGCTGTATAAGTACTAATGTGTTATCTTTTGACATGTGACTGTGATATATGCCTTTGATCGATTATTATCAATGATTCCTATATGTAAACTTGCCATGTCATTTTTAAAAAAAAGAACCATTGACTGCTATTTTGTGATTCCTTGTTTTCACATATAGTATACTGATAATGAATAGTTAGAAATGCAAGAAGTTCTTGATTGTTGAGATTATTGTTTTGTATTTGTATGAATTTCATATGATTTTGGGTATTGATTAATCGTGTGGCATGTATGCTTAGATTGACATAGGAAGATAGTTACCTTTTGTTTCCAAATCATCCGTCATTTTATTTCGTGAGATATAGGGATGTATGTATGTTTTCTCTAATCTATTACATGTGTATCAATAAGATACTTTGAAAAGGATGCAATGAGTTCTTAGATTATTTGGTAAAATAAAAAAAAGAAAGGTCTCAACGATATTCCTCCATTTATGGAGTTCCTAAATGTATTCTATAGATGTGGTGTATCTTTTCCCCTTGTGAATAAGGATGAATCTGTGTTCGCCTTTCTCCTAGAATCATTCCTGCTTCCACTATCCCTCATGTATGGCCTCTATTAAACTAAAAATAAGTATACGAGTCTTGAGGGTTTTAGTCGACCCATAACCATAAACTTCACTCTTATTCATCAAGAATAAAGATGAGTTCCCAAGTTTGATTATAGACATCTCAATCAAGTAAACTATAAAGAATACCTTATGAGAAATAGGTTATTTGTGTTCATTATCTGTAAGGTGACCTCTTATTTTCTAAGCTTGATTTAAGATTGTAATTCCATTGATAAAAAAATTACTTCAAAAAATACATTTAGTCACACGATCATCATGAGTTTTTGATAATGCCATTGATTATTTAATCTCCAACTGCCTTTATGGATTGAATCCGATTTTCAAGCCATTATTTGATTTAGCCATAGTTATTTTTATTGATGACATCTTAATTTGTCGATAGAGTTCTTCAAGTCATGAAAATATTTGACCACTATTTTGTAAAACCCCTATAGAACAAATTTGAATGTCAAAATTGAACATGAGTTTAGTTTGAAGTATCATATTGGGCATGTCAAATCTAAGAAAAATAAATCGTGTCCCTAAGACATGAGATTGATTGAGATACTTTAGTGAGTCCAATCAAATATTTGCTACTTAACTCTCACATGGGTATGATGTGTTAGTACACAAGACTAATTCAAATGCTTGAGTGATTCAAATCAAATGTTAATGCTTAGCTCTTCAATAGGCATCATATGTTTCTTGTATACGTTTTGAAGAAGCATTACGTGTGACTGAATATTAGCAAACCCATTGATTTGAATAAGGATCTTCCATATAGAGCACAATTAATTCATATTTTAGATTGTCAGACATGTGTAAGTTAAGAAAAGGTTTAGAACTTAAGACGATGTGTTGCAAAGTCCTTAGTGGTGTAAGACAATGTGTTTTTGTGGTAAATACATTTAGACAAAGGTGGTACTTATAGTCCATCATTTATACAGTTATACTTAAAACAAAGTGAAATATCTACATGTATGATAAGTAAATAGTAGTTATGTTTTATATCATTGATATTGTAATTAGAAAAAAGTCAAACAATTTAGATTTGAACACTATATGTTTTGACACTTTGCAAGCAATATTGGTTATTCAAAATTTTTGAATGGCGTCCATATGGATAGACTTTCGAGTCTATATTCCACAAGGCCAATAGATGTAGGAATATGAAGAATAGATGAAGGTATAGTTATGTTGTCCTGAATAATATGAAAACCAATTTCTAAAATGTGTTGTTCCTTTTATAAAAAAATTTCCGAATTTTGTCTAAAATTTCTTTATGGCCCTTATGAAAATCTTATAGGTATAAAAATACATGTTTAATGCAGGTTCGGATTCATCAGCATTAGATATATGTAGAGATGACATTGAGTTGTCTTTTCTAAGTTTGAGAACATTAAAGAAGAATAAAATTGTATTCTAATGAAAATTTGGTGAAAACAATCTGCTAGTAAGAAGAATATATTATAATATTATTGTGGCAATATGTGGTGTCTATATTTTAAGGAATCATAAACATTAGTGAGAAAGTCAAAAGATAACACCACTAAACTAGGTAAAAGTGTTGAGAGCCAAATATCTAACGTGTTTAATGTTGAAAAGTAATACTTACTTGGAAGGGTCTAAATCATTTGATGTTCAATAAATTTTCATTAGTAGATTGGAATCATTATTAATAATTTCCAAGAATTGTGAATTCTTGAATTCCTATCAATGATATTCGAATTATTGTTCACTCCCCACTCACCACTATAGATTTGGAATTATTGACTACAATTCAATCTTTGTGTATGGATTTTTAGCTTGCCTTTGTTTGTCACATCTCACATTGTCCGAGTGATTGGAACATCATACATCATCACAAATTTTGAAACCATCAATGATTCTTGAATAATCATTATCAATATGAAGTTACCATCTTTCAGCATCAATTTATAGTTGATCCTTAGTTCGTCTTTGCTAGTCCCATCTCACTTTACATAATTGACTAGATCATCATTGTCACTCTTCTATTGATGATAAATGATTTGTCATTACTGAATTTAGTATCAATCAACCTTGAAACTTTAAAGGGTGATTTAGAAAGCTTTTCGAAAGATGTATTGGAGTGAGACCTCCTCTGGTCATCGATCGAGAGCTCCAAATGAACCATAAAATTCGTTACTCTTGATGTGTTAATTGGAGATTTAGCAGAAGAGCAATTGGAGGGGGACGCCTCTTCAATCCTCAATTGCGTACTCAAACCCACATCTCAATATTGCAAATCTATAAGAGTAAAGAAAGTAATTGTACTCAATAAGTTTATCAATGTTTATACCCTTATTTTTTGTTATAATAGATAATAAGTTATAGCCCACAACTGACGGCTATATGATAAATAACAATAGCTTTATCATAAAGTTGTTCCTAGTGTGGTTCTAATTGCATTAAGATACTAGATAGGTAAAAGAGCATATCATGCATTTTATGAATCCATGTCAAGGCAAGATAATTCTAACTTCTAATCCATCACACCTGACTGAATATGTGAATCGAGAACAAAAGAAAAGTGTCATACAAAAACAACTTGTTCATAAGTTGGGTGGAAAAGAACAAGTGCTATGATTTAAGGTAGATTCCTTACTAGAGATGGATGATATTATGATGTTAAGAAAACTACATGGATAAGGGATATGTGATTGAAATCTATATTTAAGTGACCAATATGACATATCAAATTTGTTAACATATCATTCTAAAGTATAAACTCATATGGTTAACTATGCATGTAATTTGTTAACATTTGGATTAAGTCTAATGGACCAATCAGATATCATCAAGTGGCATATGGAAAATATATATGTATAAAAATAATTAGTATATAAAATATGTGAATAAATTATATGGTTTATAATATACTAATACATATCTAATAATAATTAATCCATGTTAATTAAGGATGAAATTAATAATTTTGATTGGACAAAAATATTAACTCATGGCAAGCAAGCCGCCAGCAAAGCAAGCAACTTGCCACCTTATGTTGAGCTGATTTTTCCAGCTGCCTTTCTCATGTGATAAAACTTCAAAAAAATTCTTCCAACCTCCTTTATATGTTTAGAAACGTTGCCTAAATTGCCCGATCTTGGTCATTTATGTGGAGGTCGGAGGAAATTTTGTATAACCGATCACTCAAGGTGATAGTTCTAACCCTAATCTGAGGGTCCTTTTCATGTTCATCTTATATCCGTCAATACTTCTCCAAAATTATGATATTTAGTAAGATTTCTCCGCTCTGACTCTGCTTTCGTTTAGCTTTGAAATCAAGTTAATTTGATATCTGTATAAAAAATTATGTTCTTGTCTTTAAGGTACTATGATTTTGTCCACTGAAAACTATTATCCAACTTTGTAAATTATATACTAAATCCAATATGCCATAAAATTAAGTGATAATTTAGGGTATCAAAGATATAGATGTTTAGTTACATTTATAATTGAAATTATAAAAATAATATGTGTAGTGAAAGTTATAAATATTTTATCAAGCCTTACTCAGTCTATCAAGATGAAACTTAGGGCAGATTATGCTAATGTTTGTTAAATTTATTGTGCTCAGACAGCTATAAGTTCAAGGAATTTTATGAGTTGCACACTAGGAAGTCTAATATTATTGAAAGTTAAAATTATCATAATAGGGAATGTTTACTATTTTATATAAATCATAAAAATAAGATCACAAAAGCACCATAAAGGTTAGGCTGAATCATGATTTTCCTACGAACAAACCCTAATGAAATAATATTTGAAACTTTTATAGATTGGATTTTTCTTTACTAAGTGTGAAATCTGTCAAAATATTAGGCCAATCCTTATGCTAAATAGTTACTTAAGTTATAAGAGTAAATACTTAAGGGTCATGTACCTTTACAATTAATTATGTTTCATGTGAGATAGCATTGGCATAGTAGTGATGTGTTTCTTATTATTATTTTTATAGGAGTAGAAGTGTAAAGTAGTGAAAAAGGAAAGGAAAGCTTTTTGTTAGCCCTTATAGGTATTCACCTACTCTATGTATTCACCTCTTTTGAATTCGGTGTTACATTGATTGTTATATGTATTGAAAGCATAATTCAACAAGTTTATATGAAAAGTATGTTGAAATGATTTATCAATTGATGGTGAAATTGAAATGCATATGTGGTATGTTATTATTGATTTTAGGAAATGCAATCCTATTCTGTTTGAATGAGTGTTCGAGATGATTCATCTTCTGATATTTGAGTTACAAGATATGATTCATCTTTAGATATTTCAGATGTAATTGTTATATGATGAATCACACATCTGCATTTGCATATGATGGTTGGAGCAAAGTGCCACATCGCTGATCACAATGGGAGCCACCTCTAAAATCCAATCCATTATTATATTCCCCATAAATGGGATGAGATAGACTAGAGTAGCTAAGTGCTACATAGTGAGAAATCATGGTGTGAGTCACCTCTAGAATCTGTAGAGGCTACCTCTAGAATTCACCTATCGCTATATGTTCCCCGAAAGGGATGAAATAGAATGGAGCTAGTGCTACATCATTGATCACGATGGGAGCCACTTCTAGAATCTATCTTTCGCTATATGATATGTTTCCCGAAAGGGATGAGGAAGAATGGGGCTAAGTGCTACATCAGTGATCACGATGAGAGCCGCCTCTAGAATCCATCTACCGATCACTGGCCAGTTGGTGATCCGTGCATTCATATGAGAGTATTTCATTTGCATACATATGTTTGATATGGTTTGGATGATATTGATTGCATATTGAATGTGAAGCTTTTGATTAGCACGATATATATGTAATTATCAAATATATGAAAAATACCTATTTTCGATATTGTGATTATTGCATGTTTTTTATGTCTCTCCGAATTGAATAGTCGGCAACACATAGTCTATGAGTTATCAAATTACTGAGCCATTTTGCTCATAATGTTATTTCTAATATTTTCCAAATAAGTATAGCTTCTAGGATCGTGCGAGCTCATAATCTTAGTAGAGTTTAACTCCTTTGATGTAAAATATTGAGGGGAGTTGTTACTCTCGCGTCCTTTTGTTAGGATGTCTTGAGAGTTTGTTAGGTGTGTTATTTTGTTACTTGTAAGAACGCAATGCCAATTTGTGAAAAAAACTTAAGGAACATTTGTCTGCTCTGAAGGATCATCATAAATTGTGTAATTTATTTTATGATATTTTTATTTTTTTGTATGTTATAAAAATAAAAATTTTGGCCCACTTTCATGATTTTATTTGATCGACCGTAATGATTCGCGAACTCCGATTTAAATCGTGATCGTGATAGTTAAAAATATTTGAAACAACTATAGATTGATGCATGAGGCATGCCTTGGATTAGTCCCACATGTACAAGTCAATGGAGAGATGCTGGGTATATATGGGAGCATGACCTTGGTTTGGTAGGATGCGTTTTCATAAAATCGTGTGGGCTGAGGCCCAAAGCGAATAATATCCCATGCAAGTACAAGGATGTTACATATGGTATCAAAGCGAATAATATCCTATGCTGGGTATATATGGGAGCATGACCTTTATTTGGTAGGATGCGTTTTGATAAAATCGTACGGGCCGAGGCCCAAAGCGGACAATATTCTATGCAAGTGCAAGGATGTTACGTTAACTACCACTTTGATCCAATTCAAGGCATTAGCAGTTAAGGATTTCAAGTTCAAGGATGTTTGAAACAAATCATGCATAAAGGTCATTCTACTTTTGGTTCTACTATTCCTAGTAATCTTTAAGTAATGCATGAGAGTGTTGCATAGATAAAGTGGGAAATAGTAGACGGATGCAAAATTCATGGACAAGTAGGGAAGAACATCTATTTCATGGAATTCAAAAACAAAAAAAAGAAAAATTAAACTTCTAAATACTAAGACTACAATATGTTGGTATGGTATTTAAAAATTGGAGTTCAAGACTATACCGTTGACTGCCCCAAACTTAATCCCGACACTATCGGGAGAGGGTCTGTTGGAGGCTAATAGAACCTCTAACTTCTCATTGATATCATCGAGAAGGGCCATCCGCTTCCTCTGGATTCTCTTGATTTCTTTAAGCTATTGTGCTAGAGTATTCTTTTGGTGAAACTGTTGGGCTAAAATGGATCTTTCTATAGTCCTCCAAGATCTTGAGACCTCTTCTGTGTTGAATAGGTTGATCGGATTATGTTGTACGCAAGGTGGTGTGCGTGTAGTATCAATGTTCAAGTTAGGTGTTACTTGTGTGGCCTTTGGTGATTTTGAGGCACATGGTGAAGGTGGTACGTGCAGTGCTATCAAAAGGGGAGCAGGCCTCCTATCGGCCATGGTCCATATGGTTTAGGTGTCGTCAAGTGGGGGGGTACTCCGAGCTTAGGTTCTTGATGAGGACTTCTTCCACATTGACGTCCTCATCATCCTAGGCACGTTGGCCGGCTTTTATCATTGTCAATGGGGACATTGTCATCGGCAAGGGCTTCGTCGTCTTCTCACTTGTCACTAAGTGGGGGCCATGATTCCTTGTTCTCCGTGGAGGTAGCAGAGAGAGTTCTTTGTTCGAGCAAGGAGAGAACCCAATTTCTCCTTGAGCGATTGACCTCCTAGAAGGGTTAGGCAACTAATTCTTTAGTATGTTTAACGACTAAGTAGTATGTGTCCTCAATGCATTTGGCCATCTGCATGTGGAGGAAGGATTCAATGTTGACCATGTTTCTAAACAAATAGTCAAGCTGGCTGAAGTAGCATTGCAGGCTTGGGCAATCGGCATGATTAATCCTCCTAGAATGTTTACACATCTTTCTTGATTAGCGATACTGGTCAGAAATTTTAAAAGTATACCACATGTAGATCAGTTTTCCGTGAGGACTGCCTAGATGATCTATAATTCAGCTCCAAGGCCACATTCTTGACTTGGTATTTTCTCAGCCAAGCAGGGTGTTACTTGTGAAATTAAAGAATAATGGGATTTGAGATTATGAAGAACTTAGCTCTGTTGTGTATTAGTTGTGGCTCACCTATTATGGAGCTCCAAGTTTCTCCCAAGTCGAGGCTTCCCATATGGTTGAAAGTCATGGGGACACCCAAAGTCTCATATAATTGCTAGAGGGGCCAGGTGAAGTTAGTATTGTGGAGCCTGAAAGACAAGTGCTTCTTCCTGAGTCAACTAAAAGAGAACTTAGAAATTCTAGAGCGAACTTGGGGTAAGTGTGTCATCGCAAGAAAAAGAACTTATGGGCTTCCATTTGCATGGTAAAAAAATCCAAATTGCCATAAAATATTCCTAAACTTTCTACAGCAATAACATCCAAGTACTTAGTGGAAACAAAAGGGAGAAGAGTAAGGTTAGAGTATATTGCAAGTTGGTTGTCTGTATGAAGAAATACTCCTTGGCTTCTTGCAGAGCAGAAAGCAGTTATTGTTGTTAGAGTATCTTCATTTGGTGATGAAGACACAAAAAATTGGTGGCAAGCTCGGGTCGGAGCAAACTGCAGCTAAGGTGTCTTCTCTTTTTGAAAATGATTTTTTTTGTAAGAGCGTTAGAGGAGGCTTCCCGTTTGACTCCTTCTGTGTTGTGATAATAGTGTGGTTATTCAATTATTTTAATATAATTATCATCAAGATTGATTTGTTTTATATTATTTCATCTTTAATCATCGAACATTTCGAAAACTACATTATTGTTTGATTTATTTCAGGAACTGTGAAAATCTGGCAAAAGTTTGGCAAAAATACATCTATAGAGGCTCAATACGGGCAACCAGCATTAAAGTCTTCTAGCCAGTATTAACGCCCTTTAGGTCATATTGAGCTCGCAGTAGAAAATATGGGCTGGCCGTGTTTTTGCCACTTTGCCTGTATTAAAGCTAGTTAGGTCATATTAATCGCGCATCAGAAAATACGGGCATGCCGTATTTAAGCTAGTTTGCCCGTATTAAAGTCCTTCAGACCCTATCGCACTTCAGAATCAATACGGCTTGATCCAACAGACCGTAACGCCTCATCCTAGGCCGTATTGGACCTATTTTGGTCGTATTGGGTTAATTTTTGGGGTATTTTAGGCATTCTTGTAACCCTAATTTGAGAAGACTATAAAAAGGATTTTTGGAGATGAAAATAGGGATTCAGACTTGGTATTTTAGGAGATCAAGATGGCTAGCTTATTTTTCTCTGCATTTATGTTCTTTTCTTAGACTTAATCTCATTCTCTTCACATGAAATCTTACGTTTCGATGATGATTTCTTTCTCTATGCTTGGCTAAATTTCTTTTTCTTGGGTTTGATGAAGCCTAAGGTTGATCTTTAGGGAATATTTTTATTTGATCTGATGTGTTCTTTGTCTTTCATGTGCTTGACGAAATGCTTATATTAGATTGGCCACCTAATTAAGCGACCTAAGATCTTCTTGATTACGAAAGTATTTTATCAAGATTAGTTCAAATGAATGACATAAAATGTATCGTTTCTTAGAAATAAGGATAATCATTTTACTTATGAATATTGATTTATAATGCAATTAAAATAATTTAAATGACCACGAAAGTAGGCGTTTATTATTTTAGTTAGAATTGTGTTTGCCTGAAACGGAGATGCATGACTTTTGAAGATTGAGTAGAACACTAATGATTTTATTATCTTTAATTTCCCTATGATCAATACCCTAGGTGGATTCAAAATCTGAGAACTCTTATTCTCATCTGTTTCTCGTAATCAATTCTCTTTCTTTCTCATCATTTTCTGCACTCATTTCGGTATTTCACTTTTATTTAGTTTTCATTATTATTTCATCTCTTTTTGACCGTTTCGGTATCATTTAGAATCATAAAATTCTAATACTTGAACTCTTCCCTGTAGGATGATATTTTATATACTACGACATTGACTCCATTTACTTGCTGGAGATTTGTCAAGTTTTTGGCGTCGTTACCAGGGAAAAGCATCAATATTAGAATTTTGATTTTATTTGTTAATCTAGACAAAATTTTTTTTCTTTTCGTGTATGCTACGCATAAACAGGGCACTTGAACCATATATTCCTGAAATTAAAAGACAGTGCCGAGTAAATCGAAGAGCAAGAAGAGACCAACAAATGGCCAACAATCATAATAGAATACCGAACATGGAAGAAGGCCAACAAAAACAAAAAATGGAGGAAGTTGAACCTCCAATGAGGGACCTAGCCAGAAGGTCTTATAGAGGCACCACCCCAAGTATTGTGGGCCCAAGGATTGATGCCAATAATTTTGAGTTGAAATCTGGGCTCATCCAAATGGTGCAATTGAATTAGTTAAGGGGGTAACACAATGAAGACCCTTTATATCACATCAACCGTTTTTTGCAAATGTGCACCACTATCAAAATGAATGGCATTGAAGAAGATGTCATCAAGATGAAGCTCTTCCCATTTTAGCTCAAAGATGAAGCTTAGGATTGGATAGACTCTCAACAACCTGGAGCCTTTAATACATGGGATGAACTATTCCAAGCATTATGAAGAGATTCTTTCCTCTTGAAAAATTCATGAAGATGAGGAATGAAATTACATATTTTAAGCAAAAAGACAATGAATCTCTGGGCAATGCATGGAAGAGATTCAAGAAGCTACAAAGACAGTGTCCACACCATGCTGTACCTAATTGGCTCTTAATAGAGACCTTCCACAACGGTCTTTCCCCAAGTCTGAAATTCAATGTGGATTCAGCAGCTGCGAGAGGATCCATCATGAACCTCCCTTATTCACAAGCATGCAACTTGCTAGACCAATTGGCAACAAATGATGAAGGACCATCAAGAGCAGCATCTGTTAGAGACCATGAAGGATATAGAGAATTGAGTGCTAAGGTGGATTATTTAGTGTAGTTGGTGGAAAGTATGAATACATCACAACCTATTTGTAACAATTGTGGAGGACCTCACAATACCCTGGATTTTCATGCACCATGAACAAGCCAATTCCATAGCAAAAACAAACATGGGAAATAATCCATATGCTACCACATATAATTCAGGATGGATGGAGTCATCCCAGTTTATCTTGGGGAAATCAAACCGGGCCATCTCAGCAAGCAAGGCCACCACTTCTTGGCATTCCTCCTCGGCCACACTTTCAGACTCCATACTAGCCACCATATCAACAACCACCACGACAACCTCAGGTGGCAAAGAAACAATTTTGGGAGCTTGCGATCGAAAAACTAGCGAATGCAACAAATGATAGATTTGAAAAGATTGAGAAAGGATGGAGTAACTAAACACATCGAACAAGAACTTGGAGTATCAAGTGGGGCAAATAGCTAGCTCCATGAATTCCAAAGGAGAGGGCAACCTTCCGAGGAAGACTCAGGTGAACCCTCGTGAGCAATTGCAATGCAGTGGAATTGAGGAGTGGCAAAACATTGGAGCCACTTTTAAAGAAAAGTACAGACAAAGGAAAGCAAGTTGTGGAGGACAACACTACAGAGCTACTAGAGCCTCCTTACAAGCCTCCACCACCATATGTGCCACCAATTCCATTCTCTCAAAGGTTCCAAAAGCCCAAGATGGATTAACAATTTGAAAACTTTGTAAAACTATTTAAACAACTACATATAAATATTCCTTTTGCAGAGCCATTTCTCAGATTCCTACATTTGCAAAGTTTTTGAGGGAGATTATGTCAAAGAAGAGGGTTCTTGAGGAATATGAAACTATTTCTTTGATAGAGGAGTGTGGTGCAGACAAAGAAAGTTGCCACCAAAGTTGAGGGATCCGGGTAGCTTCTCAATCCCTGTACTATTGGTCATTTGAACATTGACAAAGCTTTGTGTGATTTAGGGGCAAGTGTATCTCTGATGCCCCTTTCTATT
Organism: Pontederia crassipes; assembly: GCA_030549335.1. NCBI lineage: Eukaryota > Viridiplantae > Streptophyta > Magnoliopsida > Commelinales > Pontederiaceae > Pontederia > Pontederia crassipes. The sequence goes on along the minus strand of CM060186.1, from coordinate 36,162,829 downwards.
TGCAAGAGATTAGGATTGAACGAATTGAAACCTACTACTATCTCATTACAATTGGCTGATCGTTCAATCACCTATCCAATGGGAGTTGTAGAAAATGTACTGCTGAAGGTGGATAAGTTCTTTATACTAGTAGACTTCATTATCTTGGACATGGAGGAGGATGGAGAAATACCCATAATCTTGGGAAGACCATTTTCGGCCACGGCTGGTGCCCTCATTGATGTCAAAGTTGGAAAGTTGACCTTCACCATTTGGGACGAAAAAGTGGAGTTTGACCTTTCACAATCTCCCAAATTTCGAACTCCTACTAATCAAGTTTTCTTTGTAGACTACATTGATGAGAAGGAGCAAAAAGTGTTGCAATACATGCCGTAGAAGAACACTTTCGAAAGCCCATTGCTGAACTCAATTGAAGCCGGATGTAAAGAATTGCATGAATTGAGTGCCACATTATGAGATTATTAAAGACAGACAAAAAACTGAAGCCACACTTATTGGTTGATGAATTTGAAAGGAGGAAACCACTAGAACTTCCTGATCCATCACCTCGCGTCAGGCCAACGACGTTAAACAGAGGCAGTTCTTGGGAGGCAACCCAAAATTTTTCTCTTATTATTTTGTTCTTAGAATTATGTTTTTGGAATAAATAGCTGCTCGTCAATGCATGTATGCTCATTGTAGGATATCGACATGCCAAGAGGCGATTGGACCATGGTTTACAAGATTAATGACTAACACATTGAACATAGTGATTGATCGACGTTCCCATCTCCACCACATGGCATGTGAGGTTTCTTTACCTCAATCATAATTTTATATTTTGAAATGTTAGGAACATTGGGGACAATGTTTATTTCAGGTTTGGAGGAAAAGGTGGTTAGCTAATGTTAGCATGAGTCGGTGTGTTGTTACGAGTATCTACTGGTCGATAGTTAGTTTAGTTGTGTCGTTAAGTACTTACTTTTGCATGTGTCAAGTGACACGTTGTCATGTATGAACCCTTTACTTTTGCATGTTTTTTTAATCTTATTATATATATATTTGTTTGCATTCTCTCATGTCATCAAGGAATAGTGCATGTTATCAAGCATGAATTAGGAAACGTTATACATGACAATGTTTCCTCTAGTCCGCATGATTGACTATTTTTTGAACATTCCTAAAGAAGAACATAAAAACATAAATGCCTTTGATTTGGAACCAAATCGAGTGACATGTAATCTGACCTTGCACATAACTCCATTTGGGATCTTACATTTGCACCCACTTATATGATGCTTAATTATGATCTGCTACATTGTAGAAATAATAAGTTATGTAGTTAATACATATCTCATAATTGTACTTCTCTTCTCAAGTATGTTAGGGAATGTTTTTATTATTTATTTAATAAAGGTCCCAAGTGCCTCACCCAAGCATATGAAAAAAAAATAAAAAAGGGTGAGAAAAATCATGGGCAACTTCTCTTCTCTATAAATAACTACTCCTCTGTCCCCTCACTTGAGGAAAATATGAGTATGCCACATATGGCACCGCTAGCACCCAATCCAAGTATTTTCAGAAGAAATGCGAGGCTCGTGCCCAGTGGAAATCTACTTTTTCTTTTCAGTTCCCCAATTTACAAAAGATGAGAAGTGGCAAAAATAAAAAAAAAAGGATAGATGAAAAGAGGGTTAGTGGAACCCCAAGGACAGGTAATTGTCCTCTACATGTGCAGATTAACTTTGAGTGTTAATGCAAGTTGGGGGTTATCACAAGGTCTTAGGAGGTAGTTATATGGAAGGTCAGTCTGCAGGATGATCTTATTTGACGTCCATAGAGCACATGCATTAGTGGTTCCAAGTTAGGGGTTTAACAAGTCTTTAATGTGTAAATAATGTTCAAATAGAGAAGCCTGAGGACTAGGGAGATATAATGTCACCTATAATGTGGTCAGGAGAATCTGAAGATTTTTTTTGTTGACCGTAAGTTCCTAATTGTTGCTTGAGGACAAGCAAAGAAATATGTTTGGGGGAGTTGATAATCGTGTAGTTATTCAATTATTTTAATATAATTATCATCAAGATTGATGTGTTTTATATTATTTCATCTTTAATCATCGAAGATTTCGGAATCTACAATATTTTTTGATTTATTTCAGGAACTGTGAAAATTTGGCAAAAGTTTGGCAAAAATACGTCTATAGAGACTCAGTACAGGCAGCCAATATTAAAGACTTCTAGCTAGTATTAAAGCCCTTCAGGTCATATTAAGTTCGCAATAGAAAATACGGGCTGACCATGTTTTTGCCACTTCTGCCCGTATTAAAGCTAGTTAGGTCATATTAATCGCGCACCAAAAAATATGAGTAGGCCGTATTTAAGCTAGTTTGCCCGTATTAAAGTCCTTCAGACCCTATCGCGCTCCAGAATCAATACGGCTTGATCCAACAGACCGTAACGCCTCATCCTAGGTCGTATTGGACCTATTTTCGTCGTATTGGGCTAATTTTTGGGGTATTTTGGACATTCTTGTAATCGTAATTTGAGGAGATATAAAAATGATTTTTGGAGATGAAAATAGGGGTTCAGACCTGATTTTTTAGGAGATCAAGACGACTAGGACGAACACTTATTTTTCTTTGCATTTTTGTACTTTTCTTAGACTTAATCTCATTCTCTTCACATGAAATCTTACGTTTCGATGATGATTTCTTTTTCTATGCTTGGCTAAACTTCTTTTTCTCGGGTTTGATGAAGCCTAGGGTTGATCTTTAGGTAATATTTTTATTTGATCTGATGTGTTCTTTGTCTTTCATGTGCTTGACGAAATGCTTATATTAGATTGACCACCTAATTAAGTGACATAAGATCTTCTTGATTACGAAAGTATTTCATCAAGATTAGTTCAAATGAATGACATGAAATGTATTGTTTCTAAGAAATAAGGATAATCATTTTACTGATGTATCTTGATTTATAATGCAATTAAAATAATTTAAATGACCATAAAAGTAGGCATTTATTATTTTAATTAGAATTGTGTTTGCCTGAAAAGGAGATGCATGACTTTTGAAGATTGAGTAGAATACTAATGATTTTATTGTCTTTAAATTCCCAATGATCAATACCCTAGGTGGATTCAAACCCCGAGAACTCTTATTCTCATTTGTTTCTCGTAATCAATTCTCGTTCTTTCTCGTCATTCTGCACTCATTTCGGTGTTTCACTTTTATTTAGTTTTTATTATTATTTCACCTCTTTCTGACCGTTTAGATATCATTTAGAATCATAAAATTCTAATACTTGAGCTCTTCCTTGTGGGACGATATTTTATATACTACGACAATGACTTTGTATACTTGCGGGAGATTTGTCATGTTGGTGAAGCTACGGCAAGTGCGAATGTAGTGATTAGAATTTGCTCGACAACGATCTCTAATGGGGGTTGCTGAGAGGTGGCACTCATTGGAGTCATGGATGGCTTAGGTTGAGGGAGGCCTGCAGAAGAAGGTATAGAGTGGTTGGTGGAGCTGTAGGGACTGTGAAGCTGCTAAGACTCCTCACTAGCAATGATGATGGTGGTGGAGTGCTAGCATCTATTTTCAGTATCCTTTGATGCCAGGTGTTTCCTCTTGTCAATAGACTGACTGCATGTGGAAACCATAGTTGGAGCTCGAAGAAGTGAAGAAGAGTTGGGATGGTGGAGGAGTAAGGTGGTGGATAAAGGAAGAGAAGTTGAAATTAGCATCAATTGTGCAAGTGGAGTTAGGGCTTGAAGCATAAGTAGGTAGAAGTGGTGTGTGGTAGTTGAAAGAGGGGGTTATAAGTGGTGTGTGGGGAATGCGAATCAGCAGGTGGGGAGATATAGCAAAAATTTTGTAAGAAATGGGCCTCGTAGTGCCGCATTTATGGGGGTTAAGTACAACAAGTCGCTAGAGGCATTCTGTTAAGTATTGGATGTAAGTTTATTTTCACAGGAGTAAAACTTCTTGGCAAAGGTGAAAGGATATCTCCAAGCCATTGATACTCCAAGACTATTCCTATACAAAAGTAGGAAAAATTAGAGAAATATGGGTTGCCTCCCATGAGTACCTTGCTTTAGTGTCTTTTGGTCAGACATGGTTGTTCCCCCAAACTTAAGGGATTCCATCTAATTGTAGGAACGTGATAGTTTCAACTGACCCTTGAGGGGCTTGGGGAGTATATTTCTTGTCTCATTGGCCACTAACCATAAGGTGTTTCCCTAGCTTGTTTTCGAGTTCAACTACCCCAGACTTTTTTGAAGGGACCAGATCACTAGGTTTTCAATTTCTCAGAAAAGAACTTAAACCTTGAGTTAAATAGGAGGGCTTGATCTCCCACTTTGAGATACCTCATCAAGATCTTTTTGTCATACCATTGTTTAGTTTTGTTATATATTAGCGAATTGTTATAGGCCATTGTTCTCAATTCCTCTAGTTCCGAGAGTTGAAGCAATCTCTCCAACTGCCTTCATATTAGTATTCAGAAACTTGATTGCCCAAAGTGTTTTGTGTTCAATCTCAATAGGCAGATGGCAAGCCTTTCCATACACTAGCATGTAGAGAATAGTGCCCAAAAAAGTCTTAAAAGCTAAACGGTGGCCCATAATGAATCATCTAACTTTGACCTCCAATTCGTGCGAAACTTAGACACTACTTTCTCCAATTCTTTCTTAAGTTGTTGGTTTGATGCCTCCGCTTACCCACATATTTGAGGGTGATATAAGGTAGACACCCTGTGGGAAATTCCATACTTCTTTAGGTTCTCAAATTGCTTTTCAATGAAATGCTTCCCGCCATCACTGATTACAATTCTTGGCATACTGAATTAAGGGAAAATAATCTTGGTAAAGAGTATTTTTGTGGACTAAGAGTCACATCTTGCAGTAGGTATAATTTCTACCCATTTAGAGAAATAGTCGATAATGACTAAGATATAATTGTAGGTTTCAGAATTCGAAAAAAGTCCCATATAGTCTATACCCCATATGTCAAAGAGTTCTACAAGGATTCCAAACAAGGCATTTCTTGTCTCCTTCCTATGCTTCCTGATCTTTGGCAACTATCATAAGAAGAAACAAATTGGTGTATAATCCTGAACAAGGTCGGCCAAAAGGGACCTGCTGTCATACCCCACTCCGTGACTAAGTTCTAATTGTAATTATTATTTCCTTTAATCTTATTTATCAATTCTAAAAATAAAATTGACAAAACATCCTTCCTTAATTATCTTGTGTTATTTGCCAATCAATACATACAAAAGATGCATCTATATTAATCAAAGTTAAATAAACAATTATAAGACATATCATTCACATATTGTCATTATATTTTTTTTCGCTAACCACTTCACTTATAACACCCCCCAGGATCAAGTTTTATACAACCTTACAAAAAAGATTCTAATAAATTTTAGTACTACTCTGGAGTTTATCTATTACATGCATGCTTTTAAAAATGAAAGTGAAGAGAAAATAAAAGTGCTCAAACGACTGGACCTCTTCTATATGTATAAAAGGCAAGCTCCGAGTCGACTCAACTCGATGACTTACAATTATCTAAAAAATTCAACAAGGGTAATGTGAGCAACAATCGTTTGCTCAGTGAGTGGAATAAAAGTACAACATAGGGGAACAATACGAGTGCATATCACATTTCTTTCATATGAGAAAAGATTTAAAGCATAACTCATATCACATAAGTTTACAAATCATATGAACTTTTACATAAATAAAAAATTTTCAAAATATCATCATATTCACAGTTGAACTCCACACATGTGTCATCGCACATACTCATCATGGGTGGGTCAATACGTATCCCTCCATGATTGTGTGTCATACAGCTAAGCAGAGCTTCACAATCAAAGAATCTCCGATACGCAGAGCAAATCATAGGTCAATACGTATCCCCCAATGATTGTATGTCATATATTTAAGCAGAGCTTCACAATTAAAGAGTCTCAAATACATAGAGTAAATCATGGGTCAATACGTATCCCTTCATCTGAGATACGCAGAGCATATCATGGGTCAATACGTGCACGCAGAGCAGAACCCAAAGGGCAAAAACACCTGATATACGCCCCAAAAGCTTCATGTATATCAAATGCGGTCCCAAAGACCTTTTTTAAATAGCATGGCCAATGAACACATGGAGTTTAACAATATTAAAATACACATGTCATAATCATATATCATTATCTAGTAAAACTTATTTAAACTTCACAAACATTGTTCCCTGAAAAATATTTTTTTATAAGAGGTTACTCCATTTCATATGAAATCCTTGAAATATATCATAAATATCTTTCATAACTCAAGATATGTTTCAATAATAATAATAATAATAATAATAATAATATTTGCTTGAGATAATATCATAAATAAAAGATCTAACATATAACATTTTGCTATGTTGTAAATTTACCCACTCACCTTATACTTTATCTTTTCAAAGGAGGTCTAGATTTTCCTCATTTCACTTGTAGCTTGATAATTTTCGACAAGTAATAATGCTATTTCACTTTCCAATTACTAATAATAAAAATATGCAATGCATGCTCAGGCATGAACACTTGTTCACATAAAATGCATATAATCCTTTCTAATACTAATGTGTAATTTCAAGTGTTTATATTCATATGTTACTTCACACTTGAAACTTCTCAATCTTCCATAGCTTAACTAGGTGCTCTCAGGATTCTAGACTGAGTGTATGTCAATAAATAATTCATAACTTCTTAACACTAAGTGCAAATTTTCTTGTTCCCAAAAATATTCTATCTCCCAAATGACTCCAAGCAGCGAGAAAAAGGAGCCATAGCTCTGATGCTTGCTATAAACAAAAGAGATGAATGAAATTGTCTTGTCTTGCCCTTGTTCCAACACCTCAAAAGGGATCATGAGAATGAAACTGTTGGAAAGCCATGGACTGCTTCCAGAAGACCCATATCTTGGTGGATCATTATTCTCTGAATAGTCTATTGGAATGCTAGTGTGAGGCTGCTGCAACATTCATTTTGGATGACATAGAAGTTGGGTTCTCTCTTCCGATTGAAGAATATGATTCTAGATAAATTACAAAGTAGACTTACCAAGGTTTCCAACCCCCAATGTCATTCACTAATTCCAAATGATCAAGTCATAAAATCTGAGGCAATCTCACCTAGGGTTTATGTTCTGGAAGACTGTGTATCACTGAAATATTGATTTATATGTTTTCTTCACGCTTGTGTATTTAACTAGATCATATTTTTCACAAAAAACTAGACTTCCTTATTATTTAGTCATAAATATTAGAGAATTGAACTCCTTGTATAACTCTATAAAAAAAATAGTCAATTTGGGTCATGTTCTATCAATATCTTGGAAACTAACAAAATAATTACTATGAAATGAAAAATTCATGTCTCCACATATACACCTCCAAATTGGATTATTCCACTTCTCCCCGAACCCTTGTGAAGTCTAATTAAACATATACAAGTTTAAAATCCTATTTCATTTTATCCTGATCATACCCTAATTTACAAGTTGGATCTATCTTTGATTCGAGACAGAGTGAGTGACCTATGATTCGTGGATCATAACTTTATCTACAAAAGACCTTTTTATATGATTCTTATTGTCATGGAAAGCTAACGTCTATAGGATGAACAACCCACAATTTCAGGATTTATAAAGAATGGATCATGAAGAGATCATCATATGAATTTGAAGGTAGTTTTGGATCCGCGGATTCACCTTAACCCAGAAAACTTGCCAAATTGCTTCAGGACGTTCGGCTAGGGATTTGATATTGTAATTTTTTGGTTTGTTGAGGATACAAATTGGTGATTTATATATTTATTACAGATTTTTAGCATGTCATATGACAATTCGAAAAAATGCACTACTAAGCAGCTGGTGAGCAGCTGGTGAGCTGCCTGGTTGAGCTGCTTGAAGCCCCATTAGTTGAAATGAAGGTCCAATCATATTATTATGTTAAAAATTAGTGTTAAACTTAATTATTCATAATTAAACATATTTATTATAATATTTACAAATATTAAAATTTATTCCTAATAATATTAGATAATTTCTTTATAATGCTTATCGATAATTTAATTATCATTATGCTTTAATCCAAAAGTTAATTTCTACATGCAACCATGACTATATAAACATCTATACTAAATTAATACGCTAATTAGATGCATTATTACATAAAAATGATGTTTGTGGAGCACGTCCGTGGCACCTGCTTCGAGAATATGGGTAGTTGTGCGTTGGCTACCCACATGTCCACCGTAGCGGGGGTATGACTAGACTTTATCACCTCCTGGGCTTCTTCTCCCGATATGCATCTCCTTAGCATTCCATCCAAACATTCCTTGAAGATGAATGGGTCATCTCAATAGTAGTGTTTGATTTCCTTAAAGAACCTATCTTTCTGATACTTTGATAGATCAAATGGTGGTACCCCTCCTAGTTTACAATATCTGCATACTAGGGAACCTAAGTTACTGAGAGAAAATGGTCATCGGGGTGGCTGACTTGAATTGGTGGTGAAGTATCCTTGTGCCATGGTAATAATTCCAGTTTGGATAGAAGATCTGCCTCTTGGTTTTTGGAATTGCTTCATTCTTTGATTTCTATATCAAACTCTTGCAAGGGCAAGATTCACCTTATTAGTCATGGTATAGCCTCTTTCTTAGAGAACAGATACCTTACTGTCGAATGAGTAGTGTGAATAACAACTTTGTATAGAATCAAATACTTCCTAACTTCTCCATAGCATAGACTACAATGAGCAGCTCTTTTATAGTTGTTGTGCAATTCTGCTGACCTGGACGATTTTGCTGGAATAATAAATAACATTGGCATCACACATAACCTCAAAAGATAATGTCTAATCAGAAGGCTGCATAACAAGTGTAGAAGTTAGTGCCCTCGTAACATGATTGAAAGTAGAGAGGCATGTTCATCAAAATAGAACTCGGCCTCTTTGTGCAATAAGTCGGTGAAATGTCTTGCAATTTTAGAAAAATCTTTAATAAATTGTTAATAAAAAACTATACAACCTAGAAAACTTCGAATACACTTGACATTGACAGGTGGGTAGCTGTGTGATAACTTCAATCTTGGCCGGATTAACCTCAATTCCCTTATTTGAAATAATATTCCCTAGAACAACCCCCTGTTGTACCATAAAATGACATTTCTCTCAATTCAAGACCAAATTAAAATCTTCACAGCAACACTTGTTTGATTTGTTAGACATTGAAAAAGAAGGAACCATCCATGGAGAAATCGTCCATAAATACCTTCATAATGTTTTCAATAAAATCAGTGAAGATTGATATCATAAAAAGCTAAAAAGTACCAGGTCTATCACACAATGCAAAAGGCATCCTTCTTTATGCAAATGTGCCATAGGGGCATGTCCCATAGAGGCATGTGCAGGCAGTTTTTTCTTGAAGCCTAGTTTATGGGGATTTGTAGGAAACTAGAGAATCCATTTAGATAACGAAAATATTCGTATTTGGCTAATCTTTCTAGCATCTAATCAATGAAATGCAAAGGAAAGTGGTCTCTCCTAGTGGCCTTATTGAATTTTAAAAAATTCACACAAAGTCTCCAACATGTGGTTGTTCTAGTAGCTATAAGTTCCCTGTTTGAGTTTTCAAGTACTATCCTTCCTCTTATTTAAGAACTACCCAAATTGGGCTCACATGATTTCTTTTTTTACTACCTCTTGAAGATTAGGGTTTAATCTTTAATGTCCCTCTCTAGAAGGTTTATTGTTGTCTTCTAATAGAATCCTATGAATGCAAAAGGACGGATTGATACCTTTAATGTCAGCCATAGACTAACCAATGGCTTTCCTGTGTGTTCATCTATTTGTTCTTTTCCTAAAGTCGAATTCATAACAAAAGGTAATTTAGAGTTTTAGTCTAGCAATTCGTACCTCAAGGTAAAGGGAAGCTCCTTCATCTTCACCGATCTTCTTTGGTGCTCAAGATAGGAGAGACGTTTGAAACAAGATCAACCTATAATTCCAAAAAAGTGCGAGCACTTTGTTCTAGATTGGGGGTATCTAAATCGACAGTAGGGGTGTCTAGCATTATCTTAAAAGATTAGCTTCGAGATCTTCAGCAGTTTCATTGGCAAAACATGACATCTCTAAAGTGGATCTACAACTGCTATCATTGGAACATTCCTGATTGATATTGTTCGCTTTAGGCCTCGGCCTGCATGGTTTCTCAAAACGCGTCACACCTGGACAAGGACATATCTCTATATATACCCAACATCTCTTCTGTGACTTATGCATGTGGGACTAATCCAAGGCATGCCTCATGCACCCTTCCCTCTTAGGGGACTCAATATCCTCGTTAAGTGATCGCACCCTGATCACTTGCTGATCACTATATGATTTTAACCCATTTTAGATGCAATTCATACATATGGAGTCCCACTTTTGCCTATTTTTGGGCCAATTATACTTTGAATGCAAACATTGTGATAACTAGTTGATATTCCTCATTTCATACTTAATTCCATGTGCATAGAGGTTCTGAAATGCCAAAATCCATTAATATTTAAATTCTATGCCAAGTTATCATTTTGAGGACAAGTTATCATTCCTAAGTGTCAAGTTATCATTATTTTGAATGAACTTATTTTCAATGGTTTTCTTGCCCTAAATCCATCATTATCATGTATAAATCATATTTGGATAGTCACATCTCAACTTGTGCAAAGTTTTAAGTCCATTTGAACAAGTTATCATTTTTCAAGTGCCAAGTTATCGTTAAAGGGCAATTCTGTCATTTCGACATGCAAAACCATTAATTCTACACAAGGACCTAAAGCAATCATCTTATTATTGTTCTAACTCATTGCTGGTCAAATTTCATCACATTTGGATAATCAAAACTCAAGTTATGACAAGTTATCGTTTTTAAGTCATATAAGCTATCGTTTTTGGGGCACTCAAGTTATCACTTTTAGGAATCTCATTCATATTTGATTTTTGACCTCACTCACTTGTCACTCTAATCAAATTGATGCCTGAAATGCTTTGAACCACCCATATTAGGACATTTCCCAAGATTTCCATAAAGTTATCATTCCGGGCCCTTGAATTCATTCATATCGATATCGGTTTTCATTCTTGCAACACACCAATTCCCTTTTTGATATAGATCTGATTTTAACTACTGTCCTAATCCTTAGTTGTTTAAATATTATTAGAAGACTTTCATGCTTGATGTTTTGGCCCTTGTAGCAAGTGGAAAAGGTGGCCAAAAGGAAGAAAAAAGGAGAGGGGACCACTAGCTTTTTGGCTGTCCAAAAAGCTGTCACTGCTGGAATTTCAGGGCCAGGGGACACATGGATGCAATCAAAGCACAAAGAATGTTCTGATGCTGATCCAAAGGTGGGGAGAAGTGATATAAAAGCTGGATTTTTCTGGAGAATGGGGGGGGGGGGGGCTGGTCATTCAAGGGTTTGGAGAAGGCAAGGCAAGGCAAGGAAGGGATTCTGCTGGATTTTGGGAGCTGCTGGCCGAGAAGCTTCAAAGGATTCATGATTTGTATCTGTTTCTTATCCCATTTGATGCCAAATCTTGTAAATATGAGGAGATAAACTCCATTTCTTCTAGGATAGGGTAGTAGTTTAGATTAGTTTTGGATGGATATGGATTGTTTTATAATTCCTGCACTGAATCATTTCTGATTTTCAGATTTCAGAAACTTCTTTACTGATTTATGCTATGCTACTATTAGATCTAATTGTAACCAATGACTGAGAAGTATTACTTGATCTAATCATTCTACAGAAGTGGATTAAGAATTAATGTCAGTTTTCTGATTTCATTCAATTGCAATTATGATTTCTGATTTGGTTTTCTGATTTCTGAATTTGATTCTTATAAATATCAGAATCTGTTCTTCATTTCTAACTTGGTTAATTGAGTCCTTGGGATGTTGGTATTGTCCCTATCTTATTCAGAAATGAATCAAGATTGTTTGGGCAATCATTTGACTCAAATCAGATCTTCCATTAATTCCTGAACTGAAATCAGAAATCTGATTTTTCTGGTTTTACATTTCTGAAATCTGATTTGTTATAAATCTGATCTTGCCATTTGAAGACCCCATTTGTATTTATAACTGAGAAGTTATCATTTGGTCTAACCCTTGTTCAGAAATGAATCAAGAATCAATGGCAAGTTCTAGATACAAACCCAATTAGAATTCTGATTTCTATTTTCTGAAATCTGATTTCTTGAAATCTGAATTCTGATTTTCTTGGGCTGTTTGAATCTGATTGTCATTGGGGATTGAACTAATTGAACAACTGAGAGGTTGACATCTATCCCAATCTTGTTCAGAAATGAATTGAGAAGCTTTGACATTCCTATGATTCAAAACTGATTTGGTTTTCCCTGATTTGAATGAATTGAATGAGTTGCTGATTTTTTGGTTTCCTGAATTCCAAAATCTGATTTCTTGGGCTTTTGAATCTGATTGTCATCTAGGATTAGATAATTGAATAGTTGAGAGGCTAATATATGCCATGATCTTATTCAGAAATGAATCAAGATCATTGACAATTCAGAATTCAAATCTGATTTTTTTTCCAAAATCTGATTTCTTAGTTTGATTCTAAATTCTATTTTCTGATTGTTTGGAATCTGATTTGCCAATTGTTAATCCCTATTTTATTCAAATCACTGAGAGGTGTACTCTAGGAATCCCTTGCAGTCCAGAGATGGGTCAAGGGGCATTTGGCAAACTTGAATTCCATCAATCCACATTGCTGATTTTTTCAGAAATGTTGATTCCTGTTTTCTCATTTTTCTAACTTCTGATTTCCATTGTCAACCCTCATATTAATCCACTACTGAGAGGTAGTCTTAAGGGCTTCTTTGAGATCCAGAGATGGGCCAAGGAGCAATGGAAATTGTGAACTCATGTGGCCATATGTTTTGTATTTCCAATTGAGTGTGTTTGTGTGGATTCCAATTTATTTTGCAACCGAGAGGTTGATTTTGAATCTCCCTTGAATTCAGAGATGAAACATGGAACACAAGCACCATTATTGAGTATATTTTATCCTGGTTTGGTTGATTGGAATGATTCCATCTTTTTATGATTGCAAATGCAAGTTATCATTCCAAACTTCCTAGAATTGCAAAAAATCAGCATTGAATCTTTCTTTTGAGCCCAATGATAACTTGATTTTCAGTGAGGACCCTCTTTTGATTCAACCTAGCTAACAATTATATAATCATATATTGCTTAGTTAGAAGCCAATTGAGCTGTGGGAACACCCATTTTCAAGTTGAATCAAAAGTTGGACATTTAGTGATAACTTGTTCCATTCCATCCTTAATTAATTTAGATGAACCCCAAATCCTAGAAGAACCTTCCTCATAGATAGTTAAACCTTTTTAGACTTCATTCTATCATTTATAATTCAGTTTTGATAAATTTCCAAAACCCAAAAATCTGTTATCATTTCACTTTCTATAAAAAAATCTGTTTTCACTATTCATTAAAAATATATTTTTAGCCACTTAAGTAGAACTAATCTAGATTGTTTTAGGGTGTTTTAGACTTCAAATTCTTGTGGATACGACAACCTGAGTCTACTACAACTTACCTGTGCACTTGCAGCTAGTGAGTTGGGAGACAAAAAAAATGAAAAATTGACATTTTCTTAAATTTCAGCAAGTTATCACTAGAAAACCCAAATATCACTATCACACCCCCACATGCATAGAGGCTCATGCGGAGTGGCTCTGATACCATATGAACATCCTTGCACTTGCGTAGGATATTGTCCGTTGAGTAGAGAAGTGAGCCGTTGCACTACTCTGATACCAGGTGATGTGCTTTGATAAAACTGTGCGGGCCGAGGTCCAGAGCGGATAATATCACGCGTTAGCGGGGAACGATACCTATCTCTCAACGACATCTTCTGCGACAGCTCCGACCTAGGCCGCGTTATCTACTTACCCGGGCTGGTTTTCTTGCACCGACTGCTTCAAATGACATTTATCGCGATGCCACCTCGACAAAAATTTCTAGTCCATCTCTCCAATGCTTCTTCGACAGATGACAATGAAGCTCTCCGGCAAGATGAACCACCGCCACGACCTACTAGTCAGGCGGCAGACATTCTTCTTCACAATTACACCCACCCGGTACGCATGCTTCAAAACGATGCCGGATTTGAATATTGATGCTGATATTATGTTATTCTTTGAGAGGGTGGGGACGCAGACCTTTCTGGATAAACGGCGTCCGACATACGAGAAATTGTGCAATGAGTTCTTCAATTCTTACGCTTATGAGTGCTCCGCTAGGCGCCATCGGGTCAACTTTCGGCTTTTTAATAATGAATACAACTTTTTATGCTGGAGTTCAACTCTATTTATGGATTTCCCGTATTGGAGTCTTCTACTACTTCTCTTGAGTTTCATTGAGCTGCTTCTGGAAATCTATAACAAATGATGAGCCCTTCCTTCCATCCCCAGCAAAGGCAAGTCTTATTCAAAATTCGGTGTTCTGATATGCTCACAGGGTCATCTCTTATACCATCTGCGGTGGAGGAGAAAGTGAGGGTGCGATTAATACTGAGGAACTAGAAATATTATGGGCTATGGTGGAAGGAAGGCATATCAACTTAGGCGCCATCTTGGCCGACAATTTTCAGAGATAGACTACTAAGACTGGATGCAGAGTTATCAATGGTGGTCTGATCACTCCTATAGCCCTCTATCTAGAGCTTGATCTATCTTCTTTGGAGCCCATCAAGCCCACATTTCTTGGGATGACCACGGTTCTTCCGATGAACCTCGTCGAGAGAACAGGGTTGAGACACTATCATGCACTGATGTTGATCGCTTGACTATCTTTGATCGTGCGAACTGGACATACTTTCCTTCCTTGAGACAGATCGAGCATTGCCACATAGCAAATCCGCCTGCACACCTAGATCCAGATGATGAGCATTCAGTACTTCTGTAGGACGAGGGGCCTTTACATCACATGCAGCCACACTTTATGGCCCCGAGTCCACCACTTTAGCACGGGTCTAAATCTCAGTCGACATATGCTTCTTCCTCTGTCAGTTTCGATGTCTCTGTTATACAGGATATATTAGCCGCACTTCCTACGAGCCAGGAGCGACAACTCAAGCTGATGCAGCAGCACCACCAAGAGACTCAAGCATAGTTTCAGATGCTCACAACCCATCAGGATCACCTTGAGCAAATCGTTCGAGACTACTCTAGGCAGTATCCACCACCTCCACCACCTCCTCCGATAGGCTAGCTGGTTGTGTCTTTTCCTTTCTTCTTTTATATCTTTTTTAGCCTTGCATCTTGTACTCCTTACCTTGTCTGGCTAACACTGAGGATAGTGTTTAGTTCACACTCGGGGGAGGTTGCATTTCATGCATCATATTTGCTTATTGTACTACATCAGTATGTTTGCTTTCTCTCAGTTTATTTCAGTATTGAATGTTTGATTTATCATTGAATCTTATGAAAAAAGAGCAAAAATTTTCAAAAATCACAAAAATATCATTCACCATCATTTTCCCTTATTGTTCGTTCTTCTTAATTGTACTTAAGTGAAATTCAAGGACACTCTGTGCACTTATGAAATTTTATTGCCATAATTTACCTGTTCTATCACCTTAGTATTCGGTAAATTGGAATGAGTGTTGCCAAATAAATTTATGGATACTTAGTCTTGATGGTAGTAGCTTTTTTATTGAACGCATAAAGTATTTTGTGAGCTTAAAATAAATAATCAAATATGAAAGAGGGTTAGTCAAACCCCAAATGTTATAATAAGGTATAAATGTGTTATCCGAAACCTAAGTGTGTTCGGGTGATTATACTTGTAGGGAATTCTTGCCTGACGACTTAAGGGCAATTGCTCTGGAATCCGTCAGTCGAAAGCCTACTACATGGACCACCTTGCACAATATGGAGAAGCACAAGAGTACTAAATCAGTGAAAAGGGACAATATTAAATGATGTATAAATGTATTATCCGGAACCTTGATGTATTCGGACAATTAGACCCATAGGGGATTCTTGCCTAGCGACCTAAGGCCAACTGGTCTGGGATTCGTCAGTCGAAAGCTTGTTACATGGACAGCCTTGAGCAAAATGGAGAAGCACATGAGTAATCAATTCTATATAAAAATAATAAGGTGAATAAAGTAAATTTAAGCTCACTCTTTACTTTTGCGTTCAACATTAATGCTATTATTTGATAGGCTATATGTTTTCTTGCACAGAGCTTTAAGAGATTGCTACTGCCACATCCTGACCGTGCGTGCACTTTTTGTCTAGCACTGGCTTTACACGACATCGAAGGCCCTTACCATGTGAATATTCAGCCCTTCCACCCTCCCGCGCCCGCCGCTGCCCGGCCCAAGTATGAATCCATTAGAGCGTCGGTTTGAGAAATTCAAGATGGCCATGGTGATTGAAGCTGGATTCAGACAGAGCTCGTGTGATCCATTCTTTTCTTTTTCGTTATATGGCTTCTGGTATGGTTATTTTATGTTCTATGTTGATAACATTATGAAACCATGAGAGTTTAAACTATTTAAGATCCAAAAATTCTATGAGGCTGGGTTATGACTTGTGGATAGATACTTTGATAATGGACTTCTAAAACGATGGTAGTGGAAAAGTATTAGTCATGGGGTGGAGACTATGATGGTTCATTTATGATTCTTGAGTCTTGCCTTGAAGCTTGCTTGGGGAAATTTGATGCATGCATATTTATACATATTTTACATGGATAATTTAGGTTATTTTTCATAATTTTATCATGGCATGCATATGTTTTCTTATTTTATTTTCTAAAATTTGTTAGAGTCAAAAGCTACCCACTTTTGGTTTACTTAGATCCCAGAATTAGCAATAGGAGGTGCGGAGCAATTCGACTAAAAGAATGCGGGAATGGAGCAGAAATTGCCATGTTACACTATTTTGTACAATAACCCAAGCCGAGTTGACCATACAACTGGGTCGGTTTATCCCATCAGTACAAGTCCGAATCGGGTCATGCACGATGCTAGAACTCGGGTCGGGTACCTTGGTAACCCAGACCGGGTTTGCATATCAGACAAGGTTTTATCAATTGGCTCAAATTTTTCCTTGTTTAACACAAAATTAACGTTATAAAATAGCGTGTAACCCTAGAGGAACGTTCTTCCCTATAAATACTATTGATTGGAGGCCTTGGCCGGATCACAGGTCATCGTAGTCGAGTGCCCTAGCCGCCCAATTTTTGAGAGAAAGTTTTTGCATTACTGCTGTGTTGAATTCTGAAGCAACTTGGAGTTTTTTCGGCGATCCCCTAAGATGACCACATGGCCGAGGCTCATGACATAGGCATCACCGAACTCCTGGAAGCAACTTTAGTAATTCTTTTGATGATTTTCATGTTTATCATTATTGATTTGATGTCAAGACAATTCTGTATGGAGTAGTTTTGTTGTTAGGGGAAAACTAAGTTGAACCCTATTTATCTCTCAATTTATTTGGATATTAGACTTCTGTTAAATTACAATTGCTGCATGGTTAATGCTAGAATATCATCTACTTTTCATGCTGTGTTATTCGTCTGTATCAACTTTTTGTTTTCCAGGCCCAGGCCAGCACTATTTGGGTGTTTCTAATTGTTGTATTTCAAATTTAATTGCTATTAATTATGGATTTTGTATGTGCTATGATTATGATTATGTTTAGTTTGATTGAGTTTTAACCTGGTTGGATTTAATCTTGATTAGAATAGTTAGGTTCTCGAGCTTTTGAGTCCTTTATATTTAACGATCCACTTTTGTGCTTAGTGCATCTCAATTAAGATTAGATTACTGTGGATTGAGTTTTCAGCAAACTATAATCTTTTTTTAACCTGAGATAGTTAGTTTCTCAAGTTTAGTACTATATTTATATTTGCAAGTTGCATCTTAATGCATTTCGATTTAAAGTAAAATTATGGTTGATTGAGATTTCAACAATTTTAATGGTACTTTTATCGTAATAGTTTGATTCTCAAGTTTTTGAGATCAATATTTATGAGCAACTCTTTTCCACTAGAAGTTTAATTTGTAATTTTTTTGATTATTTGAGAGATAACAGGGGGATATGAGGTTGAACCCTAACTCATCATTATTATTGATTTCTCTCTTGTCGGGCGTGTTTTCATTAGTATTTTAATTTTCTTTCACATTTATTTTTTTCAATTGGTAATTTGAACTCGAAATCTTTGTTTGTTTTCCACAATAACTTTTAGAGATTATTAATCTCTAGTCCTCGTGGGTTCGACACTCTTATTCACTCTTTATTAATTGATATGATCTAGTATACTTGCTAGTATATTTGTGCTTCAATTGCACGTATCAAGGACATTGAGTCCCCTAAGGGGAGAAGGATGCATGAGGCATGCCTTGGATTAGTCCCGCATGCACAAGTCACGAGAGAAATATTGGGTATATATGAAAACATGTCCTTCACTTGGTGTGACGCGTTTTGACAAAAGTATGGGCCGAAGCCCAGAGCGGATAATATGGCGTGCTGGTCGGGAATGTTACAATTAGAGTAGCGGCTTCTTGTGTAACCTCATCCAAGTATCAAAAGCTTCATAACCATCTTCGTAATATGGTGATTTCCATGGCTTGAGAGAGGTTAAATTCAATTTCATCTTCTCCTAATGGAAAAGACAATCGACCATTCTTAACATCAATAATGCCACCATGATGTGGAATGGTCTTCCCAAGATTAAAGGGGTATTGACGACTTTCTCCATGTCAACTACCACAAAATCAACAAGAATGTAAAACTTGTTGACTTTTAATTGGGATGTCCTCCAAAATCCCCTAGGTCTTTTCATAGGCCTATCAACCAATTGGAGAGTCATATTGGTTGACTTTAGATCATCTGTGCCTAGTCTTTTGCAAAGGGATAGGGGCATAGTATGATACTTTCACTAAAAGCGCATATATCTCTCTTTATTTGTATATTCCAATTTCACATGGTATAAAAAAATCCTTGATCTTTTAACTTTCACGATAGTTGATTTTGAATGACTGCACCAGGTTCTTTGTTAGTGTCGTAGTCTCATGGAGTCGATCTTTCTCTTCTTTGATAGAATATCCTTTACGAATTTAGCATAAGAGGACATTGTTATATAGCTTCAACATAAAGGTATATTGACATGCAATCTCTTTAATATCTCCATCAACTTAGCAAGTTGTTGATTGTTCTCAACTTTAACTAATCTCTGAGGAAAGAGTAAAGAATTTACATCAAGGAGAGTCTTAAGCTTTTGGTCTTTTGCCTTGCCTTAAGAGTTGATGCGTAAAATGGTGTAGCAAAATAAATTCGTTAGCAAGTGCGCTACTCCCTCAAGTAATATAGTAAAAAGGAGAGTGTCGAACTTACGAGAAATATTATTAATTTAATATCTAATTTTATAAATTAATAAGAGACGGAAAACATAGGTTTTGAAGATAAGTTTTCTAATTATAAAATAGATATTAAAAATAAGATAATAATAAGATAAGATAATGATGTTGGAGTTAGGTCTTAGGTTGATAACAAATAAAAGATAAATATGTGAACCAGAGAACATAAATTAAATTTCTATTGATGGATTAGAATTTTCCTAAATTATTAATTTGACAAGAATGACTTCATAGAGTCCACAAATTGGTATTCATGCATATAAGATTAAAATTAAGATACATTAAAATAAAAATCCTAAACTATTAATCACTCCACAAACTGATATGGATTAATAGACCACACAGTTCCAATTCTCCACACAATTAAGAATTAATAAAAAAATCAATAGTTAATAAGGGTTCACAATATTTCCCTTCAATAATAATCTCCTAAAATAAAAAAATAAAACATGGCTTTCATCCTAAATAACAAAATACAAATGATAATTGGAAGAATTACACCAAAAATAAATCAGGGCCCTCAGATGTCGTCGGAATGTCTGGATCAGCCGTCCGATCAATTCTCTCTTTGGTCGAAGCTTGGAGAGCTCACGACTCACTGTAGAAGAAAACCAAACTCCGAGGCACAAAATGAGATGATGGTCTCTTCATAAATTTACAGGTGTAGCACGACTTTCGATCAGTAACCTTCGATTCATCGTACGACTAAGTTTAAATTCGTGAATATACATTCTCTACTAACTTCTTGCCCTTTTCTCATCTCGGCCAAAATCAACCAACTTAGTAGAGAAAGTTTAATACATGGTATGGCCAATAAAATTCATCCATGTAGGCTTCTATGTAGTGGCTCCCTTGCAATTGATAGAAATATCATCTAATAAATACATGTGACAAAATATCGGCTAATGATAAATGCCGATAAACTCCTCTCAGTTTTGATTCTCAGCCAATGATAACTTCATATGATAAGTATCGACTAATATCCTCTTAGCATCTGGTATGGATTCAAGGTGAATTTGGCCCCCAAAATCATGTTCAAGTGTGACGCGTTTTGTCAGAACCATGATAACCTTACTTTTTAGTGCCCAATAAACTCATCTATCATGGCCGATAGCAACATCACTCCCATAAGTATAGAGTCTTGGCACAATAAGAACTTGGTGCCTTGTAATTACGGCTTAACAAATCTCCAATGGTGTTTTGTGCCTAAAATAAATGTCCTTGATGAGTTTGGCTCCTTAGATTTCACTCCTTATGAGTTTGGCCCCTTAGATCTTAACTCCTTATGAATTTGGCTCTTAGGCTTTAGCCCCATGGATTTTATCAATTTTTGGCGCCTTGTCTTGAATTATAATCTCAACTTTAATCCAATGAGCAGTTGAGTTTGGCACCTTGCAATCTAAGCTTGAAGTGCTATAATTCGTTTGCGTCTATGATTCATTTGAGCCGGCAATTTCTCTTTTTCTTGCCAATTAATTAAAACAATAAAGTTAATCTGCCCATAGTTATAATACTTCGAGAATTAATACATAGAACCAATAAATCCAGAATTACGATTAAAACAGACTTAAAATAATGCATGCAATGATCAAATTGTAGAAAAAATATTAAAATAATAGACTAAAATATGTTGTATTTTGCATGCATCAAATCATCCTTAATCATTTTTCGTAATTCCAGATTCGAATTCTCGACAAGAGGTGAGGTTGTGGCTTAAGTCTTTACTAATTCAGCTAGTTGCTTCCCACTTATTAGCTCAACAACCTTGCAATATTCTCTTAAATTTACGTTAACCAAGAAATGTTCCTATCGTTCTGGTGGATGAATTGGCGATATTGTTTTCTAGGATTTTGTTATGTAAGGCTAAGCTTTCAAGTTTGGAGGACATTTGCCAGAGTTGTTCTCCTCCTTAATGTTGATTTCGACCATTGCGGATGAGCCTCATTTGGAGTTTCCTAGACTTGATAGCTAATTGTTTATAGTTATAGATCATATGGTCAAGTGACTGTATAACATTCTTGACCAGCGTGTGATATTATCCGCTTTGGGCCTAAGCCTACACTTATGCATGTGGGACTAATCCAAGGCATGCCTCATGCACCCTTCCCCCCTTAGGGGACTCAACGTCCTCGTTGAGTGATGGCACCCCACCATGCACAGAGGCTCACGCGGAGTGGCTCTGATATCATATGTAACATCCTTGCACTTGCGTAGGATATTATCCGCTTTGGACCTAAGCCCGTAGATTTTACCAAAATGCGTCACGCCTGGTGAAGGACATGTTCCCATATATACTCAGCATCTCTCCCGTGACTTATGCATGTGGGACTAATCCAAGACATGCCTCATGCAACATTCCCTCCTTAGGGGACTCAACGTCCTCATCGAGTGATCGCACCCCACCATGCACATAGGCTCACACGGAGTGGTTCTGATACTATATGTAACATCCTTGCACTTGCGTAGGATATTATCCGCTTTGGGCCTAAACCCGCACGGTTTTACCAAAACACGCCATACCTAGTGAAGGACAAATTCCCATATATACCCAGCATCTCTCTCGTGACTTATGCATGTGAGACTAATCCAAGGCATGCCTCATGCACCCTTCCCCCCTTAGGGGACTCAACGTCATCAATGAGTGATCGCACCCCACCATGTATAGAGGCTCACGCAGAGTGGCTCTGATACCATATGTAACATCCTTGACCAGCATGAGATATTGTCCGCTTTGGGCCTCGGCCCGCACAGTTTTGTCAAACACTTGAACAAGGCCATGTTCCCATATATGCCCAGCATTTCTTTCGTGACTTATGCATATGGGATTAAGCCAAGGCATGCCTCATGTACATATGGCATCAGAGCCACTCCACGTGAGCCTCATTGCATGGTGGGGTGCGATCAATCAATGAGGACATTGAGACTCCTAAGGGGGAAAGGGTGCATGAGGCATGTCTTGGATTAGTCCCACATGCATAAGTCATGGGAGAGATGCTGGGTATATATGAGAACATGTTCTTTATCAAGTGTGACGCATTTTGAGAAAATCATGCGAGCTTAGGCCCAAAGCAAACAATCCTACGCATTGCGAAGATGTTACATATGGCATCAGAGCCACTCTGTGTGAGCCTCTGTGCATGGTGGGGTGCGATCACTCAACGAGGACGTTGAGTCCCCTAAGGGGGGAAGGGGTGCATGAGGCATGCCTTGGATTAGTCCCACATGCATAAGTCACGGAAAAGATGTTGGGTATATATGGGAACATGTCCTTCACTAGGTGTGACGCATTTTGAGAAAATCGTGCGGGCTTAGGCCCAAAGCGGACAATATCACATGCTGGTCAAGAATGTTACATATGGAGCATGAGGCATGCCTTGTTTTAGTCCCATATGCATAAGTCATGGGAGAGATGCTAGGTATATATGTGAACACGTCCTTCACTAGGTGTGACATGCTTTGGTAAAATCGTGCGGGCTTAGGCCCAAAGCAGACAATATCCTACGCAAGTGCAAGGATGTTACATGTAGTATCAAAGCCACTCCGCATGATCCTATATGCATGGTGGGGTGCGATCACTCAACGAGGATGTTGAGTCCCCTAAGGGGGAAGGGTGCATGAGACATGCTTGGATTAATCCCACATGCATAAGTCATGGGAGTGATGCTGAGTATATATAGGAACATGTCCTTCACTAGGTGTGATGCATTTTGGTAAAATCGTGCGGGCTTAGGCCCAAAGCGGACAATATCCTATGCAAGTGCAAGGATGTTACATATGGTATGAGAGCCACTCCGCGTGAGCCTCTGTGCATGGTGGTGTGCGATCACTCAACGAGGACGTTGAATCCACTAAAGGGGGAAGGGTGCATGAGGCATGCCTTGAATTAGTCCCACATGCATAAGTGACAGGAGAGATACTGTGTATGTATGGGAACATGTTTTTCATCAATTGTAACACATCTTGAAAAAATCGTACGGGCTTAGGCCCAAAATGGATAATATCACACGCTGATCAGGAATGTTACAGACTGATAGTTGTCACACTAGGTGGGGTTATTGTTTTGATTAATAGGCAGAGCTTTTGCGGCACACACATTCAAGACATCTAATGGAATTGGCAACGGCTTGTGCTGCTCCATTAATCTTTGTATTTTGTTGTCCCTCTACTCCTAAAAAAAATTATCCCAATTGTTAATTTTAGGCGTCTTTTCATATTTAGGTTTTTGTCGATTAGCTCAATCTTGCATCCAATTGTGATTGTTAATGTTGAGGTGCTCAATATCAATCTTCCTGATTTCTGCTCATGAAGGTACCACCAGCGAGTTCAAAGTACTCTTAGATTGAGGAGTAAAACCACTGTAGAACATCCGAACCACCATCCACTTCTAAAATCTGCGGTGGGAGTACTTTTGAAGCATATCCTTGAACCTCTCCCAAGCTTCACATATGGACTATTTCTCCCATTGACTTAAGGACGTGATTTGAGTTCTCATGACTATGATTTTTTAGGAGGAAAGAAATAGCCCCTCCATATTTGCATGGTTTCAGGTTCCACAAATCTAATCCATGCCTTGCATGATCTCTCAAGGAAAGAGGAAACAACCAGATCCTAAACCAAATGTATTGCACAATACCAACTGCTTCTTCTAAAACTCATATTATATATTGTTGACTCTTGATTTTGTGCATACTGAAAAATAAGTTTTTAGAAGTTTGAATTAAACTCATGCATAAACCAAGTTTATCTCATTCTAAATTGCATTTTTGAAGATATAATTTCATATTTGTGGGATTGAACATTTGAAGAGGACCAAATGATCCAACTAAAAATTTGGCAAAGAGTCTATCAATAATGGAGGTATGATCAAGTGGTAGATGACAAATAATGATGGTTAATGTTGATAAAGATGACTTTTTGAGACCAATTTAGGAGTGGATGACTATATGCGCAAATAGCATTGTGAAACTAGCTTTGGGATAATTAGCAACCATAATAGATGACTAAACTAGAAGACGATTTGGCCAATTGGAGAACTGAAGAAATGACCAACAAAAGAAGAGGATGACCATATTGAAATGGCAACGTTTTACAATGGTCCAATTTCTGAAAGATGGGTGATCAACTGAGAAGTGAACAATTGGAATGCATGAGACAAAGAGGGTTGTGATGATGTTTGCAAGTTAAATTATATTAGTGGGATAAAAACAAGTTGTTGCATCTAAAGTATAACATTGATATGAAACTAACTCAACATATTCTCAAACATATGTATGCTTTCATGGTGGCGCTAGATTCCCCAGTCGGACAGAATTAGGAGACTTATTTTGGACTAGGTTTCTTAACATCTGGTTTCGATTTTCCCGACAATCATCCAGCTGCGGACCCAGACCTCATGAGATCAAGGATCGCGTACATCATCTTCGAATGTCTGGAATGACATCGATGAAGATAATAATCTAGGATAGAAACTTTTGTAACATTTTGATAACTATTGTAGTGATAATATTTTGTTGTGTTATTAGTTTTTTATATGCACTATTCTTTACTTCCTATTATTGTGGATGCTTAGATGTTATTTCTATTGTGATGCAGGGAGGGAAGGGAAGAATAGAGACGTGGGGGGGGGGGGGGGGAGGGGGCAAAACATATCATAGTTAGCATCACATTAGCGCTGCATTAGGACCACCATAGCGACGCCACATTAGCTGGGTATGATATGGTTTCATTTTTGTTAGCATCACATTAGCACCGCATTAGTGTGGCAAAACATTAGCGTCAGTTTCTCTTCACAATGGCGCCGCAATGAGGGCTGGGTATGATACCATATCAGCGCTACAATAGTGTCAGGTCAGCATCTCAATGTAGAGCCATATGGGTGTCAAAATTGCATCACGACCTAGCGATGCACTGGCGTCAACCTAGCCCACGTGTGACAGCAAGCATGGGTAGTTTTCACGCTATATTAGCGTCAAAGTAGCGCCATCACTTAGCATCACTTTTGTGTCACAATGGCGTCGACAAATTCAACGCTGCATTAGTGACAACAAAATGACGCTAAGCATCTTGTCCCATAACATCTCATTAGAGTCGACAATTGACGCTAGTAGTATCGTCTTTCTTGTTAGCACTACGGCGATGGTACTAGTTACCGAACATTCGCGTCTCAATGTTGTTTGTTGTGACGCTAAAGCATGGCTATTTTTTTTAGCTACAACTTAGCGACACTTTAGCGTCGCACCTTGGAGTCGCTATTCAACTGATTTCTTATAGTGGTATTTAGACATATGATATCTCACTCAAGCTACTACTACGAACAAGTTCCAAATATATAGTCATAAATACACTTTTCTGCCCGCAAGTATACAATCATCATTGTAGTATAGATCAGGGTCAAACCATGGAGAGAGAGGTTGCATTCGCTTTTAAACTTACATATGAGGGAAAAGAGTTAGGTTTAGAGAGTAAATGCACAAGAATATAATTTTTTTCTAATTTTCATTTTACATATTTTTTACCTTTTCTTCGCTGTTAGCGTGATGGAAAATTAGATGAGGAAAATAAGAATGGGATATTATAGTAGGTTGTAGATAATGTTAACAATTGAAACTTAAGGAATCATCGTCAGGGATGAACATCAATTAGCCATGCATAAGTAGTTTAGCTTAGTTGGATGCAAAATAAATCTACAAATGACAGAAGTGGATCCCATTGTTGGATAACTCAGTGTCTTCCCTTTTCTTCGAGACTACAAATTTAAGCGCACATAGGATAAAAAGTCTGATAATTGTCTCTTGAGATATGTAGAGATTCAACCCTAACAATTAATTTCAACAACAATAAAAACTACTCCCCTAAGCTCTCCCCTCTGGGCTTGAACTTAGTTTCTATCAATCCAATGATTAATTATTCCAATGTAGCTTGCTAACCTCTCGGCTCCTCGCTAAGCTATTCAATAGCATGCCCTTCTCAGTGTTTTGTTATGGACAGGAATAATGAATCAACACAGACATGAAACAAACTGTCAGATAAGAACTACCATTTTGTCGATTCATAAAGAGAGTACCAGACATCAAATCAATGATAGTCCATAGAAAACAAAAAACATCCAATTATGTAAATGGCATAGTTACAAGAGTTCAGATCCCATCAGAATTCCCATAGCCTCGAGGATTGATTAGTTACACATGTCTGAGAGAGATACAACCTTAAACATTGTCAAATTACATCTAAAGACTGTTCAACTGAAAACTATAGAAGATAACAATAAATTAAACTGAAAAACAAAAAGGTAGATGGAGTAAAGCAATAAAACTTCGAAGACAACCTCCTTTCTCAGCTTGGCTAGTCTTCTTTCTCGTCTCCCAAAAGTGTCATGTCCTCCTCTCTCTTTCCAGCTTCCACCTCCTTTATCAAGCTCTCTTTTTTTTCCTTTTATAGCACCGTGTCATATCTGCCTTTTTCTTATTTCTAACACCTATCCTCTAGCCATCTGATGCGCGACAACTGTCCAATGTGTTACATCACCCTTCTTCTAATAATTCCTCTTCTCCTTCATTATGCATCCCAGTTGTTGACACTTGTCCCCTTTGTGCAGGGTTGATTCCTTAAAATAGAATCAATTCTAATTCTCTGCAGCATACAACCTATCCTTGTCATTTGTTGCCCTTGTCATTTGTTGCTAGCTTGGCTTTAGGTCTCTTCTGTGCCAGGTATCCCCATGTAGAGATACTCACTTAGTTGTCGAATAGCCCTACGTGGCCATGAGGGTACTTCTGAAACATAAGAACTTATAAATTGAAGTGCATTTAATATATGTTTATGGCAGAAGAACTCAGATGACGTAGAAATTTAGAGATTTCGTAAAATGCTAGAAATGTTTGTTACATGTGATAAAAATGTAGCCTAAGTCTATTCAACTATGCCTTTACCCTAGCGGAAAAGAGTAAGAATTCTAAGCCATCAGGTTGCAATTGTTAACGTTAGCAATCACACAATCAGATCTACACAATTTCACCATAACACCATATTTTGAGGTCAATCCTATAAAATCCCATCCAAAGACGTAATTTTGATAAACAAATCATTTAGGGTATAAGAAGAGATTTGGAGCACATTTTACTCTCTCTCTCTCTCTCTCTCTCGATATGTAGAATCAATTGTATGAGGAGAAAAAATATTGTGCTCCTAAATGAAATTGTAAGCTTCTTATAAGTGACGTACACATAGCTTTTAAGCAAAAAAAGGTGATAGTATTTGATAGTAAAATCCCTAATTGTCCGAAGACATACTCAATGTTTTGATGATAACAAATAAAAAAATGATGTACTAATGTTGGTTAAAGTGTTGATCCTAGTAGGTTAACAAATTTTCGATAAAAATGATCATTTTTAAAATGTTGTAGAAGAATAGGACGCTTGGTGGGACTTGTGAATGTCGGCTATGATAATCCCATAAAGTTATGGATACAGTAGACGTCCGGCCCAACTGATAGACACTCACTATGACAATCAATATCTATCAAGGCTTCAAAATAGATGACCTTTACATGCAGTGGATAACTGCTAAAATTTGTAGTGGACAACCGTTAAATGTTAGAGTGGACAATCAAGAAGACTACTTGAATGCTCTTTCCAAATCAAGACTAAAAATCATCTAGAGTGAATGACCAATGAAAAAAGTGGACACCCATTCTAAAGCACTGAAACTGCAAACCATCCAAAAGGGTTGACCATATGCTAAAACGATGATTGGGAATAGTGTCTATCAACCAGTCTAGAGTGGTTGACCGATTGAGAGGATGACAACTGAGAGTTGAGTAAATCTAATTTGTCAAAACGGATGATAGTTTATGGGAACGGATGGAACAGATGTCCGCTTCAAAAAAGATAAATAGTGTAACGACTATTTAATAACAGAACGGACACCCAATGTCATGAATGAATGTCTTCTTTAGTGCTAATAGGACGTAATGAGTGTTTTACTTTTCCAAATAGTTGAACAACAATAATTTCATTGAAGATTCTCATTCAGACCTCTTGAGAGCTGAGAACACATTGGTGAACCCTTGAAGCATTCTTGAACTAGATTGGCAAATTCATTCCCTTTCTTCTCTCTTCTCTTTTCTTTCTCTTTTAGGTTGAGCTTAGATATTGTATTAGACAAAGAGAGAGAGATTTTTCCTTTGATATTGAGTTGTTGAAGCCCATTGTGATAAGAGATATGTCTTACCACATGGGCGGAGAAAGGTAGTGAAGGTGTAAAAGAATTCCTTCTATACCCTAGTTTAAATCAAGAAAGGTCCTAGTGCAATCTCCCATGATCTCGAGGTCATGAGGGCATAGACCAATGTGTGACCGAACCTTGTCAACGAGATCCTTCATCTTGTGTTTCTATTCTTATCTTCTTACCTTGCAATTACATTTAAATTGATTTTATTACACTTTTAGTTTATCTTATTGAAAAATTTTATAACACCAATTCACCCTCTTCCCTCTTGGTGCCAAGTGATCCTATCCTACAATTAATATTAGAGCAAGGTTTCTCTTATTTTAAGATTTAACCATCTTTAAAGGATGATACCTTCATTAGATTAGGGTTAGTCGATTTTCAATTTGACTAAGTTAGAAATCTCAACCTTTTCTCATTGGAAAATTTAAATGAAAGCTTATTTATGTTCTTAAAAAGATAATAAATGGTTTTGAAAAAGCTTATTTGAGACATCATTGAAAATTGTTTAGAAAAATTGAAAACAATAATAAATGGTATTTGTATTGAACTTCCATTTTTTTGATATAATGACTTAAAAAGTTTGGTTGGACAACTTGATTATAAAGCTAAAAAGGTATTTTATTATTATTTAAATGTTCATGTATGTATTTCTCAACTAAATGTTCTGTCTCTCATTAGATTTTGAAAAACATACTAGCTATATACAAGAAAGGAAAAAAATTAAGAGAAAGCCACTTCGAAGAAGGAAAGTGATAATTCCTCATCCACATGTCCGGGAAAGTGATAATTCCTCATCCACATGTCTGATATTAGTTTAGATTTATTCTTGATGACAAAGAGTGAGGATGATGAAGTATCCTTCGAATCTTCTTATTGCTCTAGTTCTATTAGTAGTGAATGATTATGTGGATGACCTTTTCTACGTTAATTCAAAATATCTTGCCTTAAAAAGATGAATGAAACATTGATGAATAATTTCCATATTATGAAGAATGATTTCAATGTTTTAAAAAGGAAAGAGATTCATGACTTCTAGTTTGTACATCTTTTGATGAGGTGAAATGTGAAAAATGCAAATTTGGTCAATTTCGTTAAACATTTTTAAAGAGAAAAATTATGCATGTCTAATTAAGAAAAAGGAAATTGATTCACTCTCCTCAACTATTGAAAGTTGTGATTTTTTAAAGTAGAAAATTCAAAATTTATTATGTTACAAAATGAGTCACAAAAGAAAATTACTTCTTTGCAAAATAACTTAGATGATAAATTTACTATACTTTTGAAATGTAATACGGGTTTTCAAAAGCCTATCAAAATATTTTCAAAGTCTATTGATTATAAAAAGAAATTCAATTTGAAGAAAAATGTTAAAAACACAAAAGAGTATACTACTTGAAGTATTAGTAATCTTTGTTGAAATGCAAACATGATGCTAATGATCATCATTTAAAGCATAAAGATTTTTATGACCATTATGTTAGTACCAAAGACTCTCATACTTGTCACGATGATACTTTGAAATTTGAACATAATCATAACACATTATGTAGGACATCTATTGTCACAACCCCGATTTAAACCATGATTTAAATCAGAGTTGGCGACTCATTAAAATTGGAAAAGATTGCGAAAACGTGATGTAAATTTTTTTTATAACATACATAAGAATGAAGATATCATAAAATAAACTACAACTACACAATTTATGATGATCCTTCAGAGCAAACCAATAATCCTTAAGTTTTACATTTCATAAAATGACTTTGCCTTCTTACAACATATAAAATATTACATATCCATTACACATAACCAAACCTCTCGACATCCTAATAGAAGGATATGACAGACTCAAATCTTTCCATCTTACCACGAACTCTTCAAATACTATCACCTCGCATGATTCCCAAGAATTATCTGAAAAATGTTGAAAATAACAGAGTGAGTTAAAATAGCTCAGTAAGTTGATAACTCATTGCCTACTGTTACCAACTAATTAATTCAGAGTGACATGGAAAAGCATGCAATAATCATAATAGCAAAATAGGTATGTTCATATAATTGATAATTACATATATAACATACTAATCAGAAACATCACATTCAACTTGTGATCAATATCATATAAATCATATCAAACATATGCATACAAATGCAACACTCTCATATGAATGCATGAATCACCAACTAGCCAGTGTTCGATAGGTGGATTCTAGAGGTTGCTCCCATCGGGATCTGCGATGTAACACTTAGCTTCATTCTATCTCATCCCTTTTGGGGAACATATAGCGATAGGTGGATTATTGAGGTGGCCCCCCATCGCGATCACTCACGATGTAGCACTTAGTTCCTATCTATCTCATCCCATTTATGGGGAACAAAATGATGCATTAGATTTTAGAGTTGGCTCCCATCGTGATCAGCGATGTAGCACTTAGCTCCAACTATCATACCTGCAATGTGGCGAGATGCAGATGCATGTTTCATCAAATAACAATTCATATCTCGAATATCAGAATATAAAACATATCAATCATTCATTTGAGCGAAACATGATTGCACTTTACAATAACAATTCGTAAACATTTCACACATACTTTTTAAGGTGAAATCAATTGGTCGTTCATTCTGACATAATTCTCATAAGAACTTTTTCAAAGATATATTAAATACATATTATATGATCATATCCAATACCCATTGAATCGAAAAATGATTGCATTTTATAAAACCAATTCATAAAATATCACATATGCTTTTTAATGTACAATCAAATTGATCAACATTCCAATATAATTTTCGTAAGAACATATTCAATATATATCACAATCAATGTTACACCGAATTCAAAAGAGATAAATACATAGAGTAGGAGAAACCAACTTACTTAATATGAGAGATAACGAAATGCTTTTCCTTTTTCTTAATTATTCTTCTAATCCTATAACAATAATATACACTATGATTTAATTCCAGTATACATACTTGAGACGTAATTGTAAAAGTTCTATATCATTCTCACTTGTCTCGTTGTCCTATATAACAAATGTCATAACTATAATATGCAAACATTTCATATAAATCTTATACCACTAATCTAAGTAGAAGACAATCGATCTTGCATGTGACTTAGAGAATAATTCGCAACTTATAAATTAGACATTTAACATCATAATGTTACTCTTATTTGAATATAGGCATACTCACCTTCTTATGTTGATGCTAAATTTTCATCTTCTCCTATGGACACCCAAATTCAATGCATTCAATTTATTATAGAAATTAGACTTTTAAAATGTAACACCCAGGAAAAAAATAAATAAATAAACCAGTAAGTAAATAAGTTGATAAGACCAAAGGAGAGCAAGGCTTATGAGTGGATAAGACCAAGAGTGGACAACTAGGCCTATGAATGGATAAGGTTATGGATAAGATCAAGAATGGACACCTATGCATATGAATGGATAAGGTTATGGATAAGATCAAGAATGGACACCTATGCTTATGAATGGATAAGATTGTGGATAAGATCAAAAAGGGCAATGTGGATATTTCCTCCTATCCAAAACCCCTATATAAAGAGAGCCTCTCTTGGATAATCCTTTTTCCTCTCCCTCACTTCTCTCTCTTCCTCCCTAAGGCATTTCATCCAGCAATAAGGGGGCATTCCAGCAAGGTCTTCATCCAAGTTAATCTACATTTCTGCATCATTTAATCACTAGGGCCATTACTCACTCCCTCTCCCCCATTTGGATTGCTTCCTAGGTGGAGAACAATAAGGAGAAGTGTTCTTGGTGTTTGGAAAGGCTCAAGCTAGGATCAATCACGAAATAAGGTGGGTGATACCGAAATCCCCTTGTATAACATGATTAGCAAGTGATTAGGAATTAGGGTTCTTACTATGAATGATGTTCTTGATGAGAAGGAATGGAATGGAATGATTGATTGCATTTCTTGTGTTTGATGCATGTTCTATGATTCTTATGACTGTAGATATGTTCTGTATTAGTCCTTCATGCTTAGATGGTTGATTGAATGCCTTGATTGCAATTTTGGATTGAAAATCGTTGTTATTCCCATTCTGTCCGGTTTCTATTTTCATGCAGACCGGTCGACTGATCCTATATATCGATCGACTGATGATGAGATTATCGGTCGACCGATCCTTGGAGACCAGTCGACCGATCAATCCTCCTGAGCCTCGTATCGTTCGGACCGATCGGCCGATCGAAGCTCCTTTTGAGTCTAAATATTATCTATCGACCGATCTAGAGATATCGGTCGACCGGTGGGTAAAACTTGTTCACTGTGTTTTGTGAAGACCAATCGGTCGACCGATCCTGAGATATCGGTCGACTGGTGTCCTTGAAAGAGTCGACCGCCCAGTGAGGACCAGTCGACCGATATCTGTCAAATTACATATTGATTGCTGATTGATTGTTGATTCGATCTATATTCATTCTATGCTTGTGCTGTACTACTCCTTACTATATGGCATGTTATGTGATTGAATCCTTGATCTTGCTTTGATCTGTCCTATGATCCAATTCTATCATGATATGCAAGTATGACCGAGTGATTAAGTGATTAAGTAAGAAAGACATGAACATGTTTATGGGAGTGGTGGTCAGAGCTGAGTGCTTATCATGATTGGGTCGCTCCTTTGGCCATGGCTTGTTCCCTCATTGGCTGCACGAAGCTGTATTTGGTCACTCTGACATAAATCCCCCAGTATGAAAACACCCAAAGGCACCTAATGTTAAGTGAAAGTAAGAGCACGAAGAACATGGACAAGTAACATGAACATGATGAACAAAGCATGATTATTGATCCAGCATGATCTCTGAAATCTTTTACGATTATAAGATTGACACATGATCTCTATCTCTTTTATCCATTGATAGCTCAAGTGAATGATCTTATGCTCTCAAATCTGATCTTATTGCAAGTGATTACAATTCTGCCAATTGCTATTTATTGTTATGCATTGTGCACTTATGGGTCCCCACTAGGCTGTATAGCTTACGGGAGGACCTCCTCCCCTGTGTTGATTTCCACGAGGCCAGGTCAGTGACGGTGTCGAGATCGTGTGCCGCGACCAGCGATGCAAAAGCACATGAACCAAGAGAGGGCCTAGTTATCTTTACATTTATTTTTCCGCATTATGAGCTTGATGTAATTTAGATATTATTACTATCATGGACTTTGTAATATTTTGAGATTTTCTCTTTTGTGATATTTCTATTTTTCTTTCTTTGGTTCTATTATTGGCATGCCATTATTTTTAATTGAGATTTGGTCAAGTTTATGTCAATGTTATAGTGTTTTCGTAGCGTCTTCGAATAGATCCTCGCCACGTGGCGTTGGTCGATTTGAGGGCGTTACATTTATGGTATCAGAGCCTAAAGTCAGGACTCTCTTGACGTTCTATTGTATAAGATGGTATGGTATAATAGTGGTTCATATGCTATCGCTGAGCTGTCGCCACACCCTCCACCGTAATGTACAAGTAAGATTTTTCTTGCTTTGTGTCATTCTTTATTGATGTATCGATGCTTATTTCATAGGAGTGGTTGATTCCTAAGGAGGTTATTTGTATGGTAGGAATCAACCTAAAGGGTATTAGCGATTATGCAAAAGGGGCATAAAGGTTATGAAAAATTGGGAAAGAATAAGTAATGCATGTAGATGATGATACCTACATGAAGAATCAGACTTATAGATATTTAGAGAATAAAATATAAGAAACAATTTTGTTCTTTCAATTCATGTTTTCCATCTCTTTCATGATCACCCTACTCATGGACCTCTTTTGCTGACTACAGTAGTATGAAGAGAAAAAGGAGTAGGCATATTGCAAAGTGATGTAGTTTTATGAGAGAAATGAGGGAATTATGAGAATAAATAAAAGAATTGCCTCACACAATAAGTAGGTGTGAGATGGTTCTAAAATAGTAGAAATGAAGTTTATAGGAAACCAAGCATGCCTAAGTTATGATTTATGTGGTTCCATAAGTTTGCTAAGACAGAGGTTATTTATATGTTATATTGATAAGTAGGCACCTGTAATGAATTCTTATACTAAAGGTCACATGGGATTGAAGAAGGAATACCAAATAGTCGACCGCTACCCCTTTTCAGTTGATCGAAAGACATTAACAGACGGGTGTCCACTCCTCCTGTCGGACGACCGCTAAATGAACTAGAAAGGGACAACCGTTTGATTTGTAGACGTCCGATACGTTGATAGAAGGAAATTCGATCCTAATCGAATCTTTTGATTTATTAAGCCTTTGCCCACCTGATTTATTATAACATGAAGCGAACTTAAAAATAATTCAGAACAATGCTTAGTATAACCTTGATCTAATTGCAGGTCGAAAGAGAGATTCACTATAATGATGAAAAGTTACGTTATGGCTTAGAACGAGGTCATCTCCTTCGAGGGATGTTTCCGCCTAGAACAAGATTTATCCTCACTCATGTTATGACCTAGTGCGAGGTCATCCACACTCTTACGGATGTTTCCGCCTTGTGCGAAGTATGATCCTTATTATTGAAGTCAAGTTAAAAGAGGGACAATCATATGAAAAAGGGCCAAAGCAAGATGTGAAAATGGACTAAAGTATGATATGGAAATGGACTATGGTAGGTTACGAAAATGGACAATGTGCAAAAGTTAAAGATGATTGCTTGTCTTGGATTTTGGTGATTGCTTTGTTTTTTCTACCTTATTGCTTGAATTCATTCTGTGTGTTTGCCTGCATTCATGATGAATTAAGGACTTATGTTATGTAGCATGCATAAATTGTTTGGGTCCCTTATGGATTAGAGTTATCATGTATTCCATCGACCGATCAAATCATCATCGTAATCGTAATATTGATTCGGGGTGCTTCTCACTCCTTTAAGATAATTATATTGGTTTATTCCCCTATACATGGAGGGAAAGACACTCATCTCCAAAAGAAGAGAACTTGCCATGGCGATACACATATGACCACTGGTTTTCTATGAAGGTATATGACATGATATTGTAATGGAAAGATAGATCAATAGAAGACAGTGCAAGGTAAACCAAGAAGTTAAAGTTAGGTGACTTCCACGATTAAATTATCGAATGAAGCATTGATACAAAGGATCGAGATATAAGAAGGATATTGAATGACATTGATTAATGAATCATCTTATTCCAATGGCATAGATCGCCATGAACAAATTCATTCTCAAGTGATTTATAAGACTTTTGATTGATTCCAAACAAAATTATCGCATTGGACGATTACTTATACTCGTACCTTGCACAATCCCTCAAGCCATATGATCTAAGTTGAAGGTCAAGTGACCACATCTCTAGATGACTATCATTATACCATATCATAAGAACATCGACATTGGGCGACACTAAATGTTGACAATTAGAATAAGAACGTGATCTCAGAAGCAAATATAATTCCTTGCTCATTAAGTTCAGGTATATCGATGTGATTAAAAATATAATGATAAGCATGTTCACTAACACTCCTTTTAAGGAGGTTATTGTCCCAAACAACTATAATAAAGTATGCTAACATTTTGGTAGATAGGAGAATTATGGAGATTTTGGAACACACGCTGAGGATATATACACTCGATTGACATGGTAGTTGGAATGATCGTTTACTTGTGATCGGAATTACTTATGATAACAACCACCAATTAAAAATTTTAGAATACTGTTCGATCAAATTGACAACCTTGTTCACCACTCAATTGGGTGAAATAAGCAAAGAGGAACCATGCACAAAGAGGATATATTAAGATGGTAGAACGAGTTAAGGAAAAGGTTAAACAGAAAGGAGCTACGCAAGACGAAGGTATACGAAAAGATATTGTTAATGATGGTGATCAAATATTACTGGAAGCTCCCTATATGAAAAAGGTAATGTAGATAAGTAAGGAGTAATTAGTCCTCACTACTATGGACCATTTCAATAGTAAAATTAGTCGGCAAAGTTGCACATAGGTTGATACTACTCTCTTCTTATGGATAAGTGTCATAAGTCTTAATTTGCCATCCATCCTGAGAACACTAGGACGTACATAGATGTACATCGCAACTATTGGTGGTCTGACATGAAGGAAGAGATAGCTGAATATGCGTCTAGATGTCTGGTGTGTCGGCTGGTGATGACTGAGCACCAGAGGCCATATGAAAAATTGAAGCCTTTAGATATTCCATAGTGGAAGTGGGATAATATCACTATGGATTTTGTATCCAACTTGCCCAGGTCCAGGAAAGGTCATGATGCAATATGGGTGGCGGTAGATAGATTTACGAAGGTGGCACGTTTCATCCTTATCCGGTGGAAGCAAGCAGTAGAGAGTTATTAGACTTGTATGTTAGAGAGGTGGCTAGACTACATGGCATTCCAGCATCGATTATTTCTGACCGAGACCCCAGCTTTACTATCAAATTCTGGAAGAGCATGCGAGAGGCATTTGGCACAAGACTGAATTAGAGCACCGCTTTCCACCCTCAGACCGATGGGCAGTCTGAGAGGACTAGACAGATATTATGCTGCAAGCATGTGCACTAGATTGGCAAGGCAACTGGGATGAGCACTTTCATCTAATCGAATTTGCTTATAATAACAGCTATCATTCAAATAACGGTATGGCGCCCTTCGAGGCTTTATATGGTAGACCTTGCCGTTCATCCGCTCACTGAGGTGAAGTAGGTGAAGAGAAAATCATAAGCAAAGAAGAAGTAAAGGAGGATGGTAGAATACAAAGTGCATGCCACCAAGAACGATCACTTATGTTGATCGAACTCTCTGATGCGTTGTATTTGTAACAATAAAATTTGCTAGCAAGTGCACTAGTCGCTCAAGTAATATAGTAAAAAGGAGTAAGAGTGTCGAACCCACGAGGAATATTATTAATTCAATATATGGATTTATAAATTAATAAGAGAGGAAAAACATGAATTTTTGGAAAGAAGTTTTATGAAATAAAATAAAGAAAATAAGATAAAGATAAAATAATGGTGTTGAAGTTAGGCCTTAGGATGAAAATAGATCAGGATAAATATTTGAACCATAAAAGATAAATTTAATCTTTAAAGATGGATTAGGAATTTTCTCAAGTTATTAATTTACAAGATTAACATCACAGAGTCCACAAACTGGTAATTCTGCTATTTAATATGGTAAATCAAACTATCTTAAATTTAATCAAACCTAAAGTCCCACAAACTGGTATTCGTCAGATAAGATTGAAATTAAGATGCATTAATATGAAAATCCTTGACTATTAATCACTCCACAAACTGGTTAGATTAACAGACCACATAAACTTGATTCTCCACACACTAGTTATCAAATTTATGTCAATTATTAATTTCACATAAAATCAATTAATTTAATTAATAAATTTTGAAATTAAATAATCCACAAACTGGTAAGTACTCAACTCAGAAATTCAAATAATTAAATCAAAAGCATTAAGCACAATTAACTAATTGATCATAAAAGATTAAAACAAATAATATAGGGTCCAAATAGTTTCCCTTCAATAATAATCTCCTAAAATGAAATAAATAAAAATATGGAGTTCATCCTAGAAATTCTGGAGAGATAATAACAAAGTAATAATAATTGAAAGAATTACACCCAAATAGACAAAAGTCGAAGCTTCGGATCACGGGTAGCCAGTCGGGCAACCTCTCGGACTTGATCAGGGTCGCGATCAACTTCCAGCCATCGCACCTCTCTCCTCTTGGTCGTAGCCTGCAGAGCTTACGACTCGCCGTGGAAGAAAACCTAAACTTCAGAGCACCCCTTGAAACGATGGATTCTTTCACGTATTTATAGGGTGCGGACGGCCTTCAATTTGATCTCGGCCGTAACATCGTACGGTTGACTTTAAAATTATAAGATAAACTCGGCCAAAGATAAATCCTTTTTATCATTACGCCCAAAGATAAATCCTTTTTATCATTACGCCCAAAGATAAATCCTTTTTATCTTTACTCCCTTAGAGTCTCGGCAGTAAGGAAATTATTTTATCTTTACTCCTTTTCATTACTCCCAAAAGATAAAAATCCTTTTATCTTTATGCCCAAACAATTTTATCTTTACACCTTCATATATCGGCCAAACGGATGATTTCATTGCCATTACCCCCTCCAAATCTCGGCCGTAACATCTTCATCTTCATGCCATTACGCCCAAAAGATAAAATTCCATTTATCTTTACCCCCTTTAACTCTCGGCCGTAACAAAGAATTTAAACTTGTTACTCCTTTTGAATCTCGGCCGTAACGACCTGGGTGTAAAGCCAAATCTCGGCCGTAAGAAATAATTTCTTTGAATTTCGGCCGAGATTCAAATTTTTCTACAAAATAATTATCCAAGTTTAGTTAATCCATCCACAATTAAAATATTTAGAGAATTTAATAATTAAAATTGATAAATCCGGAATTACGATTAAAAGTGACTAAAAATGATGCATGCCATGAATAAATTACAGAAAAATTAACTAAAATAATAATCTAAAATATGTTATATTTTGCATGCATCAAACTCCCCCAAGCTTAAAGTCTTGCTTGTCCTCAAGCAAAAATTCAAAGCAAAGCTCAAGGAAGTTCCATCATAGCTGCCACATTGTCAACTGACTATTTTTCTCACAAAATTCTTCTGCACACCTACTACTCAGCATCTTATCATTTTCCATGCACTTAGCTTCATAGAGGTTCTGAATGCTACACAAATTTAAACAATCTCAAATTCAGCCTTGTGAAAAAAATAAATTGTCTATCAAATAATAGCATTAATATTGAACACATAAGTACTAATTGAGCTTAAAACTTTTTCTTTTTTCTTTTCATTTTTCAACTTTATTTTCAATCATTTAAAAAGTTCTAATCTTCAAGCATGATTGCACAAGGAAGTCCATGTAGCAGGCTTTAGACTGATGACTCCCAGACCAGATGGCCTTAGGGCAACAGGTGATAAAGCACCCCTCGAGTTTACTTGCCCGAACAACCAAGGTTCTGAATGAAGAGTTCGAACTTAGCCCTGATTCAGTACTCATGTGCTTCTCCATATTCCACAAGATGGTCCATGTAGCAGGCTTTCGATCGACGGAACCCAGAGCAGTTGCCCTTAGGTCGCCAGGCATGAACCCCTACGGATCTAATTACCCGAACACATCTTGGTTCCGGATAACACTTTTGTACCTACACATAACTTTATTCATTTTTTTTTTATTTGTTAGGGTTTAACTAACCCTTCTTTTTTATAAGCTCAAAAAGTACTTGATATGGTCAATAAGAAGGCTACTACTATCAAGACTTAAAAGAAATAAAAAGGCATGAATATGATTTTGTCGTCTAGTCATTCATAATTCTACTTAACATGGGCACACAGTCTATAAGTTTGATACTAAAATAGCAAGTGATAAGAAAGAAAAGTATTCAAATTTCATCAATTAACAATATGTCTTTGAACTTCTACTAAAAGATAATTAAAACAATAAGACAAGAGTTTGTTAGATGGTAGCAAAAATAAATGCATGCAATGGTATTTTTTAGAAAATTTTCAAAATTTTCAATTTTTTTGGATTTATTTATAAATAGATGCAAACATAAGCAAATAAAAAGAAAGAAACATGCAATGCATGGAACGCAAACTCCCCCAAGCTTGAACTAGACACTGTCCTCAGTGTTAAGCCAGCAAGGGAAAGTGATACATACTCAATAAAAAGGAAAATTAAAGAAACAAAAATAAAGAAAAGGGAAAAGACACAACCGGATTTACTGTCTGCGGGGTGGCGATGGTGGATGGTAGCCGAGATTTCCTTGGCGCATATGATACTCATGGATGCGTCTTGTCATGCGCGCATGTTGATTCTGAAGGGATTCGAAGCGACCCTGACGATCATCCATATTTCTAAAATCAGCTCGAATGTTGGTCAACTTTGTGCTTGTCGAAGTTGCTCTTCCTGAATAGCGTGCAACTGCCCTGACTGACGAAGTTGCTCTTCTTGAAAAGTGTGAAACTCCCCTGCTTGACGAAGTTGTTCATCATACATTGATTCCCATAAGTTTTGCATGGAAGCATAGTCAGGCTGAGGTGGCGGAGGTGGATAGTAAGTCTGCTCTGGGGCTGAAGTAAAAGTGGGCTCCGGTGCTATATAGCGATTCTGCACAGGTTCTTGTAAAGGGGCAGATACTTTCATCGAATCGCGTTCCTCATAAGGAGTAGAAGGTATGAACGAGGAATCAGAAGAGCTCTCTTGTGCTGGAGATGGAATCGGAGAAGGCACCGGCATATAAGGTGAATGGACGGATGTGGCATATTGGGAAGCTGTCGGTGATGCAGCCTGGAATCCTTGTTGCTGTTGAAGGTAGGGTTGGGCTGCTGCATAATCAGTAGAATCAAACCAGGAGAAAGGTTCATCCTAGTGTAGCTGTCCGACAGAGGTAGATGGTCCTGCAGATGGGATTACTGGAGCTATGACCTGCCTAAAAAGGAGCCAATTATTTGGATTAATCGGCGTAAAAGCATCTCGATCTGAGCAGGGCACCTCCTGATGGTGGCCTTTAAAAATAAAAACTTTGATCCCTGAGTTGTTGGTCTTCACGAGACCCATAGCTTGAATGGTCCTACGAGTGAGGTGAGTATTTCCTGGCACAGCTTCAAGATCATCCAAGTCAAGTTGTAGGTGCTGAGCGATAGGTGTGAGAAGGGCACCCATATTAATGCTACCGCCACGATGAGTAGTGCGGCGCTGGAATCGACGAATGAGGAAGGCACCCACATTAACAGGAGTTCTATGAAGCATGCTGTGGATGAGATATAACTCTCCTTCTGAGACGGCACCATCATTATCACTGCGTCCACTTATGGTGTTGCTTAGCATGCGATGGACGTAGCGCAGAACAGGATTCTGAATTGAGCTATCTTTAGCAGTGTTCCAAACCAATCGGTCTTCTTCTGTTATCTGTTTCCAAAAAGTTTCAGCATCAAAGTCAGCAGGTACAGAAAGAGATCCATGGTTGGGAAATCCATAGATATTATTAATCTCTCCTAGAGTGAGAGTAAATGGTCATCCATAAAGTTGGAATGAAATGCGGGGCTGATCATAGTTCCTGCCATCTAAATTAAAGATTTCCAGAGATGAGAGGAATTCCATAATTAGTACTTCATAAGTTGGCCACCAAGAATGCACAAAGTCAGATAGTCCAATTTGAGAAAATAATAGATGAATATCTGCAAGTAAATTATACTCCCTCAGCAATTCAGTATATGAAAATCTGGTGGCATGAATTCGAATATCACACATCCGTTCATATCGAGCTTGATACTCTGGCTTAGTCCAATAATAATCTCCGGGGTAGGAGATTAATTGTGAGGGCTGTGGGGCCGGCTGAGCATTCGGATGTCGTCATTCGTGACGTCCCCTCCATATATTAGCAAATCGCCTCATTTTTATCTGGACAAAAATTAATAAAGAAAAGGTGCCGGCTCGGTGGAAGCTCGGCCGTAATAAGTGTCGGCCGTAAGGTTGATGAAGACTTCGGCCGTAATTGATGAAGCTCGGCCGGAGATTTGGGTTTGGCCGTAAGAAATTGGAGGCGTGACTCGGAACTTCGGCCGTAAGAGTAGATGAACCTCGGCCGTAAGGAGTTGATGTCGATGAATTACCTTGGAGTTTGGCCGTAAGGTAGAGAGGATGAGGAACCTCGGCCGTAAAGAAGTCTCGATGCGCGGTGTTGAGACTTCGGCCGTAGAGGCTTGGCCGTAATGCACAGAGGGCGGCGCGGTGTTGAGGCCCCGGAACTTCGGCCGTAATGCACAGTAGGGTTGGAACTTCGGCCGTAAGCGATAGATGAAAGGGCGAGGTGGTGATTGATCTGCATAACACGAGAAGGGGTAAGTATTTTATAGATGAATTTATGAGGGTAATACCTGTTCTGACAGCGCGCAGTGAAGGGTCAAATCCGGTCGTAAAAACATGCATTTTTTTTTCGATTGGACTTGTGCATGCAGATGTGCTGTCGTGTCATTCTCGTCCGTGCATAACACCTCGGCCGTAAGAAGGCATCTGGCGTGATCCTCGGCCGTAATGATGTGGCGTCTTGTCATGTCTGTTGGAATCTTTATGGCGTGGTCATCGAGGTGATTCTCGGTCGTAACGATGTGGCGTCTTGTCATGTCCAAACTTGATGCATGTGTGACAACTCGGCCGTAATGCACACGTAATGTGTGTGGTAGGGCGTAACGAGGGTGGCAGGGCGTAATGTCCGAGCTTCGGCCGTAGAGGGCACAGGTGGCAGGGCGTAATAGCGGTGGCAGCTTGCTTCGGTCGCTTCGGCCGTAACGGAAACGGTCGGTGGCAGGGCGTAATGTCCGAGCTTCGGCCGTAGAGAGCACAGGTGGCAGGGCGTAATAGCCTCGTCTTGTCACGTGGAGGGAATCAATTCTTGGAATTTACGCCCATGCTTGGAGTTGACGCCCCTGAGTTTACCTCTCCTTACAAACACTAAATATTAATTAAATGACTCCATAATAAAATAATTTTCTAATTAAAATTAAAAATAAAACTATCACCGAAACTAAGATATTAATCAACAACTAATTAGACTAATCTAAAAAAAATGAAAAAAATAAAAAGGATAGAAATAGTTCTGATTTATAGTCGCCAGCTTGACTTAGTTCTGATGAAAATCAAAGCCTATTTTGCTCTTCCCCTCTTGGATTTTTCTCTGTGTTGCTTGGGAGAGAGCCCGGTGTACGTCCAGTTAGTTGTGCCGCCATCTGGCCCAGTTGTCTTTCCAGATTTCGAATTGATGCATCCTGACTCGTGGCTCTAGATTCTATATTCTTCTGCAATGCTTGCATTGTGTCTATGATCTGTGCCATCATCTCCTGCATATGATTTGATGATTGATGTTGGGGAGTATCAGGTTGCCTTTTCAGTATATAATCTTTTGATGGACCAGAAGATTGGCCTTGGTTCTGATTATAGGCAAACTTCGGATTGTGTCTCCAACCATAATCGTTGTTCCTGTAAAATGGATTGGAAATAAAGTTAGCATTTTCAATTTGATTTGAATCTGAAGTGTTACCTGAAGGGCTATAATTGCTAGAATTTCCCATTAGTGACAT
Source organism: Pontederia crassipes (assembly GCA_030549335.1). Classification (NCBI taxonomy): domain Eukaryota; kingdom Viridiplantae; phylum Streptophyta; class Magnoliopsida; order Commelinales; family Pontederiaceae; genus Pontederia; species Pontederia crassipes. The sequence continues at coordinate 36,118,955 of CM060186.1, read as the reverse complement.
CATCTGCTCGAATTTTTGATTAAGTGACTCCAGCTGAGCCACTATTTCTAAAGATTGTATTCCTTGTGTAGCATGTACATCATGAGTTCGGCGAGGTGGTCTCCTTTCTTGACTTGACTTGAGGGCTACAGCTTCAATAATATCTTGTATCTCACTAGGACATTTAGATCCCAGTACTGTCCCTCCTGCTGATTGATCGAGCTTATCTTGATCTGCAGCTCGCAATCCATGGTAGAAATCTTCCATCACTTGCCACTTTGGAATTCTATTGTCAGGAACTCTGGCCAGCAGTTCCTTATATTGTTCCCAGGCTTCATATAACGTCTCGTTATCGTCTTGAATAAATGCCCTCAATTCTCTTCGATATTTGCCTGCCTTTTGTGGTGGACAATATTTTCCAACAAACTTTTCTACCAGCTCCAACCAAGAATGAATCGATCCTGCAGGCAAAGTTTTAAACCAAGTGGAAGCTTTGTCACGTAAAGATTGAGGAAATAATAATAAAAGAATAACTTCAGAAGAAACATTATTATTTCTAAAGGTGCTCAGAGTAGCAAGAAATTTGTCAAGGTGATCATGGGGGTCTTCATGAAATCCTCCTCCAAATTGGGATGCTTGTATCATCCTCACGATTGCGGGATTTATCTCAAAATTATTTGCGTTAATATCAGGCAGCACGATGCATGATTCTCGGTCACTGTATCTGGCCGAGACATATTCTCTCATAGAAAGTTCTGCTTCATCTTCTCGCCGATTATTATGTGGTGGAACCAGTTCATTCTGTTGCTCCAGTCGGTGATTGTCGCGTGCTTGTTCCGCCATTTTTCTTATATTTCTTCGTAATCGACGATAGGTTCTTTCAATTTCAGGATCAAATTCCAACAGTGGATTTGAGCTCCTAGTGCGCTTATCAGAAGATTCCAGGATTGGTTGTGATTTAGTTTTCAATTAGTACCTGCAACAACCAATTTTCAGTAAGATAAAAGAATAAAATAAAATATATACAAGAAGAAAGAAATTCAGATAATAGGTCACGAAAAATGAGTTTTTAACAAATAAAGTCTTTCGGCCTGATAGAATTAAAATTAATTTTCGAGAGGAACTTTTCAGAAACCTAATTACGGCCGCAGACGGAGGTTCATCAAACTAATACAAATACCAAATATTAATATCGACCGAAAGAATTTATGATGATGTAAGAAACGGCACAAAATAAGTCTGAACTAATTTGCGGCCGTAAAGTTAATAATCAGATATTAGCAAAAAATTATTTTCAGAGAGGAAATAAGATTGATCGGCCGTAATAGATTTACGGTCAACATTAGATTAGTAATTCGAAGCTCGTTCGGCCGTAAAAAATATTGAAACAGTGTCGAAGGCGTAAACCAATTAAATTACGGCCGTAACAAACTAGTTATCGTGGAATTTCGGCCGATACGGCAGAAAACTAAACAGGGTGTTCGACCGAAATAAAAATGAGAACGCAACGTCGATGATTTTTACGGCCAAAACTGAATTAAGTCGATTCCTTACGGTCGTAAAACAACGAAATCAGATCAAATCCATATGAAAAGTTCAAACAATTAAAATGTTACGGCCGAGAATGAAAGTTGAAACTGATTCGAATAGGGCGTAAAAAAAAAATTTAAACCATCGATAAACCGGGCGTAACAAGGTCAAATCAATATCCATTACTCATGGCGTAAAACAACGTTCGGATAAAAATATTATGGCCGTAAAGATTGAAAGTTTAGAATTCAGAAATCATTCATTGCGAGGCCGTAAAATTAATAAAGCCGACACATCAAATTAAAGTCGTAAATCCATAAGTCGACAGTGTAATTCGGAAAATCCAATCGGCGTCGGATTTTAAACCGAAAGTAGATAAATTAAAAAATTGTTGTGACCTTTATCTGCAAAAGAAAAAAAATAGATTATTCACAAAAATAATTAAAACAATTAATACATATTTATAAAGAATTATTTACACTTTATTTACATCTCCTAATAATTCATAAAAAATTGCTAGCAATAAAATATTAATTCCCCGGTAACGGCGCCAAAAACTTGATGCGTTGTATTTGTAACAATAAAATTTGCTAGCAAGTGCACTAGTCGCTCAAGTAATATAGTAAAAAGGAGTAAGAGTGTCGAACCCACGAGGAATATTATTAATTCAATATCTGGATTTATAAATTAATAAGAGAGGAAAAACCTGAATTTTTGGAAAGAAGTTTTATGAAATAAAATAAAGAAAATAAGATAAAGATAAGATAATGGTGTTGAAGTTAGGCCTTAGGATGAAAATAGATCAGGATAAATATTTGAACCATAAAAGATAAATTTAATCTTTAAAGATGGATTAGGAATTTTCTCAAGTTATTAATTTATAAGATTAACATCACAAAGTTCACAAACTGGTAATTCTGCTATTTAATCTGGTAAATCAAACTATCTTAAATTTAATCAAACCTAAAGTCCCACAAACTGGTATTCGTCAGATAAGATTGAAATTAAGATGCATTAATATGAAAATCCTAGACTATTAATCACTCCACAAACTGGTTAGATTAACAGACCAAATAAACTTGATTCTCCACACACTAGTTATCAAATTTATGTCAATTATTAATTTCACATAAAATAAATTAATTTAATTAATGAATTCTGAAATTAAATAATCCACAAACTGATAAGTACTCAACTCAGAAATTCAAATAATTAAATCAAAAGCATTAAACACAATTAACTAATTGATCAGAAAAGATTAAAACAAATAATATAGGGTCCAAATAGTTTCCCTTCAATAATAATCTCCTAAAATAAAATAAATAAAAATATGGAGTTCATCCTAGAAATTCTGGAGAGATAATAACAAAGTAATAATAATTGGAAGAATTACACCCAAATAGACAAAAGTCGAAGCTTCGAATCACGGGTAGACAGTCGGGCAGCCTCTCGGACTTGATCAGGGTCGCGATCAACTTCTAACCGTCGCACCTCTCTCCTCTTGGTCGTAGCCTGCAGAGCTCACGACTCGCCGTGGAAGAAAACCTGAACTTCAGAGCACCCCTTGAAACGATGGATTCTTTCACGTATTTATAGGGTGCGGACGACCTTCAATTTGATCTCGGCCGTAACATCGTACGGTTGACTTTAAAATTATAAGATAAACTCGGCCAAAGATAAATCCTTTTTATCATTACGCCCAAAGATAAATCCTTTTTATCATTACGCCCAAAGATAAATCCTTTTTATCTTTACTGCCTTAGAGTCTCGGCCGTAAGGAAATTATTTTATCTTTACTCCTTTTCATTACTCCCAAAAGATAAAAATCCTTTTATCTTTACGCCCAAACAATTTTATCTTTACACCTTCATATATCGGCCAAACGGATGATTTCATTGCCATTACCCCCTCCAAATCTCGGCCGTAACATCTTCATCTTCATGCCATTACGTCCAAAAGATAAAATTCCATTTATCTTTACCACCTTTAACTCTCTGCCGTAACAAAGAATTTAAACTTGTTACTCCTTTTGAATCTCGGCCGTAAGAAATAATTTCTTTGAATTTCGGCCGAGATTCGAATTTTTCTGCAAAATAATTATCCAAGTTTAGTTAATCCATCCACAATTAAAATATTTAGAGAATTTAATAATTAAAATTGATAAATCCGGAATTACGATTAAAAGTGACTAAAAATGATGCATGCCATGAATAAATTACAGAAAAATTAACTAAAATAATAATCTAAAATATGTTATATTTTGCATGCATCACTCTCGTATAATAATTACTATCATTCAGACACCAGAAATACATCATTTGAAATTTATACGAATGACCATGCCATTCGCCTATCTACTGAGGTGATGTAGATGATGAAAAGATTGTGAGTAAAGAAGAAATGAAAGAAGTAGGGGAGTACTCGATGAATGTTGAAATGATCAGGAAGAGATTGCATGCTACACAAGATAGATCAGAGAACAATATAAATAGAAGTAGACGTGAGTGGACTGTTAAGGCGAGTAATTAGAAGTACAAGCATGGTACCCGACACATATTGTGGGACGCAAAGTACAACACCAGACAAATAAAGATGTACCAATGGTCAGAGTAGCATGGTGTTTTCGTCACGGCAATAAGGCCACATGGGAACTCGAGTCAGAAATGCGCCAATAGTCACCGTACCTTTCTGACAAACCATCTACTTCGTGCAAAATTCGAGGATGAATTTTCTTTTAAGAAGGTTATGATGTAACACCCAGGAAAATAAATCAGTAAGTAAATAAGTTGATAAGACCAAAGGAGAGCAAGGCTTATGAGTGGATAAGACCAAGAGTGGACAACTAGGCCTATGAATGGATAAGGTTATGGATAAGATCAAGAATGGACACCTATGCATATGAATGGATAAAGTTATGGATAAGATCAAGAATGGACACCTATGCATATGAATGGATAAGGTTATGGATAAGATCAAGAATTGACACCTATGCTTATGAATGGATAAGATTGTGGATAAGATCAAAAAGGGCAATGTGGACATTTCCTCCCATCCAAAACCCCTATATAAAGAGAGCCTCTCTTGTATAATCCTTTTTCCTCTCCCTCACTTCTCTCTCTTTCTCCCTAAGGCATTTCATCCAGCAAGAAGGGGGCATTCCAGCAAGGTCTTCATCTAAGTTAATCTACATTTCTGCATCATTTAATCACTAGGGCCATTACTCACTCCCTCTCCCCCATTTGGATTGCTTCCTAGGTGGAGAACAATAAGGAGAAGTGTTCTTGGTGTTTGGAAAGGCTCAAGCTAGGATCAATAATGAAATAAGGTGGGTGATAACGAAATCCCCTTGTATAACATGATTAGCAAGTGATTTGGAATTAGGGTTCTTACTATGAATGATGTTCTTGATGAGAAGGAATGGAACGGAATGATTGATTGCATTTCTTGTGTTTGATGCATGTTCTATGATTCTTATGACTGTAGATATGTTCTGTATTAGTCCTTCATGCTTAGATTGTTGATTGAATTCCTTGATTGCAATTTTGGATTGAAAATCATTGTTAGTTCCATTCTGTCCGGTTTCTGTTTTCATGCAGACCGGTCGACCGATCCTATATATCGGTCGACCGGTGATGAGGTTATCGGTCGATCGATCCTTGGAGACTGATCGACCGATCAATCCTCCTGAGCTTTGTATCATTCGGCCGATCGACCGATCGAAGCTCCTTTTGAGTCTAAGTATTATCGGTCGATCGATCCAGAGATATCGATCGACCGGTGGGTAGAACTTGTTCACTGTGTTTTGTGAAGACCAACCGGTCGACCGATCCTGAGATATCGGTCAACCGGTGTCCTTGAAACAGTCGACCGCCCAGTGAGGATCGATCGACCGATATCTGTCAGATTGCATATTGATTGCTGATTGATTGTTGATTTGATCTATATTCATTCTATGCTTGTGTTGTACTACTCCTTACTATATGGCATGTTATGTGATTGAATCCTTGATCTTGTTTTGATCTGTCCTATGATCCAATCCTATCATGATATGTAAGTATGACCAAGTGATTAAGTAAGAAAGACATGAACATATTTTTGGGAGTGGTGGTCAGAGCTTAAGTTGAGTGCTTATCATGATTGGGTCGCTCCCTTGGCCATAGCTTGATCCCCCATTGGCTGCACGAAGCTGTATTTGGTCGCTCTGACGTAAATCCCCTAGTATGAAAACACCCAAAGGCACCTAATGCTAAGTGAAAGTAAGAGCACGAAGAACATGGACAAGTAACATGAACATGATGAACAAAGCATGATTATTGATCCAGCATGATCTTTGAAATCTTTTATGATTATAAGATTGACACATGATCTCTATCTCTTTTATCCATTGATAGCTCAAGTGAATGATCTTATGCTCTTAAATCTGATCTTATTGCAAGTGATTATTAATTCTGTCAATTGCTATTTATTATTATGCATTGTGCACTTATGGGTCCCCACTACGTTGTATAGCTTACGGGAGGACCTCCTCTTCTGTGTTGATTTCCACAGGGCTAGGTCAGTGACGGTGTCGAGATCGTGTGCCGCGACCAGTGATGCAAAAGCACATGAACCAAGAGAGGTCCTAGTTATCTTTACCTTTACCGCATTATGAGCTTGATGTAATTTAGATATTATTACTATCATGGACCTTGTAATATTTTGAGATTTTCTCTTTTATGATATTTCTATTTTTCCTTCTTTGGTTCTATTATTGGCATGCCATTATTTTTAATTGAGATTTGGTCAAATTTATGTCAATGTTATAGTGTTTTCGTAGCGCCTTCGAATAGATCCTCGCCACGTGGCGTTGGTCGATTTGGGGGCGTTACATAAAAGGTTTAACATATATTCATTTTTAATTTACACTAATATATTATGTTTTGCAATCTGATGGAGAAAGATGTAAAGGCTACATAATTTTTATTTTGTTGCATACTATTCAATTGAGAGTGTTTAACCCAATTACCGGAGCAACTATGCTATTTAAAACACTTATGGTTTTACCTAATTAGTACAACTTAGAGTATGATTTATAAAATACCTACGACTTTATCCGAGAGAACGTGATAGCTACTCTATCTTTTCCACATAATTCCTAGTGTACACATTATTTTGAGATAATTCCAAAATCTATAAAACTAGACTCACTACATAAAATTTATAATCTTTAAACAGGTTTTTACATTTAGTTGATAGCATGCAACATTCGGTCATACAAGAAGCACAAGGTACATGTTAACTCTATAACTTATGTTAATCTATTGGCCAACATAAAATCAATATATACTATCATTAGAAACTTGATCAATCCAAACAAATTTTAAACATAGTTATTCAATGATCTAAGGCAATAAAATATCCATGTTGCATACCTTACTTTCTTTTCACCTTTTTTTTTCATTTCTCATCTTTCGCTTCTTACTTTAGTTCCTCCATCCTCAAAGGAGATATGGAAAAATCTTTCTTTTTCCTTTAATTTCTACCAGCTACCAGCATGTCTCAATCTCTCTATTTTTTTCTTTCCTCTCCATGTGTTCGGTTGGAAGCATGTGCTTGTAACTCACATATCTTTCTTATTTTTGGTTGAACTCTATTTAGGGCTTATGGATGTAGGAGAAGGTGGGTCGGTTGATTGATATTACAATAAAGAGATTTACTATCATATATATATATATATATATATATATATGTATATATAATATTATAAGGTTGTGACTAAACAAGGTTTGAGTGGTAATATTTCATATGTATGAGTCGGTTGTTGAAATGGTGAGGTGGCATACCATTCAAAGGATATAGACAAGGTTGTAAATGAGTGGCTTCTGCTATGCATGCAACATGCTATGTGGAGTAACAAAATCTCCTGAATACTTGGTTGAGATAAATCGGTTAGGATAAAAGAGTAAAAACAAATATCGAGTTAGACAAGTAATTATAATTTAGTTCTACAATATATGTGTAACAATAATTATAAGAATAACAAATAATTCATGATAACTAATCACAAAATAAAATTCAATAAGTTATGGAGGAAATTTTGTGAATTAATTAATTAACTTACAAAACTATATATAAATTAGGAATGGAAGCATTTAATAAATGGCTAATTATTTTAAAATTTCCTCATGATATTTTAATTAGTTATAATAATTAATTTGTACATACCGATATTACAATATAATAACTTGATCGAACTTGGATCAACGAGTTATTTATGAAAATCTTAACTCATCCAACTAACTCTTTTACAATGATAATTTGAGTATTAGCATTAATTAATAAATAAATAACTTAAATAATTAATCAAGTTAATTATTTAAGAGATAAAATCTTGGAATATTACATCTATTTCATGTCTCTCATGACCATTATTCATTTGAATGCAACATTAGAAAATCCATTAATATGGGCATTATATTGATGTGAATTTCAAAAGGAACCAAAACTAACAATGTTGAACTCAATCGAGTTTGGGTACCAAATAAGACATAATTTTTACTTGTAAATGTACCTCACAAGTGCAACGACTGAGGCTACAACCTTGATCAAGTCCCAGATTCTATGATCATGCATCAAATCTGATATCTCTATTTTTATCTTAGGTGTAATTCTTGCAATTTTTATTATTGGTGTTTTATTATTTCTTTAGAATTTTTAGTATAAAGTCCGTGTATTAGATATTTTGGTTTTAGGATATTATTAATTGAAGAGGAAATATTGTGAACCCTAACTTTATTATTAAACTTTTTTAATCAATTTTTAATTGTGTTTAATGATTCTGATTTAATTACTTAAATTTTTTAGTTAAGTAATTACCGATTCATGAAGAGTTTAATTCCATAATTCATTAATTATATTAATTGAATTTATTTTGAAATTAATAATTGACATAAATTAATAACTAGTGCATGGAGAATTAAATTTGTGTGATCTATTAATTTATACAAATTTGTGAACTGATTGATAGTTTAGAATTTTCAATTTCATGAATCTTAATTTTAATGTTATGTTATTAGGATACCAATTTGTGGTGATTTAATTTTTAATTAAATTAAGATAATTTAATTTGCCTGATTATTTTTAATCTTGTGTGATCTGTTAATTTATACAAATTTGTGAATTGATTGATAGTTAGACTTTTCAATTTCATGAATCTTAATTTTAATCTTATGTTATTAGTATATTGTGGGGACTTCATTTTTAATTATATTAAGATAGTTTAATTTACCTGATTAGTTTACAGGTATGTCAGTTTGTGGAGACATAATTTAAGAAAATTTTAATTCATGTTAAGAAATTGAATTCATTTTATCTAGTTTAGTTATTTATCTTTAATTTACCATCCTAAGGCTTAACTTCAACACAACTATATTATATTATTATCTTATTTTCACTATTTTATTTTATAATTGGAAAACCTATTTTTAAAATACTATGCTATTTTGTATTATTAATTTATAAGATTAAATATTTAATTAATATAATTTGCCGTAGGTTCGAACTCTTTACTCCTATTTTTTATATTACTTGCATGACGCACTTGCTAGAGAATTTATTTTAAGCTATAACATCATACACATCAATTTTCCTCCAAGAGAATTCTATGCATGACAGTGTAAGGACTTATGTCTTTGAGGTTAGCTATGGTCCAACCTATAGTTTATTGAACAGTTGACAGGTTTGCACTCACAATCACATGTAAAGATCCATTGGATCCCAAGAATGTATATTTCAAATGAGAAGGTAATGACTTTAGAACTAAAATTGGGGTTGATATATGAGATGGAGGTGGAATTGTCTTACTTTTACCCAACTCTTCATACACATCACCTCTCATTTATGGTTGCCTTGTGTAGGCTTGAAGAGCACAAATTTCTTCGTGTCCTCATTCTCCACATTCAAGTTCAACTTCTAGTGGATCCTTGTGCACCTTGGATTTCAGAACTTCTTGTGCCATCTTGTCAATACACTCTACAAAGAAAACTTGATTAGTTAAAGAGGTAAATTTAGATCATTTATATAAGTCAAATTCCACTTTCTCCTCCCCATGGTGAATGTGAGCTTCCCATTTTTATTTTTCAAATCGACGAGAGCTCCAGCAGTGGCCAAGAATGGTCTACTCAAAGTGATGGATATCTCTCAATCTTCTTCCATATCAAACACAATAAAATCTATTGGCACAAAGAATTTGTGAACTTTCAACAATACATTCTCCAATACAACCATGGGGTAAGTGATGGAGCAGTCAGCTAGTTGAAAGCATATAGTAGTAGGCTTGAGTTCATTTAACCCCAATTTCTTGCAGATAAATAGGGGCATTAATGAAACACTTGCCCCAAGATCACATAGGGCCTTGGAATATTCAGATTGCCAATAGTAAAAGAGATAGAAAAGCTCCATGGAGTGGCAGCTTCCTCTAGATCATTGCACTACACTCATTTATCAAAGAAATTGTCTCGTGTTCTTTAAGGGATTGGTTCGTTGACATGATTTCCTTTAAAAATTTGGCGTATACAAGAATCTTAGTAATAGAGTCTAAAAAAAAAATTAATGTGCACTTGTTTAAATAATTTGACAAGTTTTTCAAACTCCTTATCCAACTTTGCCTTTTGGAGTCATTGTGGGAAAGGAATTGGAGGCACAAATGGTAGTGGAGGCTTATATAAAGGCTTTGATGGCTTCGAGTATGCTTAATTTAGCTCCTCAAAGTTGGCTTTCACAACTTTCTTCCTTTGTCCATGGCCTTTCCCACAAGTGGCTCCAATGCCTTGCCACTTCTCAGTTGCTCATGAGGATTCACCTAAGTCTTGCTCGATAGGCTGCCTTGTTCTCTAGAATTTAGGGAAGTAGCTATTTGACCCATTTTGATACTCCAAGTTCCTATGAGATGTGATTAGTTGCTTCATCCTTTTTTCAATCTTTTCAAATTTATCACTAGTCACATTTGCTAGTTTTCAATATCAAGCTCCCAGGATTGTTTGGGGCTTCATAGTGGGGCCGAGGTGGGAAGCCCGGAGTGGTTTTCTTGCTGTCCCACCTTGATTTCCCTAAGAAACATTGGGGAGACTCCTCCGCCCTATTATTCTCCCTATTTTGATTTGCCACATAATTGGCTTGCTTTAGTAGCATGCCTTTCATATTGTTATGGGCCCTCCACAAGTGTCGCATACAAGATGCAATGTGAAAACTTGATTCACCTGTCCATGATAAATATTCGCCATCAACTGCACTAGAGAATCTACCTTGGTACAGTTGTCATTTTCTCTCACACATGTTATTTTTGGATGACCCTTTTTAATAATCTTCACGAGCTTTTAAATATGTGAGGTTCATGATAAATCCTCCTAGAGATGTTGAATCAATGTTAAATTTTAAATTCGGCGAGAGACCATTGTGAAAGGTCTCTATCAAAAGACATGCAAGTAATGCATGATGTGGACATTGTCTTTGCAATTTCTTAAATCTCTTCCATGCACTGCCTAGATCTTTATTTTTCTTCTACTTGAAGCATGAGATTTCATTCCTCAACTTAAAAAATTTGCTGGAAGAAGGAATCTCTTCATAAAATTTTGGAACAACTATGTTAAATGCTCTAGAGGATTGAGAGCCCAACAAGACTGCTTCATCTTAGAGTGAGAATGGAAAGAACTTCATCTTTATGACATCTTCTTCAACGCCATTCATCTTGTGGTGGCGCACATTTGGAGGAAACGATTAATATGAGATCATGGGTGTTCATTGTTTTCCCTTTTGAACTGATTTAACTGCACATCTGGATGAGCCCTAACTTTAATTCAAAATTGTTGGAAACAATACGTGGGTGCAATGTGCTCGGGGTAGTGCGCCTATAGGACCTTTTGGTGAGGTCCCTCATTGGAGGTTCCAATTCCTCCACTTGTTGTTAATGCTCTTCTTCCATATTTGACCCTCTGTTCTAGTTAGTAGCCATGGCTTGGTCTCTTTGTGCTATTCGATTTGGTTGGCACTATTTTTTCGATCTATGAATTGTATGCTTCAGGCCCTCAATATCCACACGTCTTGCATAGAAAGAAAACAACTTTTATTTAGAGTAACAAACAAAATCAGAATTCTAGTATTGACTCTTTTCCCCAGCAATGATGTAAAAAACTTGACCAATCTTCCACAAGTATATGGAATCGATGTAGCAGTATATAAAATATCGTCCCACAAGGAAGAGTTCAAGAATTAGAATTATATGATGTAATTGTTATCTAAACATTTATTAAGGGGTAATCAATAAATAAAACTAGATAAAAGAGTGTGCAAATTTTAAAAATGATGATTGAGAGAAAGAGAATTGTTTATGGATTAAAATTGGAATAAGAGTTCTAGTGTTTTGATTCCACCTAGGGTATTGATTATAGGGATTTTGGAAAATAATTAAATCATAAATGCTTTACTCCATCATTAAAAATCATGTATCTCTTTTCAGTTAATACAATTCTAATTAAAATAACAAATGTCTACTTTCGTGGTCATTTAAATTATTTGAATTGTAATGTAATCTAAGATATCTTGAGTAAAATTATTATTCTTATTTCTAAGAAATAATGCATTCTTTGTCATTAAATTGAACTAATCTTAATGAAATATTTTCATAATCACAAAGATCTTAAAATGCATGATTACATGGCCAACCTAATGAAACATAGTCTCATGCACATGAATCATAAAAAGCATCTAAGATTTTATGAAAATCATCCCTATAACCAAACCCTATATTTCATCCAACCCTAGAAAAGTCTAGTTATGCATAATGAATAAAATCATCATCAAAACACAAGATTGCATTAAAAGAAAATGAGATTACATTTAGGAAAAGTACATAAGCGCAGAGAAAACTAATGGATTCGTCCCGACTGTCGTCGTCTCAAAAAGTGATTTGGAACCCTAAAATCGTCTCCAACACCCCCACCCCCACCTCCCCACCACCACTTTTTTTATAGTGCACCTCAATTAGGTTCACAAACATCTCCAAAATACCCCCAGAATTCATCTAGAATACAGTTGGGAATCATCTAAAATGATCAAATCAGCGTTACTATGGTTTGCCAGGATGGTCAGTGCATGTTACTGTCTCTCTTGAAGCGCTATTGAATGTTAGGGTCTGCTATGGTCTGACCATAGGGATTGCATAGAACTTTCTTTCTAGCCTTCCTTCTTGCTATGGTTTCTCTTGAGAGATACAACTTGTATTGGTCAAATACGGTCTGGTCATAGTAGCTCCGTAGAACATATTTTCTTTGTTGTCGCCCTCTATGAATTGATATCTGATGCTATAGTTTGATCGACTTGCCTACAGAAGCGACATAATCTAATTTTACCTTCACCTTTTCATCAGATTTTCACTATTCCGTAGATTCTGAAAGTTGCCTATGAAAATGAATAATATGGGACAATATAAGATAGTTGTGAATCCAAAGAAGTGATAATGTTTAAATATAATCAATTACATGCAACTATTAGTACCTCAATGATATCATATCATAACAAAAGAAAGAAAGATGAATGAATGACCAAAGGATTTTAAAGCAACATTGAGGAAATGAAATGGAAAGATTGAAAAGAAAGAAAGGAAAGATTTCAAATAATAAGGATAGAGGAGTTAGAAAGAAACTCCTAAGGTGTACATGGTAATAAAGAAGAAATGTAATAGTAAGTTATATATCATGTATATTCTTGAATGTGATTAATGTATACTTTTATTATATCAAGTTAGGAAAATATATTAATTTTTTAATGTTCCAACCAATGTTATGTCAAAAATGATATGTATGATGTAATGTCATGTAAGGATCATGATATAATTCATAGCATGCATGTTTATATATTTATATTATTATGATGATGACATATGTGTCACATGTAGTAACATATGATATGTTATCATGGCATGCATGAACTTTACATATTTTAATTGAGAAACTATGTACTCTCGATCCGTGCAAATAATTAATTAAAAATAAAAGATGATGGCACAAGTTCATGTCGGAAGTGATATAAACATGAAAGTCACCATAAATGCAACTGAAGATAAGAAGAATGTTCCAATAATATTCGATGATCAGGATAGTGTTGTAAATCTCAAAATCTGATCAAGAACGATTGCAATTTACAATTGGTCCAATTACAAGATCAAGGGCAAAATAACTTCAGGCTGCAATAGAAAATCATTTTCAAAGTGTGCCTACAACTACGGGTCAGATCCAACTTCTCAACATATTACAAATTGAGCTGCATGAATAGTTAACAAAATTTGGGCCAAATAAATCATGATTTAACCGTATTTATTTGAAATTTTTGAAATTAACAATACATGAAAATTTTGCTGAGACTTGTAAGAGGAATTGATTTGGTTATTTCAGAAAACTAGTTACCTTACTTTTGAGCTAAGTTAGGGTCTCTTCTTCCACCCCAAATTCTACTATCTAGTGCCTATAAATATTGGTAATTGTAATTATTTAAGACATCTTTGAATCTATTGAAATTTGGCTTAATTACTATTGTTGTGAGGGAACTCATGCAACTCATTTTTTGGGAACTTCTACTGTTAAGTACATAGTTGGTAATCTTATAATTAAATACATCTATTTATAATATCGATTGCTTGGTTCATTGGTAATTTGATGTTAATATTACGCTGCCTAAAATTCATTTGATCTCATTTTTCTTGATTATCATATATTATTCTGATCACTCAAGGCATCATTCTTGAGTATCCTATCAGTTGGTATTAAGAGCTGCATTTTGGATTTAGTTTTTTTTATTTATCTTCCATCATTCAAATTCTCTCCTATTTCAATTTTTGAAAAAAAAATCACCAAAAAATTTAACTTATTTGTTCTTCAAAACCTAACCATCTTCTTTATTTCCTCTTATTTGTCCTTCAAATATTAGTCATCTTTCTTATTTATTCTTCAAAATTTGCTACTGTTTCCAGACAGAAATATGAGAAAAAATTTGAAAAGAAAGGAACAAAAAAACTGACAAGGAAAGGGAAGGATAAAATTTGGGAAAATTCGAAAGAAAACTGAAAAAAGAGAAAGGGATAAGAAGGAACAGAAAAGAAAGAAGAGAAAAAAAGGAGAAGGGATTATTGCTGAAGGAAAGTGCAAACGATATTTTTGAAAATAGAATGATTTGACTCAAGGAATTGGTGATCTTTAATTTCATTCTAATTCTGAACCTTTGATATATATCATTATTTGACAACATTTTTTTTGAGTTCTATTTAAATTTTAGCTTGATCTTGCAATCGTATTGTTAAATTAGATTGGTTCAATTGTGCATTGCCTTGTGTTGGCTTACATTAGTTCTCAAAGAACTATGAGGTTCAAAAAAGGAAAAAGGTTGAGTGATGAAAACAATTGAGAACAATTGTTACACGTGAGGTAGTAAGGTTACTTTTATCACTAACTTCTTATAGTGTCAACATGAAAGGACAAAAAACATAATCCTATAAATGAAGAAATTGATCAGACAAGAATGATGGAGGTCATGATACAATATTTTTAACAACTTGGAAAATATGATTAATGAACTTCATGATCAGTTAGATGTGCATAAGGATCAAATTACACAAATACAACAAGTTATACAACCAAACCAAAGAGGAGATCACCAAAGACAGTGTGCTCTTGATGATGATGGGCATGATGAAGAGAAAGATAATGAAGCCTTTGTTATAAATTGGAGAAGGCATAGACGAGTTCGGATTGGAGGAAGAATAAATGAACGAGAAAGGTAACAAGATAGATATAGTACTGATCGAAACACAAGTTCAATTAAATAATCTCTCTACCTTCCAATGTAAAAGTGATCCTGATGTCTATATTGAATGGGAACAATGAGTAGAAACTATGTTTGATTGTCATAATTACTCTCAGGAGAAAAAGGTTAAACTCATTGATGTATTTTTTGTTGATTATGCTATCACTTGATGGAATCCATTAACAATTAATAGGCACATAAATCGAGAACCTCCAATTTAATATTCGAATGATATGAAAATTATATTGAGAATAAGATTTGTTCCTCCATCGTATTATCGTGACTTACGTATGAAATTGCATTCTATGTGTCACACCCAACTCCGTGACTAAGTTTTAATCTTAATTATTGTAATTCTTAATCTTATTTAATTATTTTAAAATAAATTTTGCAAAGGCTTCGCATTTAATGATGTCACTTATTAATACAAATAACAAATATAATTGTATTAAACAAATTTTAATAAAAACATATAAAACATATCATTCACGTGTCATCGCTCATATTTCACCCGCTACCCAATATATAATACTCTCAATAGCTAGGTGTCATATCACCTCACAAATTATTTCTAATCGCCATCTATTACACCACTTATGTTTATATAATACATGCATGCTTTCAAGAACAAAAGTGCAATAAAAATAAAAGTTCTTCGACAGTTCGACCTCTTCTATATGTATCAAAAGCAAGTTTCAAGTCGACTCAACTAGAGAACTTAGAATTATCTAAAAAATTCAACAAGGATAATGTAAGTAACAATCATTTGCTCAGTGAGTCAATGATCATGTGTCAATACGTATCCATGAGTCAATACGTATCCATCTATGATCATGTATCATATATTTAAGCAGAGCTTCATAATCAAGAGTCTCGGATATGCAGAGCAAATCATGGATCAATACATATCCCTCCATGATTGTGTGTCATATAGTTAAGTAGAGCTTCACAATCAAGAGTCTCAAATACGTAGAGCAAATCATGGATCAATACATATCCTTCCATCTCGGATACGCAGAGCATATCATGGGTCAATATGTGCACGAAAAGCAGCCCCCAAAGGGCAAAGACACCCGATATACACCCCAAAGGCTTCATGTATATCGAATGCGATCCCAAAGACCTTTTTCTACCATAATGGCTAATTAACACATGGAGTATAACAATATCAAAATACAAATGTCATAATCACATATCGTTATCTGGTAAAATTTATTTTAAATTCACAAGCATTGTTCCCTGAAAACATTTTTTTTTGCTATAAATACCATAAATAAAAGAACTATATCATTTTACTTTGTTGTAAATTTACCCACTCAGCTTATACTTTATTCTTTCAAAGGAGGTCTACTAGACCTTTCTCATTTCACTTGTGGCTTGATAGTTTCCTACAAGTAATAATGCTATTTCACTTTCCAATCACAAATAGTATGCAATGCATTCTCATGATGCATGAATCTTTATGTAACTTAAAATTCATATAATCTCTTCTGGTACTAATATCTAACTTCAAATATTTATATTCATAGTATATTTCACACTTGGAACTTCTCAATCGTCCATATCTTAACTAGGTGCTCTCTCGGGATTCCAGATTGAGTGTATGTCAATAAATAATTCATAACTTTTTTAATCCTAAGTGAAAATCTTATGATTATGGATAAATTAGAAACTAGACTTACTAAGGTTTCCAACTCCCAAGTATCCTTAACTAATTCCAAGTGAGTAAGTAATAAAATTCAAGGCAATCTGACCTAGGGTTTGTGTTCTAGCAGACTGTGTATCACTGAATGATTAATTGATATCTTTAACAATACTTATCCATTTGATGAGATCCTAATTTTCTTCAAAACTATACTTCAGTTTACTTTAGAAATAAAAATGGTAGTATTTAACCTCCTGTATGACCTTCTAACAAAAATAATCATCTAGGTCCATGTTCTCTCACTGTCTTGAAACCTGACAGCTACGAAATGAAAAATTCTTTCTCCATGTATACAGGTCTGAATTGGATTATTCCACTTATCACCGAACCATTGTGAAGTCTGAGTTAACATATCTAAATGTCAAACCCTAATTCTATTTACCCTAACCATGCCCTAATTGACAAGGCAGACCTATCTTTGACTCAGGACAGAGTGAGCGACCCTTGAAGGTAGGTTAACAACTTCTTATATAAAAGTCAATTTTTAGTTATTTCAGAGGCCACAAAAATCTAACTTCGAAAGGATGGACCATGTAAATTTTCATAATTTATGGAGAACTATCCATGAAGAGATGGTCATATGAAAATGAAGGTCAATTTCATATCAGAAACCCTACCTTAACCAAGCGACCTTGGCGAATTTGCTCAGGCGGTTCTGCTGGGTTTTTCCCCTAAAAATGTTTTAGCTCTTTGAGGTAAGATTATTTAATTTAGATTTTTTTTTCAAATTTTTAACACATCATATGACAGTTTGAAAAAATCATTTTCTAAATAGTTGGTGAGCATCTTGCTTGAGCTGCTTAAAACCCTATTGGTCAAAATAAAGGTCCAATCATATTATTTTGTTAAATATTAGTGTTAAATCTCTAATTAACCTTAGGTAGTTAAACATGTTTAGTATAATATTTACAAATATTAAAATTTATTCCTAATAATCTTATATAATTTCTTTATAAGCTTATCGATATTAATTATCATTATACTTTAATCCAAATGTTATTTACTACACACAAACTTGACTACATAATAATTTAAACTAACTTAATATGCTAATTAGAATCATTATTATGGAAAAAATGACATGTTTGGAGCACGTCCGTGACACAGTGAGGCAGGGATCAAAGACTATTGAGGAGTACTATAAAGAGATGAAAACGACACTCATCCGTGCCAACATAAATGAAGATCTTGAAGACACAATTGTAATTCCTCCTTTTATCTTTTAAAAAAAATTCATTATCTCCTTTTGTCATAAATATTACATCACACAAAGTAAAAAAATTGCTCCCCCTAAATTTATGCCTATTTTTAAATATGAAATTAAATTATCTATAGGTTACTAAAGCCACAGGTTTCAAAAAGAAATTGTGTTAAGAATAAAAAATATCGTATAAAACTTTGATACAATAATGATATCAAATGATATGTCAAATTAAGGTTGGAAGATTTTAACATACTCCCCCTATCACTATGACCAATGTTCTTTCAAAGAAATGATGGATTTGAAATTTGAAAGATCAAAAAGTAGGCTTTAATCACTTAAGAACCTAAAGAATTGCAAGAGTATACTCAAAGATATTTTTACCATTACCTTTGTGCCGTCACATTTCCATTCATCCTTTGCTTTACATGTGAGGCACACTTGAAAAATAATTATGTAACATTTGGTACCCAAATTACTTTGGTTCCTATTTTGTTAGAAAATGTTTCTTTCGGAACCCAAATCATGCCACATGTTGTTTTTCTTATTTTGCATTGATATGCGTAATGACAATAAAATTCACATGTAAAACATTTGAAATATGATTTTCCATTAAAGGGATGATTAGATTTCCAATAAGAGTTTTCATTTCCAAAGTATCTCCTAAGATTATTTTTCATTACATGGAAAATAGTCTTATTTTGTTAATTTTTCATAAGAGTATTTTCCTTTTACTTTTTTTTCTAATGAGCATGCTAGTTTTACGATTTCACATGCATGTGTAACTTGCAAAGAATCAATTTCATTTTTCAGGTTTTCATTTTCCACAAAATATGTATTCTTTTCTTCTTTTAATTTTTCAATCTCATGTATTAATTTTTCATTTTCCTCTTTAATTGGAAAATATTTTTTATAAGAGAGGAGAGTTATTTATTTACATCTAAAGAAAGGATTTCTTCGAAAGAGTTTGATGAGTCATAATTTGAATTTGAAGCGTTAGAAGTTACCTCATCATTATGAGCCATTAAGCATATGTATGTTTCATCACTTGAAGAGCTTGATGATTCACTTGTTTCATTTGACTCTTCATATCTTTTCTTTTTCCCTTTTTGAGATGTCTCTTCTTTATGTTGTTTGTGTGCTCTTCAGGTTAGCTTCTCATTCTTCTCTTTCTTTTTCACCAACTTGAGATATTTATCAAGTTTTCTTGTATAGCGAGCGAGTCTTATTTCATCCACTTCCTCTTCACTTGAGTCTTCTTCTTTTTCATTTTCTTTTAATGACAATATTTTCTTCTTGGAGGCTTTTTCTTCTTGATCTTCTTGGATTGAGATCTCATAGGTTAGAAGTGAATCAATAAGGTCATCAAAATTCAATTTGTTCAGATCTTTTTCTTCAATCACGGTCCTCTTCGTATGTCATTTGGAGGAGAGAGACTTGATAATCTGAGGGTTAGTTCTTGGTTCACCCAAGGAGGCTAAACCATTCATAATATCATTAAACCGAGCAACTATATCATTTATGGATTCATTATCATACATTTTGAAAGAATCATATTGATTATTTAAAATATTCAATCTAGATTCTTTAACTTTATTGGTTCCTTCATAAGTAGTGATGAGTTTATTCCAAATTTCAGTTGCATTTTCAGAATTAGAAATCTGATTAAATTCCATTGAATCCAAAGCGCAATAAAAAAATATTTTTGGCTTTCCAATCGAGTTTTTTAAAAAAAAATTATCTTTTGGCAGAATCTGTAGGTAATATTTCATGTAGATAATAACATTTTTCAATGATCAATGTCCCACATGTCAATATTAATAGAACAAATGTATGCTTGAATTCTAATTTTCCAATATGCAAAATTTGTTGCATTTAAAAGAGAGGACGACTAATTGATTATCATTCGGCAAAACTAAATCCACTTGATGCCATAGCTCTTAAGATGGTTAAATCTTAAAACAAGATGATTAGATCTTAAAATGATTAGATCTAAAAATGATTAAATCTTAAAATAAGAGCTACCCGCTCTGATACTAATTATTGGATCCCAAAGGGCGCCAAGAGAGGGGATGAATTGGTGATTAAATCAAAAGTATCGATTTCACGAAAATCATCGTGCAAACTTAAAACCGATTCAATAATCAACACAAATCAAATCACACGATATGAGAGCGAGAGAGAGAGAATTCAATTACATTGCACGCGATGGTTGTTGACGAGGTTGGACCACACCTTAGCCTGCGTCCCCGCTCCGACTTCTCGACCTCGAGACCGTCGAAGATATCACTAGAACTCTTCTTTTATTTCAAATGGGGTAAGGAAGAAAAGCCCTTTACACCACCGCCTTTTCTCAGCTTCGAGAGGTAATGCTCACCACTCCCCCAATGAAGCTAATATTTTCTCTTATTGCAATCTCTTTACACAGGAGCTCTCTCAGTATTTTTCTAAATAAAGTCTTTCTCTCGTTTACAATGCTAAGCTCACAAGAGGAGAAGAGAGAAAGAAGAGCAAAGTTAAAATAAAAACTTCAAGGCTTGGATGAGTGCCTTTGTTTCTGTCTTTGCCACTCCTTTTATAGGCTTTAGTATGTGAAACTTTCGTACAAAAGTTATTCTATAAATTTCTTCTTCAAAATTGACCGTTACTATTCATTTGACCCGGAGGCCGGTCGACCACACATATGGACCGGTCTATGTGGGCGTTGGGCGATTTCTTCAACTTCTGTGCTTGATCGGTCGACCGGATCATCAATCGATCAGACGACCGGTATTGCCTCGGTATCAATTGGTGTAGGCTCAGTTTTGATCGATCGACCGGCATCTCCATTCGGTCGACTAGTATTGTCTCGACCGGCCTTCTTTGTTTCAACCGGTAGCTTGACCGACCAACACTTTTTTTAACATAACTTTTTGCACAATTATCCAAATTAGATAATCTTAGATTCTATGGATAGCTGACATAATTTTCTACAACCATAATGTAATAAAATCATAGTCAATTATTTAATCAAAATTAGTGCATAAAGTTATCCTTTTTCCTTTAAACTTTTTCAACATTTAGTTTTCATCTTTCGAGGTTTGTATCACTAAAATATAATTTTATATGACATTAAAACCTTGTTCCAACACAGAGTTTTCCAGTTATAGTATGTAAATGTCTTGCAATGTGATGTCATGATCTTAACAGGATACTACATGATTTGCATATTCATTTCCATATAATAGAAAAATAGACATATGCATGCCATGCACTTATGATGATTGTTAATTTTACATGTCTTACCATGCTTTCATATTATATGCATGATGAAAAATTATTGTTATTACTTCACCCTTTATCAGATTTTCTCCGGAATGATCGTTACATACATCGGCAATGATGTGTACATTTTGATGTCGCCTTCTGACAAGAGATGAGCATTGTCTCCAAGGCTTAGCTAGCCTACTGTGAGGGCAATGACATAAATTCTAACTATCGAAAGATATAACATAAAAAGAGCCAATGGGTGAATCGATGGATTGATGCCTATGAAAATGGAAGTTCGAAAAGGTTATGAAACAACCCTGAGGAAAGTAATGAGGTAATGGTAATCGTAAGTGGAAGTCACTTAATGTGCCTATGGAATTGTATGATTGTTATGAAAGTTTCCATACTTAAAGTATGATGATGGATAATTTTACATGTCTTACCATGCTTTCACAGTATATGCATTTCTTGTTTCCATTGGTTCATTTCCATTTTAATATTTATTTCGTTATCAGTAGTTATATCTAACTTTATTTGTTTAGATTCATAATCAGAAGAAGTAGAAGACAAACAAAAAAAGGTTAAGGGGAATAATTCATTGAGCAAATAGAAGTTCTTCAATTAACTGAAACTTATAACTTAGAGTGATTATTCAAACAAAAAATACTTTTATTATTCTGGTTGACAGGCGAATTAAATTTTTACGAATATAATATCCAAACCCTTATTTATTACCTCATTAGTTTATTACCTCATCAAAATTTTTATTTTTTATTTTTTATTTTTTAATTTTTATATTTATATATATATAAATATAAAAAATATTGTATTATTCAGAAATCCCATTGATTACTCCTTTCTTCTTGCTTCGTCCGCGTAAGAGTTAATATTAGGGAAGAATGGTAGAGATTATGAATCAATCAATAAATACCATTTATTATTTTATGGATCTCAATTTGCCATTATATACAGAAATTAGAATTCTTTTTTCTCGAGCCGTATGAGGAGAAAACCTCCTATACGTTTCTGGGGGGAGAATGGTTTATCTACATCTATCCCAATGAGCCATCTATCGAATCGTTGCAATTGATGTTCGATCCCGAAGAGAAGGAATGGGGGTTGCATTGGGATGTGCTTGCTCCACTCACATGATTCTCAATCTAAGGGAAGAATACATTTCCTAATATAGTTTTAACAATGTTACAACTTTCATTGTGTAAAAAATGTATATTAACTTTTGTATATTTCTAGGATAATGTTGGACTTCTTATTGATCAAAATGGAAAGCTCCTACAAGATGCAAGGATTTGTTGGTCTGAGGTTCCTGCATCTGTTGTTATTCAAAAGCCATACGTAGTGGCTAGACTACCAAGGTACGTAGACAGGGCGGAGCCACATGGGTGCACTTGCATCCATTGAAATCTTTGTTAAGTAATATCTAGTCATTATAGTGTTGGACCTAAGTTTTAGAGATATATAAAATTATATTTTGATGATACAAACCTCAAAAAATTAAAGTTAAAATGCTAAAAAAGTTTAAAGAAAAAGGGATAACTTTATGCACTACACTTTATTAAATAATTAACTATGATCCTATTAGATTTTTTATTAGTCTTAAATATCAAAGTTGTAGATAATTCTATTAGTTTCCATAGAATAAAAAATCATCTCATTTGGATAACTGTGCAAAAAATTATGCTTAAAATAGTGCAGGGCGGTCGAGCTGACGGCTGAAAAATTAGTTGACCGATCAGGAACACAGGTCGACCGGTCCAGAATATCGGTCTACCGGTCCAGAGCACAGGTCGACCGATTAATGCAAAAAATGGTTAATTTCAACCAGCAAAATGTCGATACTGTACCGATCGACCGGTCCAAGACACAGGTCATATTTTTCATAAAAGAAAGTGTACCAGTCCATCGGTCCATATGTGCGGTCGATCGACCTCCGAGTCAAATGAATAGTAATGGTCAAATTTGAAGGAAAAAATTGTGGAATGATTTTTGGATGACTTTCTCATTTGCAGAAGCCTATAAAAGGAGTGTCAAAGCCAGAAGAAAGTGCAATCATCCAAGCCTTGAAGAAAAACTTCAAGTCATCGAAAGAATACATTCTTCTTGAAGTTTTCATTTTTAGTTTTCTCTTTTTCTCTCTTCTTCTCTTGTGAGCTTAGTTTTGTAAAGAGAGAAATATTTTATTTAAAAAAATACTGAGAGAGCTCCTGTGTAAAAGAGGTTCAAAATCTTACCTCTTGAGCGAGAAAAAAGATTAGCTTCCTAGGAGGAGAGGTTGCCTTGCCTCTCGAAACGAAAAAAAAGATGGTTGATATAAAGGGCGTTCTTCCTTGCCCCATTTGGAATTAAGGAAGAGTCTTAGCGGAATCTATGATTGTTTCGAGGTTGAAAAGTTGAAGCGGGGACGTAAACCAAAGTGTAGCCGTATCTCATCAACAACCACCGTGTGTCTGCGTTTGATTTTCTCTCTCCCTCTTCCTCTAATATTGAATTTATGATATGAATTGTAAAGGATTTGAGAATCGACTTTAAGCTTCCACGACGGTTTTTGTGAAATCGATATTTTTGAATTGAACACCAATTCAACCCCTCTCTTGGTGCCTTTTGGGATCCTACACTTCTTCCTTGCCTTAGTGGATGCAACAATATTTTTATTTCTAGAGGTCGCACGTTCGATTCCTTCTAGGCTAATTATCAGCTACTTTTGCCATCAAGCTAAACCTTTTTATCATTTTTCCTTTCATACTTTCATAAATTTAGTGGATGCAACACTATTTTTATTTCTAGAGGTGGCACGTTCCATTCCTTCTAGGGTACATTATCAACTACTTTTGCTATCAAGCTAAACCTTTTAATCATTTTTCCTTTCATACTTTCATAAATCTAAAAATCATATTTCTTTTTTATTCTAAGTATCCTTATCAAATTCTATTAAAATTTATTATTTTTTTTATTGTTAACACTATAAAGTATCATCTTTTTATTTTTATCATCACATATTTAAATGTAATAGTTGCAAAGTCATATAGTATCAATGTTCTTCGTTCCGATTTTTTAAAATTTTGCCATGTGGTATTTTTATATTTTTATTTCTTATTTCATATGCAGTAAAGTTTAATGATAACCTTTAATATGATCATTTTTTTCTTCTTTTACCAAATATCAATATATATTTTATTTGAAATAAATCTCATATAAAAGATTATAATTAACATAAAAAACATAATGACAACAATTATATTATTGATATTTGAAATTATGTAAATTTTTTATTTTTATATAAAGCAATTTTATTCATCATATTTAATTTAAATTTTTATATTATTTAATTATATTTTATAACGTGCACTCACTTATAAAAATTTTTGACTTCGCCACTGTACGCAGAGGTAAGTCATGGAAGCTTTCAATAACCTGATCGATGTGCTGTGATATAGAACGGAATTTGATAGATCATATTGGAAATCATTGTAGATACGGTCTCTGAGAGCTCCTTATCAGTTGGTTCAGAGGACTACGTGATGTTACGCTCCTTGTTCAAAGCAACAATTCTCTAATTGTTGCGTTAAACAATGCTGTTTATGGTCTGATACCTGTCCCTCTTGGTGCCCAGGTATTTTTTACGATCTATGTAACTGTGATTGTTCTCATGTTCCATCAAACCAATGTTGACTACTTATGTAATATCCATGATCTAATCCATATTGAATTCTATATTATAAGATTATAATCAATTGAATATATGTGGTGTAGTATATGTTGTCATGTCACGTAGTGATATAATAAGAATTTATAAAATTTAATTAAAATACTAAAGTATGATTAATAATTATATTATGATAAAGCATATTTTTTTATGATTAACTATGCATGTGATTTGTTAAGATTCGATTTAAGTCTAGTGGACCAATCAAATGTCGCCAAGTGGCATATGAAAATATATATGTCTGTGTAACAAACATTAATATATAAATATGTGAATAAATTACATGGATTATATTATACTAATTAATATTAATTAAGAATGAAATTAATGATTTTTAAATGTTAAATTTTAATTGAATAAGAATTTCAACTCTTGACATGCAAAGCTGCCAGCAAGCTGGCAGCTTGCCACCTCATGCTTAGACTATTTTTTCAACCGACCTATTCAAGTGATAAAAATCTGAAATAATTCGTATGTTCTTATCCTTCTCTCTAGACAACACAAAAAATTTCAAACCAGACTCCTTTCATAGATGTTGAAGGAAATTCGAGAAGGAAGATCATTAAAGGTGAAGATTCTAACCCTAGATTGATGGTGTCCTTTTTAAGATTTTATTTCATATAAATTCGTCCTTAAAAATTATGAAATTTAACTTGTAGAATGATCTCCGAGTCTAGTGTACATGAGATTTGGAATCATGTTAATAGGAGTTACGAAACGAATGTTATGCCATCAGGATTAAGGTACTATCACTCTGTCCGCCAAAATAGCTACCCGAATTTGTAAATTATGTATTAAATCCAATATATCGTGGAATTATTAGATAATTTAGGGTGTTATATATATTAATGTTGGGTCTCATCGACAATTGAAATCAGTAGAAAATGATAAGTGTAGCGAAAGTGATAAATATTTTACCGAACCTTACTTAATCTATTAGGATGGAGCTTAGGGAAGATTATGCTAGTAATGATTAAATTTATTATGCTCAGTATAAATAGATATAAATTCAAGTAATTTTTCGAGTTATACCCTAGGATGTCTGCTATTTGGGAAAATTAAAAGTACTAGAATATGGAATATTTATTATTTTATATAAATCATAAAATTAAGGTTACTCAGCCTGTCAGAACATAGAAACAACATAAAAGTTAGGCTGAATGTTGATTTTCATGAGAGCAAACCGTAATAAAATAGGATATGAAACCTTTATAGATTAATGTCTATGTAATGTAAAAGTAAAAAAAATTAGAATGATGTCATTTGATTATGTATACCAGAAGATATGGATTTTTCTTTACTATGTGCACAATCTGTCATAATATTAGGTTAATCGTTATGTTTAATAGTTAAAAAAGTAAATGTTTAAGGTTCCTATACCATTTCAATTAATTGTGTTTCATATGTGATAGACTTCTGTTCAGAGCATGGAAGTGATGTGTTTCTTATTATTATTGTATAGGAGTAGAAGAGTAAATTAGTGAAAAAAGGAAAGGAAAAATCTTTTGATAGCTCTTATATGTAAGTTGATTTCTCCTACTCTATGTTTTCACCTCTTTTGAATTCAGTGTGACATCAATTATTATATGTATTGAATATGTTTTATAATACTATGAATTGATTTTGAGAAATGCAATTATGAAAAGTATATGATATGATCTGAATGGATTGCGGTGAGTGCAATCTTATTCATTTTGAAATGGTGTTGGATATGATTCATCTTCTGATAGTCAGAAGATATTTGTTATGTAATGAATCATGCATCGACATCCATTTGCATTTGCATATATGATGGTTGGAGCTAAGTGCTACATAGTTGATCACGATGGGAGCCACCTCTAGAATCCAATCCATCATTCTGTTTTCCAGTAATGGGATGAGATAGGCTGGGGCTAAGTGCCATGTGGAGTTAAGTGCCACATCGTGAGTAGTCGCGAAGGTGGCCACCTCTAGAATCCGTAGGGGCCACCTCTAGAATCCGTAGGGGCCACCTCTAGAGTCCACCTATCATTTTATGATTTATTTCCCGAAAGGGATGAGGTAGAATGGAGCTAAGTGTTACATCGTTGATCACGATGAGAGCCGCCACCTCTAGAGTCCACCTACCGACCACTGGCCAGTTGGTGATCCGTGCATTCATATGAGGGTGTTGCATTTACATACACATGTTTGATATGTTTAAATGACAATGAATGTAAATTGAGTGCAATGCTTTTAATTGGGATATATATGGTAAATGTATGAAGATATTGACTTTGATATTATGATTAATGCATGTATTTTTATGTCTTCTCGAATTTATTAGTTGATAATACATAGGCTATGAGTTATCAACTTACTGAGCTATTTTTGCTCATAATGTTGTTTCTAATATTTTTCAGATCAGTATAGCTTCTTGAATTGAGCGAGCTCATAATCTTAGCAGAGATAACTCTTTCGATGTAAAGGTATTGAGGGGAGTTATTATTCTCGTGTCCTTTTTTTAGGATGTCGAGAGAGTTGGTCGAGTTTATTATTTTTGTCAAAATAAGCTGTAACAAAAATAAATTCATCTTGTATAATGTACGACTTAAGGAGTATCAGTTTGCTCTGAAATGATCACATATTGTGTAATTTATTTAATGATATACATTTTACTCTTATGTTACATCACGTTTCGACATTTCTTCATAATTTTATTTGATTGTCCGTAATGAGTCGCGAACTCTAGTTTAACTCGTGGGTTTAAATCGAGGTCGTGATAACTTGTGTCAAATTATTGGCTTGGTCGGTGCTTTTCTCATAGGCATGGCAAACTATATACAACAGACAAAAATGTTCTTTGAACTTGTGAGATATCTTCTATAAAATGATCAATCTCCAGTATTCACTTATTACTTTCTGTTTAATATAGGACGGTTTCATCGTGTATGATTATGAGATGTAAGAAAAGCAAAACATTTTCTTTGAGTCGAGCAACATCATGGAAATTTATTTGATCATGTAACATTTCATACCGAGTCTGAAACCTCTGTACAGACCCTGTACTGTTATAAAGTGTACTAAAACAATCTTTCTGTGAGTAACTGATGTTTTAATGGTAGGTATTCCTCTTGCGTTAAAACTTTCTCGCATGTAGACTTGAAGTGGAAAAATGTGCCTTGTGCAGACCTATGTATGCACTTTTTAATATCCATATGTATAACTTGGAATTGCATAAAGATCAGTTGCATTATGTTGGTTTTTCTTGTCTATGCGAATCAAAATAGGAGTCTGACAAAGAGTAAAAAAAAAAAGGAAAGATAAACCTGTCCGATGAAGACTACTGCGAGGTAAAAAAAAAAAAATCCGTATTAATGTTGAAACCAATCCGAGAGGGAGAATGAGTCGAATCCGAATTGAATTACTACAGTATTAAAGCTATAAAAGAACGTGCGTGGACTTGGAACAAAGGGAAGTGCGCAACATCAAATCGTTTCCACCGAGAGAGAGAAAGAGAGAAGAGAGAGAATATTCGGAGTTCATTTCGAGAACGAGTTCTTATTCGTTCTCGATGAAACTTCAGACATTACTTCTCAGCGGTCTTCTCATCTATTTCTCATATTTTGGTGAGATCGTTCTGACTTCTATCCTCAATTTCGAGAGACTTTTATTCTATGGCATCCAAGATTAATTCTTGAGATTATTATTGTAATCCTCTGCATAGTTCAGAGAAGATATTTTGTAACCTACTATTATTTCATAGTGAAAGATCGGCTGCTTGCTCTCGTGATTTTTCCTCTCACGTTCAAGAGTTTTCCACGTTAATTCTCTGCGTCTTTGTCTGATTTAATTCCGCTATATTATTATCATCATCTATTATTATTGTGCGCATTATAAAGGGAAAAAGAAGATAATTTCGCAATTATCAGTTCAGCCTTTTTTCCAATAGTGGTATCAGAGTCTGGTTAGGAAGTGCACATTATAATGGAGGACAATAATACCCCCAGTCGGATGCCTGTGCTCACAGGAACAAATTATTTTATCTAGAATCCTCGAATGAAGAATTACTTAAATTGTAGAGACCTTTATGATCCAATCGAAGGTGATGTTTCAAAGCTCGAAGACATGAATGATAAAAAGTGAGGGAGGATCAAGACTAAGACAGTCGCACAAATCCAACAATGGGTCGACGACAAGGTGTTTCATCGTATCACAAATATCGATGAACCCGACGAAGTGTGGAAAAAATTGCAAAAAATGTATGAGCACAAATTGCCACAGAATAAAGTGCTATTGATGAAGAAACTTGTTAACCTGAAGTACAAGGATGATCATTCTGTTGCAGAACATCTTGACAGTTTTCAGGAATTAATTAACAAGTTGTCCTCAGTAAAGATTATGTTTGAAGATGAGATCCAAGCACTACTACTACTGAGCTCATTATCTGATAGTTGGGAAACGTTTGTTATCTCTCTAAACAACTCTGCTCCAGGTGGACAACTATCTTTAGAAACTATCAAGGATAGTTTGTTCAATGAAGAAACGAGAAGGCAAGAGCAGAATCTCAACAATAAATCAGAGGCATTCATCGTGAAAGATCGTGGGAGAAATAAACACAGAAACTCTCACAGTCACGATAGATCAAGATCAAGAGGCAAGTCGAAGTCCAAAAAAGAAGTCACATGTTATCATTGTGGCAAGCCAGGACACTTCAAGAAGGAGTGCAGAAAATTAAAGCGTGATCAAGTCACATGAAGGGTCAGAAGATACTGAAAAGGAGAAGAAGAGCAGTGGTGGAAACAACGTTGCAGTGGCTACATTAGATGATGTATACTTTCTTACTCAAGAAGAGGAACAATGTTGTGAGTCAAGATTCAGTTTGGATCTTAGACACTGCAGCTTCATTCCATGTTACTCCTCGCAGAGATGTATTCTCAACATACAGAGAGGGAGCATTCGGGTCAATAAAGATGGGGAACAAGTCGGAGTCCCAAATTGCTGACGTCGGAGACATTGAGTTGAAGACCAATATCGGATGCAAGATTGTGCTCAAAGATGTGAGGCATGTACTAGAGATTCATCTCAACATAATTTCAGTTGAAAAATTAGACGAAGACGACTATGAGAGCAACTTCAAAGGGGGAGTGTGAAAACTCAAGCGATGTTCACTCCTACTGACAAAAGAAAACAAAGATGGTACACTCTACAAGACTAAAGCACAACACTGCACCGATGAGATAAACGTGACTCAAGAGATGTCATCCAGTGAGTTATGGCACAAGTGGCTTGGTCACATAGGTGAGAAAGGACTTCAGATATTAACTCAACGAAATCTGTTACCAAGTATGAAAGACACTTCACTTGACGTATGTGTCCATTGTTTGACTGGTAAGCAAACTAGAGTTACATTTAATAGAACTTCTTCGTCTAGAAGTTCGCACGTACTTGATTTGGTGCATACTGATGTCTACTATATGAAGGATAAAACTCTAGGTGGTGCACTTTATTTTGTTACATTTATTGATGACCATTCTAGAAGAGTTTGGGCTTTTCCTATAGCACACAAAAATCAGGTGTTGGCAGAGTTCAAGAAGTTTCATGCCAAAGTCGAAAGAGAAACTGCAAGAAGCTCAAATGTATTCGGGCAGACAATGACGATGAATACAGAGGACCTTTTGAAGAATACTTCAACACATATGGCATCAAGCTTGAGAAGATAGTTCCCAAGACTCCTCAGCAAAATGGTGTTGCTGAGAGAATGAACAGAACAATCGAAGAACGTGTTAGATGTATGCTTCTACATGCCAAGCTATCGAAGGAATTTTGGGGTGAAGCAATGATGACTGCAGTCGAACTGATCAACCACTTGCCATCAGTACCTCTGGATGGTGACATACCTCTGAAAGTTTGGTCAGGGAAGGATGTTTCATATAAGCATCTCAGAGTGTTCGGCTGTAGAGCATTTGTTCACATCCCTAGTGATGAGCGGTCAAAACTTGACAACAAATCGAAAGAATGCATCTTCCTTGGATATGGAGGTGAAGAATTTGGCTACAGACTCTGGGATCTTATTAACAGGAAGGTTATCAGAAGCAGAGATGTTGTGTTCATGGAACACCAAACAATTGAAGATCTGTCGAAGGACAAAGAGCCAACTACCTTCACTGATTATCTAGCTGAATCGAGTTCAGTTGACGCAACGATAGAAGATGACATTGTTCCAGAAGCTGATCAAGATGATAGTAGCAGTGATAACAGCTCACATATTTCAGATATACCTTCGGATAGTGAAGACAGTGATGATGAGCCACATGTCGAGCATGATGCACCAGTGCAAGAGCCTCAATTGAGAAGGTCGAACAGACACAGACAAGAGGTAAAGCGGTACTCCCCGACAGAGTATGTGTTATTAACTGAAGGGGGAGAACCAGTATGTTTTCAAGAAGTCTTGTCACATGAGCAGAAGGATGAGTGGATGAAAGCCATGCAAGACGAGATGCAATCTCTGCATGAGAACAACACATACAAACTGGTGAAGCTTCCTAAAGAAAAGAGGACACTCAAGAACAAATAAGTGTTTCGACTGAAGAGTGAAGAGAATAATCCACATCCAAGATATAAGGCAAGGCTAGTTGTCAAGGGGTTCAGATAGAAGAAGGGAATTGATTTTGATGAGATATTCTTACCAGTGGTCAAAATGTCATCGATTCGAGTGGTTCTTGAATTAGCTGCTACCAAGGACCTAGAAATTCAACAGCTGGATGTCAAGACAGCTTTTCTCCATGGTGACTTGGAAGAAGAGATTTACTTGGAACAACTAGAGGGTTTTCAAGAGAAAGAAAAATAAAACCTGATGTGTAAATTGCAGAAAAGTTTATATGGACTCAAACAGGCACCTCGTCAGTGGTACAAGAAGTTTGAGTCGTACATGACGCAGCAAGGATACAATAAGACCAAATCAGATCATTGTGTCTTCGTGAAATATTTTTCACATGATGACTTTATTATCATGTTGTTATATGTTGATGACATGCTTATTGTAGGTCGGGATAAAAGCAAGATTGACAGGTTAAAGTAAGAGCTGAGTCAATGATTTTCCATGAAAGACCTAGGCGCAGCAAAAAATATCCTCGGCATGAGAATCACCCGTGACCGAGTGCAGCGCAAACTATGATTATCCCAAGAAACATACATCGATAAAGTCTTGGAGAGGTTCAACATGAAGAACACAAAGGTAGTTACATCGCCACTTGTAGGTCACTTCAAGTTGAGTTCTAGACAGTGTCCGAGGAACAAAATCGAGAAGCAGAAGATGAAGAACGTCCCATACACATTTGTAGTTGGCAGTCTGATGTATGCAATGGTTTGCACAAGGCCAGACATAACATATGCAGTTGGTGTGGTGAGTCGATTCCTATCAAATCCTGGTATAGAGCATTGGGATGCAGTCAAGTGGATTCTCAGATATCTTCGAGGCACGTCTAAGATATGCTTATGTTTCGGAAACGCTGAGCCAGTGTTGGAAGAATTTACCGACTCTGACATGGTAGGAGACATTGATAGTCGAAAGTCAACTTCTGGTTACTTGATGACATTCGCAGGCAATCCAAGTTACAGAAATGTGTTGCACTATCAACGATTGAAGCAGAATATATCGTAACTACTGAAGCAGGCAAGAAAATTCTATGGATGAGACAGTTTCTAAGGGGCTTAGGGTTGACGCAGGAGAAGTACATTATCCACTACGACAATCAGAGTGCTATACATCTGAGTAAGCATTCTAGTTTCCACTCTAAGTCCACGCATATTGATGTCCGATATCATTGGATTCGCGACGAGATGAAGAAAAAGAAATTCTTTCTTCGCAAGATCCATACTAATAAGAATACGTCAGATATGATGACGAAGCCTCTATCGAGAGAGAAGACCGAGTTATGCAGGGAGCATGCAGGCTTGGTGGATTCCTTCGCATAAACAAGAAGGGGGAGTTTGTTGGTTTTTCTTACCTATGCAAATCAAAATAGGAGTCTGACAAAGAGTAGAAAAAAAATGGAAAGATAAACCTGTCCGATGAAGACTAGTCCGAGGCAAAAAAAAATCCGTATTGATGTTGAAACCAATTTGAGAAGGAGAACGAGTCGAATCCGAATTCAATTACTATAGGGAAGTGCGCAATATCATATCGTTTCCACCGAGAAAGAGAAAGAGAGAGGAGAGAGAATATTCGGAGTTCGTTTTGAGAATGAGTTCTTATCCGTTCTCGACAAAACTTCAGGCATTACTTCTCAGCAGCCTTCTCATCTATTCCTCATATTCTGATGAGATCGTTCTGACTTCTATCATCAATTTCGAGAGACTTTTATTTTGTGGCATCCAAGATTAATTCATGAGATTATTATTGTAATCCTCTACATAATTCAGAGAAGATATTTTGTAACGTACTATTATTTCATCGTGGAAGATCTGTTGCTTGTTCCCGTGGTTTTTTCCTCTCACGTTCAGGGGTTTTCCACGTTAATTCTCTGCGTCTTTGTCTGATTTAATTCCGCTATATTATTGTCATCATCCCATTATTATTGTGCGCATTATAAAGAAAAAAAAAGATAATTTCGCAATTATTAATTCAGCCTTTTTTTCCAACACATTATTGACATAATTTTCGTAATTGCACTTTGATAATTATAACTTATCTTCCTTCAAGAAAAAAAAAAGGAAGGAAAAAATCATGCTTCCACTAATTCCTCATGTATGTTTTTTCGGTTCATATGTAACCCGAAGATGGCTGTCAATACAATCTCAGAGCACCTTTTAGTATTTCATTTTACTGTTTGATGCAGGGCAAGCGTGAGATGTTTACTGTTTTTTATTTTTTTGAAAAAATTATACAAGGTTCCACTCCAGAAATGGATTGGTACATCTTCACGAAGATTATTACTATACATAACCTACTATCATTAACTGATTTAAACCGTTATGATTTATTGCATTGTTTAATGTTAGTTAAATTATTGTTGGCCCAAAAAATCGAAAAGATAAAATGATGAACCCCCCTATGGAGGGTGGATCAAATTAATCAGATAACTAACTTTTACTTCTTGGGAACTTTAATTGGTCAAAGTTTATTGACTTGGTGTAGTAATGTATTTTCGAAATCCAAATATTAGGCTGCGTAGTTGACATTAAAAACATATGGCTGACAGCTGTATTTATATTTTTCACAGGTTTGTTAATAATTTTTTATATTTCTTTTTTTTTTTGGCATATAAATATGTTTACTATTTGTTAATGTATTTTCTGCATTATTATGTGCTCATTCCGTAACTTATAGGTCTGGATATCCCAAGAAAGAATATATATATATATATATATATATTATATATATATAATATATATATATAGAGAGAGAGAACACTTGCTAACAGCCATAATTTAGGAATCTAGTTTGTTTCTAATATGTGACAGAATAGAAGAATATTCATATTTAGACTATTCTAAGATCCATAAAAAATCTTGTTACAGAAAATGACAAGTAGATGATAATACGAATAAGAGAGCTGCTCCCACGCACATAACTAGGTTAATAGTAAAGAATAATGTCATAATAAAGGTTATGTTAAGCGGCTTCCTTGTCAGAACTCAATATTCTTTGTAAATGAAAACTGTTTGACCAAATGGTCCCTTTTCATTTCAAAATCCAGCTGTAGTTTTGTGTTTCTTATCCCAATTTTCACACCTTATGCTTCTATAATTCTTATTGGGTGATCGACTTTTTGTCATCCCAAACGATTCCTATTTTTTGAGGGGAAATCCCATTCAATTCTGCAACCTAATCAAATTAATTATTTATAAATCATCATGTCTAGTCTTTCTTGATTTACTGAGGCCATGTTTGGATCCAAAGTAAAAATAATGGTTTTCCTTTCATCGATGGAAAAATTAAATTACAAAAATGGTGTTTTGGTGTTAAATTTGTTGGATAAAAAACCATGGTTTTGGGCTCATTCTAAAGTTTAAAAAATTATGAGG
Source organism: Pontederia crassipes (assembly GCA_030549335.1). NCBI lineage: Eukaryota > Viridiplantae > Streptophyta > Magnoliopsida > Commelinales > Pontederiaceae > Pontederia > Pontederia crassipes. The sequence goes on along the minus strand of CM060186.1, from coordinate 36,083,753 downwards.
TCTCTCCAAATTTTTTTACTATGAGCTTGTGGTGAAAGAATAAGTAGAAGGAGACTTAGAATTTAAAGCAAACACTCTATGGGCGAAAGATTAATGATTATTTTGAAAAATATATTATTATATTATTGAATGTCATATTTATTTTTCTTTCATATTTATAGATAATATTTCAGAAGATTTTTTTATTATTTATTTCCAGATAATTTTTCTTTTTTCTAAGTTTTTAATTTTTTTATTATATATTATTTTTATAATATTGTACCATTATTTTATTTATTTTCTATTTATTTAAACTTTTTTACCATTGTAAAATTTCTGTTATACTTGCATCCAAACAAGTTTTTTACCATGTGGTAAGTCACTTTTTAGAAATTTACTTACCATAAAGTATTAAAATCCATGGGGATATATACTCTTTATTCAAACGGTAGATTCTTTCGTGAAGTTTCTCGTTGTTTAACTTCAGTTGCATCCTCAGACGCCACTCATCATATTTAATGCTGCTTGTAACGCCCGAGGGATTTTAAAAGAAAAAAAATAAAAAAAGAAAAGATAAAATCTGAATAGGAGGAGATAAAGAAATGAGAAATATAAAACCAAATCAAAAGATAAGATGGAAATAAATCAGGGGAAATATATTCCAATAACAACTTAGATTTTCCTCTCTTATAAATATGAGGCCAAGCCAACGAACCAGCCCCTATTTTCCTACAAGCCGGCCCTAGTTGCTCTCTTGCTCATGAGTCTTTTCCGTTCCTTCTCGTCCATGATCCGCCGCCGTCAGCAGAAGACTTGCCGGAGTGATTTGGACAACGACTCACGTGGACAACGAGCCTGGACAGAGGAGAACGGTCGGAATAAAGAAGAAGAGGAAGAACACGAAAAACAAGAGAAAGGACATGGGGTTTCAACTAAAATTTCACAAGGTATGGAACTAGGGTAGATTCTTTCTAGAATCAGGATTTTAGACTTGAAGCATGTTTTAGGTTGTTCCTGATTATTGTATGATATTGGATTGTGCCGGCCATCATCGAAAAAATCGAACGAAACGCGAACTGCGCGTCTGCGCAGTTGCTGCGTAAGAAGAACCCGGCCCGGGCAGGTCCTTCTCCGGACCGAGTTCGTAAGAACTCGGCCCGGATCCGCCATCGCTGCGCTCTTCGAGCTCTGCAAATCGGACGAACCCGGCCCGAGTTGAAGATGACCCGGACCGAGTTCCTTGCACGACGAGCAGTCGGGCAAAACGACGATTCTGGGAAGAAGACGACTTGACCCGGCCCGGGTGTGACCTGAACTCGGTCCGGGCTGTTCTTTGATTTTATCTGGAATGACCCTGTATAACCCGACCCGGGTTTCTGCCTACTTGGCCCGAGTTCCGACATCGATTAGATCAATTTTATGATGTTCAAATTCCTGATTTATGTACTTAATCCTGATCTAAGTCATGATGATGATTATGTTATTTATGCCTTTATTAATAATGATGTCCAACATGATTCATGACCTTATGATCTTATTATGATGACTTAAAAATTACATCCAATCATATTGATGGTGACACCGATTCATATCCATCAAACTGATCTATTTATGATGATGATTATATTTATGCACATCTGATTTCTCTCCATGATCCTATCTTGTAGCTCTGATTATGCCTTATATAACGATGATGATTAGGACCTTTGATCATTATGATTTATTAATCCTTTCCTATGATGACCAAATCTTGATCATGAGGATGATGATGGACGAGTTGAGGCAGACCTCCCCGTGGGTTAAAATATACCCCACTAGAAGTCAAAGATGAATAATAAGATGATGAAGCATATTAATAATAAAATTCCTTCATGATGATTAGTGGCTCTTGCCACACCTTCCCATAATTTCTTGATCTATTATTAATATGAACTAATGAAGATGATTCACTTCATGATTATCTATGCTCATATGATGATTTCTCCTGATCCTTTATATGATGATGACCTCATAATCATGATGATCGGCTTTTGCCTCCTCTACGATGATTTATTTTGATCTATCATGATCTTTAATCTTATGATCTCAAGAAGATGACAATCTATCAACTTCCTATCCATATGCCAAGTTATAGGATCTCTGTTACACATATGATGACGATGATGTTTATTTTTCTATATGATGATGATGATGCCCTTATAATTCTTGTCTAGTATCATGATCTTATGATTATTTCTATCTTACTTCCATACTGAGTTGCAAAACTCATAGGGAGGTTTCTCCCCTGCATGTTCTTAAATGTAAGCCAAGGTCTCAATGATGATGGTGGCCAACGGTGATAGATCGAGCTCGTAGGTGGCTGCACATGATTATCGAGTCCCTTAGATGATGGATAGCTTTTTTCTTTCTTTATTTAGTTGATGTATTAGATTTCCTTTGGACTCCTATGAAGTCAGATATCAGTCTTCCACATTTCAAAGATGTTACTCTATTTTACTTCTAATGATGAGTTAATTATTCCGCATTTATCGATGTTGAGTTGACCAGTTAAAGTCTTATTTTCTGTCAACATGATGTACACATAAGGATGACCCGTAGCGTTTCCGAAGCGTATTCTGCCACGTGACGGGGTGCGATTTGGGAGCGTTACAGTTAGGTATCAGAGCCTAAAGTTAGGGCATTCTCATGTCCTAATGTATGATGTACGCTCCATGTGCAAGTGCCACGAGCAGTCACCGCGCCACTTGAAGTTATGTCAAGTAAGTTTGTCCCTCTTCCATAAGCTAAACGATCAAGATGACAACTCTTGACTCATGATAGTTGGTTATGCTAATATGAGTCTTATTGATCTTTAAGATTCTTTTCTAATGATGATGATTTATGATGAAGTACTTTATGAATATAAAATGATCTCAGGATGTGACAACTGACATGCCTCATATGGCTTTTTCATATCTTTTTCATACCACACTTATATTGTCCATCCTACTAAGATGATGAAGTACTGATTGATTTGATCAAATACCTATCTTTAATCTCATATGTGATCCCCTTTTATATCATTGAATTGATTATCAATCAAAGAAGTACTTTTTTTATCCTGATGTTTAGGGAAGGGTCACATCAAACATAGATCTAGATTGATCTTATAAAGATGATGATTGACATGATTCCATTATCAATCTTATCGAATCATATGTTATCATTATCTACGATGATGAAAACACTCGTAGTGAGCTTGATCCTTATATGACATAAGCTACCTTTAAGGACGATGACCCTATGAAAATAATTTCATACCATAAATATGTACTAGTGGTACAAATGACGATGGAAGATAAAAATCTTTTCTTCACATCGGTTAAAAAATTCTTAGGAGGATTATGATGGAACTCTAGTATCAATTGATTTTCCTCCTAACATGTATAAGTACTATGCAAGAAGAAGAAGATAGTTATTAGTACCTAAACGAACTAAAAGTTATAGTTAAAAGTTGATTGTCATATCGATATCCTTTCAAGCATGACCCTGATTTCAAAGGCCCCATGACACGTGAATTGAAGAGTCAGATTTAATAACTTTAAGACAAGGGGTTTATGAGACCGAGGGTCTCACTTTTAGAATGTTCCATTTTCTTTTACAAAGAAGAAGGATGACTCTACGAAGTTAGAAATTGATTACAAGATGTTAATTAAAACAACCATCAAGACACAAGTGTCTATTACCATGTATAGATTACCTATTTAAGGTCAGGATGTTCTCCAAAGTTGATCTATGGAGTACCAGCAGCTTCGAGTTGTTGAAGAAGATGTAATGAAGATAATTTTCCTAGCAATGAATGATCACTATAAATTGGGTGATGCCATTGGACTAAAGAACACTCCTCAAACTTTTAGGCCCTCATGAACATTGTGTTCAAACTATGCCTAAATTTATGTAGAAAAAGATTGAAGTGTTTATCGATCTTAAGTATGCTTCCTTTTTAGTAGTACCCTAATATGTGACAATGAAGATGACATGAAGTTTTTGAAGGACTCTGAGTTCTCCATGAAGTACTATTTTGGTAAAATGAACTCAGTTACACATCCATTCAGACACAAGTGATATTCGCTAGGCTTTATGAGGCTGCGTATGAAATGATGAAAGAACTTAAGCTTGTGAAACCCAAAATGATGAAGTCCTAAAAAGAACAATATTGGATAAGCAACATAAGTCTGGGTTGAGATCCATTTGGGAATAAGTCTTATAAGAAGAAGTATTAGATGAATGTTATAAGTTTGGGTGGCGATCCATTCGGGATTATACTTTATAAGGAAAAAGTATTAAAAGAATATTTTAAGCCTGAGTTACGATCCAATTGAAAAGTACAAAGAGGTATGATGATGTAACCATACGTCTAGGTTGCTATTCATTTGAAAAGTACACAAATGTATAAGGATGAACAAATAGCAATGACATGAAACATGAAGATATAAAAGTATGTTCTAAGTACTCAGCATGTCAAAGTAAAAAAAAGTAGAACATTAGAAATCGTATGAAAAGATGATCCATGACGTTAAAAGAAAAATTTTATATAAAGATGACCTTACCTAGGAAGACGACAGTCCTATCTAATGATGTCAATACTAATCCAAATGATCATGCACAATGATTATATGATTTATAGTCAATTGTGCCCATTAAGATGAAGACTGTTGATGATGATGGATTATGTTACACTTTGTGATGATCATCAATCTTGTAAATCGATGAACATGATTTGTAACGACACTTATGATAATTTTCTCCCACCATGCTAGGCTATGTCATTGTTGATCCTAATGATCCACATGATGACTATCCTATAATAAAGGAATGATCCTATGATGATGATGCATCTTTTGATGCCAAATAATCAATCTTCTTGATTTTCTCATGATATCCCATGGTTGTATAATCAATCATATCATATGTTACTTTGATGACCCTTAATTTTAGGATCAACGATGATCATGCCGTATGCCCATGATTATGATGATCACTTTTATAGAATTAATCATGAGATAAGATTTTATTTTCCACCCATTGATGCTGATCGATTGTATGTCATTGTTCATGATGACATTTATTGTTAAAAATGATTATGTCATTCGTGAGGTTTCCTTGAGACCTTGTATATGATACTACATACCTACATGTAGGAAGGAGGAAGGTGAGAAGAAATTATTAAGTGCCAAAGAGCTGTGATAGCCAAAATGAATATTCCAAGAAAAATCGAATTGATATAAAGATGATGAAGATAGCTCTAGCACCATAGAAATCTTATGCCACTAAAGACGGATGTAGATAGATCATTAACTTGATGGTCGAGTTGTATTAAAGGTTTTTCCTACCTAAGAAGGCGTTTGATCCAAATTATTGATTTGATCGGAAATCAAGATGTGTCCAAATGATGTCATGACATCATCATGTATTTTTCTCATGATGATCTGGAGCTGACTTTGCTCCCAAATGTCTTAATTGATCCCTTGTGACCAAAAGTTAGGATGCTAAGTTAAGGAAGATGCAAGATGAAACGAGGATTGTCATGACCTATTTAAAGAAGAGTTTACACCCTCATATGAGGCAACCCTCTATTTGACATATGAATGACTTAGATGGCAACACATTAACGTGTTGACTGAAGTAGATTTTTTTATTTTCCAATTATAGCAAACGCAAAATGAAAAGATGAACCATATGATGAAAAGAAAATGTCGACCTTTGCCCTAAGGTACATTATGATAAAAGTACCCATTGTCCCAATGCATATGATGACGAAAGGACTATGTCCATAAGATGATGAAGATGGAACGATGATGAACAAATACCTTTCTAAGTGTGAGATGTACCATCGCACAAATGACTAAGAAGTTTTCTTCTTGTTAGTAAGCTCCTACCCGATGACAAAATTCGAGGATGAATTTTATTTTAAGGAGTTTATGATGTAATGCCCGAGGGATTTTAAAAGAAAAAAAAGATAAAAGAGGAAAAGATAAAATCTGAATAGGAGGAGATAAAGAAAGGAGAAATATAAAACCAAATCAAAAGATAAGATGGAAATAAATCAGGGGAAATCTATTCTAATAACAACTTAGATTTTCCTCTCCTATAAATATGAGGCCAAGCCAAAGAACCAGCCCCTATTTTCCTACAAGCCGGCCCTAGTTGCTCTCCCGCTCATGCGCCTTTTCCGTTCCTTCTCGTCCATGATCCGCCGCCGCCAACAGGAGACTTGCCGGAGGGATTTGGACAATGACGCACGTGGGCAATGAGGCTGGACAGAGGGGAACGGTCAGAATAAAGAAGAGAAAGAGGAAGATGAAGAGGAAGAACACAAAAAAAGAAGAGAAAGGACGTGGGGTTTCAACGGAAACTCCACAAGGTATGGAACTAGGGTAGATTCTTCCTAGAATCATGATTTTAGACTTGAAGCATGTTCTAGGTAGTTCCTGATTATTGTATGATATTCTATGATATTAGATTGTGCCGGCCATCACGGGAAAAATCGAACGGAATGCGAACTGCGCGTCTGCGCAGTTGCTACGTAAGAAGAACCCGGCCCGGGCAGGTCCTTCTCCGGACGGAGTTCGTAAGAACTCGGCGTGGATCCGCCATTGCTGCGCTCTTTGAGCTCTGCAAATTAGACGAACCTGGCCCGGGTTGAAGACGACCCAGACCGAGTTCTTTGCACGACGAGCAGTCGGGCAAAACGACGATTCCGAGAAGAAGATGACTCGACTCGGCCCGGGTGTGACCTGAACCCGGCCCGGGCTGTTCTTTGATTTTATCGAGAATGACCCTGTATAACCCGACCCGAGTTTTTGCCTACTCGGCCCGGCTCCCAACATCTATTAGATCAATTTTATGATGTTCAAATTCCTGATTTATGTACTTAATCCTGATCTAAGTCATGATGATGAATATGTTATTTATGCCTTTATTAATAATGATGTCCTGATTCATGACCTTATGATCTTATTATGATGACTTAAAAATTAGATCCAATTATATCGATGGTGACACCGATTCATATCCATCAAGCTGATCTATTTATGATGATGATTATATTTATGCACATCTGATTTCTCTTCATGATCCTATCTTGTAGCTCTGATTATGTCTTATATAATGATGATGATTAGGACCTTTGATCATTATGATTTATTAATCCTTTCCTATGATGACCAAATCTTGATCATGATCCTTATGTCCTAATTTGGATAAATTAAAAGCTACAAGATAAAAGATGAAAAATGTTAAATGGAGTGCTATTTTATGATGGATTGGTGACGACCAGTTATGGGCTGTCCTCGGATAGTTATGGGCCGACTACGGTCAGTTATGGGCTGACTCTGCCTATTATGATGATGATGATGGACGGGTTGAGGCAGGCCTCCCCATGGGTTGAAATATACCCCACTATAAGTAAAAAATGAATAATAAGATAATGAAGAAGATGAAGCATATTAATAATTAAATCCCTTCATAATGATTAGTGGCTCTTGCCACACCTTCCCATGATCTCTTGATCTATTATTAATATGAACTAATGAAGATGATTCATGATCACTAGCTAATCATTATAGGATTTTATCCCATTTTAGATGCATTTCACTCATATCGAGCCCCTAAATTTCCCAACTTTTGGCCAATTATGCTTAGAATGCATGGATTGTGATAACTATTTGATCTTGCTCATTTTATACTCAATTCCATGTGCATAGAGGTTCTGAAATGCCAAAATCCATTAATAATTAAATTCTATGCTAAGTTATCATTTTTAGGGCAAGTTATCATTACAAATGCATAAGTTGTCATTACTTTAATTGAGTTGAATTCCAATTATTATTCTGCCCTAAATCCATTGCCATCATGAATAAATCATATTTGAATGATCATATCTCAACTTGTGCAAAATTATAAGTCCATTTGAACAAGTTATCATTTTCCAATGCCAAATTATCGTTAAAGGGCAAAACTATCATTTTGATATGCAAAACTATCAAATCTACACAAAGACATTAAGCAATCATTTAATCACTGTCATATCTGATTGCTGTTCAAATTTCATCACATTTGGATAACCACAACTAAATTTATCACAAGTTATCATTTTTAAGGCATTGAGTTATCGTTTTTGGCCCCAAATTATCATTCCTATGAAACCACATTCATATTTGATTTCTGACTTCATTCATCTGTTATCATAATCCCTTTGATGCCTTCAATGCTTTGAACCACTCATATTTGGACACTTTCCATGAAATTTGCAAAGTTATCATTCCGAGTTCCATAAGTTATCAATTCTAATTTGTGATTTTCATTCATGCACGACACCCAATCCTATTTGGTGTTTGAGCTGATATATACCACTGTCTTAATCTTTATTTGTTTAAATTGTATTCAAGGGCTTTGATGTTTGCTGGTGTGGACCTTCCAGCAAGTATAACAAGGTTGCATAAAGAGGAAAAAGTAGGAGGGGACCATCTACTTTTTCTGTCCAAAAAGTTACTACAGCAGTAGGAAATTCAGAGCAGGGACAGATGGCATAATCAGGGCATAGTAGAACATTCTGATGCTGATCAAAGGATGAACATAAGACACATAAAAGCTAGAATTTTTGGAGAGAGAAAAGGGGGCAGACCATTGGAGGGTTTGGAGGAGGGTTTCTGCACCAAGGAGCAAAGGGTTTGAAGCTGGATTGCTGTGCTGCTAGAATTCTGGCCGAGAAGCTTCAAACCAGGATGATTTGTACATGTTCTTCAATCCAGTTTGTATCTAAGTTTGTAAATATGAGGAGCTAAACTCCATGTCTCCTAGGATAGGGTAGTAGTCTAGGTTAATTGTGGATGGATATTGACTGAATTGAATCCTGCACTGTTATCAATTCTGATTTTTAGATTTCTGCATTGAAATGAATCTGTTCTTGTCATTATTAGGTCCTACTTGTATCTACAACTGAGAAGTTGTCATTTGATCTAACCTTTGTTCAGATATGAATTAAGAATCAGTGACAAGTTTCTAGATTCTATTTTAAATCTGATTTCTGATTTCCTGCATTCCCTGAATCTAATTTTTTGATTTCTTTGAATCTGTTTGTCATTGGGGATTTGATTAATTGAGCAACTGAGAGGTTGATATTGGTCCCAATCTTGTTCAGAAACGAATCAAGACACTTTGACAATTCAAGATTCAAACCTGTTTTCCCAATCTGATTTCTGAATTTTATTTCTGAAATCTGCTTTCTGATTTCTTTTGGAATCTGCTTTGCCATTTGAATCCTGATTTCATTCAAGCTACTGAGAGGTGAACTTTAAGGATTTCTTGTTGTCCAGAAATGGATTAAGAAACAATTGGTCAATGCTGAATTCCAATGAACAACATTGCTGAATTTTCATGTGTAATCATTCTTCTGATTTCTGTTTTCTGATTTCTTTGGAATCTAATTGTCATTGTTAAACCCCATTTTAATCTACTATTGAGAGGTAGTCTTAAGACCTTCCTTGAGATTCAGAGATGAACCAAGGAGCAATGGATAATTATTGAGTTCCCAATTTAAGATTGGATGCCTTTTAATTCCAATTAATTAGAGTTTGTGCGGATTTCATTTTCAATTGCAGCCGAGAGATTGATTTCAAATCCCCTTGAAATTCAGACATGAATCAAGGAGCACAAGCACTATTATTGGATAGATTTCATCCCTGTTTAGCTAATTGAAGTGATTTTCTTATTTTGTGATTGCCTTTAAAAGTTATCACTTCAGATTTTATAAAAATGACAAAATCAGCAATGAACTTGAATTGGAGCCTAATGATAACTTGATTTTCAGTGGGGATCCTCTTCTAATTTAACCTAGCTAACAATTATATGATAATATATTGATTATTTCTGGGCCAATTGAGCCGTGAGAGTAGCTATATCCAAGGTTGAATCAGATTTGAACTTTTAATGATAACTTGATCCAATCCATCCATAATTAAGTTAGATGAACCCCAACTTCTAGGAGAACCTTCCTCATTGATAGTTAAACCCTTCTAGCTTCTAATCTAGCATTTATAATTCAGTTTTGACAAATTTCCAAAATCCCAAAAACAGTTATCATTTTGCGCAATTAAAAATCTGTTTTCCAATTCCTTTAATTTCCTATTTTTAGCCACTTAAGTAGAACTAGTCTATATTAGTTTAGGGAGTCTAGGACTTCAAATCACTGTGGATACGACAACTTGCAGCTAGTGTAAGTTACTTGTGCACTTGCAGCTAATGAGTTGGGGAGACCAAAAATTGAAAAATTGCACTTTTTACATAAAATCCAGCAAGTTATCACTACACCCACAATTTCACTATCAATTCACTTTATGATTATCTATGCTCATACGATGATTTCTCCTGATCCTTTATATGATAATGACCTCATAATCATGATGATCGGCTTTTGCCTCCTCCACGATGATTTATTTTGATCTATCATGATCTTTAATCTTATGATCTCAAGAAAATGACAATCTATCAACTTCCTATCCATATGCCAAGTTATAGGATCTCTGTTACACATATGATGACGATGATGTTTATTTTATATATGATGATGATGATGCCCTTATAATTCTTGTCTAGTATCATGATTTATGATTATTTCTATCTTACTTCCATACTGAGTTGCAAAACTCATAGGGAGGTTTCTCCCCTGCATGGTCAAGTTCTCTATCATGTTCTTAAATGCAGGCCAAGGTCTCAATGATGATGGTGGCCAACGGTGACAGATCGAGCTCGTAGGTGGCTGCACATGATTATCGAGTCCCTTAGATGATGGATAGCTTTTTCCTTTCTTTATTTAGTTGATGTATTAGCTTTCCTTTAGACTCCTTGAAGTCAGATATCAGTCTTCCGCATTTCAAAGATGTTACTCTATTTTACTTCTAATGATGATTTAATTATTCCGCATTTATCGATGTTGAGTTGACCAGTTAAAGTCTTATTTTCTGTCAATATGATGTACACGTAAGGATGACCCGTAGCGTTTTCGAAGCATATTCTGCCACGTGGCGGGGTGCGATTTGGGGGCGTTACACTGCTTGCCTGGTTTCAGATTGTGCAGCTTACAACTTCTGGAGTCTTTGAGGAGGCTTTGGCTCTTTGTAAGTTGCTTCCCCCGGAGGATTCAAATCTCCGAGCTGCAAAGGAAAGCTCAATACATGTTAGGTAGCCATTTTCTTCTTTCAACTTGATTGACACCATGGATAGCACAAGCAAACCTGACCTGACCTCGGATCCGACCCGACCCGACCGATTTTGATCGGGTCTGGTCGGATCGGATCAGGTCGGATCATTCCACTTTTGAAGGTTGGATCCAATCCAACCCAACCCGGTTCGAGTTGGGTTGGATCGGCCAGGTCGGATTGGATCGGGTCGGGTATCCGACCACCACTTTTTTCTTTTTTTTTTAATTTTTTTCCTTACTTTATTTAATATAAAATATTATATAATATTTATTTAAAAAGAATAAAATAATTTATTCAACATTTAAACATTTTTTTTAATATTTGTTTTTTTAGTTTTTATACATAATATAAGCTAACAATTAAAAAAATAAAAAAATTGGGTCTTCGGTCGGGTTGACGGTCGAAAAATTTCAACCCGACTCGTTTGGGTCAGGTCGGATCGTCAGGTTCACGGGTCGACTCGACCTGCTGAACACCCTACATTAACTTTGATTCATTATAACATGTTGACTTACATCACAATTGCTAATTATTGATTTAGTTTTTCAAGAGAATAACAAAGGTGAGTGGGACATGGTGCAGATAGTAAGTTTCTTCTTTGTTTACTGGGTGGGGTTTGAACCATGAAGAATATTCTTGCATGAAAAAATGAAACATCTGTGTATGCTTCTTTCCCCTTCTTTGTTTTCTGGGAGGAGGGCACTTAGTGAAATTTATCCTTTTATTTTGACTATTGCAAAAGCAACATACATTTGCTCTTGTCATGACAACAGGTAATAGAGATCTTACATGATACTTGAACGAAGGAGAAATGCATATAATATGAAAGCATGGTATGACATGTAAAATTATCCATCATCATACTTTAAGTATGAAAACATTCATAACAATCATACAATTCCATAGGCACATTAAGTGACTTCCACTTACCTTTATCATTACCTCATTACTTTTCTCAGGGTTGTTTCATGACCTTTTCGAACTTCCATTTTTGTAGGCATCAATCCATTGATTCATCCATTGGCCCTTTTTATGTTATATCTTTCGATAGTTGAAATTTATGTTGTTGCCCTCACAGTAGGCTAGCTAAGCCTTGGAGACAATACTCATCTCTCGCCAGAAGGCGACATCAAAATACGCACATCATTGTCGATGTATGTAATGATCATTCCGGAGAAAATATGATAAAGGGTCATTGAGGGTCGACATGTAACATCATCCACAACTAGGTTCATTATGTCTTTCAATCAACAATCATTAACTTCGCTCAATCTTCATGTTTTAATATAGTTATGTGAGAAAAATGTGCATATGTGTATCTAGATTCCTATACAATCAACAAGCATCAATACATACTATTAATATCCTAAAAATAACATTTATATAAGGCTTCAGTGACAAAAGCACTTAAATGACCGGAATCGTCCCTTCTATAACGGTCATGACTAAACAATCATGACCATGATTTAGCCTTCTCTCGGTTGTGACAATAACTATCTTGGGCGTGATAGAACCCTGCTGATTTGCCCAATTTTCGAAGCTCGTGTTCACGGGCGTGACGGGATCCGTCACGACCGTGATAGTGTTCTAGAAACTCGTCGCCAGCCCGATTTTACATAATTTTTTATCCAAAATTTAGGAAAAACTATATACAATGTTTAGAATCAATCTAGGCTTGTTTTCTAGACATTATGGAATCAAAAGAATATCAAAAAATATACTAAAACATTTAATTTCAAGGATTAAGGTTCATCCCCAAGTCATGAACAATATAAATTTATAAGGCCCTAATAGTTAGATCTCAGCAATTCGAAGCATCTATCCATATAAATACATTAATGAATAGGTAGATCTAGACCTAAAATCAATATGCCCTCAATCACAATCCAATATGAGGACAGGGTATCATCATGCTCTCAATCCAATATAGGAAGAACATCGAGAGAGGAGATGAGGGTTTTGGATTCCCTTTATGTACCTTTCAATCCTTGTTTATTCTTCTTGTCTTTATTCATCTTCTTTCTCTTCTTGGTCCTTGTTCCCTTGGTTCCTCCTCAAGCCTAGCCATCACGTGCACAATGAGGGGGAAAGGGATTAACAAGGAGATTTGGAGTCTTTAAATAGGAGAGATCATAAGGGTTTTAGCCAAAAGACGAAATTGCCCTAATTAAAAATATGGGGCATTACATGCAGTGTTGTAGATCTTAGAGATAAATAAACTAAAATTGATCAAGAATGCTTGCAATTTACAATTGGTCCAATTACAAGATCAAAAGAAAAAACAACTTCATGCTACAATAGAAAATAATTTTCAAAGTGTGCTTACAACTATGAATCAAATTCTCAAGATATTACAAATTTGGCCACACGAAGAATCAACATAATTTGGGCCAAATAAATCATGATTTAATAATATTTATTTGGATTTTTGGAATTAATAATTTATAATTTTTTTGCTGAGAGTTGTAAAAGGAATTGATTTGATTATTTCAAGAAACTAGTTACCTTACTTGTAGGCTAAGTTATGACTTTTTCTCACCCCAAATTCTACTATTTAGGGTCTATAAATATTGATATTTGTTATTAGTAGACGTTTTTTAATCTATTGAAATTTGACTTAATTACTTTTGTTACATTGTTACGAGGGAACTCCTGAAACCCTGTCTTCGGAAACTTTCGCTGTTAATTATAAAGTTGGTAATCTTGTAATTAAACCCATATTTCATTCATAATATTGTGGTTGATATTCCGCTGTCTCAAATTCATTTGATCTCATTTTTTTTAATTATCATACATTATTCCGGTCATTCAAGACCGTATTTTAGTATCATATCAAAATGTTGGATATGCTTAGTATCAAATAAAACTTTTAAATCTTAATGAACATTTATACAAATGATCTAATGAAGCTTTTAAGTTGTTTATGTCTCATGAAATGTTAGGAGAAAAATATTAAATGATTATTATAAAGATGATTAAGAGAATGTATGAAATTCATTGGCTCAAAATTCTTCTAATTGTCTTTGATTTTCAGGATGAATTTGGAATTGTTATATGCAGTTGCCACCTTGATTGATTGATTGGATCACTAATTCCATTATTTATTGCTGTTCAGTTCCTCCCGATCTACCTTTTTGTGCGTGAGTTCATACCACCACAACTTTATCTGTAATATGAATTTGTATATAATTCTTGATTTGCAACCGGCTTTTTCAAAATTTTGCATATATTATTTCTCGGCATAAGTGGTCCTAATTAATTCATAGAAAATAGCTTATTGAAATTGTTTTAGAAAAGAATATCGTTACAAATGTGTAAATCATAATAAATAGTGTAATTAAATGTGGTTAAGATATTTTTATGATTAAGAGATTCAACTGCCTTGTAAGTAAAAAAATAAGATTATTTTCATAAATCTTTCTTAAACTATCACAATTTTTTACATCTTAAACTACGAATTTATTTTTTTATTCCTAAACTATCATGACTTTTTCATTTTAATCATTCTGTCCACTTATATTACATACTTTTTCCATCTGAAAAAAGACTAAATTAGCCCTTGTCACATAATACATTAAAAAATAAATATAAAAAAGAAAAAGATATTCGACTATCGACAGTCGAATATTAATACCTTCACTTCTTCGCCGGTAATCGAACATTTTTCTTTTATTTTTTATATTTATTATTTGATGTATTATGTAATGAAGGGTAATTTAGTTTTTTTATAAATGAAAATGGATAAAAGCAAATGTAACACAAAATGTAATAAAGGTGAACGGAAAGATTAAAGCGAAAAATTCGTGATAGTTTAGAGATAAAAAAAATAAGTATATAATCTGATGTTAAATGTGAAAAATCACGATAATTTATAAGAGATTTATGATAATAACTATAAAATATTTTTATTTAATCCTAAATATATAATGATACAATTTAAGATATATATATATATATGTAAGAATCAGTATTTTTTAATTACAAAATTGAAGATAAATGAAAGAGGAGGACACTACCTCGTCCCAGAAAGGACAAGGTAGTCTCCAAATGCTCTCATTTATTTTCGTGTGTTTATGATAATTGGTTCTTCTGTTGTACTAGTTCATCATCATCATCGTCCGGTTGAAAAGAGTTTAAGAAAAAAAGTAGCTCAGATCACTGCCTTACAAGTTTTTAAACACCAGCCAGGTGAGGACACACGCATGTGATATAATTTGACGTATCCTGAAAATTTTCACACAAAAAAAAAAAGCAATGCCTTGCAGCATATGAACTCCACCTAATTTTGCGTTTAAGATAAGATGATGCATCAAACAAAGAACGAATTCGCAGCAACTTGGTGAAATTAAACCTTCAGGTGGCAATGGTGTCGTGTGCAGATATTCCACCTGAAAACCAATCGCGATGGATGTTGAGAGATCTTGTTCAACAATAGCCGCTCATTTCAAATGCTGATCAAGAATTGTACATGCTCCAGCGCCCAGTACCTTCCACTGTTGTTGTGCCCATTCAAGCATTCTTTGTCGTGGAAACTAGGCCATAACTGATAAAACTAGAATTATAAAATTCTATTTAGATCATATCAAATCATTAATAAACTTGAATGCATAAATATAATAATTTACAATTGTCCATCTCTAATGATCGGTGAAGAACAACTTGACGGAATGGCCTTCCTTAACAACACCAAGAATCTCTATCTTCTCTTCTCAGATGGAAAAAATCAAGAAGATGACAACCTTTCAATAATTCTCCAGAGGTGTGTTTTGAGGACCATAACCATTTATTTATAATAAGCATCCTTTCATGTGATTTGAATTTCTACCCATCATAAAAATTCAATGCACCCTTTGGTCTCTTCACATTATATTCCATATCATAACATATTAATTACTATGCTCAATATATATTGATCACTTTTATTTGGTTCTTATCTTATTTTGATAATATATTAATTGTATAATTTACTTTCATATTAAACTCAATATTGGATATGATCCAACAATCTCCCACTTGGGTTATATATGAAATCATATAATTATATACCATAAGTACCAAAGTGAGCTCAGCTTTATTGTCAAAATCATAATTCAAAAAACAATCTTATTCATCGATATATCAATATAGGATCAAAGTAGTATTTGTCGCAATCATCGCAACTTAACTCGACAATGGTCACGTATATCAATATGATCAATGATAAGATCACAATATGGATGTGAAGCATGAAAGTTACATGCAATGTGATCATACATGTCTACTTTCAACTGGTCCACTTAAATTGAGATCAAATTTAAATAAAAGAGTGAACATAAAAGAAAACTAAATTGTATATATGTTGAAAGCAACAAAACAAAATGTTCACCACATGAGCACTATAATTACAAACTCCCACTGAAACTAAACATCCTGAACCAAAATGACACCCATACTAACAGTGTGCTCGAGAAACACCTTGGGTGGCAATCACTTTATAAGCGGATCCGCAATCATAGAGTTTGTCGCAATATGCTCAACAAACAACAACTTTTTCCTCACTCTTTCTTTAACAACAAGAAACTTGATATTGATGTGCCGGGATTTTGACGAGCTCTTGTTGTTATTGGAATATGCAACTGCTGACTTATTGTCACAAAATAATTTCAATGGTCTTTCAATACCATCTATTATACGCATTCCCGTGACAAAATTTTGCAACCAAATTCCATTATTAGATGCCTCATAACATGCGATAAATTCTGTTTCCATGGTGGAAGATGCAATAGTGTCTTGTTTGACACTCTTCCATGATATAGCACCCTCGACAAGCAAGTAAATGTAGCCCGATGTGGACTTCATGCTATTTTGACATCCAACAAAATCGGAGTCTGAATATCCAATGATCTCAAACTGATCTGTTCTCTGATATGTCAACATGTGGTCTTTTGTCCTCTAAATATCACAAGACCCTTTTGACTGCTTTCCATTGATCCATTCTTGGATTACTTAGATATCTACCTAATACCCCAGTAATGCACGCAATATTCGGACGTGTACAAATTTACATACATAAGACTTCCTACTGCTGATGCATAAAGAATCTTCTACATTTCCAATTTTTCAAAATCATTCTTAGACTACTGTTCGAGACTAAACTTGTCTCCTTTAGATATAGGGGTACTACTTGGTTTGCAATTTTGCATACCATATCTCTTTAGGATTTTCTCGATATAGGATTTTTGGGATAATCCTAGGATACCTCGAGCATGATCTCAATATATCTGAATTCCCAACACAAAAGATGCATCACCAAGATCTTTCATCTCAAAATGATTTATCAAAAAACTCTTGGTTTCATGCAATAATCCTATATCATTTGTGGCAAGTAATATGTCATCCACATATAAAATCAAGAAAATATACTTACTCCCACAGAATTTATGATATACACAATTATCTGCTAAGTTCATCTCAAAACCAAATGAGATGATAACTTCATGAAATTTGTGATACCATTGTCGAGACGCTTGCTTAAGTCCATAGATGGATTTCTTTAATTTGCAAACCATTGACTTTGCATTACTAGATACAAAATATTCTGGTTGCACCATATAAATCATTTCATCATTGTCACCATTAAGAAACGCTGTCTTTACATCCATCTGATGTAACTCAAGATCAAAATAAGCCACTAATCCATTATAGTTCTTAAAGAGTCTTTTGATGAAATCGGAGAGAAGGTCTCTTGATAATCGATGCCTTCCTTTTGTGTAAAGCCTTGTGCGACAAGACTCGCCTTATATTTTTCTACATTGCCCTTTGAATCCCTTTTAGTTTTAAATAACCATTTAGAACCAACGGGTTTCACACCTTCGGACAATGGGACGAGATCCCAAACTTTGTTGTCATACATGGACTTCATTTCCTCATTCATGGCATCAATCCACTTTTGAGAATTAAGACTTTTCAAAGCTTGGCGGAGGTTGAATGGATCATCCTCCATTATACTAATATCAAACTCATGTTCTTGGGGATACATAATGTAATCATGTGACACTACATTTCTCCTCTCTCTAGTGGATCTTCTTAATGACAATTGTTCTTGAGGTTGTAGAGTTTGTTCTTTTGAAATAACATTCAATATAGGAGATTGTGCAACATTATCTTGAATAGTGACATTCTCATTATCAAAAATAAATTCTTGAGTAATGTCAATAGGAATCTCAATTGATTCCACCTCAAAGATAATGTTCATAATATTATCTCCTCCCTCAAACTCAACATCCTCAAAGAATTGAGCATTACCCGTCTCAAAAATTAATCTGCTCATGGAATCATAAAACTTATACCCCTTGGACCTTTCGGAATATCCAACAAAATAACAACTAATTGTTTTAGAGTCCAATTTTCTCTCATTTGGCCTATAAGGCCTAGCCTCAGCTGGACTTCCCCATATATGAAAATGATTTAAATTAGGCTTTTTACTAGTCCAAATCTCATATGGAGTCTTTGTTGTTGCTTTTGTTGGAACTCTATTCAGAATATATACCACAGTCTTAAGTGCTTCTCCCCATAGTGATTTTGATAAGGTACAATGACAAATCATGCTCCTCACCGTATCTTTAAGTGTTCTATTTTGTCTTTCATCTATACCGTTCATGCTAGACGAACTTGGCATGGTATATTGTGGGACGATACCATGTTCCTCTAGGAATTTAGCAAAAGGCTCTAGACATTGTTCTCCTGAACCATCATATCAACCATAGTATTCGCCACCACGATCTGATCTGACAGCTTTAATCCTTTTGCCAAGTTGATTCTCAACATCAGCTTTAAAATTTTTGAACACATCCAGTGACTATGACTTTTCACGAATGAGATATAGATAGCCATATCTAGAATAGTCATCTATGAAACTTAAAAAATATCGTTGACCATACCATGCAACTGAAGGAAATGGTCCACAAATATCTGTACGTATAAGTTCCAAAAGATCTGTAGTCTTGTTGGCTCATAATCCATTTTTATTGGTTTGTTTCCCTTTGATACAATCAACACAAATGTTGAATGCTGAAAAATCTAAGGGATTGAGGATTTCATTTGACACAAGTCTTTCTATTCTCTTTTTGGAGATGTGACCTAATCTCTTATGCCATAGCATAGCGGAATCCTCATTAGTTAACTTTCTCTTAATTCCTCGAGTAGTATGCAGAGTTTCATGATATGAAGCAATAGAATCAAGTAAGTAAAGATTATCACAATAAGATAAAGAACCAGAACCAATTAATTTTGAACCATGAAACAAACTGAATTTTCCATTTTCAAATGAACAAGAATAACCAAATTTGTCCAATACAGAAATAGAAATTAAATTTCGTCTAAAAGACGGTACAACAAAAATTTCATGTAAATTCAAATATGTTCCAGACTTTAACAATAATCTAAACTTTCTAATTGCTTCAACTTTCTTTCTATCACCGACATAGATGTATCTTTCACCATCATTTGGCTTTCTGTAATTCAGGCAACCCTGCATAGACACACTTATATGAGTTGTTGCACCGGAATCTAACCACCATGTGTGTCTATGTACTGAAGCTAAATTAACCTCAGAACAAACCAAATTAAGAAATGTACCTTTCTTTACACGCCAAGCATGATAATTGGTACATTCCTTCTTTTGATGACCTGTTGCACCACAGAAGAAGCATCCATTCTTATTTTGTTCTTTATGTTGCTTCTTTTGTGATGCTGCACCTGCAACATCTTTTTGAACTTTCCTTTTGAGTCCCTTTTTCTTTTCTTTAGAAGTGGTAGCCAAATGAGCACTTTCTGTCTTTTCTTGCTTCAATCTTTCCTCCTCCTGAACACAGTGTGAGATGAGCTCATTTAAGGACCAAGAGTCCTTTTGACAATTATAGCTCACCTTAAACTGACCAAATTGTACAGGAAGGGATAAAAGAACTAGATGCACAAACAAGTCTTCAGATAAATCCAACTTGAGTGCTTTTAATTTTGAAGCAATATGAGACATCTCCATGATGTACTCCCTAATATTTTCTTTGCTGTGAAACTTCATTGAGATTAAATTTGTTAAGAGTGTACTAGTTTCTGCCTTTTCATTATTAGCAAATCTTTTCTCAAGGGCCTCAAGAAAATCTTTGACTGTATCCACATCTTCTGGCATAGTACCCCTGAATGCTTCTGAAATGGCACGCTTAATTATCATTAGACTTATGCGATTGGATCGCTCCCACTTTTTCATCTCCTCCTTTCATCAGAGGTACTCACATCAGTAATTTCTGTGGGTTTTGTGATCCTCAAAGCATAGTCCAAATCCATGCCTCCAAGAGTAATATTAATACTCTCTCGCCATACCTTAAAATTTGTGCCATTTAACATTGGAAGGGAGTTGATGCTCGCATTGATATTAGTAACAGATGAAAAAACTGAACAGAGAATAAAATAAACATAAGTACCACATTAAACAATAACAAAATATAAATATGGGCAAACCCCATCAAAAGATATAGATACAACATTAATATTTAGTCTTTAGACAGAAATATTAACTTGCAAGTAATATCTAAATCATGGTAATAAAAAAATGATAATAAAATAACATGTCAAATAATAAATTTTTCTTTGGGCCAATTTATTACTTACATGTAACACCAAATAATTATCACAAATATTATCACAATTCTATATGTTACATTTTCAAATATTAAGTTTCCTTTGGGCCGCTTAATATTTATCTAGTAACACATGAATCACTATTTACATTTTCAAATAAATTAAACAACACAAAAGAGGCTACTTTGATAACATATTGTGCAATAATAATTTATTTCAAAATATATACAACAACCATATTTATTTACCAATTTAACATTAAAATAATGATAATAAATACAACAACCGAGTAATACAGAATCCAATTAAATCCTTATTAGTACTCAAGCATTCATAATATCACTATATAAGTAATAAAATCATTGAATAACCAAAAACACTGAAGACATCACTGGAGCGCATGAAAGTAATTTTATGTGAAAATAAAATATAGCCAAAATGTTCGGCTATCAAACAATTCACATTTCTTACTTTCGTTCAAAAAAAATGTAAGGAATAGCTATCATGCATACATGTGCATAAGGTGTTACAAAAAAAAGATGTCATGAGTTCGAAAAAAAATAGCAGATGAATTTATATAGAACCACTAATTAAAGTAGCACTCAACCTAGAATAAATCTGGAATGAATATTTATGCAATTACACTTGCATGGGAGTCAAACATGTATGCACGCATTATTTACGTATACATGCACGCAAGAAAAGAAATCAACAGATAACAAAAAAAAATTGTACTAATGACCACGTAGCGTTCTTCATATTTTGTAGAACACGACAACTTCAACCGAGATCCATCCATAAAAGAAATTATAAAATGCAAAACAAGATTTGCCGAATGCTTAATGGAGTCCATAAGAGAAAACATAGTTTCTTAATTCTATATGAAAATAAATAACTGATGAACTTATTTTATGTTCTACATAACACTGATTCTTTAGTCACATGAAAATTTCAACGCTCCGGATGCATGCTCAAGACAAAGAAATATATAGTTTCCGAGAAGAAAAAATAATATTCAGAACATGAATTTTAATTTTTCTAATGATTTAACACGTTGGCTCTGATATCAATTGATAAAATCAGAATTATAAAATTCTATTTAGATCATGTCAAACCCTTAAGAAACTTAAATGCATAAATACAATAACTTACAATTGTCCATCGCTAATGATCGGTGAAGAACAACTTGACGGAATGGCCTTCCTTAACAACACCAAGAATCTCTATCTTCTCTTCTCAGATGGAGAAAGCAAAGAAGATGACAACCTTTCAATAATTCTCCACAGGTGTGTTTTGAGGACCATAACCATTTATTTATAATAATATCTTTTCATGTGATTTGAATTTCTACCCATCATAAAAATTCAATGCACCATTTGGTCTCTTCACATTATATTCCATATCATAACATATTAATTACTATGCCCAATATATATTGATCACTTTTATTTGGGTCTTATCTTATTTGACAATATATTAATTGTATTATTTACTTTCATATTAAACCCAATATTGGATATGATCCAACAATAACATATTACAAATATTAGATGTCATGTCACGCCCCCCGGGGCAGCGCCTCTCGCGTCGTCGAATCAACATTCAACGCGCGGTGGGGCCGGCCCGACGGCGGCGTCACAAGACTTTCGAACCATACAATTGGACAATTAAAACAAATGCAGCGGAAATTTAAAACATAAATCTGATGCGGACAAACAGCCACAAAATGATAACATAACATTTATAAAATTCTGGACATATTCTAGGACAGCCACATAAACATAATGAATGAACTTAAATCATCAAGTTACATCCATGAGGTCACATAGTAAAGCATACCCCAGCATGGGCAGCATGATACAAGTCTCTAAACATCATTCTAAAAATAAAGATAATGCCTACTAATTGCCCATGAACAACCTAAGCATAGTCCTAGACATGCCATGCCATGTGCAACCTTTTTCATTCATGAGCAGTGCTTTTGCCTTGATTTCCTGCAGGATCCATTGCAGGGAAAACATATTCCATTAGAGTATGTAAGATCTAAGCCTTAATATGAACAATTTACATAATATGACATGAGTCACTAAAATGGATAGCAATAAGCAATAATCAATACTATGCAATTCCATTGATCATCTAGGTATTTTCTTAACCTAGATAATATCAATTTCATTCAATCTATAGGCTCATCAATATTAAGCATGAATAATGCAATCAATACGGCATTGTCATGCCCAATGTGACCCATGGTCCAATAGTGTTCATGCTTAATCAATGAAAGTAATTATTTTATTTGTTCTCATATGATGAGTGAAAGTATGCACCATAACTTCCATAAATCGGTCCTCATATAGCCGTCCCTTGTTTCTCATCATATGACTACCCAATTATAATCAATTCAAATCAATAATCAATATGAGCCTTTAACAATGGTCGGAGGGCTGAATCTTGCCTTAGTCAAGTGGTTAGCTAGAACACGGGAAACTATCTGTTTCCAAACAATGGGTGTCCCGAAGGACCAATAATCAATGTGGAGGCATCTACCTCCCAATGTGACAGGCTCATCAGATAATTCCTCCGATAGGTTCGTTTAATCAATCAATACATCAATTCATTAATCGGTTCTATTTACGACTGAGCATGCAATTCGATATCACTAAGTTATCAATCAAATATAATATACATCATATATGCTGGACCGGTTGTTCGGTCAAAGAGTGCCGATCGATCGATTGAGCCTTAACGTCTGACCATTCGACATATTACTGGTCGACCGGTCATGCATGATCGGTCGACCGATACTATATGAATACCGATCGGCCGATCGGACATCCGTTCGACCGACCATTACATGACCACCGGTCGACCGGCCTCATATATCGGTCGATCAGTCATATAGTAAATCCTACGATATGAACCTACTGTTATTACCGGTCGACCGGCCATAACCAATGGTCGACCGATACGTGTTGCGGATTAGGAAACTAGACATTTTCATAAGGTTTTCAAGTTGCAATTCAACATACATTGTGCCACTCAATCACATAACATGCTAGACTCACAATCATGACATGAACATGGCAGAATTAACAATTTCTAATATATAATGTCCTAGGTTTACATGCACCTAAACATACATCTAATTTTTGTATCAAATCTGATTTCTAACTCTAAAATTACCCAGGGCAGATCTTAGAGTTAGGATTAGAGACAATTAGGCTTAGATCCACTTTGATCTAGGATCAAAGTGGGATCCACCTTACATACCAGATTTTTGCTCAAAATTTCCTTTCTTTCAAAGCTGTCCACCTCTTGCACTCCTCCTTCTTCTTCTCTCCCAGCTGGGTCCAGCACCTTCCTGTTCTTCTGCCAAATCCCTAACACCTTGTTGTAGATCTGAAGCTGAAAAGAGGACACATGATCACTTGCTGATCACTATATGATTTTAACCCATTTTAGATGCAATTCATACATATGGAGTCCCACTTTTGCCTATTTTTGGGACAATTATACTTGGAATGCAAACATTGTGATAACTAGTTGATATTCCTCATTTCATACTTAATTCCATGTGCATAGAGGTTCTGAAATGCCAAAATCCATTAATATTTAAATTCTATGCCAAGTTATCATTTTGAGGACAAGTTATCATTCCTAAGTGTCAAGTTATCATTATTTTGAATGAACTTATTTTCAATGGTTTTCTTACCCTAAATCCATCATTATCATGTATAAATCATATTTGGATAGTCACATCTCAACTTGTGCAAAGTTTTAAGTCCATTTGAACAAGTTATCATTTTTCAAGTGCCAAGTTATCGTTAAAGGGCAATTCTGTCATTTCGACATGCAAAACCATTAATTCTGCACAAGGACCTTAAGCAATCATCTTATTATTGTTCTAACTCATTGCTGGTCAAATTTCATCACATTTGGATAATCAAAACTCAAGTTATGACAAGTTATCGTTTTTAAGTCATATAAGTTATCGTTTTTGGGGCACTCAAGTTATCACTTTTAGGAATCTCATTCATATTTGATTTTTGACCTCACTCACTTGTCACTCTAATCAAATTGATGCCTGAAATGCTTTGAACCACCCATATTAGGACATTTCCCAAGATTTCCATAAAGTTATCATTCCGGGCCCTTGAATTCATTCATATCGATATCGGTTTTCATTCTTGCAACACACCAATTCCCTTTTTGATATAGATCTGATTTTAACTACTGTCCTAATCCTTAGTTGTTTAAATATTATTAGAAGACTTTCATGCTTGATGTTTTGGCCCTTGTAGCAAGTGGAAAAGTTGGCCAAAAGGAAGAAAAAAGGAGAGGGGACCACTAGCTTTTTGGCTGTCCAAAAAGCTGTCACTGCTGGAATTTCAGGGCCAGGGGACACATGGCTGCAATCAAAGCACAAAGAATGTTCTGATGCTGATCCAAAGGTGGGGAGAAGTGATATAAAAGCTGGATTTTTCTGGAGAATGGGGGGAGGCTGGTCATTCAAGGGTTTGGAGCAAGGCAAGGCAAGGAAGGGATTCTGCTGGATTTTGGGAGCTGCTGGCCGAGAAGCTTCAAAGGATTCATGATTTGTATCTGTTTCTTATCCCATTTGATGCCAAATCTTGTAAATATGAGGAGCTAAACTCCATTTCTTCTAGGATAGGGTAGTAGTTTAGATTAGTTTTGGATGGATATGGACTGTTTTATAATTCCTGCACTGAATCATTTCTGATTTTCAGATTTCAGAAACTTCTTTACTGATTTATGCTATGCTACTATTAGATCTAATTGTAACCAATGACTGAGAAGTATTACTTGATCTAATCATTCTACAGAAGTGGATTGAGAATTAATGCCAGTTTTCTGATTTCATTCAATTGCAATTCTGATTTCTGATTTGGTTTTCTGATTTCTGAATTTGATTCTTATAAATATCAGAATCTGTTCTTTATTTCTAACTTGGTTAATTGAGTCCTTGGGATGTTGGTATTGTCCCTATCTTATTCAGAAATGAATCAAGATTGTTTGGGCAATCATTTGACTCAAATCAGATCTTCCATTAATTCCTGAACTGAAATCAGAAATCTGATTTTTCTGGTTTTACATTTCTGAAATCTGATTTGTTATAAATCTGATCTTGCCATTTGAAGACTCCATTTGTATTTATAACTGAGAAGTTATCATTTGGTCTAACCCTTGTTCAGAAATGAATCAAGAATCAATGACAAGTTCTAGATACAAACCCAATTAGAATTCTGATTTCTATTTTCTGAAATCTGATTTCTTGAAATCTGAATTCTGATTTTCTTGGGCTGTTTGAATCTGATTGTCATTGGGGATTGAACTAATTGAACAACTGAGAGGTTGACATCTATCCCAATCTTGTTCAGAAATGAATTGAGAAGCTTTGACATTCCTATGATTCAAAACTGATTTGGTTTTTCCTGATTTGAATGAATTGAATGAGTTGCTGATTTTTTGGTTTCCTGAATTCCAAAATCTGATTTCTTGGGCTTTTGAATCTGATTGTCATCAAGGATTAGATAATTGAATAGTTGAGAGGCTAATATATGCCATGATCTTATTCAGAAATGAATCAAGATCATTGACAATTCAGAATTCAAATCTGATTTTTTTTTCCAAAATCTGATTTCTTAGTTTGATTCTAAATTCTATTTCCTGATTGTTTGGAATCTGATTTGCCAATTGTTAATCCCTATTTTATTCAAATCACCGAGAGGTGTACTCTAGGAATCCCTTGTAATCCAGAGATGGGTCAAGGGGCATTTGGCAAACTTGAATTCCATCAATCCACATTGCTGATTTTTTCAGAAATGTTGATTTCTGTTTTCTCATTTTTCTAACTCCTGATTTCCATTGTCAACCCTCATATTAATCCACTACTGAGAGGTAGTCTTAAGGGCTTCTTTGAGATCCAGAGATGGGCCAAGGAGCAATGGAAATTGTGAACTCATGTGGCCATATGTTTTGTATTCCCAATTGAGTGTGTTTGTGTGGATTCCAATTTATTTTGCAACCGAGAGGTTGATTTTGAATCTCCCTTGAATTCAGAGATGAATCATGGAACACAAGCACCATTATTGAGTATATTTTATCCTGGTTTGGTTGATTGGAATGGTTCCATCTTTTTATGATTGTAAATGCAAGTTATCATTCCAAACTTCCTTGGATTGCAAAAAAATCAGCATTGAATCTTCCTTTTGAGCCCAATGATAACTTAATTTTCAGTGAGAACCCTCTTTTGATTCAACCTAGCTAACAATTATATAATCATATATTGCTTAGTTAGAGGCCAATTGAGCTGTGGGAACAACCATTTTCAAGTTGAATCAAAAGTTGGATATTTAATGATAACTTGTTCCATTCCATCCTTAATTAATTTAGATGAACCCCAAATCCTAGAAGAACCTTCCTAATAGATAGTTAAACCTTTTTAGACTTCACTCTAGCATTTATAATTCAGTTTTGATAAATTTCCAAAACCCAAAAATCTGTTATCATTTCACTTTCTATAAAAAAATCTGTTTTCACTATTCATTAAAAATCTGTTTTTAGGCACTTAAGTAGAACTAATCTAAATTGTTTTAGGGTGTCTTAGACTTCAAATTCTTGTGGATACGACAACCTGAGTCTACTACAACTTACCTGTGCACTTGCAGCTAGTGAGTTGGGAGACCAAAAAAATGAAAAATTGACATTTTCTTTAATTTCAGCAAGTTATCACTAGAAAACCCAAATATCACTATCAAGTTTTTGGCGCCGTTGCCGGGGATTTGAGGTCAATTAGGCTAACTTAGATAGTTTAGATTAGTT
Organism: Pontederia crassipes; assembly: GCA_030549335.1. NCBI lineage: Eukaryota > Viridiplantae > Streptophyta > Magnoliopsida > Commelinales > Pontederiaceae > Pontederia > Pontederia crassipes. The sequence goes on along the minus strand of CM060186.1, from coordinate 36,056,076 downwards.
TTAGATTAGTTTTTAGTTTATTTGTTAGGCTAATTTTCAGTTTTTGCAAGTTATCATTTCTTACTTTTCATTTTTGTCTAGTTTTCATTTCTTTCTTGAATTTGATACTTTTGAATCTCTTTATGCAGGACTTGGACCATCAAGAGGAACATTACCAATCAGATCCTGAACCTGAAAGAAGATTTTTAAGAAGAAGGAGATTGCAAAGGCTTGAGGCAAGGAGAAGGATATTTGAAGAAGAAGTGGAAGAAGCATACAACCTTGAATTTGAAAGAGTTATGAATCAAAATATGGCAGCTCCTAGAACTCTTAGGGACTGTTATTCACCAAGCAATGCAAGGAATCAACAAGGGGGAGGAGCCTTAGCACCTGTGGCAAATTTTGAAGTTAATCCAGCCTTGATTTCTATGATTAGGCAAAGTCAGTTTTCTGGACTTGGGACTGAAGATCCAGCATGTCATTTGGACAATTTCAAGGAGATATGCAGCACTGTGAACTTCAATAATATCCCCATGAATGCAGTGTATATGAGATTATTTCCCTTCTCACTCAAGGACAAGGCCAAGATATGGTTTAAAGGATTGAATCCTGAAGAGGTAGCCACTTGGGAATCAATTGTTCAATTGTTCCTTTCAGAATTCTTTCCTCCTTCAAAAACTGATAACTTCAGGGATCAAATAGTGAGGTTCTATCAGTTGGACCAAGAAAATATTTGTGAGGCATGGCAAAGGCTTCAAGGATTATTAAGGGCATGTCCCCATCATGGTTTTGAGAAGTGGCAGCTAGTCAACTATTTTCATAAGGGGTTGAACTACCCTAGCAAGGTGGCATTGGATACTGCTGCAGGAGGCATCTTTGCATCTAAAAACATTGATGAAGCTTATCAACTCATTGAAAACATAGCCAAGAATCACCACTTCCTTACCCATGATAGAACCAGGAGGCCACCCATGGACAATTCAGTGAATCAATTGTCCACTCAACTTGAAGAGGTGCTGTACAAGACTTTGGAGAGTTTGAACTTGACTCCCAATGGCAATAGGGCCTCCAATTCTGAAACAAGGTGTTGTGTATGTGGGAATCAAGGCCATGTGTCAGAGAATTGCAACTTAATTATGCAGCAAGTGGACCAAAATGTGGATCAAATCAATGCTGTGGGCAATTATGGAATCAAACCTCCTGCTGAATTTTATACTCCAGAAAACAGGAATCATCCATACTTTTCTTACAAGGGCAACAACTATCAAGGAGCTCCTATGCAAAATTCAAATTGGCAGCCTAAAATCCTGCCAAGGAATCAGCCACCACCACCTTATGGAAATCAAGGCCAAAGTGCACCAATTCAAAGGAATCTATATGAACCACCACCTCAAGTCCAAGCATCACAATTCCAAAATGAAATGAAGGAGATGCTTCAACAAATTCTGAAGAAGCAGGACAACCAAGGAGAGGAGATATTGAAGATCAATTCTAGATTGGATGCCTTGAATGCAAATCAAAAATTATTGGAAAGCCAAATTGCTCAACAAGCTAGTACATCCACTAGACCTCCCTTATTTTTTCCTGGACAGCCAGAAGTGAACCCAAAGGAACAAGTCCATGCTATCCAACTCAGGAGTGGAAGAATGGTTGAGGAGCCAATGAAGGAAGTTGAGGATGATCAAGTCAATTCAGATTTAAAAGTTGCTAAAGAGCCAAGTGAAGAACCTGAGGTGGAAATCAGGAATTCAGGCCCCAAGATTGAAGCAAAAGCTAGAGTCTTTGACAAAGTACCTTTCCCTCAAAGGCTAATTAAGGCAAGGCAGGACCAGCAATATGGAAAGTTTTTGGAAATCCTGAAGAAGTTAAATATCAATGTGCCATTTGTGGAGGCAATTCAGGAGATGCCCTCCTATGCAAAGTTTTTGAAGGAAATCCTAACCAAGAAAAGGAGGATTATGGAGCATGACACTATTACCTTGACTGGGGAAGCCTCTGCAATCATCCAAAATAAATTGCCACCCAAGTTGAAAGATCCAGGAAGCTTCTCCATACCTTGTGAAATTGGAAATAGGAAGATTCAAAGGGCAATATGTGATTTGGGTGCATCAGTGAGTGTCATACCTCTTTCACTTTGTAGGGAGCTTGAAGTTGGAGATTTGAAGCCTACAAATTTGTCTCTACAGCTGGCAGACAAATCCATCAAGTACCCACATGGAATCATTGAGGACATACCCCTCAAAGTTGGCAAATTCTACATACCAGTAGATTTTGTGGTACTTGACATGGATGAGGACTTGAATACCCCCATTCTTCTTGGGAGACCCTTCTTAGCCACTGCTGGGGCTGTCATTGATGTCAAGGAGGGCAGATTGACCTTCCAAATTGGGGAGGAGAAGATAGAATTTAATTTGGCACAGGTTATCAGTAGACCAAATTTTCAGGAAAATGATTTTGAGGAAGGACAGCTAGATCAAGTGGTAGAGCAAGCTTCAGCTATAATTCATATTGAAGATCCAATGCAAAAGTGTCTAATGTTTGATCATTTGAAAGAATTGGAGGATCCAGAGGCTGCAACATATCAATCTGCATTGAGTTTATCCAAATCAGTAGAAAATTCAGAAAATCAGCACCAATTGCAAGAAGTTATCACTGCTGAGCAAGGCAACTCAACTCAACTCAAACCAATTCTTTCAAATTGGAACTCAAGCCTCTCCCCAATAACCTGAAGTATGAATTCTTGGGGGAGAATTCAACATTTCCAGTTATCATCAATGCAAACCTGCCCAAGAATCAAGTTGATGAGCTGCTGAAAAAACTAAGGCTGTCCAAGGAGCTGATTCTACAAGATTTGCCACTAGCTCCTAGCTGATTTCACATTGTAACAATGTCTAGCCAAAGACATTAAAGAAAGGCACTTCTTGGGAGGTAACCCAAGCCACTTTACACTTAATCTTTCTATTTTTGCAGGAATAAGGGATGAGGAACATGTTCAATTCACAAGTCTCAACTTCAGGGAGTACCCTTACCTTTATTTTTTATTTTTTTTCCACTGAAAACTCAATGATAACTGATAATATCTTTTTCATTATGATACATTAATCATATCATCATCTGAATTAACATTCATTTCAGTTATCCAAATCTGTTTTAGATTAATTTCAGTGAACTTCAGAAATTTCCAATGCATTGTTGAAATTGTGCACTCAAAACTCTGATTTCACTATTTCACTGATATCTTTTGTTTCTCTGCAGGATCAATTGCTACTAATGAAGGTTAGACCACCCAAAGTTTCTAGATGAAGTGCCAAGGGGATCCAAATTCCAAATTTAATGCATTTCAATCCCACCCACCCCTCTCCCTTGCCTTTATTTTTCAACCCTGAGGACAGTATTGAGAATAAGCTTGGGGGAGGAAACCTGGTGCTTTTCTAACCTTTACACCATGTTTTCAATTGATTTTAATGTTCATATTATAATTCATACCAGGTTATCATTGGTTTTCACAAGTTATCACTAGTTATCACTTGGTTATCAATTTTTGGACCCAACTCAATTCTGAATTCATTTTGACTCTGAAATGGGTAGAATACTTTATTTTGACAGTGGGTACACTCCAATACCAAGTGGCCAACTTGGCCATTAGCCTTCTTGCTTTAATTGGCATTATGAATTCAGATGCATTTGAATGAAATTTTTAGCTAAAATTTTTTCCTTTTTGTGGGTCACACTAGCTGATACTTATGGATTGAATTAGTAATATCAGATGTCTAGAAGGGAGTCAAGGCTCTTGCTGCCATGCTAAATAGGAAAACTTGACTTTTTGGATAAAGGGATCTAAACTATACTTGAGTTTGAACTATTGCTCACTTCATGAACAGGATAGAAAAATGAAAAAAGGAAAAGTAAAAAGTCATATGCATGCATAGAAAAAAGGAAGAGAGCAAAACTTCCAAAGGAATCTCTCTTCAATGCAAAAAGAAAAAAAATTTAGGAGAGCAAAACTTTCCAAGGAATCTCTCCTAAAGAAAGCATGAATAAAAATCAGGTGCTAAACCTGTTTATATGCATTTCATGAATAAAAGTCAGGTGTTAAACCTGTTTAATCAATTGAAAACCTGTTCATGAAGAGATTTGTAGTTCAACCCCTTTGTAAAGTTGACAATTCCTACAATTCAAACATGTTATTGCTAGTACTTCTTCCATGGCTTAAATTTGCTTTAGCCTTTGTGATTCCCTAGCTAGAAATTGAGTTTTTGGAAAGAATGAAGTCTTGGCAAAGTGGGAAACTCATTGGATTCAATTCAGCTAGACTTTACTTCATTTGTGGACTTTTAATTCAAGTTTGTCCTTAATTTCTGAATGTTTTGCTTGAGGACAAGCAAAAGGCTAAGCTTGGGGGAGTTTGATCACTTGCTGATCACTATATGATTTTAACCCATTTTAGATGCAATTCATACATATGGAGTCCCACTTTTGCCTATTTTTGGGCCAATTATACTTGGAATATAAACATTGTGATAACTAGTTGATATTCCTCATTTCATACTTAATTCCATGTGCATAGAGGTTCTGAAATGCCAAAATCCATTAATATTTAAATTCTATGCCAAGTTATCATTTTGAGGACAAGTTATCATTCCTAAGTGTCAAGTTATCATTATTTTGAATGACCTTATTTTCAATGGTTTTCTTGCCCTAAATCCATCATTATCATGTATAAATCATATTTGGATAGTCACATCTCAACTTGTGCAAAGTTTTAAGTCCATTTGAACAAGTTATCATTTTTCAAGTGCCAAGTTATCGTTAAAGGGCAATTCTGTCATTTCGACATGCAAAACCATTAATTCTGCACAAGGACCTTAAGCAATCATCTTATTATTGTTCTAACTCATTGCTGGTCAAATTTCATCACATTTGGATAATCAAAACTCAAGTTATGACAAGTTATCGTTTTTAAGTCATATAAGTTATCGTTTTTGGGGCACTCAAGTTATCACTTTTAGGAATCTCATTCATATTTGATTTTTGACCTCACTCACTTGTCACTCTAATCAAATTGATGCCTGAGATGCTTTGAACCACCCATATTAGGACATTTCCCAAGATTTCCATAAAGTTATCATTCCGGGCCCTTGAATTCATTCATATCGATATCGGTTTTCATTCTTGCAACACACCAATTCCCTTTTTGATATAGATCTGATTTTAACTACTGTCCTAATCCTTAGTTGTTTAAATATTATTAGAAGACTTTCATGCTTGATGTTTTGGCCCTTGTAGCAAGTGGAAAAGGTGGCCAAAAGGAAGAAAAAAGGAGAGGGGACCACTAGCTTTTTGGCTGTCCAAAAAGCTGTCACTGCTGGAATTTCAGGGCCAGGGGACACATGGCTGCAATCAAAGCACAAAGAATGTTCTGATGCTGATCCAAAGGTGGGGAGAAGTGATATAAAAGCTGGATTTTTCTGGAGAATGGGGGGAGGCTGGTCATTCAAGGGTTTGGAGCAAGGCAAGGCAAGGAAGGGATTCTGCTGGATTTTGGGAGCTGCTGGCCGAGAAGCTTCAAAGGATTCATGATTTGTATCTGTTTCTTATCCCATTTGATGCCAAATCTTGTAAATATGAGGAGCTAAACTCCATTTCTTCTAGGATAGGGTAGTAGTTTAGATTAGTTTTGGATGGATATGGACTGTTTTATAATTCCTGCACTGAATCATTTCTGATTTTCAGATTTCAGAAACTTCTTTACTGATTTATGCTATGCTACTATTAGATCTAATTGTAGCCAATGACTGAGAAGTATTACTTGATCTAATCATTCTACAGAAGTGGATTGAGAATTAATGCCAGTTTTCTGATTTCATTCAATTGCAATTCTGATTTCTGATTTGGTTTTCTGATTTCTGAATTTGATTCTTATAAATATCAGAATCTGTTCTTTATTTCTAACTTGGTTAATTGAGTCCTTGGGATGTTGGTATTGTCCCTATCTTATTCAGAAATGAATCAAGATTGTTTGGGCAATCATTTGACTCAAATCAGATCTTCCATTAATTCCTGAACTGAAATCAGAAATCTGATTTTTCTGGTTTTACATTTCTGAAATCTGATTTGTTATAAATCTGATCTTGCCATTTGAAGACCCCATTTGTATTTATAACTGAGAAGTTATCATTTGGTCTAACCCTTGTTCAGAAATGAATCAAGAATCAATGGCAAGTTCTAGATACAAACCCAATTAGAATTCTGATTTCTATTTTCTGAAATCTGATTTCTTGAAATCTGAATTCTGATTTTCTTGGGCTGTTTGAATCTGATTGTCATTGGGGATTGAACTAATTGAACAACTGAGAGGTTGACATCTATCCCAATCTTGTTCAGAAATGAATTGAGAAGCTTTGACATTCCTATGATTCAAAACTGATTTGGTTTTTCCTGATTTGAATGAATTGAATGAGTTGCTGATTTTTTGGTTTCCTGAATTCCAAAATCTGATTTCTTGGGCTTTTGAATCTGATTGTCATCAAGGATTAGATAATTGAATAGTTGAGAGGCTAATATATGCCATGATCTTATTCAGAAATGAATCAAGATCATTGACAATTCAGAATTCAAATCTGATTTTTTTTTCCAAAATCTGATTTCTTAGTTTGATTCTAAATTCTATTTCCTGATTGTTTGGAATCTGATTTGCCAATTGTTAATCCCTATTTTATTCAAATCACCGAGAGGTGTACTCTAGGAATCCCTTGTAATCCAGAGATGGGTCAAGGGGCATTTGGCAAACTTGAATTCCATCAATCCACATTGCTGATTTTTTCAGAAATGTTGATTTCTGTTTTCTCATTTTTCTAACTCCTGATTTCCATTGTCAACCCTCATATTAATCCACTACTGAGAGGTAGTCTTAAGGGCTTCTTTGAGATCCAGAGATGGGCCAAGGAGCAATGGAAATTGTGAACTCATGTGGCCATATGTTTTGTATTCCCAAATGAGTGTGTTTGTGTGGATTCCAATTTATTTTGCAACCGAGAGGTTGATTTTGAATCTCCCTTGAATTCAGAGATGAATCATGGAACACAAGCACCATTATTGAGTATATTTTATCCTGGTTTGGTTGATTGGAATGATTCCATCTTTTTATGATTGTAAATGCAAGTTATCATTCCAAACTTCCTTGGATTGCAAAAAAATCAGCATTGAATCTTCCTTTTGAGCCCAATGATAACTTAATTTTCAGTGAGAACCCTCTTTTGATTCAACCTAGCTAACAATTATATAATCATATATTGCTTAGTTAGAGGCCAATTGAGCTGTGGGAACAACCATTTTCAAGTTGAATCAAAAGTTGGATATTTAATGATAACTTGTTCCATTCCATCCTTAATTAATTTAGATGAACCCCAAATCCTAGAAGAACCTTCCTAATAGATAGTTAAACATTTTTAGACTTCATTCTAGCATTTATAATTCAGTTTTGATAAATTTCCAAAACCCAAAAATCTGTTATCATTTCACTTTCTATAAAAAAATCTGTTTTCACTATTCATTAAAAATCTGTTTTTAGGCACTTAAGTAGAACTAATCTAAATTGTTTTAGGGTGTCTTAGACTTCAAATTCTTGTGGATACGACAACCTGAGTCTACTACAACTTACCTGTGCACTTGCAGCTAGTGAGTTGGGAGACCAAAAAAATGAAAAATTGACATTTTCTTTAATTTCAGCAAGTTATCACTAGAAAACCCAAATATCACTATCAACACACTTCACTAATTTTCGGACCTCAGCTTCTAGTGCACAAGAACTAGGGTAGAAAGTTGCTGGAGTGAAGAAAAGAGTGGAAAATTGGGGCTGTAATGGCTTTTATACATGGTGGGCAGATTATTAGTGCAAGTGGGTGTGGAATGGGGCTTTGCCACATGTCCTCTCCTCTCTCTCTCAGCTGGACAGGTGTTACATGTCATCTTGAGATTTAGTTCTAAGATAAAATCCTCCCTGTTCCTTCCTTATGTGGTGAGACCCTTGAATCATCCAATCATCTATTTTTCTAGCAATGCAACTATCGACCATATTCCAAACCGAGATTGATTTTAGATTTGAGTTGATACCTACCTTTCTGGTCATCTGGATCTTGGGATTCAGGAAGGCTAATGCAACTATCAACCATATTTCAAACTCATATTATAACGATATGAGGTCTAAGGATCAAAATAGTCTCATTGAATCGACTCATATGAGTAAAACACAGAGATAATCATATACTTAGATGCAGCTATTTCATTCACATATTTGTGCGGATCGAAAGTTCAAAATGAACAATATTGTGTTACACATATTGATTTTAGATTTGATTTGATACCTTTTCTAGCCATCTGGTCTTGGATTTGCGAGAGCTCAAAAGTAAAATTATTGTCAGTCTTTGCTTGGTGTTTATGGAGGCTATGGAACTTTCTTATGTATACTTCTACTCGAAAAGGGCAATGTTAAGGACAGTTTGGAGAAAAAAAAACTATTCAGCCTAATAAATAACATATTTCCTTATTTTAAGAAAAAAAACATGTCACAGATGCATGCTCATGAATCAATTGATTATGATGAGTTGTTGATTCCTTCCTTACTGGTTCCATTTTGTGGTTTCATTGTTCCTCAAGCCAGCTTGTGGTTTCTGATTGCCAACAGACCACATTGTTTTAGCTGCTTATTAGGGTGGTGATAAATCAAATACCCATTTCATTCTGCAGCTGCTCTATTCAAGAAAAAATATATACCAAATTCATAGTTTTGAAGATCTAACATTGAAACATGTAAATTTAATTTGCCGAAGATTGCCTTCTTTTATTTCTTTTCATTTTTGCATATAATTATTGTAACGCCCCCAAAATCGCACCTTCCGCCACGTAGGCGATCAAATTGACCCCGGGAGTGCTACACTACCTATTACTCTACTGACCTTGACCATTCAACAAAATAGCTTATGTGGCACTAATAGAATAACAATAACTATAATAGAGAACTTTAAATGCGGAAGAATAGTTGGGATGTCATGATGAAGGACTTTAACGCGGAAGTTCATGATATCTCATATTATAACAAATGTGCGGAAGTCCATGATGTCTTTCAATATAGTGAAATATGCGAAAATGTAATAGGACTGGTCGGAAAGTTCTATGAGCGGAAGTAACATGATGTCTCTGAACTATTACAAGAATAAAAGACATGTTGCAAATAAACTTGAAGTAGAAGTATTAGTCATGTGCATCATTCTCCAAGCTCTGTGCTCTCCACCACCTCCTCATTAGTTGGCGTTCTCACCTGCAAAATCCAAATGCAGGGGAATAGAATACCCATGAGTAAAGATGCCCAGTACAATAGCAATAGATGGTGAAATAAGGATCGATGATGATCATGAAATCAATGTATAAGTCTTTAGTCATATCAGTACACTGTTCTTTACTATAACAATACACTATCTTTGCGTTACTCTACTTTTACTTTACAATGTCTTTGCTATGCTATGCAATACTTTACTTTACCATATCTCTGCTTTACTTTATAGTGCTTTGCTTTACATTGCTCTGCTGTACATTGCTTTACTTTGCATTGATTTATAGTGAGTTGTACTAAGTCTTTTACATTACTAAATTATCCTTAGAGTTCGTTGTCCTATGCGAGCTCGACTTTATTAGGTTGGGATGTCAGGGGTGCCTCTCTGAATCTCTGATGCCAATAAGCCCATAAAGGGAAAAGGGGTGGGTGTTACTACCTCACCCAGTTCGGAAGGTAGGGGGAAGAATTCTTACAATCCAAGAACAATGGTTGGTTAAGAGACCTGTAGGTTCACTGTCTCACTAGCTAACTACCTGTCCCTCTAGCATAATACTTTAATCTTTAAAGGGAAGGTGTATGACTTAGCATCACCCTTTATTCGAGATACAGGTGGGAGAAAACCTGAAATCCCAGGAATAGTGGTCATCTAAGACAGTAGCTTCGCTGTCCCCTCAGCTAACTATCTATCCCTCATCTGCTTTAATCTCTGATCTTTGCTTTAACTTTGGGTGCAGCACATAGCAATCCCATGTCTTTGTCCTTGCTTTATTTATCTTTAGTGATTATGAGTCTATACTTTAGGATCCAACAGAACGTTGGTTTGTACAATAGGACTCAGCCGGTGAAGGTAAACTGGTTAGAGTCTCAATTATGATTTAAAAATCATCATTTGGTTCATTGTCAGAATCAGTCGACCGTTTCTGGACTAGTCGATCGTTTCTCGATCGGGTGTCTGTAGATCCGTCGACCTTCCGGTTGGCCGGTCGACCGTTCTCTGGAACTGGTCGACTGGTCCTCTGGAATCGGTCGACCGTTCGTTAGGCCATGGAGATGCGCACTGCGCATCGGATCGGTCGATCATCTCTTGGGATCGGTCGGCCGATTGTAAGGTCAGATTTATCTGTCATTATATGGATCGGTCGACTGCCATGATGAGGCCGATCGATCGATAAGGAAGAGTTTATATAGGTTCTGTACGCAGACCGGTCGACCATTTGATAAAATCGGTCGACCGATCCCTGCGATAAAATAGGGCTGCCAGATTTTTTCATTGATTCCGGCGGCCTTCCGGCCATCAATTGACGCTGACATAAATATGAAAAATGTAGGAAATCACTTCAGGATCATAATGAACCTATCCTACGCATTTAGCAATCGGTATTTCATCATCTAGAAATTTAGAATGCAAAGGGTACCTTTCCGTTCGAAGTTCGCCGGCGAAGTGTGCGACGTCCGTTCGATCTCCGACGGTCCTCAACTGCTGGAAAAGGTCGTCTGGTCCTTACAGAGGTCGTAGGGGGTCGTTGGGTGTCGGAGGATTCTCCGATCGGCTGTGGTTCGTCGCAAAGCCGCGTCGTTCGTCTTTGCTCTGCTCGTGTCATTCGTTCGTCGGTCGAGAGGAAGACGAAGGAGAAGAGGGTGGAGGTTGGTCGGGGTTCCAAGAGGGCGCAAAGGTGCCCCTTTGGCCCCTTATATAATCCCGGCCGACTCTTGGTCGGCCGGAGATGAAATGACCAGAGGTCGGGGGTGGCATTTCGAACTCCCCCATCGACCGTTCGTTTTGTTTCCTTTTTTTAAAGAGACGATACGTTACATTATTACCCTCTAAAAAGAAAATTCATCCTCGAATTTGGATAAAGGTTAAGGCTTACCAAAAAATTTAGGAAACTTCTCTCGCATTTCTGATTCTACTTCCCACGTTACCTCTTTTTCTTGGTGATGTTTCCATGCCACTTTGACTAGTGCTACTCCCTTCTACTCTTGTTGATGGTCTTGGTATTCTAATATCTCCGTGGGTTGTTCCTCATATGTCAAATCCTCCTTGAGATTCGGTTTCTCAATTTGGATCACGTTGGCGTAGTCGTGCTTGTACATCCGGAGTAGGGAGACATGGAAGACATTGTGTACTCTTGAATAAGCTGGAGGCAGGACCAACATGCATGCTGAATCTCTAACCATGTCTAATATTTCAAACGGACTTACATACCTTGGGCTCAATTTCCCCCGTTTGCTAAAACGCATTACTCCTTTGGTGGGGAAGACCTTGAGTAGAACTTGATCACCCATCTTGAACTTGTGTTCTCGGCTCTTCTTGTCCGCGTAGGCCTTCTGTCGATCTTGAGCCGACTTCATCCTCTTCTTTATCAGCTCAACTCTGTCTGTATACTCCTGTGTTTGCTTCTGTAGTTCTGCGCTCAAGATCTTCCTTTCTCCCACTTCGCCCCAACATGCTGGAGAGAGACATGGGCGACCGTATAGGGCTTCAAAGGGAGACATCTCGATGCTAGCATGGAAGCTATTATTGTAGGAAAATTCTATGAGAGGAAGATGTTTATCTCAATTACCATGCCAATCCAAAGCGCATGCTCTCAGCATGTCCTCCAATGTCTGGATTGTCTTCTCTGATTGCTCGTCGGTCTGTGGATGAAAGGCTGTACTATATCGGAGCCTTGTCCTAAAAGCATTCTGGAGACTCTTCCAAAATCTTTATGTGAATCTAGGATCTTTATCGGATACGATGGCTGTCGGGATTCCGTGAAGTCTAACAATTTTTTGCACATATAGATCCATGAGACTTTCAAGAGATTGTTTTAACTTGACGGGTAGGAAGTGAGCCGATTTAGTGAGTCGGTCTACTATAACCCAAATGGCATCATGTCCTTTCTGCGTCCAAGGTAAGCCTGTGATGAAATTCATTGATATCTCTTCCCACTTTCATTGTGGGATACCCAGACTCTTCAAGGTTCCTTGTGGTTTCTGGTGTTCGATCTTGATCTGTTGACATACTATGCATTTGGAGACATACTCCGCTATCTCCTTCTTCATGTCTGGCCACCAGAAACTTCTTTGTACATCTTTGTACATTTTCGTACTCCCTGGGTGGATTGCAAACTCGGACTTGTGGCATTCGTCTAGCACTTCTCTTTGGAGTTCAGGGTTATTTGGTTCCCATAGTCGATCGCGGTACCTGATACCACCATCCGGAGAGACCTTGAAATTGGTAGTCTCTAGGCTAGTCTTTATCATCATTGTCTGGTATTCTGAGTCTTCCACTTGTGCTTCGATGATCCTTCCTATCATATCCGGTACTATATGCTGCATCATCATTAGTGACCCATCATGATTCACTCTTGGTGTCCATCTGAACAGTTCTTCCATAAGCTCGAACCGTCTTAGACGTATGTAAGCTAAGGATCCTTCTCATTTTCGGCTGAGGGCGTCAACTACTGAGTTTGCCTTACCAAGTTGGTAGTTGATGGCAAACTCGTAAACCTTTAAGAACTCCATCCAACGCCTTTGACGCATATTCAGCTTCTTCTGTGTAAATACATACTTCAAGCTTTTGTGATCAGTATAGATCACGAATTCTTCTCCATATAAATAGTGGCGACAAAGCTTGAGAGCGAACACTATTGCTAGCTTGAGGTCATGCGTTGGATAGTTAACTTCATGCTTCTTCAGCTGTCTGGATGCGTATGCCACTACTTTCCCATGTTGCATTAATATGCACACCAATCCTGTACCACTAGCATCGCTGTAAATCACGTAGCCACTGTTGCCTGATGGTAACGTCAGGATTGGCGCTGAAGTTAGCCGTTCCTTTAGCTCTTGAAAGCTTTCTTCGCACTTGAGTGACCAGATGAACTTTTCTTCTTTCCTTGTAAGCTTGGTCAGTGGCAAAGCGATTATGGAGAAATCCTTGATGAGACGCCTGTAATAGCCTGCTAAACCAAGAAAACTCCTGATTTCAATGACGTTCTTTGGTTGAATCCAGTTGGACACTGCCTCTACTTTTGTGGGATCCACTGTAACTCCATCTTTAGAGACGATGTGGACAAGGAACATCATCTTTTCTAACCAGAATTCACATTTTGAAAACTTCGCATATAGCTTCTTTGCCCCCAAGGTTTCCAGCACCGTCCTCAGATGCTCTCTATGTTGTTCCACGCTTGACGAATAGATGAGAATATCGTCAACGAAGATAATTATGAACTTATCCAGGTGTTCGTGGAAAGTTCGATTCATGAGATTCATGAATGCTATCGGGGGATTTGTTAACCCAAATGGCATCACCAGGAACTCATAATGTCCATATCTTGACCAGAACGCCGTCTTTAGGATGTCTTCTTCTGCCACCCTTAGCTAATGGTATCCGCTCCTTAGATCAATTTTTGAGAGCACTTTGGCTTTAGATAGTTGATCAAACAGATCATCAATGCGAGGTAGCGGGTACCTGTTCTTTATCGTAACTTTGTTCAACATTCTGTAGTCGATACAAAGTCTCAACGACCCATCCTTCTTTTTGACAAAGAGAACAGGTGCACCCCATGGTGAGACGCTAGGCCTTATGAAACCTTTATCCAGTAGAACTTGAATCTGGTCCTTCAATTCCTTCATCTCTGTTGGGGCCATGCGGTATGGGGCTTTGTAGATGGGAGCGGTGCTGACGTCATCAAGGAACACATCAGGGAACTCCCTTACAATTTCTATGTCTTGATGAGTCTTCTTTGGTTCCTCTATCTTGATTATACTTGTTAGGTAACCTCTACATCCTTTTTGAAGTAACTTATGTGCTTTCATGGCAGATACTATAATCTTTGGTTCCTTTTGTGCAATACCTCTGACTATGACTTTATCTGTGCTTTGTGTGCCTATGATCACTTTCTTCTGCTTGCACAATATGGAAGCATCATGTAAGGTTAGTCAATCCATGCCCAAAATTATATCATAATCTCTCATAGCGATAATAATATGGTTTGTAGGATGGTTCTTTTTCTCTATCTCTATGGGTACATTAGGGAGATACTTTGTGGTAATCAATGTGTCTTGTGGGGTCAAGATATTCATCTTATGCTCTAAATTCATGGCAGCTAATCCTAATGTTTTGGCACAGTCTTCAGATATAAAAGAATGGGAGGCACCGGAATCAAATAGTACTTTTGTAGGTAAGTCAGCTACGAATAGCGTACCCCAAATGACCTCAGCGTCATTCTGTGGAGAATCCTCTTTCAAATTGAAGAGTTTTCCCTGCACCAACTGTTGTTGTCCACGTCTTGAACAATTCACTGCGATGTGACCCATTCCACCGTAATAGTAATAGGCTCCATACTTCATTTGGCATGCCCCAGCATGGGTCCTGCCACAAGTGTTGCATAAAACCCGCTCACCTTGCGCGGGTGGTGCTTGAGGGGCTCTAGGAGGCTGTTGCCTCTATTGCTGGGTTGGGTGCCTCTGCGTCTGCTGAGGGGGTCGCTGTTGTTGCTGTTGCTATGGTTGCTGTTGCTGTGGGGGAGGGACTTGTTGTGGAGGACGGTATTGTTGTTGTTGTTGAGGATGGTAGTTCTGTTGAGGCGTTGAGTATGGATGGTACTGGTTATCCCATCGTTGGTGAGGGCGGTTGTTCTCACGAAACTGCTGCTGTTGATGGGAACTCTGTCCTATCGCTTGTTGAGCCTTTTGAGCTTTCTGCAAATGTTGTTGGTCTTTTTCAGTCAGGGTAGCTAAACTGATGGCATCATCTAAAGTTTTGTAGTTCCCCGATCTTGTATGGGACCTCAGAGTGGGGTTCAACCCATCCTCAAAATGTTTGGTCACATCTAGCTCATCCATGATCAGCCTGGAGTACTTCCTCAGTCTGACGAACTTCGTCATGTATTGGTCTACAGTCATGGTCCCTTGCACTAGTTTCAGGCACTACTTCTGTTTCAAGTCCCTTTGGAACTTAGGGAAATACCGTGTCTCAAATGCTTGACGGAAATCTTCCCAGGAGACAATTCTTACATTAGAAAAACTAGTGGCCTTTCTTGCCTTCCACCACTCTTTTGCGTCTTTCTGGAGAGTGTCTCCAGCGAACAACACCTTCTTGTTTTCGGGCACGTCGAGCATATCAAATTTGTCATCTATTGCATCCATCCATTGCTCTGCTACTACGAGGCCTCCTTCTCTGTTAAACATTGGAGGTTTTGACCTCCAGAAGTCTTGTAATGTGCAGATAAAAGGGACTTGTCATCTTTGCTGGGCTAGTAGTTCTGGTGGAGGAGGAGAAGGTGGAAGTGGAGGTGGGTATGGTGGAGGTGAAGGAACATATGGATTCTCCCCTTCATTGTATGTCTCCGCCTCACTGGTATAGGCATATTCTCTTCTTTGATATGACATCTATAAAAAGACCATAGCAATAATTGAGAGAAACACATATAATCAAAAGATCTTTAATCTAAATAAAAATCTTAGATCGAATTAAGGCAAACATAAGTCTTTTGACAATATTAGTAAAATATAAACATCTATCTGGGGCACACTAAGGCCTTTACATCGAGAAATATCAGTACTAATTACTACGCCTAGAAGGCTCCTCAGGTTCATTCCCAGAATTCTTCTCATTCGTCGGAGGGTTTGGGCACTCATCATCATAGTGTCCCTCATGATGGCAGAGATCACAGCATTCCTATGGATCTGTCTGACTGATAGGACTAGAGTCTCTGAACTGAAATCCCCTAAGGGGTGCAGGGACTTCTTCTTCATCATCAGAGGATATATAAATTGGATGGTCGATACGTCCTCCCCTCGTCAGCAAGTGCCACCTTTGGTTCATCTCTTCACGTATCTCGATGGGGTATAAGTGGCGTGGGGAGAGTAACTCCGAATCATTACTCCCCACGCTCTCTAAATCCGAATATGAATGCTCCGATCTCTCTGGAGTAGGTTGTGGCAGGGTTGGAGGATCTAGTGGCCACATACGTATCCCAACTATATGGCCCCTACCCCTTCATACAATCCTGGTGATCATGCGGCGTGGAGGCATCTATAACACAATTTAATTCAATAACATAAGTATGATTCACATAGGAATGTACTTATTACTTACTTGAAGAGTGGAGCCGTAGATGCTTGAGAAGCTTGCACATGACTTTACTATGAACTGTGTACAATATCAACAATGAATGTCATGCATGAACATCTACTCTACTATGATCAATGAATGAGCCAAGAACTTAGGCTCTGATACCAAACTGTAACGCCCCCAAAATCGCTCCTCCCATCACGTAGGTGGTCAGATTGACCCCGGAAGCGCTACACTGCCTATTACTCTACTGACCTTGATCATTCAACAAAACAGCTTATGTGGCACTAATATAATAATAATAACTATAATAGAGAACTTTAAATGCGAAAGAATAGTTGGGATGTCATGATGAAGGACTTTAATGCGAAAGTTCATGATATCTCATATTATAGTCCAAGATGTCTTTCAATATAGTCAAATATGCGGAAATGTAATAGGACTGGTCGGAAAGTTTTATGAGCAGAAGTAACATGATCTCTCTGAACTATTACAAGAATTAAAAGATATGTAGCAAATAAACTTGAAGTAGAAGTATTAGACATGTGCAGCATTCTCCAAGCTCTATGCTCTCCACCAACTCCTCATTAGTTGGCATTTTCACCTGCAAAATCCCAATGCAGGAGAATAGAATACCCACGAACAAAGATGCCCAGTACAATAGCAATAGAAGGTGAAATAAGGATCGATGATGATCATGAAATCAATGTATAAGTCTTTAGTCATATCAGTACTCTGTTCTTTACTATAACGATACACTATCTTTGCGTTACTCTACTTTTACTTTACAATGTCTCTGCTATGCTATGCAGTACTTTACTTTACCATATCCCTGCTTTACTTTACAGTGTTTTGCTTTACATTGCTCTGTTGTACATTGCTTTACTTTGCATTGTTTTATAGTGAGTTGTACTAAGTCTTTTACATTACTAAATTATCCTTAGAGTTCGTTGTCCTATGCGAGCTCGACTTTATTAGGTTGGGATGCCAGGGGTGCTTCTCTGAATCTCTGATGCCAGTAAGCCCATAAAGGGAAAAGGGATGGGTGTTATTACCTCACCCAGTTCGAAAGGTAGGGGAAAAAATTCTTACAATCCAGGAACAGTGGTCGGTTAAGAGACCTGTATGTTCACTGTCTCATCAGCTAACTACCTGTCCCTCTAGCATAATACTTTAATCTTTAAAGGGAAGGGGTATGACTTAGCATCACCCTTTATTCGAGATACAGGTGGGAGAAAACCTGAAATCCCAGGAATAGTGGTCATCTAAGACAGTAGCTTCGTTGTCCCCTCAGCTAACTACCTATCCCTCATCTGCTTTAATCTCTGATCTTTGCTTTAACTTTGGAGGCGACACATAGCAATCCCATGTCTTTGTCCTTGCTTTATTTATCTTTAGTCATTATGAAGTCTATACTTTAGGATCCAACAGAACGTTGGTCTTTGTACAATAGGACTCAGCCGGTGAAGGTAAACTGGTCAGAGTCTCAGTTATGATTTAAAAATCATCATTTAGTGCGCTGTCGAAATCGGTTGACCGTTTCTGGACCGGTCGACTGTTTCTCGGTCGGGTGTCTGTAGATTGGTCGACCTTCTGATTGGCCGGTCGACAGTTCTCTAGAACCAGTCGACCGGTCCTCTGGGATCGGTCGACCGTTCGTTAGGCCATGGAGATGCGCATTGCACATCGGATCGGTCGGTCGATCGTAAGGTCAAATTTATCTGTCAGTATATGGATCGGTTGACCGCCATGGTGACGCCGGTCGACCGATAAGGAAGAGTTCATATAGGTTCTGTACGCAGACCGGTCGACCGTTTGATAAAATCGGTCGACCGGTCCCTGCGATAAAACAGGGTCGCCGGACTTTTTCATTGATTCCGACGGCCTTCCGGCTGTCAATTGACGTCGACATAAATATGAAAAATGCAGGAAATCACTTCAGGACCATAATGAACTTATCCTACGCATTTAACAATCGCTATTTCATCGTCTAGGGATTTAGAACGCTAAGGGTACCTTTTCGTTCGAAGTTCGCCGGCGAAGTGTGCGACGTCCGTTCGATCTCCGACGGTCCTCAACCGCTGAAAAGGGTCATATGGTCCTTATAGAGGTCGGAGGGGGTCGTTGGGTGTCAGAGGATTCTCCGATCGGCTGTGGTTCGTTGCGAAGCCGCGCCGTTCGTCTCTCCTCTGCTCGCATCGTTCGTTCGCCGGTCGAGAGGAAGATGAAGGAGAAGAGGGTGGAGGTTGGTCGGGGTTCCAAGAGGGCGCAGAGGTCGAAATGACCGAAGGTCAGGGGTGGCATTTCGCCTCCCCCACCGACCATTCATTTCGTTTCCCTTTTTTTCTCTAAAGAGACGATACGTTACAATTGTGTTCTCAATCTATGTGAAAAAGTCATGTGCCCGTGGCTTTTGTCCAATTCCACCATAGAACCCTATCCAAAGCTTCTCAATATTATTTGAATCTATACTTGAGCTACTTACATGGAAGTTCCTGGATTAACTTGTTCAAAAGCCCATCATATATCTAATATCTCCTATATGGTAAAAGTCAAATCCTTGTGTTTCTTTCACTAGAGGTGTCTTGGAGGGAGGGGCACATAATATTAACCTAATATATTCCCTATCATCACCCTCTGATATGTTTGCATGAAATCTTTCTCTCTCCCTCCTTGACCCCACCCCACCCCCCACCTCCTTCCCCGAGTACATCCTGTCTGGCTGGTTTGTTTGTCTGACAGCCAGCAGTCTGCTGTCTGCTTTTTTAGTCTTGTAGCTGTGATTCCCTCCTTTAACCTTGCTTTCCTCCTGTCTGCACCATAAGCTCCGCAGTCTGGTGCTACTTTTTGGGATGGTGGCATTTGTCCTGTTCCCGCCCCCCCCCCCCCCCCCCCTTTCTCCCATCACAAAGCCAAGTTCCGACCTGTTCACTTCCTGTTTCCTTTCAATCCACTACATGCTCCGTTTGAATTCTATACTCCTTTACAGATGGATGATCTCTCTCTCCTGCCTGAAAACTGTGTGGTACCTTGATTCAGCAATAACTCTGATGAGCTCTTGACTCTTGAGATTCTGATCATTCTTCTGCATCATACTACTTGAAACACTGAGCATTCGCGTTGCATCACCTGACGTCGACAAGGATGAGGGATTTCCCCTCTTGCTTCAGCGATAATGGTGTCCAAGTCACGGACTCATCTTCTGGCAGCGGCCGGACTGGGCAGAACCTAGTGGCGTATCTGTACCGCGCCAATCTTGGAGGCCGTGCTGCGTGATCAGCACCACCTGGAGCAAAAGCCTCATTGGGAGACAATCCCTATGCATCGCCATCTATGACGTCGAGGGCCGGTGTCTCTGCAAGGCCGACATAAAAGCCGTGGCTGTTCTCCAAGAGGAGAGGCTCCAAGAGCCTGGAGGTGTACAACTCCAAGGTGGACATCGTCTGGGATCTCTCCACCGCCAAGTTCGGATCCTGCCCAGAACCGCTCCAAGGCTTCTACGTCGCCCTGCTGCACGACTCGGAGATGGTCCTCCTACTGGGCGACCTGACCAAGGAAGCGTACCGCAAGACCTGTAACGTCCTAAACAAATAAAAAAAAAGGAGAAAACAAGTTGGCGCATGAAGCCCAAGCCCAGCCGCATGAGGACCCACGCACTTTTGGCCTAAGCCCACAAACCCAAGCTCAAATAACATAAAGAAAAACCCTAACTCACCTAACCCCCACCTACCAGCCGAAAGCTACAGTAAAACCCTCCTAAAAGCTACAGTGAACTGCCTCTAAGCTCCTCTCTCCAAGCTCCATTCGGCCATTCCATTCCACTCATTTTCACTATAGAGCTACAGTAATCCAGCACTTAAGAGGAGCACACCATTGCAGTTACAATAAGCATGTTTCCCTCCCTCCATTTAGTGATTAGCATGAAGTAGCTCATGTGTTTTTCTCCTTATGTGGACAACAAGAGGGGATTGAAGCTAGAGGAAGAAGATTAGAGGTTTAGGTTTGCCATTAAGGTATGTTGAGGGGATCCAAACCCTTAATCACCTCCCTAATGATGATTGTGTGAATGGATTAGGGCACGAAGAATCAACTTGTGTTCTTGAAGTGGATGATTAGGGCTTATGCATATTAGTGCTTGTATGTGTCAGGTTTATGAAGCTTTATGTTCTAATGCTAATCATGTTTGGAAATATGATGTTCATTGTTGCTTATGCTAGCTCAAATGAAATGGTTTTATGCTTATGTACATGTATGAACTTAGTTAGCATGATTAGATGCTTCATGTGAGAACCTTATGATATTCATGATTAAAATGCTAAGAATGCTAAGAAATGTCCTATATGATGTTTCGAATCATGTATGTGTTCAATATGTCAATGTATGAAAGATTTGGGATGGAGTGATATAAAAGTTGTGTATTTGTCGGCCCAGAACGGGCGACCGATAATGTATCGGTCGACCGTTCTGGAGATCATTGTAGTGTAAAACTCTGTCCAACGGTCGACCGGTTCTATAATGGTCGCCCGTTTTGGAAGGGTCGGACATTCTGTGTTTAGCGGACGTCCGAGCACCCTGTTTCGATCGTCCGAAAAGTCAAGTATCGGTCGATCGATTTACAAGCGGTCGTCCGATATGTGATGATAAAACAGTCGGGACATTCTGTGATTAGCGGACGTTCGAGCACCCTATTTCGATCGTCCGAAAAGTCAAGTACCGGTCGACCGATTTACAAGCGATCGTCCGATATGTGATGATAAAATAGTCGGGACATTCTGTGATTAGCGGTCGAACTGAAATCCCTTTTCGGTCGTCCGAAGGACCCATGAGCGGTCGACCGATTTAATAATGGTCGTCCGATATAGAAGTGTGTCACATTCTGTGATTAGCGGACGAACCGAAGTCTGATTTCGATCGTTCGAATGGACCATAACGGTCGACCGATAATCAGACCGGTCGACCGATATCCTACCAATGGTCGACCGATAATCAGACCGGTCGACCATTCTGAAGGCTGATTTGCTACGATTGAATGACCACACCTAGCATGATTTGAAGTATGTATGACTTTAAATAGGGTTAAAACAAGCCACATGTGTGACTGATTGTACGTATTGATGAAAGCAAGTTAAAGACGGATTGGCGTGAAGATGACTTGTTGCAATCAAGGAAAGGGGAAATGAGTTCCACCCCAAGCGTGGCATTTCTCGGGGAAATGAGTTCCACCCCAAGCGTGGCGTTTTCATAAGTTTGAGGCGAGTTCCACCCCAAGCGTGGCGTCTCTATTGGCCTCTCGAGAACCCAACATGTTGGCCTAGCTAGCCATTTTTCCCTTGAGCTTCAACATGGTCTTCCCAATAAAAAAAGATAAGAAAGTAACTAAGTAAAGATGAAAGATGAAAATATGAATGATGAATGACTTGGGACATAAAGTAAAGATGTTAAAGAAGTATGATGAAGTATGCACCTATGAGGATGCCATGTAAATGTCCACTTGTCACATCATATCATGACATGATGAAAGATGCTAAAGTAAAGTAAGACAAGATTATGGTATGCATTAGCATGATGATAAGTTATGATATGCAAGACTTAAAGATTATGATGTTACTTATTATCTTATATTGCCATGACGATATGATCCCATGTCATGTAGTATGCATAAGTAGCTCATAGCATGCGTATGATTTATGTTCCATGATGATGATATGCATATGTCATGACATATAGAGATTATGTTATAAGGTCATAGCATGCATGGGCCTCAACATACTCTGACGGGAGAAATCCCCTGCACCCTATGGATCCGTGCAGATATGGATGAGGCTTAGGTTCGGCGGTGAAAGCCTTTTGACGAAGACATTGCACATGGGCGAGTCGGGCTATGGCCCAAGTTATCTTTCTTATGTTATGTCATATGTTGAACTCTTGTAAGAGTCTGTTATGTATGGCTTATGGGCCTTATGGAGTCATGTAATTTACTTGGACTCATTATGTTGTAAGAACCCATTGTTGGGTATACGTTAGAGCCTACTAGGCCCATGGGCCAGATTATGTTATCTTGGGTTTTTATTTTAATTATCCATGAAGTCTTCCGCTGTTATTGATGATTAATGTTTTAAGTTAATATATTATATTTCCGCTGTAAAGTTTTATAGAATTAGGTCAAAGTCAAGGTCGATGTAATGCCGTCCAAGGTTCGGCAAAATTTAAAAATTAGGGCCGAATTTTGGGGGCGTTACAATTGGTATCAGAGCCAGGTTTGGCTCGTATGTATAGGTTTTAGGATGTGTAAGCCATAGGTTGGCTAAAATGTCTAAGTGTAATGTCTAAGTAAGAAGTCCATGTGCAATCGTCATGAGGTGCCACCGAACCTAGAGGTACATGTTCTTCCATGTTTAACTCAGGCTAATGATGATGTTGTGTTTATTTGATTATGAATGTAGATGCCTCCAAGACGTGCTATCGTTGACGAGGAACATGAAAGGAATACCTTCCTTGATGGATTAATCCGGGCGGCACAAAATACCCAAAGGACTAATGAACCAGACTATTCCATTGAGAGGTTCCTAAGGCTCCAACCTCCCAAGTTTGATGGAGAAGGAGACTCTGATTTAGCCGAATCATGGGTTGAGGAGATAGGGGACATCTTAAAGTCATGGGCTGTCCCGAAGATCACAAGGTGATGTATGCTATGCATCGCCTTTGCGGACAAGCTAAGGCATGGTGGAAGGCACTCTTGAAAACTACCTTCCAGAATGAAGAAGAAGTTGGTTGGGGAAGTTTCGTGGAGGCGTTTGAGGCACGCTTCTTTCCCGATCATGTTAAGAAAAAGAAGAGGGACGAGTTTCTCAACCTTGTCTAAGGTAGTATGACTGTGAGTATGTATGTGAACACTTTTCTTAGGCTGGAGAAGTATGGGGAGCTCAATGAGAATGAGTTTCGAAGGACAAAGAGATTCATCAATGGGCTGAATCCTGGACTGCAACCATGGGTTATGAGTGGTCGCTGCACCACTATGAAAGACGTGGTGGACCTCGCCGCTGAACATGAAAGGAAATATCAAGAAAGAAAGGATACCAAAGGGAAGACTATCAAGAAGTATGAAGGGAAGGCCCAAGGAAATAATATAAGGAAGACACCTTATTACTCACCAAAGAAGATAGAACCAATCAAGCCTTTATGTCCACATTGTGGAAGGAACCATTATGGAGAATGTCGCATAAAGACCGGGACGTGTCTCCAATGTGGCAAGGAGGGTCACTACATAAAGGACTGCCCCACAAAACAAGGGGGCAACAAGGACAAAGGGAAGATGGTGGCAAACCCACCAAGAGCTCCAGCAAGAGTCTTCGCCATGGAAGTGGATGAGGCCACTCCAGAAAATGATGTGATCCAAGGTAATATTCTAATTGCCGATCACTATGCTAATGCTCTATTTGATTCGGGTGCAACCCATTCTTTTATCTCTCATGCATTTGCAAGCATGCTAAAAGTTAAGCCTCTAGTCGCCCCTTGTCAACTAGACATTGTAACCCCTACCGAAATGGTAAGCACTAAAAGATATATCCCCAATGTGCCCATAGAGATAGATGGTAAGAATTTCCCAAGTGACCTCATATTATTTCCCATGGTAGAGTATGATGTAATCTTAGGAATGGATTGGTTATCTTACAATGATGCTCACATGTATTGTAAGGCAAATAAAGTTTGTATAGGTGGCCATCATGAAAAGCCTACAATAATTAGGGGAATTCCCTCCAAGGAAGCCAAGATACTCATCTCAGCCATTAAGGCAAGCAGGATGATCAAGAAGGGAGCAAGAGGATTTTTGACAAACGTCATCAAGACGGATTCACAACCCAAGGCACTGGAGTCCTTGGACGTGATAAGAGAATATCCTGATGTCTTTCCGGAAGACATTGCGGGATTACCTCCAAGAAGGGAAGTTGAGTTCAATATTGAACTACTTCCAAGGACCACTCCCATCTCAAAGCCGCCCTACCGAATGACTCCGACGGAGATGCATGAACTGAAGACGCAACTACAAGAACTCTTGGATAAGGGGTTCATCAGGCCAAACATCTCACCATGGGGCGCACCGGTACTATTTGTCAAGAAGAAGGACGGATCATTAAGGTTGTGCATCGACTACCGAATGCTCAACAAAGTGACAGTTAAGAACAAGTATCCCTTGCCAAGAATCGATGATCTTTTTGACCAATTATCATCGGCGTCGGTTTCCCCAGATCGACCTAAGGAGTGGCTACCATCAACTAAGGGTAGTCGAGCAAGATGTGCCCAAAATGGCATTTCGTTTGAGGTATGGACATTATCAATTTTTGGTTATGCCATTTGGACTAACGAATGCGCCTGCCGCATTCATGGATTTGATGAATAGGGTTTTCCGACCATACTTGGACAAATTCGTGATAGTGTTTGTGGATGATATCCTCATCTACTCATCAAGCCCGAAAGAGCATAGAGAACACCTTCGAATTGTAATGGAAACCTTGAGGAGGAACAAGTTTTACGCCAAGTTCTCCAAATGTGAGTTTTGGCTTGAAGAGGTTATGGCATGGAGTAGCCGTGGACCCGGCAAAGGTTGAAGCAGTAATGAATTGGAGTAGACCCAAGAATTTGACCGAGATTCGAAGTTTCTTAGGACTTGCTGGATATTATAAAAGGTTTATCCAAGATTTTTCCAAGATCGCCGCTCCTATGACAAAGCTGACAAGGAAGGGCGAGAAGTTCGTATGGTCACAAGCATGTGAAGCAAGCTTTCAAGAATTAAAAAGAAGACTTACTACGGCACCCATTTTAGTCATTCCCATGGGAAGTGGAGGCTATGTCATCTATAGTGATGCTTGTGGTACTGGATTAGGATGTGTACTTATGCAACATGGCAAAGTAGTTGCATACGCTTCAAGACAATTGAAGAAACATGAAGTCAACGATCGAACTCATGATTTAGAGTTGGCGGCGGTGGTATTTGCATTGAAGATATGACGCCACTACTTGTATGGTGAAGATTTTGAAGTGTACATGGATCACAAGAGCCTAAAGTATGTGTTTTCCCAAAAAGTCTTGAATTTGAGACAAAAAAGATGGCTCGAGTTTCTTAAGGACTATGAGTTCGCAATATTGTATCACCCCGGGAAGGCAAATGTAGTTGCCGATGCACTAAGTCGCAAGTGGGAAGGATCACTTGGATGTTCGAGAGTCCACAAGTGGAGTCTTGTGGAAAGCATAGTGCAATGGGCCCCAAGTATTTTTGGCCGAAGGATCATGTGTATGACTCATCACATGATTGAATCGAGCTTAGTGAGAAGAATCATTGAAGCTCAAAGGAATGACCCGGAATACGTGAGAATGATCAACGTGTGCAAAAGAGAAAGGAATCATTTTGAGTATGGTCAAGATGGGGAATTAGGTACAAGAACCGTCTATAGGTCCCAAAGGACAATGCACTAAGAAGGGAAATTTCGGACGAATATCACAAGTCCGAATTTGCAAAGGAACTTTTGGTGGGGAGATATGAAGAAGAAAGTGGCTAAGTATGTAGCAAAGTGCATTGCATGCCAACAAGTAAAGATAGAGCACCGAAGACCTTGTGGCAAACTACAACCTTTATCCATTCCGGAATGGAAATGACAAAGTATATCTATGGACTTTGTGGTTGGATTACCACGAACCCGGAAG
Source organism: Pontederia crassipes (assembly GCA_030549335.1). Classification (NCBI taxonomy): domain Eukaryota; kingdom Viridiplantae; phylum Streptophyta; class Magnoliopsida; order Commelinales; family Pontederiaceae; genus Pontederia; species Pontederia crassipes. The sequence goes on along the minus strand of CM060186.1, from coordinate 36,030,007 downwards.
GGTCCATATGGGTTGTGGTTGATCATTTGACGAAGTCGGCTCACTTTATTCCTATGAAAGTGAGTCAATCTATGGAAAGCATGGTAGAGTTGTATGTGAATGAGATTATCCGTTTGCATGGAATTCCAGCATCTATTGTCTCGGATAGAGATCCGAGGTTCACTTCTAGATTTTGGTAAGGTCTCCAAAATACTTTTGGAACAAGACTGAACTTTAGCACGGCATTCCATCCTCAAACCGATGGTCAAAGTGAAAGAACAATACAAACACTTGAGGATATGCTTAGAGCTTGTGATTTAGATTGGCATGGGAATTGGGATGACCACCTTCCTTTGGTGGAATTTTCTTATAACAATAGTTATCACTCTAGTATCAAAATGGCTCCATTTGAAGCCTTGTATGGAAGGCCTTGTCGTTCTCCGGCATGTTGGAGTGAAACCGGAGAGGAAAGATACTTTGGTCCGGATTTGGTCCTCATCAAGCAAAGAATGTTGGAGGCACAAAGTAGACAAAAGAGTTATGCGAATATGAGAAGAAGAGAACAACTTTATGAAGTTGGTGACCATGTAATGCTCAAGGTCTCACCAACCAAAGGTGTTATGAGATTTAGCAAAAAAGGAAAGTTGACCCCAAGGTATATTGAACCTTTTGAAATTCTTGAGAAAGTTGGTGAAGCAACCTATAAGTTAGCTTTACCACCTTCATATGCTAAGCTTCACAATGTCTTTCACGTGTCAATGCTCCGAAAGTATGTCCATGATGAAGCAAATGTGATTCGGATTGAGGAGCCGAATATCAAAGAGGATTTGACATATGCGGAGCAACCTATTGAGATTATCGATTTTCAAGTGAAGCATCTAAAAAATAAGACAATTCCTATGGTCAAAGTGGCGTGGAAGCATCATCGAGGACAAGAAGCAACATGGAAGCTAGAAGAAAAAATGCGAGGGAAGTTCCCAAGACTTTTCGGTAGGCAATTTAGGATTTACTAAAATTTGAGGACGAATTTTTTTATTAAGGGGGGTAGGTTGTAACGTCCTAAACAAAACAAAAAAAAAGGAGAAAACAAGTTGGCGCATGAAGCCCAAGCCCAGCCGCATGAGGAGCCACACGCTTTTGGCCCAAGCCCACAAACCCAAGCTCAAATAACATAAAGAAATACCCTAACTCACCTAACCCCCACCTACCAGCCGAAAGCTACAGTAAAACCCTCCTAAAAGCTACAGTGAACTGCCTCTAAGCTCCTCTCTCCAAGCTCCATTCGGCCATTCCATTCCACACTCATTTTCACTATAGAGCTACAGTAATCCAGCACTTAAGAGGAGCACACCATTGCAGTTACAGTAAGCATGTTTCCCTCCCTCCATTTAGTGATTAGCATGAAGTAGCTCATGTGTTTTTCTCCTTATGTGGACAGCAAAAGGGGATTGAAGCTAGAGGAAGAAGATTAAAGGTTTAGGTTTGCCATTAAGTTATGTTGAGGGGATCCAAACCCTTAATCACCTCTCTAATGATGATTGTGTGAATGGATTAGGGCACGAAGAACCAACTTGTGTTCTTGAAGTGGATGATTAGGGCTTATGCATATTAGTGCTTGTATGTGTCAGGTTTATGAAGCTTTATGTTCTAATGCTAATCATGTTTGGAAATATGATGTTCATTGTTGCTTATGCTAGCTCAAATGAAATGGTTTTATGCTTATGTACATGTATGAACTTAGTTAGCATGATTAGATGCTTCATGTGAGAACCTTATGATATTCATGATTAAAATGCTAAGAATGCTTAGAAATGTCCTATATGATGTTTGGAATCATGTATGTGTTCAATATGTCAATGTATGAAAGATTTGGGATGGAGTGATGTAAAAGTTGTGTATCTGTCGGCCAAGAACGGGCGACCGATAATGTATCGGTCGACCGTTCTGGAGATCATTGTAGTGTAAAACTCTGTCCAACGGTCGATCGGTTCTATAATGGTCGCCCATTTTGGAAGGGTCGGGACATTCTGTGTTTAGCGGACGTCCGAGCACCCTATTTTGATCGTCCGAAAAGTCAAGTATCGGTCGATCGATTTACAAGCGGTCATCCGATATGTGATGATAAAATAGTCGGGACATTCTGTGGAGATTAGCGGACGTTCGAGCACCCTGTTTCGGTCGTCCGAAAAGTCAAGTACCGATCGACTGATTTACAAGCGGTCGTCCGATATGTGATGATAAAACAGTCGGGACATTCTGTGATTAGCGGTTGAACTAAAATCCCTTTTCGGTCGTCCGAAGGACCCATGAGCGGTCGACCGATTTAATAACGATCGTCCGATACAGAAGTGTGTCACATTCTGTGATTAGCGGACGAACCGAAGTCTGATTTCGATCGTTCGAATGGACCATAACGGTCGACCGATAATCAGACCGATCGACCGATATCCTACCAATGGTCGACCAATACCCAAAACGGTCGTCCATTCTGGAGGCTGATTTGCTATGATTGAATGACCACACCTAGTATGATTTGAAGTATGTATGACTTTAAATAGGGTTCAAACAAGCAACATGTGTGACTGATTGTACGTATTGATGAAAGCAAGTTAAAGACGGATTGGCGTGAAGGTGACTTGTTGCAATCAAGGAAAGGGGAAATGAGTTCCACCCCAAGCGTGACATTTCTCGGAGAAACGAGTTCCACCCCAAGCGTGGCGTTTCCATAAGTTTGAGACGAGTTCCACCCCAAGCGTGGCGTCTCTATTGGCCTCCCGCGAACCCAACATGTTGGCCTAGCTAGCCATTTTTCCCTTGAGCTTCAACATGGTCTTCCCAATCAAACAAGATAAGAAAGTATCTAAGTAAAGATGAAAGATGAAAATATGAATGATGAATGACTTGGGACATAAAGTAAAGATGTTAAAGAAGTATGATGAAGTATGCACCTATGAGAATGCCATGTAAATGTCCACTTGTCACATCATATCATGACATGATAAAAGATGCTAAAGTAAAGTAAGACAAGATTATGGTATGTATTAGCATGATGATAAGTTATGATATGCAAGACTTAAAGATTATGATGTTACTTGTTATCTTATATTGCCATGATGATATGATCCCATGTCATGTAGTATGCATAAGTAGCTCATAGCATGCGTATGATTTATGTTCCATGATGATGATATGCATATGTCATGAGATATAGAGATTATGTTATAAGGTCATAGCATGCATGAGCCTCAACATACTTTGACAGGAGAAATCTCCTGCACCCCATGGATCCGTGCAGATATGGATCAGGCTTAGGTTCGGCGATGAAGGCCTTTTGACGAAGACATTGCACATGGGCGAGTCGGGCTATGGCCCAAGTTATCTTTCTTATGTTATGTCATATGTTGAACTCTTGTAAGAGTCTGTTATGTATGGCCTATGGGCCTTATAGAGTCATGTAATTTACTTGGACTCATTATATTGTAAGAACTCATTGTTGGGTATACATTAGAGCCTACTAGGCCCATGGGCCAGATTATATTATCTTGGGTTTTTATTTTAATTATCCATGAAGTCTTCCGCTGTTATTGATGATTAATGTTTTAAGTTAATATATTATATTTCCGCTGCAAAGTTTTATGGAATTAGGTCAAAGTCAAGGTCGATATAATGCCGTCCAAGGTTCGGCAAAATTTAAAAATTAAGGTCGAATTTTGGAGGCGTTACAAAACTTGCCCGACGCCCTCGCCCTCGGGAGACGCTGCGACGGTGCTCATGGCCAAGAGGGAGCACCTGTACGGCAAGAGGATTACAGCACCCGGTTGCAGTTCTGCGACAACGGGCGCGTCCACGACATCGCCATAGAGTGCTGCGAGGCCGCCGGCGCGAAGGAGCCGTGCCTGGAGATACGCATCGACGACAAGCCCGTCATGCAGGTGAAGCGTCTGGCCTGGAAGTTCCGCGGCAACCAAACCATCCTTGTGGACGGGCTCCCGGTGGAGGTCTTCTGGGACATGCACAACTGGTTGTTCGGCTCGCCAGTGGGCTGCGGCGTGTTCATTTTCCAGACGTGCCTATCCGTGGAGAAGCTGTGGCCTTTCTCGCAGGTGCTCAAGGAGACCGGCCTCGAATGCATCGGCTTCTCACTGCTTTTGCACGTCTGGAAAGAATGATCCCATGCACGGCATCGCCAATAATGTGCGCTGTGCGGAGATTAAACATTCAGGTCTGCTCTCATTCTTCTTGTTAAACTTACATGCTAACAGTGACCATTTTCTTCGGATAACTCTGTCAGTACTTTCTTCTTCATATGTATTGCAGAACAAGGTAAAAGTTTTCTAGTTCTGAACTCCGAACTGATTGCAGCATAAAGCGAAAGATTTCTGATTCGGCACTCTGAACTCGTGGACGATCAATCTGCCTTTTTCAATGGCAAGTACGAGTTTTGCGTAGTTGCGAGTGTAGATTTTACTGCTGTTGCAACAAAGATTATGGCGGAAAACATTGCATGAGATGATTGTTTCAACAGTTGGTTTGAAGAAATTATTACATTGTTGGAGTTTTTTCACTTGAGATCCACCGTTCAGCGTTGGGGCGGACACAACTCCGCCATCTGAGTCCTATTGAGTAAATAAACCATACTTGGAAAATAAAATTAAAGATTTATCCGTCAGCTTTTAACCAAACACGCACCTAAATATGGACATTAATATTCTCATTTTTATAGGGTATTAATATTGTCATTTTTAAAAAATACTATTGCCACTCCTAGTGGTCATTTTTATTCATATTTATTAAAATAAAAATGGCAATAATAGCACCCTAACTTATATCCCTTGCATTATACTAATAGCAGTTTCTGAGGTAGCTTTCTCTCATATCTTCTTTCGAATATTTCCCTAGCATTTTTCCCAAAAGTATGTATGATTCAACTTAAGGACCTCCAATACAGGAATCCTAAGCCCAAAGCATACCAATCCCCACCTCCATTTAGTGCAATCTTAAAATGGTGCAATTATTATCATACTTATAAAATTATGATTAGTAACATACATACATACATGTATATATATATATATATATATAACCATGGACATCTATTATTCCTCCATTTTTATTTTCTTTTTTAAATTATTTTATTATTTTTCTTTGACTTCTTGCATTATCATAATTTAAATCTATTAATTATGATAACTTAAGTCCATTTATCTTTTTAATTTAAAAAGTAATATATTTTATATCTACTTAATTCTGTTATTTTTTATTAATAATTTGTATTTGAAAGATCACATATGTTAACCTAATAATCTTTTATTTATATTAATCATTTTTGTTCTAAATTTTAATATCATGATTACATATTACATATTGACTCTTGATAGTCCATTATTTGTTACTTATAATAATATAATTATATATAAATGCATCCTTAATTATTGTGTATTACATTTGGCATCATGATTACATTTTTGTAATACAAGTTGACTTTTTATATCCCATTTTATTTTTAATCATAAAAAATAGTGCTATATAAATTGAATATTTGTGTGCATTAAAATTTTAACACCATGAGTGAATTTTTCAATATTGACTCTTTACATTCCATTTTATTTTTATTTTAATAAAAAAATAATTATATATAAATGTGTTATTAATTAATGTGTATTAAACATCATGATTAAATTTTCGTAAATTATAGGATGACTCTTTATATTCTTTAATAAAAAATAATCATATATAACTGCATTGTTTTATTCATATGTATTTATTTTTTGACAACATCATTAAATTTTTAAAAATTAGTCTTTTTTTATTTTTTAAATTCATTAACAAATATTATTACACAATCAAAGGCGTGAACCACAATCTGATCTGATGATTTATATAAAGCACAAATGAGTTATAACTCGGATCGTAACATGCAAATCGCTTTGACTATAGTTGATTACATCAAATTATATTAGATGGAAATAGAAATCAATTGCAACTTCGGCAAGATAAGGCATCAAATTCGATCACAATTAAACTCTCATCAACAATGGCCGCAAATTTGTTTTTACAATTGGATTCTTATCAAATGCAAGACGCCTGGGTACTAGCTGATTGGAATTAATCGTCATTCGAGATTGATCAAGACGTGAAAATGGGATAAAATCATGAAGTTGAATTAGTTGATGTTGAACTCACGATCATTTCCTAACATGTGTAATTTGATTGACCGATGAAGAAGGTGCAACGTCGAAGAAAATTTCATTCAAACCATGAACAAATGAAAGAATTTATCACTTGAAGTTTAAGCATAGTCATATGAGTTTACCGAGTTGACAAATTATCACAGCCTTTCACACCTATAGATATGGAAGACACCATTCATTTCAATTCATTCTTTGAAGTCTAGATTTCTTCCATATTTGAGTCTTGAGTTCACAGAGAGGAGATCAAGTCTTCGACTCTACGATCGTGCAACAAATTTAAGATCTCTAATTTTATCTTTAGTGTAATTTTTCCCATTGTTATTATTTTATGTTATCTCTCCAGAATTTCTAGGATGATCTCTGTTTTTTTAGTCCTTTTATTTTAGGAGACTATAATTGAAGAAAAAAAATCTTTGAACCTAATTTTATTTGTTTTATTTTTTTATGATCAATTATTAATTTTATTTAATGCATTTATGTTAATTAATTGGATTTATGAATAAGACTATACCATTTTGTGGAGTGTTTAATTTTATAATTTATGATGTTAATTTTAATGATTTTTATTTAAAATTAATAATTGACATAAATTCGATAACTAGTGTGTGGAGCTCTTAATCTATATCAGTTTGTACAATGATTAATATAGAAAATCTAATTTAATACATCTTAATATTAATCTCATTTGATGGGATGCCGATTTGTGGATATTTCATTCCATAATAAATTAAGATAGTTTAATCTACTAGATTAGATTGAGGAGATGTCAATTTATGAGACCATAATTTAATATTATTACGTTAATAATTTAGGGAATATCTAAATATTAAATTTATTTTTTATGATTCAAATATTTATCTTGCATCCTAAGGCCTAACTTCATCACCATATTATTTTATTTTTATTATTTATTTATATTTAGAAAATCTATTTTCAAAATTCTTATTTTTCTCTCTTTCGTGTGAGTTCGACACTCTTTACTCTTGTTACTATATTATTTGAACGATTAGTGCAATTGTTAGAGAAAAATATTTTAGCTATAACATTTTATGCATTAAATTTTTGGCATCATAGTTTGTGAACATTTTATTAATTAATTTCTGTTTTTTATAATTTATTAGGAATTAATTTGTAAATAATCTTATGTAAATATTTTTCCCTGTAAATATATTTTTTTGTTCTCTGAATAAGTTTCTATTATTTTTATTTTTGTAAATAATATAATAGTTTTCATTTTGGCATATAAAGGTCGCGGCCCTCGCGGGCTTGTCAGTTAATTGCATATTAGAAATGTGTTGGCTTTAGGCCGTAACTTATATTTTTTTTATTAGAAATTTTATATCACCACGGTTCATTCTGATTTTTGGCTTTAATTGTTTAATATTTGGCGTCATATTAGTTGGAATTCATGTGCGTTGAATTTTTCAATTCAACTATAAAAGAACTTTCACAAGGTGAATTTATTTCTCTGAGTTTTTGAATAGACATTTGATTTTATTTTATTTTTTGCAACTCCAAATTCACACAATAATTTTGCGCCTTAATTATCTTCTGCAAATTCCCTAAAGGACTTTATCCTTCGCGCCGTGTTTTTTTATTCTAATTTCTTCATAAATTTTCCCACTTGGAAATTCGGATATCATTAATTTCATTTTGCGCCGACCTGATTTGTTGAGATAATCAAACCATTTTGGTTAACTTCTTTGAAGCTTTTGCGCCTCATTCATTAGGCAATCTGATTATTATTTTTTTTAAAAAAACAGGGATTTTTTGCACCTTAATCATTGTGCAATTTGATTAGTTTTGTTGAGATTGCGCCTGTCACGGGGTCATTCTCGGACGACTATGCGTTTTGCGTTTGGCGGATAAGCACCTAGCCAAGCCTATTTTGCGTTTACAGCGAAAGTTTTATGGTCGAGACGACTATGCCGAGAGTCGTTCTTATAGACATTTAATCACGGATGTGACTAGAGTGTTGGACTATTCGTCATGGGACCATGGCATTAGCGCGTTACGGCACTAATGCAGGCGTTTTGGCGATTAAAGTCCGAAGGGGTAACTACGGGACTACGGGACGCCACGAAGGGACACCGATGTGGGTTGCCACCCCACGCTCAAGGCCATAACACTAGAATTAAAGAAAAGCTTACTTGTATTAAATATGATGAAACATAACATACAATTAGGCCTCGGAAGACACTAGTGAGCTCCTCCCAGTGTACCGTAGGTATATGAGTCTTGTTACATATTGAAGATGCAAAAGACGTATCCTACTGGAACGTCACCTACTTGGACATTCATAAAGACGGCCTTACAAGATAAATGCCCTAAGGGCGGATAACTTGATACTCCACAATATTACGCAGTGCAGGGCGGCTGCATGTGTTTCAAGGTTTCGGCGCTGAGCGGCCGAGAGCTATAAGTTGAGTGGCACTGGTGACGCGAGGCTTCACGCTTCGTGTCACGGGAAAACCCCCCGTGACATTCTCTCCCACCAAAGTCGGCGACGCCCCCGATGCCGTTGTCCAGACTTCCTCGGGGCCTTTGTCTTCAGTCTTGACTTTTGTATCGTTCAATTCTGTCTTCTTTACCTTGACTTCAACTTCACCAGCATCACGCAATGCTAGGAATGCCCGCTCCTTGGGGTCTCGCTGAGGACTCCTCCCTCAGGCCTGCTTCGCTTGCTGATCATTCGTCCAATCCGGGGTCATCACTTGTGCAGCGCCATGTGCGGTCTGACTTCATCAAGCAACTATCCATCCATCAAGTCTCTGTTGGCTTCACTTCTCTTCGACTTGTGCAACGTCAACTTGTGTGGTTTGATTTCTTTGGGGTGAAACAACTCTTGTATGCCTTCAGGAATAGTACGGAGAAGAGTTGTCTCAGGGTCATGTAGAACACGATGAAGAGTCTCGCCATTCGACCTACATGACTTGACTCGATGCCTTTATGTTGCGGGTGGCCGCAACATAAGATCTCCCTTCCGTCGAATGCGAAATACGGGACCATCTCACCCTCGATGATCGCTCTTGAATGTCGACGGCTTGAAACAGCACAAGCTCTTCGATGTCGACGCTTGCAACTTGTTTGCTTCGGGTGCTTTGGTGAGCGACAAGAGTCTTCCCATGGATGCTTTAGGACACTTCAGTTCCTTCGTGGGCTTAACTCAACATCTCTATGTTGTAAATAATTGCAACGTAGAGTCTTCCATACCTCTACTGAACGAAAAGCGCAGGACCACCTCCTCCTTGGTGATCACCTGATGTTTCGGCAGTCTTGTGGTGGGACAAGGTTCTTTGATATAGCAATCCATGCCTTGTTCATTCTGAGTCGTCATAGTGGGCGACGAGAGTCACCCCACGTTCCCTTGTGGTTCAACTCACTGTCTCTAAGTTGCAGGTTGCTGCAACGTTGAGTCCTTCGTCCGTCGAATATTGAGAGCGGCTTCACCTTCCCCTTGGTGGACATGAGACATCTCGACGGTTTGCGGTGGAACAAGATTCTTTGATATAACTTTCCTCACCTTGACCACTCCCAGTCGCTATAGTGAGCGACAACGGGAGTCTCCCCACATGTGCCTGTGGTTTGACTCGATTCTCCTGCTTCGATGGACGGTCATTGTCTTTGGCATAAGTAGCTTCCTCCTTGCGACTCGAGCTTCTCTCCCCCACCATTGTCCTTGTCTAAGGGTTTTGGTGGTATGGCACTTGTCACGATTGACTTGGCAACAACAACTAGTGAGCGGAGGTTGAGCGATCCTGTCATTCCAATTCCTTCCTAGTCCACAGCTTCTAACCCCTCTGCTTGAAGTGCACCAATATTGGGTCTTCATCCTCCTGGGAACACTGTAGGCGGAGCTCGGTGATACCTTTCACGTCCTCCTTCAACATGCCCATCTGGCAGATGCTGAACAAAGTGACCTTGACCTCCAGTCCCAACTTGTCAAGGCTTGCATAATTGATGAGCTGCCACTTCTTCTGTCCCATGTCTCAATGGGATGCATGTTTGCCACATTCCACATTGTCACGATGGCAACGCCATCCTGAGTTTGCCACATCTTGCAGGATTCTTGGGATATGCCTTCTTCCGATCCTAGGACCTCCTTTGAAGCTTAGACAACACCTTTGGGGTATGGACGGGGCGAGATCATTGTGCTCGTTCACGAAGAGGATGCACCTTAGATGCTCGTCCGTCCGCAACTTGGACAAAGTAATACCATTGCGCTTGTCGGCAAGGATCATACGCCTTTGACATACTTGTCCACCAGGCAGCTGACCTTTGTGAAAGAATAGCCGCTCCGGGTCTTCAGCGAACCATGGGGATGTTCGTGAAGATGCTCCGCTTGGGTAAGCGGATTGCGATTGGTGAACTCATGGCATGAGCTCCCAACATCACCTCCATCTCCATTCGAAGGGACGACATCGCCAGTGTGTCCTTCAAAACATTTGGATTGCGATCATTGGAGGCCTCTTCGATTGCTCGAGGCGCTGTCTGAGAGGAAAGGGCACTCCTTCCTTCGGTTGGCAGCGGAACGCTTGACAGCAGCATACCAAGGTTCGCTGATGCTCGACGCTCAGACCATTTGCCCAATTGGTCGCTGAGTTGAGGCGTCGATTTGCGTTGGCATGTATCAAGTTCATCCCACTCCTCGATGGATGACATCGCGCCACTTGCGGGGCGACACTTGACGAGGCAGGCAAGGCTGACAGCTCGTCCGTGAGTATTTGCAAGTAATCAACGCTTTACTCCATTCTTGAAAGTCATCGTGGCGTGGCAGACGATGCTGCGGCATGACAAGATGCTCCTTGGCCGAAAGGATGATATTCCTTAGCCGAAAAGGGACCATGAACCTTGATGCTTAAACTTGAGCCAACTTTTTCCGTGAAGCGGTTGTGCACTTCACATTGCATGACTGGGCATGCGATGCGACGTCACGAAATACCGAGCATCGTCAGGTCGTCATAATAATGCATGACCGACAGTCCCTGAATGTGACACGGGTCCACCGAGTTACACAATGTTTGCGTAAGCGATCTCATGGTATGAGCAGTGGAAGACCATCATGCGGAGCATATGACCACTCTTGACGCAGCGCGACGCTTCAAGATTCCTGACTGTATACCTGAGGTGGTTGATCTACTCGAGTGAGTGACGCATGACTATCCCGGTTAGGCGGGGCGATCAGTCCACCATCATGATGCATGATGGACGTTCCTTGACACGACACGGGTGTATGAGGAACATGCTGCGGAGCACGACTAGGCGTGCGGAGAGAAAGCTTGCCATGCATTCCTTGTTGGCGTCCACGATCAAAGACCATGGTACCAGTGCGCCTAGGCATGATGGAGTATTTGAGCGGAAGCACTTTTCCTACGCCAGGGCACGTTGCGACGACACAAGTGAGTTATCGTCGCTGGGTAATCCGAGCAGGAAGAACTGCTCTGATACCACTTGTCACGGGGTCATTCTCGGACACTAGATCACGTGCGACGACTAGGCGGATAGGCACCTAGCCAAGCCTGTTTTGAGTTTGTAGCGGAAGTTTTATGATTGAGACGACTATGCCGAGAGTCGCTCTTATAGGCATTCAATCACGGACATGAGTAGAGTGTTGGACTACTCGTCATGGGACCGTGGCATTAGCGCATTGCGGCAATAATACAGGCGCTTGGGCGCTTAAAGTCCAAAGGGGTGACTAAGGGACCACGGGATGCTACGAAAGGACACCGATGCGGGTTGTCAGCCCACGCTCAAGGCCACGACACTAGAATTAAAGGAAAACTTACTTGTATTAAATATGATGAAACATAACATATAATTGGGCATCAGAAGGCACTAGTGAACTCCTCCCAGTGTACCGTAGGTATAAGAGTCTTGTTACATATTGAAGATGCAAAAGACGTACCCTACGGGAACGTCACCTACTTGGCCATTCATAAAGACGGCCTTACAAGATAAATGCCCTAAGGGCGGATAACTTGGTACTTCACAATATTATGCAGTACGGGGCGGCTGCGTGTGTTCCAAAGTTTCGGCGCTAAGCGGCCGAGAGCTATAAGTTGAGCGGCACTGGTGCCGCGAGGCTTCATGCTTCGTGTCATAGGAAAATGCCTCGTGACACGCCGAGGGTATCGAATAAATTTCTTTTATCCCTAACTAATTTTGAAGATTTTTTTCTGGGATTTCCAACAAGTTTGTTTCTGGATTTAGTTTATTCAAACATTTTTCTGGATATTCCAATTGCAATTGTCGGATTCTGTCGGATTTTAACGCCTTGTACATTTTTGAAAAAAAATAATTTAGCTTTTGGCCCATTTTTATATTAAATCAGTGATACCCAACAAATCATTTTCGAATTCATTTATACTGGTTAACCATGGATCATTATCTGCAATTTTTTTTTTATTTTGTATATTATTTTCTTCTTTCATATTTTTTCATTGTTGATTGTTGCAAGATACTATAGAAAATTTACTCGCAACTAATTCTGTAATCTTCTGATAATTCCATATCTCGCAACGGAAGTTCAAATCCAATTTTAAAATTTGATCCTGGAATTTAAAGATTTGCACACCAATTAAGAAGAAATATCAAAAAGATGACTGGACAGATGAATAATCAACGTCGACCTCCACATGATGAGGAAGAAGAGGAGGTTTCTATGAGAGAATATGTCTCAACAAGATATGATGATCGAGAATCATGTATCGTACTGTCAAAAATCAACACGAACAATTTGAAATCAATCCGGAAATTGTTAGGATGGTACAAGCATCCCAATTTGATGGAGGATTCCATGAAGACCCTCATCTTGAAAAAATTCTGCCCACTTTGAGCACTTTAAAAAATAACAATATTTCCACTAAAGTTATTAGTGTATTACGATTTTCACAATCATTACATGACAAAGCTTTTACATTGTTTAAAACTTCATCAATTCAATTATGACTAGAGCTAGTGGAGAAGTTCGTTGAAAAGTATTGCCCACCACAAAAAATAGGCATCGAAGAGAGCGAGGGTGTTTGTTCAAGATGTTGTGAGATTAATGTTATAAGAAACTATTGTCCAGAATTCCTGATAACAGGATCCCAAATAACAAGTGATGGAAGATTTTTGCCATATCAAGGCAAGCTTGACCAATATACAGGAGGGACAATATTGGGATCTAAACGGACAAGCGAAATACTGGATATAATTGAAGATGTGATACTAAAATCAAGTCAAGAACGAGGAGTGAATAAAAAGAATCACAGTCATCTGAAGTAGTGGCTCAGTTGGAGTCACTCAATAAAAAAATTGAACTAATAATGTCATTAATGATCTACAACAATTGTGGAGAAGGGCATTCAAGCAATTATTTCTCTATAGGTAATACTTCTGGTTCAAATCAAATAAAAAATGCTAACTTTGTGTCCAATCCATTTTTCACGAATAAGGATTATGGATGAAGAAACAATCAGATGTTCGCCTACAATCAGAATCAACGTCAATCTAGTGCATCAAAAGACTATATTCAGAGAAGGCAATCTGATGCTCCTCAACATCAATCATCAATTCATATGCAAGAGATGATGACACAGATGATAGATATCATGTAATGTAGTTAATGTAGAAGAATATGGAGTCTAAAGCTACTAGTCAAGATGCATCAATTCAAAATTTAGAATTGCAACTAGGCTAGATGGCAACATTACTATCTGGATGTACACTCGACACTCTCCCACGCAACACAAAGAAAGATCCATGGCGAGAAGATAAAAAAAGACTTGATCGCCATCAGGACTAAGTCAAGCTTCAGAACTACTTCAACACTCTTCCTTAGATTAGTTTTAGTTATTTAGCCCATTAATATTTTAGTTGTTTTCGGTAGTTAATTTGTGAAGATCAACCTCGACATCCAGCCATCACGAGGGGTAACATAATGATATTATATAACTTAAAATTTGATTATAATTAAAGCGCAGGAATTGTGTTTCAAATAAAAGCTGTCATAATTTTTTTCAAAAACTTCGACATGACCTCTGCATACGAAGGATAATGGTCAAAATTGCAACATGTACATGCAGTGTATTCATCTCAAAATATAATTTTTCATATGATAAGAAGGGACAAAGTCCTTAACATGGCAACAAAATAATATAGGAGCATTTCAACTCAACCTCATGGAGAACAAAACGATGCAAGTCCCCAACCAAAGGACACTATGATCACAAGATCCAACATTCATTTGTCAAAAGTTTCCAAAACTAGAAACCGGGATACATTTAAAGTTTTTTTAAGCCATAGGTAGATAATAAGGACCGATTCCTTCCACACACAGCCTACTCTCAACCATGAATATCCTAAAATATACTTAGTAGTCATCACCTACAAGGAATAGAAAATGAGAGGTAAGCACTATGAGCTTAGTAAGTGGTGGGCACATGAATATAAGAAAAATCAAGAAAACCGATATCCCACATAAAAACCAAAATAAAAAAAAAATATATGAGATGATATGACAAAACAGGTACTCTCTTTAACTACAAAGGAAGTAGTGTAAAGAGAAGAATATTCCTCACTTAGGGCGTATGGCCAATACGACACCTAAGTAAGTTGTTGTGCGGACTAGGAATTGCCAACATCCACGAGCTTAATAATTTACCACTACGATATTGTCCTTGTGTAGGAAATTGTAACTCATAGTATGGATTTAATATTTGCTGTCATGGAATGGTCTTAATGGTCTTGAGCTCCGATGAAATAAAAATCTCGCTACAAAGCAATTTTTGTATGATATAATTAATATGATGTATGAATGCACATGCTCTGGCAAATAAAGAAACAAAATAGCAGAAAAGTTGCCATACATTTTCAGAAACAATAAAGTGCATTATGGAACTCATTGTTAGTTACAAAGAGGTCCGTTGTAACTTTTTTTAAAAAAAAAAAGATATGACACAGAGTTGGTATACATGTTCCTTGTTACATGCGCATGTGCTTCACCTTCCCCGACTCCACTTCGTCTATCTCCTGCAATGGATGAGAAGAAATGAGCACGGATGCAAGAACTTGCAAACGGGTCGAAATACGTGAGGAGGCGAATTAGTTGTTTGCAACACGGAGAAACAAAGGATACAAAAGTAACAGTCATATATATGGATGAAGTGATTTCTTACAGGAAACGTGTTCGTGAACTCCTCCCTGTTTCAGTAACAACGGAAGAAGAACAGAAGTTAAAAAGAAACAAAAAAAAAAGATGATATGCAAAAAGGACGAGCTCCCTCAAAGTTGTTTGATTCGTTGTTGTCGCCGAAGAAAGTGTTCCTTACATGACGATAAAGGCGGCGCTGGGGAGCGGCCTCTCAGGCTCGTTGGTTTCATCATTGGCGGCCTTGCAACTCTTCGCCGATGACTCGTCCGCCGTCCCCTCGGCCGTCTTCCTCTTGTCAGAAACACTTGAGAAAGAGAGCTCAAGAGCCAACCATTCAGAAAAGTGCAGCTAACATCGAAATATCCGAAATCCACAGGAACGGAAGAAAAGGGAAAACAGACTCACTTGGCAGCAGTGGCTTCTTCCCCTGCGCTGCTGCTCATCGTGAAAAGCTGCAAAGGAAAAATGGGTAGTGATATGAACCAGGAAACGCATACATTGCAGCCGGCAATAGAAGATTGTTCTAGCAAAGTTGGATGATCAAGATAATGGTGTGGATCTCAGGCATAAGAAAATTGAAGATAATCAAGAATGTTTGCAATTTACAATTGATCCATTACAAGATCGAGTTAGATCAGATCCAACTTCTCAACGGGTTATAAATTGGCCCGCATGAAGAGTCAGCATAACTTGGGCCAAATAAATCATGGTTTAACCATATTTATTTGGAATTTTTGGAATTAATTAAATATGGAATATGCTGATGAGGATTGTAATAGAAATTGAGTTTGTTATTTTATTAAATTAGTTAGGTTACTTGTGGGCTAAGTTAGGGTATTTTCTTTCAGCCCAAATTCTGTTTCTAGGGCCTATAAATACTGCTACCCATTGTTATGTTAAATATCTTTGAATCAATGAAAATTATGGCTTAATTGCTTTGCTGTGAGGGAACTCCTGCAACCCGTTCTTCGGGAACTTCCGCTGTTAATTACAAGGTTGGCTATCTTGTGGTTAAATTCATCTATTTATAATATTGATTGCTTGGTTCATTGTAATCTTGAGTTTGATATTTCGCTGCCTTGAAAATTCGTTTGATCTCGTTTCTTTGATTATCATATATTGTTCCGCTGCCTTGAGATCAAACGAATTTTCAAGGCAGCGGAATATCAACCTCAAGATTACAATGAACCAAGCAATCGATATTATAAATAGATAAATTTAACTACAAGATAGCCAACCTTGTAATTAACAGCGGAAGTTCCCGAAGAATGGGTTGCAGGAGTTCCCTCACAACAAAGCAATTAAGCCATAATTTTCATTGATTCAAAGATATCTAACATAACAATGGGTAGCAGTATTTATAGGCCCTAGAAACAGAATTTGGGCTGAAAGAAAATACCCTAACTTAGCCCACAAGTAACCTAACTAATTTAATAAAATAACAAACTCAATTTCTATTACAATCCTCATCAGCATATTCCATATTTAATTAATTCCGAAAATTCCAAATAAATATGGTTAAACCATGATTTATTTGGCCCAAGTTATGCTGACTCTTCATGCGACCCAATTTATAACCCGTTGAGAAGTTGAATCTGATCTAACTCGATCTTGTAATGGATCAATTGTAAATTCCAAACATTCTTGATTATCTTCAATTTCCTTATGCCTGAGATCCACACCATTATCTTGATCATCCAACTTTGTTAGAACAATCTTCTATTGCCGGCTGCAATGTATGCGTTTCCTGGTTCATATCATTCGTCCTCGAATCTGCATTCACAATAAGGAGAGTATATCCAGATTCATATCATTTCCCTCATCTTCAAAAGGATTCGTCCTCGAATCTACATGCACAATAAGGAAAATATAACCTATCACATATGTGAATTTGTTAAATAATTTAGGACACGCATAATGAGGATATTGATACTTCCCTTTCATGTGTCTGATGACTGCATGATGCATCTCAATGATAATTGCAAGCACAATTTCTCATCCATACCATCAAGTTAAGAGCCTGCAAGTGCAGAGAAAGAAGACGTAAGTATTATAAAAAGTATTGTGACTCTCATACTCACCTGGATGAAATATCTTATGCCCATGAGACGATGGTATTTTAAGAAACAAAGTGCGAAACTTTGGAGACCTTCCCTTGCGCATAAGGATCCTATCAAATGAAATGTGGAATGTATGCCATGGAACTAGAGTTCTAACAAGGAAATTGTTAAGTAGTTCCAAAATAAGGACATCTTTTCCCTCAAAGTAAAATGGATCCTTAAAATCTGCAAGTGAAATATATCTGTAATGCATCAAACAACTTGGCTTATAAAGGGAATCATGCAAGTCCTTGCAACAAATCAAAATATCATCAAAATTACTTTGCAAATGACTGCTATTAATCAAGATATCTCCAAAGAAGTTACTCTCAAATCTTTGATGAAAATTGCACAAAAGTCTTACTAATGCAGATACATTGAAATTCCCAGGTATGATGTGAAAATTATATGCAATATTGCAACCATCATCAACAAGAATGATCTTAGGAAAGCACAAAGGTGGATGTAAAGAAATGAATAAGATTATAGGCTCATCAGAAAATCTTGAAATCATAATCAACCAATCAAAAGTACACAGGACTAGAAAATATTCATTCCAAAATTTCACCATATGGTTGAAATAAAGTTTTTCAGCACTCAATGAATAAGAAAGTGGAATATAGAATTGAGATTTAATGTTTGCATGCCATTCAATACTTCTTCCAATTAAAACCTGCAAGTTAGTCACATCAAACAAATATAAAGTTTTCACATCAAACAAATATTTAATGGACTTTTCAAACTAGTCGTTATAAAATTAGTACAACCTCTTTCAATTCCTTGCATGATAGAATTTGTATCTTCATATAGTCCACTCCTACATATCTGTACAGAGAAATCAGAATCAAAAGAAAAAAAGATGGTTAGTATTAGGAGAAACATTACTGAACTCTCTTTCTTTTGCCTCAACACTCAAGTCTTTTTGCTCATATCTCTTTGGAGGTGGCCTTTCTAAACACTCAAAATCTAATCTTCTCTCATTCTCACAACTCTCATAATACTCAGCATCTAAATGTTTCATCTCAATGCTTTCAGAAGATGGCCTTTCTAAGCACTCAAAAATTTTGTGGCTATCACTTTCATCACTCAAGTTGTGACACTCATATTTTTCATCTTTGTCTTTCTCACATCTCTCATAATTATTTTTAGTTGCTGTACAATCAGCTTCATCTTCCTTCAAATGATGTTGTGCAACTAAACTTTTTCCAACTTCTTCAATTTCTTTCCCACTTTCATCTCCTGAGGATGCTGCACTATCTTGTGACAACTCTTCTTCAGATGCAATATCATCATTCGCCATCATGTCCAAAGCACATTTATTTGGACATTGTGAAGTAATATGACCCTTATCCCTTGAGTTGAAAATTTTAGCTTTGTTTTCCTCCAATTTTCGAGTTGGCTTAACAACTAACTTGGAGTTTGCACTCCATTTTGATTTCCAAACAGAAGTTGAGCTGTCAAATTTGCTACGTGGACGGATATCTTTCTTCAAGCGCCTCTCAACTTTTATAGCCTTATACAGAACTTCATCCAACTCCGAATACTCTTGCAATTCCACAACTCTGGAAATCTCTCGGTTCAGCCCACATATGAATCTTGCAATTGTGTCTTCAGGATCCTCCTTTATGTTGGCGTGGATGAATGTCATTTTCATCTCTTTATAGTACTCTCCAACAGTCTTTGATCTCTGCCTCATAGTCTGCAATTTCATACGTAAGTCATGATAATATGATGGAGGAACAAATCTTCTCCACAATATAATTTTCATGTCATCCCAATATTCAACTGGAGGCTCTTGATTTCTGCGCCTATTAATGGTTAATTGATTCCACCAAGTAATAGCATAATCAGCAAAGGATACAATAGCAAGTTTAACCTTTTTCTCATCGGAGTAATTATGACAATCAAATATACATTCCACCCTTTGTTCCCACTCAATATAGACATCAGGATCGCTTTTACCTTGAAAGGTAGGGAGAGATAGTTTGATTGAACCTGTGTTTCGATCAGTAACATCTCTATCTTGTTCCCTTTCTCGTTCATTTCTTCTACTCCAATCTGAACACGTCTATGCCTTCTCCCATGTCTATCAGAGGCTTCATCATCTTCCTCTTCCATCTCATCATCATTAACAACATGGTGTCTTCGGCGATCTCTTCTTTGGTTTGGTTGTATAACCTATTGTAGTTGTGCAATTTGATCCTTCTGCACATCTACTTCATCGTGAAGTTCAGTAATCATGTTTCCAAGACGTTGAAAATATTGCGTCATGACTTTCATCATCCTTGTAGGATCAATTTCTTCGTTTCTAGGATTAATCTCTTTGTCCTTTCCTGTTGACATTGTAGGAAATTTCTGCAACAAAAGTTAGTAAAATAATCTCACTACCTCACGTGGTGGCATTCAGTGGTGGCACTTGTATTTTACCTCAACTCTATTTGGCTTTTCCCTCAATTGTACTTACCACTCAGCCTTTTTCCTCTCTTGAACCCTCTAACAAGTTCTAGGAGAACTAATGCAAGTCAATACAAAGGCAATATGTGATTGAATCAACCTGATTTGTCAATATGATTGCAAGATCAAAAGCATACTTGAAGTTGATTTTAGAATAGAGATCAGAAAAAAGATTGCCAAATAAGGATAGATGTGTAATGAATTAATTTGGAATAAAAATTAGGAAAATGTTGTGAAATAAGGATAGGTATCAAAAAATTCAGAATTGGAATGAAATCAAATATCACCCTTCCTTGAGTCAAATTGTTCTATTCTCAATTTTCTTTGCACTTTTCTCCAGAAATAATCCTTCCTTTTTTTTTCTTCTCTCCTCTTTCTTTTGAATCCTTTTTTTTTTCTTCTTTTCTTTTTTTCCGATTTTTTTTCCAAATTTTTTTCCTATTCTTCTCTTTCCTCCTTTCTTGCACTTTCCTTTTCAGTCTTTTTTTTTCAGATTTTTTTTTCGAATTTTTTTTCCAGATGTTTTCTTTCCTGTCTTCCCTTCTCCTTTCTTGCACTTTCCTTTTCAGTCTTTTTTTTTTTCAATTTTCGGAATTTTTTTTAAAACTACAGCAAAAACTTGATAACAAATAAGGATGACGGCTAGGGTTTTCAACAACAAATAACCAGATTTTGTGATTTTTTTTTCAAAACTGCACTAGATTTTGAAGAATAGATGACAACGGCTAGAGTTTGAAGAACAAAAGGAAGCAAATAAGGGGGACGGCTAGGATTTGAAGAATCAAATTAGATTTTTTTTCAAACTACAGCAGATTTTGAAGAATCCAAGGATGACGGCTAGGGCTGAAGAACAAACAAACCAGATTTTTTTTGCAGAATTTTGGTGTTTTTTTTTTCTAAAAACTGAAACAGGGGGAAACAAGATAATGGAAGATAACTAGAAAACCGAATCGAAAACGCGGCTCTGATACCAACTGATACGATACTCAAGAACAATGCCTTGAGCGACCGGAACAATATATGATAATCAAAGAAACGAGATCAAACGAATTTTCAAGGTAGCGGAATTTTAACCTCAAGATTACAATGAACCAAGCAATCGATATTATAAATAGATGAATTTAACCACAAGATAACCAACCTTGTAATTAACAGCGGAAGTTCCCGAAGAACGGGTTGCAGGAGTTCCCTCACAGCAAAGCAATTAAGCCATAATTTTCATTGATTCAAAGATATCTAACATAACAATGAGTAGCAGTATTTATAGGCCCTAGAAATAGAATTTGGACTGAAAGAAAATACCCTAACTTAGCTCACAAGTAACCTAACTAATTTAATAAAATAACAAACTCAATTTCTATTACAATCCTCATCAGCATATTCCATATTTAATTAATTCCGAAAATTCCAAATAAATATGGTTAAACCATGATTTATTTGGCCCAAGTTATGTTGACTCTTCATGCGGCCCAATTTATAACCCGTTGAGAAGTTGGATCTGATTTAACTTGATCTTGTAATGGATCAATTGTAAATTCCAAACATTCTTGATTATCTTCAATTTCCTTATGCCTGAGATCCACACCATTATCTTGATCATCCAACTTTGCTAGAACAATCTTCTATTGCCGGCTGCAATGTATGCGTTTCCTGGTTCATATCAGGTAGGGCTGGAGTATGCGAAGGGAACCTATCAAGAACCCCTGTCAGGAAAGCGTGCAGGAGCATTTTAGGAATGGGGAGAGAGAGAGACGCCGAGAGGGAAAAAGAAAGAAGTGACTCGATTAATGAGTGAGTTGGGGGGTCTTTGAGTATGAATGTACGATGGAGCTTGCAGCGGATGAGTTGACAGAGCTTGTTGGGAGGGCGTAAGGATAATCCTTAATTTGTTAATTGTTTTGTAATATATTTTATAAAATTAATCTTAAAGATTATTTTTGAAAGAATCTATTTGGCCCACGTCATATAACAAACATTATTATCAATTTAAATAAAGTAAATTAAAAAGTTGAGAGTTAAAAAGAAAATGTGATGAACATTTTTTTTAAGTGTGCGTTGATTTTTTTAAAAATAAACAAAACAAAAGAAAAGAGCAGCTAACGCCGAAATATACAAGGAAGAGGAGGACACCATATGGTGAAAACCTGCAAGGGCTAGAAGGCATTATAATGATGGTAAGTGAAAGCAGTGGATGGACAAGTGTAACATCTCCAACATTCAGTCTTAATTTAGTTATCGAATCTTAAGCGATGTTATTTTGATTTAACCTAATTTCATAAAATTTTACGGTGAAAACATATTATAATAAACTTAAAATAATAACATTATAAAAACAAACCCATACCGAACCAAGGGTTCTTACAACATAATGAGTTCAAATAAAATATATGACTCCATAAGGACAATAAGTCATACATAAATGACTCTTACAAGAGTTCATCAAAATGACGTAATATAAGTAAGATAACTTGGGCCGTAGTTCGACCCGTCCATGTGCAATGTTTTTGTCAAGAGGCTCTCATCGCCAAACCTAAGCCTCATCCATACCTACACGGATTCATGGGGTGCAAAGGATTTCTCCTGTTAGAGTATGTTGAGGCCCATGCATGCTATAACCTTATAACATAATCTCTACATGTCATGACATATGCATTTTATCATTATAAACATAAATCATATGCATGCTATGAGCTACTTATGCATACTATATGGCATGTGAGCATATCATCATGGTAAGATAAGATAACATATATCATCATAATCTTTAGGTCAAACATATCATGGCTTATCATCATACTTATCATTATGCTAATGCATATCGTGATCATGTCTTACTTTACTTTGTCATCTTTGTTCATGTCATGATATGATGTGACAAGTGGACATTCATATTGCATCCTTATAGGTGCACACTTCATCATACTTCTTTAACATCTTTAAGTTTATATCTCAAGTCATTCATCATTCATCTTTTCGTCTTTCATCCTTACTTAGATACTTTTTATCTTGTTAATTGGGAAGACCACGTTGAGTTCGTGGGAGATGGCTAACTAAGCCAAGTTTGGGTTCGCGAGTAGCCAATAAAAATGCCACACTCAAAGGTGGAACTCGCCTCTTGGTTCCGCGTAGGCCCAATAAAGATGCCACACTCAAGGGTGGAACTCGCCTCAACTTATGAAAATGCCACACCAAAGGGTGGAACTCATTTTCTCGAGAAATGCCGCCACTTAGGGGCAGAACCCATTTCCCCTCCTCGATTACAACAAGTCACATTCACGTCAATCTGTCTTTTACTTGCTTTCATCAATACATACAATCATTCAATACGTGTTGCATGTTTTAACCCTATTTAAGGTCATACATACTTCAAATCATGCTAAGTGTGGGCATTCAATCATAACCAATCATCTTTTAGACGGACGACCATTTTGGGTGATGGTCGACCGTTGGACTAGTTTCAATCGACCGGCCGAATTATCGATCGACCGTTATGGTCCTTTAGGACGATCGAAACTGGACTTCGGTTCGTTCGCTAATCACAAAATGTGTCGACTCTCTGAAACGGACGATCGTTGAGATATCGGTCGATCGTTATAGGTCTTTTGGACGACCGGAACTGAGCTTCGGTTCGACCGCTAATCACAGAATGTGATGACTCTGAAACGGACGACCGTTGAGATATCGGTCGACCATTATAAATCTTTCGGACGATTGAAAATGAGCTTCGATTCAATTGCTAATCACAGAATGTGATATCTATCAATCCGACGACCGCTAGGAATATCGATCGACCGTTACATGGCTATCGGACGATCGAAATAGGATGTTTGGTCGACCGCTAATCACAGAATGTAACAATCATTCAAAATGGACGACCGTTAGAGAATCAGTCGACCGTTGGACAGAGTTTCAACACTACAATTGTCTCTAGAATGGTCGATCGATACATTATCGATCGCCCGTTCTAGGTCGATAGACACACGATTTTTACATAATCTTGTTTACGATCTTACATACTTTCACATATTGAGCACAAAAATGATTCCACACAACATATGAAACATTCTTAACATTCTAATAGTGAAGTAAACAATGTATTCACAAGAGGACATCAAACATGTTAATCACAATCATGGAGGTACATGAACATTGAACTAATTCCTTTTTGAACCAACATAAGAAGCATTAAACATTCTACATCTAAACATTACATTCTACTTATGATAGCAATAAACATGAATTCCTAATGCACATTCCCTAACCCTTGAGCTTAAGAACAAAGGGTTTGTTCTTCATGCCCTAATCCATACATTCACACATCATTAGAGGAGGATTTTAGGAAGAATTGAATCCCCTCAAACATACCTTGCTTAGCTATGTCCTAATCCTAACCTCTTGCTCTTTCCTTCTTTCTTTCTTCTAGCTTTCCAAGGACTCTAATGGGACTGCCATGGTGTTTAAAAGAGAGAATGATGAGCTAACATCTTGCTAATAACTAAATAAAGAGAAAGAGAGAGATGACTGTAGCTGGATAGGACTTCTCCTTGTTGGCCGAAAGAAGCTTGGAAGGGGGAAGAGTGTGTTGAGTTACTGTAGTGTTACTGTCGCTACAATAACTGTAGCTTAGAGAGGAGCTTAGTTTTGATAGAAATGGGGTTTTGCTTGGCTCCCTTTGTTGCTGCCGACATGTGCAATGAGAGGGGGATGGGAGTGGTTAGGTGGAGAGATGCTTTTAGGGTGTAGTTCATTTAGTTGGGCTTATGGGCTTTGGGCGGCTGGGCTCTCTTGTTTTCTTTCTTTTTTTTTTCATTTTACTTTAGGATATTATAACCTACCCCTCTTAAATAAAAATTCGTCCTCAAATTTTAGTAAATCTTAAATTACTTACCGAAGAGTTTCGGAAACTTCTCTCGCATTTCCTCTTCGAGTTTCCATGTTACTTCTTGTCCTCGATGGTGCTTCCATTCTACTTTGACCATGGGTATTGTCTTGTTCTTGAGATCCTTCACTTGGTTGTTTTTTATCTCTATTGGTTGCTCCAAATATGTCAAGTCTTCCTTGATATTCGGCTCCTCGATCCGAATCACATTAGCTTCATCATGAACATACTTTCGGAGCATTGATACATGGAAAACATTGTGAAGTCTTGCGTATGAGGGTGGTAGTGCAAGCTTATAAGCCGCTTCACCAACCTTCTCAAGTATCTCAAATGGTCCAATATATTTTGGTGTTAACTTTCCTTTCTTGCTAAATCTCATAACACTCTTGATTGGTGAGACTTTGAGCATTATATGATCACCAACTTCATATAGTTGTTCTCTTCTTCTCAAATCCGCATGGCTCTTTTACCTACTTCGAGCCGCTAGCATCCTTTTCTTAATCAAGTCTACTTTATAACATACATATGAATCAAATCCGGTCTAAGATATCTTTTCTCTCCGGTTTCACTCCAACATGTCGGAGAATGGCAAGGTCTTCCATACAAAGCTTCAAATGGAGTCATCTTGATACTTGAGTGATAACTATGATTATAAGAAAATTCCACCAAAGGAAGGTGATCATCCTAATTTATCAATCTAAGGCACAAGCTCTAAGCATATCCTTAAGTGTTTGGATTGTTCTTTCACTTTGGCCGTCGGTTTAAGGATGAAATGCCGTGCTAAATCTTGGATCTCTATCCGAGATGATCGAAGTCGAAATTTCGTGCAAACGAATAATCTCATTCACATATAACTCTACCATGCTCTCCATGGATTGACTCACTTTCACAAGTATAAAGTGTACCGACTTTGTCAAATGGTCCATACGACCCAAATTGCATCATGTCCTTTCAGGATTCGTGGTAATCCTACTACAAAGTTCATAAACATACTTTGTCATTTCCATTCCGGAATAGGTAAGGGTTGTAACTTGCCACAAAGCCTTTGGTGCTCAATCTTAACTTGTTGACAAACTATGCATTTTGATACATACTTAGCCGCTTTCTTCTTCATGTCTTCCCACCAAAAATTCATTTGCAAGTTCTTGAACATTTTGGTGCTTTCGGGATGAATGGAGAATTCGAACTTGTGATACTCATCCAAAATCTCTCTTCGTAGTGCCTCATCCTTTGGAACACATAGACGGTTCTTGTACTTAATTGCTCCACCTTCGCCATACTCGAAGTCATTTCTTTCCCTTTTGCATACATCGATCATTCTAGCATATTCCACGTCCCTAAGGAAAGAGCAAGAGGTTAGGATTAGGACATAGCTAAGCAATGTATGTTTGAGGGGATCCAATCCTCCTTAAAACTCTCCCCTAATGATGTGTGAATGTATGGATTAGGGCATGAAGAACAAACCCTTTGTTCTTAAGTTCAAGGGTTAGGGAATGTGCATTAGAAATTCATATTTATTGCTATCATAAGTAGAATGTAATGTGCTTAATGTTTATCATGCTTACTGTTCTATTACTAATCATGTTTAGATGTAGAATGTTTAATATTTCTTATGTTGGTTCAAAAAGGAATTAGTTCAATGTTCATGTACCTTCATGATTGTGATTAACATGTTTGATGTCCTCATGTGAATACACTGTTTACCTCACTATTAGAATGTTAAGAATGTTTCATATGTTGTGTGGAATCACTTTTGTGCTCAATATGTGAAAGTATGTAAGATCGTAAACAAGATTATGTAAAAATCATGTGTTTGTCGGTCCAGAACGAGCGACCGATAATGTATCGGTCGACCGTTCTGGAGGCCATTGTAGTGTTGGAACTCTGTCCAACGGTCGACCGATTCTCTAACGGTCGTCCGTTTTGAATGGTCGTTACATTCTGTGATTAGCGGTCGACCAAACAAGATTGTGATATTACATGTTATCTTATTTTGCCATGATGATATGCTCACGTGCCATATAATATGTATAAGTAGCTCATAACATGCATATGATTTATGTTTCATAATGATAAAATGCATATGCCATGACATGTAAAGATTATGTTATAAGGTCATAGCATGCATGAGCGTTAACATACTCTAACGGGAGAAATCCCCTGCATCTCATGTATCTGTGCAGGTATGGATGAGGCTTAGGTACGGCGATGAGGACCTCTTGACAAAGACATTGCACATGGATGGGTCTGGCTACGGCCCAAGTTATCTTACTTATGTTACGTCATTTTAATGAACTCTTTTAAGAGTCATTTATGTATGGTTTATGGGCCTTATGGAGTCATGTATTTTATTTGAACTCATTATATTGTAAGAACCCTTGGTTGGGTATACGTTAGAGCCTATTAGGCCCATGGGCCAGTATGTTATCTTGGGTTTGTTCTATTTATCCACGAAGTCTTACGCTGTTTATGATGTTATTGTTTTAAGTTTATTATATTATGTTTCCGCTGTAAAGTTTTATGAAATTAGGTCAAGTCAAAGTAATGCTGTCTGAGGTTCAACAATTAAATTGAGGCCGGATTTTGGGGCGTTATAGATGGTATCAAAGCCATAGTTTGGCTCGTATGTACAGGTTTTAGGATGTGTAAGCCATCGGTTGGCTAAAATGTCTAAGTCTAAAGTCCATGTGCAATCGTCATGAGGTGTCACCGAACCTAAAGGTAAATGTTATCATAAGATTAGCTTATGCTAATGATGTTTCTATGTTTGTTTTGAATATGAATGTAAATGCCTCAAAGATATGCAATCATTGATGATGAGCATGAGAGGAACGCATTTCTTGATGGTTTAATCCGGGCGGCACAAAATTTCCAAAGAAGTAACGAGCCGGATTATTCCATTGAGAGATTCCTTAGACTCCAGCCCCCAAAGTTTGATGGAGTAGAAGATCCCGAGCTAGCTGAATCGTGGATCGAAAGAAGTAGGGGACATCCTCAAGGTTATGGGACGCCCCGGGGACCGCAAGATGATGTATGCAACACATCGTCTTTGTGATCAGGCTAAGGCATGGTGGAAAGTACTTTTCAAGACCACCTCCGAGAGTGAAGAGGATGTGGAATGGAAGAGCTTCGTGGAAGCGTTCGAAGCTCGTTTCTTTCTGGACCATCTGAAGGAAAAGAAGAAGGACGAGTATCTCAACCTCGTCCAAGGTAGTATGATGGTGGATTTGTACGTGAACACCTTTTTGAAGCTGGAAAGTATGGGGAGCTCAATGAGAATGAGCTCCGAAGGACGAAGAGGTTCATCAATGGGCTGAATCCCGAACTGCAATCATGCGTTAGGAGTGGTCGCTGCACCACTATGAAGGATGCGATGGAGCTCGCCGCTAAATATGAAAGAAAATATCAAGAAAGGAAGGATGCCAAGGGGAAGGTCATTGAGAAGCATGAGGGGAAGGCCCAAGGGAGTAGTCCAAGGAAGGCACCATACTACTCTCCAAAGAAGGTAGAACCAACCAAGCTCACATGCCTACATTGTGGAAGAACTCATTTTGGTGAATGTCGTATGAAGGCCGGGACATGCCTACAATGTGGCAAGGAAAGTCACTACATAAGGGACTGCCTAGAAAAGAAGAGGGCAACCGGGATAAAGGAAAAAATGGTGGCAAATCCACCAAGAGCTTCAGTAAGAGTTTTCGCCATGGAAGTGGATGAGGCCACTCAAGAAAATGATGTGATCCAAGGTAATATTCTAATTGCCGGCCACTATACAAATGTTCTCTTCGATTCGGGTGCAACCCATTCTTTTATCTCTCATGCATTTGCCAGCATGCTAAAAGTAAGGCCTTTAGTTACTAATTTCCAACTAGAAGTGATGACTCCTACCGGAGTGGTAGGCACTCGGAGATATATCCCCAATGTATCCATAGAAATAGATGGAAAGAATTTCTCATGTGACCTCATATTGCTTCCTATGATAGACTATGATGGAATTTTAGGAATGGATTGATTATCCTATAATAATGCTCACATGTATTGCAAAGAAAAGAAAATTTTTATATGTGACCATCATAGAAACATACAATGATTAAGAGAATTCCCTCCAAGAAAGTCAAGGTGCTAATTTCAGCAACTAAGGTAAGCAAAATGATCAAGAAAGGAGCAAGATGATTTTTGACAAGCGTCATCAAGACGGATTCATAACCGAAGGCACTTGAATCCTTGGATGTGATAAGAGTATATCCCGATGTCTTTCCGGAAGACATTGCGGGATTATCACCAAGGAAAAAAGTTGAGTTCAATATTGAACTACTTCCAAGGTCCGCTCCCATCTCGAAGCCGCATTACCGAATGGCTTCGGCGGAGATGCATGAATTGAAGACGCAACTGCAAGAGCTTTTGGATAAGGGGTTCATTAGGCCAAGCATCTCACCATGGGGCATGCCGGTCCTTTTTGTCAAGAAGAAGGATGGCTCTTTAAGATTGTGCATCGATTACCGAATGCTCAACAAGGTGACGATGAAGAACAAGTACCCTTTGCCAAGGATTGATGATCTTTTTGATCAATTATCATCGACGTCGGTTTTCTCCAAGATCGACCTAAGGAGTGGCTACCACCAATTAAGGGTAGCCGAGCAAGATGTTCTCAAAACGGCATTTCGTTTAAGGTATGAACATTACGAGTTTTTGATTATGCCTTTTGGACTAACGAATGCGCCCGCCGCATTCATGGATTTGATGAATAGGGTCTTCCGTTCACACATGGACAAATTTGTGATCGTGTTTGTGGATGACATCTTCATCTACTCATAAAGTCCGGAAGAGCATAGAGAACACCTCCGCATTGTGTTGGAAACCTTGAGAAGAAACAAGCTTTACGCCAAGTTTTCTAAGTGCGAATTTTGGCTTAAAGAAGTAATGTTTCTTGGATACATTGTGTCAAGATATGGAGTGGTCGTGGATTCGGCAAAAGTTGAACCAAGAGCTAAAAAGAACACTTACAACGGCACAAATCTTAGTCATTCCCACGAGAAGTAGAGACTATGTTATTTATAGTGATGCTTGTGGTACCGGATTAGGATATGTACTTATGCAATATGGCAAAGTGGTTGCATATGCTTCTTGGCAATTGAAGAAGCATGAAGTCAACTACCATACTCATGACTTAGAGTTAGCGACGGTTGTGTTTGCATTAAAAATATAACGCCACTACTTGTATGATGAAGATTTTGAAGTGTACATGGACCATAAGAGCCTAAAGTATGTGTTCTCTCAAAAGAAGTTGAACATGAGACAAAGAAGATGGCTTGAGTTCCTTAAGGACTATGAATTTGTAATATTATACCACCCCGGAAAGATAAATGTAGTTGCCGATGCACTAAGACACAAGTGAGAATGATCACTTAGATGTTTGAGAGTACACAAATGGAACCTTGTGGAAAGCATAGTGCAATGGGCCCCAAACATTTGTGGCCGAAGGATCATATATATGACTCATCATATGATCGAATTAAGCTTAGTGAGAAGAATTGTCAAGGACTCTAATGAGATTACCATAGTGATTAAAAGAGAGAATGATGAGCTAACATCTTGCTAATAGCTAAATGAAAAGAAAGAGATAGATAACGGTAGCTCGACGAGACTTCTCCTTGTTGGCCTAGAGAAGCTTGGAAGGGGGAAGAGTGTGTTGGGCTACTGTAGCGTTACTGTAGCTACAGTACTAGCTCAGAGAAGAGCTTAGTTTTGATGGAAATGGGTTTTCCTTGGCTCCATTTGTTGTTGTTGACATGTGCAATGAGAGGGGGATGGAAGTGGTTAGGTGGAGAGATGCTTTTAGGGTATAGTTCATACTTGGGCTTTGGGCGGCTGGGGTCTCTTGTTTTCTTTTTTTTTTATTTTATTTTTAGATATTATAATAAGCACGTCAGATCAAGCTTGAAGGCATATTAATTTGACAATGCCATGAGAAAGAGCGTAAAGTAATAATAATCCTCCTAAAAATAAATAGGAAGATGACAAGTGTTAGTGACAACTTATTTTTGTAAAAATATGTACCTCTATTATTGCTCTACTTCCTGCAAGTCTACAACTGGGGTTCCGATCAATCGATATATATATAGACTGTGCTCTGCCATGCCATGAAACTAGTAAGGCAATCAAAACAATGAAAGCACTTTCTTGCTCTAACCTTTGGATCCGTTTGGATGCAGAATTTTATTGAAAAAATAAAAATAGATATTCTAAAGAATATGCATCATTTTTATCGGAGAATAAAATTTTATATCTATTCTACCATAATATGAAAGATCAAGAAGTTGGAAAAATGAAAAAAAAAAACTTGACGACATGATATTTGATATTTCATTATTTGAAATGAATATGATAATTTTGGTTTGGAGAATTTTTATAGTAATTTTCACGAAATTTTAAAATTAAGATGTTGATTAAAATATAATATCCCGATCATTTTTAATGGAGTTTGATTTTATTTAGTGAGCATTTGATTATATTCCATGAAATAAGTAGAAATTTTACCTTATATTCTTTTCGCCCTTCAGAGTAGATGTTAATCTTGTAATCCATAATAACTTGCCCACAAAGAAAAGCAGCTTCAGCCAGCCTACAGTAACTGCAGTTTCTTCTACTAACTACTAAGTCACTAGCAGTGATAACGTGAAAAGAAAAAAAAGACTAAAACGTTCCTTTCCCGAATGTCTTGCCTTTCAGGATATTTCCTTTCCATGGAAAAAGAAAAGGAAAAAAAGGATATTTCCTTTCCATCATCTCTTTTAGCAACACAAAATACATTTTAAATAATTAAGATCCCTGTCATTGTTGGATTTTGTTATTATCTACTTCTGCCACATTATTTGTCAACTTTTGGCTATCAGCTACAGAGAAAATAGATGATGATAGGTAATTAAAATGATCCTTCAACAGATGTCTGTGGTTGACATGGGGGTGTGGAAATAGCATGAACAACTATCTCCCGCGCGAAGATCTCTCGATTTTTTCAAATTTCAAGCAGTATTATCTTCCTCGTTCTTTTCGCTATCTCATCTCACTGTTCCCATTCTTTTTCATCTTTTCTTTTACCTTCCCATGCCCATGCGATTTGCCCTTTGGAATGGAACTAAGGGATGATTTATTTGGAGCACAACAATAAAAGTATACTGGATTAAATTTTTGAGGGGTAATTATTTTTTATACGCTTTATTTTTTTTCTAGTTGTCCTCCTTTTCTTTGTGATTTGATTTTTGCTAATATTCCCTGCATTTTAAATATGTAACTACTGATTTTTCCTCTTAAACTTTGATTAATACTATAGCCACGAGACTCGGCCTCGCCACGCGGCGTGACCTCCTTCCGTGATGCTACTTTGATTCTTTGACTCTTTTCTTCTTTCTTTCTTTCTTATTTGGACTGTTTGGTTGACCCGAATGATTAACACGAAGATGAATGCAAATTGAAAGACTAAATGAATAGAGCGAATGTAACGTATCGTATTCATAAACAAAAAAAAGAATATGAAACGAACGGTCGGCAGGGGAGGCGAAATGCCACCCCTGACTTCCCGGCTGCTTCGTCTCCGGTCGACCAAGGGTCGGCCGGGGTTGTATATAAGGGCGATGGAGGTCGCCCTTTGCGCCTCTTGAAACCCCGACCATCTCTCCTTCGTTCTTCCTTCGCACCGACGAACGGCGACGCGCGATAGAGCAGAGCAGAGGTGAACAGCGAACGCATCAATCGACCCTTCTCCAGTGCACCTCGAACCTCCTTGATGTGCGCAAGGATCCGGCGAACCTTTCCTTGTCGATCCAGAGGCGATCGACGATGACGGACGATGAACAATGACCGGCGAACCCATCTGAACTCGAACGAAAAGGTACCCTTAGCATTCTAAATCCCTAGACGACGAAATAGCGATTGTTAAATGCGTAGGATAGGTTCATTATGATCCTAAAGTGATTTCCTACATTTTTCATATTTACGTAGGCGTCAATTGACGGCTGGAAGGCCGCCGAAATCAATGAAAAAGTTCAACGGCCATGTTTTATCGCAGGGACCGGTCGACCGGTCTGCGTACAGAACCCATATGAACTCTTTCTTATTGGTCGACCGGCCTCACCATGGCGGTCGACCGATCTATATGTTGACGATAAATCTGACCTCACGATTGGTCGACCGATCCCAGAGACGGTCGATCGATTCGATGCGCAGTGCGCATCTTCATGGCCTAATGAACGGTCGACCGACCCCCAGATCGGTCGACCGATTCACAGATGCCAAATCAAGAACACGGTCGACCGATCCCAGAGGACTGGTCGACCGGTTCCAAAGAACGGTCGACCAGCCAACCGAAAGTTCGACCGATCTACAAACACCCAACCAAGAAACGGTCGACCGGTTCAGAAATGGTCGACCGATTCGACAGTGAACCAAATGATGATTTTTAATCATAACTAAGACTCTGACCAGTTTACCTACACCGGCTGAGTCCTATTGTACAAAGACCAACGTTCTGTTGGATCCTAAAGTATAGACTTCATAATGATTAAAGATAAATAAAGTAAGGACAAAGACATGGGATTGCTATGTGCCGCCCCCAAAGTTAAAGCAAAGATCATAGATTAAAGCAGAGGAGGGATAGATAGTTAGCTGAGGGGACAGCGAAGCTACTGTCTTAAATGACCACTATTCTTGAGATTTCAGGTTTTCTCCCACCTGTATCTCGAACAAAGGGTGTTGCTAAGGTCATACCCCTTCCCTTTAAAGATTAAAGTATTATGCCAGAGGGACAGGTAGCTAGCTGAGGAGACAGTGAACCTACAGGTCTCTTAACCGATCACTGTTCCTGGATTGTAGAAATTCTTCCCCCTACCTTCCAAACTGGGTGAGGTAGTAACACCCACCCCTTTTCCCTTTATGGGCTTACTGGCATCAGAGATTCAGAGAGGCACCTTTGGCATCCTAACTAATAAAGTCGAGCTCGCATAGGACAACGAACTCTAAGGATAATTTAGTAATGTAAAAGATATAGTACAACTCACAGTAAAGCAAATGCAAAGTAAAACAATGTATAGCAGAGCAATGTAAAGCAAAGAACTGTAAAGTAAAGCAGAGATATTGTAAAGTAAAGTATTGCATAGCATAGCAGAGACATTGCAAAGTAAAAGCAGAGTAACGCAAAGATAATGTATTGTCATAGTAAAGAACAGACTACTGATATGACTAAAGACTTATACATGGATTTCATGATCATCATCGATCCTTATTTCGCCGTCTATTGCTATTGTACTGGGCATCTTTGCTCATGGGTATTCTATTCCCTGCATTGGGATTTTGCAGGTGAGAACGCCAACTAATGAGGAGATGGAGAGCGCAGAGCTTGGAGAACTCTGCACATGACTGATATTTTTGCTTCGAGCTTTCTTACTGCATATTCGTTTCATCTTTTTTACTGTTCAGAGACATCTTGTTTTCTTCCGCTCATAGAACTTTCCGACTAGCCTTGTTATGTTCCGCATATTTTCTTTATTGAAAGACATTATGATCTTCCGCATATTTTTTATATTATATGACATTATGAACTTCCGCATTAAGGTTCTTCATCGTAACGTTTCGAATGTCAAACTTCCGCATTTAAAGTTCTCTATTATATTTATTATTATTTTATTAGTGACATCAACTTTTTTGTTGAATGGTCAAGGTCAGTAGAGTAATAGGCAGTGTAGCGCTCCCGGGGTCAATCTGACCGCCTACGTGATGGGAGGTGCGATTTTGGGGGCGTTACAGTTTGGTATCAGAGCCTAAGTTCTTGGCTCCTTCATTGATCATAGTAGAGTAGATGTTCATGCATGGAATTCATTGTTCATATTGTACACAGTTCATAGTAAAGTCAAGTGCAAGTTTCTCAAGCATCTGCGGCTCCACTCCTCAAGTAAGTAATAAGTACATTCCCATGTGAATCATACTTATGTTATTGAATTAGATTGTATTATAGATGCCTCCACGCCTCATGATCACCAGGATTGTATGAAGGGATAGGGGCCATATAGTTGGGATACGTATGTGGCCACTAGATCCTCCAACCCCGCCACAGCCTGCTCCAGAGAGATCGGAGCATTCAGATTCGGATTTAGAGAGCGTGTGGAGTAATGATCCGGAGTTACTCTCCCCACGCCACTTCTATCCCACGGAGATATGTGAAGAGATGAATCAGAGGTGGCACTTGTATACGAGAGGGTGGCATCCCAATAATCCAATTTATATATCCTCTGATGATGAAGAAGAAGTCCCTACACCACTTAGGGGATTACAGTTCAGAGACCCTAGTCCTATCAGTCAGACAGATCCACAGGAATACTGTGGTCTCTGCCATCAGGAGGGACACGATGATGATGAGTGCCCCAATCCCCCTGAGGAGCCTTCTAGACGTAGTGATTAGTGTTTGATATACCTTGATGTGAAGGCCTTAGTGCGCCTCAGACATATGTTTATGCTTTTCGAACCTTATTAAGAGAATAATGTTTGACTTAATGAATATTGAGCAATTGCATTTCGGTTTCAGTTTTATCTAAGATTTTTATTTAGATTAAAAATCTTTGATTATATGTGCCTCTCTCATGTATTGCTATAGTCCTTTTTATAGATGTCATATCAAAGAAGAGAATATGCCTACACCAGTGAGGCTGAGACATACAATGAAGAGGAGAACCCATATGTTCCCCCACCTCCACCATACCCACTTCCACTTCCACCTTCTCCTCCTCCACCAGAACCACCAGCCCAGCAAGGACAACAAGTCCCTTCCATCTACACACTACAAGACTTCTGGAGGTCAAAACCTCCAATGTTCAATGGAGAAGGAGGCCTCATAGTAGCAGAGCAATGGATGGAGGCACTAGAGGACAAATTTGATATGCTCGACGTGCCCGAAAATAAGAAGGTGCTGTTCGCTGGAGACACTCTCCAAAAAGACGCAAAAGAGTGGTGGAAGGCAAGAAAGGCCACTAGTTTTCCTAATGTAAGAATTGCCGCCTGGGAAGACTTCCGTCAGGCATTTGAGACACGGTATTTCCCTAAGTTCCAGAGGGACTTGAAACAGAAGGAGTTCCTGGAACTAGTGCAAGGGACCATGACTGCAGACCAATACATGACGAAGTTCGTCAGACTGAGGAAGTGCTCCAGGTTGATTATGGATGAGCTGGATGTGACCAAGCATTTTGTGGATGGGCTAAACCCCCATTCTGAGGTCCCATACAAGATCGGGAAACTACAGAACTTTAGAGGACGCCATCAGTTTGGCTACCTTGACTGAAAAAGGCCAACAAGATCTGCAGAAAGTTCAAAAGGTCCAGCAGAATGTGGGGCAGAGTTCCCATCAGCAGCAATAGTTTGTGGGAACAACCGGTAACACCAACGATGTGATAACCGGTATTATCCATACCCGGCGCCTCAACAGAACCACCGCCCTCAACAACAATAGCAATACCGTCCTCCACAGCAAGTCCCTCCCCCAAGACAATAGCAACAACAACAGCAACAACAGCGACCTCCTCAGCAAGCGCAGAGGCGCCCAGCCCAGCAGTAGAGGCAACAGCCTCCTAGAGCCCCTCAAGCACCACCCGCACAAGGTGAGCGAGTTTTATGCAACACTTGTGGCAGGACCCATGATGGGGAATGCCGAATGAAGTCTGGAGCTTGTTACTACTGCGGTGGAATGGGTCACATCGTAGTGAATTGTCCAAGATGTGGACAACAGCAGTTGGTGCAGGGAAGACTCTTCAATTTGGAAGAGGATGTTCCACAGAATGACGTTGAGGTCATTCGAGGTACGCTATTCGTAGCTGACTTACCTACAAAAGTACTGTTTGATTCTGGTGCCTCCCATTCTTTTATATCTGAAGACTGTGCCAAAATATTAGGGTTAGCTATCATGAATTTAGAGCATAAGATGAATATCTTGACCCCACAAGGCACCTTGATTACCACAAAGTATTTCCCTAATGTACCCATAGAGATAGAGAAAAAGAACCATCCTGCAAACCTTATCATTATCCCTATGAGAGATTATGATATAATTTTGGGCATGGATTGGCTATCCTCACATGATGCTTTCATATTGTGCAAGCAAAAGAAAGTGATCATAGGCACACAAAGTACAGATAAAGTCATAGTCAGAGGTATTGCACAGAAAGAACCAAAGATTATAGTATCTGCCATGAAAGCACATAAGTTACTTCAAAAAGGATGTAGAGGTTACCTAGTAAGTATAACCAAGATAGAGGAACAAAAGAAGACTCCTCAAGACATAGAAATTGTAAGGGAGTTCCCTGATGTGTTCCATGATGATGTCAGTGGTCTACCGCCCAGGAGGGAGATAGACTTTCATATTGAGGTAGCGCCCGACACCGCTCCCATCTCCAAAGCCCCATACCGCATGGCTCCAGCAGAGATGAAGGAATTGAAGGACCAAATTCAAGAGCTACTGGATAAAGGTTTCATAAGGCCTAGCGTCTCACCATGGGGTGCACCTGTTCTCTTTGTCAAAAAGAAGGATGGGTCGTTAAGACTTTGTATCAACTACAGAATGTTGAACAAAATCACAATAAAGAACAGGTACCCGCTACCTCGTATTGACAATCTGTTTGATCAACTATTTAAAGCCAAGGTCTTCTCAAAAATTGATCTAAGGAGCGGATACCATCAACTAAGGGTGACAGAAGAAGACATTCCAAAGACGGCATTCCGGTCAAGATATGGACATTATGAGTTCCTAGTGATGCCGTTTGGGTTAACAAATGCCCCGACAATATTCATGGATCTCATGAATCGAACTTTCCATGAACACTTGGATAAGTTCATAATTGTCTTTGTTGACGATATTCTCATCTACTCATCAAGTATGGAGCAGCACAGAGAACATCTGAGGACAGTGCTGGAAACTTTGCGGGCAAAGAAGCTATATGCGAAGTTTTCTAAATGTGAATTCTGATTAGAGCAGATAATGTTTCTCAGACACATCATCTCTAAAGATGGAGTTGCAGTGGATCCCTCAAAGGTAGAAGCAGTGTCCAACTGGACCCAACCGAAGAATGTCTTCGAGATTAGGAGTTTTCTTGATTTAGCAGGCTACTACAGGCATTTCATCAAAGATTTCTCCAGAATTGCGTTACCACTGATCAAGCTTACAAGGAAAGGAGAAAAGTTCATCTGATCACCCAAGTGCGAGGAAAACTTTCAAGAGCTAAAGGAATGACTAACTTTAGCGCCAATCCTGATGTTACCATCGGGCAATGGTGGTTAGGTGGTTTACAACGATGCTAGTAGTATAGGATTGGGGTGCGTATTAATGTAACGTGGGAAAGTAGTGGCATACGCCTCCAGACAGCTGAAGAAGCATAAAGTGTCGGTCGGCCGGGGAGGCGAAATGCCACCCCTGACTTCCCGGCCGCTTCATCTCCGGCCGACCAAGGGTCGATCGGGGTTGTATATAAGGGCGATGGAGGTCGCCCTTTGCGCCTCTTGGAATCCCGTCCATCTCTCCTTCGTTCTTCCTTCGCACCGACGAACGGCGATGCGCGATAGAGCAGAGCAGAGGTGAACAGCGAATGCACCAATCGACCCTTCTTCGGTGCACCTTGAACCTCCTTGACATGCGCAAGGATCCGGCGAACCTTTCCTTGTCGATCCAGAGGCGATCGACAACGACGGATGACGAACAGTGACCGGCGAACCCATCTGAACTCGAACGAAAAAGTACCCTTAGCATTCTAAATCCCTAGACGATGAAATAGCGATTGTTAAATGCGTAGGATATGTTCATTATGATCTTGAAGTGATTTCCTACATTTTTCATATTTACGTAGGCGTCAATTGACGGCCGGAAGGCCGCCGAAATCAATGAAAAATTTGGCGGCCCTATTTTATCGCAGGGACCGGTCGACCGATTTTATCAAACGGTCGACTGGTCTGCGTACAGAACCCATATGAACTCTTCCTTATTGGTCGACCGGCCTCACCATGGCGGTCGACTGATCTATATGTTGACGGATAAATCTGACCTCACGATCGGTCCCAGAGACGGTCGACCGATCTGATGCGCAGTGCGCATCTTCATGGCCTAATGAACGGTCGACCGACACCCAGATCGATCGACCGATTCACAGATGCCAAATCAAGAACACGGTCGACCGATCCCAGAGGACCGGTCGACCGGTTCCAGAGAACGATCGATCAGCCAACCGGAAGGTCGACCGATCTATAGACACCCGACCGAGAAACAGTCGACCGGTCCAAAAATGGTCGACCAATTCCGACAGTGAACCAAATGATGATTTTTAATCATAACTAAGACTCTGACCAGTTTAGCTACACCGGCTGAATTCTATTGTACAAAGACCAACGTTCTGTTGGATCCTAAAGTATAGACTTCATAATGATTAAATATAAATAAAGCAAGGACAAAGACATGGGATTGCTATGTGCCGCCCCCAAAGTTAAAGCAAAGATCATAGATTAAAGCAGAGGAGGGATAGATAGTTAGCTGAGGGGACAGCGAAGCTACTGTCTTAAATGATCACTATTCCTGAGATTTTAGGTTTTCTCCCACCTGTATCTCGAACAAAGGGTGATGCTAAGGTCATATCCCTTCCCTTTAAAGATTAAAGTATTATGCCAGAGGGACAGGTAGCTAGCTGAGGAGACAGTGAACCTACAGGTCTCTTAACCGATCATTATTCCTGGATTGTAGAAATTCTTCCCCCTACCTTCCAACTGGGTGAGGTAGTAACACCCACCCTTTTCCCTTTATGGGCTTACTAGCATCAGAGATTCAGAGAGGCACCTTTGGCATCCTAACTAATAAAGTCGAGCTCGCATAGGACAACGAACTCTAAGGATAATTTAGTAATGTAAAAGACGTAGTACAACTCACAGTAAAGCAAATGCAAAGTAAAGAAATGTATAGCAGAGCAATGTAAAGCAAAGCACTGTAAGGTAAAGCAGAGATATTGTAAAGTAAAGTATTGCATAGCATAGCAGAGACATTGCAAAGTAAAAGTAGAGTAACGCAAATATAATGTATTGTCATAGTAAAGAACAGACTACTGATATGACTAAAGACTTATACATAGATTTCATGATCATCATCGATCCTTATTTCACCGTCTATTGCTATTGTACTGTGCCTCTTTGCTCATGGGTATTCTATTTCCCTGCATTGGGATTTTGCAGGTGAGAATGCCAACTAATGAGGAGATAGAGGGCGCAGAGCTTGGAGAACGCTGCACATGACTGATATTTCTGCTCCGATCTTTCTTACTGCATATATGTTTCATCTTTTTTACTGTTCAGAGACATCATGTTTTCTTCCGCTCATAGAACTTTCCGACTAGCCTTATTATGTTTCTCATATTTTCTTTATCGAAAGACATCATGAACTTCCGCATATTTTCTATATTATATGACATTATGAACTTCCGCATTAAGGTTCTTCATCGTAATGTTTCGACTGTTAAACTTTCACATTTAAAGTTCTCTATTATATTTATTATTATTTTATTAGTGCCACATCAGCTGTTTTGTTGAATGGTCAAGGTCAGTAGAGTAATTGGCAGTGTAGCGCTCTCAGGGTCAATCTTACCGCCTACGTGGCGGGAGGTGCGATTTTGGAGGCGTTACAACGAAAGACTAAATGAATAAAATAATATAACATATAAAGGAAAATGCGAAAGCTGATATATAAAATACTTCAACTAGCCTTCATTGAAGGCAATAATGTAATAGCCACATACATCCATAAGGTGACCAAAATACATCTCAAAAAGGTGACTTAGTACGAGAGACAGTCTCATTACTAATCACAGTGCGAGAACAAAAAATGTGTACTCATCCGCCCAAAAAGATAGTGGCCCACAAGTTCAAGGCTAGATTAGATATAAAAATGACTCCGGTCCATAAGGACTCGGTAGGTCTCATTTGCAAAGACACACCAATAGATATAACGAAAAAGTAAATAACTACTACACTTGACTAGGACCATATGCAACAGCAAACCCGGCCGAGACCTCTGCACACTCATCACCACTTCACGAATAACCATCATGCACCTGTGGAATCACATAGGGGAGCAAGCTGAACCGTTAGCATAAAACTAAATATGGGTTCATGTAAATCATAAATAAGTTCTATCATAATATAGCATGAAAAGAGTGTGTAATCAACATGAGAGAAATATCAAATCATCATGGATCGATTTCATCAGTCATGGCATAATGGAGATCATTCTTCGATATCATAGAAGAAACCAGATCACAAGAGAGAACATGCTTTCACATCCATACCTTTTATTCAGTCGTTCTTTACATATTCTTTCTCATGCTTATCTTTCATACATTCATACTTACTTTCTTTCATACTTTCATTCTTTCATTCATGAGAAGAGCTCTTCATTTTTCAAAGGAATTGTAGGATCGAAAGCACCAAGGGGGGATGAATTGTTGAATAAAAATTAAAATAAAAAAGTCATAAAAGTCAATTTTTAGAAAATGCGATCACAGGCAAGTAAAAGATAAGTAAGAAGAGCAAGAGAAAAGAAAGACGCAATATGTTGATGAGGTTCGGCCCAACTCCTTGGCTTACGTCCCCGCTTTGACTTCCTGACCTCGAGACCGTCGGAGATCCACTAGCATTCTCTTTTCTTGTAGGGAGCACAATGCCTTCTTCTTCGCTCAAGAGGTAAGGCACACCTATTCTTACAAGGAGCTCTCAAAACTATCTAAACAAGAATATAAGAATTCCCTCCAATGCTCTCTTCTTACAAAGAATGTTCTCACTAAGAAACTAGAAGAGGGAAGGGATAATTTGCAAACTTTAGTTCAAGAAAAATGCTTTGGACTTGAAGGAAGCTTTAGAGTGATTTGCCTTGCTTCGATAATCTTCCTTCAATCTTTTGAATCCTTTTTATAGGCTTCTCTTAAAAATATGGCAGTTTTAAATCAATTCAAAAGTATTGTGCTGTCAGCTCTAAAAGGGTCGCCCATTTTAATACCGGTTGTCCATTTTGCACAGTAACTAGCTGTTAGTCTTTTTGTTGCATATTCAACGGTCGCCCATTATAGTATCGGTCGTCCATTTAATAAAACTTATATCCATTGTCTTTGTCTTTTTTGTGCAGTTTTTTGTTAATCGTAGTCCGTGGAAGAATTATAGCAGTTTAATTAATTCTTGCTTCCATAATGGTCGACCAATTTTAGAATGCCCGTGCTCTATGTAATTTGCGGTCGTCCATGCAGCGACTTCGGTCATCCGATTTCCATATTTTTATTCTTTGTTGCCTAGAACGATTGACCATTATTGTTTCGATCGTCGGATTTTCATATTTTTATTCTTTGTTGTCCTGAACAGTCGACCATTATTGTTTCGGTCGCCCGATTTAGAAGTGTCCGCACTCTCTGTAATCTGCAGTCATCCATGCAGCGATTTTGATCGTTCGATTTATACATTTTTTATCATTACTGCCCAGAATGGTCGATCGTTAATATTTCGATCGTCCATTTTAGAAATGTCTGTGCTCTCTGTAATTTGCGATCGTTCCAGCTGTAATTTTGGTCGTCTGTTATGTACTTTGATCTTTCATGTAATACATATAACGTTCGATCAAAAATAAATCGGTCGCCCGATCTAGGAGTGTCGTTCCTCTCTGGAATTATCGGTCGTTCTAGCTTCGCTTTGGTCGTCCATTATAAGTCAAAACGGTCACCCATTATACTGACGGTCGACCGTTTGTATTGTAGAAAAATATTTCGGCTCTTTTTCTTCGAAAAATATTAAACCTGTTCACAGTAACACTTCAAGCATAATCTTCATGTTTGCTCATCATAATACTTAGAATATGGACTTTGGACCAACAATCTCCCTCTTTTTGATGATGGCTAACAAGTTGACGAGGAGATAGATAAATAACAAAATGTAAATTCCTTCCCCATAATTTATGCTTATCTTGTGACATCAAAAGATATTATTTACTCCCCCTTAATCAAAGCATATTTTCTCTTTATAAGAGATAATGAAATTAAAAGAACAAAATCATTATGATATCCTAATAAAAATTAGAGATCATATGCATTACAACATTTATCCATACATTGATAACAACATAAGAACTTATTAGTTTTTCATCACATAATCAAAACATAATCACAAGTGGGAGTGCAACATCATAAGCACATATAAAGTCACATAAACATCACATAAACACATGAAAGTCACATACATAGTGACATACATAATCTCCATCGTACATATAGTCACAAGTACATAGGCTCACAAATAACATAACATATACATAGTCTCCGTCACATACATCTTATCCCCCTTTTGACATCATCAAAATGGAGAATCAAAATGAAGAAAATAAATAAAGACTAAAC
This sequence comes from Pontederia crassipes, assembly GCA_030549335.1. Taxonomy (NCBI): domain Eukaryota; kingdom Viridiplantae; phylum Streptophyta; class Magnoliopsida; order Commelinales; family Pontederiaceae; genus Pontederia; species Pontederia crassipes. The sequence goes on along the minus strand of CM060186.1, from coordinate 35,986,838 downwards.
ATCTGAAGTATCGTCGGGCGGAGGAGGCGCAACCTGCTCATAAGGTGAAGTGTCGAAGCCCTGAGAGAAAGTAGGCAAAGAAACAGTCCTGAGCGCGACGATGATCAAGCTCTAAGTGCTCCATGTGTGTAGTCATATCATCCAAGCTTCGATCGATCCCGTCCAAGTGTCTATCAATCCCATCCATGCGTGTGATCATCCCATCCCACGCATCACGTGAAAGCACTATGGATGCACGCCAGGCACTCAACGGCAGAGATGTAAGACGTATATATTGCTCCCAAGAAGGTCAAGTATCCTCCATAGAAGCTCTCGTAGGAACCTCTATATCTGCTCCATAATCGGAGTCCGAGTCTTGTGTCCCTTATCCCTTTTTTGCAAAGACCCATTCATGATTAACGAGGACAAGGCCCTTCGGTTTCAACGTGACCTTCTCAATGATATAAGTAGGTCTCTCATTAAATAATGGCTCTGTCTCAGGAATAATGATATCTTTCTGACGAAAGATCTGAGTAAGAAAAGAACCATAGTGAAGAATCATATTGTGAGAGCGTTTGGACTCTATCTTCTCTTTGGTGGAGATGAAATGAAATATCTTATAGGCTCCAAAGTTAACCGGAGGGGATCATTTCGAATAAGACAATAGAGAAGGCGTAGATCATAGAAAGTCATATCAGTGTAATGATCGGATCAAGGGAATAAGATGTGACTAACTATATGATGAGCAACGAGAAGGGGAGGAGTCAAGTTTTTTAGAAGGCCTTTCATGGGAAAGTTATCTACTTCACCATGAATAACAACTTCAAGTGCTTCAGTGATAGATATATCGGAAGGCCGCCTATGAGTCGTAATGTTAGAGAGTCCTCCTATGGAAACATCAAAGGTCTCATAAATCCAAGATTCAGTTATCTTAATAGTATGCCCAAAGATGTGAGATGTCACATAAGATTTAGACTTAGGAAATGACATATTGGCATAAAAAAGTCGAACCAACTTAGGATAGAAAGGTTCTCTAACATCAAGAAGCGGAAGCCAACCTATGCCGTCAAACATGTCATGAACAAAAGTCATGTTAAGAGAGGTCCAATATACTCTCATGCCATGTGCTACTTTTGTAACACCCTTGCACTTGTATAGGATATTGTCCACTTTGGGTCTAAGCCCGCACGGTTTTCTCAAAATGCGTCCTCCAGTATCAGTGTAGCGCAATGGCTCACCTTTATACATGGCAGGATATTGTTCGCTCTGCCCCCACCTTGGGCTCACAGTTTTCTAACGCGTCCTATTAAGTTAAGGCCATGTTCCCATATATACCCAGCATCTCTCCCGTGACTTATGCATGTAGGACTAATCCAAGGCATGCCCCATGCATCCTTCCCCCCTCAGGGACTCAATGTCCTCATTGAGTGATCGCACCCCACCATGCATAGAGGCTCATGCGGAGTGGCTCTGATACCATTGTAACACCCTTGCACTTGCATAGGATATTATCCGCTTTGGGCCTCCACCCATACTAGCATAATTTTCCCTAAATTCCATCTTGTTAGACTTAGTAAGGCTCGGTAACACATTTATAACTTTCTCTACACATATTATTTTAGAGTAACACCCTGCCATAGGATATTGTCCGCTTTGGGCCTAAGCTCGCACGATTTTACCCAAAATGCGTCCTACCAAGCCAAAGCCATGTTCCCATATATACCCAGCATCTCTCCAGTGACTTATGTATGTGGGACTAATCCAAGGCATGCCCCATGCATCCTTCCCCCCTTAGGGTACTCAACATTCTCGTTGTGTGATCGCATCCTACCATGCACAAAGGATCACACGGAGTGGTTCAGATACCATATGTAACATTCCCCACCAGCGTGGGATATTGTCCGTTTTGAGCCTAAACCCACATGGTTTTCTCAAAACGCGTCACCTGGTATCAGAGTAGCGCAGCGGCTCACCTCTATTCTCAGTGTGATACTGTCCGCTCTGCCCCCACCCTAGGCTCACGATTTTCTCACGCGTCACACCTAGTGAAGGACATATCACCATATATACCCATCATCTCTCATGTGACTTATGCATGTGAGACTAATTCAAGGCAATCCTCATACATCCTTCCCCCCTTAGGGGACTCAATGCCCTCATTGAGTGATCACACCCTACCATATACAGAGGCTCATGTGGAATGGCTCTGATACCATATGTAATATCCTTGCACTTGCGTAGGATATTGTCCGCTTTGGGCCTCCGCCCGCATGATTTTCCCAAAATCATGAGCCCTAGGGAAGGGGGCAGAGCGGACAGTATCCTGCCATGTATAGAGGTGAGCCATTGCGCTACTCTGATATTGGAGGACGCATTTTGGGGAAAATCGTGCGGGCTTAGGCCCAAAGCGGACAATATCCTACGCAAGTGTAAGGATGTTACAACTTCTCTAGAGGAATATAAATGTTCAAAATTCGATGCAATAGATATGTTGGCAAATAAAGAAGAATCGAATTCTTCTGGAGGCATTGGCGGAGAGTCGAACGATGGACGAGAAGAAGAACCTGGTTCCTTCCTCTTGCGAGGACCAGCAACAAGCTTCTCCTTAGGAGGCATTGGTCACAAGGTCAGATTCAAGGAGTAAATCGAGAATCAACTGACAGACAGAATCGGAAAAGGAGAAATGGTCGACCACTATGAAGAACGATCGACCATTTTTGTCTAGGATAGAACAATCTATCGTCTAATCAATCGATTTCAAAACAAACTTTACAATCACATGACAGATCGTAGACAACATGACAGAGCATGGACTCAACACGACAGAGCTAATGATGACATGTGGATCATGATCGAAAGAATAGATTTGAGAGACAGATTGATATCAAGATCGAATCACACTTGAAGGCACCTACAATTCACAATTCATGGCATTGGAAAGAGTTAGAGCTTGAGGATCGTTCAAGTTGGTCGGCAACGCAATTTGACTTACAGGTAACCAGTAGGATTTTCGGTCGAATGCCCTCAATCGATGAATGGATTTATGACGGCGTGGAGGATTGCCGAAGTCCAATTCGTCGAAGTCAATTTCGCCACTGTCAATTCGAGCGCCCTAGGTTCAGTTCACCGGTGTCGACTATGCCACCGTCGACTTGAGCACCCTAGCTTCACCGTGTCGTGGCTCAGTTCGCCGGTGATGAGTAGCTGACCAAGGGTGCAATCGTTGACAAACAGTAGAGAAAACTCGTCGGAGGGAAACAATTCCTGCCGAGAAGAATCGTCGGAGAGGAATCAACGATCGACTGAATCGCTGAAATTGACGTTGCCGAAGTCGATTTCGCCTTTGTCACCTGAGTGTTTCCATTGTGGATCGCCGAATAAGTCTAGGAGGATCTTCAGAGAAGTCAAGGAGGTCATCGGAGGCGTCAATTGAGAGAAATCACGGAAAAAAAGGATTTTTCGATGGCGGCGACGGAGAAAGGTCGACCGATTTCGATTTGGGAAGAAATTAACGACAAATTTTTCAACGGTCCTTTTATATCACGTTGAAAATGGTCGACCAATATTATGACAGGCGACCATTATCACTTGGACATTATAATCGATCCGTTTCGTTTCTAACAATCATCCGAAATACGTTCGGGCGACCATTCTGGAAGTGCGTACTAAAAAAATCGGTCATTTGGTAATTTAACAGTCATCCAGTCAGATCCTATAACGGTTGACCGTTACAATAATGGTCGACCGGTCTGAATGTATGTGTTGTGCAACACAATTTTATATTCAATTCGATTCACAAATGATACTTGCATAACCAAGTCACTCATGAGTTGAATTAAGTGGCAATCAGGTTCCTAACATTCCAAGTTCACGTCTAAGCATACAAAAATCTCTCCTCGCCTAGGGGTTTTGTGAAAATATTCCCAAGTTGAATTTCGGTGGACACATGTTCAATAGCAATGTTCTTAAGTGTCACATGTTCTCTAATGAAATGATAGCGCAAATATATATGCTTAGTTCTAGAATGTTGAATTGGGTTTTTAGTCATTTCTATTGCACTTGTGTTATCGCACTTCATGGGTACACTTGAACAACTTATATCATAATCAAGTAATTGTTGTTTTACTTATAATATTTGTGCACAACAACTACCGACTGTAATATATTCGGCCTCAGCGGTAGAGAGTGCAATGGAGTTTTGCTTTTTACTAACCCAAGAGATAAGAGAGCTGGCAAGAAAGTAACACATCTCATTAGTGCTTTTTCTATCAACTTTACATCCGGCAAAATCCGCATCAATGTAGGCATGTAAATCAAAAGATGAGTTCCTATCATACCAAATGCCAAAATCACAGGTATGCTTCAAATAACGTAAAATTCTTTTAACAGCGACTAAGTGTGATTCTTTAGGCGCGGATTGAAATCTTGCACACAAGCATACAATAAACATTAGATCCTTCGTAAATGCCGTCAAGTAAAGTAAACTACCAATCATACCTCTATACCTCTTTTGATCAATGGATTTGCCTTTCTCATCTTTATCTAATTTAGTTGTAGTGCTCATGGGAGTTGAACTTGGCTTGCATTCATCCATTCCAAATCTCTTTAGCAACTTCCATGTATACTTCTCTTGATTAAGAAATATTCCATCTTTGTTTTGCTTGACTTGTAATCCTAAGAAAAAATGTGAGCTCACCTACAAGACTCATCTCAAACTCTTTTTGTATAAGAGATTCAGACTCTTTGCACAAGCATTCATTAGTAGCATCATAAACAATGTCATCAACATAAATATGAACTATTAAAATATCATCTTCCAAATGCTTAAAAAATAATGTAGTATCAACTTTCCCTTTTTGAAAACCATTTTCATCAAAGAAAAGTACTTAGTCTTTCATACCAAGCTCTAGGATCTTGTTTAAGTTCATAAAGAGCTTTAGAAAGTTTAAATACATGATTAGGAAAATCTAGATTTTCAAAATCTTGAGGTTGTTCAACATAGACTTCCTCATTTATAAAACCATTTAGCAAAGCTGGTTTTATATCCATTTGAAAAAGTTTGAATCTTTTAAAACAAGCAAAAGCTAAGAGCGTTCTAATAGCCTCAACTCTAGCAACGGGAGCGAAAGTTTCTTCAAAATCAAGTCCTATTTGTGAATAACCTTTTGATGCCATTTTCATCTAATTTGTTTCTAAAAACCCATTTAGTACCAATTATTGGATAATCTTTTGGCCTTTCTACAAGTTTCCAAACTTGATTCCTTTCAAAATTATTTAAATCTTCATGCATGGAATTTATCCAATTTGAATCATTCAGAGCTTTATCTATGTTACTAGGTTCAAATTGTGCAAGAAATGCCAAAAAAGCACACAAGTTTTTCAAAGAGTTTTTAGTCTTTATACCTTCGTTACCTATAACTTGATCAAGTGGATGTGATGATTCATGTTTCCAATTTCCTTGAAATAATTTGATTATCTTCTGGTTCTTCTATTTGTTCCACATTTGAGATATCCATTCTCTTTTCTTCCAAGTCTTTATTTTGGATTTGCATGTCTTCAAGATGTCTTTCCACTTCAACTATTTCTTCCTCATCGTCATTCACTTACTTCCTCATAAAAAAATCATTAGTTTCATTGAATTTAACATTAATAGATTCTTTAACAACTAATGTTCTTTTGTTATATACTTTATATACTTTACTTGTACTAGAGTATCCAAGGAACAACATCATCACATTTTACATCAAATTTACCTAATTTATTTTTAATATTCAAGATATAACACTAACAATCAAACACTTTGAAATATAAAATATTTGACATTTTTCCATATAAAACTTCAAAACATATTTTTTTTTCAAGGGGTCTAAGTAAGATTCTATATAAAACATGACATGATATGTTTACGGCTTCCGCCCAAAAATACTTAGGCAAATTACTTTCATTTAGTATTGTCCTAGCCATTTCTTGAATAATTCTATTTTTTCTTTCTACTACTTCATTTTGTTGAGATGTCCTAGGTGTAAAAAAGTTGTGTGTAATTCCATTTTCTTCACAAAATAATTCAAATTTGTAACTTTCAAATTCACCTCCATGGTCACTTTTAATTTTTGCAATTCTTAACTCAAGTTCATTTTGTATTCTTTTTGTAAATTTAGAAAACATGCTTATAGTTTCATCTTTGCTAGTAAGAAAGATAGTCCAAGTAAAACGAGAGAAGTCATCAACAATCATAAATACATATTTCTTTTCCCCTAAACTTACTGCATCAATAGGTCCAAATAAGTCAAGATGTAAAAGTTCTAAACACCTATGTGTACTAATAACATTTTTCAATTTGAAAGAGTTTTTTATTTGTTTACCTTTAAGACATGAAACACAAATATTATTTTTCTCAAATTTAATTTTAGGTAAACCTATAACTAATTCATGATATGAAAGTTTGTTTAACAACTTAAAGTTTACATGTCCTAATCTTCTATGCTAAAGATTTATATCATCATGCATAACACTAAGACATTTTTCACTTTTCAAATTTTCAAAATCAATCTTGTATACATTATTATATCTAAAACCCATGTGTAGGACTTCCTTGTTTTCATATAGAATCAAGTATTTGTCCTTTTCAAAATTTACTAAGTAGTTTTTATCACACAATTGCCTTATACGAATTAAGTTATGTTTTAAGTTTTCAACTAGCCAATTATTTTCCAAGTGTACTTTGTCATTCTTATCAACATTACCTATACCAATTACTCTTCCTTTGCTATTATCTCCAAATGTGACTTTTCCTCCATTTTTCTTTTCTAATGTAATGAAGTTTGATGGGTCATCGGTCATATGTCTTGAGCATCCACTATCAAAATACCATTTGCCTTCGTTACCCTTTGGAGCTCTCTACAATAAAGGCATTAAGATTCTTATCTTTTTGGTACCCAAACTTGCTTGTATAAAAAATAAAATCGAAAAAACCGTAAAAGTCAATTTTTAGAAAATGCGATCACAAGCAAGTAAAGAATAAGTAAGAAGAGCAAGAGAAAAGAAAGACGCAATATGTTGACGAGGTTCGGCCCAACTCCTTGCCTACGTCCCTGCTCCGGCTTCCCGACCTCGAGACCGTCGGAGATCCACTAGCATTCTTTTTTCTTGTAGGAAGAGAATAATCATTTCTACGCCACAATGCCTTCTTCTTCGCTCAAGAGGTAAGGCACCTCTTCTTACAAGGAGCTCTAAAAAACTATCTAAACAAGAATACAAGAATTCCCTCCAATGCTCTCTTATTATAAAGAATGTTCTCACTAAGAAACTAGAAGAGGGAAGGGATAATTTGTAAACTTTAGTTCAAGAAAAATGCTTGGACTTGAAGGAAGCTCTAGAGTGATTCGCCTTGCTTGGATAACCTTCCTTCAATCTTTTGAATCCTTTTTATAGGCTTCTCTTGAAAATATGGTAGTTTTAAATCAATTCAAAAGTGTTGTGCTGTCAGCTCTAAAAGGGTCGCCCATTTTAATATCGGTTGTCCATTTTGCACAGTAACTAGCTGTTAGTCTTTTTGTTGCATATTCAACGATCGCCCATTATAGTATTGGTCGTCCGTTTAATAAAAAATTATATTCGTTGTCTTTGTCTTTTTTGTACAGTTTTTCATTGATCATAGTTCGTATAAGAATTAAGTCGTTTAATTAATTTTTGCTTCCATAATGGTCACCCGAAAGAGAATCGGTCGTCCGATTTTAGAATGCCCGTGCTCTCTATAATCAGCGGTCGTCCATGCAACGACTTCGATCGTCCGATTTCCATATTTTTATTCTTTGTTGCCCAAAACGGTCGACCATTATTATTTCGGTCACCAGATTTAGAAGTTTTCATGCTCTCTGTAATCTACGGTCATCCATGCAGTGACTTTGGTCGTTCGATTTATACATTTTTGACCTTTACTGTCCAGAATGATCGACCGTTAATATTTCGATCGTCCGTTTTAGAAATATTTGTGCTCTTTGTAATCTGCGATCGTTCCAGCTATAATTTTGGTCGTCTGTTATGTACTTTGATCTTTCATATAATATATATAACGGTCGATCGAAAATAAATCGGACGCTCGATTTAGGAGTGTCGTTCCTCTCTGGAATTATCGGTCGTTTCAGCTTCGCTTTGGTCATCCATTATAAGTCAAAACGGTCACCCATTATATTGACGGTCGACCATTTGTACTGCAAAGAAATATTTTGACTCTTTTTCTTCGAAAAATATTAAACCTATTCACACTAACACTTCAAGCATAATTAGTACATCATCTTCCTTATTTGCTATCATCAAAATACTTAGAATATGGTCTTTGGACCAACAGGAATGCCGTTGCATGCACTATGAGATACGACTATCTAGACATCATTGACCAGTGGATGATCAATGCCACGGCGAAACCCCGTCGGGCTGAATGACCTCGCCCTCGATGAAAACATCCGTATGGGAGAAACTCCCATCTAGATAGAGCAAATGGTAACCCGTAAGGGAAAGCCTATTACGAGGTTGGAACATCTTCCCTCATCATACATGGGCCTGTCTTTCAATCCGTAGACCGATCAAGGCATAGAGAACATATCTTCTTATATTAGTTTTCATTTACTTAGAAATCAGGTGGACGAAAGTTCATTTAAATCAGGTCGAGATGAAAGGTCTTCTCTTCCGGTCCACACGACGGATGCCTAGAGGCTACGGGTCACCTGTCGAAATCATATCAGTCGACCGAGAGGGTGAAGTCGCCATTACTTATCATTCTTAATCATCATGTCATGGTTCGTAATCATTCATCATTAAGTTCATAAGAGTCATAATTATTCGTTGGAAAAATGTTTAGAGGAATCATTATCATTCTTGGTGTAAAGATCATAATCATACTTCTTTCATTTTTCGATGAGAGATCAATAATCATATTCATGTGACTTTTGAGAACTTCAAGGAGACCTCTACCTATCTGACCATGAACTGAAAGAATATTCAATAGGAGAAAGAGATTGCAAAGAGAAGAGACTAGGAGAAGAACTTTTGAGAAAGAGGCTACCAATCAAAACAAGGCTGCTCATAGGACATTTAAGGATTGTTATCCACCCAGCAATTGCAGAAAATTATGAATTTGACTTCTGAGAGAGAAAGAAGAAAAGATGGATATGAGTTGGCAAACTTGGTCCTATGACTATTATCAATCAAGTGAAACACCCTTGAGCCAGGAGGAATTGGATTCTATAGCTGAAGATGTCATGTCCAAAACTCTTCAAAAATATGACTTTCATGTTGGAGAACCATCACAAGTTTATTACAATCAAGGATCACCACAATTTCAGCAGCCCTCTAATGCTTACATGTATGCCTCACATGGTCATGAAAGTGCAAATTTCTGGAATCCTGAGGAAGACTTCTCAAGTAGTAATCCTTATGTCCATGACTCACAAAATCATTTGTATTACCATCACAATCAAGGTCAAGTGTCAGAATTTCAAGTTGCAACCATGGATATTTCAGAAGATCAGCAATCACTTAATGAAATGGAGATTATGTTGAAGGACTTCATGAAGCGGCAGGACGAGCAACTTGCAAACTTGAAAAAAATATGTATGAAAGTAGATGTTCTTGGAGCTGGATATCAAGCCTTGGAGGCCAAGCTTTGTTTGCAGTCCAGTCAAGAAGCCCCACAAATCCAATCTGCCCTTTTGAAAGAAGAAATTCAGGAAATGAAGATGGGAATTGAAAAAGAGATGAATGAAGAAAAAGAAGTAGTCATGGAGGCTGAAATTGAAAAGGAGTCTATCACACTTATAGAACAGGCCAAGAAACAAGATGAAGTTGCTGAAGTTATTGAAAAAACTACTCCAATGATACCAGCAATGAATCACATTGAAGACCCACTCATAAGGTTCCCATCCAATGAAGAATTAATTCTAGAAGACTCTGATTTTGATTCTTGGGAGAAACTATCAGATACACACCTTTATGATGAGGGCTGCAACTCAATTCACTTATTGTCTATCCCTAAAGATGAGTCACCTCCTGCATCCAACTGTTAAAAAATTCTACTTGAAGCAATTTGCTCCACAAACCATCATGGATCAGTTGAAGAATGTCAACATCTTAGAGTTAAAGATGAAGAAACATCAAAAGAGAAGAAGTGGCCTGAACTTGAATCAAGCACTAATTCATTTGAAGTCATTCAAAGTTCCAAAGTCTCACCCATCTCATTTTCCATTGGGCAACAGGTTATAACAGCAAATCCACATGATGAAACTGAAATGGCCAAGGAGGATACAAAAGCAGAAGAAATTTCTTTCCAAATAGAGGCTATAGCAGAATTTAGATTTGTAGAAGGAATTGAAAATTCAATGAAGGAAGATCATTGCTTGCCTACTGAAAGATGGAACCAAGAGCTCAAAGATCTTCCAACAATGCTGCATTTAAAGAGGCCATTGAAGAAATGGTTGCTTAAACAAGATGGTGATCCAGGAGATTCAGATGTCTTAGATGAGAAGTTAGTATATTTCTGGTACAATGAAGGAGGGACACATCCAACTGAAAAACGAAGGTCAAATATTGTGAAACTAAGAAATCCATACTTGATTAGTAAAGCTGTCCACAGATTGAGATCTCTACTTGATCATATCACACTATTTAAACCTCCTTGACATCAAGAGTTGTAACAATGTCTAGCCAAAGACATTAAAGAAAGGCACTTCTTGGGAGGTAACCCAAGTCACTTATCAACCTAATCTTTCTATTTTTGCAGGAATAAGAGATGAGGAACATGTTCAATTCACAAGTCTCAAATTCAGGGAGTACCCTTACCCCTATTTCTGATTTTTACACTGAAAGCTTAATGATAACTGATAATATTTTTCTCATTATGCTACATGGATCATATTATCATCTGAATTAACATTCATTTCAGTTATCCCAATCTATTATAGCCTAATTTCAGTGAATTTCAGAAATTCCCAATGCAATGTCGAAATTTGCACTCAAAAATCTGATTAGTTGCAAATCTACCATTCCACTGATATCCTTTGTTTCTATGCAGGATTAGTTGCAACTAATGAAGGTTAGACCACCCAAAGATGCTGGATGAAATGCCAAGGGGATCCAAATTCCAAATTTAATGCATTTCAATCCCACCCACCCCTCTCCCTTGCCTTTATTTTTCAACCCTGAGGACAGTGTTGAGAATAAGCTTGGGGGAGGAAACCTGGTGCTTTTCTAACCTTTACACCATGTTTTCAATTGATTTTAATGTTCATATCATAATTCATACCAGGTTATCATTGGTTTTCACAAGTTATCACTCGGTTATCAATTTTTGGACCCAACTCAATTCTGAATTCATTTTGACTCTGAAATGGGTAGAATACTTTATTTTGACAGTGGGTGCACTCCAATACCAAGTGGCCAACTTGGCCATTAGCCTTCTTGCTTTAATTGGCATTATGAATTCAGATGCATTTGAATGAAATTTCTAGCTGAAAATTTTTCCTTTTTGTGGGTCACACTAGTTGATACTTATGGATTGAATTAGTAATATCAGATGTCTAGAAGGGAGTCAAGGCTCTTGCTGCCATGCTAAATAGGAAAACTTGACTTTTTGGATAAAGGGATCTAAACTATACTTGAGTTTGAACTATTGCTCACTTCATGAACAGGATAGAAAAATGAAAAAAGGAAAAGTAAAAAGTCATATACATGCAATAGAAAAAAGGAAGAGAGCAAAACTTCCAAAGGAATCTCTCTTCAATGCAAAAAGAAAAAAATTTTCGGAGAGCAAAACTTCCAAAGGAATCTCTCCTAAAGAAAGCATGAATAAAAATAAGGTGCTAAACCTGTTTATATGCATTTCATGAATAAAAGTCAGGTGTTAAACCTGTTTAATCAATTGAAAACCTGTTCATGAAGAGATTTATAGTTCAACCCCTTTGTAAAGTTGACAATTCCTACAATTCAAACATGTTATTGCTAGTACTTCTTCCATGGCTTAAATTTGCTTTAGCCTTTGTGATTCCCTAGCTAGAAATTGAGTTTTTGGAAAGAATGAAGTGTTGGCAAAGTGGGAAACTCATTGGATTCAATTCAGCTAGACTTTACTTCATTTGTGGACTTTTAATTCAAGTTTGTCCTTAATTTCTGAATGTTTTGCTTGAGGACAAGCAAAAGGCTAAGCTTGGGGGAGTTTGATCACTTGCTGATCACTATATGATTTTAACCCATTTTTAGATGCAATTCATACATATCGAGTCCCACTTTTGCCTATTTTTGGGCCAATTATACTTTGAATGCAAACATTGTGATAACTAGTTGATATTCCTCATTTCATACTTAATTCCATGTGCATAGAGGTTCTGAAATGCCAAAATCCATTAATATTTAAATTCTATGCCAAGTTATCATTTTGAGGACAAGTTATCATTCCTAAGTGTCAAGTTATCATTATTTTGAATGAACTTATTTTCAATGGTTTTCTTGCCCTAAATCCATCATTATCATGTATAAATCATATTTGGATAGTCACATCTCAACTTGTGCAAAGTTTTAAGTCCATTTGAACAAGTTATCATTTTTCAAGTGCCAAGTTATCGTTAAAGGGCAATTCTGTCATTTCGACATGCAAAACCATTAATTCTACACAAGGACCTAAAGCAATCATCTTATTATTGTTCTAACTCATTGCTGGTCAAATTTCATCACATTTGGATAATCAAAACTCAAGTTATGACAAGTTATCGTTTTTAAGTCATATAAGTTATCGTTTTTGGGGCACTCAAGTTATCACTTTTAGGAATCTCATTCATATTTGATTTCTGACCTCACTCACTTGTCACTCTAATCAATTTGATGCCTGAAATGCTTTGAACCACCCATATTAGGACATTTTCCAAGATTTTCATAAAGTTATCATTCCGGGCCCCTTAATTCATTAATTTTGATACAAGTTTTCATTCCTGCACAACACCTAATACCATTTGATATCTGAGTTAGCAACTATCATTATCCTAATCCTTATTTGTCAAAATACCATTCAAGGGCTTTGATGCTTGCTGTTTGGGGATTTGTAGCAGGGAGAAAGGTGGCCAAAAAGTGGAAAAAGTAGGGGGGGACCATCTACTTTTTCCTGCACCAAAAAGGAATCTGCAACTGGAATTTCAGAGGGGTGGACAGGTGGCTGCAATCAGGAGGATTAGAACATTTAGATGCTGATCAAAGGGTGGAAAGGAGTGATATATAAGCTGGATTTTTCTGGAGGAGAAGGGAGGCTGGTCATTCAAGGGTTTGGAGCAAGGCAAGGCAAGGAAGGGATTCTGCTGGATTTTGGGAGCTGCTGGCCGAGAAGCTTCAAAGGATTCATGATTTGTATCTGTTTCTTATCCCATTTGATGCCAAATCTTGTAAATATGAGGAGCTAAACTCCATTTCTTCTAGGATAGGGTAGTAGTTTAGATTAGTTTTGGATGGATATGGACTGTTTTATAATTCCTGCACTGAATCATTTCTGATTTTTCAGATTTCAGAAACTTCTTTACTGATTTATGCTATGCTACTATTAGATCTAATTGTAACCAATGAATGAGAAGTATTACTTGATCTAATCATTCTACAGAAGTGAATTAAGAGTTAATGTCAGTTTTCTGATTTCATTCAATTGCAATTCTGATTTCTGATTTGGTTTTCTGATTTCTGAATTTGATTCTTATAAATATCAGAATCTGTTCTTCATTTCTAACTTGGTTAATTGAGTCCTTGGGATGTTGGTATTGTCCCTATCTTATTCAGAAATGAATCAAGATTGTTTGGGCAATCATTTGACTCAAATCAGATCTTCCATTAATTCCTGAACTGAAATCAGAAATCTGATTTTTCTGGTTTTACATTTCTGAAATCTGATTTGTTATAAATCTGATCTTGCCATTTGAAGACCCCATTTGTATTTATAACTGAGAAGTTATCATTTGGTCTAACCCTTGTTCAGAAATGAATCAAGAATCAATGGCAAGTTCTAGATACAAACCCAATTAGAATTCTGATTTCTATTTTCTGAAATCTGATTTCTTGAAATCTGAATTCTGATTTTCTTGGGCTGTTTGAATCTGATTGTCATTGGGGATTGAACTAATTGAACAACTGAGAGGTTGACATCTATCCCAATCTTGTTCAGAAATGAATTGAGAAGCTTTGACATTCCTATGATTCAAAACTGATTTGGTTTTTCCTGATTTGAATGAATTGAATGAGTTGCTGATTTTTTGGTTTCCTGAATTCCAAAATCTGATTTCTTGGGCTTTTGAATCTGATTGTCATCAAGGATTGGATAATTGAATAGTTGAGAGGCTAATATATGCCATGATCTTATTCAGAAATGAATCAAGATCATTGACAATTCAGAATTCAAATATGATTTTTTTTTCCAAAATATGATTTCTTAGTTTGATTCTAAATTCTATTTTCTGATTGTTTGGAATCTGATTTGCCAATTGTTAATCCCTATTTTATTCAAATCACTGAGAGGTGTACTCTAGGAATCCCTTGTAATCCAGAGATGGGTCAAGGGGCATTTGGCAAATTTGAATTCCATCAATCCACATTGCTGATTTTTTCAGAAATGCTGATTTCTGTTTTCTCATTTAATTAACTTTTGATTTCCATTGTCAACCCTCATATTAATCCACTACTGAGAGGTAGTCTTAAGGGCTTCTTTGAGATCCAGAGATGGGCCAAGGAGCAATGGGAATTATGAACTCATGTGGCCATATGTTTTGCATTTCCAATTGAGTGTGTTTGTGTGGATTCCAATTTATTTTGCAACCGAGAGGTTGATTTTGAATCTCCCTTGAATTCAGAGATGAAACATGGAACACAAGCACCATTATTGAGTATATTTTATCCTGGTTTGGTTGATTGGAATGATTCCATCTTTTTATGATTGCAAATGCAAGTTATCATTCCAAACTTCCTAGAATTGCAAAAAATCAGCATTGAATCTTTCTTTTGAGCCCAATGATACCTTGATTTTCAGTGAGGACCCTCTTTTGATTCAACCTAGCTAACAATTATATAATCATATATTGCTTAGTTAGAAGCCAATTGAGCTGTGGGAACACCCATTTTCAAGTTGAATCAAAAGTTGGACATTTAGTGATAACTTGTTCCATTCCATCCTTAATTAATTTAGATGAACCCCAAATCCTAGAAGAACCTTCCTAATAGATAGTTAAACCTTTTTAGACTTCATTCTAGCATTTATAATTCAGTTTTGATAAATTTCCAAAACCCAAAAATCTGTTATCATTTCACTTTCTATAAAAAAATATGTTTTCACTATTCATTAAAAATATATTTTTAGCCACTTAAGTAGAACTAATCTAGATTGTTTTAGGGTGTTTTAGACTTCAAATTCTTGTGGATACGACAACCTGAGTCTACTACAACTTACCTGTGCACTTGCAGCTAGTGAGTTGGGAGACCAAAAAAATGAAAAATTGACATTTTCTTAAATTTCAGCAAGTTATCACTAGAAAACCCAAATATCACTATCAGTCGTGGGTGACCCGGTCCGGGTACCTGGTTCGCGTCGAGCTCGAGCTCGGCGTCCATGGCGGACCCGGGCCGTGCTCGACGAAACTCGATGTGGTCAGATAGGACCTAGGCCGGGTTTTGATGAACTCGGGCCGGGTTCTGTCAAATCATAAAATAGATCTGGGTTTTCGTTTTCTCTAGTGATCGATAGTATAGTACAACTAAGTTAACTAAGTTAATGGCATCAGAACATGAATCTAAAGAGCATCTAAGGTCTACAAACACAGATAATGCACTAAGCATGCATTTCGAATAGAAGGCATCGTTACGAGTTCATACATTTTCATCATTTCAATCGGTTCGTTCAATGTGCAGCAAGTCATGGAGTAAAACATGTAAAACTTTGTTCATAGGATGAATCATGTACATATGGTTCATGGTATTGTTTGGCATGCTTTCTTCGTCAAGAACACGACTTATGGTGAAGATCCCGAAGTGCACACACCTGTTAAGCCTAAGCCATTGGGGTTCATCATAACGCTGTTCGTACCTTACTCCGCTTCTAACGCGCCGAAAATGGTTGCCGACGTCCGTCCATGCTCGCTGCTGCCCGCCCTCCAGAGAGAAAAGAAGATGTGTGAGAGGCGAGATCGGAACGAGTGAAATTAAAGGGGAAACATGGGAGATGAAAAGAGGGCAGATCCTCACTGCGTTGATGTTCCTTTTCACGCCCTTTGTTGCCTACGCCGGAGACGATCATCGGTGTCGCCTACTCGCTCCCTGCTGTCCGCGTAGAAGAAGAAGGAAGAGCAGAGTTGGATCGAGAGAGCAAGGGGGAAGTGGAAGGGAGTCGGGCATCTCTTACAGAGGAGTAAGCCGACCGTTCGTCTCCTTGTGTCGGTGAGGGAGGCGATCGGCGATCGGATCTCTTCCTGCCCGGTGTAGAGGTCGGCATTGGGGGGTTTCGATGGTTGGGGGAGAGAGAGACAGAGCGGGAAAAGACACAGCAGAAAGAGACAAAGAAGAAGAATAAAAGAGGAAAGAAACAAAATAGGAGAAGACAAAAACTTGGAATGGAAGGGTCTCGGCCACACATTTCCATCTTTTTTACTGTAGTGTTCCATTATAATACCCACAAAAAAAGTATTCATCCCCAAATCCTATAAAGAATGGGACTTATCGAATAGGTGTGGGAACTCTTTGCGCATCTCGGATTCGAATTCCCATGTCACTTCACTCCCTTGATGGTACTTCCATGCGACTTTAACCAATGGTACTTCCTTGTCCTTCCGATATTGGATCTTACGCTTCATGATCTTCGTCGGGTACTTGGCGTAAGTCATATCTTCCTTCAGGTTGGGATCTTCGATCCTCGCGATGTTGGCATCATCGTGCTTGTACTTCCGGAGCATGGATACACGAAATACATTACGAACTCTTCCGTAGGAGGGTGGTAGAGCCAACCTACAAGCTGCATCGCCAACTAAATCGAGTACCTCAAAAGGACCAACAAAACAAGGGTTCAGCTTCCCTCGTTTGCTGAATCGCATTACGCCCTTCATCGGAGACACCTTTAGCAACACCTAGTCTCCGGCTCTAAAAATATGCTCTCGGCGCTTCTTGTCAGTGTAGCTCTTCTATCATGATTGTGCTGCTTTCATTCTCTTCCGTTTGGCATACACTGTGTGAGCTGGACTGCTAACTCCTCACTCATGGCTTGCGCGTACAAATTGAAGTATTTTGAAATGAACTGAGAAAAAGTATCCTCTCATCGACTTCACCCCAGTGAGCGGGCGAACAGCAAGGTCTCCCGTACATCACCTTGAAAGGCGCCATGTCAATGCTAGAGTGGAAGCTATTATTGTACGAGAACTCAATCAATGGGAGATGCTCGTCCCAACTACCATGCCAATCCAGTGTGCATGCTTGGAGCATGTCCTTTAATGTCCGAATCATCCTCTCCAACTATCCGTCCGTCTAAGGGTGGAAGGCTATGTTGTAACTCAATTCGGTGCCGAAAGCCTTTTGAAGACTCTTCCAGAATCTCGATGTAAATCGAGGATTATGATCGGATACAATCGAGACTGGAATCCCATGCAGTCGGATGATTTCTCATACGTATACCTCTAGTAAACTTTCCACGGACTCCTTTTCACGTGATCGAAATGAAGTGGGCTGCCTTCGTCAATCTGTCAACCATGATCCAAATGGCATCTTGACCTTTCTGTGTCTTGGGTAGTCCTGATATGAAGTCCATGGTGATGTTCTCCTACTTCCATTCCGGTACTCTTAATGGTTTCATGAGTCTGTAGGGTCGTTAGTGCTCGGCCTTTACCTACTGGCACACTAGGCATCTAGAGACGTAGTCAGCTATCTTCCTTTTTCATGTCATGCCACAAAAAATGCGTTTAATGTCCATGTACATCTTTGTACTGCTTGGATGTATGGTGAACTCAGACTTGTGTCCTTCGTGGTGCACCTCTCGTCGGACCGTAGCATCGTTCGGAACTCAGAGGCGGTTCCGATACCTATTCCTCCATCGTTTGCGATCTTAAAGTCTTCCGGCTCGTTCTGACATCTTTTGAACATCTTAGTGTATTCTTCATCCGCCATCTGTGCCGTGACAATCCTATTAATGAGGCTAGGCTATAACTGATGTGTCATTAACATCGCTCTATTCCTCGTGGCTCGAGGGTTCCACTGGATGAGTTCCTCGACCATCTCATATCTGCGCAACTGGAGGAACGCTAGTGAAGCCTCTCATTTCTGACTGAGAGTGTCGGCTACCGAGTTTGCTTTGCCGGGATAATAGTTGATTGCAAACTCGTAGTCCTTGAGGAACTCCATCCATCTTCGCAGTCGCATGTTAAGTTCCTTCTATGTGAAGACATATTTCAGGCTCTTATGATCGGTGAACACTTGAAATTCCTCGCCATATAGGTAGTGCCTCTAGATCTTAAGTGCGAATACGATCGCTGCCAGCTCAAAGTCGTGTCGGATAATTCACCTCGTGCTTCTTCAACTGTCTTGAGGCGTAGGCGACTATCTTTCCGTGCTGTATTAGGACACATCCAAGGCCGGTGCCGCAAGAATTGCTGTAAATAAGAGCGAAGGTCAGCCTATTTTTCAGTTCCTGGAAGTTACTCTCGCATTTTTTCGTCCATACAAACTTCTCATTCTTCTTTGTCAAGTGGGTGAGCGAGGCTGCTATCTTCGAGAGGTCTCGGATAATGCATTGGTAGTAGCTGCTAAACTGAGGAAACTGCAAATCTTCGTCGCGTTCTTTAGTCTGACCCAGTTGGCTACTGCCTCGATCTTTGCTGGGTCTACTGCTATGCCTCGTTGGAATACAATATGTCCCAAAAACATCATCTTCTCCATTCATAACTCACACTTGGAGAACTTTTTATAGAATCGGTGCTGGCGCAATGTTTCCAAGACAATCTGTAGGTGTTCCCGGTGCTGCTCCGGGCTGGTGGAGTAGATTAGGATGTCGTCTATGAAGACAATCACAAACTTATCATGAATGCTGCAAGAGCATTCATCAGTTCGAAGGGCATGATCGTGAACTCGTAATGGCCATACCGCGATCGAAAAGCAGTCTTCGGCACATCCTCCTTTGCTATCCTCAACTGATGATAACCGCTCCTCAGAGGGCGTACCCTGTAAAGCTTACAAGTAAACCAGATATGGAGATGGCGACTAGAGTTGCCATTTCCATGGGCATTCTAGTGGACATTATGCACTTGTTACACAACAAACCCTTAGAGGAAGGGCGAAACAAGGGGGACAGCGAGTAGGGGAAATGGAAGTTTGGGCTCTAGAGGGGTTTGGTGTTGCTCATATTTTACAAGAAATGTTTACTTATAAATATGATCATATTAGAGCTCGTCAAGAAGTACTTGGTGCTACGATCACTGGGGGAAGAGTACCTAACCCAGAGGATGCTCCAGAATCTTTTCGATTGCTCGTTCGAGAACTACGATCCTTAGCTCTATAACTGAATCATTTCCTTGTATCTGAGAAGAACTTCCAGATTACTAGGAAGGAAGCTTGATCTGAATGAATCATAATTTCTATTGTGGAATGGATAAGAGAAGGTAGGGTTCACATACAAACAATTCGCGCTAAAATTGATCATTGTTCCTATACAACTCGAACTATCTATGGAGTTTTGGGCATAAAAATTTGGATATTTGTAGACGAGGGATGATAGGCCTTTATTTTTCTTGCTGTGATCCTATCCAGTTCTAGAACAAAAAATGACAAACAGTTTCATTCTTTTTTTCAGGTAACTCAAACAAAAAAAGATCAATTCTATACGGTTGAATAAAAATTCAATCTTCGAGAATACTGAAGGCTTAGATAGTTGGTCAAACAAGACGTCGATTATGGGCAGTGGGTACTTATTCTTGATTATCACTTTGTTCAACATTCGGTAGTTTATGCAGAGGCGTAGCGATCCGTCATTCTTCTTTACAAATAGAACTAGAGCATCCCAAGTGGAGACGCTGGGTTGGATTAACCCCTTGTCGAGTAACTCCTGAATCTATTTCTTCAACTCTAGTATCTCTGCCGAGGTCATACGGTAGGGAGCCTTGGAAATCGATGCCGTTTCTGGTGCCAACTCAATCCTAAAGTCAACCTCCCTCTTCAGCGGTAGTCCGGAGATGTCATCTGGAAAGACGTCCGGAAAGTCTCATGCTACATCTATTTGCTATAGAGCGGGTATAGGAGCATCGTCTATCGTCACACTAGCTAGGTATCCTCCGCAATCCTTCTATAGTAGCTTATGTGCCTTCATGGCTGAAAGTAAAATCCCACTATCTGGCTTTGATGTGCCTCTGATAATTGTCTTCTATCCTTCTTTGGTGCCGATAATGACCTTCTTTTGCTTATATATAACCGACGCATCGTGGTGTGACAACCAGTCCATACCTAAGATAATGTCATAGTCCACCATGGGGATTACAATTAAATCAGCAGAAAAATATTTCCCATCCATAACGACTAGCACCTTGGGAAGGTACTTCACCGTGAGGAGGGTCCCCATCGGTGCCTGATAGTGATTTTATGGAGTGTAGTGATAACTTGCTAAAATTTTGGTCAGATTTGAAATTTTCCAATTTTTTATTTAACTCCCTAAACTAACACTCTACTGCAAGTGCACAGGTCAATGTAGTAGACTCAAGTGTCGTATCCACAGTGATTTGAAGGCTAAAGACTCCCTAAACTAACCTAGACTAGCCCTAGACTAAGTGGTAAAAATAGGAAATTAAAGGAAAGTGAAAACATATTTTTCAAAGTGGCAAAACGATAACTATTTTTGGTGTTTTGATAATAGAAATGAACTGAGATCTAATTACTGAATTGAGGACTAAAAAGAGGGTTTATCAATCAATGGAAAGGTTCTCCTAGGAATTGGGGCTCATCTAATTCAGCTATGGATGGAAAGGAACAAGTTATCAATATATGCCACTTCTAACTCAACTTGTAAATGGACTGTTATCACAGCATGATTGAACCATAACTAATTATCATATTCCCATATGATTAATTAGCTAAGTTGAATGAGAAGAGGCCCCTACTGATATTGAGTTGTCGTTGAGCATAAGTGCTGATATCCTACTGATTTTGACAAGGTCTCATCAGAATTAATAAATCAGTGAGGTCTAATTTGGTACCAAAAACTAATCAACACTTATAATGGTAAAATGTTTGACTCAATTAACCAAACAGAAATGTATTCAATCCAATGTCAATGCTAATGTTTCTTGGTTTATCTCTAAACATCAAGAAGGCCTAAAATCAGTCTCTCAACTGCACATACAAATGAGGTTCACACTAACATTAGTTAATTGGATACATTAAGCATATAATCATAAATTGGAATCCAATAGATTATCATTTCTTCTTGATTCATCTCTGAACTTCAAGAAGAACCGCAGATTAACCTTCCAGTTGCTAATACAATCAGGGTTTCAAATGATAAAATAGATTTTAGCAAAAATTAGATTTTCAGATTCATATCAGACTCAATATCAGATTGAAATCAAAGAAGTATCATTGTATCTTGATTCATTTTTGAACAAGATTGAAGCCATAAATCAACTTCTCAGCTGCTAAGAAATCAGGACCTCAAAATGATAAACAAATTTTGAGAATCAGGAATCCAAATCAGAAATAAAAAAAATAAAGAATCAGATTCCTAGTCAGGGATTGGGCCTAGAAACTTGTCATTGATTCTTGATTCATTTCTGAACAAGAAGGAAACCATGTATCAACCTCTCAGTTGCCTAAAAATTGGGATTCCACAATGACAAAGCAGATTTCATAAAACTCAGAAATCAGAATTCAACACAGATTGTACCAACAACATGTTTTTGCACATTGAACTCAAGGGAGTTATCATTGCCTCTTAATACATTTCTGAATAAGAAGAAACCCACACAAGCTACCTCTCAGCAGCTAGTGGAATAAGGGATTTTACAATGATAGACAGATCCCAAGACTCAGAAATCAGAAATGCAAAATCAGAAATCAGAAATCAAAAAATCAGATATTAGTGCAGGAAATCAGATTTGTCCATATCCCATCCATAACTAAACTAGATTACTACCCTATCCTAGGAGAGCTGAGATTTAGCTCATTATGGTTACAAAAATGGACACAATACAAGTAAGAGAACTGATAGAAAATATCCTGAAATAAGACTCTGTCGATAGGAAATCAGGGATGTTCCAGCAACTCCTCCTGATTCCTTCTTTCAGCTCCTTCCTGCTGCAGAAACCCTCCAAATGGAGGCCCTCCCTTCTTGATCCAGGTTTCTCCAACTTATATATGACTCTTGTCCATCCTTGGATGCAGATTAAAATGTTCCATTCCCCTCTGATTGTGCCATGTGTCCTGTCCAGAAAATCTCAGCAGGTGCAGCAGCTTTTGGACAGCCAAAAAGCAAGTGGTCCACCCTCCTTTTCCAGCCTTTTTCAGCCTTGTAACACATGCTAGGGGAGCCAAAATAGCAAGCATCAAAGCCCTTGAATAGAAACTAAACAAGTGTGGATTAGGGAAGCAAACATATCAGCTGAATAATCAAGATTGGATAAGGTTTAACCAAAATGATAACTTGTTGTCCGGGCTGATAACTTGTGCACAAAAAATGATAATTTGTCCAAATTAGGTTGTGGTTATCCAGATGTGATTAGTTTAGGGTAGCAAGGGGTTTAGGACAACAATTAGATAATTGCCTAATGTTGTTATGCAGAAATAGTGGCCTTACACATTGAAATGACACTTTTGCCCCAAAAATGATAACTTTGCACAAAGAATGATAACTTTTGAAATGGGATGATTACTTTGCACAAATTGAACAATGAACATCCAAATGTGATTAATTCATAATGGTAAGGGATTTAGGGCAAGATAACCACTAGAAATCAGCTCAATTAGTAAAATGATAACTTCATGACTTGGAATGATAACTTGCCCAAAAAGTGATAACTTGGCATAGAATTGATAACTTTATGGATTTTAACAATTCAGAACCTCTATGCACATGTAATTAAGAATAAAATGAATATGGTCGGCTGGTTATCACAATCCATTGCATTCCATGCATAATTGACCAAAAGTAAGGCATAATGAGGGCTCGATATGGGTGAAATGAATAGAAAATGGAATAAAAACCTAATATGATCAGCTAGTGATCAGTGCCTTTACATTCATGCTATGCTCCATTCATTTTATAGGTACAGTAAGGATGGAAGCACATGCCTCAGAAATAAATGAATGCGAAGCGCCTGAATCAAATAGCACTAACATAGGCAAACCTGCGAAACCTTGGATAACCTCGTTATCCTACGGAGCCGCTTCTGCTTGGATGTTGGTGAGACATCCTGGTACTCCTCCTGAGCCTTGTTGGTTCTTAGCTAGACAATCTTGGATGTAGTGTCCCACCTTTCCACATCCAATACAAGCACTATTCTTTTGGCGGCACTCCCCCAAGTGATAGCTGCCACAAAAGGTGCAGTTCGGCCTAGCCTACTGCGGCGATGCCAGTAACCATAGAGGAGGCTGTTGTGCAGGTGCTTGAGTTTGGGGTTGAGGCTACATTCATGTTCACTATCGATTAGCGTTATACTTGACATAACTCTATGTTACTTAACTCTACTTCACCTGAGATAGACAGTGTGCTGGCTGGCGGGGAGCCTCGCGATGTGGCCATTGGTAGGGCTAGTGGAGATGATCCTGATGTGCATCCTTACGAGCTAAGCGACGGTCCTCACATCTCAGCTTAGCCGACTCTACAGCTCATGTCGGCTCCTTCTTTAGTTCTTCACGCCACATTCGGATCTCACGCTCGATCCTGTATGCCATCCGAACAACTCCATATAAGTCAATCTCTGTGCCATAAATGGCTCTCTCATGGATGGTGTGGTGGAGACCATCGATGAACTGCTCTGCGCGATCCGTCTCATCCATCTTATCCTTACTATAGCGCTCCAGCTAAATGAAGCAAGCATAGTATTCTGCCACTGTCAAGTTGCCTTGGCGCAATTCCTTAAATTCCATGGACTTCTCTTTCCTTCGATAGGATGGGGCGTACTGGGATTCAAATAGTTCTTTGAAATTTTCCCATGAAATAATCCTCTGGTTCGAAAACCTAGTCACGTGTGCTGCCTCCCACCAGTCGTTGGCCCAACCGGTGAGCATGTGAACGGCATAATGAGCCTTGCTATCTTTGCCACATCTGCCGGTGTCAAATAATTGTTCCATCCGGGTAAGCCACTGGACTGCATCTTCATAATTTACTGCCCCTCTGAAGTAAGAAGGGTGCAGTTTCAGAAACTCCTGAATCGTATCCTCCCAGTGAAGAGCCATTGGTGGTGCTGGGGAAGGGATTGGTGTCTGGTACATTAGCACTAAGTATGCCGGTTGCGATGATGGTGGCAGGAGCTCCTGTGGCTGGATAGGAGGTAGTGCCTGCTGCAAGTCCTCCTCTACCTGACTCCTAGGAGCGGAGTCAGGTCCCTCAGTCATAGTGTCCGGGGTGGTCGTCACACTGTCACTCCCCCGTCCGTGGCCACGACCTCTACCGTGTTGGGCCACTGAGCGTGTCATGGGAGCCATCTATAATACAAATGGGAGTCAGGTCCCTCAGTCATAGTGTCCGGGGTGGTCGTCACACTGTCACTACCCTGTCCGCGGCCACGACCTCTATCGCGTTGGGCCGCTGAGCGTGTCATGGGAGCCATCTATAATACAAATAATTCATTTCAATAAAACAATCATACTGATCACTAGCTGATCACTATAAGTTTTTATCCCATTTTAGATGCATTTCATTCATATCGAGCCCCATTTTTGCCTACCTTTTGGCCAATTTTGCTTGGAATGCATAGATTGTGATAACTAGTTGATATTCCTCATTTTATACTTAATTCCATGTGCATAGAGGTTCTGAAATGCCAAAATCCATAAATATTCAATTCTATGCTAAGTTATCATTTTTAGGACAAGTTATCATTCCAAATGCATAAGTTATCATTATTTTGAGTGAATTGATTTTCAATGATTTTCTTGCCCTAAATCCATTACTATCATGAATGAATCATATTAGGGGATGATCATATTTCAACTTGTGCAAAATTATTAACCCATTTGAACAAGTTATCATTTTTCCAATGCCAAGTTATCGTTAAAGGGCAAAACTATCATTTCGACATGCAAAATTATCAATTCTGCACAAAGGCCTTAGGCAACCATTATATTATTGTCCTAACTCATTCTTGTTCAAATTTGATCACATTTGAATAACCACAACCAAAGTTATGACAAGTTATCATTTTTAAGGCAATCAAGTTATCATTTTTGGCACCCAAGTTATCATTCTTATGAAATCTTATCCACATTTGATTTCTGACCTTATTCACTTGTCATCCTAATCCATTTGATGTCTTCAATGCTTTGAACTACTCATATTTGAACATTTTCCATGAAATATGAAAGGTTATCATTCCGGGTCCCTAAAACTATTATTTTTTATATGGATTTTCATTCCTGCACAACACCTAATCCCATTTGATGTTTGAGCTGACAACTATCATTATCCTAATCCTTATTTGTTAAAATCCCATTTAAGGATCTTGATGCTTGCTGTTTTAGGTTTTGTAGCAGGAAAAACAAGTGCAAAAAGGTGGAAAAAGTAGGAGGGGACCACTTGCTTTTGCTATCCAAAAGCTGCTGCAGCAGCTGGAATTCCTGGACCATTGGATAGGTGGCTCACATATGGGGCTATGGAACAATTTGATGCTGATCTAAGGGTGGAAGGAAGTCATATATAAGCTGAAGAAACCTTGAAATCAGAGGAAGCCTCCATTTTTGGAGGGCTGCTGGAACAGGAGCAAGGGAGAGGAAGCTGCATTTGCTGATTTATGTTGACAGCTTCTTATTACAGGATGTTTTGTATCAATCCTTCCTTCATTTGTGTATCAAACTTTGTAATTATGAGGAGCTAACTCCATGTCTCCTAGGATAGGGTAGTAGTATAATGCAAATTGTGGATGGATTAGGGACAAACTTATTTCCTCATTTGAATCAAGTTTTGAATTAATTCTGAATTCTGTATAAATCTGAATTTGTTCTTGTCATTGGAAGACCCTACTTGTATTTACAACTGAGAAGTTGTCATTAGGTCTAATCTTTGTTCAGAAATGAGCAAAGAACCCATGCCAAGTTTCTGAATTCTATTTTGATTGAAAATCTGATTTCTGAACTTCCTGCAAATCTGATTTCCTTGAGCTGTTAAATCTGAATTGTCATTGGGGATTTGATTAATTGAACAACTGAAAAGTTTTCATATGTCCCACTCTTGTTCAGAAATGAATTAAGAAACTTTGACACTTCATGATTCAAATCTGTAATTATCATTGATTTTCCTGATTGTATGTGTTGCTGATTTCTGATTTCTTAATTATTAGAATCTATTTTGTCATTGTGGAGCCCCAATTGTGTTGACAACTGAGAGGTTATCTTATGGCTCCATTCTAGTTTAGAAATGATCAAGATGCAATGACATTCCTAGGGTTCTAATTTGTAGTTGATGCTGATTTTCCAATTTCTGAATTCCTTAACTTCTTGATTTCAAATTTCTGAGTTGTTTGAATCTGAATGTCATTGGGGAACTTGATTTATTGAGCAACTGAAAGGTTGAATATTGGTCCCAATCTTGTTCAGAAATGGATTAAGATGCTTGACATTTCTATGGTTCAAATTTGTGATTCCCATTAGCTACTCACTGATTTCAATGTTGCTGATTTCTGATTTTCTAAAATTCTTGAAATCTGATTGCCATTGTTAAGCCCCACTTTAATCCACCATTGAGAGATGGTTTTAAGGCCTTCCTTTAGATTCAGAGATGAGCCAAGGAGCAATGACAATTTCTGATTTCCCAAATTTGAGATTCTATGCATATTAGTTCCAATTATCTAATGTTAAGTGTGGACTTTATTTTTAATTGCAGCTGAGAGGCTGAATCAAAGTCCTCTTGTAGTTTAGAGATAAACCAAGGAACACTAGCATTAATATTAGATTGATTACATCCTTGTTTAGTTGATTGAAGCATTCCCTTCATTTCAAAGTGCAATTTAGAAGTTATCATTTCAGATTTGATTGAATTGCCAAAAAAAATCAGAAAAGTGACTTGGATTGAACATAGTGATAACTTGATTTTCAGTGGGGATCCTCTTCTAATTCAACTTGGCTAACAATTATATGACAATATATTGTTTAGTTCTTGTCTAATTGAGCTGTGAAAATAGCCATATTGAAAGTTGAATTGGATTTGACTAGAAAATGATAACTTGTCCATTTTCATCCATAATTAAATTAGATGAACCCCAATTCCTAGGAGGACCTTCCTCATTGATAGATAAACCCTTTTAGACTCTAGATTAGCATTTATAACTCAGTTTAGTTAACTTTTCAGAAACCTCAAAACAGTTATCATTTTGCTTTTTCTAACAAAAATTTGTTTTCACTTCCTTTAAAAAATCTATTTTTGCCACTTTAAATAGGATTAGTCTAAATTATTTTTAGGTAGTCTAGGACTTCAAATCACTGTGGATACGACATTTGGGTAACTACAATTGACCTGTATACTTGCAGTAGAGAATGAGTTAGGGAGTTGAAACAAAAATTGAAAAAAATTGACTTTTGACCCAAAAATCAGCAAGTTATCACTAAACCTCCCAATTTCACTATCACATACTTTGAAAAACAAACATTTCTTACTTTACTCATGGTGGTGGCTCAGGTTGTTGCATATGGACCATACTTAGACTTTAACTTCTATAATTAGGATGCAAAGAGAGTCCTAACATTAGGCTCCGATACCATAAAAATGTAGTGCCCCGAGACTCAGCCTCGCCACACGGCATGACCTCCTCCCGTGATGCTATTTTGACTCATTTCTTCTTTCTTTTATACTTGGTCTCTTTGGTTGACCCGAATGGTCAACACAAAGGTGAATGCAAAGCGGAAGACTAAATGAATATAGCGGAAGACTAAATGAATCAAATAATACGACATGTAAAGGAAAATGTGGAAGCTGATATATAAAATAATTCAACTAGCCTTCATCGGAGGCAACAATATAAGAGCCACATACATCCAAAAGGTGACCAAAATACATCTAAAAAAGGTGACTTAATATGAGAGACAGTCTCATTACTAATCATGGTGTGGGGACCAAAAAGGTGTACTCGTCCGCCCAAAAGGATAGTGGCTCACAAGTGCAAGGCTAGATTAGATATAAAAACAACTCCGGTCCATAAGGACTCGGTAGGTCCAATTTGCAAAGATGCACCAACAGATACAACGAAAAAGTAAATAACTACTACGCTCGACTAGGATCATATGCAACAGTAAACCTCGCCGAGACCTCCGCACACGCATCACCACTTCACGAATAACCATCATGCACCTGTGGGGATCACACAGGGGAGCAAGCTCAACCGTTAGCATAAAGTTAAGTGTGGGTTCATGTAAATCATAAATTAGTTCTATCATAATATAGCATGAAAAGATTTTGTAATCAACATGAGAGAAAGATCAAGTCATCATGGATCAATTTCATCAGTCATGGCATAATCGAGATCATACATCGATATCATAGAAGAAAATCAGATCACAAGAGAGAATATGTTTTCATATCCATTTCTTTTCTTCAGTCGTTCTTTCATGTATTCATTGTCATGCTTATCTTTCAAACATTCATACTTGCTTGCTTTTATACTTTCATTCATTCATTCTTTCATTCATGAGAAGAGCTCTTCATTTTTTAAGGGAATGTCATTGCATGCACTGTGAGATATGACTATCTAGACATCATGGGCTAGTGGGTGATCAGTGCCACGATCAAATCTCGTCGGGCAAGATGACCTCGCCCTCAGCGGAAACATCCGTGTGAGAGAAAATCCTGCCTAGATAAAGCAAATGGCAACTCGTGAGGGAGAGCCTATTACGAGGCTAGAACATCTTCCCTCATCATACATGGCATGTCTTTCGATCCGTAGGCCGATCAAGGCATAGAGAACATATCTTCTTATATTCATTTTCATTTACTTAGAAATCATATGGACGAAAGTTCATTTAAATCAGGTCGAGATGAAAGGTCTTCTCTTCCGGTCCACACGATGGATGCTCGGAGGTTACGGGTCACCTGTCGAAATCATATCGGTCGACCGAGAGGGTGTGGTCGTTGCTACTTATCATTCTTAATCATCATGTCATAGTCCGTAATCATTCATCATCAAGTTCATAAGAGTCATAATTATTCGTTGGAAAAATTTTGAGAGGAACCATTATCATTCTTGGTGTAAAGATCATAATCATACTTCTTTCATTTTTCGATGAGAGATCAATAATCATATTCATGTGAAAAGCCTGGGTTCGTACAGAAATCAGAGATACAAAATACATAGGTTTAACATGGTAACAAATCAGAAAGTTGCATATTAATAAGAAGTCGGAAATCGTAAATGTCATAATCTGGTGTCAGAACTCGGGCCAGGCAAAGGGAACCCAGGCCGAGTTTGGCTTGGATCGAGCTCGGTCTATCAGGGAGAAAAATTGAGAAGAACTCGGGCTGGGTGTGAATCATACCTGGGCCGGATCTAGAGGACGATCGAGTCAGGAGAGTCGCCTCTTCCGATTGTCTTCTCTACAACGAGCTTGAGTCGAGTCATGGGTGCCGGTCCGGGTACCTGGTTCACGCTGAGCTCGAGCTCGGCATCCATGGTTGACCCTGGCCATGCTCGACGGAACCCGGTGTAGCCAGATAGGATTCGGGGTGGGTTTTGGTGAACCCGGGCTGAGTTCTGTCAAGTCATAAAACAAATCTGGGTTTTCATTTTCTCCAGCGATCGATAGTGTAGTACAACTAAGTTAACTAAGTTAATAGCATCACAACATGAATCTAAAGAGCATCTAAGGTCTACACTACACAGATAATGCACTAAGCATGCATTTCAAATAGAATGCATCGTTACAAGTTCATACGTTTTCATCATTTCAATCGGTTCGTTCAACATGCAAGTCATGAAGTAAAACATGTAAAACTTCGTTCATAGGATGAATCATGTACAGTATGGTTCATGGTATTGTTTGGCATGCTTTCTTCGTCAATAACATGACTTATGATAAAGATCCCGAAGCGCACACACCTGTTAAGCCTAAGCAGTTGGGTTCGTCCTAATGCTGATCGTGCCTTACTCCCCTTCTAAAGTCGTCCGTGCCAAAAATGGTTGCTGACGTCTGTCCGTGCTCGCTGCTGCCCGCTTGCCGGAGAGAAAAGAAGACGAGTGAGAGGCGAGGTTGAAACGAGTGAAATTAGAGGGGAAACATAGGAGATGAAAAAGGACAGACCCTCACTGCGTTGATGTACCTTTTCACGCCCTTCATCGCCTGCGCCAGAGATGATTGCCGGCGTCGCTTGCTCGCTCCCTGTTGTCCGCGCAGAAGAAGAAGGAAGAGCAAAGTGAGATCGAGAGAGCAAGGGGGAAAGTGGAAGGGGTCGGCGTCTCTTATAGAGGAGGAAGCCGATCGTTCGTCTCCTTGTCTCGGTGAGGGAGGCGATCGGCGACCAGATCTCTTCCTGCCCGGTGCAGAGGTTGGCCATTGGGGGGTTTCGATGATTGGGAGAGAGAGAGACAGAGAGGGAAAAGCCACATCAGAAAGAGACAAAGAAGAATAATAGAAAAGAAAAGAAACAAAACAGGAGAAGACAAAACTTGGAATGGAAGGGTCTCAGCCACATTTTTCCATTTTTTTTTACCGTGGTGTTACAAATATACTCTCTAATTACTCTTTAATTTTGATTTTGCAAAATATGTTTATTTGCATATACTATTTTTTTTTTGTGGTGAAAAGAGGTTTGAGCCCTAGTTTCTAAGATTTTTTTTGGTAAACAGGTTCCACAGATTTAATTTTAATATTTATTTAGTTATGTTCTTGAAACAATTTTTTTCGTCCGATTTTAATATACTAAGTGTTGATTACTTTAATCCTGAAGACTACGAGGTTCATCTTTTTTTATTCTTTTTTTTCGAGCTATACAATAAGGTTGAAACTTTGTCATTCATATTTTTTATTTGAATAATTTTTATGAAATTTAACCACTATTTTTTAGCTTAATTTACTTACAATGAAATTTTGTCATTATTTGAATTTCAAAGTTTTGACAAAAAAAATTCAATGGCTAAAGACAATGGTCTTATTTTTTACGAGCCTAATGATAAAATATTTTTTCTATGTGAGCATGATGATGCCATTGGATTTAATCTTAATAAGGTCACCTTGGTGAGTTTTGTTATTCTTTTAATGAAAATGTATTTAAGATTTCATATAACTATATATATAATGATTCAGTTAATTATTAATTTGTATTTTATTTTTGTAGTATTTAGTCATTCTTTTTTATTTGTAAAAAAAAAATAGAAGCAAGAATGGAAAAGGAAAAAATAACAAATTCAGGCACAGCAAAAAACACAATAAAGTAAAAGGGTGCAATAAAAAATTATTAAAGATGATCCAATGGAAAATTTGTAGTATAAAGTAAATTAAAAAATATAACGTGATATATTAAATGTGACAGCATGAAAAATAATATTTAGTTTATTGATCAAGTGAGTATTGATGTGAGAAGAAAAAATGAATTAGAAAAAGGGTATATTAGGAAATAAAAAAGAATATATTTTAAGTAGGGGAAAGGGAGTATGTTATCCAAGACAACATACTCCCATTCCCCTACTTAAAATATATTCTTTTTTATCTTCTAATATACCCTTTTCTCTTTTGTGTTTTCTTCATATGTGGACAACATATGTAATGTGCATCACATCGTTAGATTTGGATTAAGATTTAAAATAATAATTTAAAAGGTTATGCCATCTTTTAAGCCATTAGATTATAATGAATGATCCAAATTGCAGGATCACAAAGCACTAAGAGGGTGTGAATTGGTGTTAAATATGAAAATATTGATTTAACGAAAATCATTGTGGAAGCTTAAAATTGATTAGCTAAACTTTAAACAAATGCAAATCAAATCATATCACATGCATAATAATATGAGAAGGAGAGGGAGAGAGAAATCAAACACAAGAACACAAGGTGATTGTTCACGAGGTTCGGTCACACTTTGTCCTATGTCCCCGCTCTGACTTCTCGACTTCAAGACCATGGGAGATTTCACTAAACTCTTCCATTCCAAATGGGGCAAGGAAGAAATCTTTTACACCAAACCACTTTTTCTTCGCTTCGAGAGGTAAGGCACACCTCTCCTCCTAGGAAGTTTATTTTTTTTCTAGCTCAAGAGGTAAGATAGAACCTCTTTTACACAGGATCTCACGCTCAATTTTCTAATGAATGATTTCTCTCTTTAACAATATCAAACTCACAACACAAGAAGAGGGAAAGAAGATAAGATATAAAAATAACTACAAGATAATGACTTTCTTTTGATGCTTGATGTTTCCCTTAAGTTCTTGATTAATTCTGGACCCCTTGGTCTCCTTTTATAAGCTTGTTAACTCCATTTAGTCATTGGGACTTGTTTTCTAACTTTGGGGTCAAAATATGATCATTTTAGTGCATTTTTCGTGCTGACCGGTCGACCATTTTGCCCCACCGATCGACCGGTACACTTTCTTTTATAAAAAATATGATCGTTAGTGAATTTTGCACTGTCCGATTAACCAACCGATCGACAGGTACCTCGATCGGGACAGTCTAGAATTGTGTTTGTTAGAATTGGGCATTTTCTGCACTGATCGATCGATCGGTATGCCTGATCGATCGACCGCCCTGTATTATTTTAAGCATAACTTTTTGTACAGTTATCCAAATGAGATAATTTTTAATTCTATGAAAAGCTAACCGATTCTCTACAAATTTGTTATTTATAATTCATCCAAAGTCTAATGAGATCATAGATAAATATTGATTCAAAGTTCCATATACAAAATTGTCCATTTAAAATAAAATATTTTAGACCTTTACTCTTTTATACATAACTTTTCATACCGGTATCCAAATGAGATGATATTTGATTCTATGGAAAGCTAACAACATTATCTATAACTTTTATATTCATTTCTTAATGCAAATCGTGTGGGAACATAAACAAATATTAATCGAAAGGTTAGTGCATGAAGTAACTCATTCTTATTAAGGCTTTTTAAATATAACTAGTTTTCGAGGTTTGTATCATCAAAATATAATTTTATAGGATATTAAAACTTTGCTCCAATACAAATTTCTCACAGTCACCAAACCCCAAGCCCCCACTCACCTCTCTCTCTTACAACCACCGAACCACCTTTCGTGTCTCAATCTTTCCTCCATCTCTCCCTTTCTCTCGTCATGGATACCTAAGATTGTTGCAACCTTAGATTATCGATTTCAGGTGCCGCTGCTGCCCTCTCTCTCCCTCTTCCTCTCTCTTTCATGTGCCTCCTCTGTCCTCTTTCTCTCCCTCTTCCTCTCTTTTTCAAATGCTGTCGCTGCTCTTTCTCTCACCCTCTCTTCATCTTCCTCTCTCTTCCTTACATTCGACGAGATCACAACCACTATCTCCCTTCCTTCCTCTCTATCAACATGTAACAATCCAAAAATTCACCCTAAAAATTTGTGGTCATTTAGAGAAATTCTGCGCCGTTAGTCCATTCTCCATACATCATTTAACAGCAAAAGACTTAATAATTTAGAGAAAATCATAATAATTAAAAACTTCATCAAAATCATTATATGACTAATAATTCATCGGACATTAATTGTTTAAAATCTTCATTACATCACTAGGCTCAATGTTCAATTGGAACCATAACATTTATTTGAACCTAAGCATGTGCAACTTTTCGTCAAGCTATATGAGCTTGAGTTTCCATTCATCACTTAATCTTAGTCACCTACACTGATTGAGAGTGCAGGGTTTCCTAGTTGGAGTATGTAAAGGTCATGCATGCCATGATAACCTATCACATGCTTCTAATGTGATGCATCATTTATCATCATAATAACATAGCATATTAACATCCATGCTATGAACTATATCCTTACATGACAATACATCATGCTTGTCATTCATTCTTAACGTGTTATTCTTGAAACATAATCATTTTAACATACCTGCCTTGCCTTAAAGTCGTCATCTACAAGTATCATACAATAATAACATACATTTATAACATACATGACATAAACATATCATTACAATTCCTTTCTGTTGTCATGTGTGTTCTAGGAGTCTCTTTATAACTCCTTAATCCTTATTCATTACTTGACATTATTTCTTTCTTTCTTTTCATTCTTTACTTTACATTTCCTCACGTTTACTTTATAACCCTTTGGATATTCATTCATTCATCTTTCTTTCTTTTATTTCCCCATGATATCATTGGGGCACATTATATCCTTGCATACATTAACATTATCATATAATATCTTCAATTTTTACATTGGAAAATCTAAAACACCATTAAGGTGCATTGCTTCTCGAGAAGTTTCAATCACCGTGAGTGAAAGACGTTTACTTCTCATCCTTACATTCATGACTTATTTTCATTACATTCATCATATAACATACTTCTTCTTTGCCTAATAGTCAATACAGTTTAACATTCTCACATTAGTCAATCGGGCATTGGAAAATCTCAAACACCCTTTGAATGATGGCATTATTTTTCAAAGAAGTCTTAGTCACCATAAAACGAAATGCATCTACTTCTGGAAAACCTCAAAAACCTTTAGGTGATGGCTTTATTTCACAATAAATCTCAATCACTATAATGTGAAAGACATTTCCTTCTTACCACATCTTTCATCTTTGCATCATCATTACATTTGTCCATAAGGCACTGGAAAATCTCAAACACATTTTAGGTGATGACATTATTTCCCAAGAAGTCTCAATCACCATGAGGTGAAAGACATTTACTTCTTGTCTTCATCATTCATCTTTACATCATCATTACATTTGTCGATAAGGGACTGAGAAATCTCAAACACCTTTTAGATGATGACGTTATTTCCCAAGAAATTTCAATCACTATGAGGTGAAAGACATTTACTTCTTGCCTTTATCATTCATCATTACGTTAATTAATAGAGCACTGGAAAATCTTAAACACCCTTCCAGATGATGGAATTATTTCCCAAAGAAGTCTCAGTCATCATAAAACGAAAGACATCTACCTCTGGGAAACCTCAAACACCTATAGGTGATGGCATATTCCCCAAGAAGTTTCAATCACTATAAGGTGAATGACATTTACTTCTTGTCATCATCTTTCATCTCTGCTTAGATGAAAGCTCAGGGTAACATCATTACAACTAGGCCAATGACCCCTAGAAAATCTCAAGCACCCTTTCAGGTGATGTCATTATTTTTTGAGAAGTCACAATAATCCTAAGGTGAATGATATTTACTTTTTAGCATTAATGAGTACCAACGCATTTCCTTCAACTTTATACTTTATTAGGGTCATCAATACATCAAGAATTCACATAATCATTTCATCCCCTAGCCTAATTACGGCCAAGCATACATTTTTTGTATCTCCGTTCATACACAATTAACCATCATCGATCATCAATCATCAATGCATGGTAATGATATCATGAAAATACTTTAAATATATCATCGAACATATTTTTCATTTGGTCACGGCCGTGATGGGTTGGTCACGTCCATAACAGAACCCTGAAACGATTCCTCTTCTGTCACGATCATGACTGGTGTAGTCACGACCGTGCTTGGCAGTGACAGTAAGTGTCACGGGCGTGACAGAATGCTATTCCCCCTTCGCTTTTCTTCTCGCTCACGGTCGTGACTGGAAGTGTCACAACTGTTCTTGGCGTGTCATGATCGTGACAGAACATGTCAAGGTCATGCCAATGCCTTTGACAATTGGCCTCAGCCACTCGGTCATGGCTGTTCCGAGAGTCGGCACGGCCATGCCGGTGTCCTGAAAGTTTGATCTTTCACCCGAAATTCTTAATTTTTGAGATTAAAACTCCAATAAAAATAATCTAAAATATCATAAATATTTTAGGTATGATATCTTAGCAACTATTCTTCATAGAACACATTAAAACATGCAATTTTCATTCATTAACACTATTTATGCATTTTTTCCTAAAAATTCATATAACTGACAAAATCTATTATTTGCATAGTATTCTGGCAGCAATCACTAAAATATTAATAACTTAACTTATACTTGTTCATTTCAGATGATTCCGAGAGATAACACGAACACTTATCTTGTGAATAAATTTCAAACCCTAATTCATTATCTCCAATTTATAATACTTTTTACAATTTGATCTCGTTGTTACTCGAGACAGCATGACAATAGTTTGATATTTTGATTATAACTATTTTTATACATCTTCAAATTGGATGAAACAAATTTCTTTAAAAATTAGACTTTGAGAGATTTCTATCCATATATTATTTGTAATTTTTAGATAAGTAAAACCTACCCAAATAATTACTACAATACAATCATGAATTTAACAAAATATGCAACATAAATCATGCAACCCTCAATCAAAATATCTATGAAGAATAGGGTATTCCTGAAACTCTCAATCCAAACAAAAAATATCATTGAGAGGGGAGAGAGAGGTTTGGATCCCCTTTACATACCTTTTGATTTGAGATCGAAAACCTTTTTTTTTCTAATCATCTTGTATCATTCTTCATCATCTAGAAGCCTCAAGGTCTTCTTGACCTTTTCCTAGAAATCGGATCTTCTCTTTCTTGATCTTAAACATAGCCATCATGAAGAATAGGACTCCACATCTCCTAGCCTTCCTCTTCTTGGTGGAGAAGAAAAAGAGAGAAGAGGGGTAGGCTAGGTTTTTTGAGGAATTAATAAGTTTATGGGTCCTTTATATAGAATTTACATTAGGGCTTTGGTCAAAAGGCCCAAATACCCTTGGCCCAAATTTTGAGATATTACACATCACATTTGTCGTTGACTTTTAATACCCAATATTGTCACTATCATAAACTAACCTCACCATAGCAAGGTCTCCACCATCATTGACTGCCATAAACCTAACCCCACCACAACAAGGTCTCCATTGTCGGAGACGCACTTTCCTCTGCCCTCCAACACCCCGTTGTCGCCTCGTCCTCGAAGGATGGGGTGGTACTCGAAGGTTGCAGCACCCTCGCAAATCCATGATGCTTTATCCCTTTGGTTCAATGGCATGAGGGGGAAAAGAGAGGAAGGGAGAGTGTGCACAACCTTTTAAATTGTTTTTAAATCTGAACTATCAATTTTAATCGGCTGATGTATGTGTTGCACATTACATATATTGTCCACGTATGGATAACATACTCCCTTTCCCCTTTAAGTAATATATTGATCTGAAAAAAGCATCTCAATCTTGCCACTTGTCATCTCCACATTCTTAGAAGGATTATTAGGCAAATGAAGTTAGGAGGATGTAACATTTCTCTAAAGTTATAGGCATTTCTTGCAACGCCCCCAAATCGCACCCCGCCACATGGTAGAATACGCTTCAAGAACGCTACGGGTCATCCTTACGTGTACATCATATTGACCAAAAGGAAGACTTTGAATGGTCAATTCAATAATGATAAATGCGGAAGACTTAATCATCATTAAGAATAAAAGAGAGTAATATCATGAAATGCGGAAGACTGATAAATGATTTCATAGGAGTCCAAAGAAAAGCTAATACATCAAACTAATAAGGAAAGGAAAAGCTATCCATCATCTAAAGGATTTTATAACCATGTGCAGCCACCTACGAGCCTGATCTGTCACCGTTGGCCACCATCATCATTAAGACCTTGGCCTGCATTTAAGAACATACAGGGGAGAACTTCCCTATGAGTTTTACAACTCAGTATGAAAGTAAGACAAATATCATCATAAGATCATGATACTAGGCATGAATCATAAAGGTAACATCATCATATAAAAGAGAAAGAATCATAATCATAAATAGAATGATAGGAGCATGTAAGGGAACATATGAATAAAAGATCATAAAGTGTCATCATAAGAAAGATTCTTTATTCATATGTGTTTCATCTTCTTCATCATCTTAGTTTTCATCTTTGACTTATTTGGGGTATATATCAACCCATGGGGAGGTCTGCCTCAACCCGTCCATCATCATCATAACCAGCAGAGTCAACCCATAACTAATCGAAGCCAACTCATAATCTGGTCGTCTCCAGTCCATCATAAAAGAGCTCTCCATTTAACGATTTACGTCTTTTATCTTGCATCTTTTAATTAATCAAAATCACATCTTGATGAGAACTTTAAACTAGGATAAAAGACAAGATCATGGAGAACAAATTAGGGATAAACTTGACATAATCATCATCATACATAGATTAAGTTTAATCACGTGGAATGGAGATTAAAAGATCATGAACATCTGCCTAATCTGGTCGGAATCCAGGCCGAGTAGGGAAAAACCCAGTTCGGGTGAGACATGGTCATCCTCGGTATAATCAGAGAAAAGCTCGGGCCAGGTTCGAGTTACACCCGGGCCGGGTCGGATCATCATCGAGTCGGGGTGGCTGTCACGCCCGACTATTTTGGGTATGCAGAATTCGGTCCGGGTCATCTTCAACCCGGGCCGGGTTCGTCCAATTGTAGAGCTCGGAGAGTGCAGCAATGGCGGATCCGGGCCGAGTTCCTATGAACTTGGTCCAGCGAAGGACCTACCCGGGCCGGGTTCAGGTGAACCCGGGCTGGGTTCTTCTTATGCAAAAACTGCGCGGACGTGCAGTTCGCGTTCCGATCATCTTCTCCGGCGATGACCGACACAAATCAACATCATAGCACATCATGTAATAACCAGAAACTACCTAGAACATGCTTCAAGTCTAAAATCAAGATTTTATCATGAATCTATCCTAGTTCCATACTTTCTGTGCAAGAAACCGTTACTGCTGTCTTCTTCTTCCTCTTCCTCTGCCAGTCCCTCTCGGTTCTGGTGCGTGTTCGTCGGTGTTCACGTCCTACTGCACGTCTCTTGTCGGCGGTAGTGGGTCAGGGACGAACAAGCCGAACAAAGAAAAACGCACGAACGATGGAGAAGAAACTAGGGTCGGCTTGCACAGGAAAAAGGGTCTAATTATTTCGTTTTGGCCCCATATATATAGGAGGGGAAATCTGATCCCAGTTCTATTGGAAAACAAATCCAACTCAACTTTATTTCCTATTTATATCCTCCTATTTGGTTTTATCTTTCCTTTTATCTTTTTTTTTTATTTTCTTTTATCATGCAGAAGTCTCGGGCGTTACATTTCTGGTATAGAAAAAGAGTTTGTCTTATTTAGAATTATATGTGGAGCACTAGCAAAACAAATTATACTTTTATTGCCATAAAGATCAAAGCAAGATATGACAAAGTTTCATCAATAAATTCTTTATTTTTTAGATTAATTTTTTTATCATCTTATTTGATTACTATTATTATGATTTGAATATTATTATATTAACATTTAAATTTTATGTATTGTAATATCCAAAATCACAAATGAGTTAATTAAAATAATTATGTTTGTTATTCTGTTGATATAGATTTAATACTATTGTAATATTATAATTCTGTTGATATAGAAGTAATTATCTTAAGTAGTCCTAAGCTAATTAATTACATTAGGAATGACCTCAATCATTAACATGTGTGCTTGTAGCGACTTGCCTTAAAAAAAACAAAAGGAGCATGACAGCTCATCTCACACTAATATAAATTAAATATGGTGTTGCCACATCACTAGAAATCATGCAAAATACATATATACATCCTTACCTTATTAGAGCTGGAGGATGAATATAAACTTACCTTAGGAGAAAGAAACCAAAAGGAAGGTTTTATCCAAAGTTCGGCCATAATTATATAATAAAAAGGAAATGAGGTTGGAAAAAAAAAGAAAAGAAGAGAGGTGGAAAGCTGGTCGAATGAAGGAAAGAAATGAAAGAGAAGAAGTAACCATGAAAAAACAAGGAAGAATGATTAGGTAAGTTGGAGGATGACGCGATTAATTTCATTTATTAATTTGTACTATTTTTCTTTAAATTGTGGATGTTTAAGGTTAAGGTTGCTAGTTTCATAGTGAAGGAATCAAGTAGGAAAATTAAACCTAGTTATCATAACTATGAAGCATATTTTATGATTCTCGAATATAATAGGTAATAAATGTTTACCTACTAAAAAATTATTTTGTTGTTATTAAAAAATTCTGAATTGATCCCCGGGAGGTCTAGTTCACAGAGAAGAAATAATTATTTTAAAACCACTCCTATTTAAAAAGTTATCTATTGATTAGTTTGAAGATGCCTTGCTGACCTGGTAGAGGAAGTAGGTCTAATTAGAAATTATGTTGTAAAATGTATACTTTGAAATAAATTGTGATTTTTATAGATCCCACACTTACCTAAATTAAGGTTCTAAAATAATTTTAATCATTCCAAAATAATTTGTGTTGGGAAAGTTAGGAGGAGAACAAATAATACCTCTCAGTTTTTAAAAGTATGAACAAGACAATAACACGTCTATGATCACAAAAATTTATGTGGATAAATTATGAGGAGTAAAAATTTTTAATTAATATATGTTGTACATTTTCAAGTCTAGTTTTTTTATCCTTGAAATCAGATTTATTGGATATCTATAGAGAAAGATATGTATTCATTTGTAAGGTTCTATCATTCTATCTATTGAAGCTGTTAGCCTAATTTGTAAATTAGATAGTAAATTTAAAATATTATATAAATATTCGATACTTTAGGATCAATAGGATACTAATGTTAGGCTTCATTTCCAAGTGGAATCATTTGAAAAGGATTTTCCATAGGAATTAATAAAGGACTAATTGAGCACTCCTAATGTGTCGAAAGAAAATTTAGAGCAGATTATCTTAGTGCTTGTGAAATTTATTGTGCTGGGTTCAGAAGGATATAAAAATTAAAAATTTTATAAGTTACACCTATGAAATTCTAAGTCTAGGAAAAATTGAAATTACCAGATAAGGAGTTGTCAGTTGATATCAATCACACAATCAACATCACTCAGTCTATCAAAACACATAATTAACTTCAATTGGAGGATGATGCTAATTTTTCTTAAGACCAACCATAATGACATAAAATCTGAAACAATTATTGCTTAAATTCTGATAATCCTACATTCATATAAAATTAGTGTAATGAGATTTGGTTAGGTGTAACAAAAGATATCATTTTTATTTCACCAAGTATGTGATTTGCGGGTACAAGATGAACTCTTATGATTAATCAATTAATTAAGCTATAAAATTGAATTCATGAGTAATATATAAGATTGGTAATTGTTTTATCTATGTAAGACATGGTACTCACATCATATT
The DNA here is from genome assembly GCA_030549335.1 of Pontederia crassipes. Classification (NCBI taxonomy): domain Eukaryota; kingdom Viridiplantae; phylum Streptophyta; class Magnoliopsida; order Commelinales; family Pontederiaceae; genus Pontederia; species Pontederia crassipes. The sequence goes on along the minus strand of CM060186.1, from coordinate 35,945,365 downwards.
ATTAATAACAACAAAAATTATTGACATAGGATTAGAAGACTAACAAGGAAAATAAATGGGAACAATCTTTCATATTATCATAGGAGGTAAGTTGGTTTCTCCTGTTATATGTATTAACCTCTTTGAATTCAGTGTGACATTAATTATTATGTGTATTGAAGACATTTTGGATATGTTATGGATTTGATGTAATTTTGAGTGTGGATTAAATGTGTGGCATGTACGTTTAAATTGACATAGGAAGATAGGTACCCTTTCATTTGCAAATCAACCATTATTTGCATTTTATGGGAGATAGGCAAGTAACTTCGTGTTCTATAATCTATTATCGGTATGCAAACAAATTATTTCAGAAAGGCTGTCATAGCTTCGTAGTGCTTGTGAAATTTATTGTGCTCAGTTTAGAAGGATATAAAAACTAAAAATTTTATAAGTTACACCTATGAAAGTGTAAGTCTAGGAAAAATTGAAATTACCAGATCAAGAGTTATTTGTTAATTGATATAAATGAGACAACCAACATCACTCAGTCTATCAAAACACATAATTAACATCAATTGGAGGATGATGCTAATTTTTCTTAAGACCAACCATAATGAGATAAAATCTGAAATAATTATGGCTTAAATTTTGATAATCCTACATTCATATAAAATTAGCATAATGAGATTTGGTTAGGTATAACAAAAGATATCATTTTTATTTCACCGAGTATGTGATTTGCAGGTACAAGATGAACTCTTATGATTAATCAATTAATTAAGCTATAAGATTGAATTCATGAGTAATATATAAGATTGGTAATTGTTTTATCTGTGGAAGACATGGTACTCACATCGTAGTATTAATAAGAACACAAATTATTGACATAGGATTGAAGAATAACAAGGAAAAGAAAAGGGAATAACCTTTCATATTGTCATAGGAGGTAAGTTGGTTTCTCCTATTCTATGTATTCACCTCTTTGAATTCGGTGTGACATTGATTATTATGTGTATTGAACATATTTTGAATATGTTATGAATTTGATGTAATTTTGGGTATGGATTAATTGTGTGGTATATACATTTAAATTGACATAGGAAGATAGATACCCATTCATTTACAAATCAACCATCATTTGCATTTTATGGGAGATAGGCAAGTAACTTCATGTTCTCTAATCTATTATCGGTATGCAAAAAAATTATTTCAGAAAGGCTGTCATAGGTTCGTAGTGCTTGTGAAACTTATTGTGCTCGGTTCAAAAGGATATAGAAAACTAAAAATTTTATAAGTTACACCTATGAAAGTGTCTAGGAAAAATTGAAATTACCGAATAAGGAGTTATTTGTTAATTAATATAAATCACACAATCAACATCACTCAGTTTATCAAAACACATAATTAACATTAATTGGAGGATGATGTTATTTTTTCTTAAGACCAACCATAATGAGATTAAATTTGAAATAATTATTGCTTAAATTTTAATCCTACATTCATATAAAATTAGCAAAATGAGATTTGGTTAGGTGTAACAAAATATATCATTTTTATTTCACCAAGTATGTGATTTGCGAGTACAAGATGAACTCTTATGATTAATCAATTAATTAAGCTATAAGATTGAATTCATGAGTAATATATTGTTGGATCTAAGTTTTAGTGATATATAAAATTATATTTTGATGATACAAACCTCGAAAGATTAAAGTTAAAATGCTTGAAAAGTTTAAAGAAAAAGGGATAACTTTATGCACTACACTTTGATTAAATAATCAACTATGATCCTATTAGATTTTGGATTAGTCATAAATATCAAAGTTGTAGAGAATTATGTTAGCTTTCTATTGAATAAAAAATCATCTCATTTCGGATAATTTGCAAAAAGTTATGCTTAAAATAGTGCAGGATGATCGAGCTGTCGGCTGAAAAATAGGTCGACCGGTCAGGAACACTGGTCGACCGGTCCAGAATATCGATCGTCCGGTCTAGAACACAGGTCGATCGGTCAATGCAAAAAATGTCCAATTTCAACCAGCAGAATGTCGAGACTGTATCGGTCGAGGTACTGGTCGACCGGTCCAAAACACAGGTCGATCGGACAGTGCAAAATTCACCAACGGTCATATTTTTCATAAAAGAAAGTATATCAGTCGACCGGTCCATATGTGCGGTCGACTGGCCTCCGAGTCAAATGAATAGTAATGATCAAATCTGAAGGAGAAAATTATAGAATGATTTTTGGACGACTTTCTCACTTGCAGAAGCCTATAAAAGGAGTGCCTAAGCCAGAAGGAAGTGCACTCATCCAAGCCTTGAAGAAAAATTTCAAGTTATCAAAAGAAGATATTCTTCTTGAAGTTTTCATTTTTAGTTTTCTTTCTTTCTCTCTTCTACTCTTGTGAGCTTAACTTTGTAAAAGAGAAACATTTTGTTCAGAAAAAAAATAGAGGGAGCTCCTGTGTAAAGGAGGTTCTAAATCTTACCTCTTGAGCGAGAGAAAAAGATTAGCTTCCTAGGAGGAGAGGTTGCCTTGCCTCTCGAAGCGGAGCAAAGGTGGTTGATGTAAAGGGCTTTCTTCCTCGCCCCATTTGAAACCAAGGAAGGGATTAGTGGAATCTCCGATGGTCTCGAGGTCGAGAAGTCGAAGCGAAGACGTAGGCCAACGTGTGGCCGAACCTCATCAACAACCACTGTGACTTTACGTTTAATTTTCTCTCCCTCTCTCCCCGTTCATATTATGCTTATGATATGAATTGCTTTATTTTAAAAGGTTTTAAAGAATCGGTTTTGTGCTTCCGTGACGATATTTGTGAAATTGACATTTTTTATTTAACACTAATTCAACCCCCCCCCCCTTTCCCCCTCCTGGTGTCCTTTGGGATCCTACAATTGGTATCAGATCAGGTTGCTCTTGTTTTAATTTTTTGAATCATCTTGTTTTAAGATCTAATCATTTTTAGATCTAGTCTTTTTAAGATTCAATTATCTTGTTTTAAGATTTAACCATCTTTAAGAGCTATGGCATCAAGTGATTTTAATTTTGCCGAAGGACAATCAATTAGTCATCCTCCCCTTTTAAATGCATCAAATTTTGCTTATTGAAAATTAGAATCCAAGCATATATTTGTTCTATTCATATCGACATGTGGGACATAGTTGAAAAAGGTTATTATCTTCATGAAAAGTTACCTACAGATTCTAAAGAAAGGGAAAAGATTTTTTCAAAACTTGATTGGATAGCCAAAAATATTTTTTATTGTGCTTTGGATTCAACAGAGTTTAATTGGATTTTAAGTTGTGAAACTGCAACCGAGATTTGGGAAAAACTCATTACTTCTTTTGAAGGAACTGACAAAGTTAAAGAATCTAGATTGAATATTTTAAACCATCAATATGATTCGTTCAAAATGCATGATAATGAATCCATAAATGATATGGTCGCTCGGTTTAATGATATTTTGAATGGCTTAACCTCCTTGGGTGAGCCAAGATCTAACCCCTAAAAAGTGAAAAAGATTCTCAGGTCTCTCTCTTCCAAATGGCATACGAAGAGGACCGTGATTGAAAAAAAAAGATCTGAACAAATTGAATTTTGATGATCTTATTGGTTCACTTTTAACATATGAGATCTCAATCCAAGAAGATCAAGAAGAAAAAGCTCCCAAGAAGAAAACATTGACATTAAAGGCAAATGCAAATGAAGAAGACTCAAGTGAAGAAGAAGTGGACGAAAAGATACTCTCCCGCTACACTAGAAAACTAGATAAGTATCTCAAGTTGGTGGAGAAGAAAGAAACGAATGAGAAGCCTACCCAAAGATCATACATAAATCACAAAGAAGAAACATCTCGAAATGGTAAAAAGAAAAAGTATGAAGAGTCAAGTGAAACAAGTGACTCGTCAAGCTCTTTCAGTGATGAAGCATACTTATGCTTAATGGCACACGACGATAAGATAACTTCTAATCCTTAAAATAATGACTCATCGAGCTCTTTCGAAGAAAATCTTTCTTTAGATGTAAATAAAGAACTTTCCTTCCTTATAAAAAGATATTGCTCACTTAAAGAGGAAAATGAGAAATTGCGACATGAGATTGAAAATTTAAAAGAAGAAAAGAATACATGTTTAATGGAAAATGAAAATCTAAAAAAAGAAATTGAAACTCTGAAAGTTACACATGCGTGTGAAATTTAAAAATAGCATGTTCTTTAGAAAAAGCAAAGAAGGAAAATGATCTTTTGAAAAATTCACAAAATAATGATAAAAGTAGTTCTTATATAAAGAAAGATAATTCTACGAAAAACTTTGGACATGAAAACTCTTATTGGAAGTCTAATCATTCCTACGATAGAAAATCACATATCACATGTTTTGCATGTGAATTTTATGGCCACTATGCTTATCAATACAAAGTAAGAAGATCTTCAAAACATAGGATGATATGGGTTCCAAAAGGAACTTTGACTAACAAAATTGGACCCAAAGAAGTTTGGGTACCAAAGTTTAAATGATTGTTTTTCAGGTGTGCCTCACATATAAAGCAAAGGAGGAATTGGAAATGTAAAGGCACAAAGGTTATGGTAAAAGTATCATCTATCTTTGATTTCACTCAAAAATTCAAAATTACTATTTCTTTGAAAAGAGAGAACATCTAAAATTGTTAATAGTGATAGGGGGAGCATACTAAACTTTATTTTGACATATCATGGATTCATTGTTGTAACAAAGTTTTATGCCATATTTTGATTATTAATATATATATATATATATATAGTTTTGGCCTTCATCAAATTGTTTCCATTTCGCCATTATAAAATAATCATAAATTTAGGGGGAATTATTTCTTACATACTAACTCTTTATCATGCAATATTTTACATATTTCTAATATGAAAAAAGGGGAAAATAATTTGTTTCAAAGATGGGATGATTAAGGGGGAGTTACATATGATTTCCTATATGCTTCATACACATTATTATTTTTTATGAAACAAAAGGAGGAGAAATATGATCTAAATATCACTTTATATGAAGAGTTCCTTACAATTTATACTTATGTGAATATCTATCATTGTAAGGAAAGTTGAGTGTTAGGGGAGTAAAATTGATTTTACAACTTATTTTATAACTTTTTCGCTTATACATTTTTCATATTTCTTAGTTTTTCTTCATAAAAAAGGGGGAGATTGTTGGATATGAGTTTTAGTAATATATAAAATTATATTTTAATGATACAAATCTCGAAAGATTAAAGTTAAAATGCTGAAAAAGTTTAAAGAAAGAGAGATAACTTTATGCACTACACTTTGATTAAATAATCAACTATGATCCTATTAGATTTTGGATTAGTCGTAAATATCAAAGTCGTAGAGAATAAAAAATCATCAAGCCTAACCAGCAGAATTCTGTTAACTTTTAATAGAATAAAAAATCATCTCATTTGCATAACTGTGCAAAACATTATACTTAAAATAGTGCAGGACGGTCGAGCTGCCGGCTGGAAAATAGGTCGACCGGTCCAGAATATCGGTCGATCGATCCAGAACACAGGTCGACCGGTCAGTGCAGAAAATGTCCAATTTCAACCAGCAGAATGTCGAGACCGTACCAGTCGAGGTACCGGTCGACCGAAAAGTGCAGAATTCGCCAACGGTCACATTTTTCATAAAAGAAAGTATATCGGTTGACCAGACCATATGTACGATCGATCGGTCTCCGAGTCAAATGAACAGTAACGGTCAAATTTGAAGGAGAAAATTGTGGAATGATTTTTGGATGACTTTTTCACTTGCACAAGCCTATAAAAGGAGTGCCAAAGCCAAAAGAAAGTGCACTCATTCAAGCCTTGAAGAAAAACTTCAAGTTATTAAAAGAAGACATTCTTCTTGAAGTTTTCATTTTTAGTTTTCTTTCTTTCTCTCTTCCACTCTTGTGAGCTTAGCTTTGTAAAAGAGAGAACCATTTTGTTCAAAAAAAATAGAGAGAGCTCCTGTGTAAAATAGGCTCTAAATCTTACCTCTTGAGCGAGAGAAAAAAATTAGCTTTCTAGGAGGAGAGGTTGCCTTGCCTCTTGAAGCGGAGAAAAGGTGGTTGATGTAAAGGGCTTTTTTCCTTGCCCCGTTTGGAACCAAGGAAGGGATTAGTGGAATCTCCGATGGTCTCGAGGTCGAGAAGTCGGAGTAGGGACTTAGGCCAAGGTGTGGCCGAACCTCGTCAACAACCACCGTGTCTTTACGTTTGATTTTCTCTCCCTCTCTCCCCGTTCATATTATGCTTATGATCTGAATTGCTTTATGTTAAAAGGTTTTAAAGAATCGGTTCTGTGCTTCCGCGATGATATTTGTGAAATCGACATTTATGATTTAACACCAGTTCACCCCTCCCCCCTCTTGGTGCCCTTTGGGATCCTACATATATAATATTCGTAATTGTTTTATCTATGTAAGACATGGTACTCACATCGTAGTATTAATAAGAACACAAATTAATTACATAGGATTAGAAGAATAACAAGGAAAAGAAAAGATTACAACCTTTCATATTGTCATAGGAGGTAAGTTGGTTTCTCCTATTCTATTCACCTCTTTGAATTCGGTGTGACATTGATTATTATGTTTATTGAATATATTTTGGATACGTTATGAATTTGATGTAATTTTGTGTATGGATTAATTGTGTGGTATGTACGTTTAAATTGACATAGGAAGATAGATATCCTTTCATTTCCAAATCAACCATCATTTGCATTTTATGGGTGATAGGAATGTAACTTCATTTTCTCTAATCTATTATCGGTATGCAAACAAATTATTTCAGAAAGGCTGTCACAGGTTCGTAGAATATTTGGGATAGAAAGGAAAATATTTATTTTCGAACAATGTTCCTATAGTTAAGAAATTCTAAATTTATTTTATAAAAGTGGCTTGACCTACCCCTTATAGGGAAATTATTTATTGACTTTCTTCATAGAATTATTCCTACTTTTAATACTCCATGTCATTCGACATAAGAATGATGTGAGCCTTCATATGAGGGTTCGATTCAATCAAACTATAAGTTCTAATCTTGCTAATGAAGAGGAAAGAGAATCCCAAAATTGCACATCGCTTGTAGACATCTAAACTAAGTGACTATAATGAATACCTTATCGAAAAGTAGGTGACTTGTTTGATCAACTATAAGGTATTAGCATAGTCCTTAAGACTAATTTAATATTTGGATACCATTAACTAAAAGTAATTAAACAATGTGATATTCCAAAGCTTACTTTTGGAACTCAATACAATTATTACAAGTACTCAATAGTAATTGGATTAATCAATGTCCACTTGCTCTTATGGATATGATGAATAATTTTTTTTAAATCATTCTTTAATCAAATCATAATTATCTTAATTTGTTCACAGAGTCATGCAAGTCAAGAAAATATCTAAACACTATCATACAAAATCCATAGTGAATAAAAGTTAATTGCCAAAATTTATTATGTTATTGTTGACTTGATTGTGTGGCGTTATTGAGTCTGTCAATTCCTTGAAAGATAATTCATGTCCATCATACATAAAATCAATGGGTATCACTTTGCCTTCAAATGGGTATGATGTGTTTCAGTTACACATTTAAGAAAATATGAACCAAAGCATTTACATATGATCGAGTATGTATAAACCTACTAATTTGAATCAAAACATGTCATGTAGAGAAAAGTCAAACAATTTGAATTTGAACACTCTATACTTTGACACTTTCTAAGTAATTTTGGTTATTTAAAATTTTGAATGACATCCACATGGTTGGACTTTAGAGTTTATATTCTACAAGGTTGGGATACATTACAATTACGTACATACAGGAAGAATAGATGAAGGTATAGTTATGCTATTGAGAAATTAATTTTTTGAAATGTATCAGAAAATGTAAGTAAAATGTCAATATTGTCCTTGTGAAAATTGTATTGATATATAGATACCCGTTTACTACATATCCAGATTTATCTGAGTTAGATATGTGTATTTGTCATTTCCAAATTTGAGAACATTAAAGAGGGATAAGATTATGTGTAGTAATGGAAATTTAGTGGAGATAATCAATAAGTGAATATATTATAATTTTATTGTGATAGTATGTGATGTCTATATTTCTAAGAAATTTAAACATCCATGAGAAAAGCCACTAAATTAGCTATAAAGTGTTGAGGAATCAAATACCTAATATGTTTAGTGTTGAAGATTAATACCTCTACTCGAGAGGATCCAAATCATTCGATGATTATTAAACTATGTTTATCTAATGTGAGCAACTAACGATGATTTTGAAATCATTGTCGACTCCCCAACTTATTGTTGTCAGTAACCATTCATCATTACAAATATTGGAGTCAGCATTTTTTTATTAATTGTTATTAATCTCAATCACCAAGTTTGAATATCATCTTATGGTTGATTTCCTTAATTAATTCATCTTTGTTTTTCACAACCCACCTATCGCAATTGATTGGGTTACCATCATGATGCTCTTATGGGCGATGAATTATCATTATAAACTTTAATCATCGATCTTGAAAGTTTAGAGATTTGTTTAGAAAGCTTTTCGAAAGATGCATTGGAGTGAGGCCTCCTCTAGTTATCAATCGAGAGCTTGAGTGGAACAATAGAGTTCGCTATCATCAAATGTTGGTTATAAGCTTAGTTAAAGAGCAATTGGAAGGGGACGCTGATGTGGAGAATTTATGTATATATTTACATAACTATTTTGCATGTATTGTGCACTTATGACATACCTATTTCCTTTACAAATGCATGCACAACAACCATTGAACATGTTTTCACGCCTTCTCCACATCAAACTTGTTTATACATCATTTTTATTTATTTGATGCCAAAATGCCCACTAAAATGAATATCCATGCAGGAAGCCGACGAAAGCTCGACGGATGGGGTAGAGTCGGTCAGACACCATGCACTAGTTTCTGCACCAAGGAAGATGATTTTCTTCAAGGAAGTGATAAAGGCCATCAAACCAATAATAAACATCAACCAACACTTGGAGACTAGCCAGCTCCTCCAACCACTCGAGTGAGGAGCCTTCCTTTAATGGAGGGGACCACTATGGTAGCAGGAGGCAAAAGCTGTAGAAGAGGACAAAAGATACCTTCAAATTTTCGAGGATTCCATCATCGATAGAAAAGGAAGAGCCAAGCGTTTGGAGAAAGGGGGAGAAATAATGTTTTGCTTGATGGCAATTTCGAGGGATGTATGTTCATCCCCAATGATCGGTAACTAATTGACCCAGCTGAGGCCGGGAGGTGTGTGTTTTGGATAATGTTTTTTTGTTCACATTTCACCTTACTGTTTTCATAGAGTGAGCTAGATGTTGAGCTTTGCCTTGGTTTAATGATATATATTTTTTATCTTGGTTATATTTGTGTATCTTTAACCTCTTGGATTAATGTTTGGATTGAGGTTTTGAACCATTTCATCTCGCCCCCCCTCCCGATCGTAGAGAATATTCTAGGCTTTGCGCGATCGAACGTAGAGACATCGAGCACTGATGAAATGATTCATTGTTTAGTTTGATATTCTAGGTTTTGCACAATCGAACGTAGAAACATCGAGCACCGACGATAGTGATTCCTAGTTGGATTTTGTATCACATCGGCAATATTAGTTTTCTGCTATTTGATTTAGACATCATGCATTCTCTAGCCCGAGGCCCGAGAGGGACACAAGTATTTTGATGCTCTGATAATATATGACCATGCCGAGTTGGAACTCAGACCATTCAAGATGGGCTTGAAGTGAGTGCATTCTTTTCATCTTCCATCAGCTTCACCATTGCTATCTCCGATTCTCTTTTGATTTTGAGAGCTTCTGTCCGAAAGGGAAGTCTTCAATCCTCTTTCGTCGTCGATGACCAGAGAGGGCGGATGGCGAATGAGTTATGTTAGAAGAACTCTTAGAATGCTAAGTTGTGTTTCCTGATCGGTTTCCCCCTTAAATCGTCTAAATGTTCTTTGTGACATCTCAGTTCCCTACGCTCTACCTGAGAGGGTTATCTTTATTACTCTGAGGCGATGCAAGTCGATCGTAGTTGTCTTGCCCTCAGTTTATCTTTTTTTTAACACTTAGGTACCTAGTGGTCACAAAGTCTTAGCTCAATCCAAAAAAGGAAAGCTCAATTTATGAACCAGAGCATCGTGCACGAGAGTGACGATCGCACCATGTCTATAAGCCCCTTCATGTGTGCCACATAGATCTTTTGCAAACATGAGAGTATCACGGGTAAGTCTAGTTTCTTCCCCATCAAATTGACCATACACACACGTAAAGGGGCATTCAGTCATTTTTTTATTCATGTCGAAGTGAATAGAAGAACCTAAATTATATAGCAAAAGCACCTCCCATAAGTCCTTAGCATACGTCTCTATTAATTGTCTTGCACCCTCCAGAATTAGTCATTGTCTCCGTGTCATTCTTACATTTTGAAAACAACAAAAACATTTCCCTCTCTCATTATTATTTCATTGTGACATTCCTTTACTCCTATTTTCAACATTTCGTTCTATTATCGAGTTAGTTCTGAAGTATTTTCTGAATATTTTGCAATGTTGTTCCCTATGGATCGAATCTCAAGCTCTACAATGATGTTCTGTATACTTACGGATTGCATTTTGATAGTGTACAGAGATTATAAATTATAAAACTTCATTCGACATCTTCTTTTGTGATTAAGAGCCATATGCTAGTGTAAAGGGTAGACATACCTCTTGGAGCAGCATGCTCCTTGTACGTGCCCTTGTTACATTAAGCGCGCTAGTTTCATTTTACGTGGCATGATCTGTACACATTTTATGCGAGTCACACGCCTTTACAATCCTCGATCGTAGACTGAAATCGACATTTCATCATTGCAATCTAATAAGGAGAAGTCACATTCACAAACCTCATAAATAATTATGCGCTAACCTTTATTCATATAGATGATGAGTCATGGTCTACATCGCTCATTACGATGGGATCCATCCCTGAAATCCAATGCATCATTTTGTTTCCCAGAAATGGGATGAGATAAGATGGAGCTAAGTGTCGTGTGGAGCTAAGTGCTACATCGTGAGAAATCATGGTGGGAGCCACCTCTAGAATCCATATTGGCCAGCTCTAGAAGTCATCTATCACTTTTTGAGCCGTATGGTAGTTGGAACCAAGTGCTACATCGCTAATCACGATGGGAGCCACCTCTAGAATCCAATGCATCATTCTATTCCACATAAATGGGATGAGATAAGATGGAGCTGAATGTCGTGCGGAGCTAAGTGCTACATCGTGAAAATCATGGTGGAAGCCACCTCTAAAATTCGTACGGACCACCTCCGGAAGCCATCCATTGTTTTCTAATCTCTATGGTGGTTGGAGCTATGTGTTACATCGCTGATCACAATGAGAGAACTTTATAATTCAATGCATCATTTTATTACCTAAAAATGGGATGAGATAAGATGGAGCTAAGTGTCGTGTGAGGCTAATTGCTATATTGTGAGAAATCATGGTATGAGCCACTTCTAGAATCCGTATGGGCCACATCTGGAAGCCATCTATCAATTATACAAATTGGCCAGTTGGAGATCCGTGCATAATATGAGAGTGTTGCATTTGCATACATATATTTGTTATGATTTGAATGATATTGATTGCAATTGGAGTGAGATGATTTTAATTAGAAAATTATATATATTATTTTCATATATATGAAAATACTTATTGTGATATTATAATTATTGCATATCTCTCCGAATTAATTAGATGATAACACATAAGTTATGAGTTATAAACTTACCGATAAATTATTACTCACAATATTGTTCCAATATTTTTCATATCAGTATATCTTTTTGGATCATGGGAGCTCATAATCTTTGTAGATTTTAACTCTTATGATGTAAAGATAATGAGAGGAGTTGTTACTCTCATGCCCTTTTGTTAGGATGTCGAGAGAGTTTGTTATGTGTAATATATATGTGTTGTTTTGTTACTTGTAAGAAGACAATCATTTTGTGAAATGTAAAACTTAGGTGAGTTAGTTTGCTCTGAAATGATCAGCATAAGTTGTATAGTTTGTTTTATGAAAAAAATTAAAATTACATCACGTTTTCGTAATCTTTCTATTTTATTTGATCGTCCGTAATGAGTCACGAACTCTAGTTTAAATCATGATTTAAATCGGGATCATGACATGTACGTTTAAAAAATTACAAAATAATATTAAGATAATATAATAATAATTAAAAAATAAAATTTAAGGAGCGGGTGCCCCCTCTTCCTCGTCAGCGTCTACCTCTCATTTGTGTCCTCGATGTGTGTAGCAAAAAAAAGGGGGTTTTGCCCCAAGTTCGCTATAGCTCACAAAGGGGGTGACGATCTAGTTTTTTTTATGCACGCGGTGAGTGACATGAAAAAAGGGGAATCACCACTCTCTATGAGCTCAAAGAGGGGGGTGACGACCCTCTTTTTCGTTGAGTGCGTTGATGACCTGAAAAATGGGGGACATGCCCCCTCCTCCCCCGCGTGCTACGTCAAAGGTGCATGAGTTGACGACGCCATGATGCCTCCCTCTGAAAGTTCCCCAGAACACGTAGAGGGGGTACCACTACAACAAACTTGATTTATAATTACAAATTATTTCATTAATATAACCTCAAATATCATGATTCCTTCTACGAATTCACTGGAGCACCAGAGCTCATAGAGAGGGTACACTACAACAAACTTAATTTATAGTTACAAATTATTTCGAATATAAGTTCAAATATCATGATTATAAGTTATTAGTCACGAATAAAATTGTGACAACAACTCGTGGATATTAGTTGCATTGCAACTGATTAGCAGCCACAAAAGTTATTTTTCTGGCTATAAATATCATAGTAACTACATATATTTATGTAAGTATTAAACATTAACACATGTGGATAATAATATCATTCATGACAAATACATTGATATTGACAATGAAAGTTTTGTGAGAAATATTGATTGACTTTCGTGGCTAATTATATTTATGGCTATTAGTATATTTTGTTTCTACAATAATATGTAACAATTATGAGTACATTTTTCATGATATGTAGCAAAACAAATTTGTAATGCAAAATAAAAAATGATTGATTATTTTTAATTATTAGTTACAAATTATTTTATAGGTAAAAATATTTTTATATAAATATTTTCATGAAAAATACATAAAATAATTAGCTAGACACATTCCATAAAATATAAAAAAGGTAAATTGAAATGATAATTTTTTTTGTAAATAGTCATGCTCATCATTCATAGGATTCAATGATAATAATTCATGCAAAATAAAAATATTAAAAAATAGCAACTACATTATCAAAGAATTCTATGACATAACAACATAATAAAATCAAATTTTAAAAAGTTAACATAATCTAATTTTTATAATTAAAAGAAAACTTCTAACTTCTCTGATCTTGAATTTATTTCTTTTTGAGATTCAATAAGTGTTTGTTGAGATTTTACAAGTTGTAAATGTTCAGAAGGTTTCTCAACTTCAGCACATCATCATCTCATCTCTTCTTTCAATTGTTCCTGTGTGCCAGTATTAATTCTTGGAAGAGGACACACACCATAACCTAAGCTTCGATAATATCCTAGTTTTGTACCCATTACTTATTGAAAAATTTATTCCTCTGTCATTGATCATTCTACTCTAAATTGTACAGCAACTTCCATGACCTCAGCTTGTCTAGCAACCATAGCATCCTATAAAATAAATCAACAAAAAAAATACACTACAAGAAATTGGATCATTGGCGAAGAGTTATCTAGTCGTTAAAAATTGTAATCTTGTCATTAATACTCATTAACGATAAGAAAAAATTGGTTGCGAAGAGTTATCCTATAGGTCTCGCCGCTAAAGGATTTTAATGTCCAGTGTTAATAACTAGTTATTGATTCCTTTTAGGGACCATCATAGTTCTCGCCTTTAAATATTCAATAGTGATTGGTATGTTGGTCACTTATATAATTTATAAGGACCACTCAACTAGTCAACATAAATTTTTTAGTGACCTCATAAGAAAATTGTTGACATTCAAACCATAAATATTTTCAAAATTTTAAAATTCTATATTCAACTCAAATGTCAAATCAACTACGCAGACAATATTCAACTCAAATATTCATATACAACATCCAACATTTTTTTACAAAATTCTAAATAACTCTTTATCTTCTTCATTCTTTTCGGCATGCTTCATAGCTACAAGAAACCCATCTTTCAATTTTCCCTTGTATACCATACCAAAACTTCTGTGTTCAATTATGATTTCTTCCACAAAATTTGAAGAGGCTTTATAAATTGTTACCACAATGCTAGATTTCCTTGTTGCTCACGAACATCATCACTATTAAACTTATACTTATTATTGCTGTTTGTTGTTGATTTCATTGAGTCTGCATGAAGATATTTAATTAGTATCTGACACACAGTGTTGCATAGTGATGCCATGAAGACAAATGTGATTATGGTGTGCTAGTTGAAATGAAATTAGTATGGTTAATCCATTCGAAGTTAGCTTTCCATGGCCTCTTGAATCACCTAAACATGGTTCGGCATGAGTTCCCATCAATTAGAAGATTAATTGATGTCAATTTATAGAAGGAACATACCTCAGCAAACCATGACAAACAAGAGCAATTTTCTTGTGGAGACATGAATGTAGCAACAATCACTTGTGGAGAATAGTAAAACTCCAATAAAAAACCAGATAAACCCTAAAAAATGGCATAGTCGCTCCGCCTACCGACAGAAGTGTTGATGGTTGTCTCATGCATGAAGACGGCCCTGATGGCCACCCAGCGCTAGAGACAGCCATTTACATACTATATATATATATATATATATATATATAAAGAATATAAATATAAATATGGATCAGACAATATAATCCACCGCATAAGACATGTTTAAGAATCTTGAAACATACTAGCAATAGACTCATCATAGTTTTGAAGTTTTTCATATGCCTCTCCTCTTCTTAACAATAATTCTTTTAAGTAGGAAGGGTTTGCACTCGATCACTGTTTTTAACCTAAAATAGTGAGAGAAAAAAGAAACCCTCGAGAAATATAATACACAAAATAGGCAATAGCACCAAATGGTTTTAAGGAAACTCTTATACTATGCAAGCTATGGATTCTATAAACAAAATAGATGATATGATTGTGGACAAGAGGCAAAATTCAAAACTATTTATAGTTTGTTGATGGCATTAGAGCTCTCGACCTCCACGCTGATAGTCTTACCAATCAATGTCAAGATCTGCATGGAGGCAGAGCACAAGGTGAAGAACAAATAACAAACTCCGAATAATAGGATCAAAATGATCAGGAATCCAAAATAAAATAAAAAAAGATATAGAACAAACAAAAAATGTTATTAAGAATGATCTTAAAAAAAAGCTTAATGTACACATCAAAACACGTCTCCCTTCGATCGTGAAACACGAACAAGGAAAAATTGATTACATCCATTCACACATTACCATTGCATCAACCAAATGGATCAAATAGATTACATCTCAATGCTTAAAAATTAGGACTTTATTTTACCTTTTACAATTCCTCTTCTCCCTTGCCGCTGTCATGGTAGTCACAGCCTCCATCCACCGAACGAGGAGGACGAAGCCTCCTGTGATGATCTCAATGGTGCCAGCGCCGACGTGTGGGGTGTCTGTTTGCAGTCCCAAGTTTCGGCTCAGCAGTCGCGTCATGCACGAGGTGACCCTCTCACATGTAGAGATATTCCCGACGACCCCGATGGATGTCGAGTGCGGGCGACGGCCTCAAAGGATTCTTCCTCTTCTCCCTGGCTGCTAACACCGCAGTCACGGCCTCCGTCCACGAACGAGCTGCTATAGAGGACGAAGTGCGATGATCTCAATGGCATTAGCGCCGGTGTGTCGGCGTCTGTTCGCAGTCGGTTTCAACTTGGCAGCCACATCATGTGCGGAGGCGGCCTTCTCACATGTAGAGACAGCCCCGACGGTCGCCAGCACGAGAGGCGGTCGCCGAAGCCGCCTTTGCGTAGAGGCGATCGCGACGGCCGCCTCAGTGCGAATGGCGGCCGTCGAGGGCTGCCTCTATGTGAGAGGCGGCCGCCGGAGCCGCCTCTATGCAAAGGCGACCCCGACGGCCACCTAGCGTGAGAGGCGGCCGCCGAGGCCCCTCTTTGCGCTACAGGCGGCCACGACGGCCGCCTCTGCACAGAGGTGGACCCCGGAGGCCGCCTCAGTGTGGAGGCGGCCCCCGGGGTCCGCCTCTGTGCAAGAGGTAGCCGTCGAAGCCTCCTTTGCATAGAGGTGGACACCGAGGTCGCCTCTGTGTGTGAGGTGGCCACCGAGGTCGCCTCTGCGCAGAGGCAACGGCCACCTCAGTGTGAGACGTAACCTCCGAGGACCGCCTCCTCGTGTGAGTCGGCTTCGGCAGCCATGAGGGCGTGTGCGAAAGTGTCTCAATCACCGAAGTCGTGGTCCGTCCACTTCTGGTGCGGGCGTGTGCGAGGGAAGACCGGAAGACGGACTACACATCGAAGAAGAAGAAGAGGTAAAAAATGATTAGGTTAAAGAGGATTATGTATATCCTAATTATTATTAATGGTGGTGTAAGCAAAAGTTTCTTTTAACTTTAATCTTAAAATAATAAGCACTCTTTTTTATGCTTTTATCATTTTTTAGGAAATAAATATTAATGATATTTTTTTATCTTTTATTAATGATATTAAAACTTGAAAACTTGAAAAATAATATTAAACCATAAAATATAATTAAAAATTTTCATTTTTATTTTGAATCTTAAAATAATAATATTATTGGAGAAAAAGAAATGTTGAGTGAGAGAAGAAAATAAAATAAAAATAATTATATCTTCTAAATTTTACTAATATTATTTTAGGGGATATTGTTTTATTTGACTCATTAATATTTTTAAAGAAGAGATAGTAGTCATTAATTTAAATATTTTAACGTCAAGTCTAATCTTTCTCTTATAATTAACTTTTAATGACTAGTCACAAAAATATTAAGGACCAATTTTTTCTTTTCCTTCTTGTTGGCAACCAGAATTTGTTCTGATCGTTAATAACAATGTTTAATGAGCAGCTTTGGATCTCTTCGTTAATTATGGTCGTTAAAAGTCTTTTTTTTGTAGTGATAGTTTAAAATAGGATGGCAATATATAATTATAAATTGCATATACATATTTTTCTTTGGCTTCATTAAGTTCATCCTTTCCCCTCTTTGACATGAACATGCTCATACATCTTAATTTCGCCACTTATAGTATTAGTAGAATATCGTTGAATATTATACAAATAATAAAGAGTTACTACAATTTAACATTTCATATCATACAATAAAAGGAACTAAATCTGAATAACAAAATTAATTAATAATGGCAATTAATATAAAATAATAGGAATAAGTATCATAGTAAAATTTTTTAAACATAAATGGATAAACTTCATTCATAAATTTTTAATCCTAGGATAGACATAATGTCCTTTAAATGATGGACACCTCCATTTTATCCAAGAAATATATACCTTAGTCTGCAATGAATCATATACCATATCATGAAGATGCTAGAGAAAAGATTTTGAATCTCCACAATGATGTACCATTAGATTTTTATGATTGTTAGATTTAACCACACTTTGTTTTTGGTTAAACAATACATGTTCAAATGTTAATAATATAATAACAAAAAGTATACTTAGAAAAATATCACAACTAGTATAGAAAATAGCAAGTCATATCTGAAACTTTTCTACTAATAAATGACTGAATATTAGTTCCTAATTACTCTGCGAGACACCAACATATGGATTTCTAAGTGCTAATGCATTTTCGCCCTTCTCTTTCAAAGTGCTTATGCAACTTTGCTCTATACTCCCTAAACCTTTTGTTGGATCATTTGGTTCATTACAATTTTCACATGAGAATTTTCAAGATCAATATCAAATTTATCCTGACAGAAAAACTATTTTAGAAATAGTATAACAAAATTGTGTCTAGAGTAATAAATAAAATTAAATTCTATTATTGTCTCTCTTCCTGGCAACGATGCAAAAATATTGACAAATCTCTCGCAACTATATGGATCAGTGTTGTAATATATAAATATCATCTCACAAATAATAGCTCAAGCATTAGAATTATATCATTTTTAATGTTATCTAAGCAGTTATGTGAGAGATAAGCGCAAAATAAGAAAAGAAATTAATAACAAGAAAGAGAAATGAGTAACCACATTTAGAAGAGAGAAGGAGAAGAATTATTCGAGGTTGTTATCATAGGGCTTTGAATCCACCTAGGTGGTGACCATATGAATTTTAAAAATAATGTAATCGTGAGTGCTCTACTCAATTTTTTTAAAAAATCATGCATTTTCTTTTTAGGCAAATATAATTCTAATTATAATAATAAATACCTACTTTCGTGGTCATTTAAATTATTTTAATTGTATTATAAATCAAAATTTTATGAGTAAAATTATTATCATTAATTGTAAGAAAAATGTGTTTCTTATCATTCATTATAATTTATCTTAATGAAATACTTTCGTAATAAAAAAGATCTTAGACACTTAATTAGGTGGCCAATCTAATATAAGCATTTTCGTTAAGCACGTGAAAGACAAAAAATACATCATATCAAATAAAAAGATTCCCTAATGATGAAATCTAGGTTCCATAAAAATGGAATTTAGCTACGCATAATGACAAAAATCGTTATGAAAATAATTTTTGAATTGAAAGGTTATAAAAAAAAGTTTAAAATCAGTACATAAACTGTGAAGAAAGAAAACAAGTTCTGGATCGTCATCCTCCTCAAGACAAAGTCTGGACCATTTTCGGCCCCCAAAATTTGAATCCAAAATCAGCCCGACAGGTCAAAACAAATCAAATACCGTCTAGGATGATGTGCTATGATCCGACATAGATCAGAACATACTGTCTTGGAAATGTGCTACGCAACCTCCGATACAACCTAAATGTCTTAAATACGGTCTTATTTCATGATCGAGTTCAATATGACCTGAAGAGCTTCAATACAGATTGAAAGACTTCAATACGACATGCCACATTGGCTAATATGACCTAACAACCTCCAATACGACCTAAAGGCCTTAAATATGACCTGTTCATATTGGTTGATGCAAGCTGAGTATGACTTGAGAGTCTTCAATATTGATTGGAAGACTTTAATATATAGATACACTTTCGTTAGATTTTTGTTAGATTTTTGAGTCTTGAAACACATCAAACAATAGTATAGATTCTGAAATTTTTTATAATTAAAGATGAAACAATAGAAAACACATCAATCTTGATGATAATAATATTAAAATAATTGAATAATTATATGATTAATAGTGTTAAGTATGTGCAACACTTTTGTCATGAGCTTGAGATGTCATCCTTTATTTTTTTTATTACCTATAGGGATTCAGAGTGCAGGATTTTTCAAGTAAAAAAATGTAAAGTCTTGCATGTCATGAAAATCTATCATATGATACTACATGTGATGCATCTATCACCATCATCATAATAGCATAAATACGTGAACATGTATGTTATGAATTATATCATGATCCTTACGTGACATCACATGATACTTAACATTCTTGAAATAACTTATAGTGAAACATAAATAACTTAACATACCTTCTTAATTTCAGAGCATTATCTTATGCAAGCATCATACAATAAAACATATATTCATCACCATCATGAATATATATGGCCAATAACTTATCATTACATTTTTTCTTCATTACTTGACATCATTTCTTTCTTTTTTTTTTTTTGCATTCTTTACTTTACATTTTTTCAGCGTTGCTTTGTAACCTTTTGGACCTTCTTTCTTTATCAGGTGAGACTTGAAATGTTTTTATCTTTCATCTTCATCGCTTAACATCATCATTTTGACTTTCATTCAATTGTCTTGAAATACATCTAAGGAACACACATTATAATTGAGGGAATTTATTACTAATCATCTTTAGGAATGCACATTTTGAGGACTTTGTTCCTTAAAAAATATATAATACATGTAGGACTTTACTTCGCAGAACTTATACTTTTAAAGTATATACAAGAGTGCATGACTTTATTTCTCATCTCAATATTGACAAATCTCTCGCAACTATATGGATCAGTGTTGTAATATATAAATATCATCTCACAGATAATAGCTCAAGTATTAGAATTATATCATTTTTAATGTTATCTAAGCAGTTATGTGAGAGATAAGCGCAAAATAAGAAAAGAAATAAATAACAAGAAAGAGAAATGAGTAACTACATTTAGAAGAGAGAAGGAGAAGAATTATTCGAAGTTGTTATCATAGGGCTTTGAATCAAACTAGGTGGAGACTATATGAATTTTAAAAATAATGTAATCGTGAGTGCTCTACTCAATTTTTTAAAAAATCATGCATTTTCCTTTTATGAAAATATAATTCTAATTATAATAATAAATACCTACTTTTGTGGTCATTTAAATTATTTTAATTGCATTATAAATCAAAATTTTATGAGTAAAATTATTATCATCAATTGTAAGAAAAATGCGTTTCTTATCATTCATTATAAGATTTCTTAATGAAATACTTTCGTAATAAAAAAGATCGTAGTCGCTTAATTAGGTGGCCAATCTAATATAAGCATTTTCGTTAAGCACGTGAAAGACAAAGAACACATCATATCAAATAAAAAGATTCCCTAATGATGAAATCTAGGTTCCATAAAAATGGACTTTAGCTACGCATAATGACAAAAATCATTATGAAAATAAATTTTGAATTGAAAGGATATAAAAATAAAGTTTAAAATCAGTACATAAACTGTGAAGAAAGAAAACAAGTTATGAATCGTCATCCTCCTCAAAACAAAGTCTGGACCCTTTTCGGCCCCCAAAATTCGTATTTATATCATCCACCTTTAGGTTTAAAGTAATATTCCAAAGTGAATCCAAAATCAGCACGACAGGTCAAAACAAATCAAATACCGGCTAGGATGATGTGCTATGATCCGACATAGATCAGAACATATTGTCTTGGAAATGTGCTACGCAATCTCCGATACAACCTAAATGTCTTAAATACCGTCTTATTTCATGATCGAGTTCAATATGACCTGAAGAGCTTCAATACGGATTGGAAAGACTTAAATACGACATGCCACATTGGCTAATATGACCTAACAACCTCCAATACGACCTAAAGGCCTTAAATATGACCTGTTCATATTGGTTGATGCAAGCTGAGTATGACTTGAGAATCTTCAATATTGATTGGAAGACTTTAATATATAGATACACTTTCGTTAGATTTTTGTTAGATTTTTATGAGTCTTGAAACACATCAAACAATAGTATAGATTCTGAAATTTTTTATAATTAAAGATGAAATAATAGAAAAAACATCAATCTTGATGATAATAATATTAAAATAATTGAATAATTACATGATTAATAGTGTTAAGTATGTGCAACACTTTTGTCATGAGCTTGATATGGCATCCTTTATTTTTTTTATTACCTATAGGGATTCAGAGTACAAGATTTTCCAAGTAAAAATATGTAAAGTCTTGCATGTCATGAAAATCTATCATGTGATACTACATGTGATGCATCTATCACCATCTATCATAGATACGTGAACATGTATGTTATGAATTATATCATGATCCTTACGTGACATCACATGATACTTAACATTCTTGAAATAACTTATAGTGAATCATAAATAACTTAACACACCTTCTTAATTTTAGAGCATTATCTTATGCAAGCATCATACAATAAAACATATATTCATCACCATCATGAATATATATGGCCTATAACTTATCATTACATTTTTTCTTCATTACTTGACATCTTTTCTTTTTTTTTTTTTTTTTTGCATTCTTTACTTTACATTTTCTCAACGTTGCTTTGTAACCTTTTGGACCTTCTTTCTTTATCAGGTGAGACTTTGAAATGTCTTTTTCTTTCATCTTCATCGCTTAACATCATCATTTTGACTTTCGTTCAATTGTCTTGAAATACATCTTACGGAACACACATTATAATTGAGGGAATTTATTACTAATCATCTTTAGGAATGCACATATTGAGGACTTTGTTCCTTAAAAAATATATAAATAGATGTAAGACTTTACTTTGCAGAACTTATACTTTTAAAGTATATACAAGAGTGCATGACTTTATTTCTCATCTTTATTTTGTCATGTCCTTAACTTTTTTTCTTTATCATAAGATACTTTTAATTTAAACTTCACTTTCTTTCATATTTTATCTTATGACATCTTTGATATTAATGTATTATAACTTTTATTTAAATTATAATTCTTAAATGAATATGCATTATTTTGCCAACTAAAATTGTTTTTGTTACTGCTATACTTTTAAGAGCATTACCTATATTATTTAAATTATTATTTAACATATTTTAATTTTAATATTTTCAATAATATCATATATTTATTATTTATAAAGGAATTACGTTGGGAAAAATTTTATTTGCAGATAATGACTTTGTTCTTAAATAATTAATGTACAATATTTATATCAATGATTGAGGAATGATAAAAAAAAGCTACTATATAACGATATCTAATATAATTGAGAAATAATATACTCAATTATATCTTATAGATGTCTCTTATAATTATTCATCCATTATTTTTTTAACTACTACTAAATCATTTCATTAGCACGTATATATTAATATTTTAATTAGTTACACTTGCTTAGTAGGATTTTTATGTTTATTAAACTTTCAACGAAATCATTCAATCAAGTATGAAAAAGAAAAACACTCTACAATATATGCATAATCTTAAGGACAAGACTATTTCCAAGGGGGGCAAAAATATTCTCGATCGTATTTACTATTTGGACTTTCTAATCCATCTATCTATGTTATATAGATTTTCTAACCATTTATGGACTCTTTTTCTTTTATTATTTTTTATCTTCTTTTTAACGCTTGACTTTAATAGAGTTATTATTAGGTTTATTCCATAGGACCCTTGAAATCATATGAAAAATATACTTCTCCCGTTAGTGATTTACAATTAATGAAAATGATCAAGTTAGGATTCCTATCGGACCATATATAATCATTTGATTTTATCCAATTTATTTAATTTTTGTCCTTTTTTTTGCTGCTTTGTTGAAAGCAACCAAAACTTTTTAATAATAAAAGGTATTGTTTAATGTTTATTTTAAATCCATTTCTAATGAAACAATCAATGGCAATCATGTAAATAAAAAATTCAATTTTTTTATAAAGAAATCATTTTATAATAGGGTTTATGGTCATACCCTCCACCTCCACCTCCACCTCCAACTCCAACTACACCACAGATCGCGGAGGTTTTAGGGGCAAAGTCTACCGACACGATTCAATCGAACATGAGCCGAACGAAGGCCTCCACTCCAGGGCGATCGTCGGTTCTCCCTTCGTTGTAACACCTCCAAAATTCGGTTCCAATATAGATGTCGAACCCCGGGCGGCGTCACATTTGATTTGACCTAATTTCATGAAACTTTGCAGCGGAAACATAATATAATAACTTAAAACATTAGTCATCATAAACAGCGGAAGACTTCATGGATAAATAAAATAAAATCCCAAGATAACATAATCTAGCCCATGGGCCTAATAGACTCTAACGTATGCCCAACAAAGGGTCCTTACAACATAATGAGTTCAAGTAAAATACATGACTCCATAAGGCCCATAAGTCATACATAAACGACTCTATAAGAGTTCAACATAATGACATAATATAAGAAAGATAACTTAGGCCGTAGCCCGATCCGTCCATGTGCAATATCTTCGTCAAGAGGTCCTCACCGCCGAACCTAAGCCTCATCCATACCTGCACGGATCCATGGGGTGCAGAAAATTTCTCTCGTTAGAGTATGTTGAGGCCCATGCATGTTATGACCTTATAACATAATCTTTACATGTCATGGCATATGCATATTCATCATCATGGAACATAAATTATATGCATGCTATGAGCTACTTATGCATACTACATGGCATGTGAGCATATCATCATGGCAACATAAGGTAACAAGTAACATTATAATTTTTGAGTTAAGCATATCATAACTTATCAATATGCTAATGCATATTATGATCTTATCTTACTTTACTTTATCATCTTTCATCATGTCATGATATGATGTGACAAGTGGAAATTTACATTGCATCATCATAGGTGCATACTTCATCATACTTCCTTAACATCTTTACTTTATGTCCCAAGTCATTCATCATTCATCTTTACTTAGATACTTTCTTATCTTGTTGATTGTGAATACTATGTTGAGTTCGTGGGAATAAGGCTAGCTAGGCCATAAATTTGGGTTCGTGGGAGGCCAATAGAGATGCCACGCTTAAGACTGGAACTTGCCTCCTGGTTCCACGTAGGCCCAATAGAGATACCACGCTTAAGGGTAGAACTCATCTCAACTTATGGAAATGCTACACTCAAGGGTGAAACTCATTTCCCCGAGAAATGCCACGCTTAAGGGTGAAACTCATTTTCCCTCCTCGATTACAACAAGTCACATTCACGTCAATCCGTCTTTTACTTGCTTTCATCAATACATACAATCATTCATACATGTAGCATGTTTTAATCCTGTTTAAGATCATATGAGTGTCAAATCATGCTAAATGTGGGCATTTCAAACAACACATAGCATCTAGGGCTGCTCACTAAAGCATGGCCATGCCCTTACTTGGGCACGGGTGTGCCAAGGTTTGGCACAGTCGAACACTTGAGCGTACCTGTCGCTACAACATTGCACGGCCGTGCATACGAGCTTCATGGTCGTGACAAAAAGGTCATTTTTCGACCATTCTAAACTTGGGACATCACCACCGTGCAACCACAAGGTCACGGCCGTGCAATTACATCATCACGACCGTGCGACCACAAGGTCACGGCCGTGACAGAACGATAATTTTTCGTTCTGTTTCAAAATTGACTCGTCACGTACGTGTCACCACTCGTCACGGCCGTGCCCGAACAATTGGGCAAAGTTTCCCCTGTTTTATCCATTTTTTCACCATTTTACACATACATATGAACATTCTAAACATGTACATTCATCCAGGCATCAATCATAGCAACTTTACAATTTTATATTAATCACATAGGCTAACAAAATATTTTAGACGAATCATTATAAACATGAATCATACATAACTTGCATGTGAATCATTAGGGCTAATAGACATGTTCATATATAGAAAATAAGTATGCTACATATGAACTAAACATGAATGGCAAATAGCATTATATTCTAATCATAATTATAATGAAATAGTAACTTAAGGAAACATGAATCATTAAATATAAAATCTCTAATCATGCATTCGTAAGACTTAGTTGGTCTTAAAATCTCTTAATTCACACAAATATACATCATTAAAGGGTGACTAAAGCTAGGATCCCCTCAAACATACTTTGATTAACAAGCCTAGTTTCCTAATTTCTTTCTCTCTTTCTCTTCCTTCCTCTCCTAGCTTCCTTCTGGCCTTCTTCCTCTTTCTAGTTACTGTTCACTAGCTCCAAATGATTGCTACAGTGAAATGTCGATTAGGGTGAGCTAATAGAGAGAAGATTGAGTGGGAGCTATGCTTACTGTGGCTCAATAGGACTCTTTGCATGTGCTGGTCGAGAGAAGAAGTGGACACTGTAGCTACAGTGCTCGAGGAGAGAGATATGACCGAGATGTTAGGTGAGGGTTACTGTAGCAAACCCTTTTTATACATTGGTTCGTTGGGCTTCTGGGCCGTGTGCGGGAGTGGCTTAAGTTGCTTTCTTTTCTTTTCTTTTTTTTTTTCTCTTTTTGGCCGGATGTTACATTCGTTCCCACTTGCTTGCGCTCTCTTGCGGACGCGGACGCCGCAAATGTGTCGTCGCCTTAGCCCCTGCCGTGGCAGCGGCTGGGCACGCCACTGAAAGGAACGACTACATCCTTCGGCGGATTCGACGGCGCTGGTGATCCCTGTGGCTGGTCTTTTCATCAGGGATTTCCCCTTATCGAGGAGCTTGGATAATGGGCGCCGGATGCTGCGAGAAGGATCAGCTCGCCGAGACGAGATGGAGTATTAAATATCAGCATCCAATGTATCCGAATGGAAAGGGGATGGAAACGGATGGCCAAAGGGGAACTCCGAGTTCTACCAGAGTGGGAACGGGAGTTCTTCACTGGAGAACTCAGGATGAAGAACTCAGGAAACCAGCAACAACATCAACAACAACAACACAGCCTGTTGGATTCCAACACTGAAACTCTGGAAGTGGTGGGCACAACCAGACTCTGACATATTATGGAGGGCGCTATCAAGAAAATTTACCGAACCGTTCTTGTGGGGCTGGCGCCTGTCTACCAAACTGTAGGAGGTGGGCGGCGAGCATACAGTCAACTGAATGAGGAGTTTCAGCTGGGACCAAACAAATATTTTGCCCATAGTTCACAACAAGCACAGCAAAGTATCAACTATGTTGTCAAAGAGAATGTATCAGTTGTGTTCTCCAATAACCAGCGGGATTTTGGACAGAACAGAGCTACAGAGGTGACTGGTGGTACTCGATAGGGTTTAACCGGCAATGAAACAGAAAATCCTCCCAGGATTCAACATAATTTCCTATCATTTCAGAGCGGAATGATCCATCCTTAACCGTCCAATGGTGTTGAATCTACTTTTCAACAGATTCCAGCTGAATCTCCTGAAACTCGTCAGGCCAATGTTGCCATCCCGTATAGGGGCACCGTTGAGGAGCTGGATGCTTTCTTCAAAGAAGGAAAGATTAAGGGGGCTGTACAAGTGTTGGATTTACTAGAGAAAAATGCTGGACTTCCTAGGTACTTTCAACTAATGCAAGTGTGTGATAATTCCAAGTTTATTGAACAAGCAAAAAGATTGCACAATCACATATCTCAGACATTTCCCGATGTTGAAGTTGTGGTGCATAACAAGATTCTTGGAATGCATTTCAAGTGTGGTGCAGTAGCTGAAGCTTGGCAGCTTTTTGAGCACATGCCTCAGCGTAATCTGTTATCATGGACAATATGATAATGGGTCTTTCAACCAATGGTCTTGGTGAAGATGCGCTAGATGTTTATCACCAGTTTAAGCAAGAAGGACTGGACAAGCAGATAGGGACATGTCTGTTAGTGTTTTCTTTGCCTGTGGTAGTCTTGGAGCAGTTGATGAGAGGAAGCCACATTTCAGTCAATGAAGAAGGAACTTGGTATCGCTCCTGTCATGGCTCATTATAGATATGCTTGGAAGATGTGGTTACTTCGGATAAAGATCTTGAATTTTATTGATCAGATGCCCATTGTACCAAGTTTTGATATATGGGTGACATTAATGGAATGGAAACTATGAGCTTGGGGATTGTTGTGCTGGAATTGTTGAACAACTGGACTCATTGATGTTAAGCGAAGAGGCTAAAAAGGGAATTTTACCCATTAATGATTCTGACCTGGCTAAGGAGAAAGAAAGAAAAAAAAGGCAAGCTCCCTTGAGAATAGGAGTAGGGTGCATGAATATAAAGCAGGGGATAGGTCCCATCCTGAAAATGACAAGATCTATGCGCAACTAAGATGCTTACAAGCCCAAATGAAAGAAGCTGGATATGTCCCAGATACACGGTTTGGGCTTCAAGATGTAGATGAAGAATCCAAGGAGGAAGCTTTGCTCACTCCGATATAAGGATTACTAAAAATCTTCATGTTTGTGGAGATTGCCATAATGCTTTGAAGATCCTTTCTAAACTTCTGGGTCGTGTCATCATGGCATGTGATGCCAAAAGAGATGGAACCCTTTCAAGGATGGAGCATGTAACATCAACAATATGATTATTGGTGAATAAAATCAAGAAGATTTTGTACTTAAGCTATCAAATTCTTTTGATGCATAAATGGTATGCATGACTAATTTTGCTCTTTTCTTGTTACTCCTAATAATATACCCCGTCATGTGATCTTAGGTTATGTTTTGTACTGTCCTTTTCATGTTCGTGATGTTATAGTTTTATGAGTTACGCCAACTATTTTCTTTGCTGCACATTTTGTTCCCCACTTGGTCCAACTGTCTTTTTCAACTTGCATATGGAATTATTTTAAGGTTGTATGGCATCCCTATTATGTTGGTAGGAATTTTGTTGGAAATTAACTTGTTTAACTTGCGTATATAAACAGCATTTGATCTTTAGCGCTCCCCACCAACCCATCCACTCCCAGCCCAATTATTTTGTAATTATGAATTTTATTTCATAGTTTTTGTTTGCACGGCATGACATATATGAAGCTAAATCTTTCTGTACCATTCATAACAAGATTATCTCACCATAGTTTTGAGGTCAGGTCAATTTGGTTACCAAGGTTGTGACTGTTGATTAGCATTTCACCAGCTTCAGAAATATTGCAGTTGGATAACTGATTTGCTTTTCTATTGCTTCACATCATGGAATGCAAGTATTTGGAAGTTATATTCTACATATGTTACGTATCTATGTTCATTGTGTTCATTCAGTAATGCATTCTCACCAATTTTTTATGCTTGTAGAAGGAGACAATCCTTGGTATGACCATGCAATCAACTAGTCCAGGTAGCAGGAACTCTTCAATTTCTCCTTTATTTGTCACTGATATCTGATTTAAATATATTTCAAACCTCAAGGCAAACAGGTGTTGATGATTGGCATTAAGCAATCATTCCTTTGTATTGCAATTCATGACTCATCATTTTTTTTCATACGTACTCTGAACTTGATACAGAACGATCAGAAAAGTCCCGCTAAACATATGTACTCATCATTCTTTTTTCATATCTATCATTCATCTTTCCTATTAGTATATTTATTATGTGTCAAGTGTTGATCTAGTGAATAACTAATTTATGGCATGTTAACAAGGTTGATGTGTGAAACAGGAATTTAAAAAAGAAAAGCCTCAGTAAATGAACAATATGTTTAAGAAAATAGATACATACTACGGTCTAGACCCATTGGTGTCTTAGTGCTACTAGAACTTGACTAATCCGGCATTCGGATTAAATTGATTGACTTCCATAATCGAATCCTTGGCTACTATCTCCTGCTAATCTTGGGACACAACTTTGCTAGCTAGTTGTACCAACCAACCTTAGCTGAGATCACATCGTTGTCTGGATAAATGCGGTCCAATGCAAAAGGTGATAGTTTTTTAGGCAAAAAAGGATAGCTACCGGTGTTGTAGCCATCATGATTTATTAATGTAGAATCATGTGTGTTACATTGAAGACAAAATACACATAAAGCTTCCACGATTGCCCATCATTCGGTCGTCCACATTTTTGCTGATTCAACCACCTGTGTGATGACATTTCCTGTGTAGAAGCTTTTGCCCCTGAAGATAATTGCATTTCGTTGATGCCAAACTGACTATAGAATAGAAAAGGCGATAGAAACTTGAATCTAGATATAAATATGCTAATAGCGAATATTCATTAATCAAGTTTGTCTTTTAATACAACCAATGGAGGGTATTTATAGGGTTCTAAGTACTCATATACCAAATAACAAGGAAAACTGAATAAAAAGAAAACTAATAAAAGTTCAACTAATTAAAAGAAACCTAATATAGGGAAGACTAAACTAATGGGCAATTACTAGAGGCCCATAATTAAATGTCAACTTGGGCTGATAATTCTATTTTGTCCTACATCACAAGGTCAGCACTCACCTTCGATGAGAGACATCGGAATAGTTTCTTTTTTGATGAATCAGGTGTTGAAACCATTTTTTTAGATGAGGTATGGTAAATAGCTTCATGCAGAATTTCTTAGCCCAAATTTTGATATGGTCACACTCCACAATGCAATACAAATATTTGCTAGTGGTAAACTTAATACATAAATTCAAGAAGTTGCTTGGTAAGAAATTCACTCTAACACAGAACATGAGCTCTTAAAATGAGTGACAGAATAATATGCATCTTATTCTTCATGGCATCAAAAGATATATGAACTTTTCTGTTAATATATTTCTACCTGATTCCAACTTTCTATCCTTGTTTCAAGAAAGATGAAGGATTTCTTGATCCCTTCAGCGAGAACAGTGTGCAGGTCATGGACTCGTCGTCCAGCAGCAGCCGGGCCACGCAGAACCTAGCTTATGTGCCAATTTTGACTGCTGCTGCCTGTTCACCAACAGCTGGAGCAAAAGCCTCATTGGGAGTTGATCCCTCTGCGTCACCATCAAGGACACCGAGGGCCAGTGCCTCAGCATGCTGACATAAAGCCATGATGGTTCTCCAGGAGGAGGGGCTCCAAGAGCTTGGAGGTGTACCTCTTCAAGGTGGACGCTTTGTGGACCTCTCTCCCACCAAGTTCAGATCCTGGCCGGAGCTGCTGGAAGGCTTCGAATCATCCTGCCTCATGATTCCTAGATGATCCTCCTAACTGAGTGACCTGACCAAGGAAGCGTATGGCAAAACCTGCATGAGGCACTCACCTTTGGGCGATTGCACAATGGCACACATAGCTAAGACGGAGCACCTGTACGGCAAGCGGGTGTAATGCACTGGGTCACAGTTGTGCAACAACAGGCATGTCCGAGACATTGCCAAGGAATGCTGCAAGGCTTTTGGTGACAAGCACGTCATGGAGGTTCCGAGGGAATCGAACGATTCTTGTGGACTGGATCCCATGGAGGTCTTTGGAGATGAATCCAACTGGTTGTTTGGCTTGCTCGTGGGCTGCACCGTGTTCATGTTCCTGATGTGGCCTTTCTCACAGATGTTCAAGGAGACCCATCTCGAATGCACATCTTGTCTCTGCTCTTGCACATCTGGAAAGAATGATCCAACGCATCGCATTGCCATCAATGTGCACTGTGCGAAGATTAAGCATTCATATCTGCTCATTCTTATTAAACTTATATGCTAACAGATGTGATTTTCGGTGAGTGATCCAATTTATTCTTCGGATAATTCTGTCAGTACTTTCTTCTTTATATGTACTCTTAAACTATTTGTTCCAGCATGAGTTGAATTTTTTCTAGTTCTGAACTGGTTGCAGCATAAAGCCATAAAGCGAAAGTTGTTTGGTTCTGAACTCTGAACTTGACAAGGAATCAATCTGTTTTTTTACTGGCAAGTACATTTTTTGCATAACTGTTGAGCGTAGATTTCACTGCACAAAGGTTTGTGGCAGTAGAAACATTGTTGATAATTTGAATGATTTCTGTTGAACATGTAATTCAACCCTGTGTTAGTTTATTGATGTACAGAAGAAATGGTGCTGATGCATAAGGATCAGAATTTAAATTCTATCTGATTACCGTGTTTGCATATCCATGTCAAGATTTTCCTATTAATATATTTATAATTCCGCTTTTTTCAGCTTCTTGATTCTTCTTATTCCTTTGCATTTGAATTCAACACTCATCATTTTTTTTTCCCAACAAGATCTTTCCATTGATGGCATTTTCCATATTTCTCTGTTGTCTTTTGATGCCATGAAGAAAAAGATGCATATTATTTGGTCGGTCGTTTCTTTAAGAGCTCATGTTGTGTGTGGGACTGAATTTCTTGCCAAGCTAATGTTTAAAGTTATATATTAAGTTTACAACTAGCAAAGTCCTCCCATCACATCGTGGAACGTGACCATATATCAAAATTTGGGCTCAGAAATTCTCTGTGAAGCTATTTATCATACTTTTTTTTTTTGTTTCAATAGCTTCAACACCTCGCCGAAAAAAAGTTTTCAAAATATAGTTGTTTGTTGTTTCATTCATGCACATAAATAAATTATTAGTTACTTAAAGCAACGAGCAATATTCTGGCTGATGTACATCGTGATCGACGTACGTTGTGTGTTATTCAGTAGTACGAGCATATGGGAGGAGAGTGCATGGATATTATTTCTAATTGGAACATAATTTTTTTTAAACTATCGTTATTTTTTATATTTAACTTTAAACTACGGTTTTATTTTTTTTATCTTTAAATTATCATGATTTTTTTTTACTTTACTCCTTCTGTCTACTTTTGTTATGTTTTTTCGTTATTTTTTATTTTTCTCATTTATGAAAATACTAAAGTACGTCCTTTCATAATAAATATAAAAAAAGAAAAAAAATCAGAGGAAGGTAATTTAGTTTTTTTCATAAATGACAAATTCTTTTTTACCACTTTAATTCTTCTCATGATTTTTTTATTTTTTATATTTGTTATTTCATATTTTTATGGAGTGATTGATAATTTAATCTCTTCATAAATGAAATTAACAGAAAAGATAATAGAAGTGAACAGAAAGATTAAAGTAAAATAGCTGTGATAATTTAAGGATCTAAAAAAATAAGTTCGTAATTTGAGATTAGATACGAGAAATCACGATAATTTAGGGGAGATTTTATGAAAATAATTTTTTTTTAATTTTGAGGCATTTGGCTTGGTCTGAATAGGAGAGTGCATTCGGTTCTCGGAGTGAGTATATGCTGTCTGGTCTTGTAATTTTCAATATTAGTTTTGCACCAAGCAAAATTACTCACGCCTTAAATGGAAAAAGTTGCCTAAAAAAGGTTTCTGATGCTGTGAGCTTGTTGGATGAGTCTATGTGTTAGCTTCTACTTATATTTGCAATCATTTTAATAGCACGGGACGTGTATTCTTTTACTACAATTCAGCTGCTCGCTTTGGTTTGCTTCCAAGTTCCAACCCAGCGGCCATGTCCAAAGTACTGAGAAGAAGCCAACAACAACCAAATTGATGGACCATGTCAGTGACAGCGATCATGTGTACAAATACTTTTTTACATCAACAGCATGGGTCTAGGTTGCAGATAGATTTTACATGCATAGCCCAAAAACATTGACATAGCCCATAACACTGACTTGATACTGAGCTTGTGCATGGCCTCCATCCATAATGCAATGCAAATATCTAAACTAAACAAATCGTTCAAATAGATTGATTAGTACAAGTACTGTAGTCCTAAAATGGCAATTATTTACATATCAAATGATTTTTATTGATAATATTGTATTTTTTTCCTTGGCGCAAAACATTTCTACATCTATCAAAGAGCAAATTCCTGACTAGAACTTTTTTTTTTGTGTGTGTGTATGCAACATGCAAGTACAGACTATTCACAAAGAACCAAAACTGGATCCATATGATCTTTCATCTTCTCTAACATTATCAATTTTGTATTACACGCCCAAGATCTGCTTGCAAGGTATGCGAACCATATACGATGCAAGAAAGCACCATTCTAGAAAAACATATCTCATAAATAGATTCCATAAGATGGATATATTTGCTTAGATGGTGGTGGGAGATGCTTTTTAGTTAGGGCATCATTGTCTTCAGTAAGGCCAATGCACATGTTTGTCTCAGGCAATCATCTCACAAAAGGTGCTGCAAGAAGGCCCCTAATCTGCCATACTAAAGTCCAGTGCCTTGTGTGTACAATAACTCAAATGAGGACATGGACATGGACATGTGATCATGCTTGGCAACAAACGTGGATGTACAAAAAAAAAAAAATACTTTAGTTGTAGACTCACAACCCTTTTTCTAGAGATCCTTATCACATCCACTCAACTTATTCCTCCTTTATATGTAATTTAATGTGTCGCCAAAGACAACTGATTTCTTCATGCATCATGCAACATTATATGATCCGGACTATTCGAATAGAAAAATGGGACATGCAAAATATATATATATATATATATATATATATATATAGCTCAATTTTGATATTCTGAACCTCATGTTGATCTCTATTTTTTACACATCTACATTCAAAAATTCATGATTAAATTTCTTAAATAATTTATCACAATTGAATAAAGATATGATGATAAAAAAATAGAAAATAAGATCATATATATATATATATATATATTATATATATATATATATATATACTCTTCGATTGCATAATATTTTTTGTGTAAAGGCGAACCATGGAAGTAACTCATATTTTTGGAGACACATGGTGCATTTTTGAAGCATGCAAGGCACCGATGTGTTCGGTCCGTACGCCAACTAGACATATATTTATGTCCCTGTACTACCTTAATAGTCAGGGTAGGCCACTACTTTATTCAAAAAGTCTAATAAACGAGTTATGCCGCATTTTTGTTTATGTCTATGCCGCATGGTTATTTGTTAGCTTTAAGAAGCTGGCTTGGTTTAATAATTTTTTAAACTATGTTAACTAATAAAAATGATACATGCTTTAAAATTAAAATATACTAAAAAAAGTTTAGTACGTACATTAAGTTGTGTTTATAATATATATTAACCTTATATAGTAATTGTAACACGTCGAATTTCACCCTCAAATTGTCAAGGACAATTAGGTCATTCGATTGTGTTAGTCTGTTTGTCATTATATAATCATAATAAAAAAATATAAATTTTTATTTCAACTCAACTGAAGCATAAAATCATTATATAGGATAAAAAAATTCTTCAATAAAATACGGAAAACTTCATAAAAATATCAAAAGCAAAGTTATAAAATTGAAAACATATCTAAACCTCATTACTAAAAGCAATTTAAAATATCCGAAAGTCATATCCAAAACATCTCTTTTAAAACATAATCGGAGTATTGTAAAATATATGACTCACGACTTCTAGACCAGTGTGCAATATTTGTCGTCATGAGCTGAGCCGCCAGCCATCCAAATCACTATGCACCTGCACGAATCCAATATACAAAAGTTTCCTGTTAGAGTATGTAAAGATCATACTATCCGATGTCATGATCCTAATATGATACTACATGATATGAATCATCATCTTTATCCATAACCATTGTCTCCATAACATTCCTCAGGGTTGCTTCATAATCCTTTGAACTTCTACTTTCGTGAGACATGATTCTATTTCATTGATCATTGGCCCTTTCCTATTAATGTTATATCTTTCGATAGTTGAGACTTATGTCGTTGCTATCTCAATAGGCTAGCTAGGTCTAGGAGACAATGCTCTCCTCTTACCCGAAGGTGACATCAGAATGCACACACCATTGCCGATGCATGTAACGATCATTCTGGACTCTCACCCGAGGGTGACATCGGAATGCACACACCGTTGCCAATATGTATAACATCATCCACAACTGGGTTCATTATGCTTTGCAATCAACAAATATTTACGTCGCTCAATGTTCATATTTTAATCTAGTTACATGGGAAACATACATATACATGTATATAGGTTCATATACAATCATCAATGCATAGTATAAATACTTTGAAAATAACTTTAATTATATCATATGTTCATCTTTTAGTCGGTCACGACCGTGACGGAGTGGTCATGCCCGTGATCGTGACAATGGAACGACCCTGCATCACTCCACATGTTGGTCACGATCGTGCCAACCCTTGTCATGACCGTGCCAACCCTTGTCACGGCCGTGCCACTATGATCACGGTCGTGAGATAGACTTTTTGTCCATCTGCAAGCACAATATGATCTAGTCGTATTTTTGCCTTCCATGTCATATTTTTGCCCTGCAGGTCGTATTGAGCTCGCACAAGAAAATACTAGCAGCCTGTATTTTTTGCCTCTTTGCTCGTATTAAAGCCCTCTTGCCTGTATTGAGCTCATGTTCTGCATGTTTTTAAATAAAATTTTGGGGAAATACAATACCAATCATCCTAAAGTTTCTAGAGATGATCTATAGATCAATAGTCAAGAAAAACACATGAAAAACCATGCAAAACATTAAATTCCTAGATCTAGAGTTCATCCCCAATTCATAAACAATAAGAACATGTGAATCCTAACTATTGGATCTAATCATAAAAACTTATATATGCATAGATCTAAACCCTAAAAAACCTATACATGCATAGATCTAACGATTTTCATGATTAAAAACCCTTAAGAGAACATGGTCTCCTCTTGATCTCAATCCATTACAGGAAGAACATTGAGAGATGAGAGAGGAATCTGGATCTCCTTTATATACTTTTTTCTTATATCTTCCTTCCTCTTCTTCCTCCTCCTTGTTCCTCTTTTTCTTCTTCCTCAAGCCCTAGCCGCCAAGTGAGAAATTTGACAAAAGAGGTCAATAAAAAGATTTGGAGCTTTTTTATAGGGAGTTTATGAGGGTTTGGACAAAAAGTTCAAATTACCCTTAATGAAAATCTAGGGTATTATAGTAACAAGTCAGGTTTAATATAAATAAATTTAAGTTATTTAGATTAAACCGTCAATTTTTATATTTCAATCTTTTTGATTTATTAAATAAGCCACGTTGAACAAGATTTTTAAAAAAAAAGATCAACCCGCGAGCATCATTTGTGTTTGGTTAATCCACTTATTTTATCAAAATACTTGGAATGAACATGAAATAGTTAAATTAAAAAGAATGCTAGCTTTCTTTAACAGACATAATAAAATTTCTAAGTATATAAACATCCATTTATTTTACGAATGAGGAATATGTTGAACATTTTTTCCACATGTGGATCACTAATCTCAATACTAATGTTTAAATGTGACAAAAAAAATTGGATCATGTCTCAAACTAAAAAATGACTGTATGTAAACAATATTAAAACCTATTATGCTTCACATGCGTGTAGCAAAGAATGACCCACCCTATTTTTTGCATTTTAAACTTTCACGATTTTTTCAATTTGATCCTTTTGTCAACTTCTGTCAATTTTTTTATTCTTTAATTTTTCCTATTTATAAAAAGTCAAAAATACCCTTCGGAGTTGTAGAGGTCAAAATGAAAATATAAAGTCGAAGAGAGAGGTATTTTTATTTTTCATAAATGGAAAAAATAAAAATTAACAGAAAAGTTGACAAAAGTTGATGGAATGATCAAATTTAAAAAATTGCAATAGTTTAGGAATCTAAAAAAATAACTTCATAGTTTAAGGTTAGATGTGAAAATTAAAATAACCCTAAAAAATATGGAGACAAATGATTCTTTTATACAAACAATGTACATGTGTTTTGGGTACCCAATTCGAGAATTTTTAAGTATTTCCAAATGCATGATAAGGCAAACCATAAGAAAATTCAATTACGTGTTGGGTGCAACTTTGGTAATTTTTCCAAAATAACCTTTCAAATCTCAAAAGTGGAGAGTAAGAAATAATGTCATGAATAATTAGTCATTCTGATGCTCCATGGAGCAGCTGGAATATGTTTCCACAATTATACGTCCGACGCCCAGACAAGAATGCTCCCCAAATCTCCAACTCCATCGCCAAGTGACCTGATCGCTTACATGCATGTGTAGCTAAAAAGGAGCCGGAGTTAGATCGAATAAGGAAATTAGCACATCATGTCTCCCGAGCTCCATTGAAAGAGCCTTCCAAATTGACCTTAGCCCACATTTCAGGAGAGGCCTCCCACCGAACCAAACATTGGTCTTGGGAGATTGATGCCTCAAAATTTGAATGCCCAACATATTTATTATTAACACAAGCCAGAGACCTATTGTAATATCGCATATTTTTTCATTAAGGGTATGTTGGTCTTTTGGTCAAAACCCTCTTTATCTCCCCTATTTAAAGCCTCCAAGCCTCCTTTTAATCTCTTTTCTCTACCTAATCTCCTGATGGCTAGGGCTTGAGGAAAAGAGATCTAAGGAGCAAGGAAGAAGAGGAAGAAAGAGGAGGAGATCAAACGATGATTGAAAGGTATGTAAAGAGGATCCAACTCCCTCTTTCCTCTCTCAATGTTCTTCCTGTATTGGATTGAGAGCATGATACACTCTGCCCTCATTTTGGATTTTGATGAGATATCAACATATTATGTATAGATCTATGATATTATATGTTTAGAAATATAGAGATCTAACCATTAGGGTTCATATGTGTTTCATGTGTTATGCTAGAGATGAACCCTTGATCTTAGAAATTTTATGGATTATTATGTTTCCAAATGTTCTTTTGATAAAAAATGCTTAGGAAATGCATATATTTTTATTCTTAATGTTGTACATCATTTTCCCTAAATTTTGGATGGAAAATTGTGTAAATCGGGCTGGGCAGCGGAGACGCCGGTGATAGAAAGATTGAAAAAATCGGTCAAGCCTCTATCGTGCCCGTGATAAAACTTGTCATGGTCGTGACAAAGACTGTCACAACCGTGACAGAGCGAAGAGTTTTTCAAGTCTTCTGTCACGGCCATGACAACCCTTTTCATGACCGTGATCGACTGATGAAGCCTTATATAATATTTTTAAATTTTATTTTCAACATATTAATAGCATGTATTGATGTTTGTTGATTCTATAAGAACCTAGATACACGTATATGCATGTTTCTCACGTAAAACATGAAATTGAGCGACATAATTGTTTGTTGATTGAAAAGCATAATGAACACTGTTGTAGATGATGTTACTTGTTGATCCTCTATGGCCCTTTATCAGATTTTACCTGGAATGATCGTTACACACATCGGCAATGGTATGTCATTCCGATGTTGCCCTCAGGCAAGAGTTCTCCAGAAGGATCGTTACATACATCGGCAACGGTGTGAGCATTCTGATATTGTCTTAGGGCAAGAGGGGAACATTGTCTCCAAGGCTAGCTAGCCTATTGAGAGGGCAACGACATAATCTCAACTATAGGAATATATAATGTTAATGGAAGGGTCAATGATCGAATGAATGAAAAGATGTCTCATGAAAGCAACATTGAGGAAAGTTATGGAGGCAATGGTTATGATAAGCGTACCCCACTTATGTGCCTATGTAATTATATGATTGTTATGATTGTCCATACTTTTTTGGTATGACGATATGATTACATGTGTCCCATGCTATTGTTTATAAATGCACGACGATAGATTGTTATTGATGACTGACATGTATATCTCATGCTTAGAGCATGACATGCATATATTTCCTTATTTTTATATGAAGATGATGATGCATATCATATAGTATCTTGTTTAGTATCATGGCATCGCATTGCATAGCCTTTACACATTCTAACTGGAAAATCCTACACCCTAGATCCGTGCATGTAACTAAAGTATGGATGATGGTGGCTCAGCTTATGATGAGGTGATTGCACACATGGTTTAGGATGTCAAGAGTCATTATCTTTTGGAGTTTTTTTACTATGTTTTTAAAGAGATATTTTGACTATGATTTTAATATGTTTTAATTGCTATTAGTGATGTTTTAAATTCTATAACATTACTTTAATGTTTTTCATGAAGTCTTCCACATTAATTTAAAGACTCTTTTATCTGATTTAATGGTTTTATGCTTCCGTTGTATTAATTGAAAATCATATTTTATTATGATTATGTCATG
The DNA here is from genome assembly GCA_030549335.1 of Pontederia crassipes. Lineage (NCBI taxonomy): Eukaryota > Viridiplantae > Streptophyta > Magnoliopsida > Commelinales > Pontederiaceae > Pontederia > Pontederia crassipes. Next base: position 35,905,951 of record CM060186.1, on the reverse strand, counting down.
GTGAATGGGCTAACATAGCCAAATGATCTAATTATCTTTGGCATTTGGGGATAAAATTTTGGGTGTTACAGTTTGATATCATAGGACATATGCTAATATGTTATAGAATTGTTAAGTGTCTAGGTCCATTTGCAATCATCGTGAGCAGCCATCCGAAGTTAAGAGTATGTGTTATGTTTTAAATTAACTAGCTAATGTTTTGTTGATTATTGTTTTGAAAATGATGGAAGCAAAAAGGCTTCCGATGGGAATGCTAATTATTGCATTCATGATTGATAGTATTGTCAGATTGATTATGGACAATATGTAACATGAGATATGTGAATCTCACTGTAAATTTTGAAGATGATGGACATGTCATAAGAAATTGCCCAAAATGTATACACAATTGTTCATGACAATTGAACAAACTTTCATAGTGGACTATGAAGTGATTAAAGAGATTGTAGTGAAATTCAATTTTCACAATGACAAACCAAAAGTTAATGAAATATTAAGATGAAAAATATGAAGTGACAGCTAGAGATATGGCAACGCCGCTAGAGAAAATTTCCACTAGGCAATATCTCCCAGAGACTCTAGTGATGAGATAAGGAATGAACTACTCAGCTGACCTCATAGTGCTACCCATGATAGATTATGATGTAATTTTAGGCATGGATTGGTTATCATACCATGATGTATAAAAATATGTAGAGATAAGAAGGTCAAGATTGATAGAAATGATGACACTTTCGTGATTTTTTACGGAGTACCATTAAAGAAGAAAAAGATGATACCTCAGCCAAGGCAACAAAGATGTTGAACAGTGGTTGTCGAGGATTTTGAACAAGTATCATCAAGAGTGATGTCAAACCCAAACCACTAGAAGAGTTGGAAGTGGTAAGGGGCTTTCCTGATGTATTTTCTAATGAGCTCCCGTGATTACCTCCGGAAAGGAAAGTTGATTTTCAGATTGAGCTCATGCTAGGGACAGCTCCTATATCAAAATCTTCCTACGGAATGACACCAATAGAAATGAAGGAATTAAAGTCTTAACTACAAGGATTGCTGGAGAGAGGCTTTATCAGGCCAAGTGTGTCCCATGGAGTGGACCTATCATATTTGTGAAGAAGAATGATGGGTCACTAAGATTGTGTACAGACTACAAAATGTTGAACAAAGTGACCATCAAGAATAAGTATTCTCTGTCTGGCATTGATGATCTTTTTTATCAATTATCCACGATGTCGGTCTTCTCAAAGATCGACCTGAGCTCATAGCACCTGATGAAGACATTGCAAAGATGACCTTTAGTTCTAGGTATGACCATTACAACATTTATGGATTTGATGAACAGGATTTACAAGTCCCATCTCGACAATAGGAACATCATAGTGTTCATGGATGATATCCTGATTTATTCATCAAGTCCATAGGAACATCAAAAGCACCTGCAAATAGTTTTGGAGACTTTGAGACAATACCAATTGTATGCAAAGTTTTCCAAGTGTAGATTCTGGTTGGAACAAGTTATGTTGTTGGGCCACATAGTTTCAAAGGAAGGAATCTTAGTGGACCCAAACAAAGTAGAAACTATCATCAATTGTGAAAGGCAAGAGAATAGCGACAGACATCAGAAGTTTCCTTCAATTAGCCGGCCACTATAAAAGGTTTATCGAAGACTTCTCCAAGATTATTGCTCCTATAACCAAGCTAACCAGGAAATGGAAAAAGTTTAATTGGGCACATAAGTGTGAATATAGCTTCCTGGAGCCGAAGAAAATATTGACCACTGCATCAGTACTAATAATTTCCACAGGAGTGGACGTTACACAATATACAATGATGCTAGAGGAACTGGATTGGGTTGTGTGCAACATGGAAGAGTAGTGGCTTATGTCTCTAAACAAAGCCTCGTGAGAGGAATTATCCTACTCATGACTTGGAATTGACAGTAGTAGTGTTTACTCTGAAGATATGGAGGCGCTATTTATATGGGGAAGAATTTGAAGTGTTCACTAACTATAAAAGTCTCAAGTATGTGTTTTCTCAAAAGGAACTCAACATGAGACAGAGGAAATGGCTAGAATTCTTGAAGAATTATGAGTTTGGCATTTTTTACCATCCACGGAAGGCCAACTCTGTAGCAGATGCTTTAAGTAGAAAAAGAGAAGAACCAGTGGCATGTCTAAGGGTCTATAAATGGACTCTTATTGAAAAAAGTATCCAGAAAAAGTTGATGATGCATTGTGTCATTCAGCTTGACTTGATAGCAAGAATAGCACAAACATAGAAAGAAGACCCAGAGTACAAGGACATGAAGATTCTATGTGAAAAAGGGCACCCAGACTACAGACTGGATGAAGATGGAACTACGGGTTCCAAGATAGGTTATGGGTATATGAAGATAAAGAGATCAAGGAAGAAATTCTAATTGAGTGCCATAAGTCAGAATTTGCTAATCATTCTGGAACCACTAAGATATTCAAGGATCTACAAAGAACATTTTGCTGGAAAGACATGAGAAGAGAGGTAGCGAAATTTATTTCCAAGTGCTTGGTCAGCCAACAGGTCAAGATTGAGCATCAGAAACCACCAGGGTTATTGAACCCACTATCCATAACAGAGTGAAAATAGGAGGAGGTCACAATGGAATTCATTGTGGGTCTCGCAAAGATACAAAAGGGGTGTTAACAGATTGACTAAGTCAGCTCACTCTTACATTACAATGTGAGACAGTCAGCTGCAAGTATGGTAAAGTTATATGTGGATGAAATTATCTGATTACATGGGATTCCTATTTCCATTGTATCGGACAGAGACCCTAGGTTCAGTGTAAGGTTTTGAAGAGAGGGTTGCAGCATGTATTTGGTACAAAATTGCACTACAGCACTACATTTCACCCTTAGAGTAATGTGCAAAGTGAAAGGATGATTCAGACCTTGGAAGACAGGCTAAGAACATGTGCAATAGACTGGCAGGGTAGATAGAATGACCATGTCACTCTAGTTGAGTTTGCCTATAACAAAAGTGATCACTCCACCATCAAGATGGCTCCATTTGCGGTACTATATGAAAGACCTTGTAGGTCTCCCACATGTTGGAGTGTAGTTGGCGAAGGAAGACTATTAGGACATGAACTAATAGAAAAGTATGCAGAGAAAGTAGATTTGATAAAGGAAAGAATGATGGTAGCTCAGAGCCTCTAGAAGAGTCATACAGATAAGAAAAGAGGAGAATAAATATACCAAATTGGAGATCATGTATTGTTGAAGGTATTTCCAAGCAAAGAAGTTATGAGGTTTGGCAGGAAAAGCAAGTTGACTCTTAGGTATATAGTCCCGTTTGAGATTCTGGAGGTGGTGGGAGAAGGGATAAACAAATTGACTTTGCATTCACAATATTTTTCATGTGTCAATGCTTCGCAAGTACATATATGATAGCTCCCATGTAGTGGTAATTGAAGAACCAATGAACAAGGAAGATCTCACCTATGAAGAGTATCCTACAGAGATACTAGAGTATGGAGAGCATCGTTTAAGGAACAAAGTGGTGAAGATGGTGAAAATTGCATGGAAGTACTACAATGGAATCGAAGCAACATGGAAAATAGAGGAAGAAATGAGATAATAGTTTCCAAAACTATTTGGTAAGTGTTCTATGTACGTGTAAAATTTGAGGACGAATTTTCTTTTAAGGAGGGGAGAAAGTAATATCACATATTTTTCATTAAGGGTAGGTTGGTCTTTTGGCCAAAACCCTCATGATCTCCCCTATTTAAAGCCTCCAAGCCTCCTTGTTAATATCTTTTCTCTACCTAATATCCTGACGGCTAGAGCTTGAGGAAAAGAGATCTAAGGAGCAAGGAAGAAGAGGAAAAATAAGAGGAAGAAAGAAGAGGAGATCAAACGAGGATTGAAAGGTATTTAAAGGAGATCCAACCACCTCTCTCCTATCTCAATGTTCTTCTTGTATTGGATTGAGAGCATGAGGCACCCTGCCCTCATATTTGATTTTGTTGAGGTTATATCATTTTCTAATGTCTAGATCTACATATTATGTATAGATCTATGGGATTATATGTTTAGAAATGCAGAGATCTCACCATTAAGGTTCATGTGTTTCAAGTGTTATGCTAGGGATGAACCCTAGATTTTAGAAATTTCATGGATTATTATGTTTCTAAATGTTATTTTGATCCTAGAATGCCTCGGAAATGCATATGTTTTGATTCTTAATGTTGTATATCATTTTCCCTAAATTTCGAATGGAAATCGTGTAAAATCAGACTAGACGACGAAGTTCCAGAGCTCTATCATGATCGTGACGCAGTTCATCACCCGTGACAGAAAAGCTTGAAAAATCGGTCAAGCCTCTGACACGCCCGACAAAACTTGTCACGGCCATGACACCCCTTGTCACGACTGTGATAGAGCGAAGAGTTTTTCACGGCTTCTGTCACGGACATGACGACCCTTTTCACGATCGTGATTGACTGATGAAGCCTTATATAATATTTTTAAATGTTATTTTCAACATATTAGTAGCATGTATTGATGTTTGTTGATTGTATAAGAATCTAGATACATGTATATGCATGTTTCTCACGTAACTAGGTTAAAACATAAAGATTGAGCGACATAGTTGTTTGTTGATTGAAATACATAATGAACCCTATTGTGGATGATGTTACATGTCGACCCTCTATGGCCCCTTATCGAATTTTATCCGAAATGATCATTACACACATCGACAACGATGTGTGATGTCGCCCTCGGGCGAGAGTTCTTCAGAATGATCGCTACATACATCGAAAATGGTGTGTATATTCTGATGTCGCCTTATGGCTAGAGGGGAGCATTGTCTCCAAGGCCTAGCTAACCTATTGAGAGGGCAACGACATAAATCCCAACTATCAGAAGTTATAAAAGGGTCAATGATCGAATGAATGGAAAGATGTCCCATGAAAGTGGAAGTCCAAAGGGTTATGAAGCAACATTAAGAAAAGTTATGGAGGCAATAGTTATGGTAAGTGTACCCCACTTATGTGCATATGGAATTGTATAATTATTATGATTGTTCATATTTTTCTAGAATTGTATCATGTAATATCCTATTTAGGATCATGGCATCGCATTGCATGTCCTTTACATACTCTAACTAGGAAACTCTGGACCTGGATCCGTGTAGGACGCAGTAACTAAAGCATGGATGATGGTGGCTGAGCTCGTAACAAGATGATTGCACACATGTTCTAGGATGTCAAGAGTCATTATCTATTAGAGTCTTTTGATTGTTTTTGAAGAGATGTTTTGACTATAGTTTTAAGATGTTTTAATTGCTGTTAGTATTGTTTTAAATTCTATAACACAACTTTGATGTTTTTTCACGAAGTCTTCCACATTAATTGAAAGATTCATTTATCTTATTTAATGATTTTATGCTTCAATTGTATTAATTGAAAATCATACTTTATTATAATTATGTCATGATGAACGAGCTAACACAACCGAATGACCTAATTGCCCTTGGCATTTGAGGATGAAATTTTGGGGTGTTACACCTATCTAAAATCGTAGACATGATTGCGGTCCTAGAATAGAAGAACGCATCATTTCTCATAGTCCATAATCATAAAAAAAAATAGAAGGCAAAAAGTGACTCAAATTTTAACTTTGAACTTTGCCCCTAGGCCAGGAACCAAAATTCTAAAAGGACATAAGTTCAAAAATTGAAAATTGATGTTGGTTTGGAACATATGCCAAATCTTCAAAGCATTAGGATAGGTAAATAAAATATGGTGATTTGTTTCTACATCCCTGCCACATAGGTGACAAACAAGATTGACAAATGGACTAAATCTATATCTAAGAGCTTTCAAAGGACACGTATTTTTTTAGGAGAGGACATGTATATGTCATAACCTATTCCAGTCAAACCGCCCAACAACCAGCAACGACAATCTTCGACTGGCAATAAATCTGTAGATGGAGTTAACCTTCGTAATGCCTTGGGTATCCATCACCCACAATCATGAGTCATTATAGACATACGAAGGAATATTACAACACAAACGTGTTCCAAGTGTGTGCGGAAATAAACTCAGCAACTTTCATTGAGCAACCAATAAAATCAACAATAACATAAGTAGGCATCCAACCAATAGGTACAAGAAAAATTCAAGGATCGAAATAGACAAGCGTATTCAAACCATTACTTATTTTCTTTTGAATATCCAGTTAAATCATCTTCAATGTATGTAAAATTGTTTTCCAACACATGTTGGTTTAACAAAAACCTCTGAAGATATCTAAGAATGCAAAATACCATACTTGTTTGTCACTAATTACTTCCAAAAGTTGTCCTTTTTTTTCAAGAGATTGAAGATTTTCTTAGTAATAAGAGAAGGTCTAATAAGCTTTAAGTTCCCCCAGTTTAGGTAATTAAATTGCCTCCCAATTGACGAGGTGAACCCTCTATGACCAGTCTCAGAATCTCAAGAAAAAAAAAAGATTTGGTATGCTTCTTAATGGCATATAATACACCACTAGATAAATAAGTTGACCTTATGGTATAATCAGGAATAGAATTGGGGACAAAATTTATTAAAATAGAGGTATTAGTTTGCTTCTCCTTTGAACTTTCTCAATTAAGGACTTTTGCATCTTAATTAGATGGAATATACTTATAAGATATGTAGAATACTAGGTAAGAAAAAGGAAAAGTATCCGTATTAAAGTTCAAGATATTCTTTAACAATAGTTTTTTACAACTTGCAAAATTAGGTGGAAAGTAAATTTCAGATTTTGCACTATTCACTATTTTATTTATGAAGGATTCATAAGTGCTAAATAGCCTCATAATAGCATTCCAATTTGATTTAGTAACCACCATACATATCAAAAGGTCATCATCATACATTAAATGGCTTAAAGTAAAAAAAAAACTCAAAGAGAAAGGCATCCTCCTTGCTTCAATATGTTTGTTTATCAAGGAACTAAATTCTGTGAAATTAAAATAAAGAGGTAGGGGGATAAAGTATCCCCTAATGCCACGCTTACCTTAAAAAGGTTGTGACCGAGTACCATTTATCACACAATAAAAAAATAAGTGATTGTATACATGTTAAAATCTAGTAAATAAACTGAGCCAAAAAGTTCATATTATTTATTATACGTCTAATTGCATTCCAAGAACCTATCAAATTATCAGCCATGATCATAATAAACTTTTTCTACCCTTTGCCATCGAGTACACTAGTTCCTAGGCAATCAAAATATTATCATGTATAGATCTACTAGACATGAAAGCAGATTTTGCAAGATCAATTAGACATGTGAGGGTAGGTCTTACTCTCTGGACTAGAATTTTAGAGACCAACCTGCATAATTCATTACAAAAGGAAATTGGTCTAAAATCAGTGATCTTAACTGGCCGATTGAACTTAGGGATAAAGATTAGTGATGTATTTGATCCAATCAGTAGGCATAGACTTAGTTCCATTGAATAATGATATACTTCAATTTGAAATGTATTTACCAAATATATCCCAATAATTACTATATAACTCCATACATCAGGACCAAAGGCCTTCCCTAATCCTCTACTCTAAAGACACTCCTTAATGTCCATACTTCGTCTGACCACTATTTCACTTCATTAGAGGGGGAAATCTCGTCTGCTGACCAAGGAAGTCGTACAATTATCCATTGCATATGAGCGTTCCTTCCCCAACACATGATCAAGATTGTTCCCTAGCAATAGAGGCTAGGATTCATCTCTGCCTTTGAGCGATTGAGATATAGGACCCGGGGCAGGGCTAATGTCGTCCGATGCTAAGGTTGTCAAGATCGCTTTCCAAGGTAGGATCATAAGGGCTTCGAGGATCGAGAATCATATGATCGGATCACCTACCCCATGAATAAAGAAATATTTTTTAATATAAGATAATTAAAATAATATATTATTCATAAATGTTATGCTTAATCATTGACCATTAATATTTTATTCATATTTTCAAATATAATAGATATTTTTTTATACCAGGTGAAATACAATATGATATGTTCTTTAAAAAGCACTAAAATAATAATATATAATATTTGATCCTAATTAAGTATAATATTTGTTAAAATGCAATATAGTTGCTAGTATACGTGCAATAATAAATTTAGTTTTGATGAAAGAAAATATAGTATTCGTCTATTAGATTCATAGCACAATATTAAATTATTAGAAGACATTAAAATTCATCAAAGTGAGACTAACATGTACAATATATATAAACAAAATAGTTAAATCAAATTTTCTCAAGGTCATTTATGTTTACTTTTAATTTTTTATTTGAATAAATAAATTAGTACAAATATCATAGGATTGTAAGATCTTACCGATCTAAAGATCCGACTATAAATCCTACGTTTAAGATCCTTCGGATATGATTGAGATCATTTTCTGTCCAGAGAATCGAAAGGTCGTAAGATCTTACTACCCGGATCGGGATCTTGACAACCATCTCTGACGCAACTCCGTCGGCAACCTTCTTATTTGAGCATCGCTATATTGTCTCTCTCCTCTACCCCTGTGAGACGAGGCATGCAACTCAGGACCAAACAATAAAACCTTACCTAACTTACCTATGTTGCTTTCAAGCAACTCACCCTCTTGCAAAACTCCATCGTCGCACGCAAAGGACAACCTTCCAACCTATGGCCAAGGGCACGACATCTAAAATAGAACCATGGAAAATAAAACTTATGGAAATACTTTTTACAATTTGAGGTGTTGATCTATATCCCTTGTTCTATAGGTTTTCGTAGATCTATGTCAACACAAACTCTTGCAAATGATATGCTACATCTTCCATCCGAGGTGTTCCAAAGTGCTCACCTATGTGGATGATTGCCACTAAGCACCTCAACCCAAAAGGCAAACCTGGTATCTGGGTCCATAATGGCGATGAGGATAATTGGCCATCCATCCAACTTCAAGAAAGGCTTCAGTTGTGAGAGGTTGAGGAGGTTTTTGGCAATCAACTTAGGATTAGAAGACATAAATAGAATCTATTACCCATCTCTATAACACGTATGGGCCCGATAGATTTCATAAGGATGGAAGATTTCACCGAAGATTCTCCACCAAGGGGCCTCCACCGTGAAACTTTCCAATGGGACACTTTTGAAACTCCTGCATTCTGTGCACCACATCCTCCTCAAGGATCATTACTTCATCCATTGCCGCTTCCTTGATGCTACAAAGCTGGCACATGGAGATGTTAAGAAGACTTTGGAAATGTTGATTTATCCTTACTACATTTGCGCAAGATTTCGGGCTTTGGTTGTGGTGATGACGGATCGGGGATAAAAAGGGTGAAATGAAGTATGGGGTTGAGGTTAGGATTCTAGAGTTTTTTTATGGTCGATAAGAAGGTGGAAGAGAAGAGTCGGGTGGGAGATCATATAAGTTAAACACGCACACATGTGTGTAAATATGGATGCATCTGAAAATCGACAATAATGGTTTAATGAGTTGATTACACAGGAACTTCATAGTGTGGTAATAATTTTAATATGTTTAGTATCTTAGATTTTGGTATTTGGTTTATTATAATTTTAAATTTACTTTTATTTTTAATAATAATAATTATTAAATAATTAATGTACACTTATTAGGTCTAAAGTCCTTGTTGAACCTTTGCATTTGTCCGATCACATGAGAAGATTTAAATCAAAGCAAATTTGATTAGTAATATGATCACTGTACATCCATACACACACATATATATAGGGATTGATGTACTTCTAGAGCACTTTTTGCTCTAAAGGAAATGCTGAGCGTAGATAAATGATAAAATGTAATCACTTTTGATCATATCCATTGATCAACGATTAAAATGCACTCAATATCCCTTCAGAGTAGAAGGAGTTGTGGAGGTGCATTAGTCTCATATGCATATGCACCTTGTCTCCTAGGTAATCAAATCTTATTATTAGTTGAATCATTGCACCTTGTGCTTTGTTAATCGAATAAGTTGCTATATATAAGATTCGACTAATAATAAGATTTGATTACCTAGGAGACAAGGTGCATCATGTATGAGCCGAAAGCCGTGACATTCGTCTATGCAAGCCACAACGTGTCTTCATTAATTGTGATAAATCAGCGTACGTAGTGGGATTTATACTAGTTTGTTATGATAGATTTGTTGTTAGCCATGACTTTCGAAGAGAGAAAGATAGTAAATGAGTTGATCATGACATACAAGAAGTAAAAGTTTGTCGCAACCAACATAGCGTCCATTCACGATTTGGAGTTGCAACATAGGTGTCGATAATGCTTTGAATCTGATCTCAGTTCTTCCCCTTTCTTAGTCAGGCGCTTCAGTAGATTTCTCCAACGGGGGTCTCGTTGACCGATCAGCGTGCCTATGGGGGTCAGGGGGATCCCCCGGGGTTGCAAGGGGGCGGAGCTCCTGAGCGAAAAATTTTAGGGGTATTCTGTATGTGATTCAAAATTGATTTTGATCAAAAAATTTTACGGGTATTCTGTGTCTTATTTTGAGAGATTAATTCAGAGTCTCAAATAGTCTGTAATTCCTATCATCTGTCAAAGGGAGTGCCTATATAAACTCTCTAGGGGTCCAGATAAAGACTCATCCTTGTAATAATCATTATTCCATAATAAAGAGAGTGGTTACTTCCCGAGGACGTAATCCGATTTAGGGTGAACCTAGTAAATCTCTGTGCTCTTCTGTGTTCGTGTGATCTCTCTCTCCCTCTTTTCGTAACAATAGGTAATATCGTCGCACTCATTAATTGTGATAAATCAATGTAAATATGGGATTTATACCGGTTTGTTATGATAGATTTGTTGTTAACCATGGCTTTTGAAGAGAGAAAGATAGTAAATGAGCTGATCATGACATACAAGAAGTAAAAGTTTGTCGCAACCAACATAGCGTCCAATCACAATTTGGAGTTGCAACATAGGTAACATCGTCGCACTCAAGGACAATATAATTTTTGTCATGTCAACATGGGGTGTCTGGACCTACACGACACGTGTTCTGACGAACACAAGTTGAGACTTTGCACAACACAACCTATGTTCATATAGGACAAAAATATATTTCCATATATTAAATCGTTATTAACTATTATGGGACTAAATATAGTTATTGTTTCTTCTATGAGTGTTACCATAATTTATTTATTGATATATTGACTTTTATTGGTACTATGATCGATTATTATTTTATGGATTTGATCTTATTGTGCCTAAATGAAAAAGGACAAAAATAGATATCCTAGGTAAAAAGAATAAAATTTGAAAGCCATTTGGCCTCCATATATGTGTATTGTCCTTGAGATTGATTATTAATTGACTTGAATTTAATGAAGAAGATGGTGAAAACTATAATTATTCTATTTTATGGTTCCTCATCCTCCCACCATACAATGAATTCATTGAGTCAAATTAATAATTATTTCATCTTGTATGAAGACCGTCGTGGCACTAAACCCCACTAATTATATAACATTAAAGTAGCGTGGCATTTTATCTTTATTGTTGGGAGCTCTCCTATTGAATTGATAAGACCGAAGAAGTTAAACACTTTTACATTGAATTGATCATTTTCATTGAATCAAATTGATATTGAATTGTAACTATATCAAATTGATAATTTATATTGACCAATGATCGATCATTAGCTATGAAAATTTAATTGTTTATTTATGAGGTTATTGATAAATGATAATTGCTAATTGATATTACACTGATTCATCAATTTTGCTTAATTGACTATTGTTAAATTATTATATTGATCATTGATTATTGTATTATCTTGCTCCATATCATCCTCAATTACTATTCTATCAATTAAGCATATAGTTGTCTTTTATGTCATATATATTGAGTATTTTGTACTCATGAATATTTTATTTGGATCCATGTGGATGAGCGTGAATAATAGAGGATGGTGTGACCGATCATATAGTTCGGTGACCGATTGGTTTGCTCATGGCATATGACTGAATTATTAAATAGAATTAGTCAGATTTTTATTATCCAGCATTGTTTGATTGTAAACTTATTATGTATTATTTTGATATTATGATTAATCTATTTATTATTAAAAAATATTTCACATTTATTATTATATTTCTATAAAAAAATATTATAAAAAATGGCTAATGTCTTTGATATCAGATCGTGTTTGGAGTGTGCGGAACGTTTGGGATTAGTGTGTGTTTGGAGTGTGTGGAAGATTTTATGGGTGCTACCTACGTTGTTTGATGCTTCATAAAATAATAGGTTGATCCATCTACTACATAAATGATTTTTTATTATAAAAAACCATCATAAGAGGCACTGTGCCATATATAGGCTATAGCCATGGGGAAAGCAAATGCAACGTTGTCGTAAAACGTCGCCTTCCTCCCCTGCATTTGGACTACACCATCCCACGCATGTTGCCCCTTGAATCAAAGATTTTGGCTCCACCACCACTCACAAGCAGTTCATACTTTGTAGTAGTTTGAAACCTCCACCACTCTAACTTCTTCTCTCTCTAAACCCTAACAGCTAGTTGAGACACTCCCCCGATCCGGCCCCGGCGACCCCCGCCGGGGACACCACCCCTGTTTTTCCCCCTTCCCCCCTACGCTCTGCCTCATGTCGGAGCCACCCGATGGATCCCCAACCCCCCTCCCTCCACCTCTCAACCACCACATTACGAGACAAACGTATAAGGATGTAGTCGCCGCTAGGGCTCAGGCGGAATCCCACAGCCGGCGAGATCTGGAGAAGCGAAACCCCACTGATCTGATCTCACCTCACCAGCTACGGTGTTTGTAGGCCGAGATCACAGAGGAGATTAGTATTCCGATGACCGAGGTCGTGGATCGATTGGAGGAATTAAAAAGATGTCTGGTTGGAAGGATCGCTGGGTTCATCGACCTGGATCTCTTGCGTAGCGAGATCCCACACATCTGGAATCTGCAACATATGGTAAAAATCCATGAACTAGGCAAAAACTATCTCATCTTCTCTTTCGATTGTTTACAGGAACGTTTGAAGGCCCTAACCGAAGGTCCTTGGAGCATTCGTGGACAACTGCTCTTCCTGTCGCAACCACAACCTTTCTTTAGAGCCTCCGGTGGAAAACCTCAGAAATTACCAATTTGGATCCGTCTTTTTGATATGTCATATGAGCTCTTCAACCGAGACTCTGTGCCGCATATTGCTGGTTGTTTCAGCACTCCGCTGCTCCTCGATGACACCTCCATCGCCAACGACCTTTGCCAGGGGGCCCGAGTCTGCATCGACCTCGATCTCGCCAGACCTGTCAAGAAAGGCGTATGGGTAAACAACCCGGATGGTAGTCGGTACTTCCAGAGGGTATCATATGAAAATCTACCAGTGTTTTGTTTTCGTTGTGGAATGATGGGTCATAGGTTTGAAGGCTGTAATACGGCGCCTCCGGCGAGTGGTGGTGAAGTCGGCAAAGTACTACTGTATGGTCCCTAGCTTCGATCATTTGCCGACAGACGTCGATCTAGGCACTCTGACGCGATAGGCGCTCGGGGTGGCGACCTGTGTGACTCTCGTAGCGCCAGTGGCGGTGCTCGAGTCGCCGGGAGCTCCGCCTCTAGAAGTGCCGGCGGGCAGTGGTCGCCTGTCGAAGGGTCTTCTGCCTCTGAACCGGAAGTGGTGGCAAACCGGTTTAGTGTTTTAGATCTCAACCATTCGCCTGGCGTGGACGATCCGGATGAGACGCTGCAGAGACCTCCTCATGAGTGCCCTAACGGCGTCATAGCGGATGTCGTTGCCCCATCATTTGGTCCAGATCAAGAGATGCACATGGGGGCACATAGGATCTCGCCACGTGGTGCGCACTCTCTTGATGTCAACGGTGGTGATCAGCAATCCCACGCGGATCAACGTACACGTGGCGTACAGAAGGAGGACTTCCCTCCCCTCTCGGCCTCTCCTCTCTCGGTGCCCAGATCTAGGGCTCGAAACCTGTCTTCTCCCTCTTCTCCTCTGCAGGTCGGCTTGAATCAGGAGCAAAGAACCATGGCGACTGAAGATCATGCATCGCTCGCGAAGAAGATAAAGTCTCGCAACACTCATGCACACGTCAGTGAAGATGTGGAGGAAGGTGAAATCCAGGGAGAGGAAGAGGAAGATGTGGAGGAGTTACAGGACGAAAATTTAGCTCCGCCTCTAAGAAAAGATCCACAGAGGGGAAAGGCCAAGCGGAGGGTCCCAACATCGCTGCTGCCACCGCTACAACAAATAATCAGAAATCAAAAAACCAAAAAAAGTAAGCAAAAACCTTTAGATGTTGCAGCTCCCTTATCTCTGTCTATGTATGTGCAGGGCTCAGCGGAGAACCCTCCCACGAAATAATGAAGGTCATCTCATGGAACTGCCGTGGGGCGTGTCGCGGCAAGGTTAGGGATCGTCTCAAGGAACTTTTTCAAAGGTATCATCCGGATGTAGTTTTATTATTAGAATCACATGCTAATAAGCAACAGGCAGAGCGCCTGTTACGTAGGCTTGGTCCGTAGTGGGGTGGCTGCTACCAGAGAGCATCGGCACTTCTGGAGGTATCATTCTGATCTGGTGGACCCCAGACATACAGGTAACAGTGATTAGTTTAGATTCACAGATAATCCATGCAGTGGTTAGTTAGGTAATTTCTCATTTCTATTTTCCTGCGTATATGCTAGTACAATTCCTTTAACTAGAACCTTGTTGTTTAAACAATTAATGAAATTAAATGTTCAAGACATTCCATGGATGATAATTGGGGACTTCAACTATATAATTAGGGCAGAGGACAAAAAGGGGGGCAAGCCTTTTACCTTAACAAATTCAATCAAGACATTTAGAGAACTCATTGATATGCAAGGCTTAATTGATATTGACGTCATCGGCACCCAACACACCTGGTGCAACAATTGCTAGGGGGCTGCTAGAATATTATGTAGATTAGATAGAGATTTAGTCAACAGGCCATGGGTCATGGCCTTTCCTTGTCAGACCCTTCGGCCAGTGGCAAGATGCCTGTCGGATCATGCTCCCCTATTATTAGATTTACAACAAAGTCAAAGGAAACCCAGGTTGTTCAAATATGAACATTTTTTGTTCAGTTATAATCAACCCAGATAGATTGTCCAAAGAGAGTGGACTATGGAGAGGACTGTGAGTCAAGCCTTGAGGGTTATCAAAGCTAAAACTCTAGAATGGAATAAGAAAGACCTAGACAGTTTAGAGTGTAGGGTGGAGAGGGTCCTAGAAGACATTAGAAAGTTAGAACTAAAAGATAGCTCTATTGGTCTTTCAATTGATGATTGTGGTAAGTTGAGGGCTGCATATCATCTTCATGCAGCACTCAGAAGACAGATTATCATTAAGTGGTGGTCTAAATCCAGAGTTAACTAGATCAAGGGGGAGATAGAAATTCATAAATTTTTCACCTTATCACTCTGATCAGACAAAGGAGAAATGACATTTCTTCAATAACATCTAGTGAGGGGGAGACCATTGAGAATGATGACCAAATTAGAAATATATTTGTAGATCATTACAGTAATCTCTAGAGTTCTGAAAACACACCCATGCTTCCAATCGATTGCTGGCCTGAGTTACCCCATCTTCAGGCTGAACATCACCCTCATTTGATTGCCCCTATAACTAATGAAGAGATAAAAGATGTCATCTAGAACTTGCCGCCTGGTAAGGCCCCGGGGCCTGATGGATACACTGCTGAATTCTATAAAAATTACTGAGATATTGTAGGTTCTAAAATATGCAATGAGATCCATGCATTCTTTCACACTGCACAGGTCCCTCCTGCCTAGGCTGAGACAAACTTAATTTTCATCCCCAAGAAGCAGTCCCCCAAGCTTATTACTGATTATCGTCCCATCTCTTTATGTAATGTCATTTATAGGGCCACTGCCAAGATTCTTGCAAATAGACTAAAACCTGTATTGAATATTCTTATTGATCCAGCTCAATCTGCCTTTATTGCAAATCGCTTAATCCAAGACAACATCCTTGTGGCCCAAGAGCTAGTCACTCCATGGGTAGGGGTAGAAACAAATGCATGTTAATCAAAGCTGACATGGAAAAGGCTTTTGACAGAGTTTCTTGGCACAGTATTAACACTATTTTAAACATAATGAACTTTCCACCTGATTTCATTAACTGGATTCTAGCTTGTGTTACCTCCCCAATCTATAGATGTTGCATAAATGGCACACTCTCCCAGAGTTCCATTAGCCACCAGGGCATTAGACAGGGTGACCCACTATCGCCTTATTTATTCATCTTAACATCCCAAGTTCTTTCTTCTCTATTAAACTCAGAGGTCATAACAGGCAACATCAAACCTTTTAAATGTGGTAACTTTCATCTTAGCCATTTGGCTTATGCTGATGACTTATTAATATGCATTGCTGCCACCTGAAAGAATTGTGTCAATCTAAAAAAGGCCTTTCAGCTCTATGGCATGTTAACAAATCAAAAGCTCAACCCTCATAAATCTGAGTTATACTTCCCCTCCAAATTACATTCTAATAGGGTGAATCTCATTAAAGGCCTATTGGGTATCCAAGTGGGTAGTTTCACTTTCATCTATTTAGGAGTGCCTATTTCACCTAAATTAATCCCACTTGGTAAATATAGAATCGTCCTTGATAAATTATCTTCTAAATTGGCTGGTTGGAAGAGATGTTCTCTCAATCAAGATGGGAGATTAACATTAATTAAGTCAGTCATTAATTCCATCCCCATCCATTCCTTAAGTGTTTCACATATTCCTGCTGGAATTCTAGGGTCTATTGAGAAGTTGTCCAAAGGTTTTCTTTGGGATGCCAATGGTGATAAACGAGGCTTAAATCTTATCAACTAGCACACGGTTCAACTACCTAAGATAGCTGGGGGGCTAGGGAATAAAAGTCTTTCAAACGTTAGAATTGCTTTAATGGCCAAAAGAATACTTGCCATGTTACAGGGGAACTCAAATCTATGGTCTAAGTTAGTGCAAGCAAAGTATGGAGAATTCCATCCATGGGCAAATACTTTATGTCTCTCCTCTGATGTTGGCCTTAATACTGCACAAAACTCTCATACATGGTCTTGGAAATTTATCTTACATGCAAACAGAAATATCAGATATGGTTTTATTAAATCTATTGTTAATGGAATCAAAATTGATATTATGGAAGATCCTTGGATATCTGATATCCCACTTGCTCTTAAACCTACCTTTATAAATGTTGACATATTATCTACGTTGCACACGGTTTCTGATCTCATCGAAAATGATACATGGAACTTTACTTTGATCTCCTCTTGCTTCGGCCCTCACCTGATCACTAAGATATCTTCTATATTTCTACCTGCTTCTCATGTCGATGATGACTCATGGGTATGGAAATATGATGTACATGATTGTGCAAATGCTAAAAATGTTTACAATTATCTGTGCAGTGACAGTGGCCTCAACATCTGGAAGGCTTTCCTGGAACTCTATATGGCAAACAAGGCCCCCCTAAGATTTTTATTTTTATTTGGAAGCTTATGCACAATCGTCTGCCAACCAAAGATTATTTTCTGAATTTTGATCGCTCGATTAGCTCTGAATGATCTTTTTGTGGTTTAAGTATTGAAACAGCCCATTTATTTTTTCAGTGCCCTGTTTCGCATCAGCTTTGGTCGATTTTCCAGCAGAAAACAAACTTTTCTTTTACGTATATGGACTCATGGCATATTGGTGATTGGTTCAAGGAAGGTCATCTACTTGACCAGAGATCCAAACGGCTTCTCCTTTCTCTTTTTGCTTTTTGTTTATGGGGGCTTTGGACAGCTCGTAATGATCGTCATTTTAGTTCCAAGCAAGCAACCATGTTGTGTGTCTGAGAGCAGGCTGTCGCCGCACACGAGGAATATGTTCATACCCATGTCCCTGAGACAAACAACCCCCAGGACTCAATTCGGGTCCGGTGGGAGCCTCCGGTTGGCCATTGGGTCAAACTCAACACTGATGGATCATTCATGGATCCATCAGTATGGGGGGAGCAGGCTACATTATTCGAAAATCTATTTGTACTTTTATGTCTGCAGGCTATTGTAGGCTTATGGTAGCGGACATTGTGGATTTGGAGACGGCCGGACTTTTGTTGGGACTCCAGGAGTGCAAGCATAGAAACGTCACACATATTATCGTGGAAATAGACTCGGAGATGTTATCAAATATAGTCACTCACAAGTCTCCATGCCCTTGGCGTATCAGAAATTAGATGCACACAATCTGGGAACTTATAAGTGTTTGTAATGTTTGTACTGTAACTCATTGCAATAGACTTTATAATAGGGTTGCAGACTATCTTGCTAACTATGGTCGGGCGCAAGGCTACGACATGATTTTTTTTGAGGAGTCTCTTCCTTGTGAGTTCCTCAGTATCTTGTACCAAGATGCATTTTTGCATAATAGTTAAAGCTTAACTTTCCTTAAAAAAATGGGGAAAACAAACAATATGGTAAGGAACTGTTTTATTTTAACTTTTGTTTCATAACAGTATTTGCTACGAGGAAGGGATACGAATTAAAACAATGAATCACCAGACAAGATGGGGGTCTCTTTCGGGCCTTTCAGCTGCACCAGAGAACAAACAGGGCGTCGATGCAAGAATGACATGGACACAGGGGAAGGTCTTAGAAGCCAGAAGAAACTGCTCTTAGACAAGGCGTGACAGCACAAGAACCCTGCAACGAAACAGCCAACAGCCATGTCCATTGAACAAAACTACATTTTAGGTCATGGATATATATATATATATATATATATATATGTATGTATATATATATATATATATATATATATATATATATATATATAGGGTTTAATGATCGTGTGAAGCGCCTTCCGTGTAAAGTGGCTTTAGACATACTTATGTTTATTTTTTTTTTTTTGACATTTTTCTTCATTGATAGTTTAGAGGGTCACTGAGGATAACAAATATATGATTCAAATCATTAACAATAATTTGTTTCATCATTTTTTAATTTTGACGAACTTCTGCACATTATTATCCGTCATAATGGATATAAGCATTTTATATATCTTCTAATCTTATAAAATTATTTTTTATTATCATGGATCATTTAAGCTATTAGTAAAGAAAGATGTCAAAAAAATGAAGAAAAATATATCTAATGCCGCTTCACACGCTCATTTTTCTCAATTAGTAGTTTCAAAGGATTGATAAACCCACCACCTTTCAGGAAAGATAATTATGAAGCTGAAAAATGACTTATCATTTTAGGGAGCCATTCTATTATTTCATTTCATAAGGTCTGATTAGCTTAATGCAAAATTTTAAATTTTTGAAGTGATGGAACACTGTCGATCAAGCTGATTGGAATTGGAGCAACATCCAGCCTTCCATTTTGCTTGTTAAATCAAAGGCCAGCAGATGCCACTGCAAACTGCAACGTAGGAGAGTCTACAGGCAGATCCTCTCACTCTGCACCACTGCAGACTTTGCCTGCAGAGAGTGTACGGTGCACTGCACTGTCATGGATCACATATAGACATAGGCCCCATACCTCCACCACTCACATAAACTGGTGTTCGCCCACTCACTTCCTTTGACCTCTCTCTTTTTATTTATATATATATATACATATATGAAAAAGATGAGCGTGTGAAACTTCATTAAACTTTACATATATGTGTATATATTGTGCGACAAAGGCAAGATGAAATTATGGAAGAGGTATAATTATATAGAAATATCTATATATTTATATTTTTCCTATAAAAATTATATAGAGAATATAGAGAAGTTCCCTGCATATATATAGAAAGAGAATAAAATAAAAAAAAATAGAGGACTGTACACTATTAATCACACGGACTCACAAAAACTTGTACCCATTGTGCATTTTTAATGTGCATTGTATGC
This sequence comes from Pontederia crassipes, assembly GCA_030549335.1. Classification (NCBI taxonomy): domain Eukaryota; kingdom Viridiplantae; phylum Streptophyta; class Magnoliopsida; order Commelinales; family Pontederiaceae; genus Pontederia; species Pontederia crassipes. The sequence goes on along the minus strand of CM060186.1, from coordinate 35,885,984 downwards.
ATATCATGGGGTAGATGATGGAGTCCCCACAATGCACAAGATTGATTTGCTATTAGACAAGAGTACTTGAGCTGCAAAGTTGCTTTCTGGTTTTGGTTTCAGCGGTGTTCTGTTTTATAATAAAAGCATAATCATTTATTAGCAAAAGATCCCAAAATGTCCTAATACAAAATATGGAGTTCCCTTGGAGGACACAAAAAAGTTTAACAAGCAGAACACCAACCAAAATTTTGCCTCCCCATAACAATGAGTACGTCTAGAAAAATAAAAAAAAACATTGAGGTGATGGATTTTGTTTACTAATTGTTGATTGATGATTTGCACAAGACGAGTAGATTCCGACTCTAGCCATACATTCTTAAAGCCCATTCTAGCTACAAGATTTTCGCAACCACTGCAAAGCACCCCATGCCTCCAAATGGATACCAGAGATAGCAAAAGAGTCCCTATAGAAAGAAAACCTCCTTTAGATTATCAAGAACTCCACACCCGTTGTTGAGTCTGAGTTAATATTAACCCAAAGAGGGGGATGCTCGAATCCAAAGGTCATTGCCTCAAGTATGTGTGTCTCATAGTCCTTGAAACATGTCAAAGTTCGAACCCAAACAACGGTAGTGGTTGACTGTTTGGAGCAAAAGTGAATATCATTATGCATTAATCATTTATCCTAAAGACAAAAGGTGAACAAGAATCGTATAGATTTCCTCCTATTACCTAACAGAGACACTGCCTCTTTAAGCAATGATTCGTCGGAGCAAGAGTGAATGAAAGAAAAGGTATATGTGGGCCTAGAAGATATGCCATAGTTCCATTGACACTGGACAATCAAAGAAGAGATGAGAGTTAAAGGCCACAAAGCAGGTAGAGTGGGTTAATGTTTTGGTTAAAGCGGGAATCAGGCACCGCTACGCGAATGGTCATCTTCGCCTCGCACGATGGTCGAGCAATCATGGCCCTCACCGAATGATGGTGTATGGCGGATGCCATTCGCTCTCGCAAATGGTCATGATGTGCCCAACATCCGCCGCCAATCAAATCCTAGTCACCGCAGAAGCACAATCATTATGCCGCAGGTAGACATTGTCGTGACATGAGCAAAAACGGTCATTGACGATGTCATCGTCCCTGCGCATGTGGCACAACATCCTTGTTGTGTGGACATGCTGACTGAGGTTGTCATGCCATTGTTGTGCACAAGTCATCGACCGTTGAGCGAGCAAGTAGGTCAATTGGTGCATCCTCAAGTGGGTGAGGGAGGCAGCCTGGCATTCGGGATTGTCGCCTCACTGGGGTAGATCATAGTTCGGGAGATGGGATAGTCGGTTCAACTCCTGTGATTTTTTTCAAATGGACGGTTCAAGTTAAAATGCCTTCATCTGGAACGTTGAATTAAGATCTAGACATTATAACGATATGGATTGAAAGATTTGAGGGTGAAATCAATTTCTTTGATCTCACCCTAATTTCTCCTCTCTCCCTCTCTCTCTCTCTCTCTCTATATATATATATATATATATATATATATATATATATATATATATTAGTGTGACGCCACACTAATTGAGAGCACTGTGCAACCAATCCATCTAGGCCGCATGATACGGATCTAACGGTTGATCGAATTGAAGAAGGCAGGGTGATTGCGCTTGTCGCCAATGTTGGCGAAGGGGAACAATCAAAGGGGGAAGATGCGCACGTGACTACAGGGAGGGCGACTAGTGGGATCGATAGTTGGGTGTGTCCTCCTCCTTCCTCCGCCTCCTCTAATGCCTCGACGATCTGCTTCTTCCCTTCATTGCACGATCTTGATCAGCGATGCCTCGATGACCTAGTGCTTGCCCCCGACGATCCTGGCCATTGCCCTCTAGGTCGTCGAGCGCAGCATCATCGTCGTTTAGGAGATGTAGATGACACTCGCAGATTAGGGGAAGAAGGCAGACGCTCGCCGATCACAGGAAAGAGAAGTCCCAGTCATGGATGCCTCAATGATTTACTGCTACCTCACTCGATCTCGACCATCGGCCTCTCAGTCATCAAGCGTGGCATCATCGCCAATCAGGAGACACAAACGACACTCGCAGATTGGGAGAAGAAAGTAGGCACTTGTGGATCAAACGTTCGATGTGCGAGGAAGGAGGTGGCCGTTGATGCGCCATATGGTCTCACATTAATATCCCTCAAATACAACATTCGTAATATACATATATATATATATATATATCCAACGTGCATGGTGAATGAGATTTCTCTCTCTCTCTCTATATATATATATATATTATTAAAAGAAAATTCATTGATATTAAGTAATTGCTCGATTAGAGCTAGAGTACAAAAATTGAACAAGAACAGGAGGAGGTCTGTCCTGCCAAAAATTATCGCTATGTTGCTGTGTGTGACCAGAATGTGCAAGATAATCTACGGCACCATTAGCACTTCTGCTACGGTGGGATACAATGGTCGGACTAATTGTTAAGCAGGTTACAAAGATATCAACGATGATCCCACATAATTGCCAAAGGCAGCGAAGCTTCCTGTTGACAATCCCCACAAGCGTCGTCGAGTCAGAGTAAACTTGGATATGCGATAGGCAGAGCTCCTTGCACTTCAGGAGGTCGGCGAGCAGAGCGCGCCCCTCGATCTCCAAGACTGAGTTAGCCCTTGCTTTGCTAGTGCCTGCAAAAAGAAAAGAGCCATCATGAGATAAGGTAAGGTATCCTATACCCCAGCCCCCGCTGGCCCAAGAGAGCCTTCTGAGCTCAAAAAGCCCAGTGCTGGTCAGAGTGCCTCAGGTGCGTGGATGCCAGCCAAAGCCTTTTCCCAGACCAATTCCACGGTTGCACGCCAGGCCTGGAAGTGCTCATCATTCCGAAGATTCCAAAGCTCCTACAAGCAATAAGCGAAGAGGGTTAGGAAGGATTTTTTTGACTGCTGATCCAAGTTGGCTCCCTCATGGATCCAAAAGCGATGTGCCAAGAAGAGGAGTGCTGGAATGTAACGTGCAACTTGCATTGAAAAATTCTCCAGAGGTTATGCGAAAAAGGGCACTGAAATAATAGGTGAGTGTTGGTTTCCAACTAAAGGCCACAGAGGGAGCAAGTTGGATCAATAGTGTTGTCAAACAAGAAGATAGAGTTCAGAGTTGGAAGCATGTTGTGTAGGAGTTTCCAAAGAAAAATGTAGATTTTAGGTGGAGTTGGAATCTTCCAAATGCTATGCCACGGTGGCCCTCCGTAGGTATCCCTAACCCAGACCCACGTATCGTAATTGGCTGAAGTAGAGATGTAAATTTGTTGAATTAGAAAGCATAAGTCCGCGCCAAAGGCGTCCATAAGTAGAGAGTCATTTCAAGAGCCGTTTGAGATAAAGTGGTCAACCGTAGTGTTGTCAAGGTTTATATATATATATATATATATATATATATGTACATATATATATATATATATGAGAAATATTAGTGTGCATACACACTTATAGGTGCATACACTCGCTCACAGTCATTAGATCAAAACTGTTTTAGTTATAATGTCTAAGATTTAATCATCAATTATAATATTTATTTAATAAAAATTTTGATTAAAAAAATGGCTCCTCGACCTCGCGGTGATCTCCTCTGCGTCGATCATCGACTGCCGACCGTCGATCACCGACTTTCCCGAGCTCCACGTCCTCGATGCCCCCCTTTTTGCTATCGCGCTGGCGAGCACGAAAGGAGTGTCTGTGTCTTCATGCCCTAGTTGCAGTGCTTAGAGCTGAAGCAGCTTCATCGATCCCCTTTCGTGAGCAGTGAACCAATGTGAAAACCATGAGATCGCAGTTCAACATGCAAGCCATCTGATCAGCAGCGCACGGATCCGACGGATAAGAATGGGTGAATGCACCCAAATGTCAATGCACCCTAATACCTTATATATATATATATATATATATATATATATATATAGAGAGAGAGAGAGAGAGAGAGAGAGAGAGAAATATTAATGTGCTACCACACTTTTGTGGTAGCACTATGCGCCCACAGATCCAAAACCCTTGGATCTGTGACGGACGGATGTGATTTATGTGCACCGGTTCAGATGGGGTGGAGGCAGTTCGGCGAGCAGGAAGGCGGTTCGCTAGCGCATGACCGTGATGTCTCTGCGACCGCAAAGCGGCGAATGAAGGGCGGCGGCTCATAGAGAGCGATCGACATCTCCAGTCATCCCTCCTGATCCGCGAGTGCAGAATGAGGGCAATCGATGTCTTCGGTCATCCCTCTTGATCCGTGTGTGCAGAGCGACGAATGAACGGTGGGTGACGGCGAGCGGCGAACGAAGGGCGGCAGCTCGCGGTCACATAGGGCGAGCGACGAATAGAGGGCGGGGCCGGCGGCTCTCAGAGGACGATCGTCGAATGGCGATCAGAGGGTGAAGGGCTCGCGACTCGCAGAGGGGAGGGCAAAGGGTTCGCGGTGAGCAATGAGAGGGAAAAGGACACTATCGATGAGCGGCGAGAGGGTGCGGATTGATCTGCGATGACCTACGAGTGCAGGCGGTCGATTTGTGCGTCTCGCACGCGTCTAGATCGGAGATGGAGACCGGAGGGAATGAGACGTTGCATGCATTCTCACGCAAAGAGGGGAGGAGATCGAAGATCAGAGATGTCGTCGGCGAGGGAGGAGATGTCGTCTGCATTCTCACGAGGAGAGGAGATCGAAGACGTCGTCGGCGAGGGAGGAGTCGTCGCCCTGCGTGAGAATGGAGAGAGGGAAGGAGACGCAGCTCGCGAACCGAACGACCTGAACCACGCAATCAAACCGCTCTAAACATGTTTTCTTTTATATATATATATATATATATATATATATATATATATATATACATATTCAACGTGCATGGTGATGAGATTTCCTTTATCTTACTATCCATAAAATGAGCAAGATGCTCAGCTCACGACAAGATTGTCTCATTTATAATGTTACTATGCTAAATTGAATTATTCTTTTTCATTTCACTTTTTAAGGTTTAAATTCTAAATCAATTTGGGAGAAGCCTAATGCAATGGCACATCCCAAATTATCTCAAATTTAAATTTCACCATTTGAATTATTAATTTAAGTTTTCTTGACATTAATTATATTGTTATCTTTTTTATTATATTAAGAAATAATGACTATTTTTTAATCAAACTTATATTAAAAAGTAAAAAAAAAGAACATGAGCAAAATCGCAAACACACGCACAATTAGGAAACATGAATTATTTGGTGATGATATAATAAAATGGCAAAAAAATATTTTTACACGGAACTTTTTTAATACAATTAGACTACTCATTTGAGCTGCTCATTAACGTACTGCTGTAGATTTTGATAAAGAGGAGAAAGGATTAGAAGAAGATTAACAACGAAGTTTAAAATTTTTTAACGACGCTTAGTAGTGAAGTAGTCTTTATTAGATCCTCTGATGGTACTGCGGCGCGGTGGCGTTGCGGCGCTGCTGCTGCTGCTTGAAGTGGGGCGCCGAGACGATGGAGACGAGGCCGCCCAGCGGCGGCCGCAACCTTGCGCGATACGCCATCTCATCGTAGGGACGCCGGTAGAATCGGAGAAACGGCAGGAACGACTCCCGCTCCTTCTCCACCCTGTTCGCGTCCTTCCTGAACGAGAACAACATCGCCGGCGATTGCAGGAACGACGGCCTAGGCGTGCGCGGCTGCAGCTGCTTGCGGCGGAGCTTGCTCGGCGTGGGCGCGGCGGAGGAGCAAGGGGTGGAAAGGATGCTCCTGCCGAGCGGGGCGTTGTGGGAGGACCGCGGCGTGGACCTGGCGCCCGGGGACGCGAAGGAGAAGGAGCGAGCGTTGAGCGGGGACGCGCCGACGAGCGAGGGGCTCGCGGTGGGCACGACGGCCCGTGGGGTGGTGCTGAGGTACCAGGGCTTCAGCGAGTCGAAATGGTGGGACACAGTGAACGAGAACCGGGACGACGTAGAACCCCCGCCTACTTTCGCGGCGGCGGCCGCGGTGGTGGCCGGGTCGAACCGCAGGGACACAGTCCTCGGGTACGACGAGAAGGCTGCGTCTTCGAGCGACTCCTCGAAGTCCAGGGACGACACGACCGCCGTGGCCGCCGACAGCTCCACAAATGGACGCACCCCCTGCAAAACCAAGCAAAAAATTTGCTGCGTTACGACGCTGTCATTATTATGTTATTAACCTCATCTCTAAGAGCATCAAATCTATGAGTTGTCAACTCCTCATTGGTATCCTTTTTACCACAATGCAATAACCTAGGGACCATGGTACGTGGGATATGTATAATGTGATGTTGAATAAGATTACTAGAACTGTTAGTGACAGTAATTGCCCCTGCAGCAGCATTAGCATAAACAGGGCAAAAGAATACAATGTTTACTGTGGGCAGTACTACAATTATTTAGTACGCTGCAAGAACAAAATATTTAAACCAAATGTTTGATGAGGTGTATACATAAGAGGACCACATCTTAATCATGGTTGCTTGAATCATGCACTATTATATTAAACCGAATAGTGTTAAGAATAATAAGCACCTTCCAGAGGTAGGAGAAGAGGGAGGGAGGGTCGATGACGAAGGCCTTGTGGAGGCGGCCGGGGTAGTAATCGGCGATGATCTTGAGGGTGCCCATGAAGATGTTGAGGAAAGCTGAGGCGGATCTGAAAAAGCCTGCAACAAAATCATAACAATAACAATTATGAAGAATAGTTAATAAAAGTGTGAGGGCATGACACCATTTATTTGCAGGCATGGATGGGAGTGGCAATGGCAGTGGCAATGGTGGCAATGGCAGTGGCAGTGGCAGTGGGCAACACATCAAAAGCAGCACTGTAAGGAACAGATCAGTTCATCATATCCCAATAAAGTCGTCGGATTTTGAATTAAAGTACCACCAAACCAATCCGATGCCCTGATGACGACGACGGTGCTAAATTACTCCACACGTTTGACCAGATTAAGTTTTTATGCCCGTCAGTTTAAATTAGAAAAGCGAAAGAGAGCGGGAACGAGGGAAGAATAAAGCGTGTTGAGTGCGGTGCTCATGTTAAGCGTGCAGACCGTGCAGCCTGTGCGTGTGTGGTGAGAGTTGGTGGACCCAAGAAGGCAGCAAGCAAAGCTAGCAAGCAAGCAATGGTGTGGACTGGACTGGAGGGGCAGGAATATACTGCGAGTTTGAGGGCGTGAATGGTGGAGTGGAGTGGACAGAACGATGCGTTCGGACTTTGGAGGTTTTCCATATGACAGACGGTGGATGAGGTCAGGGGCACGGAAGCACGAGAGCAGAAATAGCCTCATGGGTGGGTCTCTCTCTCTCTCTCCCCTTCCACCTTAGGAACAGTACCAGTGTTAAACAATGAACACCCCTTCCTTCCCCTCCTCCTTCCTCTCTTGGTTTTGCCCACAGAATTCTGGAACCTTGTTTCAGAGGCAGAAGAAGCCAGTCTCCAAAACCTATGATGCTTCATTTGTGTTCGGGCGAGAGAAATCTTTCTTGCTACTGGTAACAGGCTAAACTAAAGCTGGCTATGAATTCAAATGATATGTAACAAGGATTAAGCTGGAAAAGAATAAAGTAACTCATTAATGTTTAGTGATAAGAAGAGCGCTTACTGGCATCAAAGAGGAGAACGAACTGATCCACGAATCTGGACATGGATTGGATGGCCACTTCCATCGTGAACACCAGCAGCCGGACGTAACTGCAGCCATGAGATCAAACACTGAGCTCCAATCGCATTAGAGCACAATAAACATGTCCAAAGAAAGCCATCTTGAAAAGAAACAAAGGAAAACTTCAAGAGCATTCTTACGACTTTTGGGAATGTAACTTGGCGTATTCTTGCTTGATCCGGAACACCTGTAAACAAGGATCAACACAAAGCATCCATCAATCAAAGCATAAAAACCTCAGTACACTGCGACATTTCTTTTTTTGCATACGATAACAGGTCTGGATTCGTCGTCGTGGCCCGCCACATATGCCACCCCATCGGCCAGCTCGGCGGAGAACTCGTCGGCTATTAAATGCTCTGTTTACAGGAGGAGCAGAGGAATGGAAGCATCCATCAGCTTGGAAACAGTAGACGAAAAATAGTGCAGTGATGCATAAAAAGGTGCACCACGCCTTAATAGGAGGCAACTACAGATAGCAGCATTAAACGCTTCCATATTTGAAACTAAGAGGGACAGATGATATGAAACATAAATGGGAGTAGTGTTCAGGTAGAGAAGCACCGAAAGAAGGAAAAAAAAAATACAGTGCATTCAAGGCAAGGAGAACAATGGGGTGGAGGACAAAGTGCAGGAGGCTTCAAACAGAGGGAGCAATTCATCTACCTGTTCCGATGCTGTCTTTCCAAGAAAGGACGGCTCGGAGATGCTTGGCCGCCTTCTTCACGCTGTCCCCCTTGGACTTGAGGAAGCGCTCCACGCACGCATCGTTGCAAAACTTCTCCTGCATCATTTTGAAAACCAGAAACGAGCATATATAGATGAAGAAGAACAAAACTAAAATCTATGAACGGCGAGAAAGAGCATGGACAGACCTGCTTGACGGTGAACGGAGCTTGCTTCCGCAGGATCTTGATAACAGCGTCAATCTTCTCTCTGTCCTTGGGCTCTTTCCTCTCCACTCCCATCGTCATGTAACCCTTGGGAGGATTCGCAGACTTCCTCCTGTCCTCCCCTCTACTGCTAATAAAAACAGGGGTCGCGTGCACCGCCGAAGAGAGCAACACGATGTGGCATTTAGAGATCAGAGCAGGAGCAGGGTAGGAGAGACGAGAGGAGAGAAGAGAAGAGAAGAGAGGAGGTATTTATAACAGGGCCAGAGATGACGGAGGTGGAAGGGCCGTTAAATTGGTCGAAATGCACAGGTTATGAGGGCACGAGGAGCAGCGTTAAATTGAAGTGCGTTTGCGCTCGAACGCAACGGTCCGTTTGGAACGCGTCGGCGGAGACACGTGTCACGGATGGTCCAACTTTTTCTTTTCTTTTTTTTTTCTTCCTCCCTTCTTTAACACTTTTGTTGTTTCTTTTTCTCTCTTTTTTTTCTCTTTAGAAAATGTATATATATCAATAGCCAATGTGCTCTTGTTGTTAATCACAAAATTGTTAAGGACGTAACAATTTAACGGGTTAGAATAAGAACATAACAAAATTAATTAATTAATTAATAATAAGAGGTAGATAAGGATGCATATTGTTGTACGCGGGGGTGGGTCCCGTTGTGGGTTCGAATGTTCAAAACCCGTGATAGTGGATCCGAAGTCTTCTACCCTCTAGCAGATGCACGCCTAGCACCACAGAAGAAAACCACTTTAACATACAGTCTAAAATTGTAAGGAAATATGATTGCTAATCCATTTTGTTAAAATAAAAAAAATAAGTGGTTAAAAGAAATAACATATTTAATTTTATAAGTTCAGACAGAAATATATTATTTTTAATAATAATAGAAATAATATTATTATTATTAGTAGTAGCGCCTAGTGGCCAGTGTCCAACATTCATATATATATACATATATTATATATGAGGAATATTAGGGTGCATACACATTTAGATGCATATAGGTGCAATCATCACATCTAAGCCATAGGATCTGCATGCAACGGATGAGATTAGGCGCGTCGGGTTCACTCCCGGTTCACATACATAATATTTCGATTCACACACATAACGTCCGGTTAACATACATAATGCCACCGCCGATCAATGTCATCCGCCTCCATCATCGGCGGAAGCCGTCGATCGTTGGCGTCTTGCGCGAGGAGGGAGGAACGACCGGTGTCTCCTGGTCGGTCTCTCTCTCTTCCAATCGTCGTCGGCACCTCCATCTTTTTGCTCTTGCGCCGGCGAGCACGACTCTGCGACCTCGCCGACGAGGTCACAGAGGGGGGCCGACGCCCCCCTTTTTGCTCTTGTGCCGACGAGCGTGAAAGGGGGGCATCGGCCCCCCTCAGCGACCTCGCCGACGAGGTCGTAGAGGGGGGCCGATGCCCCTCTTTTTGCTCCTATGCCGGCGAGAGCGAAAGGGGGACGTCGGCCCCCCTTTTTCTCTTGCATTGGCGAACGCGAAAGGGGGACGTCGGCCCTCCTCTGCGACCTCGCCAGGCCTACGCCCCCCTTTTTGCTCTTATGCTGGCAAGCGTGAAAGGGGGGCCGACGCCCCCCTTTTTGCTCATGACATGGGCGAATGCGAAAGGGGGGCATCGGCCCCTCTCTACGACCTCACCGAAGAGAAATGAAGCTCAAAACCTTGGGTCACCTGACCTTGATACGATGGAATTGGATGGATGGATGTGATTGATATGAAGTTCACTTGCAGCATGTCTGTCCAAGTAATGCTCACAGGATTACAAAAGAGTTTAATTACTAATTAGACTTTGAAATCGTTCGCCTCCACATATTTGCAGCTAAAAAATGACACCTCGACACGCAAATTAGAGCAACGCGTCAAATGCATTCGAAAGGATCGCTCCTTGTCCTCACCTGAACCAGTTACACGATGCATAGAATTTTTTTACCAAGTCCGAAACGATCCAAAGTCAAAACTCCAAAACGAACCGTTCAGAAGTGGTCATGGAAGAAAAGTTTGCAATCGTCGGCGACCCGCAGTTCATCGCCTCCTCCCTCCTACTTCCTCTCTCTCTCTCTCCCCCTCCCTCCCCTCCCTCTCCAGACTTTTTTTTTCTGTGCGTAAGTTTCTTCCATACATCCCAGTCGACACTCCCAATGATAACATTTAATTCCATGGCGTCTGTGTGTGTGCATCAGTTGGATTCTAGCAGTCGTTGCTGCATGCTTGTAGGGATCGACGTGGTGAGAGATTCTCTCTCTCTCTCTCTCTCTCTCTCTCTCTCTCTGCGCTTCTGTGCAAACATGTCGTAAAGAAGTATATATTCTACTGGATCAGAAGCTTGAGCATGGACGTATGTACTTGATCTGTGTGATGCATGAAAAGAAGAGGGAGAAAGAAGTGTAGTAGCATCAGCATGGAATCAAACGAGTGTCACAAAAGATGAAAAGAGCAGTTGGCTGTGGACTTTTTTTTACCTTGAAAATTGTTGTTGCTTTGATTTTCTTTTTCTTTTTCTCGTCAATGGTTTCATAAATAATAACATAATCTATATATCCATAGCAGAGGCGATCACACGTTCAAAATTTGAACATAAATAAGAATCATGCAACAGCTATCAGTGGTGGAATATTAGTCAGGAAAGATGTTATTAGAGGAATCATTGCACTCTTCGGTGGTGCACACACTTTTACGGAAAAACAAAAGAGGAGAGAGAAACAACAAGCGTGGCTTTCCGGTCATCACACAACAGCACCATTCTTCACTAATCTCTTCTTTTTCTGAAAACATATTGGGGAGCAAAATTTAGCTCAAATCACATCAGTGTATAAATGTTTGCGCTTTGGCATGGATTGAACGTGGTGCTATTGTTTGTTGGAAACATAATAGTATATTTGAAAACTTCATTAATTGCAGTGATTCGAATTGACCATGTATTAATTGAATTTTATTTTCTGATATATGTATATTAGTGGAGAAAATATGTGCTCATTTTTTTAAAGAAAAATAACAAGATTATATATTGAAGGAAAACTAGATAAATAAATATTGAGTAAACTTTAGGGAGAGTTGTCCTCCCAAATAATATTCTAGCCATGTTCTCGACTAAAGTTAGGGAGAAAGTTCGTTGTTTGATTATATATATATATATGAAGGAAAATAGAGTGCCAAATATTCTACGTGATGTTTAGAATCCTCCAAGGGCACGGAGTAGACTTGAGTATGATCCAAACAGTAGAGTTGAATCTGTGCACATAGTATTGAATGTGTTTCATCAAACCCCATGCCTCACATTCAGCCATATAAAAAAGTGCACCTGCATATAATAATTCTCCATTAGCAAATCTAATAATACTAGCTACTACTCCCATGTTGTCCAGACTCAACAAAAGAATCCGATCAAGCTGAGACTAACCCAACTTGAGAGAGGGGCTCCCACTAGACCCAAGCTGGGTCGCGAGGGATAGAAAGATGTGTATGTGTCTAACAAACTTCCTCTCCCACACTACGAATATGGCACTAAATTTGGACTGAAAATGAGTTGTCCTTAAAAATCCAAATATTTCATAACACAAAAGCAAGTAGTGCTTTCAGTATGGACTTGGGATGAGAGTCTAAGTCCGAATCTTCCTTGATCCATCTTCCCAAATGCCAATTATCATGATACTTAAATTGATATTGCATTATAGATGACAATAAATTCCATAAAGCACAAGCCGTCGTACATTAAAAAAGTGAGCAACAGTTTGGAAAGAAGTTCCACATAAAACACAATAAGTATTAAACAAATTATTAAAATGTGTTATGTAATCCAAAGTAGGCAAACGATTGCGCTTTAACTTCTAAAGAAAAATATTATTTTTTTGGGGAACGAGGAGGTTCCATGTCTCGGTCCAAGTTGACTCCCGATAAACTGGCAGTGGAGTTGCGTGCCTATAAAGTAATTATAGATTATTTTGGTGGTGGCATGACCATGGGGATCCATGGACCATAACCACCTGTCATCATCCGTAGAAGGGGGTAAGCATATGGATACAATAATCAAAATCAAAGGAGGGCCAAAGTAATGAGATAGAAGTTGAACATCCCAGGCATGATGAGCATAAGATCAGATACATTAGAGAGAGAGGAGCATTCACATTCAAATAAGTAGGCATTAGATTCAAAGGCCAAGGATCTAACATAACATTCATTGCGAGCCAATATGTTTGATGATACCACTCCTTATATCATTTAGGATCTAAGGATATCGCCCGCCTGCACCATGCAAGGGGCTGACCATAAGTTGAAGTGGTTCAGGGATGCATGGTACCATACATATTTATGACGAGCTTAGACCATGGGTTTTAAGATGCGTTTAACACTTCGATGACTTTTTTCTTAACAAATATAGTCGTTTGGACATGATTAAAATTATGAATACCTAAAGCACCGTAGGCCTTGGGTAGCAGAATGCCAGAATTGTTTTCCACCAAATGAGATGCATTCCTTTACCATTTTCAAGAGAGGATAAAAAAAATTTTCAACTAAGTTTCTCAATCATAACAATAGTAGAACAAAGAAATATGACAAGATCCGATAAATGCGATGGTAGTGAGTTAATAACAATTTTTATCAGTGTAGCGCATCCTGCTTAGTGAAGGAGCTTCTGCTTCCATCCTGAAAGTTTACTAGATATATTATCAATTAAGATGTGTTGTTTGCTAGAAATATACTTATATGATATGGGGATGCCCAAGTACATAAAAGGGAAAGTACCAAGATCAATACCAAGTGCATTTTTAATTGCCTGCCCCATACGGGAGTGCATTCTAGGGGGAGATAAACTTGAGATTTTTTAGGGTTAATGATTTTTTTTTTGTTAATACATGATATAACTTTAAGACCCTAATGATGTTCTTACAATTTTTCACATTTGCAATATCACCGATGAGGAGATCGTCAACATAAAACAAATGATTGGTCGATAAGTAATTGATATTAGAAGGCTAAATTTTACCCCTATTCGTGTGTTCATTTAGCAAGGAGGATAATATTTGTGTGATTAAAACAAACAAGTATAGCAAAAAGGAGGTCTCCTTGCCTAATACCCTGGTGGCCAATAAAAGGAGTAGAGGATGTGCCATTGATATTGTAATAGAAAAAAAATAGGAGAAGTAATACGTGACATAATCCAATTTATGACAACATCAAGGTATTTCACAATGGTAAGCACTTTATATATGTCATTCCAGGAGATCTTGTTAAAAGATTTAGATATGTCAACCTTAAGAATAGTGAACTTTCTATGGCTAGTGCACATAGATCAGGCAATCTCCTAAACAGTGAGTTGTTATCATTAATTGAATGTCCGAGAATAAATGCAATTTGAGAGGGATATGAATTGCAGGAGAGTAGGCTTAAGATGTGAGGTTAGGATCTTAGCAACAACATGATAAATGACATTACATAGGGCGATCACATTATAATCTAACTCTATTTGCCTGATGGTTTTTGTGAATAAAGATAAAATTTGTTTTGCACCAACTCCATGGAATGGGATCCACTAACAAAGAAATGTTGAATTTCCTTGGTGATGGCATGACCGACAATATTAATTTTCTAGTAGATTTTATAGAACTCAAGGGTATCACCATCCAGGCTAGGAGCTTTGCCATTTGACATACTTAAAAAAGAAACCTTAATTTCTTTAGAGTGACTAAAGCAACCAAGTTTGCCTACCAATGGTCAGAGAGTTTAGGAAGGTTGGGCTGATCACTACATATGATCATCGAGACCTTTGAAGGTCAACATATTGATCAACAAAAGTTTTAAGTATATGTGCCTCGTTTGTAATTTTAGCATTTGGGTCATCATTGTTTATTAGTTAGGTGATCAAATTCCTACCATTCCTGATAATGGTAGAAAGGTGAAAGAAACAAGAGTTATTGTCACCATGCTCCATCCAATTAATATGTGATTTGCTCCACCATTTCAAAGTGATTTGGTGGAGCAAGGTCGCATGCAAATGGTACAAGGATATGAGGTGAACAACGTTACTATCCGTCAAGCCAATTGTATAATCTAGCCCATCCAGATTTTTTGTTTTATCATTTACATTATGTAACTATTTTCTAGTGAGCTTAAGTGCTCTTTGTTCAATTTTAGAATTATGTTTCAGACATGATTTAGTGCAAGTGAAGTGCCATTCAGATGTGTGTGGACATTCCAAACATTCTTAATGATCCTATGTGGTTCTTCATAATCTTGTAGAAAATGTTCAAATTTAAACTTCTAGGATTGGTCTAGGTTTATTTGTGACAAAAAGAAGTGGAGAGCGATCGAAACAACATCTAATAGGATTAGTAAGAGACGTATTTGGAAATTTGAGTAGCCATTGAGAATTTATAAGCACACGATCTAGCTTGCATTTTATTCTCGCCATGCCCATGCGATTTTTGCACCACATGTATTGGCCTCCAATGTGGGAATCGTCCAGGAGTTCTTGCGAAGAGATTAAATTAATTAGGGAGCTAACAAATTTTGTGTAGATGAATGATTTACCCCCCAATTTGTCCTCCGGTGAGTGATCAACACAAAATGAATGGTTACCTAGGTGTCCATACCCTGCCATGCAAGCTTACCACCAGAATGGCCTTAGCCAGTTACTACCTAATTGCCTAATTATCTATTTCAATTTGTTGTGACAAGTGTGCATCTCTAGCAAGACTAGAAAGTCCGATTGATCCCTCTTGAGGATGTTAGAGAAGAGCTCTCGTGACACAGTGCACAAAGTCTCATGGAGCCAATGCCACCAAACTTAATCTTGCAGTCGCTTAGAGTCATACAAGGATTACATGCAGTCGCCCCACACTGCGTAATCTTGTAGAGTGCCAAATAATTTGCCTTTGTGGCACAATCTTCTAAGGTCATCTTTATGAATGACCAAGTATTTTGCATGTCTTTTACACTTTTATATTTTCAGTTTTGTATTTAGACTTAGCAGAGTTGGACAATAGTAATCTTGTAATATTGTGAACAAATAAAACTACTCCCCCGGAGATCCATATTACTTGTCGTCAACCCAACACCCTTATCTATGATGTATTAAGGAGGAGTCTACTGGTACTTCCCCAAACACATATGTATTTTATGTTTCTACATAATGCAAGCAAACTTCCTAATTCTATTATCTGTGCCTTGAACATGGGGTGGCAACCTATATCATTGACCCTTCTAGATGCCCCATGAGATTCTGAACGACCATTCGGATGTCAAGCGCTCAAGCGCCTACATAGGTGCCTCAATGCGCTAATGCCACAACTCCATGATGACTTGTTGAATACTCTTGTCATGTCCATGATTGATAGCCTATAAGAGTGACTCTTGGCAAGTCATCTCGATCATAATACTTTCGTTGCATACTCAGAACAAGCTTGGCTAGGCGCCCTTTCACCTAGTTGTCGGACATGGTCCTATGTCCGATAATGACTGTGACAAGTGGTATCAAAGCAGTTCATCCTGCTCGGATTCATGCAATGAAGACTGCTCATGTCATCGCAGTGTGCCCTGATGTGAAAAAAGTGCTTCAGTTCGCAAACTCCGACAACACCTAGGTGCACTTGGGCCACTTCCTTGATCGTGGATGTCAACAATGAATTCTTGGAAAGCTTCATCGTCGCGCGCCCAATTATTCTCCACAGCAAGTTCCTCATACGCTCGTGTTGCACCAAGGAACGTTCGTCATGTACTATCATGATGGATTGATTGCCCCGCTTAAATAGGATGATCATGCATCATTCACTCGAGCTAATCACCACTCCACACATGTAGTTGGGAATTCTAAAGTGCCGCACTGTGTCAAGAAGAGTGCCATCATGCCCAACCATGGTCTTTATTCGCTCATACCACGAGACCACATTACACCCTCAGCCGTGTCACTAAAAGTACCCGTATCACATTTATAGACTACGTCATCTCTAACCATGACAACCTAGTGCTGCTCAACATTTCGTGACGTCACATCGCATGCTCAATCATGCAACGTGAAGCACCTAACTGCTCCATGACATAAGTTGACCCAATGTTAAGCATCAAGGTTCAACGCCATTTTTGGCTATGGATCAACATTTTAAAGCATCTTGATGTGCCTCCAACCTAGCCTACCGTGTCAAGATGACTCCCGCGAGCATCAAGATGACTCCTGCAAATGGAGCAAAGCGTCGAACTCTTGCAAACACTCTATGATGAGCTATGTGTCTAGTTTGCCTTATCAAGTGTCCCCTGCAAGTGGCATAATGCCCCCGTCATGAGTCGGAACGAGCTCGCAAATATCATCACAAATCAAAGTCTCAACCCCAATGATCAATCAGCAAATGGTCTAAGAGTCGAGCATTTGGCGAACCCTTTGCATGCTACTATAAAGTGTTCTGACAGAAGAGAGGCCAACATTTCCTTTCGGCCGATGCCTTGAGCAATCAAAGCAGCCTCCAAGATTGAAGTTCAAGGCTCTTAAAGAAAAGTACCTAATGTTGTCCTTTCGAATGAAGATGGAGGTGAAGTTGAAAGTTCTCGTCATGAGTTCTCAAACATCAATCTGCTTGCTGATGCAAGAAATTGTAATAATATACGCTAGCAAGTGCATTAATCGCTCAAGTAATAAAGTGCAATGAGTAGAGTGTCAAATTCACGAAGAATTAACCTACTTAACTAAATTAATTTCAAAGACTAATAAGAGATAACAAGGTTGCAAGTAAAAGTAAAAGAGTTTCAGAAAATAAAATTGCAGAAAAGTAAAGACTAAAACTAAACTAATCTACTGATATCTAGGATGGGTTAAAATGATTAAGAACAAACTTGTTTCACTTCTATAGCAATTGATTTGATCGAAAGATACTCAGGTTCAACTTGTAGATGAATTAGAAACACTTAAAGTATGATCCCTTTGTCCGGGTAAACCAACTAGAATATTCCACCTAACTAGACTCTCAATCCTACTTAGATTAGAATGCTATAACTTGTGATTCCTACACTACCAAACCACTTCCCTGAGTCAACTTGGTAGACCACACAATCTAATATTCCACCTAGCTCTATTAAATTATGACATGAATTGCTTAAAGAAAATTATGAATTAATAAATTGATCACACTACTCAGTTAATAATCAACTAATAATTCAAAAAAATTAATGAAAAACCTTCCACACAATAATCATGTTCTTAAAGGTTAAACAAACTATAATCAAGCACTAAGAAGTTCACACGCTTTTCTTAACGACTTTTCAAAAATAAAACCGAAACTTAAAACTACACTAAATTATCCAAATTACAAAGATTAAAAACATAGAACTTTAAAGCATAAATTAATTCATCCCAACACAAAATAAAACTAATGAAAAGTTTTAAACACAACAATCATGTCCTTAAAAATTAAACAAATTATAATAAAGCACTAAGAAGTTCACATGTTTTTCTTAACAACAAGACTTTCTCAGAAATAAAGTAAAACTTAAAATTAAACTAAATTATCCAGATTACAAAGATTTAAAATATAGAGATTCAAAGCATAAATTAATTCATTCCAACACAAAATAAAACTAGAAGAACTCTATGAAACCGAATCGAAAATTGCTACACGATCCTCACTCGAGATCATCGCACAAAAAGTCCTTTCAGTTGTTCTTAAAATTGCTTCCACATTTTTATCTTCAAAGCGTAGGTTATAGGTTCTAGAATACCTTCTTCTGGCTGTAAAAAGCCTCTATTTATAGGGGTTCAAGTTTTCATGTGTTCGGTGAAGAAATAAAAACTTTTTCTATTCAAAATAAGGAAAATACGGAGTATAATTGATTCTGAAATTTTGGTCTTGTCGAACTTCAAAATTCGATCCAAAATATGTTTCCAATAGGAGTCCATGTGCACTTGATTTTTTTTCTAAAAATTCATCTAAATCTCGAATCTACGGTCTGTCACAGCCTGTAATATAATTTTCACGACCTAAACAATGTCTGAATTGAGTTAAAAATGTGTTCTCACTGCCTGTGATGGTGATTTCACGATCCTTAGAGTGTCTGATTCAGAGTAAAATAGTGGATTTCACGACCTGTGAAAAGCTAGTCACTTTCGTGCTTCAGACAACTTTCTTTAATGGAAAAATACATTTTAATTGCTCGTTATGGCAGTTTCATGACCCAGTCACGGTCCATGACAGAGCCTTTATGGCCTACTCATGAGATCGTAATATTTTTCACTTTTTGATTTCGTTTTAACTTCGATTTGAGCAATGTTTTCTCCGTTGGATTAGTAATTCATTTTTTTGCTTCCTAGACAATAAAATTCAACAATTGGATATATTCAACAATAAAATGATGCATGCTATTAAAAATGATTCGAAATAAGATTAAATAAAATACTAAATATATGTTAGATTTTGCATGCATCACTTGCCATAAAGAGGAGCGTCTTCACGAACATCACCGGTGGACAACTCAGAATGTCTATTATTCAACAAATTGGTGAAAACTCAAAATGTCTATTATTCCACAAGAGAACCTCCCGGTGAACAACTATGTCAAAGGTGCATGATCTTTACCGACAAGCACAATAACATCACTTTGTCTGAACCCTTAGATGGACGAGTGTGAAAGATGTATCATCTTCATCGATGACCACAAACATCGTCCCGTCCATGTTCAAAGGTGTCATCGAAGCTTCAAAGGAGGTCCAAGATCGAAGGAAGGCTTATCTCAACAAATCCTGTGGCGGTTAGGCCCATCACAAGAGGATCGATCAAGTCCACAATGAACTTGAGAAGACTCTCCTCATCCCCAGTAGTGACTCAAAGTAGACAAGTCCCAAGGTGACCAATCGAGGAACTTTTCTCTACCTCGAACCGACGAAATCCCCATTGACCATCAAGGTTGAGATGGTCCTATGCTATGCATTCGACGAATGAATGATTCCATGTTACAGCCATCTACAACATGGAGACATCGAGTCAAGTCATGCATATCAAATGACGAGACTCTCGTCGTGGTCTTATCGTCATTCCGAAGTAACTCTTTCTCCTAGCTACTTATGAAGTCATCCAAGAGTTGTTCATACCTAATAAGTCAAACCAATCGAGCTGACACTATGCAAGCCTAGAGAAGCGGAAGCCAATCGAAACTTGATTGACGGTTAGCTACTTGCTGAAGTCAGACCGCTCACATTGCGGATTAAGCTGGCGCTACATAAGTGACAACCTCGAATTGGATAAAGGATCAGTAAGTGAAGCAAACATGAGGATGGAGTCCTTAGCGAGTCCCGATGATGTGGACATTCCTAGTGTTAACATGAAGTGGAAATCAAGGCAAAAAAGCAAACTCCAACTAGACAAATAAAGTCAAGACTGAAGACGAAGACCCCGAAAATGCTCGGACAAAGGCGTCGAGAGCGTCACCGCCTTTGGCAGGAGAGAATGTCATGGGGTTTCTTTCATTACACAATGCGCAAAACCTCGCGGCGCCAAGGCCACCTAACTTAAGTTTGCGATTGCTTAGAGCCGTATAAGGACTACATGCAGCTATTTTACACTGTGTAATCTTGCGGAGTACTAAGTTCTCAGCCATTGTGACATAATCTTATAAGATCATGCTTATGAATCACCAAGTTACTTTTAGAGAGTTAGTCTTTTACATTTCCACTTTTATATTTAGACTTAGCATAGTTGGGGACCAATAAAACTGCACCTCGGATACTATTCTCCACATCACGTGTTGCCAACACAACTGTATTGCCTACGGTATAGTAATGAGTCCACTAATACCTCCTCAAAATCATATGCATTTTATGTTTCTACATAAGCAAGAAAGCTTCCTAATTCTGGTGTTCATGCTTTGAGCGTGGATTGACAACTCATATCGTTGACCCTTTTTGGTGCCCCGTGATAGTCTGGACCATCATTCGAAAGTCAAGCGCTCAAGCCCCCCCCCCTCTTGATGCCTCAACACTTTGGTGCCATGGCCCATGACAACTCTTTGAACACTCTTATCATATATGTGATGAAAACCTGTAAGGGCGACTCTCGGTAAGTCGTCTCGACTATAATACTTTCATTGCATACTCAGAACATGCTTGGTGCCTCTTTGCTTAGTCACTACACGTGGTCCTATATCGGAGAATGACTCCGTGACACTCGCGGGCCCTGCTATGAAAAGATCTCCGACAATTGTATGAAACTATCTTCTTGTATTGAGATCTAGACCAATCCGACCACCCACCGATGACCTAGCCTACCTTTACTTTGTGAGATTTACCTTTATGCTGGAGTTGTTTCTCCTTTTGCTTTAGCATTGGAAGGATCAAGGGGGTTGTTGGCTTCCAAGCTTTGCTTCATTTTATCTCCATGTGAGTCAGAGGAGGCTCCGGCTCATCATCAACGTCTTCCTCCTCCTAACTTGAGTCCTGCGACCGCTCCATTCGGATGAGTGGAGTTGACCGTCAATGATGAAGGGGGGAGGATAGGCAGGGCAAAGGAAAGTTTTGTTGCGGTATAACTGTGGAGAGCCTGTACTCCTGATGAGATGGCTTTGAATGGGAGTGCAACTTTGAGTTTTGCAGGTGAGGCTATCGAAAGAGAGAGAAATGTAGAGTATTTTTCTTTAGCCCACATTGGTCAACTAGTAGATCATATATAATTTGGCCACTATGGCCTTTCTTTTTTGCACGTAGGCTGCTGAACCACTATAGCCTGCCATTAGCTCTGCCCAAGCGAGTATATATCAGTCAAATTACTACCAAAACTTACATATAATTTACATTAAAATTTTGTTTTCTCCTGCATCCAGTAAATTCAATGTGAATTGGGGAAATGACAAGATGAAGTTGAAAACGTACGGTTAAAAAATTTGCATCATAAGTTTTTTTCTTAAAGTTTTGAGTCTGCCTTATTTCAAAAACTTAATTAACATTACTACTGTGATACCATTATCGTTTACGCTCATAAACTAATTATTTAATGGGAAGTAAAAAATGACAACGGGAATAATTAAAAAGAAAATACCTGGATGCACTCAGTTCTCGGGATAAAAATAATTTAAAGTCACATTTATGGATCAGTTCTGTTTTTTAATAATAATAATAAAAATAATAAATAAATAAATACATATCATTAATTATCACCACATTTCAATGATAACTATTTCGTCACGGATCAGCGCCCTGACTTTGATCATGCCAATTTTTTTTTGATATAAATAGCATATTTAATTGTAGTACCTGTCTCATCGCATTGTCCTCTTCCTTTTGTTTAATTAATGATTCCAAGGGATATCATTAGATAAATAAAATTTAAAGATTTGGACGCATCCTTTTGTCAGTAATTAATTGAGCTCTGATCCTTCCATATTGATCCTCAATTTGGAATTTATCACTTGTAAGTTTCCAAGTTTCAATTAATTACCAAAGCAATTTATCGAATCCCTGGCAGCATTCAATGAAATCAAAGCATCGACCTGGCTAAAGTATAATACATAATAATGATCTATCAGAGTTCGTCAATAAAAAAGGAGATAAGGATAGGGGCATCAACAAAAGACTTCAAAGTCGAAAAAGATCCGATATATTCCAAGTTGAAAAGACTTAATTTTAAAATTTGAAAAACCACACGAGAAATGACCTAGATTGTTAGAATTATATAAAAATATTATTATGTTTTGAAATTCTAATATATATATATATAATTACTATTTTAAAACTCTGATATATATAATCTAGATTTCTCTAAGTTAAAAAAAAAATAAGTGATTTTTAAATTTTAGAAAAGAGCCCGAGAAAATGATCTACATGTTTAGAATTATTTAGACAAATATTATTATACTCTGAAATATTTTTTATGTGATTATATATGTATGAAAAAATATCTAAGTAAAACATAATAGTATTAGAATATTTTTATATTATCAATCTCTTATCATAAATATAAAATTTATAAAAAGATTTAGGGGCAAAAGATCACTGAACAAATTGATAAATAGTTTTGGTCTAAAAATTATCTGAAAAATATAAGATGATCCTTTAAATAAAATAAATCATCCCACTCTCATCCATAATTCTTAAATTTGGATCGGATGAACTAATCGGTCAGAGGAGTCCAATTGTGACTTGAGCACCTAATGGTCATGGCAAACCACGATCATCCTATTGGATCGATTTGATTCGGTCAAATTTGGTCAAGAATTGGGTATGACCAATTGATCAAGACAAGACCGTGTTGGACTAAACCTCGACAAGTTGAATGAACTGTGGGTTCATTTTTCATTAAAAAACCAAGGAGAAATTGTGTGAACACCAAGATTTAAACTCTGACTATTGAAATAAATTTATATGTAGAGACCATCATGTTACATTTAATGATTTGAAATAATAAGTTATTTTGGATTATACAATTGTTGTCATTACTCATGTATCAAAATTATTTTATTTCATAAAATTTTTAAATAGCAATACTTAAATAATATTAAAATTACAACTGAATATATTTAAATTACATAAAACTCATTCACATTTGATTTCTTAAATTTAATTAAAAATTTTAATCATATTATTGTACTTTGACATAGAAATATATTGATTATTGATAAACATATATTAATAAATATGATAGTTTATAGTTTTACATTATTATATTATCAACAGGCCTGATCGATTCATGAAATTGACTCGGAGATTTATATGAGTCGACGTCTAGTACGGATCTTACAACATGGCTCTCATCACCATAACGCGCTTAGAGATTTTAATATATATATATATATATATATATATACATACATACATACATATTAATTAAGGGATATATTGAGCGAGCTCCATATATATAGATTAATGTTGGATGACCTATGGATGCTTTACATGACAGTGCAGTGGTTAAACAAGAATTTTAAATGATTTAAGTTTGGTTCAAATGACCGGTCTAATTGTAAAATCTAAAAATCCATGCACGTAAAATGTTTTTACCCCTCAAGTAATCCTTTTCCTCTTCCCCATTCTCTCCCTTGATCTCATCCACCATGAATGAAAGTTGCCACCATTGAATGCAAGTCAGAGGCCTTCTCTTCTCATCTTGACCCTTTATATACTTTTTAGGTATTAGATCTAAAACCCCTTTTCTTAATCATCTTATATAATTCTTGTTGGGGCAAAATTTTGGTACCTATAAAATTATATTTTAATGATACAAATCTCAAAAGATTAAAGTTATATGTTGAAAAAGTTTAAATAAAAATGGACAACTTTATGCACTAAAATTTGATTAAACAATTGACTATGGTTTTGCCTAGATTTTGGATGAATGATAATCGTAGAGAATTCTACTAGATATCCATAGAATCTAAGATTATCTCATTTGCATAACTATAAAAAAAGTTATGTTAAAAATAGTACAGTGCGGTCAACCTGCCAGACTATACAATGCAGCCCGGTCGAGACTATGCTGGTCGACCAATCGAAGATACCGATCGATGGATGAATTGCCCAAATTGATGGGACTACACCGGTTTATGGACCGGTCGATGCACGGCCGATCGATCAATTTAACGGGCAAAAATGGAAATGTCGAGACTATACCGATCGATAGTCCGGTCGATCGACCAGCTACGGTAACTGAGCAAATCAGTGCAACGGTCGTATAGACTGGTCGACCGGTCCATAAGTGCGGTCGATTGGTTTTCGACTGTAATGAATAGTAAAAACTAGTTTTAAATGAGGAAATTATGGAACAAATTCTGGACAAATCTTTCAAAGGTTGAAGCGTATAAAAGGAGTGCCAAATGCAGAAACAAAGACATCCATCCAAGCATTAAAGAAAAACTTCAAGTTGTTAAAAAAATATCATTCTCTTGAAGTTATCATCTTAGTTTCTCTTCTTTCTCTCTTCTCTTATTGTGAGCATGACATTGTAAAAGAGAGAAATAATTATTTAGAAAAATTGAGAAAGCTCCTGTGTAAAAGAGGTTCCATATTTTACCTCTTGAGTGAGAAAAAAGAATAGCTTCTTATGACAAGAGATGTGCCTGACCTCTCGAAGCGGAAAAAAATGTGGTTGATGTAAAGGGATTTCTTCCTTGCCCCATTTAGAACTAAGGAAGATTTTAGGGGAATCTACGATGGTCTCGAGGTCAAGAAGTCAGAGCAGGGATGTAGGCCAAGGTGTGGCTGAACTCCGTCAACAACCACCTGTGTTCTTGTGTTTGCATTCTCTCTTCCTGTCCTTCTCTTATTATGTTTGTGATTTGATTTGATTTGGTTTGATTTAAAGTTTGTTGAATCGATTTTAAGCTTTCACAACGATTTTTGTGAAATTAAGATTTTTTATTTAAACACCAATTCACCCCCTCTTGGTGCCTTGGGATCCTATAATTGGTATTAGAGCCTAGTTTCTCTTATTTAAGATTTAATCGTCCTAATATTTAATCATCTTATTTTAAGATTTAAACATCTTTAGAGCTATGGCATCAAGTGATTTTCGCTTTTCCGAAGGTCAATCAATTAGTCGACCTCCACTTCTTAATGCATCCAATTTTACATATTGAAAAATTAGGATACAAGCATACATATGTTCTATCGATATTGACATGTGGGACATTGTTGAAAAAGTTTATTACCGTCCTAATATATTGAAAGAGAAATTTTTTTTGCAAAACTTGATTGGAAAGGAAAAAAAAGTTTATTGTGCTTCGGACTCAACGGAGTTTAATCGCATTTCTAGTTGTGAAAGCGCAAAAGAGATTTGGAACAAACTAATTACTACTTATGAATGAACGGATAAAGTCATACAAAAGAAAGACTTGAACAAGTTGGATTTTGATGATCTTATTGGTTCACTTCTAACTTATGAGATCGCAATCCAAGAAGATGAAGAAAAAAAAGCCCTCAAGAAGAAAACATTGACATTGAAAGCGAACAAAATGGAAGAATAGTCAAGTGAAGAAGTAGACGAAAAGAGACTAACACGCTATACAACAAAGCTTGACAAATTTCTCAAGTTGGTAAAATCTAAAGAAAAGTGCGAGAAGCCCAAGAGAAGACTATAGAAAGAAAAAAATTCAAATCTCACCAAGAATGACAAAGAAGAGATACTTCAGAAGGGGAAGAAGAAAAAGTATGAAGAGTCAAGTGAAACAAGTGACTCAAGGTCTTCTAGTGATGAAGCAAATCTATGTCTAATGGCACACAACGATGAGGTAATATTTAACCCTTCAAATTCAAATAATGACTCATCGAGGTTTTCCGAAGAAAATCTTTCTTTAGATGTGAATAAAGAAGTTTCCTCTCTTATAAAATGATACTTTTCATTTAAAGAGGAAAATGAGAAATTACTACATGAGATTGAAAAATTAAAAGAAGAAAAGAATACATATTTTGTGGAAAATGAAAACCTAAAAATGAAATTGATTCTTTGGAAATTACACATGCACGTGAAATTGTAAAACTAGCATGCTATTTAGAAAAAGTAAAGAAGGAAAATACTCTTTTGAAAAATTCACAAAATAAGACTAGCTCTTATGCAATGAAAGACAATTCTAGGTAATACTTTGGACATGAAAACTCTTATTAGAAATCTAATCATTCCTATGATAGAAAATCACATATTACACGTTTTGCATATGGATTTCATGGCCATTATGCTTATCAATGCAAAGTAGGAAAAACATTTCAACATGGAATGATATGGGTTCCAAAAGGAATCATTACTAACAAAATTGGACCAAAAGAAGTTTGTGCACCAAAGTTTAAATGATTATTTTTCAGGTGTGCCTCACAAGTAAAGCAAAGGATGAACGGAAATGAAAATGTGAAGGCACAAAGGTTATAGAAAAAAGTATCATTTACTCAAATTGGTTATACTCTTGCAATTTTTTTATCATGATTCTTAAGAGTTAAGCCTACCTTTTTATTTCTCTCAAAATTTCAGAATCATCATTTCTTTGAAAGAAAAGATAAACATATAAAATATAAAAAGAAAATTGGTCATAACGATAGAGGGAGCATGTTAAAATCTTTCAACTTTATTTTGACGTATCATTGATATGAGAGCAATATAGGAGAAATATGATATGATTATAACTTTATATAAAGAGTACCTTATAATTAGTACTTATATAAGTATCTATCATTGTAAGAAAAGCTAAGTTTTAGGGGGAGTAAAATTGATTTTCCAAGCTAAGTTTTAAGGGGAGTAAAATTGATTTTACAAGATTTTACAACTTTTTCGCAACTTATATATTTTTCATATTTCTCGATTTGTCTTCATCAAAATGGGGGAGATTGTTGGAGTAAAGTTTTAATGCCCTATAAAATTATACTTTGATGATACAAATCTCGAAAGATTAAAATTATATGCTGAAAAAATTTAAATAAAAATGGACAAATTTATACACTAATATTTGATTAAACAACTTTATACACTAGATTTTAGATGAATGATTATAATATCAAAGTTGTAGAGAATTCTATTAGCTATCAATAGAATTTAAGATTATCTCATTTGGATAACTGTGTAAAAAGTTATGTTCAAAATAGTGCAGGACGGTCAACCTGTCGGTCGATACAATGCAAGTAGATCGACACTACACCGGTCAACCGATCAATGCATGAATTATCCAAATCCATGATGAGACTACAACGGTCAATGCGCTAGTCGATCGATCAGCTCAACGGATGAAAATGGAAATGCCGAGACTATATCGATCGACTGACCGGTTGATAGTCCGGTCGACTGACCAGCTACAGTAACTGAGCAAATCGGTGCAATGGTCATATCGACCGGTCGGCTGATCCATAAATGTTGTCAATAGGTCCCCGGCTGGAATGAATAGTAATGGCTAGTTTTGAATGAGAAAATTGTGGAATAAATTTCGGACGAATTTTCAACATGTTGAATCCAATAAAATGAGTGCCAAAGCCAGAAGCAAAGACATCCATCAAGCATTCAAGAAAAACTTCAAGTTATCAAAAGAATATCATTATCTTGTAGTTATTATCTTAGTTTCTCTTCTTTCTCTCTTCTCTTCTTGTGAGCATATGATTGTAAAAGAGAGAAACAATTGTTCAAAAAAATTGAGAGAAGTCCTATGTAAAAGAGGTTCTATATCTTACCTTTCGAGTGAGAAAAATGATTAACTTCTTAGGAGGAGAGGTGTGCTTGACCTCTCGAAGAGAAGACTATAGAAAGAAAGAAAAGTATGAAAAGCCCAACAGAAGACTATAGAAAGAAAGAAATTCAAATCTCACCAAGAATGACAAAGAAGAGATACTTCAGAAGGGAAGAAGAAAAAGAATGAAGAGTCAAGTGAAACAAGTGACTCATCAAGATCTTCTAGTGATGAAGAAAACCTATGTTTAATGGCACACAACGATGAGGTAGTCTTTAACTCTTCAAATTCAAATAATGACTCATCGAGGTCTTCCGAAGAAAATCTTTCTTTAGATGTGAATAAAGAACTTTCCTCTCTTATAAAAGGATACTTTTCATTTAAAGAGGAAAATGAGAAATTAGTACATGAGATTGAAAAATAAAAAGAAAAAAAAGAATACATATTTTGTGGAAAATGAAAACCTAAAATTGAAATTGATTCTTTGGAAATTACACATACGTGTGAAATTGTAAAAGTAGCATGCTCTTTAGAAAAACTAAAGAAGGAAAATACTCTTTTGAGAAATTCACAAAATAAGACTAGCTCTTATGCAAAGAAAGATAATTCTAGGAAATACTTTGGACATGAAAATTCTTATTGGAAATCTAATCATTCCTATGATAGAAAATCGCATATTACATTTTTGCATGTGGATTTCATAGCCATTATGCTTATCAATGCAAAGTAGGAAAAACATTTCAACATGGAATGATATGGATTCCAAAAGGAACCATTACTAACAAAACTGGACCAAAAGAAGTTTGTGTACCAAAGTTTAAATGATTGTTTTTCAGGTGTGCCTCACATGTAAAGCAAAGGACGAACGAAAATGAAAATGTGAAGGCACGAATATTATAGAAAAAGTATCATTTACTCAAATTGGTTATACTCTTGCAATTTTTTTATCATGATTCTTAAGTGTTAAGCCTACTTTTTTATTTCTCTCAAAATTTCAAAATCATCATTTCTTTGAAAGAAAAGATGAACATATAAAATAGAAAAAGAAAATTGGTCATAACGATAGAGGTAGCTAAAATCTTTTAACTTTATTTTGACATATTATTGCTATCAGAGCAATATATGAGAAATATGATATGAATATAACTTTATATAAAGAGTACCTTACAATTAGTACTTATGTGAATATCTATTATTGTAAGGAAAGCTAAGTTTTTGGGAGAGTAAAATTGATTTTACAAGCTAAGTTTTAAGGGGAGTAAAATTGATTTTATAAGATTTTACAACTTTTTTGCAACTTATATATTTTTCATATTTGTTGACTTGTCTTCATCAAAATGGGGGAGATTGTTGGAGCAAAGTTTTAATGCCATATAAAATTGTACTTTGATTATACAAACCTCGAAAGATTAAAATTATATGCGAAAAAAGTTTAAATAAAAATTGACAACTTTATGCACTAATATTTGATTAAACAATTGACTATGGTCTAACTATGAATGATATAATATCAAAGTTGTAGAGAATTCTATTAGCTATCAATAGAATCTAAGATTATCTCATTTGGATAATTGTGCAAAAAGTTATATTCAAAATAGTGCAGGGCGATCAACTTGTCGATCGATACAATGCAGGCCGGTCGTCACTACATCGGTCAATCGATCAATGCATGAGTTATCCAAATCCATGACGAGACTACAACAGTCGATGCACCAATCGATCGATCAACTCAATGGACGAAAGTGGAAATGCCGAGACTATACCAGTCGACTGACCGATTGATAGTCCGGTCGACTGACCAGCTATAGTAATTGAGCAAATTGGTGCAATGATCATATAGATCGGTCGGCCGATCCATAAGTGTTGTTGACAGGTCCTCGACTGGAATGAATAATAATGACTAGTTTTGAATGAGAAAATTGTGGAACAAATTCTAGACAAATTTTCCATATGTTGAATCCTATAAAAGGAATGTCAAAGCCAGAAGCAAAGACATCCATCAAGCATTCAAGAAAAACTTCAAGTTATCAAAAGAATATCATTCTCTTAAAGTTATCATCTTAGATTCTCTTCTTTCTCTCTTCTCTTCTTGTGAGCATATCATTGTAAAAGAGAGAAACAATTGTTCAAAAAGATTGAGAGAACTCCCATGTAAAAGAGGTTCCATATCTTACCTCTCGAGTGAGAAAAAAAGATTAGCTTCTTAGGTGGAGAGGTGTGCCTGACCTCTCGAAGCCGAGAAAAATGTGGTTAATGTAAAGTACTTTCTTCCTTGCCCCATTTGGAACTAAGAAAAAATTTAATGGAATGTCCGGCAGTCTCGAGGTAGAGAAGTCATAATGGGGACGTAGGCTAAGGTGTGGCCGAACTTCGTCAACAACCACATGTGTTATTGTGTTTGCATTCTATCTATGTCTCCTTCTCATATTGGTGTTTGTGATATGATTTGATTTGATTTAAAGTTTGTTGAATCGATTTTAAGCTTCCGCAATAATTCGTGAAATTGAGATTTTCGCTTTAGACACCAATTCACCTCCTCTTGGTGCCCTAGGTTCCTACAATTCCTCATCATCTAGAAGCCTCTAGGTTTTTTTGTCCTTTTTCTAGAAATCTTGATCCTCTCTTTGTTGATCTTAAAATATAACCACCATGAAGAATAGGGCCTAGATATCCTAACCTTAGGCTTGTCTTGGTGAAGAATTTGGAGAATTAATAGAGTTGTTGGTCCATTATATAAGATTTACATTATGATTTGGTCAAAAGGCCCAAATACTCTTGCCTCAAAATTTGGGATTGTTACATCCTCCCCCTTAAAAGAAATTCATCCTCGAATTTCAATATGATACACCCTAAAAATTTTCATTTATTATCTTTTACTTGAATCATAATCAAAGCAAAAGATATCGATGCATGAGCAATCATATAGACATCTATAATATTGGCATAATGGACATTACCTAAAGCCAACCATAGTCCTCACCATTCATATTTTGAACTTTAAACTTAACCTTCATTTTTTGCTTGCGAGCATCCTATGATACCATCCATATCATTTGAATCTCATGCACCATTATTCTTTGTTTTTCTAACATATGAGATTCATATCTTAATCTCCATAACATTAGTTTGAATATTATATTTTTTTCTATGATTAGAGAAAATCCATGTTCCAAAATATATATCATATCCTAACTTGATCAGCAATATTTATAACGGAAGACTTAACAATTGAGATAAAGCCATAATAAATAAAAAACTTTTCATCACTCATAAAGACTAATTTCCATAAGATATCAAACGCCTGAAAACTTCATTACATTATTAGGCCACTATTCATGTAGAACCATATGACTTATTTAATTCTAAGCATGTGCAACAACTTCATTCCGAGCTTGAGCTACCATCTATCACTTAACCTTGGTTACTTGCACAGATCCAGAGTGCATGATTTCTCATTTAGAGTATGTAAAGGTCATGCGTGCTATAATATCCTATCACGCAATGCATAATCATCATAATAACAATAACATATGAACATGCATGCCATGAACTATATCATAATCCTTACATGACATTCCATCATTCTTACATTCCTAACATACAATAATATTCTTGAAATATATCTACTCAATTTTAGATCCATCATTTGCAAGTGTCATGCAATAAGAATATTCATTCATATCATTCACAAACAATCATGATATGTAACATATCATTTCATTTCTCTTTCCTTGTCATGTACATTTTACAAGTTTCTTTATAACTCCGTTCTTACTTATTATTTGACTTCTTTCATACTTTACATTTTCTGATGGTTGCTTTTTAATCCTTTGGACATTCTTTTCTTCTTTCTTTCTTTTTTTTTATTATGTGATACCTGAAGTGTTATCTTCATCATTCAGCTTTATCACATAATACCATCTTGACTCTCATTCTATATCATGTCATATCTTAGGAACACATACATCGTAATAATGAGGGACTTTATTCCTAATCGTATTTAGGAATATACACACTTTATGATGAAGAACATTCTTCCTTAAAAAGTACATACACAGATGCAAGACTTTACTTTTCGAACTTAAATCCCTTGAAGTACATACATAAGTGTAGGATTTTACTTTCCATCCTTACTACATCGTCATCTTAACTTTCTTTGTTATAAGATACTTTGAAGTTAAACTTCATTTTCATTCTTACTTTATTTTATAACATCTTTTATCATAATAATAGTTGGTAAATCATATCAATATCAACACATTGACTAGCACACCATAATAGTGAGGGACTTTACTCCAAGGAATACACACATTTTCTGATGAGAGACTTTGTTTCCTAAGAAGTACATACACAAATATAAAACTTTACTTCACAGGCTTAGGTCCCCTTAAAGTACATACATAGGTGCAAGATTTTGCTTCTCACCATTGATGAATGACAAGGACATTCTTCAACTTTAGGTGCATTATGCTTTGCAATACATCAATCATTCTTCATCTTTTAGCCTAATTACAATTGAGCATGTTCTCAAACTTAAATCCCTTTGAAGTACATACATAAGTGTAGGATTTTACTTTCCATCCTTACTTCATCATCATCTTAACTGTCTTTGTTATAAAATACTTTAAAGTTAAACTTCACTTTCATTCTTACTTTATTTTATAACATCTTTGATCTTAATAATAGTTGGTGAATCATATCAATATCAACACATTGGCTAGCTAGGCCACATCCTTGAGAACACACATCATAATAGTGAGGGACTTTATTTTAAGGAATACACACCATAATAGTGAGGGACTTTATTTCAAGGAATACACACACTTTTTGACGAGGGACTTTGTTTCCTGAGAAATACATACACAAATATAAGACTTTACTTCATAGGCTTAAGTCCCCTTGAAGTACATACATAGGTGCAAGACTTTGCTTCTCACCATTGATGAATGACAAGGACATTCTCCAACTTTAGGTGCATTATGCTTTGGAATACACTATTGATGAATGACAATGACATTCTCCAACTTTAGGTGCATTATGCTTTGGAATACACCATTGATGAATGACAAGGACATTCTCCAACTTTAGGTGCATTATGCTTTGGAATACATCAATCATTCTTTATCTTTTAGCCCAATACATTAATCATTTTTTATCTTTTTTGCCTAATTACGACTGATCATGTTTAAACGTGTATAGGTGATCATCAATATATCAATCAATATTTCATGAATAGCATCATATATAAAATATATGAAATGTCATAAAGCATTATGCATAAACAAATAAATGTATTTGGAATATATATTAACATTTAAAGAAAATGCATAATATTAACATAACAATTCTCCACATATATAATAATGTCAACTTTTCTTATTTGACAATTCTGATATATCATCAATAAAAAACTTATAGTTCAATAAATAGACGTTCAATTTGATTGATTCTAATTTTCTGAAAACTATACTTTCATAGGAATCACATATAAAATTCATGAATTTTATCTTTTTGACATTTAATCCCAAAAATTCATACAACTATTGAGATACATTCTTTACATAGTATTCTGGCAGAATATACTAAAATATTAATAATTTAATCTATATTTGTTCTTTTCAGATGATTTCAATTGTCACATAATGATAATACAAATATAAACTTGTGCATAAATTTAAAAACCTAATTAAATATTTCTAAAATTAATATAGATTTTACAAATTAATCTTGTTGTTACACGAGATAGCATGATAGTAGTCTGATTTTTGGATCATAACTATCTTTATATATTTTCAAATCAGATGTAATAAATTTACTAAAAACTAGTCTTCGAGGGCTTTCTATCCATATATTATTTATAAATTTTCTTAAGTAAAACCTACCCAAATAATTGTTGAAATATAGTCATGAATTTAATAGTTTATGCAACATAAATCATGCAACCCTCATTTATGCAACTCTCAATCAAAATCCTTATCAAGAACAAGGTGTTCTTGAAAATCTCAATCCAAATAAAAATATCATTAAGGGGGGGAGAGAGGGGTTTGGATTTCCTTTACATACTTTTTAGGTTTTAGATGTAAAGTTGATGTAGACTTTAGAAGTTGCGATCTCACGCATCGACTAAATATCGCTTAAAAGTTTAAATAATTACTCTAGAGTCTACGCTAATAAGTATACAGGTCGAGTAGGAACTACAAGTGTTATAACCCCATTGATTTAGATTGAATTCCACCTAACATATATCTCAATTTGTCATGAATTGAAATTGAAATAACAGAAAGTAGAAAAGAAGAGTGATCTAACAGGTAAGAAGTTTAGATGAGAAAATATTCCTCTGTGTTGGATTAGTTACTACCATTGTTTTGTTCCTCAAAAGAGGTGAATACTCTCTCGATGCTTTCTATGAGATGTAATCTGCTCCCTTCTATGACTCGTCGATCTCTCTTCGGGTGATAAGAATTAGCCAAATATAGTGAATTAGGGTTAGATGATCAATTGATCTCTCGATACTTTTGATCATACAAAATAGTGATCTCTCAATACTTGTTCTCAGATAACATAAATCCTAATCCTATCATGCATAGATAGTTGTCGACAGAGCTCTCGCTTCATAATGTATTCAATCAGACCTCTCAACCTCTTTAAACTAAAGGCAAATCAAAAGAGTATTATCGTTGAAGATTCAAAATATAATCTATCCCTTCTCTCAAAGAAGACAGATTGAACAAAAGTGATCTATCGATCAAACATAGTTTCAAAATGTATTTGAATCACAACAATGTAATATTGTAACATAACCAAGCAAATGTCTAAGTAAATGGCAAATGAGAATCAAACCAAGACAGTCACATAATCAGAACATAGAGGAAACTAAAGTTTTAACTGAGCTTTGAGTTTAACAAAAAAAGTCCCCAAATCTTCATCCCTTTTCCTTTTGTTTTCTCCACAGCTATCTCTGCCTCTCATCCTTGTATGACCTTCCTCTCCCGATTTCTCTATACTCCTTTTATCCACCCCTTTTCTTCTCATCTGAAATTTAAATTTCTAAAAGTTGTTACCATTGAGAGACTCGTTCAAAGTTGGTAATTAACATGAATATATTTTGAAATTTAAATAGAATGTCATGCAAAGGTGGCAGAATTTATATCTAGATTTTTTTATAAAAGTGAATAAAATAAGAGGTGATAAAAAACCCTTTCTATTCATTTTGTATCATTTTTCATCAACTAAAAGCCTCTAGGTCTTTTTGTCCTTTTCATAGAAACCTTGATCTTCTCTTTATTAATCTTAAAACATAACCACCATGAGGAATATGGCTCTAGATCTCTTAGCCTTAGGCTTTCCTTGGTGGAGAAGAAACGATAGAGAAGAGGAGTTGATGGCTAGGTTTTTGGGGAATTAATCAAGTTGCTGGTCCTTTATATAGGATTTACATTAGGGTTTTGGTCAAAATGTCCAAATACCCTTGGCCCAAAATTTGGGGTTGTTACAATAATTTAATGGCTTACAAAGAAATAGTTCTAAAGGCACCCCACCAAAAACAAAGGTTGCATTCTTTGTCATAATTGAATTCATGACATTGGCACTAAGGTTGTCAAGTTCGAGTTTCTACCTAAGTTCATTTTATGGGAGAAGAGGGGGGAGGGGGTTGAATTCGTATCATCAATTCGATACATAAATACATAGTATTTAGATATAACATTAATTTAATAATTATTATTTTCTAAACTACATATAAGTATATTAATAAATACATAAATAAATAACATGAATAGTTCGTTAATATAAATTCATAATATAAACTTGCAACAATTTCAATTTCAATTCGACACGTAAATACATAGTATTTAGATTTTATTATCATTATTTTCATAACCATTATACCTTATTTCATCATATTATTTAATTTTTATTTAGGTATTATGGTTCAAGAAATAAATAATAAACAAAATTGAAATAGTTTATAGTAATTATATAATTTATCCACTTTTGTCTATCTTAATTTTATTTTATGTGATTACAAATGATAGTGGAAATTAACAAATGGGAAAAATTGGGATGATCGTTGATTTCAAACTTGCGACCTTATCTTTTGCAATGAACACATCTAACAATTAAGCCAAAGTCTACGTGTAGGTAGAAGCGGTGAGTCTACTACTTATATGATTGCTTGAACGTATTCATCCATTTTTACTAAATTAAAATGCAATTAAATTTGAATGCAATTTTACGATTTTAACACGAGTTAACTCATTTTTTTGACACTCTAAACGTGAATTCACAAGTTTTTAAGTACAAAAATTAGTTTTTAACAACCTTGATTGACCTCTTAGCCATAATGATGGATGCATGTTTATACATATTTTACATGCATAATTTAGATTATTTTTCATAATTTTATTATGCCATGCATCTCTTTTCTTAGTTAATTTTCCAAATTTTGTTAGAGTCAAAAGCTACCCACTTTTGGTTTATTTTGATCTCAGGATTTTCAATTTGGAAGTGCAGAGTGAGTGGACCGAAAGAACGTGAAAATGGAGCAGAAATTGCCATGTTACACTATTCTATACCAGAACTCGGGTCGAGTTTACTATACACCCGAGCCGGGCTAGACCATCAGACCAAGTTCGACTCGAGTTGTGCATGATGCCAGAACTTGGGCTGGGTACCTTGGAAACCCGGGTCGAGTTGCTTATCAGGATATTTTATCAGACAGCTCGAATTTTTACCTTGTTTAACACGAAATTAAAGTCCTAAAATGGCGTGCAACCCTAGGGGAAGGTTCTCTCCTATAAATACTATTGATTGGAGGTTTTGGCCGAGGGGAAGTGGTCATAGTTGAGTTCCCTAGCCGCCCAATTTCTGAGAGAAAGTTACCGCATTGTTGTTGCGCTGATTAATTCTGAAGCAATTTGGAGTCTTTCTAGCGATCCCCTGAGACGACCACACGGCCGAGGCTCGTGACAGAGGCATCACCGAACTCCTGGAAGCGACTTTAGCAATACTTCTGATGATTTTCATGTTTTTCATTATAGATTTGATGTCAAAACAACTCCGTATGGAGTAGTTTTATTGTTAGGGGAAAATGAAATTGAACCCTGTTTATCGCTCAATTTATTTGGATATTAAACTTTTGTTAAATTGCAATTCATGCATGGTTAATGTTATAATATCATATAATCTTTATGATGTGTTATTCTGCAAGTTTTTGCATTATTAGCCATTTAATTTTCTTTCAAAATTCTATTCTGTTTCACAAATACTGTAATCGTAGAACTCGGACCGGGTATCCCTAAACTCGGGCCGAGTTATTTGTACCTAGGCCGAGTTCATCGGGACCCGAGTGACTTTTCTTCTGCTCGGGCTGTGTTAGTTGCGCAGCGTTGAATTGAAGGTTTTCTGCTTGAACCCGGGCCGAGTTCTGCTAGACCCGGGCCGGGTCAAAGTGTTTTCTCGTGCGAGTCGGTTTCTGTTTCCAAACTCGAGTCGGGAAATAACTAGGTGTTTCTAATCGTTGTATTTCAAACTTAATCATTGTTAATTGTGGATTTCGAAGGATCCGTACTTTATGCATTTTGATTATGATTATGTTTAGTTTGATTGAAATAAACTAATTTTAAATGTAGAAAAGTATATAGATATTTAAAACAAAATTTTTGGTATTTAAAAATACTTTATTTTGTATTAAAAATAAAATAATAAATGCTTTTTTATATTAAAAAAATGGTGGTCGGATAACCCGACCATCCAACCCTACTCGGGCCCGGGTCGGCAGCAAAAAAAAGGGGGATCCTTGGTCGGGTCGGGTTTGACCTGACCTGTGAACACCCCTACTCATGGGTACTTGGTCATTATAACTGAATTTGAAGTTATTAATAATGATGATTTTCAAATCGTTTCTAAGTAAACTAATCAAGAGCAAACTAACCAAATTAATTTAGAATTTCTCATGTTAATTGCTACAAATACTTAAATTGGCATAACTTTTGGAATTTGATATAAGCTGTTATAATTAGGAAAGTGATAATGATGAAGGTAATTAACTAAATTATTTAGCTAATTATGTGCATTAACGTGGTGGCTTCTAATTGGGCTTCGCCTTCCATCTAATTAATGATATGTGTCTTTATTTCCTTCCTCATTTGACCAACCTTATATAATGGATAAAAAGGAGAAACATCTCAATTATCTACCCGATATAATCTCAAAGCTATAGCCACCTCCTCCTTTCGTTTCCTCGGCCAATCATATGTTTTACTTTTAACTTATTATATCAAGTTTTATCCAATCTACCAACCGACTTATAGCTCTAGAAATAAAATAAAAAGAGAGATAAGAAGGAAAATGAAACCGCATCCTTTCTATGAAAAGAAAAATAAATAATGAAGTGGCCATGATAGAATTAAGGAAAAGGGTCGAATGGAGAGGGAAGAAGGAAAGAAATTATTACCTTCCTTGTTGTTGGCCGATTAGAAGAGAGAGGGAAGAGGAAAAGGAAGGTTTTGCCTCCTTTTCTTTTGTTTTCAATGAGAAGGGAATCAAATAATTTTGTAACAAAGAAAAAAGATTCTTTCTTTTGTTATCTCTTTGGTTACTGGCCGAACCTATGGAAGGAATCCGAATTATATTTTGCAGATTTGTGTTATTTCAAACTTCTGGAAATTATAATTAAAGCTTTTTTTATAATATCAATGGAATTATTAAGGAAGTTAGATTACTTGTTACATATATGAGAACCAGTAAAGGAAGATAATTTTCTTGTTTTAAGTTTAATAGCTGAATGTTTAGCTCGTTATTAAAATATGTTATAATGATTATGAAGTTATAAAACTTATAAAAATTTATCATTTAGAAATATAATTTCCAGAGGGGAAGGAATTGTTTTGGAGTCGCATGTATTTAGAAAGTTAGGATCTAATTGGTTAGCATATGCCTTGATGTTCAAGCAGAATAAATGGGACTAATTAGTAATTATGTTATAAATTCTGTACATGGAGATCAAGAAAGAATTTATATGCCATAAACTTGTACAAATATAAATGAGGGTTGTAATCCACTTTGAATCACCTCAAAAACATATGCATAAAGAAAGTTATGAGTAGAATAAATGACATGTCAATTTTTAGAGGCATGTAATAAGATGTCTATGACTGCGGAAATTTCTCTATATGTGTTGTGATCAACAAAAATATTAACTTATATTGTAGATTATATAATCTAGTTTCGTTGAGCTTTGGAATCCTCTTTATAGGATATCTGTAGAGAAAAATATATGTTCATATGTAGGGTTCTATCATTTTGTCTATTGAAATTACTATTTGATTTTGTCAATTCATTATTTTGTAAATTCGAGGTGTTGGAAGTAAAGTTACATGCATTAGAAGATGAAGTTGCAAAACTGAATTATTTAAATTATGAATCTCCCAGCCACATCGACGAGAGCCCGGTAGTCAGCCCGTGCAATTATCAAACTTCATATAAAAGAAGATGGCACTTAGAAGAAAACTTTTCATCAAGGATAGCAATCACTCAGTGGTGTATCAAAGAGACAAGCAAATATATCGTTATAAATGGGAAGATTCAAAGGAGAGGTCTGCCCTTAAAAATTCTTGTTACTCCTATATTGTTATGTCCAATTCAGCCACTACTGAAAGAGAAGATCAAATCTCCAACCGTTGGCTGCACAACATCACGATCTTCTCCAAACATCATTATAATGGCGACCCAAGAACCATCCAGTCATTTATTCTCAACAACAACATACCTCTCAACTTCAACCTCAAAAAGTTGTTGTACATGAAGAGCTGCCACTACCTGACGATGCCATCAGTTTGGAAATGTAGGCGTCATTCATGATTATGTGTGTTGAGCCTCATCATGACGAGTATTCATGATCACATCAATTAATCCCAGTGAGATTGTTCCTTACTTGCATATCTATTTATTCAATTCTAATTGATCATTTCATATTAGTATCAATATATGTCATATCAAAGTCGAGCTAAGGACTTTAATCTTAGAACTATCTCTCTTAATCCTTAAATTTATAGTTTAGATCTTGGTCATAATTTAGTTGTGTTAGATTAGTAAACTTTGATTTTCTTAGTTGCTCAGCCTCTTTGTTTTTTTTATTTTTATTTCCCTTATTTTTAACATGTGTTTGTAGGTCACAAACTAAATTTAAAGCAAATTTCAAATTTATTTTAATTTTCATGGCTCATTTTTTTTAATTTTCACGGATGTTACTCAAAATATCACGGGCCATAATTACGACGTCATGATCCATAAAATCCCACATAACATCATACATTCTTATTTCATTGGTCATAATTTTTTTTTCACGAAACTCATAGTGGCCTATATTTTGAACTTTTCTTCACGGGCCATTATACACTTGTCATGGGGTGGTAGTTTTAATATCACAGGCTATTATTCGAGAGTCGCAATGTATTTTATATATCACGGGCTGTAACTTAGATGTCATGACCCATCATTACATCCCACGTATAGCAACCAAAATTCACGGATGCTAATGTAACTGCAATTTTACGGTCTCACAATGGCTTGTGTCTTCAATTTTTCATGTTGACAAGTCGTAATAGTTTTCATCATGTGGTTACTAGTGTAAACGTGAACTTTTCACGAGTCGTTACCTGTGAATCACGACCCATTACAACTATTCTATACACCTCAAATACCATAATGCCTTGTTACTTAGAAGTAATGACCCGTTACTCCTTAATGTTATGACCCTAAAGATCAAACATCCCACATCACATCTGTAGCACTCATGTAATAATCCATATTTTTTATTTTCTTTCATCTATATGTTTTCATAGTCTCGTGATATGAAGTTCATGACATCACCGGCGAGCTCAAACACCAGATCTAGCGAAACAAAGACAACAGACGAGCACTTTTCGAATCAACTCTACAACTCTAGCTAATGTTTCTCCTCTTTATCGGCAATCTCTCCACACCAAAGAGTGGCTTCAATCAAGCAAACTTCAGCGAGCTCCCATCGTGACATTCATATGCATGTCGGTAGTCACCAGCACCTTTGCAACACAGACGATCTTCAACACATTTTTTTCTCCAATCGTCACTCACAGCCTCCAAACTAGCAGTGACGTCGGAGTCCACATCAGCACCCCATCAACTCTCGATGGCCCCTCTAGCGCCTTGATGAAAATTGCCGATGATATCCATGGCATTTCAGCAACCTCCGGCAAAAATGCGAACAAAACGAAGAGATAGGGGATCATTGTAACGCCCCGTTATCCTCACATTACAACCCTTTATGAGCTTGAGATAGCCATTATTTTTGCATCACCGACCGTTGCACAAGAGAAAGAACACCGTTAGGGATGTGATTCCAAACTCATGACTCGTTATGATATTTCAAGGGCAATTGTTTTTTTCTTTTATGACGTGTTACAAAAAGCTGCTAAAGCACATTAACACTTGTATGGGTCGTTATCTCTCACTCATGACCCCTAATAGCACTGAAAAAAAAGAATAGAACAAGAGGCCTCCTTGTGGAAAGTTTCCAGCTGCCCGACCTTTTCGCCACAGTACCGAACATGAACACCAAAAAGGCTAACAAGGCTCATCTATCCATCTCTAGAAGATCACAAATTGATGATGATTATCACATCATCCGAGGAAACTTAAAATTCTTTGCGGCTTCATTTCTATAGCTTCCACGTAAATCAGGTTGTATCGTTTCCTTCTCTTCTTCTTTTATATTATTCATTATCATATTCATCCTCCTATAGGGTTTGATTTTCAACATTGGGTTGAGTTCCAACTTGAGGGAGTTTATAATTTCATGCATCATGCATATTCTTTTATAGTGGATTGCAAACGTACATTCTCGTCATGTTTTATTTGCATATTTGCCTGCATCTCATATTAAAAATAAAAAAATTAAAATTTCCAAAATATCATACATTATTGATAATTACATCTTATTTTCTCATCTCTTATTATTTTCTTATTTTTCAAGAATTATTCAAGGACATCCTGCTACTTAGTGCAATTCGAAGCACTATTATTTTAACTTTTATCTCCTAAGTATTGGATATTTTAGAATGTAAATGTCGCTAAGTAGAACTATGAATGGTTTGACAACGAATTCTTGTTCATGCTCATTTTGTTCCTTTATCCTTGATAATAATTGTCTCTTTGTTGGATGCTTAAGGGTTTATTGAGCTTCTAATTGAAAAGGAAAAGATAGAAAAAAAGATAAAACAGGGTTAG
Organism: Pontederia crassipes; assembly: GCA_030549335.1. Lineage (NCBI taxonomy): Eukaryota > Viridiplantae > Streptophyta > Magnoliopsida > Commelinales > Pontederiaceae > Pontederia > Pontederia crassipes. The sequence continues at coordinate 35,844,016 of CM060186.1, read as the reverse complement.
TTGAACCCCAAAGAATCAAAGTTGAAAAAGAAATGAAAATAAAAAAAGTATAAATGTGTTATCCGGAATTATGGTGTGTCTGGGTGTTTAGATCCATAGGAGATTCTTACTTGATGACCTAAGTGTTGGAGCAAAGCTTTTATGCCCATATAATTATGTTTTGATGATAGAAACCTCGAAAGATTAGAGTTATATTTAAAATGCCAAAAAAGTTCAAATAAAAATGAGTTGCTTCATGCATTAAACTTTTGATTAATATTTGTCTATGTTCCCACAAGGCTTACATTAATAGGTGAATATAAATGTTATAAATAATTCTCTTATCTTTGTAGTGAATAAAGAATCAATCACATAAAAAGTTATACAAAAAAGTGAAGGTTGATAAGTTCTATTTGAAGTTGATATTTTTATGCGCTGAACTTACATTTAATATTTGGTTACTTTATTAATGGATTTGGGATGAGAGGTGAACATGAAAGATGTAAATAATTTCATAGAATAAAATATCATCTCCTTTGGATACTGGTATGAAAAGGTATGTATAAAAGAGTAAAGGTATGAAATATTTCATTTAAAATAGACAACTTTGTGTACTGAATTTTGAATCAATATTTGACTATGATATCAATGTATTTTGGATAAAATTATTAATATCAAAGTTGTAGAGAATTCAATTAGCTTTCCATAGAATAGAATATCATATCATTTTGAATAACTATGCAAAACGTTATGTCAAAATTGTGCAGGGCGGTCGATCTGATGGTCCAAGCACCGGTTGACAGGTCTGTGCAAAAATCGCCCAATTTAATCAAACAGAGCGCCCAAATGATGTCGGCAGAGATACTGGTCGACCAATCAGGCACACCAATCGACTGGTCACATTTCAGCCAAGAAAAATGTCGAGACAATGACGGTCGAAGCACTTGTCGATCGGAAGGTCGACTGGCCAGTGTAGAATTCACTAACGGTCATATTTTTCAAAAAAGAAAATATAATGGTCGACCGACGGGGCAGAATGATCAGCGCACAGAATGCACTATAATGGTAATATTTTGGTTCCAAAATTAGGAAACAAATCTCAACAGATAAATGAAGTTAAGATGGCCATAAAAGAGGACCCAAAGGTGTAGGAATGATCAAGACTTTTAAGGAAAAGTGAGAAGAACATTTGTGAAATCTATTTGAGCTCCAAGTTGCAAATCTTTCATTTCTTTCTCTCTTACTCTTGTGCGAGGTTTCAAATTATAAAAGAGAGATTGTGGAGTGTTCTTATGATATTGTAATAGCTATTTAGCTCCTGAATGAAAATAGGTTGTCTTACCTCTTGAGGAAAGAAAAGATGAGTGAAAGCCTACAAGTGAAAGAGGTGTGCCTTACCTCTTGAACAATAAAAGAAAACTGGCGATTAGCGATGCAAAATAGTGTCTCGAAGCATGGTGACCCTAAATCAACGCCATTAGCGTCGTTATGACGTCTCAGTTGAGTCCCAAGTAAGAGACGCTACTTGTCTTCCAATAGCATCTCATTAACGTTTCATGAAATAGGCACTAAAGCAGGTGCCATAAAGATGCCAGATAGTCGCTATTATTGCACGTCATGAAGAGAAAGTGCGCGGGAGAACCTAGCGCTATTCTCGTGTCGACAACCTTCGACGCGAACCTAGCGTCGCATAACTTGAGACTCTATAGAGATGCTAACTAGCATCACATTTACGAAGACTCTATGTAGACGCCAATGTGATTACTTGGCATACCTGTATATGTTAATTAAGAAATAGATAACTATATATAAGCTATCTATATATTTATCGCTATATGTTATCTTTTTTGAGGCAACCCTATATGTTATCTATACTATACGTTAATCAATAAATAAATTAAATATTGTATATGTACCTTCAACATATATATGTAGTCCTACATGATTACTTATATATGTCTATATCATAGGAGTGTTATTAAATATATAATTTGTTACCTATATTATATATGTTATTTATCCATACAATATATATCATATCTTAATTATACATATATTATTTTTATATTCTTAATTATGAAATTATGATGGTTGAATTAAGAGACATGGGTCTTTAGAAATTATCCCATTTTAGCATCTCCGTGGAGGCTCAATAGCGTCTACCTAGCGCCACACTGGAGCCGCAGTCTTGGTCAACACCAGAGAGACACTATTGGCATCTCTATAGCGTCGCCTTAATAAGACGCTAAAATGAGTGAGACGTTATTGTGTCGCTAATACACTTTAGCGACTCAATAGCGTCAGTATTGCATCGCAGTAGTCGACTTTTTATCACACTCACTTAATCGGGCACATATAGACATATAAATACACATATATACTTGTATATAATAAGTACACATATACATATTGTTATCACTTAATCTCGCACATATAAACATATACATACATATATATACTTGGAATACGTATACATATACACGTTATCTATATATGTCTCGCACATATATAGACATATACATACACGTATATACTTATAATACATATAGATAAACACTGATGTGCAGAAGGATTTATATTACAACGGTTTCTTACTGACATACAAAAATTGGTTCTTTCATGGCGAAGAAAGACGGGCTAAAGAGACATCTAATGTAGATACCAATGTGGGTGACTTGAGCAATCCGTACAGGGACATGATACGAGATGCAATGCTAGGAGAAAATATTGGTGAAACATTGATTGAAGAAGACCCGAATCCTTCGGCTTCTAAATTTTATAATCTTCTCGAAGAAGAAGATGAACCTTTATGGGATGGATGCATGGAGCAAACTACACTTTATGCAGTGACACAACTAATGAACTTGAAATCAGAATTTAATATGAGCGAAAGTTGTTTTGACCGGATGATTGCCATTATTAAGAGTATGCTTCCAGCTTCGGAAAAATTACCGGGAGATTTCTACAAGTGCAAAAGATTGATGAGAGATTTATGGTTGAAATATTAGAAGATTGATGCATGTCGCAATCATTGCATGTTGTATTATAAGGAAAACAACTCACTTATGAGTTTTTCTATTTGTGGCGAGCCCAGATACAAGCCCAAAATGAATTCCCAAAGTTCAAAAAAAAAAATGTGGCAAATAAAATATTTAGATAATTTCCCATTATTCCAAGATTAAAATGACTATTTCTTTCTAAATAATCTGCATCATTTATGAGGTGGCACAGAGAAGGCGCACGTGATGATCGAAATTCAATTACACATCCTTCGGATGCAGAGGTATGGAAATGATTTGATGCACTTCGTCCGGCTTTTTCTACAGAATCACGCAATGTTAGATTATGACTTTGCACTGATGGCTTCAACTCATTTAGCTCATCAAGTATTGCTTATTCATATTGGCCGATTTTTGTGATACCTTATAATTTGCCTCCAAGCATGTGTATAAGACGCGAGAACATATTGCTTACCTATATGATCCCGGGTCCTCGATCTCCTAGTAAAAGTTTAGATGTTTACTTAAGACTTTTGATTGATGAACTCAAGATGTTGTGGGAGAATGGTGTGGATACCTATGATAAATCTAAAAAGCAAAATTTCATTATGAGAGCCGCATTAATGTGGATCATAAGTGATTTTTTAACATATGGAATGTTGAGTGGTTGGAGCACAAAAGATAAACTTGCTTGTCCCATATGTGGAAAAAATACAAAATCATTTTATTTGAAAAATTGTAGGAAAGTTTGTTGGTTTGATTGTCATAGGATGTTTTTGCCATTAGAGAATTCGATGCGTCGCGATCGAAATTCATTAAAAAAGAATACATCCGAAAACACTTTGTCTCCAAATCATTTGATGGGACAAGAATTTTTAGAGCAAGTAAACAAGTTTAGTGAAGTCTCACTCGGATTGAAGGTTGGTAGTTACAAGCACATTGGGTTTGGAAGTGAACATAATTGGGAGAAAAGAAGTATTTTTTTAAGAGTTGCCTTATTGGTCTTCAAACTTAGTATGTCATAATTTGGACGCCAAGCATGTGGAGAAGAACGTATTTGATAACATCTTCAACACTATTATGGATGTTAAAGGAAGAACAAATGATAGCATACAGGCTCGCGAAGACATGAAATTAATATGCAAAAGGCCTGAGTTAGATATCATTCATCTTCAAAATGGTAAATATAAAACATATCTTGTTGTTTTAACTTGGACAATGAGAGGATACATGGAATGAAGAGTCATGATTGCCATATTTTTATGCAAAGGTTGCTTCCAATTGCCTTTAAAAAACTTTTGCCAAAGGCCATCTAGGAGGTTTTAACAAAATTATCTATGTTCTTTAAAGAGCTTTGTGCATCCATCATTCGGGTAGAAGACATCTTTCGATTAGAGGCATCTATTGTGATTACCATGTGCAAGGTTGAGAAGATATTTCCTCCTTCTTTCTTTGATGTGATGGAGCACTTCATTGTACATCTACCATATGAAAAAAAGTTGTAGGTCCGGTTCAGCATCGATGGATGTATCCTTTCGAAAGGTGCATGTTATATTTGAAAAGAAAGGCAAAGAATAAGACAAAAATTGAAGGCTCCATATGTGAAGCATATTTCATTGAGGAAGTGTCAAACTTCACTTCAAAATACTTTGAGCCACACATACAATCACGACACACCCAACTTCCAAGAAACGATGATGGTGGTGAAAGAGAAGTTGACATGAATATTCTATCCATCTTCAAGTGCCCATATCTACTTCTTGGTGCAGGACGCAAAGTTATCTTGAATGACAGAGATCTCACCGCCATTGAGAATTATGTCCTTGCATATTGTAGCGAAGTGAGAAAATTTATTTTAATATGTTTTATAATTTAAAGTTAATTGTTGCTATATGATTTCATTAGACAACTATGAATTCAGGAAATTCAAAGAATTACGATAAGAAATCAATCCGTTAGTTTCAAATGATGAGTTAGTGAAACTATGAGACGAACATTTTCCCGATTGGTTGAGATGTGAAGTGAGAATTCTTTCCGCTTGCTCATAATTGTACTTAAGTTTGTAACTTTTAATAAAGTTTTTAATTATTTTTCTTGTAGGTTATTAATGGCTCAGTGATAAATTTAAAAATATGAGATCTGGGTCATGGCCTAAAGAAACAAATTCATAGCCACTGCGACCTCATAGTCAATGGATATCGGTTCCATACAGAAGAATATAGCCGACAACGTTCAACTGTTAATAGCGGCATATGTGTTATAGGAAGTATGTACGGAGACAACGACTTTGATTACTACGGTGTTATGAAGACATCATAGAATTATCTTATTTGAGAAAATCTAACAAAGTCGTGGTGCTAAAATGTTGTTGGTTCGATCTAGAGAAAGGAGTTCGGATCGATCAAAAGTTTAAATTGGTGGATATTAACCCTCGATCGATACTTCAGTCATACGACCCATTCGTATTGGCGGAACAAGCGCAACAAGTGTACTACACTAAGTATCCATTGAAAAGAACCAAGGATGAATGGTGGGCATCATGCCAGGTTAGAAGTAGTCTATTCTTAGCAGAAACAACGGTAGATGATAATGAAACATCATCCGTATACAACGATGTGCCCATGGATGATTACTATCAAGAAGATAGAGTGAATGAGATGATTGATATGGTCGATGGATTGAGAATATTCAATTGGTCGATGACGCTGAGCCAATGAAAGAGTTCAATTCAAATAACCTCTTGGAAGTGAACTTTGATAATTTCGTTGACGATGACACGAACTAAGATTATAGCGACGATGATGAACATGATGACAATGAATCAGAATATGAAACAAACGAATGAATCTCGTAGCTCTTATAATGACCCAAGCTTCTTACTTTTTTTTAGTTATATATGGTTACCGATAATAAGAGAAGATTATTATTACTTTTTTCTAACCATGGTTACTAGAGGTCAAGCATCTGGGTCATCTCGTTCTTCTAGGCGTTCACTCCAGACGAGTTAGCCATCACAACCACCAGGTAATATATTTATTGTCAGTTGCTTATTTATAGTTCATTATTATAGTTAAATTAATAATATTAGTTGCTCCGTCGCCGACGAGGCACGTAGTCGGATCGTCACATAGTAGACGATCCATTGGTGGGTCTGCTCCGCGTATCACTCCAGGTACGTGTCACATTGTAGGCGATGCATAGTAGGAGATAGAATTTTCTAAATATTTTACTTTTGTGATAGTTGCTCCATCGTCGACGGGGCACATATTTTACTTTTGTGACAGTCTCGATCACATGACGTCGATCGACATGTCACACCAAGTTATTTTCTGTATATTCCATAATTTTAAATAGGAGGCAAATTTTATGTATTCTATTATGATGACAGTTGCTACGCCACCGCCACCGCCACTGCCGAGATTTCCGGACGCTTCACCACATTCTAGCGTTAGCGAGCGACATCTTACCCCATGTGATATATTTATTCTTATTGACATTATATTTCTCAATTAATTATATTAATTATTTTTAAATAATGTTAGTTGCTATGCTGCCGATAACACAAGCACCTGGCTCGTCACAATCCGACGAGTGGACTGCCACGGATCATGCTACGGTGACATCACTCGAGGTGAGAACATTACTATACATATATCAATTATCGCAACTTTAATTTGGTATGACACTAATGATTTATTTTGTATTAGGGCCCGTAAATGATGTCGGACCTTCTCAGCCTACCCCAGCTGTACCGGATGATGATTCCTTTTCGAGTGATGAAGAGGGATTACACGATATTGGGATGGTCACCGTGAATAATATTTCTCAGCCGTAATTAAATAAGTTGTACAAATTTTTATAGTTTTGTTTATCATTGAAAATTAATTCTTCTTTGTAATTGGCAAGACAACTTTTGGTTATCATGCCCGCTAGTACCGTGCCGGATGTCAGTGCTCTCGTTCTTTCCCACTTGCCGGAAGGGGCAGGATCCTAACAAGTAGCTTTCCTTAACACGTAGCTTTCCTTACAATGGTAGATATTCACATAAATATTAGTTGTAAGGTACTTTTCATACAAAGCGATATTCATGTCATATTTCACCTATACTTCTCCCCCTTTTGTTTCATCAAAAAGAATAGTTTATATATGAAGCATATAAGAAATCATTTGTAACTCCCCCTTAGTAAAAAATTATTCTTCCCCATTTTTGTCATATAATAGATATGTAGAGTAATGTAGAGTATTGCAAGTTTTGAAAGATAACTCCCCCTAAATTTATGGCTATTTTATAATGAAAACCAATTTATGAAAGCCAAAACAAAAATGTATTAAGAATCAAAATATGGCATGAAACTCTAGTCCAACAATGATGCCTATGATATGTCAAAATAAAGTTTAATCATGCTCCCCCTATTACTATTACAAATTTTCATTTATATGTTCCTCCTTTTTTTTTTGCCGACCCCACCTAGTGGGATAAGGCTTTGTTGTTGTTGTATATGTTCCTCCTTTTTTTAAAAAAAAATTGTAGTTTTGAAATTTTGAGTGACATAAAAAATAGATGATACTTTTACAATAACCTTTCTGCCCTCACATCTCCAACTCCATATGTCATTTGCATGTGAGGCACACCTGAAAAGAAATCAAGTAATTTTTTGTACCCAAACTTTCTTGGGTCCGATTTTGTTAGATAATGTTCCTTTCGAAATCCAAATCATGCCATGTTGTAATGATTTTATTATTTTACATTGATATGCATAATGTCCATGAAATCCGCATGTAAAACATTTGAGGTGTGATTTTCTATGTTTGGATTTCCAATAAAAATTTTCATGTCCAAAATGATTCCTAAGATTATTTGTCGTTACATGAGAAATAGTCTTATTTTGTGAGTTCTTCAAAAGGTCATTTTCCTTCTTTACCTTGTCTAAAGAACATGCTAGTTTTACAATTTCACATGCATGTGTAATTTCCAAAGTTTCAATTTCATTTTTTAAATTTTCATTTCAATAAGACATATATCCTTTTCTTCTTTTAATTTTTCAATCTCATGTATTAACTTCTCATTTTCCTCTTTAAGTGAGAAATATCTTTTTATAAGAGATGAGAGTTTTTATTCACATCTAAAGAAAAAGCTTCTTCGGAAGAGTTCGATGAGTCATAATTTGAATTTGAAGGGTGATGTGAACTTATCGTAGTTGTGAAGTTGCAGATTTTCATATAGAAAAAAAAATTTCTAGCCACGTTTTAAATTTTACTCAAGAGTTCATGCAACTGCAAGTGTACATGTCGAGTAGAAACCCTGAGTGTCGTAATCCCGTTGATTTAGATCAATCACTTGGTTCACTTATATCCAAAAAAACTATCACAAAGTTATAAAAGAATAAAGCATAAAGGTAAATGAGTATGGATTTAGAATAATAAAGGAATGCAAGAAAGGAATTAAGCAATTGAAGGAAGAGATTCCCTCGGAATGAACTAGCTGATGCTATGACAATAACCGTATCTGATTTACTAAGTTTTGGATTCCCTTCTATTCTATCGATATATATATATATATATATATATATATATATAGATCAGGGATAGCAGGGGTCTCAACCGTTAAATTAAGACTTCCGATTAATATGACTCTCATCTTTAATCAGAATGAATTTAATCTCTCGATCTTTTGTAATTAATGCTCTTAATCTTAATCAAACGATAAAAAATACAGAATTTTCTCCTCGCATGATTGTAAGGATTCTCATCTCTTCACAATCAGGATAGTAGATCTCTCGATCCTTTTGATAAATGCAAATCAGCAGCTTACGAAAAACACAACAATTAATGCAACCAAATTTCCCTCTCGGGTGAAATTAGTTTAAACCAAAACAACCGATCTCTCGATCCGATTAAAATCAGTTAGAAATTCTTACGGCCATGCATCATGTAAACAAGAATCAAGGAATCAAAACAATAGTATCAAGAAATCAGAATAATAGTAAGCATCAACAAAGTTTCATTCCGCAGGAATCAAAAGTTCTCTTTAGTTCTGCATCTCTTTTTTCTCCTTTTCCTCCTCCCTTCTTCTTCCTGGTGTTCTCTTTTTTCTCGTGTTCTCCCCCCTTCTTTTTTTCTTCTTTTCCTCCTCTCTTATGTTTCATCCCTGTTCCAAATTCAAATTTCGAAAAGTGGTTAGTCCCCTCTTTTACTCGTTCAACTCTTTTACTAAAAATTGATCAAAAACATTTAAAATACGTCCGACTTTTATGTAAATTGTGAATTTAATTGTATAAATTATAAGTACAAAAGGAGGTGATCAAATTTCTCCAAGCTTAGCTTTTTGTTTGTCCTCAAGCAAAACATTCAGAAATTAAGGGCAAAACTTAAATTATCAACCCACAAATGGACTAGAAAATAGCTAATTTAGGTACAATGAGCGTCCCACTTTGCCAACACTTCAATCTTTTCAGAAACTTGGATTTCTAGCTAGGGAATCACAGAGGCTAAAGCAAATTTAAGCCATGAAAGAAGTACTAGCAAAACAAGTTGAATTTTAGGGGTTGTCAACTTTACAAAGAGGTTGAACTAGAGATCTCTTCATGAACAGATTTTTCATTAATTAAACAGGTTTAATACCTGTCTTTTATTCATGAAATGCAAGTAAACAGGTCAAGGCCTGATTTTTATTCATGCTTTATTTAGGAGAGATTCCTTTGAAAGTTTTGCTCTCCTAAAATTTCTTTCTTTGCTTTCTTTAAGAGAGATTCCAATGGAAGTTTTGCTCTCTGAAATTTTTTTCTATGCATGCATGCAATGCAAAATGCAACTTTTTACTTTTCCTTTTTCTTATTTTTCTATCCGGTTCATGAAGTGAGCAATAGTTCAAACTAATGTAAAGTCTAGATCCCTTATTCCAAAAAGTCAAGTTTTCATATTTAACATGGCAGCAAGAACCTTGACTCCCCTCTAGACAATATATATTTTCAATTCAATCTATAAATGTTGCCTAGTGTTACCCACAAAAGAAATTTTCAGCTGAATTTAATCCAAATGCATCTGAATGATTGAGTCAATTAAAGCAAGAAGACAAATGGCATTGGAGTGTATCAACTGTCATGTTATGTATTCCACCCATTTTAGAGTCAAAATAAAGACAAGACTTGAATTGGACTCTAATAGTGATAACTAGTGATAACCGGGTGGAACTAATGATAACTTTGTCAAAACAGTGGTGATCTAGTGAAAAATGATCTATGGACATTAAAACATCGAATGTAAAATTTATAAGGAATTGAAGCTAAATAAAGAATAGTAAAGAGTAGAAATGTATCATGTTGCCCTCTCCCCCAAGCCTAAAATTGACTCTGTCCTCAATGTCGATTGTGCCAGGAAGAGGGACCCGAAGTTGGTTGGAGTTCAAGGATGCGATCAGTGACCTGTTGAATGTCACTGAGGGTCGTTAGAATGGAATTCTGCACCTCTTCTACTCCTTGAATTTTCTGCTGGTGCATCATGTTTTGCTGCTCCAGTCGGTGGAGATGGTCCTTCGATGCTTGTACATCCTGGTAATTATGAGTAGTTGTTTCTGCGAGTTTCGCCAGTTGTTCCAGGATGAGGTCTACTTTGTTTGTTGTGGTGAGTTGTAGAGGCGGGGTGTTATCCGGGACTGACGAGGAGGAGGAAGCGACAATGCACCTTGGAGGGGTTCTACGGCCAGGGGGGTGTTGTGTAGTTTCTCTGAAATCCAAAAATAGTGGGGGTAATGTGGGAATAGGTCGTGTGACCTGGATGAAATCGTTCATCCACCAGTTCCGGCCTTCTAGAATTGAAGTGTGTGGCGGATCAGGGAGTTGAACGAGAGCATATGGATTGCATTGGCGCCAAAATTTTTGGCCGTTAACCAGGAGAAGGACTCCTTCCTTGATCAGAAAGTTTAAATCTACCAGTGTTGCTGGTGTAGGGGTGGTGTCTGCCAAATACACATAGTGTTCAGCCAGGGGTGTAATGAGGTTGCTACAAAGGATGGGATTGATTTCGCGAGTCGACTCCTTGATCAGACTTTGAAGGAAGAACGATGCAAGGTTAACCTCAGTGTTTGACAACAGACACCAAAGAATGAAGAGTTCATCGGTGGAGACAAGACCACGTTCATAGTCATTGGGACGGATTAAAATCGTGTTGGTGAGGAGGATATGGAGATATCGAAGAACAGGGTTCTTCAATTCACGGTCGACGAGATGTAACATGTTGTCGGTTCGTCGGCCGGTAAGTTGATACCAAACTTCGAATGTGGGAAAAGAGGGTGGGGGATGTCGATGGCCAACATTGGGAAGATTTAGAAAATAGGCTAAAGTGTCGAGTCCCATTGCGAGTTCGTGATTACACATCCGGAACTCGATATGATCAGGGATGCCATCTTCGTCAAAGCTTGTGGGATACAAGGTTCCTAGGAACTCTATTGATACCTCTTTGTAGAGGTCCCAATGTTTTATGAAGAAAGGGAGGAGGCGGGAGCGATGGAGTATGGTCCTGACATCTTCAAATAACTCGAGAGATTCAAGAGAAGAAAAGTCTAAGAATCGGGTGGAAGAAAAGTTTCTGAACCTTGTATTCAGAAGACGCTGAGCTTCGTTGTCGTCCGTGGGTGGTCGTAGGTTGCAGAAGGCCGTCCGGACGGAGCCGTTGTCTGATAGACTCCGATGAGCTGTTAATCTGGACCCGGATGATGTACGGGTTCTTTTCATGTTGCCGGTTGATCGGAAGAGGTGGAGGATGGTCGGGGGTTTCTCAGAGGGCGATGAAGTGCATTTAGGGATTTCGGGAACAGGCCGAGAGATGCTGGGTGTTGGGGAAGGGACGAGAAATTTTAGTCGGTTGGGTAGAAAACGAAGCGACGTGAGAGGGAGTTTGAGTGGGACTCGAAAAAGTGGATATTTGGGTGGATATGGTGTTAGATTCTGTTGGGATTCTCAACTAGATCTCAAAAGTGTACTTTCAGGTGATTTTTCTGATAATTCTGACCATGCGGATGCTGACGTGGCTGTTGACCATTTATTTGGTTGGGTTGCCTCCCTGTAGCACCTTTTTTTTTACGTCATTGGCTCGACCTTATTTCTCCTAATAATCTGATTGCAGATAGAGTACATCTTCGAACTTTACTACACCGGGATTGTAACATTTTAGTCTTTGCCCGTTGACCTTGAAAGTTTCTGAATTACTATTTTTTATATCGACTGCACCATGAGGATAAATTTTTTCGATGGTGAACGGTCCAGACCATTGCGTTCTTAACTTCCCAGGAAAAGTCATAGTCGGGAGTTAAATAATAGAACCTGGTTGCCCTCTTTAAAATTCTTTCTCAATATGTGCATATCATGCCATTTCTTCGTTCTTTCCTTATAGATGCGGGAGTTGTTATAAGCATCTAATCTCAATTCATCTAGCTCACTGAGTTGCAGAAGACGTTTTTCAGAAGCTGCTTGGAAATCATAATTTAGCATTTTGATTGCCCAAAAAGCCTTATGTTCTAATTCAACCGGTAGGTGACAGTGTTTGCCATAGATTAGCCTGAATGGTGTTGTTCCAATTGGTGTCTTCTACGCAGTCCGATATTCCCACAATGCTTCATTAAGTTTCAGACTCCAATCCTTCCTTGTTATTGAAATAGTCGACTTCTGCTTGTCCATTGGTTTGAGGGTGATAGGAAGTAGAGATCCTATGCTTGACCCTGTATTTGAACAGCAGTTTTTCAAAATTCCGCTCAATAAAGTGTGATCCCCCATCACTAATAATCAAACTTGGCATACCAAACCTTGGGAATATTATATCTTTGAAAAGCTTGACAGCTGACTTCGAGTCTGCTGAGATTGTAGGAATAGCTTCAATTCATTTTGAGACATAATCAACAGCTAGAAGTATGAATTTGTACCCGCATGAAGGAGGGAAAGGTCCCATGTAGTCTACTCCCCACACATCAAATATTTCTGCTTCTAGTATAGGTTGCTGAGGTGCCTCATTTCTTCGACCTATATTTCCAATTCTTTGGCAGGCATCGCAAGATTTAACAATATTGATTGCATCCTTAAATAGAGTTGGCCAATAAAAACCTGTTTGAAGAACTTTAGCAGCTATTTTCTGATATCCTCCGTGACCACCATAAGGAGATGCATGACATTCCTGTAATATAGCAGATTGTTCTTCCTCTGGTACACATCTACGAAATATCCCATCTGCACATTTTTTTGAACAGAAATGACTCATTCCAAAAGTAGTATTTCTTCTTTTGTTGTTAAGAGAGATCCGGTTGTAAGACTCCGGAAGCTAAGTAATTACATAATCAGCAAACCAAGGAAGTTGTGTTTTCTTAATTATGAACAATTGTTCATCTGGAAAAGAGTCGTTGATTTCACTGCAGCCTTTAGAGTCAACGTCTCCTTTTGATAATTGAAGTCGGGAGAGATGATCAGCTACCAAGTTTTCTGTCCCCCTTCGATCTTTGTTTTCTAAATCAAATTCCTGTAACAGAAGGATCCATCTGATCAGTCTAGGTTTGGCGTCTTTTTTAGCAATCAGGTATCGCACAGCTTGATGATCAGTATATACAATGACTTTGGAGCTAACTAGGTAGGATCTGAATTTATCTATTGCAAAAACTACTGCTAGAAACTCCTTTTCAGTCGTGGCATAATTGATTTTTGAGTCATCCAAAGTTTTGCTGGTGTAGTAGATTGTATGTTGCTTTTTATCTTTCCTTTGTCCCAATACTAATCCCACAGCTTGATCACTAGCATCACATATAATTTCGAATGGCAGGGACCAGTCGGGTGGTTGAATGATTGGAGCTGTTGTAAGAGCTATTTTCAGAGTCTCAAAAACCTTTAAACAGTGTTCATCAAATATGAACTCTGCCTCCTTAGATACGAGTTTTGTCAAAGGTCTTGCAATTGGAGAAAAGTTCTTGATGAAACGGCGATAGAACCCGGCATGTCCAAGAAAGTTTCTAATTCCTTTGATATTAGTAGGCGGAGGTAATTTTTCAATTACTTCTGTCTTAGCTTTGTCAACTTCAATACCTCGACTTGAAATAATATGCCCCAGGACTACACCTTCTTATACCATAAAGTGGCATTTCTCCTAGTTCAACACCAGATTAGATTCAGCACATCTTTGTAACACCTTTCCTAAATTCTGAAGACAAACCTCAAAGGAAGTGCCATATACTGAAATGTCATCCGTGAATACCTCCATTATTTCTTCAATGTAATCGGAGAAGATTGACATCATGCACCTTTGAAAGCTGGCTGGAGCATTACATAGTCCGAAGGGCATCCTTCTGTATGCAAAGGTGCCATAGGGACAAGTAAAGGTAGTCTTTTCTTGATCTTCTGGGTGAATGGGAATTTGATGAAATCTAGAAAATCCATCTAAGTAACAAAAATAAGAATGGTTTGCCAACCTTTCCAACATCTAGTCAATAAAAGGTAATGGAAAATGATCCTTCCTTGTGGCCTTATTAAGTTTCCTAAAGTCGATACACATCCTCCATCCGATGACCGTTCGCGTGGAAATGAATTTGTCTGATTCTGTCTTTACTACGATCATCCGACCTTTTTTTGGCACGACCTGCACGGGGCTTATCCACTGACTGTCTGATATTTGGTAGATAGTTCCTGCATCCAATAGTTTAATCACTTCTTTTTTCACCACCTCCTTCATTGCTGGATTAAGCCTTCTTTGTCCCTCTATGGAGGGTTTATGGTCTTTTTTCCATATGGATACAGTGCATGCATATAGCGGGATTAATTCCCTTAAGATCATCTAATGTGTACCCGATGACATGCTTGTAAGCTTTTAGCTTATCCAATAGCTGCTGAAGCTGAGTTGTCTTTAAATCTGCATTCACAATCACTGGATAAGTGGAGTCGTCTCCTAGAAATTCATACTTGAGATTTTGAGGAAGCTTCTTTAATTCTGACTTTGTTGGCTTCCTTGAGCTAGGTTGTTGCATAAATTCTGCAGGTTGATCTTCCAGTGGAGCGTTGGGGTGTTGTGTTTCAGTTGAGAGCATGTGGCTCGTAAGAATTCCTGCTTCTTCTTCTGTCCACAAAGATGATTCTTGAGCTTCAAGAGATACTTCCAGAGAGTTTGATATGTGAATAACTGATGCTACCTTCTGTACAAGGGAATCCAGTTGCTCAGGCTGAAGACAGTGTGGTCTTCCATGTCTGGGCAATTAATAAGGTGATTTAGTCAAAATTCAACCGTGTCATCACCTATTTGAAAGGTAAGGCGACCTTGTTTAACGTCAATCACTGCTCCGGCAGTGGCTTAGAAGGGTCTCCCTAACAAAATGGGAGTTTGATTATCTTCATCCATGTCTAGAACCACAAAGTCAGCTGGTATGTAGAAATTGCCCACTTTGATGGGTATGTCCTCTAGGATTCCCTTCGGGATTTTTATAGATCTGTCTGCCAATTGGAGGGACATATTTGTGGGCTTAATGTCACCCATTTCAAGTTTCTTACACAATGACATAGGTATAACACTTACTGAGGCACCAAGATCACATAAGGCTCTTCGTATCTTTCGGTTTCCAATTTCGTAAGGTATGGAGAAGCTCCCTGGATCTTTCAGCTTCGGAGGCAATCTATTTTGAATTACCGCACTTGCCTCAGCAGTTAGCGCGATAGTTTCATTTTCTTGTATCCTCCTCTTCTTCGATAAGATGTCCTTCAAGAATTTGGCATATGCTGGCATCTCTTGAATAGCTTCCGCAAAAAGGTACATTGATATAGAGTTTCTTTAGGATCTCTACAAACTTGCCGAATTGTTGGTCCTGTCGAGACTTCTCGAGGGCTTTAGAAAATGGTATCCGCGAAGAATAGCTAGGCTGACCTTCAACAAGCTGTTGTTTGGATTTATTGGATCTATTCATTACATCCTCCGGTTGAACTGTCTGATTTTGGTCACCAACTTCCTCTGTTGCCTCTGTCGAGACCTCCGCTTTTGTTCTTTTTATGTTATCAGTTGTCTTTCCACTTCTTAAAGTCACAGCTTGAACTTGTTCTTTTGGATTCTTCTCTGGCTGTCCAGGTAAGATCCTTGGTTGTCTTGAAGATGACGCAGTTTGTTGAGCTATCTGAGTTTCCAACATCTTGTTATGAATGGAGAGACTTTCAATTTTCTCAAACATTTTCTGCATCAGAGTGTCCTATTTTGACATATATTTCTCCATCATTATTTCTAGCATGTTGGTAGAAGATGACCCTTGTTCTGTCGAGGAATTTTGTAGTGGTGCTCTCTAATTGAATCTGTTTTGCCAAATGGGAGCCTGATTTTATTGAGGATTATCTCTGTAGGAAAACTTTGGGTTGTTTCTCCATCCTGGATTGAAAGTGTTAGAGTATGGGTCATTATTCGATGGATAAGGGCCTATAACATTAGCTTGTTGTTAGTGTCCTTGTTATTTTAATAGCTCACAATGCACGAAAATGTGATCAGGTGAACCACATATTTCACAAGATCTTGCTATCATATTGACAGTTGGAGTAGCTTCATTGAGTCCCAGTCGACTAATTGCTTTTTGAACTAAAGACTCTACCTTGGAAGTAAAATCCTCACCGTCAAGTCGAGTTTGAGTTAATGCTGCGGACTCATTAGACCTTGAATGAGCCAAGAAATGTTGATTCCTAGCTATTTCTTCTATAAGTTGGTAGGCTTCATCTACATTTTTCTTTATGAACACACCATCTGCAGCATTGTCAAGCGCCATTTTTGAGGTGTAATTGAGTCCATTGTGGAAGGGCTAAACCAAAATCCATTTTCTTAACCCATGATTAGGGCACGACCTCAGCAATGTCTTGAACCTTTGACAGGCTTCATACAATGTTTCTTGGTCTTTTTGTACGAAACCAATGACTTGATTTCTGATTCTTATAGTTTTGCTGGGAGGGAAATATTCCGACAAAAATGCTTTTACTAGTTGCTCCCAGGTAGTTAATTCCCGGGGTTCCAATGATTGTAGCCATTGTTTGGCCTTACCCCTCAGCGAGAAAGAGAAGACCCTCAGTCTCAATGCTTCTAGCGATACCCCATTCAGCTTAGTTGCCTCACATATTTCCAGAAAATCTTTAAGGTGTTGATTTGGGTCTTCGTTTGGGGTTCCTCCAAATTGATTTTGTTGGATCGTAGAGATTAGAGATGATTTTAACTCGAAATTGGCTTGAATGGTAGGCTTCAGGATTGCAGACTCCAGCCCATCTGCTGTAGGAGTATAGAGTTCTTCTAATGATGGAACCGGTGATCGCGGTTGAATTGGCTCTTCTTGTTCAGCCATCATTTCGATCTCAGGATCAGAATTCTCCTCGCGATCTATAGATTGACTGCTGCTTGTACCTTCAAAAAGGGAAGTTCTATGCTTGTATTCACGCACCCTTCTCTTAAAAGTTCGATCTATTTCAGGGTCTAATTCAAGTAATTGACTGCGAACATTTCTGGGCATATACTAATCCTGAAATCAAATGAGAAAATATAGTCAGCCATGAATAGCACTTAAACAAACTAAGTAAAGATATAAACGAAAAGTAAATAATCAATCTGAAATCCCTGGCAACGGCGCCAAAAACTTGACGTGAACTTATCGTAGTTGTGAAGTTGCAGATTTTCACATAGAAAAAAAAATTCTAGCCACGTTTTAAATTTTACTCAAGAGTTCACGGAACTGCAAGTGTACAGGTCGAGTAGAAACCCTGAGTGTCGTAACCCCGTTGATTTAAATTAATTACTTGGTTCACTTATATCCAAAAAAACTGACACAAAATTATAAAAGAATAAAGCATAAAGGTAAATGAGTATGGATTTAGAATAATAAAGGAATGCAAGAAAGGAATTAAGCAATTGAAGGAAGAGATTCCCTCGGAATGAACTAGCTGATGCTATGACAATAACCGTATCTGATTTACTAAGTTTTAGATTTCCTTCTATTCTATCGATATATATATAGAGATCAGGGATAGCAGGGGTCTCAACTGTTAAATTAAGACTTCCGATTAATATGACTCTCGTCTTTAATCAGAATGAATTTAATCTCTCGATCTTTTGTAATTAATGCTCTTAATCTTAATCAAACGATAAAAAATATAGAATTTGCTCCTCGCACGATTGTAAGGATTCTCATCTCTTCACAATCGGGATAGTAGATCTCTCGATCCTTTTGATAAATGCAAATCAGCAGCTTACGAAAAACACAACAATTAATGCAACCAAATTCCCCTCTCGAGTGAAATTAGTTTAAACCAAAACAATCGATCTCTCGATCCAATTAAAATCAGTTAGAAATTCTTACGGCCATCCATCACGTAAACAAGGAGTGAGGAATCAAAACAATAGTATCAGGAAATCAGAATAATAGTAAGCATCAACAAAGTTTCATTCCGCGGGAATCAAAAGATCTCTTTAGTTCTGCATCTCTTTTTTCTCCTTTTCCTCCTCCCTTCTTCTTCCTGGTGTTCTCTTTTTTCTCGTGTTCTCCCCCCTTCTTTTTTTTCTTCTTTTCCTCCTCTCTTATGTTTCAACCCTGTTCAAAATTCAAATTTTGAAAAGTGGTTAGTCCCCTCTTTTACTCGTTCAACTCTTTTACTAAAAATTGATCAAAAACATTTAAAATACATCCGACTTTTATGTAAAATTGTGAATTTAATTGTAGAAATTATAAGTACAAAAGGAGGTGATCAAAGGGTTAGAAAGTACCTCATCGTCGTGTGCTATCAAACATATGTATGCTTCATCACTAGAAGAGCTTGATGAACTACTTGTTTCACTAGACTCTTCATATTTTTTCTTTTTACCTTTTCGGGATTTTTCTTCTTTCTGGTGCTTGTATGATTTTCTTGTTGGCTTCTCGTTGTTGTCTTTCTTCTTAACCAACTTGAGATACTTATCCAATTTTCTTGTGTAGAGTGCGAGTTCCTTTTCATCCACTTCCTCTTCGCTTGAGTCTTCTTCTATTGTATTTGTCTTCAATGCCAGTGTTTTCTTCTTGATCTTCTTGGATTGAGATCTCATAGGTTAGAAGTGAACCAATAAGATCATCAAAATCTAATTTGTTCAAATCATTTTCTTCGATTACGGTCCTCTTCGTATGCCATTTGGAGGAGAGAAACCTAAGAATCTTTTTTCACTTTTTGGCGGTTAGATCTTGGCTCGCCCAAAGAGGCTAAGCCATTCAAAATATTATTAAACCGAGCTACCATATCATTTATGGATTCTTTTTCATGCATTTTGAAAGAATCGTATTGATGGTTTAAAATATTCAATCTAGATTCTTTAACCTTGTCAATTCCTTCATAAGTGGTGATGAGCTTCTCCCAAATCTTGGTTGAAGATTCACAACTTGAAATCCAATTAAACTCCGTCGAATCCAAAGCACAATAAAATATATTTTTCGCTTTCCAATCAAGTTTTGAAAAAATCTTTTCTTTTTCTTTAGAATCAGTAGGCAACTATTCATGAACATAAAAAACTTTTTCAACTATTTCCCACATGTTGATATTAATAGAACAAATATATGCTTGAATTCTAATTTACCAATATGCAAAATTTGATGCATTTAAAAGGGGAGGACGACTAATAGATTGTCAATCGGTAAAACCAAATCCGCTTGATGCCATGGCTCTTGAAGATTATTAAATCTTAAAACAAGATGATTGAATCTTAAAATGATTAGATCTAAGGACAATTAGATATGAAAATAAGATGATTCAAAAAATCAAAATAAGAGCAACCCGCTCTGATACCAATTATAGGATCCCAAGGGGCACCAAGAGGGGGTGAATTGGTGTTCAATTGAAAATATCAATTTCACAAAAAACCATCGCGAAAGCACAAAACCGATTCTTAAATTCTTTATAATTCAGATCATAAATTCAATATGAATGGGGGGAGAGAGAGAGAAAATCAAATTCAAATGGGCACGGTGGTTTGTTGACGAGGTTCGGCCACACCTTGGCCTACGTCCCCGCTCCGACTTCTCGATCTCGAGACCGCCAGAGATTCCACTAGCACTTTCTTTGTTCCAAATGGAGCAAGGAAGAAAGCCCTTTACACCACCGTCTTTTTCTCCACTTCGAGAGGCAAGGCAACCTCTCCTCCTAGGAAGCTAATATATTTCTCTCGCTCAAGAGGTAAGATTTTGAACCTCTTTTACACAAGAGCTATCTCTAATTTTTCTAAACAAAAGTGTTTCTCTCTTTTACAAAGCTAAGCTCACAAAAGAAGAAGAGAGAAAGAATGAGAAAGATATAAAGTGAAAACTTCAAGAAATGATTCTCTTTGACAACTTGAAGTTTTTCTTCAATGAGTGAATGGATGCTTTTGCCTCTGGCTTTGGCACTCCTTTTATAGCCTTCAATGTGTGAAAAATTCGTCCAGAAATCATTCCACAAATTTCTCCTTCAAATTTGACCGTTACTGTTCATTTGACTCGGAGGCCGGTCGACCAAAATTCTGGACCGGTCGACCGGTCTATGTGACCATTGCGCCATTTCTCCAGTTACCGCAGCTGGTCAGTCGATCGGACTATCGACCGGTGTCTCGACCGGTACAATCTCGCAGTTTTGATTTATAGCCGTTGAGCTGATCGGTCGAACGGTGCTTCAACAGGATTGTCGACCGGTACAGTCTCGACGTCGTCCGGAGTAGGCCTCAGTAGTTATCGGTCGATCGACATCTTCTATTCGGTCGACCGGTACGTCTCGACCGGCCTTCTTTGCGTAGATCGGCAGGTTGACCGACCTGCATTATTTTGATCATAACTTTCTGCACGGTTATCCAAATTAGATGATTTTGGAGTCTATGGAAAGCTAACAGAATTCTCTGCAACTTTGCTGAATATTCATCCAAAATCTAATCATTTCATAGTCAATTATGTAATCAAAGTTTGTGCATAAAGTTATCTCTTTTTCTTGGACTTTTTCAGCATTTTAATCTTTTGAGGTTTGTTTCACCAAAATATAATTTCATATGTCATTGAAACTTTGACCCAACAATCTCCCATTTTTTTATGAAGACAAACCGAGAAATATGAAAAATATATAAATTACGAAAAAGTTGTAAAATTCTTGTACAAGCAATTTTACTCCCCCTAACACGTAGCTTTCCTTACAATGGTAGATATTCACATAAATATTAGCTGTAAGGTAATTTCCATACAAAGCGATATTCATGTCATATTTCTCCTATACTTCTCCCCATTTTGTTTCATAAAAAAAGAATAGTTTATATATGAAGCATATAAGAAATCATATGTAACTCCCCCTTAGTAAAAAATTATTTATCCCCATTTTTGTCATATAATAGATATGTAGAGTAATCTAGAGTATTGCAAGTTTTTGAAAGATAACTCCAACTAAATTTATGGCTCTTTTATAATGAAAATCAATTTATGAAAGCCAAAACAAAAATGTATTAAGAATCAAAATATGGCATGAAACTCTGATCCAAAATGATGCCTATGATATGTCAAACTAAAGTTTAATCATGCTCCCCCCTATTACTATTACAAATTTTCATTTATATGTTCCTCCTTTTTAAAAAAATTTGTAGTTTTGAATTTTTGAGTGACATAAAAAATAGATAATACTTTTACCATAACCTTTCTGCCCTCACATCTCCAACTCCATATGTTATTTGCATGTGAGTCACACCTGAAAAGAAATCAAGTAATTTTTTGTACCCAAATTTTCTTGGGTCCGATTTTGTTAGATAGTGTTCCTTTCGGAACTCAAATCATGCCATGTTGTAATGATTTTATTATTTTACATTGATATGCATAATGGCCATGAAATCCGCATGTAAAACATTTGAGATGTGATTTTCTATGTTTGGATTTCCAATAAAAATTTTCATGTCCAAAATGATTCCTAAGATTATTTGCCGTTACATGAGAAATAGTCTTATTTTGTGAGTTCTTCAAAAGGTCATTTTTCTTCTTTACCTTGTCTAAAGAACATGCTAGTTTTACAATTTCACATGCATGTGTAATTTCTAAAGTTTCAATTTCATTTTTGAAATTTTCATTTTCCATAAGACATATATCCTTTTCTTCTTTTAATTTTTCAATCTCATGTATTAACTTCTCATTTTCTTCTTTAAGTGAGAAATATCTTTTTATAAGAGATGAGAGTTCTTTATTCACATCTAAAGAAAAAGCTTCTTCGGAAGAGTTCGATGAGTCATAATTTGAATTTGAAGGGTTAGAAAGTGCCTCAACGTCGTGTGCCATCAAGCATATGTATGTTTCATCACTAGAAGAGCTTGATGAACTACTTGTTTCACTAGACTCTTCATATTTTTTCTTTTTACCTTTCCGGGATTTTTCTTCTTTGTGGTGTTTGTATGATTTTCTTGTTGGCTTCTCGTTATTGTCTTTCTTCTTAACCAACTTGAGATACTTATCCAATTTTCTTGTGTAGAGTGCGAGTTTCTTTTCATCCACTTCCTCTTCGCTTGAGTCTTCTTCTATGGTATTTGCCTTCAATGCCAGTGTTTTCTTCTTGGGGGTTTTTTCTTCTTGATCTTCTTGGATTGAGATCTCATAGGTTAGAAGTGAACCAATAAGATCATCAAAATCCAATTTGTTCAAATCATTTTCTTCGATTACGGTCCTCTTCATATGCCATTTGGAGGAGAGAGACCTGAGAATCTTTTTCACTTTTTCGGGGTTAGATCTTGGCTCTCCCAAAGAGGCTAAGCCATTCAAAATATCATTAAACCGAGCTACCATATCATTTCTGGATTCATTTTCATGCATTTTGAAAGAATCATATTAATGGTTTAAAAAAATTCAATCTAGATTCTTTAACCTTGTCGTTCCTTCATAAGTGGTGATGAGCTTCTCCCAAATTTTGGTTGAAGATTCACAACTTGAAATCCGATTAAACTCCGTCGAATCCAAAGCACAATAAAATATACTTTTTGCTTTTCAATCAAATTTTGAAAAAATCTTTTCTTTTTCTTTAGAATTAGTAGGCAACTTTTCATGAACATAAAAAACTTTTTAAACTATTTCCCACATGTCGATATTAATAGAATAAATATATGCTTGATTCTAATTTTCTAATATGCAAAATTTGATGCATTTAAAAGGGGAGGACGACTAATAGATTGTCCTTCGATAAAACCAAATCCGCTTGATGCCATGGCTCTTGAAGATTGTTAGATCTTAAAACAAGATGATTGAATCTTAAAATGATTAGATCGAAGGACAATTAGATTAGAAAATAAGATGATTCAAAAAATCAAAATAAGAGCATCCCGCTCTGATACCAATTGTAGGATCCCAAGAGGCACCAAGAGGGGGGGTGAATTGGAGTTCAATTAAAAATATCAATTTCACAAAAAACCGTCGTGGAAGCACAAAACTGATTCTTAAATCCTTTATAATTCAGATAATAAATTCAATATGAATGGGGGAGAGAGAGAGAGAAAATCAAACTCAAATGGGCACGGTGGTTTGTTGACGAGGTTCGGCCATACCTTGGCCTACGTTCCCGCTCTGACTTCTCGACCTCGAGACCGTCGGAGATTCCACTAGCACTTCCTTTGTTTCAAATGGGGCAAGGAAGAAAGCCCTTTACACCACCGCCTTTTTTTCCACTTCGAAAGGCAAGGCAACCTCTCTTTCTAGGAAGCTAATATATTTCTCTCGCTCAAGAGGTAAGATTTTGAACCTCTTTTACACAGGAGCTCTCTCTAATTTTTCTAAACAAAGGTGTTTATCTCTTTTACAAAGCTAAGCTCACAAAAGAAGAAGAGAGAAAGAATGAGAAAGCTATAAAGTGAAAATTTCAAGAAATGATTCTCTTTGACAACTTGAAATTTTTCTTCAATGAGTGAATGGGTGCTTTTGCCTCTGGCTTTGGCACTCCTTTTATAGCCTTCAATGTATGGAAAATTCGTCCAGAAATCATTCCACAAATTTCTCCTTCAAATTTGACCATTACTGTTCATTTGACTCGAAGGCCGGTCGACCAAAATTCTAGACCGATCGACCGGTCTATGTGACCGTTGCGCCATTTCGCCAGTTACCGCAGTTGGTCGGTCGACCGGACTATCGACCGGTATCTCGACCGGTACAATCTCGCAGTTTTGATTTATAGCGGTTGAGCTGATCGATCGATCGGTGCTTCGACAGGATTGTTGACCGGTACAGTCTCGATGTCGTCCAGAGTAGGCCTCAGTAGTTATCGGTCGATCGACATCTTCTATTCGGTCGACCGGTACGTCTCGACCGGCCTTCTTTGCGTCGATCGGCAGGTTGACCGACCTGCACTATTTTGATCATAACTTTCTGCACGATTATCCAAATTAGATGATTTTAGAGTCTATGGAAAGCTAATAGAATTCTCTGCAACTTTGTTGAATATTCATCCAAAATCTAATCATTTCATAGTCAATTATGTAATCAAAGTTTGTGCATAAAGTTATCTCTTTTTCTTGAACTTTTTCAACATTTTAATCTTTTGAGATTTGTTTCATCAAAATATAATTTCATATGTCATTGAAACTTTGACCCAACAATCTCCCCTTTTTGATGAAGACAAACCGAGAAATACGAAAAATATATAAATTGCGAAAAAGTTGTAAAATTCTTGTACAAGCAATTTTACTCCCCCTAACACGTAGCTTTTCTTACAATGGTAGATATTCACATAAATATTAGTTGTAAGGTAATTTTCATACAAAGTGATATTCATGTCATATTTCTCCTATACTTCTCCCCCTTTTATTTCATAAAAAAGAATAGTTTATATATGAAGCATATAAGAAATCATATGTAACTCCCCATTAGTAAAAAATTATTCTTCCCCATTTTTGTCATATAATAGATATGTAGAGTAATGTAGAGTATTGCATGTTTTGAAAGATAACTCCCCCTAAATTTATGGCTATTTTATAATGAAAACTAATTTATGAAAGCCAAAACAAAAATGTATTAAGAATCAAAATACTTTATTCTTTACTATGCCATACTTTACTTTACAATGTTCTCTGCTTTTCTTTACAGCACTCTGCTTTACATTACTTTACTGTGGGTTACACTACGTCTTTTACATTACTATAATATCCTTAAAGTTAGTTGTCCTAAGCGAGCTCGACTTTATTAATTTGGATGCTAGAGGTGTCTCTCTGAATCTCTGAAGCCAGTAACCCATAAAGGGAAAAAGGGGTGGGTGTTACAACCTCACCCAATTCGGAATGCAGGTGGGAGAGAACCTACACCTAGGAACAGTGGTCAATTAAAAAACCTGTAGGTTCACTATCTCCTCAGCTAGCTATCTGTCCCTCTGGCACAATACAATAATCTCTGAGAAAAGAGTGTGACCATAGCATCATCCTTCATTCGAGATACAGGTGGGAGAAGATCTAAAATCTCAGGAATAGTGGTCATTGAAGATCAGTAGCTTCGCTGTCTCCTCAGCTAACTACATATTCCTCCTTTGCTTTAACTCTGATCTTTGCTTTAAACTTTGGGAGCGGCACATAGCAATCTCATATCTTTACCTTTACTTTGTTTATCTTTGGTTATCATGAAATTTATGACTCAGGACCCAACTGGGCGTTAATCTTTATACAATAAGACTCAACCATCATAGGTGAACTGGTTAGTGTCTCATATTAGGATTTAAGGTTAGAATTGAATCTTTGTTTAAATCGATCGACCGTTTCTGGAATCGGTCGACCGTTTCTCTGGGTTCGATCGAGTCGATCTGGACTTGAACCGGTCGACCGTTCACTATGAGACCGGTCGATCGTTCTAACATACCGGTCGACCGGTCCTCTTGGATCAATCAACCTTCGGGTGTAAGTGAATCAGTCGACCGTACATGTGAGTCGGTCGACCGGTCACTCAACTGGATCGGTCGATCGATAGCAGGGTTCTTACTAAACGCGCACTGGTAGCAGGGCTTTTTGCTCACGGGTATTCGATTCTCCTGCAATGAGATTTAACAGGTGAGAATGCTAATTGATGGGGGATGGAGGGCACAGAGTTTGGAGAACGCTGCACATGACTGACATATTGCTTAAAGTTTTCCTTGCTACATTTCTTTCAAGTTGTAATTTATTTAGAGACATCGTGTTATTCCGCTCATCGAACTTCTCTTTCGCATATTGAACTTAATGCATTTTCGTACTTTGTTATAAACTATGTTAACTACTTTTCGCCTCGATGTTTAATGTTTGAACTTCCACATATTAGACTATATAAATTATTAAATATTTCTTGACATTTCACGGTTTGAACTTTCGCATTAAAGTTTTTTATTATATTTTCTAATTATATTAATGTCACGTATGCCATTTTATTGAATGATCATGATCAATAGTGTAGTAGATAGTGTAGTGTTCTCGGAGTCAACCAGACTGCCTCAGGAGGAGCAATTTTGGAGGTGTTACATCAATCATGTGAGCTCCTTTCATTGATTGTTACTTTCCTAAGTTTCCTTCAATTTTTCCCTAACTATTCGACGTGAAAGATCAACATCCTACTCTCTATAATATTCTCAAAAAAAAAAAAAATGAAAGAAAAAAAAATAAGATAAATAAGAAAGAGATCTCTAACCATTTAAGGTCAACTTATGAAGCCCAAGTCCATAACCCAACTACTAACACTATAAAATATGCCCTAACTGAGCCGACAACTCACGTAATCACCCCTCCAACCCCCCATTCGACCATCGCCCTTAGCTACAGTAACTCGATTACTGTAGCTACAGGAGCCGGCCACCCCACCCCACTCTCCACATTAATCCACCACCCAAGACCCTCCATCAAGTGACAGAAGTCTCCATCTCTCCATCACTCCTCATCTCGGCAGAAGCATCTAAGTCACCTCCAACTCATCCACTCCCTCTCTCATACTCTCTCCACTCACATCAAGTGGCAGCAGCATCACACGAGCTACTCACCTAACCAGCGTCATCTTACTCCTCTCATCTCTTTCTTCCACATCCAGCAGCAAAAATCCAAGCAAACAGGAGCTGTGAAGTGACAAGAGCTCACTTCCTCTCTCCCTTGCACTCGTTCAGCGGCAGCAACAAAGAGGAGCCCCACAAAGAGGCTAGAGAAGAAGAAGAGAAAAAAAGTGAAAAAAGAATTAAGATTAATAGAATTTTAATTTAAATTTTAAAGTTATTTTAGAGGAGATTCAAACTCTTTAATCATTTCTTAATGATATTTGAATGTATGGATTAGGACATGAAAAATAAATTATTTATTTTTTAGTGAATGATGAGGGAATGTGCATGATTATTTTGTATTATTATATGATTTAACTAAAAGTTACTATTACATTGCTAATCTTACTTAGAATCATGATGTTTTTCTTTTATTATGATCTAGATATGATGAAATTATTTATTGCCATAAATAAATATGTTTAGTAGTTTTAATGTTTTAATGTAAGTACATATGTGTATTATGTTTATTATGATGAGATATTAGATTGCTAATCCTATATGAGTAATGTAAAGTTCCTATTGTTCATGCTTGGTTGAATGTGCATCTCAAATGTGCTTATATATATGTGTAAATGAGGAAAAATATGAAGGAAAATAGGGGAGATGCCGGCACGGCCGTGACTTCCATTGTAATTCATGCCGTATTGAAACTGAGCCGAGTGAAGAATTGAGCTTTCTGTCACAATCGTGACCTTGTGGTCACATGACCTTGACACCCCAAGAACGACCATGCCTTAGAATATTTTATGATAGCAAAAAATGATCGCTCGGTAGGGGTGTTCACCGGATCGGGTCGACCCGGTGAACCCGACAATCCGACCTGACCCGACCTAGTTTGGGTCTGGTCGGTTCTTGGGAAATCCCAACACGAGTCGATCCGACCCGACCCGATGACCCAATTTTTATTATTATTTTTTAATTTTTTTTACTTTTTTAACTTATTTTTAGTCCTATAATTATTTTAAAATAAAAAAGTATTAAAATAAAATATTTTAATTATGAAAATAATGCTCAAATATTCAAAAAAGCATATTTTATATTTTATAATAATTATTAAAATTTTTATATTAAAATAAATATAAAAAAGTAAGACAAAAAATTTTAAAAAAAAGAAAAAAGGGTGGTCGGGTGACCCGACCACCCAACCCGACCCGAATTGTTCCGTTATTTGATGGAATGGAATAAATGTCGGGCCGGGTTGGATCGGATTTTTTGCCCCCAAGGGGTTGACCCGACCAGACCCGACCAAATTTGGTCGGGTCGAGTCGGATTTGTTCACGGGTCGGGTCCAACCCGACCCGTGAACACCCCTATCGCTCGGACACGGGCGTGCAGCTATGGTTGACCGATCGTGAATGACCAAAGAGACTGGCACGACCGTGTCATTATTGGGAACGACCTTGACCTGGTTATGTCGAGTAAAAACGGCTAAGGACCCAACCGTGACACACCTGGGCATGCCTGTGCCCATGTGTGGGTACGGTCGTGACCAGTCCATGACCCTTATGTATGTTTGAAATGTCCACACTTAGAATGATTTGAAGTGTGTATGACCTTAAATAGGTTTAAAATATGTAACATGCATTGAAGGATTGTATGTATTGATGAATGTAATTAAAAGACAAATTGATATGAAGGTGTCTTATTGTAATCGTAGAAGGGAAAATGAGTTCCACCCCCTAGTGGTGACATCTCTCAGGGGAAATGAGTCTACCCCCTAATGGTGGCATTTCTTAGGGGAATGAGTTTCACCCCCTAGTGGTGGCGTTTCCATAAGGCGAGACGGGAAATGAGTTCCACCCCCGAGTGGTGGCATTCCTAGGGAAACGAGTTTCACCCCCTAGTGGTGATGTTGCCATAAGTCGAGACGAGTTCCGCCCCCTAGTGGTGGCATCTCAATTGGACCTATGAGGATGGCCTAACTAGCCAAAGCCCACGAATTCAATATGGTCTTTTCAATCAACAAGATAAGAAATTACCTAAGTAAAGATGAAAGATGAATGATAAATAACTTGGGACATACATACAAAGATGATAAAGATGAAGTATGCACCTATGATGATGCAAATGAATGTCCACTTGTCACATCATGATATAATAAAGATGACAAAGTAAAGCGAGATAAGTTCATGACATGCATGAGTATAATGATGAGCTATGATATGCCTTACATAATGATATGATATGCTTTAGCATAGTATGAAAATGTTAAATGTTTATCTTATCTTGCTATAATGATTTTGCTCATATGTCATATAGTGTGCCATATGGTATGCATAAGTAGCTCATACCATGCATATAAGTTATGTCTCCATTATATTGCAATGCATATATCATGACGTATAGAAATTATGTTATAAGATCATAGCATGCATGGGCCTCAACATACTCTAACGAGAGAAATCTTCTGCACCACATGGATCCGTATGAATGAGGCTTAGGTTCGACGACGAGAGCCTCATGATGGAGATATTGCACATGGATGGGTCGGGCTATGACCCAAATTATCTTTTAGTCTTTTTATATTATGATGATGGACTCTTAATGAGTCAAGTATGTATAGCCTATGGGCATTTTGAGTCGTGTACTTTGTATGAAATCATTTATGTACCTTGAACCCACACTCCCATAATCCATCCTCTCTTCGGAAAATTCACTTCTTTATTCATTCATTTATTCACCTCAGCCCCTATCCCCGTTGGGGGTCCTGATCTCGATCAAATGCAACTTACTATTCTTTTACGGTTGAGGCGATCGGTAATGTGTTTTATGATGGGAGTAGGTCGGCCATGGAAAATTCTGGGGGGAGTTGAAAATAAGCATAGATTATGTTTTGAAAGTGACATCACCTAGGATTCGACAACTAAATTGGGGCCGGATTTTGGGAGCGTTACACTCTCAGCAAGAGTGCAGTGTTCTTTTTTCTTTCGAGTGTTAGGGTCATCAACTGTGGCACCAATCTTTGAATCCACTCAACCAAGTCTCTCTCTCTGTCTCTCTCTCTCTCTATATATATATAAGAAAAAATGAGCGTGTGAAGCGCTTTCCGTGTGAAGCGCGCGTGAAGCGGCTTTAGACATATTTTTCTTCATTTTTTTTCGATATCTTTCTTTACTAATAACTTAAATGATCATTCATGATAACAAAAAATAGTTTTATAATATTAGAAGACATATAAAATGCTTATATCCATTATGACGGATAATAATGTGCAAAAGTTCGTCAAAATTCAAAAATGATGAAAAAAAATTATTGTTAATTATTTGAATCATATATTTGTTATCCATAGTGACCCTCTAAACTATCAATGAAGAAAAATGTCGAAAAAAATAAACATAAGTATGTCTAAAGCCGCTTCACATGCGTTTCACACGGAATACGCTTCACACGCTCATTAAACCCATATATATATATGTATATATATATATATAAATATATATTCTCATCGGTTTGGCTGCCTCGAGTCTTTGATCCAGTTTTCTTCAACATATACATTTATATTTGAACTTCATTTTCATTATGTATATTTTGAAGGAAATTTTTTATGCATTTCTAGTTCAGCTTTCCTAACATTACGTATAATGTTTCCATGTGCTAGATTTCCGTCCACACATACACAATACAAGAAAAATCGCCCTTTCCTACAGTTACAATCTTAAAAAAATATGGAAAAACCATGGGAAATTGATGTTTCCGACGATAAAACTGATGTTTCCAACGATTATTCCGATGGGGAGGCAACCATCGAAAAATTGCTCATCGCAAAAAAATTTTGACAGTTCTGCCAGAGTGGTCCGAAGTTCCCGCGACTGAAATCATGGGAAATTGTTCTCATGGTTCAAGTGAAGTCGTGTGGAAGGTTCCCACGGCTTGGGTCGTAGGAAAATCCTTCCCACGGTTGGAGCCATGGAAACTTCCCACAACTGCAGCCATAGGAACTCTTCCCATCGATTTAGTCGTGTGAATTTCCCACAGTTAGAAACGCAGAAATGATTCTCATGACTGCAGCCGTGGGAAGGTGCCCATGGGTTAGGCCGTGGGAAGGTTCCAATGGGTTAGGCCGTGGGAAGCCATGGGAACTGCTTCCCACGGTTCTAGCCATAGGAAAATATTTCTACGGCTCCCGTCGTGGGAAGGTTCTGACAGCCTAGACCATGGGAAGCAATTTTCTTCCCACGGCTTCAACCGTCGGAATGGTTATTTCAATTTTTTTAAAAAATCTAGCCAGCAGTCGGAAGGGTCATCCGCCCGACCATTTTTGATCACTCAGTGAGTGGACGATTGATCACGCAGTGAGCGGACGGCCGATCATGCAACTCGGGGGCCTTCCCTAGTCAACAGGTTGAGATTTGACCGTTGGGGGGGGCCAGATCCGACTGAAGAAGCCCGACGGGCGGCCAGATCGGTCGTCTTTCAGCCATGGGAGATTAGATCTGGCCGAGAGAGGCATGATGAGGTCGTCGAGCGGCCAGATTCCGCCGCCCGCAACCGAAGCGATCGTGGGCAGACAGATCCGGCTGCCCACAGTCAGATCGATCGTCGAACAGCCAAATTCCACCCTCCGCAGTCGGATCAGCCGTTGGGAGGATAGATCCGGCCTCCGGCAGTAGGATTGGCCGTCGGGCGGACAAATTCGGCCGCACGCAGTAGGATTGGCCACGGAGCGGACAGATTAGGCCGTCGGGGCGTCAGATCCGGCCGTCAGGGCGTCAGATCCGACCGTCGGAGGCCAGATCCAACCGTCCGTAGTCAAATCCGATCGCCGCGCAGTCAAAGTCAGCCGCCTGACTGGCAATTCCGACCGATGAGTTGCCGATGACAAGAGGGAGAGGAAGCCACACCGGAAGAAGAATGCGTTGCCGGAGGAAGAAAGTGTCATCACTGGAGAGGATGCCACAACCGACATCGGAGCCTGAGCCTACACGAGGGAGAGGTCCGGATGGAAGTGATGAAGGGGAGATGTCCGGATGGAAGTGAGCGATCATGAAACGAGTAGGATCTGCTGGCTGGGTTGGTTATAAACAAAATGGAAGCGAGTGCCGTGCTGGAAGCCCACGCGGGAAATGAAAATGGAATTTCCCATGGATGTAGCCGTGGGAAAGTTTTCTTTGGCTCTAGCTGCGGGAACTTTCCACGGGTTGAGCCATGGGAAAGTTTCCTTCGGCTCCAGCCACGGGAACTTAACTTCCCACGATGCGACCATGGGAAATTTTCCTACGGCTCGAGCCGTGGGAAATACTATTTTTCATAAAAAAAAGAATCCAAAAATAAAAAAAGATACAAATTCAATTTTCAATCCGTTTTGAAATTCAATTTTCAATCCGAATAAAGAAACAAATTCATTAATCCAAGTATGATAACAGACATATAAATAAAATTAAGCGCAACAACTAATTTTCTTCTTCATCTTCGTCGTCATCATCTTGCTATTGGCCACACATGACCTCATGAGTTATTTTCCTCACATCTTTCCGTTGTCGCGCTTCAAAAGCTTGTTGTTGCGCTTCAAATTCTTAGCGAACCTCTTGATGGACTTCTTCGTTGACCTTCTGTTGGACTTCCGATAATCGTTGCTCCGACATGTCATTAAAGAATCATTGACGTCCTCATCGAAAACATCGGATAGTGATTTCTGCCCATATTCACTAACGGATGACCCGAGACTGTAGATCCGGCCCCTATTCACTCCAACATGGTCTGTCCATAATTGTCGACGAGTCAATGGTTTCGTCCCCCACCACCCACCACCCACCCACCCCCCAACCCCCCACCCCCCCTGTGCGTGACCTATGGACGATGCTCGAGTTCTTTTGCTTTGAAGGACTCCTGTAAGTTGACAAAGTGACATTACGAGACACAAATAACGAAAGTTACACTACGAAATTGACTAACTTACATATGTCTCCCGAGCATGCGATGAAAACCATTCCGAGTTCTTTTTCTGATGAGTTTTAAAAAAAAAAGATCTCATCTTCGGTAGGTATTTTACCCATCTCCTTTTCCTACATTTGAAATTAAGGTTAGCACATGATGCAATTAAGGATTCAGGAACAAGTGGAAAATTAAGTACCAGTCGCCTAACAATAGTTGACGTCGAAACACAACCACCCACATGCAGACATGCTCCCAGGTCGGACTCGCAATACATCTTCGCTTTTTGGCACTTAGATTTATATGTGTCATTGGACCACTTCACTAGTAGCTCTGCTATAGTCCGCCAATCCAATTGGGCCGCTCTCCTGCAGTCCGTGCGTCCGACAACATTGAAGACAAATGCCTGGAGCACCTAGAATTGGACGCCTTCCACATCTGCTCCGTGTACTCGGGATCCCACCATACGTCGGCTTCTAAATAAATAACATTGTCAATTAAATTGGCTTCGTGGAATATTACCTAAAATCCTCAAATAAATTGGCTTTTTGGAAAATTACTTGAAATTCTCGAAATAGCATTTGCCTAGTAGCATATATAATATCTCTCCAGGTGAGTCATGCTTCCGTATATCTTTGGCGAATGACTTTAGTGCATGTAGCTACAACAAATTTTGACGAGTAAAACCTAACAAATCAAGAGGCAGTAATATAATTTAAGATGTCGTCACAAATATTTCATATGAAGAAGTTCATATACAACAACTTTTGCATAACTTACCCGCAATTACCATCCGGTTGCAAATATTTCTAATATGAATTTTGCGACGGCATCACTGCAGTCCTCCGGCATTTGTGTCTCCATGTCCGGAATGTCGGGCACTAGTGTCTCCATGTCCTCCGTGATGTCATCGTCCGAAGGTGGGTCCGGTACTGGCGCAGCCTGGTGCTCTACAATATGAATCCATGTAGCCCTTGGCACAATGGGATGTTATCCACTTTCGGATCCTCTAGGAGTGACCTTCTCCTTCTCCTTCCCTTTACCTTTTCCTCGATCGAAACGAAACATCTACAAAATAGATAACATGTGCAAGGATATTAAAATTAAGTTGATTGCAGAAAAACAAAAATATGCATGTTGAGTACAAAAAAACCAATAAGTGCACAATATTAAAGGTCTGATCGCATCACATTAACCTAAAATCTGACATTGTCCCACATCGCATCTTCGGGAATTCATTCGTACGTGTAACTTTGCAACCAATTTCTAATATCGGGTGCACTTTTTTGGAAGAGAACAAATTTCAGAATATATTTCTAAGACATGCTAAATTTGTCTAGAAAAGTAAAGACACTCACGAGAAGGTAAAGAATACGAAGGTGCTTCACTCTCGTCACGCAATTGTCAGTCTGATGATTTTTGTGGAGACAACGTACATTTTATTTGCAAGAAATTGAAAATCATAAGTCATAACTAAAACAAATTCGAGAGTTACATGATTACATATAAGAGAAATTTGAAGAATGAGCCATCTAATTAATAATCTACTCTTCATTACCAGAATAATTACATGATTCCAATTCATCTTCATCTTGTGAAGACGACATACTTTTAGATTCCTCCTCAGTTTCGTCATCACTACTCGCTTCATCGATGCTTTCTTCATTGTCAACTTCATCGAACAAGTGTTGTTCATCCTGGAGATCTTCAACCACTTGTGTGTCTACAATTGGTCCGACCTGCGCCATTGTATCATTTTGGTATGCAACTTTGAACGCACCCTTCAACCTCAATCCGACTTCTTGCTTTCATTCTAATTATGATCCACCATTGGGCTTTATCTCTTGTCCCTTCTGGATAATTCATATAGTAGACTTGCCTTGTAGAAGACGGAATGATGAAAGGATCAAATCATTCATAACATCTACTATGTCGTACTTCAATGATTTTGAAGTCTTTGTGAACTCGTGTCCCCCTTTTTTGTGTTGGATCAAACCACATACACTCAAATAGCATATATCCATTTCCATAATAAACTATCTATGTGGAACCAAGACTAAGTTTTGAAACTAATCTTTTAGTCTTGTAATAATTCTCAAGTATCCGAGCCTCGGATGGTGTGACCTTTTTTAATATCTCCATAAATGCATCAAAGCAAGCATGTGAAATATTATGATCGGCCTTCAAATTTAGCATTCTAACTGCTAATGATAATTCGGAATGATTTTCACCATCAGGCCACAAGGGTTCACTCAAGGTAGCTAGTAAGTTGTAAAAATCAATGGCTTCGGAATGTGGTGACTCGTCCTCGTGCTCTTGTTGAAATTTGGTGCCGCCATATTCGATTGAAGCAGCATTGTAAATCAAATTTTGATATCTAGAAATAAAATCATCCTCGGTATTAGTGGCTACCTTTTGCCCAATATCTAGGTTCGATGGTGGTTCTATCTCACCAAGGTCACTCCAATACTAATAATTCAGTTTGAAATCCGTTCTATACAAATGAACTTTGACGATTTCCAAAGTTTGCAATTTTGTGCTTTGACATATTAAACATGGTCATCTTATAGTTCATTCTCGTTGAAACTGTGTAGTATGACAAGCTATTGTCGTGTAGTATTCAACACTATCTAAGAATTCTTTTGTCAACCCTACACGACCAGGATTTCTTCTATTGTACATCCATCGATGACGCTCCTAAAGGATACATGTTATATTAGTTCTATGTGAAATAAAAAGTGTTAAATGTTAATACATTACTTTAACGATGAATAAAAATGATCAATTAAATTAAGATGGAACCATCAACATAGAATATGAACCTGAGAAGATGCCTCTACGAAAAAATATGAACAATAAGTTTATATGAACTGCGATATGAACTCGGGCCATCCCAAGATGGTCCAGCGGCCTGGATTCGGACGTGAGTGCTCGGATCTCGACGTCAATGCACGGATCCAAGATGTCAATGGCCAGATACGGGCATCCTGGCACGAACGGCTCGGAACTAAGCATCAACGGCCTTAATTTGGTTGTTCACGCTCAAATCCGGTCGTGCAAGCCCGGATCTAGGCATGAATGGCTCGGATCCAGCCGTGCATGGCCAGTTCTGGGCGTGAACGGCCCGGGTCCGGCTGCTCATGCCCGGATTGGGCCGTGCATGGCCGGATCCACCCGCCAATGGCCGAATCCATTGATGGCCAGCAGGCCGTCAACAGCCGCACGACCGTTCACTGATAGAATCTGGCCGTTCATGGCCATTGGGGCTGTGAATGGCCTATTGGCTTCCATGCACGTCGGCTGCTGCAGGGCGGCGAGTGGCCGATCAGGCTTGGAGTGGCCGGCGATAGCCACAGCAAGCCAGATTGGGCTCGCAGCATCCGGCGACAGCCGCAGCAACCCCATTGGAGCCACAGCAACCCCATTGGAGCCACAGCGGCCGTTGACGGCCGGAGCAAGCGATGTCAGCCTCGCAGCGGCCGACGACTTGCTTGGAAAGCCACCGGGGTTGATAGGGGTGGGAAGACAAAAGTCGATGATCGATGGAAAGCTGCGGCCATACCGTAGAGAGCTTCGCCGGAGCGAAAAACCGGGTTCGTTGGATCGGGAGAGGACCGTCGGAGGTCTACGCGTGAGGGGATCGCCAGACTAGGAGGTGGCAGTGGCAGCGGCAATGCATCGTTCATTGCAACGTGAGCACTGGACTGTGCGGGAAGATGGCTGGAGCATGTGCGTGAGGGGAACAAGTGAGCGCCGGACTCGACTGATTGGAGGAAGTGGCGAAGAAGCGGTCTGGGGAAGAGGGGCTGGGTTATATGTAAGGGTGGAAGAGCGATGGATGTAGCCATCAGAATCTTTTAATTTTTTATCCGTTGCTGGTTATATTAAATTATGTTTTCAAATTCCCATGGCTCGAGCCGTGGGAATCTATTGAGTGAGGTTCCAACGGCTAGAGCCATGGGAACCTATTCAGTGAGGTTCCCACGGCTAGAGCCATGGGAACCTATTCAGTGAGGTTCCCATGGCTAGAGATGTGGGAAACCCCACAAAATATTTACCCCCCTCCCCTTAAAAAAATTGATTCCAATCCATCATAAAATATATATATTTTTAGGTTTCCCACGGCTATACCCGTGGGAAACAGTGTAAGTATTTACTTCCTATGGCTCGAGCCGTGAGAAACAAATGCGCCTGAAGTTCTGAAGGATAGCTTCAACTGTCGAAAAAGTCGTTGGAACTTGCAGCAGATGTGAGACCGTCAGAAAAATGCATTTTTCTTGTAGTGAGAACTTATGTTTAGTTTAATTGTAGTGAAAAGAATGTTGACATTCTAAGCATATACCTATCTTAGGTATTTGGTACGATAAGAACTCATTATTCAAATTATATGCATATATATAGCTTTTTACGTGATTCTGTTATGTGACTATCAAGAAGAAAATTTTATTACTTTGTCCACCATGAAAGTCTAATATATCGATGACGTCGAATGTTCTTTATGTACAAATACTTTGGATTAGGAAAGAATTGTTGGATTATGGAATGAAAAAGAACTTGGTATAAAACTTTAGGATAAACCATATTGATTTGAGAAACTATTTTGTATGAGAATATCCCTTGATCTATGTAGTAGTAATTGTCTTTGCGCCTAGATCTTAGGGATTCAATCCACTTGCATATTCACTTGTTGCTGGAAATTTGTTAACTTTTCTTTCTTAGAATAATCATATTTCAAGAACTCAAACATAAATTCAAATATCATAATGATG
Source organism: Pontederia crassipes (assembly GCA_030549335.1). Lineage (NCBI taxonomy): Eukaryota > Viridiplantae > Streptophyta > Magnoliopsida > Commelinales > Pontederiaceae > Pontederia > Pontederia crassipes. The sequence continues at coordinate 35,806,396 of CM060186.1, read as the reverse complement.
ACATCAATGGCATGGATATGTAAAGTCATATGACCCACAATAAAAAAAACATACTCAAGTTTACTCTTTGTTGTTCCATTAGCCCTCGCATCAACTTAAGAGAAGATAGTTATCCATATCTTTTTATAGCAATCAGGTATCTATGGATAACATTCATCGTGCATTTATACAATGCTTGCGATCATAAGGCTCAAATTCGTAGACCTCTAAGGCCACATAAGCATCAATTTGACACGCCTCATGAGGAATATATGGCTCTATTGTCTTTGCAACTTGAAAGATCTCTTGAGGGACATATGGCTCTACATCTTGAGAGACCTCCTAGTGTACATTTGACTCTACAAGTTGAGAGATCTCTCAGGAATACATGGTTCTACAACATGAGATATGCCTTAAGGGATATATGGTTCTATAACTTGAGAGATTTCTTGAGGGATATATGGCTCTATAAATTGGGAGATTTCTTGAAGGATATATGGCTCTATAAATTTGGGCATCTCTTGAGGGATACACTACAAGAAAATTGCATTTTTCTAGCGGGAATTTTCGACGGTCGTAAATCTGCTGGAAGTTCCAACGACTTTTCCGATGGTTGAAGCCATCCTTCAGAAGTTCAGGCGCATATCTTTCCCACGGCTCCAACTGTGGGAACTTCCCGCGGTTATAGCCGTGGGAAAATACTTATGTTGTTTCCCATGGCGGTAACTATGGGAAACATTAAAATAATAGTTTCCCGGCAAAGGAATGGAATAAATTATTTTTTGGGGGGTTATATATTTTTTGGGTTTTCCATGGCTCTAGCCGTGGGAACCACACATTTCGTATTCTCACGGCTCGAGCCATGGGAATATGAAAATATATTTTAATAGCATCAGCAACGGACAAAAAGATTAAAATATTCCAATGGTTGAAAGTTCGTTGCATCTCCACCTTTATATATAACCCAGTCCCTCTTTCCCCGACTGCTGGGCTCTTCCCCAGCCGATCTTCTCTGGCGCTGAGCTCTTCCCCTCCCGCGCACGCTCTGGTCATCTTCCCATGGCCGATCCAGCCATCTCCCCGCATGCCAGCACGAGCTGCGAGGAACGACCAGTCGCCGCTGCCACCTCCTGATCCAGTGATCGTAGAAGGAACCTCACGCGCAGTCCTCCGGTGGAACTTTCCCCATCCGACGATCCCTCAGTCGACGCTCCGGCAAAGAAACCCACGGTACGGCTGCCGCCTCCATCGTGGAAAGGTTGTTTCCTCTTCTCCCCTGTCGCCGAACTTGTGGGCGGCCGCTGTGTTTCGCGATTACCTATCGTCAACTGCCATGGCCGTCGTGAAGTGCTGCGCAGGCCACAGGCGAATCCGATCATGCATGGCCCGATCTGGCTGCACACGGCCAGATTCGATCATCGACGGCCGGATGGGGGCCGTCCATGCCCGGGACGGGCCATGCACGGTGGATCACATCTGGTCATGACCGGATCTGGTACGTGCACGGCCGAATCTGGCCATGAACAGTCGGATCCGGCCGTGCATGGCCGGTTCTGGGCTGTGGACGGCCCGATCCGGCCATCACGACCGGATCCGACCATGCATGGTCGAGTCCAGGCCGTGGATGATCGGATCTGACCGTGCACGGCTGGATCGCCTAATCCGGTGGGGTCTTGGCCGTGGGCGGCCTGATCTGGCCATGACGACCGGGTCCTGGCCGTGGATAGCCGGATCCAGCTATGATGGATGGGTACTGGCCATGAATGACCGGATCCGGTCATGCATGGCCGGGTCCGAGCCATGTCGTGGATCGCCCGATCCGGCCATGCATGACCAGGTCCAGGCCGTGCACGACCAAATCCGCTTGGTTCGCGGTACCATTTACGGCCGGACATGAGCCGTTGACATCCGAATCTGGGGCGAAGAAGGCTGTAACGGTCGGATTCCTGCTGTTGATGCCTCATTCCAAGCTGTTTGCACCAGGATGTCTGAATTCGGCCGTTGACATCTCAGTTCCGGCCGAACATTCAAGGATCCGAAATGCCGGATGATCTTAGGATCGGCCGAGTTCATATTATTGTTCATATAATACGGCTCATAATATTGATATTCTCATCTTTATTTAATTTATCTTTTTTAGTTATCTTAATTTAACACTTTTTATTTGACATAGAAGTTATACAAAATATATCCTTCGGAGCATCGTCATTGGATTACAATAGAACAAATCTTGGTCGTGTAGGGTTGACACATGAATTCGTAGATGGTGTTGAATACTACATGACAATAGCTTGTCAAACTACACAGTTTCAACGAGAAGAAACTATAAGATGACCTTGTTTAAAATGTCAAAGCACAAAACTGCAAAATTTTGAGACTGTCAAAGTTCATTGTATAGGAAGGCTTTCAAACTCAATTATTGGTATTGGACTGATCGTGGTGAGATAGAACCGTCGTCTCACTTAGATATTGCACAAGACGTTTTCAATAATATCGAGGATGATTATATTTCTAGATATCAATATTTGATTTATGATGTCACCACAACCAATTATGGCGACATTAGATTTCAACAAGATTGTGAGGTTAATTTTTTTAACTTACTAGCAACCTCGAGTGAACCCTTGTGGCCTGGTTGTGAAAATCATTCTGAATTATCACTAGTTGTTAGAATGTTAAATTTGAAGGCCGACCATAATATTTTACATGCTTGCTTTGATGCATTTATGGAGATATTAAAAGAGGTTATACCATCCGGGGCTCGAATACCTGACAATTATTATAGGACCAAAAGATTAGTTTCAAACTTGGTCTTGGCTCTACCAAGATAGCTTATTGTCGAAATGGATGTATGCTATTTTACGGTGATGACATAACCCTAAGGGAGTGCAATTTTTGTGGTGCTGAGTGATACAAATCGAACACGAAGAACGAGGTTCCGATTAAGACAATGCACTACTTGCCTCTTATTCCAAGACTTAAAATATTAAACTCATTTGTAGAATTCGCGTCACAAATGAAATGGCATGCACTACATAGTATAGCTGAAGGTGCCATGCTCCACCCATTTGATGGTGAGGTGTGAAAACACTTTGATCGTATGCATCTAGAATTTGTTCATGATGAAAGAAATATAAGATTGGGTTTACACCGAATGGCCTGACCACAACTCCTTATTATTGTTGGCCGGTCATAGTTACATCATATAACTTGCCTCCTGGAGTGCGTATGTTTGCTCAGTACATGTTTTTGACCTGCATTATTCCTAGTCCACATAATCCTAAGCATAAGATAGATGTGTACTTACAGCCTCTGATCGACGAACTGAAAGAGTTATGGACGGATGTCATAGCTTATGATGTCTCGACCTAGCAGAATTTCACTCTGAAAGCTGCCCTACTTTGAACAGTCAATGATTTCCCGGCATATGGGATGTTAAGTGATTGAATGACTGCGGGTAAGTTAGGGTGTCCGTATTGCATGGATAATACAAGTGCTTTTACTTTGAAGAATGTGGTAAAAATTGTTGGTTTGATTGTGATCGACAATTTCTACCTGAAAATCATCCATTTCAAAGTAATAAAACTGCCTTTCGGAGGGGAACAACAATGCATGATGTGCCTCCTGTCAGATTATCGGAAGAAGAATTATCTGATATCATCGGTTGTCTATGTAAGATTATTGACAATCCAACTGTGAAATACACCTGTTATGGTGTTTCTCACAATTGGACGAAGCGTGGTATCTTCTATGATCGACCATATTGGAAGGATAATTTGATCTAACATAATCTTGATGTCATGCACATTGAAAAAAATGTATTTGATAATGTCCTTCACACTATTATGGACATCAAAGCAAAGACAAAAGATAATATTAAAGCAAGGATGGATTTGAAAGAATATTGTCGACGTCCCGAGTTACACCTTGTTACCTCGGCCAACAGTAGATTATCCAAACTCAAATTTTGCTACACACTTATGAAAGATAAAAAGATGCAGGTGCTTTGTTGGGTTATGCTTCAAATCTGACACGATGTGTAGATATGAACAATTTGCATTTGTTTGGCATGAAGAGTCATGACTGTCATGTCTTCATGCAGTCTTGCATTTTCGCAACTACCGAAGAAGATATGGAAATCGCTTACAGAGTTGAGTCAATTTTTTAAAGATTTATGTTCGACAACACTCACCATGGAAAATATTGAGCAATTGGAAGTTAATATTCCCATAATTTTATGCAAACTAGAAACAATATTTCCACCTGCTTTCTTTGATTCTATGGAACATCAGCCGATTCATCTACCATATGAAGCAAAAGTCAGTGGACCAGTTCAATATAGGTGGATGTACCCGTTTGAGAGATATCTTAACAAAATTAAAAGAGCTGTGAAGAACAAAGCTCGTGTAGAAGGCTCCATTTGTGAGGCGTACATGATTCAGGAGATTTCATATTTTTGTTCATATTACTTCGAATCTCATGTGAAGTGCGCCAGAACAAAAGTTCCACGAAACGATGAAATACCTGAAGGATCATCGAGTACTCATAGTTCCTCGAGCTTCAATCAACAAGGTAGACATTATGGCAAGCCAACTAGTAGACGGTTGAATGACGCCGAGTACAAGTCAGCAATGAATCATGTCCTCCTGAATACACAAGAGGTAAAATGCTATATCACGTAAGTCTAGTAATTTGATGTTACAATGTATTCAAATTACCCAAATAATTTAAATAACCATGTCTATTTTTGTAGTGCTTTTAGAGGAATCGCAACAAAGAATCGTGCACTGTTTCGCACAATGGTTTAAGGATCACTTAAGCATAAAAAAACTTTCATTACATTGCGGGTACCATGTCTCTACAATGTGTTGATGAATTTAAAAAAAAAATCATATAACATCCTTACAGGTTCTCAATGGTCAAAGCAATAGTACATCAAACCTTCTTGATTTGGCATGGGATCCTAGTCAACAAGTGACTAGTTGGCCCATGTATTTCGTGAATGGTTACAAAATTCATACGGAGAGCTGGTCGCGAGGCAAAAAAATAATTAACAGCGGCGTATGTGTCAAAGCTAGTACTGATGGTGAAAATGAACGTGATTATTATGGCATCATGAAGGATATCATCAAACTACAATATATAGGCGGTATTAAGGTCACCTTATTTGAGTGTACGTGGTTCGACCCCATGGAAAGAAGGGGGACACGGGTTCATAAAGACTTCAAAATCGTTGAAGTACGTCATAGTAGAAGGTATGAATGATTTGATCCTTTCATCATTCCTTCTTCCACAAGACAAGTATATTATGTGAATTATCCAAAAGGGACAAGAGATAAGTCTCAATGGTGGATCATAATTAGAACAAAAACAAGAAGTTGTGTTGAGGTTGAAGATGCGTTACAAGTTGTGTACCAAAATGATACGATGGCACAGGTTGGACAAATTGTAGACACAAATGATCGAAGATCTCCAGGACGAATAACACTTGTTCGATGAAGTCGACAATGAAGAGGGGATCGATGAAGCAGGTAGTGACGATGAAACTAAGGAGGAGGAATCTTTAAGTGTGTCACCTTCAGAAGATGAAGATGAATTTGGATCATGTAATTATTCTGAGAATGAATAGTAGATCATTATTACTCTCTTGACACAAGAATGTTTAAATTTCTCGTATATGTAATACTTTAACTCTGGAAACTGGTTCAGTTGTAACTTATGATTATCAATTTCTTGCAAGTAGAGCATAGATGACTCCACAAATGTCACTGGAACGACAATTGCGTGACGAGAGTGAAGGACCAACGTATTCTTTACCTTCTCGTGAGTGTATATATTATTCGACAAATTTATCATATATCCGAATTATCTGCTGAAATTTGTGACTTTCCAAAAAAGCGCCACCAGATATTAGAAATTGGTTCTCAAGTTACACGTACGAATCAATTCCCAAAGATGTGTTGTCGAATAATGCTGGATTTTCAAGTTAGCATGATGTGATCTTTCTTTAATATTGTGCACTTACTATATTTTGTCCTCAACTTTCGATTTTATTTTATTCGAATTTGTCAAGATAATCATAAGTTTGCACTTGTTATGTAATTTTATATATGTTTCATTTCGATCGAGGAAAAGGTAAAGGGAAGGAAAAGGAGAAGGCAAAGGAGAAGGAGAAGGAGAAAGGTAAGGAGAAGGCCACTCCCTGCGGATCCGTAAGTGAGGGAATGTGTAGCCAGCAGCCCATTGTGCCTAGAGCTACAGGTATTCGTATTGTAGAGCGACAGGCTACGCCAGTACCAGATCCATCGTTGGATGATTTATCCGTCAAAACCTGCAAAAGCTGCATGCACTAAAGTAATTCGCCAAAGATATACGAAAGCATGGCTCACCTGGAGAGATATTTCGTAAGCTACTAGGCAGATGATGTTCCGAGAATTTTAGGTAATGCTTCGAGAAGCCATTACATTCGACAATTTTTGTGGTATTTTTTACCAGGCTGATTTCTTTGACAATCATCTTCATTTGTAGGCCGATGTATGGTGGGATCCCGAGAACATGGAGCATATGTGGAAGGCCTTCAACTCTAGATGCCCCAGGCGTTTGTCTTCCAATGTTGTCGGACGCACGGGCTACAAGAGAGCGGCCCAATTGGATTGGCGAGGCAATTTGGACCGAGCTAATAGCTAAGTGGTCCACCGAGGCATATAAATATAAGTTCCAAAAAGCGAAGACGAATCGTGAGTGAGACCAGGGAGCATGCCTGCATGTGGGTGCTTGTGTTTCAACATCGACTATTGCCCGACGAATGGTACTTCATTTTCTATATTTCTTGAAATTGAAATTTGACATGTGCTAACGTTGATTTCAAATGTAGGAAAAGGAGATGTGTAAAACACCCACCGAAGATGAGATCCTTTTAAGAACTCTGAATGGGTTTCATCACGTGTTCGAGAGAATATGTAAGTTAACAGACCCATAATTATCAGTCAAATTCGTAATGTAACTTTCGTTAATTGCGAGCTATATCAACTTACAGGGGTCATTCAAAGCAAAAGAAGTCGAGCATCGTTCACAGGTCACGCAGGGATCAACGACACCATTGAAAATTAATATCCAGTGTTCTCGGTGAAGACGCGCGATGACTATTTAATGAGATAGGGGATCAACGATTAATGGAAGTCCAACTGAAGGTCTGCGAAGAGGTCCGTCAAGAGGTTCGCCAAGAATTTGAAGCGCAACAAGAAGCTTTTGAAGCGCAACAATGAAAATATATGAGGAGAATGATTCGTGAGGCGATGCGTGACCTGCAGCAAGACAATGACAACAACCATGCTTCCGAGGACGAAGATTTGAATAATTAGTTGTTGTGTTTAAGTATTACTTGTATGATAACCGAATTTGTACCGTCCTACGTTCGGATTCAAAACTTATGCACGCAGTGATGGATTCTTCTTTTCAATTGAAAAGGAATTTGAAAATTGTCTTCAGATTCTTCTTTCATTTTCTGATTTTTTTTCATCAAAAATAGCATCTCCCACGGCTCGAGCCGTAGCAAAATTGCCCACGGCCCGAGCGGTGGGAAGTTCTCATGGTTGAACCCGTAGGAAGCATTCCCACAGCTTCAACCATGGGATATTCCCGCGGCTGAAGCCACAGGATGCATTCCCATGGCTCCAGCCGTGGGAAATTCCATTTTCATTTCCCGCCCGGGTTTCCCGTCGGGCAGTTTTCTCGACCTATAAAAGATGCATTCCATCTCCACCCGCTTCCATCTCCCTCCGCGCGAGTAAAAGTTCGTGCTCCGATGGCAGCTTCGACTTCGGTGATGACTCCGACACCGGCGACAGGTGGTTCATGCTTCAGCGGTGATCCCTCTCCCTCTCGTCATCGGCAATGTGTCGGCCAGCACGACCAGCCCTAGCCGGCTGGCCCTCGTGGCTTTGCGGTCGATCCAGCTTCGGGCAGCCGGATCTGACCGCCCGGCACCCGATCGTGCTGCAGCTGGCTGGATTTGGCCGTGCGACAGTCGATCGTGCTGCGAGCAGAAGGATCTGACCGCCCGCTGGCCGGCCGCAGCATGAGCGGTCGGATTTGGCCTGCGGTCGGATCGGCCGTGAGCGGCCGTTCATGGACGGAAGGCAGACGATTCGGCTGGGTGTTGCCAGATGAGGACGGATGGTGGAGGATCTCGCTCGCTGCCTATCGTCACGGCCGGGGGGCGACCGTTCCGGGCCGCGGCTGGATTTTTTTTAAAAAAACCATTCCGACAGTTAAAGGCATGGGAAGAAAGAGCTTCCTGCGATCAGAGCCATCGGAACCCTCCCACGTTGGAGCCTTATCATTTAGCTAAATGCAAAGTACTCCATGTTATCATTTAGCGCCTTAGTGTATGATTTAATGATATGAAGAACGATGCTGCGCGAAATCATGAATATGTTGATGACTACCACCTATTTCAATTACTTTAAACATATATATATGTATGCCATGTGATAACAATTACATCCCTGTTGAATGTTCAAGTGTTGGATGAGCTTAATAGAAAGAAAGCAAAAGAAAAGAAGGGTTAGTGGAACCCCAAAGAAAAGTTATAAAAGTATAAAACGTGCTATCCGGAACCTAGGTGCGTTCGGGTGATTAGATCCGTAGGGGATTCTTGCCTCACGACCTAAGGGCATCTGCTCTGGGATCCGTCGGTCGAAAACCTGTTACATGGACCACCTTGTGCAATATGGAGAAACACCAAACCAAATGAAATAAGAAAAGTATAAATGTGTTATCTGGAACCTCGTGAGTCCGGGTGATTAGATCCATAGGGGATTCTTTCCTGGCGACCTAAGGGCATTTGCTCTGGGATCTGTCAGTCGAAAGCTCGTTACATGGACCACTTTGTGCAATATGGAGAAGCACGAAATCATGAAAGCAAGACAAAGCACTAGAAAAGGAATGAAAATTTATAAAAGCTCATCCCACACTTGTTTATTCAACATGGATATTTTTATTATCAAGGCTTATTTTCATGTCACTTAAATCTGGAGAAGTTTAAAAATGTCTTCTATTCAGAAATTTCGCAAAGGCTGGGAAATTCTGAAACATGAAAAGACACTTTGGCGATGAATGAATAAACAAGGCACTAAGAAGATAGCTAAGATACTTGGTGGAAACAATGATTAGATGAACACCTCATGAGTTTTGCCTTGAACATTGCTTGAGGACAAGCAAAGATTTAAGCTTGGGGGAGTTTGATGCATGCATTTTACAACATATAATTAGACTTACATTTAGGCTTATTTCGTGTAATTTGCTCATAGCATGCATCTCTTTCGACATTTATTCGTATAAATTCTTTGAAGCAACCATCTACCTTTAGTTGGCCGATTTTGCAGGAATTATGGATAAAAGTGGCAGAGAATCGAAAGAAAAGAAGAATAATGCAAAATGGAGTTCAAACAGCTTCTGGAAATATGAATTAACTTCCTTAATGGGCCGTTATGGATTTATAACAGCCGTGAAAGGTATGCTCATGCCCCACACTCCGCCATTCATGACACTCACAAAGAAGTTGCAGAGAAGAAACGAATCTCACGGGCCGTGAAATATATCTCATGGGCCGTGAGACACAAACTCACATTCCAAATGCCCGACTTCATGACTCTGGCAGAAGCAGAAGAGAGATTTAATGGGTCGTGAAGCACCGCTCACGACTGTGAAGACTGAAACTCACGGACCTTGCAGAACTCACGGATCCTTCAGCAACCAGATTTTCGATGGATTAACGGACCATAAGAAAGGCTTAATGGGCCATTACACATTTCCGGCATTCTTATCACCGGCTGTTATATTGTGTTCACGAACATCACAGAAACTTTGGAATCGACACGCCGTCAACTAACGGGTCATGATGAAAATTTAACGGGCCGTTAGACGTCAAAGATACTGCATTGTAAATATTTAACGGGACGTTACAGCCTCTTCACGGATATCATAGAATGATTAAAGATTTTGGATTCAAGGTTAACGGATCGTTAACCTCCTATAACGGGTTGTGAAAATTCATAAGTCGCGTAACCGAAGAACAAATCGCCCGAATCACGGCGTGAGGTTTTGTTCACGCCCCATGAAGGATAGGAAAATCTCTACTCCGACTCAGATTAGGCCGTTAAAATTGTCGTAGGGGGCGTGACAGACACCTAAATCAATACAAAAATGTATTTTAGGAAGAATTCTCAATGCACAAGGACTCCAACTCCTACCATGTGTCCTAAAGATCAATTGGAAACTAATTAAGCCAAAAATCTCGAAATTTTACAAGGCAAACCTTTCAAAACCAATAGGACTCCGAATTTACTTTATTTCATATGGGAAATATTTCTGTTTCTTCCTAAGCCACTTGGAAATCGGAGACCCTATAAAAAGAGACATTTGACAGCCATAATTAATCATGCTAGAGCCTACAACCGAACCCTTCAAGCTAGGAACAAAGGAGCACTGCTGAGGAACGAAGCAGAAAACTTCTGCGCAGTAGACTCGTGCAAGGATTGTGTAGCGGCTTGTCGTCATTTCTTCAGAGTACTTCTTGTTCCACATCACGTTAGGATGATATTTTGACTATTATGTTTTACCTCTTTCGTGTAGTATTAGGTTATTAGTTATAGTTTTATTTTCTTTTTTGTTTTAGTGCAAGAGTCTTACTATAAGAACAACTTCTGATTCCTGCTTAATCAAATTATTAGTTTAGTTTTTATGAACACAATTGATGTGTGTAATGCTTTTCTTCAGAATTTAATAATTTATAGGATGGTTATTAACTGTGTAGTATGATCACTCCTCAATTCATTATTTTCTATTGAATCAATTCTTGACTTTCTGTCAAAGTAGTTTGTGTCATAATCTAGTAGAAACCATACGGCATGTTAGATTATGTGGTCTGCATGAATTGACCCGTGCGGGTGATTATGTAGTATAGGGATTACAGCATATTGCATCTTGACTTCAAAATAATTGAAGGCATATCCATGCAAAATACTTTCAGATTATTATTGTCTTAAGATGGTTGATTTACCCATGCGGGAGATCATATGATTCAGTGTCCTTAATCCGTCTGAAAACTAACTCTGAACTTTATATTTATTATTGATTTTGCAGAACTTACAGATTGTTCCTACCATTATAGATCATCCTAAGGACCTACGCATCATTAGTTTTAGGTTTACTTTTCTATAACTTTTTAATTTCTGCATAACTTTTACCTCAAAATCTTATGTTGTCTCCTATTAGCTTCTGAGATTTTATAGATAAGTAAACTAGTTCCTTGTTGGATCGACAACCTATACTTTCACTTTATTACTTGAGCGATTAGTGCACTTGCTAGCTACTGTTAACAATTTTCGTGCCAAATTTTTCCTATGATTAGAATCGTGAGAACAATTTCCCTCAAATACAGCCATGGGAACCTTTTTACCCTTGGGCGAAGCCGTGGGAATCTTCCCATGACTCTACCCATGGGAAGTTCCCACGGCGTAAACCGTTGGAAGATTTCCCACAGCTACAACTGTGGGTACTTTCCACGGCTGCAACCGTGTGAACTGTTCCCACGATTGCAATTGTCGAAACTTCGCACGGTGCGAGCCGTGGAAAGATTTTTCCTATGGCCCAAGCCATGAGAACCTTCCCACGATTTCAACCGTGGAAAGGTTTTTCCATGGTTTCGGTCGCGGAAACTTCGAACGGTTACTCAACAACCATAGGAAAAATTTTGCAATGAGCACTTTTCCAACGGTGGCCTCCCATCAAAAAAACCATCGGAAACTGGTCTTTCCGACGGTTTACCATTACTTTCCCAAGGTTGTAACCATGGGAAAGAGTCATTTTTCTTGTAGTGATATATGGTTGCACAAGTTGAGAGCTCTCTTGAGGGACATGGTTCTACAACTTGAGAGATCTCTTGTGGGATATATGATTCTACAATTTGAGAGACATGCTGAGGGACATATGGTTCCACTACCTCTATAATTTGAGGGACATATCGAGGAACATATGGTTCATCAGCATGGAAAACCATTTGAGGAACATATGGTTCATCAGCTTGGGAAATCATTTGAGGAACGTATGGTTCATCCACTTGTTCATGCATGGTTCTTTCGAATTGTTGCTTGAAGCATGTCTTCCATGAATACCTCCATTATTTCTTCAATATAATCAGAAAAGATTGACATCATGTACCTTTGAAAGCTTGTTGGAGCATTACATAACCCAAAGGGCATTCTCCTGTATGCAAAGGTTCCATAAGGACAAGTAAGGGTAGTCTTTTCCTGATCATCTAGATGAATAGGAATTTAATGGAATCCAGAAAATCCATCTAGGTAATAGAAGTAAGAGTGGTTTGCTAGCCTTTCTAACATATGAACGGTAGTGGAAAATAGTCCTTTCGAGTGGCTTTATTAAGCTTTCTAAAGTCGATACACATCCTCCATCCAGTTACTATTCGTGTGGAAATGAGTTTGTTCGACTCTGTCTTTACTACAATCATTCCACCCTTTTTTGGCACGACCTGCACAGGGCTCACCCACTGACTGTCTGATATGGGATAGATAATTCCTGCATCCAGAAGTTTAATCACTTCTTTTTTCACTACTTCTTTCATTGCTGGATTAAGCCTTCTTTGTCCTTCTATGGAAGATTTATAATCCTTTTCCATATGGATACGGTGCATGCAGATAGTAGGATTGATTCCTTTGAGATCATCCAATGTGTATCCGATGACATGCTTGTAAGCTTTTAACTTGTCCAATAGCTGCTAAAGTTGATTTGTCTTTAAATTTGCACTGACGATCACTAGATAAGTGAAATCTTATCCTAAAAATTCATACTTGAGATTTTGAGGAAGTTTCTTTAACTCCGGCTTCGTTGGCTTCTTTGAGTTAGACGGTTGCATGAAATATGTAGATTGGTCTTTCGGTGAATTGTCGTAGTGTTGTATTTTTGTTGAGAGCATATGACTTGTAAGGATGCTTGCTTCTTCTTCTGTCCACAAAGATGATTCTTGAGCTTCAAGGGATACTTCTAAAGGATCAGATACATGAATAACTGATGCCACTTTCTATATCATTGAATCCACTTGCTCGGGTTGAAGATGGTGATCTTCCATGTCTGGATAGTTGATAATATGATTCATTCGAAATTCGATTGTGTCATCACCTATTTGAAAAGTGAGGCGACCTTGTTTAACGTTTATCACTGTTCCTGCAGTATCTAGGAAAGGTCTTCCCAACATAATGGGCATTTGATTATCTTCATCCATGTCTAAAACCATGAAGTCAGCTGGTATGTAGAAATTTCCTACTTTGATTGGTATATCTTCCATAATTCCCTGTGGAATTTTTATAGATCGGTCTGCTAATTGGAGAGACATATTCGTGGGCTTAATATCACCCATTTCGAGTTTTCTGCATAATGACAGGGGAATAACCCTCACCGAGGCACCAAGATCAGTCTGTATGAGGTAACAAAAGTAAAATCACTATTACTAAACATAGAAAAGCCTGTGGTCAGCCATGACATGATATGTACCACCTAATATAGCATAAAAACATGCGATTCATACTGAACTCAACCATAACCATGTGCACATGCCACCCAAACTGCAGTCGCCGCACACACATCAACTTGTCACACGTCATCATCATGTACCTGTGGGGATCACACAGGGGAGCAAGCTCAACCGTTAGCAAAAAGCTGTGTGAGTTCGTACAGGTCATAAGATGATTCCATAAGAATAAACATGTGAGTCAAACATATATTATATGTGAGAAGAATTGATCAGTATGAATCATTAAGGGACCGTTTGGCAACGGGACCTGAAGTTCTACTAAGTTCTCGGTGAATAGTTGAATTGACAGATTAGTTCGGGGTGTGTTTGGATGGAGTAAAATTTGATGATTGAGGAATAAGATAGTTGATGTGATAGGTAAAAGTGGATGTGATGGGTTAATTTTAACGGATTTGAATTAAAAATATGTATTATAAATATAATTTTAAAATTTGTTAAAAAATTTAAAAATAAATGTATATTAAAAATTTTATGCCAAAACTTTTGTTAAAAATTATATTATTTAAAAATAAAAAATATTTTTAATAATTTATATTTAATGAAAATTTATTTTTTAGCAAAATAATAAGAAAAAAATAATACTACATTAATCCTTTATTACTTATTTTTTATATAAAATAAATATATTAATTTATATAAGAGAGGTTAAAAATGAAAATGATAAAAGAAAAAAGAAGTTTGGAAACAAGAACAAAAACATCAACTAAAAAAAATTGAAAAAGAAATGATAAGTGCTGGTTCCACTACGAGCTCCCTAGAACCAAGATCACGTGACCCTGGTTCCAAGGCTATTAAATGTAGCCTGGTTCCACCTCGGAACCAAGCCGCAGAGGGTTGTTTGGGGAACTAAGTGGAACCAAGTGGTTGGTTCCACCCAGTTCCAGTTGCCAAACACCCCTTAAGGGATCATGCGTACATGTTCATTCACTTCATTTCCTTTCGAACCAGTGCACTTAAAATATTGACTTCTCTAGACGAGCCAATCAAACTATCCTGATTCCAAATAAGATCAACAATCACGTACGACGAGTTGATTACTGACTTTACAAAGAATCATGATGCAAGATAATGTAACTCTTAAATTATTATCCACCCAAACTTCTGGACAGAATAATAAATCACACATTATTCAACGTATATGATGAATTACTGAATGTATTATATATGCCTTAACTTAAAATTAAAAGATCAATTATCAGAAGAATAATAACTTATGGAATTAATCACTCATTCAAGTTTGTGATCTAATTCCAGAAATAACTTTTCTCATAAAAAAAGCATTAAATTTAACACATATAATCAAAAGAAGTTGACTTAATAATTTAACTTGAATAGGAACTGTTGGGAATTTAATTCCTCTTCTTATGTGTGAATTAAATAATATAAGTCAAGCACGACGCACAAGAAAATAATAATAGGCAAAAGAGACACTAAATTTATGTGGAAAACCCTCCAATGAGAAGGAAAAAAATCACAAGGCAATCACAGAGCAATATCACTAATTCAAGAATAGAGTACAACATTTTTCGGATTTTGCCCAAACCCGAATAATAATAATTCACTGGAATAAATAATTCTTCTCTGAAAAATATTGAAATAACAATAGGAACAATATCACCTGGTTACTACAATTCTTTAAACCTCAGAGATCCTCCCAATCTGACTCTGTTCTTGATTCTTCGCTCTTTAAGAAGAAGTCTTTTGTCTTCTTCTTCAGCCCTCTTCTCTCTCCTTTTCTTTATCTGTTGACCAAAGAAAAACTCCTTTTTCTTTTTCAATCAACTCTAGACCTTAGAAAAGAAAAAAAATCCTTTTCTTTCTTTTCAAGGCCTCCCGGTGGTTGGTGCAAACAAAGAAGAAAAAAACCACTTTTTTCTTCACATGCCGAGAGATGCAATGGCCACATATCAAGAGAGAGGAAAAACTAATAAGTTAATTAGGTTTAATTAACTTAAATAGGTTTATCTTCTTAATGGGCTGGATTAACCACAAAGACCCAACAATCTCCCCCTCCAGCCCATTAGAAGGATATCCTCCATCAAGAATCATCGCTTGATCTTCATGCCGGCCAATCCAGCACCTCTTTCTGGCCTTCTTCTTGGATTTGTCTTTGGCTCCCCCTCTTTAGTAATCACTGAGTACTCAGAACTTGAATATCTAGTGGAAGCACGATGCTCTCTTGTAGATCTGCGAGATGGAGTAGCATCTTGCTCCCCCTGCACAAAGTCCTCTACATCTGCATCATCTATATCCACATCTGGCTCATTGTTTCCAAGTTCATCTTATACATAATCACTGCTCTACTTCTTTGATTTCCTGAAATATACCAAAGTTTCTAATTCATCAAAAATCACATCTTTGCTTTTGATGATTTTCTTTTTCTTTGGATCCCACAACTTATATTCAGAGTCTGTATCTCCATAACCTAGAAATATGCACTCTTGAGTCTTCTCATTCAATTTCTGTCCATGTTCCTTTTCCACCTGTGCAGAAACTCTACAACCAAAAACCTTCAAGTGAGAGTAAGACACATTCTTACCAGTCCACACTTTCTCAGGAGTAACTGAATTCAAAGGACTCTATCTAGAATGGT
Organism: Pontederia crassipes; assembly: GCA_030549335.1. NCBI lineage: Eukaryota > Viridiplantae > Streptophyta > Magnoliopsida > Commelinales > Pontederiaceae > Pontederia > Pontederia crassipes. The sequence continues at coordinate 35,790,215 of CM060186.1, read as the reverse complement.
TCTGTTCATTCTTTCAGCAACACCATTGTGTTGTGGAGTCTTAGGTACTGACTTTTCATGTCTGATGCCATGCTTTGCGCAATATTCTTTAAATTTCTAAGACGTATATTCACCATCATTGTCTGTGCGAAGACACTTCAGATGCTTGCCTGACTCCTTTTCCACCATGACATAAAACTTCCGGAAAATTTGAAATACTTGATCTTTTGTCTTCATAAAATAAATCCATAATTTTCGTGAAGCATCATTAATAAAGGTAACAAAATATCTATTGCCACCTAAAGAATTTACCTCAATGGGACCACACACAATAGAATGCACCAAATCCAACTTATTTTCCTTCTTCATAGAATTGGACACAAATGACACCCTACACTGGACAGTCATCACAAGTATTCAGAAATTTACCTTTAGTAAACGTGATGTGAGAATTCCTCGCCAGAACCTGCATTCCTTTCTCACTCATGTGTCCTAATCTTTTGTGCCATAAATCTGGTGAAGCTTCTTCCTCTATCATATTCATTTGAGCTTTGTAGAAGACACCTGATAGCTTTCCTTTAGCAACAACCATGGATCCTTTGATCAATTTCCACTTTTTATCACCCATGTGACTATAGTAGCCTTTTTGATCCAAAAGCCGAGGAGAAATCAGATTGAGACGTAAATCTAGTATGTGTCTGACATCCTTCAAAGCCAACTCACAACCAACATCTGTTCGAATACATACATCTCTAATTCCTGCAATTTTAGACTCTGTCTTATTGCCCATTTTCATTGTGCCAAAATCACCAGTCCTATACACACTGAAGCATTCTTTTAATGGAGTTGCATGATGCGAAGCCCCTGAATTGATGATCCACTCAACTGAAGAGTCTATGACATTGCATTCTTCATCCCCTTCTGAAAGGTAATATAGATCCTCATCTGATGCCACTGTAGTAGTACTCTGATCATCTGCATCTTTTTTATTCTTCTCATTCTGTTGCCTCTTCCATTCTCTACAATTTCTCTTGATATGTCCCTCTTTGTCACAATGATAGCATGTAAATTTTCCTCTTGACTGTGACCTATTGTTGCCATGACATTTTGATCCTCTGCTTCTGTCTCTACCTCTATTCTCTATTATAAGCACATGTGTAGTATCTATTCCCATGCTCTTCCTCCTTGTTCCTTCATTGAACAAACAATCTTTGACCATGGTGAGTGTTACCACACCATTAGGAGCAGAATTACTAAGTGCTATCACCAAAGTTTCCCATGAATCTTGCAAGGAACTCAGGAACATTAATCCTTGCATCTCATCATCAAGAATTGTTTTCATTGCTCCTAACTGATTTACTATTTTCTAAAATTCACTCAAGTGTTCAGCAATAGAATTTTCATCTTCAAACTTCAAATTTATCAGTTTCCTGATCAAGAAAGCTTTATTCTGAGCAGTATTCCTTTCATATAAATCTTGTAGCTTCTTCCACAAAACTTGTGCATTTGTCTCTTGAGCAACATGATGAAAAACACTGACATCAATAAATTGTCTAATCATCCCAATAGCTTTTCTGTGCATCTTTTTCCAACTTTCATCAGTTTTCCCTGTCAGCTTTTTATCTCCTAATTCAACGGGATCAAACAAGTCCTTGCAGTAAAGAAAGTCCTCCATCCTGGCTTTCCAAACTGAATAATTATTCTATGTCAGTTTGATCATCCTGTTAAAATAGTTATCCTCCATTTAATTCACACAAAAGAAATTCAAATTAACCTTGCTCTGATACAACTTGTTGGGAATTTAATCCCTCTTCTTATGTGTGAATTAAATAATATAAGCCAAGCACGATGCACAAGAAAATAATAATAGATAAAAGAGACACCAAATTTATGTGAAAAAACCCTCTAATGAGAAGGGAAAAAACCACACGGCAATCACAGAGCAATATCACTAATCCAAGAATAGAGTACAATATTTTTCGAGTTTTGCCCAAATCCGAATAATAATAATTCATTGGGATAAATAATTCTTCTCTGAAAAATACTGAAATAATAGTAGAAATAATATTACCTGATTAATACAATTCTCTGTGATTATGGTATTAGCAAAACCTCAGAGATCCTCTCAATTTGGATCTGTTCTTGATTCTTTGCTCTTTAAGAAGAAATCTTCTGTCTTCTTTTTCAGCCATCTTCTTTCTTCTTTTCTTTATCCGTTAACCAAAGAAAAACTCCTTTTTCTTTTTCAATCAACTCTAGACCTTAGAAAAGAAAAAAAAATCCTTTTCTTTCTTTTCAAGGCCTCTCGGCGGCTGGTGCAAACAAAGAAGAAAAAAACCACTTTTTTCTTCACATGCCGAGAGATGCGGCAGCCACAAATCAAGAGAGAGGAAAAACTAATAAGTTAATTAGGTTTAATTAACTTAAATAGGTTTATCTTCTTAATGGGTTGGATTAACTCCAAAGGCCCAATAGGAATGAGGTCCAGACAATCTATCTTTCTGAAGCAAATATAACATCTTTATTACAGAACAAACTATGAGAAATAAGGTAAAAGAGCATCCAAGAATATGAAGAAATAAAGATTTGCAGCCTTCAGAACCTCTGGACGATCACGCAGCACTAACCGACGAGTTGTTGTGCAATCCTTCTCCTTTGACGACCTTCTGGCTTCAAGTCTTCTTCTTTGCAATAGGGCACGGCTTCCCAGGGCTCAAACACAAATTTTCATGTCTTTTGAGGTCTTCTATTTATAGTCCAAAATTCTCGATGAGTTCTGATAAATTGAGAGTCCAATTTTTATCCAAAGAAAGATCTGCTGTTTAAACCCCTTTTAGACCCAAAAATCTCGTATTTTATCTTCAATTCAGAGCTTTTATCATCAAACAAATCTTCTAAAAGGTTGGGCACCGTCCTGGATTCGTGATTTGATCAAAATCCATTCGAAAAATCGATGATCAGGAAAAATCAGCACTTTTAACGGCCCGTGATATGATGTTCACGGCCTATTTTAACTTTGATTCTAAGTTTTCTCATGCACGTAACAGCCCGTAATACAAAGATAACAGTCTGTAACTCGGGCAACTCTGCGTTCGATTTCTGTATGAGCCGTGATTATCATGTGATGACACATAAGTTAGATCCGTTATCTCCATGTTACGACCTCCAATGACTTTGACTTGTTCTTTTGCAGGCGTAATTCGCGGTAGCTAAGGTAATGGGTTGTTAGATACGCATTACGACCTGTAATATTTCTAGCAAGAGTTTACACCTTTCTGTATATGTCGTAATGGCTCCCTTACGCCTCGTAATGTATATGCGTTTAATTCTCATCTGATCATGTATGAGCCGTTAAACAAATGTTACGACCGGTGACCAATAAGTCGAGCTCTGTTGTGAATCGTAATTCCAGATGACGACCTATTAGATTCTTCTTCTGTTTAGTTCTTCAATTTGCGAGACCCATAAGAGATGTGTTACGACCCGTCATGAGATATGTCTTCCAGTAAATAATGTTTCTATTTATAGTGTGAAGGCTCCATGACGACCCGTAATGATTTCATGAAGGATGGGTGTCTCTTTGTAGGATCCGTGAATTGTTCCTAACAATCCATGTCGTCAATTTGAAGCGTCGCTAACCCAAACTTACGGTCGATGATGAATATGAAGGCATCTGCTACCCTTTCTATGAGGGCCGTGAGTGAAAACTTGCAGGCCACGAAAACTAACTGAAAGGTGCATGATATGCTTATCATGACCCATGAGATAGCCCATTTTTTGCTTCTAGAGTTGATTTCTTCCTTCTTTTCCCTTCAGGTAATTTTCTTTGATAACTTCCACCGAAATCAAAGATATTCCTATAAAAATCACGCACACCTAGGTAGTTGGAGAGTTCAAGGAAATAATTATAATAAATGAAACAAAATTGATGCATGTGGTGAGAAAATTACAAAAATAAATCTAAATGCAGCAAAAATTAAATGTTGTAAAATGCATGCATCAAAATCCCCCAAGCTAGAATATTTGCTTGTCCTCAAACAATAATCAAAGTAAAACTCAACAGGTGATCTGATCATCGTACCCACCCTGGTCATCAATTATTTTTCTCAGCATCTAGTTTTATACCTCTATCGCTAAAGTGTCTGTCCTCATTTGAAAGTAAACCAGCTTTGTGAAACTTATGAATGTAAAACATTTTTAAACTCCTCCATAATCATATCTAATTTTTTATTAAGAAAGTAGCACTTATCGATAAGAATATCGATGTTGAATAATCAAGTGTGGTCGGAGCTGTTACAAATTTTATACTTGCTGCAATTTTGCTTAGAAATTCAAGTGGTCTATGTAACGGGCTTTCGACTGACGGATCCCAGAGCAGTTGCCCTTAGGTCGCCAGGCAAGAATCCTCTACGGATCTAATTACCCGAACACACCGTAGTTCCAATTTAGTTTTATGGTACTCATGTGCTTCTCTATATTGCGCAAGGTGGTCCATGTAGCAGATTTTAGACCGATAGATCTCAAAGCAGATGCCCTTAGGTTGCCAGGCATGAATCCCCTACAGATCTAATTATCTGAACACACCAAGGTTCCAAATAACACCTTTTTGTACCTTTTTTTTTACTTTTTTGGACTCCACTAGCCCTCTTTCATATATGCTTGTCATTTTGAATCCTTTAACTTTATTCAGCTCAGTCACACTTGAATAATCAACAGGGATATAATTGTCGAGAGGAGAATATAGTAAGTATATTTAATGAAAAGGACTTGTCGTCATACAATCAAGATTTCACTCAACAACTTTCTTCTTTCCAAATTCAGAACACGAGCGATAGATTAATAAACCTTGGATGCTTTGAATTTCATTTGACTAGCAGGGTGTCTTTGATAAGAACTTGAAGAGAGGCAGAGAGTCGTGCAAAAAGGGACACATACTTTTTTTTCGATACATAAAAGACGGACTGCGGAACATAAAGTGCAAGTGCTGAAACTAATGACATAATGCATGCAATGTGCAACTCCCCCAAGCCTGAATCCAACACTGTCTCTAGTGTTTAGGATTGGACTCATAAAAGGGATACAAGCATGATAGAGAGACTAGAACATGAAACTGAAAAAGAAAGAAAGGAAAAATTAAAGAAAGAAAAATACAACCCTCTAGTCCATAGGCGGCGGCGGTGGTGGAAGGAAATGACCGTAGTGACCCTGTGCTGTATGGTAATCATGCATCATATAGATCAATGTATCAGTATGCTCCTATCATTGCAAGATCACGGAGGTCTGCCCGCATATCACGGAGCTTAGTAGCCTGACGAAGCTGCTCATCACGAATAGCACGCTGCTCAAGGTGCATCGTACGCTGCTCGAGGTGCATCGTACGCTGCTCAGCGTACATCAGCCGTTGCTCGGCCTGCATGGTAAGTAAAATATGGTGCATAGTAGAGAAATCGGTCAGACTTGTCTATGGAGGATCAATATGCATCTGGTCCTCTTCACCTTCCTGAGCGGTGCTCGAAGGACCTTGTTCTCATCTTCGATGGCGATGTGGTCGCGGAATGTGTGGCCGAGCTGCTGGAAGATAGACCCAAATCGCTTCATTCGCAGGATCGAAGCACTCTGGTTCTGTGCAGGGTATAGTCGTGTCGGAATCGTAGAGTCGAAAGTAAAGCCATCATAGGCGCGGCCTCCTCCCAACTCCATAGAAGTGATCACATAGACATCTAGTGAAGATGAGCCGTCCATTGGGTGTAGCTGATCGAGATCAAGGCCAAGATTTAATGCTATAGGGGTGACTAAGCCACCAACCACAATTGTGCCCTTCGCTTATTGGCAGTCCGCAAAAAGGAATGAAGCAGAAAAGCACCAACATTGACTAGAGTAGAAGAAGTCATGCAGTATAGAAGAAAAAGTTCTGTTTCATTTATCGATCCGCTACTGTCTCCTCTTCCACAAATGGTATTGCTAAGAATCCGACGAGCATAGCGGAGAACAGGATTCTGAATATAGGTAGACTTCGCCTTCTGGAAGTTCAGGTGGCCATCATCGGTTATACGATTCTAGAATTGAAGTGGTTGGAACTCCTTCGGGACTTTGAGGTGGCCCCCATGTGGAAACTGGTAGATAGCATTAAACTCTTCGAGAGACATCTCAAATTGCCGATTGAACATCTGCAACGAGACCTTGGCCTGTCGGCGTCAAGTGGCTTCAAGATGCTCCACCTGTAAGGAACGCAAGAACTAGATGCTCAAATCAGAATATGTGGGCCACCACTACTGGACGAAGTAACCCATGCCCATGTTTGAGAAGAGGTGGACAATAAAATCCTATAAATTCCATGAAAGCATCGTTGCACGATCCGCGAATCGGGTCGGAGTGATGGGCAGAAAGTCTAAACTTTGCTCCCTCTTCTGGGCCTTGTCAGTGAGCTATTCTCTCTCTTCTGGGGGCGCTATACGGACCGGTATAGGCTCCTGCTCGACGAGGGTGTCCGATGTTGTTGCGTGGCGGCGAATGGGAACCTTGGCGCGAGGTGCCATGACTGAATATATAAGGGCTCTGAGTGGTCTTCACGGGTCATTATCTGCTAGTAATGACCTTGCTGTGTTATGTAGCGGTTCTGTCAGTGTCAATTTGACGAGCGAGTAGCTATGTGAGATAGTCTTTATGAGTCATTAAAGAAGCTTCACGGTCCCTCTGAGCACTATAGCGAGTCGTTATATGCTCTTCACGGCCCTGTTAGTGTCGAATTGAAGAACAAACTCTCGATTACCGATCGTGAGATGTAAATAATGGCTCGTTAATGAAGACCACGACCCGTAAGAATCTGATGATGACATTGCCGGCAGTCTGATACACGCCGGTGATGTTATGGAGGATCCGCTCGTCTTCTCTACCACTGTAGAACTTTGCCGGGCAAAATAGTGAGGTGCCAAAGATCGTCGAAGGAAGCAGAAGCCTTCGGTGCTGGCTGAAAAAAATAGACGGCGGTGACGCGATCGACGGTGAAGCGGAAAGAGGATTGGCAGTGGCAGAGGTGGAACTCGGCACATCTTTGTAAACGTGATTGATAAACTGATAGGCTCGTCGGAGAATAGCACCGTGCAGGTCAGGTCGCGCTGTCAGAGTTGAAGAAGATTGGAGTTGTGGCGTGAAGAACACGGTCACGCACCTGGTCTTATATAGATCTGTAAGAGGGGCCGTTACTAGAGGATTATGGCCCGTGAGAATAATAGAAAAAGAGGCGTAAGATGGAAATAAATTTGCATTAATTGAGACGTTGCCACGTGTCATCACGGTTGTGAAGTGTAGATAACGAGGTGTTGATAATGCAGTCTTTGACCAAGTCATGTTGTACACGCATCACGAAGCAACATGATAGGTCAATGCTTATAACGGGTCGCAAAGGTCGGTTAACGACTCATAGTTGCTACTGTGAAAGGTGTGAAAGAGATGTACGACCCATTATATTCTTTGCTTAATTATCATAAGGTATATTAATGGGTCGTAAAATAGAGGTAACGACCTGTTAACTGACGAGGCAAGTACAAGGATGTTTTAATGGGGCATTGAAGGAGGGAGGGTCGTAAATCGGGCAAAAGAGGTAAAATGAAGTACATGGCTGATGACTTACAACCAGTAATGATAATATTATGCCACATGAAAGTGTAAGCGTGAGTAATGAGTGTTATTGATTGATTCGTTAAGTAGGCCTAGCGGCCCGTAATGATCCGGATCAAATAGTGGATGCCACTGTTAAACTCGTGAATAACTCATTACGTCTCGTTAAGATGATCGGAGGAGACCGATGGTGGAAGGTATCACGGATCATTAAATGTAACTGACTACTCATAAAGCTGTGTAATTCAGTGGAGTTCATTTACTGTGATGGGCGTGAGAACCTGTTTGCGACCCATGGAAGTAAACCTCAGACTTGTGAAGACCATATTATGACTGTTAAACCTAAAATCTGCTTTTGCCATCTGGGAATTTGATGCTCAAATATAACTAAAATATAACTAAAATATAACTAAAACATAATAGAAAAATTGGACTATTGTGAAACTAGAAATAACTTGAACCAGGAAATAAGAACAAAATATGAAATCCATATCTAACTAAATTAACAAGTCTGAATCTAAATAGAGATTAAGGTTTAGGCAGGATAGTTCTAAGTTATAATTGTTAGCTTGACTGTGCCTTAAATGTATTAAGGCTCTATCAGGTTCAACGTGTGCCTTATATGACCCCCATTATAATGTTTTAACTTTTGCCCGTTTACTTTAAAATGTTTGGTGTCATATAGAGTTCTAATTTCAACGGCTCCGTATATGGGTGGGTGGACAACTATGAAAGTACTAGTCCATCTAGATTTGAGCTTGCCAGGAAAGAGACGAAGTCTCCTATTATATAATAGTACTTGTTCTCCATGGAGGAATTCTCTATCCTTAATATGTTTATCATGCAATCTCTTAGTGCGTTCCTTATATAATTTACTATTTTCATAGGCCTGAAGTCTAAATTCATCTAACTCATTCAGCCTCTCAGTAATCTATCCTTACCGTAGGCCACTAAATCAAAGTTCAAAAATTTAGTTGCCCAATAAGCTGTGTGTTCAAGTTCTACTAGAAGATGGCATGATTTTCCGTAGACAAGTCGATAAGGGGACATACCAATAGGGGTTTAAAATGCAGTCCGATATGCCCAAAGTGCATCATCTAACCTAAGGGCCCAATCCTTTCTAGATGTTTTCACTGACAGTTTTTTCTAAAATTCATTTGAGCTCCCTGTTTGATATTTTAACTTGTCCACAAGTTTGGGCATGATAAGGTGTACTCAGTTTGTGGGTGACTCCAAACTTGGTCAATAAATTAGAAAATAAATTATTTCGAAAATGTGTCCCATTATCACTAATTATAGTGCGAGGTGTGCCAAACCTAGTGAAAATGTTTTTCTTAATAAATTTGACCACTGTCTTTGCATCAGTTGAAGTTATAGCTTCAGCTTCCACCCACTTAGGCACATAATTTACTGCTACTAAAATGTACTCTTTTCCTATAGATTTTGGAAAGGGCCCCATAAAATCTATTCCCCAAACATCAAAAAGATCACAGTTCAAAATACTATTCAAAGGCATTTCATTTCTGTTTGAGATGTTACCTGACCGTTGACATTGATCACATGACGTACTATAATTCCGAGCATCTCTGAATGATGTCGGCCAAAAGAGTCCGCATTCCAATATCTTGGTTGCTGTCCGATTTGGCCCAAAATGTCCTCCAGTCTGCCTGTCATGACAATGTTTCATAATGTTTTCAAATTCATCACCTTGTGCACATCTTCTAATGATTTGATCAGTGCACAATCGGAAGAGGTGCGTGTCTTCCCAATGGTAGTTCTTTATATCAGAAAAGAACTTCCTTTTTTCATGATAGCTCATAGATTTCGGAAGGAAGTTTCCTGCAAGATAATTAGCAAAGTCAGCATACCAAGGTGTAGAATCAGTAAATTTAAAAACTTCTGAAATTTCTGAGATAGCGAAGATTTTCTCGTCAGGAAATTGTTCGATAATTTCAATTTCTTCGATAGGGGCGGGCTCTAGCCGAGATAGATGATCTGCCATGAGATTTTTTGTTCCCTTTTTATCCTTTATTTCAACATCAAACTCTTGAAGTAGCAGGATCCATTGGAGAACGCATGGCTTAACATCTTGTTTCACCATTAGGTGCCTAATAGCAGTATGGTCTGTGAACACAATCACTTTTGAACAAATTAAGTAGGAACAAAACTTATCAAATGCAAAAATAATAGCAAGAAATTGTTTTTCAGTAGTTACATAATTCAATTGGGCAGCGTTTAAGGTTCTGCTTACATAATATATGACACGAAAAATCTTTTGTTTGCGCTGTCCCAAAATAGCCCCCACAACGCCATCGCTTGCATCACACGTGAGTTCAAACGGTAGGCTCCAATCTCGTGCTACAACAACAGGGGCAGTGATTAGATTTTCCTTTAATAAATTGAAAGCAGAAAGACAATCAATAGAAAAATCAAATATGGAATCATTAGCCAACAGGTTGGTTAGTGGCTTTGCAATTGCAAAAAAAATCCTTAACGAAGCGTCGATAAAACCCAGCGTGTCCCAGAAAGCTTCTTATTCCTTTTATGTTCATTGGTGGTGGAAGATTTGCTATTACATCAATCTTGGCCTTGTCCACTTCAATACCCTTTTCTGAAATTTTGTGGCTGAGTACAATTCCTTCCTTCACCATAAAATGACATTTCTCCCAATTAAGGACTAAGTTAGTTTCCTCGCATCTCTGCAGAACAAGAGAAAGGTTATTCAAGCAATCATCAAAGGGGTTTTTTAACAGTGTGAAGTCATCCATAAACACTTCAATGATTCTTTTGTTCATGTCTGCAAAGATTGACATCATGCATCTTTGAAAGTCACTGGAGCATTGCATAATCCAAATGGCATCCTTCGATAAGCAAACGTCCCATATGGGCACATGAGTGTTGTCTTTTCTTGATCCTCCGGTGCAACAGCAATCTGATTGTATCCTAAGTAACCATCAAGAAAGCAATAGTAGCTATGACCTGAAACACGCTCAAGCATTTGATCAATAAATGGTAGAGGAAAGTGATCTTTGCATGTTGCATCATTTAGTTTCCGATAATCGATACAAACCTTCCAGCTTGTGACTATTCGCTGGGGTATGAATTCGTTATCTTTATTACTTACCACGGTCATCCCCCTCTTCTTTGGTACCACCTGTACGGGGCTGACCCAAGGGCTATCTGAAATTGCGTAAATAATTCATGTGTCCATGAGTTTAATTATTTCCTTCTTGACTACTTCCTTTAAGGTTGAGTTCAATCTCCACTGGAATTGAGCCACAGGGCTGACATTCTCCTCCATCAAGATTTTATGTTGGCATATGGTGGGAGATATGTCTTTGATGTCTCCTATGGACCAGGCTATCGCTCTCCTGTGTTGCCTTAATATATCAAGTAATTGATTCTCCATATCATCTGTCAAGTCAATAGAAGTAATTACTGGGTAGGAACCATCTTCTAAGAAAGCATACTGCAAGTGGAATGGGAGTTCTTTTAGTTCAGGTTTTGAAGGTGGAGTAGCGTGTTTTTCTATTTGTCTTTGCTTTTTCTTTTTCTAAATTTTCCACCACAAGAGAGGTAATAATCTCTTCAATGTTTTCCATTGAATCTTCCGTGTCATGGTAAGGATCTGCAATGGTATCAGAAACAACATTATCAAACTCATCAATAGTGTCCTCCTCATAAGTATCAATGGAGCAACACGAAGAGAAGTTTAATGGTTTCTTCAAGGAATCAACGATGTTGAAGTTTATGTCTTCATCATTCACTCGAAGGGTCAGCCTCCCTTGCTGCACATCAATCAACGTGTTCCCTGTTGCGAGGAATGGTCTTCCAAGTATACTTGGGGTCTTGTCGTCTACCTTCATTTCCAGCACAATAAAATCTGCAGGGAATACAAACTTATCCACTTTAACGAGAACATCATGTAGCACACCCATAGGTTTCTTGGTGGAAGAATCTGCAAATTGCAGCATCATCGATGTGTCCTCTAATTCTCCGTATCCTAGCTACAAGAAGATGGAATAAGGCATTAGGCTTATAGTTGCACCTAAATCACATAGTGCTCTTGCACAATAAAAATTTCCAATTGTGCAAGGTATTGTAAAGCTGCCAGGATCCTTCATCTTCATAGGAATGTCTCGATTGTAGATGGCACTACACTCACATGTCATCTTAATCATCCCTGCTTCTTCAACCTTTCTTTTTTGGGAGAGAATATCCTTCATGAATTTTGTATAGCTAGGCATCATCTGCAAGGCTTCATGAAAAGGAATATTAATGCTAAGTTGCTTTAAAATCTTAATAAAATGAGAGTATTGCATATCCAACTATTCCTTCCGAAGCTTTTGCGAAAAGGGGAGCTCTCCAATTTGTCTTCGCACTTCAGTGAAAGTAACTTCATTTCTCTTATTTGAGGTTGGAAGTTGAGAAGTCCCTTCTTCGGTTGCTTTGGACTTTGTTCTTAGATAATCTTCCTTACCAAGATCTTCCTGCACGCATGGTTTCGGTAAAGCTGGATTTTGAAGTTCTTTACCACTTCTTAGTGTGACAGCTTTAGCATCTTCTTTTGGATTCCTTTCTGTATTACTAGGAAGTGTTCCAGGTGCACATCTAGCCATAAGATTAGCCATTTGGCCCATCTGCATTCTAAATTACGAATTGAGGCTTCCTAATTATTGACGCAGGTCTCAATTGAATTTTGCATATTTTGAACTATATCCATGACCTTTGTCATCATATCCTCTAATGAGTTAGTTGATCGTTGTTGTGGGGCTTTAGGTTGCTTATGAAAAAATGTATAGTTGGGCTATGGCTGCATTTGCGGCATTTGTTGTCTCTAGTTTAGTCTATATGAGAACTTTGGATTGTTCCTCCAGGCATACTCATTATTCAACTCTCTGAAAATAGGATTAGACACAAAGTTAGTATGTTCAATTTGACTAATTTCAGAGGGGTTACCTGCTGGCCACTCCTGACTTGAGTGTCCTCCATCACCATTATTGTCGGACATCATAGTTAGCATATTCTCAAAATTTTAATTCAGCGGCTCCAGATGAGTCACTACTTCAGAGTTCATACTTTCAGTTGCATGAACATTATGAGTCCGTCATGTTGATCGTCTTTCTTGGCTGGACTTCAAGGCTACTGCTTCAATTATGTCTTGGATTTCACTCGGCCTTTTGTTTCCCAACATTGTTCCTCCAGCGGATTGATCAAACTTATCTTGATCTGTTGAACGTAATCCATGGTAGAAGTTTTGCATAACTTGCCATTTGGGAATTCTATTATCTGGGACTCTAGATAGCAACTCTTTATAACATTCCCATGCCTCATAAAGTGACTCATCATCATCCTGAACTAATGCTTGGAGTTCTCTTCGGTATTTTCCTGCTTTCTAAGGTGGTCAATACTTCCCCACAAATCTTTCTATAAATCTCCAGCCAAGTGTGTATGGATCCCGCAGGTAATGTTTTAAACCATGTAGAAGCTTTATCTCGTAAAGATTGTGGAAATAGAAGTAAGGGAATAACTTCAGTTGGAATATTGTGATTCTTAAAAATGCTCAAAGTTGATAAGAATCTATCCAGATGGTCTTGGGGTCTTCCTGAATTCCTCCTCCAAATTGAGATGATTAAATCATCCTCACGATTCCTGGATTGATCTCAAAATTATTAGCATTAATCTCGGGCAGAACAATACAAGACTCCCAATCACTATATCTGGCTGAAACGTATTCTCTCATGGACAGCTCTTGTTCATCTTCACGTTAATTGTCTGGTGGCTGAACAATTTCATTTTGTTGTTGCTCTTGGCATTGATTGTTGCGTGCCTGTTCAGCCATCTTTCGCAAATTTTTTCTTTGTTGTTGCCCTTTGTTGTCCTTTCAATTTCAGAATCAAATATCAGAGGACCTTTCGAACTTCTTGTGTTATGTGCTGATTGTGTGCTTGAATCCTCTAGGTTCGGTGATTGCATATTGAGTTCGTCGTTAAGTCCTGCACCACCACAATTCACAAGCATATCAAAGGGATAAAAAATAACAGAAATATAAGATTCTCAAGGTAGAAAATTGGGACAAAATATTAAATAATTTAAGTATTAGTTCCCAGCAACGACGCCAAAAACTTGATGCAAAAAATAAGTAATAACACAATAGCTAGCAAGTGCACTAGTCGTATCAAGTAATAGAGTGAAGAGTAGAGTTGACGATCCCACGAGGAACTATTTAAATTGATCCTATCCCAAAAATCTATTAAGAGAAAAAGGGTTTGGTATATGTAGAATAGAAAAATAAAAATTACATAAAATAAATAATTGATGCTTAAAAATAAAGTGGTGATGGTCTCTGCGAATTTTGGATGATTAGAGTGAAGTTAGATATATATGGGCCTCTGAACTAATCAAATCATGACAGAACACTTGGATCAAATCTTGAGACGGATTAAGAGCACCTAAAATATTGACTTCTCTAGACGAGCAAATCAAACTATCATGATTCCAAATAAGATCAACAATCACTTACGACGAGTTTATTACTGAATTTATGGAGAACCATGATGCAAGATAATGTAACTCTTAAATTATTATCCACCCATACTTCTGGACAGAACAGTAAACCGCACATTATTCAGCGTATATGACGAATTACTGAATATGTATTATATATGCCTTAACTTAAAATTACAAGATCAATTATCAGAAGAATAATAACTTATGGAATTAATCACTACTTGTTCAGGTTTGTGATCTAATTCCAAAAATAAATTTTCCCATAAAAAAGCATTAAACTTAACACATATAATCAAAAGAAGTTGACTTAATAATTCAGAGCTTTTATCACCAAACAAATCTTCTAGAAGGTTGGGCATGATCCTGGCTTCATGATTTGATGAAAATCCATTTGGAAAATCGATGATCGGGAAAAAATCAGCACTTTTAACGGCCTGTGATGAGATGTTCACGGCCTAGTTTAACTTTGATTCTAAGTTTTCTCATACACGTAACAGCACGTAATACAAAGATAACGGTCCGTAACTCAGGCAACTCTACGTTCGGCTTCTGTATGAGCCATGATTATCATGTGACGACATGTAAGTTACATTCGTGATCTCCATGTTATGACCTGCAATGACTATGACTTGTTCTTTTGCAGGCATAATTCGCGATAGCTGATGTAACGGGTCGTTAGATACGCATTACAACCCGTAATATTTCTGGCAAGAGTTTACACCTTTCTGTATATGTCGTAATGGCTCCCTTACGCCTCGTAATGTATATGCATTCAATTATCATCTGATTCTGTATGAGCCATTAAACAATGTTATGGTCGATGACCAATAAGTCGAGCTCTGCTGTGAATCGTAATTCCAGATGACGACCCGTTAGATTCTTCTTCTGTTTAGTTCTTCAATCCACGAGATTCGTAAGAGATGTGTTACGGCCTGACATGAGATATGTCTTCCATTAAATAACATTTCTATTTATAGTGTTTCCATGACGACCCGTAACGATTTCATGAAGGATGGGTGTCTCTCTGTAGGACCCGTGAATTGTTCCTAACGATCCGTGTCGTCAATTTGAAGCATCGTTAAACCAAACTTACGGCCGGTGACGAATATGAAGGCGTCTGCTACCCTTTTTGTGAGGGCAAAAGTGAGTGAAAACTTGTGGGCCGTGAAAACTAACTGAAAGGGGCGTGATATGCTTATCACGACCTATGAGATAGCCCGTTTTCTACTTCTAGAGTTGATTTCTTCCTTCTTTTCTCTTCGGGTAATTTTCTTTGATAATTTCCATCGAAATCAGAGATATTCCTATAAAAATCACGCACACCTAGGTAGTTGGAGAGTTCAAGGAAATAATTATAATAGATGAAACAAAATTGATGCATCTCGTGAGAAAATTACGAAAATAAATCTAAATGCAGCATAAATTAAATGCTGTAAAATGCATGCATCAGCATTCTCTTTCATTGTCATATTATTTTAATTGTCAAGCATTCTGCTTACGTGTCATTTCTCTTGACCATTTGGGTCAACGAAAGAGTCAAAGAAAGATCGAAGAAAGTAATGACCGAAAGGAGATTTCGCCATGTGGCGGGGTCGAATTTCGGAGCGTTACATCTATGGTATTAGAGCCTAATTCTAGGACTCTCTTGACATCCTAGATATAGAGTTAAGTCTAAGTATGATCTATGTGCACCCAACAGAGCTACCGCCACACTCAACCGCCACAAAGTAAAGTAAGAATCACTTTGCTTTTAAAGTTATTATTGTTTTATTTAAATAAATTATCATATTTTATACTCCCATGACACGTTCAGCGGCTCAACGTGACAAAGGTTGTAGGCGTGGACGTGGAGGCGACCTCATTGCGGTTACCGGCGATTGTTACGGATGGACTTGACTCTACTCTAGGAGTCAACTAGGAGAGGACTTGCAGCAGGAGCTTCCCCCTGTGCAGCCACAGGAGTTTCAACCACCTTCACAGCAGTTGACGTACTCGGTGCCCATGTACCAAATGTCGTTTCCTCCTCCAACACCATCGACAGCTCCTCACAAAGAGGACATGATCCAGCCTTTCCTAAAGTTACACCCACCTTACTTTAAAGGAGAAGTGGACTACGAAGAAGTTGTCCGTTGGCTTACTACGATGGAGCGGATGGTCTGCGACGCCCGATCTGACGAGGATAGGAAGGTCCTCTAGCTACCCACATGCTCATTGGTCAGGCCAACGACTAGTGGGAGACAGCACCGGAGATGAAGTTGCTAAGCCATGATGTTATTACCTAGTCTAGCTTTAGGGATCTGTTTGAGGCACAGTATACTCTGGCTTACCGGAGGAAGGAGAAGTCCAAGGTATTTAAGGACCTGCGCGGCAACATAACTATGGCAGAGTATCATGCGCACTTCATCCAGCTGGAGCGCTATAGTAAGGATCAGATGGACGAGGCTGATCGCGCTGAGCAGTTCCTTAATAGCCTCCACCACACAATCCGTGAGACGGTCGACGGAGTGGAGATCGACCTACATGGAGCTGTTTGTATGACGAACAGGATCGAGTGCGAGATTCAGAAGTGGCGCGAACAATCGAAGAAGGAGTCGGCACGAGCAGTAGAGTCGGCCAAGCTGAGATGGGAGGACTGCCACCCTGCTCGCAAGGATGCACGTCGCGACCACCGCCGAGATGGGAGGACTACCAGCCAGCCACAGCGCGAGGTCTCCGCCAACCAGCACCTCGCCAGCCCAACCACAGCCTCAATGATAGGCACCTACACCGCGGCCTCCACAACAATCACCGGCACCCCAGCAACATGGCATGTCAAACTGCGCCTTCTGCCAAAGGCCACATCTTGTAGAATGTCACATGAAGAATGACACTTGCATCGGATTCGGCAAGGTCGGACACTTCGTCCGGGATTGCCACATGAAGAACCGTAGAGGCTCGGGCAAAATACTAGCATGTCTCTACAACGACCAGGCAGATGCGGCTCCATAGGATAATGATGTTACCCGACGTACTCTTTCTATAATGGGTTTGCCTATGCTTGTACTTCTTGATTCAGGTGCTTCGCACTCATTTATTTTTGAGGCATGTGCTTACACCCTTAGTGTACGTATAAAAGGGATGAAGCATGAATGTAAAGTCACCAATGGGAACCCTCCACACGGTGAGGTACCTTCCCGAGGTACTAATTGTTGTGGGCGAGAAGAATTTTTTTTCTGATTTGATTGTAATCCCCATGGTGGACTACGATGTCATCTTAGGTATGGACGAGTTGTCATACCATGATGCATCGATTGTATATAAGCAAAAGAAAGTCATCATTAGCAACCGTGGTAGGCAAAAGGCGATGATCAGAGGCACCTCAAAGCCAGACAACGGGATCATATTGACCGCCATGAACAACTACTACAGAAGGGTTGCAGAGGGTACCTGGCCAGTGTGATGATAGCCGATGCACTTACGCTAGCTCTATATTAGATTGATGTGGTTCGAGACTTTCCGGATGCCTTTCCAAAGGACATCTTTGGATTGTTGTCGAGGAGGGAGATCGACTTTAGAATCGACGTGGAATTAGGGACAGCACCAATCTCCAAAGCTCCCTACCACATGGCCCCGGTAGAGAGTTACTCGCCAAGGGATTCATCCGACCCAGCGTCCTGCCTTGTGGTGCTCCAATTCTATTTGTCCAGAAGAAGGGCAAATCGCTACAACTCTACATCGACTATCAAATGTTGAACAAGGTCATGGTCAAAAGCAAGTACCCGCTGCCCAGGATTGACAAGATGTTTGATCAGTTGTCCAAGGCCCAGTGTTCTAGAAGATCGACTTGAGGAGAGGCTATTACCAGCTGAGACTCGCAGAAGAAGTGTCGAAGACTACTTTCCGATCACGGTATAGCCACTACGAGTTCACCGTCGTGCCCTTCGGATTGACGAATGCCCCAGTAGTGTGCATGGATCTAATGAACAGGGTGTTCAAGTAGCAATTAGATTAGTTTGTGATCATCTTCGTGGATGACATTCTAATCTACTCCTCCAGCACAAAGCAGCACCGAAAGCACCACCGAAAGCATCGATGGATCATCTTGGAAACTTTGTGCCAGCATCGACTCTTTGCAAAGTTCTCCAAGTGCGAGTTCTAGATGGAGCAAATAATGTTTTTTTGGGGCACATTGTGTCTAGACAAAGTATCTCAGTCGACCCAGCGAAGGTCGAGACAGTGGCCAACTGGGTCAGACCGAAGAACGCGATAGAGATTCGCAGTTTCCTCAGTCGAGCAGGCTACTACAGGCGCTTCATCCAAGATTTCTCAATGATTACAGCCCCACTCACCCACTTGACGAAAAAGAATGAGAAGTTTGTCTGGACGGACAAGTGCGAGAGTAGCTTCCAAGAGCTTAAGAACCGGCTGACATCCACTCTGATTCTCACCCTACCATCGAGCAGCGGAGGATATATCATCTATAGTGATGCTTGCGGCACCGACCTCAGATGTGTCCTCATGCAGCATGGAAAGGTAGTGGCCTACGCCTTGCGACAGTTGAAGAAGTGCGAGGTGAACAATCCTTTTTAACGCACGATTTGGAATCGACAGCGATCGTGTTCGCCCTGAAGATCTGGAGGCACTACCTATACGGTGAAGAGATTCAAGTGTTCACCGACCACAAGAGCCTAAAATACATCTTCACTCAGAAACATCTCAACATGCGGCAAAGACGATGTATGGAGTTCCTCAAAGACTACGAGTTCGCGATCAACTATCATCCCGGCAAAGCAAACTCGGTGGTCGATGTTCTTAGTCGGAAATGTAAGGCTTCCCTGGCATTTCTCCAACTACGTAGGTACAAGATGCTCGAGGAACTAAACCAGTGGAACCCTCGAGCTGTAGGACACACGGCCATCCTGATGATGCATCAGTTACAACCAAGTCTCATCAGTCGGATCATCACGGCACAGATGGCAGATGAAGAATACACAAAAATGTTCAAGAGGTGCTAAAATGTTCAGATGTTCAAGAGGGACTCGAAACACCTTTGGTTCCGACTAATGCGACAGTTGGATGAGAGGTGCTCGACGAAGGCCACAAATTAGAGTTTGCAATACATTTGGGCAGCACAAAGATGTACAAGGAAACGTAGCTTCTAGTGGCACGACATCAAGAAGGAGGTTGCCGATTACGTCTCTAAATGCCTAATATGTCAGTAGGTGAAGGTCGAGCACCAATGAGATATGAATTCTTAGGAGAAGATCGCACCTATTCGGTTATTGTTAATGTGAACTTGGAATCAAAACAACTCTAGATGATACTCGCCAAGTTGGAATCTTACAAGCATGTTATAGGATACATTCTCGATGATTTTAAAGGAACCAATCCCCCCATTTGCATGCACCGTATTCCGATGGAGAAAGATTTCAAACCATCTATTGAGGGTCAGAGGAGACTCAACCCATCTATGAAAGAAGTTGTGAAGAAAGAAGTTATAAAGCTACTAGATACAGCAATCATCTACCCCATCTCAGATAGTCAATAGGTAAGCCCCGTTCAGGTTGTGCCAAAGAAAGGTGGTATGACTGTGATCAAAACCGACTCGGACAAACTCATCTTTACACGTTATGTCATAGGGTGGAGGATATGCATTGACTTTAGTAAGTTGAATAAGGCCACCCGAAAGGACCATTTCCCTCTTCCTTTCATTGATCAAATGCTGTAAAGACTTGTGAATCATTCTTATTTATGTTATCTAGACGGATTCTATGGGTCTCTTCAGATTCCCATCCATCCAGAAAAGACTACTTTCACATGCCCATATGGGAGCTTCGCTTGCAGAAGAATGCCATTCGGATTGTGTGATGCTCCCACAAGTTTCCAAAGGTGCATGACATCTATTTTCTCATATTTCTAGAACATATTTTGAAAATTGCTTAAATAACCTTTGCAAAGTATTACACAGATGTGCTAAGACTATTCTTATACTGAATTGGGAATAATGTTATTTTATGGTACAAGAAGGAGTAGTGTTAAGTCATATCATTTCGAGTAGAGGCACTAAAGTTGACAGAGCCAAAATAGAAGTCATAGAGAAATTACCTCCGCCTTTGAATGTCAAAGAGTCAGAAGACTCCTTGGATACGCCGGATTCTACCGTAGATTTATCAAGGATTTCTCACTCATTGCAAGGCCATTGACAAAGCTCCTGTCCAAGGAAACTGATTTTATATTCGATGAAGATTGTCTAAAAGCTTATGCATGCAAAATATAACATATTTTAGATTATTATTTTAATTAATTTTTCTGTAATTTAATCATGGCATGCATCATTTTTAGTCACTTTTAATCGTAATTCCGGATTTATTAATTTTAATTATTAATTCTCTGAATATTTTAATTGTGGATGGATTAATTAAACTTGAATAATTATTTTGCAGGAAAATTCAAAACACGGCCGAAATTCAAAGAAAATAGTTCCTTACGGCCGAGATTTCTAGGGGGTAATGATATGGAATCTTCGTTGTTACGGCTGAGATTTGAAGGGGTAAAGATAAAAGAATTTTATCTTTTGGGCGTAATGGCATGAAGATGAAGATTTTTGGCCGAGATTCAAAAGGAGTAACAATTGAATGATTTTATCTTTTGGGCGTAACAAGATTAAATTCCTTCCTTACGACCGAGATTTGGAGGGAGTAAAAGGAATTATCTCTTTGGGAGTAAAGATTTAGTTCTTTCCTTACGGCCGAGATTCAAAGGGAGTAAAGATAAGAAAGATTTATCTTTGGGCGTAATGATAAAAGGATTTATCTTTGGCCGAGTTTATCTCATAATTTTAAAGACAACCGTACGATGTTACGGCCGAGATCAAATTGAAGGCTGTCCGCACCCTATAAATACGTGAAGAATCTATCGTTTCAATGTGTGCTCTGAAGTTCAGGTTTCTTCCACGGAGAGTCGTGAGCTCTGTAGGCTACGACCAAGAGGAGAGAGGTGCGACGGTTGGAGGTTGATCGCGACCCTGATCAAGTCCGAGAGGCTGCTCGACTGTTTGCCAGATTCGAGATCTCTATTTTGGGTGTAATTCTTTCGATTATTATTGTTATTTCGTTATTATCTCTCCAGAATTTCTAGGATGAACTCCATGTTTTTAGGATTATTATTTTAGGAGATTATTAATTGAAGGGAAATGTTTGGACCCTATTTTATTTGCTTTAATCTTTTTTGATCAATTATTAATTGTGCTTAATGCTTTTATGTTAGTTAATTAAATTTTTGAATTAGGCTATACTAGTTTGTGGAGTGTTTAATTTCAGAATTTATTATACTAATTATAATTGATTTTATTTGGAATTAATAATTGACATAAATTTGATAACTAGTGTGTGGAGAATCAAGTTTGTGTGGTCTATTAATCTATACCAGTTTGTGGAGTGATTAATAGTCTAGAGAATTCAATTTAATGCATCTTAATTTTAATATGATTTTGGGGGTACCAGTCGTGGAGACTTCAATTCTTATTAAATTAAGATAGTTCTATATGATTAGATTGAGGGATGCCAGTCGTGGAGACCACAAGTTAATCATGTTAGATTACTTTAGGGAGACTCTAATCCATCTTTAAAGATTAAATTTATCTTTCATGGTTCAAATATTTATCCTGATCTATTTTCATCCTAAGGCCTAACTTCAACACCACTATCTTATCTTTATCTTATTTTCTTTATTTTATCTTTTAAAACTCATTTTCAAAATCCATGTTTTTTCTCTCTTATCAATTTATAAATTCATATATTGAATTAATAATATTCCTCGTGGGTTCGACACTCTTACTCCTATTTACTATATTACTTGAGCGACTAGTGCACTTGCTAACAAATTTTATTGTTACAAATATAACGCATCAAAAGCCTTCAATACATTGAAAAAGGCACTCACAAAAGCTCTAATTATTTAGCCACCCGATTGGTCACTACCATTCGAACTCTTGTGATGTTAATGACCAAGCTGTCGGAGCAATACCTGGACAAAGGAAAGATAAGAAATAACATGTGATCTATTATGCTAGTAGAACTTTGCATGAAGCACAGATCAATTATGCCACAACAGAGAAGTTCTTGGCTGTTGTATTTGCAATGGTAAATTCAGATCTTATCTAGTGGGGTCTAAAGTTATTGTGTATATCGATCACCAGGCCATTCGACATCTGATCTCTAAAAACGATGCTAAACCTACACTCATCAGATGGTTTCTCTTATTGCAAGAATTTGACCTGGAGATCAAAAATAAAAAAGGAGAAGAAAATCAAGTCGCTGATCATCTCTCTCAACTTTAGTTATCATAAGAGAAAAATGACCTCGAAGAATATCAAGTCATCAATGATTCCTTCCTAGACGACCATTTGTTTTCAATTAAAGCCGAAAAGCTTTCATGGTTTGCTGATTATGCTAATTATCTAGTCTCGAGAGTTCTACGACTAGATCTCTCTTACCAACAAAAGAAGAAGTTCTTCTTAGACATCAAACATAACTTCTGGAATGAGCCATTCCTTTTTAAGAAATGTGCAGATAGAATATATCGAAGATGTATCCTAGAAGAAGAGCAAACTGTAATACTTCTGGAATGTTATTCATCCTATAGTGGCCATGGAGGACATAAGATGACTGCTCTAAAGTCCTAGAAACAAGTTTTTACTGGCCAACTCTATTCAAGGACACAGTAAACTTTGTCAATTCCTATGATGCCTGGCAAAGAACATGAAACATAGGCTGAAAAAATGAAGCACCTCAACAACTAATATTAAAAGTGGAGATCTTCGACGTTTGGGGAATCAATTATATGGGTCCCTCCTTATTTGGCTATAGATTCATTTTCCTAGCAGTGAACTATGTTTCAAAATGGATTGAAGCAATCCCCATAATCCAAGCAGATGCAAAATCTATCACTAAGCTCTTCAGGGATACTATCTTTCCGAGATTCGGGGTACCCAAACTAGTTATCAGCGATGGAGGTTCACATTTCATCGAAAGAAGTTTCGAAAACTAACTGATCAAATACGGAGTCAAGCACAGAGTATCTACTGCATGTCATCCATAGACCAATACCCAAGCAAAAGTCTCCCAACTGAGAAATCAAAATGATTTTGTAGAAGACAATTTCAGTAACAAGAAAGGATTGGATAAAAAAATCAATGAAACACTATGGGCATATCGTACTGCATATAAGACTCCAATTGGAACAACACCATTCAAGTTGATCTACGATAAAAAATGGAGCATAAAGCATTTTGGGCCATCAAAATGCTCAACTATGGCTTTCAAGCGGCTACTGGAAAAAGACTCTTGTAGCTCAATGAACTAGATGAACTCCGGCTAGATGCGTACAACAATTCCCGTCTTTACAAGGAACATGCAAGGAAATGGAATGACAACCACATACTACAGAAAAATTTCAAAGAAGGTAATCAAGTTCTACTATTCAATTCACGCCTATGACTTTTTTCAAGAAAACTCTGGACGAGGTGGTCAAGACCATTTATTGTCAAGAAAGCCTATCCCCATGGAGCAGTTGAAATCAAAAATAACAACTCAAAAATTTTTAAAGTCAACAGACAACGACTGAAATGGTACAACCCCGGAGCCGAAGAATTCAAGGAAGTTTTATATTTATGACCAACTCAAAACAATTCAGGCACCATGTTGAGCCAATGACTCAAAACAAAGGCACTACTGGGAGGCAGCCCAATCGAATAAACTGTCATCAACCACGTCAGTAGCCACATCGGCCTCAAAATCTTTCGAGCTTAACTGAAAAGTGCAGTACATAGATTCGATTGAGAATCCCAACATAATCTATGAACATATCTCCACAATTGCCCCCACTTCCCCACATAAACTAAGTCGGCGACGCCTCGAATTCCAATCCCCACTATATTTAATTTTTTTCTTTTCTCTCCCGACTCAGCCACCCGTCGCATCCCTTACCCACAAAAATCAACCCCAAATCCCTTGCGAACTCTCCCTCACCGACGATTACTCTCCACCTTGCTTCTCCGCACTCCCGACTATAAACGATGAGACGTGCATGTTCTTCCTCTGACTCTAACACCGAGAGCACCTATGCATCCGTCCAACATCGCTTACGCCCTGATGGTCTCCTACGGTGGCCTTCGAGAGGTAGAAGACCGACAGACAACGATGATGAGCTGCATTTGGAAAACAGCCGGTGTAGGAAGTTCACATCCACCAGGTTTCTCGACATCTTTGCCCTTGAAACTATTGGATTTCTTGACAATATACGAACCTTGCTGCACCGAGCATGTTCAATGCCTATTTTATGAAACGTTGGAACCTTGAAGAGGTAGCAGCCGAGTTCATCGGAACAATGATCAGTGTGCATCGTGATGATGATGGCGTAACTGACTATATTGACTTCCATCTATTCAACAAGGACTTCTCTATGAGCCTTAGTGTTTTCAATTGAATTTTTTATCTCCCTGATTCTGGCTCTCAAACCGCTCCACCTGATTTCTCGATTTTCAAATTTTGTTGTCAATTGATGAGGATACACACCACCAATTCTCATCAACTTGTGGGTTGCAAGCTGAGAAACCCAATCTTCTGATACCTCCACATCCTGCGCACCAATACCATCCTTATTTTCCCCTGTGACCGAGACATGGATCTAATCTCAACTGATGAACTATATATTCTATGGTGTCTTCTACCAAACACATGAGTTAATCTTGGGGCCTTCCTCGTGAAGACCATGCTTCAAGAATCCACCTGTGAATACAGTCCTATCTTGTGTGGGATCTACATCACAGCGATCGCTGAACATTGCATATTCTTGAGCGATGTCGACCATCTACCTACTAGCACTCTAGACCTAAATTACCTTAGACAATAAGTGTTGGAGCAAAGTTTTAATGACATATAAAATTATATTTTGATGACAAAAATCTCAGAAGATTAAAGTTAAATGCAAAAAATATATATGACAAAAGGGGAGAATAAATTTTTCTAAAAGACAAAGGGGGAATTACATATGGCTTCTTATGTCCTTCATGTGCAAATCACTTTTTGATGAAACAAAAGGGGGAGAAATACAGGAGAAATATGATATGAATATAACTCCATATGAAGAATACCTTACAATTAGTACTTATGTAAATATCTATCATTGTAAGGAAAGCTAAGTATTAAGGGGGAGTAAAATTGATTTTACAAGATTTTACAACTTTTTTATTTTTCATATTTTTCAGTTTGTCTTCTTCAAAAAGGGGGAGATTGTTGGAGAAAAGTTTTAATAACATATAAAATTACATTTTGATGATAAAAACCTCGAAAGGTTATAGTTAAAAGCGAAAAAAGTTTAAAGAAAAAGGGACAACTTTATACACTACACTTTGGTTAAATAATTGACTATGGTCTTATTAGATTATGGATGAATGATGAATATCAAAATTGTAAAAAATCCTATTAGCTATCCATAGAATCTAATATTATCTAATTTGGATAACTGTGCAAAATGTTATGCTCAAAATAGTGAAGGTCGGTCAACCTGCCAATCGAAGCAAAGAAAGCTGATCGAGACTATACGGGTCGACCAATTGGAGATATCGGTCGACCAAATAATACATGAGATGTATTGATCAACGTTGAGATGATACCAATCGATGTACCGGTCGATAGACCGGTCGACCGATCAAGAGCAGAAGTTGAAAAAATCGCGCAACGATCACATAGACCGGTCGACCGATCCATATGTGCGGTCGACCAGCCTCAGGGTTAAATGAATAGTAATGGCTATATTTGAAGGAGAAAATTATGGAATAAATTCTGGATGAATTTTCCACATGTTAAAGCCTATAAAAAGAGTGCCAAAGTCAGAAGCAAAGGCATCCATTCATGCATTGAAAAAAAAACTTCAAGTTATCAAAAGAAGACCCTTTCCTTGAAGTTATCATTTTAAGTTTTCTTTTCTTTCTCTCTTCTCTTCTTGTGAGCATTCTATTGTAAAAGAGATAAACTATTTTTGGAAAGATTGTGAGAGCTCCTGTGTGAGAGGTTCCAAATCTTACCTCTTGAGTGAGAGAAAAGATTAACTTCCTAGGAGGAGAGGTTCTCTTACCTCTCGAAGCGGAGAAAAGGTGGTTGATGTAAAGGACTTTTCTTCCTTACCCCATTTCGAACAAAGGAAGAGATTCTAGTAGAATCTTCAGTGATCTCGAGGTCGAGAAGTCGAAGCGGGGATGTAGACCAAGGTGTGGTCAAACCTCGTCAACGACCACCAGTGTTACAGTGTTTGATTTCTCTCTCACTCCCTCTGCCTCTCATATTGTGTTTGTAATACGATCTGAATTGCATTGATTTAAAAGGTTTAAAGAATCGATTTTAAGCTTCTGCGATGTGTTTTGTTAAATTGATAGATTTCATTTTCCAACACCAATTCAACCATCCCCTGGTGCCCTTTGGAATCCAACAAGGAGTCCTCGTCACTGCTGATGGCCAACACTCTTGGAGACAGGCTGATTCTACTGCACTCCTTCCACTGCCAAATCCACAAAGAATGAAATGAATAATCTACAAGGCAAGAATTTGTGGATGAATGATCTCATCCAAATCCCACAACCAATTACAACACCGTCTCCCTTTTTTCTTTGAGTCTGTCCAAGTTACACGACTACCATAAGCTCCTAGGACAGCTCGAACACTCCCCAGAGAAGTTGAATCTTCCTCTTCTTCAGCCACCCTGTCAAAAAAAGTTGATCTCGTCATAGAACAAGTGACAAAGTTGGTGGAAGCTAATGTTTGAAACCAAGAAGACATCCAAGCATTGAAGGACCAACTCAACAACTTGGAGCAACACGGCTTCAGCCCCACCAACAGAATCCAAAACATAGAGACCGTTCATGATTCTATTTTTACCACACTTAGTGATATACAACAAGTCATTGATCGCTTACTGGAGCTGGCACCTCCACCCAGTTGCTCTTCATGGCATAATCAACACTGAGGACAGTGTTGAATCCAAACTGGGGGGAGATGGCAACATAGTACATTTCTACTCTTTTTATATTTATTTTTTTTCAATTCTTTTTTAATCCTGCCACTTGAATGCATTCTTTTGAAATTTCACTTAAGCTACCTACTTTGACCCTCTTCATGACAATTCAACCTCAATATGGAACCATTGATAATTGAGAATAGGAGATGTTTTCACTCCCCTATAAATCATATATTTTTCTTTGAATATTTGTTCCTTTTCAAGTCATGTTCAAGGGCATCCTATTGTTAATGAAATTTGAAGTGTTTCGTGATTACCATTTATCGCCTTAGTGTTGGGTCATGGTTTGAAAAAGGTTGCTAAGTGAAGTTATAGATGTTTGATGATGGGCCCTCACTACAAGAAAATTGGTGATTAGCGACCTAAGATAGGCGACGCTATTACGTCTCCGTGGTGAAGAGCGTCTCATTCGCGTCCAACTAGGGCTGCAAAAGTGGGACGCTGGATATCGGTGGCTACTGGCATTGCAATAGAGGTAAAGAAAATGAGACGCTACTAGCGCCACGTGTTGACGCTATCTCAACGTTATTAAGACGTGTGGTTTGTGGCTGTGCGTAGAAGACATGCGTCGCTAAGTCGACGCGCAAGAGGCACTAGGTATGAGGAATGATTCCGGCGCCCACGAGCCGCTATTGTAGGCGCTAGAAAGGCGTTGAAGTGACGGAATATGATGGTGTACGTGTCACCAATGAGAAGCAAATATGACGATAAGGACGATATATTTTACTCAACATCGACAACCTTTGCGACGCGAATGGGATGCTATGGAGTCGCTACTTGCAAATTTTTTTTACCCATTCAATCCTCATTTTTCCCCTTCCCACACCATACAATTATATAATGCATATAAAAATGCATTGATATTCATCATAGGCAATATAAAAGCATCACAGGCATAATATTTAACATAAGAATACGAAAAGTAATAAACCGAACTAACAAACTATATGTACATCTAAATTTGTAAGTAACAAAAGCATAGTTTGTATTCATGGGTTGTTTCTATCCTAGGTTTGGGAGTTATTGTTATCATTCCGGACATTCGACCCAGACGTGCTCGGTCCATGGTCTCGCGAGGATGGATTCTACGTCGGGATCAATCCCTGAATCGCCTGCAATAGCGGAGACAACTACTACGACAACTACTCCGACACCTACCGTGATATTTCCTCCAACAACTACTGCGATAGCTATTGTGATAGCTGCGTCATATTAGGTGCAGTGGATGAGCTCGCAGCAAATGGACCGCCTGCATATCCTCCGATCCTCCTAGGTATCTGAGCGGCTATGCCGAGGCCACACAAGTATCCCCTCGTGTCGTACCGGCTATCTCCTCACAAACAACAAGGTCCTATACGAAATAAAAAATCATACAATTATATAATATATAAATTATATATCAAAAAACATAAATTAAAAACATGACAAAACCAATGAAGAAACATTACCTAGTGGCTGAGTACTCGGATCATCTCCATGCTTTTCAGCCATTTTCGCATTATAATCATCCTATAAATTTAAACATTTTGTATTTCAAAAATAGTGCACTAACGTCAACTAATCAAATGACCATGTCATGAGACTTACTAGAAGCCTACGAGCAGTGAGCGTGACTAGGTCATTTGTCTTTCGGCTCGTATGGGTGGCCTCATAGACCACACGAAAGTCTACGAGACTGCCTTTTTTCTCCTCCTACAATAAAGTTTCAAATTTGGACATAAGTATAAGTCAAAAGTTTGATAAATTGAATTTACATGTAAATTACCATGCGTCGTCGATGCTCGTCAAATCGCATCGACCCCCCTGTGTGGATGTGAGCCTCGAGCTTCGAAAGATGGTTAACTCTTGCCTTTTTCGACTTCCTTTGCCATCGTTCATCCGTCCTTTATGAACATCAAATACTTACACTTTCAAAAACTATAATTTTAATATAAATAATTTAGAAGAAAACATACTTACCACTTTCTATATAAGGACTCCCAAACTGAGCGCCTAAAATGCCTTGGACATCTTTGTATGCCCTGCTCCAAAGTGAGGCCGGCGGACATGACGACCTTGCGAAACTTGTATAATCGATTTTTGAGGCGTTTCGTAGCGACCTCCTCAAAAGCTCTCTAGATCATCCCTAAACTAAGATCCGATTGAAACTAATTTGCCTTCTACAAATAGAACGTTAGAACTTAGTAATTTTAAAATAAATATAAATCAAATTATGGAATCCAAATAGAAGATCTACCGTAAAGGCTCGAAAGACATCATCCCGCACTTGAATTGGGACATCTTTTCAGGATCTTGCCCCTTCCGACAAGTGGGAAGGAACGAGAGCACTGGCACCCCACACGGTACTAGCGGGTATGAAAGTGGTCCTGCTAATTACAAAGAAGAATTAATTTTCAATGATAATCAAAACTATAACAAAATTTGTATAACTTATTTAACTTATGATCGAGCAATATTATTCACAGTGACCATCCCATTATCATGTAACCCCTCTTCATCACTCGAAGAGGAATCATCATCCGGTACAGCAGGGGTAGGCTATGAAGGTCCGACATCATCTACGGGCCCTAATATAAATCGTTAGTGTCATACCAAATTAAACTTATGATAATTCATAGATGTGCAGCAATGTTCTCACCTCGATTGATGTGTACCGCAGCATGATCAGTGTCAGTCTGATCGTCTGAATGAATTGAGCCAGTTGCTTGTGCTATCGGTTACGTAGCAACTGACATTATTAAAAAATAATTAATATAATTAATTAATAAATGTCAATAATAATAAATATAGCACCTGGCGTAAAATGTCGCTCGCCAACGCTAGAATGTGGTGAAGCGTCTAGTATTCTCGCCGGTGGCGGTGGGATAGCAACTGTCATCATAAGAAAATACATAAAATTTGGCTCCTATTTAAAATTGTATATCGCCTACAATGTGTCACGTTCCTGGAGTGATACGTGGAGCAGACCCACTAATGGATCGCCTATTATGTGATGATCCGGCTACGTGTCGTCGGTGCGGAGGAATTGATATTATTAAAAAATGAAATTAACTATTATAATCAACTATAAATAAGCAGCTGACAATAATTATATTACCTAGTGGTTGTGATGTCTGACTTATTTGAAGTGAATGCTTGGAAGAGCGAGAGGACCCAGATGCTCGACCCCTCATTTTGTGACTGAAAAAAAGAAAGAAGCTTCTCTTATTATTGATAACCATATATAACTTAAAAAAGAATTAAAAACTTATGTCATTAGAATAACTACGGGATTCATTCGCTTCTTTCGTATTCTGATTCATTTTCATCATCTTCATCATCGTCGCTATAATCTTGGTTCGAGTCATCGTCAACGAAATTATCAAAGTTCGCATCCAAGAGGTCATTTGAATTGAACTCTTCCATTGGCTCAGCGTCATCGACCAATTGAAAATTCTTAACTCCATCGGCCACATCAATCGTCTCATTCACTCTATCTTCTTGATAGTAATCGTCCATGTGCTCATCGTTGTGTACGGATGATGTTTCATTGTCATCTACCATTGTTTCTGCTAAGAATAGTCTACTCCTCAGCTTGCATGACGCCCACCATTCATCCTTGGTTCTTTTCGATGGATACCTAGTGTAGTACACTTGTTGTGCTTGTTCTGCCAATATGAATGGTTCGTATGACTGAAGTCTCGACCGAGGGTTAATATCCACCAATTTAAACTTTTGATCGATCCGAACTCCTTTCTCTAGATCGAACCAACGGCATTTTAGCACGACTTTGTTAGATTTTTCCAAATAAGGCAATTCTAGGATGTCTTCTATAACACCGTAGTAATCAAAATCGTTGTCCCGATACATGCTTCCTATAACACATATGCCGCTATTAATAGTTGAACGTTGTCGGCCATATTCTTCTGTATGGAAATGATATACATTGACTATGACGCCGTAGTAGCTAAGAACTTATTTCTTCGGGCCATGACCGAGATCTCGTATTTTGTTCTCTATGACTGAGCCATTAATAACCTACAAGAAAATTAACTAAAAACTTTAGTAAAAGTTACGAACTTATAACAATTAAGAACAAGCTGAAAGATTTCTCACTTCACATCTCAACCAATCGGCAAAATGTTTGTCTCGTAGTTTCAATAACTCATCATTTTGAAACTAACGGATTGATTTCTCGTTGTAATTCTTCAAATTTCCTGAATTCATAGTTTTCATATAATGAAATCATATAGCAACAATTAACTTTAAATTATATAACCAATTAGAACAAATTGTCTTACTCGACATACGACGTCACTTCACTACCATTTGCAAGAACATAATTCTCAACAGCGGTGAGATCTCTGTCATTCAAGATAACTTTGCGTCCTGCACCAAGAAGTCGACATGGGTACTTGAAGATGGATAGAATATTCATGTCAACTTCTCTTTCACCACCATCATCGTTTCTTGGAACTTGGGTGTGTTGTGATTGTATGTGTGGCTCAAAGTATTTTGAAGTGAAGTTTGACACCTCCTCAATGAAATATGTTTCACATATGGAGCCTTCAATTTTTGCCTTATTCTTCGTCTTTCTTTTCAAATATAACATGCACCTTTGGAAAGGATACATCCATCAATACTGAACCAGACCCGCAATTTTTGTTTCATATGGTAGATGTACAATCAAATGTTCCACTGCATCAAAGAAAGAAGGTGGAAATATCTTCTCAGCCTTGCACACGGTAATCACAATAGAAGCCTCTAACCGAGAGATGTCTTCTTTCCGAATAATGGATGCACAAAGCTCTTTAAAGTACATAGACAATTATGTTAAAACCTCCAAGATGGCCTTTGGCAAAAGTTCTTTAAAGGTAATTGAAAGCAACCATTGCATAAAAATATGACAGCCATGACTCTTCATTCCATGTATCTTCCCATTGTCCAAGTTAAAACAACGAGATATGTTTGATACATATCCGTCGGGGAATTTCAATTGTTTTACCCATTCGAAAACCACTTTTCTTTGATCATTTCTCAAGACATAAGTAGCTTTTGGCTTTTTGCACTTACCATTTTGAAGATGAATGATATCTAACTCTGGTCTTTTTTATATTAATTTCATGTCTTCGCGAGACTGTATGCTATCTTTTGTTCTTCCTTTAACATCCATAATAGTGTTGAAGATGTTGGCAAATACGTTCTTCTCCACATGCATGATGTCCAAGTTATGACGTACCAAGTTTGAAGACCAGTAAGGCAACTCCCAAAAAATACTTCTTTTCTCCCAATTATGTTCACTTCCAAATCCAATTCGCTCGTAACTACCGGCCTTCAGTCCAAAGGAGACTTCACTAAGCTTGTTTACTTGCTCTAGCAATTCTTGCCCCGTCAAATGAGTTGGAGACAAAGTGTTCTCGGATGTATTCTTTTTAAATGAGTTTCGATCATGACGCATCGAATTCTCCAATAGCAAAAACATCCTATGACAATCAAACCAGCAAACTTTCCTATAGTTTTTCAAATAAAATAATTTCGTATTCTTTCCACATATGGGACAAGCAAGTTTTCCTTTTGTGCTCCAACCATTCAACATTCCATATGCCGGAAAATCACTTATGGTCCACATTAATGCGGCTCTCATAATGAAATTTTGCTTTTTAGATTTGTCATAGGTAATCACGCCATCCTCCCACAATATCTTGAGTTCATCAATCAAAGGTCTTAAGTAAACATCTAAACTTTTAAAAGGAGATCGAGGACCCGAGATCATACAGGTAAGCAATATATTCTCTCGTCTCATACACATGCTTGGAGGCAAATTATAAGGTGTCACAAAAACTGGCCACCATGAATAAGTAGTACTTGATGAGTCAAATGAGTTGAAGTCATCGGTGCAAAGTCCTAGTCTAACATTGTGTGATTCTGCAGAAAAAGTCGAATGAAGTGCATCAAATCGTCTCCATGCCTTCGCATCCGAAGGATGTGTAATTGAATCTTGATCTTCACATGCTCCTTCTCTATGCCACCTCATAAATGATGCAGATTTTTCAGAAAGAAATAGTAGTTATAATCTTGGAACAATCGGAAAGTATCTAAATATTGCATTTGCCACATTTTTTTCGAACTTTGGGAATTCTTTTTCGGCTTGAATCTGGGCTATTTTCCTTGTGCCACAAATAGAACAACTCATAAGTGCGTTATTTTCCTTGTAGTACAACATGCAATGATTGCGCCATGCATCAATCTTCTGATATTTCAACCCTAAATCTCTCATCAATCGTTTGCACTTATAAAAATGTCCCGATAATTTCTCTAAAGCTGGAAGCATATTCTTAATAATGGCAAGCATCCGGTCAAAACAACTTTCGCTCATATTAAATTCTGATTTTAAGTTCATTAGTTGTGCCACTGCAGAAAGTATAGTTTGCTTCACGCATCCATCCCATAAAGGTTCATCTGCTTCTTTGAGAAGATTATAAAACTTAGAAGCCAAAGGATTCGGGTCTTCTTCAATCAATGTTTCGTCAACATTTTCTCCTAACATTGCATCTCGTATCATGTTCCTGCACGGATTGCTCGAGTCGCCCACAATGGTATCTACATTAATTGTTTCTTTAGCCCATCTTTCTTCACCATGAAAGAACCAATTTGTGTATGTCAGTAAGAAAACCGTTGTAATATAAATCCTTCTGCACATCATATCTTACTTTCCAATGATAACATTTGCACTTCCGACATGGACATAAGATTTTGCCATATGAAGAAGCAACACCTTCATTTTGATATGTCACATTAATGAATTCATCAACACCATCCTTATATTCTTCAGTTATGACGCCATGTTTATCCTTCCAATGACGAATCCAACTACGATCTGGCTTTATCATTTCTATAATGGACAACATTAAGCCATATGTCAATAAATTCGTGTACTTGAAACGTGTGATTTTGAACTTACGAAGTCCAAAATCACATGTTTCAAGTACTTCATCATTGAATCATAATCTCATTTTATCACCAAGAATGTCGAAGTACATCCTTAGTAAAATTTATGAGAACATGATCAAAAAGAGGTTCTAGAATTATGAAAAAAAAAATTATCCAGAAGAGGTTCTAGTATTTAAGTTAACCTGCACTAGTAACTAACTTAACAATAATAGTTTCAAGTAATTAAGTAGTATTTAACTTAACATGCATTACTAACTAACTTAACAGCAAAACAATCAAGTAATTAAGTAGTATTTAACTTAACATGCATTAGTTACTAATTATCAAGTAATTAAGTAGTATTTAACTTCATGCATTAATAATTAACTTAACATGATGGCGGGCTCGTACCTTCTTAACCGGTGAGGGATGCAGTGGGCGGCGGTGGAGGAAGGCGGTGGGCGATGGCCGATAGAGGAGCAGGTGGACGGCCAAGGAGGAGGTGCACAGTCGACGGGTGGACAAAGCGGAGGGAGGAGGAGGCGGCGGTGGAGGCGGAGGGCGGCGGAGGCGGACGTCGACACGTTGGAGGCGGCGGCGGAGGAGGCGGATGGCGGCGGAGGAGGAATAGGGCGGTGGAGGAGGAGGAGGGCGGCGGAGGAGGAGGAGGAGGAGGCAGTGGAAGGCCGACGGAGGAGTAGGAGGCGAAGGGCGGTGGAGGAGGCGGAGGCCATGGTGGAGGGCGGAGGAGGTGGCAGAGGGGCGCAGTGGAGGAGGCGGTGGAGTAGGCAGATGGGCGCGATGGAGGAGGCGGAGGCGGAGGGCGGACGTCGGAGGAGGAGGCGGTGGAGGCAAAGGGTGGAGGGCGGCGGAGGCGGACGTCGGCATGGTGGAGGAGGCGGCGGAGGATGGAAGAGGAGGAGGAGGGTGGCGGAGGAGGAGGAGGAGGGCGGCGGAGGAGGAGGAGAAGGAGGCGGAGGAGTCGGTGGAAGGCCGACGGAGGATTAATAGGCGGAGGCAGAGGCGGCAGAGGGGCGCGATGGAGGAGGCGGAGGGGTGCAGTGGAGGAGGCGGAGGGGCGCAGTGGAGGAGGCGGTGGAGCACGGTGGAGGAGGCGGAGGCGGAGGCAGCAGAGGCAGAGGCGTCGGCGGCGGAGGGCGGCGAAGGCGTCGGGCATCGGGCATTGGAGGAGTCGATCGTCGATCGTCGACGTCGGGCGTCGGGCGTCGGGCATCGGGCGTCGGGCGTCGGCCGTTGGGCATCGGGCATCGGGCGTCAGGCGTCGGGCGGGTAAAGGTAAAACAGTAACAGTGAAAATAAAGAAGAGGGGTTAAGGATTTAAGTAAATTTTTTAGCGTCTTCCCAAGACGCGATGCTACGTAGATGCAATGTAGGCACCGCTCATATCAAATTCGGCTAATGGGGCGCTATGGAGAAGCTAATTTGTCGCTAATTTACTGTAGCGACAACATAGCGTCGTAGGGGCGTGGACGTAGATTTAGCGTCCTCCAATTGTGACATCAGAGAGACGCTAATTATTTTTCTATTTCAAATTTTCTATTATGTATGTAATTTTATTTATCAATGTAGCATCTCATCGCATTGTGCCCCATTCCAATTGTTTTGTTTCCTTCCGACAATCTATCATGTATGTATATAAAATTATAAATCTATATGTATATGTGTCTATAATGAAATTGTGTGTGTGTGTGTATATATATATATGTAGTATATGCGTATGTATATGTCTATGTGTGGGAGATTAAGTCACAACAATGTGTTTATCTATATGTATTATAAATATATATGTGTATGTATATGTCTATACATGTGCGAGTCATATATAGATAACGTGTATATGTATACGTATTCGAAGTGAATATATGTGTATATGTTTATATGTGTGAGATTAAGTGTTAATAATATGTATATATGTACTTATTATATAAAAGTATAAGTATCTACGCGTATTTATATGTCTATATGTGCCTGATTAAATGAGCGGGATAAAAAGTCAGCTCAATACAGATGCTATAGAGTCGCTAAAGAAGTTTAGCAACCCCGTAGCGCCGAACTAGCGTCTAAAACTTGTTCACATCCCAAGTTGGAGATGCTATAGAGACACCAATAGTGTCACCATAGCTTCGACATTGTCGGCGACTCTAGTTAGACGCGAAGTTGACGCTATTGACTCTCCAAGGTGACGCTAAAATGGAATAATTTGGAGCAAATCACTCTCTTAATTCAACAACCATAATTTCATGATTAAGAATATAAAAATAATATATGCATAATTAAGATTTCATATATATTGTATGTATAGATAATATAAATAATATAGGTAACAAATTATATATTTACGAACACTCCTATCATGTAAAAATACATATATATGTAATCGTGTAGTACATATATATAATATGGATAATCACGTAGGAATATATATATATGTTGATAATACTAATATATTATTTAATTAATTTATTGATTAACATATAGTATATATAATATGTAGGGTTTAGGGTTTAAATATAAAACAAATAGCGATATAAAATATACATAACCTAAGAATAGTTGTCAAGTAATCACATTCGCGTCTACATAGCGTTGCCTAAGCACGTGACGCCAGGTAGCATTTCTTTAGAGCCGCAATATGTGTGACGCGAAGTTAGCGTCGCGAGTTGTCGATGCGAGAACGGCGTTAGCTTCTCCCGCGCATTTTCGCTCTATGGCGCGCAATAATAGCGTCTACGTAGCGTCTCCATTGCGCCATTGTTAGCATCTATTTCATGAATAGCTAAGAACACGCTAATGAGATGCTATCGAGAGGCAAATAGCGTCTCATTATTGGGATGCAACGTGGACACCATAAAGGTGCTAGTGACGTCTATGTAGCGTCACCCCTATATGCGACGCTACATCGCATTGCTAAGCGCCCATTTTCTTGTAGTGCCTGTTCATGCTCTTTTTTTTTCTTTTATGCTAGCTTGTCAATAATTATATCTTTATTGAATATTCTAGTGCAGCTAAGTTCAACAATAGTTACATAAAGAAGTAAAATCAATATAGAGAAAAGAAGGGCTAGTGGAGCCCCAAAAGGTACAAAAGGGTGTATTCTGGAACATAGTGAGTCTGAATAATTAGATCCGTAGGGGTTCATGCCTGGTGATCTAAAGGCAACTGCTATGGAATCCGTTGATCGAAAATCTACTACATGGACCACCTGGCGCAATATGGATAATCACATGAGTCACTGGATTAGTGAAAAAATAGTAAAGTAAAAAAAAAATAGTACCTAACTCATATTGCACTTGTGCATTCAACAATCATATTTTTATTTTCAAGCATTTTTATGATCTCTCTAAGCTGAATTTGGAGGAGTTTAAGAATATTTTACGTTTAGAACTCTCACTAAGCTGGGTTAATTGGAAAACTAGAAAGACACTTAGGCGATGATTGTGTAATTTGAATGCTAAGAAAAGTAGTCGGCAAATAGGATGGATGCAATGAGTTTTACCTTGAACATTGCTTGGGGACGAGCAAACATCTGAGTTTGGGGGAGTTTGATCACCTCTTATTTTACTCATATTTATCAATAATCCCTATATCAATTTTGCCACCTTCACATGAAACTCCATTTCATTATGAAATATTGATTATTATTTGAACCTTTTTTAATTAGTCTCTTGGAATGTAACAACTTTTTAAAATTTGAATTCTAGAAGAGGAAAAAGAGGAGACAAAAGGAGCTCAGAAAGGAATATAAGGGGCGGACAGAGAAGAGGGACGAGGAGGAGATTGAAGAAGAAGATCGAAGAGAAGAGAATTAGGGTTTTTGGAAGGAAAACAATGAAAGAAACCTTTATTTTGCCTATGTCGATGCTCATCTAGGAACTCTTATTCCCTGTGGTGTAGATTGTGTTGCTATTGTGGCTTGATTCCCTATTAATAGCCGTATCCATTAGACAACTATTGATTGTTTTAAGTTACATTGCGAATGGTTTAATCGTGCTTAACTTTTGAGGAGTGAGATATCTTCTTTTATTCATACTCTATCTTATTCGAGAGAAAGGATGGTGTTTCTTTAAAACTATTTGTAGTTGCGTTCTTCTTAACTAGTCTTTCTATTTCTAAATTGAACGAGAGGTCTACCTTATCATATTGTGAGGCGAGAATTGGATTAAGTTTTTGCCAGGACTAGGATCTTGATTTAAACGTTCAAAAGATTCGAGAGATCACTTTTCTTAATAACCAAGTTGAGAGATCATTTGATTATCATTCCTAATCTATCTACTATCGGCTTGATTCCTAACATTCCGAGAGAGATCGAGGGATGATTAGGAAGAGTTATATTATTTTTACAAGTTAAAATTGAGATATCATTTTCCTCATTTAGGGATCATATCACAATAGTAACCAATTCATCATATGGGAATTCTCATTTTATTAGAATCTTCACTTCGACAATTTTCCTTTATGTCTTTACTGTTATTAGCATTCGTGAGAATTTTCGAGATATAACAAGATTTGAATAAATCTAAGTCAACGGGGTTACAACACTCTTGATTTCTACTCGACCTGTATACTTACAATAGTGTGGACTCTAGAGTAATTGATTTAAAGTTGAACGACATTTGGTTGGTGTGAGAGATCACGACTTGTAAAGTCTGCATTAGAGGACGCACCAATGAACCGTGAAACGTAGGCTTTAAGGTGTGTTGTTCGGGATCTAGATCATGGGATTACTTCCACATAGAACCAGCATGTGTTTAAGGACTTGTTTAGGCTTAAAATCCATGATAGAATGGGTAGAAATCATGTTCTATAATTAGTATAATGATATTGATATGTCTCCTACGATTCTACGTTATTGCCGAATGATTTTTATGTGATGTCATGACTTAAGCATATGATGAATGATCTGGTTTGTTAAAGCATGATCAAGATAGTATTAAAGTATTAAATGATTCGTCGTATGCCACTAAGATGATAGCTATATTGATTGGAAATTAAGAGCAATATGGAAATATATATGTATATATATAAAGCTGATGCATTGAAGAGCCTCACATTGCAGGATTTCATTTTATCTTTTTTTCTAAATACTTTGAATGTTTTAAATGTTTTAGCATTATTAGAGCTTTCATCTTCGTTTTATCTTTTGTAACTTCCATCCTCCATCAATTTTTATCTTTTCACGTAACTCCTATACTATCCAACTAATGCACCCATCATCTCCATTTAGTATCTTCCCACATGGATTGACCCTCCGTATCCTCCACATTTCTTCTTTCTGGCACAAGATAATCATAATTACAACTATTGATCCAAATTGCTCTCTACTCACATTTATCAAATATGAAGCGAGAAGCGATGCCAGTATCTCCATATCTTCCAACTCAAATGACACCGCTCTTTTTGAAGTGGAAGAACTTGCTGTAAAACACTCAATGCTTGAGATGTTGACGCCATTTTTTTTTTAAGATGAAGAATCATACAACGAGTGCACGACCAGGTGAATATGTTTTTTTTTTTTCTTTTGATACTCTCTCCACATTTGGCTTATTCCATTTTAACATTGGTCTGGACAACCTTCTCCATTGGCCCTATTGCTGCTCCTCCTGAGGAGAGGTGCTAACGTCGATTTCTCTTACGGACAACCGAACCCTCTGCCCTCTAGAGCGTGCCGTGTGGCTTCCGACTCCATCACTCTGGCCGTCGTCCTGCTCCATTCACGTTGCCGCCACTACGAGCTGCCCATCCTGTTCGTCTGCACCTTCAGAAACCATCTTTCATGGAATTATATATTTTTGCCAGATGCTGGAATATAAATATCTTTTCTCTTTTCATGGCATAAAGTAAACATTTTCATGTATGAATGCTTTTCTGCAACTAATCAAAATTATTTAGTAGTTCCTCTTTTTTAAAAAAAAGTGATTTTACAATCTATTATACTTGTAAAATTGATAGCTCTAACGTATTTTGCACATCAAGATGATTCAGCAATCCTCATTTTCCATCTTAATAGTCTTAGTGCTTAATGTATTATTCTGACTTGTCAAATCTAGAAGGTTTGATATTTTAATAAAAGTTATGTAAAATTTTAGATTGCCGTGATGTCGTGCATATTTTAGTAACAGCTATGTAAAATTTATGGTTGTCTTCATGCCATGACTTTAAGAATTTTAGACATCTTCTGAAATGATTAATAGTTTGGTACACCTTTATATTGCAGATCTTTTATCTTTGGAATGGTTTTGGTCTTCTTTCTTTATTTTTTCATGTAATAAAGAAATAGCAAACAAAAAAAGAAGAGGCAAAGGTTAAGTTCTAATAACTAGAATATAGAAATTACTTCTGTGCAGTTAAGTAACAACATACATGCTTCCCTTTTGCAGAGTAATCTTGGCTTCAGATTGCTGAAAAGGCTCTTAACGTTCTCTTGGGGAATGTTGTCAAGACTCAAACAATTCTCAAGGATGAATAGATTGAAAATGAGGGCATTGACAGTTAGTTGGCACATTACCCTCATGGTCTTTTGAATTCGCCTGGCCTTATCCAGTGATATGATCGTATGAGGCTGTATAATGTTTTTTTTCAGGTTATTGCTGATCATTTTTTCCAATGAAAGAGGTTGAAGATATTATAGAGATGTTTAAGATGATGGACACTAAGAATGATGACATTGTCTCTTTTGAAGATCTAAAGATAGGACTAGCAAAATTTGGTTCACATCTTGATGTATTATTGAAGCCGTAAGTGTATTTGGCCTAGCAATGTTATATTTGCTAACTAGCTTGTCAATTGATACAAGAGGTGCCAATTGCGTATTTTTTTCAATAAAGTCTCTTACAATTATTTCAATATGTTCTATCTCCAATAAAATGATGTAAATAATTTATTTAAAACATATTTTAAAATAGTTCCTAGAATATGTGAGATCTTGGAGAAAGTCATAATATATGTGAGATGGAATGTAGCAAAAAATGACTAATGCTCACGTATGATGAACACGCAATTGAAATAAAATATATGTAATATGCAACACAATAGTAAAATGCTTTGAAATGTTCCGTGATGGCAAAAGAAAAATGAAGTATAAATGCAATTGCATGCACATATATAATGATTATATAAAGAAAGAAATTTGTCATAATTTTTTTTATAAACTTTATAACTTAAATACACATTTTTCAAAATGAGTAACAAGCATAATTTAAAATTTAGGTTTCTAATAAAGACTTATCTCCATTAATTATACATTCAAATATAATTTAAATCTATATATCTATACAAAGCTGAGACATACAAGTCATCCTCATCTCATCCTTCTAATTTATTTTTTTCTTATTTTTTAAAAATTTTAATCAATTTCTTCCATTAATAAATATACACCTATCCCCACTACCTTAATAATTAATGCAACTGTTTGAAATAGGAAGCGGTCTCCATTAATAAACAGTTTAATAGAAGAAGGAGAAGGGGATGAAAATAGTGTCTGTTATTTACATTTTTTTCCTGTTTGGAATATAAAGTGGTATGCAGTTTAATTTTTTATCAGAACACGAAATAGTATGCAATTTGAAACTTAAACGTCAACATTTTTTATTTATCTCCCAATTCACTGCTTCAACGGTTTTTGACACCACCAAAAGCTACTGTGGCGGGTAAGCGCAGTCAAACAGTGACACCAATCGTGTATGTACAAGTCATTATCACAAACAATAAAAGTTTACTGGCAACTTTTATATCACCTTGGTAAGTATTTTTTTCTATTTGTAGTTGATTTTTTTTATGAAATTGAAGAATCCAAAAATTAATTGTCATACCCATTATATATTCAATGTCTACATATGATCCAACAAGGACTCTCTTTGATGCTGTGCCTTCCTCCCCATACAAGTTTTTTCAAGTAATTTGCATTATATATAACTAAGTTCTATTACTTTGTGTTTACCTCTCTTGATTAGCGATTAATATTGAATTTATATATATGTACATAGCATATAATTTCATGAATCAAAATCTCTTCTATTTTTACTATTCTTTATATCTTTTTTCATAATTCTTAAATTTATAATTTTTATAATTATTATTCAAAAATCAAATTATTTTATTGTATTTAATTATTTATATTGCCACTTGGTATTCTCATTATTAAATATCATATTAATTAATTACATCTTTTAATTCTTCATATCAACAATTGATATCTTTCTTATTAGTTTGTGCATTAAAATTCTTACATTACAAATTGCATGTTGATTTTTTATATTTTATATTCCGTTATTTGTTTATTTATAATAAAAATAATCATATATCAAGGCATCATTAGTTAATGTGCATTAAATTTAGCATCATGACTAAATTTTCATAAATTATAAGTTGGTTCTTTATATTTTATTATATTTGAAATCCTATAATATAATAATATATTAAATGCATTTTTACCTGTATTAAAATTTTAACATCCTGATTAAAATTTCACAATTAATATAATTAGTATCTCCATATCATATTAACTTATTACATCATATAAGTTTATTTGTATTGTCACTTGGTATTCTCATTATTAAATATCATATTAATTAATTCCATCATTTAATTTTTCAACACTTGATATTCCCATCATTAATTTGTGTTTTAAAAAGTTGACATTACAAATTGACTCTTTATTTTCCATTACTTATAGTAATAGATAATCATTAATTAATGCATATTAAATTCAACATCATGATTAAATTTTCATAATTTATAAGTTGAATCTTTATCTTTCATTATATTTTTAATCCTACTAAAAATAATCATATATAAATGCATTTTTATTAATGTGCATTAATTTTTTAAAATTGTTATTAAAATTTCATGAACTACATGTTAACTCTTCTCAATTATATAATAATTTTCATATTTATACAATTTAATTTTATTATATATATAATTTTGGGCAGAAAGGATTATTCACATTTCACCATTCTTTTTTATGTGATTATTTTTTAATTATTATCTTAACATCATATTATTATCAATTTTATGTATTAACATTTTAACATCATCACTAATTATATAATTTCATGCATCAATACCTCTTCTTTTTTTTACTATTCTTTATATATTATTCAAGTATCATACTAATTTATGTACCAAAAAAAGTATCATATTAATTTATTGTATTTAATTCTTTGTATCGCCACTTGATATTCTTATTATTCAATGGTATTCATTAACTGCTTTATTTAATTATTTATATCAACACTTGGTACTCTTCTTATTAATTTCTGAATTAAAATTCTAATTTTACAAATTACACATTGACTCTTTGTATTTCATTAATTTTTATTTGTCATAACAAATAATCATATATACTGTATGCACTTAATTAATGTGAATTAAATTTTATAACTTATAAGTTGGCTCTTTATATCTTACTATATTTTTAATCATAAATTATAATAATATATAAATGCATTTTACGTGTATTAAAATCTTAATACCATGATTAATTTTGACACATTACATATTGACTTTATATATTTCATTATATTTTTTTATAATAATGAAAAACATAAAGATAATAATTCAGACTTTTCAATTAAAATAATAGTTATTATAATGCTATGAAAGACATAATATTTTTATAGTAATCTTAAATAATATAAACTTAGCTAATATTTATATTTATTCAAATTGTAAGATATTTATATAGATATTATTTATTACAGAAGTAGTACTTATATATTATAAATTTTAATAAAATTATACCATATGTATATATTTAAATTTATATTTTAAAATATATTTAAATTGCGTGAAGCGCGAGTGAGTTCCTTAGTTGTTTCATATTTACAAACAAGGAATCGACATGTTATTGCATGTGAAGAATAAATAATATGAATGAAGTGTTAATGAGATCTATGATTAGATGTGTTTTTAGAGAATGATATATGCTAGAGATTATGTTAGTTTAAGATTAGAATTGTTTTGTATTGAAAACGTAAGGATTCCGCAATGACCTACGGCTTTGTCGAACTAGAGTGGTCGATCGAAACTCTTTTAGACGTCCGATTCAGTTCGACAAGAGTACAGCGATAGCTATATCGATTGACCGAAACTCGATCGGTCGATTGATATAGACTAGAATGAAAGTCTGAAATCCTTTAGGACGTTCAACTAGAAAAATTGAGACTCGGCAATGGTGAGGATAACTAGTCGAACGACTGAAATCATTTAGATGGACCGGTATGGATTATCTCATCGGAAGAACTTCCGACTATCGACGGAGAAGTCCAACCGACTTAGGAAGAAGACGACACTATTCATAATGGACGATCGGCCCAATTTCGGTCAATCGAAACTTGTGACCGAAAATTCGGAAGATCACTCATGTGAAAATGGATGACCGAACCTCTCTCGATCGATTGAAAGAATATGATCATGAAATGGATGAAGAATGAACACAAAATGACTAACCTCTACCTTTTCGATTGATCGAAAACACCGATAAATGGTGTCTGCTCCTTTTTAGATGACCACTGAATGGGCCTAAAATGGATGACCATTTGACTTTCGGGCA
Organism: Pontederia crassipes; assembly: GCA_030549335.1. Taxonomy (NCBI): domain Eukaryota; kingdom Viridiplantae; phylum Streptophyta; class Magnoliopsida; order Commelinales; family Pontederiaceae; genus Pontederia; species Pontederia crassipes. The sequence continues at coordinate 35,745,577 of CM060186.1, read as the reverse complement.
TTCGATATGTGGACAGAAAGAATATGACTTTTAAATCAAACCCCTGATTTTGATAAATTTTATATCCACCTGATTGAGAACAAAAGATATGAACTTAAAGATGGAATGAAGCTATGCTCCATACGGTCTTGATCAATCTTCAAATTGAAAAAAAAGTCCATGAATGATAAAATGAAGCTATGCTCCATATGGCCTTGATCAATCCACGGATTGAAAGATAGGATTGGTCATGGCACTGATCCCCCACTGGTCCACTATGGTCTAGATAGCTGCACCTTGTGTGTGTACAATGGTATTCCCTAAAAAGTCGAAGAGCTCTTCAAATAATGAAAGAACATGAACAAAGATGAATAGTGAATATGAACAATGAATATGAATGAGATGAACGATGAACATGAACCATGAATACGAAAATGAAAGGAAAATGAATTGAATGAAAATGTACTCATGATCCCCTTAATAATTCTTCATGTTGATCCATTCTTCTCATATATGATTTATATGTTTTACTCCATGCTTATTCTTATGGAATCATCTTATGACCTATACAAACTCATGCTTAGCCTTTCTCTAACGGTTGAGCTTACTCTTTTGTGTGATCCACATAGGTACATAATGATGACGCGTGACATGTTGATGTGTGTGTGGCGATTGCAGTTCGAGTGGTATGTGCACATGGTCATGGTTGAGTCCACTATGAGTCGCATGTTTTTACGCTATATTATGTGGTACATCTATTTAGATAGGACATATCATGTCACGACTGACCGCAGGCTTTTCTATGTTTAGTATTAATGCTTTCACTTTTGTTACCTCATACTGAGACAGTTGGATGTATCTTTTGCTTTCGCACATTATTTCATATCAAGACAATTGACGTACTTTTATCTACCTTGCTTCTACATTCTCTTTCATTGTCGTATTATTTTAATTGTCAAGTCTTCCACTTACATGTCATTTCTCTCAACCATTTGGGTCAATGAAAGAATCAAAAAAATATCAAAGAAAGTAACGATCGAAAGAAAATTTCACCACGTGGCGAGATCGAATTTTGAAGCATTACGAAATGTTCTTGATTCATCCATGTTATTTTCTCTTCTCTCTATCACCTTGTTTTTTTCCTTATCACATGGAACGCTAAACCTTTGCTCCTAATTAAGAACTTTCTAAGATGATATGCATCACCAAAGAATTTATAGTCAAAGCTCATAAGATTGGCACATTTAATGTCTAATGAGATAATTAAGAAGCTAGTGAATGTGAGGAGGAAATATCAATTTGAATTTATGGAAATGGTCTTATGATAAGGTTTATTTGGAGTTGGTATGCATCTGAATCATTGTATGATTTTTTATTCGGTATATAAATGACACCATTTATTCATTTCCCATGTACAATAAATTGATAATAAACATATTAAAAGGTGTAATACCCCAGATTTTTTAAAAAGGGTAAATTGGGCTTGATGGTTATATTGGGCCCAAAACCTTAATGTCCCTCTATACTAGGGCTTGAGGAAAAGAGATATGAGGAGCAAGGAAGAAGAAGAGGAAGAAAGAGGAGGAGATAAAATGAGGATTGAAATGTATGTAAAGGAGATTCAAAGCCCTTTCTTGCCTCTCAATATTTGCATGATTGGATTGGGAGATCCAAGAGCACCATAGTTCTTGGTAAAAATTGTGATTGAGGAATTTCATGTGCCTCTCTAAATCTGATTTGGTTTTCAGGCTTAGAATTGTATAAATATAATTGTTAGGTTTGTACGTTACATGATTAAGGATTACATCTTAATCTGCCTAAATTCGTGATTGTCCTTGCAATAATTATTCGGATAGGTTTTACTTATTCAAAAATTATAAATAATATATGGATGAAAATTTCTTGAAGTTTACTTTTCAACAAAATTGGTTCATTTGATTTTAAAGTGTATAAAAATAGTTATGGTCTGAAAAGCGAATTGCTGTCACGTTGTCTTGGGTAACCATGAGACAAAATTGTAAATGTGTCATAAATTGGAAATATTGAAATAGGATTTGAAATTTATTTCAAGGTTAGCGATTGGTTATATCTTTCTGTGAAATTTGGAATCATCTGAAAATAATATGTATAGAATAAGTTCTTAATATTTTATTGTCTACTGTCAAAATACTATGCAAAAAATAGATTTCGATATTTGTATGAATTTATGGGATTAATTGACAACAACAACAACAACAACAACAAAGCCTTATTCCACTAGGTGGGGTCGGCTACATGGATCATACGACGCTTCGTTGATCCATGTTCATGAGATTCGACAGGATTTTACGCTGGCTGTCGGGGCCTAACACAACCCTCCTCCTTTATCCGGGCTTGGGACCGACTATAAAACATAGGCGGAGTTATGGGATTAAATGAAAAAAATATAAAATTCATAGATTTTATATGAGATTACTATTAAAGTCTAGTTTGCTAAAAATTGAAATTATTCGGAAAGAATGTCTATATATTAAGCTATAATTTTTTACATGCTAGAACTATCAAAAAGAGAAAGTGGCCTATTATGTTATTTATGTCAACTTTGTTGTGTCAATATTATACATTATCTTTAAATGTTTATGCATTCAAAATAAAATGATTTGTGGATGTATAATATCTCCTGGTGTTTTGCACATTTAATATGTGATGCTATTTATGAAATATTGATTGTTGCATTGATTATCACCTAGTACACATATTGCATGTTTCTCATAACTAGGTTAAAAACTGAACATTGAGAGACATAAATTGTTTGATGATTGTAAAAATAATGAATCCAATTGAAGAATATTATTACTTGTCCTCCCTCAAACTGATGACAAAAAATATTGTACCCTGCTCCACTGTGTTAAAATTTTCCTCGAAAAATTACTATGTGCTACATCTTGGAGTTAGTATTTCATAGGAAAATAATTGTATCTTACCGGTAATGATATGTATATTCCCATCCACCTTCGGGTGACGAAGCCTCAACTCCAAGGCCTAGCTAGCCTACTAGAAAATAACGACTTGATTCTTCAATTACTGATAAGATCAAAGATTGATACTGAATTGATTGATGACCACGAAAGTGGGCCAACGGGTTATGAAACAACCCTAGGGATATTACCGAGGCAAGGTAAGGACAAATGATAGTCACTTGTTATACCTACTATTACTAACTGAATGATGTACTGATTGTTACATGGTTACATGTCTATTATGTTATTGTTACTGATATATATTGATGATTTGATGATATGATAATAGATATTGACATGTTTGTCGTATGATAATGACATAGCATTTACATGTTTATTTCATGCTCATGATATATATGTCATGTCATATTTTGTTTGAGAAGCATATCATTGCATAGTCTTTACATACTCTAATTGGTCCTAAATCCGTGCAGGTACTTGAAATGCTTGGATGGATGGCTAAGTTGAACATGGCATAGAAATATAAATGACTCATGAATCTCTAGAGTTATGTTTAGATGAATTTTATGCAACAATGAATATTTTTTCTAGTTTCTTTGACATGATGTTGCAAGTATTTTATTAAGGTCTTCTGCTGAATTATAGATGATTTTACCTTATTTTAATGAATAATAATTTCCATCGCTATTATATGAATTATTTTATTTTAATAATATGATGACGAACGGGCTAATGCAATCGAAATGACTTAATTGTCCGACGGAAATTTTGAGGCGTTAGAAACCAAACTAGTCCATTATCACATTAATTAAAAAAAAACATGTGATGAACTGACACATGATATCTGTTTTGCAAACATAAAAAAATAAAAGAAGTAAAAATGATCGTTATCTAAAAGTAGACTTGTAACAATTAATATTATGCTTTAAAAGGTTAAAAGTTTGAATTTTGATTGGAAAAGTACAACAACTAAAATTTTCTTGTAGGGTGGTCAAAAAACATAATTGAACACGTAAATTTTGTGGCATTTTATCGGCAAATCAACTTCCTTCTTTACGTTCAACAAGCACAATTCATCAAAACATTCAGGGAAGAGGAGGTGTGCGAAAGTTAAAAGTTTGCTTTTAGGAACAAAACCATGGTGCACCCTGCTTTGGTAAAACCAGGCTCTGCAATTTCTTTGCTAACATGGATGCCATGTGTCATCCCAAGAGTATTTTTTTTTAAGAAAAAAGAAAGTAAACCAGGATATAATTAATATCCATTACATTATATATAGTCATTTAATGAATAAACATTTTTACAATATTTTGAAAATTAAGGGACACGATTTTAGTAGTTGGGCATGCTACTACTGATGGATTGATTAAAAGAGGCGAACTGTCAGCCCAGTAAGAAATTGGGCTGTCGTAATAATCCCTAAAGCCCAGCCCAGATAATTAGAATTTCCCAATGAATTTAATTATTTTTTATTCTAATAACGTTTTCAGAAAAAAATATGGAGATGCGGGGTATCGATCTCCGTACCTCTCGCATGCTAAGCGAGCACTCTACCATCTGAGCTACATTCCCGGGTGCATTCGGCTATAATGCAATCCTTAATGGTACCATCTCACATTTGGAACGAAGACTTGTCCAAGGTGCATGACATTATAGCGTGCTCAGCGAGGAAACCAAGCATGGGAAGGAGCGTATGCATGCAAACGCCGCCAAACAAATGACAGCAAAATAAAGAATAGTACTTGTTTTGAAACGGCACACTGTGTGAGAGAGAGAGAGAGAGAGACGTTAGGAATTGTATCACTTGTTCACGTTAATTGCGCAGTTATTCTTGGCTGGTTAGGCTAGGCAAAGGATGCACGCATACGAGCATGCAGCAACTGAGCAGCTAGCGACGGCGCGCGGCTGGGCCTCGCCGTGGCGCTGCGAATTGCATGCACCGCCCAATCTGGCGAAATGCCGCGCCGTGAATCACGCGGTAGGGGCCAAACCAAAGAGGGAGGCGCCGTGCCACCTGCCTTTAACCCTCGCCATACCCTTCTCCCTTCTACAGCCTATATATCTTATTATGATATGATCACAACTCATATATATATATATATATATATATATATATATATGTTGTGACTAAACAGGACGCCGCAGCCGCTCCTGCGTACCAGTGCAGTTTTCTTGTGTACATGTCATTGCAGTATATATCTATCTTCATGTAAAATGGAAAAAAAAAAAGAAATGCTACTATTGCATGCTCTCATCGAAAGATAATCATATGTATCTATAAAACAACCAGTGGAGGTGTATAGTTCGGGAAAAAGATTAGTCTTATTCTATGGTTAACAGAAAAGGAAATTATTCATCTTGTATCTGTATTTCATTTCAACAGTACATAATTTTTCTGGAGTTATAATCTTTTTTAATCGAAAACAAATTCAGTGATATAAGAATTTTATTATTAATGAAACTCATACTTTAATCTACCTTAAATCGCATGCATGCCGGAGTTTGAAGAACTCTTTCTTCTTTTTTCCATTGCGAAGCAATTTGAAGAACTCTGTCCCATTTGAATACGTAAATTTGTGGCTAGAAGGTACGTACCCACATGTCCGGACAGAGAGAGATAAGGAGATCTAGGGGCCATCCAAGTACCATCTCGGTGGGTCCCTAGTTATCACAAGGTCATGAATAGTACTCATCTTGATCTAATTAATGGCAGAAGGTTCTCTCTTTATTTTATCCTGCCACCTTGATATCACTCCGAGGAATTATATATGCATGAATTGCATATATATGATTTGACCAAAGGGATTAGTTCACTTAGATGTTAGATGGATGTGTGTGCGTGAGCGAGAGAGCGAGCGAGCGAGAGAGAGAGAGAGAGAGAGAGAGAGAGAGAGAGAGAGAGAGAGAGAGAGAGAGAGAGAGAGAGAGAGAGAGCATGTGACATGGAAATGCATGCTGGCTAGGGTTGAGAAGGACATAGATGAGTTGGGTGCCTCTTCCTGGCTTCATCAGTTCACTACATATCACGAGAACTCCGACTCCCACTACCAATGGATCACGAGCATGTGGTCTCAACCTGTGGCCTCCTCAAACAGCAGGAGCCCCAAGTCACCTCTCTTCATCACGCCATGCCACGAACCTTCTTCTCCTTACACTCTTCCATCTTAGCTGTACATGCATGTTGGTGAAGATTGAGGAGGAGGAGGACGCAAAAACAAATATATTGACTGGCTGGCAACGGATAGATGCATGCATGCATGCAGGTGAAATATTTGGAGTGATAGGCTTCACGGTAATTCCCATAAAATTCTACGTTCGTTAATTAATAGGATACGTATATGTATATGTATTATTGCAGGATGATGAGATACGAAAGTACGCATAGTACTGGTGCGGCCTCATGGAGCTTGTCCGTAGTTAATTATATAACTAAGCCCCCGTTTGATGACGACGAAAAAGAGTGCAAGTGCCTGGCTGCCTGCAATGCTCCTCCTCCTGTTCCCAAAATATCACCCAAATGACAAAGGCTTTGGCGATGGCCTCCCCTTGGATTGCTCACTTAGGAAGATTGGCAGGGTCCTACCCTTTCTTAGCTAGCCCTGACACCCCCTCTCTCCTAACCCCCTCCTCTCCGTACCTGGAGCACCCTGTGCAAATTAGACTTGCTATGCGTGCATATGGTCCACACAACGGATGCGGGGAGGGAGAGAGAGAGAGTTTTGATAGGTTAAGGTTGCTCTCTCTCTCTCTCTCTCTCTCTCTCTCTCCTCTCTCTCTCTCCTCTCTCTCTGTCTGTCTGTCTTATAAGATGTCATTCTTAATCACATGATGGCAGCAATGATTCCGATCAGCAAAGCGGACAGAAGGGGGGCAGTGCTTGCTTGCTTAATGCTGTGGGTTTGAGGGAGGTTTTTATGGGGGACTCTTTTTCGGCCAAGTGCAGGTCGAGAGGAAAAGGGCCTCCAGCCTTTTGAACACGAAACTGGTGTGGAGACAAGGGCTTCTGTTCCTCCCAGGACAAGTAGCCTGCAGCTGCTGCTGTGGCTTTGGCTTTGGCTGTGCCTCTGCTGGACAACGCCATCCAGCACCAGTCGCCCTGCCCTGCCCTCCCCTCCAAAACCAATCTTTATCAAGTCTCTGACATAGCAATTTATTCACACACACACATACCACTATATCATCAATATGCACGGTATGGATGAGATGAGGAGGCGTTCCAAACTGTTATTAAACATACTGTTCCTTTCTCTCTCTTTCTCATGATCTCCCACTAGGGGCGCAGTGGAGTGCAGGTGCAGTGGAGTGCAGTGCTGTGCAGTGCAAGGGTGGAATGGATACATGGCCCTGGCCACTGGTAAAAGGTCAAGGCCTGGATGGACGAGTTGAGACTCATAGGTTAGGAAGGACTGCCATTTTACTGGGGGTGAAACGTTCAGTCTTCTGTGAGTCGTCCTCGTGGTGGTTGTGTTGTGGAATTAGGATACATTGCAAGCACAACGTAGGGCTGCTTGATAGATCGAGATGGTGTAAAAAGTAAAATTTTGTTGCTGTCAGACACTCTCTGTAATGGTGTGGTACTGTGGTCGATCCGCATCTCATGGAATAATTACTTAATAAAAGTTCAGTCAAGTTATCAACGTCTCTAGTAATGATAAAGTTAACAAGATAAAAATCAAAGATAAATATACATAGTATACATATTTTTAGATATATGTACATACATATTAACATGACAAAAACCAAACACACATATATATCTATGTTTCAAACTCTAAAAATGGATAAATATCATGACGTTTGATACTTTCAAACTGAATTCTACGAATGACGAGAAAAGAGATTCCAACTTAGCTGATTGACCTTGAATGTATTATGGATAGAAAGAACATGCCTAAAATTATATATTTCAATTATATAAAACTACATTTATCTGTGAAACCATTAAGCCCACTTAAATATTTACCACCACCACAAACTCTTCACTGTGTAATTTTATAGGCGTGTCAGGTAGACTGCAGGATGCGACAGTTTCTTTTGTCTTCACCCCCAACCCTTGCTTTCCTCATACTCTCTCGTACTCTCTCTCTCTCTCTCTCTCTCTCTCTCCCCCCTCTTCGTCCTTAATTGTGCTTCCACAAGATCCCCTCTCCCTTCGGCTACCCTCGTCATTCCTTAAATCCCCTCACTCTCTCTCTCTCTCTCCCCTCTCTCTCTCTATATATGTGTGTGTCATGTGTCTGTCTTCCTGAGGAGCACCAATAGAGGTCTTTATTTAGTCCAGCAAATCCAAGCAAGCAGTGCAAGTATAGAAGGAGAACTAGTTGTCTCCAGTTTCCATCTCCCATCCCACTTGATGGCAATCACAAGCATCAATCACTCAGACGTCCCTTTTCTTAACAATCCCATGCATGAAACCAATGAATGAATAGGTCTCCCTCCTCCTTGCCTCCGCCGCAGGACACCCGCACACACAATACAAACCTCTCTGTACGCAGCACACCACCACCACCGCCTTCCTCCTCATTTCCCAGCCTCCAGGATTCATTTCGGCATCTACCTCCATAATTTTTAGTTGCAAAGGTGCAGCCAGACAGAGTGACGTGTGGGGCTGGCGATCGAGCTACTGTTACCATGATGTCTGATGACTCGCAGAACTCATCGGGCGCCGGAGGTCGCAGGAGCGCAGGACCTGCGGCGGGTGCCGCAGCCGCGATGCGACCACCAGAGCAGGGCCTCAAGTGCCCGCGCTGCGACTCACCCAATACCAAGTTCTGCTACTACAACAACTACAGCCTGTCGCAACCGAGGCACTTCTGCAAGACCTGCCGGAGGTACTGGACCAAGGGCGGGGCGCTCCGCAACGTCCCCGTCGGCGGCGGCTGCCGCAAGAACAAGAAGTCCAAGTCCCCGGCCTCATCTCGGCTGCCGCTCGTCGACTCCATCGATCCCATGGCGAGGTTTCCCGAGCTCCACGGATCAGGCGGCGGCCATAAGTTCCTAAACGTGCCGCCCTCACCGCTGGCGGCCGACTTCCACATAGGCTTGTTGCCCTTCTCGAGGTTGCAGGCTCCGGCGGCGGCCTCGGGGGTCTTCGGAAGCAACCAATTCATGTCCTTTGGGGACATCTCCACCCCATCCAATGCGGCGATGTCATCCTCAGTCGGCGCCAGTGTCACGACTCCCATGCTGGGCCTCAACTATCCCATCTCCGGCGTGGGCCTGTACAACGAGATGGGAGGCGGCGCGGGGTCCTCCTCGTCGTCCGTAGCCAACGGTAGCGCACATAGTAGCAGCATTGTTTCCTCCATCGAGTCCCTGAGCTCCATCAATCAAGACCTCCATTGGAAACTCCAGCAGCGAAGGATGGCAACGCTGTTCGGAGGGAAAGCTCATAAGGATGGCAGCAGCAGCAGCATCCAAACCCCTGTTCTGGGGAGCCACCAGGAGGACACCTCTTCCTTCCATATGGCGGGGAGATCCAAGAACGACGGCTGTGCAGGTAGTAACAACAGAAACCATAGCTCACCTGCTTGGTTCCTCGAGGGTTCTTGCACCATGTCCATGGCCACCACAAGTCCTCCTACTAACAACAACAACAACAGCAGCAATAACAACATGAACGCGAGTAATTGGGCTGGGATCACAGCATGGAACGACATGCCACAATTCTCTACACTGTAAGAATCAGATCACAGCCATTCCAATTGGGAAAAGAACCAAATACGAAGTGTTCGACGTCATATCCTCTTGTTGTTTCCTTTTGTATTCCATATCTTTTTCTTCTTCTTTTCCTCTCTCTCTCTCTCTCTCGTTTTCTTCTTCTTGTTGCAGCTGAAAGTAATCTGGGAGTTGGGAAAAGAACAGAATATTTCTTAAAGAGGGTGACTGATTGCTTTTGCGTAGTTTCCACTTTCCATTGGTGTCTGTGTTGCTTTGTTCTCGTGGTGCTTCTGTACTCTTCCTTCTGCGTTTGGGCTTCCCTTCTCTTGTTAATGTGGTCAGGGCCTTTAGACCATACTGTGCATGACAACAAAACTGTTCACCACAGCTTGCTGAAGAGGATGCTGCTACATGCGTGCCCTTCTAACATTGACTGATCTTACAAATTCGAGATTATATGTTTCAATTATATATCCTTTTTTATGTAGTATATTATGTACATGTAATCTAATGGACAAGAATTGGAGCTCTAGCTGGAATGATGTCATAGGCAATTTTTTCATGTGCATGGATGCTTTGGAATAGGAGAGAGCTGTCAGATCAGTTTGAATGCAAGGTATACATGCAATGGTTTGATTTGTTATTAAGTTATTGTGTCTGACATCAGAATATATACTCCATAGCTCTGATCTCGAGCTTTTGGATGAAAATAAATGGTGGCAGTGGAGCTGCAGCAACCTTTGTCTGTAACCTCAGAATGACCACTATGCATATATGCTGGTAGACCTCCACCAGGGGAACACCACATAATTATAGTTGCAGAAGGGTGGAAAAATCTGGTGGTCCGACGAACTACTGCTGCAGAATTGATGATGCAAGGAAAAAGGGGTTCCAAAATCTGTCTGCATTCAAATGTCCGAGCGATGATGATGTAGAATTTGTTTTTCACTTTTTATTTTCTCCCCACTTGTATAAATGCTGAAGCAGCTCTGGATCTGAAAAAATAGATACATAAATATACAAGCAATTAAGCATATAGATATATATAACCATCTATACCTTGCAACTGAAAGGCCTTGACATCCTGGATTTCAAATGACTCCAATTTCTGCAAGAACAAAATCTTTCAACATTATAACATTAAGTTTTTCAGGGATATTACATTCTTTCAACCAAATAAAACAAAAGTAAAGGAATTATAGTTCTCAGAGGTGTCCAGTGCATTGTGCTTCATAAGATCCTGTTATGAAAGGGACTCTTCATTCATCTTCACTTTGGAGGGTGTCCATAAAACCTCGGCTGCAGCCTGCTTCAATTAAAACCAGTACAATTATGACATGAGAAATTATTACTTCCAACTTCTTAGGAAATGTGAACATAGAGTGTGATGCAAACTGTTCGGTGAAATTGTTAATTCTGTATCCAACAGATTTGTTATACTAAGTACTCAGTCCCCAGAATCAATCAAAGGCTTTGTGCAATTCTGTGAACCTAATTAATTATCCTTCGGGTTGCATTCTTATTGAGCTTCTTTATCAGTGATAGAACTACTATTCATGGTTTGGCTCAAACATGATCTCAAGAAAAGAATCATTGCTGATAAGGAGACAAAGGTAGGCTGCATGAGATGGGGAAAAAGAACAGTCATTACAAATTACCAGCAAATGGCTAGTAAAATGATCGCCTCACAAATTTCGTCCTATGTAAACTAGCTGTTATAATAATAATAATAATAACACTTGACAACAAAAAATAAGTACCTCATCATTTCTCATTAATTGTTTTTTTCGGTTGGCATCCACCGGTCACTTGACTAATTCAGTTCGGACAGGAAGCGATAAGAGGATAAACCCAACCTTGATCTGACAATTTGAAGATCGAACTTTGGGCTACTAACATCCAACGACCTGAGGGCACAATCTGTTTTCCGATTGTGCCAACCACTCTTAGTTCATTAATTGTTCATTTCACTAGGCTTATGGTCTTCATAAAGATAGTAAAACAAACAGAATTTTCTGATTTTTTTAGTGTGTACTGGAAATTACATGTATGCATCCACCATCTCTATCCATAAGCAATATTAAGACGATTAGGAATTAAGTTACAAAAAAGAATTAATTACCGACTACAGGAATAATATTATTGCTGATTTTTTGTATTGATATTTCTATTTTTCTGTACTGAAAATCAATACCTTAATTGAAAGAAAAAAAAAAAATATATATATATATATATTTATGATCTTGTTGACAACTAAACAAAGATCAAAATATATATTGAAAAAACAGCATAAAAAGACACACAAAGTTACACGGTTCCAATAATTTGTTTTTTTTTTCTTTTTGTGTTAGATTACATAGTACATTGTAACTCCAAAATATTAAAGCTTGAACTACACAAAATAAAAAAATTGTATATTTTGGGTGATATCAGCCAGCTATTGCCCTCTTTCTTTTCCCTTCAAACTCCAAATAACTGATCATTTCATCCCTCTTCGAACTCTAGTGACAGCAAAACAATATCCAACAGGCAATTCATTTCTTTTAGCGAAAAGAAAAAGAAAGAAAAAAGAGTGATACATTATACATACATATACAATTGAAATCCAGCTAGATGAAGAATTAATGAACAGTACAGAATCCACACAAAAAAAAGGAGAAGGTCCATGGAAAGGGGTGGTGGTGTGGGCCAAGGGCCGATCCATGCATGACGAAGTCGTCCAGTTGGGGAGCATCATCCTCGCACGACGAGCCGCAGGCAGCGAGAGGTCATCCAAATGACGTCCATCTGGCACTGCGAATTTAATGGAGGTCCCATGCCAACAGCAGGGCAGCAGCAGCGGTTGATAGATGGAGGAAACCGGCATGCAGCAGTGCGCTAGAGAACGAGGTCGCATGCACGGGGCAATGCTTCCATTGGGTACTGCTGCTACTACTACGACGATGACTACTACTACCTATTGTCTACCTACTGCTGGCTGCTGGTGCTACGCCCGGCGGGGGCCGAGGAGACGTGGGCTTTGATGAGGTTGGTGGTACGTGTTCCGGCTTCTACAGGGATACTGGAGATGGGAGGAGAGGACGAAGTGAGAATGGGAGGGGAGGAGGGGCCTGTACTTGAAGGAATGATGGTGGTTGTGTTGATGGGTTGGGCGCTGGAGTAATTAAGAGACAGCTACACAGACAAACAGAAAGAGAGAGAGAGAGAGGTCATTTTTCTAGTTGAATCAACTAACCAGTCGAATGAAATCTTAAGCACGCCTCTTTCGCGCGCGCGCGCGCGCACACAGACAGCAACGCTAAAAAAGTAGACAAAACGTTTTTGCAATATTCTGCGTTGTAACTTTTAAATAGTTAGATACAGTTTAAAAAATGAATAATAATTTAATTTCTATCCGTTTTCGCAATATTTTGGTATAGACGCAAAAGAAAAGAAGACAGAAAAAGATGAAAGATATTCACGTCCAGATGTCAAATGAACAGCGAATGTCAAATGCACAAATTCCTGACGTTACAACGAATGCACATCTGAAGTGACATTAAACTAAATGGTTTTTTTAAGAGTATATGAGAAGTGAGATCTCTTTTAAAAAAACTATAACTCATTTCACCAAAATCCTTGGATCATATTTTATTTTTCTGATTATTTTCACAAATCTAATAAATATATTTTATTTTCAAGTCTTTAAAATTAATCAATATAGTTTTTAGGCTACAATTATTTTTGTTCAAATATTTTCTCAACAACCAAACAAGTAATAATAGATCAACTAAAATATTTATTTATCACTAATGAAAAAATGTTTTACCATCGATCAAATAAAATATCTGAGAAATAAAAATAATCATAAAAATAAAATAGATGGGGGACTATCATATTATTTTTTATAGTTATTTAAAAGGATACTTTTCATTTCCCATATTTTATACTATAAAAAATAGAGGTTATAATGGAGAAAGAGGAGTGACATTTTTTCTTTTTTTTTTCAAAAACAAGCACTTATCTATTGAAATATAACCCAAACGAGTCTTGATACAAAATTTCAAAGAGGTCGCGAGGAGTTACTTCCTCCCAAAAATTGTCGAAAGACCTAGTTCTTTCAATTGAAGCCAAAAAGTCTGTAGCCCTATTACATTGTCGATATGTATGACTCATGTCAAAAGAGATGAAGAACTCCATAGTGTCCAAATGGTGCACATAAAACTTTTAATCTTCCAGGGGCATTGAACATTCTTCTTAACTATTTGCACCAACGCATGTGAATCAACTTTCGCTTGAACCCTTCAAAGGAGCACACTAGGATTCCTCGCATCAGTTCCCAAGCTTCCAACGTAAGGATGGAGTACGTCACCAACGACGATGATCCTGTAGCAATAAAGGTAGTATCAAGGGTGCGAATGATAAAGTCCCCCCCCCCCCCGAAAGGTTTGGATCCACAAAGGACCCATCCAAATTGCGAAAAATACATTCGGCTTCCAGAGGCACCCACCGGACTCAAATAGAGTTTGGGGATGAGTTGCTTCAGACATTAGGGTAAATTCATACTCGTTTTTGGCAGCGATCGTCGACTCCCAAACACACTGCATGGTTGTCGTTTTAGAACTAAAGTGGAGATTATTTCTTACCCTCTAGATCCAAAAAGTGACAAAAAACTTTTATTGGATCTTTGGTCCAAATCCTGATCTTCCTTGATCCAATGCCGAACATGCCAAGAGGTGAAGTATTTGGAACGATAATTGACATGAAGTTGAAACAAATCTCATAAAATCATCGTAACAGGGCATTGGAAAAAAAGATTGACATTTGATTTCACAAACAATCCACATCATAAGCATGAAGAGTTTATAGAATGATCAAAACGCAAAAAAGAAATCCAAATTCAATAGTCGTTTGTGCATTAATTTCCATAAAAAAAAATCAAAAACTTTTGATGGACCTTTATCTTCACATACAATTCCAAGACGACCCTTGGGATGCAGTTGTCGGAGGGTAATCGCTGGCAATGAAGTGATAAACGAAGTGGGCATTTGTGCGCCCGTTGGTGTCCAGTGCTCATACCTAGTAGTCGTCATAAGCAAGGGCAGACAGGTAAATAGAGCGGATTTTCCATACTAGTTCAGATATGAACTAATGATTCAAAAGATTAACATTCCATTCATTATTACAGATAAGATCAGCAACATATAGATCGTGATTAATGATGCTAGTATTGACAAATGTAGGCATCAGAGATAAAGGAGTGCAAAAAAACCCTTGGATCATTCATCACCTTAGATTCCTTACCATTGCCTTGAAAAATCCCGGCTTAATCTTCTCCATGGTCACATATAATTTTTCAGGACAAAGCGGAGTGACCAACACCCTTAGTAGGCCCCAACCAAGGGTGCAAACAACCATATTTTAGGACCACATGCTATTATCTTTATTAAGCAAATTCAAAAGTTTCTTAGCTAACAAGGAGATCCGGATATTATCCAACTTCTTCACCCCAAGACCCCCTCCTACTTGGGCCTGATCAGGTGTAACCCCCTTTTGTCTTCATTTGAGCCCCACTGGAAGCCCTTAGAAAATTTCTCTAAACATCGTAGAAACACATGGATAGCCCCCAAAGAGTAAACCAAAACCGACGTGAGGATCGACTGAACCAAGGTAAGTCTCCTAGCTAGGTTAAGGAAACGCTTCTTACACCCTGCAAGCCTCCCTAAAGCTTTGTCTATGAGGTGTATTTGTCCCCCAATAGAGACCCGGCTTGTAAGATATAGGAACGCCAAGATAAACAAAGGGAAACTTTCCCTTTTTTATACCTAGATTTTGATATAGGATGTTGACTCTTTTCTCAAGTAGCTTGGTTGGAAAGTACAACTCAGATTTATTGAAATTTAATTTTTTATTTGTAATCTTGAAGTAATCCTCTAGTATGTTGTTAAGGTTAATACAATTTTTTTTGTGGCAACTACACAAATGAGTAGATCATCAGCATATGCCAAATGGCTAAGCTGAAAATTACCAACCTTAAACGACCTAATGTTAACCAAAGCCACATGCTTACGCATTAACGAGGAGAAAACTTGAGAAACTAGTATGAAAAGGTAGGGGGATAGTGGATCTCCCTGCCTAATATCCTGGTTACCTTTGAATGATTGGGACAAGACCCCATTAATACAACATCTTAAGGTGGGGGAGGAAACACATACAGTAATAAAGTTAATGAATAAAGAGGGGAAGTTCATTTTGTGGAGCACCGAGACAATCACATTTCAGATACACTATCAAAAGGATGAGGATATTATCCTGAATTAACCTGTTGGCAACAAAAGCATATTGGGCTTTGTCTAATAACTTAGGGAGTGTGGGTTTTAACCTATTTGATAAGATCTTGGAACAATTATATAGATGACATTGCATAGAGAAATGGGTCTATAGTCCGTAACAAGTCTAGGGTTTGGCTTTTTAGGGATGAAAATCAAGTTGGTAGTGGCCCAAGTAGAAGGCAAGTGTTTAGTACAGAAGAATTCCTAAATTTTCTTAACCACTGCCTACTATATTCTAATAGTTTTTATAGAACTCCATTGTAAAACCATCAGGTCCCAGGTTTCCAGTTGGCAATTCCCAAATAACCTCCTTAATTTCCAACTAAGTGATAGGAGTAGTGAGGAGGGGAAGATGTTCTTGGTCAAGACATGGCAAATCAGGACAAAATTCATTCGACGGCAAGGCTATGACCCTATGTTCCCATAGGTTGTGTTTGGCTTGACCAAAATTTGTGTACAATAGTTCCTGGAACTTCACTAACAAGACACGAAAATGAAGACGACGCGTTTGGAAAAAGTTCCGACGGTGGCAGAACAACTTGGAAGGTTGACATGATATACTAACTCTGATTTGTTCTTGTAGGTGTTTGGTTGAGATCCTTAGAACTTCTGCCAAGGTTGGTTAGATTCCCACAGCAAGTGAACAAAATGACTTATATCAATTAGAGAGGAGCATTCTGTACTTGCCAAGAGAGCAAAATTACACAAAAAATAAACGAAAAAGCAAGTTGCCAGGAGAGCAAATTTACATCACAGCAAAATGCAATTACGAACAAGAGCACAACAACTACAAAAAATAAACCAACGATAATGAATGTACACAAGAACATAGCATAAAGTTTGGTTCCAAAATATCGTCGATGATGTAGAAGCAAGCTCCGAGAAATACTAAAGTTCGGATAACGCATTTCGTCACTACAAAATGTTGCCCACCACAGTTTAACGTAACTAACATATAAAACAAGTGGTTCTTCTCCAGCTTGTGAAACTTAACAAGCACTTAAGTACGTCGACAACATAATAGCGCTAAGACAACAAAAGGATACATGATTGCTTCAAGCCTTCCTACAACACTTGCCAATTAAGAAATCGAGTGCAAACAAAATGAAGGCACACAACGCTAGCACTAATACCTTACTCCTACACATGCACCTACAGCTCATGGTAGGAACCTGATCCGCGGCCTGAACCTCCTCAGACTTAATATACATCGATTGTGGCTCAACAATAGATGGAACGTTAAGCGTGCTAAAGAAATTTTTCGATGATGTAGAGGCGGCATCATAGGTATCAAATTTCTTATATGCACAATAACGATAACCCAACACCTACGCTTGACAATTTGCCCACGTGTCATAAACTACGGGCTTGCAGCCTTCGTAGATAGCATAATATTTTCTTGTTGCCATACTAATTCTCTGTGTCTTGATATCCTGCAATATGAATAAAATTCAGCGGATAAGGACATAGCATAACATTCCCTGTGTCACATATTTATTGTAACATCCTTGCACTTGCGTAGGATATTGTCCGTTTTGGGCCTCCGTCCGCACGGTTTTCCCAAAATGCGTCCTCCAGTATCAGAGTGGCGCAGCGCCCCACTACCCCTTGGGGTCTCTGTACTTGGCAAGATACTGTCCACCTTGCCCTTTGGCTCATAATTTTTTACACGTCCTACCAAGTCAAGGTCATGCTCTCATATATACCTAGCATCTCTCCCGTAACTTATGCATGTGGGACTAATCCAAAGCATGCCCCATGCATCCTCCCCCCTTAGGGGACTCAACGTCCTCGTTGAGTGATCACACCCCCACCATGCATAGAGGCTCATGCGGAGTGGCTCTGATATCATATGTAACATCCTTGCACTTTCGTAAGATATTGTCCGCTTTGGGCTTCCGCCCACATGATTTTCTCAAAACGCGTCCTCTAGTGTCATAGTGGCGCAATGGCCCACTACCCCTGGGGTCTCTGTACTTGGCAAGATACTGTCCATTTTGCCCTTGGGCTCATGATTTTCTATGCATCCTATCAAGTCAAGGCCATGCTCTCATATATACCTTTAAATTGTCACGACCCCGATTTAAACCTTGGTCAAGCCATGACATAATACTATCGATCAAATTCTTATAGCGGAAGCATCATATTATCATGTAGAAACATGGGAAATAAAGTTATCACATTATTGTTCATACACACTTATATTTAAACTCATAGCAAGTACACACACTCTAGTTCAAACTCATACATTCAGAACAGTTTCTAAAACATTTAGCTTTTACACACCATATAACACATTAAGAGGAGTCACACATCCTCACAAAAAGACATCAAGAGATTAAGTCTTCAAAAGTGCTTCTAATCCGATAGGAGATTTTCAAGCACGGCCACATGACTAGTCTACTGCTCTAAAAAAGTGTTAAAATAACATTACGAGCAAACAATAGCTCAGTAAGTTGAAAACTCGTAACCTATGTATTACCACATATTCAATTCAGATAAACTAATTTAGCGTTTTAAAAACTTATAGGAAATAAGCTGACATCTTATTACTTATGAACAATTTTCATATAATGAAGGATACTATATCAACTAATCTCGATGAATAACATCTTTAGCATATCATATAGTGCCTTACATATTTGTTTCACTTCAATAACATTTCACGTATTATGTCATGTATCATGTCATATCTATATGTATCATATCATATCATGTATCATGTCATATCATATCATGTAACATGTTATGTATCATATCATATCATGTATGCACGTATGCATAATGCACATGTCATATTACCAACTGGTCATAGAAACATATTACCCCGTAGGGTTTCATATCATCCCAAATCATGGGGTACATTTTCTGCAAAAGACATATCATCCCTGACTAGAGACCTCATATCGTCCCGTAGGACATCTCTGTCGAGGAACATATATTATCCCGTAGGATACCATATCATCCCATGAAAATGGGGTACCTTCTTTGCATAAGGCATATCATCCCGACAGAGGAAATGCAAATGCATGACAAATAAGATGCATAATGCATGCACCAACCATATAATATCACTTAGAACACATATCATATAATCACATTAAAAGTAATCCATTCACTTTTCAATCATATAGTCATGTCAAATGACATTTCAAAGACGTAACATGAGCTATAACAATGATGGGTTACTTCTAATGCACTTTAGTATACTAGAAATTCGTGTGGTACTAGAAACATCATGCATAATAATAATTAAACATATGATATTAATACAATTATAATTTTTGCATCGTAACAGTCTTCATGAAGCCTAATCCTCTGGAAATTTCACATTTAAGATATATTGTATAAGGGCTCTAAAAATTTCATCAAGACAACCATATTCTTCACCTACCTAGTTTGTTGATAGATTAAGTGGTGTCAGTTGTAAAAAAATAAATCATAACTTCTAGGATACTTATGATAATTAAGTAATTATAATTTTCCATGAAATTAAACTTCTCAAGGTTTAACCCATATAAATCTCATAATTTTATTGCTGATATATAGTTCTCAGACAATCCAGATATTTGCCTCTGTTCTCTTCTACTTTTCTATTTTGACAGACTGAGTGATTTTTGCTTTAAAACTCATAACTTTCTCTGTAGATGATCTTTAAAGGTGATTCCACTTGTATTACAAAGAGGACTTTAACATCTTTCAAAAATATAAATATCATTTATTAAGGATATGTATTCAAATTACCATAATATTTACAATTCAGACTACTCATCACAAAAAATAGAAAAGGGCGACTCAGAATAATCGATTCATAAATTTTCGTATACAAATCCAATTAACCTGATTTCAGAGGCTATAGAAAGTAGACTCAATTAGGGTTCATCCTACGAAATTTCATAATTTTTTAAGCGCTCTAAGATGCCGAGAACATGTTGACAACTTTCGGATAGGGTTTGATGTCCAAGCAAGATGAAACTTCATGTTGGAGAACTAGGGTTTGTTCCACACATAAGAACATGAACATAGAAGCACTAAGAGATCTTGGAGGCTTAGAAGAATATATTTTAATCTGAATTTCATAGGAATAATTCATAGGGAAGGAGTAGACAACTTACCCAATAGGAAGCCCTAACAGGTCACCTTGATTTTCTCTTCCTTTCTTCTTATTTTCTTTGGCCTTGGTTGCTGCCTTGCTGAAGTCGAATGGGTGTTCCAATGGGGTA
The DNA here is from genome assembly GCA_030549335.1 of Pontederia crassipes. Classification (NCBI taxonomy): domain Eukaryota; kingdom Viridiplantae; phylum Streptophyta; class Magnoliopsida; order Commelinales; family Pontederiaceae; genus Pontederia; species Pontederia crassipes. Next base: position 35,725,444 of record CM060186.1, on the reverse strand, counting down.
AAGAGATAAGATTTTAGGCTATATATATTTTGGGTTGGAAGTGAGTTTCCAACTTTGCCCTTGGAAGTAAATGGCTTGTCATTTATCCTATTATTTATTTTAATTATTCATTTACTTAAGACATTACATGTAAATAAGAAACTACCCCCATTTGAATTTAAATAAAATATTTATAAACTTAAATTCCAAAGGAATCGAAATTCGAATTTTTGTTCGAAGAACAAAATCGATGGTTTTTCTGATATTTCGATTTTGCGCTATCATTTAACCTAATGAAGACTTTACCTAAATATTATTAAAAATCATATTTAACATATATTATCATAGAAGAAAAATTATCGGGACTTTAATTTTCTTAATTCTAATATTTTTGAAAAGTCATTTTTCCTTGTCCTTAGTCTTTTGTCATCAATTTTAGGTGTTGGATCCTATGGAGTTGATGAACGTCCTTAGTCTTTTGTCATCAATTTTAGGTGTTGGATCCTATGGAGTTGATGAACATAGGCTCACACACTTATCATAATCCATATCAATCAATAATATATGATTAAATTATATAATCTTACATGGATCAAGTCGTGGATATTACATTTAACATACTCAAAGGTCGTCTAAACAAATGTTAACTTGTTATATGCACTAACATTAAGAAATATTTATGAGGCAAGTCTTGATAAGACATGTGGACCAACTATCAAAGTGTGACAAATTATAGAAGGTATGAGTGACACATTTGATCTAAATCGGATAATAACATTTTCCAAACAAAAATTACATATGTGAACATACCTTAGCAAGAGATAATTATGCAAGAACAATAGGAATTGGGAAAGCAATTCTAATGACGAATTGCCTTCTCTAGTTGCTAATATGTAATGAAAAAAAGTACTTTTAACTAGATCAAGATAAATAAATATATAGAATTACATGACTAGTCAGGTGACTAAATTCTACTGTCCAATGTTATAAATTCTACTAAATGTTTAGCTTAAATTGTTTAAAAAATAAAAACCTTTTAGACCAAAATAAAAGTTTCGATTTTTTTTTCATAAAATTCACCCTAGACAATTATGTAGTGGATAGCATTTGTAGGATGATATGTAGAGGTTCGGATTGATGTTAAAACAAAAATTTCACAAGAAGCAATAAAGCTCCATCAAGACAATTCAGCATAATTGAAATCAAATTCACAAAGAAGTCAATTAATGCAAACTATAGGTAAGTTCAAGTGATGTCGGCAAATATGTCAGCAAGTCAACGATCAAATGTAAGTTTAATAAGTCAATCCTAAGTAAAGTCTTATGTCTGCGTCTTTGATGATCAGCCCAAATCTTGGACGCTATCCCGTCCCCAATCATGTCGCCTCTGATTTTTTCGACTGTAGAGGAAGGCGACAAGTCACCCACACACACTGCTTCGGGTTCATGCAGGATAGTTAAGTACTTGTCATCTCCTTGATGACATCTGATGAAGTTTTGTATGATGCAATAGGCTATGACGATGTACTTCTGAGTCTTCAATGTTGAAGGGGCTACGAAGCAACATAAACCTCTTTTTCAAAATTCCAAATGACTTTTCCACACAGTTCCGCAACTGCGCATGTCAGTGATTAAAAATAGCCTTCGCATCACGATATCGGCCAGCCAGGTTGTCCTTTGTAAAAGTCCTCATATGATACCTCCCACCCCAGTATGGTCCTATGGCGAATGGTAACACAATAATCAGACCAAGAAATTAATGAAGATGCATATTTAATTCATCTTTAAGGACAACAAATACATACCATCGAGCACATGAAATTCATTCCTCTCAACGCACCATCTCAATACCTTCATATTTCTTGCTGAGCCCTCCCAACTAACACAAACAAAGAGAAAGTGTGATCGAAAAATGATGCTGCCATCACGTTCTGTGAAAGGAATCCCTCATGATTTTAATAAAGTACTACTTTTGAGTTTTGCACATGAGTTGGAATGAGGGTTCCGTCGATGACACCTAATGCATTCTATAATGACACAACAGTAAAAAAACATTAATGACATCTAGCACATGTAAGTTTCATTTAGAGGTCTACGCGACACAACTTACCGCAAAGTTTGGATAGAATCTACGAGCGTCTCGCACTCGAGGGTGGACCCCGACATCTGCACCTGGGAGTACTATGAACAAATTTCTTTCAGGACGTTCCTATAGTGTCATGATATCGTTTCTCCTCCTGCATGTCTCTATTTGTTTCATCTCGATGAATGACAAATAAAAAAATGGCCACTGTTTCCGTGCACTGACATACTTTGTGGATGCAAGAAGTCCTTAGGAAACAAGCAACTCCTCCAACAACTGAAAAGTTGTATTTTGAACCCCGAAATGGTGGTATCCTCTTTTCAGATGTCCATTCAACATTTTGTTAACCAATTGATCTCTCGTGAATGGCCATGTCCCGCACGGCATTCTCGGTATATGCACAGAGGACGATGTTGCACTAGCAACGAATGTGTAACCTAAAGAAGAAGAACCCGCTTCGTCTTCGAAAAGTTCATCCTCAATCAGAAAGGACCACATTTGTTCAACATTCATCTAGCACAACACAAGTGATTTAAGCCAAAACAAATACATGTAAAAACATGACTAAAACTAATACGTCAAAAGGGTAGCACAAGACAAATTGTAGCCATGTTACAAAACAAACACATCCACACAGTCTGGTGGGAAGTACATAGCATATATAATAGTACACAAATGAGGCTGAGTAAAGCTACTACTTAGACTACATCGTGTTCAGTCGTCTTACATTGCATAGCTCGTGCATACAAAAGTACATTGACCACGAAAAATATGATATGACAATCAGCTAAAAGGTACTACTCCATGTCGCTCGAGGAAGCCCCAGCCCCACTAGATCTAGGTGGAATGAAATGACGGGAAGGTATTGCATAACTTGGATTTGTAGGCCTTACTACTTTGCTCGGACTGAATTACGGATTGGTCACATTGAGTGGCGTCGGCATGCTTTGATACATCACAAAGGGATTTGCCATACTATTTGCTCCGAGGAAGGATGCACTGATATTAGGAACAGGGACTGTCGGTGATGCTACAAAAGTAACTATAGTCATAATAGGCGCTGCCCCAAATGACACATGCGACTGCCCTTGCTCAACAGAGTGGGATGTGAATCCCATTGGCAATGGCGTAGGAGGTGGTAGACGATAGTACTCCGACACCTTTCTCCATATCCAACCTTCAAGCATTTGATCATCGCATCACATGAACATCCATAACTCCTTCTCGTCTTTGAATGCATCAGCGATAGCCAATGTCACATGTGAGGGAAGGTTGGGCATCCTGTCCTCCAGCTTCACCCAACACTCATCAGCAGTGCTATTCTTCTTATGTTGCAAGGTTAGCATTTCCTCCATTAGTTGTAACCTCTTCAATGCAATCTCCTGTACCACCAAATCCACTCCCTTTCTAGATTTCTTCTTCTTTAACGTGATTGGAATAGAACCGGATCTCATTCTCTTTTCGGAAGATGTAGTTCCATAAGAACTTGGCATCATATGTACAGTAGCCTCTGGATTGTTCTCATTCTGTGGTCCTAAAATCGAGGGTGTAGTCATATCAATAATGTTATCATTGGAGCTATCTTATTCCTCTTCTAAGTCCACCAACTTGGTGGTTGTACATGCCTCCTTTCTCGTGACAGTGTTCTTCGCAAACAAGAAGACGACGTAACACATATCTATCTCTCTTCCATTTTTATAAAATATTTATAATATTACTAATGATTGTAATTATATATATATAAATATTAATAACAAATTATACTATTTTAATTACTGAAGGACAATGCCTTCGAAATTACCGATGGATGTAAATCCTTTGGTAATTTCGAAGGCATTTTCTTACGATAATTATCGACGGGTGATGTCCTTCGAAATTGTCGACAGATTTCAAATCCTTCAATAATTTCGAATGCACTATCCTTCGATAAATAAAATAATAATTTAATAATAAAATACTAAATATATATTTATATTATATTACATATATATTTTTATAAATACAATTATCGATGAATATTTCCTTCGAAATTACCGACGGATGTAAATCCTTTGGTAATTTCGAAAGCTATCCCGTCGGTAATTTATCGACAGGGGTTTTTCGTCCGTAATAACGAAGGTCATTTTGGCCTTCATAATTCGGAAGGAGTTTCAAATCCGTCGCAATTGCCGTCAATAAATGAAAAGGATTCATTTTCTTCGAAAAATATCCGTCGCAAATTCGCTAGTGGGAGCCTGATTTGGAACGGCGGAACTTGGATATGACAATGATTGCCAAGAACTGGGAGTGGGTTGGGATGGCACAAGGTTAGAGTAATCAAGTGGCTTCATGGCTCCAAGGTTTAGGAGCAAGAGGGGTGGCGCCGAGTCGCCGAAGACAAAGGAGAGAGGGGAGGGGAGGGGAGGGGGATGAGATGGTTTCAGGAGTGAATTAAGGACACCTTTTTTTTATTACCTTAGGGGCTATTTGGCTAGCTTAACGTATAAACAATTTTTTTTATTTGATAATTAAAAAAATTGATAAACATTTATTTTACTTGATTATAAGTCAAAATAAACAAATACGAAGGACCTCAACTTATTTTGTGTGATAAAAAAAATTGAACAATTTGATCAATGAATGTATTATTTTGTCATACATAAATTTTTTTCATATATTTTCACATTAATGACTTTTTTTATCATTTAACTAAAATAATAACTTATAAATTTTTTTTAGTACCAAACATGTATCTAATTATTTTTAAAATTAACTTTTATTTTATATCAACTAAACCAAATGAGCCCTTAGCATCTGATTTATCTCAGAGAGAGCGACTGAATCTGGAGCTGTGTTGTCTCGAGTCAACTCCCTAAGATTTTTTTCCCTTCCTATGTAAAGTGTTGGTTTAGGATTGTAATATGTCCAATAGGTGATAGAAAGGAGAGAGATCACAACAGAAGAAAAAGGGGACATGATGGCGCGGAGTGGGACACCAGAGATTTATTTCTTAATTTGATGAGTAATAAAGGTTACTGCCATTTAGACGCACAAATAATTTTGTTTATAAGACCAAAAGCATTCGAGACAAGAAAACAGAATCAACGGAATATAAGTAACCTTTCTGTTAATCTATCAAAACTTTCACAATTACATATTTAACCAAGTAAAAAAAAAGAGAAACAATACAAGAAAACACACTATTTACTTACATATAATAAGCTTATTGTATCCCAATCCGATGTAATTCTGCTCAAAGGGGTCTCAATAGTGGATAATCCTCCAGAAGTTCGCGCTCAGAAAGTGTGTCATTTTCATTTTGGGGAGTCCATAGCACTTCAACAGCCTGCACAAGTTAGCTCTCCAGGCTCATTTCACAATTATCAAACCCTTGGACACAAAATCAGTGTGGTCATAAACAAAATTGACGTTTTTCTCATAGTGCCATTACCAAAGTTTTGCTAGAAGGTATAGAACCCAGCTTTTGCAGTGCCTCTTTCAAATCAGAGCTGCTATTGATAACAGGCAGCTTATATACACCTTCCGCCGCAACTAGAATGGTAACCTGAAGGTATGATATTATCATAAAATGCAAAGGAAAATTAAAGACCAGTGACCTTATAATAAAATTCATGATCATTGTCGTGAAGAGCAAATAAACAAAATCAGCAGTTCTGAAATGTCCAGAAGAACCATGTGATTCAACAATCTATTCTCTAAACCCAAACGGAGTTTTCCTATTCTGTCAGAGGAAGCGCCCTTGTTACAAAACCTTAAGATGAACAGGTGATAGATTAATGTTATTAAATTCAGCTCCAGCAACCTCACATGGGATAGGTGATAGGACTACATTCCATAGGCTAGTACTACCCGAAACAACGAATGAACCTGTAGAAAAGTAAAAAGTATGACATGCACGAACTTCAATCATTCAAGTCGTGGAGATTGCAGGTGCAATGGATTGGGAACAAATCAACGGAAAAGGGACTAGTCTACCCGAAACAACAAATTCAAGTGGCAGGATACCACGTGAACCCTTTTTTAGGTCGCCTGGAAGCCCGCATAGCTCGCCCCTAGGCCCTCACCTCCGGCATCCACTGCCGGTGGCGCCCCCAACTTTTTTCCTGCACACTAGAACCCGTAACATCTCCCATGCACCCGACGTTACGACATCAAGTGGATGGCTGGACGACAGTCTCTTGTTCACCATGCCTGCATTGCCAACAGTCTCGTCATATGTCCAGCACATCTCACTGCTAAAGATGCATGGCAAAGGGACAACCTCGCCCGATCATGCTTTGTCCCAGTTCGTTGCTTTTACTGCCGAGGGGAAGGCCACCATCGACCAGAAACCCAACCTTTCTCCCGAGGTCGTGTCGCCACCTGCCGATGGGCGAGTCGCCCAGCACCGGTCTTGCATCCCCTCTGGTTGCCCGGCGTTGTCCTCACTGCCGGAGATCATAAGCATCCTACAGTAACCCCCTCACCAAACTCACCACACCAAACTGTTGGCATCAGCCCGCCATCGCCTCTACAACCTCTCTTCCCAGCAGGTGACCCCTCTTTATCTCCCACCCAGCCATCCTTCCACCCTCAAACAGTCCCACCACACCCATGCTGTCTCTCACCTCCTTGAGGCGTGCGACGGGGATTTTAATGTTACCCTTGACATGGAGGACGAAACCATTAGCAAGCGAGGGAGGGATTCTGGGGCAAAGGATTTTAGATATTTATTGATTGTCAATCATTGTTGGATTTCCTAACAACGAACTGCAGATTCACCAGGAGGAGCACTGCAGCCCCATCTGCTCGATCGCAGATTGATAGATTCTTGAGTTCTATGGAGCTTGCAGAGGCCCACCAAATGGTTGATGCCATAGCACTGGACAAATCATTTTCGGATCACACCTCTCTTGTGGTGGTCCAATGACGATCACGATCACTCTTTCGCTTTGAGTGTTCATGGCTCTTGGAGGTTGGTTTTATATTGCATGTGACAGAGCAATGACAGAGTATTGCTTCTTCTGACTGTCGCCAGGACCTTAGCCTCTCATCTGGCAGGGCTGTGGTCCTTTCTCCAAGGCCACCGCAGACAGATCTGAGAGGACCAAGAGCCATGTAGATCTGAGGCTCTGGGGGCCATCACCTGACTCAATCGGGTGCCCTCTCGCCACCTTACTGATGAGGAGATTGCATAGCGCAAATGCTCCCAAAAGGTCATTCACAGTGTTGTCAAAAACGCGTGTTAACTCGTAAAAGCGTACGATTTTACATCTTCACCTTTGCATTTCGTGCTCGATCTCACCTGGAAACGTTTTTGGCCAGCACGCAGTAGAATCGCGTGCTGACCCATAGAATCGGTGGAGACGCATGACTCCACCGATCCCACAATATTTTTGTTATGTTTATAAGCATGATAGGCACTCATCTCTTCCTTTTTGTTTACTGTCTGCCGCTGTGCCCTGTCGCTGCCACCACTGCTGTCCTGCTGCCACCGCTCACTGCTGCTGTTGCCGCCACCACTACTGTCTTGCTGCCACCGCTCACTGCTGCTGTCGCCACTGTTGCTCGTCTGCTGCTCTCGCTGCTTCCGCCGCTGCGCTGCTGTCCTGATGCTGTCGCCACTGACCTAACAGGTTCCTCCCCCCTCCCTCTCTCGTGCTTTCTCTTTCTCTCCCTCTCGCTTTCTCTTCCCGCACTCTCTCCCTTTCTCTTTTCCTCCCCTCTCCCTCTCCCTTTCTCTTTCTCCCCTCTTCCTCTCTCGCCCTTTCTCTTTTCCTCCCTCTTCCTCTCCCTTTCTCTTCCCGCACGAGAATATGTTTTTTTCCTTCTTTTCTCTTTCTCTCACTTTCCCCTTTCTCTCTACAAATCGAAACAGGTTCTTTTTTTTTCCACGAACCCAAAAGTTCTCCCCATTGGTGGACAAGGGCCCTGGCTACCTTTTTACTTTCTATTATGTTATAAAATTAAAACATTTTATATTTCTACTATGGTTAATATTTGCTTAATAAAGTGGAAATCATCAATTGCTTTTAATATTCTGAATTTATTATTGTGTTAATTTTTTATATATTAATAATGAAAGTTATTTATTGATGAGTTAATTTTTCATGAATTAATTATATTGATGTGTCTGTTGTTATTCTGTTATTATTACAATTTGTTAAGGTCGTGAATTAATATATATATATATATAATTAAATAGGTATTAATATCATGAAGTGTGATGTTAAAATTATAAATTTGGACATGTATTATTGCATTTTGTACTTATAAGCTCAAAGAGAATTTGCATTTCACTATTAATATCATGAATTTCTATATATTATTATATATTAATATATACATTTAATATTAAAAAAATTCACGATTTACGAGTTTTTCCGGCCCTCCATGTCGAGTCCGTTTTACGTGTTTGACAACATTAGTCATTCAGTCCGAGGAATTGAAGGTGAAAATTCAATGGAGGCAACGCTCTTGACAGACTTGGATTAGAGAGGACAATAACAACACTCGATTTTCCTCATGTAAGTGAGCTCCCATTGGCGCGCGAATCAAACTGACCAGCTTGAGGTTCAGGGCTAGCGGATTGTTGACCAACGGCACATAGGGGTGGGAATCGCATCACACTACTGAGGCAGCCCCCAACTACCTGATCACCTTACTGACGATCATATTTTCTTGTTATCATAGGCCTTTTCGAAGATGAGATCACCCAAGCATTATGGGACCTCAATAGTGAGGCCTCTCTGAGCCCAAACGGCTTACCGATTTTCTTCTACGGGGAGTTCTGATCAGTGGTGCACGAGGATGTTAAGGCGGTCATCCAAAAGTTTGCAAACGGGAATCGAGGCTTCTTCGAATGTCTTAACCGATCCCTTCTCTTCGTGTTACCGAAGCACATCCCGACAGAATGAGTGGACTTCAAGCCGATTGTCATATCCACTTGCATCTATCTTGTGGTGGCTCGTATCGAATAACCAACTCGGAGGTGCTTCCATATCTCATCCATGACTTTCATTCAAGGCCGATCCATTACAAACAACTATAACATGGCTTCAGATATCATCGCCCACTAGAGGAGGGCCAACCGCCAGACCTTCATATGGAAGGTTGATTTCCAAAACCTATGACATTTTTTTTTTAAAGGAGAGGATGAGAGCCATGTGCACTCATCCATATTTATTAATATAACAATGTTACATCAAGATGTTGAAATAATAATTACTACACTCTTGCCCAGTCTCTCATCAAACATCTAGACATAGATAAGATATTTTCAACATAACATCGTTCACCCCTAAAAATGCATCCATTTCGTTGGCACCATATGGACCATAGGAAAGCCAATGTCATTGCACGTCGACGCCTGGATACATAATATTGGTTGGTTCCTGAATTGCTTCCACCTCTAAATGATCTCTAAAAAGTTGTTGACGAGTATACATCTACCCAGAGGCAGCCCGATGATCTCCAAACCCTATGACATTGTCTCATGGTCCTTTCTGTGGCATTCTTTGTAGGTCAAAGGCTTTCTTGTGATGTGGATTGATGCACTACTACTGCTTTATTCTCAATTTGATCAACGGGTTGATGGTGTGAAGTAAGGTCTAACTACAAAGGGGAGTACAACAGGGATGCCCCCTAGCTCCAATGCTTTTCATTCTCAAGACCGATACTCTTGCCAGCTGCAATCCGTTCTGTGATGCTGGCCTATTCAGTGGTCTCGCCAGCAACCTAGTCTCCCTCCTCTAGTATGCAAATGATACAGTGTTGTTCATTAAGGACACAACCCAAGAGGCTAGGCAGGTGGCCATCCTGGTTGAAATTTTTGGAATGGTATCTAATCTTCAGTTCAATCATGCCAAATTCTCTTTCATCCCATTTGGCATGGTCGCGGATGAGGCAGCACGTTGTACGAGGAGCTTCAGCACCCCGACACATGCATTGCCGATCAGATACCTGGGCTTCCCCTCTTGAACCGGCACATCAGCTCTAGAGGATGGGGCACAAACTACAAGGCTGGAGTTCGACTCATCACGCGGTGGCTGACTTTTTCTATTCAGTTCTATTCTCTCAACGTTCCCGATTTAAGATTTGTCCATCCTCCGACCACCACAACAGGTTCGGAAGCGCTTGGAGTCATTGCCAAGCAATTCTTTTGGTAGTGGATTGGCTCATACCAGAAGGGTGTTCACAGGTCTCGTGTAGAGTATATCGGCCCACCTCTCAAGGTAGCCTTGGCATCTCCGCTGTACCAATTAGGCTCTATCGACTCAGTGGATCAGATGAATCATGGGACCTGAGGGCATCTTATGGCGCATAGTGTTCTTCGCTTGCTATGGATGAGACTTGTACTAGGACTCCCCTATTATTTTTTGAGAGAAGACTCCCCTATTATACCATGTGGGGCATCATCATTCTAGCATAGTGTTGCAACCTTGCTTCCTATGGTACAACCTTTCATGACACTTCCTCGGCTCGGGCGAGACCCCCTCATTTTGACAGCATAGCTGGTTACCTAGGGGCCTCCTATCAGTATCGTTCCCCAGTTATTGGCACTGGCGGCACACCACAGACATGTTAATTGCAGAGGTATGGTATTCGGTGGACCAGGTATTGATTCTTGAACCCCTACTTTCAAATCTGCACTCTCAGAACAGTGCATTCCACCCTTGCAGCCAAATGCCTCTAGGTCCGACGGATGGACCTTCACTGTTCGCAGCCTCCATCTTCATCTCCTCCCGGTCACCACGATCTCGGAGACTTCCAGAAGTGACTACAGCCTGGCACTCCCGAATGTTGCTTCAAGATCTTCGCTTGCTTATGTGGCGTTGTAGGATCCTCATCAGGGCGTATACGGCGAGATGGGGGCCAAGTGCAGATATTTCTTGTGTTCTGTGTGGGATGGCGCAGGACATAACACATCTGTTCTTTTAGTGCTCAATGGCCCACGAGGCATGAGCACGTATGACCGCCATTGGCACTGTACCTTTAGCAGTGGAGACCTTCTGGCAGTCACTCAAGACTTTTGTCACCCATAGCCAATCCTTAGAGAGCTTCGGATGGAGATTTTCCTAGCTGGTACCTGGGCCATATGGCTCCAGCAAATTTTTTGTAGGGAAAGATGTCATGTGAAGAACATTGTACACCAAGTCTCTTATCTTCTTAGTGAGTGGGGGTTTGGTTAGTGGCTTGTACACTTTCCTGCTTCTATCCTTTTTAGCGATCTTCTTATAAGAGCCTACACATGTATATGTGATCATCTCATTATATATACACACACACTGAATGATAACCATAACTTGGTGAAAGAAGAGGTAAAAGCAATGACAATTTAAATTAATAGGGCTGAAAAGGTAAAAGCAATGACAATTTAAATTAATAGCGCTGAAAAGGTAAAAGCAATGACAAGCAAAAGCATAGATCCTTCAATTAATGGAGATTTCAGGTCCCATAGTAAGTTAAATTTGGGGAGGATGACCACGGTTGGGGAAAGAAGAGCATTACAACTGTACAAAATTTAGATGTGGACATGATTACAGAAACTTCTTATTGCTAAGGCAGTGACTAGAATAATAGAAAATAATAGGCATCCTATATTTAAAAAAATAATAATAATGGGCATCCCTCTTCATTAGATAGCTCGAAGGAAAACTATGTTAATCCAAAGGCCATTCATTCCCTTTTTTTTCTGAGAGAGAGAAGGATGAGTATGAAATTTTAGTGGAATCAAGTTAGTTTTTACCTTCTAATTTCTGCAAGTACTCAAAATCTCATATCTATGATGTGGTTTCGGATGTGGATCAGAACCACTTTCCTATTCAAAATTTCTGGCCATTCTAGCTTGACATTTCCAATGAGTTTCAGTTGTATGTTTGCATAAAGATATAATTGCCGAGGCCAACTGATGGAAATCTACTCCTACCACTAAATTAAATTATCCACTTACAAAATAAATTAGATCAATACTTTTCAGTCACCAAATTTGTCTTCTAATGTAACCATACATGGGTTTATGTAGAGCTCCAACCACCTTGTTGGTCAGTAACCAAGGAAATTCAATAAAAACAAAATCAACCAATTTTAATCAGAAGGCCTAAACTAAACCAATACTAAAGGGCTCATACTAAAGGGCCATAAGCTAATTTGTTGTACATCATTGTCTCAAATGTAATTTATTACTTTTAACAAGTGAAGATATCATAATTGACATCATTTGTGATACAAATTCTCAGTTGTAAGTAAACTCAACATTAGTTTCTTCCCAACATTCAATAAAAATGAAAGGAGATCTCTTTAACATGTTTACTTGGTTAAAATAAAACAGTTGTGGTAGCATTAGCCCACTAGAAAGGAAGAATGAAGAGCTGACACTATCTTTTTCATTTTAGCAAATAATATGAAGCAGTATTAACATGTCCAAACACCAAGAATACGACAATAAAAGATAATTAAGTTAAACAAACTAAACATGACAACAGGAGCACATACCACAATGTATTCATTGCTGAAAGTTCTAAGCATTTGGCTGCTTGTCTTTTGTCTTTTAATGCTGTTCACATTCACAAGTGTCTCTTCGTCAAACTTACCTCGTTCCTCTATGGAAAGCTTATTAAAACGTTTCTCACCATCTTCAACACTGCGTTTTACATCCACCTAAAAGAATCCCAAGCACAAGCATACAAGTAGAGCCAGTTATTACAAAAAATATTGTAACATTCTTTATATATATATATACACACAACACTAGACTACTTGAATAATAAAAACTTGGACCTCCTGGAATGAGAAAACCTCACCAGGATATCCAGTACTTAAGAGCAAAAGACCATATGTTTTATCTAAGACACTCACCTAAAGATTGTTTCCAACTTAAAAGAGGTTGCACCACATATACTTTACAGGTCAGATTTGTGAGAAATAAACTTTGTACTACCTTAATATACATGCAATGGGAAACCCAGCATCATCTGCTGCTGTGGTGTGTTGTATAAAAGAAAAATTCTATCTAACCTTAAGCATGAAGTTTTGAGTTTGTGGATCTGGTCTAGCCTAAGTCAAAATATGCACTTAAAAGAAAAAAATATTTTCTTTTCATTAGACAACAACAACAACAAAGCCTTATCCCACTAGGTGGGGTCGGTTACATGAATCATACGACGCCATTCCGTTCTATTAGTAACCAAACCTTTCGGTATATTATTCACCAATAGATCCTGCTCTATTAGTTCGCCAAGTGTCCGCCTTGGCCTCTCTCTCCCTCTTTTAATCGGACTCCAGATTATTTGATCTACTCTTCTTACTGGCGCATCTAATGGTCTTCTCTGAACATGACCAAACCATCTCAAACGATTCTCTACCATTTTCTCACTAATAGGAGCCACTCCGACTCGTTCATGTATATGGTCATTCCTAATCTTATCTAATCTTGTATGACCACACATCCATCTCAACATCCTCATTTCGGCTACCCCCACTTTACGTTCATGTTGTCCCTTCATAGCCCAATATTCACTACCATATAACACTGCTGGTCTTATAGCAGTACGATAGAATTTTCTTTTCATTAGACATGTGACAGAATTCAGCAAGAAAACTTATGAAGAGATGTTCATAGGGAACAACAAGAACATGTCAACTGGAATAACATGCACAAGTTTCTGAGTCTCAGAACCAATTACGATGCTACTCACAGAAGAATAAGCAGAAATACAGCAATCTGGATGCCGGAGCAAAGCCAATGTTGTTTCTGGAACAAGGAAACAGTGTCAAGCAAAGGAAAAAAAAAGGATTACATAGGAAAAGGGACAATCTGATGTAAGGCAAAATTAAAATAAATACAAATAACATATAGCCTTTTCGATAATAAAGAAAGAGGGAACCCAGAACAAAGGAAATCACTCAGGACAAGCATTTCGGCTCAACTGCCCAATGTATGACCCTGGGAGACTCAAACAATGAGATGGAACAAATCCACAAAGTTAAGGCCTTGTTGGTACAAACAGAAAAAAAGTTGAATGATCATATCTCCAACATATCATCGCGGAAAATTAAAATAGACCCAAAACCCAATAGTGAAATTTTTATGGTATATGCAGTATCCAACTCAGAAAGAAGAATATTATGTTTTATCTGCAAAGGATAATGGAACAACAATTGTGCAGTAGCCAAACAAATTTGCATTAAAGTTTTATCATGCACAAAGTTCTTTAAGTATGGATAAATTAAAATGCATGAAAACAAGGTTACCAAAATCTAGTTTTAATACTTAAAAACTTACGTTTTAATGTTTCTATGGTCTAAAATGATTTGAATCGCTATAAAACAACTGTCATGATGAACTGTGGTGATGAATGCTATCAGTTGGCTTCAAATGGTCATCACTTCGAATCTTGCCAGTGCACTTTTGTGACTTTTTCTTCTCTCTTTTTTTTTTTGGAGGAGAAAAAGGATGACCACCAGAGTTGTGGTTGTCATCCACACACAAACACACACATATACATATATATGAAATATAGTACAGATGTAGGCTCTCAAATGAGAGCAACAACAAGATGGAATCTCTTCTATTCAAAACAGACAAACATCTCTCCTACCAAGAGTGGCCCGAACGCGTTGGACCACAATAGCCCTACCACTGGTCAAAAGGGTCTTTCACTCTCTACCTACGAGCCAAAACTTTCCGAATCTAAAGGGAGCAAAACACGGTGCTCGTCCGCTGCCTCGGGATGTGAAATCCCGATGTGACTTTTTCTTTCTTTTCTCTTCTTAATGTAACTCCGCCTATGTTTTATAGCTGGTCCCAAGCCCGGATAAAGGAGGAGGGTTGTGTTAGGCCCCGACAGCCAGCCAGCGTAAAATCCTGTCGAATCTTATGAACATGGGTCAACGAATGGCGTCGTATGATCCATGTAGCCGACCCCACCTAGTGGGATAAGGCTTTGTTGTTGTTGTTGTCGTCTCTTCTTAATGTATTAGATATGTACTTTATATTTCCCTTTCCACTAATATATTTAATTATGCTAACATTTCAAAACTTAAAAATTTATGTAAATTAAAATAGAAAAAATGGTTAGAAAAATATAATCCTTAAGTGGTGTATAGATATTAGATTGTCAAATAACTTTTATTTTTTCTTCATTCTTTAAACCATAATATTTAAATACAAATTAAATTATATGATGAAAAAAATAAGATATAATAGTTATGGTGGTAAGAACAAATAATAATACTATAAAAATAAAAATTATCTTATAAAAGAGTATACTAATCATTATATATATATATATTATTTTGCACTTAAATTTATCAAATTCATTATATAAATTTATGGGACTCAACAATTGCATTCAAACTTGTTGTGAGCTTATAATTGTAAAATTTGATTAACTGATTATTCATAATATTCTAATATTTTTAAATGATCATTAATATATTTGATGTTATTTTATAAATTATTACTACTAAATTAATATTATACTTAACTCTACATGTCACTTATCGAGTTTACGATACGAATTCACCCCCCATAAAACGAGTTTACATAGAAACTTGAATTTGACAACCTTGGCATGAAATAGTCCAGAAAACAATTCGAGATATAGCATACGCATCATAAGAGGCCTATTTTTTGTTAATATGAAAGCTTGTGTTATGTTAATTGGAACCATTTAGTAAAACAACTGTCACGCTAAAATTTTCAAGAAAAAACTCTAATGGGTAAATCATGGTGACTCATGTTAGTTAAGATACCAACAGAAAGTAGAGCATAGCTGGTTAAATACTAAGATAATTGAAGGATAAGAACTACTTAATGTGGATCATCAGTCAACATAAAACATGCTGGATAGCACCCTAAGCCAGTATAACCAAGTTGAGTTTCTAGTCATAGTTCATGGTGATGTTGATTATAGCTTTCAAAAAGAAAAGCAATGTTCACCATGATGACTACATCTTCTTGGTACTTATCCTTTTAACTCTAAAGAGTTAGGTGATTGTCATACCTGTCAAAACATAACTCAATCCTTCTGGAGTAGAGGTATCAGCAGCTTCTGCAATCCTATCAAGATCTTTCTGAAATGACCGTGCCATTCCCAGTAAACCAACCTGAAAGGACAGAGAAAAACTTGGAATGCTAAATGTTGGAAAAAAAGGCCTTTCCTATAGTAAACATGGAAATGATACCAACCCAGACTTCCATCAGATAAGGGTTAAAACTTTGCCAATAACTAAATTTCTTTTAGCATACAATTCACAATTCTAAAGTAGAAAAGTAGAAAAATCTCTTGAACATCTGCATGTTTTAGCCAGTAATTAGTAATGTTAAATTCATGAAAAAGCAAGTTTGTAGTCAGTAAACACTAATGCTAACTTCGAGAAAACGCAACATGTTGATTTGTCCAGGTAAATAATAAAAACACTCGTCCAGATGTACATGTCTCCGACACATGTGACTGCTCTTTATAATTCCAGAACCGCCATCAAATTTTCCTTTCTCCGGATAAATAATTAACTCTTTTACAACCCAAAATTTATCAGAGTTTTACAAGCTTAAAGGCTGTGTGTAAATATGAACCAATATGATAACGATATTTTCACCCTAGAGAAAACATAATCTTATAACCTTGTGCATAAATATGAATCAGTCTCAGGAAAGAGTAACACTCCTCATTTTTGTAACCCTCATGTCGCAGGAACAAGATTGTAACTGCTTTACACATAAACTTTGATCAATTGGCCATCAATTTGAGAGCAAGGGTGTGATGCAGGAGCACACCCCTTGGCTCATAGACTAAGAGGTCTCATGTTTGATTTTTCCCCGGTCCATGTGCATTTATCTTTCAGATTGATTTTCACTGAAAAGAATTGGATATCACTCTTTCACATCGTGTGTCAAAAGGCGAGGTATTGTATATTTTACCCAAAAATATCAAATGCCTACCAAAGACCGGCCCGAAATTTAACAGATCGAATTTGAACATAAAATAAAAGAGTTGAACGTAGATGAAATGACCGAAACCTGTAGCTTGACCACACTCGTCTTCTGCGTGGCCGTGAGCACGCTCCCGTCGTCGGACCGGTCAGAGAGGAACCCTGAGAGCAGGACAACCGCCGCAAACCCCATCATGAGAAGGAAGAACCCCGACCCGGCGCCGAAGCCCACGCCTACGGCTGGTCCCACGTAGAATCCCCCCGCGAAGGGCGATGGGGCGTAGTACGGCGCAGAGAACGACGGCGCGGGCGCGGGGGCCGAGTAGCTCCAGGAGGACGACGGGGACCCCGAGGACCGGGACGAGAACGCCCGTCCGCCCATCCTACCCCCGGACGCGGCGAGCGCGGCGTAGGGGTCGGTGGCGAGGAGGATGCCGAGGAGCACTATCGTCATGGCTGGCTTCCGTAATCCTTTCAATTTCTTCAGCAGGGACGTCAGCAATCCGTCAAAAAGCGGGCCCTCGTCTTCGGCCGTCGGGCGTTCGGAATGGCCGCCGGGAGCCGCCTGGGTAAGGCGGAGGGGCGATGGAGAAGGGAAAAGGTTGAGCTTTCGGTGGATCTTCGCGAAGGAGAGGGGGAGGAGGGGGTTCCATCTGAGCGGGGGCAGCTTGCAGCATTTGGCACCGGAGGTGTACGGTGGAATGCTTCTGAATGCGGAAGAAGAGGAGCAGCAGAACGTTACGGAGGTTTCAAGCAGAAGGGAGGCGGCCATGCGATTTGGACGAGGAACAGAGGTGTTTTCGAGGAGGAGGAGGAGGAGGAGGAGGAGGGGGGAGAAAGATAGAGAGAGGAGATTTTTGAAGAAGGCCGCCTTAGATTCTGGTCAGGAGGTGGAGAAAGATCGGGTGGGTGGAGTTATATTTGGTGGCAAATTGGGGAAGGCGCCTGATCCCGAGTGAAAGGTGGAACTCACTTGGATTGCATGGGACCCACGGTGTTGATTAGATGGCTTAGTCTGATTTTTTTTATTTAGGATTAATTAATGTCCGCGTAACATCATAATTCATTACATCATACTTTTCAAATTTCCATTTTTTGAACAATATTATTAAAGTATCTTTATTTCTTTTCTCACTCCAGAGTTCTATTATGAACTCTTTAGCTGTGTTTGGTACTAAAATATTGAGAGAATATTAATTTTCGAGAACTAATTGATTTAATAAAAAAGTTTGGTTTGGTGTTTGATGTTTGGATGAAAAAGTGTAATAATAATGATTTAAAAAGTTAATGTGATGGATAAATTTTAATGGGTGTTTGAATAAAAAAAAGTAAGAATATAATTTATTATTTTATGAGGTATAAAAGTATAATGAATAAGAATATATTATTAATATTATATTTTATGTAAATTATTATATTATTAATATTATTTTTATTTATTTTGATTAAATCTTTTAAATATTATTAATATTATAATTTACATACATTTTAAGATCCAAATATAATATATTTTTTAAAAAATAATTGAATAGTTTAATTAATAAAATATTTATTAATTACTAGAACTAATTATTTTATAATTTTTAATTAATAACATTTAATAAATTATGTTATAATATCCCTAAATTATGTTATAATAATGTATTAATTTATTCTAAATTACATATGCATACATTATAAAACAATTAAAAAATAAATGAAATTAAAAAAAAAGTCAGAATGCGGCGCAGAAGTTAAAAAAAAGAAATGTTCTTCAAAGTTAGAACATTTGACGAGAACTTTTCGTAAAAAGTTCTCGTTAAAGTCATGTGACAAGAACATTTAATGTTCCCATCACATAGATTCGTTTGGCAGAACAATCGGAACATTTGATTTGTTCCGTGTTGCCAAACGCAGCCAAAACTTAAGATCTTCACCCACGAGATAAGAAAAAATGGTATTTGGCGGGAAGGATGACAATAATGATTTTGTTCTCACTATATTCTCATATCAAACGAGCTCAATTATTAGTACGAAAATTACAATTAGCAAGAACTCACGATACCTCATGTGACATGAGGTTTGGCAAAAGAAATGATTGTTTTACCCTTTGTTATGCAAACAAACACCCGGAGTACCCTACCCTATATATTGAGTATTCTAGGTCTTCCTATCAATCTTATTAGAATCGAATCGGACAATAATTTAGACAAATATTCGTTTCAAATCTGATCAAATTGATCGGATCAATCAGTCAATAATAATAAAGTATTATTTTTAATGTACTAAATTAAATCAAGTTATCATATTTTAATTATATTCACACTTACATTATGTCAAAATTTATATGAAAGAAAAATAACAATAGTAAATTATAAATTTATAAAAAAATAAATCTTATGGTGAAATGCTACACTAAAATAATATATTTTATATTAAATTATATAACAAATTCATGATTATTAAAATCAAAATTATATATATATTTGATAAATTAAATTCTTATTAAATATATCTTTTTGTTAAATTCATTCTTATTAAATTGATGTGTCTCTCACATCTTTGTTTTTTATGTTAAAAATTAACAAAGAAATAAACTTTTCAAAGTGAAAATATTATGGCAATATTATATTTTTTATAATAAATATATAATTAATGATTAACTATTTAATTTAAACTTATTACATATTAGGTTAAAGGAAATTATTTTTTTTGTATATATTATATATAATACTATACTATATTAACTATACTGTAGTACTATTGTTGGATCCCAAAGGACATCAAGAGGGGGTGAATTGATATTTAAAATCAAAGTTATTGATTTAATGAAATACATCGTGAAAATTTAAAATCGATTCTTTAAACTTTTTAAAATCAGTATAACTCAGATCACATCAAACACAATATGAGAGGTAGAGAGAGAATTTATAACACGGTGGTTATTGACGAGGTTTGGTCACACGTTAGCCTACGTCCCTGCTCCGACTTTTCGACCTCGAGACCATCAAAGATTTCACTAGAACTCTTTATTTGTTCCAAATGGGACAAGAAAAAAGTCATTTACATCACCTTCTTTTCTCCGCTTTGAGAGGTAAGGCACACCTCTCCTCCAATGAAGCTAATCTTTTAGCTTGCTCAAGTGATAAGATTTCGAGCCTCTTTTATACGGGAGCTCTATCAATTTTTCTAAACAAAATGTTTCTCTATCTTATAATGTTATGCTCATAAGAAAAGAAGAGAGAAATGAGAGAACTTTAAAATGAAAACTTCAAGAGAAAGGTCTTCTTTTGATAACTTGAAATTTTTTTCAATGAATGGATGGTTGCCTTTGCTTTTGTCTGACACTCCTTTTATAAGCTTCAGCATGTGAAAAATTTGCCTAGAATTTTTTTCATAATTTTCTCCTTCAAATTGACCATTATTGTTCATTTGATCAGAGGTCGGTCGACTGCACATATGGACTGGTCGATCGGTCTATGTGATCGTTGGGCGATTTCTTCAACTTCTGTGCTTGATCGGTCGACTAGACCATCAATCGATCGATCGATCGGTATTATTTTGGTGTCAACCGGGGCAGGCTCATTTTTTATCGATCGATCGGTATCTCCATTCGATCGACCGGTATTGTCTCAACCAGCCTTCTTTGCTTCGACCAGCAAGTTGTTCGACCTACACTACTTTGAATATAACTTGTTGCATAGTTATCCAAATTATCTTTGCTTCTATGGATAGCTAACAGGATTTTCTATAACTTTGATATTCTTCATTAATTTATAATCTAATAAGGTCATAGTCAATTATTTAATCAAAGTGTAGTGCATAAAGTTGTTCATTTTTCTTTAAATTTTTTCAGCATTTAATTCTAATCTTTCGAGGTTTGTATCATTAAAATATAATTTTATATGTCATTAAAACTTTACTCCAACAACTATTTTATATTATACAAGTTTCACCCCTCCATCCTTAAAAATTTTATCTATTATGATAAATATTATATATAATATAGTAAGTATAATATTAATTTATATTATATACATATATGACACTTAAAATTTTAAATATAATCATAACCTAATGCATAAGATATAGTTTAAATTTTAACAAATTCTATACTACAAAAAGGAAAAATAACAAAGTATATTGGTCCGTGTACAAAGACCCACATTGATAATAGTACAAAGATGGAAGTAAAGGGACAAGGAAGAGACTGATGGGCTAACATGTTAAAGTTCAAAAAGTCCACACTCAAATCTTTTCCAAATTTACAATAAAAGTTTTATAAAATAAAATATCTAAAAAATTATCTGGTCCAAATTATAAAATAAAAGTTCTATATGATTTTATCCGATTTTGATTGGGCTTGGCCCATCCAATCTAGCCTGATTGCATGCCTGATTTGGATCATGTTATAGACTATTTTTGGACCCGATCAATGGTTGGATTGGTCGAATCACCCAGTCCTTGTCTTGACAACCATGCCTTTAACGCTAAAAAAAATTCACTCCAAAATTAAGTATCATTAGATAACTTTGGAATTTTACATGCATTAGCCTTACATTATTCTTTAATCAATAGAAGAAATGACTTAAATTTTTTTAAAAAATAATTAAAATTAATAATCGAATATAATATAATCGTTGCAATAATGGAATTTTTTTTATCATAATGTTCCAATACATTACAGAACCCAATGTTCTAAATTAATCATGTTGAGCTGTCATTATACTCATACCCATCCTAAAATTGCACCATTAGCCGAAAGGAAGACAAAACTTCCTCTAATTGAAATAATCTTTTCAATTGTTGCGACGATAATGAAGTAGTAGTAATATTGCACTGATTAGAGAAAACCACTTGTTGATTCTACCATTCAAAAGCCATAGTCAATTGGGAATAATCCATCGTAATGGGGTCTAGCTTCTGCAACCACTGAACACCCAAAACCACATATGCCCCTTCTATAGGAAGTACATAAAAATCATCCACAAAAGAAACATTTTGAATATGAAAATGCACACATACCTCCACAATGAAGTTTATCACCATTTTCAATCATTACATTGAAGTGGGAGGAAGGCATAATCTGTCATCCCAACTTTCACATAGTAGATTCCCTCACAAAATTATGAGTGGATCTATTGTTAATCAAAATGGTAATAGGGATCCCAGAAACAAATCCTAATAACCTCAAGGTTTTAAGAACTATCACTACAGACAAAACGTGGAAACTAATTTCTATAGGGTCCTACAAAATTTCTTGTTCAAATTCAGTCTCCATGAGTTCAATGACATCATCTTCATGGCCAATAAGAGTAAGAACTTAAGTTTACATTTGTGTACCTTGTGAAACTTTTCAACACACTTTATAACATAACTCTTTTCTCTATTTTGACCAACGATTCAGTAGGAGACAATCTTTTAATAGGTAAAGATGGACTTACAAGAGGTTTAGTAATAGTAGAAGAACTAGTGCTAGATCCAAATTGAGAAGTAACATGAGAATCTGATAGAGTTATGATGAAGTAGAATAAGATGGTTTGGGAAGGATTTCTCATACTAACCATCCAAGAACTTCTCTTTTTGCAATTTAGCTAATCCAATAGCTTGCATGAGTGACTTTGGTTGAAATCCTAATAACTCTCTACGAATTGGAGGTTTGAGTCTAGAAATGACATATAGGAAGGAATTAGACAATCCATTCAACATATTAGAAAGAGCTTCAAATTTTGACTAATATTCCAAAATATGTGTTAACTTGGACAAAGCTCCTTGATGGTTTTCAAATTCAGAAGATCCAAATCTAACCTCTAAAGATTTGATAAATTGAGCCCAAAAAAACAATTATTTATTTTGGTACATCCATCTATATCATTGTAAAGTTGCACCTTCAAATGCAAAAGAAACTACAGTGATTCTTTATTCTTGTGGAATATTATAAAAGTCTAGGAATTGTTCCGCCTCAAAGATTCAATCCGAAGGATCATTTCCACTTGTATTTCCAGCTTAACATTTTTCAAGATTAACAGATGTGTTTGTAGCTAAACTGGTTGAATGTGGAGGACTTTGAGAACAATCATGTGCAGAAATAAAAGGACTATGATGAATAGAGGCAATCAGGCATTGTTTCATATCATCATACCTCGTAATGCAGTGCAGCCGTATTATCATTAACATGTTGTAGTTGTTGCTCCATAAAAGCTTGCATTTTATTGAGTTTCCACCATTCATTAACGTGTGCCTTTTGTCATGATCAATTCTTGCAGTTTGAATTACAAAGAACAAGAGCACCAAAAGTTAGGCCCAATGGCCATGCTCGATAGCTGTAGCAGCCCACGCCAATAATAGATTCAAAAAACTCTTTGTAATCTCCGTCGAAGAGAAAATATAAAAAAGGGTTTGAGATTTGGTTAGAAAGTTTGGTTTCTTGAGCTTAGATTTCTAGGGTTTGGGCATGTGTTGGCTGGATGATGATCTACTACGTCTCCACTCAAGAAATGATCAAATCATATGAAAACAAAAAAAAAAGAATGTGATGACAGCAAGCAATCATCAAGAACCCAATAAGTGTCTTCAAATGCAAATTTGAGAGATAATTCCTCAGCTCTTCTCCTCCTATTTTTATACCTTATTTCTTGTCTCAGTTGTTTTTAAAATTGTACAATGTATCTCCAGCTTACCGTGTTCCCCCCTTTTTACAATTGCAACCCTTTTACAGTTGTGTTATATTGTTCTACAATTTGTATTTGCCTGCTAAACTAATTATATCAATTCAAACTATTAAGTTGTCTTCCATACAAGTTGGTCATGTTCTTTTCTGTGGTTGTTTTTCATTTCTTCCTTGTTGTTCCCTGCTCACTTCTAGAGTCATAACAACCATTATTGGATTATTTTTACTCCTTTTTCCCCTTCTTGTTGATTTTGTTCATCATAAAACATCTATGAATGATATTCTCTCTCTCATGCACAATGATCATGATTCAAGGTAAGATTAATAGTCTCTTATTAGGTCTAATTGAATTCTGTTCATGCCTATAATTATTGGATCTACTACTGCCCATTCAGTAGGGAAACTGAAACAACTAATATATAACCTCTCATAACAAAATTAAGTCATATGTAATGTTGTCACTAATATATGATCACCACATGCCATGAACTAAATGTGCTAGGTGTAACGACCCAAAATTCACCCTAAAAATTTTGGGCATTTAGAGAATTTCACTTCGTTAGCCCATTCGCCATATATTATTTAATCATTTCACAACAAAAGACTTTAGCATTTTAGTGAAAATCATGATAAATAAAAAATTTCTATTAATCATATAATAACTAAATTTCATAAGGCACTAAATGCCTAAAGTCTTCATTACATCATTATACTCAATGTTTAACTATAACCATATAACTTATTTAATCATAAGCATGTGCAACACTTTTCTCATGAGCTTGATCCATCATCCATCACTTAATCTTGATTACATGCACAGATCCAAAGTGCAGGACTTCTCAGTTAGAGTATGTAAAAGTCATGCATGCTATCATAACCTATTACATGATGATGCATCTGTCATCATAATAGCAATATAAATATATAAACATACATGCCATGAACTATATCATGATCTTTACATAACATTACATCATACTTATCATTCATAGAATGCATTGGAACATTAAAACTTAACATACCTTCTCAACTTGAGGGTTATCATTTCTATAAACATCACACAATAGAAGCATACATTCATGAACATACATAGCAAATAGTTTATCTTTGCATTTATTCTTTATTACTATGTACGTCCTACGAGTTTCTTTATAACTCTTTTATTCGTACTTAATACTTCATCCTTCTTTTCTTTTCATTTTTTACTTTACATTTTCTCAGAGTTTCTTTATAACCATTTAGACATTTATTTCTTATCCTATTACATTGCATATTTCATCTTATTTAATTGAAAGAATTGAGCAACATCAATACATTTGTTAATTAGGTCATAAGGCCCTTAAGACATCTCAAATGCCTTTTGAGTGATGGAGTTACTTTTCGAAGAAGTCTCAATTACGTATGGTGAAAGACATTTACTTCTTATTCATCTTTCATCTTTACTTAATTGAAGCATTGGTCAACAACATTACATTTATTAACCAGGCTATAAACCCTTAGTAAATCTTAAACACCTAATATGCGATGGTATTATTTTTCGAAAAAGTCTCAATCATCATAAGGTGAAATACATTTATTTCTTAATTATCCATCTTATCTTTACTTAATTGAAGGCTGAAGGCATCATTACAATCAGCCCATGACCCAGGAAAATCTCAAACACCTTTTGATTGATGACATTATTTCTTTTTCTTTAGAAGTCTCAATCACCATAAGGTGAAAAGTATTTACTTCTTAACATTAATGAGTGTCAAGGCATTTCTTTCAATTTCATACTTTATTAGGGTCATCAATACATCATTCACATAAATCTTTCTTCATCTTTTAGCATCAATATGATTGAGTATGCATTACGTGTATTATGTGTCATATACAATCAATACACATACATACATAACTTATATTCATTAGAAAATAGGTTTAAAAAAACATCCAAGTCAATCTATATTCGTCATGGTCACGACACATTGATCACACCCCTACTAGTGCTTGGTCACAGCCATGATCCTTGGGATTCACAATCATTATAGTGCCTTGCAACCTTCAGCCTCTCGCTCATAGTCATGTCTTGCTTGGTCACGAGCATTATAGAGAGTCGGCACATGCTTCCTTCATCCTCTTGCTCATGACCAGGTTGGTCACAACAATGTTTGGTCCTGTAACACTCATGATAGTGTCATCACGGGCGTTACAGAGTCATTTCATCTACTTATTCCTCGCCCACTTGATCATGACCATTCCTAAAGTTGGCATGACCGTGCTAGCATCTTGGGGACTCTATGTTTGGCCCGAAAATACATACTTTTGAAGGAAATATCTTGGTGTAATCATGTATAACATTGAGAACAAATTGTAAAACATTAATAGGCAATCTCCATGGGCATCTTGAAACATAAACTTAGGTAATATATCATACATAAAGGACATCTATAAGGAAATCATGAACCATGGCATGATCTATGCCAATTAATATAGTTTTAGGACTTTCCCTGGAACTCATCAAATAAATGAATTTTGAATGTATATAAGCATTTAAAGAAAATGCATAATATTAACATAACAAATGTTGACATAAATAATAGAATATGACACTTTCCTTCTTTGACAATTCTGACACATCATCAATAAAAAAAATATAACTCAATATATAGACTTCAATTTGATTGAGTCTAATATTCTTGAAACTTATACTTCGATAGGATTCATATATAAAATTTATTAATTTTATTATTTTAGCATTTAATCACAAAAATTCATACAACTATCTAGATCTATTTTCTCAACACTATTCTAGCAACAGACACTAAAATATTAATAACTTCATCTTTTAGTTTTACATTATTCAAAATGCCACATAAAGGTAAAACAAATATTTAACTTGTGCATAAATTTCAAACCCTAATTCAATATTTTCAACTTATGGTAACTTAACTAGTTAAAATACAAATTATGATGTCTAGGTTATTGACTCATTGGAGTTCATTATTGATCACTTGTCCTTTGCAATAAAGATTTATGTATGATTCATTTTCTATGTAGAACATCTCCCATTTATATTAATTATCAGTTTTATCAATTTTGAACACACTTTGAATTTTGCACACCTACGTTGATTTTGTTACCATAATCTTCTTTTTATTCAATTCTGTTTTGGGGATTATTGCTGGTTGTTATTTTACTTATTTTATAGGATCTAATTAGTACAAAGATGGAATTAAAAGCTCGAAAAAGGAGGACCACAATTATGTTGCTGCAACCTTTCTTGGAGGAATCTTTTGTGGAAATAGTGGTGGGAGAGTACAAGCTTATGATAATCATATGGTGGGGAGAAGCACTATAAAATAAGAAAAATATCTATCAGAAAGGGAGGTCGGCTATTCTGGAGCTGAAAAGAAGAGGAGGAAAAGCTAGAAAATTGCTAGTTGACTTTTAAATCTTGAGCTTATTGTTTACTTATTTTATTTTTAGAATGATGCTAATAATGTTTCCTATCTTGTTTAAACTAGAGTTTCCTATTAATGAAATCTAAACTTTTAGGTCTCTAGGAGGATAGTAATTCGGCTATCATTATTGATGAATGATTGACCTACTTCTTTTTGCTAATGATATTAGTTTGTTTTTACTTATATTAATGCTACAAGATTTACTATTATTTTTGTGAGCTTTGATTTGAAATGAAACTTGAGAGGTTGTTTTTGTATTCTTGCCCTGTTTAGACATTAAACTATTCCAGTTGAATGTTTGTTCTTCTGATTGACAAACCACCTGCATAACTAATCAATTTATTGTTCTTATTGTAATTACTGAAAAGTGATATTCAATGTTTTGCTATAAAGTAAACGATATCAGTAACATTTTAATTAATGGGTGTCATGCTTCTAAATCTCGGATATCATTTACTTTGTTATTGAATTATTCTAACTACCCATGAAAATGTGGTTCTTTATTTTAATTAACTCACTGATGTGTAAAATGATATAGCAAAATAAAATTGCTAGCAAGTGCACTAGTCGCTCAAGTAATATAGTAATAGGAGTAAAAAGTGTCGAACCTACGATGGATATTATTAATTCAATATCTGAATTTATAAATTAATAAGAAAGGAAAAACCTAGATTTTTTGAAATAGATTTTGTAATTATAAAATAGATATGAAAAAAAATAAGATAATAATAATAATATAATATAGTGGTGTTGAAGTTAGGCCTTAGGATGAAAATAGATCAGGATAAAATTTGAACCATAAAAGATAAATTTAATCTTTGAAGATGGATTAGAGTTTTTCTAAAATAATAATTTACATGATTAACTTGCGGTCTCCACGATTGCCTCAACTTAAGCATGCAAAACTATCTTAATTTAATAAAATCATATTAAAATTAAGATGCATTAAGTTAGATTTCCTAGACTAATCACTTCATAAACTAGTATAGATTAACAGACCACACAAACTTGATTCTCCACACACTAGTTATCAAATTTATGTCGATTATTAATTTCATATAAAATCAATTAAAATTAGTATCATGAATCTAAAATTAAACACTCCACAAACTGGAAGCCTAATTCAGAAATTCAATTTAACTAACATAAAAGTATTAAGTACAATTAATAATTGATCATAAAATATTAAAACAAATAAAATAGGGTCCAAACATTTCCCTTCAATTAATAATCTCCTAAAATAAAAGATATAAAAATATGGAGTTCATCCTAGAAATTATGGAGAGATAATAAAATATATGATAAAAATTGAAAGAATTACACCCAAGGCAAAAGCAGAGATCTCGAATCTGGACTGACAGTCGGGCAACCTTTCGGACTTGATCAGGGTGGCGATCAACCTCCAGCCGTCGCACCTCTCTTTTCTTGGTCGTAGCCTACAGACTCTCGACTCACCGTAGAAGAAAACCATACTTCAAAAGCACGAATTGGGATGATAAGCTTCCTTCTCTATTTATAGGTGTGGACAGGTGATCACGGGCGTAAATCATACAACTGCGTTTAACTTCACGAGATAAACTTTACGTCGTCGATAAAACTTTGGTTAATGATAAAAAGTTATCCGTTTTAATGCCTGGTGATAACTCTTCGTTCTCGGCCACCAAATGATCATCGCCTTGGTTAATGATAGGCTTTTGCGCCCAAGGATATAGACATCAATTTGGTTAATGATAAAGCTTTGCACTCAAAGATATCAGCTGCAATAGATAAATATTGGTTAAGGATAAAACTTCATGGTTGGATTTTATATATAATGAAGTTCACGGCTCCAACCCAATCCGTGAACAACTTATATATAATGTAGTGTAAAAAAGACTTATATATATATAATTTTTTCATTTTCAAACTCACAATTTTCCACAATTTATTGTCCAAACATAGATGTTCTATTGGCACATCACACCTAACCACACCATTTCTCACCAAACACTACATCTCAATCCTACATCATTTAATTGTGAAACTCCTAAGGGATATTGACAATCACAATCAAGCGAAGCTGAGAGGATAAGCTTGTGTTGAAGTTTTTCTATGTAAGGTTGAGAGATGAATCTACTTGAGTAGATGTCATCCGAGACTAATCCAAACATGAGAATGATGGACTCTCTCTTTGAGAGGATCATTTCAGTGTTGTAGTATTTAGAATTTTTGTGCACAAGATTGAAGGGCCTTGGAAGATGATTGCCATGAGAGCGTGATCATTTTTTCTTTATGATAATGCCTTTGTGAATTGTGGATTCTAGAGCAACTTATCATATACTCAAAAAATTATGAATTCTTTTGAATGTCTTAGCCATTAAAGCCAAAGGTCAGTTGGAAACAACATGAAAGTGAGAGTTAAAAAATTTATGATTTGCAAAATTTTCTCTTGCAATAGATGAATCTTTTATTTTCGTTGTCCCACTATTCCACTATTTTTAAAGTAGAATGTGTATAGTATTTACATTTCATTTTTGCACAAAGATAAGTATATATATACTCACTTTAATCATTAAAATTGTATTTAATGATGTTCCTTTATAGAGATTTTTCTGAAAAATGATGTTCTATATCAAGTTGAATATTTATGTCATATGTGGCGTAAATAAAGTATGCAGAAAAAATCTTGACTAGTCATTTTGAGACATTGTTTAGACAATATAAATATAGACTAGATTGAGAGATATATTTTCTTGCTAAAGTTATTTTGTGTATTTTGTGATGCTGTCTAATTGACAAGAAAATTAGAAAATTATTTATTAACAAAAAATATGCAATAATTCATTTGTGCTTTATTTGAATGTCTAAGGTCATATATGATTTTTCTTCATAACATTTTAGATTTATAAAATCATACCTATGATTTATCTAAGCTGTTAATATGAATCATTTTATACAAACTCATGAACTTAGATAGAGACTTAATTATTATCGCAACATGTGAGTTGTGTTTCATGTTGTCAATGCTGAAATGACTATTGAAACATATGAGTTGTGTTTCATGTTGTCAATGTTGATTATATGAAATGAACATGAGTCTAAGACAAATTATGGAGGCTCTCTCGTGTGTAAATAAAGAAAATGAATAATGTAAAGAGTTAGAGTCTAAAGAAGAAAATTTAAGTCAGAGACTTGTTAAAATCATCCGACTTGTCGAAAGACAATAAGAAATAGAAGTGTTTAAAATAAATTGATGCATATGATAGGAGATTTCAAAATGATGAAAATCAATAGTCGCAAGATGAGTACTGACTATAAAAAATTATTATTTTATCTTGTTCGTCAAAACTCTAGCTATTGATTTACATATGTATATGACGAAAATTACATACAGCTATTTGAATGCTTTAATATAAAAGTATTGGGTGCAATATGTGGATTATGACAGTCCAATTATGGATCATCTTGTTATGAATGAATGTCATCATGACATTACATGTGAAATAATAATGTGTATAGTTAGAAGTAATAATGGATTGTTCTATCAATGGAGAATCTAATGTCTTTCTACAGAAATAACATGGATGAGACAATTATTGACACCGGATGTGAAATTTAAATAAGAATTGTTCATGTAAATTTATTGCTTTACATCAAGAATTGTCAATCATAAAGTTGAATTGAATGTTCTACGGAGAATTGTAGATAAAATATTTCCTAAGACTCTATAAATAATAAAAGGAAATATCCTTTTGTGGGCATGGTGATATTTGCTTTTGTGTCATTGGTTAAATCAGAAGTTTACATATTAACACAGGACACATATGTTGAATGGCGATAAAACGAAGATGAGGCACTTTAAGGGCATTGTTGACTTTTGTTTTTGCACTGTGATGGATGTCGATTAAGAGACTTGCTTAATAAATACACGTCTTGATCTATATAACATGCAAAAGTTATTTTCAATTATGTTTTCATGTTTTAAAATGACATTCATTACAACTTTTAGCTAAAGCAAAATTATATGAAGTCAACTATGAAAATTGAGTTTGTATTATATCCAATGTTGATATTCTGATGATACCTTTTACTTATTACTACTTATTCTTTGAATGAATTAATGTAACGCCCCCAAATCAACCAATGCCATGCGGTAAAAACTAACTTGAAGACGCTACAAACGCTATGTATTTGACTATTATAATAACCAAGACTCGGTCAAGAATCATGACATGTCAACAAAAAAAAAAGATAGAATAATAAAGAAAGGCGGAAGGTGATAAATATCTATGAGAAATCGAAGAGTCACTACATAGTTTCGAATTAATAATATCATAATGGTTACATCAGTTCATAATGCGGAAAAGAAATAAAATAAATGACTACGCCATTTGGTTCATCGTCGCACACTAACTCAACACCATGACTGACCTGGTCCTGTGAAAATCAAACACAAGAAAAATAATTATCCCGTAAGCTTTACAAGCTAGTAGAGAAATAATAAGATACTATGTCTAACTTCAATTAGAATAGATCAGAATATAAAAATGAGTACTTATCTTAACTAGGTACATGAGTATGAGATCATCATATATCATAAGAAAAAGTGGAATCAATGGATATCAATAATCAATAATCAATAAGATCAGGTAATATATGATAGTCTTGAAATTGATAGCATGCTTAATAATGATAACTTGATTCAGTATTCATGTTTTCCTTACTTAACCATGCTTCTTAATCATATCTCACACTTAGAAATAAGATGACTTTAGGTGCCTTTAAATTCTTCATAGGATATGTGGAGCAAAATAATACAATTGCATGCGGGTCAATGCGTGATCAAACCATGACCAAGGGAACGACCCTTATCATGAGGACTTGGCATAAGTTGGCAACCTCGTATTCTTCTTCTATATTATCTTATTAGTTACTTTGCATTATATTTCCTTGTTCAATATCAGTCTGATAGTTCGATTATGGGAAGAGTCATATGAAAGTAACATAAAGGTTCTGGTCATATATCAGTCAAAATTAGATGTGCATAATCAGATAAGAATCATATCAATTCTTTAGTTAAAAATCAGAAAGTACCAAGTCGATATCACAATCAAAAGAAGAGAGGATCAAACAAAGTATCAAACAACCATAACCTGGGCCGGGTTTGTAGTAGGAAACCGGGCCAAGTGTGAAATTCACTCGGGCCAGATTCATGGAGAACGTCACATGATGTTGGGTCGACACAGGATAAAACACGGGCCAAGTTCATTAGAATCTAGGTCGGGTAACAAAATGTCGAGATGTCGACTAATCTAGGTGAACCGGGTTGGGCTCCGTGAATTCGGCCCGAGTAGTAGCTTACCCGGTGGGACTGAGTATGAACCTGGGCTGAGCTCATTGTGATCCGAGGTTCTTATGTTTTCCAGAATGTCGAGAATTTGAGTAAGAGTTCTGATAGATGTAAGTTTTATTCTACACAGCGTGTATATAGCACAAATAAGACAGCCATAATAAATCAGTTCATTATAGTAAACATCTACTAAAACTACCATAGACATTTCAATGCATCCATATTAAGGCATAACAGGAATAATATGAACAGGGCATAACATAATAGGTAGATCCTAACATTAACTCCCAACGTGAACTAATTACAACAAATTGAAGAATAGTAGTCACACAAATTTCGATAACATGTCATGGCATTCATGCTTGAGGGCGATTTTTATCATGGATAACATATATGAGTGGAAAACAATGGATCTATTTAGATCTATTCTAAAGGAAGTTATACAAGGTGATTTTAGAATTCACCCACCTTGTTTCATGTTTGATCCTCGCTGATCTACTTCAATTAAGATTGTTGTACCCCTCTACGTTGTCCCTGAGTAGCAATTTCCTCCTTGGGCGACCTTCACTTGCAGCCAGGTCAAGGATGCAAGAGGTCATGAGGATATGTTGCCGAACTACAGGAATGCATGAGGGAAGAAAGAAGGTGCTCAGCTGCCCTTACTACAGATGAAGAACAATCATAATCTCCTGAGGGATGAACTCAAGATGGATAGCAAACCAAGAAAGATAATTGGTTTTTGTTAGTGTGGACACCACGAGAAGGGATTTGGATATTATTTTTCATTAAGTTTCCATATCCGATTTTCCTCCCCCATGACTGCCATAATCCCCATTAATTGACTTAATCAAATTCCCTATAATCAAGGATGCTGGCATTTATTTTCCCAACTGGTTGTTTTGAATTTCTTTTCTTATTTTTTTCTTTAGGCGTTACATCGTTATCCCCCTTAAAAGAAAATTCGTCCTCAAATTTTGAACTAAGTAGAGAGCTTATCAAAAAGATGTGGGAATTCTTTGCGCATTTCCGACTCGACCTCCCAAGTCACCTCCTTGCCGTGATGGAAACACCTTGCTACTCGAACCATGGCTACTTGCTTGTTCTTCCGGCGTTGCACCTTGCGCTCCATGATATGTGTCAGATACTCGGCAAAGGTGAAGTCTACGGCTAGATCTGTATATGTATACCATTAGCAGGATCGTGCTTGTACTTGTTGAGCGTGGACACATGCAACACATTATGCACTCGCCCATAAGAACGGGGTAGAGCCAGTCTACAAGCTGCCTCGCCAACTAACTCTAGTATCTCAAAGGGACCCACATAATGAGAACTAAGGTTTCCTCGCTTGCTGAACCTCATGACTCTTTTCATAGGAGATACCTTCAGCAGAACCTTATTACCAGCCTGAAAGATCTTCTCTCATCTGCCCTTGTCTGCATAGCTCTTTTGTCTACCATATGCGGTCTTTAGCCTCTGCTTAATCAATTCTACCTTCTCAATGTATTACACTACTTCCTTCACCTCTTCTTTACTCATGATCTTCTCCTCGCCTACTTCACCACAATGGGCAGGTGGTGTCAAGGTTGGCCATACAAAGCCTCGAAGGGTGCTATACCAATACTAGAGTGGTAACTATTATTATAACCAAATTCAATCAAATGAATATGATCATTCCAATTACCCTGTCAATATAGTGCGCACGCCCATAACATGTCCTCCAATGTTTGGATGGTCCTCTTGAACTACCCATCTGTCAAAGGAAGGAATGTTGTGCTATAGCCAAGTTTCGTGTTGAAGGCCTGTTGCATACTCCTCCAAAACCTGATGGTGAACCTGAGGTCTCGGTCAAACATAGTTGATGCTGGGATGCCATGTAATATGACTACCTCTCTCACATATAAATGTAGCAAACTTTCTATTGATTGCTTCCATCGGGTAGGAATGAAGTCGTGGACAACATTACTATGGACTTTGTGAATCTGTCCACGACTACCCATATCATATTGTGGCCCTTCTGGGACCTATGTAGATTGCCACAAAGTCCATAGTAATGTTGTCCCACTTCCACTGTAGAATCTTTAAAGGCTTCAGCTTGCCGTATGGTCTTTGATGTTTGATCTTGACCTGCTGGCATACTAAACATCGGGACACGTATTTTGCTATCTTCCACTTCATATTAGGCCACCAGTAGCTGCACTACGCATCCTTGTACATCTTGGTGCTATCGGGATGAATAGTGAATTTCGTCTTGTGACACTCATCTAATATCGCTCGTCGGACCGTTGCATCAGTAGGAATTCATAATTTGTCCCGTATCTGATCCCTCCATCTGCAAAGATATGGAAATATGCGATCTCATTTTGGCATCTCTTGGGCACTTTCTGATACTCTGGATCTGCTACCTGAGCACTATGATCCTATCAATCAAGCTAGGCCTCATGTGATACATCATCCATAGAGTTCCATTCCTGCCAAGTCTGGGGCACCATTAACCAATCTCCTGTAGTATCTCATACTTGCGTAATTTGATGTAGGCGAGCGAGCCTTCCCACTTTTGCTCAATGCATCAACAACTGGGATGGTAATTAATGGCAAATTCATAGTTCTTTAGGAGCTCCAACCATCTACGCCGCCTCATATTAAGATCCTTCTGGTCGAAGATGTACT
This sequence comes from Pontederia crassipes, assembly GCA_030549335.1. Taxonomy (NCBI): domain Eukaryota; kingdom Viridiplantae; phylum Streptophyta; class Magnoliopsida; order Commelinales; family Pontederiaceae; genus Pontederia; species Pontederia crassipes. The sequence goes on along the minus strand of CM060186.1, from coordinate 35,690,382 downwards.
TGAGGCTCTTGTGATCGGTGAAGATCTTGAATGTCTCCCCATATAAATAATGCCTCCAGATCTTTAGAGCAAAGATTACTACTGCCAATTCTAGGTCGTGAGTAGGGTAGTTGACCTCATGCTTCTTCAGCTATCATGAAGCATAGGTCACTATCTTACCATGTTGCATTAGTACACAACTCAAGCCTGTCCCGCATGCATCACTGTAGACCACATAACCTCCACTGCCTGTCAGTATAGTGAGAACCGATGCCGAACTCAAATGGTCCTTCACTGTTTGGAAGCTCTGCTCACACTTATATGACTAAATAAACTTCCTAGCCTTCTTCGTGAGGCTCGTGAGAGGTGCAGCGATCTTAGAGAAGTTTGTGATGAATCTCTTGTAATAACCTGCTAAGCCAAGGAAGCTACGAATCTCGGGCGCATTCTTTGATCTTACCTAGTTAGTCACTGCTTTCACTTTTGTTGGGTCCACTAAAATGCCCATCTTGAATATTATATGTCCAAGAAACATAATCTTCTTCAGCCAAAATTCGCACTTAGACAGCTTTCCATAAAGCTTGTGATGCCTGAAGCTTTCCAACACTATCCTGAGGCGTTCCAGGTGCTATTCTGGACTAGAAGAGTATATCAGAATGTCATCTACAAACATGATGATGAATTGATCCAGATATGGCATGACCAAATGATATGATAAAAAATTCGTGGTGACTACCTCGATTGGAAAGCGGTTTTCAATATATCCTCCTCAGCAACCCTCAACTAGTCGATCTTGGAAAATGCCAACACCTTGGACAGCTGATCTAAGAGATCATCGATGCGAGGCAAGGGATACTTATTCTTCAACGTCACTTTATTGAGCATGCAATAGCTGATGCAAAGCCGCATGGAGCCATTCTTCTTCTTAACGAACAGGAGCGACGCACCCTAAGGTGAGACACTCGGTCGGATAGCTTTTGGATTTGCTTCTTCAGCTCTTGCATTTCGATAGGTGCCATGCGATATGATGCATTGGAGATGGGTGCAGTTCCCGATATAAGCTCAATCTTGAAGTCTATCTCTCATCTTGGAGGTAGCCCCGAGGTGTCTTCTGGAAATACATCTGGGAACTCTCACACCACATCTATATGCTGGAGCTCAGTGATTGGGAATCAATCTTGACTACACTCGCTAAGTACCTACTACATCTCTTCTGAAGCAGCTTTTGAGCCTTTATCGCTGAGGCGATAATTTTATTGCTTGCCGATGTAGTGCCTCTGATAATTGCTTCTAGCTTACTCAGTGCACCTATAATGCTCTTCTTTTCCTTACGGTGTAGAGCTACGTCGTGATAAGATAACTAGTCCAATTGGAGGATAACATCATAGTCTATCATTGGGATGACAATGAGATCTAGAAAAAAAATCTTTTTTTTCTACAGTGACCAGTACATTCGGAATGTACCTAGCAGTGTAAAGGGTCCCCATAGGAGTGCTCACACTCATGGTATGGGGCGTGTAAAGTCAATCTAAGAGTTTGGACACACGATTCAAAAATAAACGAGTGAATGGCGCCTAAATCAAATAATATAGTGGCAGATAAGTCGACGAATCGGAAGTGTACCTCTAATGACATAATTATCATTAAGCACTATGTCAGCCTCCATGTTGTGCACATGACCTTGCACAATAGGATTGGCGCATCCTGCACTCGGTTCCCTTGGCCTTCTTTGATGAGCTGAGGGCAGTTTCGGAAAAGTGCTCATTATGTCCACACTGGATGCAGGAACCATTCCTCTGCGTCACCCTCCATCATGATAGCGACCACAGTGAGGGCATAAAGGCCTCTGATGTGGTATATGTGGTTGACGCGGTGGCGGAGGCAATTGTCTTAGTGGCTATTACACCAAGCTTCATGTCAGTCATTGCATTCTTAACATAAATCAATGACCAACAAATTTGTATTATTAGCTAAGGCTGCAATGGCGCAGGGCATGGCTGTGCCTGAGCTTGGCATGGGACCTCCCTCAGTGGATAGGGCCTGTGGCGGCGATCGCATCCATCGTCCCTCCTGAACAGTCGATGATCGTCAGTCTGAGGCCTGTGCTGCTCTACTAGCCTGACTGGAGCTTTAGCTTTGCATTCAGCTTGATCTTTCTCCATATGAGTGGCCAATCTCATTGCCTTTTTCAGATTATCGCAGTCCCCTGTGAGCACTTCAGACTTCAATGCTTGTTGTAGCCCATCTATAAACTTATTAGCTCTCGCAAGCCCCTCAAAAGACATCAAGCAATACTGTTCTAGTAGTATAAATTGGGTATGATAATCTGCCACTATCATAGATCCTTCTTGTAGTTGCAGGAACTCCTATTGCTTATCGATGCACTCATGCTCAAGTGTGTAACGAGTCTCGAAAGCCTTCTTGAATTTTGCCCAGGGAATATCCTCTTCTTCCTACTCCCTAAACTTGGTTGCCCTTGTAGTCTTGCACCAACCCATCGCAATCTCGATAAGCATATGGGTGGCATACAAGATCTTGCGCCAGTCAGCACACCTCATCAGTTTGAAGATGCGATCCATTGTTTCCATCCATCGTTCGGCCTTGAAAAAGTACGCCTTGCCATCATACTATGGCAGATGCAATGTCAGGAATGCTTGGATAGTATTTTCTTACGGTTCCTGTGTATGACATCTTGGTGCCGGCTTTCGGCCTCCCATGTGACTACCCTCAGGTGGGGCACACTAATCGCAGTACTCATCCAGTTATTGTGCTTTTGCACCACGGCCTCATCCTCATCTGCGTCCTGGGGTACGGCCTCGGCCACGACCACGTTCGCGACCTCGCTGGACCAATGTTTGGGACTCGGACTCTATGAGCGGACCTTTCGAGCCCACTTGTGCATCAAGAGCAATCTTGGCCAACCTAGCCTCTCGCTCATGAGTCCTCTTTGTTTGTCTAGATATGCTTACCTTTAATCATAAAAGAACAATACATCAATAATCAATACAATATCATAAACATGAACTTTACTTATAATTCTTTTCAGTGGAGGGTGTGACGACTGCTCGCCAATAGCACATGAACTATTACAATACTATCCTATACTATGGGACGTCAAGATAGTCCTAACTTTAGGCTCTAATACCGTACATGTAATACCCCCAAATCAACCAATGCCACATGGTGAAAATCAACCTAAAGACGCTACAAATGCTAGGCTCTGATCATTATATTGACCAATACTTGGTCAAGAATCATGTCATGTCGACAAAAGAAAAGATAAAATAATAAAGAAAGGCGAAAGATGATAAATATGTAATATCCCTAAGTTTATCAGGCATGATTAGATGTATGAATGTGATGCTATATTATCTTATTGATAAGCTTTATGAATGTGATGTTAAGACTTACATTTCAATGTCAACTATTGGAGTGTGAAAGCGAGAAAAATTTACTTAAGGCATGAAAATGTGATTTTCGAAAAAGTGAAAATTTGGAAATTAATCCCGGTAATTGTTCCTATATATGAAAGAATTGTAAAGGTGATTTTTAAGAATTTTTAGGAGGTGTGTGAGTTAGGTAAAATGTAGATACAAAATCGAAAAATCTATAAAATCGTGATTTTTGTTCTTCAGACAAAAATTTACATTTTGATTCCTTGATTATTTATTTTTATAAATATTTTATTTGAATCCAAATGGGGGTAGTTTCTTATTTGCAAAAGACATTTAATGGCATTATATGTGAATAATTTTTGGAAGAATCAAATTGACCACCTGAAGTCGGTTTCTCCCTTCCTTCTAATTCTTATCCTTTCACCTTTTCTATTCACCACCCTTGGCTGAATTGCAAAGGTAGAAAAAACCATACTACATGATTGAAGGAAATTAGAGAAAGAGAAGGGACAACTAGGGTGGGATTTTAAATTTTGGTAAGTTCCTACTTCATTTTCTTTGGATTTTAACTACATAATTCCTAATTAGGGTGACTCTGAACCTTTCTCATCTATTCATTTTCGGATTTTACTTGAACATGGGGCAAAACTCATGTTGTTCATGGGTAAGTTTAACCCTAGCCATGTTCAATTGATTCACGAATCTTTAGCTACATAATTCCATAACTTCGAGTGATAAAAAAATTATGAAATTTATTCTGATTGATCCTATATGAGTCTACTTTCATTGAGCTTTAGAATCAAGTTAATATGATTTCTGTAGATAAAGTTATACTCTTATCTTTAAGGTACTATCACTCTGTCTGCCGAAATTGCTATCCGAATTTGTAAATTATGTATTAAATCCAATATGTCGTGGAATTATTTGATAATTTGGGGTGTTACTTCCCAGGAAAAGGGGGCAATGGAATACACTATTGTAGTAGCCGAAACTGCGGATTGACTTGCTACATTACAATACCTCGCTCCTTAGAAAAGAAAGCCCGACTCAAAGTTGTTCAAGAATAGTGGCCTTGAGTTTCCAGCTTTCGAGCCTCCGCTTGTTCCCTAGCGCGCTTCAACTTTCTCGCTTGTTCCCGAAAATAGACTGAATTCGACGGGTCGTCCCCCCTTCATACGGGTTCCCCGCAGTCTCCAAGTTGGCGAAGGCTTCCGCCTCCCGCCCTCTCATCTTACCCTTTTCCCATTGGCCCGAAAGCCCTAAGAAATGCATGGGATGGGGGCGTCTGATTCTATTTCTATACGATATTGCCAAGACTGTCTATCAGACTTGATGAGACTTCCATCCGGCAAAGCCTCGTTGAGACCTCTCTATAAACACTTACTCGAAATCTCACTTATCAGAGTCCATTCGCAATTGAAATTCCTGGGGAGTTATACATTTGTGTATTAATAAGACCATTCACAAGCCCAGGCGATAACATATGAAGAATCTCATCGGTAACTAAACCCATTCTTTCTCGGGAAGTCCAAATGAAAGCCATAGGATGGCCCGAAAGAGTCCGGCTAATCGACTGTTGAAAGACCCGCTAGTATACCCATCGCCAAAAAATCAAGTCCGTAGCGTCTACCAATTTCGCCATAATTCCCTTTGATACTAGGATCCCGTTGGAATTCCATCCATTTCTTTCATTTATTTTGGACTTGGAGACATTGATGTTAGGTTTCATTGAGAATTGGAATCACTAGAAAATGATATGTGTAGCGAAAGTTATAAATATTTTACCGAGCCTTACTCAGTTTGTCAAGATGGAGCATAGGGCAGATTATGCTAGTATTGGTTAAATTTATTGTGCTCAGTACAAATAGATATTTCAAGTAATTTTATGAGTTGCACTCTAGGATGTCTATTATTTGGGAAAATTAAAAGTACTAGAATTATTTTTTATATAAATAATAAAAGTAAGGTTACTCAGTCTGTCAGGACATAGTACATAAAAGTTAGGCCGAATGTTGATTTTCATGAGAGCAAAACCATAATGAAATAGGAAATAAAACTTTTACAGATTAATGTCTCTGTAATATGAAACTAAAGAAAATTGGAATGATATCATTTAATTATGTATACCAGAAGATATGAATTTTTCTTTATGTGCAATTTGTCATAATATTAGGTTGATCCTTATGTTTAATAGTTACTTAAGTTATAAGAGTAAATATTTAAGGTTAATACACCATTGCAATTAATTATGTTTCATATATGATAGGCTTGTGCTCATATCATAGTATTAATATGTTTCTTACTATTATTGTTATCGGAGTAGAAGAGTAAAGTAGTGAAAAGGGAAAGGAAAACATTTATTAGCCCTTATAGGTAAGTTGATTTCTCCTACTCTATGTATTCACCTCTTTTGAATTCGGTGTGACATCGATTATTATATGTATTGAATATGTTTTGGAATGTTATGAATTGATTTTGAGAAATGCAATTATGAAAAGTATATGTGATATGATCTGAATGGATTACGATGAGTGCAATCTTGTTCTTTTTGAAATGATATTGGATATGATTCATCTTCTGATATTTAGGAGATGTTTGTTATGTGATGAATCATACATCGACATCCATTTGCATTTGCATATATGATGGTTGGAGCTAAGTGCTACATCACTGATCACGATGGGAGCCACCTCTAGAGCCTAATCCATCATTTTGTTTCCTAATAATGAGATGAGATAGGCTGGAGCTGTGCCATGCGGAGCTAAGTGTCACATCATGAGTAGTCGTGATGGGGCCACCTCTAGAATCCATAGGGGCCACCTCTAGAGTCCACCTATCATTATATGATTTGTTCCCCGAAAGGGATGAGGTAGAATGGAGTTAAGTGCTACATCGCAGATCATGATGAGGGCCACCCTAGAATCCACCTACCGACCACTGGTCAATTGGTGATCCGTGCATATATATAAGAGTGTTGCATTGCATACACATGTTTGATATGTTTAAGTGATAATGAATGTAAATTGAGAGTAATGATTTTGATTGGGATATTATATATGTATTTAGTAAATATATGAAGATATTGACTTTGATATTATGATTAATGCATGTATGTTTATGTCTCTTCGAATTTATTAGATGGTAACACATAATTTATGAGTTATCAGCTTATTAAACTATTATTTGCTCATAGTGTTGTTGTGCATTTTTTCATATCAGTAGTACTTTTGAGATCGCGAGAGATAGCCTTAGCAGGGTGTTGATCCTTTTTGCTACTAAGGTATTGAGAAGTCATATGCCCCACCGCGCATGTTAGATAGAAGACTTGTAACTCTCATATTCTTCTGTTAAGATATGAAGAGAGTTTGATATGTGCTATGTATGAAAAGTAATTTTGTATCTTGTAAAATATAAATCTTTTATGACTATGTGGTGGTGTAAACACTAGAGTTGTTACATGCTCTAAATGATCAATATAAACTGCGTGGTTTGTTTATGTGTTATCATTTTCTTGTATTATCTATAGGAGTTATGCATAATTTTTTTTAAAAAAATTATTTGATTGTCAGTAATCAGTCGCGAGCTCTAGTTTAAATCAATCTTTAAATCGGGGTTGTGACAAAATATCTATGGAAAATCCAAGAGTCGTTACATGGTTTCGAATTAATAATATCATAATGGTTACATCGGTTCATAATGCGGAAAGGAAATAAAATAAATTACTAGGCACTTTGGTTCATGTGTTTTATCATCATCTGAGCTTCATCGTCGCACACTAACTCAACATCATCATTGATCTGGCCCTATGGAAATCAAACACAGGGAAGGCAATTCTCCCATAAGCTTTACAGCCTATTGGAGAACCAATAATAAAATACAATGTCTAACTTCAATTAGAATAGATTAGAATATAAAAATGAGTACTTATCTTAACCAGGTACGTGAGTATGAGATCATCATATATCATAAGAAAAAGTGGAATCAATGGATATCAATAATCAATAAGATCAAGTAATACATGATAGTCTTAAATTGATAGCATGCTTGATAACGATAACTTGATTTAGTATTCATGTTTTCTTTACTTAACCATGCTTCTTAATCATATCTCACACTTAGAAAGCAGACGACTTTAGGTGCCTTTAAATTCTTCTTGGGGTATGTCGAGCGAAATAATACAACTACATGCAGATCAATGGTTGATCAAACTATGATCAAGGGAGCGACCCTTATCATGAAGCACTTGGCATAGGCTAACAACCTCGTATTCTTCTTCCATATTATCTTATTAGTTACTTTGCATTACATTTCCTTGTTCAATATCAGTAAGCCTTGATAGTTCGATTGTGGGAAGAGTCATATGACAGTAGCATAAAGGTTATGGTCATATATGAGATGTGCATAATCAGATAAGAATCATATCAATTCTTGAGTTAAAAATTGGAAAGTACCAAGTCGAGATCACAATCAAAAGAAGAGAGGATCAAACAAAGTATCAAACAACCATAACTCGGGCCGGATACCAGGCAGCCTAGGCCGGGTTCGTAGCAAGAAATCGGGCCAAGTGTGAAATTCACTCGTGCTAGATTCGTGAAGAACATCGCACAGTGTCGGGTCGACACCATACAAAACCCGGGCTGAGTTCATTAAAACCCGAGTTGTAACGCTCCCAAATCGCACCCGCCATGTGGCAAAATACGGTTCGGAGACACTACGGGTCATCCTTACGTGTACATCATGTTGACCGAAAAGAAGATTTTGACTGGTCAACTCAATATCGATAAATGCGAAATAATTAAAATCATCATTAAGAATTGAATAGAGTAACATCATGAAATGCGGAAGACTGATAACTGACTTCATAGGAGTCCAAAGGAAAACTAATACATCCAATAAATAAAGAAAGAAAATGCTATCCATCATTTAAAGAACTCGATAACCATGTGCAGCCACCTACGAGCTCGATCTGTCACCGTTGGCCACCATCATCATTCATACATTGACCTACATTTAAGAACATGCAGGGGAGAAACCTCCCTATGAGTTTTGTAACTCAGTATGAAAGTAAGATAGAAATAATCATAAGATCATGATACTAGACAAGAATCATAAAGACATCATCATCATCATCATATAAAAGGAAAATAGACATCATCATGATATAAGTAAAGGATTCTTGTAACATGTCGTATGGATAGAAGATCACTAAGATGATAAGAAATCAATAGATCAAGATGTCATCTTCTTAGGATCATAGGATCAAAAGATCGAGATAGATCATAATAAATCATCATTAAGTGGCAAATGCCAATTATCATGATTATGAGGTCATCATCATATAAAGAATCAGGAGAAATCATCGTATGAACACAGATAATCATGAAGTGAATCATCTTCTTTAGTTCATAATAATAATAGATCAAGAGATCATGAAAAGATCATCATAGAAGTGACAAGAGCCACAAATCATCATGAAGAGATTTTATTATTAATATGCTTCATCTTCTTCTTCATCTTATTATTCATCTTTGACTTATAGTGGGGTATATTTCAACCCACGGGGAGGCCTGCCTCAATTCGTCCATCATCATCATAACTGGCAAAACTAGCCCATAACTGACCGTAGTCAGCCCATAGTTGTCCGGGGACAGTCCATAACTGGTCGTCACCAACCTATCATAAAAGAGCTCTTCATTTAACATTTTACGTCTTTTATCTTGCATCTTTTAATTAAACAAATCATATTTTGATAAGAACTTTAAAAATCAGGATAAAGAACATAATCATGGAGAGTAAATCAGGGATAAAATCGACATCATCATCATACATAGATTAGAATATCATAAACATATGATTAATTTGGTTAGAACCCGGGCCGAGTAGGGAGAAACCCGGGTCGGATCCGACATGGTCATCATCGGCACAAATCAGAGAGCAAGCCCGGACCGAGTTTGGGTTACACCCGGGCCGGGTCGGGTCGTCATAGTTATGATTGGATCTAATTTAATTCATCGTAAGATCATAATATGCATAATCATCTTCATGACATAGATTAGGATTACGTACAGGAGCATTAATAGCATAATCATCGTCATCATCAAGTTCTGAATTAAGTACGTAATCAGGGATCAAAGGATTATAAAATCAACTTAATCGCTTTGGAACCCGGGCTGAGTTGGGTGAAACCCGGGCCGAGTTCGTAAGGGCATCATTGGAGAAAGATCAAGACATGGCCCGGGCCGGGTTCATACTTAGCAGCTCAGTCGGCCGATTCGACGGATTGGTCGACCGCTCGACAGAAATTGCGGCAGAGCGCGACTTTGTCGTAGAACTGCCCGGGCCGGGTCATCAGCAACCCGGGCTGGGTTCTTCTTCATTACAGAGTGTCGCGCTCGCGACAATCGCAGACTCGGCGGAGTTCCATCGAACTCGGTCCGAGTATGGACCTGCCCGGATCAGGTTCTAGGGAAACTGGGCCGGGTTCTTCTTACGCAGAACTTGCGCAGATGTGCGGTGTGCGTTTCGTTCATCTTTTTCGGCGACGGCCGACATCCAGAATCATCATAAATCAAGGAACTAATACTAGACATAAACTAGGACATCCTTCGAGTCTAAAATCATGATTCTAGGAAGAATCTACCCTAGTTCTATACCTTGTTAGTTTCTGTCCAGAAACTAATCCTGCAGTCTTCTTCTTTCTCCCCCTCTTCCTCTTCTTCCTCTGCCCGCACCTCTCAGTTCAAGCACGCTTCGACGACGTCTCATCCCTTCGGCGAGTCCCCTCGTGGCGGTGGCAAATCAAGGAAGAGAAATGAACGAAAAAGATGTACGAGAGGGAGAGAAAATTAGGGCCGGCTTGTAGGAAAAATAAAAGGGACTGATTTATTTGATTTGGCCTCTTATTTATAGGGGAGGAATTTGAGAATCTTTGAGGCTTCAAGATTTGATTTAATCCCCTCAGATTTTAAAACTTTATTTCCTATTTATCTTTTCCTCTATTTGGTTTTATCTTCCTATTTGTTTTAATCCTTTCCATCCTCTTCTTTTCCTTTTTCTATTTCAAGTTTATCTTTTTTTTTCTTTAAATGAACCGGGCGTTACACAAGTCGAGTAACAAAATATCAAGAGATCGACCGCTATGTCGCTCGCTACCCTGAACCGGGTTCATGATGAACTGGGCTAGGTTCTACGAACTCGGGTCGACTAGTAGCTTACCCGGTTGGACTGAGTATGAACCCGGGCCAAGTTCATTGTGATTGGAACCGGGTTCTTATGTTTTTCAGAATGTCAAGAATTCGAGTAAGAGTTCTGATAGATGTAAGTTCTATTCTACACAGCACATATATAGCACAAATAAGACATCCATAATAAATTAGATCATTATAGTAAACATCTACTGAAACTACTATAGGCATTTCAATGCATCCACATTAGGGCATAACAGAAACAAGCAGATCCTAACATTAACTCCCAACATGAACTAATTACAACAAATTGAAGAATAGTAGTCACACAGATTTCGATAACATGTCATGGCATTCATGCTTGAGGGCGATTTTTATCATGGATAGCATATATGAGAGGAAAACAATGGATCTATTTAGATCTATTCTAAAGGGAGTTATACAAGGTGATTTCAGAATTCACCCACCTTGTTTCATGTTTGATCCTCGCTGATCTACTTCAATTAAGATTGTTGTACCCCTCTACGTTGTCCAGTTTCCTCCCTTGGGCGACCTTCACTTGCAGCCAGGTCAAGGATGCAAGAGGTCATGAGGATATGTCACCGAACTACAGGAATGCGTGAGGGAAGAAAGAAGGTGCTCGGCTGCCCTTACTACAGATGAAGAACAATCGTAATCTCATGAGGGATGAACTCAAGATGGATAGCAAGTAGCAATGGCACCCGATCATGTTCGGGGCGGACACTTCCACCGCCACTGACCCTAGTGACCAGCCTCCCGTCTCCATCCCCGTCACGAATCCCTTGCGCGGGGGGAAATCTTCTCCCCTGCCCTGAAACCCGTGAGGCCCTAAACCCCGCGGGGTCCTGTTCCCGACAAGCGAATCAGCAACGTCCGCCGAGCATCCACTTCCTCCACATAGTAGCCCTCGCTTGAGAAGTCCTCCCTCTCCTCCACATAGTAGCCTCGCTAGAGAAGAAGGTCAGCAGCAAGCTCGCCTGCTTGAACGAAATAGATCGCAGCATCATCGTCAGGGTCCGGAAGGTAGAGTAGGGAGTTCATCACCACGACTTCGTCGGGCGAAACTTGCAACATCCATGGATGAGCGTCGTTGAGTCAAGCGATGGTGATGCCACATAATGCAAAGGGGATGTGCTCGATAATGCGAGCTCCACCGGGCTGATCCCGACCTCAGCGCCCAAAGGATCGCCACGCTCCTCGGCGGCCGCAAGGGAAGGAGGGGGCTGGAGACATAAGGAGGGTGACGAGAAGGATGGCACCTGAAGATCCAGAGCCATGAGCGAGCACATGGGGTGCAGGAGAGGTGAGAAGGGACATCGAGTTCACAAAGGGGATCACGGCTCAGCGCCCTTGGGATCGCTGTGCTCCTTAGCGAAAATGACGAGGAGGGGTCTGCAAGGGAGAAAGGGGGCCGGAGATCGTTGGCGAGGATGGCGGCAAGGCAGATGGCATTGGCAGAGGCAGATCGGAGGGCACATGATAGGTGAGAAGGGGTGTCGACTTTCATGGAGGGCTAATGGAGGAGTTGTCTACGAGGTCCGGAGATCGTCGATGAGGAAGGCGGCGAGTAGGACGACAACATGGGATAGTGGATCGTGGGCAAGAACAGGGGATGCAATAGAAGTGAAAAGGGGATGGTGGAGGTGAGAAGGAGAAAGGGAATAAGTGTTAGGGTTTCGTAGAAGTTGAAGGAGGATATTCGGGGATTCGAGGACTCCGTGGGGCGGGGGCAACCCACCCCGCCTCAATCCCCGAAAGAGGGTTATGGGTAGGGCTAGAAATAAGCTGAGTTGTTCGTGAGCAACTCGTGGCTCGGCCTATTTTTGACCTAGCTCGACTCGACCTATTATCAAAATAAGTTAGGTTAAAATATTAAATAAAACTTTTTAAATCTTTAATTTTGAGTTCAATATTACTATTTTTATTATATGTTTAGAAAAAAATATATTAGTGATGTCTCTTTTATTTAGTTCATATATATTATTTTTTTAATAAATAAGATTTATTATATTTAATCTAGTATATTATAAAACTATATATTTGACGTAATAGGCTAATAAGCTAGATCATGCATTAAAAGTTAATTAAACAAGTCTGATTAAATTTATATTCATGATTTGTCATAAGTTATAAGTCAGACTTAAATACTTTTATTTTACAATAATGATCTATTTAAGTTAAAGCCTAGCTTGATCTAACTCATATCTAGTCCTAGACTTTGGAACAGTTTGCCCCCACCGGATATTGCCATTCCTAATAACAAGTCAAGAAAGACAATTGATTTTTGTTAGTGTGAACACGTGAAGGGTTTTGGATATTATTTTACATTAAGTTTTTAAATCCGATTTTTCCCATGACTGCCATAATCCCCATTAATTGACTTAATCAAATTCCATATAATAAGAGGTGCTGGCATTTATTTTCCAGCTGGCCGTTTCGATTTTCTTTTCTTCTTATTTGTTTTTCTCTGGGCGTTAATATATTAATATTCTTTTCATTTCATTCGTGCATCATTAAAACCTATCAAGGCCTTTTTGAAAGCTACAAATATTTTGATTTTTTTTCCTATAATTTTAATATGGTATTTGACATGCCGAGATCGCGTTTAACAAGCGAATCACATATTTAAGTTAGATTTATAACAAATTGGAAAGTTCAACTTTTTTTTAATATCATTATCTATGGAAGTTAAATATAGAGTGTTCTTTTCTTAAGTAATTTATTGATTAAAACGCCAGTCTCGACACTTAAAATATAGTGTGTTTTCCAATCTCGACACTTAAGGTATCACGAAAAAAATACGAAAAAATAAATATTTAAAAAACAAGCCCCAACGCCGGCTCCAGCATTTTTTTTTTGTAAAAATGCATTCTCTGAAATAATAGTAAATAATAAAAACAGGTTGAATTATTTCTGAATAAATATTGTCCAATAAAGAGCTGGGGCACGCATTAGATATCATGCGCTAAACAAAACAAATTAACCATAACATACATATCACATGTATGTATATTTATGCATCATAAAACATATTTTTATTTGTGATAAAAAATATATATCAGCTCGGCCATAAGGAGAGGCTTGCGTCATCACTTCCCGGTGATGAGCTTTGCGGGGTCGGTGCCGTCGGGGAGGGTCTTGGGCACGATACAGGCCTGGGCGCACATGGTGGCGCACGCCGCATTGTTCTTGCCGTTGGCGCAACGGCCGTAGCACTCGTTGAAGCACCCGCCGGCGGCGGTCGCCATCGGGGCGGAGGATGCCGCGACGAGCACGGATACGACGAGGAGGAGGGCAACCACGGCCATCTTGTTGCCTGCCATCTCTTTCTCTCTCCCTCTCTCTGCGATTCTCCTTGCTCCCTCCTCGCTTTCCGGTGATGGCGGTGGTGTGTTCGTTGAAATGCTCCTGTGGGCGCTTGCTCGGTTGCGGGGAAGAATGGGGAGGGGCTTGAGGTATTTGTAGGGGGGTGGCGCTCTCTCCGGCCATCTTGATGCCTGCCTGCCAGTCTGTCATCTCTTTCTTCTTTCTCTCTCCTTTTCTCTGCGAGACTTCCGCAATTTTTTGCGGTGGATGGATTGTTCACGGTGTGAAGAGAGCGCTCGATCTGACATATTTATTATTTTTTAATAATAGAAGATGTGTTCATGAATAAGCACATATTTAGATAAAATAAAAAATGGCGTAATAATTTTGAAATAATGTAAAAATAACAGATAATTACTGTGTGTATATAATTTTGACAGAAATTTTTTTCTAAAATCTACACTCCAAGTAAATTATAAAACAAAGAAAAATACAGATAATTACTGTTTTTTTAATATAATTAGTGTTCGAAAGAAAAAATTTTCTAAGTTTTGCACCTCATAAGTAAATTATTGCATAAAATGAGGCTAAGTAATATGGAATCAAATTCTATACAAGTGACATGGAGCTGATTAGGGGTATTCACCGGGTCGGATCGACTCGTGAACCTGATGATCCGACCCGATCCGAACTGGTTTGGGTCGGGTCGGATCGGTGGTCGGGTCGGACCCGACCCGAACTCGACCCGACCATTGGTCAGGTACGGGTTGAAAGAAAAAAAGTCGACCCGACCGATCAACCCAAGTTTTTTAATTTTTTTCTTTTTTAATTCAAACTTAAGCTTATATTTAATTTAAAAATTATAAAAAAATTGAAATAAAATATGTTAAGTATCAAAATAATATTAGATAGTTAGAAAAGTTATTTTATGCTTTTAAAATAATATTAAATAATATTTTTAAATTAAATAAAAATATAAAAAACAATAAAAAAAATAAAAAAAAAAGGAAAATTAGGTGGTCGGGTACCCGACCCGACCCGACCCGAACCCGGGTCGGGTTGGATCGGATTCGACCCCCTCAGCCCTTTTGACCCGACCCGATCCGACCCGTCGGGTCGGGATTGTTCACGGGTCGGGTCCCTGGAGCCGATCAATGTAATATCTTGTATTTAACTAAAACTAGATATATGACTGTGAAGTAATATTTGTTTGAACCAGCCAACCAAGAGGCAATGTTGCACGATCGGATCGTAAAATATTGTTATTTAATACAACACACCAAATTATTGAATAATTTACATAATAAACATCTAAAAAATTAAAGTAAAGTTCATATATCATAACTTCAAAATTAAAATTCAAAGTTCATATACCCATAACTTCAATTTCACATGTCATAATTTTAAAATCAAAATTCAAAGTTCATTTACACCAAAGGCAATTTATGATATAATCAGTAATCACAACATTATAATTAGTATAATCACATTTACACCAAAAGGCCATATTACATATTACAAAATAATAAGTAATCACTGGCTCACAACAATATAATCACATTTTACAATATTAATCATAGGAATATAATAATTAGTAATTAGTAATCACATTTTACAGAAAATGAACAATCCACATGCACTCTCTCTCTCTCAGCCAAACAATCAGGGGAAGCGGCTCAGACAGACAGCAAGGGTTGCATTGCTACAGTAGCTGCTGCACGACAACGGCAGCAAGGGGTAGCAGCAGCGGGAGGAGTTCTCAGCGGCGCCGTCGCGAGTGTAGGAGGATCTCAGTGTCGCTATCGTGAGCTTCGGCAGCAGGCAGCACTAGCGCAGAGACCTCCTACCTGCCTTGCTGCCGCTCGCTCCCGTGCAGAGTTTAGAGACTCGCTCGAGCCATCAGGTGCGGGAGGGTCTTAGTGGCACCACCGCGAACACAGGCAGCCAACAACGCTGGTGTAGAGACCTACGGACTCCCCAGTCCCACCATGCTGCCACTCGTATTGAGCCCTACGAGGCTGCGACGCTTCCGCTCGTACATAGCACTTGGGAGTTGCGACAGCGGAGTCTGCAGCAATGGCACCTGCGGGGACAGCGGAGACGGTCGGACGGTCGAAGATTGTTGATGAAGACGAGAAGGAATGAAACAAAATCAAACGAAAATAAAAACAAACGAAAATAAATTTTGACCTCTTGGATCTTGGTTGGCCGTAGAAGATTTTTGACTATTGTCAGGAGATCGTTCGACACCGCTAAAGTCAAAGTCGCGTGCGTCAAGCCATCAACGGGGTCGTTGAATTTACTATTTAGGGTTTTTGGCTTTTTGCTTTATTGTTTAGCCAACAAGATGCCTACTTTTGGTTCTTGCCTTTTTGTTGGTTTTGGGTTTTGGATTTTTTCTTGAACCAGCCGCAATGGAAACATCCGTTTTTTTTCAGCTTTACCCAATTTTTGACTGATTTTGATCAGTCTAATATGCTCCCCGATTTTTGGCCCTCAAGTGGGCTGTGTTATCGACCAGCCGACGATCCGACTGGTTTGTTTGGTTTTTGACAACATTGCGAACAAGTTTAGTTGATTTATTTCCTTCTCGAATTGATTGAACCCAGCCCTCCACCCCCCCCCCCCTTCAAAAAAAAAAAAAAAAATCAATCCCCGTCCCTTTTTTCTCCTTGACACTCTCCTGATCCCCTATCGATTTTCTCCTACACTCTGACTCTCGATGAAACTTCTTTTGAATTACAAGATGGTCAGATGCAAAAGATTCAGAAGTAAAAAAACCTCCTTACAAGTTTTTCGATGTGTTGAAGCCAACATATTTGTTCACCCGGTGACAAGAAGAAAGAAAGCTTCAAGTACGATAAGTTTGCTCCATCACCTTAGGACCTAATAGTGGTGTGACCCAAGAGCCATAAACCAAAAAAAGTCAAAAGATAAAATAGAGGGAATGTAAGATACTAAGATTTCGGACCACCTGAACTAACATAGTGCATTATTTTGGGTTCTAATAATATCTCAGTCAACATATTTGAAGTTTCAGCAACTCGGGTTCAAGACAAATAAAATAAACAAAAAATAGTTTCATAACCTAGGACCTAGAGTGTAAAACCCCAAAACTCCATCCTAAAAGTTGGTCGTAAATAGGGAATTTTCAACTGGGCTAGCTCATTCTGCATAGCATAATCATAATTAGTTGATTATTTTAGCAATGCAACTAAAACTATAATTAATAAATAAAACCATTCTTTAAGAGGAAGAATTCATAAACAATTATAACATATGTCATAGTAGATAAAGCATAAACTAATACTCTTTATTCAAAATATCTCTAACATCAGTGGTCTCACAAACTCAACATCATAATGACACTTTGACTTTATTTCATCCTAAATCATGTGCAACCATATTGTTATGAGCTGATCCATCCTTAACTTTAATTATCTACATGAATGCAGAGTGTAGGGTTTTTCAGTTAGAGTATATAAAGATCATGTTGTGCAATGCATCCTAAGCATTATATTACGTAACTTGGATGAGAAATTTCAAATATAAGAAAATAAACATGCATAAGTATCGGTAATATGTATGTCATTACTGAACAATATAATCTATATGTCAATCATTCATATGATACCATAATTATGCAGAGTACTAATAATATGGAAATAACATGTAATAATCATCATCATACAATAGTATGGTACATACATCATCATTTAGTATTTTCATCAGTATGCACATTACATAACTTGTGCTTATCATTGCATTGCCTCAGTCAACCTCCTTGGGACTTTAATCTGTTGGACACCACTTTCGTGGGCATTTGTCTTTACAGTTCAATCCTTATCAATAAGAGTATTTGATCATACAATAATTGAAGAAACATGTCGTTGCATCGCAGTAGGCTAACTAGGCCTTCATGACAATGCTTAGTTTGTCTGTAGGAAATTAAAAATACACATACCATTGCTGATATGATAAAAATTATTCCTAAAATAAATAGATACACACAGGATGTAAGGAACAATTATTTTCTAATAGTCAGTTAAGAAGCAACAAGGAACAATATTCTTTATTTGGACGTGTTAATTTTGCAATCATCAAATAATATTACGTCGCTCAGTATTCATATTTTAATCTATTTACAACTGTCCATGCATCTCGTATATATAGGTGTCATTTGAAATCATCAACCATCAATATATAACATATATACTTTGAAAATTAGTTTAAAAATAACATATATGCCCTTCTACTTGGTCACGCTCGTGACAAAATCTTTTCACGGGCGTAACCCTTTGAGTTCACGGACATTATAGGATCTTTGCCTTTCAACATCTCGCTCACGATTGTACCTTGGTTTCTTAGGCCAATGTTGTCACGATCATGACAGAGGATCCACACTTAGGTTTTGTTTCCCTCTGGCTCATGGTCATGACTGTGCTTGGCCTTGTAATGGCTGTGACAAAGTTGTCATAGATGTTACAGAGAGTCATTTGTCTGTATGTTATTTCCCACTCGATCATGATAATTTCGAATGTTGGCACGACCACGCTAGCATTCAAATTTTCAATATTAGTTTTGAAAATTCACATTTTTTAGGTAAGAACTTTAGGGAAAATAATGTAAACATCCTAAAGATTACATGTATGATTTCTAAGCATTTAGGCATCATAGAGCATATTAAAACATGCAATTTCATTCATCATCAAGACCTATGATTTTATTCTCCAATACATCTAAGAAAATCTTAAGACATGAATCTCTAGCATATAGATCTAAATATGACAATCTAGATCATGGATCACTTATGAACATATCTTCAACTCTAATGATTACATATGCAATCCTCAATCACAATCCTTAGAATGAACATGATGTCCCTATTTCTCTCAATCCAATCATGAAAAATATTGAGATGGGAAAGAAGAATTTGGATCCCCTTTACATATCTTGATATTGGATTCTTCTTCTTTTCTTTTTTTTCTTCTCTCTCTTCTTCCTTAATCCCTAGTCGTTGAGTTCACATATAAGGAACATAGATTAAAAGGAGGAACTTTGGACTTTATATAAGGGAGGTCATCAAGATTTTACCCCAAGGACTAAATTACCCTTAGTCGGATATTAGGACTGTTACATCCTCCCTCCCTTAAAAGAAAATTTATCTTCAAAATTTAGCTACAACATAGAACACTTATCAAATAATCTTAAAAATTATTCTTCCATTTCATCTTCTACTTCTCATGTTGCTTCACTTCCATTTTATTGCTTCCATACAACTTCCACCGTCTTCACTTTTTTATTCCTTAGGCGACGCTCATTATTCTCTAGTATCTCTATAGGGTACTCTTCATAGGAAAAGTCTTGTTTGATAATTGTCTCTTCAATCACCACTACATGAGAGTTGTCATATGTGTACTTGCGAAGCATGTACAATGGAAAGCATTATAAATTTTGATATATGAAGGAGGTAATGCCAACTTGTATGCTTCTTCTCCCATTTTTTTCAAAAATTCAAATGGTCCAATGTATTACACTTTTTTCTAAAGCTCATAACTCCTTTTGTAAGAGATACCTTTACTAATACATGATTTCCAACCTATTTCTATTCTTATCAACATAACTCTTCTGACAACTATGAGCTGCCAACATTATTT
This sequence comes from Pontederia crassipes, assembly GCA_030549335.1. Taxonomy (NCBI): domain Eukaryota; kingdom Viridiplantae; phylum Streptophyta; class Magnoliopsida; order Commelinales; family Pontederiaceae; genus Pontederia; species Pontederia crassipes. The sequence goes on along the minus strand of CM060186.1, from coordinate 35,670,840 downwards.
CCTTGATCAATTATACATTCACAACATACTTATTTACTAGTTTTGGTCCTACACTACAAGAATATTATGATTTTGCGACAGATATATCCATCGCAAAACCTTCAAAATCCATCACAAATATGCCTTTGCGATGGATTTTTCAACGGATAGTGGTTAGTTGAAAATTTTGTAGTCGAAAAAAATATCGACGCTCCTCAAACGTCCCTTCGGAAGTTTTGATAGATGCCTACGATGAGAAAATTGCCTTCAAAATTTTTTACAGGTAAAATCCATCGAAAGTTCTGAAGGGAAGGTCATCCTTCGGAACTTCCGATGGATTTCACTTAAACCGCCTGTCAAAATCGGGGGAAGAGTGTTGGCCCCTTCACAAGTTTCGATGGGAGAGCTCATGTCGAAACCTTCGACGGGATTGACCCATCGAATCAAAGGCCGGGGATCACCCGTCGAAGCCTTTGACAGTCGACGGGTGTTGCCCGCCGAAGTCTTCGACGGGCGCGCTGCCCGTCGACGGCACCGATGGAGTGCGATGGATAGGTCCATCGAAAAGTTTGTAAAAATATAAAAAATAGGCCGCCTGCTGTCCGATTGACGCAGGCGTCCGGAATCGAGATAGAGAGAGGGAGGGGGAGGGGATGGGGAGGAGGCCATGGACCGATCTGCCGCCTACGACTCGATCCGGCGCCCGCGCGCTGATCGCCTGCAGCCGGATCTGACCGCTCGCGCACCGAATTTGGTTGCAAGCGACCGAATTGGCCGCATGCGCGTTGGATCCGATCGCAGGCGACCGGATCGCCACCCACACGCCGGATCCGATCATAGGCTGGCAAACCGGATCGACTGCTCGTGAGCCGATCCGGCCGCTTGGGACCGGATCCTGTCGCCTACGATAGGATCTTACGCATGTGATAGGATCTAGCCGCCTGCGAGCCGGATTCGGCCGTCTGCGACCGGATCCGGCTGCCCGCGATCGAATCCGGCCATGAGTCGACAAAGAGGAAGAGGAAGAGGGGGAGGGCGGCCAGAATTGCCGGGGGAGTTGCTACCATTGCCACCGTGGGAGAGAGAGGGAGAGGAGGAGAGAAAGAGAGGGAGGAGAATGAGTAGGAATTGGGAAAGGAGGAGGGAAAGGAGGAGGGAGGAAAATATAGGGAGAAAGGGGCGTGAGAACGAAAAAGTGGAGGGGAAAAAGTTGGGTGGGAAAATATTAGAGTTAGTGATGGGTATATCTTTCGAAATTAGCGAAAGATTTGACATCCATCGATAATTCTGAAGGCAGTACTCATCGCTAAATAAAATAATATTATTTTTATCAATATTTATATAAGAAATTTTATTATTAAAAATTATAATATATATATTAACATATATGACTAAAAACATTAATAATCATAAAATGTCAGAATTAATAGAATTTGGAATAAAATTAATTGAAATACTTAAAATATATAAATTCATAATTACAGTGGAAAATTAGGTGAATTTGATAATGTTAACATACATATAATACTAATGTTAATCAATGTGTATAAAGTTGTTGAAGACTTATGTATAAAATTATTTATCATTAATTTTTATTTTCTCATAATTGTATTTGATTTTTTTATCTTTTTATCTTTAATTTTCTCATATGTGTTATATTATAAATATTAATAATAAAATATTAAAATAGTTGACCATCGCAAAACATATGCAAAAGTACAATGTCGATGAATGAAATACGATGACCTCTCAATTAGATGACCTCTCGTCAATTGAATAATGTAAATGGAAAATTGTATTATTTTTAAAATAAAGTTAGATGACCTTATAGTTATAAGAGTAAAGTTAACTTAGAGTTTTGAAGCTAGATGACCGTCTCAATTTTGAACCATAAAGCTATGACAACCTACGTTCGATGACCGCGAATTTTAGAAGCTTAAGTTGGATGACCTTATTGTTATAATAATTTAAGTTTGACGACCGCAATATTTCGAAGTTAAAGTTGGATGACTATTATTATCTTTATAAAAAAGTTGATGTTCACATTAATAACATTATATGTATTAATATATATGATTAGAAACATTAATAATATCATATTATATTATGAATATTTTAAGTAAATGGAAGAGAGATATGCATTATATTAATCATAAACATTAATAATAAATTATGATTTTAATTACCGAAAGATAGCTCCTTCGGAATTATCGAAGGACACCCGTTGGTAATTAAAATAATATTATTTATTATCAATACTTATATATAAAATCTTATTATTAACATTAATAATATTATATGCATTAATATATATATGATTGTAAACATTAAAACTATCATATTATATTATGAATATTTTAAGTAAATGGAAGAGAGATATGTATTATATTAATTATAAACATTAATAATAAATTATAATTTTAATTACAGAAGGATAGCTCCTTCGGAATTACCAAAGGACTTGAAATCCATTGGTAATCCATTGGTAATTCCGAAGGTAGTTATCCGTAAGTAATTAAAATAATATTATTTATTATCAATGCATATATATAAAATCTTATTATTAACATTAATAATATTATATGCATTAATATATATGATTGTAAACATTAAAGCTATCATATTATATTATGAATATTTTAAGTAAATGAAAGAGAGATATGTATTATATTATAAATATTGATAATAAATTATAATTTTAATTACCGAAGGATAGCTCCTTCGGAATTACCGAAGGACTTGAAATCCTTAGGTAATTTCGAAGGGAAAACTCCGCTAAAGTAAGATGGTCATCCTAGTTATCTTGTCAATTTATGACACATGCTCTGAGCATATCTTTCAAAGACTGAATCATCATTTTACTTTGCTCATCACTTTGAAGATGAAATACAGCGCTATAATGATGTCTTGTACAAAATGCATGGTCAAATCGGGACAATCGAAAATTCTCAATTTTTATCCCGGTTTGACCAGGACTAGGTTCGGGATTGGGTTTTATTTTTTGAAAACTCGGAGCAAATCGGGTCGGAATAGGGTCAGCCGAGACCCAGTCCTGGCTCCGGTTTTGCTCACCCCTATACCATTTTAAAGATTAATATGTATGTATTAAATATTCAACGAAATAACCAATTATGTAACTAAAAGAAATATGTGAACAACTATTTTATTATGAGAAAAGCATATTTAAATAAATACTAAATTTTTTCTGTTGCTTTAATTTTTCTAATTAGGAGTTCATATTAATAATGTCTATATACTACATTAATTTTTCTGCTTTACTTACATTTGGCGCTTAACTTTTTGTAATCCATGTGTAATTATTTTTTAATATATATTGCCGGATGTTCATCGGTTGAATAATATTATTCTCCTTGGTTGGACTCAACACCTAGACTAGACATATAAAAGTAGCTAATTTCATTCTGTTTTTAGTGGATTAGTAATAAAAGAAGTAAATTTCAGTGATGGTCATCCAACTTAGGGGGCATTCCCAGTAAGATCATCCAATTTTATTTTATAACATGACGGTCATCCAACTTTAGAATCATTTCAGCCAAGGTCATCGCGACCAGTTATAGCCAGTAAATCGCTGACGTGGCACTGACGTGAATTCTTACGTGGCATCCTGTCAGTATTTTCTCTCTCCTCCACGTCAGATTAAAAAAATAAAAATTACAACATCAACATTTTTCTTTCTGCTCCATCCAAACTTTTCTTTTGTATCTACATGATCATCCAACTTTTCAAAACTTTCATATAAGGTCATTCAACTTTTCAAATTTTCAATCGCGATCATCATTAAAAATTTAAAATAATAAATAATAAATAATAAATAATAAAAATAAAAATTTCAAGACACTTATACTGACTCGGTATATTTTTTGACACGACCCATTCATATCGAGTTGCCTAAACTTTTTATATCTATTGAATATATAATATTATGGTAATTAATTATTTTGAGTTAAGGAAATAAAAAAAATTAAAACATAACACACCGTTTATTTTTTTGCAAAATAATAAAAGATATTATAATTAAAAAATAAATATACTTTTTTCGTGCGATATTTCATTGGGGTAAGTCAAATCATAATGGCTCCTCTAGCGGAGTGTTGGGCACGATCCGAAGCGAATTGTTGAGTCAAATTATTAATTATCGTAATATTAAAAATCAAAATTATTAGTTATCATAATATTATATAAAAAATAGTGTTTGGCTCAGCAACCCGTTGGATGTTGGGTCATGCCTTGCACCCCGCTGGATGAGCCATTATGATTTGACTTGGTATTATATAAAAATATCATAATATAATATAAATATATAATTGGTATGCTATTTTTTTAATTTTTTATTTCCACAATTATTAATTATCATAATAATATATATTTAATACACATAAAAATTTTGGACGACTCGATCAGAATGGGTCATGCCAAAAAGTGTATCGAGTCAGTCTAAGTGTCTTCAAATTTTTGTTTTTTTATTTTTTATGTTTTATGTTTTATTATTATTATTATTATTATTATTATTATTATTATTTATTTTAAGTTTTAATAATGATCGTGATTGAAAATTTAAAATTTTGAAAAGTTGAATGACCTTGTTTGAAAGTTTTGAAAAGTTGGATGACAATGTAGATAAAAAAAAAAGTTTGGATGGAGAGAGAAAAATATTGATGTGACAATTTTACTTTTTTTAATCTAACATGGAGGAGAGAGAAAAATGCTGATATGGCGCCACGTAAGCATTCACGTTAGTAATTTATTGGCTATAACTGATCATGATGATTTTGGCTGAAATGATTTTAAAATTGAATGACCGTCGTGTTACAAAATAAAATTGGATGACTTTATTGGAAATGTCCTTAAGTTGAACGAACATTCCTGAAATTTTCATAAATAAATAACTAACTTCTCTTAACAATAAATGCAATGCAATTTTTTCAAAATAACGTGGAAAAATCTGATAATACTCTCTTATTATTCATTATCAATTTCTTCGATTAGTGTGAAAGCCTAATAAACTTTTTTCGTGAGAATTACACAGTGCAAATAAAAAAATTCTATTCGGCTTTGCACACTAACGCGTGCGAAATGGGCAGATGAATTATTTGCATGTTTTCAATGTTAATGCAATTTTGTTTTTCAAGTTAATGCTTGTTCGGTTGCCATCCGTGGAGGCGCGTTCTTCGTGTGAAACGATGACTCACACGTGATATTTTTTTTTTGGTTTTGACATGTGTTGTGCCATGTTATTTCTGTCCAAACTCATGCGTATATTTTTTATGCCATGGATGACAATCCACATAAGACGAGAGTATAGCATGTCTTAATACAAAAAAAAAAAAAAAAAACCACTGTGCGAGGGACCGTGCATAATCGCTCTGCGGGAGTGCGTGTCCACGGGCCAGAGGCCCACTGCACGATGCTGCTCTGCGAGAGCGCGAGTGCGTGTGGGCGGGCCCGCTACATAGCGCTGCTCTGCAAGAGGGCCCGCGCGGCCGTGCGCAGGCCAGCGACCAGCTGCACGACGCCGGTCTGCGCGAGCGCGCTGGTGCGAACGGACATTCACGGGCCAGCATGAGTCACCTGGGTTTGCAGCGCACTGCACGAATTGGGGCTTCTAGGTGACCCATTTGTTTTTTTTTTCTTGAAAAATAGGACAGAGTTGTAGAAAACTAAGAAAATATAGAAAAATAAAACAAATATATCTTTTTGTACTCAGGAAATACTGAATTTTTTTTCTGAAAAATGTGTGATATATGTTTGACATAATTTTATGCATTGTTTTTGTTATGATGCATTTTATATATTTTTTTATGTCATGATAAATATATATGACAAATTAGATTATTTCTAATTTATGCACATTATTATGTTAGAAAATTATGAATAATTTTCTAAAAATTTAGGAGTGTTTAATATGCATATTTAATACCAGTGCATATGGAATTTTGCATACTATGCCATGTTACTATGTGTAATTAATAGTAATTGATATTCTTATAAATTATCATATCACGTTTAATTCTAAGTATGAGTGGTACATATAGTTTTAATACAAAATAATCAGATTATGTTTGATTATGAAACTTTTGTATTTTTGAATGATTATGTGGTGAATTAATATGAAATGGAAATTGTTTTATACAAGTGATGATCATGTAATATTAAAGAATTTTTTAGAATAAATTTTCTGAAAATGGAATGACATTTGTTTTATGCATATTAGTTATATTGCGTATATTATTAGTACATGAAATAGTCATATTATTTTGTCATGCATTATATATGATTATGAATTTAAGTAACAATTCATTCATATATTTTATTACATGAAATGTTCTAAGTGTAGTATGTCTCACTTAAATTAAATTTCCATATTAATTAGATATTCATGCACATAATTATGTTATATTTACTTAAAGTGTATTTTAAATGTGACACTTATGTAAATTGACATGATAATGGAAATATACACGCTATTAGTTCATTATGTGATTTGGACTATGTAATATGAATTTATTTTCTTTATGAAAGCATATGTGCATGAAATTTTCTTACATATTAGGCATAATTTGTGTTATGTGAATTTGTGAGTAATTAATTATAGTTATGTTAAAATTATGTACAAATTACTTTTGTCACATTTATTCAAAATTTTCATGTGAAATATGCACACTATTTATAATAAATTAATTTTCTTTATGACAATAAATATGTGCATATATGTTTTTGTTACACATGAAATGAATTGCATGATTTTGTATGATAAAAATTTATGCAATAATTTTTAATTAACAAGACATGTATGATATGAATTTATGTACATGATTGAGAATTATGTAACATGAATGTAGAGTTAAACATGTGATAATAATTATGTGATTATTTGTATGTCTATTATCATGCTTATGTTAATTATATGAGTGTGACAAATAATATTCATTTATATGTAAATAAATTGTATAACTATTTGCATGCATAATATACATTCATATATGTGATTTATTCAATGTTTACTTTGAATGCGTAAACATTTGTGAATTATGAATGTGACATGTTTTATAAAACTTAGGATGAAATAAGTTTATGTAGGATCCCAACGGGCACCAAGAGAGGGGGGGGATGAATTGATGTGCAATCCGAAAATATCAATTTCACAAAAATCGTTGCGAAAGCTTAAAATAAATTATTAAAACCTTTGCAATTCAGATTATAAACACAATATAAGAGGGAGAGAGTGTGAGAGAAATCAAACACAATAAACACGGGTGATTGTTGACGAGGTTCGGCCACACTTTAGCCTACGTTCCCGCTCCGACTTTTCGACCTCAAGATCGTCGGAGGTTCCACTAACACTTTCTTTGTTCCAAATGGGACAAGGAAGAAAGCCCTTTACACAAACCACATTTTCTTCGCTTCGAGAAACAAGGCAACCTCTACTCTTAGGAAGCTAATTTTTTATCTTGCTCAAGAAGTAAGATTTGGAACTTCTTTTATACGGGAGCTCTCACAATCTTTCTGAAAAATAGTTTCTCTCTTTTATAATAGAACACTCACAAGAAGAGAAGATAGAAAGAAAGAAAGTTCTAAATGATAACTTCAAGAGAAATGATATTCTTTTGATTTCTTTGAAGTTTTGCTTCAACACTTAAATGAGTGCTTTTGCTTCTGGCTTTGACATTCCTTTTATAGGCTCTGGTATGTGAAAAAGTCGTTCAGAATTAATTCTACATTTTTCTCCTTGAAATATAGCCGTTACTATTCATTTCAGTAATGGACTGGTCGATCATATTTATGGATCGGTCGACCAGTCTATATGACCATTGCACTGATTTCTCCAGTTACTACAGCTGATTGGTCGATCGATTCATCGACCGGTATGTCAACCGACATCGTCTCGACATTTTACTTTATAGCCGTTGAGTTGATCGGTCGACCGGTGCTTCGACTGAACTGTCGACTGATATAGTCTCAACGTGAATTTGGGCAGCTCATGCATTGATCGATCAACCGGTATCTCCAGATCAGTTGACCGGTTTTCTTTCGACCGACTTTCATTATGTCGATCGACAAGTTGACCGCCTTGCACTATTTTGATCAAAACTTTTTGCACTATTATTCAAATTAGATAATCTTAAATTCTATGAATAGCTAATAGGTTTATCTACAACTTTGATATTCATGATTCATCCAGAATTTAATAAGACCAATATCAATTATTTAATCAAGTGTAATGCATAAAGTTGTCCCTTTTTACTTGAACTTTTTCAACAATTTACTTTAATCTTTTGAAGTTTGTATCATCAAAATATAATTTTATATATCATTAAAACTTTGACCCAATAGTTTGAAATAATAAAACATAGGTAGTCCAAATAGGACTAAGATATCAAATTTTTATGATGGTCATTGTAGTAATTTTTGTTGAGTGGTGCGTGACATGTGCATGTCTAGAAAAGTACTGAAAAGAGATTGTTAATGGGAAATGTAGTACACTCTTTCTCTGTGAACTTCCCTGGTCTATTGTTAATGGAGTATCCAATAATTATTATGTTCACATAACATGATGATATTTTTTTGATTATTGTGGTAACGAGGCGAAGGAGTGATGGTTTTCTAATTGGCACCTTGCAAACACAAGGAAGAGCTCCCATCGCAGAAGCCTGATTGTTCTGGTCACATTTTTTGAAAATAATATGTTAATCACATCATATATATTTTAGATGATTTTGAATGTTCGTTCTCCAAAACGAATATATAGTACCTTGGCGCAACATATTATTTTAATGAATGATAATTATTTTTTCAAATAGTAGGAAATGAGTGGGAGCATAGCGACCATCTCGATGTCATTACCTTAAAAATATTATTATGCCATTATTTATAAATATATGCGTCAAAAAGACATGCAAAAACTAACTCATTTTCCTTATGTAAGTTGGACCATATAATATACATAAGTGACCAAAAAAGAGTCTTTGTAATATGACCACCTCAAAAGAAATATATCAAAAGTGACACATGACAAAAAATGATCTCTATCGAGCTCGATGGCTAACATGATTCTCACGATCATAACCAAATCATCAAGAAAATAATAACTCTTACATAAGTTTTCTTCAACAGATATATTATCTATGTGTATGTGATGATAAACTTAACGGTTGAGTTAGAGAATCTTGATCATCCTTTTCTAAAATGACCACGTGATAGTTACTTATTTCTAATAAGTATAATAAGCTTGCGCACATATTTGAGGTTTAGTGAAAATATCAAATATTTTAACTTTTATTTAAAGAATGTGTGTCATCTTCAACTATGACATATGTTGTACATGTCAAAATAAGAAAATTGCTACAAGTTTTCGACAGAAATCATAGTCCAATGAATAATATATAGATATTAAGAAGGGCTAATGCTACTCGCATCAATGTGTGGAGTATAATGTCAAAGTTCATATAAGCAAAACAAAATGCTACACTTATGGCCAATACGATAATTTTCGCTTATGATTGCGCTGAGTAAAAAAAAATTGATATAATCATATGATAGTTTTGTTTAATGATAATGTTGTTTCGCTATTGAAACTCATCCTTTTTGTGGATTGATATTATTGGAACAACTTATCACGCACTTGAAGAATAATGAATTCTTTATTTGACTTAGCCTATAAGCCAAATGACATAGTTGGAAACAACAAGAAAGTGAGAGTTTAAAGATTATGACTTGCAAAATTTTCTTTTGCAATAGATGAATCTTTTTATCTCATTGTCCTACTATACTACTTTTTTAAGGTGGATACGTGTATAGCGTCTAAATTTGATATTTTGGACAAACGTAGCTATGTATTCACTTTTATCATTAAATTTTGTATTTAATGAAGTTCCTTTATGAAAATCTTCTAAAAAATGATTTTCTATGTTTTGATTACTTTAAGTATTCAAATTGAATATTTATGTCGTATGCGATGTAAATAAGTGCAAAAAATGTGCCAAAAGTTTTGGCTAGTCAATTTGTGACATTTTTTAGGCAACATAAATATAGATTAGCTTGAGAATATATTTTCTCGCTAAAGTTATTTTGCCTACTTTTGTGACAATGTCTGATTGACGAAAAAATATGAAAATAATTTATGAACAAAAAATTATAGCAATCCATTTGTATTGAATGTCTAAGGTTCTATATGGTTTCTTTCATCATATTTTCGCATCATACATATCTTTTATCTAAGTTGGTAATATGACTTATTTTATACAAATTCATAAACTTAGATGGAGATTCAAATATGATCGCAAGATTAATGCCTCGTTGACTAAATTGATAATGCGAAATAGTTGAGGCTTATTCAGATAGTCTAATGATGAAATTGATATAGTTATGCGACTAACTATATTTCGCAATTATGTGTTATGGATACGATGAAATCATAATCTACTTGAATGTGTGGTGCAAATAAAATTCTAATTTTGTATTTGGAATGTTGTTATTAATGATGCCTAAATGTTACTAAAATATCAAGTAGAGATGTGACATTCATGTATATATTTTCTTGGCTGAACGAGATTAAGTGATATCTTCACTTTAGCATACGGATTGATTTGTTATTTGTAGTATGTCCATATTCTCTTCTCACATCTCAATCCGAGTGTGAGCAAGTCACAGTCAACTCATGAGTAATGTTCATTTATTGAAATATATAAGTTATGTTTCACGTTGTCAACGTCGAATGACTATATGAAATGAACATGAGCATAAAATAAGTGATGAAGGCTCTTTCGATCTAGATAAAGAAAATGAATTAATGTAATGAGTTAGAGTCTAAAGAAAAAAAATCAAGTCAATGACTTATTAAATCATTCGTCTTAGCGTAAGGCAAGCGTTTGAAATAAATAGATATGCATGATAAGAGATTTAAAAGTGACGAAAAGCAATAGCCGCAAAAGGATTGCTGACTATAGAGAAATTATTATATTTTTCTCTCGTTCATCAAAAGTCTAGCTATTGTTTCACATATGTATTAGATGAAAATTACATAAAGCTATTTGAATGGTTAAATGTAAAAGTGTTGAGCGTAATATGTAGTTTGCGATGATTCATTCATGAATTTAGTATTCATCTAAATAATGACATAAGTATCATTATGTGTATATTCATTTTTTATGGATAAATATGTCATCATGACATTATATGTGAAGCAATATTATGTATAGCTAGAAATAATAAGGGTTTTCTTCTATTAATGAAGAATTTAATGTCTTTCTATAGAAATGACATAGGTGAGACAATTATTCGCACTGGGTGTGAAATTTCAATAAGAATTGTTCAAATAAATTTATTGCTTTGTAGCAAGACTCGTCTGTCATATAGACTAATTGAACGTTCTACGAGAAACTCTATACTCATCGATACCCTTATTACAAGAGATAAATTTAAATCTCATAAATATTTTCTAAGACTCTGAGTAACAAAAGGAAATGCTTTTTTGTAAACATGGTCAGTGATCAGATATGCATAATAAATTAAGTAGTCTGATATTTGTGTCATTGGTCAAATAAAAAATTTTACTTACTAATACAGGGCGCCTATGTTGGATGACGATTATGAGAATAATTAGACACCTTATGGGCATGTTGACTCTCATTTTGCAATATTATGGAGATCGAGTTATAGACTTACTTAATAAATAGACGCCTATTAAGAGGACGATATTAACAAGTAAAAATTTATTTTCAATTATGTCTTCATATTATAGAATGATATATTGCGAAGTTTAGCTAAAGCAAAACTATATAAAGTAGTCAACCATGAAAAATTGAGTTTGTGTTATACTCAATGATGGTATGAAGCCCTCTGGTTAAGTAAATTATTTTACTCTTGTATTGAGGTCATGTATGCTCTTTGTTGCAATATGTATGTCATTGTTGTTTGATAAAAGTGATGGACCATTATAAGGGAAAACACATTGATGTCTAGTATGTCGTGACAATGTGAAGAAGATACGGTTGATGAATACACATGTAAGTATGTGATACTTACTAGACATGTTCGACTGGCGCATTTATATGTGCAAAACTTATGTGATGGTGTATTCTAAATCTTCCTACGATGAATAAAAATATGTTAATTTTATTCTAGAGTTAGTTAATGATTTTAATAAAGCATGTAGAGTATGTCAATCAGTCATGAGATCATCAGTCACACAGATAATCGCCTCGATGCTTAATGTATAACGAGTAGAGATGAAATGATTTAGATCCAATCTTCACCGCAGTACTTGGTTATGAACCTAGTATGCTAAGTCGACCCAAAGACTTGACGAATACTTATAGTTTTTAATCAGAGTGTGAGTCCTTATGGACTAAACAAAGTTTGGAGATTGCCCTTAGTCTCTTGACTATATTTCAAGGTAATAAGTTAGTGTTGCTACTTTAGCGAGGCACTCAAAGGCTAAAATTGTATGCGGCTCGTCGAGCCGACTAGGAAAGTAGCTGATTTAGAATCGAGAAATATGAGGATGAGAGGAAGATTCACTGGTGTTGCATGGTATTTGTAATGCAATTGGACAAGTATGTAAGCATACAAATATGAATAAATTGAAATCATGTATGATGAGACGTGTTTCAGCTGGAGTGTGCAAGCAAGGTGTTTCTAAGGCAAAGCGAGTAACATGAATGTTTGAGCGACTATGTAAATCATAGTATTGACTCACATGATAATTGAGTAGCTATACAATGATAACATGTTATAGCATGAGCTCACACGTTGATTGAGCAGTTATGTGTTCATAACTTTTAACTCTCAAATTGATCGAGCAACTATGTATCCCTAGCAGGTCATAGTATAGGCTCTCAAGTGGGTGAGAGATTCCCTAACAAGTCATAGTTCTCCATAAGTTATGCATGTACTCGTAGGTCGCACGATCCATTTATCATAACAGACGTTTATAGAAATAAAAAATGGATAAAAGCCCATCAAGTGCGAGTGGGAGATTGTTAGACACGACACCCTTTGATGGGCTATGGGTGTGCATGTTGTCCACGTGACAAGAAACTGCAATGCAGTTTTCGCCACACATGAAACCAAAACATATGTGTGTGTGTGTGTGATGGTGTTGTAAGTGGATTGTGCTTCAACACCGCCGACACACTGCCACACTTTCGCCTGATTTCGACGTCGTCCAGAATGGTATTTTGGATTGTGAACAAGCATTCTCCTTCCTCATGATCGAGTTCTCGATAACGAGTCCAAAGCAACGTAAAAAATTTTATGATGATTCTTCTTCTGCTGCGAGGTATTCCGATAATACTCTCTTATTATTTATTATCAATTCCTTCAATATATAAGAGTAGTACGAAAGAATGTGGGCCGAAGAAAAGGTGAAGTGCATTAATCTCTTCCAAGAGATTCTCTCCATTGGTAGGGATTTCAACATAATAGATTTCAAAATAACTTCTTTCCATCTCATATATTTCTATGAGAGATGCATGTATATTGAATAAGTAACTTTTTTCCAAGAGATTTTCCATTTTTTTTATTTTTTGCATCATTGTTCGTACATATATGGAAATTATCTTACAATATGGATTTGCATATATTATTTTATTTATTGCAGGATTGTTTCAAATAATCCAAATTATAATTTTGACAAAGAATTGTATGTTCACACTCAGATATATTTATATAAGTGCCTATTTCTGTATCATTTTATCTTTGATGGTGGTGGTTGATTGTTATAATAGTGTTTCTAATTTTTTTTATTATATTCACAATCATAGTTAGAATTTGATATCAATTATAATTTTTTATTCTATTAAATTATAATATATTTCTACGAGAAATACATGTAAATTGGATAAGTAATTTTGTTGCCGATTTTTTTCTTTTTCTATTTTTTGCAGCATTTTTTTGCAACATATATTATTTTTAGACAAGTGGAAATGATCTTACAAATATGGAATTTTTTTTATTTATTTCAGTATTATTATTTCAAATGTTCCAAATTATAATTTTGACAAAGCATTTTATGTTTTGATACCCACATATATAAGTAGTAGTATTTAGCTTATAAAATTATTACTTAAAATATTGTTACTTATAAAATTATTATCGGTTTATGCCTTTGATAAAGAATAATAAATTATACCTAAGATGAGTAATTTAACTTTCTTACCGAAGGACATTAAACAATGAAAATATTATGTGTTATTTTTAACCAATCGGCCATAGATTTGATTAAGGAAAAATATAGTTAAAGGATAAACATGAATATTATATAGTTTTTTAAAAATAAAATTAGTTATGAAATTGATTATTTAAATGGAAAAATATAATTATAACTAAAAGATAAATTTTTTAATAATATCCCACACATATTGCGGGTACATATTATTGAATGTGGTTAGTTAATTTTGAAATAAATTGTCAATGAAAATAAGAATATTTATGTTATTGGTTCAATAAATTACGACACAATTATCCATACTTACAAAAATGACTTAAAGTTCTTATTTCTCAGAAAAATTATTATATCATGATATATAGATGATATAATGTGTTTAATAAACAAATGATATGAATAAAATGATAATTTTATGGTATAGCAATATTGAGATGAAATATATTTTTAAATCAAATAAAGAGATTAAATTCAAATAAACCACTAGTTCAAATGTTCACCACACATTTAAAATCCAATGGCTAATAAATTAGGGGACAGGGTGTCCCCTACTTAAGTAGGGGACATCCCCATTAAGGTACACATTGTTTACGTCTGTTGTACATGTTATGTAGCCAATGGTTATCTGTGATATTATACTTCTGCTTTAAAGAAATCCAGCACTCCTCGAATTCATCCACACGAGTTGATTTATAAAGCCGTTTATTGTACTCTTGCTTGAACATACATTGCACATATAAACCCTGAAGATGGATCATCGCATTCCTCCCAATATGCCAAGTGCAAAATATGTGCTTAGTATCTGGAAAAACTTTGTGTATCACATTACTCATTGCAACATCTTGATCTATAATCATGCAAGTAGGATACTTTCCATTCATATAGTCTAACCAATTTTCAAATAACCAAATAAATGTCTCCTCAGTCTCATCTGCAAGTAGTGCATGTAGGATACCAAAAGGCACCAAGAGGGGGGTGGGGGGGGGGGGGGGGGTGGGTGAAGTGAACGCATGGTCCACAGAGTTGTATGAGATCTCATTATAATTACACAACATGTGAATAAATTATTGTTATATGTGTTGACAAGTCAAAGTGCTGCTATTGACAAACTTGACATGCATCACGAAAGGATATGCTAGATATGAGGAAAAGTTTCATCCGATCATATAAAAGAGATAGAAACTTAGTAAATAATTAAAATCAAAATTATCAAAATAATTATCATAATAACAACATAATATGCAGGTCAAAGTGGTGCTTTTATTTCCTCGCAATCCAATATAATAACATCATTATTCGTGGACATTGAAAGACTACTAATCAAAGATCATCAATAAAGCATAAGCTGCGGTATCAAAATCTTCAAAATAGATTGGTCCAAGCAATCAAGAAGAGAACCATATATTTATGCTAGAATTAGAGGGGAACTTTACCGAAGTTGTGGCACCGCTAAGCTTTGGAGACGCTGCACGAGTTCAGGGCAGACGACGTGAAACTTGTTGAGTGGCAGTGGAGAGCGATCGATGTGGGTTATCAGCGTAGATCTACAGTGGAGAGCAAATTGTGTGGGGGCATAATAGCATGCGACGGCGAGGGAGATCACGATCAATGTGGTTGCTTAGAGCCGACAGAGGAATAGGGAAATTTTTGGTTTTTTACTTCTAGTAAATCGGTGATAAAAGTGGTTAAGTATTAAACCTGTGCAAAAAAAAAGAGATTAGATTCAAGTAAATCACTAGTTCAAATGTTCACCATACATTTAAAATCAAATGGCCAATATATTAGGGGAGAGGGTGTCCCCTACTTAAGTAGGAGACATCCCCATTAAATCCTTATTTTAAAGATCTATCATACCGCGGTATGCATACTATTGAGAGGACATAAAGTATTAATATTTTTTTTGATGGATTTGTTAATTCAAACACATCATTGACTGATTTTGTACAACAATACGATAGAGCTATTGAATCTCATCGTGAAGTTGAAAAATGAAAAGATTTCTTAACTATGAACACCAAACCTGTGCTAGTTAACAAATATCTTAGAGGAACATGCAAGTAAAATTTATACAAAAAATATATTTTGTAAATTTCAATATGAAATTGAACAGGTCTCAACAATATATGCACGTAAGATTTTCAAAGATGATGACAATATTTTTTACTCAGTATATCCATCACGAGATTTGGATGATGGGAAGAATATCGTTGAGTTTAGTTGTCATAAAAAAGTTTCTATTAGATATTCTTGCAAAAAATTTGAACAAGAATGAATGTTTTGTTGTCATGTTCTGAACATGCTTACCAAAAAGAACATTGTGAACTTACCAGAGGAATATGTCCTTTATCGTTGGACAATAAACACGAGATATTCATAGGAAAGGAATATGATAAAACTTCCATTTTTGAAAATGATATAACCTCTTACAAAGATCAACTTGGCAAGGCAATCTTTTGAGAGTAAAAAATTTTGGTTTGATTTCTGGTAGACATTTGAAGTTTGTGGCATCGATTTTAGATGAGGTCTTAGAAAAAATAGCAACCTTCGACTCTATGGATATAGTGGTGGATGAGGGCGAACCAAGTCAACCAATTGTTAATGATATTTCTATCACATCAATCGGCTTGCATGAATATGAATTTGTTATACGTGACCCTATTCATGTGAAGGCTAAGGGTAGACCAAGAAATGCAAGAAGAATTAAATCCGGAGTAGAAGTTTCTATGTCACGGAATGAATTCAAGAAAAGGAGTTGTGATGAATGTGGAAAAAATGATCGTGATAAAAGAAATTGTCTGGCATTAAAGGTAACATTAGTTTCTTGTATTGCATTTCTTCCTATACTTTCTATTTTCATTAATGACCTTCTTTTTGTTAATAGGATAAGGGACAAAAGGATGTGATGGGACAATATCATCTTGACTCACAAATAAGCGACAAAATGATTTGGCGGTGTTTCGAGATAATGGTGAGAATGAATGTTTCTAGCTCAATTGAATAAAAAAGAAGAAATTTCAAAAAGAATTATGTATATTGCTTTAAATTATTTCAAGTTTCGAAGTCAATTATTGATGTCTGAAATATGGCATCCTTTGATTTTTTCCCCCTTAATTTTTAAAAAGCTATTGTGATTTAACTTGACTTATTTTCATTAGAAAAAATGAAGGAATGTTCGAGGATTTGAAAAGAAAGAACGCCCAAATAAAATGGCATGAGGCTCATCACACAAGTTGCTTGATAGCAGGAGTTGCTGTTCTTGTAGGAGTTTTTTTCCTTCAAAAGAAAGTTGATATGCAGGAGTGATATACATCATCATGTGGTTGGTTTAGACTACTTTAGAATTTGGCATACTTTGGAACTTCTTTTTTTCCCTTCTTGTAATGATGTTAGACCATGGATAATATGAAAATAAACATTTAGAAACACAAAGCATCAATTAAGTGGATATCAAAATAAATATGTATATTATTTCAGATCTTTCTTTGTGTGCCCTCTTTCCTCTTGACAAACATAATTAATTTTTTCATAAAAAAACAATATCACACTAGAAATTGCCATGAGATACACACTTGATAAAAACACCAAGTCATGCTTTCCTTTGCCTCCTGTGTGATTTCCTTTCGTGGAAGCATAATCCATATCCTCCAGCAACCAACCACCATCCTCATAATAGAACTCTATATTTTTACTGCTCACCTAATCATCTCTATAAAATGAACTCTGTAATGCTCCCAAAATTCGGTCCCAATTTAGTTGCTGAACCCTAGGCGAACGTTACTTTGCATGACCTAATTACATAAAAACTTTTACAGCGGAAACATAATCATAATATAAAACATCAATTTCATAAACAACGGAAGACTTCTCAATATATAAATAGAATCCTAAGATAATAAACTGGCACATGAGTCTAATAGGCTCTAACATACACAACAAAAGGTTCGTACAACATAACGAGTTCAAATAAAAGTACATGACTCTATAAGGCCCATAAGACATACATAGTTCACTCTTATAAGAATTCATCATCATGACATAATATAAGTAAAATAACTTGGGCCGTAGCCAGACACATCTATGTGCACTATCTCCGTCATGAGTCTCTCATCGCCGAACCTAAGCCTCCTCCATACCTGCAAGGATCCATGTGGTACAGGAGATTTCTCCTGTTAGAGTATGTTGAGGTCCATGCATGTTATGATCTTATAACATGATTTGTATATGTCATGGCATATGCATTGCATCATAATGAAACATAACTTATATGCATGCTATGAGCTACTCATGTACACTATATGACATACGAGCAATGTAATCATAACAAGATAAGGTAAACATATAACATTTTCATCTTACGCTAAAACATATCATAAATCATCATCATACTTACCACTATGCTAATTCATATTATGATCTTATCTTACTTTACTTTGTCATCTTCATTCATGTCATAATATGATGTGACAAGTGGACATTCATAATTCATCCTCATAGGTGACTTCTTCATCTATATCGTCTCAAGTCATTCATCATTCATCTTTTCATCTTTTATTTTTATTTAGATAATTTCTTATCTTGTCGATTGAGAAGAGTGGTGGCTCATAGGTCATATTCCTCACCCGTAGGTGAGGTCTTTATCCTCATCTTTATATGATGTCTTTATCCTCTCCCATAGGCGAGGTCTTCATTCTCTTCCGAAGGCGAGATCTTTATCCTCATTCATCAATGAGGTCTTCCCCCACCCGTCGGCGAAGCCATAGGTAGGGTACCGATTGGTCCCAAGAGAAAATGCCACACCTTCATCAATCCGTCTTTTAATCATGTTCATCAATACATAGAATCATTCAATACATGTTGTATATTTTAATCCTATTTAAGGTCATACAAACTTCAAATCATACTAAGTGTGGGCATTCAACCATAGCCAATCATCAACCTAAAATGGATGACCGATATACTTGCGGTCGACCGTTGGACTGGGTATCGGGCGACCCGTAGGGTATCGGTCGACCGTTATGGATCTTTCGGGCGACCGAGCTGGGTGTAGATTCGATTGTTAATCACAGAGAGCAACGATTGCTCTAAATCGAATGACCGCTAAGGTATCGGTTGATCGTTATCAATCCTTCGGACGACCGAAACTGGGCATTTGGTCGACCGCTAATCACAGAGAGCAATGCCTGCTCTAAACGGACGACCATCAACATATCGATCGACCGCTATAGGACCTTCGGGCGATCGAAAATGTGCATTTGGTCGACCATTAATCACAGAAGGCAATGACTCTTACAAATCGGACGACCCTTGGTGTACCGGTCAACCGTTGGACAAAATTCGAGACCGATTTGTCTCCAGAACGATCGACCGATAATGTATCGGTCGCCCATTCTAGGACTAAGACACACGATTTTTACATTCCTCCTTCCCAATCATGCATATCTTGACATGTTGAGTACATATTGGTTTCCAAACACATGAAACATTCTTCAACATTCTTAACATTCTAACAATGAAGTAAATGGTGTATTCACATGAGGACATCAAGCATACTAATTACAATCATAAATGTACATGAGTATTGGACTAATTCCTTTTTTGAGCTAACATAAGAAGCAATAAACATTCTATATCTAGACATGATTAGCAATAGAACAATAGTCTTAATAAACATGAAACACATCACATTCTACTCAAGGTTAGCAATAGCATAGCATGAATCTCTAATGCACATTTCCTAACCATTATGCTTAAGAACAAAGGGTTTGTTCTTCATGCCTGATCCACACATTCAAACATCATTAGGGGAGTTTAGGGAGGTTTGGATTCCCTCAAACATACCTTGATTAGCAAAGCCTAAACTCTAATATTCTTCTTCTCTTATCTTTCTCCCTTTTCTCTAGTTGTTGTCCACATTTCCTAGATGAAAAGATAGGTGAGCTAGAGAGGATGCTAATGGAGAGATGATACTTACTGTAGCTCAAATGGGCTCCCTTATGTGTGCTGGCCGAGTGGAACTTAGGAGAGGGAAGAGTGTGAGAGGGAGAGATCACTGTGGCTGGAGAGAGGGCTTGAGAGCTGTTGTCGGCAGGTTATGTGGGGAAAAGAGGGGTTAGGGCATTAGTTTATCTTAAGTTGGTAGGTGGGATATTGGGCTGTGCGGTTGGGCCTTTGTGTTGCCTTCTTCTTTCTTTTTTTTTATTTCTTTAGAATGTTACAACCTACCCCCCTTTAAATAAAAATTCATCCTCGAATTTTAGTAAGTCTTAAATTTCTTACCGAAGTGTTTTTGAAACTTCTCTCGCATTTTCTCTTCATGTTCCCATGTAACTTCTTGTCCACGTACACCACTTTGACCATGGGTATACTCTTATTCTTGAGATGCTTCACTTGATAGTCCACAATCTCTATAGGTTGCTCCACATATGTCAAGTCCTCCTTGATATTTGGCTCCTTAATTCGAATCACATTTGCTTCATCATGGACATATTTTCGGAGCATTGATACATGGAAGACATTATGAACTCTTGCATATGAAGGTGGTAGTGCTAACTTATAAGCCGCTTCACCAACTTTCTCTAGGATTTCAAAAGGCCCAATATATCTTGGTGTCAACTTTCTTTTCTCGCTAAATCTCATAACACCCTTGGTTGGTGAGACTTTGAGCATTACATGGTCGCCAACTTCATAAAGTTACTCTCTTTTCTCTAGATCCGCGTAGCAATTTTGCCTACTTTGTGCCGCTAGCATCCTTTGCTTAATCAAGACTACTTTGTCAACATACATGTGGACAAAATCCGGTCCAAGATATTTTTCTTCTCCGATTTCACTCTAACATGCCGAAGAATGACAAGGCATACCATATAGAGCTTGAAATGGTGCCATCTTGATACTAGAGTGATAACTATTGTTATAGGCAAATTCTACCAAAGGAATATGGTCATCCCAATTTCCATGCCAATCTAAAGCACAAGCTCTAAGCATATCCTCAAGAATTTGAATTGTTCTTTCACTTTGACCATCGGTTTGAAGATGAAATACCGTGCTAAAATTTAGCCTTGTTCCAAAAGCATTTTGGAGACCTTTCCAAAATCTTGAAGTAAATCTTGGATCTCTATCAAAAATAATAGAAGTTGAAATTTCATGCAATCATATAACCTCATTCACATATAGCTCTACAATGCTTTCCATGGATTGACTCACTTTCATAGGAATAAAGTGAGCCGACATCGTCAAACGGTCCACTACAACCCAAATTGCATCATATCCTTTTCGGGTTCGAGGTAATCCTACCACAAAGTCCATAGAGATACTTTGTCATTTTCATTCCGGAATAGGTAAGAGTTGTAACTTGCCACAAGGCCTTCGGTGTTCAATCTTGACTTGTTGGTAAACTATACACTTAGCTACATACTTGGCCACTTTCTTCTTCATGTATTCTCATAAAAAATTTCTTTGCAAGTTCTTGAACATCTTTGTACTTTCGAGATGAATGGAGAATTCGGATTTATGATACTCATCCAATATCTCTCTTCTTAGCGCTTTATCCTTTGCTACCCACAAACGGTTCTTGTACCTGCTTGCTCCATCTTCGTCATACTTGAAGTGATTCTTTTTCCTTTTGCATACATTGATCATTCTTGCATATTCGGGGTCTCTCCTTTGAGTTTTGATAATTCTTCTCACTAAGCTTGATTCGATCACATGATAATATATCATAGGAAGCAATATGAGATCACATGAAAAATTCTTCCTATCTATTTCTATAGATACATTGGGGACATATCTCCTAGTGACTACCATTCCGGTGGGAGCCACTACTTTTAGTTGACAATTAGTAACTAGAGGCCTTACTTCTAACATACTAGCAAATGCATGAGAGATAAAGGAATGTGTTGCACCCGAATCGAAGAGAACATTTGCATAGTGTCCGACAATTAGAATATTACCTTGGATCACATCATTGGCTTGTGTGGCTTCATCAACTTCCATGGCGAAAAACCTTGCTGGAGCTCTTGGTGAGTTTGCAACCATTTTTCCCTTGTCCCTATTGTCCACTTGCTTCTCCGGGCATTCTCTTATGTAGTGGCCCATCTTGCCACATTTCAAACATGTCCCGACTCTGAAGCGGCATTCACCGGAATGAGGTCTACCACAAGTAGAGCATGTGGGTCTTGTTTGCTCCACCTTCTTTGGAGAATGGTATGGGGCTTTCTTTGGTCTCTTGCCTTCGTGCTTCTTGATCACTTTTCCTTTAGCATCCCTCCTTTCATTGTACTTCTGTTCAGCGGCAAGCTCCACTGCATCCTTCATAGTGGTGCAACGACCACTCCTAACCCAAGATTGTAATCCGAGATTCAAGCCATTTATGAACCTCTTGGTCCTCCTAAGCTTATTTTCATTAAGCTCCCCACACTTTTCTAGCCGTAGAAATGTGTTCACGTATAGGTACACGGACATGTTGCCTTGGAGGAGATTGAGAAATTCATCCCTCTTCTTTTCCTTCACATGGTCCAGGAAGAAGCGAGCCTCGAACACTTCCACGAAGCTCTCCCATTCAACATCTTCCTCACTCTCGAAAGTGGTATTCAAGAGTGCCTTCCACCATGCTTTAGCTTGGCCACAAAGGCGATGTGTGACATACATCACTTTGCGGTCTCCGGAGCATCCCATGACCTTGAGGATGTCCCCTACTTCTTCAATCCATGATTCAGCCAACTCGGGCTCTCTTTCTCCATCAAACTTGAGAGGTTGGAGCATTAGGAACCTCTCAATGGAGTAATATGGTTCATTGGCTCTTTGGGCTTTCTCGGATTAATCCATCAAGGAATGCGTTCCTCTCATACTCCTCATCAACAATTGTCCGTCTTGGTGGCATCTACATTCATATTCAAAACAAACATAGAAACATCATTAGCATGAGCTAATCATATGATAACATTTACCTTTAGGTTCGGTGGCACCTCACGACGATTGCACATGGACTTTGCACTTAGACATTTTACTTAGACACTTTAGCCAATCAATGGCTTACACATCCTAAAACCTAATACATACGAGTCAAAACTATGGTTCTGATACCAATTGTAACGCCTCCAAAATTCAGCCCCAATTTAGTTGCCGAACCCTAGACGAACGTTACTTTATATGACCTAATTACATAAAAACTTTTACAGCGAAAACATAATCATAATATAAAATATCAATTTCATAAACA
Organism: Pontederia crassipes; assembly: GCA_030549335.1. Classification (NCBI taxonomy): domain Eukaryota; kingdom Viridiplantae; phylum Streptophyta; class Magnoliopsida; order Commelinales; family Pontederiaceae; genus Pontederia; species Pontederia crassipes. The sequence goes on along the minus strand of CM060186.1, from coordinate 35,647,465 downwards.
GCGGAAGACTTCTCAATATATAAATAGAATCCCAAGATAATAAACTGGCCCATGGGTCTAATAGGTTCTAACATACCCAACAAAGGGTTCGTACAAAATAACGAGTTCAAGTAAAAGTACATAACTCCATAAGGCCCATAAGCCATACATAGTTCACTCTTATAAGAGTTCATCATCATGACATAATATAAGTAAAATAATTTGGGCCGTAGTCCGACCCATCCATGTGCACTATCTCCGTCACGAAGCTCTCATTAGAGTATGTTGAGACCCATGCCTGCACGGATCCATGGGATGTAGAAGATTTCTCCTGTTAGAGTATGTTGAGGCCCATGCATGCTATGATCTTATATGATTTTCATATGTCATGGCATATGCATTGCATCATAATGGAACAAAACTTATATGCATGCTACGAGCTACTTATGCACACTATATGGAATACAAGTAATGTAATCATAGCAAGATAAGGTAAACATATAACATTTTCATCTTATGCTAAAGCATATAATAAATCATCATCATACTTATCACTATGCTAATGCATATTATGATCTTATCTTACTTTACTTTGTCATCTTCATTCATTCCATAATATGATGTGACAAGTGGACATTCATAATGCATCCTCATAAGTGTCTTCTTTATCTTTATCATCTTTGTTTTTGTGTCCCAAGTCATTCATCATTCATCTTTTCATCTTTCATCTTTATTTAGATGATTTCTTATCTTGTCGATTGAGAAGAGTGGTGGCTCATAGATTATAATCATCACCCGTATGTGAGGTCTTTATCCTCATCTTTAGATGAAATCTTTATCCTCTCCTGTAGACGATGTCTTAATCCTCTCCCAAAGGTGAGGTCTTTATCCTCATTCGTCAATGAGATCTTCCCCCACCCGTCGGTGGAGCCATAGGTAGGATACCGATTGGTCCTAAGAGAAAATGCCACACCTTCGTCAATCCATCTTTTAATCATGTTCATCAATACATACAATCATTCAATACATGTTGCATGTTTTAATCCTATTTAAGGTCATACAAACTTCAATTCATACTAAGTGTGGGCATTCAACCATAACCAATCATCAGCCTAAAATGAACGAACGATATACTTGTGGTCGACCACTGGACTGGGTATCGGGCGACCAGTAGGATATCGGTCGACCGTTATGGGTCTTTCAGGCGATCGAACTGGGTGTCAGTTCAACCGTTAATCATAGAGAGCAACGACTGCTCTAAATCGAATGACCGTTAAGGTATCGATCGATCGTTATCAGGCCTTCGGATGATCGAAACTAGGTGTTTGGTCGACTGCTAATCACATAGAGCAATGTCTGCTCCAAACGGATGACCATCAAGATATCGATCGACCGCTATAAGACCTTTGGGCGATCGAAACTGTGCGTTTGTCGATAATCACAGAAGGCAATGATTCTTTCAAATCAGATGACCGTTGATGTATCGGTCGACCGTTGGACAGAGTTTGAGACCGATTTGTCTCTAGAACGGTCGACTGATAATGTATTGATCGTTCGTTCTGGGACAACAGACACCGTCCATCCAAAGGTCTTTGAGGCTTTGGGCCATTGGCCATCCGCCGGGAAACTCCGATTCGATCCGCCTCCCGGCACAAGGCGGTTGGGCGAGGGAAAAGTCGGATTCTTCCAATCTCAAACCTTTCAAGCTGCCCCTGTATTAGTAGTCCAAGTGCCTGGGTCGATTTTTACATTCCTCCTTTCCAATCATGCATATCTTGAAATGTTGAGTACATATTGGTTTCCAAACATCACATGAAACATTCTTCAACATTCTTAGTATTCTAACAATGAAGTAAATGGTGTATTCACATGAGGACATCAAGCATACTAATTACAATCATAAATGTACATGAGTATTGGACTAATTCCTTTTTTGAGCTAACATAAGAAGCAATAAACATTTTATATCTAGATATAATTAGCAATAGAACAATAGTCTTGATAAACATGAAACACATCACATTCAGGGTTAGCAATAGCGTAATACTTAATGAAGTTGAATCTCTAATACACATTCTCAAACCATTATGCTTAAGAACAAAGGTTTATTCTTCATGCACTAATCCACACATTGAAATATCATTAGGGGAGTTTAGGGAGGTTTGGATCCCCTCAAGCATACCTTGAATAGCAAAGCCTAAACTCTAATCTTCTTCTTCTCTTATCTTTCTCCCTTTTCTCTAGTTGTTGTCCATGTTTTCTAGATGAAAAGATAGGTGAGCTAGAGAGTGAGCTAGAGAGGATGCTAATGGAGAGATGATACTTACTATAGCTCAAAAGGGCTCCCTTATGTGTGCTGGCCGAGTGGAACTTAGGAGAGGGGAGAGTGTGAGTGAGAGGTAGAGATCACTGTAGCTGGAGGGAGGGCTTGGGAGCTGTTGTAGGCAGGTTATGTGGGGGGAAAAGAGGGGTTAGGGCATTAATTTATCTTAAGTTGGTAGGTGGGCTATTGGGCTGTGCGGCTGGGCCTTTGTGTTACCGTCTTCTTCTTTTTTTTTTTATTTCTTTAGAATGTTACATTGTCCGTTGTGCAACCTCTCCAATGCCTTAAGCTGTCAGAACGTCTATAAAGCTCACCTATAATTCAAGTATAAAATAGATGCTGTGGAAAGTGTCTGTCATTGAGTTTAAAAAAAGAAAATTTGAAAATACATTTTTCTATGGATAGAAGACGAGCAACATTCTTCATGGTACCAAAACATATATGCTAGTTGCGATGACAATTGGAAAAAATTGCATCACCAAGGATTCAAATAGAAGTCTGCCATCGAGGTGGAAGCTTTATTACTTGAGGTTTCATTATGAGTTGATGTAGAGCTTGTAAGGCTCCAAGGTGAAAGAATCAAAAGGGTGAAGAAAGATAGTCCCACATGGACAAAACACAGAGGTGGTCATGGACTTATAAGTATCATCCCCCTTTGCGTTTTAAATTTGTGCAGGCCTTCGACCCAAAGCGAACAATATATTGACGAAGCTAAGGGGGGTGTTACAAAAGGTATCAGAGCCAATCTCACGTGCTCACTTGAATCATATGGAAATGAACCTGACCCACAGGCCACTCAATGAGGACGTTGAGTCCCTTGGGAGAGGGGGAGGGGGGGGGGGGGGGGGTGATTGTAAGGCCCCAAGGTGAAAGGACCAAAAGGGTGAAGAAAGATAGTCCCACGTGGAAAAAATGCGAAGGTAGTCATGGGCTCATAAGTGACATCCTCCTTTACTTATCAAGATGCATTTTAAATTTGTACGAGCCTTCAGCCCAAAGAGAACAATATCTTGACGAAGCTAAGAGGGTGTTACAGACAACGTGATGAATTGTTGGACAACAGTGGGTGTGTGGAGGGAACAAAGTAACAAGGAATGTTCGATTTTTGTTTCAGGGTAGACGACGTGGAAGTTGTTGGGCGGCGGTGGAGATTGGTAGCATGTGACGACGATGATTTATGCGACCGACAGTGGCAGTGGAGAACGGTAGCGTGTGACGACGATGATGCGTGCGACCGACCGACGTGGGTGCGTGCTATCAGCGTAGGTCTACAGTAGTGGAGAACAAATACTGTAGGAAATTTTTGGTTTTTTACTTCAATAAACCGGTGATAATTTCTAAACTACTGTATATGATAGAGGGTTACCAAAGTAATCATATAATATTTTTTAAAATTACTAGATAGATAGTTATGATAACTCTATGTGGTTATGTAGATAAATCCTACAACAAAATGATTTAAATAGTCAAAATTTATATAGTTAATGAAACCCATGATTTAATTTTAATTAATTAAAAATCATAATGTGCAAGGAGTCAGCTCTCGGAAAAATATACTATGCAAGGATTCAGCTCTCTAATAAAGCAAAATAAACAAAAAAGTATATTTAAATTCTAATTTATGATAGTAGATGTTATTTTAGATTTTATTATTTATATGGTTGTAATAACTATATAAAATATATTTTTTAAAACATGAGAGAGATAATTTAATACCTATATCGTGAAAAAAGAAATAAATCTAACTAAAATATAAAATAACTCACAAATTAAAGTTCTTAGAAATTATTCTAACTATCATAACTTTTAATTTTATCATTAATTGTAGAAATAAATTGTATTAATCAAGAAGTTAATATCAAATAAATACAAAGAATTAATTGTTATCATAATCGCGACCATTATTTTTGCTCTATAAAATAGTTCCTTTTAATTTATGTGACAATTCAATTCATTTTAATTTGTTTTTGAACATTGTCATTATAGTTTATTTTTTATTTACCATATTTAATTTCAATAAGTAAATAAATATAAAAAAATAATTTTTCATCATCATATTTGTATGATTATATTATGCATGTTTGTTTTTATAATCATATTTTATGTCATATAAAATAATTCATTCTAAATTATGTGAGAAATTGATTCCTTTTATTTTGTTTTAGAATATTATTATTAATAACTTTTTTGTTTACTATAAATACTATTTTTATGTGTCTTTAAGAATATCATATTTATTTCTAACATTTCTTATATTATTTTATCTTTTCTCAAATATTATTAGTGTACAAGTGTGGAGAATTTTATAATATATTATTTTTATTAGTATTGAATTTACTCATCTTCTTATAAAATTTAAAACTATTCTATGATTGTAAATAAAAAATGACGAGTCTCTATGTAAAGTTATTTTTTCTTTCATACAAACTATTATAATATATAAAATTATTTTTGCATTCATACAAACTATTATAATATATGAGAAATGCATATATTTCTAATATGTTTCATTCATGAAATTATCACGTGGCAAATTCTTTCGTAGTATAAGCAAATGCAATATGGTTGATTTTTTTAATGATTGAATTATAATATCAAAACATAACACATTTTTTATTTTAAAATTTGATTGCTAATATTTTATGTTATTGACACTATATTTCATAGACAAAAATATTTATTAAAAAACGTGTGTATATGTATTTATATAATAACTTTTATTTATAATTTAAATAAGAATATATTTTTTTTTATTTTAGTGATGAAGAAATTAAAAGTTCAGATGATGAATGTGTTTCGCATATTATTATAGTGAGTGTAGTCATGAAGCATGATAATGGTTGGAGTCTATTTCTGCATCAATATTCTAAGATCTTATTGAATAATCTATATCTATATCTATATATTACTAAAATGAGGATAGTATGCAAGGAGAGAGTGACACTTAGCAAAAGCATAAATTGACAAGTGTCCTTGATAATTTATAATATAATTTAAACATAATATAATTCGAGTAGTAGATAACTAATGCATAACCGTTAGATATTGATTTACAAGCTAATAGGATATTACTTTGTAATTAATTTTTTAAATGGTTAATTATCATAACTAATTAGGTGGTTACAGAGTATCAATAATTATTAGAGTAGTGGGTACAATTATTCATAACTCTAAGAATTAATTTGTCATAAATTTTTCAGAATTGATTATTTAATTGGTAATTTGAATGGTTAATTGGTGGCAATTGTGATCTAGAAATTTATTATTAATTAGAAAATGATTCTATCAGAATTGGTTACAAGATATCAGTAATTTTTATAATTATATAATTTTGTTAGAGTATTAGATATGGTTAGCCATAATTGTGTGAATTAATTAATCATATTTTTTTAATTGGTGATAGTTAGTAATATGAATCGTTAATTAATCAGTAACCGAATGTCTTCTAGCAATTTATATAGAGTAGTGGATACAGTTAGCCATAACTGTGCGAATTAATTGATCATATTTTTTTAATTGGTGATAGTTAGTAATATGAATCGTTAATTAATTAGTAACCGAGTCTTCTATCAAATTATAATTAATAAAATATGAATTAATTTGTCATACCCTTTTGAAATGATGATTGGTTAATAATTTCAATTGTTAATTAGTAACTGCCCTATTTCTCAAATTATAAAATACCAAGGAAAAATCCATACATGTCCTTAGTAACTAGGGGTGTTCACCGGATCGGATCGACTTGGTGAACCCGATAAATCGAACCCACCCGTCACTAATTGGGTTGGTTCGGATCCACTATCGGGTCGAACCCAACCCGACCCGAGGTGAATTCGATCAGTTTCGGGTCGGGTTCGGGTTCACATTTTTGGACCCGGATGGACCGACCCAAACCATTAGACCCGAACCAAAATTAATTTAATTGAAACTGAACCGCTGAAATTGAAAGAGAGAGAGCCGGCCGAGTCGCTGAACTTGAAGTCTTGAACCGCCTAAACCGCTAAACGAAATGTCGAGACTCGAGCGACTCGAGCCATCGAGGTTTTGTCTGTGATTTTTGAGTTTTGTCTATGCCCTAACTCTGGGACGTGGTCGGCATCGTCGCCACTCGCCAGCCACCGGTCGTCGGCTAGCTCTTCACAGTTTGCCCGCTCGATAGCCAGATCCCGGAGGCTAGAGCTCGTGAACCCACTCGCCAGCGGCCAGCCACTCGCAGAAATGGCAAGACATCTTCCGCCAGCCAACCCTATTCGCTGCCGATCGTCGCGCCTTGCAGAGACGTGCACAATGGCTGAAGGTTGTCGCCGAGTCATCAGCCGACGGCGGCCTCTGGTGACCATCACATTCCTCCGCCATGGAAAGGACGTCCGCTGCCTCCTGGGTCGTCACAGGATTCACGGACGACATCGACAAGTTCTTCGCATTCTCGCTCTCACGAAGGGGCCTCAGCCTCGTTCTCTTGGGCCGCAGTCCGAACAAGCTCCGGGAGGGAGAGAGGTCTCCGAACTCTGAAGTGGCGAAGTCGTCCGTGCAAAGCACAGGAGCGTCCGGGTGGAGACTGAGTCTAGTCCTCCATCCTCTCGTGCTTCTAGTCCTCTCATAGCTCTCGCTCCTCATCCTCATCGTCTCAATCTCCTCCTTCAGCGGCACCGATCAACAACCAGATCCCGGAGCTCGTAAAGCAGTCATTCCAGACTTCCAGTGTTAGACAGCAGTATAGGCAGCACTGGCATCTCTCTTAGTCTCAAGTCCCAACCGGGCAACCACATTCTTACTGGTAAAAAAAAACTCCATCTCCATCTCATCTCAATCATGGAGTCATGTTCTTAGGATTGAATCGATTGATGTCGAAGTCCCATGGCTGTGAAGTGTGAACAATGAATCAAATGTTGTCAATAGTCCCATGACTGTGAACAATCAACAGTGAATCAAATGTTGTCAATAATCCTGTCACTCTTAACATTGCTGACTTGTTGTGAAGTTTGAACATAATGTCTGTGTCACTTTTTGAGACAAGGGACTTTCAGCAAGCATTACTTTTTTTCTAACATGAAAAATTGAACATAAAACATATGAAAAAATCTGAATTATGTACTCGAGTTGCCCTTCACCAGTAAACTACATCTATATGTCAATTTGTCAAGAAACTAGTAATTGAAGAGGGCATGCTAATTGAAAAATGGATGAATGTTATTACTTATTATGTGCTATGTGCCTATGTGTATGAAAAATGAATGTTATTACTTATTAACTTATTAGGATAACTTGTTCATAGTTTTCTAATTTCTTTTCCTTTTTTTCTAGGATCATAACAATGACGACCCAAAATACAAGTGGAACTCAAATTGAAAGTTCACCTACCCGACAACTTTACATGGAGCTTCTTCTCATGATTTACAAGTACATGGTCAGCAATCACTTGAAGCTCAACCACCACCAGAGGAAGTTACTTCAAAAATATCAAGAGGTACTTAAAAGGAAACCAGCTAGACCTCATTCTAATGCTTGGGCGCATTTTAAAAGAGAAAAAGATAGAGCTATATGTAATTATTGTCATAAGTCTTATGCTTGCAATACTTCTAATCATGGAACATTAAATCTATTAAAGCATATCAAGCTTTGTGAAAAAAATCCAGAGAGGGGCCTTGATAAGAAACAAAAAAAATCATTGCTATTGGCAAGCAAAGCGAAGATGATCCTAACACTTGTATTAGTATGAAATTAGTTGATTTTAGTCAAGAAAGGTGTAGAGTAGCACTTGCCAAGATGCTTGTTGTCGATGAGCTTGCATTCAAGTTTGTTGAAAATCAAGGTTTTAGAGAGTTCATGGCTGAATGTCAACCAAGATTTCAACTTCCTTCTCGTATCACTGCCGCTAGGAATATTATGCAATTGTTTATGCTTGAGAAACAAAAATTGAAAAATATATTTTTTAAGAACCGTCAAATGATTTCTTTAACAACGGATACTTGGACTTTAATTTAGAATATGAATTATATGTGTATTACTGGCCATTACATAGATGACATGTGGGAATTGCATAAGAAAATACTGAGTTTTGATTTGATTGCTGATCACAAAGGTGATACCATTGGAAACATTTGGAAACATGCATGAATGATTGGGGAATCTTGAAAATAGGTTGTGTTACAGTGGATAATGCAAATTCAAATAAGCTAGCTATTGCTTATTTGGTTGATAGCATGAGCAATTGGGGCGGTTCTACATTTCTAGATGGAGGGATGAAGGGATGAATATAATTGATGCATCTATTAAAAGAGTTAGAATTGTATGCAAGCATGTTAAATCCTCTCCTAGTAGATTTGCAACTTTTAATAGATGCATTGAAATGGCGAATATAAATTGCAAAAAGAAGGTGCTCATGGACGTACCTACTAGGTGGAACTCTACTTATTTAATGCTAGAAGTTGCTGAAAAGTTTGAAAAGGAATTTAAAAGATTTGAGCACGACGGATCTTACATATTATATTTTAAGGATGTCAAAGAAACAATTCCCACAAGTGAAAATTGGATTCATGTTCGAGTGTTTGTGCACTTTTTGAAGGTCTTTTATGATGCCACTCTCTCATTTTCAGGGTCATTGCATATTACATTAAATTATTTCTTTCATAGTTTCATTGACATTCAAAAGCAATTGAAAAGATGGGGACAAATTGATGATGTGGTGCTACAAGCAATGACAATGGCAATGCAAGCAAAGTTCGATGAATATTGAGATGATGATAAAATGCTCAATTATTTATTATTTATTACAATTTTCCTTGATCCACGTTACAAATTGAAATACATTGAGTTTTGTTTCACTCGAATGTATAATGGAGGTAGAAGTAAGGAAATGCTGAAAAAATTAAAAACTTATATCCACATATTGTTTGAGCAATACAAACATTCAATGCCTCTAGATATGAATGATTCTAGTTGCTTAACCTCCATGACAGATTCAACATCTAATACTCATAAGAACGATGTTGCTTGGGAGGATGAATTTAGATTGAAAGTTAGAAGAAAACAAGGTGAAGTAAAGAAGAGTGAATTAGATAGGTACATCGAGGATGATGTGGAGGAAAATATCGATGGATTCGATATCCTAAAGTGGTTGAAAGCAAAATCTTCAAAGTATTATGTTCTTTCTCGTATAGCTAGAGATATATTAGCTATTCCCGTGTCTTCTGTGTCATCTAAGAGTGCGTTTATGAGGTCGAGTTCTTGATCCATTTCGCAGTACCTTGCTTCCTACCATCATTGAGGCTTTGATTTGCACTCAGAATTGGTTAAGAACTCCTGCAAAGTTAACTGATCTTCGGGTAGAACTGGATGACCTAGAGAAGATTGAAGAAGGCAACAAAATACTTGAGACTTGTTTTTAGTGTTTTTTATACTTTCATTTAATTTTTACTGTACTTTTACTTATGCCATTTTAAATGTAGGATTGCTTGGACTTGGAGAGGATCGTGCATAATCTAGTTAACTTCATTTTGGAAGAGTTAGATATGGATTTTGAATATCAAGGTAAAAGTTATATCATTCATTACTTCATTGTTTCTTATTCATTAATTATTAATATTTCTTATATCTTTTGTAGGCTATATTGAATTTGGTTCATGGTTGCTTAGTGTCTACTACTTTACAACAGAGTTGAGACTTGAGTCTTGATGCCAAATCTATTGTATTTTGATTTTTGAAACTTTTAATGAATAGCTTCATTATATTTTGCATCTTGGAATGATTTGTTTTATGGAATTTGAAGATGTATTTCAGTATTTGGAATCCTTTATCGTCGAGATGTATTTGGAAATTGGAATCCTTTATTGTCGACTTTTAGTTGTATATTGTTCACTTCAATTGTTGACACTTGGCAATTCTGATCTCATCATCATCTTATTCATTTAGACTGGAAAGTCCATGTTATATAGTTGCAGGTTATTCATTTCTAAACTTTGATGTCATTTTTCATGGGAATGGTACTGGATTGCTTTTGGCAAATTTCCAATGCATCATTTTGCTTGAAGATGTTTTCAAGAACATGCTGATGAAAAAGTGGAAAAGAAACATGCTGAACAGGTAAGACTATCCTCTAAACTATGTAAGACTACTCATGTTATATAGTTGCATGTTATTCATTTCTAGACTGAGTTTTTTGGCTTATCATAGTCCCATTTTTGGTCTTCAAAGATTATCCTCTAAACTATGTAAGACTACTCATCCGAGAATTGTTTGTTCCACTTTTAGTCCCATTTTTAGTGCAGTCTGCCATTGATTAAAGGAAATAGGTAGAAGAAAGCAGTTGTTTATACTTTAATGCCATTGATTACCTTTATCATTGTAGATCCAGATAGATATGCATTTAGTTAATGCAATTTTCTCCTTGGCGAGACTGCATTAAACAACATGGTAAGTGTTTATTTTTGGTGCAGTCTAATGTTAAGATTGCATTCAAGAGAAGAAGTTTATGTCACTCATTGACCATTCTCTTGCATGATGTGGCAGAATTTTCCCTGGTTCCCTAGTTCCAGCATTTCATGAGGCCAGCTGTTGTTTGCCTTTCTTTGTGGTATATGGATGGATAGTTATGTCAGGTCCTGGTTTTGTTCCTGTGGCTGGTGGCTTCTGCTTGGTCCAAACCAAAGGATGTACTTGTCTCTGCAACTTTATTTCTATCTCCTCTTATAATTCCTTCTTTCTTGTCATGTTTCCTCATGGTGAATCTTAAACCCCCCAATATCCTGAACAGGATGGCCTAAAGTAGTTTAGTTCAGTTATTAATCAAGCAGAAGAGGAGTGAGTTAAGTTACTGGAGATAGTTTCTTAGGAATCATGTCATACCATTATTAAAATTTCTGTTTTGTGCCTTTTTCTCGCCTAAGGTTTGCTTGAGTGAATTTGTTTATTATTTGTGCAGTGCGCTTGGTACATGGTTTTTCTCGGTAGCTGGTGCATTAATCGCAATCCCTGTAGGGATAAAGAAGAAATCGTTGGCACTTGGCACCACTAGTCTTCTTTGGTACCACTGGTACAATGCTTGATAAGTTGATATTATCATGGGCATCAATCAATGTGAAAGAGAACATGCATATTGCAGATAGTTCATAGATTCATCCGATCTCATGTTTGCTCTCAAGAATGATTGAAATGAATGGTCATATGCTTATGATTGAAATTAAAATTGAATTATTTGATTCAATTAGGCATCTTTTCTAGTTGAGCGTAAAATGATTCAATGATTTAGTGCAAATCTGTAATATATTGTTTCTATGTATTAGGATGTTAAATGTTATTGAGCTTATTAGCTTATTAGCTCATTGAAAAAAAACTGGGTAACCCGCGGAACCCGACCCGACCCATTTAGTGTCAGGTCGGTTCGGGTTTGATGATCCGAAATCATATAACCCGACCCGATCAAAATTGATCGGGTCGGATCGGATCTGGGCCGAGTCGGGTCAAACCCGACCTGTGAACACCCCTATTGGTAACCTCTCTTTTCGAGATTCAATCTTTTGATATCATTACTACTTATTATCATATTGTTATTACTATTATTATTTAAATCACGTCATCTTCCAGCATTTCTTTCATGTTCTCTCATTTTCTTTATTTTCTTTGTGTTTTACTGTTCCTTTAGTGCAGAAAATCTGCAATAGAGAGACATCAAGCAGGATTTCATGGATCAAATGTAAATTATTTAACCTTCTATGGTATTTTTTATTTATTTGTTGTTAATTTTTTATGTGATAGAAGCATCCTTTAGTGTCTTAAGATTCAAATAAGGTGATTTTATTATTTTTTTATTGCTATAACTTTAGGTTCATATAAACACATTATAATTTCGAAGATGAAAGTGAATGTTAATTTGCGATGTTAAGTAATCTATGATAAAGTGAAATTTTAAGAAACATGTGTGGATATTATACAAAAGTTCATGTCTCCATTGAAATGATATTAAAAAGATGAAAAGTGCACTTTTATCCTTATTATGACCTATTTTATTTGGTTCTAATTTTTAAAGTTATCTTTGTCTTAAATTTTTTTTATAGTCATATTATATTTGTGATCCACTTTTTTATGACCATATTTCCTTTGGAAAGTAAAATTAAGCACGTTGTCATGGAGTCCCAAGACTCCCTTTATTTTTTTTAAAACTCATTTTAATTGTCTTTCAGCATGATCATTATTGTTGTAATTAGTGTTCGAAAAATATTTGCTTTTAATTTCTTTGAGATTTTAGTATAAATATTTTGGGAATTGCTTCTCTAGAATTTATTATTTTCTTATTTTGAATTATTTATTTTTAAGCTATCGAATTTATAAAAAATTCATAAGAAACTTTTGGTGATTTTAATTTTCAGTAAGTTTAAATAATGTTGAATGGTTATACAATTAAAATGGCAATCTTGCTCAAGTCAATAAGTGGCAACCAAATTGTTATTCTAATAAATGCAGTACTGCACCCATATATACTTCATCATGCTTGATTATGTTCTTTGTTATTTTCTCTTTCTTCTACGCCAAAAAAATGATAGTAGGCATATCAATTTGTTTTCTTAATTCCTAGAAAATCAGAAACACACTTTATCATCGTACTTTGCGTAGACATATATACAACATGCTTAATTGCTATGCTTAACAATATATAGTTTTAATCTTTAGTTTTATATAAAATGTTGAAATTGTTTCTTTGTTCTAATCATTTATCCAAATAAGATCATTATTTTTTAAATGACTATCTTTTTGTCATGATCTAGGTAAACCAATCAGAGATGGCTTACTATATACAACGACCATTTTTAGAGTGTGTGATACCATTAATATACCATGGCTCCATGGCTCGGTCTTTGCCTAAAATTACTCAATGCATATATCTTACAAGATGATTTGAGATTATTATTTATAAATATATAATTTTACAATGTATCATTAACATGATGTTTAAAAATTATATAAAAAATTATTGACATATTATGTTTTAGAAATATGATTTCATGTTATCAATAAGGCACTATCTAATATATATTTAGGGAAAATTAGTTTTATTCCATATAATAATAATATAAACAATAATAATATAAATGTGTTCATAATATAAATACTAATATGTCACTTTGTTTGCAAAATTATTGCCAAATATATATTATTATTCTATCAAATTTGATATCCTATAAAGATAAAAAATACTCTTATTTTTTATTTGCTTGAAAATTTAGTTATTTATGAAATAAAGGAGAAATAGACATAAAATTAGGAAATTACTATTTATTTTAGTTAATTTATTAAATATTAATAATTATATTGACATGGCATAATTATTTTATGGTTGTCTTTGCTATGCCCTAGATGAGTGGTTTCACATAACAAATAGAGATTGAAATATCATTATGTTGTTTAGGAAATTAAAATTTAAAATAGTAGGTAACATTGAAGTCAGATGTTAGAATGTTGATGAAGCTTGCTTCTTAACAATAGGTGGACATTTTCATTCAAAACAATTGACTTTTTATTGCCGACCAACACTTATTACCCATTTGTGTATTTTTTTACGCATCCAACATAATTAGGTTACTTCTATGTGTTATACATATAACAAATGTAAATATAAGTTTAGTAAATTATTATTTTATATCCATTTTATACTTATCATCTCATTAAGTCATTAACTTTATCATAGTTATCAAAATCACGATATTGACCGTAATATTTTAATAAAAAATCAAAGAAGTTAGTAATTTAGTTAAAAAAATACAAAGTTAAAATTAAGTATATATCTTTATTAATACTATAACTTTCTTTCACACCAGCGCACATCGTGCGGGACTTACACTAGTTATTATCTATACATGCCAAGTTGCATATTTTGTATTATAAAAAATATAATTGCATGCATACTTGAAAATTCAAGTAATATGAACAATTTAGAAAATATAATTTATGTATAATGTAGAACTATCTATGGTATATTAAACACAAAATAATATATAATTATTGATAAAATAATGACAATTCAACATTTGCATAAATTTATTGGAGTATTCATCACGTATTTAAAGTTTAACATATTTCTAGATAATTAGAATAGCGATCGAAACAAATATAATATATGATTAAATTTATCATGAAATTCATGTAAATATGAAATAGACTAACAAATCAATATCTCAAATTTAAATGAAAATACTATTTTCTAAAAAGAGTGGAAAATAAAGAACACACAACGAAAATTAAATAGACTAATAAATTATTTTTCTATTATAAGTTACCATATTTTTAAGTAATATTAAAATATATCTAATAATATTATTGTTTTATAAATATGCAATTCGTCTAATTTTACATCCTCCGCGCACTGCGCGGATCATCACACTAGTCTATATCTATACTATATTAAAAGAAGAGTAGTCTGAATGGAGAGATTGACATTTGGCAAATGAATTGTGTGCTGTGTCCTCTAACCATCTTTATAACTAATTAAGTCATTTATTTATAAGTTGATTAGATAGTTAATTAGTAACTAAAAAATTATTAAATGATGAATTTTGAGAAATGTTCATAATATATTATCAATTATGTAATACAATATAATTTTACATGATATTAATGAAGATTATATCATAATTTTAATTTCGCAACAATACATTAGTGCATGATATCTCAAAAAATTATAATCAATTCCATTTATATTTTATAAGTTCTATTTTATTTAAGGACAATAATAATCATTAGATATAAAAAATTATAAATATCTATTTTCTATTGTCTCATGCGAACTGGCATGTTCTCAAAATTTTAAAAGAAAAAGTTTAAGATAGTTAGTTACTTATCTGTTAATAAAGAAATGTTTAAAATTTATAGAGAACATTTAATCAATGAATGTATTTAATGTGTAAAAGATATTGTTAAAACTAAAAATTTGTACTAAATCAAAATACTTAAATCTAAACAATTATATTTAAATTGCAAAAAATCCATTGAAATAAAAAAAGACAAGAAAATAAATATCTTAATTATTAACATTCTTCTAATTATAGTAGCATGAGAATGAAAATCTATCAATTATTTTATAATCATTTTGAATGTAAATTTAATTCTTAATAGAAAATTTGAAAACCGATAGTTATAACCGACCACTTAGTGAAAAGATAAACTCTCATTAGAAACCGTATCCGATTCTCACATTATAAATATTGAGCAAACTAAGTTGAAGTCCTACACATTTGGCTATTTTTCTTGCAAAGCAATGTGTTATTGAGGTTAGTTCTTCTTCTCTTGAACTATGCATATTAATGCATTATTGAAAATAAATAATAATCAAAGTAATATCACAACAATAATTGGGGATTGGCAATGTTAAATTTTGTCATAATTATATATAATAATTAATTAGCATGATGTCAACGATTTTTACTAAAATTATGGAATCTGTAACATCAATTTGAATTATGTATAATTTGTCTTCATGTATTCATAAATGTTACTCAGTGTTTTTTATTAATAAATTTTATTTTATTTCTATATTGTTTCATATATATATTTGTGTCTCCATTTTTATATCGTGCACTTACAAATAAAAATAAATAAATTGTGAGATTGTACTATATTTTTTCTCTAGACATGACAATTCTCAGTTCTACTTTTTAACTATTGAATAGTAAGATTTCTATATACAATTGCTTATTTAAGAAATAGACATAATTGCCTCTTAAACTTATAAGTTATTTTATTACGTGCAAGTACTTTGTAGAACAAATTATATCATATTTAATGTGTATAGAATCTATTTTCAATATATATTATTATTATTATTTCCAATTTAAATCTATTTTTAGCTCTCATTTTTATGGATAGTCCACATGACATTACTATGTTTTAAAAATATAAAATTATTTTACTTTTAAAATGCTAACTGAATTGATTTTCAAAATAATAAGTTGGTTAAAATATGTAGTCATTTTTTATTTAAATAATTAATTGTTAAAGGGTTATTCTGATATCTTTGATTAAATTAGAATAGTGCATACATTTTCCACACAGACCTCTCATTATTTTGAGTTAAACTTAATTACAAGCATAAGATTAATAATTATAATAAATTATAATAATGATACATTGGAAAAAAATAATTTAAAACTTCAGACGAATAATTAAGTAGTTATAATTTTATAAAATATTATTTAAGCATTGTTAAAAAAATTTCACAATGACATAACTAGATGAATCTGGACTTAGAAGATAGTAAACGAATTTTTTATAACATATTAATATAAAAATTATATCTAACTTGATAAAAAAAATCTAAATATTAACAGTATGTGTTTTATATATTGAAATTTTATTATGTTAAATGTATAATCTAAAATATAATGTATAACGTGAATGTATAAATGTGTTTGGCCTTTGTAGTTAAAACATAAACTTTTTTGCATGAATATATACATGTAGGATAGTGCTTTACCAGTAGCAGTCTCCCAAATGAGTGTCAAGTTTCTAATGTCGAAAGAAGATTGACTTGAGACAAATTCATAAATTAATTATAGCACCTTTCGAATTTGGCTAGACTATTCTTATTTCCATGTGGCAATTGCCATTGCGATCATAGACACTAATTGTGGGGTATAATATTTTTATAAACTTAAATAAAAATATAAACATTAAGTAAATATACAATTATTACTGTGTATGATCTTTTTTTATTTTTCGCACGGGGTGTGTAATATGTTAGTTTAAAAAAAGATGGTTAAATATTTTTATTTATGAATAAAATCTCATTACTAACAAGGTTAATTTTAAAATAGGAAGATAAAAGAAATTATCGAAAAGGAGAAAGACAAGAATGAACCACGTTTACTTAACTTTTTCAAACAAGCATTATTTAATTTTCAATTTTCTAAAGTGAAGCCTTCTTTATTGTATGTATTAGTGTGTAAGGAAAATTTTCATGTGTTTCTTAATCGAGGGTATCGCACGAACAATGGATTAATCAATAAAAAAAATAATATCGCAGCCTTATATAGACTAATTAAATAAAAATAATAATATATATGTTTTATTATAAGTGATTCAAACAAATAATAGTCTTATGTCATTATTTCTTAAAATTAGTTTATTTTTTGTCTTGTTTTAAAGAAAAATGTATATGTAATACTAATTTATCTCATTACATTAATAAAATAATTATATATTAATTTAGTTTATCAGTGAAATAGTGAATTTGATCAATATTATATTTTTGAATAAGAGGGAAAGGTTAATAGATTAATGCTAAAATTATAATTATAAAACAATCATATTACAATTATAATTTCATTAATGTGTGTAAGGAAAGGTTGAAGTCTAAGTAAGAATATCCACTTAAGTCACTCATTCCATTCAAATAAATAAGGAATTTTAAATAATCTTATATAGTATAAATAATAATATATAAAATAATTTTATTTCATAATTAATATATGTCACTATAATTAAAATCACAAATAAGAATTTAGATTAAAAAGAATGCAATATGCAATGAGAAAAGGTCACATGTTATATTCATGTATCCCAGCAACGTGTTATTACATTTAATTTTAATAAAAAGTAAGTATCACATAAAACATTACTTTACATCATATCTTAATTAGGTAACATAAAATATAATATCTGTCTTCATAAAGTTATTTAATTTAATTTAAACATGAAAGTAGACACATGAAACTAAAACAATAAAAAAATATTTCAGAGATGTAAAAAAAATTAATTAGATATATAAATTTTAAAACTGAAATTCTATTATTTGTAATATAAGTGACATAATTTATAGTAGTCAAATACTCTTTTAAAAATTAAATATATATTATTTAGATAAATATATAAAAGAAGGGTGTATAGGAGAATAACTTAATCATTATTTTTTATGAAATTCCTAATGATGTACACTATTGTGGATTAATCAATGTAAAAAAACTAATATTTGTAGTCTTATATATAATAATTAAATCAGATAAGAAAATTATGCTTTATTTATATCCAAAGAATAATATAAACATAAGTTTAATTCAATTGTTTAGATTATCATAGAAATATTAATAGATTAATGTCTAAATGATACAAAACTATTTGTATTATGTATAAGTTTAAAATATAATTCATTTCTATTATTATAAAACAAATATTCTTTATTATTTTTTAATATTATTATTTCAAAATCTAAAAGATCTAAACATAGTCTATAATTTTTCATAACAAAATAAAAAAAATATTTTTGTTCACTTACTTTTCTATATCTAAAGTGCATTGTACAAGGCATATATATGAAATTTAGTTTTATTCTTTTGTGTATCAATTAAAGTCCTATAGATTTATTTGTTCCAAATTTGAAAGTTATTGTTACTATATATTTTTCTTAAACACATAAATGTCCATACTAAAATTAAGTTAATAAACATTAATAATGTATTTTATCTATTTTAAAATTAAAATTATGCACTTGATTATCTCTTTGTGTTAAAATTGTTCATGTTACCTATTTGAATCAGTATGGATCCTATAAATATTCTAAGAGAAAGTTTGACTAAAAAAAGATACGGGAGAAAACATAGTATCATTTTATAATATATATAGTTATGTTTTGGATATAAAGTGACTTAATGAATTCTTCTTATTTTATATTTAATTATTTTTATTGTACCTTCAAGAAATGTGTAATTAAGTTCTTCTTATTGAACAAAATAGTCATAAACGATCATGAAAAGAGATAATTAAGTTCTAATTGATATATATATATATATATAAGAAATGTGTAATGATTTTCTGTACTTATAAAAATGATAAAAAATGAGAAATTTTTTACATCATCCGTGCATCGCGCGGGCCATCATACTAGTATTATTAAACGCAATGAAGTTTGTAAGGAGAGCTTGACATTTGACAAAAGTAGAAAGTGACAAGTGTCCTTAAGAATTATAATTAATTAGAATATTATTTATACATGCATATTATTAATTGATGAAAAATTTATTTGTCAATCATTTTTTAAATCAATTATAGGTAACTAATTAGGATATTAGGATATATATTATTTATGAAAGTACATTCCACAATTATTTATGAAATTATTTATAAAATAATATAATTATATTTCTGAAATCAATTATATAATATTATATTTTCTTGATAAAAATAGAAATTATCTTAAACTATGTAATTATATCATTTGGCACATGTAGATATTATCATATTATGAAGTTAGTTAGCTCCATAATAATTTTGAATATAATATCTATACTATATTAGAAGCAAAGAAGTTTGGAAGGAGGAAGTGACATTTGGCAAATGCTTGAGCCTCCACGTGTCCCGTGCATATAATTGATTCAAATTTTAATATATTATCATTTTGAATGAATAGTTAGTTAGTTAGTTCGTATGATTGTGTTTCTATTAATTATATAACTAATATTTGGAACACTTAGATAATGGGTAGTTATTTGATTTGAATATACTCATTAGGTAACCGAAAGAGAAAATAGATAATCATAAAAAAATTTAACAAAATTTTGATTCATGACTCACTTGACATCTTATGATAGTTATCATTATAAAATAAGATGAATGATTTAAATAATTAACCAACTAAAACATTGTAGTACCTGAATGAAAATAAATATGCATCAATTAGGTAATTGATTGACTAAAATAACTTACCCAAAAAAACGTCAAAAATGTTAATATTATATTAAATTCAGTTAATAGTCTAAAATATTTATATGTGATTTTTTTATATGCGAGAGTGTGAGACCGTTATATCAATGGAAAAATATGAAAGCTATTTCATCTTCTGTTACCAAAATTATAAATAAATTAGGGAACACCCTCGCGCTTCGTGCAAATGTAATTAATTTATAAATATTTTATTATAAATTAATTTATAAACCTTTTAATTTTAAAAATATTAGATTGTTTTAAAATATGTTATGTTGATCGTTTTATAATAAAATCATTTTTATGTTTTTATGCGTCGCAACATCGACTGCACCTCCTCCCACCTCTATCGAAGCATCGATTGTAACGCCCCTAAATCAACCAATGCCACGTGACGAAGATCAATCTGAAGGTTTTGCTACGAACACTACAACTTTGACCATTACTTGATCAAGACTCAGTAAAAAATAATGACATGTCAGTAATGGAAATAACATAAGAATTACATCAAGATTCATGAATGCGGAAAGAAAAGAAAACAATAGCTAGGCCCTTTAGTTCATGTGCTATATCATTGCCTGAGCTCTGTCGCAGCACCCGATCTCAATACCATTACTGATCTGGCCATGTGAAAATCAAACACAGAGGAGAAGATCCTTCCGTAAACTTTACATCCTAGTAGGGAATCAATATAAATGTTCAATGCATAACTATTAAATAGGATGAGTCAGAATCAATAAATACTTTATCTTGATCAGATAGTGAGCATAGAATCATTTGAGCAATAAAGATCAATGGATAAAGAAGAGCAGTAATATTATGATAACCCATAGTAAACTTAGAATCATAAGTGAACTCATTTATTATACTGAAATCATAACAATGCTTGACTTGCCATTATACTTGTATCATTGGTACAATCTTCTTTACTTTGAACTTTGCTTATAACTTAGATGGCTTTAGGTGCCTTTAACTTTTGGGGTTTACGCCGAGCAAACAATACAACCTTGTGCGGGTCAATGGGTGATCAAGCCATGAGACTCTTATCTTTAGGCACTTGGCATGGGCTGGCCACCCATCATTTAGCTTTCATTTTACTTATTAATCACTTCGTCATCTTGTCATTGTTTCATATTATGGAGGTGATTTGATCAATAGAAAGGTAAATCAGTAAAAGAATCTTTATCATAGAGTGGGAGTGAATCTCAATAAAATTGTCTTTAAATCCAGACATATAAATAATTAAATCAGAAGGGAAAACAAGTAATAATTAATATAAAAATCTAGATTTAATAGTAAAGAATTTATGGGTCAAACTCGAGGGTCCGTCGACCGATTTTCATAGGTCGATCGATTGATCTGTGCATTTCATGGGCGAGTGGGTCGGTCGACCAATTATCATCGGTCGGTCTGGCGATCTATGTATTTTGTGGCAGGTGGTCGGTTGACAAATTTATATAGGTTGGTCGGCCGGTCTGTACACTTTATCCTAAACACTTTATTGTATCCTAAACACTTTATTGTAACCTAAACACTTTATTGTATCCTAACAGTCATCAAGCAAGGTAATTGCAAGCAGAAATTAATTTCTAGACTAATCAATAAGCAATCATGCAATCAGGGACAAGGAAAAGAATAAATCAATTCAACTTTTGTTCTTTTGATCATTATTGATTCATTAACATATTCAGCTGGAGCAGAGTTCTAATCAGGTCCTATATAAAGTTATACAGGGTGATCTCGATTCACCCACCTGATTTTTCGTGGTTGATCCTGCCCTGCTGGTTAGTCTGAATCAGCGATTGTGTCCCCTCTGTTCTGGCACGAAACCACCTCCACTTAGTTGTTCGCCACCTGCAGAGGCAGTCCGATCGAACATGAGGCGTAAGGGGATAATATGGGGGTCCAGAAATGCGCAAGGAGAGAGGGCGAGACATGATCCGATAATCCTTACAATTTGTGCTACAACGACGTTCATTTTCTTCACCCAATATGTGCGTGAGGTAGGATGTGAAACGAGGATGGACAGTGACAGGGGACTCATGGCTTTTCTAATGTGGGAGGTGAGAGAAAGGCCTTTATTGTTGATTCCTCTATTAACTTATTTAGATCCATATTTTTCTCTCTTTATTTGACTTAATCCACATTTAATTGCCTGTCCACTACTGCACATTATAGAAGTTTCAATTTTTTTCCTTCGAGCTGGCCTCTTGTTGTTTTTCCTTTTAATCTATTCTTTTTTTTTGGTGTTACATCGATAATTATCTCACCTCCTACACTCCATGAGGACTCTCAAGACCACCCACTAGCATTGCAATGCTGACTCCTCCTTTGCAAGCTTTGTGTCTGAGCCAGCACCAAACGCAAGGATGCCAGCCTTGAGGGTGAAGGGCTCGATGGCAGGCGGCGTTGGCAGCGAAGGTCTCCAACTCTATTGAAAAGAATGTGCATAAGGTGACCGATGACCACAATGACCTTTATAAAGTTGTTCACCATCGAACAACAGAGTGTGAGTTGTCTTTGTTCCTCCATTGACAATGGCTGCTCAACATCATAGCATCAGATGCCCTTAATGTCACCTTCCAAAGAGATCATCCTTCGTCGAGTTCGCCGAACATCCTTCTCAATGAACCTCTAGCGGATGGCTTGTTCATCACCGTAGTGGTGAGCATCATTGACGTCATGTTTCGGGGAGATCATCCTCCATCCAAGTCACTGAAAGGGCAGCACGGAGGTGCTTGTGGCAGCAACGGCAGCTGTAGGCAGGATGGGATCTGAAGCCAGGTCAATGATTTCGCTTCGGTGGTCCCACTGGTGGTGCCAGTGGTAGTGGCTTTCCTTGTCTTTGGAAAAGGATGCGAACAGGGTGATCCATGGCCGTGGGAACCTTTGTCATCACCAACTATGCTCACCAATGATAATGGTGAGGTTGCCAGACATCCTTCACGCGTCCTCATCGTTCACACTATAGTACGACGATGAAGAAGAGGAAAAAATAAATAAAAGGCAGAATGTGAAGCATTAACCTAGTCGTGCATGTAATGTTGATATGGAAGTCGATGCATGCAAGTTGACGTCTATGTGCCTTCTCGTGAAATGATTTATGCAAAAAGTCAAAGAGAAACATTTAAATAATTCAAAAAATAATGAAATTTTTTTTTGATATCATACTTTAAATAATAATTATATCATATGTGATCTTTTAAATTAATAAATAATTATGCCTTTTCATATTAATCAAAAGTAATAATGAGTTAAGCATATATAAGATATGCGACATTTAAAATTTAAAAAAAAATTATGATTTTTCATCATTACTAAAAGTAATTGATAGAGTTAAGGCATCATAATTAATAGCCCTAAGTTATCTAATGTATGAAGTTGGCACAACTGGATAGCAAGACTATGTCCGGGGGTCGCTGGATGTCAGTAGCCTCCGATTCGATTTTCACCACGTTAGCCAAGGTTTTCTAACCGCTCATGTAACACCTCCAAATCGACCCCCGCCAAATGGCGAAGACCAACCTGGAGACGCTACGGACGCTATGACTTTGACCATCTTGTTGACTAAGTCTCAGCCAAGAACTGAGACACGTATCAGTGTATGGACAGCTATCTCTCGAGCACAGATTTAGGTTTGGCCTCAATTACCTTGTGCCACCTCCAAAAATAACCTCTCAGTGGAAGAAATAATAAAATAAAGAAAAATAACATAAGTTACGGAAGTCTAGAAAAGTGGCTACATCATCTCGAAATGAATATTATAAGGTTTACATCAGAAGTTCCTAAATGCGAAAGAATTAAACAACTTATTAGGCCCTGTGATTTATGTGTTTTCTTGTCGCCAGAGCTTCGTCGCAGCACACTAACTCTACACCATCACTGACCTGGCCCTGTGAAAATCAAACACAGGGGAGGAGGTCCTTTCGTAAGCTTTACAGCCTAGTGGGGAACCACATGAGTATACAATGCATAATTTAAATAGAGAAATCAGAAAGATGACATAACTTATCTTGGCCAGGGATTTAGCATGCAATCATTAGAATAATAAGAATCAATAAATCTTGATAAGTAGTAAGATCAAAAGGAGACATAATAAACTTGGAATCAAAATTAGGCTTATTAATCCTGGCATAAATCATAAAGATATTTGACTTGACATTCATGCTTACTTTACTTGTACATACTTGAAACATACTTTCTTTACTTATTCATATGTGAAACATACTTGCTTTACTTATCCATGCTTCTTCATCTCAAATCATTCTTAAAAATCAGGTGACTTTAGGTGATTTTAGATTCTTGGGGTATGCCGAGCAAATGATACAGCCTTATGCGGGTCAATGGATGATCAAACCATGACCAAGGGAGCGACCCTTATCTTGAGACACTTGGTTTGGACTGGCAACCCATTATTCATCTTCTATCTGAACTTATTAATAGCTTTGAAATCTTGTTATTCGTTGTTCAATCATGACATGGGAATGGAAAGGATCAGTGGTAGAGTGAATCATCTTATGAATTCATATCTTGGATCAAGGATGGATCATGAACAGATCATATAGCACTAATTCAGTCATTATTATAATAAATCAAATAAGAATAGGCAAGATTCAAATTAGGATCAAGAATTATTGATAAACATGATAAAAGGGATCATCGAAAATCGGTCGACTAGTTCTGGGGAACGGTCGATCGTTGGACTTTGGGTCGATGACCGATCTACGCAGATCAATCGACCGATGGGTTCAACAATTTGACTCTAAGATGGACGGATCGGTCGATCCATTCTATTGAACGGTCGACTGGTCGACTGATGAGGCTCTTGGATCGGTCGACTGGTCAAGTCATAATTGAGGAAAATCGATCGATCGATGTATAAGGAAATCAATCGTGAAATCGATAAATCGATCGACCGATTGATTGGTAAAGCAAGAGGGCCGGTCGACCGGTCGGCATTCTGATGGGTTTCCTACACGATAATTCTCTTAAAACCCTAACATAATTACATCCTAAACTAATTCTTGCATCCTAGAAATCAATCAAATAGTAACAGAACGACAATAATCAAAACACATATGCAATTAATTCAAACAATCAAAGAAATCAAGAATCAACCAATCAAAACAAGAACTTTGGGAACTTCTTATCTTCTTTTTTTTTTACAAAATCGATTAGGGCAGGATTTAAATCTATTCAGGGATCATGCAAGGTGATTTCAGTTCACCCACCTCTATTCGTAGATTCCTTTATTTGATTCGCCTGAGTCAAATGTGAGTGCATTCTCCCTACTGCCCTTGCGTTTGCCCTCTCTCTGGAACCTGCTCTCTTGATTGGAGGAGAAGGAGATCATCATGACTGCTGCACATGAGAGATGAAAGAGAAAGAGAGAGAGGATGGGGTGATTTTGTGTTGGGAAAAAGGAAAAATGTCGTGCGGCTGTGGGAGGAGTTAGGGGATTTATGAGTAGGTTACATTATATCCTCCTTAAAATAAAATTCATCCTCGAATTTTGTATGAGGTGGAGGACTTATTAAAAAGATGTGGGAACTCTTGGCGCATTTCCAACTCGAGCTTCCATGTTACCTCTTCATCACGGTGGAATGCAAGACTATTTGGATCATGGGTACATGCTTATTCTTTTGACGTTGTACCTTGCATTTCATAATATGAATCGAACACTTAGCAAAGGTAAGGTCTACGGCTAGATTAGGTCCCTTAATCCGAATAATCTTGGCATCCTAGTGGAGATACTTCTTGAGATTGGAAACATTGATGGCATCTTGCTGAATAGTGAATCTCATGACCCCTTTTCATAAGGGATACTTCCAGCAGAACTTGATCGCTAGCCTAAAAGTCATTATCTCATCTACCCTTATCTACATAACTTTTCTATCAATCTTGTGCAATATGCAACATCTTCTTGATCCTTTCAACGTTCCTTGAGTGCTTCACTAGTTCTTTCACTTTCTCTATACTCGTGACCTTTTCTTCATCCACTTCACCCCAATGCGTAGGTGAGTGACAGTGCCACCCATACAAAGTTCTAAATGGTGTCTTGCCGGTGTTCGAAAGATAATGATTTTTATAAAGGGATTTGATCCACCATAATGGATCGTCATTATTAACATGTATTTCTTATTCTACTATCCTCCAAATATATAATATTATAATTGCCAGAATCAATAACTTCCTTAAAAGGAGTGTTAGTGGACATTCTTATCATTATTTTCAATCGCATCGGTAGATCTAAACTTAATGAGCAAGCACTATATTTACTTCTTTGAAATTCCGTTCAATTAAAATGTTCACCATCACATGTACTTACTATAATTTCTTTTTTATTCATTTACTACTACTACTACTACTACTACTACTACTACTACTACTACTACTACTACTACTACTACTACTACTACTACTACTACTACTACTCTACTACTACTACTACTACTACTACTACTACTACTACTACTACTACTACTACTACTATTACTACTACTACTACTACTACTACTACTACTACTACTACTACTACTACTACTACTACTACTACTACTACTACTACTACTACTACTACTACTACTACTATTATTATTATTTTCACTCTATCCTCAGCCTATGATAATTATACTATAGATACAAACAATTAGTTACACTTTGTTGTCATCTTGGGCCCTTACCATTAATTAAGCGTTTTAGTCTTTTATCCCTTCTTATGAAATCTTTATATTTTCCTAATTGTTTAACATTGGAATTTAGAGAAAAGTTTATCATTATTTCCTAACTTCGTATGCTCTAAGGATTAATGCATATAGGAGTTAAATTACATTATAGCTATTGATTTGATATATAATTTGACATCCATAACTAATGATCTAACATACATCTGACATCCATAAGGATTCAAGATTGGTAATTTATTTTGATTCAACTAGAATCAACGATTAACATAACCCAATGTCGATATCTTAGTGGTATCATACGATGATCGTCGTGTGGGGGCATGATCACTTGACCTTCGTCTCAAATCAGATATCTTGAGGAAATTGAGCAAAGTACAAACTATAGAAAATTATCAAATGAGATAATTATATTTAGAATCAATCAGAAGTTTTATAAATCATTTGAGGATGGATCATTCTTGGCATTCTATGTTATTGGAACAGGGTAGTTCTTAATCAATGTCATTCGCTATCCTTTATATGTCTCGACACATTATGCCAATGCTTTATCTGATATGCTTATCATGGGAGTTACCTCAATCTTAACTTCTTGGCTTACATTGATCTGTTTCTTGCAATATCAGATCATATAATTTCATAGGAGGCCAGTGGTTATATATTACCACAACAAGTTCTTTCCTTGAGTATCTTGAAGCACTCTGAATCAATTTTAAGGTCGAACGATATCTATGATGAGGGATCGATCACATAGTACAATATAATTCTCAATGAACAAAACAATTTATGCACACTATCTAACATAAGTCCTTAATAAAATATCATAAATGCAAGTAAGCACATGGAATGAATTCAAACAATCAGACAGGAAACAAAGCAGCTAGCAAAATAGAAGACAAACAATCATCTTTTTTCTTGCATATCATTTCATTGTTCTTTGCATTAATGATATCTTGTAGCACATGGAAGAGGTTCAGGATAATCTTAGAGTTGGAAAGGAGAATCAATCCATATATAAGACATATGATCTAATCATGAGTGATCCACTTGGTCTAGACAAAATCTTGAAAATTACTTCACTACCATTTGCTTTAACGATGTTATTCATTACCTTGAAGTCGATAAGGATATTCATCCATATCTAAAACTTTTGGTTAGGATAGTAATTTGATCCATTTGGTCGAGGCAAAACTAAGAAATGTATTCATCATGTGGACATGGAGGTATCTTGGAGAACATCTTAAACACGATAGGATTTCATTTTTATCCTTTCTTTAATCTATTACTGTATGAATCTCATTTGTATCTTCTAATGACTTACATAATTACAAATCTTCCTTACCCACTTAAATTATTAATCGTTATCATATAATTAATTATCCTATACAATGGAACATTATTATGAAAATTATAAATATATCAATAGCCAAGATAAATCAATTAAAAACTTATAGTTTACTTCATAATCATCCATCTCAGGTTCATAACTTGCTTCTCCAGTAATCTTGTAGGGGACTTATAACATTCCTTATACTTTACCTTAACCCCCATACTAAATTTTTCTCACTTGATGTCTTGATCATTTAACACTTAATAGTAGGGTGCTCATATCTTCCTTAATCTTATCTCAATTAAGCGATTTAAACCTTTCAAAATTTCTTCCATTCATTTAACCTTTTCATGCATTGCATGTTCTTATCTAATTCTTTTATTTTCTTTTACCGACAATCTATCTTGGAAATACCTATACTGCAATGATATAGAAATTAATATTACTTTTATAATAATCATATATATGCGCCATATTAAAGTAATTTCAAGTCTATATATACTAAACTAAGTTAATTAAAGTCTATTTATTTATTATAAAGTATACTATGTTATATGTTCATATGCATATGAGTAATGTCAGATTTAAATGTTTGATTAAGTCAAACAGTCACTTACTTATTACAATTTCTTCTAACATTTATTCAAACCAATATAACTTCGAACCTTTTAAACTTCTATATTTGTCCATCCATACATTATACATGATTCTTGGGCAGCTCCCTAATACTTAAATTCTTGTCTAAGTAATATTACATAATTTGAACCTGATTAATAATTCTAATTCCTATTTCCAATATAAGGTAGTCCAGCTAGAAATTCGTATAACTAATTTGGATTTGCTTAGTACCTTTATCAACATAATATAGGGGTCATATGAAGTCTAAGGCACAATGAGCGTTACGGGCCCATACTTATCTATATAAACATATAAGATAATTCATTAAATCCATATCTTCGTAAATCAATGGATAAATCATAACTTAGGCATGCTTGGTTTCATTTAAAAACTCACTTCTACTATTTCTTAACCATCTCACACCTACTTGTTGTGTGAGGCAAATCTTTTATTTACTCCTATAATTCCCTCTGCTCTCTCATACCTCTACATCTCTTTGCAACTGATATGTCTACTCATTTTCCTCTTCATACTGTCGCAGTCAGCAGAAGAAGTCCATGAATAGGATGATCATGAAAGAGATGAAAAACATGAAATATAAGAAATATAATCGTTTCTTACATTTTATTCCTTAAATGTCTGTAGGACTGATTCTTCATGTAGGTAATAATTACCCACATGCTTGTTACTTATTCTTTCCCAAGTTTTCATGACCTTTATGATCCTTTTGTATAATCACCAATATCATTTAGGTTGATTCCTACCATGCAAAATAACCTCCTTAGGAATCAACCACTCATATGAAATATGTATCAATACATCAATAAAGAATGACACAAAGCAAGAAAGGTCTTACTTGTACTTTACGATGGAGGGTGTGGCGATTGTTCGGCGAAAACACATGAACCATTACCATACTATCTTATACAATAGGACGTCAAAAGAATCCTAACTTTAGACTCTGATATCATAAATGTAACGCCTCCAAATCGACCCCCGTCAAATGGTGAAGACCAACATAGAGAGGCTATGGACGCTATGATTTTGACCATCTTGTTAACTAAGTCTCAGCCAAGAACTGAGACACATCAGTGGAAGAAATAATAAAATAAAGAAAAATAACATAAGTTGCAGAAGTCTAAAAAAGTGGCTACATCATCTGTAAATGAATATTATAAAGTTTACATCAGAAGTTCCTAAATGCGAAAGAATTAAACAACTTATTAGGCCCTATGGTTCATATGCTTTCTTGTCGCCAGAGCTTCGTCGCAGCACACTAACTCTACACCATCACTGACCTGGCCCTATGGATATCAGATATAGGGGAGGAAGTCCTCCCGTAAGCTTTACAGCCTAGTGGGGAACAACATGATTATACAATGCATAATTTGAATAGAGAAATCAGAAAGATGACATAACTTATCCTGGAGAGGGATTTAGCATGGAATCATTATAATAATAAGAATCAATAAATCTTGATAAGTAGTAAGATCATAAGGAGACATAATAAACTTGGAATCAAAATTAGGCTTATTAATCCTAGCATAAGTCGTAAAGATATTTGACTTGACATTCATGCTTACTTTACTTGTACATACTTGAAACATACTTGCTTTACTTATTCATACGTGAAACATACTTGCTTTACTTATCCATGCTTCTTCATCTCAAATCATTCTTAAAAATCAGGTGACTTTAGGTGCTTTTAGATTCTTGGGGTATGCCGAGCAAATGATACAGCCTTGTGCGGGTCAATGGATGATCAAACCATGACCAAGGGAGCGACCCTTATCTTGAGACACTTAGTTTGGACTGGCAACCCATTATTCATCTTCTATCTGAACTTATTAATAGCTTTGAAATCTTGTTATTCGTTGTTCAATCATGACATGGGAATGGAAAGGATCAGTGGTAGAGTGAATCATCTTATGAATTCATATCTTGGATCAAGGATGGATCATGAACAGATCATATAGCACTAATTCAGTCATTATTATAATAAATCAAATAAGAATATGCAAGATTCAAATTAGGATCAAGAATTATTGATAAACATGATAAAAGGGATCATCGAAAATCGGTCGACTAGTTCTGGGGAACGGTCGATCGGTGGACTTTGGGTCGGTCGACCGATCTACACAGATCAATCGACCGATGGGTTCAACAATTTGACTCTAAGATGGACGGATCGGTCGATCCATTCTATTGAACGGTCGACCGGTCGACTGATGAGGCTCTTGGATCGGTCGATCGGTCAAGTCATAATTGAGGAAAATCGGTCGATCGATCGATGTATAAGGAAATCAATCGTGAAATCGATAAATCGATCGACCGATTGATTCGTAAAGCAAGAGGGCCGATCGACCGGTCGGCATTCTGATGGGTTTCCTACACGATAATTCTCTTAAAACCCTAACATAATTACATCCTAAACTAATTCTTGCATCCTAGAAATCAATCAAATAGTAACAGAACGACAATAATAAAAAAACATATGCAATTAATTCAAACAATCAAAGAAATCAAGAATCAACCAATTAAAACAAGAACTTTCGGAACTTCTTATCTTCTTTTTTTTTACAGAATCGATTAGGCAGGATTTAAATCTATATAGGAATATGCAAGGTGATTTCAGTTCACCCACCTCTATTCGTAGATTCCTTTATTTGATTCGCCTGAGTCAAATGTGAGTGCATTCTCCCTACTGCCCTTGCGTTTGCCCTCTCTCTGGAACCTGCTCTCTTGATTGGAGGAGAAGGAGATCACCATGACTGCTGCACACGAGGAGAGATGAAAGAGAGAGAGAGGATGGGGTGCTTTTGTATTGGAAAAAAGGAAAAATGTCGTGCGGCTGTGGGAGGAGTTAGGGGATTTATGAGTAGGTTAATTTAAGTTATGGTTATATGGGCTATTATGCAAGCCCATCTATTTTTTTTAGTTGTTACAGCTCATGTCCCAACATGATTAGTCTGGTGCTAGTTGTCCCGGGCACTAATGGGTCATCGATCATGACCTAATCAATCATGACCTAAAAAATAGAAGTACTAAAATAATTCAAAGAGGAGAAAAAAAAGAAAACGAAGAATGGAGGAATAATGTATGTGTTTATAAATTTAACTTATCATAATTTCTCATTAAACAATTTATGCATTAAGTCAAAGAAACATATTAAAAAAATTTAAAAAATAGGAATAAGAAAATGAAGAGTGGAAAATAAAATTCAAATCTAAATAATAATTAAACATCATATGGTTAACATATACGTTGTTTCAAAATAAAAATAATTAACTCTTCATATTAATCAAAATTAATTAATTTAATTAAGTAGATATATATGTAAATTTTCAAATTTTAAAATAATTATGACTTGTCATCATTAACTAAAAGCAATTAATATACTTAAGTTATCATAATGCATGAAGTAAAAAAGAAATATTAACATTATTCAAAATAAGGAGAAAAAAAGTAAATGAAGAACGGAGGAAGGATATAGGTGGTTTATGTATGGAATTATATATGTGTGTGTGTGTGATAAAAATAATTAATATATTTAAGTTATCATAATTTATCATTTAGTAATTTATACATGAAGTCAAATAAAAATAATAAAAATTAAAAAGGAAAATTTTATGCATGAAAAATAATTAAAAAATTAAAAAGGAAAAATTTATGCATGAATCAGGACTTCCTGATTTAGTTCTCAAGTTGGGACCGTTCCGAAACCGAATCCAAAATTTGAAGTCTCAATAAAAACTAGGATGGGACTAAGACGAGTTGACCCGTTCCTATTTTGCTCACATAAATTAAATGATGAGAGACCAAATGTATATTTATAATACTAAATGATGATAATATTAGAATTAGAAAATTAAAAGAAAAGGTAAGAATGAATGGTGACTTAAAATTCATTCTAAATCATTAGAAACATATATAATATAAGATGGATAAGAATACTAAGTATTACATAGATGTTAGAGAAATAAATAAAATAAATATCAAATAAATAAAAATGAATAAAATGAATTCTGCATAAAGAAGTGCTTTGACGCTCAGAATTATATATATAGGATTTCCATTTGTTACTAAAAACATATGATGCAATCAAATTAATTATCGTTCTTCTCAAAATCAACTATCTATTTAAATCAATTAAATTTAAAAAGTCCGTTGAGTATAGCTTTAAATCTATTTAAATCAACTATCAACTGTCAAGATTTTTTCCAATTTGATGCCTATATTTCCAAACCTTATAGTCTGTTGAGTATAGCTTTGGCTCATACACGACAAAATTAAAAGGAAGAAAAAATAAAATAAAATAAAAGAATGAGGCTTGTCCACGACCGGCTTCCTTCTCTTCCTCGTCTGCATGCGCAATTTTATCAGCCTCCTCCAAGTTTTCTACATCCTCTGCTACGAGTGACGCTGTCCACGCTCTGCGTAGACTTCGAGGTCACTAGCATCATCAGCGACAGTTCCGCCGTGCCTGCGTCCAAGCAGCTCATTCTCTAATTCCTCTACTATAGGAACCACCCCTCTGCAAAAAAGGATTTAAAAGAGGTAAATATAAGTAACGAGAAGGATGAGCAAATATTATATTTTGAAGTTGAATGATGGAGCATAATTAGAACCAATCAAACAATGTGAATGAAAAAGAATTCGTGGCCAAATTTTTACTGCCACCCCCTCTTGAACTGTAAAAGTAAGATCAAACAAAAGAAAAAGAAGAAGAAAATGAAACAGAGTTGAGGAAAATCCAAAAGATAGACAACATCAAACAACCAATAAATTTATGTATTCAATCAATATTCAAACAACAAACCGACACCGACGACATCAGCGAATATACTGAGGGGTGAGACCGTGAGAGCATCGTCAGGAACTTGATGGAGTTACAAAGGGAGGGAGGCAGATCGAGGTACTTATGAACTGAGGAACTGCTAGAGGGTTCCTGCTCCATTGCCTCCACGATGGCCGCCCTGTTCCCGTCAAGTTCCTCCATGATCTCCTCAATAAGAGATATCTCACTCTCGGCTGCTACCGGAGACACCTCCTTGTCCTCGTCCGTCGCTGGTGCCACCTTCTCCTCCTCCTCCTGCACCGGCAAAAGCGCGGGCTCACCCACATACGCTTGCAGGGATTCAGCATTTTCTGCATCCGCCTTCAGAGTTCCGGCTCCAACGGCCTTAGCAGCCACCACCCGGGCGGCAGCGACGGGGTGGAGCTCCACTGAGACCTCGATGATGGAGTAGTACTAATGCATGTGCAGAGCGGGGATCCAATTCATGCATCGACAGAGGACAGTGACGAACACGCCCTCATTCACATCAGTGCCAGGTGCTGATCCTCTGAAAGAAAAGGAAAAAATGAAGGGTGATGCTAAAATTTCATCTGCAACGTAATCTGGATGCTGAAAGAAACACATAACATATATCCGGACAAGTTTGATAGCTGTTATGGATGGAGATTCGAGGAGGAAAGTCTGCAATTAGGGATGGTCTCAGATAGGCTTTGTCTCTCTAAGATCGAAAAAACAAAAGGAAGAGATGACGACAGAGTGGGGGTAAATTGGAAGAAGAGAGGTATCCGACGTAAAGAGCAAAAAAAATGAAAGGTAAGCACTAGAAGGTGCATGCAACTTTGGAAGGTCGAATATGCACAGAACATTATTGAAGGCCTACTTAAAAATGTGAAGAATTGGAAGGTCCAATATGAAAGGTTGCAACTTTCAATAAATGAGATTTATTGTGCAAGAAAAACCAAACGTTGGACAAACTTATCCGAAAGCAGACACCCCCTAAAAGAAATTGTTCTACGGATTCAGCAAAAAAAAAAGGAGAAAAAAAAAGAAATAGAGAAAGGGGAGGGTGTTTGAAACCGACACTTGAGTTGAGCTTTATAAGATGGAAAGTGGAGAGTCATATGGTGTTTATTATTTTATTTTAGGAAAGATTTTTTAGAGCTAATCTTTTTAGTGAGTGAGTGAGTGAGGAGTACATTTTGTGATATATGACTGGAGATTTTGCATTATAATCATGATCATTAAATCACATGGATGTGCAAATGTTTTTAGTGCTCACATTTTTTAAAACAATAGATGGATTGCTTAAATAACTGGAGGGAAGTTACAAGATAGAGAGGAGGGGTGGATTAAATAATTGGAAGTTATCTATGTGCTATGCATGTTAAAATTAAAATGTACAAAAATCACAACACTTGAAAAAAAAAGATAAAGTCAAATCCTATGATGTCAAGCCTCCCAATGCATATATATATATATATATATATATATTAGTTAATTATATAAGAACTATATAATTTATATAAAATAATTTGTTAAACATGAGAGAGCTAACTTGATATCTCTATGGCAAAAAAGAAAAAAACAAGAAATAAAGGACTGAAATATGAAGCGCTTTCATATATTAAGGTGGTTACAAATCATTCTAACGTCTCCATCTTCATCATTCAAAGTTGTGCCACCCTATAAATATGTGCAAAGAGAGAGTAAGAGAAAATGTTCAAGGCATCTTTTAGATGTAGTGTAGTAATGTTATGATGGCGCTCGATCCTATGTGTTGTGTGTTTTTAGCATAATTAGAATTAGACTACTTTATCATGATAAAAAATATCGAGTTTTTTTTATCAAAAGTTAGTTTTTTTGGTTAAATTTAGGTGGGTAACTAATCCTTATGCATTTTTCTTAAATTAATTGTTAGCAAATACATCCCTGCTTTC
The DNA here is from genome assembly GCA_030549335.1 of Pontederia crassipes. NCBI lineage: Eukaryota > Viridiplantae > Streptophyta > Magnoliopsida > Commelinales > Pontederiaceae > Pontederia > Pontederia crassipes. The sequence continues at coordinate 35,612,115 of CM060186.1, read as the reverse complement.
TATATTTTTTTCTAAAATATTTCTGAATTTAGCTATAAAATTTTATTTTGGATTTTTTTAAAAAAATAAACTAATTTTGCATTTTATAAGCATATTTTAGCATCTCGAATTTAAATCCATTGAAAGTTAACGTGTAGGTAGAGTTTTTCATGGATGGACAACGACATAGTGGATGGACATAGCAACGTAGCAAAATGTAAGTACTTCCGGCAAATTTTTTTTTCTGTTAGCATGTTTCCACGATATATATGTATGTTAGTAATTGTCTTGAATAAGTAATTTTTTTAGACATTTTTTATGAATTTTTTTTCGTAACACATTTTTTATGAATTTCTGTTGAATTAATTCATTAAGACAATGGAAATAAATTTTATTAGTGATGACAATTAATTATGACAATTCTTTTCATTTTGAAATGAAATGCTACTTGAAACTCTAATTTTAATGTTGTCAAATAGAGCCTAAGTAGGATGCCTACAAAATCTTAGGTATTCTAATAAAATAATTAATATTTTATCATAATTTTTTTTATCGTAGTAATAATCACAGCAACTACTTCCCTTATGAGAGGAGATCAAGGTTCCATGTTCTGTGCTAACTAATTTGCAGTTAAGAGATATTAATCACATCTTATGCATGATATATATATATATATATATATTAATAGTACGAATGTTAAACTGATATTTTTGTGTTAATTTAATTCGTTCATATTATTTTCCTTTATACGATTATAAATAAATAAATATATATATATATATATATACATATCATAATTTTTTATTCTATTAATGAATCTTACGATCAAGTATTACACATAAGTTCAATTATTTATATCCTCTTGAATTTTCAATTGGCATCAATTTGGTCAAAAAAATATTGTGTAGCACAAATCAGCATCAACATTTGTAACATTAATTGGATTATCACGTGTCCTCCAACTTGAAATAACTAATTAGAAAATCAATTTATATAGCATTGAATAAAAAATTAATAACTAAACATTATAAGTTAATTAATTATGAGAAATAGTTATAAGATATCATTTACAAACACATATATATGTAATGGTAATTTCACTATATTATTTAATTACATTAATTTTCTATTAGCATAGCTATTACGATATATCATTTTAAATAACTTTAGCTATTATGCTTCATAAAAATATCTCTAACATTAGAATATTATATCATTGCATTAAGTATAAAAAAACATGGACTATACACTACGTCAATATGTCTTTTCACTACCAATATTATTAGAATTGTTTAACTCTACTAAGAGTCTTTAGCAATGTTTAATAAATTTGTGGTATTTTATATGATAAAAAAATATAGACCCGCAAAATATTAAACATTTTAAGAAAGATACACATATTTCCTTATACTTGCAGAATTCTTTGAGTATTTCACAACCTTATCAATTTATACTTTTATTCTTTCCAAATACATTTTACTTTATTGCATAAAGAATTAGAAAATCAACCTATTGACAAAACATGTGAGTTAAGTCCTATATTGGTTATATATAGCGATAAAAATTGATTTCAATCAACTAATATAAATAAATAAAAATAGAATATATTAACACAACGGAATTCCTTATAAAATTGTGGAATGTATATAGAGAAATTTTAATTACATTATAATGATCAGCTTAATTATAAAATATTTTAACCATGAATGATGAAATCAATGTCTAAACGGTACCCCAAAGGATATGGTAAATTTTGAGGTGGCAAGTCAAGAGACATACATCTTATCAAAGTTAAATGACATGAAAGAATAGAAGAATATATGTATATATATGGAAAAAAGTCCTATGCTAATCAAGAATGAAAAATTAAATTGGACTTGGTAAAAATTATTTTGGAATCAACTAAGGAGGTGTTTGGAAAAATAGAAAAAAAATTCATAGGTTGAGAATTTTCCTAAGGAAGTCACTTTTTAAAAAGTGGTTTCCTTAGTTTTTGTTTCATAGTATTAAACTCATTCCAATCATTTGGATACTAGCTAAATTGACTTTTTTCCAATACTATTTAATATAATGATCATCATTATTATAAACAATGTATTCATATGAAAAATAATATATATACTTATACCAATATTTTCATAATCACATTAGATTTTTTTAAAAATATTTTTTTTGTCAAATTTAAAATTCAAAATGAGACCATTAAATTTATTAATAGCTTTTCACAAAAGACCATTTTGGCCTCATTTTTTGACCGTTGAATGACAAACATTTTTTATTTAAATTTTGAAAATCAAAAGTTTCAATATGACAGTTAAACTTTAATGGTAAAAAATAAATTGAAGATCTTTATAAGCCCTCACACTCTACACATTGTATTCGTCATTCAAAGAGCTACATCTCATTTCATTTTATTCTCCCTAGTTTCTTCCCTTCTAAGCAAGTAACAATATTTTGAAATCTATGGATATACTCTTACATCGAAGAAGGAAAATTCAAGAAGAAGATGAAGAGTTCATGCATGTCATCCTATCTATGGTCCAAGAGGTACGAGTAGATAAGAGAGCCATTCATACTTCTATTTTAATAGGGCAAGCGTATGAGAAAGAAGTTTTAGAATGGCATGAGAAACGTTGTAAAAGAGGTTTCATATGGATATTCATATTTTTCATTTGCTTGTTCAATGTTTGAAAAAAAAATAATTGCTTTGAGATACAAGAGGCATTACAGTGGAAGAGCAATTAGTGATGTTTGTTTGGCTCGTAATGCTAGTAATCGTACAGTGCAAGAATGATTTCAGCATAGTGGGGAGACCGTTCATCGTCATTTTAGAAATGTATTGAAAGCAATTGTGCAACTATCCCAAAATTTTATAGTTCCCCCCTCAACAATCGCTACTCCTTTGAAAATTAAAAATAACGGCAAAGTTTTTTCCATATTTCAAGGTACGCATATTTATTTCTTTTTCCAAAATTTTAGTTTATTGTATGAATATTAAATTATTTTTTTCAAATAACAAGATTGCATTGGCGCAATTGACGGTACTCATGTTCCTATAACCATTGCACAACATTTACAAGATCCTTACCACAATCCCAAGGGTACTTTATCTGAGAATGTGATTTTGATCTTCGTTTTGTATATGTAAGAGCTGGATGGGAAGGTTCTGCTTCGCATGCTAGAATTCTACAAAACTTATTGGATCAAGGATTCCCCCCCGGTAAGTGCTATCTAGTGGATGCAGGTTATGCAAATACTCCAAATTTTATTGCACCTTATAGAGGAGTACGATATCATTTACAAGAACAAGGACGCACTGGAGAAAAATCGAAGGACTATAAAAAGTTATTCAATTTTAGACATGCTTCGCTTCGGAATCATAATTATTGGTATATTAAAAATGCATTTTCCAATACCCAAAGTGGCGACATTTTACCCAATTGATTCTCAAACTAATATAGTTATTGCCTCATGTGTACTTCACAACTATATTAGAATGCATAATGGAGATACAAGATGGTTAAATAATAATGTAGTCGATATCAACCCGAATGAAGTTGTAGATGTGCCTCATAGTGATGACGAATACCTTGGAGATGTTGAGCATATGAATAATCAACGAAGCCTAGGTGCAATGATGCGAGATCGTATTGCTAAAGCAATATGGGAAGACTATTGCCGATATTGAACAAATAGAAGCACCATTTAATAAGATGTTAGTTTCATTTTTATTACTTGTAATTTTTTTGGATGGTTATGTTATTTTTAGTATGTACTTGAAATCTTATGAATTTAATCAAGTTTGCATTACATTTTCTTAAATAATATAATATAAAAAATAAATAAGATACAAACAATATAAATGACAATAGAATATCAAAATAAATAAGATATAAACTTTAACAAAGCACAACATCAAAGTACATAAACTATAAACTGAATTCACTTGTCCACAAATTATCGAAGTTCTTAAACTAAAATATAATCCATGAAATTTACAAATTACATAAATTTATATCACACACATTTTGGAAAAAAACTACAAACCACATTTGAGAATCATCATTCTAATCAATTCCTTTCTTTGTTCTTCTTTAAGTGCTAAAAATACCTCACGATTATTTGTCTCGGTGAATATCTCAATCGCCTTAAATAAGTCACTATTGTCAAATCCATCCATTTCATTGAAAGCATTTATGCACTTGGTTATGGAGTATTCTTCGGATGGTTGAGTTCTTTGTCTCCCCATGGCGGAAAAGAATTGTTGAGCTTCTTCCCGGTGAAATTCAAGATATTCATCTTGTTTTTTTTATTTTCTGGATGAACCTTGATAAGATGCCCGAGAAGAACTTGGTCGTTTCATGGATGGGTTAGCTTGTGGTTATGGTATTGGAGTAGGTTCCACACCATGTTGAGTTTCTTCAATTTGAGATGGAACTTGGCTGCAAAATAGATCACGTTCATCAACATTATGCTCTCCAACCGCTTCTTCCCATTCTCCAAAGAAATCTCTAGGAGCAGGAATTGATGGCATTGGTGACTGTAGTAATGGCGATGGATCAAACGATGAAGCAATTCCTCCTACACGTGAGCGATTTTCTACTGCAAACTTACCTGCAAAGAAATATTATCAAAATACATTGATATAGAAAATATTTTTTCCTAATACAAAAATAATCTTCACATACCATTGTATAAATCATGAACAGTCGCTTGTACCACTTTTTTGCATTAGGTAACCTCTACATATTTAATAAACTTCAATAAGAGTATGTAATACTAAAATTTTTCACAAAAAGAATTTTGAGAAGATTTAAAAAAATACCTCCAAGATTGGTTGCCAAACATTGTCAGGAGCTTCGACCATATTATTTTCATAGTCCCACCCAAATCCACTCAATTCGATCAAGTAGTTGACAACTTCATATTGTTTCTTAATATCTTGTTCAAGATCTTTAATTTGTCTTACATGAAAATGATCAAGTGGATACCTTTCATTCATATCATTCAACATCTTGTTCCATACTCTCTTTATTCCAACCATTTTGTGCTCTATATTTTAGGGTATTATAATCACATAACAATTTCACGAAATAACGTTTTTTTCATTTCCTGTTACACTCTTTTTTTTATTAGCTGTACAACACAGAACATATATAACGAGATATTTGAACACTATAAGCACATAAAACCAACATATATAATCAGATATTTGAACACTATAAGGACATAAAACCACCAAGCAAAACATATTAGCATAGACTAGCCATCAGCATGCTCTCATTAGTCAACAGCTTGCCAATCACATTGCTTGGTCTAGCTTATCTGGTGGTATTCTTTACAAACAACAGAGAGGACGAAGCAACTCTATGGATTGCATAGAATCATATCAACACATGATCAGGTTACTTAACTGGTTCTATGTGTTTGCCATTAATGTTGCTTCAGTCACATATGTAGGAATAAGCAAATCAAAGAGTGTTCATAAATAATATAATCACTTCAAAATTATTGATCAAGGAATCGAACCATTCCGCAAATTAAGGGGAAAACATAAACTTTTAGGACTGAAAACAAAAAGTTCATCTAAGATTGTGTACACTCCTAAAAACAAAAAGTAATTCTAAGATTGTGTACGCTCCTGCAAACCCATTGTGACTGAATCATATTCCTCTCACCCTGCCAGTGAGCATTGCTCTCTTCTCAGTCACCAGATGAGATCTCTGATTTGGAGGAAGAAGAGGAATGCCAGGATTGGAGGAAGAGGAGGAAGTGGGCCGAGATTTGGGTGGTGGGAATCTAGAAAAATAAAAAAGGCAAAAAAATAGAAGTTGAGAAATCTGACCTTTTTCTTGTGAATGATCCATTTCACGAATGAAGGACGAAACAAAGAAGAATTATGAGACTGACAAAGACAGAGAGAAGAACTCCTCTTGATGGATGATCCGAGTAGCAGTCATCTGGAAGAGAGGACGAAATCGAAGAAGAAGAAGTAAAGAGGAAGAGGAAACATGCTGGCAACACAATGGAAAAGAAATCAAATGGAGGCTGACCCTAACTTTTTTTCCACTGGATGAGCGCCTCTTCCTAAAGTATATTTGGCAGCGTTTACGTGTACAAACGGCAAAAAAGGAAACTTTTCGATGAAAGAAATATAAACAATGTTTTGGGCCTCTTCCACCGAATAGTTGGTCTCCCAAAACCATATTCAAATGCATTTTGTTGCTAAAAAGTTTATTTCCTTTTTATAAATAATAAATCATATTATTTGTATTTTATGCTATTTAAAAATGTCCTAACTATAACATGTCACGTAAAAGAAAAATGATACATAAGCCTAATAATATAATAATCCATCTACATTTGATATATAGATATATTAAATACATAATCACATGTATTTAATAATTAAAAAAATCATAAAACCTGAATTAACAAATATACTTAAAAATTAAAAAATTCAAGAATAAATTATTAAATCAGACATTGCAAGAAATATTTTAGAACACAAAATAAACAACACATGAATTAATCTTTTCCTCAAAAGCTTATCTTTTGTATAGAAAATTAAATTAATTATATCTAATTTTTTTGTGCTTTATTAAGATATCCTGATTAAAATGAAAATAAAAATTAAAAGGATAATAGTCTCATTCCAGTAAGAAGAAAAATTCGTTCACAGACCTAATAATATAATAATTATCTATATATATTTAAAATATTGATATAATGTCACACACATTTAAAATTTATCATTCTTTAATTGAATAATCACTATATGTGTAAGTGTAAAAATAATATAAAGATAAAATATATCACTTAACTCCTCAATAATTTTGAATGCAATAAATTCATTATTATAGACAAGGTGACTAATAATTGTAGTTGTTCAACACTCACAAAAAATACTTTATTTAAAAATTATTTAAACGAAAATACATTACAATTAATTTTATATTCATAAATTACTTTTATCTTTATATTATCTGCATGCTTTGGTAGGAACCATCCACATGTCATAATTATTTAAAACATAGCAATTTATATGTAGTATCTTTTGTTAGGTGGAAAAACTTATGATAATATTTATTTATTCTTATATATGAATCTGTGTATATCAATTGAAACATTTTAGATAAACCTTTTCTAATAAATAGTTATTTTATGTAAAATTGAAATAAAATTTAGGTTATAATAATAAATAATAGTTTGAAAAAAATTAAATACAATGGATAGAAAAAAAACTATTACGGTATAAATCTAAAACTACAAAAAATAATTATAATAATGATAAATAAAAAAATAAAAATCCATTCTAATTGTTAAATATAAAAGTCGAATCATGAGCTTTCTTGATTGCATGCATATGATCTGTAGATTGATAATAACTAAGGTTGTCAAGATCGGGATTCGGAGGGGAGTCATAAGATTGAAGATCGTAAGATCGAATCGAGGATCGTAAGATCCTACCTATTAGTAAACTAATATACTTTTAAAATAATAAATATATTTTTTACAAATATTTCGCATTGAAATCTTAAATGATACCCCAGTAAGACATTTTTTATCGATTCTTAAGTCAAATTATATGAAAACATAAAAATAAAAGAAAATATATTCAACTTCATATAAATTAATTTTTATTATCATTAATACATTTTAAATTAATATTTAAAATAATTATATTAATCATATGAGATTGTATAGGATCGAATAAGATCATAAGATCGTATGATCAAAATTAATATTGTATTAAGATCTTACACATAAGATCCTCAAGATAAGATTGAGATCGTGAGAGGTTCATAAAATCATAAAATTGTAAGATCTTAAGATGTAGATCGAGATCTTGAAAATCTTAATAATAACAATATATGTATCAAATTTTAATTATTTTTGTTATAGAAAAGATAACTGTTTTATTTCATTGTTTACTTTAAATTTAAAAGTTTATGCAAAATGATGCTAAACTCATGATATTGATTAGTTTGAACTAATGTACCATGAAAAGCTAAAAATAAGAAATTAAAACAAATAATTATAATTAAGCTCCATCACAAATATATCAATAATTACATAACACTCAATGTTATTAACGTTTTTATCTTGATATGTTAATAATTGTATAAAATTTATTTGCTGCATAATAAATTAACTTATCAAAGTTTTACTATTATGCACAATATTAAAAAATAATTTAACATACTCATTTCTAAAAATATTAGCTGACCTTTTATGATATTTTAGCCATCGATGAAGATGGAATAATGAATAAAGTAGTGAAATAAAAGAAAAATCTCAATTTATACTGAAACATTCTTCTATATGTTTCACATATCTCAATTTATTTTTACATTCAATTAAAATCACATATCTTTTAACAAAATAATTTATTTAAAAAATTATGGTACATGATTACTGTTTTTTTCTCACCACGCATTGCGTGGGTTTTATACTAGTATTATTAAAAGTACACAATGGAAACAAAATCGTAGTTTCTCTAAGTTCTTCATAAATAATTGAATTGATAGATTCCAGGATGTATTTGGATGGAACAATGAGTTTTTGTGATAGAATAAAATAGATGTGATGAATTAATATTTAGTGGGTGTTTCAATTGAAAATAGTTATTATAAATATAAAATATAATTTTATTAATTAATAAAAATAAAAGTATAAATTAAAATTTTGTATGGAAAATTTTTGTGAAAAATATATTATTTCAATATAAAAAATAAAATTTTAAAATTAATTATATTTAATAAAATAATAAATAATATTATATTAATCCTTTATTATAAATGTTTATATTTAAAAAATAAATTATTTTATAATAGAAATGTGTGTGAGAGAGAAATAAGAAAAGAAAAAAAAGATGTTACATCAGGAAAAAAAAAAGAGGAGCAATTGCTACATTGCTCTAGTGGAACCGAAACTTGAAACTAAGGTGATGTGATTCTGGTTTCAAAATGTGATTCCAGTTTCAATACCATCTGGTTTCACAAACCAAGCCACATATCCTTATTTAATGAAGTAAATTGAAATTAGACACAAGCCTTGTAGCATCCCAAAATTCGACCCACCACGTGGCGCGATCTCCTCTCGTGAGCCACCCTATTCTTCTTCTATTTGACTCTTTTGTTGACCCAAATGGTCAAGGAAAGTGACACGTAAGCAGAAGACTTGCCAAATAAAATAATACAACAATAAGGGAAGAATGCGAAAGCAAAAAGGGTTAACTTATGTCAACTGTCTTGATAAGAGACATAGTGCGGAAGCAAAGGATAACATCCCATAGACTTATGTCTGAAGTAGTAAAGATAAAAGTATGAGTGCTAAACATAAAAACGACGATGGTCGACCATGACATGATAAGACCCATCTGGGTAGATATGTCATTTAGTATAACGGATAAACACACGACTCATACTAGACATAATCATAACCACATGCACATACCACCCAGAGCGAAGCCGCCACGCACACACCATCACGTCATGAGCAACCATCAAGTACCTGTGGGGATCACACAGGGGAGCAAGCTCAACTGTTAGTATAAAGCTAAGTGTGAGTTCATATAGGTCATACGATAATTCCATCAGAATAAGGATGGAGTAAAACATATAAATCGTATGTCATGGAAAATGGATCAATGTAAATGATGAATAAAGTATCATGAGCACTTGCTCATCATTCAAGTTCTTTCATTCATTTGGGACCATTCATTCATCTATATTTTCATTCTTCCATTTGTTCAATCATTTCATTTCATTTCTTTTTTTTTATTTCATTTCCATTCCATTCCATTTCATTTCATTTCCCTTCCATTTCCATTAGAAGAGCTCTTCATTCTTTTAGGGAAAAACTATTGCTTGCACTCGTAGTGCTACTATCTAGACTATTGTGGGCCAGTGGGTGATCAATGCCACGGCCAGTCCCGTCGGGCTGGGATGACCTTGTACCATGAGGAAGCATCCATAAAGGAGAGAATTTCCATCTAGATAGGACAAATGATAATCTGTGAGGAAGTGCCTTGCTGAGGGCTCGCTTAACTTCCGTCGTCATAGTGGACCTTTCTTTTAATCCAAAGATTGATCAAGGTCGTATAGAGCATAGCTCCGAATCATGTAGACCTGTCTTCAAATTCATAGATTTGTCAAGGCCATATGGAGCAAAGCTCTAGATCTTCCTTAAGTTCATTTAATTCTTTAACAAATCAATTGGACAGGAGATTTATAGATCAGCGGAGTTCGATTTAAGTCATGTTCTTTTCTGTCCACATAACGGTTGACCATTAATAAAATGATCGCCCGTTATAGGTCACATAACGGTCGACCATTAGTAAAATGGTCGCACGTTATAAGAAAAATCAGCGGTCATCCGATAACATAAAATAGACGCCCGTTTATCAGTCTTTCGGTCGACCGGAAAGGTAGCAGTAAATCGTTTGATGCTCGTTCTTTATTCATTTCATAATCATACTTTTGGTCGACCATGAGGAAATTCGATCGACCGATATGAACAGTGTCATCTTCTCCGTCGACGATCACTCAGATTTCTCTGTCGACGGTCGAAAGTTATCCCAGCGAGGAGACCCAGAACGGTCGACCGTTAATGATATCGGTCGCCCGATTGGTCATGTCGCCGTTGTCGAGTCTCGACATTTTCCAATTTGGTCGTTCGAAAGGATATCGGGCTTCCGTTCTGGTCTATAATGGTCGACCATTATAGAAACGGTCACCCGTTATGGCTATGACAACACTCTTGCTAAATTGAATCGGACGTCCGAAATGGTATCGGTCGACCATTTTTGTTCGACAGAAAGTTGAATCCTCAAGTTTTCAATCAATTTTCACTACAAACAATCCTAAACTTGTACCAACATGATTCCTAACATTTATAATGCCTCAGGAATGTATTCTAATCATAAATTTCATATTAAATCATACTTTCGTGAAATGGATTATTCTTCATATACACAAGTCATAACATCACGAAATCATTCGGTATTAACATGGAATCATAAAGAAACTAATCAGCATCATTACTCTAACTACTTGATGTGATTTCTAACATTCTATCATGGATTCTAAACTAACTCAAGCCCTTAAAGTATGCAAATCCTTCTGGAATCAACCCATAACCCAGATCCCGAACAACACACCTTAATGCCTATGAATTTGCGGTTCGTCCTCGTGATGTTCGTCCTCGGTCACCAGTTGCTGCCCGCTGCTATCTCCTGTGCTGTCCACGCCGGAGAGGCTTGCCGGAAAGCCTTCCTCTGCTGCTGTTCGGCACATTGTCGGAGAGGAGAAACAGAGGGTGTGAGAGAGAAAGGAGGAGAAAACGTGAGAGGGGTTTTAGCATGTCCCTTGATCTCCCTTCTCTTGAACTGTTCAGCCATTAAGGAGAGGAGAGGAAGGGGAGAAGGTGGAGAAGAGGAAGAGGAAGGCTCGGCTCTTCCTCTTCTTCTTCTTCTTTTTTATAACAGTCGAGCGTTACAATATAATACACATAGAAAAAGGATTCGTCCCCGAATCCAATAGGGAATAGAGCTTACCGAATAAGTGCAGAAACTCTTTGCGCATCTCGAATTCCAATTCCCATATCGCATCCTTTCCGTGGTGGTACTTCCATGCGACTTTGACTAGTGAAATCTCCTTGTCCTTCCTATACTGGACCTTGCAATCCAAAATCTTTGTTGGATACTCTGCGTATGTCAAGTCCTCCTTCACGTTGGGTTCTTTGATCCTTGCGATGTTGGCGTCGTCGTGCTTGTACTTTCGGAGCATGGATACGTGGAAGATGTTGTGAACTTTTCCGTAGGAAGGAGGTAGGGCCAATCTGCAAGCTGCATCGCCGACCAAGTCAAGGACCTCGAAGGGACCCACAAATCGAGGGCTGAGCTTCCCTCATTTGCTGAACCTCATAACTCCCTTCATTGAAGATACTTTCAAAAGCACTTGATCTTCGGCCTCGAAAATCTGCTCTCGTCGCTTTTTGTCGGCGTAACTTTTCTGTCATGACTATGCAGCTTTCATCCTCTTCCGGATGATGTCCACCGTATCCGCATACTCCTGAGCTCGTACTGCTAGATCCTAACTCATCGCAATCCTCTCGCCGACCTCGCCCCAATGCGCGGGCGAACGGCAAGGTCTTCCATACATCGCTTCGAAAGGTGCCATGCCGATGCTGGAGTGGAAACTATTATTATACGAGAACTCGACAACGGTAGATGCTCGTCCCAGCTACCATGCCAATCCAAAGCACATGCTCGAAGCATGTCCTCTAGCGTTCGAATCGTCCTATCTGACTGTCCGTCAATCTGAGGGTGGAAGGCCGTACTGTAACTCAATCTGGTGCCAAAAGCCTTCTGCAGACTCTTCCAAAATCTCGATGTGAACCGAGGATCACGGTCCGATACGATCGAGACTGGGATGCCATGAAGTCGGATGATCTCTCGTACGTATACCTCTAGTAGACTCTCCACTGACTGCTTCCACTTAATCGGAATGAAGTGGGCTGCCTTCATCAATCTATCGACCACGACCCAAATGGCGACATGACCCTTCTTGTTCTAGGAAAATCAGAGACGAAGTCCATCGTGATGTTCTCCCACTTCCATTCCGGTACTCCTAGTGGTTTCATGAGTCCGCATGGTCGCTGGTGTTCGGCCTTCACCTATTGGCATACCAGACATTTGAAAATGTAGTCAGCTATCTCCTTTTTCATGTCGGGCCACCAGAAACTACGTTTGATGTCTCTATACATCTTGGTGCTTCCTGGATGAATCGTAAATTCTGACTTGTGGCCTTCGTCGAGCACCTCTCGTCGGACTGTAGCATCATTCGGAACCTAGAGGCGGTTCTGGTATCTTATTCCTCCATCGTTGCCAACTTTAAAGTCTTCTGGTTCGCCTTGACATCTCTTGAACATCTTTATATATTCGGCGTCAGCCATCTGTGTAGTGACGATTTTGCTGATGAGGCTTGGTTATAGTTGGTGCATCATTAAAATCGCTTGGCATCCTGCAGCTCGTGGATTCCAGTGGTTGAATTCCTCGATCATTTTGTACCTTCGTAGCTGGAGGAACGCCAGTGAAGCTTCCCATTTCCGACTAAGAGCGTCGGCTACCGAGTTTGCCTTACCGGGATGATAGTTGATCACGAACTCGTAGTCCTTGAGGAACTCCATCCATCATTTTTGCCGCATGTTGAGATCCTTCTGGGTGAAGACGTATTTCAGGCTCTTGTGGTCAGTAAACACCTGAAACTCTTCACCGTATAGGTAGTGCCTCCATATCTTTAGCGCGAACACAATCACCGCTAACTCCAGATCGTGTGTCGGATAGTTCACCTCGTGTTTCTTTAACTGTCTCGAGGCGTAGGCAACTATCTTTCCGTGCTGCATCAGGACACATCCCAGGCCGGTACCACAAGCATCACTGTAGATGGTGTACTCTCCGCTCCTCGATGGAAGAGTAAGAATTGGAGCGGAGGTCAGCATGTTCTTCAGCTCCTGGAAGCTAGTCTCGCACTTATCCGTCCAGATGAACTTTTCGTTCTTCTTAGTCAGGTGAGTGAGCGGGGTCGTAATCTTCGAGAAATCCTAAATGAAACGTCGGTAGTAGCCCGCTAGACTGAGGAAGCTGCGGATCTCCATTGCATTCTTCGGTCTGACCTAATTGGCCACTATTTTGACCTTTGCTGAGTCCACTGCTATGTCGTGTCTGAACACAATGTGCCCCAAGAACATCATTTGTTCCATCCAAAACTCGCACTTGGAAAACTTTGCGAAGAGCCGATGTTGACGCAAAGTTTCTAGGACGATTCGTAGATGCTCCCGGTGCTGCTTCGGGCTAGGGGAGTAGATCAAGATGTCGTCTACAAAGACGATCACAAACTGATCTAAGTGTTTCTTGAATACCCGGTTCATCAGGTCCATGAACGTTGCGGGAGCATTCGTCAGTCTGAAGGGCATGACCATAAACTCATAGTGGCCATACCGCGATCGGAAAGCAGTCATGGTACATCTTCCTCTGCAACTCTCAGCTAGTGATAGCCGCTTCTCAAGTCGATCTTTGAAAATACGGAAGCCTTAGACAGCTGATCGAACAAGTCGTCGATCCTAGGCAGTGGGTACTTATTCTTAATTGTTACTTTATTCAGTATCCGGTAGTCAATGCAGAGTCGTAGAGATCCATCCTTTTTCTTTACAAACAGAACCGGAGCACCCCAAGGGGAGACACTAGGCCGAATGAACCCCTTGTCGAGTAACTCCTGTATCTGTTTCTTCAGTTCTAGCATCTCCGCCGGGGACATTCGGTAGGGAGTTTTGGAGATCGGTGTCGTCCCTGGTGCTACACCAATTCTGAAGTCGATCTCCCTCTGTGGCGGTAATCCGGAGATGTCCTCTGGAAAGACATTTGGAAAATCTCGAACCACGTTGACTTGTTATAGAGCTGGTGTTGGTGTATCGGCTATGGTTACGCTGTCCAGGTATCCTCTGCAACCCTTCTGTAGTAACTTGTGTGCCTTGATGGCTGACAAGATGATACCACTGTCCGGCTTCGATGTTCCTCTGATCACCGTCTTCTTTTTGCCATGGTTGCCGATGACAACTTTCTTTTATTTACAAATAACCGATGCATCATGGTACGACAACCAGTCCATACCTAAGATGACATCGTAGTCTACCATGGGGATTATGATCAAATCAGCAGAGAAGTTCTTTCCATCCACATCAACAGGTACTTCGAAAAATACCTTGCTGTATGGAGGGTCCCCATTGGTGTCCTTATGTTCATTCTATATTCCATCCCCTTAATAGGTATACTAAGGGAGGAAGCACATGCCTCAAAAATAAAAGAGTGCAAAGCACCCGAATCAAAAAGCACAAGCATAAGTAAGCCTGCAATAGAAAGAGTACCTCGGATAACATCGTTATCCTGTGGAGCCGTGTCTGCTTATGCAGTGTAGAGACGTCCCGGTACTCCTCCTGCGCCTCTACGATTCTTCATGGGGCAATCCCGGACGAAGTGCCCCATCTTTCCACATCCGATGCATGTACCATTCTTCCAACGGCACTCTCCAGAATGGGGCTTTAGGTAGTAGGTGCAATTTGGTGTGCCCTGTTGTTGAGGTGCCGATGGTTGTCGTGGAGGCTACGGTGCAGGTGCTTGTCGCTGAGGCTATAAGTCATGTTCGTTATCGATTAGTGTCATTCCATACCCATCCTACATTTCTAATTTATCTCTTTACTTCACCTGAGCCTGGCGAGGTGCAGGTGGACGGGGAGCCTCGTGTTGTGGCCTTTGGTAGGGTTGGTGGTGATTGTCACGACGTGTGTCCTTACGAGTTGGGCGACGATCCTCCCACCTCGACTTAGATGACTCTGTAGCTCGCGCCGGCTCTTTCTTCAATTCTTCATGTCACATTTTGATCTCCCGTTCGATCCTATATGTCATCCGAACTACTCCATGCAAATCAATTTCTACTCCATAGATGACTCTCGCTCGGTTGGTATGACGGAGGCCGTCGAGGAACTACTCAGCACGTTCAGTCTCATCCATGTGGCTCTTACAGTAGCGCTCCAACTGAATGAAGCGCAAATGATATTCCGATACGGTCATGTTGCCTTGACGTAGATCCTTGAACTCCTTTGTCTTTTCCTATCTCCTATAGGATGGAGCGTACTGAGCTTCAAAGAGTTCCTTGAATCTTGCCCAAGGAATACTCATTTGATTCAAGAAACTAGTCTCCCGTGTTGTCTCCCACCAGTCGCTGGCCTAATCGGTGAGCATATGAACAGCGTAAGAAATCTTGTTGTCTTCGCCACATCTGCCAGTGACGAACAATTGCTCCATCTTAGTGAGCCACTGGACTGCCTCCTCATAATTCACCACCACCCTGAAATAGGGCGGGTGTAATTTCAGAAATTCCTGAATCGTATCGGGAGGAGGAACTATCGGCAGTGTTGAAGGAGGGAACGACATTTGGTACATAGGTACCGAGTGCGTCAGTTGCTGTGAGGATGGTTGGAGCTCCTACGGTTGCACAGGAGGAATCTCCTGTTGCACATCCTCTCCTACTTGACTCTCTAGGCGGAATCAAGTCCATCCATAGCAATCTCTGGGGTAACCGTGACACGGTCACCTTCACGTCCGCACCCACAGCCTCTGTCATGTCAATAATTGCCTTTCTAAAATTTTGGCCGTGTTAAAATTGTGAATTTGAATTTAAAATTGGTATGTCCAATTTTGTTAAACATAATGACTTGCCTAGAATTTTAAATTGATTTAGAACTAAATAAATTAAATTGATTCATTTGTCAAAATTAATTAACATGTAAGGCAATTTTTTTTTTTTTGCTATGTGTTGAAATCAATGTTCCATGCAAGCCTATAATAAAAAAAATAAACTATAGGTAATTAAAAAATACATGAAACATAGGTAGTTCTTTTGTAGGACTAAGGCACCTTGATATTCAATTCTCACAATAACCCGAAATGCATGTCTAAGAAAGGTTCTGATGAATTGGTCTGGTGCATGGTTGACGCATTTTTAAAAAATAGGGTTGATGTGTGACAGTGGTAGTACAATATTTTTTCTATGTGATGCTGAGAAGAAGGACAATGCGCGATTATTTAATTGGCACCCATCAAGAAAGAGATCACTAGTTCTGATTGTCATAGTCATATTAGAAATATTTAGTCACCACACGAAATGAATTTCAGTGATTTTGAATTATAAGTTGATTCAAAATGTATATAGTAGAAAATTTTGAATTATGTGTTAATTCAAAATTTAAAATTTAGATTAATTTTATCACATTGTTGAAATAATGAATGATAATATTTCTTGAAGACAGTGATGGATGAGTGGGTGTATAGCAACCTCTCGATATCACTACTTCATGAGTATTTTTATTTCATTATTTATGTTTTTGCAGACAAATTATAATAAGCATAACATTGATTTTTCCTATTTTTGCGAGCAAACTATACCATGACTTCCAAAACAATGAAGAGCTCAATGAAAATAATTATGACATTTTGCATCGCAGACCATTAACCAAGTTGTCAATGAACTTGCACCTAGAAATAATGCCCAACGCCAGAGGGACTTGGAGATATCTCATGCCTGGTCCAATAAGAATCGCATTGCTCATATTACGTTGTTGAGCACGATGAACAATTCCCTTTTGTGCCAATTCTAAGTCTATAAGATAACATTCAAAATATGGGCAACGCTTCGCAATAAGTATGGGTCACCATGATCATAAAGCGCTGGATGCTCATGGTCAAATTTGACTCTTATCAGAAGCGACCAAATCATACGATGAGGGAACATGTTCAGGAGATGTCTAACATGATTCGTAAACAAATCAAGAATGCAGGACAAGTGCTTGATGATGAGCAACATGTGCAGGATCTGATCCACTCTCTTCCTAGAAGTTGTGAACACACGTGTTGTAACTTGATGCATAACGAAAGTATCAAAACTTTTGACCAAGCTACTCGTCACATTAAAATGGAGGATGATGCACTTCAAGCCATGAATCAATCATCTGAAATATTAGTTGCTGAAAATGGTGGACAAAAAACTAGATCCCAATTGAAGAGAAAAAGGTCGCATAAGTTGCAATCAAATAAAAGGAGCGGAGATACTGGACAAAAGAAAGCCCAAGGCCACCAGCGCAAACATGAAAAACATGGTGGCAAATCAGACATAAATAAAGTGAAACGCTACAATTGTAGCAAACATGATCACTTCGCTCGTGATTGTAATGAGCCTAAGAAGGTTTGTCCTAACTATGATGCATTTGCTTATGTATGTATTTGTGCCTTAATTACTTAAACTCATCCTTCGTGGACTGCAAATTTGGGATTCA
The DNA here is from genome assembly GCA_030549335.1 of Pontederia crassipes. Taxonomy (NCBI): domain Eukaryota; kingdom Viridiplantae; phylum Streptophyta; class Magnoliopsida; order Commelinales; family Pontederiaceae; genus Pontederia; species Pontederia crassipes. Next base: position 35,594,244 of record CM060186.1, on the reverse strand, counting down.
TCGTCCATGTAGCAAGAGATCGCAGGATCTTCATGAAATTTTGTCGAATAAGTGCGGGGAGCAAATTAATTTATGTTGGCAACAACGAAAGAGTTGAAGTTAGAGACATTGGAACATGCATCTTAGAACTTCACAATGGCCAAATTCTTTATCTTCGCGATGTTCTATATGCTCCAGCTTTTAGACGAAATTTACTTTATGTGTCAGCATTAAAAAAGCTTGGCTATGTAATAATTTTCTAAAGGAAACAAATGATAATATGTCTTGACAATGTTCTTCTATGCAATGGTTTTCTCAATAATGGTTTCTATGTTTTAAATATAGTATATGTTGCTGATAGTTATTCTTTTATGTCATTTGTTGATGTGAATGAAAGTGCCAATATTTGGCATGCCAGACTTGGATACATTGATCAAGATCGAATGAATAGACTTGTTAGAGAAGACCTCTTGCGATCTATCACAAAAGTTGATCTTCCAACTTGAGAGTAATGTCTAACTGGTAAGAAAACAAAAATACCATTTGGGAAGGAAAAATACGTCGAGTACCCATTACAATTAATCCATATGGTGGTTCGATGAATGTTCATGCGAGACACGATTTTTCTTAGTTCATCACATTTATAAATGATTATTTACGCTACGGTATGATATACTTAATTTCTCATAAGTCCGAAACTTTGAATTGTTTTGCACGATTCATGAACATGATAGAAAATCAAGTTGATCGTAAGATTAAAGTCTTGCGAACCGATCATGGATGTGAATATTTCTTTGACTTATTCAAAAGTTTATGTGATGAGAAGGGTATAGTTAGACAACTAATGATACCAAGAACTCCGCAATAAAATAGTATCGCATAAAGACAGAATTGTACCTTATTTAATATGATTCAATCCACGATGGTGCAAGCTAATGTTTCGATTTCATATTAGGGAGATGCACTATTGACTGCAACATACATTTAAAATCGTGTACCATCGAAATCCGTTCCTACCACTCCTTATGAACTAAAGCCCAACCTTAGTTATTTGCACCTTTGAGGTTGTGCAACCTATGTTTTAAACAACTCTCGTAAGTATGGAAAGTTGGGTCCAAGAGGGCATAAATGTATCTTTATAAGATATTGTAAAACCTCTAAAAGTTATGTATTCATGGGTGAAAGGGAAGATGGTACATAACATAAATCGAAAGTAGAGATGTAACATTCATAGAAAATGACTTCCCTAAACAGGGCGTCATAGACACGGGTCTTCTTTTAAATAAAGAAGATGATCCCGAGTTGGTAGCACAGACGAATTAACCTATTGAGGAGTTTATCTTCTCCATCTCACAACTTGATCCGAGTAGGAGAGATTCGCAACCGCCAACTAATGAGCCTGAAAGTTCTCTTCAATGGACTATTAAAAAATGTGTTTTGTGCCAACGATTTGAAATCGAAGGGCTACATGAATATTGGCCACATGAAGCCCACATAGTAAGTTTGAAAGCTGAACATGAGCCAAATCTATTAAAGAGACTTTCTCGTCCCCTACTAAGGAATAATGAATTAAAACAATGGAGGAAGAGCTAGGGTCCATGCAGAAAAATTAAGTCTAAGACTTCGTTGATCTCCTGTCAGGCAATAAGGCAGTTGGGAACAAATGTGTTCTTAAAATTAAACGTGGCATGGATGGATCAATTGAAAAATATAAAGACCGCCTAGTGATGAAAGGTTTCACCAAAACAATGGGTGTTGACTATGGAAAAACCTTTCCACCTATTGTAAGGTTTGCTTCAATTTGCCTAATATTCGCTATAGTCGCATATATGAACTTAGAATTACATCAAATGTAAAAATCGCATTTCTCAATAGAGAATTAGATGAGAAAATTTACATGGAACAACCTCAAAACTTCATTGTAAAAGAAGAAGAGCGCAAAATTTAAGACTGCATCGGTCCATTTATGGACTTAAATAATTATCTAGATAATGGTATCTTAAATTTTATCAATTAATTATTTCGTATAGTTTTTGTCACGACCCCGGAATTAAGTCTCGGCCTAACCCGTAAGTCGCGACGTAATTACGGACGATCAAATAAAATTTTGCGGAAACGTGCAATAGTTCCCCTAGAAAACATTAGAGGATAACACACATAACAATCCACGCAATTCATATTTTTGATCATCAGAGCATAACAGAAAACCTTAAGGTTTACATCACACAAAACCATATTCTTTTAGGATACAAAAGTATATTCGTTTATGTATTTTACAAACACAACTCCTTTGACATCCAACAAAGGATGCAAGAAGTACAAGTCTTCTATCTATGTCACCACGAAGATGCCAAAACTCTCCAATACCTTAGCAACAGAAAGAGTCTGCGACTCTGCTAAGGTAGTCCACGTGCACGATCTCAAAAGCTCTAATGATCTGAAACATGATGAAACAACGTAATGAGCAACCAACAGCTCAGTAAGTTGATAACTCATACTCAATGTGTTAACCACCTTTCAATTCAGAAGGACATCAAATACATACAATAGTAAGAAGCAAAATGATAAGTTACCTTTAGTATCATAAGCGCAAAATCATATACAATTTGCAAATCCGATCAATCAGACAAATCACTTAACATATGCAATGATGCAGCAAACACATGAATGCACAGATCACCAACTGGCCAGTTTGTATAGTCGATAGATGGATTCGAGAGGTGGCTCCCACCGTGACTACTCACGATGTAGCACTTCGCTCCATTCTACCTCATCCCTGCCGGGGAACAGAACGAATCAGAATGTAAGTGGATTCAAGAGGTGGCTCCCACCGTGATTTCTCACGATGTAGCACTTTGCTCCATCTTACATCATCCCATTTTGGGATCAGAATATATTGATGGTTGGATTCGAGAGGTGGCTCCCATCGCTATCCACGATGTAGCACTTCGCTCCAATCATCACTCATGCGAATGCATGACACACACATATGCAAATGAATGATTCCTTACACAATTGCACATTCAGATATTCTGACAAATCGTTCGAATCAGTCATTCACACAAATACATCATTCATACAAATCAATGTCTCACTCAATAATACTCTTTAGAGAACAATGAATAGTTCAAAATACTTTCCATCCAAATGTCAATGTAGAAAACACAAAGAATAGGAGGAACCAACTTACCTTATATAAGTGATGTGAAAATTTTAATCGCCTCCTCTTATCCTTACTTACTCCTTTAATCCTAAAATAATAACATATGTCCATTTAAATACTATGATCTGAAAACTAACATAATATACATGAAAAACATATCAGATAAACTATACATATCATTTACCCCCTTCACTCAAATAATTCAACTACTTGAATCCTTAGAAGTGTTCATGTTGCACATGGCAGATTAACAACCTAATGCAAGAAAATTCATAACTCCGAATATTTAGGGCCAAAATTCATATTATAATTTGTTATGAACCTAGAGTTCCTCAGGAATGACTAATAAAAGTTTCAGATTTTATTTCATCATAATTAGGTCTCAGAAAAATAGACAATTAGCATAATATCAATTATAGTTCCTAGTTCTGGCAGACAGGGCAAGGTGCAATAATAAATTCATAACTCTCAGAACACAATTGATTTCAAGGTGATTCGAATTGGAGACGAATCCTAACTTCAACATATATCTGAACCTTAAATATCAAGAATTATCATATAATATGGAATTTTCTACATAATTTACAATTCGAGTGAGCAATTCTGCAAAACAGTCTGATAGACCCTTAAACATGAGGGCATAACTTTTTGTACACCAATCCAATTAAGCTAATTCCAAAGACACACGAAAGCTAGCTCATAAGGGATGTTCTAGAATTAATTTCATAATTTTAGGAGGTCACTAGGGCATCCAGATGACCTAGCAAATCTCGGGCATAGAATTGCTTGTAGCTAGGGCTTGTTCTTGATCAAAAGAGATCAAGCTAAGTATACCCCTTAACTACACTGAGATTTTGGAATGGAAAAAAGAAGAAAAAGCCAGAGGAACTATGTGAAATCAGAGTATGACCATAATTACAAGATCTATGTAATACTTACCACAAAATGACCAAAATCCACTTTTGTTTACTTCTCCAAGTTCTTCTTTCTTCCTTGAATTTTGCTTTTCTTTGTGTTCAAGTTTCGGATGGATGAACTAAGGGCCGACAATAGGTGGATAAGATCTTGTAATAACCAACTTCAGGGTGGTCAAACTAAGGTACAAAATTGCCCTTGGATTTTGGTACTTATTTACACTCCATGCCATTTAAGTAAATGTCTTTGGTTTTCTATTTATTTATTTTATTTTTCATTTACTTAAGACATTACATGTAAATAAGGAAGTACCCCCCATTTGGATTCAAACAAAATATTTTCAAACATAAATTTCAAGAGAATAAAAATCTAAATTTTGGTCCGAAGAACAAAAACGACGATTTTTCAGATTTTCCGTTTTTACACATCATTTTTACCTAACTAGAGCATCTTCTAAAAATTATTAAAAATCATATCTAGCATACATTCATATATAGGAACAATTACCGGCACTTTATTTTTCTTAATTCTATTATTTTCCGATATCACATTTTCATGCCTTAAGCGAAGTTTTCAGCGCTTAAGACGTTCCGACGATCATAGTTGGAACTTATAACATAACATTCATATCATAATGCATATCAATCACTTAAAACCACATTAACAAATATCAAATCATAGGGATTAGTTTTGGGATATTACACTCTACCCCCCTTAAAAGAAATTTCGTCCTCGAAATTAAGCATACCTTATTGATCAAATAAGTAGGGGTATTGATCACGCATGTCTCGTTCAGTTTCCCATGTTGCTTCCTCAACACCATGATGTTGCCATAGGATTTTTACCAACGGAATAGTTTTAGTTCGGAGAACTTGTTCCTTCCGATCCAAAATACGAATTGGTCGTTCTTTATAAGACAGGTTCTCTTTCAACTCCACGGGTTCATATTCAATCACATGCGACGGGTCTGGCTCATATTTCCTTAACATGGATACATGAAATACATCATGTATATTTTCCATATCAGGAGGTAATGCTAAGCGATAGGCAACTGACCCCACTCGCTCAAGTATCTCAAATGGTCCTATATATCGAGGACCTAGTTTGCCTTTCTTTCCAAATCTCATCACGCCTTTAGATGGGGAGACCTTTAGGAATACATGATCTCCTTGTCGAAATTCCAGGGGCCTTCGACGATTATCAGCATAACTCTTCTGTCTACTCTGTGCTTCTTTAAGCTTTTCTTGAGCAACCTTGATCTTATCAGTGGTTGTCTGAACTATTGCTGGACCTGTTAGTTGTTTTTCACCAGCCTCTTCCCAACAAATTGGCGATCTACAATTTCTTCCATATAAAGCTTCAAAAGGTGCCATTTCAATACTGCTATGATAGCTATTATTATACGAGAACTCTATAAGAGATATGTGTTCATCCCAATTGCCTCCAAAATCTAAAACACATGCACGAAGCATATCTTCCAAAGTCTGAATAGTTCTTTCTGATTGTCCGTCTGTTTGAGGATGAAAGGCAGAACTAAATTGTAGCTTTGTTCCCATAGCTCGTTGTAAAGCTGTCCAAAAACGTGATGTGAAACGAGGATCTCGATCAGAGGTGATGCTAGCAGGAACTCCATGCAGTCGAACAATCTCCTCAATGTAAATTTGTGCCAATTTGTTCAAGGTATAATCTATCCTAATAGGTATAAAATGAGCTGACTTTGTTAATCGATCCACAATAACCCATATGGCGTTATGCCCTTTGCTAGACCTCGGTAATCCTTGAACAAAATCCATAGTTACATCTTCCCACTTCCATTGGGGAATAGGAAGTGGTTGTAACGTACCTCCTGGCTTCTTATGTTCTGCTTTGATTTGTTGGCACACTAAACACTTGGATACCATTTCAGCAATGTCCTTCTTCATATCATTCCACCAATAATGCTTTTTCAAATTTTGATACATTTTCGTATTGCCTGGATGAACACTATAAGGAGTTCTATGTGCTTCTTCTAAAATTAACTTTCGGAGCTCAATATCATTAGGAACACAAATTCTATTTCCACACCTCAATATCCCATCTTCATGCATTTGAAAATCTGGATTTCTTTCTCCTTTCCTTGTAGTCTGGAGTGCTAACAACTGAGGATCCTTCTGCTGAGCTTCTTTGATTCTATGTATCAGTTCGGGTTCCACCTTCATTGTCGCCACAATTCCATTAGGACTATGTTCAATAAACTTAAAACCTGAATCCCTTAACTCTTCAAGAAGTTTCCATTCACTAACCATCATACTAGCCATGAATGCTGATTTCCTACTCAATGCATCTGCAACGGTATTTGCCTTCCCCGGATGATATTGGATGGTACAATCATAATCTTTTAGAATATCCATCCATCTCCTTTGTCTCATATTTAATTCTCTTTGAGAGAATAAATATTTCAAACTCTTGTGGTCCGTATATATCTCAAATGTTTCTCCATATAAATAATGTCTCCAAATCTTTAATGCAAAGATAATAGCAGCAAGCTCCAAATCATGTGTGGGATAATTTTGCTCATAATCTTTAAGTTGTCTGGAGGCATATGCCACTACTCGGCCATGTTGCATTAGTACACATCCTAAGCCTTTCCGAGATGCATCACTGTATATCACAAATCCATCCGTACCCGAGGGAATGGTTAAAACCGGAGCACTCGTTAGTCTTCTCTTGAGTTCTTGAAAGCTTCTCTCACATTCATCAGACCATGTAAACTTTGTATTCTTGTGTGTCAACCTTGTGAGAGGAATGCAAATAGAAGAAAAGCCTTCAACGAATCTTCTGTAATAACCTGCTAAACCCAAGAAACTCCTTACTTCAGTAACAGTGGTTGGCCTCTCCCAATTGACCACGGCCTCCACTTTTGAAGGATCAACCGATATGCCTTCCCTGGAGATAACATGACCCAAGAACACCACTCGATCCAGCCAAAACTCACACTTGCTAAACTTTGCATATAACCTTCGTTCGCTGAGCATTTGCAGAGTAGTTCTCAAATGTTCTTCATGTTCAGCATGACTTTTGGAATATATCAAAATATCATCAATAAAAACAATCACAAATTGATCTAAGAAAGGTTTAAAGACCCGATTCATCATATCCATGAAGGCAGCTGGAGCATTAGTCAATCCGAATGGCATTACCAAAAACTCATAGTGCCCATATCGTGTCCTGAATGCAGTTTTTGGAATGTCACTTTCTTTTATTTTGAGCTGATGATATCCCGATCTGAGATCAATCTTCGAAAATAGAGATGCACCCTGCAACTGATCAAACAAATCATCTATTCTTGGTAAAGGATATTTATTCTTTATGGTAACTTGGTTCAGCTGACGATAATCAATGCATAACCTGAGAGATCCATCTTTCTTCTTCACAAATAAAACTGGAGCTCCCCAAGGTGATACACTTGGTCGAATAAAACCTTTATCTAACAGCTCTTGTAATTGCGCCTTCAACTCTTTTAATTCCGTAGGTGCCATACGGTAAGGGGCTTTGGAAATAGGAGCTGTGCCTGGGAGAAGGTCAATAGAGAACTCTATCTCTCTATCAGGGGGTAAGCCAGGCAACTCCTCCGGAAATACATCCGGAAACTCCTTCACGATTGGGACATTATCCAAACTGATTCCCTCCTTTTTGCTTTCAACTAAGAAAGCCAAGAACCCTTCACATCCCCTCCTAAGCAATTTATTAGCACGCATATAAGAGATCAAACAACATGTTTTTGGTTCCTTATCTCCCATGAAGCAAAATGAGGGCTGATTTGGAAGTGAAAATGTAACTACCTTCTTGTAACAATCTAAACATGCATGATATGATGATAACCAGTCCATACCCAAAATCACATCAAAGTCATGCATGTATAAAAGAATCAGATCAGCACTTAAGGATTTGTCACCAACTTTAACACTACATGACTTATATATTATATTCGAAGGCAAAGTGCGCCCATCAGGTGTAGTAATTGTGAGGCAATAACCTAATGGTTCCCTTTTTGCCTTCAAATGGCATGCAAAATTTGGAGATACTAAGGAATGAGTAGAACCGGGATCAATCAAAACTCGTGCCTTAGTGCCACAAATAGGAAGATTACCTGTGATCACTGCATTTGAGGCCTCAGCATCCTTCTGTGTTAAAGCATACACATGTCCTTGTCCAACTGGTTGCTTTCCTTTGTCTAATGGTCTGTTTGGTCGCGGGGGTTGTTGAGGTTGTTGTCGCATTAATGGACAGTTCCTGATAAAGTGACCCACTTTTCCACACCTAAAACAAGCTCCTACTTCTTTATGGCAAGGGGCATTACCATGAAAATTCCCACATGTTTTGCATGGTTGAGCATTTTGTGCTTGTGACTATGATTGTTGTCCACGAAAAGGTACATTATATCTCTTCTTCTTAAAATCAAAAGTCTTTGGTCTCAAATGCTGACCAACATTATGTTCCTTCCTTTTTTGCTCTTGAGACACCTGGTACATATTTAAATCATTCTCCACCAGTTGTGCCCTCTCATAAACATCATCATATACTCGTAGCTTTAAAGCTGTAAGTCTGTTCTTAATGGCCGGTTTCAATCCCCTCTCAAACTTCTTTGCCCTTTCAGCTTCATCTGAAATTAGGTGTGGCGCAAACCTTGATAACTCTGCAAACTTAGCCTCATACTGATCAACTGTCATATTTCCTTGTTCGAGCTTCAGAAAGTCGATGACCTTCTGATCTCGTGCACAATCTGAAAAGTACTTTCCAAGAAACACTTCTACAAACTTCTTCCATGACAGGTTGGCATTAGTAGCCAAAACTCTAGGTTTAGTTGCTTTCCACCAATGCTCGGCATTGCCCTCAAGCATAAATTCTGCAAAAACTATTTTCTCTCGCTCATCACAACATAAGGCAGCAAATATCTTCTCCATTCTGCTTATCCAACTCTCGGCTTCAGTTGGATCACCTGTACCCTTAAAACTAGGAGGGTCGAGTTTCTTGAACTGCTCAATGGTACATTTCCGGCTACTTCCCGCTTGCTCCACTGTATTATCATTATTCTTATTACTCTGAGTAGCTTGCACCTTCATTATGTCGCTCATTTCTTGTAGAGCACGAAAAACACCTTCGAGTCGAGGATCATGATCAGGACTTTGACTTTGGGCCGAGCCTTCCCCCCTTGTCTTCATGGTCCTAATGACATAGTCAATGCACAGAAATTAATGATATAACGTAACAAGGGTGTACAACCTAAGCATAACAATGTCCTCCTAGACATAGCTATGCAACACATAACAAAGGGAAAGGACCTATTGCTCTGATACCATAACTTGTCACGACCCCGGAATTAAGTCTCGGCCTAACCCGTAAGTCGCGACGTAATTACGGACGATCAAATAAAATTTTGCGGAAACGTGCAATAGTTCCCCTAGAAAACATTAGAGGATAACACACATAACAATCCAAGCAATTCATATTTTTGATCATCAGAGCATAACAGAAAACCTTAAGGTTTACATCACACAAAACCATATTCTTTTAGGATACAAAAGTATATTCGTTTATGTATTTTACAAACACAACTCCTTTGACATCCAACAAAGGATGCAAGAAGTACAAGTCTTCTATCTATGTCACCACGAAGATGCCAAAACTCTCCAATACCTTAGCAACAGAAAGAGTCTGCGACTCTGCTAAGGTAGTCCACGTGCACGATCTCAAAAGCTCTAATGATCTGAAACATGATGAAACAACGTAATGAGCAACCAACAGCTCAGTAAGTTGATAACTCATACACAATGTGTTAACCACCTTTCAATTCAGAAGGACATCAAATACATACAATAGTAAGAAGCAAAATGATAAGTTACCTTTAGTATCATAAGCGCAAAATCATATACAATTTGCAAATCCGGTCAATCAGACAAATCACTTAACATATGCAATGATGCAGCAAACACATGAATGCACAGATCACCAACTGGCCAGTTTGTATAGTCGATAGATGGATTCGAGAGGTGGCTCCCACCGTGACTACTCACGATGTAGCACTTCGCTCCATTCTACCTCATCCCTGCCGGGGAACAGAACGAATCAGAATGTAAGTGGATTCAAGAGGTGGCTCCCACCGTGATTTCTCACGATGTAGCACTTTGCTCCATCTTACATCATCCCATTTTGGGATCAGAATATATTGATGGTTGGATTCGAGAGGTGGCTCCCATCGCTATCCACGATGTAGCACTTCGCTCCAATCATCACTCATGCGAATGCATGACACACACATATGCAAATGAATGATTCCTTACACAATTGCACATTCAGATATTCTGACAAATCGTTCGAATCAGTCATTCACACAAATACATCATTCATACAAATCAATGTCTCACTCAATAATACTCTTTAGAGAACAATGAATAGTTCAAAATACTTTCCATCCAAATGTCAATGTAGAAAACACAAAGAATAGGAGGAACCAACTTACCTTATATAAGTGATGTGAAAATTTTAATCGCCTCCTCTTATCCTTACTTACTCCTTTAATCCTAAAATAATAACATATGTCCATTTAAATACTATGATCTGAAAACTAACATAATATACATGAAAAACATATCAGATAAACTATACATATCATTTACCCCCTTCACTCAAATAATTCAACTACTTGAATCCTTAGAAGTGTTCATGTTGCACATGGCAGATTAACAACCTAATGCAAGAAAATTCATAACTCCGAATATTTAGGGCCAAAATTCATATTATAATTTGTTATGAACCTAGAGTTCCTCAGGAATGACTAATAAAAGTTTCAGATTTTATTTCATCATAATTAGGTCTCAGAAAAATAGACAATTAGCATAATATCAATTATAGTTCCTAGTTCTGGCAGACAGGGCAAGGTGCAATAATAAATTCATAACTCTCAGAACACAATTGATTTCAAGGTGATTCGAATTGGAGACGAATCCTAACTTCAACATATATCTGAACCTTAAATATCAAGAATTATCATATAATATGGAATTTTCTACATAATTTACAATTCGAGTGAGCAATTCTGCAAAACAGTCTGATAGACCCTTAAACATGAGGGCATAACTTTTTGTACACCAATCCAATTAAGCTAATTCCAAAGACACACGAAAGCTAGCTCATAAGGGATGTTCTAGAATTAATTTCATAATTTTAGGAGGTCACTAGGGCATCCAGATGACCTAGCAAATCTCGGGCATAGAATTGCTTGTAGCTAGGGCTTGTTCTTGATCAAAAGAGATCAAGCTAAGTATACCCCTTAACTACACTGAGATTTTGGAATGGAAAAAAGAAGAAAAAGCCAGAGGAACTATGTGAAATCAGAGTATGACCATAATTACAAGATCTATGTAATACTTACCACAAAATGACCAAAATCCACTTTTGTTTACTTCTCCAAGTTCTTCTTTCTTCCTTGAATTTTGCTTTTCTTTGTGTTCAAGTTTCGGATGGATGAACTAAGGGCCGACAATAGGTGGATAAGATCTTGTAATAACCGACTTCAGGGTGGTCAAACTAAGGTACAAAATTGCCCTTGGATTTTGGTACTTATTTACACTCCATGCCATTTAAGTAAATGTCTTTGGTTTTCTATTTATTTATTTTATTTTTCATTTACTTAAGACATTACATGTAAATAAGGAAGTACCCCCCATTTGGATTCAAACAAAATATTTTCAAACATAAATTTCAAGAGAATAAAAATCTAAATTTTGGTCCGAAGAACAAAAACGACGATTTTTCAGATTTTCCGTTTTTACACATCATTTTTACCTAACTAGAGCATCTTCTAAAAATTATTAAAAATCATATCTAGCATACATTCATATATAGGAACAATTACCGGCACTTTATTTTTCTTAATTCTATTATTTTCCGATATCACATTTTCATGCCTTAAGCGAAGTTTTCAGCGCTTAAGACGTTCCGACGATCATAGTTGGAACTTATAACATAACATTCATATCATAATGCATATCAATCACTTAAAACCACATTAACAAATATCAAATCATAGGGATTAGTTTTGGGATATTACAATTTTAACACGATTGATGAAGATCACTATGTGTATGTTCATAAGTTCGAGAATAATTTTGCTATCTTAACGTTATATGTGGACGACATTCTGATAGTTAAAAATAATAGAGATTTTGTCATTACCATTAACCAATGATTGTCCTCCATCTTTGAGATGAAGGATATGGGTGAAATAGCCTATATACTGGGTGTGAATTTCAAATTCAACATGACCGTTCCAAATGACTCCTTGCTTTGTCGTAGGAATCATACATAAAGATTATTTTGGAATGATTTCGTATGTATGGATGCAAACTCATTGACACTCTTATTATGAAAGATGAGGTTTTAAGTTTGGATATGTGCCTTAAAACTCTAAAAGAACAAAAGTGTCCAACGAAGAACAAAACTTGATCCTTCACTTTGAAATCAAGTAGTTATTGCTTATATGAAGGACGAGAAATACCATTGCAAAAGAAAGCATATCGACACGAAGTACAAATTTATACGAGATTAAAAAATCAAGGAAGAGATCTCAGTTGAGTACATAGCAACACACAAATGATTGTTGATCCGTTCATCAAACCATTGTTGAGAGAGACATTCTTGAGACATGTAAATGCCTTAGTGTTGTGTAGTTTATAAATGTAGTGATGTTATCAAATTTTTAATAAATAAAATATTATCTTTTTTATAAATTCATTTTTAAAAAGTCTTGTTATGTATGTGAAAAGCTGGAGTTTGTTTTCTCACATGAACAAATGCTTCTGGCACCTATGAAGATAACGAGCGGAAATGAAATATGTGAATCGTAATGTGATTCTCAAAATATATTAAAATATAAGTTTTAGTAACTCAATGTCGACTGATTAAAAGAGAGAAAGACTAGATACGAGATTCAAACTTGGTGCTAAGATAGTGGTCAATTTGAAAACTCAAGTCCAGCGCTAGAAGGTAGCGATTGGACTTAAGCTATGCAGTGTATAATTTTAACAGAGCTAGACATACACTTCTTCAATGGGAGTCTCCATCGCAGTACTTGTGTTTAGTATCAAGTATGCTAAGTCGACTTAGAGACATGATAAATTGATTAGTTCAATGATCTCATTTATGAAAAGATTAAATTATCCCTTCTTTCATAACACATCAAATAATAAATATAAAAAAATCAGGGCAGGGTAATTTAGTTTCTTCATAAATGTCAATGTTTTTGTTTACCACTTTAATCCTTTCACCAAATTTTTTTTATTTTTTATATTTGCTATTTCATATTTTTCTAGAGGGAGGAACAATTTAGTCTTTTCATAAATAAAAAAAAAGTAAAAGTAACGTAACAGAATTAGATGGAATGACTAAAGTAAAAAATTATGATAGTTTAACGATAAAAAATAAGTCTTTGGTTTGGAGTTAGATACGAAAAATCACGATAGTTTAGGAGTTATTTATGAAAATAATCCTATTTATTTTAATCATACATAAATTGTTAAAAAAGAAAGATTAATCTTAATTTGACTCCAATTAAATTATTTTTATTTTCATAAAATAAACTTACACATTATCTTTAGGAAGGAAAATATTATTTATTTTAGTCATACTCAAATTGATAAAAGGGAAAGATTAATATTAATTTTACTCAAATTAATTCTTTGTTATAATTTACTTTTTAATTTCGAAAATAATAAATTGCCTTTTAATCATTTACTTGCACATTATCTTTTAGAAATAAAATATTATTTATTTTAATCATACTCAATTTGATAAAAAAAGAAAATATTAATCTTAATTTGATTCAAATTGTATTATGTATTGTTAATTATGTACATTTTTAATAACAAATTATGTAAATATTTTTAATTATGAAAATGACAAATTATCATTTCAATAGGAATTATTATTTACTTGAATATTATTTTTTAGAAATAAAACATGATTTACTTTATTGATAAAAGGAAAAGATTAATCTTAATTTGACTCCAGTGAATTATTTATTTTAAATTATTTTTATTTTAATTTTGAAAATAAAACATTATTTTTTAAAGAGAATATGCACATTATCTTTAAAAAAGAAAATATTAGTTATTTTACTCGTACTCAAATTGATCAAAATAATTGAAAACATTTATGTATATATATATATATCATTACAAAAAGGAAAAGGAAAAAAAAAACTCAAGCGATCAAAGGGCGTTTCCCTCCTCTCTTCGTTTCGTATAATCATGGAGTTCCCGGCGACCACTCCGCCGCGTGACGACGGCGACGAAGAGTGCCACCAATGCCCCTGCAGACCGACAAACGACGACTGCAAAGACTTCCTGGCGGTGGCGAAGAGGACGCTTCCGACGGACGAGTACAATGAGTTCCTCCGGGCCCTCAAGAATTTGAGGTGCAAATAGAACACTTTCGCCAAGACGGCGCCTCCCTTTCCATTGCGTCCCCTTCGATCGCCTCATCTTTGCTCCCCCCTGTTGTTGTTTGGATGCAGCCAAGGCGATATGTGGGAGAAAATCCGCAAGGTGGGGTATTTGCTCAAGGACCACGAGGACCTGATTTTCGCCCTTGCGGCCCTTTTGCCGGAGGCGCTGAAGCAACAATTCTTCCAGGGGATTCCTAAATACACCCGCGCCAGTGCTTTCATCAGAAAAGTTAAGGTACATACAAAGTTCATTGATCTCGATAGAACACCTTCTTCTTTTCTCCTTCATTGTTTCATCGATCATATATGTTGCTTCATTGATCAGGCTGTTTACTCCTTGTTCCGAATTCAACTTCTTGTTTTCCAGTTTCTTTTGTCTATGTTTTCACTGATCGTCTATGTTGTTTATTTGGTCTTTCTGAATTAAACTTGTCTTTCTCTTGGTTTTCTTGCCACAGAATTATTTCATGGACGAAGAGGATCGTTTCCACTTGTTCATTATTACTCTTCACAACTTCGGGGAAATAAACAAAGAAGAATTTGATGAAAAGGTGTCAGATTTTATTCCACTGGCATAACATAACTTTTCTTTTCTGTTCAGTCAAGTTCGAATTTTGGGGTTAACAAAGCTGTGATCTTGTAAATGATTGATAATGCCTTAATCCTAAGTAATCGTAACTCTATATGACTTTTATATTATTTAGGCACTTAAACAAAGAGGGCAGCCAAGCCTCTGTTTTAAAATTTATGCTTTCTATTTTGTATAGGAGTTCCCTATATAAACGGACGGCGTCTATTTCGTATTCTTGTAATAATCAATATTCTATATAACAAAGAAGGCTGAGAACCTACCTTGTAAATCTCGTGTGTTAGTACAATTTTCTCTCTCCGTTCTTTTTCATAACATAAAGATTGAATCTTGAAGGAGGGTTAATAATGATTATATCTTGTTGTTCCCTAGGTTGCAGCGATCTTGGAAAACAACAAGTTGATTGAAGAGTTCCAATACTTCGTTCCTCTCTGTGTCTCAAATGGAGATGATCTTCATCACACGCCATCGTGTGGATCACACCATGATGAGAGCAAAACAGGAAATGGATTTGCTCATGGCAAAAAGGTATCAGTTGTGGTCCTATCTTCATGTTTCTTAGTTTCTTGAGATATCGAGACAATTGACAAGACTTATCTGTTGTTGCTCGGTAGTGTCTTAATTCTTATACATCTGTACTTTTGCATGAATATTTGTATTCAAAGCTCAATTTTTCATGTGAAAACTTAGTCACCGAGTTACACTTCTTGATAACAAGTTTATGAAGTATACAAAATCTCCCTGACTTGAGAAGGAGTTCGCAATGCTAGTTACTTTCTAAGAGTCTGATTCAGATTGTATTATTTATCAGAAATATCATACACTAGATGATATTATGTAAAGGTAAATAAGTAAATTGAAAAAAATAGATATTTGATGCTTCGCTATTATGGGATCTAGAAAACCAGACCATGACCTGCTAATGATTTTTTTACTGTTGGTCAGTTCAATACAGAGAGGGAATGGAAAAGGAAGCATCTTGAAGAAGGGCATGGTGAAAACGAGGAACGGGATGAGTCGCAGAAGTACATTCAGGGGCAAAATGTCTTGAAAGTAGTTGACTACCCTACGACTGAAGAGTTTGATAGTGAGGAAGAAGGTACACAGGTTAATTGTTCCAAGATTTTACTGTCATTTTTACTGACTCAGATCTGTCAAAAATTTGCATCTCTGCTATTTCCAAGATTTGCCTGGGTTAATTGTGGCTATAAATTGCCTTGTTCTATTTGTCACCTGCAAATTCAGCTGTAATACTTGAATGTAAAAAGAGGCCGATCTAAATATTTTATCACCTTCAGGACTGTTTATATTCAATTTGTTTGCTTGTTCAATCATGACACTATGAATTACTGCAGATAATGAAGCATCTGTTGATTTTTTTTCATTCTGTTTCCTTTTCTAAAATAATGTTTATGCCATTGTAGTTTTTTGTTAATTTATTAATATCGTGATTTTATCTAAAAACGTTGATTACTGAATATTTGGAATTCAATAATGTCCTTGCCCATGACGATTTTTCTATTTCCCTTGAAACTGCGAATACAAAATGTATCCTTGCAGTTAGCAGTCAAATTTTTTATCATGCCTGCTCTCTTGTTGGAGTAATTCAAAGATTGTCAATGACATTGTAATATACTATTCATCTTAAAATATTCTATTTTTTGAATGATGTTAAAGGTTCTTGTGGACTGCAGATTATCAGACCAGTCTAGCCATGGATGAGGATAGCATAATGGATTTCGATCTCAAGATTCATGATACAGGACATGGAAGTTTCTCTGATAGTGATTGTAAAAGAGCAAGAGAAACACTTGGTGAATTTTGTTCTGCTTCTTCTACAGAAGCAGATTCTTACAGAAATTGCAAGCCAAATAGCAAAGAAGCCCTCAGTCTTAGAAATGCTAAAATCTGTACTCCTAGCTACCAGTTTCTGCCTAAGAATGTATCTCTCATGTACTTTTTTTGTCCTCTTCAATACAAGATAACATACAATATTCTTATTTTTCACTAATCTTGTCTTTGTTTCATGAAAGTATCCCATCTTACCTGCAAGCAAGAGAACTAGTCTTGGCACATCAGTGCTCAACAACGTTGTAGTGTCTGTTACTTCTGGAAGTGAAGGTTCTTTTAAGCTCAGGCGTAAAAACCAGTATGAAGAAATCTTATTCAGATGTGAAGATGATAGGTAAATCTGTTTCTTTATAAATGTGACTTATTTAGGATGATTAGGAAGTCTTTTCCAGATGTTAAAATTGTGAACTTTTTCTCTAATCATTTTACATTTTCATTTAATCATGCTTCAAAAGAACTAAAAAAAAATTCTGCTTATTTACTTTGTTTGGAGAGTGCCTTAAGTTTGGCCAAAACTTTCCTGAATTTTTACTGTTGGTTGTTGCCATCAGGTACGAACTAGATATGCTGCTAGAGACAAGTTGTGCAACAATTAAAAAGGTGGAGAAACTGTTAGAAATACTTCAGGACGGCGAAAATCAAAATGAGCATGGGATTAAAGTTCAGAAATATCTTACTTGTTAGTACGCACAGTTAAAAGTTTATTTTATTCATAATGCCTATTCAACTTCGTAGAGCTAACTCTCGATTTTATACAACAGCTCAGAACATGAGATGCATAGAATGTATATATGGCATCTATGGGGTAGACATTGTTGATTCTCTATGCAAAGATCCTAGTGGAGTGTTGCATGTCGTTTTAACTCGTCTTAAGCAGAGGCAAGAAATATGGTCAATATGCCGGATAGAATTTCAGAAGAAATGGGATGATGTGTATTCAAAGAACCATAGAAAATCACTCGATCATCGTGGCTTCTATTATAAGAAACAAGATGCGAACAATTGGAGTGCAAAAGGTACTTGTTAGTCTGGAAGTATGTGAACTTGAATAACATGTTTTATTGCAAAGTTGTGCATTTCCAATATGCATCTCGAACATGAATGTTACTTCAAGTTTCAACACTTCATAACTTTGAATAAAAAATGGATGTGAGCATCCTTTTATCTTCTCCAAAAAAAAAAAAAGAAAAGCACTTCATAACTTTAGCCTTGTCATCTCTATGGGTGGGCCCATGCTCATGCTCATAATCCAAGTGCTCTCTTGTTTTTCATGTTTCTTCTCTTCGTGGTCTTCCGGCACGTAAAATATTTACAAGAAAATTGGATATCATCCAGCTTCTTACTTTGAACAATTGGCATCAATTATTATGTTTAAGTGATTCATTAATGAACTTTTGGAGTTTTTTAAAATTTTCATCCTTGGAGACACTCATTTTGTCAATATGTCTTTTTGTTATCTCAATATGTCATTATACTTCTTAACTTCTTTCACTGAGAAATTCCCCTTTTATTCTATAGCTCTACTTGCTGAAGTTAAAACAACAACAACAACTGAAAGAAAAGAGCCAGGAGGAGAATGATGCTCTTGTGGCTAGCATTTTAGGGGATATTTCTTATGGAGTTCCCGATATGGAATTTGAATATACAGATATAGAGATTCATGAAGACATGTACAACATAATCAAATTCGCATGCAATGAATTTTGCTCATCCAAAGAGCAATTCGAAAAAATTATGACAATATGGACAACATTTTTAGAGTCTATGTTTGGTCTATCTCCACGGTTCCAGGCCATTGAGCCTTTTTATGTTGATCTTAAAGATGAGAGACAAGATGGAAGTTATAATAAGAATGACATGGGCGTTGAAGCCTCCACATCTTCGAGCACGATAGGAGAGATCCAAGAGATCAATAGAATTGCTGACAAAGATGACCGAAGGTATATAGGTAGTGAGACAGATACTGAATATGGTCCCAATAACTTAGGGTCTGAATTTGATGATAGTAATGAGAGACTTCATATAGTCTCTGATGGGGAAGAGAAAGTTGCAGAAAAGGATATTAAGATTGACATTGAGGATAAAGAAACAACTGATGCAGATGATTTGATGGAACTTGAAACTCCATTATCATTTTCAGGTCCACACTTGGATACACTGAAACCTCTGAATACATATTCAGATGAAGTATCACATGTGCAGGAGTATAACTCGAGGGTCTTCTATGGTAATAGTTCATTCTACACACTTTTTAGGCTTCACCAGGTGAGAGATTGATAAATTTATAGGCAGGACAGTTTCGCCAACATCATTCTAACACAATGTCTATTATTGATGGAGGTACCTTTTCATGTTGCTTTGTGATAGATATTGTATAAAAGAATTCATTCGGCCAAGACAACTTCATTTAAGTCACAGAAAGAATTGACAGGTCCATCAAACTCCAGTACTGTTGATCATTATGCCAGGTATCTCTAGGTCAGCCAATGGGATGATATATTATGATCTATGAACCATCATTCATTTGTCAAATTCATATTGCCTTTGATCACTGCAGGTTCTTGAATGCACTATACAGTCTACTTGGTCGTAACATCAATAATTCCATGTTTGAAGATGAGTGCCGTGATAACATTGGAAGCCAATCCTATATGCTTTTCACATTGGACAAGTTGATACAACAAATCATTAAACAGGTACTATCAGTATTCAGTAATTCAGCTCTGTGAATTCAAAGTTTACTCAAATGAACCCTTTCAAAAGATTTTACTCGGATGAACTTGCTTCACCAATTTGCTACAGGTCCAAGCTATTGCATCCAACAAAGAAGAAAACAAATTTCTTCAGCTCTATGAATACGAAACATCAAGAAAAAGAGGATCTTCTTATGATCTTCGTTACAGCAAAGATGCTCATGTTGTTAGTGAGAGGGACTTATTCCGATTCACATATGTAAGTTTTCTTAATTGTTCTCAATTTGATTTAGATTGCAAATTCACTGAATCATCAAGAGGAAGAGGCAACTTTGCTATAGACAAAAGACACGATATTCAGTTTCGTCACTTCCTTGGCAGTCTACAGAAACGGCCATGCTGTCTATCAAATCAGTGGAATTTGGGAATAAAGAAGATCAAGTCACCATTGCTTCTTTAGACCCAGGCATTAGAGCTTATTTATTTACTGATCTCCTGAAAAATGCCCCACATAATGAGACAACTGCTGGGATTATCTTGAGAAGGTATCTCTTTTCGAGTAACATTTTGGGACGATATTAGGTGCATAATCATCTGAAACTTTATGACATTGCTGATGGGAGCATAAAACAACACAATCCTGTAGGAACTTCAGGAAACCATTAATGATGATGAAGCCTTGGAAGGCGTTCAGATTTTTAACGGCCTGCAGTGCAAATTGCAAACGTCCATAAAGGTACTTGATTACTAGATTCGAATCCTAAAATGGAGTTCTAGTTGTAGGTATATGCATAATACTACTGATTGATTCAGCTCGACTTTGTGTTGTTGACATTTTCCTTTGCAACTGTGAAACTGCAAATTTCAGACTTCCTATGTCTTAAGCACAGAGGACATTCTGTTCCGAGCACGAAAGAAAAGAGGACTTTCAGTTG
Source organism: Pontederia crassipes (assembly GCA_030549335.1). Taxonomy (NCBI): domain Eukaryota; kingdom Viridiplantae; phylum Streptophyta; class Magnoliopsida; order Commelinales; family Pontederiaceae; genus Pontederia; species Pontederia crassipes. The sequence continues at coordinate 35,573,636 of CM060186.1, read as the reverse complement.
ATCCTATTGATGAAGGGAGTGTCGAAGTTGCAAGCGGCGGCAGCACAAGAAGAAGACGGATTCATGACATTCTATAGAGAGACGCTTTCATGAAGTTGCAAGCAATCTATTTTATTTATAAGTGGACTCGTTATCTATAACTGGATTGTTGTTAGTGATGATTCTTGTAAAGGGGTCATTTTAAGAGGCAATGGCAAATATCATTTTGTTATAAAAGTTGCTTGTTTTTACTGGAGAGAGAGTCAGTAAATCGGACTTTTCCTCGCTGTTTTCACATTTTCTTATGATCATCCTCCCTCCTCCATGGGCAAAAGTTGTAGACAACTCCAAACGTAGCCGCAGGTCTTCTTCTCCCCGCGTCCGGATGCTAATGGTGTGTGCTAACTTCCAGAGTTGCTCTGCTGTGCATCCTGCTTTTATTTACACTACAACTACTCTACTACTACTTATTGTACACCCACCACCCTAGCCTACAGAACGAACGAGAGAGGGTTTTCTCACTTCAATGCTTGCCTTGTTTCTGTTGCCTGCAATCAGCCAATTTCAACGGGTTTGTTTATCCACTTTACCCCTATCTTATGTCAAATGAAGAAACGCTATTGATGGGCTCTCGGAGACGAAGTCCTGTCCGAGACAACGGAGGAATTGTCTCGGAGACAAACTTGACTCATGACGCTATAAAAGGATTAAGCTCGGAGATTTCGAGATAAAGGAGGAATTGTCTTGAAGACAAACTTGACTCATCACGTTATAAAAAGAGACGTGAGATGAGGATTAAGATTGAAGTTGTGTGCAGATGTCCTGATCCTGCGCAACGCAGCCGTCGAGAGAGAGAGATAAAAAATAGAGAAGAAACCTTTGAGATTCGGTTCGGAAATGAGTTTTTATTTGTTTTCAATGAAACTTCAGTAGCAGTCTTCTCATATTTCGGTGAGTCGCTCTGACTTCTATCTTCAGTTTCGAGAGCCATTTATTTTGCGGCATCCAAAATTGATTCTTGAGATTATTATATTTCTCTGCGTAGTTCAGAAAAAAACTTTGTAACCTACTATTATCTCATAGTGAAAAATTTGCTCCTTGCTCTCCTGGTTTTTTTTTCCTTTCATGTTGAGATGATTTTCACTCTAATTTAATTTCTTTATATTATTATCATTATCTCATTACTATTGTGCATATTAAAAGAGAAAAAGAAAATAATTCCATAACTACCAATTCAACTTTTTTTCCTAACAGTAGTATCAAAGCCTGATAAAGAAAGTGCACATTATAATAGAGGACAATAAAGTTCACAGGTACAAATTATTCTATCTGGACGCCTGAACGAATGATTACTTAAATTACAAGGACATTTACGATCCAATCGAAAGTAATGCTGCAAAATCCAAGGACATGGATGATAAAAAGTTGTGGAGGATTAAGACCAAGACAGACACACAAATTCGACAATGGATCGACGACAAGGTGTTTCATCATATCGCCAATATTGATGAATCCGATGAAGTGTGAAAAAATTGTAAGAAATGTATGAATGCAAATCGTCGTAGAATAAGATGCTATTGATGGAGAAACTTGTCAACCTGAAATATAAGGGTAAATTACACGAATGGTCCCTCAACTTTGAGTCGATTTCCAACTGGTCTCTCAACTTCAATTTGTAACCAGAACGTCCTTCATCTTTTATTTTCTTGCACGATTAGTCCTCTTGACCGGTGACAGTGGATTTTTCGGTTGCCTTGCATACGTGGTCGACACGTGAGCCATTTCTCTCTCATCCACATCATTTAAGTCATCCACATTATTTAACGCTCCAAACTAGGTAAATTACACGGATCGTCCCCCAACTTTGAATCGATTTCTAAACAGTCCTCCAATTTTGATATTATTGCATGATTCATCCACTTGACTGGTAAGAACAGTCTCCCGATTATGGGTAAATTACACGAATGGTCCCTCAACTTTGAGTCGATTTCTAATTGGTCCCCCAACTTCAATTTATAACCAGAACGTCCCTCATCTTTTATTTTCTTGCACGATTAGTCCTCTTGACCGGTGATAGTGGGTTTCCCGGTTGCCTTGCATATATGGCCGACACATCAGCCGTTTCTCCCTCATCCACGTCATTTAACGCTCCAAATCATGTAAATTACACGGATCATCCCCCAACTTTGAATTGATTTTTAAATAGTCCCTCAATTTTGATATTATTACATGATTTATTCACTTGACCGGTAAAAAATAGTCTCCCGATTATTTTGCGATGTGATATAATAAAATATAATAAAAAATTTAACTAGCTGACATCACACAATAAAAAAATATTATAAAAATTTCAGGGCATGGACGAGCTAGCAGATGAGGGGTATCGGCCCCCCTCTCCAAGCTCGTCCATTGGCGAGCTTCGCACAAGGAGCGCTAACGTCCCCTCGCGAGTTCATCGACGCTCCTATCATTTTTATTTTTTATAGTCTCTCAATTTTAAGTCGTTTAGAGTCATCGACGAGCTCGCGAGAGGGCCTTGACGCTCCTTGTACGAAGCTCGCTAGTGGACGAGCTTGGAAAGGGGGGTCGACACCCCCTATGCCAACTCGTCAAAGGGCGAGCTTAGAGAGGGGGGCCGACACTCTCCCTCTGCCAGCTTGTCCGCGTCCTTAAATTTTTATAATATTTTTTATTATGTGATGTCAGCTAGTTAAAAAAAATTTATTATATTTTATTATACCACATCGCAAGATAATCGGGAGACTTCGGTCAAGTGGATGAATCATGTAATAATATCAAAGTTTGGAGACTATTTAGAAATCGATTCAAAGTTGGGGGACGATCCGTGTAATTTACCTGATTTGGAGCGTTAAATGACATGGATGATTTAAATTACGTGGATGTGAGAGAAACGACTGACGTGTCAGCCACGTATGCAAGGCAATTGCGAAACCCACTATCACCGATCAAGAGGACTAATCGTGCAAGAAAATAAAAGATGTGGGACGTTCTGGTTATAAATTGAAGTTGGGGGACCAATTGGAAATTCACTCAAAGTTGGGAGACCATTCGTGTAATTTACCCCCCGATTATCTTGCGACGTGGCATAATAAAATATAATAAAAAAATTTAACTAGTTGACACATATAATAAAAAATATTATAAAAATTTCAAGGAGTGGACGAGCTGGCAGAGGAGGGGTGTCGGCCCCCCTCTCCAAGCTCGCCCACTGGCGATCTTTGCACTCGCAAGTTCGTCGGCGCTTCTATCATTTTTATTTTTTATAGCCTCTCAACTTTGAGTCATTTAAGATCGTCGATGAGCTCGCGAGAGGGCGTTGACGCCCCTTGTACGAAGCTCACTAGTGGATGAGCTTGGAGAGGAGGGTCGGCGCCCCCTATGCCAACTCGCCAAAGGGCAAGCTTAGAGAGGGGGGCCGACACTCCCCCTCTGCCAGCTCATCCGCGTCCTTAAATTTTTATAATATTTTTATTGTGTGATGTCAGTTAGTTAAATTTTTTTATTATATTTTATTATGTCACATTGCAAGATAATCGAGAGATTATTTTTTACCAGTCAAGTGGATGAATCGTGCAATAATATCAAAGTTGGAAGACTATTTAGAAATCGATTCAAAGTTAGGGGACGATCCGTATAATTTACCTAGTTTGAAGCGTTAAATGACGTGAATGACTTAAATGACGTGGATGAGAGAGAAACGGCTGACGTAGTATGCAAGGCAACCAGGAAACTCACTATCACTGGTCAAGATGACTAATCGTGCAAAAAAATAAAAGACGAGAGACGTTCTGATTATAAATTAAAGTTGGGGGACCAGTTGGAAATCGACTTAAAGTTGGAGGATCATTCGTGTAACTTACCCGAAGTATAAGGATAGTTATTCTATTGCAGAACATCTTGGTAGCTTTCAAGAATTAATTAACAAGTTGTCCCCAGTAAAAATTGTGTTTGAAGATGAGATCTAAGCACTATTATTGTTGAGTTTATTACTTGATAGTTGGGAAATGCTCATTATCTTTCTGAATAACTCTATTCTAGGTGGGCAATTATCTTTAGAAACTACCAAGGATAGTTTGTTCAATAAACAAATGAGAAAGTAACCGAATCTCAATAATAAATCAGAAGCATTCATCGTGGAAGATCGAGGGAGAAACAAACAGAGAAACTCTCACAGCCACGAAAGATCAAAGTCAAGAGGGAAGTCGAAGTCTAAAAAAGAAGTCACCTGTTATCATTGTGGCAAGTCAGGACACTTCAAGAAGGAGTGCGAAAAATTAAAACGTGATCAATCACATGAAGAGTTTGAAGATACTGAAAAGGAGAAGAACAGTGGTGAAAACAACATTGCAGTTGCTACATCAGTTGATGTGTACTTTCTTACTCAAGAAGAGGAAGAAGATGGTATCAATGTTGTGAGTCAATATTTAATTTGGATACACTACAGCTTCATTTCATGTTACCCATCGTAGAGATGTATTCTCAATATATAGAGAGAGCATTCGAGTTAGTAAAGATAGGGAACAAGTCGGAGTCCCAAATTGCGTTGGAGATATTCAGTTGACGACTAATACAAGATGAAAGATTATGCTCAAAGATGTGAGGCATGTACCTGAAATCTGTATCAACCTAATTTCAGTTGGCAAATTAGACAACGATGCTATGAGAGCAACTTCAAAGGGGGAGTGTGAAAACTCAAGAGAGATTCACTTCTACTAGAAAGGATACAAAGATGGTACTCTCTACAAGACTGAAGCACAACACTGTACCGAAGAGATAAACGTGACTCAAGAGATGTGATCTTTTGAGTTATGACATAAGCAGCTTAGTCACATAGGTAAGAAAATACTTCAGATCTTAACTCTATGAGATCTGCTATCAGGTATGAAAGATACTTCACTTGATGAATGTGTTCATTGTTTGGCTGATAAGCATATTAGATTTACATTTAATAGAACTTCTCCGTTTGGAGGTTCACACGTACTTGATTTGATGCATACTGATGTCTGCCTTATGAAGGATAAGGCTCTAGGTGGTGCTCTTTACTTTGTTATATTTATTGTTGACCATTCTAGAAGAGTTTGGGCTTTTCATATAACACATAAAAATTAAGTGTTGACAGAGTTCAAGAAGTTTCATGCCAAAGTCGAAAGAGAGATTGACAAGAAGGTCAAGTGTATTCGGGTAGACAATGGTGGCGAATATAGAGGACAGTTTGAAGAATATTGCAACATCTATGGCATCAAACTTGAGAAGATAGTTTCTAAGACTCCTCAGCAAAATAATGTTGCTAAGAGAATGAACAGAACAATCAAGGAACGTGTCAGATGTATGCTTTTACATGTCAAGCTATTGAAGAGATTTTGGGGTGAAGCAATGATGACTGCAATTGAACTGATCAACCACTCTCCATCAGTACCTCTGAATGGTGACATACTTCTAAAAATTTGGTCAGGAAAGGATGTTTTGTACAAGCATCTTAGAGTATTCGATTGCTGAGTTTTTGTTCACATTCCTAGTGATGAGCGATCAAAACTTGACAGCAAATTGAAAGAATGTATCTTTCTCGGATATGGAGGTGATGAATTTGACTACAAAATCTGGAAACTCGTTAACAGAAAAATTATCAAAAGTAGGGATGTCGTGTTCATATAACACCAGACGATTGAAGATCTGTCAAAAGACAAAGAGCCAACTATCTTCATTGATTATCTAGTTGAACCGAGTTCAGTTAATGCACCGATAGAAGATGACATTGTTTATAAAAGCTTATCAAGATGACAGTAATAGTGATAGAAACTCACATAATTCATATATGCCTCCAGATAATCAAGACAATGATGAGCTACATGTCGAGCATGATGCACAAGTGAAAAAAAAGAAGTCTTGTCACATGAGCAAAAGGATGAGTAGATGAAAGCCATGCAGAATGAGATGCAATCTCTTCATGAGAAGAATACTTACAAACTAGTGAAGCTTCCTAAAAGGAAGAGGACGCTCAAGAACAAGTGGGTGTTTCAAATGAAGAGTGAAAAAAAAAATAATCCACACCCGCGATATAAGACAAGGTTAGTTGTCAAGGGATTCAATCAGAAGAAAGGAATTGGCTTTGATGAGATATTCTCATTAGTGGTTAAAATGTCATCAATTCGAGTGGTTCTTGGATTAGCTGCTATTAAGAACGGACTTGGAAATTCTTAGACGTTAAGACAACTTTTCTCCACGATGATTTGGAAGAAGAAATTTACATGGACCAGCCAGAGAGTTCCGAGAGAAAGGAAAAGAAAACCTAGTCTGTAAATTGCAGAAGAACTTATACGGACTCAAACAAGCACATCGTCAGTGGTACAAGAAGTTTGAGATGTTCATGACGCAACAAGGATACAATAAGATCAGATCAGATCATTGTGCCTTCATAAAATATTTTTCACATGATGATTTTATTATCTTGTTGTTATTTGTATGCTTATTGTAGGTCAAAATAAAAACAAGATTGACAGGTTAAAGCAGGAGCTGAGTCAATGCTTTTCAATGAAAGAACTAGGCGCAACAAAAAATATCATTGGCATGAGGATCATCGGTGATCGAGAGTAGTGCAAACTATGACTATTCCAAGAAACGTACATCGATAAAGTCTTGAAAATGTTCAACATGAAGAACGCAAAGACAGTTATATCGCCACTTGCAAGTCACTTCAAGTTGAGTTCTAGATAGTGTCTGAAGAGCAAAACCGAGAAGCAAAGATGAAGAACGTTCCATACGCATCTGCAGTTGGCAGTTTGATGTATGCAATGGTTTGCACAAGGCATATGCAGTTGGTGTGGTGAGTCGATTCCTATTAAATTCTGATAGAAAGCATTGGGATGCAATCAAGTAGATTCTCAGATATCTTCGAGGCACATCTAAAGTATGCTTATGTTTTGAAAATGCTGAGCTAGTGTTGGAAGGATTTACTGACACTGACATGACAGAAGACATTGATAATCGAAAATCAATTTCTGGTTACTTAATGACATTCGCAGGAGTAACAATCTCATGGCAATCCAAGTTATAGAAGTGTGTTACACTATCAACAACTAAAGCATAATATAACACAACTACTGAAACAGATAATAAAATTCTGTGGATGAGAGTTTTTGAGGGACTTAGGTTTGACGCAGGAGAAGTACATTATCCATTGCGATAATCAGAGTGTGATACATCTGAGTAAGCATTCTAGTTTCCACCCTACGTCCAAGCACATTGATGTCCGATATTATTGGATTCGTGACGAAATGAAGAAAAAGAAATTCTTTTTTAACAAAATCAATATTAACAAGAATACGTCAGATATGATGACTAAATCTCTGTCGAAAGAGAAGATCGAGTTTTTCAGGAAGCATGTAGGCTTGATGGATTCCTTCACATAAATAAAAAGGGGGAGTTTGTTGGGTGGTTCTTATTGAGCGGATCCGACAACAAATAAGAAGAAAAAAAAAAGAAAAATCAAGCTCGGAGACGAAGTTGAATTGTCTTGGAAACAAACTTGACTCATCACGCTAGAAAAGGAGATGTGAGATGGCAATGCAGTTGAACAGCTACCGAGAGAGAGAAAAAGAGAAGATAGAGAAAAAAAAATTTGGGGTTTGATTCGGGAATGAGTTCTTATACGTTCTCAATAAAACTTCAAACATTATTTCTCAGTAGCCTTAGCATCTATTCCTCATATTCCGATGAGATTGTTCTGACTTGTATTCTCAATTTCGAAAGACATTTATTCTGTGGCATTTAAGATTGATTCTTGAAATTATTACTGTATTTCTCTACGTAATTCAGAGAAAATACTTTGTAATCTAGTATTATTTCATAGTGAAAGATTTGCTCTTTATTCTCGTACTTTTTTCTTTTCATGTTGAGAGGTTTTACACGTAAATTCTTTGTGTCTATGATCTATTTTAATTCCTTTATATTATTGTCATCGTCTCATCGTTATTGTGCGCATCAAAAGAAAAAAAAAGAAGATAATTATGTAACTATCGGTTTAGTCTTTTTTTTTCAACACTCTGATACTCGTCTAGAAAACAAGAGTCATGGTATGTCATATGTTATGACTTATGTAACAATGATATTATTATTATTATTATTACAAATATTATAAAAGAAACCTGGTACATGGGACTAGTTGGTGAATGATTATTGAATATTCAATCTGAAAAATTATTGTTCGAATTTTAAATATATTTTTCCTTCCATAAAAAAGCGATATCACTAATTTAGAAATTAGGAATAAAACGCCGAAATTTGAGTTCTTGGATAATTTACCGAGAACAGTCAAAATTAAACATGACAAGAAGAAAATTTAACCTCCCCTTTGGATAATTTTGCCGCCAGCTGTTCTGATTAAAACTCGACTGTGCCTGTGCGTTTGAATGACGGGCGCTCGCTCTCTTCCACCACCCGCCGATATGGACTCCGAGTTCGACGAGCGCGTCGTTGCTGCTTGGAAAGGCGATGCCGACGCCAGGCCGGAGGAGTGCGGGGGCGCCAAGAGGCCATTCCTCCGCTGGGGCGACACCACGCCGGCCACTTCGTCCGCCCCTCCCTTCTCCCGCAGTCCCCCTTTCCGCCGCGAGGTGGAGCACGTCGCCGCAGAGACCTTTTTTCTTACTCGTCTCGCCGCGACGCTCCTCCGATGCCTTGGGTACTTCGTAGTTCCTCCACCCCTGCTTTAAATGTTTGATCTTTGTCCCATGTTCTGTCGTGTTGTTCATCTTCTCCTATTTCTTTGTTTTGGGATTTCACGATGATTTTGTATCGCGTCTTGTAAATAACTATCATGATACAATTATGGTCTTATTCATTGCTTTGTTGGTGTTTTCTTGGATTCTGTTTTCTGCAAGAAAGAACAAGTAGTTCATGTGTGCTCCTATTTTTACTGTCTAATTGCTTTGATATTTTTTTTGGCAAACTAATTTGGTCTTATCAGTTGAAAGTATTTGGCAGTTCATTATGTGATATTTTATTTTCCAGTGTAGGTTATAGGTGGGTCACAAAATTTGTTGGCCTTGCTTGCTATGTTATCTTATGCCAGGTTTTCTGCAAGGTACTACTTCTCAACATTAATTAGATGTTTTCTGAAACAAGTATGTCACACTTGAAAGTTGTCATAATCACCACTCACTACTTGTCTTCCTAATTCTGCAGAACGAGCACTCATTTGCTAATGTCTTGGATTAATATAATTAGAGGATTTGATAAACTCTACTTCACCTGAACTTGATGTTTTAATACAGTTGGATATTACTATTTCTTCTCAACTCAGGTCCGCAGAAGCTTAATCTATGGAGAACAGCCTCGAAACAGGTAGGTGGCTCTCAAATCTGAAAGACGAATCCTTTCAGGTATTCCATTTCTGCCTCTACATTTTATTTCTAAGATTATCAGGGAAAAAGTGGATTGTGCAGGTTGGATCTCTATCTGCCAATTGATTGTAGTGAACCAAAGCCAGTTGTGGCTTTTGTACCTGGAGGGGCCTGGATTATAGGGTGTGTTGATCTTGCTCCTCTCCAAGATTTTGAGAAAACTTAAAATACTTAGGGATGGATTAATTTCCTTGTTTTGGTAGTTATAAAGCCTGGGGATCTCTCCTGGGAAAACGTTTGTCAGAAAGAGGGATCATAGTTGCATGCATAGATTACAGGTACATTTATGGCATACTGTTAGGAAGATCTTTAATATGAGGTTTTATTTGTCTACAATGATTCTTGTCTTTCAGAAAGAACATTGTTCTCTTGCAAGCTTCTAGTTGAAACTATGCAGGAATTTTCCTCAAGGGACAATAAGTGATATGGTAAATGATGCTTCTAATGGGATCTCATTTATTTGCAATAATATTTCGAGTTATGGAGGTGATCCTAACCGGTACAAATTTCTGATTCTCCATTATTTGATCTTCTTGTGAGTATTATTATTCATGAAATTACAATATATGCTCCAAAGAAGTGATAATGAGGTATAGGACTGAGGGCAAATGAAATGATATCCTACTTTCTGATTCATTCATTGTTGATAGTCTTTTAAGCACCATTTGGCAGATTTATTATTTTATCTGCTGCATACCAACTACATATATTTCTACTAAATCGTTATCACATTAAACTTTAGGATATATCTAATGGGGCAATCAGCTGGTGCACACATTGCAGCTTGCTCCCTTGTGCATCAGGCAATGGGAGAAGCTCAAGGACAAGGCAGTTCCTGGAGTGCCTCGAAAATAAAAACTTATTTTGGCTTGTCTGGGGGGTAAGTAGAAATAACGACATTTCAAAACCCATATATGAAGTTTTTTGACATTTGATCAACTTTTATCTTCCCCAGCACTTTCATCATTTTTTCATCCCTCTCCAGATAGTATCTGTTGTCATTATATTACGTAGAACTGTGAAATACTTTTTTTCTTTTTGGCTAGCATGTCTGCTCTTGTGCCCTTAATACTTCATCAATATGAACAATATGTAACCCAGAATCTGAGCCAAGATAGGATGCAGCGAATAAGAATAACTCAGAAGTTCACTAAACCTTTCCTTCTGGTAACAGATATCATATGGCAGACTTGGTTGATCACTTCCATGAACGTGGGTTGTATCGCAACATCTTTCTGAGGTATTTAATATGCCTTATTTTAGTTAATTAATACTATATCAGATCATGCAATATTTTCTCTATATATTCCCGACAACATGTTACATAAATTTTCACAGCATAATGGAGGGGGAGGAATCCTTGCCACATTTTTCTCCAGAATTAATTGTACAGGAATCTAGTATTAGACATGCAATTTCCCTACTCCCTCAGGTTGTTCTCTTTCATGGGACAGATGACTACTCAATTCCATCAACTGCCAGGTTGGTCGTTGGAAATTGTAAGAACTATCGCTCTATATAAAACAATTGATGAATTCTGGATCTCTAACCAAAGTCATTTTAGCAGCAAAAATTTTGCTAGTACTCTTCAAAGAGTTGGTGGCCAGGTCAAACTATTCTTATATGAAGGAAAAACACACACGGATTTGTTTTTGCAGGTACTATTTTCTAGAATTTGATTGTTTTTGTTCTGAAATGTAAAGTTAATAATACATTTATCTGGGGCTCAATCACAGTAAAAACTTTCGTGCTATACACATAAATGAAATTGAGTTGACATAAAAGAACTTTGGAAGCAAGAAAGTGGCTTAGTTATTTCAAGAATAAACAACACTGACTGCAAGAATATGCATGAATTAACATACATGCTGGAAATGAAAGGCTCGAGATAATTGTCACATTATAAACAGCCGAACATAAAATGCCGGAGCTTTTGGGTACTGAAAAGAGTACATTTGATGTTTAAACATGCCCATCTTCTCTGAGAGTCTCTTTGCATGGATCACATATAAAACCACAACAAAACGAAATGCCTTGAGAAATAAAGAATTCTTTACCCTTTCTGTACCTTTAGATTTCTCTCCATAATGTCTCAGCTAAAACTTTGTGTTTTCATGTTCCAGTTTCTGCATCTTGCTGTCAGTTTTCTTAATTGGCTAATTGCATGAAGATTTAACCCCATATTTTTCAACAACTTAACATGAAAAGTAAAAAGAAATCTAGAAAACCAACTGTTTGCAATGATGTAGGATCGTTTGAGAGGTGGCAGAGATGAATTGATTGTAGAAATCGTTTCAGCTGTCTGTGCTGATGATCACATTGAGGGTTCAAAAGATCAAAAAGTGTAACGACCCCAAAATTCGGTCCTAATTTGAAATTTTTTCGAACCCCAGGCGACGTTACTTTGACCTTGACTTTGACTTAATTTCATAAAACTTTGTAGCGGATACATAATTTAATAAAACTTAAGACATTAACATCATAACAGCGGAAGACTTCATGGATAATCAAAATAAAAACCCAAGATGACATAATCTGGCCCATGGGCCTAATAGGCTCTAACATATACCCAACAATGGATTCTTAAAACATAATGAGTTCAAGTAAAATACATGACTCCATAAGGCCCATAAACCGTACATAAAAGACTCTTACAAGAGTTCAACATATGACATAACATAAGAAAGATAACTTGGGCCGTAGCCCGACACTGTTCATGTGCAACGTCTTCGTCAAGAGGCCCGCACCGCCGAACCTAAGCCTCATCTATACCTGCACGGATCCATGGGGTGCAGGGGATTTCTCCCGTTAGAGTATGTTGAGGCCCATGCATGTTATAACCTTATAACATAAATTCTACATGTCATGGCATATGTATATCATCATCATGGAACATACATCATATGCATGCTATGAGCTACTTATGCATACTACATGGCATGTGATCATATCATCATAGCAATATAAGATAACAAATAACATTATAATCTTTAAGTCATGCATATCATAACTTATCATCATGCTAATGCTTATCATGTCTTATCTTATTTTGCTTTATCATCTTTCATCATGTCCCATGTGTCATGTATTTTTATAGGTGCATACTTCATCACACATCTTTGACATCTTTACTTAATGTCCCAAGTCATTCATCATTCATCTTTTCATCTTTCATCTTTACTTAGATACTTTCTTATCTTGTTGATTGGGAAGACCATGTTGAGTTCGTGGGAAAAAGGTTAGCTAGGCCATAACTTTGGGGTCGTGGGAGGCCAATAGAGACGCCACACTTAAGGGTGGAACTCGCCTCCTGGGTCCACGGATGCCCAATAGAGATGCCACGCTTAAGGGTGGAACTCATCTCAACTTATGGAAACGCCACACTTGAGGGTGGAACTCGTTTTCCCGAGAAATGCCACACTTAAGGGTGTAACTCATTTCCCCTCTTCGATTGCAACAAGTCACCTTCACGTCAATCCGTCTTTTACTTACTTTCAACAATACATACAATCATTGGGTAACGGTCGACCATTGGAAGGGTATCGGTCGATCGGTCGGGTTATCGGTCGACCGTTATGGTCCATTCGGACGACCGAAATCAGACTTCGGTTCGTCCGCTAATCACAGAATATGACATTCTTCTAAATCGGACGACCGCTAGATAATCGGTGGACCGCTACTAGTCCTTTCGGACGTCCGAAAATGGATTTCGGATCGTCTACTAATCACAGAATGTGTCGAACGTTTCGACGATACATATCGGACGACCGTTATTAAATCGGTCGACCATTACATTGCTATCGGGCGACCGAGACAGGGTGTCTGGTCGACCGCTATTCACAGAATGTTCCGACCCTTCTAAAACGGGCGACCATTATATAACCGATCGATCGTGAGCTACAGTGTCATGGAGTGAGTGTGGCGAGAGTGGTATGCTGTTCACTGTAGCAAAAAGGGGGTAACTTTCGGCTGATGGCATCTAAGGGAGCTTAGGGCAATATTTTAAGGTGGAAACACACTTGGGCTTGGGCTGTGGGCGCGTGTGGGCTTTAGTGGCATTTTCTCTTTTTTTTTTTTTCTTTTCTTTTCTCTTTTAGTCGGATGTTACAAAAAGAACCTAAAATGCGGCGCTTGGTTCCAGAGTGGCAATTGAACTTGGCGCGCAAAATAAGTCCCTTCTGATTGCTGGTCGAATGCATGCACATGGTCCTGCCTTCATGGTAACACTATTAACCCTTACGTTTATTATTGCTTGTTTATGATTGTAAGTTTGTCAGGCCAACTTTTAAACAAGGACATTATGATAGTTTAAAATTTACCACATGCAGTTCATTTCATGTGTTAAATTCAACATGTTTGGTTTGGAGTTATGGACGAATATATGTATATAATTTTATGTCATTTGTTTTCTTCCGCCAATTGCCGAGAATTACTCGTGAATCATCTGTTAGCCCCACTAATGACACCATCCATGGGCAAGGGTAGTTGTGCAGTATTGGCTTCAAAAGAAAACCTTAAAGGCATCAGGATGTAGACTGCAAACAGTTCTGAGACCAGAGACGTGTCCGTGGAAACGAAAGCCACTGTTCCAAAATTTACTGTGTGCCTGTGTTCCAGTTACCTGTACTTTTCCCTCTTTATTGACATCCCACACTTGAATCGACTGCCAAAGTTGGAGTAAAATATTACTATATATGTTTGTCAAACAGTATATTATGCAAGGGCAATAGGATTGGACGCACGATACACGTAAAACAAGACTCATTTCTGAGCCAAATAAAGGATGATACAAACTGCAGAGTTTATTCGATCATAGTATGGTGACAGTTCCACAGAAGCCTTTTAGCAGGCCATCAAATATAATGAGGTCACAAACATCTATCACAGTAGTTGGGGAGGAAAGAGGAGGGGAGGTATAACAACTTGTGGAAAGTGAAGATGCACTCATCATAATTGAAGCCGATGCCAGGCGTCTCCATTAATTTGCTTCTGGCTGCTGTTAGTTCTTTGCTGCTGGTTTGCTACTCTTGGTCTGCAAGAAAGGAGACACAACCAAATGAACAAAAACTGCGCAAAAATAATGTTAGATCTTTTATTTTGGATTTTGGACTCGATTCTGTCATGGCTTCCGGTTTCATTTTGAAAAAGAAAAAAAAACTCCTGGTTCATCATTGTTTAGGCAGTGAAGGATTCCACATATTTGATTTTATGACGTTGTGAAAAATATATTTTATGAGCCAGATGATAATTCTGACCGTAAAATTGCATATATTCTTATATATTAATACAAAAAAGATGAATGGTATAGTTTGGCAATGTTTATTTTCCTGTTAAGAAAAAAAAACAAGGGACGCCAAATATTCAATAAGGCTGATATTTGGTTACCCAATAAGTTATTATTATTCACATAATAGAACAAAGATAGCTATTCTATTTAATGGATATCTTTTTGAAATATGAGTTGAGAATAAAAAATATTCATCTTTGCAAAATGTTTAAATATTTTTAAAGGACAAAGTTTGCCTTTAATGTTTTTTTAAGAATAATTTATCGTGTTTAATAAATAAAATAGAATAAACCCCTATTTCTACCTTTTTATTCCTCAACCAAGTATGGCCCACTGTTGTAGAACAAAGAAAAAATGACTTCAATACTATATAGGTGTAGACTTAAGATGGCGCAACAAATTACAGTGCAAAACTATTACATAAGTGGCAAAGTTATGATCTCTATATGTAAAATATCGAGTCCTTTTTGTGGCAAAACAATTTCAAATGAAAGGCAAATATTTACCCTCTTCTTGGGCTCCCGGGGCTTTTGTTCGGCCTTTTTCGGGGCCTGCTTTGAGGCCGGTGCCTTGGGCGCAGCCTCACCCGCCTTGGCGGGCTCCTTGACTTGGCCCATCAGCCCGGAGGGTCGGACAGCCTTCACTGATGCCATTCTCCTTCTTCTTCTTGCTGCTGCTCCTGATGCTGATGGCACACTCAAAAGTAGAAGCGTTCTCTCAACCACTTAGCTCAGCTCAGCAGCCCTCCACTCCTGGTATGCTTCAATGCTCCCATGGGGCAGTTTATATATATATAGAGAGAGAGAGAGACCGCGGGGTTGGGGTAGAGAAAGAGAGATGAGATGAAATGGAATTGATTCACAAAGAGTACCAAGGTGGGTGACACTTGCATTGCATTATTGTTGAATAATGTTGCATGTAGAATGGAATTGGATTCATTTTATCACCACAGAGAAAACTGGAACATATACTCTCTCTGTCATCATCGGATGCAATTTGGCTACAGAAACAGAAACCCGTGAAAATGCGCTCGCTCTTGCAGGAATGTGGGGGTTCCTGGTATAAATTGGGGCATGGAAACAGTTTACAGCACTTTTTTTCTTTCTTTTTTTTCTTTTTTATTTCTTTCTTTAAATGATTCAAGAGTAGAATATAATATTTCTTCAAACGTTAGATTTTATAATCAAGTTTCTTTTTAAAAATTTAATGTTACTATATTTAAAACTTTGCATACCGAAATTGATTTTATGATTTATATATAAACAGGGTCGGCTCAAGAGCGTGAGAGACCTAAAGTGAAAATACAAAATAATTTTGACATAAATAAAATGCTGTTATATATTTTTAGAATTTTAATGTAAGCATTTATATATCTGTTAAAACAATTAATTTAAAAAGATGATAAATAAGAACTATTTTTTATGTATAGTTCTTCAATGCAAAAGAATAAAAATGGTGTTACCATGTACAAGAGTAATAATAATATTAATGAAAAAATCAATTGAAGTACTATTGATTTTTGAGAAAAAAATCAAATATGAAAAAATGACATAAATTTAATTCAAAAGATAAGAAGACATTTACTTATGATGAATTAATTATGATTTAGGTAGTGAAGGTAAATAGTATTAAAATGAAGATAAATTATATATATAGTGGTTTTATATCAATAAAGTATTAAAATATAAGACTTCATAATAATTTAATATTATTAAATTAATACAATATATAATTAGGTGCTTTTTATTGGGTGAGACGTGCCTGATTGGCCTCACCCTTGAGCCGGCCATGCATATAAAAATGAAAGAGCGAATATTGAAGAAGAAATCAGAATTGATGTGAGAGAACTGAGAAGAAAAGAGAGATTAGAGGAGAGAGAAGAATGAAAAAGGAAGTAAATAAAAGGGGAAAAATATATTTGGAGGAGAAAGATTCAAGAGAAAAAAATGAGTATATTGCAAGAGAGAGAGAGAGAGAGAAAGTGAGTGAAAATATTATAGAAAAGAGAAAAAAATAAGAATACAATAGAGAACAAATTAGATATTTTATGGAGAGGAAGATAAAAGTTTAGAAGAGAACAATATTTAGAGAAAAATGAGCATGTCAAGCATGTGTCAATGACTTTACGCATATTTTTTTATTTTTTTTCATATCTTTCTTCATTAATAAAAAATAATTTTATAACATAAAAAATAATTATATATATCATGAACGATAATAATGTGTAAAAGTTCGTAACATTTTAAAAATGAACATAATTGTTATTGATGATTCATCCTGTAAATTATTATTGGAGAAATATATCAAAAAATAAAAAAATGTGTAAAATCGTGAAAGTGTTTGATACGCTCATTTAAATATTGCAAGCGAGAGAAAACAAACATACAAGAGAGAGTCTAAATTAAAGAAAAGAGAAATTTTGAAAAAGATTATAATAAGGGAAAGAAAGAAAGTGAGATGCTAGAGGGGAGAGAAAGAAAGAGAATAATAAGAAGAGAGAATTCGAGGACAAATATTAAAAGAGAGAAGGAAAAGGAATGTTATAAGAGAGAAATGCTTAAGATTCTCACTTTTGAAGAGAACTTTGTTCCAAATTCAAACTAATTTAATGATTAATCACTGTGTACCATATAAGAATAAATCAATTCTCCTCTCTCTCTCTTTCTTGTGAATAATGTTATAAAACCAGTTCAAGCGATATCTCTCTCTTGGACAATGTTATTAAAATCGGATTGACCGATTCAATTGGTACAATTGCAAATTGACAATCAATCTGGTTTGATTAAATCTCAAAATCGGGTTTGCTATCGAACTAACAAAAAATTGGTCGAATTGAGAACATCGATGAACCACTTTAATCCCATCAAATTCAACTTTACAAAGAAAAAAATAATAAAATAGGAAAGTTGAAAAGGAAAAAGAAAATATTAAAAGAAAAGTTAAAAGGAGGAAAGGAAGTTTTTTTTGTTTGTTAAAGGGGTTATGTTCTCTTAGGGGCATTTTGGTTGGAGAATATTTTTCAAAAAATAATAAATTTTATTCTAAAGAATATAGTATTCTAATTATATTCTCATTCTACCTCTTATTTGATTGAATAGGAATAAATTTCTTATTTCATTATTAAATTATTTTATTATACATTGTTTACATTTATAATAATAATTATTATTATTACTATAATATAATACTATATAATTAAATAATGAAAAATAAAAAATGATGAAAAAAATAGAAAAGAAGTAGAATATCTTTATTATGTTGTTTTAGAAGAATAGAAATATTCTTAAAATGAGATTATATGCAACGATTTCACGAATTTGACTAATTTAATCTTATTATGTGTTATGTTTGACTATATTCTCGAGAATATTAAGTTATTCTAGTGTTTATCCGCGAACCAAATGCCCTTAGTGTGTTTATTTATATATAGTGTTCACCAAGTGCTGGCATATGAAATCTCTTTCTGAGTTTTTAATAAGACCTCTCGTGCAACGCTTTTGTTACATCTTTCAATTTTCTGGATGCAATGACTAAATTCTTTAGAATAAAAAAATTATAAGAATACTTCCTTCTTGGTAATGAAGCAATGACAAAAAAATTATTAGATCTCGGAACATGAAGCAAACAATCATGAGAAACGTTGATCGCCAAGAATTATAAAAGTTCTTTTTTGTCCACTTTAGAATATCTCATGAACAGATTAACTAAGTAAAATGTATACTTTCTGCCTTGAAGGCATTATAGGCTGCCATCTGACTCGAAGGAAGGTACATGAGACGAAGATGAAGGGAGGAATCCATTATCCATCTATCTAACAGAGAATTGACAGGTGTGGTGTGTTCGAGTTCAGGCGTGTGCGCAAGTGATTCTTCGGTCACAGATCTCCTAGGAGAAGGAGAATCGACACACTGAGACTTGAACATCAAATAGCTTGACTCTATTTTTTTTGTCT
Organism: Pontederia crassipes; assembly: GCA_030549335.1. Classification (NCBI taxonomy): domain Eukaryota; kingdom Viridiplantae; phylum Streptophyta; class Magnoliopsida; order Commelinales; family Pontederiaceae; genus Pontederia; species Pontederia crassipes. The sequence goes on along the minus strand of CM060186.1, from coordinate 35,554,999 downwards.
GAAAACATAATATATAGAGGGCTGACAAAGCAAGAGATCGCTTCGCTCCCTTATTACCTTCTTCAGAAACCCAAATGGGGTTTCTACTTTCTAGTCTATAAGCTTATGTGAACTGGATGCAAGTTGACTACACATGCACATGAAAATACAATATAGTAACTTGTTCTCAAGAAGAAAAATAGGTTGTTCTAAAGCTTAAGCCTTTGCCAAAATTCATCACGACCTCAAAGAAGTTGCTATGTTGAATATGCAATTCTCTTTGACAAGCTTGCTACTCTCCTTCACTGAGTATTGGAACAATCAGAGGTTTCAGCTGAGCCAGATACACAATAGCCCACCTAGCAAGAAAGAAAATGACAAGCAAGATGATCTTCATTTTTCAATAAAAAAAACACTTTACCGTAAAATGAACATGAAGGAAAAAGAAAATAATAGTCATGCCATGAATAAAAAGGGCACGATGCAAAATGATGTGAATAAGAAATTAAAAGAAAAAAAAAGAGGTGCAACAACTCACATCATCCAAAAGCAAACTGTTGCAGTGATAACCAGTGTTAAATGGAACCTGAGCCAAAAACAATTGATCCAATCAGTTAAATGTCACTTATAAAGAGATCTAATAATCAGAAGACATGCAATTCACATCAACGGCCATGAAGCAATAAATCAAACCAAAAATTCTATTTCCCTTGAATTTGATTAAGTAAACTTATCAGGTACAGACAGTCTAACCAGAATGATCCAAATATTTCTGTTGAAGGACGACAATTCCTAAGGAAATAAAAGTTCATACCTTAACCATTTGTGTCTCTTATAAATGGTAGAATAGACACTTATTCTTCCTTATTCATCAAAAAGGTTAAATGGTAATCTTGCAATTTAAAAAAAAATACCTGGTCAAAAGTGCAATTTTTAGAGATAACTTATTCCTCTAAAAAGCTGGAACAAAGTTAGTCTTGACTTTAAAATCTAAAAAAATTTAAACTTAGAAGGATAAGTACCTTTATGGCTTTATCTATTCTTCAACCAAACAAAGCCAAGTCTAGAGTTTCTTAACAAAATCTTCATAAATGAAGAAGGTGACCAAATAAGACAATAATGCAAACAATTAATTGATCCTTTTTTCCTGTTTATTTCAGATATATTTTTGAGATAGTTTTTTTTTTGAGAGAGAGTTTATTTCAGATATATAGAACTATTAAGATTTCAGGTCAGGGGTCAGACATTATTCTTGCACACAAAAAATGTGATTTATGATTTATAAGACAACCATATGCATCTTCAAGCATATAAATTTTAATTTCTTAGTGTAATCCTTCCTCTTCATACCAAGTCACTGATCCTTGTTGGTTTTTTTTTTCTTAAGAAAGATAGAATCTTTGTTGGTTTCTTATCTATAGCTTTATCTACAATTACTTCTCAGTAGAGCATTTTTTAATGTAATCTTATAATAGTACCATCATGCAAAACTTAAGCCGTCTTATCTTTTCCTTTCTGCAGCCTATATGAGATCCTCAAAATTTGCTCAATATCTCAGCATTCAAGCTCCTGTGTGATCTAACCCTTGATCCAAATGATCATTTCTTAATATATGCAAGAAATAATACCAAAGGAACAAACGGAAAGAATACTGCCACAACCTCAGATTTGTCCCCATTAAATGATGCATGCCATCTATAAATATATGCAATTGGATGTGCCATGCTAACAATTTCTAATGTAACTTGGAACTTGAAAGAAACTTTATGCATAAAAGAATCAATAATAGTGCAAATATGAGTCCCATGGTTAAAGCAATAGCAAATGCATTCGAATGTAACTTCACATTAAGAAGAATGTATATCCAGTTTCGGACCAAGCTTTATGTATTAACTTGGGAATAATTTTTCGCATGTTGAATCCAGTATCCACTCATGAAAGGACACTCAAATTTTGGCCCTTCCATTTTATCATTTTTTTTCTTTATCACGTTGATCTCACGGAGATGCAGTTACCTACCCATCACAACCATAACCTCACGGGAAAATCTTATGGATCAACATTCAGCAAACATATTGTTTCTAAATGCATAATCCATACCTACCTGGGATAAATTGGAGATTACTTCTTTAGTTGATGCATAAAAAACGAAATTAAAAAAAAAAACTTCGCCTTTAAAAATCCTGCCAAATGAGTTTTTCTCCACCCGAAACAAGAACCCATTTTATGTCAAGAGAAATTTGACTATTTAGTACGACAACTGCACGAAGAATTCTCAAGAGAGTCAGATCGAACAAAACCGAATTGATCGACAGAGACAACACAGAAAGAAAAAGAACGATTGGGAATATATCTAATCAAACCAGAAAACTAAAATCAAGGGAATCCTCGTACAGATTGGTGGATGGGCCGCGGTTGCAACAGAGGCGGACGAGGGTGGAGGCGACTAGCCCCGCCAAGAAGAAAATGAGCGTCGTCATCAGAAACCCCATTTCTTCCCCTTGGTTCCCTCGCCGGAAAACCAGGTCCCCGAACTCTCTTTAATAGAAAATCCTTCTTACCTCCTGGTCGCCGTGGACGTCGTCGCCGACCTATTGATGACAAGCGATCTGGGATCGATCCAATTTTGGGATCCAAAGACGTGGAAGATATGAAAAGACGACGGAGGTCAATGAGACGCCGTTACATAGGCGATACAGCGGCCATAAAAAAATCGCGATACGAAGCGTTACGAAACATGAAAATAGCGGTCATGCGCGGTGTCAAAGTCTCAAATGTTAGATTGAAATAGCGTTGGAAGATAAAATTCGAATTAGTCGGATAGTAATAATTTTAAAAATTAATAATTCTTAATAAAAAAATTAAATGGTCAGTCGGATTGTGTCCAAGAATCGATCAAACCTAGCTCCAAATTGAATTTACGAAGTCATCATTTAGTCATGAGTGAGCTACTATGGAGCACTCACATTGCCCCACCTCGTGGAATTTCGACTTTCAAAATTAATATAAAATTATTTAAATTTTATATCGTTTAATACTATAATTAGAAAATAAATATATTTTTTTGTACGATATTTCATCGGAGTCGAGTCAAATCGTAATGGCTTGTCTAGCGGGGTGCTGGGCACCACTCGACGTTCAGCAAGTTGTCGAGCAAAATTATTAATTATCATAATATTAAAAATTAAAATAATTAATTATTATAATATTATATAAAAAATCGTGTTTGGCTGGATGTTGGGCCGTGCCTAGCACTCTGCTCCTAGTATGATTTGGCTCGATCGTAATGAAATTTCATGTGAAAAAATATTTTTATTTTTCTAATTATAATATTTTCTTATTTTAAATTTTAGTCAAAAAATATAATCGGTATGTTATTTTCCTAATTTTTTATTTATATAATTACAAAATAATTAATTATTATAATATTGTATATTTAATATCATCTAAGTGCCTTCAATTTTTTAATTTATTTATTTATTATTTATTATTTTAAGTTTTTAATGATGATTGCGATTGAAATTTTGAAAAGTTAATGACATTGTCTTAGAGTTTTGAAAAGTTGGATGACCATGCAGATACAAAATTAAATTTGGATGAAGAACAAAGAAAAATGCTGATGTAATAATTTTTATTTTTTTTTGTCTAACGTGGAAGAGAGAGAAAATACTGACGTCACGTAAGTATCTACGCTAGTGATTTACTAATTTACTGACTATAATAAGTCGGAATGAAATATTTTTAAAGTTCGACGATCGTGGTGTTACAAAAACCTTTTATCAGGAATGTTTCTTAAGTTAGATGATCATGACTAAAATTTACTTATATAATCCTTGATCTTGTATAATGAAACATTATGTTGCACTATTTTTAATCACTTATATTTGAATGCTTTAATATACATTATTATAATTTATATTTACTCTTCTAGAATTTTTCTTATTAATTCTTATTAATATTAATTATTCTATACAATGTGTTGAGAATTTATGTAGAGATACTATCCGCACCCTAGAATCACGAGCAAAGCCGAGTGTCATCCCTAACTTATATTCCTATTTCCTATAGTGCAAAAATTGAGGAGCCCGAACAAATCACACTATAAGTGAACAGCATTTTCACTATTAAAATATATCATATGAACCCTAATTCAATTAATATATCATTTTAACTCCCTAATGTAGCTTTTGTGACAGTGGATATTCTCAATTTACGTCCAAATATGTTGGATTCGTCGTAATCTATTTCCATACAATGACAACATGCAAGTGGAACTTATCTTTTTTTTTCCTCCAAGAAATTACTAGGGATGAAACATAAAGAATGATTACCAGGGAACATGGTAACCTCGAGCCTCAGTTAGGGACGAAAGTAATGAAGCAAGTTTGGGGCTTAAGTTATAAAATAAATATTAAATAATAATTTTAATAACTAATAATTACTTATTGATTATTAAATAATAATAATCAAACTAGATATATACCATGGCCCTCCTAACTTTTTACAATATTAGATATATAATATTATATACATATAAAAGGTATATGATAAAACCCTCCTAATTTTGTGAACTTGACATAATTAAATCCCTCTTGACTTTTTTAAACATTATATACAATAATATATATATATATATATATATGTATGTATATGTATATTATTATATATAGAAAATATATGGTAAGGTCCCCAACTTGACATAATTATAATATGTCATTATATTAATGAGAGAAAATAAGTGTATATTTATAAAAGATTATAGTATAATATGTGTGTTTATAAAAAAATATAATATATGTACTAATAATTTTGACTCATTTCTATAAAAAAAAAATCAAAGTAATTAGTTGTCATAAAAAAGTTACTTTCATATATCTTCCTTTAACATGATAAACGTAAAAAGAAAAAAATATATGCATGATGGATAAAAAAATATTTTAATCTACATAAATTATAATTATGTTGATTATAAAATAATATTTTATTATTTCTTAAGTTAGTTTAAAAATCTTATATTTATATAAAGCTCATGGCTCGATGACAATTTCGAAGTCATACAAGCTCAGGATTCTTTGTTATCTTTTTTGTCATTTCGTTTGATAGAAAAATAAAAGCCTTCTCTCTCTCTCCCGCAAACAACATTTTCAAGTCTTGATCGGCCTTGCATCAGATAACATTTTCAAGCCTCAATGACAGTTTCGATGTCTCTCATCAAGACATTCATGAACACGCACCATCATGTTAGAAACTGTTCCTGAAAGGGGAATCTGATCTGCATTCACATCTGATTCATAGAAACCTGAAGAAGGGAAAAGAAGAACTCGAATTGGGAGGAAAATCTGTATTTTCTCATTCAAAAAAACATCTGGAATACAGCTCCTCTTCTGATTTTATACTCGCACACAAAGAACGTTATAAACTAAAAAAATCGTTATAAAGCTACATGTCGTATAACTACTGATAAGGCAACGGTCGCTATACTGACATTACAAAGAACACATTCCTACTCGATAGAAAAAACAAAAAACAAAGAACACATCAGCCAACACTCCCCCTCAAGTTGGGGGTTCAAATAAATCAAACATCCCCAACTTGCACACTAAATATTCATGCTGATGTCGCCCAAGAGCTTTCGTCAGAAGATCTAACAGTTGATCCTTGGAAGCCACATGAAGATTACTGATTAGTTTCTGCAAAATTTGTCACGAATGAAATGGCAATCAATTTCAATATGTTTGGTTCGTTCGTGAAAAACTGGGTTGTCCACCATCTGAATCGCAGCCTGGCTATCTGTATAAAGATTAAAGGGATGCTATAGTGGCAACTGAAGTTCAGCAAACACCGATCCAACCATACAAGTTCAGCAATAGTGAGAGCTAGACTTCTATATTCTGATTTTGCAGAAGACCGCGACACAACAGACTATTTTTTTTATTTCCAAGAGACCAAGGAATTCCCAACTTTGATACAATAAGCTGAGATAGATTTACGACTAAGAATACAGGATGCCCAATCTGCATCACTGTAAGCAGTAACTGTGGAGTCTTTAACTGCAGAGAACAAGAGGCCACGACCAGGTGAAGCCTTTATATATTTTAACAATCTTAAAGCTGCTTGATAATGAGAAGTCTTTGGAGTGTGCATGAACTGACTCAAGTGACCAACTACAAAGGCTATGTCTGGTCTTGTATGTGTGAGGTAGATTAATCTTCCTATGAGTCTTTGAAAAACTTCAAGAGACTCCTGTGGTTTATCTAAAGTATTTTTGTCAAAAAACTGATCATACTGAACTGTTGTCAATTTTAGATTCTGTTCAAAGGGCGTAGAAACTATTTTAGCAGCTGTAAGTCTTAAATCAGTAAGTAGATTTAAGGCATATTTCCTTTGATTAACAGCAATGCCTGCAGAGGATCTGAGAATTTCCATTCCTAGAAAGAATTTTAACTCTCCTAAATCCTTCATCTTGATATGTGACTGTAAATCCTGTTTTGTTGTTTCAATGAGCTTTATACTATTTCTAGCCACCAAAATGTCATCCACATAAATCAATAAGGCTACAAATTCACTGCCTCGAGACTTAGTAAAGAGTGTATAATCATTTTGACTTTGCACAAAACTAGAAGCCACAAGGATATCAGTAAGTTTGATATTCCATTGTCTAGAGGCCTGTTTCAGGCCATATAAGGAACGAATTAATCGACAAGCCTTGCCCTTAGACTCCCCCTGAATTTGTAAGCCTTTAGGAATAGCCATGTATACTTCAATTGGAAGGCATTATTAACATCCCAATGGAAAAGCAACCAATTCAATTGGGCAGCTGCAGTGAGAACAGCCCTAACAGTGACAGATTTGGCCACAGGAGAAAAGGTTTCTTTAAAATCAATTCCTTCCTTTTGATTATATCCTTTGGCCACAAGTCTGGCTTTAAACCTTTCTACCTCACCAGTGGAAGTAATTTTGACCTTGTATACCCATTTACAACCCACTGGTTTCACTCCAGGAGGTAAGGAAACTATTTCCCAAGTGTTGTTGTCTTGTAAAGCTTTTAGTTCATCAGACATAGCCTGAATCCATCTTGGATCTTGAATAGCTTGTTTGTAAGAAATAGGTTCTCAAACTTAGAGATAGCAGTGAGAAAAGCCTTGTAATGTGAAGTACAAGCATGATAAGAAATCACATATTGTAAAGGATGAGCAACTGAGGTTAATTGTGCAGAGGTGACAACATAATCTTGCAACCAACCAGGTTGTTTGACAATCCTTTTTGGTCTTTGAGAAGCAACTGTAATAGGAGGCGAGGAAGATACATCAAGAGTCTATGCAGAATCTTGTGAAGTAGACTAACTTATTGGCAAAGATGATTCAGGAATCAGAGAGTCAGACTGTAAAGAATTCACTGGAACATGACCACTATTATCAGAAGACTCAGTTGCAGAATCATGAAATGAAAAACCTAACACAGTCTGCTGATTCATAAATGAAGGAGGCAATGTGGGAGCGAGATCTTTCAACAATTTCTCTGATTTGTAAGGAAACAGATTTTCAACAAAGTTAACATCTGGAGAAATAAAAATCTTATTGGTATAAAGATCCGAAACCTTGTATCCTTTATGAGTCATTGAATATCCCAACAACACACATGGAGAAGCTCTTTTGTCAAACTTGTGTGTAATAACTTTGTTAGTGATATAACAAAGGCATCCAATAATCTTGAGATGAGAAAGGTCAGGAGTTTTTTGAAAAAAAAAACATTCATAAGGAGATTTATTGTTTAAAACTTTCAAAGGCAATCTATTAATAATATGAACAGCAGTTTTAACCAACTCTCCCCAAAATTTGATAGGCAAATTGGATTGAAAAAGCAAGGCCCTAGCCACTTTAAGAATATACATATGTTTCCTTTCTACAACCCCATTCTGTTGTGGGGTATAAGTGCAGGAACTTTGATGCCATATACCTTTATCTGAAAATAAGGAATTACATCTGGAATTATGGTACTCAGATCCATTATCTGTCCTGACCTTTTTAACTTTCTTGTTATATTGATTTTGAACCAGATTAAGAAAACTGCATAGAACAGAAAAACACTCTGATTTCTGTTTTAAAAGATAGATCCATGTCAACCTTGTGTAGTCATCCACAATAGTCATGAAATAACTACATCCATCATGTGTAGGAAATTTGAAAGGACCCCAAGTGTCTATATGAATCAAATCCAGAATATCAGTGGATTTATTTATGACTGAATGAAAAGGTAATTGTGTTTGTCGAGCTAATGGACAAACAATACAATGAGACTTGTCTTTGTCAAATTTACAATTCTGTACTTCAAGAATTAAAGACATTCTGTCTATTGGCAGATGACCAAGTCGACAATGCCAAATTTCAGGGTCAAAATTCTGATTAGTTACTGCTCCTCCTGCTGCAGACTTGAAACCACTCCTCAACAGATAGTAAAGTCCTTCTCGTGCCTCACCAATCTGGCTCCCCTTGCCACTATGACAATCATGAATAAAAACATATTTCTGAGTAAATGAAACAACACAAGCCAATTCCTTTGACAACTGGGCAACAGATATCAAATTAAATTTGAAGTCTGGCAGAACTAGGACATTATCAAGTTTGATATCATAAGTTAAAATCAGAGATCCTGCATGAGTTGCTGCTGATGTTGAGCCATTAGGTAAAGAAACAATGTTCTTAGCATGCAAAGGTCTAACACATTCAAGCCACTCTTTATGGGAAGTTATATGACTTGATGCACCTGAATCAATGATCCATTCTTTTGAGAAAGAATCTGAGGAAATACCTGCCATATTAGCAGAGTGTTCCAAAGATGATTTGTCTTGATTTATGTGTAATAAACTCAAGAGATATTTTTGTTGTTCTTTTGTAAATGGAGAGATCAGTTTTCCATCATTGCTGTCCTCCTTAACTGTGTCTATTTCAGTATAATGTGATGCAACTGAATTTGCAGAATTTTGTGTCCTATTTTTATTTTTTGGTGGATAACCAATTAATTTGTAACACTGAGACTTCTTATGACCAAGCTTTTTGCAATGGTCACAAATAATTTGAAAGTCTCTCGTCTGCTTGGGCTGAACCTTGCTACCAGAAAGAGCTATCTGACCATTTCCAATATGTACTTGTCTTCCTTGCCTCTGCTCCTCTTCAACTAATAAGGAGTAAGTTTGATTAATGGAAGGCAAAGGAAGCATGATTAGGATTTGTGTTCGAACATGATTGAAGTTATCATTAACACCCATCAGAAATCTATAAAGTTTTCTTTGATCTAGAAAATCAGCATACTCTTTCCAGTTTCCTGTGGTTGGAATTTCTGGTGCCATAAGAGAGAATTCTTCCCAAAGACATTTTAACTGTGAGAAGTATTCAGAGATTGAGGGTTGCCCTTGTCGAAGCTCATATAAACTATTTTTCACAGAATACACTTGCATAGAATTTATTTTTTGAAATCTTTCCCTCAAATCTGACCATACTATATGAGCACTTTGTGAGTAAGAGATCCTATTAATCAGACCTTTGGCACAACACATACGAATCCAAAGAAATCACTAATGTATTACATCTCTTCCAATGAAACTTGAGATTCTCATCTACTTTATCCATTGTGAAAGAACCATCCACAAAATCATGTTTATTTTTTGTCAAAAGGGCATTAAACATTGCATCACTTCATTCTGCATAGTTCTCTGAACCCATCAACTGATCTGGAATCAAAACTAGTCCAGGAGTATCTGATGGACTCAAGAAGAGGGGATTCATGACATCAAGAACTAAGGAATTCATCGCAGAGGTAGAAGAACTTGAATCAGACATATCAGACTCAGAACAGAAAATTAGAAACAACAGTACACTCAAAACTCAGATCTGATCCAACTGATTACTCAAAGAAGGGAATGCATCCAATCAATCCAAAAACAAATCTGAAGAGAAACTTGGATTCAGGATGACTTATCTCGCATTTGAAAACAAGAAGAAGATTCAGATCTGAAGAAATTGAGGCGAATACCATGTTAGAAACTGTTCCTGAAAGGAGAATCTGATCTGCATTCACATCCGATTCATAGAAACATGAAGAAGGGAAAAGAAGAACTCGAATTGGGATGGAAATCTGTATTTTCTCATTCAAAAAAACATCTGGAATACAGCTCCTCTTCTGATTTTTTACTCACACACAAAGAACGTTATAAACTAAAAAAATCGTTATAAAGCTACATGTCGTATAACTGCCGATAAGGCAACGACCGCTGTACTGACATTACAAAGAGCACATTCCTGCTCGATAGAAAAAACAGAAATCAAAGAACACATCAGCCGACACATCAGCCGACGCCATGCATGCTTAACAGAAGCCTTCTCTCTCTTTTCTCTCTCATTGGAAGTCTTCTCAATTTTTCCTCTACAATTTAAGGACGCCTACAATGATGGTGATGGACGTGCTTCTCTAATTCTGCTGCTTTGTGAGGTGTCCTGCTTCTGCTCATCTTCCTACGTGCATGAGGTGAATAACTCATCTTCGTCTCCCACTCATCGGATTAACAGAAGCCTTCTCTCTCTTTTCTCTCTCATTGGAAGTCTTCTCAATTTTTCCTCTACATTTTAAGGACGCCTACAATGATGGTGATGGACGTGCTTCTCTAATTCTGCTGCTTTGTGAGGTGTCCTGCTTCTGCTCATCTTCGTACGTGCATGAGGTGAATAACTCATCTTTGTCTCCCACTCATCGGGCCATCTGCACCGCCTCCTCCTGCGCCCCGATGTCTTTTTTTCTCTTCTTCATTTTCTCCTTTCGTGGTTAGCACGAGTGTGAATTGGAATCCACTACATTTCAAAATCTTGCCTCTGCAATGATTGCCCCTCGACGCAGTGTCAACCAGCATTGCGCCGCCCTGAGGATCGAGGGTCGATGGGGTCGCAGGAATGGGAGGAGAAGGATTCGACGTTACAGGGGAGTGCAGAGCCCGTGGGGAAAGTTCAGGGTGTGGGATATGGCAGTCGGAGATGAGGGGTGCGCCGTCGTCGAGGGAGCCACAAGCGGTGCGGGTCCAGCAAGGTAAGGCCGCGTCGGAGTCGCAGTAGACGGCGGCCGGCCTCCCCGAAACACGCAGGTCATGGTGGCCTACAAGCTCCAGACGTCGCTCTTCTCGGACAGCCTGCCTTGGAGGTACACTCAGGGACCAGGCCACCATGACCTGCACATCGTGGAGCTGGTTCATCGGCAGGAACGCGTAGTCCATCAGGATCGGCTCGAAGAAGAAGTCCAGGAGCACGTTCGAGGACTTCAGGTGGTCATGGCGATCGGCGGCAAGGGAGAGGCGAAGGCGGAGGTCGAAGTCGCGCTTGAGGCTGCGCCCAGAGAGGAAGCAGAAGGAGTCGGCGATGCGTTTAAAGGCATCCTCGGCAATGGCAGTGGCTGCGGTGGAAGGGGAGTCTGAGGACAACTTGCCCGATGCATGGCGAGGGCGAGGATGAGGTGCTTGTACTGCTTGCAGATGGCCGCAGGAGGGGAAAACAATGAGAGGCGGAGACCTTGTAGTGATCGGAAGGATCGGCGCACAGGATCTTAAGGGCGATCATGGCCCGCGCCGGGGAGGTACGAGCACAGGCGGGGTTCGCAGTTCGCGTACATGAGGGCTGACTTGACTTCAGACTGAGAGCCTCCTCACAATCCTCTTCTGCTATTGACGAAGGGTCCGCCGGAGGTGACGACGAAGGCAACGTCGGTGGTGAGGAAGGAGTCACGTCGGAGGGTCTCATTTCGAGGTGCGGAGGTGGAGGCGTTCGACACTGTGGAGAGGTCGTGGTGAAGAATAAGAGGCGCACACAATCACTCAACTGCTGTGATTCCCCAAAAATGCATAGTTTCTCCTCCAAAAATAACCTCTTTAGGAATGTTGTTAAAATCGAACCGGACCAACCGGTTCAACCATGAATCGACTAGTGATCTGGTCTGGTTTAGTGTTAAAATCTATTTTGGCATTGAATCGGACAAAACCGGTTGAACCCGATTGAATCGGTTCAACCCGGTTTGATATAGATTTTGAAAAAAAATATTAAAAAAATGATAAAAATAGAAAAGTTAAATGAGAAAAAAGGAAAGAATTATAATGAAACTTAAAGATGAGGAAGTATCATATGTATACAATTAAATAGGAATTGAAATAAAAGGCAAGTATTTAAGATTGAATAATATTAGAATAGAAAAATAAAGGAAATAAAAATGAAAGTATTAAACAAAAAAAGAAATAAAAATAATTCAAGATAAAATTTATTAATATAACATCTATCATCATTAAATAGTAGATATTAAATTATTAATAATCTATTTATATTATCATTATGAAACTTCTAATTAATAAAAATTATGTTATATTATTTTTTAATACTTTTAATAAGTTATTAGTACAATATTCATATACTATATCATATAACTTATACTATATCTTTATAATTATTATAAATAATATTATTTTAATAAAATCCAATTCAATTCAGTCGAACCCGGTCTAACCAGTCTAACCGCGACCTAGTGATGAGTCCGGTCCGATCGTCGGTCCGGTTATGAAAACATTGCTCTCCAGTCAGGGTCTACTCATTCGATCACAACACGAACATTAAAGGGATAGGATATTTATTTGTCTTTCCTTTATTCTATGTTCTTTGGAAAAAACTTAACATGAAAGGTGATATCTTATATTCAATTTCATGCACCAAGCACATCTATCCTTCCTCTATTTTTCATTATCTTTTTTTCTCCTTTTTGAATTATTTTAATATTTGTCTTTAACTTCATGCATTATGATAATTTAAATCTATTAATTATAATAACTGAAGTCTATTAACTATTTTTGAGGTTTAAAAGTCACATGTTTTTATATTTACTTAACTCCATTAATTATTTTTTATTAATATGAAGAGACATAATTATTTTGAATTTGAAAGATCATATGACTTTTTATTTATGTTAATCATTTGTGTATTAAATTTTAGGGTTATTTCTTCTAACCACCCTAAACTATTACGAATTTCTGCATCTAGTTCCAAACTATGAACTTCATTTTTTGGGTATCTAAACTATCACGATTTTTTCAATTTGATCCTTCCGTCCAATTCTATCGACTTCTCCGTTATTTTTTATTTTTTGTATTTATGAAAAGTTCATTATACCCCTGCTTTAAATTGAATTTCATTTTTACATAAAATAATAAATAATAATGAATATAAAAATAATTAATAAAAAGAAAAGCACCATCACGTGGAAAGGCGACTCCCCCCCTGTCGCCCCGTTTCCCAGGTGTCGGGAAAGAGAAAGCCCCCCTTCTCTTTCCCAGCGCTCTCTTCCCCCTTCCTCCACGTGGTGGTGTTTTTCTTTCTTTTTTAATTATTTTTATATTATTTTATGTAAAAATGGAATTCAATTCAGAAGAGGGGTATAATGGACTTTTCACAAATACAAAAAATAAAAAATAACAGAGAAGTCGACGGAATTGGACGGAAGGATCAAATTGAAAAAATCGTGATAGTTTAGGTATCCAAAAATCGAAGTTCGTAGTTTGATGTTAGATGTGAAAATTCATGATAGTTTAGGGGTGGTTCATGGAAATAACCCTAAATTTTAATTTCACGATTCAATGTTCACACATTAAATATTGACTCTTTATATTTCATTATATTGGCCCTTTATATTTATAATAATATATAAACAATCTTAATTAATACATATTAAATTTAACATCATGATTAAATTTTTCATTAAATACAAGTTGAGTTTCTATATTCTCTATATTTTTTAATTATAAAAAATAGTATCTTATCCTTCATCTATTAATTTTTTAATCATAACAATCTAATTTTAGACATCAAACATCTTTATCCTTCATCTATTCTTATGTTCCTTTATATCCTATTTTTAAATTATCTCTCTATGGCTTCATGCATAAATTTATTTAATGAAAAGTTATAATAAATTAAGTATATTAATTACTTTTATTTAATTATGACCAGTCATAATTATTTTTTTTTAATTTAAAAAGTCATATATCTTATATCTACTTAATTCCATCAAAGTGGATATGAAGAGTCATAATTATTTTTAAATTTTAAATCACATATATTAATCATATCACCTTTAATGATTATTTAGAGTAGAATTTGAAAAAAGTAAATATCATTTTATTATTTTTGATAAAATATTTATTATATATAGAAAAATTGTAATATATATATTTTTAGCACACATATATGAATAGTAAAATAATAATTATTCTAATATTATGAAAGACATGATATTTTTTATAATCATATTAAATATTTCAAAATATAAACTTAATTAATATTTGTTTTAATTCATATTGTAAGATATTTATAAATATAATATATGCTAAAAAATAGTACATATATATTATAAATTATAAAAATATAAAATAATATATTATTCATGTATTCAAATCTATTTATTAAAATATATTTAAATTGTGCGAAGCGCGATTGAGTTAAACTAGTAGATATAATAATGTATATATATATATATGCATTTTATTTGAAAAATAATCAAAACTTTGCACTATTAATTTAATGCAAACAATGTCACCTAACTTTAAACTTAAGTCATATTATTTATAAAATCTTATAACCTAAACTCTGATATCAAAATTTGTTACACCCAAATTCGTGACTAAGTTCTAATTCTAATTATTATAACTCTTAATCTTATTTAACTATTTTAAAATAAATTCGACAAAATTCCCTCTTATTTAACATGATGTTACTTATTGATGAATATGATAAATACAATTATATTCATCAAAGTTTACTCATAAGATGTAAAAATATATCATCATTATGACATAATCATTTTTATTTCACACGCTACCAGACATATAACACTACAAATACTAAGGCCTCTTTTGGTTGTGGGTTAACTCTGCATCGGGTTAATGCATATAACCCGTTCGATTAGCCATTTTTTGAAGTTTGCACCATTATCTCTATTCCACCTATTATAAAGAATACGTTAACACTCATATTTCACTATTTGCAAGATTAACTTTTTTAAAAATGACAACTTTGCCCTTTGTTCTTTTTGCGGAATAAAAGGTGCGTTTGATTATATTCCGTGGAATATCTACGTATTCCATCATTTAACCCCAAATCAAACGCCAACTAAGTGTCATATCACCTCAGAGATTATTTCTATTATCATATATTTCAACATTTATGCTTATATAATACATGCATTATTTTCCAAAAAAAAGTGAAGGAAAATCAAAATGTTCGAACGGCTCGACCTCTTTTATATGTATCAAAAGCAAGCTTCAAATCGACTCAACTTGATATCTTAGAGTTATCTGAAAAATTCAACAAGGGTAATGTGAGCAACAATCATTTGCTCAGTGAATGAAATAAAAGTGGAACATATGGGAATAATACAAGTGCAAATAACATTTAAAGAATTATAATTTTGATATAAAAAAACATTTAAAGCATAACCCATATGATATCAGTTATTAAATCATATGAACTTTGATATCAATATAAGTTAAGATATCATCATATTCATAATTAAACTTCACATATGTGTCATTTTACATACTCAAACATAGTCAATACGTTAAGAAGAGCTTCATAATCTCGAGTCACGAATATGTAGAGCATGTCACGAGTCAATATGTATTCTCGATGATCATGTGTCATTCAATTAAGTAGAATTTCATGGTATCCCTCCATGACTATGTGTCATACAATTAAGTAGAGCTTCACAATCATGAGTATTAGATACGTAGAGCATATCTTAAATCAATATATATTCTTTTATGATCATGTCTCATACAATTAAATAGAGCTTCACAATCATAAGTCTCGAATACACAGCCCATAACATAAGTCAATATGTGCTCCCAAAAGGCAAAGACACTTCATATATGTCACAAATGCATCATGCATATCGAATGCGATCTTAAAGAGATTTCTTTCAACCAACATAGTCAATGAACACGTAAAGTTTCATAATCACATATCAATATCAAGTAAATTTTATTTTAACATTACAAGCTTTCCTGAAAACATTTTGATGTAAGAGTTTACTTCATATCATATGAAGTTCTTAACATACCATAAATGCTTTTTATAACTCAAGACATGTTTCAATGATGATGATGATGATGATGATCTTTGTTTGAATCTTACTATAAGTAAAAGAACATATATCATTTTGCTATGTTGTGAACTTACCCACTTATTTTGTACTTTATTTTTTAAGAAGGCTTAATAGATTTTTCTCCTTTCACTTGTAACTTGATGATTTTCTATTGTTGACCATAAAATGCATATCATCCCTTCCAAATACTAGTGTTCAATTTCAAGTATCTATGTCCGTATGTTATCACACTTCAAACTACTTAATACTATCCAATCTCCCAAAGCTTGATTAGGTGTTACCTCATATTTCAAACTGAGTGCCTGTTAATAAATAATTCATAACTTCTTAACTATAAAGTCAAATCTTATGATTCTTGATAAATTAGAAACCACACTTAATAAGGTGTTCAAATCTATAAATATCACCAATTAATTCTTATCAAGTAATTCATAAAATTCTAAGAAATTTGATCTAGGAGTTGTGTCATGGCCGATTGTATGATACTGAAAGAGTAATTTCTTTCTTTCTCAATACTTGTCCAGTTGACGAGATAATAATTTTCTTAAAAACTAGACTCAGTAGTATTTTAGAATAAAAATTGCAGAATTTACCTTTTTGTTCCCTTCTAACAAAAGTAATCAATTTGGTTCATGTTTTGTCAATGTTCTAAAACTAACAAAAGGAGCCATACAAAATGAAAAAGTCCTTTCTCCATATATATAAGTTGAAATTGGATGATTCCACTTCTCTCCTAACTATTTCGAAGTGTAATTAAGAAAAATAGATTACTAAGTAGCTAGTAAATTGCCTATTTGAGCTACTTGATATCTTATTGGTTAAAGTGAAGGTCCAATCATTATTTTAGTTAAAAGTTATTATTTAACCATTGATTAAACTTAACTAATCATAGTTAAACATATGTTTTATAATATTTATAAAATTTAAAATCTATTCCTAATAATCTTATATAGTTTCTTTATAGCACTCACCAATAATTTAATTATCATTATGTTTTAATCCCAAGTTAATTACTACATGCAAACATGATAATGTAAGTATCTAAACTAACTTAATACGCTAATTAGAATCACAATTACATAAAAATAATATTTGTAGAGCACGTCTTTGACACACCCTTTGATCAACATTGTGACATTCAATGCCATCCATGTGTGAGAGGTTCAGGGGCTCGAAAGCATTGCTAGTTTAGAGTGGCTCGAGAGAACGATCCAGTGCTCGAAAGCATTGCTAGTTTAGAGTGTCTCAAGAGAACGATCCGGTGCTCGACGACCTGGCTTGGTGCTTGGACCACGCCAAGGTTGCAGCACTTGATGCCGACAATCCCCGCCACCTATCGGCGCCAAGCCCGCTTGTGCCCTCGAGGAGGCCTACATCCAAGGGCCAAAAAGAAGAACCTTACCTGCCTAGCCATTAACTGCTACCTCCAATGATAACTCTGACGTCAACCATCCAGACCCCAACTTTGGCCAACTCTACCACAATTGAAGCAAAAGGTTGGCAAGTTTTCGTACAGAGCCTTTTGGAGGTACCTTGTGCAATTTGGGAGGCAAACCCACACACCCTGATTGACGGGGCGATTGGTGTCGAGCTCGACGCAAATTCTCGACGGACCGCCTTCCTCCAGATGCAGCCCTAACAGATGCCCAAAGTAGTTAGTGATTCAGTAAATAGTGTCAGGGTTGAGTAGCTCGTATGGCAAGTTCGGCAATTGGATCCAAATCGAAAGAGACAACTACTGAGTGGCAGACAGCCGAAAGAAAGGTGTGTCATGACTAATGTGGAGGAAGCAGCCACAGAAGTTCCACAGGCTTCTTGTGAGCACTTCCAACTATTCCTCCATAGATGAGAAAATGAACATGAGGATGAGTTGCCAAGTTCAACTATTATTATCGGATCCTTGAAATTCCATATAGAAGGGATTTCCTCCTTCAATTGCTTGAGTCACCCATATAACGTCCCATAAGGCTATAGGTGAGCTCCTTCGAATGATCACACACATTAGCTAAGGGAATAGTTACTTTCTCCGTAATGGTTTGCTGGAGGCTTCTCCATTTTTTAGAAGATATCAACAGAGAGGCCAAGGTCATGAATTCCTAACAATGTCCGACCAAGATGTTCCTGGTGTTCTAGTTGACGATCCATGAGGAGGGGGAGCTCATGATTTTGGGGGTTTTCCTTGGGGTTTCCTTGTGGAGAAGATGAATGTGGCATAGGGTTGGGTTGCCAAAGGGAAGCTTAAAGGTATTGATGGAGGAAGACAAAGATGTTGGGAGGCCTTAGGGTTGAGGGCATTTGGAGGAGGATGAGGGATCAGGAGGTTCCATGGTAGCCTGGTTGTCCCCACAAATCCCTCTTTCCAAATGTACTTTTTAGATCATGTGATCTATATTTTGTTGAATGATTTATAATCATTCTTACATTTATAAATCCTCAAAGTTTGTACTATTAAAACATACTTATGACCTCATGATCTTGATAATGATCACAAAGATTCTATGAATGCTTTGGTATTATCAAACGTCTCCTTGAAATTTTTATTGACTTATGAATTCCCATGATATGATCCAAAGATAGATATAAATTAAATTAGATAAAAAATGTAAAATGTAACTGAAGAGTTATAGGTTAACTGTTAACCAGAAAGTTTGAGACATCCTACCCATGAATTGAAAGATAATTTATAAAGTTGAAAAGACCCTCTCCCGTTCATGTTGAAAGATACTTTAACAATTGAAATGTGGAGATGAAAGATACTCCATCCATAGGTGAAAGATGTAATTAATGAATGATAAAAGTGAAAAAAATAAACGTTGATTAGAGATTATAATGATGTTTGGCAAAAAGGTCATAATTGACTCAAGAAATAATGAAATATATTAATCAAGATTGATCGTATAAAGATGATTGGCTAAAGTCACTTTAATATGATATCTTACCATTTTTGATACAATATTATTGTTTTTTTTATGATCTTGTCAATATTCTTTCTATGCTAATGTTAATATGCTCGTTTAATCATTATAAACTCATGGTTGTATAATTATATTCCATTTATTTTACATATTTAGTATCAAAGTTCATGAGAGATTTGTCTTCCTTGTATAGTAGGCGACAACCCAATGCTTAATGAAAGATAATGATTTGGTGGTAGATTGTGCTCATGATTACAATACATGGATAGCTAAGTTTTTTTTTTCATTTATGTTCCTACACTAGGTTGTATTTTATTTATAGAACTTTTTGAAAGGCATGTAACAAGTAAATGAGCTAGACTTATTACTTGTTCAAATAAGACTTGCACAATTCTAGACTTCATCTTCTTTTAATGAGCACCTACATATGTTTTCCTTTCACACATTATGATGTCCAGTAGCATTTTCATATATGCATTCTATCTTGTGGTAATATTTTGACAAAAAATAATCTTAGACTTATAATTAATAGGAAAATATAGTAATAATAATTAATACATAATTTAAGAAGTAAGTAGGAAAGGTTCCTAAGTTATTATATTTTTATTTCAACTTATTACAAAGAAAAAAGAACTAGAAAGTATCTAAAGAAGTATGCCATATACGAAGAACAACATGTGAAATAAAATAAAAAAATCTTATCTAATAAAATGAATACTTCTTTTGGACTATGAAAAGAAAATCAAAACTATCATGAATATGCAATAAAATATGAATCAAATAGATGATTGAACTCAAAATTAATTAGATGACTAAAGATATCATTTTTCTCGGGCTATGTCCTTGCCCATTTGACAAAAAAAATGAAAGGTTAATATTCCATCAAGTTACTTGATCTATGCCTCTTTTGCTATTTTGAAATTTTTTTCTTAATTTTAAAAAAATTATAAGTTTGCACTTTCTAAAAGGTGTTGGCATAATTAAATTAATGAAGGTTTCAAGTGTTTGGATAATTTATTGAAAAGTTTTCAATACTCACTTAAACATCAAAGTAATATAAAAAAGTTAAATAAATTTGAAATATTGCAATTCTATGGATGTAAAAAATAAATTAGATAAATATGAAATAAAAACTTATATAAGATTCTTATAATGTATTATTGATTGCCACACATTTATCAATCCATCATTCATGATATGATCCCATTGATTACCATTTTATCCTTTATTTATGAATTACGATCCATCTAATCACACCGATATTATGATCTAAAGCATCATATTGCATAGTGTGACATGTTCCTAATGATTCAAGATCTGTTATCCTTTTGATTCCGTCGAACATAGTATATTGAAATGGTCATTTGATCATTGTATTGTTGATTCCCACTGATTGGCCATTTATATGAAAAGAGTATTGTCATAGTACAAAATGATTGATCATATTTTATTGTTAGTTATTGATTTATGGGTCATTATCTCAAATCTTTGTTATCCCTACTCTATCATTAGATCCAAAGCTCTAATATGATCTTATTTATTGTTTCATTCCATAGTACATGTGAGGTTTAACCTCTTTTGAATTACAACTTCTAATCAGAGTATTGAAAACACACTCAAAGTATAGTACAAAGCATCAAAATATGTACATTGATTCAAAGCATATCATATGACATCGAATAAAGTAATCAAAACTGATTTATATCATTGACCATAACCATATTCATCGAATTATTATTGTTCTCACACAATGATTGATTACATTGTTCATAATCAACTTGATTTTACTTACATATATCACATATCATTATCCGTGACTATCGGAGTATTGATTTCTTTCATTCGATCTCTAGTAATTTTTATCATGAATTATGATTTTTCTCATAGACATTATTGATGAATCATGCAGAGCATTGGATCATATCAGATGTTACATTGATGCACTCATAGCATAGCCTTGATTCTTATATTGATTTTATTCAAGGCATCGTATTTGATTTACTCTATTGATTCTAACCAGAGTATTCTCTTCCATTGATTTATTCCATTGATCTTATTCAGCGAATGATATTAATTTATTCCACTGATATTAGTCATTATATAGTATTGCTTATTTATTTGATTATATTGAGATCATAGTATTAATTTGTTCCATTGATTCTCATTAAAGCATGGCTTGATTCATGTTCATTGCTTATTTTAGTGATGATTATGATTATGTTTACATTAACTCTATGCTTTTTTATTGTTATTATTTATCCATTGATTTATTACTCATCTGTTGGGATGTAAAGCTCATAGATTATTATTTCTCCTGCACTGTTCTCGTAAGTAATCAAAATAATGAAAGACGATCTCAAACGACTGATGTTGTTCATAACTATTTACTTTAGACTTTCATTTTAGCTATTGACTATTATCAATACTATAACTTGTATTAGAAATTTCATTAAACTTTCGCTTTGTTGTTATTTCATTGATATCTTAATTAAATCTTCTTTTGATAAAAAATTAATACAAGTCAATATTTTAATCAGAGCATTACATAATTAGTAGCATCCTTAGCTTGAGTCTTGCCATGCGGTAAGGATAATTTGAGGGCATTACAATGAAAACATCAAAATTAAAAGATTGATAATTGATCGATAAGTCGTACAACCATGAAAACTTTTGTTCGATCTTTTCACTTGCCGAAGAACGAGTGATTGAGTTGACTAATCCACAATTCAGGTCTAAATTTTATGGCTAATCCATAGTTGTCAACATTATTTTTGAGTTCTAGGTACTTTGCTCGTGATTAGAGTCCCAAGATGCCCAAGGAACAGTAATATAAACAGAACTTGTTAGTTGGAAAGGAGATTTACATTGCAAAGAAACTTGCTTGGAAACCCATGGATCATATAATAAGCTGCACTTGGTACGTTTTTAATGTGTATAAGTTCCTTAATTTGCTGCAGATTTCTAGATTTTAATAATATATAAATGTGTGTATGTGTGTGTGAGAGAAAGAAGACCTTATTCCAGATACAATACAACAACAAGTGAGTAGGAACAAAATAACACATAATCACCAATAAATAAGTAGCAATAATCAGAAAGTTAATGCTTCGGCACTTTATATTAATAAACATGCTATAATTACCTTTTAAAAAAAATCAGAAAGCACACATCCTCAATGCACACGGGTGGCGTTCACTTTATCCAACGGTGAGATAACAATGACAGCAAGTAAGCACTCGGCATTATTTATCTATAACACAAAGTCTAACCTTCTTGAGGGTCCTCCATTAATCATATAAGGATGCAAGTGTGCATTGATGCCATTAATATATGTATGAATATATTTTCTAGTGAAACATCACTTCCAAGTTCCATCCATACCCACAGGCGTCAGGCACTTAGTAGTACTGTCTAGTAGTTGTCTTGGTACCACCACTTCCTCCCGTTATATGTGCGTGCCTTGACTGCAAGAGAAAGGACAAGGCACAACCAGACCTCAAGGTTTGACTCTGTTTCCGTTGCTTTCCTTTCCTTGTTAGGGCCTCCCACCATTTGTACTAAGGCCAAGTCTTCTGATAGGTGAACCACCAAAATCCATGAGAGATAAAGTAGAGGAGCATTGCAATTATGCATTGAGCACTGCTGTTTTCTTAGGCTTGGAAAGGTTACAAGTTTCTGCAGCCTAATTATCATGCAGAACCAGAGGTAAGGGATACAACAACTCTATAGTTTAGAGTTAACAAGATTGTTCAAGAGGGGAATAATTGAGTCAATCAGTAGTTGAGAACACTGCATTTGATTCAGTAGAAAAGGGCCCTTCTTATTACAAACAAGCAAAATTTCAACGGCGAAACCTGTACATACAACCAGATTGTAAAATGCATGTACCACCACCCGACAACCTTGATCTTTTATATCCTTTGGATGGTTCTACAATTCATTTCCGACTTTTGCTAGTTGAACTGAACGCTCAAGAGAGCTATGCATGAACTGCACAGTTGAATGCTTGATGGATCACTCTGTTATAGTGCAGCAACAAAACGAGTTATTATTATTACTATTACTATTACTACTACTACTAAGGAGAGTAAAATCAAGACCAAAACGCAAAGTTATATAATCAGGTTTATATATTTGTTGACCAACATCAGGCTCTAAGCAAGTAGATGCTGAGCTCAGGCCCGCCGCTGCCGTCGGGGTTCATCATGTACAGGGCCTCCGAGTCCTTGGATCCGACCACGCGTTCGAACTTGGCCCTCATGTACATGACGTCCCCATCGGCAGAGCAGCTATCGGGGAGGACGCCGGCGCCTGTGGAGACGGGCTCCACGGCCCTCAGCACCTTCCAGTCGGCCGGGCCGCACTCCCGCCGAACAGCGTAACCGCACTTCTTGCCGTTGCAATAGGCCCGCCACAACGGTTCTTCCAGCAGGGGCGTCCTGCCGGGGCCGGCACCGCCGCGGCGCCCGCGTTCGCAATCGAGCGCCATGCGCACCAGGCCCGACGACATCTCCCTCACCAGCACGCTCGTCGGCGTGGCCAGCTCCAACAGCAGGGCCGGGCAGGCGCGAGGGTCGACCTGGAAGGCGAAGTGGACGTGGCCCCTGCGGTGGCCGAAGAGCGTTCCTGTCACCCGCGAGCCCAGGCCCATCTGGCGGTTCCTGCCGACTAGCGCTGCGGCCAGAGCCGAGCGGACTCTAAACACGACCGCCGCAGCTGCCGCCACTGATCTCTTCTTTCTCGGCGCTGCCGGCGCCCGAGTGGCCCCCGCCTTCGTTGGCTCCGCCGCATACTCGTCGCAATGAAATGAAGATGAAGAAGAGGAGGATGAGGAGGAGATGGCCGTGGAGAATGCCAGGATCTCCTCGACGTCCTCTTCGTCGCCGGCCTCTCCATAGTACTTCTTGTCTTCCCCTCCTCCTCCCTTGCCGGCTCTCCACTGGAAGTGGAAGTGCCTCCTGGAGAAGGAGAAGGAAGAGTCGAGGGGACTCTTGGCCATTACGCCCCTAATCTTTGGAAGCCGAAGGCAGACAACAGTAACAAGCTACAAGTTAGTGGCGGTGGCGGTGAACCAGCAGGCAGGCACAACCACAAGATGATGTGGGGAGAGAGAGAGAGAGAGAGAGTAAAATGTATAGAGACAATGTGGATGGGGGAGAGAGAGAGAGAATGAGGCGTCTTCAAACTTCGTGTGTGCTTCTGGGCAAATGGGGCTCTCATTTATTCCATGCTTCTAGTCCTTTTTGTCAGACGCTGCTGCTGGTTTTGTTGCTGCAAGCTGCGCTCGCTCTTTTTATATAGTAGAAGTGTAAGAAATATTGGCCAAAAAGAAAAAAAAAAATATTGGCCAGTGACATTGATATGAGGAGGGTGGGAAGAAAGAGTCTGCGAGACACCGAGGAGGTCACCAGACTGACCTAACCGTGTTCAAGAACATTTCTTTTCTTCTTTCTCCTCTTTTTCTTTTTTCAGGAGAGGCCACAAAGGAAGACCAGACAACCCACAGATTGCATGCATGAAAGAGAGGAATATATAATATATATCATAAAGAAAACAATATATACATATATCACTCAGTATGAAAAGGAGACAATCTGACGCATTAGACTATAAATATATCTATATAGAACTCGATCACGCACATGATTAAGTAAGTAGAATATGAAACGTTAAATATCAATCTTTTTTAATTCTGAGATTATAAATCTTCAGCTCAGTTCATTTAACAATGATACTATATTTTATCTTATTATTTTACTTATTTGTGAATAAAACTTCAATTTTAGAGTTGTACTGGTCATGATATAAAATGACTGGAGAAGGAAAAAGGAACGAGACTGTCCTTCCAGCAAGATGTAGTGATCCATTACATCTCATTGTACTAAGCATATCTTACATCAAATCTAATACAAGATTACGAGATAAAAGGAGAATTGTGGTGTTCAATAGAGAGCATAGAGCCCGAGACCGTTGGTTTGTGCGGTGTGCTAAACAGACAAAAAAAGAACATTAAAAAAAGGACCTCGGAATGCGGGGAGGGAGGGGCAGAGAGAGGGGGGAGGGGCGGGCAGCTTTGAGCCTTTTGACTGGTGTATGGTATGCAATAAGGCCAGGAGGTGGCGACTGCATTGGCATGGGAAACAGGTCCGGGGCGACACAGCTTGAGGACACAAACAACAGCCGTACCATGGACCAGACAGCAACCGAGGAGGACCCGAATCTGATCAGTCCGAGTTGGTGTGATAATCCATGGGTCCTGAGGAAGAACATCCACCTCAGGGCACCCGCCAAAAATCATACATGTGATCTAAAGTGTTACTAGATGCACCCATAATTTCTACATCACTAATAAAAAAAGTTTTCTTAAAAAAAAACTAATAAAAGGCTATTACTGATTAATATGATTTTTTCTTCTCTGATTTGTCTTCCTCTTTCCTATTTAGAGTTTAATTCACTTTGAGTGACGAAATCAGTACCCGTGTATTGCCAATTGCTCAGTTTTCATTATGTAATGGAGGAATTGATCAATCATTTAATCACGCTTAGCAACATCTCTACTGGCGAAGACAAGCCAAAACAGGGGGCACAACCTCCACATCTCAGAAGTAAAAGTATAAGCAGAACAAAGGAATTAATCAAAACAAGGGGCACAACCTACACATCTCACAAGTCAAAAGTATAAGCAGAACAAAGAAAATTAATCAAAGATTAGCTACGGAAACATGCTAAATGTTGTCATAGGAAAATGTTTTATGCTACTATAATATTGTTTTTGTTAGTAAAATATTTTAATGATGCTTAGGAATCAGAAGTCTGCAGCCTGGAGTTCCTGAAGTCCAGAGTAGTCCATTGATGGCCCTTTAAATTCGAGCTACTTATTCGTAATTAGCTCTGATGAGATATTGGCATGCCCCCGCCAGTCATCATAAGAAAGCTCCCTTAATTAGTTCTCGGCTCAATTGCGCATTTGAATAGTAGAAACTTCTCTGGTGAAAATTAAAGTCATTTGGCAGGCCCCATCCTTTCCCTCTGATGAGTGATGACTGTTTCCTTTCCTAGAGATTTCACTCCGGCAGCTTCATGACAGGGAAAACGTTTTATCACGCTACTTTTTTATTTGAACAATTTGTCACTTGAATTGCCACGGAATAAATCCAAGTTTTACAACATTTGAACAAAAAGAGTGGTCATAATGAGGAATGGCATGTCCACCTTCATTTTGCAGCTGACCACCGTCTGCTGTCCAGGAACAACAAATCTTTTTTCTTTTTTAAAAAAGTAGAGTATTAGGAACAACAAATATTAGCCCCCTCCCTGCACTCAATAGTGTTTTTTTTAAAAAAAACTTTAACTATCATTTAAGATATCGCATCATCATATAAAATACTGAGGAGCTCACAAGGAAGAGCGTCCTCATAAAAAATCATATCTCCTTACATTCGACCAGTGTTTGCAAGAAAGTCAGCGGCCCTATTACAACGTCTATTACAATGAGATATGATAAAAGCCTGAAAAGTTCCAATGAGGTGTCAAATTTCCTGCATAATATTCCAGATTCTCCACGGGCAGCGAGTTGCGTGATTAATTATCTTCATTAAGGTCTTCGAATCCATCTCAGCTATAATGCTTGTAAGCCCTTTACTTCTACATTCCTGAAGTCCCAGCAGCAGCCCAACGGCCTCCATCTCGATGGCTTCATCAGCAGTTTTTCGATGGCAGCCTGCAGATATAAAACAACAATTAGAGTTCCGAATTATATAGCCTGCTCCCCCAGCTTCGATGGATCCGTAAAGGATCCATCGGAGTTAAGTTTGACCCAAGGGTCATCCGGAGGCTCCCACCGGATCCGAATAGGGTCCTGGGGGCTAGTTGTCTCATGGACATGGACGGTTACATATTCCCAATGCGCGGCGATAGCCCGCTCCCAGACACATGACATGGTTACTTGCTTGGAAGAAAAATGGCGATCGTTCCTAGCATTCCACAGTCCCCACAAGCAGAAAGCAAAAAGCAAAAGGAAATTATTCTTTAATCTTCGGTCTAAAAGACGACCTTCCTTGATCCAATCCCCAATATGCCAAGAGTCCATATAAGAAAAGGTAAAATTTATCTTCTGCTGAAAGATCAACCAAAGTTGCAACGAGGCAGAACAATGGAAAAATAAGTGCGCATTCGATTCAACACACAAACCACAAAAAGAGCAATCAGTATTGATAGAATGGTCAAAACACGTGAAGAAGTCTTTTGTTGGCAAACGATTATGCATTAGTTTCCAAAGAAAAATAGAAATCTTGTGGGGAACTTTAATTTGCCAAATTTTTTTTCCAAGGAAGCCGTCCAGATGCCATGGCCGAGCCGCTATCGCTGCAAAGGAAATTATAAACATTCTTAGCATTTGCAATTCCATGCACATTTGAATTCCAGTCTCATGTATCATCATTGACATTCGAAGCAGGCATGTTAAGCGGCAGATAAATTGCAGTGATCTTAGAAATCAGAGAGGGTCCGAAAGCAGATGAAATCAGATTGATATCCCAAGTGTTGCATGTGATGAGATCTGATACATTATTTAGTATAGCCAGAGAATTGACATTAATGAATGTTGGCTTAACAGCAAATGGGATGTCAGTTATCCAAGGATCAAGCATAATATTTGTGTTTTGACCATTTCCAATATGTTTAATAAACCCGTGCCTGATTATACAGGAGGCATCTAAAATAGTTTTCCAGGCCCAAGCCTTAGAAATCTGAGAGTTGGGGTGCTGAGAACCATGATGGAGAACATTGGCCCAAGGGTGAAAATGACCATATTTTTCCTGGATTAGATTAGTCCAAAGATTAGAAACACCATTTAGCAGGTTATGAATTCTCTTAGCAAGTAGAGCAACACGTATGTCAGCTAAAATTCTAATCCCCAGCCCACCTAAATTCTTTGGAAGCTGAACAGTGTTCCAATTGATCAGATGTAACCCTCTTTTACTCCCATTGTTATCCTAAAGAAATCCCCTCGTCAATTTTTCTAGGGAACTTAATAGACTAGCAGGAACATGAATAACACCTAAAGAGTAAATAGGAATTGAATTCATAACAGCATTAATGAGAGTTAATCTTCCTGCTTGATTTAGCATACTTTTTTCCCACCCGGCCATTTTAGCAGCAATCTTATCAGTCATGTTGTTTAAATTGCATTTGGGAATCAGTTTGTAGGATATTGGAACTCCAAGATAATCTAAAGGAAAATTACCAATCTGGATGCCAAGCAAATTTCTTATAATGTGTACTCTCCTGAGATGTAACTTAGGAGGGAGATATATTTTTTATTTTTGTGGGTTCATCTTTTGGTTGGTTAGCATGCCATATAGTTTGAGAATTTTATTCAAGTTCACACAATTTCTTTTGGTCGCAGCAATACAGATAAGAAGGTCATCAGCATAAGCCAGGTGACTAAGACTAAAAGTACTACACTTGAAAGGTTGTATATTGCCTAATTCAACATTTGCATTAATTAAGGAGGATAGGACTTGAGAGGTTAAAATAAAAAGATATGGTGACAATGGGTCTCCCTGCCTGATTCCCTGATGGCTAATGAAAGATTGAGAGAGTATACCATTAATACAACACTTAAACTTTGGAGAAGTGACACAGAAAAGGATCCAATTAATGAAAGTGGATGAAAAGTTCATGAGCTTTAAAATCATACGTATGCTGTGCCAAGATACCCTGTCAAAAGCTTTCTCCATATCTGCTTTAATTAACATGTATTTTTTCTTCCCTTCCACATGGAGTGAGCTAATTCCTGAGCTACTAGAATGTTATCCTGAATGAGCCGGTCAGCAACAAATGCAGATTGAGCAGGGTCTATTAAATTATTGAGTGGGGGTCTTAGCCTATTTGCAATGATTTTAGAAGTTATTCGATAGATGACATTACATAGTGATATCGGACGATAGTCATTGATGCATTTTGGAATTTTTCTTGGGGATGAAAATTAAGGTAGTGTCAGACCAAGCTTGTGGCAATTTGGAAGTTTGGAAGAAGGATTGTATCTCACTGCATATCTTGGGGCCTATAATGTTCCAATAATTTTTATAGAATTTTACAGTGTATCCATTTGGACCAGGGGCCTTACCCAGAGGCATGGTCTAGACCACTTCCTTGATCTCCTAACAAGTGATAGGAGTGGCCAGTTGAGAATGATAATCAGGGTGAATTTGTGGTAACTCAGGCCAGCAGTCATTAGAAAGTATGGGCGTATTCTCAGAGTTCCAAAGATTTCTATAGTGATCTACAAACATGGCCTTAATTAAATCCTGATTCTCAATGGTAGTACCATCGCTAGAGATTAGCATATCAATTTTGTTCCTTCTTTGTCTGATCAAAGTACTTAGATGAAAGAATTTTGAGTTGCTATCTCCATCTTTAATCCAATTAATCCTACACTTAGACCACCATTTAACACTTATTTGCCTTCTGAGAGCAGCGTGAAGGTGGTAGGCAGCCCTCAGCCTGCCAGACTCCACATCAAAGAGCCCAGAGGCACTGTCTTTGAGTTCTAGAATTCTTATTTCATCTAGGACTTTCTCAGACCTATGCTCAAGACTACCAAGTTCCTTTTTGTTCCAGTCTAATGTTTTAACTCTAATGGAATTGAGAGCTTGACACACTGACCTATCTTGGGTCCATTCCTTTTGAACAATTTCCCTTGTTTGGTTATAGGAGAACCAGAAATGTTCATACCTAAATAACTTAGGCTTTTTTTTGTCTTATGTGGGTTTCTAGCAGCAATGGCGAGTGATCCGAGGGACATCTAGCTAAGGCTTTAAGGGTGAGGTTAGGAAAGGTCCTAACCCAGTGAGAAGTAACCATCATTCTATCTAGATGACATAGAATTCTCGCGGCACGCGGTTATTGCTCCAAGTGTGCTGCACACCAATTAGATTTATATCTATGAGCCCTTGATTGTCAATGAGATTCCGAAAGATTTTAATTGAGTTGGTAATGGTAAAAGGTTTTCCCCTCTTTTTATCTTCAGGCCTAGTAATACAATTAAAGTCACCCATAATGATCCAAGGAATATCATGCAAATTCAAATTGTCTAATTTTTTAAATAATGATGATCTTGTTATTGGGTTTGTGCTCGCATAGACACAAGAAAGTAGTGATGAGAATTTATCTAAGGTGACTACCACATGCATAACTTGCGGTTCCATACTTACTATTGATATTTGTACCTCTACAGTTTTCCATACCAATATGATACCTCTCGATGCCCCTTGACTTTCCCGGTAACACCCACTCCATTGGTTGCCCAGCCGACGAAGAAATTTTTCCGCCTGTTGCTTATTAGCATGCGATTCAAGTAAAACAATAATATCTGGTTGATACCTAGTGATGAGTTCATGTAGACGATCTCGGACCTTACTCCAGCAAGCCCCACGGCAATTCCACGAAACTATTTTCATAAGGATGTAGTTCTGTGTTCCCCGGACTCCTGCACAAATGCAAACATAGGTGAGGGGGTGCACACATCAGAAACTTTTTGTTTACGTTTTTTGGTTTTTTGGTTCCGTAATATTTGGTGCAGTGGTGGTAGAAGTGCCGGGGGAACCCGCTTCTTGGTCTTGCCACGCTTAGATTCCTTCCGCAGGGGTGGGGCAAGGTCCTCGTCCGACTCCTCCTCAACTTTTTCCAGGTCGTCGGTCGTGATTTGGCCTTCTTCCACTTCGTCATCCTCCTCTATGAGCTGAGCTCTAACCTTCTCCACCGTCGCAACATGGATGTCCACGACCGCCGATTGAACCTGCATTTGAGAAGGTGAACGAGAGATTGGCGAGGAGCGTGCCCTAGATCTGGGTGACGATGTAGAAGAAGCCGAGAGCGGGGGGAAATCCACTAAGTGCATCCCGGGGCTACGTGTAAGGCGATCCGAGGAACTAGTCTCATCTCCACCGTTGATGAGATCTGAGTGCGTTCCACAGCATCTGATGCTTCCTCGCCATTAGGAGATGATCCGTGCCGTCCAGGTGTCCATTCGTTTCCCGATCTTAGGGCAGCTGTGGTGATCATCTGAGCCGTTCACACCAGGTGAATGGTTGAGATCTAACACACTAAACTGGTTCGCGCCTCCTCCCGGTCCAGTCCTGGTATCCGGTTCGTCCAATGCCCGCTGCTCGCCGGCGCTTCCAGAGGAGGGCCACACAAGGGTTCGAGCACCGTCACCGGCGCTTTGAGGATCCTACGGGCCACCACCCCGAGCACCTCTGGTGGTAGTTGGCCGTTTTTCAACGAAGGAGCGAAGCCAAGGGCCAAACATGAGCACCTTTCGGCCATCTTCTCCATTCGCCGGCGCCGAGCTGCAAGTTTCAAACCTATGGTCGAGAAGGCCGCATCGGAAACAGAAGATAGGAAGATTATCATAAGTCACCATCTGAAAATACCTACTTCCATCCGGATTATTGATCCTTGTTTGATCGGCCTTGATAGGTCGACGTCGACACATACTCTAGCCTCGCAACAGGAATCTCCGGTAATGGAGGCATCATTGATGAGTAGCAGATCCCCAAAATAGTTCGCGATGCGTGACACAGATTCTCAATTTAGCAATTCATACGGCATGTCATACAATCGTATCCATATCGGGGACCGCCTGATCTGTTCATTAGAGACACGAAAGAAGGGTCGCGGCTGAGACATCGCCAAAAGTTGTCCGTCAACACGCCAGGGGCCGCCGGTTAGTACTCGCATACAGTCCTGCACACATCCAAACGAGAATAGGAAACAGTTATCCCCTAAAACCTTCATGTTTACTCCCTGTTTTAACTCCCAGATGTGTGGGAGGGCGGCCCGCAGTGAATCGAGAGCCATCCGGCAAGCACATTTGCCAATCAGACACCTCTTCAGCTCCTTCGAGCGGTCAGCCACCTCCGACGCAGGTATAGTAACCTCCTCAGAGATTTCTTGTTGCAAACATCGTAGTTGATGGGGAGATATGAGTTCCGCAGGCCGACGCAGCCTTGAGTTCCAATGAGAGAAGCGATCGATAGCCGAGGTCCCAGCCGCAACGACATCCTTGTAAGGTTGACGGTTTTGGAGAGCAGTGGAGGGGGAAAGAAGGGATGGGGGGAGTTTATCAGGTGGATCCCCGGCGGCCATCCGAGAAAAGAGAGGCGAGGGAGGAGGGGGGAGTTTGCTTCTCGCCGGGCCGGGGAGGAGGGATCAACTAGCCGCTCAAGATTGGAGACTAGTAGGGACATCCAAAAATGCTTTGAAAATTAGTTAGTTAAGAAGCTGCCTGACTTGGAGAACAGGGACACGGGAGCCTTCGTGAACAGTGCTTTTAACGCAGCAGCATAAACCACCATCGGAAGGCCAAAGCCTCCGGATGAAATGCAGCTTACTGCAGCAGACAAGGTCACTCAGATGCTGTCCGCCCTGATACAAGGGGGTGACATAGGCATGATGGCAAAAGCATCCAGTCTACTTTTAACAGATGCATGTCAACTTTGGAAGAGGGCAGACCACTTTTGAATTTGGACAAAGGCCGCTGCAGACAGGAAGAACCAGAGCATTCATCGTTTCCGGTTCAGGCATGCCAGAGCTGTCTTGTTCAGCACAGGGATCTTGTCAGCATGGCATCATAAATATTATACAGACGATTTGTTTTTTGAAAAAAAAAACAGTGCATGAATAGAGAGATAGCGAGGCAAAAGTAATAGAAAATAGAAACCACGTCTCCTTCTTTCCAGTACTCTGAAATCATGCATAACATAAGTGGAATCATGTAGAATTTAATCTCTCTCTCTCTCTCATCACACATTTTGTTTTAAAGAAGAAGCAGCTTATCTATCTCTCTCATCACACATACACACAGTAAACAGCTTAAAAATCAGTTTGTTGAAGACAGCGTCCTCCTCCTTTTTAACCAAGTTCTCCTGCTTTCAACGTCTTGCGCAGCCACCATGACGAGTTCTTGGCTTCCAGGTTTCTCAGCACTCTCGGTCTGTTGTTCTGTAAACATTGGATTAGTGAATACTCTGGACAAAGCTGCTAATGTGTATGGTTGACTCTCCCCATGGCATCCATCAGCTGCCCTCCCTCTGCTTGAACACTCCGCCTCACAAACTGTGGTAGATTTAAGTGTGCCAATCTCTCCCATGTCACTTCTACTGCCACTAGTGCCAGTGTCACTATAACAACTGCTGTTGTTTCTGTCATCCTCCTCGTCCTCCGAAGAAGAGCTGCTGTATGTGCTAAAGATTGTCACACTCTCTCTCCTCGCACTGTGAAATGAATGACTCTTTGCTTTGCCATCATACATGGGCAAGATGGAATGATCCCGCAAGACGATTCTGTCACTGCCAAGGCTGTAAGATGTGGTTAGCTTTCTTTCCACTCTTTCCTTGGCTCTTATAGCTTCCCCTAGTTGCTCCAAGGCTCCGCTGTTGGTGTCATCTTCTGTTGCTTTCTGTTCTAGTTCCGAAATGACACTCCTAAATGCTTTCTTCTTGTTGTGAAGGGAGCGCTGGGATTGATGAGAGAAAAGAAAAACTAAGAAATGCTGATAGTGGTGGCTATATATCGTCTCTTTTCATGAACTTACCCTTCTCTCCAGGAATCTACCGAGTCCATGATCTTGAAGCTTTTTCTTTCTCCAAAATATGCAACAGAATCTTACTGCCACGCCCAGAATCACTAGCACCATGAAGTCCAAGAACATGAACAGCATAATCGATTTCTCGTCACCTGTAATGATCTGTAATTATAAGATGGCAATATAAGACAATGAATATGGGAAAAGATGAACAGGACTCGATTGGTTTACTTGCAGCAAAGCTGACAAATTTGAGATTAGCTTGCGCACAAGTCCATGCAATTTTTTCCCCTGGAACAACACCCAAGGCCGACATAAAAAAATAGCAATAGTTTTTCATGAAAACTAATTCAACTAAATCAAGAATCAGGTTATTTTGTTTCAAAATAAGCAGCTGGTTACTTGTAGTGAAGCATCTCAGGTTTTTGCCAGCCCCTGCACCATTTCAGAACACCCATATTTAGTGTCATTTCATAAGGAACAAATAATAGCACTTATCAACCAAATGCTATTTCTAGAGCTCTTTTTTTTTTCCTTACGAGGGTACATACAATGGACGACTTGAAATTAGTCTGTTCTTCTCATTTCCAGAAAGAATCTCGTCATGCATATGAATTTAGAATCTGGAGGTCTAATCTGTCTCAGAATACTGTAACAAGCATTGTGCAGAATATGGAACAACAAGCAGACTATTTGCTAGCATCTCAATTGGTTGTACATATACTCATTGGACATGTTGACAGCTTACACACACAAGTCTCTAGATCTCGTTTGTATCGAAAATCAAAGTTATTTCTTCAACTGAAAGAAAAAGAAAATCAAACTTACTTCCAGCGGCAAGAAGTGTGAGGAGAATTCTTTCGTCCAGTTCGAAGAAACGTATGTCGCTCTTGGACAACAAGGATGAAAGTTCACCTGCTCTCAGTTTCAGTGCAAGACTCAAATGATTTAAACTTATCAAAAAGAAAATGTGGCCATTTCTGCAGCTCCAATGAACAAACAAAATAACAAATTATACCCTCATACGTTTCAGTCCAATAGACGGTCCCAGTGGCTGGTGTCAATAGGGAGAACACAATGTTTAGTGGCTTCAACGCAGATATGAAAGTATGATCACCATTTGAATGCACCGATTTTCCCTCCATTATGGTCTGGGACGTGTAAATTCCAAGGCCTGAACAATCAAGGACTGGACTAACCTGAATAACTGCGTCAGTAGCAGTTGTCTCAAGGAACTTCTGAACGTCCCCTACCGGGGAGATCGAATACATAAATCCGTCCAACGAACCGATAGAAAGCCAACCTTTTGAGACATGTCAATGAACAAACTCCCATAAGTACGTAATTAATCTTACTGATCCACCGTACAAAAAAAAATCAGAAGCAGGAAAATTTTATGCAAGCAATAGATTCAAGTAAGAAACGTGCCAGATTCCAGAATGGCACAGCACAGCTGTTAAGATTCTACAAAATCGTGGAGGTCTGAAAGTTGTTTACCATTGGAATCAACTACTGGTAAGCTGTTTCCTGAACTTATGGGGCCGACGGTGTTCTGCCATGAGATGCTTCCGCTGGAAGCATCAAGTGACATAATTAGGGACCTTCTTCTGGACATCACATACAAGTGCCCATTGTTTCCGGGCACAATTTCAAGCGACTTGTCAACTGAGCTAAAGTCTTGGATCCATCTGAACTGAGGGCTGCGAATATACAAAGAATAAATCTGCCCTTCGTTATTGGAAACCTGAAATGTTTGCATAAGCAAGAAGATTATGCAATATCATTAGGATCGCATGTGTAACAAAAATTGAGTAATACTATCGAATTCCTTTTTTTTTTTTGGTGTTTCAGATGGAATAAACAATCAGATCCTATATGCAATATCCATTTCGCAACTGAGTTCAATAGTGAAGATATGCATCAAAATCACACATGATTCCATGTTGCTCTTCTTTCTAGAAAGTAGAAACCTCCTGGAGTTGCACCAGCAAATGTGTTTGAATTTGCTACTGCAGATTTAGATATGATGATTTTGTGCACAACAAATGATCGCGTCCAGAGAATTCTAACCAGCACATCATCATCATCATCATCATCATCCTCGTGTGTGGGAAGGAGCTAATTACGAACAACAAACATGGCTACAGGGAGATTCTTACGTAAACCGTTCCTTCGCATTGATCAACAACAGGAGCAGAATTGAAGTAGCAACCAGCGATGTTCTCCCTGCAGCCTAGTCGGTAACCGAACCGATAAAGAACAGGTCCAGCAACCCAAAGAAGCTGCCCATTGAGCGAGAGTGAAAAGAGTCCCCTGTTCCTCACAGTAATCAACACGGATGAATACAAGGAGCTGACAGAAAGCCCTATGATTCTGCCCGACGCGCCGAATCCCGAGTCCTCCCCGAAAAGAAGTGCTACTGCAGATCTGGAGCTACCAACGTGTGATGGTGTTATCTTCAGAAGACGATCTTCTGCAACCAAATACATCTGTAGAGAGCGCCAACTTTTCACCAAAAACATTCGTTCAAGTCGAAGTGCTTCGGTGCAGCTTCTACCAGAATTGTGCTTCACAATAATGGAAACAAGGATACAGAAGAACGCAACGCATACTACAGTTGCACCGCCATACAAAACAAATCCTTTTTACCTTTCCGGTGTCATCACTGACGGGGGTGATGTCCCCTCTGCATGCATAGCGGAGGGGAATTATCCATCCGACCGTGCCGTTCCTTTCGAACCCGAACAGGTTCCTTCCGGCGCAAGCTGCAAACCTGCCGTCGTGTCTCACCAGAGGGCTGCCGAAACTGTTGGCATTTCTGAACGAAGGTGTCTCAGCTGTAATGGCAACTCGTCATGATCGCGTACAATTGGAGGCATCCGATGAAACTAAGAACGCAGCTATAGAATAAATGCATACTGGCAAAGGCAGGCGTCCTACTGAGTTGCTGTGGCTGAGATGTGGCCAAAGGCTCAGTATTCCACAGCAGCAGCAACAGCAAAAGGAGTAGGTATTGGAGCATCATTGCGGCTGCAAAGATTTAAAAAAAAAAAAAGAAAAAAAGAAACGAAAGCTACTGCAATTCGAAGAGGGAAAACTGCTGCTGTATATCTCGATTTATGAACTGTGCAATTCGAAGAGGGCAAGCTGCTGCTGTATATCTCGATTTATGAACTGATGGTAACTATCACCATTTTTGCTCCCACGACTGCCGCCACAATACCCACTTAGTAACTCCTGCATTCCTTGACTCGCGACAAAATGAAAATGTAGTCCGAGTTTAATCAATGTCACCAATAATAAATATTTTACTTCTCAAAGAAATTAAACGTTGTATCTTGTTTTCTATTTTATCTTGTTAAACTGAAACTTTTTTTTTAACTATTTTATCTTGTTAAACTGAAACTTTTTTTTTAAAAAATTGCAAACAGGAATTATTATGCCGCACAACACAATCCCTACTATTTTCTAAAGGTGGAATTCCATGCGGATTGCTCGCTATTTTCTAATGGGGAATTCCATGCGGATTGCCTGAGTCGAGCTCATTGCAAAGGTGCCCAGGCACCAAGCGGGATGTTGTGCACTGCACGGCCATCGAGTACGGCCTGACTCGGCTCCATATGCAGCACAATTTTTTTTATTTTTTTTATTTATTATTATATATTAAAATATTTAATCATATACTATAATTGTATTACATATCTAATTATTCTTTTATTACATATCTATATAATCATAATATTCTATGACATTACACTGTTTTTTTATTTAATTCGGTTTATCAATTTGTTAGTATAAAATGTAAATATATGTATTAATGTATAAAGATCATTAAAATACTATCGTATACTATGTTTTATTTTATTTTAATTAGTCTAAAATCTAGAGAAAAAACGGGTCTAACCGTGACCTAATTGTGTCGGATTGGCCCAAGGGCCATCCGACTATACTCCCTCTATCTCATAGTTTTTTTTAACCAAATAAATAGAATTTGCAGTAACGTTTTAACTATAAGTTAGACAAATTATTAAAGGGTGTTCCCTAAAGGTAATATTTATAAATTATCAAGTAATGTTATAATTACATTATCTTATTTATTTGTGACAGGTAATAAGTAATATGTATTGTCTAAATAATTCATATTGCCTATGAAGTAACAATTCAAATTGCTTATGCGAGGGGAGACAATCCATGTTACCACTTGAGTTGTAATCTTTTCAATTTCACTTTTCGCATTTATCCTTTATAGTTTTATTTAAATAAGTTCTAAAATACATTAAATAAATTATATTAATTAAATAAATTATAAAATAATTCAAACAAATATTAGTTAATTATTATGAATATACTTTGATCATATTTAAAAATATATATTAATTATTTTATAAATTTTAATTTTATTGATGAGAATATATATTTATGATTTAAGTTTATGGAGTTAAAAATAATTTATATATCTAAACATAATTCTTTTGACTAGGGTATATTAGTAAAAATTGTATATTAACTCATAAATATTTATTTTCTTGTAAATAACTAATATGGATTGCCAGATAGATTACTTATTGCATACTAAAAAAAGTAATGTACATTATCGATAATTTAATAAGTGGCAATCTTTTTAAGAGGTAATCTAATGTTGAATGACAATGCAGCGAACGCGTACATCCTAAGTGTTTGGTAAATCAAATTTGATGATTAACTAAATATTTTGAATAAGCTAATCATATTAATGTTGAGATGGTAAAAGGTGCAGGATAGAAAGTCAACTTTTATTTCACATTTGTCCT
Organism: Pontederia crassipes; assembly: GCA_030549335.1. Taxonomy (NCBI): domain Eukaryota; kingdom Viridiplantae; phylum Streptophyta; class Magnoliopsida; order Commelinales; family Pontederiaceae; genus Pontederia; species Pontederia crassipes. The sequence continues at coordinate 35,516,549 of CM060186.1, read as the reverse complement.
TGTATTATCACATCATATGTACTATGTTATTATAATTAATTTTGGTGTATTATAATAATTATTCTATTACTTTTAAAATTTTAATTAATTTGATGTAATATTATAGTTATTTTATTTATTATTATGACTAACATCTAATTTTTAAGGTAAAAATTTTATTACATTACAAATAAAAATCATATCTAAAATTAAATAATTTATTATCTTATGATTGTTCATGTCATTTTATGTAAATGAACTAATTCAATCGCTGAACACTTCTTTATTTATTCATTAGTTGAACCTCTAAATGCTAGTATCTATCTGGTGATGTAACGATCCAAAATCCACTTTAAAAGTTTTGATCATTTAGGTCAATTTCTCATCGTTAACTCGTTCGTCATACATCAATTAACAATGAAAGACTTAATAATTTAGATAAAGTCACAATAAATAGAAACTTTCTATTACTCATAAAGGCTAATATTTCATGAGACATCAAATGCTTAAAACCTTCCATACGGCTTATTTAATCCTAAGCACGTGCAACACTTCGTCATGAGCTTGAGCTGTCATCCATCCCTTAATCTTTATTACCTGCACAGATTTAGAGTGCAGGATTTCCCAATTAGAGTATGTACAAGTCATACATGCCATGATATTCTATCACATGATATTACATGCGATGCATCATCATTATAATAATCATAACATATGAACATGCATGCCATACTATATCATCAACCTTACATGACATTACATCATACTTATATTCATTCTTCATATAAAATTCATGAAATATAAATATCATGTCATACCTGTTTTACTTCGGATCCATCATCTGCAAGTGTCATACAATAGAAACATACATTCATGTTATTCATACATAATTATGACATATCATTTCATGTATATCTTTGGAGTTTCTTCATAATTCATTGATACTTAGTTCTTGACTTCTTTCATACTTTATATCTTCTTAGGGTTGCTTTATAACTCTTTGGATCTTCTTTCATTCTTTTTTTCTCTTTCTTTATTGTGTGATCCTTCATGTGTCATCTTCATCCTTTATTTTTATCACATAATATTATCTTGACTTCCATTCCATATCATGTTACACTTAGGAACACACATAATAATAATGAGAGACTTTATTTCTAGTCATCTTCAGGAATATACACACTTTATGATGAGAGATATTATTCCATAAAAACTTACATATACAAATGCAGAATTTTACTTCTAGAATTTAGGTCCTCTTGAAGTACATATTTAAGTGTAAAATTTTACTTTCCATCTTTATCTCATCATTATCTTAACTTTCTTTGTTATAAGATACTTCAAAGTTAGACTTCACTTTCATTCTTATTTTATCTTATAACATCTTTGATCTTAACATAATTAGAGAGTCATATCACATCATTACATTGGCTAGCTAGGTCATATCCTTAGTAACACATATCATAATAGTGAAGGACTTTATTCCGAAAAATATACACACTATAATAGTGAGGGACTTTATTTCAGGGAATACACACACTTTGTTTCCTGAGAAGCACATATACAAATGTAGGACTTTACTTCATGGGATTAGATCCCCTTGAAGTACATTGCAGGACTTTGCTTCTCAACATTGATGAGTGACAAAAACATTCTTCAACTTTAAGTGCATTATGTTTCGTAATATATTCGTATTTTAGCCTAATTATGGCTGAACATACATTACACGTATCTAGGTGTCATACACAATCAATACACATCAATACATAACCTATTTACATAAGAAAATAGGTTTAAAATGACATAAAAACTATTTTTTAGTGTCTCAGCCGTGCCCAGAAATGCATGGCCGTGCTCAGCATTATCGTGATCATGCCTGATATTGTCACGGTCGTGCCGAGTTTTGTCACGGTCATGCCCATATTTGTCATGGTCGTGTCAGTCTAAGTCTCTCCCAGCCTTAGTCAAATTTTAGTTTCGTCGCTCTCGCTCACGGTCGTGACCAAGTTGGTCACGGCCGTGCTTGGCCTTGTCACGGCCATGACGAATGTGTCATAGGAGTGATCGGGAGCCATTTAATTGCTCGACCTCGTCTGCTCGATCACGGTCATTCCTAGGGTTGGCACGGCCGTGCCAGCGTCCTGAAATCCTGATTTTTAACCCAAAAATCTCGACTTTTGAGATCAAAACTTTAGTAAAAACAATCTAAAATATTACAAAAGATTGCAGGCATGCACTCTAAGCATAGAAGAATCATAGAACATATTAAAGCATTCGATTTCCCTTCATCATCAAAATTTAGGGCTTTTTCTCAAAAAGTCATACAACTACCTGAATCTATTTTCTGTATAGTATTCTGGCAGTAGATAGTAAAATATTAATAACTTAATTTATACTTATTTTATTTCAAATGATTCTAATTTTCATATAAAGATAATACGAACCTTTAACTTGTAAATAAATTTCAAACCATATACAATTTATGATACTTTTTAAAATTTCATATCGTTGTTACCCAAGACAGTATGATAGTAGCACGGTGTTTGGATCATAACTATTTCTATACATCTTCGAATCATAGGAAACAAATTTATGTAGAAACTAAACTTCAAGGACTTTCCATCCATATATTATTTGTAATTTTTGAATAAGTAAAACATATCCAAATAATTATTATAAAATAGTCACGAATTTAATAGATTATGCAATATAAATCATAAAACCCTTATTCATGCAACTTTCATTTATGCAACCCTCAATCAAAATTCCTATCAAGAATAAGATGTTCTTGAAATTCTCAATCCAAACAAAAATATCATTGAGAGAAAAGAGATGGGTTTGGATCCCCTTTACATACTTTTGAATTTTAGATATAAAATCTCCCTTTCCCTAATCATTTCGTCCTTCTTCTTTATCATCTAGAAGCATCTAAGTCTTCTTTATAATGGTCTTCTTGTCATTTTCCTTAGAAACCTTGATCTTCTCTTTCTTGTTCTTACAACATAGCCACTATGAAAAATAGGGCTTTAGATCTCCTAGTCTTAGGCTTTTCTTAGCCAAGAAGAAAAAGAGAGAAGAAGAGTTGGCGGTTAAGTTTTTTGGAAAATTAATAGGGTTGTTGGTCATTATATAGAATTTACATTAAACTTTTGGTCACAAGATCCAAATACTCTTGGCCTAAAGTTTTGGATTATTATAGTTGACACCTATTTCCTAATAAAATCAAACTACCCGCTGACCAAACCATGGACCCTATTAATATGATAAACAATATTTTCAGAACCGGACCGGTGATCGGACCGGACTTCTTACTGTTGGTCCAAAGATCATATTCTAAGTATTTTGATGATAGCAAACAAGGAAGACAATGTACTAATTGTGCTTGAAGTGTTAGTGTGAATAGATTACATATTTTTACGAAGAAAAAGCAAGTCAAAATGTTTCTCAGCAATACAAACGGACGACCGTTTTGACTTATAATGGATGACCAAAGAGGAGCTGGAACGACTGCTAATTCCAAAGAGAAATGATAGTCTTAAATCGGATGACCGATTTATTTTCGGTCGATCGTTATATGTATTACATGAAATATTAAAGTACATAACGGATGACCAAAGTGACGAATGGAATGATCACATATTATAGAGAACACTGGATTTCTAAAACGGACGATCGAAACTCTAACGGTCGACCGTTCTGGACAGCAAAGATAAAAAATGCATAAAACGGACGACCGAAGCTGGCGCATGGATGACCGCAGATTATAAAGAGCACGAGATTTCACTACAAGAAAATTGTCATTTTTCGACGGACAATTTTCGACGGATTGAAATCCATCGCAATTTGCGACGAATTTTGCAACGGATTTTTCGACGATTACAATCGTCAGAAATGGAAATAATAGATTATGTAATTTGATATATTATTATTTTATTTTTCGACGGTTAGGAATGTCGATATTTTCGACGAATTTCCATCCGTCGCAATTTACGACGGATTTTCTGACGGTTACGACCATCGAAATTAAAAAAATAAATTATGTAATTTATTATATTATTATTAAATTTTTCGACGATTAGGAACGTCGATATTTTTGACGGATATTCATCTGTCACAAAATCCGTCGCAATTTCCAACGGTCGTAACCGTCGGTAAATGTATAATAATATCATATGAGGAGTATTTTATTAATATAACTAACGACGGTCCAAACCGTCGCAATTACCGACGGTTTTGACCTTCGGTAATAATTACTGACGGTTCAAACCGTCGATAAAATAAAAAATAAATATCATATATAACTAAATATTTTTTCGACGATCACAACCGTCGGTAACTTTAAAAATAATTAATATTTACGTTTCCGATGGCCGGAGCCGTCGGTAATTAAAATTTCATTATCCCACTTTTTTTTTCTTTTTCCCGCTTTCTCTCATCTTTTCTCCTTATATATATATAATACCTCTATTATAATTCCTCCTCTCCTCTCTCTCCCTTCTCTTCTCTTCTCTCCCCCTCTCCCTCTCCCTCTCCCGGCCGGCGAGCCTCTGGCCGAACGTCAACCGTCGACCACCGGCGATCCTCTCCCGCCGGTGTCTCTCTCTCTCTCTCTCTCGATCCGGCCGCCTGGCGGCCGGATTCAACAACTGGCGGCTGGATCGATCGTTGGCGTCGGATCTAGCCGCCTGCGGCCGGATTCAACCGTTGGCGACTGAATTCGGCTGCTGTCGATGGATCCAGCCGCAGGCCGATCCGCCGTGGGCGTTCGGATCCGGCCACAGGCATTCGAATCCTGCCGCAGGCGGCCAGATCTGGCCGCTAATTTTTTTTTATTTTTAAAAAATTCTTTGCGACGGCTTCGACTGCCGAAAGATCGACGGTTGCGACGACCGTCGAAAGTTTTGACAGTTGCGACCATCAAAAATTTTCGACGGTAGGAACCGTCAGACTTTTTCGGCGGTTATAACCGCCGAAAAGCTTCGACGGCTGGAACCGTCGGAATTTTTCGACGGTCCAAACCGTCGCAATTACCGACGGTTTTTTTTAAATCGTCGCAAATCGATTTGCGACGAGCATTTTTTCGACGAATTGATTCCGTTTGAAAAACCATTGGTAATTGTGTTACCAACAGTTTTTGAGCTGATTACCGACGATTTTGACCGTCGGTAATCAACATTTTTCTTGTAGTGTTTCTAAAACGGACAACCGAAACTCTAACGGTCGAACATTCTAGGCAAAGATAAAAAATGCATAAATCGAACGATCGAAGCTGACGCATGGACAACCGCAGATTACAGAGAGCACAAGATTTCTAAATCGGACGATCGAGTCCCTTTTGGTCGACCGTTATGGAAGCAAAAATTAATTAAACAGCTATAATCCTTCTATGGACTACGATCAATGGAAAACTGCACAAAAAAGACAAATGCAATGGCTCTTATTTTATATTAAATGGACGACCGATACTATAACGGGCGGCCGCTGAATATGCGACAAAAAACATAATGGCTAGTTACTGTGCAAAACGGATGACCGATATCGAAATGAGCAACCGTTTCTTTAATGACAGCATAAGACTTTTCAAATCGATTTACAACGGCCATATTTTCAAGAGAAACCTACAAAAGGGATTTAAAAGGACGAAGGCAGTTGATTCATGCAAGGCAAATCACTCTAGAGCTTCCTTCAAGTCCAAAACATTTTTCTTGAGCTTAACTTTTCAAATCATCCATTCCCTCTTCTAGTTTCTAAGTGTGAGCATCCTTTGTAAGAAGAGAGAATAGGAGGGAATTCTTATGTTCTTGTTTAGTTAGTTTTGAGAGCTCCTTGTAAGAAAATGTGTGCCTTACTTCTTGAGCAAAGAAGAAGGCATTGTGGTGTAGAAATGATTATTATCTCCCTACAAGAAAAGAGAAAACTAGTGAATATCCGATGGTCTCGAGGTCGAGAAGTCGGAGCAGGGTTAGGCTAAAGAATTGGGCCGAACCTCGTCAACATATTGTGTCTTCCTGGTTTCTATTCCTCTTACTTATCTTTCACTTGCTTGTTATTGCATTTTCTAAAAATTGACCTCTTATGACTTTTTCGCTTAAATTTTTATACACCAATTCATCCCCTCTCTTGGTGCTTTCGATCCTACAATTGGTATTAGAGCCAAGTTGCTATTGTTTTAAAGATTTAAACATCTTTTTAGCTATGACATCAAATGGTTTTACTTTAGGTGAAGGTCAATCCACGAATTGTCCTCCACTTTTTAATGCATCAAATTTTGCATATTAAAAAATTAGAATGCAAGCTTATGTATGGTCTATTGATATTAATATTTGGGATATAATTGAAAATGGTTGGAAAATCACCTTTGGAATACACCGAATGTGAGAGATTACTTGTGAAATTAGATTGGAAAGTAAAAAATCATCTTTTTTGTGCTTTAAATGCAACGAAATTTAATCATGTTTTTAATTGTCAAAGTGCTTATGAAATATGGAGAAAACTTATCATTACACATGAAGGTATCAATAAGGTTAAGGAGTTTAAACTTAATATTTTGAATCATCAATATGACTCTTTTAAGATGCGTGAAAATGAGTCTATAAATGAAATGGTTGTACGTTTTAATGACTTTGTGAATGACTTAGCCTCCTTGGGCGAGCCACGTAATAGCTTTCAAAAAGTGAAGAAATTTTTTAGGTCCCTTTCTTCCAAATGGCGCACGAAGAGAATCGCGATTGAAAAGAAGGATTTGAACAAACTAGACTTTGATGATCTCATAGGATCTCTCTTGACTTATGAGATTAGAATCAAGGAGAAAAAATTACACCAAATACCCTTCAACTTTAAGATTTGCTCAGAGATATCCTCCAACTTTACTTTGTAACACAAATGCCCTTTATCTTTTAACTTGTTTCACTCGATTGCCTCTTTACCTAGAACATGTGGTCTCCCGGTTTTCCATCGATGTGACGTCCACGTAGTCATCTCCTCGCTCGTCCATGAAAATAGTCGTCCGATGTGGCATGCTCCGACATGGCACTTAAAATTATACCAAGTGCCCTCCAACTTTATGGTTTGCTCAGAGATACCCTCCGACTTGACTTTTTAACACCAATGCCCTCCATCTTTTAACTCGTTTCACCCAATACCCTCTTTACCTGGGACAGGTGGTCTCCCAATTTCTCGTTGACGTGGCATCCACGTAGCCATCTCCTCTCTCTTTCACGCAAATAGTCATCTGACGTGGCACCACGTATTAAACCCTCTTACTTGCCGTAAGTTGGTCTACTCGCTGTTAAATTATTTTCATTTCCCCCTTTGCCATCGTTCGTGTGAAACCTCCTTCACTGTTTGCTCTCCTTCATCATTTGTCTCCTTCATCGTTCATCAGCCGCCGTCTTCGTCCAAGCATCGCTATCTGTTTGCATTCGTCGTCGTCCACTATTAGGATCCATCGCACAAGGGTTGTCGAAACACGAGAGGAAGAAGACGAAACACCGCGAGGAAGAAGGGTCACCAATATCCTCTTCTTTCCATTATATAGATTCGTTTATATACTTTCGTGCGTTGAGTATATATTGTCGAGTTGCTGTGGTATATAAATGAATCTACGTACCGGAAAGCAGAGGATGTCGGTGACCCTTCTTCCTCGCGGCGTTTCGTCTTCTCCATCTCGCATTTCGACAACCCTTGCGCGATGGATCCTAACAGTGGACGGCGACGAACGCGAACGGATAGTGATGCTTGGGCGAAGACGACGGTCGGCGAACAATGAAGGAGGCGAATGATGAAGGAGAGCGAACGACGAAGGAGATTTCACACGAACGACGACAAAGGGGGAAATAAGAAAATAATTTAATAGTGAGTGGATCAACTTACGATAAGTAAGAGGGTTTAATATGTGGTGCCACGTCGGACGGCTATTTGGGTGGAGGAGAAAGGAGATGACCACGTGGATGTCACGTCGATGGAAAATCGGGAGACCGCCTGTCCCAAGTAAAGAGGGCATCGGGTGAAACGAGTTAAAAGATGAAGGACATTTGTATTACAAAGTGAAGTTAGAGGGTATCACTGAACAAATCTTAAAGTTGGAAGGCATTTGGTGTAATTTTTTCGAATCAAGAATGATGAAGAAGCAAGTATTTCCATAAAGAACACCTTGGCTTTGAAAACAGAGATAGATAAAAATGAAACAAGTGAAGATCTTGTTGAAAACAAGTTGACAAATATCTTAGGTTTGCCAAGCAAAAAAAAGAAGAGTGGCTTCTTAAAAAGAAGATCATAAACAAACAAAAATCAAGTAACTTATTTTGAGTGCAAAAAGGTTGGACACTACAAGAATGAGTGTCTAAATCTAGCTAAGAAAACAAAGGAGAGAGACAATTTGAAGAAGAAAAAGAAAGCCCTTCAAGCCACTTAGGATGATGAAGAAAATGACTCCAAAACCTCCTTAAGTGATGATGAAGAAGCCTACATATGTCCAATGGAAAATAGCTATAAAATATCATCTAACTCATCCGAATCTAGTGATAACGAATCTTTTGATATGCATGATGAGTTTAGAATTCTTATAGATAATTATAGATGTCTTAAAAAGAAACATGATGACTTGAAAATAGAATTTGAAAAATTGAAAAATGAACATGATTTTAAAGTTTGTGGAAATTGTAATTTAATAGATGATGAGAACGCTAGTTTAGAATTTATGATTGAAGTTTTGAAAATGGAGAACAATACCTTAAAATTGCCTTGTGAAAAACAAACTTGTAGTGTTGAAATCTTGAAAAATGAGAATAATGTTTAAAAAGTAAACTTAAAAGGTTTGGAAATAGTGGAAAAATTCTAGATGCAATGCATCAACACAAAAAAGACCTTTTAACAAAAATGGACTTGGTTTTAGCTCATTTGATATTAAGAAGGATAAAAGGATTCTATTTGTTAAAGCATCACAAAATCTTCAAGCAAAATCACATATCACTTGTTTTATTGTGGTTATGAAGGACATTACTTTTATGAATGTAAAGTTAAAAAGGGAATAAATAATGGTATGAAGAAGATTTGGGTCCCTAAAAGAACCATCACTAATGAAATTAGACCCAAGCAAGTTTGGGTACTAAAAAGATGAGAATCTTAATGTCTTTCTTGTAGAGAGCTCCAAAGGATAAAGAAGGTAAATGGTATTTGGGTAGTGGATGATCAAGACATATGACCGGTGACCCATCAAACTTCATTACATTAAAAAAGAAAATGGAGGAAAAGTCACTTTTGGAGATAATAGCAAAGGAAGAGTAATTGGTATCGGTAATGTTAGTAAGAATGACAAAATATACTTGGAAAATGTTTGGCTAGTTGAAAACTTAAAATATAACTTAATTAGCATAAGTCAATTGTGTGGTAAAAACTATTTAGCAAATTTTGAAAAGGACAAATACTTGATTCTAGATGAAAACAAGAAAGTTCTACATATGGGTTTTAGATATAATAGTGTAAACAAGATTAATTTTGAAAATTTTGAAAAGTGAAAAATGTCTTAGTGTTGTGCATGATGATATAAATCTTTGACATAGAAGATTATGACATGTAAACTTTAAGTTATTAACCAAACTTTCAAGTTATGAAGTGGTTAGAGGTTTACCCAAAATTAGATTTGAGAAAAATAATGTTTTGATTCATGTCTTAAAGGTAAACAAACCAAAAGCTCTTTCAAATTAAAAAATGTTATTAGTACACATAAGTCTCTAGAAATTTTACATCTTGACTTATTTGGACCTATTAATGTAGTAAGTTTAGGTGAAAAAAATATGTATTTGTGATTGTTGACGACTTCTTTAGTTTCACTTGGACTATCTTTCTTAAAGTAAAGATGAAACTATAAGTATGTTTTCTAAATTTGCAAAGAGAATACAAAATGAACTTGAGTTAAGAATTGCAAAAATTAGAAGTGACCATGGTGGTGAATTTGAAAATTACAAATTTAAATTATTTTCTAAAGAGAATGAAATTACACACAACTTTTCTACACCTAAGACACCTTAACAAAATGGAGTAGTAGAAAGAAAAAATAGAACCATTCAAGAAATGACTAGGAAAATGCGAAATGAAAGTAAATTGTCTAAGTATTTTTGGGCGGAAGTCGTAAATACATCATGTTATGTTTTAAATAGAATCTTACTTAGACCCCTTGAAAAAAAAAAACATGTTTTGAAGTTTTATATGAAAAAAGACCAAATATTTCATATTTTGTTTGGTTGGTAAATGTTATATCTTGAATATTAAAGATAAATTAGGCAAATTTGATGCAAAATGTGATGATTATGTGTTTCTTGGATACTCTAGTACAAGTAAAGCAAAAAGAACATTAGTTGTTGAAGAATCTATTAATGTTAAATTCAATGAAACTAATGATTTTTTTATGAGCAAGCAATTGAATGATGATGAGGAAGAAATAGTTGAAGTGGAAAGACATCTTGAAGACATGCAAATCCAAAATGAAGGCTTGGAAGAAAAGAGAATGAATATCTCAAATGTGTAACAAATAGAAGAATCACAAATGAAAGATAATCAAATTATTCCAAGGAATTGGAAACATGTATCATCACATTCACTTGATCAGATTATATGTAACATAAATGAAGGTATAAAAACTAGAAATTTCTTGAAAAACTTGTGTGCTTTTTCGTCATTTCTTGCACAATTTGAACCTAGTAACATTGATAAAGCTTTGAATGATTCAAATTGGATAAATGCCATACATGAAGAATTAAATAATTTTGAAATGAATCAAGTTTGGAAACTTGTAGAAATGCCAAAGATTATCCAATAATTGGCACTAAATGAGTTTTTAGAAACAAACTAGATAAAAATGACATCATAATAAGAAATAAGGCAAGACTTGTAGCAAAAAGTTATTCACAAATAGAAGGAGTTGATTTTGAAGAAACCTTTGCTCCCATTGATAGACTTGAGGCTATTAGAATGCTTTTAGCTTTTGCATGTTTTAAAGGATTCAAACATTTTCAAATGGATGTAAAATCAGCTTTTCTAAATAGTTTTATAAATGGGTACGATGTTATTATTAGTTGAGATGTATAGATCAATGAGTAATGACAGATACAAATTCATTATAAATTTATTTTAAAAGATGTTTATGATTTATAAATTAATGGTAGGTTCACATATATGCACCACATATTTTCTAAATCCTAAAATTTTTATATTAATTAATATGACAGCCGCGTATTTATGATGCAGTTTGTTTTAGGGGTGTTACAAAAAAAATGAGAATAAAAATTTGTTTAAACAAGGAACTTTTATAAGAGGGAAGAATAAAAATAAAATAAACTAAAATAGAAGAAAAATAATTTTGTCCTCAATTAACTTTTCTTTATGCCATACAGCTTTGCAAGCATCCAGGCAATCACTCTCTTTTGTTGAATACTTGACTCTTAATCTTAATTAAGCTAAACGTAAACTAGTATCACTAGTACTGAAAAGCAATGATTTTCAAAAGAATAATGAGGGCAAGAAAGGAGACCAAATAGGTCACCTTGGACATGTGTGTATGTATTTTGCCTGCTGGATCTCCCATAACTTACAGTACACCTAACACTCAATTTGGCCACAGGATGAAATACACCTTATGCTGTTACAAGTTGGAAGTATATATGATAACATTTTTTTTTTGAGAGAGATAGAGAATATACGATAACCTAATTGGAATCATGGCTAAAGATGTTGAGCAACCTCAAGGTTTTGAAAATCCAAATTTTCCAAATAATGTATTTAAACTTTCTAAAGCTCTTTATGGACTCAAACAAGCTCCTATTGTTTGGTATGAAAGACTAAGTTACTTTTTTTTTATTGAAAATGGTTATAAAAAAGGGAAAGTTGATACTATATTATTTTTTAAGCATTTGGAAGACAATATTTTAATAGTCCATATTTATGTTGATGATATTGTTTATGGTGCTACTAATGAATGCTTGTGCAAAGTGTTTCTCTTATGCAAAAAGAATTTGATATGAGTCTTGTAGGTGAGCTCACATTCTTCTTAGGATTACAAGTCAAACAAAACAAAGATGAAATATTTCTTAATCAAGAGAAGTATACAAGAGAGTTGCTATAGAGATTTGGAACGAATGAATGTAAGCCAAGTTCAACTCCCATGAGTACTACAATTAAATTGGATAAAGATGAAAAGGGCAAATCCATTGATCAAAAGATGTATAGAGGTATGATTGGTAGTTTGCTTTACTTGACGACATTTAGGCCGGATATAATGTTTAGTGTTTGCTTGTGTGTAAGATTTTAATTCGCGCCTAAAGAATCATACTTAGTTGCCATTAAAAGAATATTACGTTATTTAAAGCATATTTGTAATTTAGGTATTTGGTATGATAGGAACTCATCTTTTGATTTACATGCCTATACTGATGTGGATTTTGCCGGATGTAAAGTTAATAGGAAAAGCATTAGTGAGATGTGTTACTTTCTTTATAGCTCTCTTATCTCATGGGTTAGCAAAAAGTAAAACTCCATCGCACTCTCTACTGTAGAGGTCGAATATATAGCAGCCGGTAGTTGTTGTGCACAAATATTATGGGTAAAACAACAATTACTTGATTATGGTATAAGTTGTTCAAGTGTACCCATGAAGTGCGATAACACAAGTGCAATAGAAATGACTAAAAATCCAATTCAACATTTTAGAACCAAGCATATTGATTTGCGCTATCATTTCATTAGAGAACATGTGACACTTAAGGAAATTGCTATTGAACATGTGTCCACCGAAATTCAACTTGCGGATATTTTTACAAAACTCTTAAGTGAGGAGAGATTTTGTATGCTTAGATATGAACTTGGGATGTTAGGAACCTAATTGCCTCTCAACTCAACTCATGAGTGACTTGATTATGCAATATCATTTGTGAATAGAATTGAATATAAAATTATGTTGCACAACACATACATTCATACCAGTCGACCATTATCATGTCGGTCGACCATTATACGATCTGACCGGACAACCATTTAAGTTATCAAACGACCGATTTTGGTTTATGAAGTACGCACTTCCAGAACGATCGCCCAAACGTATTTCGGACGACCGTAAAAAATGAAACGGATCGACTATAATGCCTAAGGTATAATGGTCGCTCGACATAGTATCGGTCAACCATTTCAACACAATATAAAAGGGCTGCCGAAAAAGTTTTCCCCAAATTTCTTCTCTCAATTTCGGACGATCTTTTGTGCGCCGCTGCTGCCGCTCCATCTCACTAGAAATCTCATCCTTCCCGGCGATCTTTCTCGGCCGACGATCCTCCTCATCATTGACTGCTCTCCGGCGATCCTCCTCGGCAGGAATCGATCCCCTTCAACGAGTTTTCTCGACAATAAGGGAGGTCTTTAGTTGCTCGAGTCAACGGCGGCATAGTCTCTGTCTAATAGGATTTCAGCGCTCTTTCTCGGACATCTTCTCGACGAACTTTCTCGGCCAGTGATTTTCTTCATCATCGACTGCAGTCCACCTTTGGTCGGCAATTCTTCAATCGCTGATCACTGGTGAACTGGACTTTGACAAGACGGAAAAGGACGACACAGAAACACTAGGGCAATTCGATTCCATCTCTTGTCGATCTCTCTCTCAAGGCACACGAACCCTGCCGGTGTTTTCAAGTTGTCTATCATCTTTGTTGCACAACATTCACTCGATTCTTCACCGAAAATTTCAACTTGCAATCACAGTTCACTTCCTGGTGAATGATCAATACTTCTATTTTCTTTTATCTTTCCATCTCCGGCTCTCACCTTTTCCGGCAATGTGATTGCAGGTGTGGTTTTCAATTAATATCAGTCGGCTCCTCTCTCTCCCACATCTCTTCTTTCAACATGAATTGATCCACAGTCTTGTTCAATTTCAGCTTTGATTCGTGTAATTTTTCTATCTCTTTAGAATTGACCGAAAAGAGGATCGAAGTTTTCTGTCCTATATCATAGCGGTCGACCGTTTTCCAAATGGGCGACCAATTTTTTCTTTTTCTCGATCCTATCAATTCGATTGTCTCCCTCGATTTGATTCGTAAACTTGATTTTGTAACCGATGTCCCAAAGAAAAAACTTGTTGCTGGTCCTCGCAAGAGGAAAGAACCAGGTTCTTCTTCTCACCCACGGTCAGCCTCTTCGACAACGCCTCCTGAAGAATTCGATTCTTCTCTATTTCCTAACATGTTTATTGCATTAAACTTTGAACACTTGTATTCCTCTAGAGTAGTAGCACAAGGCATAAGAGTAGCTTGGAATTCCCTTAACATGAATTTTGTCCATGACTTGTTTGATGGCATTGGTTGGCTCCCACTCCTTGATGTTCGAGAACATGTCTATCCTAGGTTGGTTCGGCTTTTCTACCTATCATTTCTTGAATCTAAATTTTATGTGACATCTCACATCTTTGGTAGTACTATTAAGATCACTTCATCTTTGATTTGTGAGACCTTTGATGTTCCCAAAGGAGGATTCACTGACATTGTGACTCATAGGTGACCCTCCAATATTTCTATTACCGAAGCCCTTGAAGTTGTCTTTTGTGGTGAAGTAGATAACTTTCCCATGAAAGGAATCCTAAAGAAGTTGACTCCTTCACTTCTTGTTGCTCATCATATAGTCAATCACATCATATTCCCTCGATCCGGTCATTACACTGATATGACTTTCTATGATCTATGCCTTCTCTATTGTCTTCTTCGAAATGACCTTCCTCCGGTTAATTTTGGAGCCTACATAATTTATCACTTCATATTCACCTAAGAGAAGATAGACTCCAAACGCTCTCACAATATGATTCTTCACCTTAGATCTTTTCTTACTCGGATCTTCCGTCAGAAAGATATTATTATTCCTAAGATAGAGCCATCATATTCTGCGAGACCCATTGATATCATTGGGAAGGTCACCTTGAAGCGTAAGGGACTTGTCCTACATGACAAAGAATGGATTTTTGCCAAAAAGGACAAGAGACACCACATAACTCGGACTCTGATGATGCAGTAGGTACAACGATACCTATGAAAGCTCTTATGGAGGACACAGGACCATCATGAGAGCAATATATACGTCCTCCATCTGATCCGACGAGTGCCTGGCGTGCATCCATAGTTCCTTCACGTGAAGAGTGGGATGAGATGATCACACATATGGATGGGATGATCACACACATGGACGGGATTGATAGACGCTTGGATGATATGACTACACACATGGAGCACGTAGAGATTGATCATCATCGCACTCAGAACTGTTTATTTGCATACTTTTGCTCTCAGGCTTTGACACTTCATCATATGAGCAGGTTGCGCCTCCTCCACCCGACGATGCTCCGGATGTTTAGTCTTCTTTTACTTTCTTCATTTTGTTCTCCATTTTGATGATGTCAAAAGGGGGAGAAGATGTGTGACTTTATGTTATTTGTGACTTTGTGTATGATGGAGATTATGTATGTCTCTATATATGTGTGACTTTATGTGATTATGTGATGTTGAACTCCTATTTATGATTATGTGATGAAGACTATGTTGAACTCCTATTTGATTGGTGGTTTATGTTCTTATCTATGTATGGATGGATATTGTAATATGTTTTTTAGTTATTATTTGGATGTCATTATGATTTTGTTCTTTGATATCATTATGTCTTATAAAGAGGAAATATGCTTTGATTCAGGGAGAGTAAATAATATCTTTTGATATCACAAGATAAGCATACATTAAGGAGGAGGAACTTACTTTTTGTTATTTATTTACCTTCTCGTCACTTTGTTTGTCATCATAAAAAAGGGGAGATTGTTGGTCCAAAGACCATATTCTAAGTATTTTGATGATAGCAAACAAGGAAGATGATGCAAGTGTTAGTGTGAACATGTTAAATATTTTTACGAAAAAAAAGAGTCAAAATGTTTCTCAGTAGTACAAACGATTGACCGTAATTATAATGGGCCACCTTTTTGACTTATAATGGACGACCACAGAGGAGCTGGAACGACCGCTAATTCCAAAGAGAAATGACATTCTTAAATCGAGCGACCGATTATTTTCGGTCGACCGTTATATGTATTACATGAAATATCAAAGTACATAACGGACGACCGAAGTAACGGATGGAACGACCGTAGATTACAGAAAACACGGGATTTCTAAAATGGATGACCAAAACTCTAAAGGTTGACCATTCTGGACAGCAAAGATAAAAAATGCACAAATTGGACGACCGAAGCTGGCTGGCGCAAGGACGATCGTAGATTACAGAGAGCACGAGATTTCTAAAACGGATGACCGAAACTCTAACGATCGACCATTCTGGGCAGTAAAGATAACAAATGCATAAATCAGATGATCGAAGTTGACACATGGACGATCGCAAGTTACAGAGAGCATGAGATTTCTAAATCGGACGAACGAGTCCCTTTCGGTCGACCGTTATGGAAGTAAATATTAATTAAAAGGCTATAATCCTTCTACGGACTACGATCAACGAAAAATTGCACATAAAAGATAAATGCAACGGCTATTATTTTATATTAAACGGACGATCGATACTATAACGGGCGACCCCTGAATATGCAACAAAAGTCATAACGACTAGTTACTATACAAAATGGACGACCGATATCGAAATGGGCGACCATTTTTGAAACGACAACATAACACTTTTCAAATTGATTTACATCGGCCATATTTTCAAGAGAAGCCTATAAAAGGGATTTAAAAGGATGAAGGAAATTGATTCATGCAAGGGTGAATCCTTTGCAACAAGAGAGAAGAGGGAATTTTTGTGTTTTTGTTTAGTTAGTTTTAAGAGTTCCTTGTAAGAAGAGATGTGTCTTAAATCTTGAGAAAAGAAGAAGGCATTGTGGTGTAGAATGGATTATTTTCTCCCTACAAAAAAAGAGAAAGCTAGTGAATCTCCGACGGTTTCGAGATCGGAAAGTCGGAGTGGGGATGTAGGCCAAAGAGGTGGGTCGAACCTCGTCAACATATTGAGTCTTCCTGATTTTTTTATTCCTCTTACTTATCTTTCACTTGCTTGTTATCACATTTTCTAAAAATCAGCTTATTACGGATTTTTCGATTAAAGTTTTATACTAATTCACCCCCTCTTGGTGCTTTCGATCCTATACTTACTAGGTCGCGGTTGGACCGGTCCGATTGGGTTCGACAGGATTGAACCGAATTTTATTAAAATAATATTATTCATAATAATTATAAAGATATAATATAAGTTATATGATATAATATAAAGATATAATATAAGTTATACATATGTACTAATAAGGTATTAATAATATTAAAAAATAATCTAACATATTTTTTATTTATTAAAAATTTTAATAATGATTATCATATAAATATAAATAGATTATTATTAATTTAATATCTATTATTTATTGATGATAGATGCTATATTAATAAATTTTACCTTAAATTATTCATATTTTTTTCTTTAACACTTTCCTTTTTTAATGCCCTTTGATAATTTTCCATTTTATGTTATTCAATTTTAAATACCTACCTTTTTTATTTCAATTTCTATTTAATTTTAGACATGTCATATTCCCTCTTTTTTACCTTTGTTATATTCCATTCATTTTTCCTTTTTTAACTTTCCTATTTTTATCATTTTTTAAATTTTATTCTTTAAAATTTACATTGAACCGAGTTGAATTGGTTCAACTGGCCCGATTCAATCTATTTTTCTCGATTCGCGATTGAATCGGTTGAATCGATCGGTTCGGTCCGGTCCGATTTTGATAACATTGATGATAAATTTCTCAAACATAGACGTTGTTTGACCCATCGAAAAAAGAAGAGTTTAAAATTGCAGATAAATAATTGATCGAGTTAAAATGCTTGTGATAAATGTTTCTTTGAAGTTTAGGATTTTGAATACACAACTTATATAACTTCAGTCTTTTAGATAAAAAAAAAATTATTTAATTTTTAAACAACATCTATTGTTATTTTTTTATATTTCACATCTTTAATTTTAGTTACAATATGCGGCAGATTTTATTTCATAACATTTATATTGAACTTTTAATAATAATAAGACGTGTGTCATCTAGTGTATGCAAGCAAGGTGTTTCTAAGGCAAATCGAGGAACATAGATGTTTGAGCGACTATATATTATTGATAAATCATAGTATTGGCTCGCATGTGTTGAGCAGGATAACACATTATATCATGAACTCACACTTTGATTGAGCAGTTATGTGTTTATAACTGTTGGCTCTCAAAATTGATCGAGCAACTATGTATCCCTAACATGTCATAATGTATGCTCTAAAGTGGTTGTGTGATTATATATTCCTAACAGGTCATAGTTATCCCTAAATCGTGATGTACTCGTGGGTCACACGACCTATTTACTATAATGGACATTTATTAGAATCTTATATGGGTAATGGCCCATTAAGTGCGAGTGGGAGATTATTGGACGTAACACCCTCATGGGCCCTTGGACGAACACATGCAGTTGTGCAAACTGCATGTGCATAGTTTCATTAACTACATTTGATGTAGTTTCTAACTGCTCTTATGCACTATAAAAGGAGGTCAATTGATCCTTCGAGATATATACAATGTCTAACCATCCACCGCAAGGAGGTCACAATTTCGATGGAGTCCGGGTAATTTGAATTGTGAACAAGTGTTCTTCTGAACTCATGATCGTAAAAAAGTCTATGACGATTCTTCTTCCGCTATGAGGTATTCCGAAATACTTCTATTACTAATTCCTTCAACATGGAACTGCTTTTTACCACCTTCGTCCTGAATAGATATGACTATTTTTGGTCTTTGGACTTGTGGTTTTGTTGGTTCATCCAATATAATTACTGGGGCAGATTTTGATGAATTAATAAGGTCTTGCTTTGCAGCTTCTGTCGCTTGCTGGACTACATCTTTAGCTGATTGAGCAAATGATGAAAGCTCCTGCTTTTTTTTGTCTGCAAAGGAAACCAGATATTAGGTAAGCCTTAACATAAAGATGAAGACAATACTAGAAATGTCTGATTGGAGAACTTCCAGCGGCATCAGCAGTTGAGGTGCAAAAACTATAGAGGAGCCAGGTCCCCTCCGGCTCTCCCCATCCCGGATATCGGCCAGTCAGGTTCTCCGTTGGTTGGGGCAGCCGGAACAGCGCCAAATGCTGACTCTGGAGCCAACCCGAGTCAATCAATGCACGTCGATTTGATGGTCCAGCGGATTCTAGGTGTGGCATGCACACCAAATCAAAGGCGGTGGACGATAAGCGTCAACTTGACCGGAATTCCCTGGATCTGCGCTACCGTAAGGCCTTCGTGGCTATCATCAAACCTTTGTCATCCTCCGTGACGTCTTTATCTCAGGAAGATATTTTCATTATATGCGCTTTTGTTGAGCTGTTGACGCACTGTCTGACTCCCTACTCCATGGTCATACATGCGAACCAGTACACCTATGAAATTTCCCTGTAAGTCTGAATGCCAACAGGGTCAGTGCTCATGGGTGGAGATTGTGGCCAATGCCGCCCTGGGTTGTAGCCACTACGAATGGCAGCGAAAACAATCTTTCATGCTGTGTTTATTTGCAGAACAAATGGCAAAACTTTCCTTTGTTCTGTCAAACACCACGGGTGTGTTTGGATGAGAACAAAACATCCGAACAATTGAATGTTCTCCCAAACACACTCGCGAGTTGAGGTGGGGCCCACGATCTTTTTTGTTCAGGTCAACGATGATTGTTCCCGAACCAAAGTTCTTGCCATGAGCAAAAACTTTGGATTGTTTGCGAGGGCCAGCGAACAACCTCGAAACCCATGCCAAAGTTGGAGAAAAAGCCGATGTCTTCCCCATTTCGCCGCCTGCGCAGCTCTCGTCCGCTTCACAATTCGCTCTCCGCCGGCAGTTGCAGGACACACCGCTCGTTGCTTCCTCGTCCGATCTGTGACCCCGGACGACACGGCAAAATGGCAAAGATCGTGGTCGCAGGTTAGTGCTCTCACTCGCGTCTTTCGTTCGTCGTAGATCGTCATTTCGTTTTCCCTCATCAAGATTTTTTCGCGTCGTCTTTTGAAATCTCTACTGCCGGTCGATTTCTTGGCCACAACGTCTGTCGTCGGACATTTTTATTGCCTTTCCCGAGTTGCCTAGGTGTAGGTCGACGTTCCTATTTTTCAGATCTGTGATTTGCCTCGCCGTCGGCCATTGTTTTTCATCTTCACGAAAATGTTTGCTCGTCGGCTACCTAGGGTTTTTCGGATTATTTTCTAGATGCATGATTTTTGAACAAAGTTTCACAATCCATCGTTTCCTGATTTAGGGTTTCCGGATCGCGCTCAAGTCTTGCGATTTTTTGTGCCTTAGGACATGATTTTGACCCCTTTGTTTTCAAAGTTCCACACATATTTCAAAATTTCTTCATTCTTCCTACGCATTACAACTAATCAAACACGGCCTCTTTTGCCGGCGAAAAGGAAATACCGGCACATTTTGATTGACTTGAGGAACCATTCACCATAATGGCTACATTTTGGGGCATAATACTTCTAGATTATTATCTTCCAATAAATTTATACAATTCCATAACTTGACTTATGATACTTGTGTTGCAAAAAACACCAAACTGAATTCACGAAATTGTTCTTTCTTTTTTAAAATGCATAAAATTCCTCAGAACCAGTGAAAAAAAGTGGGGTTCGGATGAGTGACAAACCATCTCTTAGTTAGATATCATAATTTTAGTTACAAATTTTAGATATTATTTTCATTCTTCGACTAAATAAAGATAGGTGTCGAAAAATTTTCAATGTTATCATATTTTTTCCAAAGGTGGATAAAATGCTGAACAAGTTTGATACAAAGCACGTATATGAAAATTAATTCATCCTCTTATAAGTGGCATGCAACTTTTTCTCTTTTATTTTTATTCTTTTATATGTTCTTATTTAGTTTATAGATGTCGGTAAAATGCTCACGTCTGTGTTCATAATCTGACACTGTGTCGTGTGCAAGTAGAGTCATTTGTCTATGGTTCAAGGGCAACGATCTATTGTGTCAATGCAAATCGTCAAAATAAAATCCATGGCACACATTTATCCTTTGAGAAATATGTTGATATTTGAAGTATGGAATTATGGATATATGTGACATTTATTCCAAAGGCATTCTCTCTTTTTTATTTTGTTCCTTGATGTTGCATGATGTAGTTCCTCAAGTGGTCTTTGACATCCTTTAATGAGTGCATCGACAAGATCACCAACGCCGTGGATGATTGCGATATTAGAAACATTCTAACCGCTACATTTGGGTTCTCCGATTACAACAATGTCAAGAGTAGAGAAAAGAAGAACCCAAACTTACGTATCACTAGCTCATGCATTCTGTTTCCATTTTTTATGCTTCTTCTTTATTTTCATTGTCATTACTTAGTTGAAAGCTACAGACATTCGTAGAAGAGCTTAGATGAGTTATACGACGGCTTGTGGACATTGTTGTCATGATGCGATATTAGCGTATCTCTTTTAATGTCTCTCATTTGGGCAGGTAAGACGAGAGAAAGTAGTGATCCCGCGGTGCCCTTCCACGACGACTTCCCTTCTAGCAACATCCGCCGAGGTAATTCCGTAATGCCAAAGCTATCTCTTGAGTTAATTCCTATTTCCTTTCAGGTTCCAGTTAGTTTGTAAATTGAGACTTCATTGAATTATTGGAGCTGTCATATGTTGGTTGCTAGGTGATAGTGATATTTGGGTTTTCTAGTGATAACTTGCTGAAATTAAAGAAAATGTCAATTTTTCATTTTTTTGGTCTCCCAACTCACTAGCTGCAAGTGCACAGGTAAGTTGTAGTAGACTCAGGTTGTCGTATCCACAAGAATTTGAAGTCTAAGACACCCTAAAACAATTTAGATTAGTTCTACTTAAGTGGCTAAAAACAGATTTTTAATGAATAGTGAAAACAGATTTT
Source organism: Pontederia crassipes (assembly GCA_030549335.1). Lineage (NCBI taxonomy): Eukaryota > Viridiplantae > Streptophyta > Magnoliopsida > Commelinales > Pontederiaceae > Pontederia > Pontederia crassipes. Next base: position 35,494,575 of record CM060186.1, on the reverse strand, counting down.
TTTTTATAGAAAGTGAAATGATAACAGATTTTTGGGTTTTGGAAATTTATCAAAACTGAATTATAAATGCTAGAATGAAGTCTAAAAAGGTTTAACTATCTATGAGGAAGGTTCTTCTAGGATTTGGGGTTCGTCTAAATTAATTAAGGATGGAATGGAACAAGTTATCATTAAATATCCAACTTTTGATTCAACTTGAAAATGAGTGTTCCCACAACTCAATTGGCTTCTAACTAAGCAATATATGATTATATAATTGTTAGCTAGGTTGAATCAAAAGAGGGTCCTCACTGAAAATCAAGTTATCATTGGGCTCAAAAGGAAGATTCAATGCTGATTTTTTTGCAATCCAAGGAAGTTTGGAATGATAACTTGCATTTACAATCATAAAAAGATGGAATCATTCCAATCAACCAAACCAGGATAAAATATACTCAATAATGGTGCTTGTGTTCCATGATTCATCTCTGAATTCAAGGGAGATTCAAAATCAACCTCTCGGTTGCAAAATAAATTGAAATCCACACAAACACACTCAATTGGAAATGCAAAACATATGACCACATGAGTTCATAATTCCCATTGCTCCTTGGCCCATCTCTGGATCTCAAAGAAGCCCTTAAGACTACCTCTCAGTAGTGGATTAATATGAGGGTTGACAATGGAAATCAGAAGTTAATTAAATGAGAAAACAGAAATCAGCATTTCTGAAAAAATCAGCAATGTGGATTGATGGAATTCAAGTTTGCCAAATGCCCCTTGACCCATCTCTGGACTGCAAGGGATTCCTAGAGTACACCTCTCAGTGATTTGAATAAAATAGGGATTAACAATTGGCAATCAGATTCCAAACAATCAGAAAATAGAATTAGAATCAAACTAAGAAATCAGATTTTGGAAAAATCAGATTTGAATTCTGAATTGTCAATGATCTTGATTCATTTCTGAATAAGATCAGGGCATATATTAGCCTCTCAACTATTCAATTATCTAATCCTTGATGACAATCAGATTCAAAAGCCCAAGAAATCAGAATTCAGGAATTCAGGAAATCAAAAAATCAGCAACTCATTCAATTCATTCAAATCAGGAAAAACCAAATCAGTTTTGAATCATAGGAATGTCAAAGCTTCTCAATTCATTTCTGAACAAGATTGGGATAGATGTCAACCTCTCAGTTGTTCAATTAGTTCAATCCCCAATGACAATCAGATTCAAACAGCCCAAGAAAATCAGAATTCAGATTTCAAAAAATCAGATTTCAGAAAATAGAAATCAAAATTCTAATTGGGTTTGTATCTAGAACTTGGCATTGATTCTTGATTCATTTCTGAACAAGGGTTAGACCAAATGATAACTTCTCAGTTATAAATACAAATGGGGTCTTCAAATGGCAAGATCAGATTTATAACAAATCAGATTTCAGAAATGTAAAACCAGAAAAATCAGATTTCTGATTTCAGTTCAGGAATTAATGGAAAATCTGATTTGAGTCAAATGATTGCCCAAACAATCTTGGTTCATTTCTGAATAAGATGGGGACAATACCAACATCCCAAGGACTCAATTAACCAAGTTAGAAATGAAGAACATATTCTGATATTTATAAGAATCAAATTCAGAAATCAGAAAACCAAATCAGAAATCAGAATTGCAATTGAATGAAATCAGAAAACTGACATTAATTCTTAATCCACTTCTGTAGAATGATTAGATCAAGTAATACTTCTCAGTCATTGGTTACAATTAGATCTAATAGTAGCGTAGCATAAATCAGTAAAGAAGTTTCTGAAATCTGAAAATCAGAAATGATTCAGTGCAGGAATTATAAAACAGTCCATATCCATCCAAAACTAATCTAAACTACTACCCTATCCTAGAAGAAATGGAGTTTAGCTCCTCATATTTACAAGATTTGGCATCAAATGGGATAAGAAACAGATACAAATCATGAATCCTTTGAAGCTTCTCGGCCAGCAGCTCCCAAAATCCAGCAGAATCCCTTCCTTGCCTTGCCTTGCTCCAAACCCTTGAATGACCAGCCTCCCCATTCTCCAGAAAAATCCAGCTTTTATATCACTTCTCCCCACCTTTGGATCAGCATCAGAACATTCTTTGTGCTTTGATTGTAGCCATGTGTCCCCTGGCCCTGAAATTCCAGCAGTGACAGCTTTTTGGACAGCCAAAAAGCTAGTGGTCCCCCCTCCTTTTTTTCTTCCTTTTGGCCACCTTTTCCACTTGCTACAAGGGCCAAAACATCAAGCATGAAAGTCTTCTAATAATATTTAAACAACTAAGGATTAGGACAGTAGTTAAAATCAGATCTATAGCAAAAAGGGAATTGGTGTGTTGCAAGAATGAAAACCGATATCGATATGAATGAATTCAAGGGCCCGGAATGATAACTTTATGGAAATCTTGGGAAATGTCCTAATATGGGTGGTTCAAAGCATTTCAGGCATCAATTTGATTAGAGTGACAAGTGAGTGAGGTCAAAAATCAAATATGAATGAGATTCCTAAAAGTGATAACTTGAGTGCCCCAAAAACGATAACTTATATGACTTAAAAATGATAACTTGTCATAACTTGAGTTTTGATTATCCAAATGTGATGAAATTTGACCAGCAATGAGTTAGAACAATAATAAGATGATTGCTTAAGGTCCTTGTGCAGAATTAATGGTTTTTCATGTCGAAATGACAGAATTGCCCTTTAACGATAACTTGGCACTTGAAAAATGATAACTTGTTCAAATGGACTTAAAACTTTGCACAAGTTGAGATGTGACTATCCAAATATGATTTATACATGATAATGATGGATTTAGGGCAAGAAAACCATTGAAAATAAGTTCATTCAAAATAATGATAACTTGACACTTAGGAATGATAACTTGTCCTCCAAATGATAACTTGGCATAGAATTTAAATATTAAAGGATTTTGGCATTTCAGAACCTCTATGCACATGGAATTAAGTATGAAATGAGGAATATCAACTAGTTATCACAATGTTTGCATTCCAAGTATAATTGGCCCAAAAATAGGCAAAAGTGGGACTCCATATGTATGAATTACATCTAAAATGGGTTAAAATCATATAGTGATCAGCAAGTGATCAAACTCCCCCAAGCTTAGCCTTTTGCTTGTCCTCAAGCAAAACATTCAGAAATTAAGGACAAACTTGAATTAAAAGTCCACAAATGAAGTAAAGTCTAGCTGAATTGAATCCAATGAGTTTCCCACTTTGCCAACACTTCATTCTTTCCAAAAACTCAATTTCTAGCTAGGGAATCACAAAGGCTAAAGCAAATTTAAGCCATGGAAGAAGTACTAGCAATAACATGTTTGAATTGCCAGAATTGTCAACTTTACAAAGGGGTTGAACTACAAATCTCTTCATGAACAGATTTTCAATTGTTTAAACAGGTTTAACACCTGACTTTTATTCATGAAATGCATATAAACAGGTTTAGCACCTGATTTTTATTCATGCTTTCTTTAGGAGAGATTCCTTGGGAAGTTTTGCTCTCCTAAATTTTTTTTTCTTTTTGCATTGAAGAGAGATTCCTTTGGAAGTTTTGCTCTCTTCCTTTTTTCTATGCATGCATATGACTTTTTACTTTTCCTTTTTTCATTTTTCTATCCTGTTCATGAAGTGAGCAATAGTTCAAACTCAAGTATAGTTTAGATCCCTTTATCCAAAAAGTCAAGTTTTCCTATTTAGCATGGCAGCAAGAGCCTTGACTCCCTTCTAGACATCTGATATTACTAATTCAATCCATAAGTATCAACTAGTGTGACCCACAAAAAGGAAAAATTTTCAGCTAGAAATTTCATTCAAATGCATCTGAATTCATAATGCCAATTAAAGCAAGAAGGCTAATGGCCAAGTTGGCCACTTGGTATTGGAGTGCACCCACTGTCAAAATAAAGTATTCTACCCATTTCAGAGTCAAAATGAATTCAGAATTGAGTTGGGTCCAAAAATTGATAACCAAGTGATAACTAGTGATAACTTGTGAAAACCAATGATAACCTGGTATGAATTATAATATGAACATTAAAATCAATTGAAAACATGGTGTAAAGGTTAGAAAAGCACCAGGTTTCCTCCCCCAAGCTTATTCTCAACACTGTCCTCAGGGTTGAAAAATAAAGGCAAGGGAGAGGGGTGGGTGGGATTGAAATGCATTAAATTGGGCATTTGAATTATTCTTTGAACTTCAACCAGAAGCTTTGGGTGATCTAATCTTCATTAGTTGCAACTGATCCTGCAGAGAAACAAATGATATCAGTGGAATAGTAGATTTGCAACTAAACAGATTTTTGAGTGCAAATTTCAACATTGCATTGGGAATTTCTGAAATTCACTGAAATTAGGCTATAATAGAATGGGATAACTGAAATGAATGTTAATTCAGATGATGATATGATCAATATATCATAATGAAAAAGATATTATCAGTTATCATTGAGTTTTCAGTGGAAAAATCAAAAATAGGGGTAAGGGTACTCCCTGAATTTGAGACTTGTGAATTGAACATGTTCCTCATCCCTTATTCCTGCAAAAACAGAAAGATTAAGTGTAAAGTGGCTTGGGTTACCTCCCAAGAAGTGCCTTTCTTTAATGTCTTTGGCTAGACATTGTTACAATGTGAAATCAGCTAGGAGCTAGTGGCAAATCTTGTAGAATCAGCTCCTTGGACAACCTTAGTTTTTTCAGCAGCTCATCAACTTGATTCTTGGGCAGGTTTGCATTGATGATAACTGGAAATGTTGAATTCTCCCCCAAGAATTCATACTTCAGGTTATTGGGGAGAGGCTTGAGTTCCAATTTGAAAGAATTGGTTTGAGTTGAGTTGCCTTGCTCAGCAGTGATAACTTCTTGCAATTGGTGCTGATTTTCTGAATTTTCTACTGATTTGGATAAACTCAATGCAGATTGATATGTTGCAGCCTCTGGATCCTCCAATTCTTTCAAATGATCAAACATTAGACACTTTTGCATTGGATCTTCAATATGAATTATAGCTGAAGCTTGCTCTACCACTTGATCTAGCTGTCCTTCCTCAAAATCATTTTCCTGAAAATTTGGTCTACTGATAACCTGTGCCAAATTAAATTCTATCTTCTCCTCCCCAATTTGGAAGGTCAATCTGCCCTCCTTGACATCAATGACAGCCCCAGCAGTGGCTAAGAAGGGTCTCCCAAGAAGAATGGGGGTATTCAAGTCCTCGTCCATGTCAAGTACCACAAAATCTACTGGTATGTAGAATTTGCCAACTTTGAGGGGTATGTCCTCAATGATTCCATGTGGGTACTTGATGGATTTGTCTGCCAGCTGTAGAGACAAATTTGTAGGCTTCAAATCTCCAACTTCAAGCTCCCTACAAAGTGAAAGAGGTATGACACTCACTGATGCACCCAAATCACATATTGCCCTTTGAATCTTCCTATTTCCAATTTCACAAGGTATGGAGAAGCTTCCTGGATCTTTCAACTTGGGTGGCAATTTATTTTGGATGATTGCAGAGGCTTCCCCAGTCAAGGTAATAGTGTCATGCTCCATAATCCTCCTTTTCTTGGTTAGGATTTCCTTCAAAAACTTTGCATAGGAGGGCATCTCCTGAATTGCCTCCACAAATGGCACATTGATATTTAACTTCTTCACGATTTCCAAAAACTTTCCATATTGCTGGTCCTGCCTTGCCTTAATTAGCCTTTGAGGGAAAGGTACTTTGTCAAAGACTCTAGCTTTTGCTTCAATCTTGGGGCCTGAATTCCTGATTTCCACCTCAGGTTCTTCACTTGGCTCTTTAGCAACTTTTAAATCTGAATTGACTTGATCATCCTCAACTTCCTTCATTGGCTCCTCAACCATTCTTCCACTCCTGAGCTGGATAGCATGGACTTGTTCCTTTGGGTTCACTTCTGGCTGTCCAGGAAAGAATAAGGGAGATCTAGTGGATGTACTAGCTTGTTGAGCAATTTGGCTTTCCAACAATTTCTGATTTGCATTCATGGCATCCAATCTAGAATTGATCTTCAAAATCTCCTCTCCTTGGCTGTCCTGCTTCTTCAGAATTTGTTGAAGCATCTCCTTCATTTCATTTTGGAATTGTGATGCTTGGACTTGAGGTGGTGGCTCATACAGATTTCTTTGAATTGGTGCACTTTGGCCTTGATTTCCATAAGGTGGTGGCTGATTCCTTGGCAGGATTTTAGGCTGCCAATTTGAATTTTGCATAGGAGCTCCTTGATAGTTGTTGCCCTTGTAAGAAAAGTATGGATGATTCCTGTTTTCTGGAGTATAAAATTCAGCAGGAGGTTTGATTCCATAATTGCCCACAGCATTGATTTGATCCACATTTTGGTCCACTTGCTGCATAATTAAGTTGCAATTCTCTGACACATGGCCTTGATTCCCACATACACAACACCTTATTTCAAAATTGGAAGTCCTATTGCCATTGGAAGTCAAGTTCAACCTCTCCAAAGTCTTGTACAGCACCTCTTCAAGTTGAGTGGACAATTGATTCACTGAATTGTCCATGGGTGGCCTCCTGGTTCTATCATGGGTAAGGAAGTGGTGATTCTTGGCTATGTTTTCAATGAGTTGATAAGCTTCATCAATGTTTTTAGATGCAAAGATGCCTCCTGCAGCAGTATCCAATGCCACCTTGCTAGGGTAGTTCAATCCCTTATGAAAATAGTTGACTAGCTGCCACTTCTCAAAACCATGATGGGGACATGCCCTTAATAATCCTTGAAGCCTTTGCCATGCCTCACAAATATTTTCTTGGTCCAACTGATAGAACCTCACTATTTGATCCCTGAAGTTATCAGTTTTTGAAGGAGGAAAGAATTCTGAAAGGAACAATTGAACAATTGATTCCCAAGTGGCTACCTCTTCAGGATTCAATCCTTTAAACCATATCTTGGCCTTGTCCTTGAGTGAGAAGGGAAATAATCTCATATACACTGCATTCATGGGGATATTATTGAAGTTCACAGTGCTGCATATCTCCTTGAAATTGTCCAAATGACATGCTGGATCTTCAGTCCCAAGTCCAGAAAACTGACTTTGCCTAATCATAGAAATCAAGGCTGGATTAACTTCAAAATTTGCCACAGGTGCTAAGGCTCCTCCCCCTTGTTGATTCCTTGCATTGCTTGGTGAATAACAGTCCCTAAGAGTTCTAGGAGCTGCCATATTTTGATTCATAACTCTTTCAAATTCAAGGTTGTATGCTTCTTCCTCTTCTTCTTCAAATATCCTTCTCCTTGCCTCAAGCCTTTGCAATCTCCTTCTTCTTAAAAATCTTCTTTCAGGTTCAGGATCTGATTGGTAATGTTCCTCTTGATGGTCCAAGTCCTGCATAAAGAGATTCAAAAGTATCAAATTCAAGAAAGAAATGAAAACTAGACAAAAATGAAAAGTAAGAAATGATAATTTGCAAAAACTGAAAATTAGCCTAACAAATAAACTAAAAACTAATCTAAAACTAATCTAAACTATCTAAGTTAGCCTAATTGACCTCAAATCCCCGGCAACGGCGCCAAAAACTTGATAGTGATATTTGGGTTTTCTAGTGATAACTTGCTGAAATTAAAGAAAATGTCAATTTTTCATTTTTTTGGTCTCCCAACTCACTAGCTGCAAGTGCACAGGTAAGTTGTAGTAGACTCAGGTTGTCATATCCACAAGAATTTGAAGTCTAAGACACCCTAAAACAATTTAGATTAGTTCTACTTAAGTGGCTAAAAACAGATTTTTAATGAATAGTGAAAACAGATTTTTTTTATAGAAAGTGAAATGATAACAGATTTTTGGGTTTTGGAAATTTATCAAAACTGAATTATAAATGCTAGAATGAAGTCTAAAAAGGTTTAACTATCTATGAGGAAGGTTCTTCTAGGATTTGGGGTTCGTCTAAATTAATTAAGGATGGAATGGAACAAGTTATCATTAAATATCCAACTTTTGATTCAACTTGAAAATGGGTGTTCCCACAGCTCAATTGGCTTCTAACTAAGCAATATATGATTATATAATTGTTAGCTAGGTTGAATCAAAAGAGGGTCCTCACTGAAAATCAAGTTATCATTGGGCTCAAAAGGAAGATTCAATGCTGATTTTTTTGCAATCCAAGGAAGTTTGGAATGATAACTTGCATTTACAATCATAAAAAGATGGAATCATTCCAATCAACCAAACCAGGATAAAATATACTCAATAATGGTGCTTGTGTTCCATGATTCATCTCTGAATTCAAGGGAGATTCAAAATCAACCTCTCGGTTGCAAAATAAATTGAAATCCACACAAACACACTCAATTGGAAATGCAAAACATATGGCCACATGAGTTCATAATTCCCATTGCTCCTTGGCCCATCTCTGGATCTCAAAGAAGCCCTTAAGACTACCTCTCAGTAGTGGATTAATATGAGGGTTGACAATGGAAATCAGAAGTTAATTAAATGAGAAAACAGAAATCAGCATTTCTGAAAAAATCAGCAATGTGGATTGATGGAATTCAAGTTTGCCAAATGCCCCTTGACCCATCTCTGGACTGCAAGGGATTCCTAGAGTACACCTCTCAGTGATTTGAATAAAATAGGGATTAACAATTGGCAATCAGATTCCAAACAATCAGAAAATAGAATTAGAATCAAACTAAGAAATCAGATTTTGGAAAAATCAGATTTGAATTCTGAATTGTCAATGATCTTGATTCATTTCTGAATAAGATCAGGGCATATATTAGCCTCTCAACTATTCAATTATCTAATCCTTGATGACAATCAGATTCAAAAGCCCAAGAAATCAGAATTCAGGAATTCAGGAAATCAAAAAATCAGCAACTCATTCAATTCATTCAAATCAGGAAAAACCAAATCAGTTTTGAATCATAGGAATGTCAAAGCTTCTCAATTCATTTCTGAACAAGATTGGGATAGATGTCAACCTCTCAGTTGTTCAATTAGTTCAATCCCCAATGACAATCAGATTCAAACAGCCCAAGAAAATCAGAATTCGGATTTCAAAAAATCAGATTTCAGAAAATAGAAATCAGAATTCTAATTGGGTTTGTATCTAGAACTTGGCATTGATTCTTGATTCATTTCTGAACAAGGGTTAGACCAAATGATAACTTCTCAGTTATAAATACAAATGGGGTCTTCAAATGGCAAGATCAGATTTATAACAAATCAGATTTCAGAAATGTAAAACCAGAAAAATCAGATTTCTGATTTCAGTTCAGGAATTAATGGAAAATCTGATTTGAGTCAAATGATTGCCCAAACAATCTTGATTCATTTCTGAATAAGATGGGGACAATACCAACATCCCAAGGACTCAATTAACCAAGTTAGAAATGAAGAACATATTCTGATATTTATAAGAATCAAATTCAGAAATCAGAAAACCAAATCAGAAATCAGAATTGCAATTGAATAAAATCAGAAAACTGACATTAATTCTTAATCCACTTCTGTAGAATGATTAGATCAAGTAATACTTCTCAGTCATTGGTTACAATTAGATCTAATAGTAGCATAGCATAAATCAGTAAAGAAGTTTCTGAAATCTGAAAATCAGAAATGATTCAGTGCAGGAATTATAAAACAGTCCATATCCATCCAAAACTAATCTAAACTACTACCCTATCCTAGAAGAAATGGAGTTTAGCTCCTCATATTTACAAGATTTGGCATCAAATGGGATAAGAAACAGATACAAATCATGAATCCTTTGAAGCTTCTCGGCCAGCAGCTCCCAAAATCCAGCAGAATCCCTTCCTTGCCTTGCCTTGCTCCAAACCCTTGAATGACCAGCCTCCCCATTCTCCAGAAAAATCCAGCTTTTATATCACTTCTCCCCACCTTTGGATCAGCATCAGAACATTCTTTGTGCTTTGATTGCAGCCATGTGTCCCCTGGCCCTGAAATTCCAGCAATGACAGCTTTTTGGACAGCCAAAAAGCTAGTGGTCCCCCTCCTTTTTTCTTCCTTTTGGCCACCTTTTCCACTTGCTACAAGGGCCAAAACATCAAGCATGAAAGTCTTCTAATAATATTTAAACAACTAAGGATTAGGACAGTAGTTAAAATCAGATCTATAGCAAAAAGGGAATTGGTGTGTTGCAAGAATGAAAACCGATATCGATATGAATGAATTCAAGGGCCCGGAATGATAACTTTATGGAAATCTTGGGAAATGTCCTAATATGGGTGGTTCAAAGCATTTCAGGCATCAATTTGATTAGAGTGACAAGTGAGTGAGGTCAAAAATCAAATATGAATGAGATTCCTAAAAGTGATAACTTGAGTGCCCCAAAAACGACAACTTATATGACTTAAAAACGATAACTTGTCATAACTTGAGTTTTGATTATCCAAATGTGATGAAATTTGACCAGCAATGAGTTAGAACAATAATAAGATGATTGCTTAAGGTCCTTGTGCAGAATTAATGGTTTTTCATGTCGAAATGACAGAATTGCCCTTTAACGATAACTTGGCACTTGAAAAATGATAACTTGTTCAAATGGACTTAAAACTTTGCACAAGTTGAGATGTGACTATCCAAATATGATTTATACATGATAATGATGGATTTAGGGCAAGAAAACCATTGAAAATAATTTCATTCAAAATAATGATAACTTGACACTTAGGAATGATAACTTGTCCTCCAAATGATAACTTGGCATAGAATTTAAATATTAAAGGATTTTGGCATTTCAGAACCTCTATGCACATGGAATTAAGTATGAAATGAGGAATATCAACTAGTTATCACAATGTTTGCATTCCAAGTATAATTGGCCCAAAAATAGGCAAAAGTGGGACTCCATATGTATGAATTGCATCTAAAATGGGTTAAAATCATATAGTGATCAGCAAGTGATCACTAGGAATATGTAGAGTTAGGTAGACGTGGAGTGTGAATGTATCTACTCACCATTTGGATGTGCAAATGTGGGTATCTGTTTATTTGGACATGGTTCTTCTTTGTCTTGTCAGTTATATATGAGAATCCATAGCCATCAGCCACACAACAATAACTACTATAGTTTTGTATTAATTTCATTATATTTTGTCCTATTGTTTTTGTGATAGTAGTGCTGTTAATGATAATGTAGCTTTTTCCCAGGACACCCCTTGTTTGACTTTTCTGTTGTGTTCTGCTGATGACATGTGTGTTTCGATGCAGTTTTTAATCACGTATGGTGTAATCATATTGCAAACAAGTTACCTATATTTATAAACTATTAGACACATCTTTGAAACATATGGCACCACATTATAGATTTCGCAACCTCTCTTGACATATTCCGCTTGACAATTGTCATGTTTGCAACGTGTTTACTATGTTTACTCTACCTTATGATACATATTCCATAGACACATGCCAAGTGGGGTAAACTAAGATGCAAAAAACTTCAACCTTATCAACGACTGCAGGATCTTAGTAATAGAACACGAGGCCATTTTACTTCACTCTTGTAGGCTGACATAAAGAAATTCCAACACTTCCACAAAATAGGAAGTCTAGCAAAGTTTTGCTTTCGTCCTTGATTTTATCCAACAAAATATACGACCTTAAGAAAATATTATCGTGCGACTAGTATACTATTGGCCATCTTTTACAGTTCTCTTTCATTGCTCTTCCCTAGACAACAATGAGTTCCACAAAAGAAAAAGAGAAGATGGTGTCCTCTTCGGACAAGGCAAGATCTAGCCACTGGAGTGGTAATATGGATTCCTACTTCGTAGGGATAATGTTGCAGGAAAATGTTGACGGTTTCTTCAGGAGTAACACCTTCGCACCGGAAGCGTGGAAAAGAATGTGTAACAGGTTCAATGAACACTTCCGTGAGAGGATGACGGTTGAGCACATGAAAAACCATCTAAAGGTGATGAAAAGGAACTTCGAGTTGTGTAGAACCCTAGCCAACAAAAGTGGATGGGGTTGGGATCCGAAAAAATGCATGCCTGAGCCACCGGAAGAGGGAAAGTGGGATGAGGTCATTGCGGTGAGTACTAATTCAGTTCATAAATGCACACTGTCCTTTGGTCTAGAGATGTACTAACACTATTGTTTTGCTGTGATAGGGGAAAAAAGACTACGCGAGGGTGAAAAACAAACGATTCCCACATTATGATGATTTTGTCTTCTGTTCGCAAAGAACACAGCCACGGGGAAGGGGGCCTGTATGACCGCGAAGCTATTAGACCTAGAAGAAGAACAAGACAGCTCCGACGATAACATTATCGATATGACCATAGCAGAAACTGAAGGACCACAGAAGAATGATCCTAACCCGTGGGAACCAACTTCGTATGAAACCACATCTTCTGGAAAGAGAACTAGATCCGGATCCACTCTAGTTTCATCGAAGAAGAAGAAGAAGAAACCTGCGAGGGACGTGGATTGGGTGGCACAAGAGTTAGCCATGAAGAAGTTATATCTGATGGAAGAAATGCTGGCGCTAAAGAATAAAAAATATGGGGCTGCAGATGCTTGTTGGGCGAAGTTGGAGGCCAGGATGCCCAACCATCTTCCGCATGTGAAGCTCGCTATCGTGGATGCATTAAAGGGGAAAAAAGTAGTTATGGACTTTCATGCAATGTGATGACCACATGCTTGAAGCTTGAATAGTGAGAAAAGTGTCTGAGTACTACAGTCTACCACCTCCCCCACCGCAGACAGTTGGGTTGGCACCTTTTGGTGCTGATCAAGGGAGGTCGAATGTACCATTTGGGGCAGCACCTTTTGCGAGTGCCGTCACTTATGCAGCGCCCCAGCCAATCCATGTAGCAGACGTCCGTGCACCTTTTTTCGGAGCAAGTGTCATGGGAAACCCTTTTCCAACTTTCCCAAGCGTGCCATCTCCGCTCAACGTCTCCAACCCTTACTTCAGTCCCAGTAAACTTGTAAGGCCTGCGAATCCCCCAAACGCGGTACCCTCTCGTCGTTTCACACCTGCAAGATCTAGTGGGGCCGGGGCTAACTCGAGCGACACGGAGTAGTATCTTTTGTTTCTTGTTGTATTATGATGTCGTTAGTGGTCTGTACTTTTGTCTGCACGAGTCGTGCAACTTATTGTGTCCAAATACTATTATGATGTCGTTAGTGGTCTGTATTCTAATTCCCAAGTAAGACTTTATCATGTTTTTTCGAATTTGGTATGCTATGTATTAGTCCGTGACTAAAGATTCGACTGTCTTAAAATGTTTTAGATGTGTGCTTCAATTTGGTCTGCTTTGTCTTTCCTCTATTCTATTTTTCACTTTTCACATTATGCTATGCTAGATGAATCTTGATGAGATGTGGGATTTACTGGTGCTAGATGAATTGTTCGAGGATGACACAACTTCCTCACTAGGTTACTCTAGCTCAGCTGCGACCTCTGTTAGCATTCCAAGGATGCCATGTAGGACACGACCATTCACAAGGGATTAGGCAGTTAACGAGATGTTGAATGGACACTCGAAAAGAGGCTACCATCATTTCGGGTTAAAGAACACAGCCGTTTTGATGTTTGAGGAGCTGCTTGTATCGCGAGGGCACCTTGCATCGACAAAGCATGTCAGCGCGAGGGAACAACTGACCATTTTCTTATTTGCTATTCATCGTGACGAGACAAATAGAGACATGTAGGAGGAGTTCCAGCACTCCGGTGAAACGATATCACGTCACTTCCGGAATGTCCTAAAAGCAATATTTTCACTATGTGAGGAGTTCATTGTGTTACCTGGTGCAGATGTCAGCGTCCATCCACGAGTACGGGACTCCCACAGATTTTATCCATACTTTGCGGTAAATTGCTCTTCGTACTTTACAGTACATGAAGGTTTTTTGGATACAATGTTTACTTGGGTTTTTCTTTTACATGTCTTGTAGAATGCGCTAGGTGCCATCGACGGGACCCACATACCCGCTCACGTGCAGAAGTCAAATGCAGTATCGTATCAAAATCGTGAGGGATTCCTTTCACAAAATGTGATGGTAGCAGTAGCCTTCGATCACACTTTTCTGTTCATGTGTGCTAGTTGGGAGGGCTCCGCCGGCGATATGAAGATTCTGCGTTGGTGCTTGGAGAGGAATGAATTTTGTGTGCCTGATGGTATGATTCTGTAGACTTCAGTACCAAAATACTTCTTCCATTTTAGTAATTAATTGCCCTAACTTTATATCAAATGCCCGTCATAGGAAAGTACTACCTTGTAGATTCTGGCTATGCAAACTCCGATAAATTCATAGCATCGTATCGGGGTGGGAGGTACCATATGGGGACCTTTACAGAGAATACCCCAGCAGGTCGGTATCATGATGCGAAGGATATTTTCAATCATAGACATGCGCAGCTACGAAACTGTGTGGAGAAGTCCTTCGGAATTTTGAAAAAAATGTTTAGGTTGCTTCGTAGCCCCATCCAGTATCCATCGAAGCTACAGAACTATATCGTCATAGCCTGTTGCGTCTTTCACATTTTTGTAAGGCGTCATGCCGGGGACGACAAATACTTCAACATGACAATTTTGCTGGAACCAGAAGCAGTACGTGCAGGTGACCTGCTGCCATCTATGCCCACCTCTGCATCTGAAAAAACTAGAGGAGACATGATGCGGGACGAGATAGCTTCAGGATTTGGGCTGATCATTGCAAGCATAGAGGTAACAATTTTGTTTAATCAAGATTTACTAATATCACCTTCATGTAGGTCTTACACATCAATTTATTATTTATTGATCCATGTATCCAGTGGGACTTCATTTTTTTTACTTTGCATTACAATTACGAAAAAAGCTCACGTACAATTCTGGACCTTCATTGTTATGCACTCATTCTTTCATGTAGTGGAGTTCATGTATTACTTTGCTTACCGTGTTATATAAAATTGCAGGACGTGAAGAGGCCGAGAGTTAGCATGTCCACGAAAATTTTACACTGTCTACGAAGGTCGCAATACTGGCATATTTGACACATGGGCAGATTGTCAAGCACAAGTGCTGGGATATCATGGCTGTGCATATAAAAAATTTGATAGCTACGATGCCGCCTATTCTTTAGTGCAGAGTTACTTTAGTATGCACTCTTCTGAACCAGGTACTAATATCTTTATGAAGTATGCAGCTCACGAGGTGATTGAAGCCTAGGACAGGACCATTTCTGTGAACTGCAAGTGCAAGTGTAGGGTTAATATGTTGCTGCTATCGCTAAGTGTTGCATTTTCATATGTACTGGGTTTCTACATTGGAAAGTGTTGTAGGCGCGAATGAGCAACTGAAGTACTTGTTGCTGTGGATACTTGTCTTCGCAAGTGTGTGTGTTTGGGATTGTCCATGTGTGTTTTGGTTGGTCGTTATATTTGTTTGGCACTCTTTATTTTCTTTTCTAATTCCTCTTTTGGGGATATATTTCTTATTTCTATAATGTGATGTTGTAATTCTTTTGTGGTTGCTTCTGCTGTCATTATGTTTGTTTGGTCATTATATTTGTTTGGCCATTACATTTGGTCGGTCATTATATTCGTCGGTCATTATATTATGGAGCATTTCAAGTTGGCTAAATTTTTCTTGTAGTCCTATAACTCATTTCTATGCTATGATTATTTTCGTTGGTCATTATATTTGGTTTGTCAATATACCACAGTCGCATATTCCATTTTTTCTTGTGTTATTGCCAATGAGACGTGTCGTGTGTTTCTATCATTATACTGTGTGTTGCTTGCCAACGAGTATTTTCTTTTTCATCCGCGCGCAAATCTTGCCGGCAGTTTATCTTGCCGCGCGCAAATCTTTTTATCCGCTGGAACTCACTCCAAATGCCCCCAAGAACAAAATCGAACTGCCCGGTCCAATCGCATGAAAAGTTCTCCTATCTATGTGAACTTTGCCAAACACCTGATACGGACTTCGATGTCAAATCTGAAAGTTCGTGAGAACAATGAATCCAAAGTTCCTATGTTGCCAAACACACCCCACATGAAGAAAAAAGTTCGACCAGAACTTTTGTTCTTGTCAAACTTGAAAGTGATAGTTTTGTTCTAATAAAAAGTTCTTGCCTTTGGCAAGAACTTGCAAAAAGTTCTTGCCTTTGGCCAAAGGCAAGAACTTACCTTTTTTTAACCTACTAACCTTATTTAATAATATATTATATGTTATATATTATATATTATATAGTATATTTTTATATAAAATTAGTATTATAGTATAGTAAAATATTATTAATTAATATTTATTGTTAATATTAGACTTACATATCTATTTTAAATAAATAAATACATAATATTTTATTTACAATAATTTTATTTCTCATAAACAATAAATTATATTCTTTACGTAAATTATAATATTAATAACACATAAAAAATTAATCAAAACTAATATTTATATAGCACAACACAACTTGTTTTTCAAATAATTTTTAAATTGATATTTACATATAATATTTTTATATTATAGTAATTATTACTTTAAATAAGTAAATTCATAATATTTTTATTTACTATAATTTTATACTTCATAAAATAATAAATTATATTCTTAGTTCTTACTTTTGATTCAAACACCCATTAAAACTTATCTATCAAATCAGCTTTTCAAATTCTCATCATTACACTCTTCATCCAAACACCATACCTAAACTTTTCTATCAAATTAGCTAGTTCTTGAGAACTACAAATTCTCAATCCAAACACAATCTCAAAGTTCACACAGATCCCAAGGTACCTTGTGCGCTCTCAGGATGGATACGCTATCATTCTCAGGAATCGAATGGGCAGCTATGGTAAGGGTGTTCATGGGTCGAGTCGAGTTAGATTTCTTCTTCTTTTTGCTATGACCCGACCCAACCCGAACCCATGAACATCATTTTTTTATTTTCTTTTAATTTTTAATATAAAAAGCATTTATTATTATGTTTTTAATACAAAATAAAGTATTTTTAAATACCAAAAAATATTTTTTAAAATATCTATATATTTTTATGCATTTAACATAGTTTATTTTATATTTTTAAAAATTGTAAATGATATAAAATTTTCAAATTAACTAAAAAATCATTTAAAATTAAAAAAGAAATAATCATGTTGGGTCAACTCGAGGCCGACCCTTGATCGGGTCGGGTCGACTAATCCAAGGTCAGGTCAGATTTCCATATTCATCGGATCGAACCCCTAGCTATGGGAACTCTTCACTTGCTTGCCATGTGCCACATCAGCCCTGCTATGGGAACAGTATATGCCCTCATTCCTTCTGTCAAAGCTTCCGGAACTCGTCCCAAAGATCTATATTGTGTGACACAGGAACAACAGACATCTACCAGTGCTAGTGCTAATATCATTGCTTGATCCCTGACTCTTTAATACCCCTCTTTCTTTCATGCCAACATTTATTAACATAGATATTTCCTTGCACTCTATGAATGTTGATAAATTGATTCGGTGTGGCGGATGGGATCAGCCCGTTTTGCTCCGATATTTTGGCTATATCCTAACCGAGAAGATTTGTTCTATAATTTCACCTACTTCTATTTCTAATGCTGATGATGACAAGTGGTTCTGGATTGATCATCCTTGTGGTGATGCAATTGTTAGCTCGATTTATCACTCCGTTACATGTCAATCCCGGACCAGCCAGGTTTCTGGACGATCTAATTGGGGCCAATTTGATCTATTTATGCGCCCCAAAAAATTTGAGACTTCTTGTGGAAACTCCGTCATCGACGACTCCCTACTCTTGAAATGTTATCTTCTTTTGATATCAGTATCACCAATATTTGTATTGTTTGTGGACTTCACTCTGAAACTATTGATCACCTATTCTTTACTTGTTCATTCGGCAATTCTCTTTGGGCCCTTGCTCAGCTACACCTCCAGTATCAATTTTCTTTTCTATCCTCGAGGCCTTTTGATGATTGGATTTTGGAGGGTGCTAATCTTGACCCATTGTCTGCCACTCGCCTTCGATCTCTTATTGTTTTTTGTCTATGGGAAATTTGGATGCATCAAAATAATGTCCACTCTTGTTCCAATTCGAAAACCACTCCCGTGCTTTGGTTTAGGGCTCTGGCAAGCTCTATGGAGTACTTACAGAACCACTTACCTGAGGTGCAAATCCTCTCTGGATCAGTTGGGAGACCTTGCCCCTCATGGGTGAAGATCAATAGTGACGACTCTTTCACTTCACCTAATGAAATGGTGAGTGCGGGTTATATTATCCATAATGCTAATGGAATCTGCTTGGCTGTAGGAGCTCTTCCTCATCTTGGCGACTCAACACTGATGATTGAAGCTTGGGGGTGATGCATACAAAATACAACATATAATTAGCCATGCATTTAATCACATTTCTATTCCTTTTCATATATCATGCATCAATTTATGGCCTTATTTGCTTTAATTTTGTAAAAATATAAATCTACCCAAATTATATGTTTAAAATAAGAGAATCGAGTCAGGAATCCACAGAAACAAACAACACTCAAATCGAAGTTAAAATGGAGCCAGAAAGTGCAAATTAGTGAAGGCTGCCAGTGCTGAGTTGAATATAACGGACCATTATATGATCGTAATGGCCGTAACAGTAAGGGTGTGAAACACCCGTTACCGCCCGTTAAAAAGCTCAATTTGAGTTATAATTTGATTTGGATACTGTAAGGGCCGTTACAGACCTATTATGGGCCGTTACGAAAGCCATTTTCGAGATTTCTTTGACTTTTCTTGAGAATTTCAAATCCAGATCGGACCCAAACTTTATCCTAAGCCTCAGGGATGATTGGGAGATATATTTACTCATATTTGAAAGGGTTTTAGATGGTTTTAAAGATCTATCAAAATCTATTCCGAATTTACTTGTTTTAACTCGAAAAGACTTCGAATCAAACCTAAATTCTACGAAAACTCTTAAGACCCCTATAGGCTATAAATATAGGCCCTAGAAGACAAAAAAATGTGTGCTTGAGACCTGGAAGCCATGCTACATTGCAGAGGCAAATTTTAGAGTATTTTCAGTGTTTGTTCGGGAGAAACTGCAGAGCAATTCAGCGCGTGTATCTGCAGCAATCCAGAGATCATCGGAGACGAAGAATTATGTCTTCTATTTATTTTTTGGATGCTCTTTACTCAGATTTTATTATTTATATCTTTTCTGTAATAGAGATTTTTATTCTTTACGAGAAAATTACATGAACCATTGTTAGATTTGAATTAATATAATATTTCAGTTTCTTTTGATTATGATTGTTGTGCTTAATACTTTTTATTGATAGTATTATATTTTGAGATAAGACTACAAACCAAATTTGGGGTGGTTAGTTTTAGGATTTAATAATTTCAGCGAATTGATTCTTAACTTAAGGTTGAAGTAATCATAACACGAAACTAGTAACTCATCATTTGTGCTAGATTTTGTGCTGTCTATCAGTTTTTACCCAGCGAGGATAACTGTTAGTTTAGGAATTACAACTTAATACATCTTAATATATTTCTTGACTAAAGATTAACTCATCATTTGTGGTCTTGAGTTTTGCGGAAATTAAGATAGTTTGACTTGCTCAGCGTAGAGGTCATTAATTTAAGTAATCCTAATCCATCTCAAGAACTAAATCTATTCATCATCGTTATAATTCAATCATCATCGTGCTTCATGCTAGTTAATCATTATCTTTAATCATCCATGATCCTTAGGCTCAACACCAATCTATTTTATTTTCTGTTATTTAATTTTTTGCATCTTTATTTTCTATTTTCATATCACAACATCATTTTCTTCTCTTAGTAGATTATTATGATAGATTAGATTTAAGTAGTTCCTCATGAGTTCGACACTTTACTCTCTACTTTATTACTTGATACGACTAGTGTACTTGCTAGCAAATTTATTTGTTACAAATTTTACCACATCAAATTTTTTGCGCCGTTGCCGAAGAACTATATTCATAACTCTTAGACTATCTCATATAAGCTACTTTGAGAATTTTTATTTTTCTGTATACTTCACTTTTTCTTTTAGTGTTGTGTAAGCTTTTCAGGAACTATATTTGGTACACAACTTGGTTATCAACGCTCACATCATTATTCCCTCAATGATGAAAAAAAAATGACCACCACTCTACAAGTTGAAGGAAATAACATTGCTCGTCAGCAAGATGAGATTCATAATGAGGCAACATCATCAAGACAAAGTATTACAGAAAAACCTCAACGAGTTCAAAATGAAGACTCATCACAAGATCTATCTACTATGCTCAAACAATTGCTAGATCCTCTGCTGAAGAAACTCTCCACTCAACATTATCAAATTGAAAATATGGAGAAGCAAATTGACAACATCAGGCTATAAAGCAAGAAGACAGAAGGAGCTATTACATCAATACTTGAATCTACATCAGAGCAAACAACCAACCTCTAGGAAATGTTTAATCAATTCATTACAACAATCAAAGAGAAGTTCAAAGTGCAAGAGGAATTAATCACCAACATGGAGGTGCAATTGACCCAGCTTAGAAGGCAATTAATCACCAACATTGCTAGTGATATGTCATCTCCTCCTTCACAAAATTCAGACATTCAAATCAAATTCGAAGAGATGGAAATCAGAATTCATCTCCTCCTTCACAAAATTCAAACATTCAAATCAAATTCGAAGAGATGGAAGTCAGAATTCATACACTTGAAAAGCAAGTCGCAGAATTAATTCCTTAAGTTGCCAGCACATATGAAGAAAACAACGAGGAAAATTCTACAACCATCTTATGCCCATGTCAAAATCAAGAAAGAGGGAGGTCACAAAGAGATTTTTATCTACAAAGGTGGACAACAACTTGGCATGTGAAAGAGACAAGTCCATACATAATAGAGGATGGACAAGTACGAAGGAGGCATGCACCTTCGGAAATCCCAGCTAACATAATTACACCATCTCAAATTCATAATCCACCAATAAAAGAGAGGAGCACTCCATCCACATCAACAATGAAGACCATATCATTGCAATGGTGACCCAAGAGTCCACCTTTGAAGATTCAAGTCAATTGTTCATGTTCAACACAGAATCAAAGGAGTCCACCTTCGTGTCCAAAAATTCTGACAAAACAATAGAGGCCTAAGAGTCCAGCTTCACCTCAAAAGCATATGACGCCTTCATCATCCTCAAATCAAGCATTAGCTTCTACATCATTTTAGAAGGAAGCAAAACGGTCAGACGAGAAGTGTCATTCAATCTCCACATTCCAATCGACAATGACAATCACAACTTCTACCAAAGGGGAAGAATTGATATTCCGAATAAATTATGACTTCTGAGTTGATCAATCTCCACCACTACGAGTATTCATGATCACACAAAATCCGGTGAGATTGTTCCTTAACTGCATTATTTTAATTGGTAATTTTATATTAGTCTGTCACAGTCGAGCTAAGGACTTTAAACTTAGAACTAATTTTCTTCATCCTTAAACTTATAATTTAGATCTTTTGCATAATTTAGTTTAGATTAATTTAGTTCATGTTAGATTAGTTAGTTTGATTATCTTGGTTGCTTAGTCTCTTTAGTTTCCTTTTGTCATTTTTATTTTTATTTTTTTATAGGTCTCTGCATGTCACAAACTATATTGTATTAAAACTTTAAAATTTTCAGTTCTCACGGGTCGTTATTCACTTCTCATTGGTGTTACACATATCTCATGGGTCGTCGTCTGTGGTTCACAGGTCTCATAGTGGCATATATTTTGTACATTTGATCTTCATGGACCATAATATTGATGTCACAACCCGTAACATTCTCATAACACCATGCATTTTTCTTTAACGGGCTGTAATTTTTATATCGTGAGTCTCACAGTGGGAAATTTCAAGTTTTGCACATTTCACGGGCCATAATCTCTATCTCACGACTCGTAACAGATGCTATATTTAATGTTGTTCTATTAAGTCGGTTTGTTACGGGTCGTAATAATTGATCACACATATCATAGTAGGTTTGGTACTTAGGGACTTTGATCTTATGGGTCGTAATCGTCGAATAACGGCCTCTAAGTTGTTGTTGAGCCAGTCGATACTTTTAAACAACCCGATATACAACATGATTGATCTCAGCACGACCCGTGATGCACCATTGCCCAAATTTATGATCATCTCACGGGTCATTAAACCTCATCACGCTCCGTTAAATCCTAGTACAAATTAGATACCTACATTTCACGGGTCGGCACCACAATCTCACGCATATCACAGTGCTTCCCTAACACCAGTTTTATTTTTACGGGTCATCATTCCATACTCACGCCACATGAGAACATTCCTAGCAGGTAAGTTTTTCGTCTTGCGAGCCGTCATACGCCCCTCACAGAGGTCACAGTAAGGTCTACATAATACAGTTTGTTAAGGGCCGTGACAGTTTGGTAATGACCCTCTCTAACATTTTCTATATAAGCGTAGGACCGTGAGCATCTATCAAAGGCCGTAAGTGTGCGACCACGACCCGTAACTATCTGCACTGATTCAACATCGTCACTGCTAGGGCCGTGATTTTCATATCACGACCCGTTAAATGGCGCAAATGACCGTGAGCTCTTCAATATGACTCGTTGAAATTATATCACGGGCCATTATTTGCCCTTCATGACCTGTAACAACATTACAAAAAAAGGGAATAAAGAAGAAGAAAAGAAGAGAAAGAAGGAAAGAGAAAAGAAAAATTGCATTCTTGAAATTGAAGAAAAGTAGGAAACAGAGACGCCTAAATTTCTATCGGCCAAGGACAATATGGATTCTTTGTGACTTCTTCCTGCATCTTCCACATACACTAGGTTGTTTCGTTTCCTTTTCTACTTATATATTTTTATTATTACATTCATGCTCCTATTCCTACGAGACTTGATTTCCAACACTGGGGACAGTGTTGAGTTAAAGCTTGGAGGAGTTTGCAATTTCATGAATCATGTATATCTTTTTATATTGCATTGCAAGCACACGTTCTCTTCATGTTTTAATTGCATATTTGCTTGCATCTCATAAAAAAATTGTTTTGCTTAATTGAAAATTGCATCTTATTTTCTTATGTCTTAGTATTTACTTATTTTTCTAGCAGTATTCAAGGACATCCTATTATTTAATGAAATTTAAAGCATTATCATGTTATCATTTATTGCCTTTGTGTTGGGTAATTGGTTTGAAGAAAGTTGCTTAGTAAAACTATGGATGTTTGTCATGTTCATGCTCTTATTTTTACATTATGTATATTAGCTTGATAATGATTATATCCCTATTGAACATTCAAGTGTAGCTGAGTTTACTAATAAATAAGTACATATAAAATTGTTATCATATGTAAAAGAGAGCTAGTGGAGCCCCAAAAAGTATGAGGAGGTACAAAAAGGTGTTATTCGGAACTTTGGTGTGTTCGGGTAATTAGATCCATCCGTAGGGGATTCTTGCCTGACAATCTAAGGGCAATTGCTCTGGGATCCGTCGATCGAAAGCCCGATACATGGACCACCTTGCGCAATATGGAGAAGCACATGGGTACCAAATCAATGAAAAATAAAAAGTGAAATGAAAAAGAATTGGAAAAAAAATGAATGATGATGAAAATTTTCTAACTGAAGAAATATAATAGCAATAAATGAATAAAAGCTCATGTTACACTTGTATATTCAACATTGATATTTTTAATTTCAATAATTATTTTCTTGTTATTCAAAGATAGATTTGGAGGAGTTTAAAGATGTCTTTCATTCAGAAATTTCACAAAGCTGGGTTATTATGGAAAGTGGTGAGACACTTAGGCGATGAATGTATAAAATCTAGTGCCAAGAAGACTAGTTGAGTGATAAGGTGGAAGCAATGATTAACCATTTTGGTTGGAGTTTGCTTTGAACATTGTTTGAGGACAAACAAGTATCTAAGCTTAGGGGAGTTTGATGCATATAAAATACAACATATAATTAGCCATGCATTTAAACACATTTATATTCCTTTTCATATAGTATGCATCAATTTATGGCCTTATTTGCTTTAATTTTTTAAAAATATAAATTTATCCAAATTTTATTGCAGAAAAAGATAATCGAGTCAGGAATCCACAGAAATAAATGACACTCAAATCGGAGTTAAAACGGAGCCAAAAAATGCAAATTAGTGAAGGTTGTCAGTGCTGAATTGAATATAACGGGCCGTTATATGATCGTAACAACCATAACAGTGGGGGCGTGAACACCCGTTATGGTCCATTAAAAAGCACAGTTTGAGTCAAAAATTATTTTGGACACTGTAAGGGCCATTACAGACTTGTTATGGGCCATTATGAAATCTATTTTCGAGATTTCTTCGACTTTTCTTGGGAATTTTAAGTTTAGATCGGATCCAAACTTTATCCTAAGCCTCAGGGATGATTGGGAGACATATTTACTCATATTTGAAAGGGTTTTGAATGGTTTTAAAGATCTATCAAAATCTATTTCGAATTTACTTGTTTTAACTCGAAAAGACTTCGAATCAAACCAAAACTCTATGAAAACTCTTTGGACCTTGGAGGCTATAAATAGAGGCTCTATAAGATAGCAAAACTGTGTGCTTGAGACTTGGAAGCCGTGCTACATTGCAAAGGAAAATTTTAGAGTTTTTCGGTGTTTGTTCGGGGGAAACTGCGGAGCAACTCAACACGCGATCCAAAAATCATCGAAGGCGAAGAATTATGTCTTCTATTCATTGTTTGGATGCTCTTTACTTAGATTTTATTATTTCTATCTTTTCTATAATAGAGATTTTTATTCTTTACGTGAAAACTGCATGAACCATTGTTAGATTTGAATTAATATAATATTTTGGTTTCTTTTGATTATGATTGTTGTGCTTAATTTTTTTTATATTATCATATTTTGAGATAAGACTACAAACTAGATTTGGGGTGGTTAGTTTTAGGATTTAATAATTTCAGCGTTCTTAACATAAGGTTGAAGCAATCATAACACGAAACTAGTAACTCATCGTTTGTGCTAGATTTTGTGCGGTCTATCAGTTTTTACCCAGCGAGGATAACTATTAGTTTAGGAATTATAACTTAATGCATCTTAATATATTTCTTAACTAAAGATTAACTCATCGTTTGTGGTCTTGGGTTTTGCGGAAATTAAGATAGTTTGACTTACTCAGCGTAAAGGTCATTAATTTAAGTAATCCTAATCCATTTCAAGAATTGAATCTATTCATCATCGTTATAATTCAATCATCAACACTTAGACTCAACACCAATCTATTTTATTTTCTGTTATTTAATTTTTTGCATCTTTATTTTCTATTTTCATATCACAATACCATTTTCTTCTCTTAGTAGATTATTAGGATAGATTAGATTTAACTAGTTCCTCCTGGGTTCGACACTCTACTCTCTACTTTATTACTTGATACGACTAGTGCATTTGCTAGCAAATTTATTTGTTACAAATTTTACCGCATCAGGGAGCTCTTGAAGGACTTCGGTGATGCTATTCCTTGAGAGCTACAAATATTTGGCTGGAAATTGACTCCAACATCTTGGTTGAAATAATCAACCACACTGTGAGATGTCCTTGGAAGCTTTGGAATTTCATGAAGGAGTTTTGGCACATTGCTGCCACATTCACAAATTTTAACTGTTCTCATTGTTATCGTGAGGCCAATTTTGTTGCCAATTGTCTAGCTAATTATGGCCGCTCAACATCTTTTGATCTTATATGCAAAGATGTACCCCCTTCGAATATCATCCATCTTTTGAATTTTGATGTATCGGGGACATATTGCAATAGATAATTACCTTTTTGTTGATGTGCCTTGAATTATGTATCCTGTACCCAAAATTATGAAAGAAAAAAATGTGAAAAAGAAAAAATAAGGATCTGTGGCGGAGCGGAGGGCTTGGGCCGTTAGTGAATTTTCGTGATGTGCTCTCTTTTGCTCATGTGAATTTTCTATGGCGACGGCCTCCTTTTCCCATAGATGTTTCTCTCTTGTTCACATTGATCAAGAGGATTTTACCACGTTAAATATATGTGTTCATCTTCTCTTTCTTTTGTTGTTTTTTTATTGTTCATCGATTCTCAGTGTTTTACCCCCTACAAATTCGTATCAGAGCTTTCTTTCTGCGAAGATGACTGCAACGAAGTTCAACATCGAGAAGTTCGATGGGAACACAATTTTCAGTCCGTGGTAAATTCGGTTGCTTGCCATCCTAGTTCATAACGGGTTGAATAAGACGTTGTCGGGTCAAAAGCCTAATGCCATGGAGATGTTCGCCTGGGAGGAACTCGACGAGAAGGCTATTCAGTTGTGCCTGATGAACAATGTTTTTCAGGAAGTTCTCGTAGAGAAGACGACGACTGTTCTCTGGATGAAGTTGAAAACTCTGTATCTGACGAAAACCCTAGCGAATCGACTTGTGTTGAAGCAGCGGTTTTACACCTTTCATATGGCCGAAGGTAGGTCGATCAAATCGCACATCGGTGAGTTCATCACCCTAATAAATGATTTGAAGAACGTAGATGCAAAGGTTGATGATGAAGATCAGACGCTATTACTTCTTTGTTCTCTACCATCTTCATATAAAACCTTTAAAGAGTCGATGATTTACAGTAGGGTCAAACTCACATTTAAAAATGTTAAGGGCAGACCGCTGAGCAAAAAAAAGTTGGATGATGAATTGGGATCAAGCAGCAAATCTGATGATCATGCCTCATGTCTGATCGCAAGAGGCAAACATCAGAATTGAAATCAATATCAAGATAGATCCATATTCAAGTCGAAGAACAGAGATAAAGTTTGCAATTATTGCAAGAAGAAGGGTCATATCAAAGCAAAGTGTTACAAATTACAGAATAAGAATAAAAGGATCAATGAGAGCAATGAGAATGGAAATCAGAAGGCTGATGTTGTAGATGCCAGTGTAGCAGAAAGTAAGAATGAAGATGTTCCATTGGTAACGACATCAAACAAATCTAGAACATCAAGTGAATGGATCCTCGATTCTAGATGCTCATACCATATGTATCCCAATCGAGATTGGTTCTCCATGTACAAATCTATTAAAGGTGGAGTCATTCTTATGGGCAACAATGCTGCCTGTAAGACTATTGGTATTTGGTCCATTCATATTAAGATGCATGATGGGATTGTTAGGACATTATCTGCAGACATGTTCCTGATCTGAAGAAGGATTTCATTTCGCTCGGTGTCTTAGACTCAAATGGTCGCAAAGTTGTTATTGAGTCTAATGGAATGAAGATTTCTCGTAGTGCTCTTGCTGAAAGCCTCAAAATTGATGGTTTGTATGTTCTCTAAAGTTCACGATAATAGGTTTAGCAGCAGTTTCATCTACCTCAGAGAAAGATTGCACAAAATTATGGCATATGCGTTTCAACCATATGAGTGAGAAGGGCATGCAAATTCTCAAGAACAGAGGTCTTCTTCTTGGTGCAAAAGTTGGAAAATTAGAGTTGTGTGAGCATTGTATCTTCGAAAAGCAGAAGAGAGTTAGCTTCGACTCAGCCATTCATAAAACGAAGGGAATCTTTGATTATATACATTCAGATTTATGGTGTCCTTCTTAGGTTCCTTCAAAATGAGGAAATAAGTATTTGCTGACATTTATTGATGACTTCTCTAGAAAAATTTGGGTCCATTTTCTAAAGCATAAAGATAATGTATTCGAAACATTCAAGTTATGGAAGACTCTGCTAGAGAAGCAATCTGGAAAAGTTGTGAAGAGGCTGAGGGCTGATAATGAACTAGAAATTTTGCAATTCTAAGTTCAATGAATTTTGGGATAAAGAAGGCATTGCAAAGCATCGCATAATTGTGAGGACTCCACATCAGAATGGATTCGCAAAAAGAATGAACAAAACTCTACTGGAGAGAGCTCGATGTATATTGTCAAATGTAGGACTTGGCAAAGAATTTTGAGCAGAGGCTATCAACCTGGCATGTCATTTAGTGAATTAATCTCCTCACCAATCCTTAGACTTAAAATTTCCTAAAAAGTGTGGTCAGATAATCCTTCTAATTACTCACATTTAAGAGTTTTCGGTTGTGCATATGCACATGTTAATGATGGAAAGCTTAAACCTAGAGCTAGGAAGTGCAAAATATATTTCTTGGTTATAAATCTTGTGTTAAAGGTTATAGATTATGGTGTCCTAAAATTAAGAAATTCATATCAATAGAGTTATTACTTTTGATGAATTTGTGATGCTTCGCTCGAGAAAAGATTTGTCTATTGATGATACAGAAAAATAGAAGACTTTGAAGAAGGTGGAGTTATAACTTTCAAGTTCTTTTGAGCTTAGCAGTAATACATTCTAGCTCGTGATAGATCGAGGAGAGAAATAAAAGCACCTCAAAGGCTCGGGTTTGAAGAATTGGTGGCTTATGCATTAAGTGTTGCTGAAAATATTGAATTACATGTTCCTTCCTCTTATTTTAAAGCTATTCAAAATTTTGATTGCAATAAGTGGTTAATAGCAATGTAAGAGGAGATGGAATCTTTACAGAAGAATGGCACTTGGGAACTTGTAAAATCATCAGTAAATAAGAAGATTGTTGACTGCAAATGAGTGTTCAAGAAGAAAGAAGGAATCAATAATGAAGATACAAAGTACAAAACAAGATTGGTGGCAAAAGACTACAGTCAAGTGCAGGGCATTGGTTTTCATGTTGTGTTCTCTCTTGCTGTGAAATGTACTTCTATTTATACTTTACTTGCTATTGTTGCTTTGCAGAATTTTGAACTTGAACTGTTAGATGTCAAGACCACATTCTTACATAACGATTTTGAAGAAGATATATATATGGAGCAACCAAAGGGTTTTAAGGTTGAAGGTAGAGAAGATCAAGTTTGCAATATGAAGAAATCTTTGTATGAAATTAAACAATCTCATTGGCAGTGGTATAAAAAGTTTGATTCATTCATGTTGAGTATTGGTTTTGCAATGGTGGTATAAGAAGTAAGTATGATAGTTGTATTTACTTGAATCAACTTGTCGATGGTTCATTCATCTATTTGTTGCTCTATGTTGATGATATGTTAATTACAGCGAAAGACATCTGAAATTAACATTTTGAAAAATAAGCTAAGTTTTGAATTTGAGATGAAGGATCTTGGAGCTGCAAAGAAGATTTTGGAAATAAAAATTTCTAGAGATAGAAGCATAGGAAGACTATTTTTGTCTCAGTAGAAGTATATTGAAAAAGTCTTAGAGCATTTTGGAATGCAGAATGCTAAGGCAGTTAGTACACCGATTACTGCACACTTTAAACTCTGAGCATCATGTTCACCACAATCTGATGAAGACAAAATGTATATGTCAAAAGTTCCTTACTGTAGTACAATTGGTAGCATTATGTATGCAATGGTTTGCACTCGTACAGATATATCTCATGCTTTCAGTGTTGTTAGTAGATATATGTCTAATATAGGAAAGAAGTACTGGGAAGTTATTAAGTGGATACTGAGATATCTAAGAGGTACTTCTTATGCATGCTTGAAATTTGGTAGAAATTCAGCTGGACTGGTTGGGGGAGATCTTGATAGAAGATATATATCTTCTAGAAAAGATCCATCAAATGCTATTTGTAAACCAGAAATTAATTCTATTGGTTCATTTGCCGAAAAAAATGAGCTCCCAGGCTCCAGCCATAAAAGACCATTCTCTCAGTGGTAAATTTTCATCCATTTCAAACAAGAGCAACCCATATTCTCAAATTATAATTGATGGTGCATGTGAAATTGGGTTATCATTGGCTGTATCTGAACCTTGTAAGGTAGATAGAATTTCCTCTTTGAGTCAACTTCAGAGACCATCACCTGGCAGAGAGAATATAGTAGATAGGAGGGAACTAGAGACTTTTTCCCTTAAGCAGGGTGGTGATTTTAGACAATTTTGCTCAAATGATTTCAATAATGGCATTGCTGACAAGGTATAGTGTACTTATTCTCCCCCCCCCCCCCAGTTTCCATTCCTTTGGTTGTTTGATAATATTTAGTTGCTTTGAGTTTTGAGCTAAATAGGTCCATAGATGTTGTCTCTTACTTAAATGGCATAATCACATGATAAAAGTAGTGGATTGTTGGTGCTTTCAATAATCACGCTATAAGAACAAGCTGAATAATCAGAAACATCATTTATTCCCTTAGAATATATTGAGAATGTTATTTAGCTTCATTGTTTGTTTTGTTCTGGCGAAAGCCAAAGTGTTAGAATATATGGAGAATGTTATTTGGCTTCATCGATTGTTTTGTTCTGACGAAAGCCAAAGTACACACCACAAGAAAATTTGCTATTTTCAACAGTCTTAGCTATAAAAAATTGTCAAAAAAATATTTTTCGACGGAAGTAAATCGTCGAAAATTTGCTCGTCGCAAATACTTTTCGATGGCTCTATCATAAATGTCGGAAATTCCCATGGCCCGAACGGTAAAAAACATTTACCGCGGCTTGGGCCATGGAAAAATTCCCACGGCTTAGGCCGTGGAAAACATTTCGGACGGCTCAGACCGTAGGAAGTTCCCACGGTTGGGGCGATGGAAAATGTTCCCATAGCTCAGGCCATAGGAAGTTCCCACGATTGGACCGTGTGAAACGTTCCTACAGCCTCAATCGTGAAAATTTTCCATGATTTGAGCCGTTGAAAATATATGTTTTTTCGACGATGGGGACCATCAAAAATTTTTTTCAAATATTAAAAAAAAGCCTCGCCGGCCGTATCGACCACCTGTGGTTAGCTGATTGGCCGCTGGCCGATCGCGGCTGTTCTTGGCCGTGTGCAGTTGATCCCTCGTGAGGCGGCCGTTCAGGCCACGCGCAACTGATCCCCCCTAGGTGGCCGTTCAGGCCGTGCGCGGCCAAACCCTGATTCCCACCAGGCGACCGTTCAGGGAAACATGTAAACGTTTAAATATAGTGCTAGCATGAATTGTTAACATCACGATCCTGCTCTTATTCTTGTTTGAGCTACTTATGCTAATCTAATGCAAGTTGTTTTGTAATGACCTGAAATTCACCCTAAATGTTTTGGTCCTTTGGGAAAATTTCGCGTCGCTAGCCTGTTCACCATACATAATTTAATAGTGAAATCGGAATAAATAAAAACTTTTTCATAATCAATTCATTAGTAATAATTCATAAGACAATAAATGCCTAAAACCTGCATTAGATCATCATCTCATTGTTCATCTAGAACAATAAACTTATTAAACCTAAGCATGTGCAACATTTCGTCATGAGCTTGAGCTGTCATCCATCAATTAGTCTTGGTTACTTGCACGGATCTAGAGTGCAGGATTTCCTAGTTAGAGTATGTAAAGGTCATGCATGTTATGATAACTTATCACATGATTCTACATGCGATGCATCGTTTATCATCATAATAACATAACATGTAAACATATATGCCATGAACTGTATCATGATCCTTACATGAGAATACATCATGCTTATCATTCATTCTCAATATGTCATTTTTAAAATATAATCATCTTGACATACCTGCTTTATCTTAGAATCATCTTCTGCAAGTACCATATCATAAGAACATACATTCATTTATTCATGACATACATGACATAAACTTATCATTGCATTTCATTTCCATTGTCATATGTATTCTAGAAATTTCTTTATAACTCCTTAATCCTTATTCATTACTTGACATTATTTCTTTCTTTCTTTGCATTCTTTACTTTACATTTTCTCGCGATTACTTTATAACCCTTTGAATATTCATTCATTCATCTTTCAACCACCATCAAGTGAAAAACATTTACTTCTTACCACATTTTTCATCTTTACATCATCATTATATTTATTCATAGGACACTAGAAAATCTCAAACACCTTCTGGGTGATGGCATTATTTTCCAAAAAAGTCTCAAACGCCGTGTGGTGAAAGCCATTTACTTCTTGCCCTCATTTTTCATCTTTGCTTAATTGAAGTCTCAGGATAACATCATTACAACTAGACCAATAGCCCCTAAGAGATCTCAAACACTCTTTTACATGGTGGCATTATTTTTTGAGAAGTCACAAAAACCACAAGGTGAATGGCATTTACTTCTCAACATTAAGGAGTACCGAGATATTTTCTTCAACTTCATACTTTATTAGGGTCATCAATACACCAAGCATTCATAACAATCTTTCATCTTTTAGCCTAATTATGGTTGAGCATACATTTCTTGTATCTATGTTCATACACAATTAACCACCATCAATACATACCATTCATACTTTAAAATAAATTTTAAAATAACATATAAGTCCATATGAATCAGTCACGGTCGTGACAGGGGTGTCACGCCCGTGATAGAAACTTGAGTCTAACCCCCTTTTTGGTCACGATCGTGACTTAGGCATCACACTCATGACATAGCCTTGGGTAAATCTCCCTTTTTGTCACGATCATGACTGAGTCATCATGGTCATGACAAAAGTCGAGTTTGGTTCATCATCCTTTCATCCACGGGCATGCCCAGTAGGGTCACGACCGTGCTTGGCCTGTCACGACTACAATGTCTATCACGGTCATGATAGAAAGCTTGTTCCTTGTCATCTTCCAATCCTTGCATTCATGGTCGTGATAGGAGTCATCACGGTCATGACGTGGTTCGCAATTCTTTCGTTTTAGCTCAATTTTTCATGGGTTTCGATGGAAAACAGTTGAGAAATCCATATAAAACATTCTAAAGCATTTAAATATGATTCCTAGGCATTTAGGCATGATTTACAAATACTAAGTCATCATAAAATAGAACATAACATTAAAATCATTCATTCATAACGATTTAGGGTTCATCCCCTAAACCATATAAGAACATAAGAATCCTAATGATATAAATCTAAACATAGATTTCATTTAAGCATTTTTTAACTAATAAATTATCATGCAGCCCTCAATCAGTCCCTAATAGGAGCACTGTGTCCTATTGCTCTCAATCCAATCAAAATATCATCATTGAGATGAGAGAGAGAGGTTGGATCCCCTTTACATACCTAAAGTCTTATTCTCCCTCGACATGGATCCATTTTTCCTTGTCCATGTCTCCTTCCTCTTTGTTCTCCTATTTCTTCTTCCTCTAGGGTTGCAGCCGTCACGTGGAGGAGAAGAGAAGAATGAGAAAATAAGAGGACAGAAGGCTTTGTTTGGGGATTTTTATAGAGCCTAACCTAGGATTTTAGTCAAAAGTCCCAAATAAATTGTGGCCCAAAATGAGGTTGTTACACTTTTCCAAATGTTGAATTTTCCGTTTGAGTAATTTGTGAATGGACTAGTTAATAAGAACATGTTGTTATGTAACCTATTAGCAAATTGGAAGAAAATATCTGTGTCTTTTGCTTTTAGTTTCATATGTAGTGTATTTGTATTTATCTAACTTCTATTGTTGCACCATTTACTCATAGCAGGTAAGTATAAGTGGTTTGGATAAGAAGCCATGCATAATGCAAAGCAAAGTTGGGAAATTGCTTTTAAGAATGGAAGTCAAATTGTTCAAGATGCAACATTTGTATCAGTCATTGATCATCCATTAGTTCCATTGTGCCTTGAAGATTTTGAGTTTCATCAATTGATGACATCAAAGAAATATGAACTTCAAGAGGCTTCTTTACGGTTTCTTAAGAGAAAGAGAGATGATTTAGTATGTATCTCCTTTCTTATCATCACCTTAGTTTTCATTTTGAACTAGTTCTTTTCTGACTTCATATTTCATATTTCCAAACTTCTTGAAATTGAGTGATTAATCATTATGTTGTCTTGTAGACTCAGCAAGTGCGTTATTTTGAAGATGAAAGTTCATAGTGTGAGATGAACATCGAAGCAACAAGGATTGGTAAAAGATTAAATCATACTCCACAAAAATAGGATAAACATTAAATGTAAAGATTGTGCTTTGATTGAAGTATCTTTTTTAATTGCATACCTCACCCTTATCTATTTTTGCCTTAAGCTTAAGACAAACATTCAAGTCTGGCAACACATTGCAATATCTTGGATTGTACCATAACATTTTTGTGTTAATTATGGCAACATTTTGTTGTTATGGTGATGTAACTAATTGTTTTGAATAATTTGCTATCTATTATTTTATACTCTAGGTCAGGAAGGAAGCTTGAAACTAGAAATGGAGTCAATTATTGAAGCTTTAATACTTGTTGCTCAAGTCAAACGTATGTGGCTACATCCCTTGGAAGTAATCATACTCAAATGATCAACAACAAAGGATTATCGAGGAATTCATGCAAGGCAAGCTATATTAAAGCCTTTATCACAGCCTTGATATGTAAAAAAGTTTTGTTTTAATGCAT
Source organism: Pontederia crassipes (assembly GCA_030549335.1). Taxonomy (NCBI): domain Eukaryota; kingdom Viridiplantae; phylum Streptophyta; class Magnoliopsida; order Commelinales; family Pontederiaceae; genus Pontederia; species Pontederia crassipes. The sequence goes on along the minus strand of CM060186.1, from coordinate 35,460,227 downwards.
TTATCTCTTTTAGTTTCTTTGCAATTCTCATTATTTGAGTGGCTTCTCTGTGTAAACTCGCTACCTTGTTCTTGAGGTAGAATTTCTATCCATTCAACCTTAAGCTTAAGAGATGGATTTAAATCTAGTGAAACAGTGTAACATCTTGGATTGTACTATAACTTCTATTCAAGGGAAGGTGGGATGATTTTCTTGTTAGCTTTGTCTTGTTAGCCTTTTGACAAGTGAAACTTATTCTATTATGTGGGATGAGTAATGTTCATGGACCTCATTGAATAGTCTACCTTGTTAGTATCGTAAATGGCTCTAGAGGGACTAAGTAGACAATTTTCACAAGAAAATTTTGATAATCAAAACTGACAAATCAATCCAAAGTTGGAGACACATAGGATTCTCCTCACCCAAGGGGGTCTATAAATTGATGGAAGTAGTGGACTCATTTTATATTCATATGTGCAGGAATTGGATGACATTTGTCAGGAGAACACCTGGATGTTACCAAGATATATTGTGGTTCCCTCATTGACTGATGGTAGGATTATTGCTCCTCTTGGGTTTGAAATTTAACAATGTTTAAGTGCATCCATATTTTTGTTCTTTATTTTTAGTTTTATAGAAGTTTCATCAATTCAAAATGTTAGTTAAATAGTATGTCACTTTAAGCACAACTGCTTTATACTTCTAGCTAAGAAATAACATATGAACTTGAAGGAATTGGTAAAAATAAATAACAGGATATTACGGAATACCTCGTAGCGAAAGAACTGATCGTCGATGTTTTTCTATGTTGTTTCGGACTCGTCAGGATCCTAATCACGTATGGAAAAAGATCATGTATCACAATCCAAAGTACCAATTTGGACGACGTCGGAATCAAGGAAGAATTCAATAGCCTTGAGGCTATTCATCGAGATGAAGCACGCCTGAATGAAGTGTCAGCCACATCCTTTTATATGTGCTAATTGCACTTATATGCAGTGAACATGACTACACTTACATGTAGTTAATGTAACCACACATGGCCCAATATGGGTGTACGTCCAAGAATTTCCCACTCGTACATAATAGGCCATTACCTATATTTGATTCCAGTAAATGTCTATTATGGTAAATGGATCGTGCGACCCATGAGTGCATCCACAATTAAGGGAGAATTAGGATACATAGCCACTCAATGCATGTTAGGGATAGATAGTTGATCGATTAATTTGAGAGCAAAAAATTATGATCACATAACTACTCAATTAATGTGTGAGCTCATACTACAACTTATCATCGTTGTATAACTGCTCAACTATCATTGAGTCAATACTATGATTTATCAATAATACATACTTGCTCAAACATTCATTTTACTCGCTTTTTGCTAGAAGCTCCCTGCTTGAATACTCCAGACGATGCACATCTCATCATGCATGATTTCTATTTTTACATATTTGTATGCTTACATATTTGACCAATTGCATTACAAATATCATAAGTTTTCTCTTGCCCTCATATTTCTCAATTCTAAATCAGTTGCTTTTCTATTCGTGGCTCGATGGGCTGCATACACTTTTAGCCTTTGAGTACCTTGTTAAAGTAGCAACACTAACTCATTACCTTGAAACATAGTCAAGAGTCTAAAGGCAATCTTCGGTCTTGTTCATTCCTTATAGACTTACACTCTGATGAATATTATAAATTATTCAAGTCTTAGGGTCCACTTAGAATACTAGGTATATAACTAAATATTGTGATGGCAATTCTCATTGAAAGAGTGTATGCCATAAATTCATAACACTACACAGACTGAAGTCTAGATGTCTACCAATGACGTATGACATAATTCCTCCCATTAGTCGTCTAAGAATTGACGTCACGAGGTTTCACATCTAACTTCTCTTATCAGGCTATATAGAGTTATGTATAAACTTGTGCCATCCTTCCAAACATATTATGGCGATCTTAGATCATATATTTGGATCTAAATCATTTCATCTCTACTCGCTATACCCTAAATGTCAGAGGTGATTATCCATGTGATTGATAATCTCGTGCCTCCTTGACATACTTTACATGCATTATAAAACAACATTAACCAACTCCAAAATAAAACTAACATAATTTTATTCATTGCAAGAAGATTTAAAATACATTAACACATAAGCCTTGCGTTAGAACATGGCTTAATAATTATCGGATAGTTATATATGTATTCATTAACCTTATCTTCTTCACATTGTCAAGACATACTAGTCCTTTCTTTTATCAAGCAATAGTGACATACTTATTGCAAGTAAGTGGCATACTTGACCATTAACAACATAGGAGTAGAAAAATTTACTTAACCTGAGGGCTTCATGCATAACACAAATTTAATTTTCATAGTCGAAAACTTCATATAGTTTTGTTTCAATGAAACTTTGCAACGAATGCCGTTCTATAACGTGAAGACATAACTAGAGATAGCCTTTTGCTTGTTAGTACCTCCATACTAATAGACGTCTATTTATTAAGCAAGTCTCTAAATCGACATCCATCTTAATGCAAAAAAAAAGTCAACAATGATCATAAGGTGTTTCATTATTCTTTTCATCATCATTCAACATAAGCGCTATGTGTTAAAACTTATTATTTGATCAATGACATAAAAGCAAACATCGGAATGCTCAACTTATTGTGCATATCTGACCATACTTACAAAAAGACATTTTTTGTTACTTATAGAGTCTTATAAAATATCATAAGATTAGGGTACCGTTGGATTTACAATTCTCCGTAGAACATTCAATTTGTCTTTATGATAGACGACTCTTGCTATAAAGTAATAAATTTACTTGAATAATTATTTCACCCATGTCATTTCGATGGAAAGACATTAAGTTCTTCATTAATAGAATAAAACTCTTATTACTTCTACCTATGCATAATACTGTTTCACAAGTAATGCCATGTTGACATCTTTATCAAAAACAAATGGATGCACACATAAAGTTACTTAACTACTTATGCCATTATTTAGATGAATATTCAATCCATAAATGGATCATCGCAATCCACATATTGCATTCAATACTTTTACATTAAAGCGTTCAAATAACCCTATGTAATTTTCATGTAATACATACGTAAAAATAAAAGTTATACTTTTGGCGAATAAAATAAAATAATAAATTCTTCATCGTTAGCACTCCTTTTTTGCGTCTATTGCATTTCGACACTTTTAAATCTCTCATCATCTGCGTTAATACTATTTTCGACAAGATGGATGATTTTATAAGTCCATTTTCCTTTTTACACTCTATCTTTTTGCATTAATTATTTTCTTTATCTAGGCACAAAAGAGCCTCCATCATTTGTTTTAGGCTCATGTTCATTTCATATAGTCATTCGTGCGCATATGTGGGAACAAAATGAGGACTACCCACAAATCATCAACTTACAAAGTGAAGATATTATTTAATCTTATTTAGGCAAGAAAATATTTACATGAATTTGAAGTTGTTGGTAGCATTAAATACAATAACGTTCCAAATACAAAATTGAAAATTTATTTGCGTCATTCTAAATAAAAAATTCACTCAAGTATATTATGATTTCATCGCATCCATGACACGTTGTTGCAAAATATAGTTAGCCTCATAACTATATTATTTCATCACTAGACTATTTGAATAAATCTCAACCATTTCGCAATATGAATTTAGTTAATAATGAATTAATCTTGTGATTGACTCTCCATCTAACTTCGTGAATTTATATAAAATAATTCATGTTATCAATTTAGATAAATCATATGTATGATTTTATAATGCAAAAATGTGATGAAAGAAACCACATAAGCCTTATATATTCAATACAAATGGATTACTTTAATTTTATGTTCATAAATTATTTTTTTTATTTCCTTGTCAATGAAATATTCTCACAAAAAGTATGTAAAATAGCTTTAGCGAAAAAATTATTTCTCTAACTAATCTAAAATTTATATTGTCCCAAAATGTCACAAACTGATCAGTCAAGATTTTTAGCATATTTATTTACACCACATATGATATAAAATATTCAATTTGAAAATTTATAGTGTAAAGGAACTTCATTAAATAATGATAAACTTGAATACACAGTTACACTTGTCCAAAATATAAAATGTAGATACTATGCACATATCCACTTTAAAGCAGTAATACAATAGGACAATGAAGATAAAAAGATTCATCTATTGTAAAAAAAAATGCAACTCATAATCTTTCTAACTCTTACTTTGATGTTGTTTCCAACTATACTTTAAGGCTAAGTCATGTAAAGAATTCATCATTCTTTAACTACATGATAAGTTGCTTCAAAAATCTACAATTTGCAAAGGATGAGTTTCAGTAGTGAAACAACATTATCATCAAACAAAACTAACATACTATCACATCAATATTTTTTTAGTTCTGTGTAATCATGAGTGAAAGGTATCGTAGTGAAAGGTATCGTATTTTCCATATGTGTAGCACATTGTTTTAACTTTGTTGCTATGCTTCTCATGTCGATGTGAGTAGCGGTAATCCATTTTTAGTATCTATATATTGGATTATGACCCCTTACTAAGACTTGCAGCAACACTCCTATTTAACATGGACAACAAATGTCATAGTATACATCATTCTTCAAATTAAAGATAATTTAGTCAAAATATTTCATATTTTCACTAAGCATCAAATATGTGTGCAAGCTTATTGTACTCATTAGAAGTAACTATCATGTGGTCATATGACCAATATTTTCTAACTCAGTCGTCAAATTCATCATCACATACGAGTATAGTATATATTTGTTGAATAAAATTTATTTAAGAGTTATCATTTTCTTTGATGATTTCGTTACATCAAAATCGTGAGAATCATGATATGATTGTGCTCTCCGGAGGTCATCTTTTTTGTCATGTGTCACTTTTGACATGTTCTTTTTTGTTTGGCCAATATTAATTGCAAATATTCTTATTCTTTTGACACTATTTATAGTCAAATTACATAAGAAAAATGAGTTAGTTTTTTCATGTCTTCTTATTGCATATATTAATAAATAATGACATAATAATATTTTTAAGGTAGTGGCATTATCGTTATGCTTCCACTCATCCCCCACTATCCAAAAAATAGTTATCATTCATTGCGCCAAGGTACTATTCTAATCATTTTGAAAAATGAATATCTAAAATCATTTAAAAGAATATATGATGTAATTAACATATTTTTAAAAATTTGGCCAGGACAATGAGAATTCTGATGGGAGCTCTTCCTTACATATATAAGGTGTCAATTAAAAAATCATCACTCATTCGTCTTATCACCATAATAATTGAAAAAATGTTATCATGTTATGCAAATATAATAATTTTTTGGAGACTATGTTAATAGTACACAAAGTAAGTCCACAAAGAAAATGGTACTAAATTTTCCACTAACAATCTCTTTAAAGTACTTGCCTAGACATTTACATGTTATGCTACTTATGTTTCATAATAATTGCAAACTTATTTCATCCTAAGTTTATGAAATGTCACATTCATAACTCACAAATATTTATGCATTCAAAATAAACATAACATAAATCATTATATAAATTCACAAATATTAACTACTTATAAATTCACATAACACATATTATACCTAATATATAACATAATTTCATATATACACATATTTGTACATAAGAAAAATAAATTATTATTATATAGTCCAATTCACATAATGAACCAATAATGTGCATATTTCTATCATCGTGTCAATTTACATAAGTCTCATAATTAGATACACATAAGCAGCTCCTCATTTAAACAAGATCTCGAGTTCTGTGAATGTAAAAAAATATTATTGAGTGATGCACAAACAACGCAATAGCTAGCAAGTGCACTAGTCGTATCAAGTAACAAAGTGAAGAGTAGAGTTGTCGATCTCACGAGGAACTATCTAAATCGATCCTATCCTAAAGACCTACTAAGAGAAGAAAAGATTTTTTTATGTCTAAAATAGAAATATAAACATTATAGAAAATAGATAATTGATGCATAAGGATAAAGTGGTGATGATCTCTGAGAATTATAGATGATTTAAGTAAAGTTAGATATGAATGAGCCTATGAACTAATCAAACCATGACAAAAACACTCGGGCACCTAAAATATTGACTTCTCTAGACGAGCAAATCAAACTATCCTAATTCCAAGTAAGATTAATAATCGCGTACGACGGGTTGAGTATTAATTTTACAGAGAACCATGATACAATAAATGAAACTCCTAAACTATTATTCACCAATACTTTTGGACAAAATAACAAACTGCACAATATTCAGCATACATGATGAATTATTGAATATGTGTTATATATGTTTGAACTTAAAATTAAAAGATCAATTATCATAAGAATAATGACTTCTGGAATTAATCACTCCTTGTACAGGTTTGTGATCTAATTTCATAAATAACTTTACTCATCAAAAAGCATTAAACTTAACATATATAATCAAAAGAAGTCGACTTAATAAATTAACTTGAATAAGAATGAGGTCTAAACAATTTATCTTTCTGAAGCAAATATGAAATCTCTATTACAGAACTAATTGACTATGAAAAATAAGGTAAAAAAGCATCCAAGCATATGGTGAAAGAGAGATTTGCAGCCTCCAAGACCTATGGATGATCGCGCAGCACTAATCGACGAGTTGTTGTGCAATCCTTCTCCTTCGGCGATCTTCTGGCTTCAAATCTTCTTCTCTACAATGAAGTATGACTTCTCAGGGCTCAAGCACGAATTTTCAAGTCTTCTGAGGTCTTCTATTTATAGTTCTAAGTTTCCGATGAGTTTTGATAAATTAGGAGTCCAAAACTTATCCAAAGAATAATATGTAGTTTAAACTCCTCTTTGTCCCAAAAATCTCGTGATTTGTCTTAAATTCAGAGTTCTTATCATCAAACAAGTCTTCTAGAAAGTTGGGCATCATCCTAGCATCTTGATTTGATCAAAATCCGTTCGAAAAATCGACGATCAGAAACAATTAGCACTCCTAACGGCCCATAATGAGGTGTTCACAACCCAATTCAATTCTGACTCGGAGTTTTCATATCAACATTACGATCCGTAACGACAATATTACTCCCCGTAACTCAGGCAATTCTGTGTTCGACTTCTGTTGTGTTGTGATAGTCTCCTTATGGTGCATAAGTCAGGTCCGTGATCCATGTCTTACAACCCGTAATGAATTCGACTTGTTCGTTTGTAAGCGTAATTCATGATAATTGATGTGTCCGTTGATATAATGGGTCATTATATGCCTCTTACGGCCCATAATATTTTTGGCAAGATTTTACACCCTTCTATATGAATCGTTATGACTCCATAACGTCTCGTAATATAAGTTTGCCAAATTTCCATCTGATTCTGTGTGGGCCGTAAGATAAATGTTACGACCGCTAAAGAAAGGGATCAAACTTGGATATGGTTTGTAACTTTAGATGATGACCCGTTAAAAGTTTCTTCGGCAGAGATCTTCATTTTGTGAGAACTGTTACAAATGTGTTACGGCCCATCATACGATATGTCTTGCTTAAATGACATTTCTATTTGTACCGTGAAGACTCCATGATGACCTGTAATGATCTCATGAGGGATGAGTAGCTCTCTGTAAGTTCCGTGAATTATTCCTAACGGTTCGTGTCTTCAATCTGGAGAGGCATTTAACTACGCTTACGATCGATGACGAAATAGAGGATGTCTGGTATTCTTTCGATGAGGACCATGAGCTGAGACTTACGGGCTGTGAGAATTAACTAAAGGGCCGTTATTTGTACATTACGGTCCTTGAGAAAAGCCTGTTTTCTCCTTCTAGGGTTGATTTCTTCATTCTTTTCTCTTCGAGTAATTTTCTTTGATAATTTCCACTGAAATCAGATATATTCCTACAAAAATAATGACACCTAGGTAGTTGAATAGTTTAAGAAAATAATTATAATAAATGAAACAAAATTAATGCTTGCCATGAGAAAATTATGAAAATAAAACTAAATGCACCTTAAATTAAATGTTATAAAATGCATGAATCATTGAGAGCCTCATCTGTCGATGCCAGATGCGTGATGCAGGACGACTTATTGAAATAGTTGGGTTGTGGGTCGACATCCAACTTGTAGTGCTTCCAAAAAACTAAGGGCTAACAAAAAAATAATTAAATACACTTTAAGTAAATATAATATAATTGTGATCATAAATATTTAATTCATATGAAAATTTAATTTAAGTGTGACATATTATACTTAAAATATTATGTGATAATATGTATGAATTTTGTTTTAAATTTATAATCATATATAAGCATGCTAAAATAACATGATAAATATGCATAAGAACACTAATATGCATGTAATCATATGTCATACAATTTTAAGAAAAATCACATATTTTCATAAAAATTTTAGAAATTTTTTAGTTCGGAAATGTATTTTCTCATTTAGTTATTATTTTCCCAGATTTTTCTAAATCTGACTTTTCAAACAAAATATATTACTGTTCAAATTCGCAGATTGTGCAACGGGTCGTCCGCCCGTGCGCTCCCGCGCCTCAACACAGGCCTTCGGCCCATGAAATTTCTTTGGTGCACACTTGCATGGTGCAACGGCCATGGCCCACGTGCATGTGTCATGAGGCGTTTTCCCATGTCACGACACGTCACCAGTGCTGCTCAACTTAAAGCTCTCGACCGTTCTACGCCGAAATCATGGAACACATGCAGCCGTCCCGAACTACGTAATATTACGGAGTGCCAAGTTATCCGCCCTTAGGGCATTTATCTTGTATGGCCATCTTTATGAATGGCCAAGTTATGTGACGTTACCCGTAGGGTACGTCTTTTGCATCTACCATGTGTAATAAAACTCTTATACCTACGACACACTAGGAGGAGTTCACTAGTGTCTTTCGAGGCCCGAATGTATATTATGTTTCATCATATTCAATACAAACAAGCTTTCTTTTAATTGTAAGATGTCATGAGGGATGAGTAGCTCTTTGTAAGATCCGTGAATTGTCTCTAACGGTCTGTGTCTTCAATCTGGAGAGGCGTTAAACTACGCTTATGGCCGGTGACAAAATAGGAGGAGTCTGTTATTCTTTCTGTGAGGACCATGAGCTGAGACTTACGGGCCATGAGAATTAACTAAAGGGCCATTATTTGTCCATTATAGTCTGCGAGAAAAGCCTATTTTCTCCTTCTAGGGTTGATTTCTTCATTGCTTTCTCTTTGGGTAATTTTCTTTGATATTTTCCACCGAATCAGAGATATTCCTATAAAAATAATGCACACCTAGGTGGTTGGATAGTTCAAGAAAATAATTATAATAAATGAAACAAAATTGATGTATGCCATGAGAAAATTATGAAAATAAAACTAAATGCAGCTAAAATTAAATGTTATAAAATGCATGCATCATTGAGAGCCTCACCAGTCAATGCCAAATACGCAATGCAGGACGACCTTATCGAAATAGTTGGGCTGTGGGCCGACATCCAACTTGTAGTGCTTCCCAAAAACTGAGGGCTAACAAAAAAAATAATTAAATACATTTTAAGTAAATATAATATAATTATGATCATAAATATTTAATTCGTATGAAAATTAAATTTAAGTGTGACATATTATACTTAAAATATTATGTGATAATATGTATGAATTTTGTTTTAAATTCATAATCATATATAATGCATGCTAAAATAACATGATAAATATGCATAAGAACACTAATATGCATGTAATCATATGTCATACAATTTTAAGAAAAATCACATATTTTTCATAAAAAATTTAGAAATTTTTGAGTTCAAAAACATATTTTTCTCACTTGGTTATTATTTTCCTAGATTTTTTTCAATCTGATTTTTCAAACAAAATATATTACTGTTCAAATTGGTAGATTGTGCAGCCGGTCGTCTGCCTGCGCGTTCCTGCGCCTCGACATAGGCCTTCGGCCCACAAAATTTCATCGGTGCACACTTGCGCGGTGCGGTGGGCCATGGCCAACGTGCATGTGTCACGGGGCGTTTTCCCATGACACGATGTGCGAAGCCTCGCTGCACCATTGCTGTTCAACTTAAAGCTCTCTAGCGCCGAAATCATAGAACACATGCAGCCCACCCCGCACTACGTAATATTGCAGAGTATCAAGTTATCCGCTCTTAGGGCATTTATCTTGTAAGGTCATATTTATGAATTGCCAAGTTATGTGGTGTTACCCGTATGGTACGTCTTTTACATCTTCCATATGTAACAAGACTCTTGTACCTATGGTACACTGGGAAGAGTTCACTAGTGCCTTCCGAGGCCCAGATATATGTTATGTTTCATCATATTCAATACAAGTAAGCTTTCATTTAATTCCAGTGTCATGGCCTTGAGCGTGGGGTGGCAACCCACATCGGAGACCCTTCTCGGTGCCCCGTGCAACATCGACTACCCCTTCAGGCTTTAAGCGCCCAAACTGGTCATGTTCGTGATTGAATATCTATAAGAGCGACTCTCAGCATAGTCGTCTCGACCATAAATCTTCCGCTGCTACTCAAAATAGGATTGGCTAGGTTCTTATCCACCTAGTCACCACAGGAGGTCTAGTGTCCGAGAATGACCCCGTGATAAGTGGTATCAGAGCAGTTCATCCTGCTCGGATCACCATGCGATGATGACTCGCTTGTCTCATCGTGAAGTGCCCTGACGTAGGAAAAATTGCTTTCTCTCAAAAACTCTACTTGCCCAGGTGCACTGGTACCATGGTCTCTGATCATGGATGCCAACGAGGAATGTGTGGCAAGCTTCCTCGCCATACGCCCAGTCGTGCCCCGTAGCAGGTTCCTTATACACTCATATCGTGTCAAGAAACATTCGTCATGCACTATGATGGCGGATTGATCGCCCCGCCTAATTGGGATGGTCATGCGTTGCTCACTCAAACAGATCACCACCCTAGGTATACAGTTGAGAATCTTGAAGTGTCGCTGCATCAAGAGTGTTCATATGCTCTGCATGATGGGCCTGCGCTACCTATACTAAGAGGTCACACTACACAAATGCCGTATCACATTCAGGGACTATTGGTCATGCACTATCATGACAATCTGGCACTGTTCGGTAGTTCGTGACGTTGCATCGCATGCCTAGTCAAGCAACGCGAAGCGCACAATCGCTCCACGGAAGAAGTTGGCTCAAGGCTAAGCATCAAGGTTCATGATCCCTTTCGACTAAGGAATATCATCCTTTCGGCTACGGAGTATCATTCGCAAGCATCTTATCGTGCCCAAGCCTCGCTTGCCACGCCAAGATGACTTTCACAGATGGGGCAAAATGTTGATTACTTGCAAACAGTTGGGGACAAGCTGCCAGCCTTGCCTGCCTCGTCAAGTGTCATCCTGCAAGCGGAGTGATGTCATCCATCAAGGGTTGAGATGAACCTGCTATATGCCAACGCAAATTGACGACTCAACTCAATGATCAATTTGGCAAATGGTCTGAGCATTGAGCATTGGGTGAATCTTGGCATGCTGTTGTCAAGCGTTCCACCACCAAATGAAGGAAGGAGTACCCTTTCCTTTCTGCCAGCACCTCGAGTAATCGAAGCGGCCTCCAAGGATCGAAGTCCAAAGTTTTGAAGGACCCACTGACGATGTCGTCCTTTCGAATGGAAATGAAGGTGAAGTTAAGAGCTCATGCCTCGTCAAGTGTCGTCCCGTAAGCGGAGTGATGTCATCCATCAAGGGTTGAGATGAACCTGCTACATGCCAACGCAAATCGATGCCTCAACTCAATGACCAATTTGGCAAATGGTTTGAGCGTTGAGCATTGGGTGAATCTTGGCATGCTGTTGTCAAGCATTCCATCGCCAATCGAAGGAAGGAGTGCCCTTTCCTTTCGGCCAGCGCCTCGAGTAATCGAAGTGGCCTCCAAGGATCGAAGTCCAAAGTTTCGAAGGACCCACTGGCGATGTCGTCCTTTCGAATGGAGATGAAGGTGAAGTTGGGAGCTCATGCTATGAGTTCACCAACCACAATCCGCTTGCCTGAGTGGAGCGTCTTCACGAGCATCCCCATGGATTGGTGAAGACCCGGAATGACTATTCTTTCACAATGGTTAGTCATCCGGTGGACGAGTATGTCAAAGGTGCATGATCTTTGTCGACAAGCACAATGACATTGCTTTATCTAGATTGTGGAGGGACGAGTATCAAAGATGCATCCTCTTCTTAAACGAGCACAATGCTATCATCCCGTCCATACCCAAAGGTCTTGCCTAAGCTTCAAAGGAGGTCCTAGGATCGGAAGAAGGCATATCCTGAGAACCAAGCAAGATGTGGCGAACTCATGATGGCGTGCCATCGTGACAATGTGGAATGTGGCAAGATGGGACCGAGGCAAAAGGCAGTTCATAAATTGTGCAAACCCTGACAAGTCGGGACTGGAGGTTAAGGTCACATTGTTCAGCAATAGTCAAAAGGGCATGTTGAAGGAGGACGCGAAAGGTATCATCGAGCTCCACCTACAATGTTCCCAAGTGGATGAAGACCCAACATTGGTGCTCATCAATCAGAGGGGTTGAAGCTTTGGACGAGGACGGAGTTGGAACGACGGGATCGTCCAACTTCCGCTCGCTATTCACCACTGCCAAGTCATTCGTGCCAAGACAAGTAACACCACCAAAGCCCTTGGGCAAGGGCAATGGTGAGGGAGAGAAGCTCAAGTCGCAAAGAGGAAGCTATTATGCCAAAGACAAAGACAAAGCCCATCGAAGCAGGAGGATTGAGTTAACCACAACGAACGTGGGGAGACTCAAGTCGCTTACTATAGCGACTTGAAGTGGACAAAGTAGAGAGTTTCATATCAAAGAACCTTGTTCCACCTCAAATCATTGAGATATCAAATGATCGCCAAGGGTAAGGTGGTCCAGCACTCTACACTCGATCGATGATGGACTCTGCGTTGCATCCATCTGCAACATGAAGATAATGAGTTGAACCACAAGGGAACGTGGGGAGACTCTCGTCGCCCACCATAGTGACTCGAAGTAGACAAAGGCATGGAGTGTCATATCGAAGAACCTTGTTCTGTCTCAGACTGTCGAAGATTCGAATGATCACCAAGGTTGGGGTGGTCCTGTGCTCTTCATTCGACAGAAGGATGTCTCTACGTTGCAACCTAGAGACATTGAGTCAAACCCACAAAGTGACCCAAAGCGTCGCGAAGCATCCGTGGGGAGACTATTGTCGCTTATTATAGCGACCCAAAGCAGACAAGTTGCAAATGTTGTCATCGAAAAGCTTGTACTGTTTCATCGAAATTTCAGAGTGGCCATCGAGGGTGAGATGGCCCCATACCTTGAATTTGACGGAAGGAATACCTTATGTCACAACTACATGCAACATGAGTACATCGAGTTAAGTCATGCAGGTTGAATGACGAGACTCTTCATTGTGTTCTGTCATGACCCTGAAGCAACTCTTTTTCCTGAGCTATCCCTAAAGGTATACAAGCGTTGTTTCACCCAAAGAAGCCAAACCAAACAAATTGACACTGCACAAGTCGAGAGAAGTTGAAGCCAACGAAAACTTGATGGATGGATAGTTGCTTGATGAAGTTAGACCGCACAGATGGCGAACTCCATTGCCGCTGCACAAGTGATGATACCGAATTGAATGAAGGATCAATAAGCGAAGCAGGCCTGAGGGAGGAGTCCTCAGCGAGTCGATAAAGTAGAAGTCAAGGCAAAGAAGGTGGATTCCAAACAAGACATACGAAGTCAAGACTAAAGACGAAGGCCCCGAAGAAGCCCGAACAATGACGTCGAGGGTATCGCTGATTTGATGGGAGAGAATATCACGGGGCATTTTCTCGTGACATGACGCGCGAAGCCTCGCGGCACCACAATTGCTCGACCTAAAGCTCTCGACCGCTCAGCGCCGAAATCGTGGAACATATGCAGCCGTCCCGCACTGCATCATAGTGCGGAGTACCAAGTTATCCGCCCTTAGGGCATTTATCTTGTAAGGCCATCTTTATGAATGGCCAAGTTATGTGGCATTACCCGTAGGGTACGTCTTTTGCATCTTCCATATGTAATAAGACTCATATACCTACAGTACATTGGGAGGAGTTCACTAGTGCCTTCTGAGGCCCAGATGTATATTATGTTTCATCATATTCAATACAAGAGAGCTTTTCTTTAATTCTAATGTCATGGCCTTGAGCGTGGGGTGGCAATCCACATCATAGACCTTTCTCGGTGCCCCATGGAACATCGGCTGCCCCTTCGGACTTTAAGCAGCCAAGCACTTGCATTAGCGCCGCAACGCGCTAATGCCACGGGCCCATAACGAGTAGTCCAACACTCTGGTTATGTCCGTGATTGAATACCTATAAGAGTGACTCTCGCATAGTCATCTTGACCATAAATCTTTCGTTGCTACTCAAAACAGGCTTGGCGAGATGCCTATCCGTCGCCACACGAGGTCTAGTGTCCGATAATGACCCCGTGACACATGTTGCACGGTGCGGAGCATAACTGCGGTCTGTTGGCCCACGCACGCGTCTGTCCCAGCGCTGTGCGCCTCTAGCCCGCGGGCGGTGCGCTTGCCGGGACATTCGCTATGGGCCATGGGCTCAAGCACCACAGTAGCGCGCTATAGTGCTGGGCACTATAGCAACATTTTTTCCCTTTATGAACATTTCATTTTCCTATTTGTTTTTTGAAAAATTGGGGAAAAAATAAAAAAAAATGAGTACAAAAAATTCTAGGAGAATTTTGTACGAAAAATGACAATGAAAATTATTTTGTTCGTCCTATAATCGAAGGCGTAAAAAATTAGGTAGTCCAGAATTAAATAATGATAAAAGTTTTTTTTTTGCCTCGGATACCAATTGTTGGTAACAATAAATAATAGGGTATAATTGAATACTTTACAGCGGAAGAATGGATCGTCGATTCTTTTCGGTTAGTTGTAATAGTTATGGGTCATGGAATGTCGCACAATGCAACATTGTCAGATGGCCAACATGATACGATGTTGAACGTTACGGAAGTAACCCAATAAGTCAGCGGGCGTAATGTGCAAAATAAATAGGGATGAACGATGGTGTAACCATCACATTATAAAAGACTCACACTAGTGGAAAGGGCAACTTGTCAAAATTTTCCAAATTATTCTCATTATTTTTCCTTTGTTACTACCAACTTTCTTCCGAAGAACAACTCTAGAGATGAAATTCTGGCTTATCATTGAGTGTACAACTTACCAGTTGTCACTCACATTCCGCCTGTGAATTTAACACTAACAGTACTCATATAAGTGTTATTCTCATATCCCATCTGTCTCATTTCTTCATTTATTTCAGTCGACGGATTAGACGGATTATTCCTTGACCTTCATTATTTTCGCCGTCACAATACCTTTGACGACTATAGCGAACTTGGACTTTTTGGAGCTCCATTTTTTCCAGTATTATATACCGAATCAAACTTTTCACCTCGTGATAATTTGCCTTTATGTGGCTAAATATCTCACAAAAATGGCATGCTCCCTATTGCCCATTGTTAATTAGTTTTTAATAAGGTCAAGATGTTTCTAATGTGTATCGCAATGGACTTGAGCGACTTAACAATTTCATTAAGTCACCAAGTTTTGGCAGCCTTATCAGACAATAGCAATCAAATAAACTATTCAGATTCTCTCTTGAAATATTTCTAGTATGATTATACTTGTATGGTTAATTAAATACTTAACCATTCTTGACAATCATTCTTGTTATACGATTTATATTATCGATTTCCTTCATCTTATAAATATTGTATTTGTACAGATGAAGTTGTACATTTTTCTTAGTTTCAAATTGTACATTTTTTATAATTCAAATAGATCATACATTATCTTATATGTTTCTTTATCCTAAAGATTATTTTGTTTGTCATTCCGCTCCCACTTTCCTTTTTCTTTCACATTGGCCTACTATTCAATGGCACCTTCCGAAAGCTTGACTTGAGAGAATCATTGACATCAACTTGATTCATTTAATAGTTCATACCTAATTTTCAAGCTCCACGTAATTTTAAACATCATCTTGTCGTTTCAATTTTTCAGCTCAAAAATTAAATAAAGTTGAAATATTTTGGATAATTCTCTAAGTTAAAATTTTCAAGTAATAATAACGAGAAAGAATAAAACAAAACTCTATTGCAATAATTTTCTAATTTGTGTAATTCATAGGTTAAGTCATAATTACAATATTTTAAGGATCAGATAACAAGTTTAAATTCTGAGATAAAGTGTCTAAGTAATAATAATGCGACAGAAAAATAAAAATTGAACTCTAATATTGCCGCAATAACAATATTATGTAAAACAAAGAAGCATGTATGCACCTTGTAATTTATATACGAATGAAATAAATGCAATACTAATATCTCAATTCCGTTAATAATAGAGAAATTAAGTTTCATAATTAATTAAAAATTTTTATAACCCAAAACAAAATTATGTAAGTAAAAAAATTTCTAGCACAAATAATGATTATTAAATTAATTCAAATATATACTTGCTGATTATGCTCTTTGATTTATATGGAATAGAATACGTCAAGGTGATATGGCATAAATATAATATAAATTTATTACCTTTGACTTTCCCTTAGGAATAATAAAGTAAGATTAATCTATTAATTAATATACAATTTAATTTGCACAAAAAATGTGTTCTTTTAATTATATGGGCCTTAGTTTAGAAAAAAACTATACTAAAGTGGTGATTTAATTTCTAATTTTACTCCCAACGAAAAATCAACCTAATTTAGCTCCTCTATAGACATATGACAAAAATTTCCTAATAAAGATTTAAAAGAATTTAATATTGAAAGTAGGTGTTGTTTTCCTAATATGGATTATGGGTTCAATTTAAATTCATCACCTTAAAATATTTTAATCAATGTCAATGTAAGCCATGATGGTAGGAAGATATGTGGAACCGTGTGTTAATGTTGGATTAAAAAAATGTATCTTAATCCAATAAATAGTAAAACGAATAAATAAATAGTGAGAGAACGTAACTTTACTGTTTCCCTTTCCCAACAGCCAAAAGTAATAAAAAATGCACCTCTTGCAGCAACCGTTACATAGAAGCTCTCCAAGGCTCACCGTGAACCGTTGGATCACTTCGGTCAGCATCGGATTCGTCGATGCCGCCTGCAGGTCGAGGAGCAGCGGGACGCCGGTCTCCCCCACCTTCATTGCCAGGGAGGGCATCACCGCAAGCTGTCGCAGCCACTCTTGTCCTCTTGAAGCCACAACCTGTCGTGTCATGTTAGCTGTCCGACAACGTCATGTTTCGCAACATTCTGTGACTCGTAATGGTCACAACTAACATCTTCCACTTGATCGTTGCGGTCATGGTATCCAACATTTCCATAGTTCATGTAGTGTTACAATACCCAACACCCCCACTCTTCGTATAGTGTTTATCAGAGATGTTATTCCGAAATTCACTATTTGTGAGACTTCTAACTTAACTCAACAATCTTAGAGTCTAATTAAACAAACGTTTAATATTAACTACGAAGTTCATTATTCATGAAATTTTCTTCCGATTCAAGTATTTTCGAATCTCATTAAACCAAAATGTTTAATTAATATTCCGATTAAATTCTCTATACGAGAGAACAAATCACTTGTAGGCAAATAGATCAATGTCACCTCTTTTCTTTTCACTATATCAAAATATAGTGTTCTTTGATCTCAATTTGCTTTTGTTTGTAACTGTTTGTTCCGCTGCGCATCAAGTATATAACTTCTTGACACAGTGTATCTAGACCATTGACTATGTTAATATCAATTACTTACAAAGCATGTTAGATCAACATCATTTGGATGATTGTCTTTATACCGATAAAGTATTTAATTTCTTGTGTGTGTTCAACTGTACATTCATGTTTCTTGCAATCCTAAGAAACATGTACACCATCCAGCATTAATAGGTGACTTTGATGTGAATTTTTAGTTGACAACGTTCTTATCAAAATTCACATTCAAAAAGTTTACGGCCTCAAGTATATTAGCTTGTGTATGTCAATTTCAATTATACTTTTATCTTTAAACTTTTCATAATTCTCATATGACTTCTTAATTTTGTCTTTCCAGGATTATCTTAAAAATTTATCAATCAGACTTACTACACAGTCAAAGAGGGTCTTGTACATAATATTACATACATCAAACTTTCATCTCTTGTACATTAGATTTTATTTTATACTTTTCCATCCTTTCTTTTCATTGTCTTTTCCAATCACAAGTGATATATGTACTGGAATACTATTCTATATTTTAAATCTCAACAATATCTTCTTTAGATTTTGTTAGTGACTCTAACTCAATATTCTTGATTTCTTATTTCGAGTCATTTGAATTTCAAGAACACAGATTATTTTGTACATGTTCATTCTTTTAAATTCTTTTCTCAACCTTTCATTTATCTTGTTGTGTCTGTGGCATCATTTTTCAGTGAGCAAAATATCATGTCCATGAACTAACATTATCACAAATTGACTCACACTATTATGATGCACATATAATAATTCAATTTGCTCACAACAAAGTTAAAATTGAATGTCCGTCATTAGCATTTTAATAATGTTATAATTTCTTAAGCCATATTATGATTTTTCTTGCATACCTTATTAAATAATCAAGCAGTCACTTATTTATTTCATCAATTCTTCATTGATTGAGTTGATCCCATTAGACTAAATTTAAATTTATACATGTGAATCATATCTAAGATCATCATTCTCGATGCATACTTAGCTTCTAGAAAATAGATTATTTAAAAATCAAATTCTGGCTAACTAGTATAATCCTCGACAATAATTATTTTGTGTGATTCAATAGTACCAACAATTAGGTACATTTTTTATTGCCCATTTGCACCCTGCATACTTTGTCTGCTTCCAACAAGTCAAAGTGTCCATTCACATCGACAAATTGAGTCCAATTTTCTTATGCAAGTCAATAACATTCCAGACTCCCATTAAGTCATCACTTCTGTGACAGGATATGTACAATCCTTTTATAAATACCGCGGTGTAATATGAACATCTCACACCCATACAGATTTCAAATGTGTGAGTTTAGTTCGGAGGGCCTCTTGTTGTCGATTATACTTGTGAAGAGTATATGGGTTCCTTCATTTCCGCCAAAGGCTTATTTTTATTTTTTTTATAACTTCCTCTTCCCCTATCGGACCTAAGTTCATATGACTCTTCCGGAGTCAACTTTAATATCATGAAAGATCATCATCATCATCATCATCATCATCATCATCATCATCATCATCATCATCATCATTATTATTATTATTATTATTATTATTATTATTATTATTATTATTATTATTATTATTATTATTATTATTATTATTATTATTATTATTATTATTATTATCATCATCATCATCATCATCATCATCATCATCATCATCATCATCATCATCATCATCATCATCATCATCATTATTATTCATGCACCTTTACTTTTTTTTCTAAAAGGTTGTATCACGACTAGACATATCTATTTGTGGAAGAATTAATACCCATTGGACACATACAATAAAACAACATGACACCATCCCAAAGTAAAATTTATCTCAAAACTAACTTGGGTCAACACATGCAATTTTACATCTCCTCTTCGAAGATGACTCAACTCGAGCTTCCTACCATTACCAGTTTGTATGGCATTGTTTTTGTGGACTTTGTGGGAATTATTTGTATGTAACTCTCTCTATAAAAAATACATTCTTTTTTAGAGCCACGAGTGGGATAACATACATATTATTGCATTTATCAAAATTTCTTTCCACCATGTTATTTTGTTGTGGCACATAGAATGTAACAAAGAAAAATAACTAAAATGATTTGGGGACTTCCGACAAGTTGCCCTCTCCGCTCCTTTGAGCCTTTTATAGTGGGATGGCCGCACCTTCATTCATCTTCGTTTATTTTGTATGTTACGCCTATTGACATATCGGATCACTTCCGTAACCTTCAGCGTCGTGTCATGTTGATCGTCCGCCAACGTCACATTATGCGACATTCTATGACTCGTAACGGTCACAACTAACATCTCCCACTTGACCGTTGCGCTCATGGTATCCAACACTTTCAATATTCGTGTAGTGTTACAATATTCAACACTCTCGCTCTTCATGTAGTGTTTATCAGAGATGTTATTCTGAAGTTCACTATTCATGAGATTTCAACTTGACTAAACAATCTTGGAATCTAATTAAACAAACGTTTAATATAAATTGTGAAGTTCATTATTCATGAAACTTTCTTCCGATTTAAGTATTTTTTAATCCCATTAAACCAAAATATTTAATGAATATTTTGATAAACTCTCTATGCAAGAGAATCAATAAACAAATCACTTGTAGGAACATAGATCAATGTCACCTCTTTTCTTTTCACTATATCAAAATATAGTGTTTCTTGATCTCAATACGATTTTCTTTGTAACTGTTTTTCCATTATGCATCAAGTTTATAACTTCATGATCATCACAATGTACTTAGTCCAACAACTATATAACGCCAATTACATAATAAAAATATTAAATCAACATCGTTTGGATGGTTGCCTTTGTACCGATAATGTATTCCACTTCTTGTGCGTGTTCAATTGCACGTTCATGTTTCTTGCAATGCTAAGAAACAAATGCACTACTCAACATTAATAAGTGACTTTGATATGAATTTTCAATTGACAATGTTCTTATCAAAATTCACATCTAAAAAGTTTACAGCGTCAAGTGTATTAACTTGTGTATGTCAATTTCAATTGTACTTTTTCCTTTAAAATTTTCATAATCCTTATAGGGGCTTCCTAAATTTGCCTTTCCTGGATTATTTTAAAAAAAATTATCGATCAGACTTACTACAGAAGTTAAATAGGGCCTTCTACATAATATTGCACACATCAAGCTTTCATCTCTTGTGCATTGAATTTTATTTTATATTTTCCATCCTTTCTGAGGACACTTACTTTTCATTAAATGTTTTTCAATCACAAGTGATGTATGTACTGAAATATAATTCTATATTTCAAATCAAAATAATATCTTCTTTAGATATTGTTTGTTAGTGACTCCAACTCAATGTTCTTGAGTTCTTATTCCGAGTCATTTGAATTTCAATAACATAGCTTATTCCACACATGTCCATTCTTTTAAATTCTTCTCTTATTTCTACTTTTTTCTTCTTTATCATCCTTATCAAATTTGATTTGATAGTTCTTATCAAGATCTCCTACAGTATCATAAACAAAAATCTTAGAAGAAAATTCGAAAAAAATGTGCAAAAAAAATAGTGAATAAAAGGAAAGTGTAAGGAAGGAGAATGTAAGAATAGGAAAGAAAAGTTTTGAAAAAAAATCTGAGAAAAAAAATTGAAAGGAAGGATCCAAAAAAGGAAGAGAAAGGAAAGAAAAGAAAAGAAAAAATATTTCTGGAGAGAAAGGCGCAAAAGAAATTTATTAGATTTTGAATGATTTCATCCAATAGTGATCTTTGATTTTATTCAATTCTAAACCTTTGATATATATCCTTATTTGACAACTTTTTTTTTCTGATTTGTATTCTAATTTCAACTTCATGATTTCTTTTGATCTTGCAATCATATTGATAAATTAGATTAATTTAATTGCTCATTATCTTGTGTTGACTTGCATTAGTTCTCTTAGAACTTGTTGGATAATTCAAGAGAGGAAAAAAAAAGCTTAGTGAATACAATTGAGGAAAAAAGCCAAATAGAATTGAGGTAAAATACGATGAGCTTGTTTTTACTACTAACTTTTGCTACAAAAATTGCTTACAATGTCAACAGAAAAGGACAAAGAGTTTAATCCTCAAAAAGGAAAAATTGATAAAAAAAAAAGAATGATGGAGATCATGACACAACATTTTCAATATCTTGGAAATATGATTATTGAGCTTCATGATGAGATAGATGTGCAGAAGGAACAAATTTGACAACTATAATAAGTTATACAACCAAACCATAAAAGAGATTGTCAAAGACACTGTGCTCCTATTGATGAAGAGATGGAAGAGGAAGATAATGAAGAGATGGAAGAGGAAGATAATGAAGCCTCTATTATAAATTAGAGAATGCATAGACGTATTCAGATTGGAAGAAGAAGACATGAACGAGAAAGGGATAGAGATCAAAGACTAAGCCAGCAAAAAAATTTAGGGGGGCCAACATATATTATAAATTAAAATTTAATTTATTTCAGTTTAATAAATAAAAAAGATAAATGATATAATATGTATATGTGTGAAGAAATGTTTTTTCTATGGGTGGAATTGTTATCTCGACCTCTTAAACATGCATGATGGCACTTCCCACCAGACTAAGATTAATCATTTGTTATTTTTTGGGGGGCCTACATATATATAATATAACTTTATAATGTTAAGATATATATAAAGTAGTATAATCTTAAAATGTTGGGGGGCCAAGCCCCCCCCCCCCCCCCCAACAATACGTAGTTTCGTCCCTGATAGATATGCTATTGATCCAAACACATGTTCAATTAAATTATTTCGCTCTATCTTCCAAGATAAAAAGTGATCATGATGCCTATATTGAATGAGAACAAAAAGTAGAAAGTCTATTTCATCATCATAATTACTCTGCTGAGAAAAAGGTTAAACTTGCCATTATATCCTTTGCTAATTATGCTATTTACATGGTGGAATCAATTAACCATTAATAGGTGCAGAAATCAAGAACCTCCGATTGAAAGTTGGGTTGTGATGAAAATTATTTTGAAGAGAAGATTTGTTCCTCCATCATATTGTCATGACTTACGTATGAAATTGCATACTATGAGGCACGGATCAAAGACAGTTGAAGAGTACTATAAAGAGATGAAAATGATACTCATCCGCGTTAACATAAAGGAGGATCTTGAAGACACAATTGCAAGATTCGTATGTGGGCTGAGTCAAGAGATTTTCATATTTGTGTAATTGCAAGAGTACTTGAAGTTGGATGAAGTTCTGCATAAGGCTATAAAAGGTTGATAAGCAATTGAAAAAAGATATTTGTCTAATTAGAAAATCTAAAAGTTCAAATTCTGTTTAAAAACTAAAATGGCGTGTCAGTTGATAAGCCAACTCAAAATTTGGAGGAGAAAATAAAGTTGAAAATTTCAACTCAAGGGATAATGGTATTGCCTCTAATAACTCACAAAGGACTCAAGTTATTTTTCATTGTCTTGGTTCAGGTCATATTACATCACAATGTCCGAATAAATGTGCTATGATCATGATGGACAATGGTGGTATTGCATATGAAGAAGAGTTGTCATAAGAGAGTACAACATCCTCAGGAAAAGAAAGTGGAAAGAAATTGAAGAAGTTAGGAAAAGTTTGGTTGCACAACATAAGTTGAAGAAAGATAGAGTTGATTGTTATACGGCAATTCAAAATAATTTTTAGAGTTGTGAGAAAGACAAACATGAAAAATATGAGTGCCACAACTTGAGTGATGAAAATGATAGCAACACAACTTTTGAGTGCTTAGAAAGGTCACCTTCTGAAAGCATTGAAATACAACATTTAGATGTTGAGTGTTATGAGAGTTGTGAGAATGAGAGAAGATTAGACCTTGAGTGTTTAGAAAGGCCACCTCTGGAGAGATATAAGCAAAAAGACTTGAGTTTGAGGCAAAAGAGAATTCAGTAATTTTTCTTCTAACACTAATCATTTTTTGTCTTCTGATTCTAATTTATGCATACAGATATGTAGGAGTGGAGTATATGAATGTACAAATTATATCATGCAAGGATTTGAAAAACATTGTATTGGATTTATGATGACTAGTTTGAAAAGTCCATCTCTTTTCTTGGAAATTTTATATTTGTTTGATGTGACTAACTTGCAGATTCTAATTGAGAGAAGTATTGAATGACATGCAAACATTAGATCTGAATTTTCTATTCCACGTTGTTTTTCATTGAGTGCTGAAACACTTTATTTGAACCGTATGTTGAAATTTTGAAATGAATATTTTGTAGTCCCGAACATTTTTGATTGGTTGATTATGATTTTAAGATTTTCTGATGATCCTATAATCTTATTCATTTCTTTAAATCCACCTTTATGCTTTCCTAAGATCATTTCTATGGATGTCGGTTGCAATTTTTCGTATAATTTTCACATAACGATTGGAAAATTCATTGCATTTGCATTAGTTGGACTTATGTGCATTTTTCATTGAAGATTTGAGAGTAATTTCTTTGGAGATATTTTGATTTATAACAATCACTCGCATGATAATTTTGGTGATATTTTGAGTAGTTGCTGGGATTTGCACGATTCCTTGAATGAGCCAAGTTATTTGCTTGGTTATGAATCTTATAATATTTCACTTTCAGATGTTAAGAATTCATTTTATTTCGTGAAAACTGATATTTTTATCTTGAAATCACTTGACAATCTCGATATTGGATTTCTCATTTTTTGAAATATATTAAGCACCTTATTTGTCAAGATTCTTTTGTGGAAAGGAGGGTCCCCAAAGTTTCGTGATTTGTTTCTTCAAATACTATTGTCTCATGGGCATAAAATATTTCATCCAGGTGAGTATGAGAGCTACATTACTTTTTATATTACTTATCTTGCTATTGCTTTATACTTGCAGGATTATAACATGATGGTATAATTGAGGAACCATACTTGCAATCCTGATAGAGATACATCGTACATGTCATTTGACAAATGAAAGGAAAATATAAATATCTCCATTATGTGGGTCCTAAATTAATAAATTCATATATGTGATAGGCTATATTCTCCTTATTGTGAATGTAAATTCGAGGTCGAATCTTTTGAAGAGGAGGGAAATGATATTAACTTAGATATATGATGCATAAAATGATGTACCAAAATAAAATCGCTAGCAAGTGCATTAGTCGCTCAAGTAATATAGTAATAGGAGTAAAGAGTGTCGAACCCACGAAGAATATAATTAATTCAATATCTGATTTTATAAATTAATAAGAGAAGAAAAACATAGATTTTGAAAATAAGTTTTGTAATTATAAAATAAAATAGATTATAATAAGATAAGATAATGGTGTTGAAGTTAGGCTTAGGATGAAAATAGATTAGGATAAATATTTGAACCATAAAAGATAAATTTAATCTTTAAAGATGAATTAGAGTCTCCCTAAAGTAATCTAACATTATTAACTTATAGTCTCCACGATTGGCATCACTCAACCTAAGCATGTAGAACTATCTTAATTTAATAAGAATTGAAGTCTCCACAACTGGCATTCATCAAATCATATTAAAATTAAGATGCATTAAATTAGGATTCCCTAAACTATCAATCAGTCCACAAACTAGTATAGATTAATAGACCACACAAATTTGATTCTCCACACACTAGTTATCAAATTTATGTCAATTGTTAATTTTAAATAAAATTAATTAATTTAATTAATAAATTTTGAAATCAAATAGTCCACAAACTGGTAATTACTTAACTCAGAAATCCAAATAATTAAATCAAAAGCACTAAGCACAATTAACTAATTGATCAAAAAAGATTAAAACAAATAATATAAGGTCCAAATAGTTTCCCTTCAATTAACAATCTCCTAAAATAATAATCCTAAAAACATGGAGTTCATCCTAGAAATATTGGAGAGATAATAAAAATAATACAGAAAATCAGAAGAATTACACCCAAAGAGATAAAGAGGTCGAAACTTTGGATCACGGGTAGACAGTCGGGCAACCTTTCGAACTTGATCAGAGTCGCGATCAACCTCTAGCCGTCGCGCCTCTCTCCTTTCGGTCGTAACCTGCAGAACTCACGACTCAACCCTAGAAGAAACATGGACTTCAAAGCACGAGTTGGGACGATGGCTTCATCCTCTATTTATAGGTGTGTACAGTCTTCATGTTGATCACGGTCGTGGATATTGTACGGCCAACTTTAAATTCGGCCAGAGATAAAACTTGGTTAATGATAAAAAGTTATCCATTTTGCACCCGATGATAAACTTTTCTTGATGATTCTCGGCCACCAAACTTTGTTAATGTTATCTTTTGCGCCCAATGATTGGAGTTCTCGGCTGCAAAGCTTAATTGTTAGTTAAGGATAAAACTTCTCTATCGCTTTATCGCCCAATGATATATGTTCATCTCTATTACGATTGGATTTTACGGCCAATAGTCTAGATTGGTGATGTTGTTTTGCCCCCAAGATTACTTGGATTTCACGGCCGACAATCACTATGATCTTGGTTAATGATAAGCTTTTGCGCCCAATGATCTTGGCCGGTAATGTGTTAAGGATAAAACTTTTGGATTTTGCGGCCGATGAATGATGATGAAGACTCGTTCTGCAAAATAATTATAAAATTAAGTCAATTTATTCAAAAATTAAAATATTCAGAAAATCAATAATCGGACTCCATAAATCCGGAATTATCTTTAAAAGTGACCAAAACGATGCATGCCATGACTAAATTATAGAAAAAATTAACTAAAATAATAATCTAAAATATGTTATAATTTGCATGCATCAAACTCCCCAAGCTTAAAGTTTTGCTTGTCCTCAAACAAAATTCAAAAGCAAAGCTCAAGAACATTAGTTCCATCATAACTTCGATATTATCAACTGACTAATTTTCTCACATAGTTCTTCTACACACCTACTACTCAGTGTCTTACCACTTTCCATGCACTTAGCTTCATAGAGGGTCTAAATGCTACACATATTTAAACAATATCAAATTCTGCCTTGTAAAACAAAAATAAATAATCTATCAAATAATAGCATTAATATTGAATACATAAGTACTAATTGAGCTTAAAACTTTTCTTTTTTTTTCCTTTCTCTTTTTTTATTTTCAATCATTTTAAAAGTTCTAATCTTCAAGCAGGATTGCACAAGGAAGTCCATGTAACGAGCTTTGGACTTATGACTCCCAGACCAGATGGCCTTAGGGCAACAGGTGATAAGACACCCCTCGAGTTTACTTGTCTGAACAATCAAGGTTCTGAATGAAGAGTTCGAACTTGGTCATGATTCAGTACTCTTGTGCTTCTCCATATTCCACAAGATGGTCATTGTAGCAGATTTTCGATCGACGGATCCCAGAGTAGTTGCCCTTAGGTCATCAGGCATGAATTTCTACGAATCTAATTACCCAAACACACCTTTATTCGGATAATACTTTTGTACTTACACATAACTTTATTCAATTTTTTTTCTATTTTTTTCACATTTTTTAGGCTCAAGGAGTACTTAATATGGTCAATAAAAACTATTACTATCAAGACTTAACAGAAATAAATAAAAAGGCATGAACATGATTTTGTCGTCTAAACATTCATAATTCTACTTAGCATAGGCACATAGTGCATAAGTTTGATACTAAAATAGCAAGTGATAAGAGTGAAAAGCATTCAAATTTCATCAATTAATGACATGTCTTTGAACTTTTACTAGAAGATAATTAAAATAATAAGATGAAAGTTAGTAAGATGGTAGCAAAAATAAATGCATGCAATGGTATTTTTGGGAAATTTTTTACTTTTTCAATTTTTTTTATAAATGCATATATAGATAAATAAGAAGAAAAATAAAGAAGAATGCAAATGCATGAAATGCAAACTCCCCCAAGCTTGAAGCAGACACTGTCCTCAGTGTTAGGCCTAACAAGGAAAATATATACAGACTCAATAAAAAGAAAAAACAAAGAAATGAAAATAAAGAAAAAGGAAAAGACACAATCGGGCGAAGATGGGTGGTAGCAGAAATTTCCATGGTGCATATAATACTATGGATGCGCCTCGTCATGCGAACATGCTGATCTGGCGGGACTCGAAATGATGCAGTACTCTGAAACTACTCTGAAGGAAGTGGTTTCGGATGTGAAAGGAATGGCGTCACGGGTAACAGTTGGCCGTATTATATGTCGATGCGGTCTCGGTCGTGTCGATGATGGATGTCTCGATCGTGACACAACGAGGAAAATTTGGCGGCCAATATGGAGTCAACTTGTCCGGCACAAACTAGGGGGAAAAGAATGGCCGATAATGCGCTTGGTGAAGGATGGGCCGTACCTACGTACACATGCAAAGGTAAGTATTTATAGAAAATAAATGGCCGTGAACTTACTTTTGTTGATCAGCCTTCGAATATGGATGCCAATCTTTAAGCATGGCTCCAGTATTGCCCATAATACGTCTTGCCACGTCGAATAGTCAAGCGATATCAAGTGTCTACGGTTTTTGTGTGTCGGCCGTGAAAAGGATGCCGATGAATTTGCTACTTCAGAACGGCAGTGATGTGCGCAAGGGAGAAGGAAGACAACCACAAGGTCTTTGCCGTGAACAGTAGTAAAGTTGGCGGCCGGTATGGAGTCTGATGGATTTTGATACTTAAGGATGGTGTTTCGGCTGTAAAATTTATTGGTTATGTGTCGGCAGTTATGGATGATGGGCGCAAAGAAGAAAGAGCTGGCCGCAATTGCTCTTTGTTCGATGTCGATTAGAAGTTGGTGCATGCAGGTTGACGTGTTGTGTAGCACGAGCCAAATTTCTTTTTAAATGATATTCAGTTGTCGCCCTGGTGTGCCTCAGGGGATTTTTCGCCTTGAGTCATTTCACATAAGCATGTGCCAAAGACTTGAATTCATGGCCGGTTGTCAAAAGCATTACGTGTCACGAATGAGGCATGAGTTCTCTCATTTTATCTCTCCTTGTACAGTCACAAATCAATTAGATAACTCCAGACTAAAACACAAGAATTAAATAACTAAAGTAATTAACAAAACACTTCACTAAATAATTAATTAAGTTAACTAAACTATAATATAAGGAAACTCAATAATCAACAAACTACTCAGGAACTAATTAATAAAACAATTGAAATATCGAGAAAAAAAACTAAATTAACTTACAAACTATCTAACTATAAAAAAAATAGGAGAATAGTTAAATTGGTTGTGATTAAGTCTTCAATTAATTACTGCAACAACCAAGTGCCAGATTAAAAATAAAAAAAATATTTATATATATAACAATTTAATACATAGTAGAAATAAGTCACGAATCAGTGAAAAATATCAATTAAATTTTAAAAAAATATATGTTCAATTATCAAAGTCATTAAGATGGGATCGTCGGAAAAAATATAATATGCGCCATCATCGGAGAAAAAACTTGCGCACCAAAAAGTTTGGCGGTAATCGATTTAATCCCGCAACTAATATTCAAAAATCCATTATTAATCCGAAAAACGGTTAGGCCCTATGCAGCAAATAAATTTATCCAAATCCCCACGAAACCACAGCTAGAGTCAAGTAATAACAAGTCATATTTCAAAATCATCAATTATCACATATGGATTTGCGACTTAATCAAGATGGGCCTAATCAGCAGGAATTATACTTTCAAGCGCAATATCAGGAGAGTAAAACAAATTCAGAAATCATGGCGCCATATCAAGCAAAAGAAAAATCAGCCTGAAAAAAATCCCGAGTTATCAATTAATAGAAATAGTGTAATCAATCTGAAATCGGCTTAATAAGCAATCTAAAATCCCGAAATTATAGGTGCAACATCATAAAGAGTTAACCCGGATATTAGTGTAATCAACAATTAATAAGATTTGGATTGGGCGCCATAGATGAGAAAAATCCGGCAATATGGGCGCAATACCATATAAAGAGAAAAAGAGTGGTAATCATAACAGTTAAGTTTTGTGCCATATTATGAGAAAAAAATCATCATAATAAAAAAAATCCATGGCGACTTATCAAATAGAGAAGAAAATTCGGCCAAAATTAGCAATATCATAAAGAGATTACGGGCGCAATATCAGAAGAAGATCAATTACGGGCGCAATATTAGGAGAAAATGAGGATGATATCAAGGAAAGAGAAAATAATACCAATAATAAGAGAGTAATTGGTCACCATTAAATTAGGAAATTACGGACGTAATATGATAGAGATACTAGGCATAATCGAGAATTGCGAGCGTAATCAGAAATTGTGGGCATATATGATAGAGGTACTAGCGTAGTCAGTGATATTATGATAAAGAAATTTGCACAGAAAAATTCAAGGCACCAAACGTGGAGAAACAAATCTCAAAATCACGAAGAGAGAAAAAAATAAATTTTAGTTTTATGTCATAGGCAGAGAAGGCATAATTAACGGTGCATTATATAGAGATAAAAACAATCAACACTTATAATAATGGATTGGGGCGCCAAAGAAGGAGAGAGAAATTGGATATCATGAACAAACAAATCCAAGGCCTAATAAGGGTGATATGACAAAAATTGAGACGCCAAACATGGATAGACCAATCCCGAAATGTAATAGCCAATACTTGGGCGCCAAATGAAATCAATAGGCAATTAGTCGGGCGACAAATCAAATCATCAGGCAATTCGGGCGCCAAATAAAAACAATATGCAATAAGTGGGGGTGCAAATAAGGGTGACAAATCAAATCAATAGGCAATCAATCCCGGTGCCAAATAATAAAGACAACAACCATCTTCATCAGCATAATCGGCTGAAACATAATTGAATTGAAAGTCAAGCATTTAATCGAGGTGTAAAATAAGTTCAGAAAATTCATGGAAATCTCGAGACAATAAGGAAGGAAATGCCGAGAAGATAATATTCATGGAAGGAAATCACATCCAACAGTAAAATTATCCAATTAAGAAGTTCATAATTATTCTTATTAAAGAGAAAATATATGTGCTAAGAAGATCATTTTTTAAAAAAAAAATCATGGCCGAGAGAATAAGATTAAGTAGATGGTCGTAAAAATCACTTGTTCAAAAACCATAATAACAGAAAGCTGTAAGTATCACAGCCGAGTCAAAATCAAAACCCGTAGGCATAAAGGAACCAAGCAGTAATTTTAGAAGGATTAATTAGTGTGAATTAGGATGATTTGCTTGTGGGCCAAAAAAGACAAACTTTAATTAGCAACTTTGGATTAATCTAGGCGCAAAAACCCAAAGAACTACGAGTTGTCAAAATGTGATTATGATTAAGGCATCAAAATCAAAAAAATTAATTCATGACTGAAGATAACTCGAAGAATCCGAAACCCGAAATTAGATAAGGCGCAAAACAGAAGATAAATTTAAATACTTGGTGCAGAAAATAATCTTATCCGAAACATAATCAGATGATCAGGGCGAAATGAACTCCGAGAAATTAGCCAAAATATGTTATGTCAAAAGTAGGATTACATTGGAGATCAGGGCGCAAAACAAAATGCTATTAACATCCTGGCCGAAACAAATATAGATCAGCAACTTGAAAGTCATACTTGTCGACTGCCATGGTAATGTAAAATTATCAATCAATGCCACGGCCGCAAGAGAAATAAAACGCAGGCGTTTTGAGAAATGCTTAATCAATGTATGCTTGGGCACAAAACAGAATGCTTTACATCATGGCCAATATACAATTAAATCAACTTGTTTAAAATTGAATAAGACGATCACTAAACCCACGGCGCCAGAAGAAAATTAAAACATTACGGTCGCAAAATAAAAAGTTTAGAACTAAGAAGAGTTATCATGAGGCGCCAAATAAAAATTTATCTTCACATAACAAGGCGCAAATTGATATTTCCCATAAAGCTGACAAGAATTAATCATGACCGTAAATCCATAAGTCGACATAGGTAAAGAAAAAAGTCTTTATCTAATTAATCAGAAAATCTACTCGACGTCAAAATTTTAAAATAGAGCATTGGCCCAAAGTCAACAAATTTTAATCTAAAATCAATTGATAATCTCGTGACTTTTATCTGCAAAAAAGAAAGATGTTAGATTATTTACACAAATAAAAATAATTATTATGTACTAGAAAAGAAGGATTTACATAAAATTTATTTACAAAAGACTTATTCACATAAAATTATTTAGAATTTACAATTTATTTGCATCTCCTAATAATTTATAAAAATCAATCAATAAAATATTCCCTGGCAACATTGCCAAAAACTTTATGCGTAAAATGATGTAGCAAAATAAAATCGCTAGCAAGTGCACTAGTCGCTCGAGTAATATAGTAATAGGAGTAAAGAGTGTCGAACCCACTAGGAATATTATTAATTCAATATCTGATTTTATAAATTAATAAGAGAAAAAAAACATAGATTTT
This sequence comes from Pontederia crassipes, assembly GCA_030549335.1. Classification (NCBI taxonomy): domain Eukaryota; kingdom Viridiplantae; phylum Streptophyta; class Magnoliopsida; order Commelinales; family Pontederiaceae; genus Pontederia; species Pontederia crassipes. Next base: position 35,427,956 of record CM060186.1, on the reverse strand, counting down.
GAAAATAAGTTTTGTAATTATAAAATAAAATAGAGAAAATAAGATAATAATAAGATAAGATAATGGTGTTGAAGTTAGGCCTTAGGATGAAAATAGATTAGGATAAATATTTGAATCATAAAATATAAATTTAATCTTTAAAGATGGATTAGAGTCTCCCTAAAGTAATCTAACATGATTAACTTACAGTCTCCACAACTGGCATCCCTCAACCTAAGCATGTAAAACTATCTTAATTTAATAAGAATTGAAATCTCCACAACTGGCGTCCCATCAAATCATATTAAAATTAAGATGCATTAAATTGAATTCCCTAGACCATCAATCAATCTACAAACTGGTATAGATTAATAGATCACACAAACTTGATTCTCCACACACTAGTTATCAAATTTATGTCAATTGTTAATTTCAAATAAAATCAATTAATTTAATTAATGAATTCTAAAATCAAATAGTCCACAAACTGGTCACTACTTAACTCAGAAATCTAAATAATTAAATCAAAAGCACTAAGCACAATTAACTAATTGATCAGAAAATATTAAAACAAATAATATAGAGTCCAAATATTTTCCCTTCAATTACAATCTCCTAAAATAGTAATCCTAAAAATATGGAGTTCATCCTAGAAATATTGGAGAGATGATAAAAATACTACAGAAAATCAGAAGAATTACACCCAAATAGATAAAGAGGTCAAAGCTTCGGATCACGGACAGACGGTCGGTCAGCCTCTCAGACTTGATCAGAGTCGCGATCAACCTCCAACCGTCGCACCTCTCTCCTTTCGATCGTAGCCTGCAAGGCTCACGAGTCAACCTTAGAAGAAACCTGGACTTCAAAGTACGAGTTGGGACGATGGCGTCCTCCTTTATTTATAGGTGTGTACGGTATTCATGTTCATCACGGTCGTAGATATCGTACGACCAACTTTAAATTCGGCTAGAGATAATACTTGGTTAATGATAAAAAGTTATCTGTTTTGCACCCGATGATAAACTTTTCTTGATGATTTTCCGCCACCAAACTTTGTTAATATTGTCTTTTGCGCCCAATGATTGGAGTTCTCGGCTACAAAGTTTAATTGTTGATTAAGGATAAAAGTTTTCTATCGCTTTATTGCCCAATGATATATGTTCATCTCTATTACGGTTGTATTTTACGGCTGATAGTCTAGATTGGTGATGTTGTTTTGCCCCCAAGATTACTTGGAGCTCACGACCGATAATCACTATGATCTTTGTTAATGATAAGCTTTTGCGTCCCATGATCTTGATTAATGATAAGCTTTTGGGCCCAATGATCTTGGCCGGTAATGTGTTAAGGATAAAACTTTTGGATTTTGCGGCAGATGACTGATGATGAAGACTTATCACGCATAGATCCATCATGTCTGACTCGTTCTGCAAAATAATTATAAAATTAAGATGATTATTCAAAATTAAAATATTCAAAAAATCAATAATCGCGACTCCACAAATTCGGAATTATCTTTAAAAGTGACCTAAAACGATGCATGTCATGATGAAATTACAGAAAAATTAACTAAAATAATAATCTAAAATATGTTATATTTTGCATGCATTAATATACTCTTCTTATTGTGAATGTAGATTCGAGGACGAATCCTTTTGAAGTGCAAGAGAATATTATGAACTAGGAAATGCTTACAATTGCAGTCGATGATAAAAGAATCTTCTAGCAAAGTTGGATGATCAAGATAATGTTGTGGATCTCAGATATAAGACAATTAAAGATAAGCAAGAATGTCTGCGATTTACAATTGATCAAATTACAAGATCAAGTCGCATCAAATCCAAATTCTCAATGAGTTACAAATTGGAGCTGCATGAATATTCAACAAAATTCAGATCAAATAAATAATGGTTTAACCATATTTATTTGGAATTTTCAAAATTAATTATACATGGAAATTCTATTGAGATTTGCAAGAGGAAATTGATTTGCTTATTTCAAGAAACTAGTTACCTTACTTGTAGACTAAGTTAGGGCCTTTTCTTCTACCACAAATTGAGGCTTCTATGGCCTATAAATACTGGTATATGTAATTATTGCTTAACTATAGCTTAATTGCTTTTGCTGTGAGAGAACTTCTGCAACCCATTCTTCGGGAACTTTCGCCGTTAATTATAAGATTTATAAGCTTGTGATTAAATTCATCTATTTATAATATTGATTGCTTGGTTCATTGTAATCTTGAGGTTGATATTCGGCTGCCTGAAAATTCATTTGATTTTGTTTCTCTTGATTATTATATATTGTTCTGATCACTCAAGACATTATTCTAGAGCATCATATCAGCCTCTCATTTGTAAGTCACACGAAGTGAGTGTCTTATAATATTTCAAAATTCTTCTTAAATTAATACATGATGGTTAAATCAGACTCTTTCATATAGGGCCTACGGATAAATTTCACACTAAATGTCCTCTAACTTTAATATTTTTTTAGCTTATCCTTCAACTTCACTTTGTAATCAGTGATTAACCATGTTTTAACTTGTTTCACTAAGCCCTTTTGACATGTGATTTATCGTTTCTCGATTGCCCGTAACGCAGTGATTTTCTCTTTTTTTCCGTGCGAGCAATTGGGCGACGTGGTATCAGTAAAAAAATAAAATAAAATTTAGAAAATAAAAATTTAAAAATAAAAAATGGGGTGAGGGACGACGCTGTCTTTTCAACATCGCGGGTGTCACAAAAGGGGGTGATTCCCCCTTCCCTACATTGGTGTGTCGCCCCTCGCGTCGGCAACTGAAGGTCGCAAAGGGTTGGTGTGCCTCATTTTTTTAATTTATTATATTTTTAATATTATTTATTTTTTAATAATGCTACATGTATAGTTGCTTGCCTGATACGAGAATTGATAGCAATTGAATGCTAGCAAGTGCACTAGTCGCTCAAGTAACAAAGTGTAAGATTAGAGTGTCAAACCCACGAAGAATTAACTTACATAACTAAAGTAATTTCAGAGGCTAATAGGAGATGACATGAATTTAGGTAAAAGATGTACGAAAAATAAAATTACAGAAAAGTAAAGACTAAAACTAAATTAATCTAATCTAATCTACTGATGCAAAGGGTTTAGAATGATAAAAGATATTGTAGACAAACTGAATTGACCAAATATTACAATTACTTTCTAACTACGGATAAGAGTTTACTGAAACTATTGATTTCCATCTAGAATCAATCAACCTATCTTAATTCAAATTAGATTAAGACTACTCCGTCATGGATCATAATTTAATCAAGCTTGCGATTAAGATGTATTAAAATACAGTCTCTAAACTATTATAACCCATATGATGGTAACGATTAATAGACCACATAATTAATATTCCTTCAAGGATCTTACGAGTTGCGATATGCAATACTTGGACTTAAAAGTCAAGAATCAATTCCACAAAAATCATGCAATCAAAAGTAACTATGCTTACAAGGATAATAGCTGACTATAGAAGGCAACTAATCTCTTAATACGCATTAATAATAGTATGCATATTCGAATGAAAACTAAACTTTAATTGATAATAAAAGAAGTTTTAACAGTTTGACTTTAACTATTAAAACTATTACAAGTGTTTCAAATAGAAAATAAAACTATAATCCCAACCTAAAGATAGAATAATATATCAATTAAGCATAAGATCATCCCAAGATGAAATAGAATAGAGAATACTCTCAAGAACGCCGATGAACTTTTGTTCGGTCCTCGTTTAGAGTCAATCATGCAGAAATCTTCTCGGTGAGCCTTCTGAATTCTCTCACGTTCTTGGCTTCAAAGCTTTGGTTGCATGCCGTAGCATGTTCTCTTCTAATTGTAAAAGGCCTCTATCTATAGGGATTCAAATTTCCATATAATTGGAGAAGAAATGGACACATGGTTCCATATAACACTTTTGTACTTTATTTTGTTTTGTTGGTGTTCAACTAATCCTCTTTTATTTTTTTACACTTTTTTACTATAAGCTCAATAAACACTTAAATGTTCAATAAAAAGGCAATTTTTATCTAAACTAAAGAAAAATAAAGGAAAAGAGCATGAACAAGAATTTATCATCCAAATATTCATAGTTTTACTTAGCAACATTCACATTCCAAATACCCAATGATACGGCGATAAAAGATAAAATAATAGTGCTTCGAATTTCATTAATTAGCAGGATGTCCTTGAAAAATATTTGAAAATAAGAAAATATTAAGACATGAGGAAGAATGATATAAAATTTTTTGTATAGATTTTTGAGACAATGTAAATCAAATATGCAAATAATAGATAAAACGTGATAGGGATGTATGCATGTATTGCAATATAAGATGATATGCATGATGCATGAAAATTCAAATTTCCCCAAGCTTGAACTCAACGCTTTCCTGTTGAAAATCAAATTTGTAGGAAAATAAATATATGATAATTGAAAAATATAAATGTAAAAAAGGAAATGAAACAACCAGATGTGAAAGTTGTAGGAAGAAGCCACGAAGAATCCATGGTATCCTTGGTCGATAGAAATTTGGCTACTTTTCTTCAATCTTGCGGAGGTAATTTTGTTTTCTCTGTCTTTCTTCCTCTTTTGTTTTCTCTTTTTTTTTTCTTCCATGCCGTTATAGGTCGTGAAGGGCAAATATCGGTTTTAATACACATAGTTGGTCGTAATGTAATGCTCACGGCTCAAAACAATACTCTTTTCTTCCTCTTTTTTCTTATGGGTCATTTTGGTCTAGCAACGACCCTTTCAATATTGGTTTCCTTCTTCACAGAGATGATGCCCCGTAATATCTTGATAGTGACTTTTTGAAGTAATCACGAGTTGTGATGATCAAATTATGTCTTCGTCCTTGTTCGCTCTGTGTTCGTCGAATTTTCTAAAAGAGTTGATATGTTAGAGGTCGTTGATGGTAGAGCCTGATAGCAGTAACACCGGAGATGTGAATAGATGTCAATGTTAGAGGGAGAACTCCGACATGTGGTCATCGAGACGCTGGGCAGTGGCTGACAGCAATGTTGTAGATGCCATGGAGGTCCCTGGGTTCCTTGCCGCTGGTGGAGGTTGCTCAGCTCGGTGCCTGATGGTCGGAGAGGAAGATGGCTCGCCAGTGTTCGCAGGGCAGGGGGCATGAAAGGGAGGTGTCACGGACCTACATATAAAAATAAGAGAACGGAGGGGCCGTGAAAATATTCTAACGACTCGTGAAACTTTATAATGTCTCGTAATAATCATGATGGGTCGTGACTCGAGCAAAATGTAGGGACTAAGAACTAGTGAACTTACTTACGGGTCGTGATAAGGTTCTAACGACCCGTGAAGTATCAAAAGTTCAAAATTCAAACCACTGTGAGGTGCATGACGGTCCTACGGCCCGTGAATACTACAACTGACTAATTGGTATGGATGCTAATGGGTCGTGAAGCATGTGTTACACCTCGTGAAACTGAGGAGTTCCATTAGCAACCCATTGTGAGACCCGTTAAATAGTTCTTAAGCCATGTGAAACTTGAAAATTTGCAACACAGACGCGTGAAATATGAAATAAATGGAATAACACGTTGATTGCATCGTGATAACCCTATAACGACGTGTAATATTCAATATAATGCCCCACGAGAATTGCATAATGGTCCGTGAAAAAAGAAAATTTTAAATTTTTAGAAAATTCAGCTTGTGACATGCAGAGACATGTAAAAAAAAAGTAATAATAAGATAAAAATGACAGAAGGAAACTAAAGAGACTAAGCAACTAAGATAATCAAACTAACTAATCTAACATGAACTAAATCAATCTAAACTAAATTACGAGAAAGATCTAAATTGTAAATTTAAGGATTGAAAATGAGTAGTTCTAAGTTTAAAGTCGCTAGCTCAACTTTGATATGGCATATGCTGAGACTAAAATAAGATAATCAATCACTCAAATAAATAATTAAGAAATTAAGGAACAATCTCACATGGATTATTTGATATGATCATGAACGTTCGATGCGGTGAGGCTCAGCACGTGCAGTGGTGAATAATGCCCAATGTCTCCACCCTTGTGTCATCGTCCGGTGGTGGAGGTTTTCCAAGTACAACAACATTTTGTTGCTGATTAACATGAATAGTTGAATGATTTTTGGGTCTCCACTGGACTGAAGTAGATGGTGTTTTTTATGTCGGTGATGTGCTTCTTTGTTTACCCTTGATTTGCCACTGTTTTGTAGTAGTCGAAGAGGTCTCTATTGATGTTAGTGATGTTCTTTCTCCCATTGGTGATATATGAATTTGCATAGTTGTGGCCGCCGATGTTGATGGTAATGAAATCAGTGTTGGAAACGAAGTTTGCGTAATAAGGACCTCTGAAGGCCAACTCCTCCTTCGTACTTGTCCATCTTCAATGAAGTGTTCACTTGTCTCCTTTACACGCCATTGCGTAGTTGTTGTTCTTGCTCAAGACTTTGACCTTGGATGCCCTATTCATTGATATGAATGTTGATGGTGGCATGGGCACATAATGATAGTTGAGCTTTCATCGATGTGCTTTGGAGATTCAGCACTTAGAGAAGTCAATTGCGCAACTTGACTTTCTAATGCATGCAACTTTGCTTCCAGCACATCGAACTTGAGCTCTGTGTCGAATAACCGAATCGAATCATTCACTTCTATTTGCTTCTGTTTAAATCAATTGAGTTGCCAAATTTTGAATATGTAGGTTTTGTGCTTGCAGTTTTCTTTCAATTGTTGTCATAAGTTGACCCATCATCCCTTTGAGATCAACCTTCGGCTCAACTAAAATCTTTGAATTGAGAAGTGATGTGACATCTTCTTGTGTTTCCTTACTTTGATGCTGCAAATTCAAAAGTTGACTCTTCAGATTTTTGATTTGATATGATTGCTTGGAGAGTTGTTTCAGTAGGGGATTCAACTTGCTTGTGATGATGGCTTCTGGATCCAAAGAAAAGTCTTCATATGGAGATCGTTGAGGCATCTTTCTGTTGTTGAAGCTTCGATGTGAACTGTATCATGTTGGACATCAACTTTGTTTTCCTCAATCTGCTGAATGGTGGACGTTTTCTTCTTTCCCATTGAGGATATAGTAATATGAGCGTGAGAGTTGAGTTGTGCACGAAAGATGTAAACCTGAAAACTCTACACAACTAAAAGAACAAGTAAAAGAAAAAGAAAAATAAAGTTTCAAAATAGTATAAAATAGGCGTAGTAAGTAAGAATAATTCCCCGACAACGGCGTCAAAAACTTGATACGAGAATTTATAATAATTAAATGCTAACAAGTGCACTAGTCGCTCAAGTAATAAAGTGCAAGAGTAGAGTGTCGAAGCCACGATGAATTAATTTACTTAACTAAACTAATTTCAGAGGCTAATAGGAGACGTCATGGATTTAGGTAAAAGATGTGCAGAAAATAAAAATACAGAAAAGTAAAGACTAAAACTAAATTAATCTAATCTAATCTAATCTAATCTACTGATGCATAGAGTTTAGGATGACAAAAGATATTGTAGACAAAGTGAATTGATCAAATATTACAAGTTAGTTTCTAACGACGGATTAGAGTTTACTGAAATTATTGATTTCCGTATAGGATCAATCAACCTATCTTAATTCAAATTAGTTAAGACTACTCCGTCATAGATCATAATCTAATCAAGCATGAGATTAAGATGTATTAAAATGTAGTCTCTAAACTATTATCACCCATACCATGGTAACGATTAATAGACCGCACAACTAATATTCCTTCAAGGATCTTACGAGTTGTGATATGCAATACTTGGACTTAAAACTCAAGAATCAATTCCACAAAAATCATGCAATCAAAAGTAACTATGGCTGCAAGGATAATAGCTAACTATAGAAGGCAACTAATATCTGAAAATGCATTAATAATAGAATGCATATTCGAATGAAAACTAAACTTTAATCGATAATGAAAGAAGGTTTAATAGTTTCTCTTTAACTATTGAAACTATTACAAGTGTCTCAAATAGAAAATAAAACTAAAATCTCAAACTAAAGATAGAATAATATATCAATTAAGCATAAGATCATCCCAAGATGAAATAGAATAGAGAATACTCTCAAGAACATCGATGAATTGTTGTCTGGTCCTCGTCTAGAGTCAATCGTGCATAAATCTTCTCGGTGAGCCTTCTAAATTCTCTCACGTTCTTGGCTTCAAAGCTTTGGTTGCAGGCTGTAGCATGTTCTCTTCTAATTGTAAAATGCCTCTATCTATAGGGATTCAGGTTTCTATGTGATTGGACAAGAAATGTATGTGAAATAAAGAAAATTCGGATCTGAATTAGTTCTGAAATTTGGCATTGTCAAACTCTAAAATTTGGGTCATAATATGTTTCTAAATCGAAATAAAGAAAATTCAGATCTGAATTAGTTCTGAAATTTTGACATTGTCAAACTCCAAAATTTGGGTCATAATATATTTCTAAATCATCCTAGGATCATATAATGTGAGTAGGAATCATCGTGCACTTCAAATTCTTTAAAAAATTCGTCCAAATCTTGAAATTGGGCTTCATCACGGGTTGTAACATGGTTTTAACGACTTAAACAGTACTCTGAATCGCATTAGAATTTGTATTTCACAACCTATAAGATGATTTTCACGGCCCTTAGAGTGTTAAAATTGTGGATTTCATGGCCCGTGAAAGACTGTTCATGGCCATGACTTGGGATGACTGAAAAATTATATTTTCACGGCCTATTAATAAGTTCACAGCCCTTTTCACGGCTCGTTAAAACTCCTTCACGGCCCGTTAAAGTGTCATTTCAATCTTTCTTCACTTTTTTCACTTCTGACTCCGTTTTAACTTCGATTTGAGCACGGTTTTCTCCGTTGACTTCATAATTCAGTTTTCTTACTTCTGAGATAATAAAATATAACATTTGGGTAGATTCTTATTTTTGTAAAATTAATGTAAGTAAGCCCATAAAATGATGCATGCTATTAGAAAATGATTCTAAATGATATTAAATGCATGGCTAAATATATGTTATATTCTGCATGCATCAAACTCTCCCAAGCTTAGATATTTGTTTGTCCTCAAACAATGTTCAAGGCAAAGCTCCAATCAATTCAATCATCACTTCCACTCTGTTAGTCAACTATTTTTCTTAGCACTAGATTCTATACATCGATCGCCAAAATATCTCTCCATCATTCCAATAATCTAGCCTTGTAGAATTTTTGAATATTAGACATATTTAAACACATCCAAGTTCAGCTCATGCAATAAAATATACAATCTATCAAATAAGGGTCTCAATGTTGAAACATAAGTGCATACTGAGCTTATGTATTTTTGCTTTAAAACTTCTTCACTTTAAAACTTTTGATATTTTCATTCTCACTTTTTTTTTGCTGATTTGGTAGTTATATGCTTCTCTATATTGCACAAGGTGGTCCATGTAATGGGCTTTCGACCGACGAATCCCAGAGCAGTTGCCTTTAGGTCGCCAGACAAGAATCCCCTATGGATCTAATCATCCGGACGCACCATGGTTCCACATAACACTTTTGTACTTTATTTTGTTTTGTTGGGGTTCAACTAATCCTCTTTTATTGTTTTTGCACTTTTTTACTATAAGCTCAATAAACACTTAAATGTTCAATAAAAAGGCAATTTTTATCTAAAGTAAAGAAAAATAAAGGAAAAGAGCATGAACAAGAATTTGTCGTCCAAATATTCATAGTTTTACTTAGCAAAATTCACATTCCAAATACCCAATGCTAAGGCGATAAAAGATAAAATAATAGTGCTTCGAATTTTGTTAATTAGCAGGATGTCCTTGAATAATATTTGAAAATAAGAAAATATTAAGACATGAGAAAGAATGATATAAAAATCTTTTGTATTGATTTTTGAGACTATGTAAATCAAATATGCAAATAATAGATAAAACATGATAGGGATGTATGCATGTATTGCAATATAAGATGGTATGCATGATGCATGAAAATTCAAACTCCTCAAGCTTGAACTCAACACTATCCTGTTGAAAATCAAATCCGTAGGAAAATAAATATATGATAATGAAATAAATTTGGCTACTTTTCTTCAATCTTGCGGAGGTAATTTTGTTTTCTCTATCTTTCTTCCTCTTTTGTTTTCTCTTTTTTTTTTCTTCCATGTCGTTACAGGTCGTGAAGGGCAAATAATGGTTTTAATACACATAGTTGGTCGTAATGTAATGCTCACGGCTCGAAACAATACTCTTTTCTTCCTCTTTTTTCTTACAGATCGTTTTGGTCTAGTAACGACCCTTTCAATATTGGTTTCCTTCTTCTCAGAGATGATGCCCCGTAATATCTTGATAGTGACCTTTTGAAGTAATCACGAGTCGTGATGATCAAATTATGCACCATTATAAGTAATCTTCGTCCTTGTTCGCTCTGTGTTCGTCGAATTTTTTTAAAGAGTTGATCTGTTGGAGGTCGTTGATGGTAAAACATGATAGTAGTAACACCGGAGATGTGAATAGATGTCGATGTCAGGGGGAGAACATGTGGTCACCAAGACACTGGTAGTGGCTGACGGCAATGTTGTCGATGCCATGGAGGTCCTTGGGTTCCTTGCCGCTAGTGGAGGTCGCTCAGCTCGGTGCCTGATGGTCGGAGAGGAAGATGGCTCGCCGGTGTTCGCAAGGCAGGGGGCGTGAAAGGGAGGTGCCACGGACCTGCATATAAAAATCAGAGAACAGAGGGGCCGTGAAAATATTCTAACGACCCGTGAAACTTTGTAATGTCTCGTAATAATCATGCAAGGTCGTGACTCGAGCAAAATGCAGGGTGTAAGGACTAGTGAAATCACTTACGGACCGTGATAATATTTGCCATACCATATATAATATTTCAAGTACAATATGTGAGATAGACAAAACACCCTGAAATTTCATTATAGCTTCATAAAAAAATAAGTTCAAAATTGTCTAGGGCCTAGAAGTAGCATAAGTATTAAAAGCATACGTAAAGAATCAAAATATTAAATAAAAAATTGAGACACTAATAATTCATCAAATTTAAATTGGATTATATTAAATGGCCTAATATTTGACAAGATAAGCAAGAGTTTTCAATAATATTTAATAAAATGATATTCAAAATAAGTGGAGAAATTAATATTTCAAAATTTTGAATAAACTCACTCTATTATTATGGTCATTCTCATTCTATTTCTTTCTTCCTTTCTCACGAGATAATAATCAAGAACAATAACTAGGAAATGAGAAATGAAGCTAGAAAATAGTCGTCTTTTAAATATCCTCTTTCTTTTAAAGTTATGAACGAGGGACAAAAATTTGCTTTACGTGACATGATAATTTTAAACTTCAAAACATTAGAGTCCTATCAAAAGATTTTGATAATCAAATTTAGTTTCAGGCAATCATGTTTAGTTGGAGGTGCACTATAACGTGTTGAATATTATCTCTTAGCAATATAGTTCTTGCCAACTATATGCATAAGTATGAATTTGGACAATCAAATAATATGCATTAATTTCTCACTTTTAGTCTTATATGATCAATCATTATATATGATAGTAATATGATCGGCCACCTTATGCCAAAACAATTTGTTAAGTGTAACACCCAGCCAAATTAGAAAAAAAAATGAAATCAAATTTTAAATAAATCAGAGTCCTATTAGAGTCGGAAACTTATCCAACTTGAAAGGAAATAATAAACTTCAACCTCCTTATTTAAACCCCTCCTCCATCTCTCATTACAAGGTTTAACCCTAGTCGTCGCCTCCCTCATGAGCCCTTTCATGCCACCACGTCCAGGAACCAAGAGCATGCTGTCGGATGCCGGAGAGATCACCGGAGACGTGCCCGAGCGAACCAACAACCACCATTATTGGCCTTTTTTCTATGTTGTTCGGGCGCTGTTTTTCTTAAATCATTTTCTCCACCAAACCATGCGACCAGGGGGTGAACGGGAAGAGGGGAGAATGACCTTAGAGATTGGAGGCCCATTTGGGATGGCCGATGATGAGGACGAATAGAATAAGACCGAAGAAACAGAGGAAAATCACAAGAAAAGCTAACAAAGGTAAGTGGATCGTTGGATCAACCTCTGGATCGATTTTAATAATAGATTTGCATGTTTAAGGACCTATTTAGAGCCTTAGAATCATCTTCTATCTATCCTTTATCGATCCATGTATTTACTTTACGCATAAGAGGTTTATTCTGGTCGAACCGCGCGGAAGAACGTGACGCCACGGCCATGGTTTCGTTGGAATCATAAAACCTGGCCCCGGTTCCATATAACCCGACCGGGTATGAACCCCATCAGGCAGAATTGACGTTGAGCCTGCCCCAGGCTCTTTGTTGCCTGCCCCGCGCCGATGCTGATGCGCGCACAACCATCGGAACCCGGTCTGGGCTCCATTGAACCCGGTCCGAGTTTCGGTAGGGACCTTCCCTGAATTCGCTGGATCGAGTTCGGAATATACTCAACCCGAGTTGGGCCGAGGAAGTCAATTAGCGAAGGACCCGGCCCGAGTCAGATCCAACCCAACCCGAGTTCTAACATGAAGTCATAGTATGTTGTGATTTTATGTTATTATTATTTTAATATTATTCCATAATGCTTATTACATAGGATAATATTGCACTGCATGATCGAAAGTCCCAATTTGGGTGAAGACAATAATCTAAATAACTAATAAAGTTAAAAACTTGGGTGCCATGTTACAATTGACAGGAGTTCACAGCATTGTTCATCACTTATTGGGGCACTAAGGCCTTGTCCCCCATTCACGATTTTTCTACATCGTGTGATGAAAGATGATACCCTCTCCTATAGCGAGGATGACTTGCCATAATGTGCACCATCTCTAGCCTCATGAAGTACATGGCATGTCATTGCAACCAAAACACTCATTGATAACATTGCATAAATGACATTGATTCAGAGTATTGATTTGCCTTTCATGTCACATTGATTTTGCTTAGAGCATCGCATTGATCCATTCTATTGATTTTGATATAGCATGGCATTGATACTATTCCTATCGATTTTCCTACTTATGCTTTTTGTTCCATACTTAAATATTGTTAATATTTACCTATTGGGTTGCGAAGCTCACGAGTTATTATTTTCCTTACATCCTGCAGGTAATGATGATAATCACGGATGAGCTGCGGCTGATGACGTTCGTGATGGTCCTGTGCACATGTAGTGTTTTAGAGTATTTCTTTTCCGCTGTCTTAGATATTTTGAGTTCATGACTTTAGGCTTTCGTATTATTTTGATGTTTTAAACTATTATATTAAGGACTATTATTTGAATCTTTATTTTTAATCGCTATTTTTATTGTTGTTAAGTGGATCAAATGATCAATCAAAATCAATGTTTTGATCAAGGTATAACATTATTGGTAGCGATTCTCAAGGTGAATTTTGCCATTTGACAAGGACGATTTAGAGGGTGTTACATTAAGAATTAAAAAGTGCATGCATACCAAATGACTTATGGTGCAGCAAGTCATGACTAAAAATTCATGCACATTAAGTTTTAGCACAAAAGTCCAAATTAAAATATTGCGCCAACACAAATGCAAAGTACATGATATTTTTCAAATCTATTCATATGCGTCTTTTCATTTGCCAAAATGATAAAGTATAATACTAATTAATAAATAATAAATAAATAAATATTTTCATTTGTCCATATAGTTTTATAATTGATTAAAAACACCATATCAATAAATATTAGATGTTTTTAACATCTATATATCTCTTTTTTTAAAAAAAATTATTTGCATATCTACATAATTAAAAACTATAATTAAAGAAATCTATCAATTATTTGAAATAATACTACATAATTAAAAATATTTTTATGTAATTTATTGAAAATATATTGTATAATATCTATTTAACTAAAAATATCTCAATCCAAAATACATCATCTTTTTAGATATAACTATGATAACTATTTATTTATTTTAATCATTATAGAATTGAATATATATTTTTTATTTCTGGAATAATGCATTATCTTTTAAGAAGGAAAAGTTGCTTTTTTATTTGTTTGACCATTATTTTTTAAAGTGGAAAATTAATCTTAATTTGATCTCAATATCTTAAATTTAAATTATTTTTTAATGGCAAAAATAAACTCATTATCTTTTAAAAATAAGATACATTATACTGCTACCGTACCTTTGACTAAGGAAATATTATTTATTTTAATCATAATCATATTGAATCACTTAGTTTTCAAGTTTATGAAATAATAAAACTTTTTAAAGGAATCTATTATCTATTTTATTGTACTTGTCCATTCTCTTCTAGAAATGAAAGATTTAATTTTAATTTGACTAAACTTGAATTCGTTATTTTAAATTATTTTTAATTAAGAAAACAACAAATCATCTTTTACTTGTACATTGGTTTTTAGAAATAAAAAACATTTGCTTGTAATTAAATTATACTAATTAACCTTCTTTTTATTTTTGTTACCTTATACAACAATCCACTATAAGATAATTTTGCTTTTCTAAAAGGAAAATGTAAGGAAAGAATAATCTTAATTGAACTCAAATTGAATTATTTATTTTAAATTATTTTGACTAAATTAAATTCATTACTTCAATTTTTCTAATTTAAAAATAATACATTTATCTTTTAAAATGGAATATGCTCATAAATTTAATTTTCCTTTGTTTTTGATATTTATAAAACAAACTATTATAAGGTAATTTTTAATTTCTTTTAAACATACTTAAATTTATAAAAAGGAAAATATTAATCTTAATATGACTCAAATTGAATTATTTATTTTATTTTTTAAATTCGTAAAATAACAAATTATCTTTTAAATAGCAATTATTATTTTCCTGCATATTATATTTTAGAAAGATAATAGTATTTATATTATATTTTAGAAAGATTAAAAGTTAATCATAATTTGATTCAAATTAAATTATTTTAGTTAATTTTTAATTATGAAATTAATAAATTATATTTTAAATAAGAATGATTAATTACTTGTATATTATCTTTTAGAAAGACAATATCATTTATTTTAATCATACTCAAAGTGATAAAAAAAGATTAATTGTAACTTGATTCAAATTGAGTTATTTATTTTAAATTATTTTTAATTCCGAAAATAACAAATTATATTTTGAAAAGAAATTATTTTTACTTCTAATCACACTCAAAGTGATAGAAATAAAAGATTAATTTAATTTGTGTCAAATGCAATTATTTATTTTAAATTATTTTTTAATTCCAAAATAACAAATTATCTTTGTAATAGAAATTATTATTTTCTTGCAATTATTTTTTGAATGAAAATATTATTTATTTTAATGTACTCAAATTGACAAAAAGGAAAGATGACTCAAATTGAATAATTTATTTTAAATTATATTTATTTAAATTTATTTATTTAATTCCTTAAATAATGAATTATCTTTTAAAAAATTATTTTAGTCATATAAAAATAAATATTAATATTAATTTAACTGAAATTGTAGTATTTATTTGAAGTTACTTTCAATTTCTAAAATTAAAAATATTTTTCAAAAACATATTTTTACATGTAATCATAGTCAAAATGATAAAAAGGAAACATTAATATTAATATGACTAAAATTAAATTATTTATTTCAAATGATTCTTAATTTCTGATATAACAAATTATTGTTTAAATAAAAATTATTATTTACTTGCATTTTATATTTTGAAAGAAAAATATTATTTATTTTAATCATACACAAATTGATAAATAAATAGATTGATATCAGTTTAACTCAAATTTGAATTATTTTTTATTTTTTTAAAAAATATTAAATAATTAGTTATCTTTTTTAAAAGGATTGTTTTCATTTGTATATTATCTTTTTAAAAAATATTATTTATTCTAAAAATAATCGGCATCTAATCAGAATATGCTAATAAATTTAATCTTCTTTTATTGCTATTTTATACAACAAATTATTATAAGTTAATTTTTTATTTTCTAAAGAACTTAAACTATATTTGCATTATAAATGAGGACTTACAATAGAGAATAATTCAAAATATAGTATAATAAAGTCGTGTATTATAAATGAGGACTTAGAAACTGCGGAAAGTAGCTGCTTCTTTTTTTCTTATTGAAAGTTAATAATTAACGTTGGGAAAACAAATATTTAGTCACGTGAAATAGTAGGAAGGATAAATTTTTCTAAAAATAAAAGTAAGAAATGTGGCATATTAATTAATTAGATGAATTTTTTTGTACAAAAAATGTAGATTTGTCAGGATGAGCGAATCCACATGGACATGGGAGAGGTCACATCGTTCGATTATTGTTGTCACCTCGTGGATTTCTCAGCGGCTTGGGCTGGGCTTGGGCTCATAGTTTTATTAAGTCATATGAACGAACACCACCACGCACGGCATCTCCTATGCGCCGGATGGGATCCTCTGTTGGCTGCCGAACAACACCGCTCCAACTTCCCACTACATTGGAAAGGCAAAACCCCATCCCCATCCCCATCCCCATCCCCATCCCGGACGTCGGCCTTGCCTTGGAAACTCGCTTTCTTTTTTTGCCCTGCATCCTCCGCGCTCCCTCCCTCCCTCCCTCTTCTTTCTACAAAAACTGCAACAACCACTACTCCTCAGTCCTCACTACGCAGCACCACCCAACAACAAAGCTTTGGCTGACCGCGCGAACCCTAGAACTGCCCCCCAATGGCGGAGGACGGTGGAGGCGCAGGGGGAGGTCTTGGGGCCGCGGAGGCCACGCTGGTTGAGAAGGTGCTGGGGGACCTGCTCGACTACCTCGTCGAGCCGTTTCTCCAGGGCCATGCGACCTACGCCAAGCCGAGCGTCGAGCAGAAGGCTGTACTCTCGAAGCAGGCATGGCCGTGGCCGTCGTTTTTTATGCCTCTGTATCGTTTTTTCTTTGGGTGGGGGTTTTTTGTTGCTGCACTGCTGTTCTTTCGTCGTTGTCAATCTTTTTTTAGTGCTGTTACAGTTGAAAGTTTTGTGTTGGCGCCCATCTCTTTCGATATTCTGCTTGGTTTTGTCCAGGTTTTTTTTGCTCGTAGAGAGAGAGGCTTATTCTTTTTTTTTGCCGACGATTCAATAAATAGGCCGTAGGGTGAAAAATGGAAAATTTCATGCGTAAGAAAATGGACGTCAAATCAGCATCTCATCATTTCTTAAGGAGATTGTGCTTATATGCCTTATTCCCGAGGCTAACATGAAGGTTTAGTGCGGATATGTAGCTCTTCAGTTGTATCATTTGTAAACCATATTTATGTGTACTGAAAACTTTTGGACTTGATGTTGCTAGTTCATCAACATAGCGGATGTTACTTAAATCATTTGAGCTGATAAGAAAAATGAGGCACTGCAACATTTGCGAATTGTTTGCTAGGACTATTCTTGACAAAATAAGAAGAGTCAACATTTGAGAAACCAACTGTCATTTCAGTTTACAAGATTTTTTAATCTAATATCTAAACTTTATTTGCCTTTTTTGACTTTCCTCAACTCTCAAACTGTTTCTTATTTTTCATTGCAGATGAGTTCCGCTGTGATCCTTTACAGCTATTACTACCGCAAGAAGATTCCACAATTACAATATTTTAATCATGAAGCATTTTATGAAAAAGCAGTCATTATTAAATCATATCTATCAAAATTTAGTGGACCTTCGCTTAAGAAATCTATTACTGAAGCTTGTAATATTTCTTCTGCACTATATGCATCAGATGAATCTGTAGAAATTGAAGGGTGGCCAATATCTCGAATTGCTGTATTTCTTGTTGATTCTAAGCAGGAAAAGTGTTTCCTCGAGTATGGTTCCATAACAAAATGTGTTTGGTCTTTGATGGAAATTGACCTTGATGAAGCGTTCACAAAACATAGAGGAAAGAAAATGCTGGTTGCAAGGAGTCAAAGGCCTAGTGAGTGTTCGCATGCACTGCCCGGAGATGATGATGGCCATGATCAATTGGCCTTGTCTATGGTGGAAGAGAAAACAGGTTCCTCAATCTTCCCATCAGTGCTGTCATTCTTGTTGCCGTTTCAACTTCTATATGAAGGAACACCACTTGAGGCTTCTTTGTTTCCAATAGCCCTGTATCCAAACTAATTTTCATCATGAAATTAGTGTCTATGGTTTACAGTCTTAGGTTTGTAAAGAATTGTCAAGCTGGCCAAAGTTTATGGTGATCTAGATCATTAACACATGCATTCTTTATACAAATAATGAGTGAAGCTACTAATCTAATGTTCAATTGGATAAAGGATATTTTTTTTGTAAGATTCAACCCAGAAATTTGAGGGGATGACAATCTGTATGTTTGGATCATTGGTTGCATGTTTTTTAATATTATCTCTTATTAATTTAACTTGAGACGATAGCATGAGTTTTTCCTCAATCCTTGCTGAAAGCAAGTAATGTGATTAATTCGTCCTCTATAATTATGACAAAGAGTAGTTTGATTATTGTTGTGCTGACTTTCCTTGAAGGTCAATCAGGTTTCTTGCAAGTTATATGCATTTAATACTGAAAGCTGTAAGTTGATATCGGTTTCATGTCCAATGTTCTGTTCTCACCTCTATGCTCATGGTTTAAGATGGTACTTTTGTGTTCTTTAACTCCATTTGTTTACTTTTCAACTTTATTATCTTTTCTATAAGCTGTCATGTCTTAGAATCTATCACAATAGCAATGTCTTGTATTATGATGTATCTTGGTGATTAAACTGATCTAATATATGCCAATGTATTGAGGAACTTGTCCATAAAAGTTCAAATCCTTTTTCAGCAAGCATTTATGTTCTCCATTCTTATGAATCATGATTAAAGTAGTTGTTTTTGACCCTATAAGTTTGGAACAGGTATTAACCACTCCAACTTCCATATTCTAGAACGTCACATGACATACTCATTGAGTAAAGAGAAGACAGCCTCCAGATGGTACATAATTAAATCTCTGAAACCACAAGTCACAGAAGGCATTAGTATGGTAGCACTTGTGACTTTGCAAGATATAACTGCGAGGTATGTAGTGTTAATGTCTTTATTTAGCATATGAAGATCGTATGAATCTTTTGTTTTTACATATTGTGTTGTAAATGCCAAAATTTTGATGTCTCGTTGTACAACCATGCAGTATTACCTTAAAAAGTTGTGTTATTCTTGTTGAGTTTGATAATGTTTTAGCATTTTAATTGTGCAAAATGCATTAGTGGAAAACACCAACACATATGCATCAGGAAGGTTCTTTTCTAGGATTGTGAATTGAATGAAAGCATTTTGAGATTATATTTAATAAAACCTTATCCTTAAAAGAATTCTTTGGATGCTGAAATCATTTTCAAGAAAAGCAATTCCCACACTCTTTTTTTTTTGTTTTAGTTTGATGCGCCACGCGCCAGCCTGTGAAACTTTTCTTCCTTGGATTTTGTGTTTTTGAATTAGAAAAAGAATTAGCACTTCTTAATTCGTTTTGCAGATTGAGAGGCCATCTTGGAAATAGTCAAACTTGTGGAAGCACAATAATGATGGAGTATTATCATCTTTTACCATATTTGGACGTATTGTCTAATTGGCCTGCCAGGTATTAATTAACTCATCTAGTAGCATACTATTTTGAAATCTACAGTGTTTTATATCAACTTTCTGCTAAATGATATAGTTTCAATGAGCAGGCAAAGAACTCTTATTGCTCATTTACCTTTGGAGGTGGATCCTCCTGATGTCCATGACCAATGTTCACTGATGTCAGATAAAGTAAATTCAAGTAAAAATTATGGATTCCACAGATCATCTGATAAAGAAAATCAAACTATATCCATGAGCAGTAGAAATGCAAGTTTAATTGTTAATGAAGCTGCAAACAAGCCGGAGTATCCATCTTCTGGAAAAGACTCATCAAATACTATTTGTAAACCAGAAATTAATTCTATTGGTTCATCTGCCAAAAAAAATGAGCTTCCAGCCATAAAAGACCATTCTGTCAGTGGTAAATTTTCATCCATTTCAAACAAGAGCAGCCCATATTCTCAAATTATAACTGATGGTGCATGTGAAATTGGGTTATCATTGGCTGTATCTGAACCTTGTAAGGTGGATAGAATTTCCTCATTGAGTCAACTTCAGAAACCATCACCTGGCAGAGAGAATATAGTAGATAGGAGGGAACTGGAGACTTTTTCCCTTAAGCGGAGTGGTGACTGTAGACAATTTTGCTCAAATGATTTCAATAATGGCCTTGCTGACAAGGTATAGTGTACTTATTCTCCCCAGCCTGTACATCCATAGATTCCATTCCTTTGGTTGTTTAATAAATAGCTTTCCCTCTTTTTCCCTTCGACCTTTTGTTCTGGGAACAATTTCTATCAGAAAAAGAATATAGTAGTTTTTAGATCTAGTGCATCCAAAAGATATTTAGTTGCTTTGAGTTTTGAGCTAAACATATCCATAGATGTCTCTCAAAAAAAAAAACTAGCGATTGTTGGTTCTTTCAGTCATCACGCTATAAGAAAAAGCTCATTAATCAGAAACTTCATTTGTTCCCTTAGAATATATTGAGAATGTTATTTAGCTTCATTGATTGTTTTTTTCAAATATTAGAATATATGGAGAATGTTATTTAGCTTCATCAATTGTTTTGTTTTGGCAAAAGCCAAAGTGCATGTCTCATTGAAACATGTAGAAGTTCAAATATAGTGCTAGCATGAATTGTTAACATCACGATCCTACTCCTGTCCTTGTCTGAGCTACTTATGCTAATCTACTGTAGGCTTTTCCAAATGTTGAATTTTCTGTTCGAGTAATTTGTGAATGGACTGATTGATAAGAACCTGTTGTTATGTAACCTATCAGCAAATTGGAAGAAAATATCTGTCTTTTGCTTTTAGTTTCATATGTAGTGTATTTGTATTTATTTAACTTCTGTAATTCAACTCATAGCAGGTAAGTACAAGTGGCTTGGATAAGAAGCCACACATAATGCAAAGCAAAGATGGGGAATTGTTTTTAAGAAGGGAAGGCAGTCAAATTGTTCAAGATGCAACACTTGTATCAGTCACTGACCATCCATTAGTTCGATTACGCCCTGAAGATTATGAGTTCCGTCATCTGATGGCATCAAAGAAAGATGAACTTCAAGAGACTTCTTTACGGGTTCTTAAGAGAAAGAGAGATAATTTGGTATGTATCTTCTCTCTTATCATCACCCTAGTCTTCATTCGAAATTAGTTCTTTTCTGACCAGATTTCATCTTTCCAAACTTCTTGAAATGGAGTGATTAATCATTCCCGTCTTGTAGACTCAGCAACTGCGTCAGCTTGAAGATGAAAGTGCACAATGTGAGATGAACATCGAAGCAGTAAGGACTGGTAAAAGATTAAATCATACTCCACAAAAATAGGATAAGCATTAAAAGTAATATTGTGCGTGGATTGAAGTATTTTTTTTAATTGCATACCTCACCCTTATCTGTTTTTGCCGTGAGCTTAAAACAGACATTCGAGCCTGGGAAAACATTGCAATCTATTGGATTGTAACATAACACTTGTGTTAAATGAAGCAACATTTTGCTTTTGTTGCGATGTAACTAATTATTATGAATTATTTGGTATACATTATTTTATATTCTAGGTTGGGAAGGAAGCTTGAAAATAAAGATGGAGTCAATTATTGAAGCTTGTAATGCTTTTTGCTCAAGTCAAATGCATGTGGGTACATCCATTGGAAGTAATCATCCTCAAATGATCAACAGCAAAGGATTATTGAGGAATTCATGCAAGGCAAGCTATATTAAAGCCTTTATCTGTAATAAAGTTTTGTTTTCATGCATCTATCTCTTTAATTTCTTACCAATTCTCATTATTTGAATTTCTTCTGTGTAAACTTGCTACGTTGTTCTTTAGGTGGAACTTCTATTCATTTAATCTCAAGCTTAAGAGATATTTAAATCCAACAGTTTAACATCTTGGATTGTGTTATAACTTTTTCTATTCTGTGAGAGGTGGAATGATTTTCTTATCAGCTTTGTGTGGTTGGCCTTGTGACAAGTGAAACTTACTCAATTACGTGGGACGAATAATATTCATTAATCTCATTGATTAGTTTGCCTTGTATCCTCTAAGGGCTGTAGGACTAAGTAGACAATTTTCATTAGAAAATTTTGAAAGTCCAAATTGACAAATCAATCAAAGTTGGAGACACAGGATTCTCCTCACCCTAAAGGGATCTGTAAATTGATGGACGTAGTGGACTCACTTTATGTTCATATGTGCAGGAATTGGATGATGTTTGTCAGGAGAACAACTGGATGTTACCAAGATATACTGTGGTTCCCTCATTGACCGACGGTAGGATTATTGCTCTTGGGTTTGAAATTTAACAATGTTCAAGTGCATCCATATTTTTGTTCTTTATTTCTAGTTCTTATAGAAGTTTCATCAATTCAAAATGTTAGTTAAATAGTCTGTCACTTTAAGCACAACTGCCTTATACTCCTGGCTCAGGTATATCATATGAACTAAAACAGTGAAATTTTTTATCAAAGGAAAAATAATGGAGATAAACATTATGTCCATCTGTAGTCGTAAGCATTTTCATCTTTAGGACAAATGCCCTTTTTGCTGTTTTTGTATTCTTTCTATAATCCAGAAAGTATCTCAGAATTAATTTCAGAATTCCAAGTGTACACTCTTTTGATCCCTCTGTTATGACATATTATCGTAGGAAATTTCCGGGCTAATGTAACAGTTAAAGGTTTTGATTTTGAGAACACGGTGTCTGGTAATTCCAAGGGCAATCCCTGTGAAGCTCGATTTTCTGCAGCTTCTGCCATGCTAAGCCAGCTTTACAGCATGACAACTTAGGTGCAAGGATCACTGGTAATCTTTTGAAATGATACTAACATGTTCAGATATTGAGAACTTAGAAGACTTCATTGCTTACAAAATCTTTTGGTACAAATGGAACACATATAGCGACAGTCTCGAAGATCTTATATTCCTAACTTCTACAGGATACGTTTTGAACTTGTCATCTTCTATATGTAAACTTCCACTACGTGAAGATGATTTTATCTTTTGTAACCGGATGAAGTGTCACGGTTCAGTAAGCCTCTGAGGCTCTGTTGAAAACTTCTAGAATTGCGTGGTTGAAAATGCTTCTGAATTTTGTGGCTCCTTTTTTGGCTGTCGATTTAAAACTGTTTCAGCTTTGAATTTAATAACGGATTTTGCATTTGCTTGTTGGTAATAAAGGTTCTAGTCATTCTTTTTTTTAAATCAACATTACCGTGTGTCACTTACAAATTTGCACCAAAATTTTCCAATTTTTTTGAAAGATCCCTCAAGACTTTTGGATCTTGAAGCCTGTGTTGGTTTGCACACCACACGTAGCCTTTGTGACTTTGTGACGCCTCAAAATCTTTTCAAAGGATCATTTAATAATTTGATAAATTAATTAAAATTCTAATAGATTAAAAGAGATTAAAGGAGACAAATTTTCAATTATCAATTATCAAACACAATAAAAATTTTAAGAATAGAAGCTCTTATGACCAAAAAGCGTAAGTTAAAAATAAAATAAATCAAAACACTTATTTATTATTTATATAAGTAGATCTTCCTGGCATTTATTGATACAATTTTTAAATAATCTCAACAATAAAAAAAAAACAAAGGAGAGAATTTAATATTGCAATGTTGTTGTAGGCCTACACCATCAAAATTTAATATTGCAATGTTCTTGTAGGCCTACAACATCATCAACTTGTAGGCCTACAACATCATCAAAGCAGCTTTAGCAAAGGGATATCGGATATCGAAAAATTAATAATTAATATTGAGATTGACTCGGCTTTCTTAGTTCAGATTATCAACAAAGTCACCCATCCTCTTGACGCATTCGGAACCTTATTATTGATATCAAAGCTTTCTTAACTCTTTTATTCTTAGACTGTTACACACATTTATAGAGAAGCCAATCAGTCGGCTGATTTTTTGGTTAATATGGGCTGTTCTGTCACGGCAGATATTTTTTGAGAAAACACCCCACCTTCGAGTCTATCTCAGTTTATGTACCAGGATGTTTATCATACTTTTAATAGATAATTGCAATTTCTTTTTTAAAAAAAGACGGTGGACATTTCTGCAAATAAGGAAAAACTAAAAAAGTTCTAAACACTTGTAAAGCAGAGTCAACATACAAAAAAGCCGACGGTGTGGGAAGTTCGAGCCATGGAAAATATTTTCCACGACTTAGACCTTGAGAAAGTTTTCACGGCTCAAACTAATATGAATATGGATATACTCTTCTTATTGTGAATGCAGATTCGAGGATGAATCTTTTTGAAGAGGAGGGGAATGATAAGAACTAGGAAATGTTTACAATTGCAATTGGCAATAGAAGAATGCTCTAGCAAAGTTGGATGATCAAGATAATGGTGTGGATCTCAAGCATAAGGAAATTGAAGATAATCACGAATGTTTGGAATTTGCAATTTGATTCATTACAAGATCGAGTTAGATCAGATTCAACTTCTCAACGTGTTACGAATTGGGCCGCATGAAGAATCAACATAACTTGTGCCAAATAAATCATGGTTTCACCATATTTATTTGGAATTTTTAGAATTAATTATACATGAAAATTCTGCTGAGGTTCGTAAGAGGAAATTGAGTTTGTTATTTTACTAAATTAGTTAGGTTACTTATAGGCTAAGTTAGGGTATTTTTTTTCAGCCCAAGTGTCATTTCTAGGGCCTATAAATACTGCTACTCATCGTTGTTTCAAACATCTTTTGAATCTATTGAATTATGGCTTAATTACTTTGTTGTGAGGGAACTCCTGCAACTCGTTCTTCGAGAACTTTCGTCATTAATTACAAGGTTGGCTATCTTATGATTATATTCATTTATTTATAATATCAATTGCTTGGTTCATTGTAATCTTGAAGTTGATATTCCGCTGTCTTAAAAATTCGTTTGATCTTGTTTCTTTGATTATCATATATTTTTTTGGACACTCAAGGCATTGTTCTTGAGTATCCTATCAGTTGGTATCAGAGCCGCATTTTCGATTCGGTTTTCTAGTTATCTTTCATTATCTTCTTTCCCCCTGTTTTAGTTTTAAAAAAACACCAAAATTCTGCAAAAAAAATTTGGTTTGTTTGTTCTTCAAACCCTAACCGTCATCCTTGGATTCTTCAAAATCTGCTGCAGTTTGAAAGAAAAACACAAAAAAAAATTTGTTTGTTTGTTTTTCAAATCATAGCCGTCTTCCTTATTTGCTTTCTTTTGTTCTTCAAATCCTAACCGTCATCCTTGCATTCTTCAAATTCTGCTACAGTTTAAAAAAAATCCACAAAAAAATTCTACTCATTTGTTCTTGAAACCCTAACCGTCATACTTCTATATTCTTCAAAGTTTGCTGCATTTCAGAAAAAAATCCGAAAATAGAAAAAAAGGAAAGTATAAGAAAGGAGAAGGGAAGAACAAAAAAGAAAATATTTGGAAAAAAAATTCAAAAATAAATCTGAGAAAAAAAAGGATAAAAGAAAGGATTCAAAAGAAAGAGAAAAGAAAGAAAAAAGAAAGATTATTTCTGGAGGGAAAGGTGCAAAAGAAAATTTTGAGAATAGAGTAATTTGACTTAAAGAAGGGTGATCTTTTGATTTCATTCTAATTTTGAATTTTTGATATCTATTCTTATTTGACAATTTATTCCTTATTTCTATTCCAATTTCAGCTTCAAGATTTATTTTGATCTTACAATCATATTGATAAATTAGATTGATTTAATTGCTCATTGCCTTGTGTTGACTTGCATTAGTTCTCTTAGAACTTGTTGGAGGGTTCAAGAGAGAAAAAAAAGACTGAGTGATGAGTACAATTTAGGAAAAAGTCAAATAAAGTTGAGGTAAAATACGAGTGTCACCACGTGAGGTATTGAGATTGCTTTTATCATTAACATTTACTACAAAAATTTCTCACAATGTCAATAGGAAATGACAAAGAGCTTAATTCTATAAAAGAATCAATTAATCAGTCAAGAATGATGAAGGTCATGACACAACATTTTCATCGTCTTGGACATATGATTACTGATGTGCAAATTGCACAACTACAACAATTTATACAACCAAACCATAGAAGAGATCGCCAAAGACACTGTGCTCTTGATGATGATGGGCAAAATGATAAAGAGATGGAAGCGAAAGATGATGAAAGTTGGAGAAGGCATAGGCGTGTTCAGCTTGGAGGAAGAAGTCATGATCCAGAAAATGTTTTCTATGCGCGTTCTTGTGTTATGGACAGAACTTGTGGACTAATTATTGATAGTGAAAGTTGCGTCAATCTTGCTAGTTATTACATGGTAGAAAAGCTGGGACTACGAACCTTCAAGCACCCCAACCCATATAAGCTACAGTGGGCAAACAATGGAGGAGAAGTCAATGTGACCAAACAAGTGCATGTGTCATTTAAAATTGAAAGATTTATTGATGAAGTATTATGTGATGTGGTGTCAATGCATGTTTGTCATATCCTTTTGGGGCGACCATGGCAATATGATCGAGGTGTGACACATGATGGAGCTATCAATCATTATAAATGTCACAAGAATGAAAGAAAGTATACTTTAGCACCATTACCACATCAAGAAGCATACACAGAACAGTTGCAACTTAAGAAGCGCGTAGCAGCTTACAACATTGATAGGAAGAGCACGGCTGCACAAAATCACTTGAAGAAAGATTTTCGTCCACATAGCAAATATGAAAGTTCAACTTCTGCTTGGAAATCAAAATGACATGCAGATTACAAGGCTGGACATTCCAACTCAAGGAATACAGGTCATATTACTTCAAGATGTCCAAATGGACATGCTATGATAATGGTGGACAATGGTGATATTGCATCTAAAGAAGAGTTGTCACAAGAGAGTGTAGCTTCCTCGGGAGAAGAAAGTGGGAAATAAATTGAAGAAGTTGGGAAAAGTTTGGTTGCACAACATCATTTGAAGAAAGATGAAACTGATTGTACATCAACTCAAAATAATTTTGAGAGTTGTGAGAAAGACAAAGTTGAAGAATATGAGTGCCACAACTTGAGTGATGAAAATGATAGACACACAACTTTTGAATGTTTAGAAAGGCCACCTTCTGAGAGTATTGACATATAACTGATAATGATATTTGGGGGTTTTATGATAACTTGCTAATTTTTGGTTCAAAAGTCAAATTTTTGAATTTTTGTTTCAATCCCCTAACTCACTCTCTACTACAAGTATACAGATCAATTGTAGTAACCCTAAATGTTGTATCCACAGTGATTTGAAGTCCTATACTATCTAAAAATAATTTAGACTAATCCTATTTAAAATGGCAAAAACAGATTTTAATTAGAAGTGAAAACATATTTTGAATGAAATGCATAATGATAATTATTTTTGGGGTTTTGAAAATTTGTTAAAATTGAATTATAAATGCTAGATTAAAGACTAAAAATGTTTAACTATCAATGAGGAAGGTTCTCCTAGGAGTTGGGGTTCATCTAAATTAATTATGGATGGATTGAATCAAGTTATCATTGAAAGTTCAATTTTGATTCAACCTGAAATATAGCTGCTCTCACAGCTCAATTGGCCTTTAACTAAGCAACATATTATCATATAATTGTTAGTTAGGTTAAATCAGAAGAGGATCCTCACTGAAAATTAAGTTATTATTGGGCTCAAATGAAAGTTCATTGCTGATTTTTATAATTCAAGGAAATATGAAGTGATAACTTGTAATTGCAATCATAAAATAATGAAATCACTTCAATTTGTTAAACTAGGATGAAATCTATCCAATAATAGTGCTTGTGCTCCTTGGTTCATTTCGGAATTTTAGGGGGATTTGAAATCAACCTCTCGGTTGCAAAAGAAAATGAAATCCACACAAACTCTAATTAATTGGGGTTAAAAGATATCCTACCTAAAATGGAGAATTCAGTGATTATCCAATGCTCTTTGGTTCATCTCTGACTCTCATGGAAGACCTTAAGACTACCTCTCGGTAGTGGATTAAAATGAGGCTTGACAATGGAAATCAGAATTCAAAAAGAAATCAGAAAATAGAAATCAGCAATTCAAGGAATCAGAAATATTAATCAATGGAATTTAGGCTTGCCAATTGCTTCTTGACCCATCTCTGGATTGCAAGAAATCCCTAAGGCTCACCTCTCGGTGATTGAATGAAATCAGGAGTTCAATTGGCAAGACAGATTTCAAAGAAATTAGAAAATAAATTTCAGAATTAAAATTCAGAAATCAGAAGAGCAAACAGATTTGAATCAAAAGTATGCCAAACATCTTGATTCATTTCTGAACAAGATGGGGGGCAATAACAACCTCTCAGTTGCTCAATTAATCAGATTGAGAATGACAAACAGATTCAAACAGTCTTGGAAATCAGATTCAAAAATTTCAGAAAACCAGGAAATCAAGAAACCAGAAATTAGAAATCAGATTTTCAAATAAAATGGAATCTAGAAACCTGACATTGACTCTTAATTCATTTCTGAAGGAAGATTAGATCAAATGATACTTCTCAGTTATAGATTACAATGGGATCTAACAATTGCAAGAATCAATTCAAAACAATGCTAAAATCTGAAAACCAGAAATGATTGCAGTGCAGGATTAATTTCAGTCCATATCCATCCACAATTAACCTAGATTACTACCCTATCCTAGAAGAAATGGAGTTTAGCTCCTCATATTTACAAAGCTTGACATAAAATGGAATGGAGAATAGGCACAATTCATCCTTGCTTGAAGCTTCTCGGCAGGATCTTCAGCAGCCAGCAGCAACTCCAACAGCAGCAGCTCCCTATGGTGCAGAAACCCTTGCTTCCAACCCTCAATCTCCAGCCCCCCTTTCCTCCAGGGTTTTCCAGCTTTTTTATGGTCTTCCTATATCCGTGGATGCAGATTAGAATGTTCCATTCTCCTTGATTGTGCCATGTGTCTAAACTAGAAAAATATCAACAGGGCAGTAGCTTTTGGACAGCTTTAGGAGTGGTCCCCTCCATTTTTTCCAGCTTTTGGCAGCCTGTTTTCCTTGCTAGAAGACACAAAACAACAAGTATCAAGGTCCACAAATAAGATTTAGACAAATAGGGATTAAGAGAGCTGATAGAATCAACTTTCCTGTTAAATATAAATTGGTGTTATGCACAAGTAAAGTTAATGTTCAGAAATGATAACTTTGCATAATTGATAACTTGCATCATTTTGTCATAATTGTCCAAATATGAGTGATTCAAAACAGCAAGTATCGAAATGTTCAAATAAGAATGGAATCAAGTCTGGAATTGGACAGTAGTTGGATGAGCTCAACTATCAAGTATGAATGTCATTTCATTAAGACTAATGACTTGAACCCCCAAAATGATAACTTTGCATAATTGATGGAAAATGTCCAAATACAAGTGGTTCAAGGCATTAGAGGCATCAAATGGATTAGGGTGTCAAGTGAGTGAAGTCAGAAATCAAATAGGAATATGATTTCATAGAAATGATAACTTAGGTGCCAAAATGATAACTTGTTTGCCTTAAAAATGATAACTTGTCATAACTTTTGTTGTGGTTATCCAAATGTGATCAAATTTGAACAGCAATGAGTTATGACAATAATATATTGAATGCCTAAGGCCTTTGTGCAGAATTAATAGTTTTGCATGTCGAAATGACAGAATTGCCCTTTAATGATAACTTGGCTTTGGAAAAATGATAACTTGTTCAAATGAACTTAAAACTTTGCACAAGTTGAGATGTGACTATCCAAATATGATTCATTCATGATAATAATGAATTTAGGGCAAGAAAATCATTGAAAATTAGTTCACTCAAAATAATGATAACATTACATATAGGAGTGATAACTTATCCTAAAAATGATAACTTGACATAGAATTGAAATATTTATGGATTTTGACATTTCAGAACCTCTATGCACTTGGAATTAAGTATAAAATGAGAAATATCAACTAGTTATCACAATTCATGCATTCTAAACAAAATTGGCCAAAAGTTGGGCAATTTAGGAATTCAATAGGGGTGAAATACATCTAAAATGGGATAAAAACCTATAGTGATCAATAACATTTAGATGTTGAGTGTTACAAGAGTTGTAAGAACGAAAGAAGATTAGATCTTGAGTGTTTAGAAAGGCCACATTCAGAGAGATATGAGCAAAAAGACTTGAGTGTTAAGGCAAAAGAAAGAGAATTCAGTAATATTTCTCCTAACACTAACCATCTTTTATCTTTTGATTTTGTTTTGTGCATGAAGATATGTAGGAGTGGAGTATATGAAAATACAAATTCCATCATGCAAGGATTTGAAAGAGGTTGTGTTGAGTTTATGACAACTAGTTTGAAAAATACAAATCCATCTCTTACCTTTGAAACTTTATATTTGTTTAATGTGACTCACTTGCAGGTTTTAATTGGAAGAAGTATTGAATGACCTGCAAACATTAGATCTCAATTTTGTATTCCACTTTCTTATTCATCGAGTGTTGAAAAACTTTATTTCAGCCATATGGTGAAATTTTGGAATGAATATTTTCTAGTTCTGAGTACTTTTGATTGGTTGATTATGATTTCAAGATTTTCTGATGAGCCTAGAATTTTATTCATTTCTTTACATTCATCTTTGTGCTTTTCTAAGATCATTCTTGATGATGATGGTTGCAATATTGCATATAATTTTCACATCATGATTGGGAATTTCATTGCATCTGCATTAGTAAGACTTCTATACATTTTTCAACAAAGATTTGGGATTAATCTCTTTGGAGATATCTTGATTAATAGCAGTCATTTGTAAAATAATTTTGATGATGTTTTGGCTTGTTGCAAGGACT
Organism: Pontederia crassipes; assembly: GCA_030549335.1. Classification (NCBI taxonomy): domain Eukaryota; kingdom Viridiplantae; phylum Streptophyta; class Magnoliopsida; order Commelinales; family Pontederiaceae; genus Pontederia; species Pontederia crassipes. Next base: position 35,397,013 of record CM060186.1, on the reverse strand, counting down.
TGCATGACTTCCTTGATAAGCCAAGTTGTTTGCTGCGTTATAGATCCTATGATATTTCACTCGCAGATTTTAAAGATCCATTTTATTTTGAGGAAAAAGATTTTCTTATTTTGGAACTACTTGACAATCTCCTTATTAGATCTCTAGATCCGTGGAATACATTGCACATTTTATTTGATAGGATCCTTATGCGCAAAGGGATGTCTCCAAAGTTTCACACTTTGTTTCTTAAAATACCATTGTCACATAGGCTTAAGATATTTCATCTAGTTGAGTATAATAGTTACATTACTTTTTATATTATTTATGTCGTTCTTCCTTTACACTTGCAGGATCTTAACAGGATGATAAAAATGAGAAATTATTACAATTCTGATAGAGATACATCATCCCATCCGACACATGAAAGGGAAGTATCAATATCTCTATTATGCGTGTCCTAAATTATTTAATAAATTCATATATGTGATAGGTTATATACTCCTTATTGTGAATGTAGATTCGATGACGAATCCTTTTGAAGAGGAGGGAAATGATATGAACCTGGATATACTCTGCTTATTGTGAATGCAGATTCGAGGACGAATCCTTTTGAAGAGGAGGGGAATGATATGAACCAGGAAATAGTTACAATTGCAGCCGGCAATAGAAGAATGCTCTAGCAAAGTTGGATGATCAAGATAATGGTGTGAATCTCAAGCATAAGGAAATTGAAGATAATCAAGAATGTTTGGAATTTACAATTGATCCATTATAAGATCGAGTTAGATCAAATCCAACTTCTCAACGTGTTATGAATTGAGCCGCATGGAGAGTCAACATAACTTGTGCCAAATAAATCATGGTTTCACCATATTTATTTAAAAATTTTGGAATTAATTGAGTTTGTTAGAGAAAATTGAGTTAGGGTATTTTTTTGTAAGAGAAAATTCTGTTAGGGTATTTTTTTGTTAGGGTATTTCACCAAATAAATCATGAAAATTCTGCTGATATTTGTAAGAGAAAATTGAGTTTGTTATCGTACTAAATTAGTTAGGTTACTTGTGGGCTAAGTTAGGGTATTTTTTTTCAACTCAAGTGTCGTTTCTAAGGCCTATAAATACTGCTACTCATTGTTATTTCAAACATCTTTTGAATCTATTGAATTATGGCTTAATTGCTTTGCTGTGAGGGAACTCCTAGAACCTGTTCTTCGGGAACTTTCGCCGTTAATTACAAGGTTAGCTATCTTGTGATTAAATCCATCTATTTATAATATCGATTGCTTGGTTCATTGTAATCTTGTGGTTGATATTTTGCTGCTTTAAAAATTCGTTTCATCTCGTTTCTTTGATTATCATATATTGTTCTGGACACTCAAGGCATTGTTCTTGAGTATCATATCACAAACCATGAGAAAAGTTTTTCATGGTTCGAGCGTGGGAAATGTTTCTAGTGGCCGTTGAAGCCGTGGGAAATGTTTGGCCGGACAATTGTTTCTCATGGCTGCGCCGTGGAAACTTCTCATGAATATAAGACTTTCCTACGGTCGTAGCCATCGGAATCGTTATTTCAATATTAAAAAAATGCCCATCCACATATGGATAGGCCGCTCGCAAACAGTCGATCGATCGCGAGTCTGACAGTAGGAGGCCAGGTCTGGTCACGGGAGGCCATATCCCACAAGGCTTGATCAGTCGTCGGGCGGCCAAATTCGGTCGCGAAAGTCTTGATCAGCCGTGGAAGGCCTAAACGGTCACCGGGCGGGCCGCGGAAGGCCTGACCGGCCACGGGGTGGCCAGATCTGACTGTGGAAGACCTCATTGGCCCTCGGGCAGCCAAATCAAGTAGCGGAAGGCCAGGCTGTTGGGCGGCCTAATCGGTCACCCAGCGACTAGATCCGACTGCCCGAAGCCAAATTAGCTGCCAAGCGACCATATTCGATCGTTGGAGGCTAGATTGGCTGTCGGGCTACAATATCCGACTGTCGCAGCCAAATTGGCCGTCGGCAACCAGATCGATCATTAGGCGTCAGATCCAACTGCCCGCATCCAGATTGGCTACGGGGCGACCATATCCGGCCATAGCCAAATCGGTCGTCCGGCGGGCATATCATGAGATAGGGAGAGGGAATAGGAGAGTGAGCCGACAGAGAGAGAGAGAGCATCGCTGGAGGGTGAGCGCCAGAAGGAGAGAGCATCGCTGGAGGGAGAGAGCGTCGGATAGAGAGCGATGTGAGAGAGAGGGATGTGGAAGTGAGAGAGGAGGAGAAAGATATAGAGGGATGTGACGGGGAGGGCATGCGGGAATGAAAATTAGAATTACCGACGATGCCAAGTTGGAAATACCGACGGTCGTGGCCCTCATAAATATCCATATGCAAATGTTATATTATATTACATTATACATAAACTAATTATTAATTTAATTATCGATGACCCTAGCCGTAGGAACCTTCTGCGGCTTAGCCGTGGGAAGGCTTTTCCTCGGCTTGGGCCATGGGAAAGAAATTTTTTTCTTATAAATTTAGTAAATTCAAAAAATCACATAAATTTAAAAAAATAAGTTTTATTTTTTGAATACATAGATTAAAAAATTAAATAAATTCGGAATAATTAAAATTAATTAAATAAAATAAATTTGAAGGCATAACATTTTTTTTGAAAAATAAAATAAATTCTAATTTTTGAGTTCATCGTCGTCCTGCAGGCCACACATCATGTCGCACATCATTTTCTTCATTTCTTTTTGTTGTCGCTGCTCGAATGCTTATTGTCACTCTTCGAATGTTTGTTCTCGCTGCTCATATTCTTGTCGAACCTCTTCTCGGATCTTTTGTTGAACTTTCGATAGTCGTTGTTCCCACATATTATTGAATACTTGTCGCACATCTTGACTTAGATAACCGTATATTAATTTTCGGCCATATCCAATATCTGCATAACTAACAGAGGATCCGAGACCGTGGGAACATCCACTTGATAATATAAAATATTGTTTTTATATTTCCCACCACTAGAGCCGTCGGAACTTCTGACGACTTTATAACCATCACAAAACTCGTCGAAACTTGCGAGGGATATTCAACCGTCGGTAATTGTCCGTCAAAAAGTCATAATTTTCTTGTAGTGCGTCAAAAATCTTAATATTAAAATAATAATCATAAGCTTATATTATATTACATATATTATATTATGAATGTAATTACCGATGGGTCTAGCCTTCAATATTATCGATGAAACTAAATTCATTGGTAATTACGAAGATTGTACCCATCGAAAACACTAACATTAAAATAATTGATCAAAAGCTTATATTATAAATATAATTATCGACGGGTCTAGCCTTCATTATCATCAATGAATGTCCTATTCATTCGTAATTTCGAAGGTGACAACCATCAATAAATTACCGACGGATTTTTTCGTCAGTACTAGTGATTGAAATTCCACATGTCGATATTTTGGAAGGATTTTTCTTTCCATCACAAATGCCGTCAGAAAATGCGAAGGATATTTTTTCATCGAAAAGTTTTCGTTAGAAATCCGTAATTTTTTTGTAGTGTAACAAATATCTCGCAAGTATATAGACTTAATGGCGTACTATAAAAATATCGTCCCACAAGAAAGAGTTCAAGTACTAGAACAATATGATTTCAAATGTTATCTAAATGGTCAGCAAAGGGGTAAACACTAATTTAAATTAGATGCAAAAGAAAAAAATAGAACAAGTGCGTGAAATTAAAAAAACAACGAAAGAACACAAAATAATGGTTTAAGGAGTAAAATCAGAATGAGAGTTTTAGGGTTTTGAATCCATCTAGGGTATTGATCATAGGGATTTCAAAGGTGATCAAATCTTAAATGCTCTAGTCAATCTCCAAAGATCATGTATTTTCTTTTTAGGAAAACACAATTCTTATTAAAATAATAAACGCTTACTTTCGTGATCATTTAAATTATCCCAATTGCATTGAAACCCAAGATTCATGTGTAAAATGATTTTTCTTATTTTCATGAAATAATGCATTTCATGTCTTTCATTGTAACAAATCTTGATGAAATACTTTCGTAAGTAATCAATGAGACGTTAAATGGTTTAATTAGATGACCAATCCAATAAAAAGACTAACATGAACACATGAATGACAAAGAGCATATCAAGTTGTATAAAAATAATCCCTATAACAAAATCCTAGATTTCATCTAACCCTAAAAAATAGAGTTTAGCCTCCCATGGGGAAGGAAATCATAATGAAAAAGTGTGATTGCATTAAAAGAGAATCAAAATTCACCCAAAGAAAATACATAAAATGCAGAAGAAATTCACGATCTGTCCCAGCCAATCCTTTTTGTAGTCCCCAATATTAGGTTTACAAACATGACTAAAGTGCCCCTAAATCAGGCTCAAAATATGGTCAACATATCTTCAAAATGGTTTGTTCACTGTCGCTATGATTTGGGCATGTGCGTTATGGTTTGGGTGTCTACGCCACGATCTGCCCATAGTGGTTCAACCAAAAGTGTTTTCTGCCTCCCCTTCTGCTACGGATTGCATCAATCCATTACAGTTTGGTCCACTCCATTACGGTCTGACCGTAGCAGAGAGTGTCTTCTAGCTTCATTTCTCATCCATTTCCTCATGATTCCTGAAAATCAAGTAAAAATATTGTAGATTTCGAACACTTCAAATAAGCTTATAAAATTAGATGAAATCAAATAATTATAACTCAACAGAAGTGATAATGCTTAAATTAATTAATAAATATATGATTATCAACTCCCCCAAATTTAGATTTTTGCTTGTCCTCAAGCATAGGAACTTAGGGTCACCAAAGATTCCTCAAGTTCTCCTGACTACATTATAGGTGACAACGCATTAAAGACTTATTAATACCTCATTTGGAACCATTGAAACATGTGCCTCATGGACATCAAATAAGATCATCTTGCAGACTGACCTTTCACATAACTACCTCCTAAGACCTTGCACTAACCCCTAGCTTGCACTAACACTCAAAGTTGATATGCACATGTAGAGGACAATATCATATCCTTGGAATTTTCATTTGCCCCGTTTATTATTATTTTTTATATTGTTGTTTCTCCTCTGTTGTGAATTGGGGAACTGAAAAGAAAGAGAAGACTTTCACTGGGCACAATCCTCGCCTTTCTTCCGAGAATTCTCGGATTGAGTGCTAGCGGTGCCATATGTGGCATACTCATGTCTTCCTCAAGTGAGGAGAGGTGTTGTTATTTATAGATAAGAGAAGTTGTCCACAGTTTTCCCCATCCTTTTTTTTAGGCACTTTGGACTTTTATTAAAAATAATATATAAAAAACATTCCCCAATTTACTAGAGGCAAGAAGTGCACATACATACTTTATGATTATTACAATACACAAGATCACCATTAAGCATCATGTAAGAGGGCGTAAATGTGAGATCCCATATGGAGTTATGTTCACGGTCAATTTACATGTCATTCGCTTTGGTTCGAAGTTAGAGTTGGTTATGTTTTTATGTTTTTTTTAGGAATGTTCAAAATAAATCAATCATGCGGGCTAGGGGTTCAACAATGTCATATATAATGTTTCCTAATTCATGCTTAATACCATGCACTATTTCTTGATGACATGAAAGAATGTACACACACATATATAATATGTAATAAGATACATCAACTCATGCATATCCAAAACATGCCAAGGGATTCATGCATGACGACTAGTTTGACCCGACACTTGCAAATACTACTTAACGACACTACTAAACTCACTACCAACTAGTGGACACTCATAACCAACACTAACTCATGCTATCATCAACTAACATCCTTTTCCCCAAACTTGACACGAACATTGTCCCCAATGTTTCTAACATGTAAAACACAAAATTAAGTGCTCACATGCTCACTGAGGTGGGGTATTCTAGCCAATCACCGTGTTCTATATGCCAGACATTAATTTGATTAACCACGATATTCATATGATTTTGGTGCTGCCACATTTCCTCTTATATGCGTGGTTTGAGCATTATTGTGTTTGATTTTAAGTTTATCGAATTGGTTTTGTGCTTTTGTAATTCAATTCATCCCAAAATTAATCTCCATGGATTTGAAGGAGAATATCCCCTGAAGTATAAAATCATTAGGCAAAGTGCTTAGGTATGTATAGGAGGAAATATCCCAAAAAAAAATTAAAATAAATTAAAGAAAATAACAATAATAATGAAAGGTTAAAGGGGAAGAGACCCTTCATTTGAACATGGTTTTCAATTAATATATTTAAGATGAAAAGTACATCAGTAAAAAGAACTCATAATCTACAACAATTCTACCAATACCAATCATGAAGTTTGTGTAAACATATTAAATAAACGGATTCCATCTTCTTCTCCTTCCTCCTCCTTTCCCCACCGGCTGTTGAAAAGTTTGTGTTACAATCTTCCTCCGTCAACGAGTCGTCGCCGAGCAAAACCGGGCTGTAAGGAAGTGAGTTGCAACGTGAGGCCCCAACATGAAGGAAACAAACCAGAAACATTGACATGCAAGCTGCATCATGTAGCAGTAAAGCACATTCACGTATAGAAAAGAAAGGCTAAATTATTTGGAGGACACATGTTTTTAGCATTAATCTCTCTCATAACAATCTTATTTTAAAATTATAATGCTTCCTTATTTTTTTTTTCTAGGGAAAGAAAGCCATAATTATATCCAACTGATGCATGCATATTTTAATTAAGTGCACCAGTAAAATACAGTAGTGCAATAATTCTAGGATACCCCAAAGTGTGAAACAAAAGTCAGGAGCCGAGTTACCCCAAAGTGCCAAATGTTGATCAAGAACACTCTTGGAGACATCAAAATTTAAGTGAAATAAAAATATGTGAAAAATACATTTAAAATGGAAAAATAGAAAGAAAACAGCACTGAAACAGAATGGAGATCCATGTAAGCATGATATCGTCACATCTACCTCGTAAGGTTTTTTTGTGTTCCGAGCCATGCAATTCAAAGATTTGTACTGGGTCAATGTAACCAGAAAAAATCTATACCTGAAGCAGCATTGATGGAGCTGCAGGAGTCTCTGCAGCAACGTGGCTTCTCGTCTTTCGGCCATTAGCAGCTTGGACAGAAGGGCTGCTGCTGTTGGTAATGTCCCAGAAGCTGCGCTTCTTGGCAGTAGGCGCGGGGGACAGGAATCGACTGCTGGGACTCCTGAGCTCGCCGGCGGTATCTGTCCCCGCTCGGGTGCCCCCCTTGCGCAGGCTCGCTCTTGTGACAATCCTCTTCTCCTTTTCCTCTCCGTCGAGTGGCTTCACCCCATACTTTGTTATCAACTCCCGGATGAAATCGTCCTTGTGCTTTAGCTGGAGTTCGTGTTCCTTCTTCAACTTCTCCATCTCGGCCTCCATGGTCTTCACTGTTTTCCTCAGCTCCTTTACCGCATTGTCGGGGATGACTCGGCTCTTTTGATCAGGCGTGTTTAAGCATTTTCCGGATATGATGGACCGCTTAGGTCTGTGCTGATTGGAGCATGGTGTGCGTAAAGGGGAAGGATCCTTGGAGCGTGCAGGTGAGGCTGCCAGGGACTGGGCTTGGATTGTCAGGAGCTTTTGCTGTTGGTGCACGAGCTGCTGTCTGAGCTCGCTGTTCTCCTTTTGAAGTTCCAGAACAAGCTTGGCTTGATCTGATTCCGAGTTGATGACATGGATCGCTTCTTCATTTACCATGCATGCCTAGAGGGGAAGGATCGGACTTTTATCAGTTGGTGATCAGAAAAGTCATAGTGACAAAAGATAAAGATCAAATTTGATATGATATGGCTAAAGTATTTCAGACAAAAAAAATGCAGATCAAACTCGTATGTACCTTAACAGGATAAGCAATGTTGTGCTCCCTTCAATCAAACTCTAATGTTGTAGTATTTATACAATAACAACAACAACAAAACCTTATCCCACTAGGTGGGATCTAAAAAGCCAAGTTTGTTGCCTCTAAATGAAAATATTATGTTGATTTACATCATTTTCCGCCAATAACTGATCAATTCAGATGTGAACTCGTACAATGGTAAATTCTTCTTAATGAAACTCATTCATACAATTGACATATCAAGTTAATATAAAAAGCTTGGGCCGTAACCTTTGTCTTAATCTCCTTGGCACGATCAGCCCAATGAAGAGTATTCTGTGTCTCTCCGAAGGAGAGATTGCTGGGACTGATATTGGCGATCATGACCGTGTTGCATGGCCCTCCAAGTGAATCCTTTAGAAGTTGCGTCAGCTTAGAATTGCGGTAGGGTATGTGTTTCTTACCCTCTACAAGAGCATTTATGCAGCTGCTCAGAGCCAGGAGGGAGCGGTTGATATTGGCACCTTCTATTGATCTTTGCGTCCGCTGATCAGTTGCTAAAGCTCTCTCCGATCCAGCAAGATCAATAAGTGAAAGTTTCCCAACTCGATGTACAATGTTCAGCAACAACCTATAGAACATGTTAGTTAACATTACTAACATTGAACAAAGGAAGTACTATGATTTTTCTTTCATTATAGAAAATTGGTGTGCGAGAGAAAAGTACCTGCAGTATGGCATGGGATCGTGAAGAAGTCTCATTAACTCTGGTTGGTTCAGTAGTACGATTTCTGTTGCCCTGCTGAAGCAAAGCCATCACCTACAAAGCAATAACAAGAAGTTAATGTCTGCACTTTATATTCTTCATCATTTAAGCACAAGGCATCGACTAGTATAGCAGGAAATACTTCATCTGTTGTGTAAGCCCTGTATTGAGTGAGGCCAGCAGCTACAATGCCCTGAATATTCACATATAACATTGTTTTAGATTAGAAAAGTAATTCAGATAATATAAAGAACTGAAAACAATTAGTAAATTTCGACATAATCACTTATCATGATATCATATAGCAAAACATTTGAAGAGTGGACCGAAGTCTGAATTATCCAAAAGGGATCAAGTCCGTTGTATACTATATATATCCATGAAGTCATATATTTTATCATCAAGTTCACGTAATCATAGGCAATCATGTGTGCTTTTCTGTTAATAATGTTCTGCACTACCAATCATGTTAATTTTGCTTTCTATAAGCAAACAATGAACTCTCAAGTTCATTGGTTCTGGCTGGTGCATCAAGTTGATTGCTAGAACAGTTGCACTTGAGGTAGCTACCTGTTTATCTTCCCTGAGGACAAGGGGTCTACCAGGAGATAACAGATCTCGGACCGTCTCAAACAATGAACTCTCAAGTTCATTGGTTCTGGCTGGTGCATCAAGTTGATTGCTAGAACAGTTGCACTTGAGGTAGCTACCTGTTTATCTTCCCTGAGGACAAGGGGTCTACCAGGAGATAGCAGATCTCGGACCGTCTCATTGTAGACCTCGAGATAAGAAAGTTGGACCGAGTGGCTTCCGTCGTAGCTCCTTTGCCTAATTTTGAAGAAGAGGTCTTTTATGGCCAGCACCATCACCCCAGGGTTCTCCACTGTTCCCAGCATTGTGTATGTTTTGCCAGCACCTGTTGCACCATAGCAAAATACTGAACCATTCCGCCCTTGCAGGACGCCCTCAACTAGATCTGATGTGCTGCATATGTGCATTTCATGTCATGAACAACTCTTGGTTGCTTTAATAAATGTGCATTAAAGGAGTTATGAAACAAAAAATTCGTCAGGACATTTTAAAGGACTTATGAAACAAAAGAAATGCATGAAAGAGTAACTGCTAGTTCATAGAATGAATAAATCAGCTATTCCTTGAAGAAATAAAGAATGGCCGTATGCAAATTTAGGATGGGAACTGAATCAAGAAAAGAAAATTTTAATCATCCAGAAGGATGCACATATTTAATTATATGATGAAACAGAATCTGCCGCCACAACTGTTGCGAATAGAACATCGATGATCGATGAATAATCAAAACAACGAAAAAAAAAGAGAAGATGAACACAAAGATTTAACGTGGTAAAACTCTCTTGATCAATGTGAATAGGAAAGAAACACCCACGGGCAAAGGAGGCCGACGTCAGAAATTTTCACCATGAGCCAAAAGAGAATATACATCATATAAAACCCTAACCCTCATATATAAAGGTCCATACCGCGGGGGGCGAAGCTTCGTCTCCCGCACCCCCCAAGAGAATCAGTGGCGGGTTACGGGCTTGGGCCTAAGTACAGGGTACATAATTCAAGGCACATCAACAAATCTCCACCTTGATTTTAATTTCATAAAACTCTCAAAAATAAAATGCTCAACACGCTCTCCTTTGCCGAATGGCCCACGAGGGCCTAGCTTGATCTTTGCATAACGCCCGTCAAGTCTGAACAATAGTCGAACTTGGCAACAGTTAAGTTCTTTGTCATCATATCTCCTGGATTGTCATGTGTGCTAATCTTCTGAACTTGAACATCTTGCTTTTTCACAATATCTCGAACAAAATGATATCTCACATCTATATGTTTTGTTCTTTCATGATGCATTTGATCTTTTGTAAGATGTATTGCACTCTGACTATCACAATATATGACAGTAGCTTCCTCTTTCATAGTGAGCTCTCCAACTAATCCTCTCAACTAGATAGCTTCTTTCACAGCTTCAGTGATGGCCATGTATTCAGCTTCAGTAGTGGATAATGCTACTGTATCCTACAAAATAGCTTTCCAACTCACAGCACAATCAGTAATAGTAAAGACATAATCAGTTAGGGACCTTCTTCTATCAAGATTTCCTGCAAAATCTGAATCAACATAGCCAACCAGTCCAGCTGAATTTCTACCAAATTCCAAACATACATCAGAAGTACCTCTTAAATATCTCAGTATCCACTTAACAGCTTCCTAGTGCTTCTTTCCTGAATTAGACATATATCTACTAACAACACTGACAACATGAGATATATCTGGACGAGTGCAAACCATTGCATACATAATGTTACCTGCACTACAGTAAGAAACTTTTGACATATACCTTTTGTCTTCATCAGATTGAGGTGAGAGTTTAAAGTGTGCTGCAATCGGTGTACTGACAGCCTTAACATTCTGCATTCCAAAACGCTTCAAAACTTTTTCAATATATTTCTACTGAGACAGAAATAGTCTTCCTGAACTTCTATCTTTAGAAATTTTCATTCCCAAAATCTTTTTTGCTGCTCCAAGATCCTTCATCTCAAATTCAGAACTTAACTTATTTTTCAAAATATTAATTTCAGATATATCTTTCGCTGCAATTAACATATCATCAACATAGAGCAACAAATAGATGAATGAACCATCGACAAGTTAATTCAAATAAACACAACTATCATATTTGCTTCTAGCAAAATCAATACTCAACATGAATGAATCAATACCACTGCCGAGGGGATTGTCTAAGTCCATACAAGGACTTCTTCAGATGGCAAACTTGATCTTCTCTACCTTCAACATGAAAACCCTCTGGCTGCTCCATATATATATCTTCTTCTAGATCGCCATGTAAGAATACAGTCTTAACATCTAGTTGCTCAAGTTCAAGATTCTGCAAAGCAACAATAGCAAGCAAAGTACGAATAGAAGTATGTTTCACAACTGAAGAGAACACATCATGAAAATCAACACCCTCCATTTGACTGTACCCTTTTGCCACCAATCTTGCTTTGTACTTTGTCTCTTCCTTATTGATTCCTTCTTTCTTCTTAAACACCCATTTGCAGCCTACAATCTTCTTAGTCACGGGTTGTTTTACAAGATCCCAAGTGTCATTCTTCTGTAGAGATTCCATCTCCTCCTGCATTGCTATTAACCACTTATTACAATTAGGATTTCGAATAGCTTCAAAATAGGAGGAAGGATCAGGTAACTCAATATCATAAGCGACCAGTTCTTCAAATCCGAGCCTTTGAGGTGCTTTTATTTCTCTCCTCGGTATATCACGAGCTAACATGTATTGCTGTTGAACTTGAGGTGATGTATGAACTTCAGGAGCATCAGGAGTATCATTCTTTTCATCAGAAGAATTTGACAGTTCTAACTCCACCTTCTCCAAAGTTTTCTACTTTTCTGTATCACCAATTAGACAAATCTTTTCTCGAGTGAAGCATCACAGATTCATCAAAAGTAACATCTCTACTGATAACACCTTTAACACCAGATTTAACCAAGAAATATGCAATTCCTAGCTCTAGGTTCAAGCTTTCCATCATTAACATGTGCATATGCAGGACAACCGAAAAACTCTTAAATGTGAGGAATTAGGAGAATTACCTGACCACACTTCTTCAGGAATTTTTAAGTTTAAGGATCGGTGAGGAGACCGATTCACTAAGTGACATGCCAAGTTAATAGCCTCTGCCCAAAATTCCTTGTCAAGTCCTGCATTTGACAGCATACATCGTGCTCTTTCTAGTAGAGTTCTGTTCATTCTTTCTGCGACTCCATTCTGTTGTGGAGTTCTCACAACTGTGTGATGCCTTGCAATACCTTCTTTGTCACAGAATTTATTGAACTTTTCACAACCTTGTAATTCTGTGATGCTCTTTCACAGAATTACAGAATTCTAGTCCATTATCAGTCCTCAGCCTCTTTACAACTTTTCCAGATTGCTTCTCTAGCAAAGTCTTCCATGACTTGAATGTTTCGAATACTCTTTATGCTTTAAAAAATAGACCCAAACTTTTCTAGAGAAATCATCAATAAATGTCAGCAAATACCTATTTCTTCCTTTCGAAGAAACCTGAGAAGGACCCCATAAATCTGAATGGTAATCAAGGGTTCCCTTCGTCTTATGAATGGCTGAGCCGAAACTAACTCTCTTCTGCTTTCCGAAGATACAATGCTCACACAGCTCTAACTTTTCAACTTTTGCACCAGGAAGAAGACCTCTGTTACTGAGAACTTGCATGCCCTCTCACTCATATGGCCCAAACGCATGTGCCATAACTTTGTGCAATATTCGTCTGAGGTAGATGAGACTGCTGCTGAACCTATCACCGTCGAACCTTGGAGAACATACAAAATACCGATTTTGAGGCCTTTCATCAACACAAGAGCACCACGGGAAATTTTCATTCCATTAGACTCAATAACAACTTTGCAACCATTTGAGTCTAAGACACCGAGAGAGATAAGATTCTTCTTCAGATCAGGAACATGTCTGACTTCCGATAATGTCCTAATAATCCCATCATGCATCTTAATCTGGATGGACCCAATACCAACATTCTTACAGGCAGCATTGTTGCCCATAAAAACGACTCCACCTTCAACAGATTTGTACGTGGAGAACCAATCTCGATTAGGAAACATATGGTATGAGCATTCAGAATCGAGAATTCATTCACTTGATGATCTGGATTTGTTTGACGTCGTTACCAACAGAACATCTTCATTATCACTTTCTGCTACACCGGCATCTGCAACTTCAGCCTTCTGATTTTCCTTCTCGTTGTCATCGTTAATCCTTTTATTCTTATTCTGTAATTTGTAACACTCTGCTTTGATATGACCATTCTTCTTGCAATAATTGCAGACTTTATCTCTGTTCTTCGACTTGGATCTGGATCTATCTTGATTTTGATTTCTCATCTGATGTCTGCCTCTTGCGATCAGAACTGAGGTTTGATCATCAGATTTGCTGCTTGATCCCAATTCATTATCCAACTTTTCTTTGCTCAGCAGTATGCCCTTAACATCTTCAAACTGAGTTTGTCCCTACCGTAAATCATCGTCTCCTTAAAGGTTTTATATGAAGATGGCAGAGAACAAAGAAATAATAGGGCCTGATCTTCATCATCAACCTTTGCATCTACGTTCTTCAAATCATTGATTAGGACAATGAACTCACTGATATGTGATTTGATCGACGTACCTTCGACCATATGAAAGGTGTACAACCGCTGTTTCAACACAAGTCGATTCGCTAGGGTTTTCGTCAGATACAGAATTTCCAACTTTGTCCAAAGACCAGCTGTCGTCTTCTCTGCGAGAACTTCCTGAAGAACATCGTTCGTCAGGCACAACTGAATCGCAGACATGGCCTTCTCGTCGAGATCCTCCCAGGCGGACGCCTCCATGGCGTCAGGCTTTTAACCCGACAGCGTCTTCTTTAACCCATTCTGAATCAAGATGACATGCATTCGAACCTGCCACAAACTGAAATTTGTGTTCCCGTCGAACTTCTCGATGTCGAACTTCGTTGTAGTTATCTTCGCGGAAAGAAACTCGGCTCTGATACCAATTTATTGCGAATAGAACACCGAGGATCGATGAATAATCAAAACAACGAAAGAAAGAGAAGATGAACACAGATATTTAACGTGGTAAAACTCTCTTAATCAATGTGAACAAGAGAGAAACAGAGGGCCAGAAATTTTCACTATGAGCCAAAAGAGAATATACATCATATAAAACCCTAACCCTCATATATAAAAGTCCATACCGTGGGAGTCCACAGATTCTCATTTTTTCTCCTTTTTCATTTTTTTTTCTTTCATAATTTTGGGTACAGAATACTTTAAGGCACATCAACAACAACCATAATATTTCATGTTCTTTCAAGAAGAAGTTGATTGAAAATTATGAGAAAATGACAAAAGGATCAAGGGAACAATAAGTGAAGAATCAAATAAATAGCACTGAAGAGAGGATTTCATCTGATCTGAGAGATGTAAATTCTCTAGTGAATAAAACGCAACCTTTTACAGATTTCTTACCGTATGGGATGTGGCCTTAGTAGATATAGGATTAACCGGAGTTGATTCAATCCGTATATGAGACTGCTTGAAACAACAAATTAATAAGAAACAGACACGATTAGAATCCTTACGTCCTAGCATATACTTCTTGCTGTGTAGTTGAGTCCGGAAAAGATGCATCAAAACAGAAATGCCGGCCGCGCACTCTCTTGAACCGGAGGTAGTCTGTCTCCATGGCGAATTCCGTCAAGTAGATGTCTTTCTTGTTCATGATCTTGACACAGCTCCGAGATCCTCCATCCTTCTCTTTCTTGTTCATTGGCCGCAATCTCACAAATACCATTATCCTGTTACTACTGCCGGCCTCAGCGGCATTACCTGGAGCAGCCATTCCGAAGTCCACGCCGTTGCCGAATCTGATCATTCCTGATCTCCCCTCGGACTGCACGTAAGTGCCCATGCCCCCTAAGGAGAGCTTCCTAGCCACAGTCGTCGTCGTCACGACGGTAAATCGTCGGCTTCTTGGGGCATGAGTAGACCGTCATGCGAGCCCGTTCCTTAGGTCCTTGGTTCTCCTCTTTTGGCTCCACTCTCGGGAAAGCAATGCAATTCTTGGGAGCCAGCAGCCCGCCCGGTGGAACGGTGGGCGCCATCTTCGGCGGCGAGCCAGGCAGCAAGATGTTTTCTTTCATCTCCGCTTCGGCGTCTTCTTGCTCTTCCTGCTTCTTCCTGCCGGCTTCGAAGAGATTGAACCGTGACTGCGGGGAAGGAGGCTGGAGCCGCTCCGAGGAGTCCTTCCTGGAGGCTAACTGTTTCTTATGCTGCTCGTACAAGAGGGTGAGGGCTTTCATCTTCTCTTTGAGTCCATGATGGGGATCTCGAAGAACACGCCGTTGCTGCTGCGGCTGTTGTTCCTCTTGAGGCGGTGCTTCTGGCGGTGGCACCTCGTGGGTTGCAGTACACGGGCGCGACGATCCACCGCGCTCGCTGCCGCATGCTCCCGGCCGACGGACATTTGTGAACGGGTGGACACCGGCATGATTTATACTGAACAACCCAGCTGAAGTAGGGTTACTTGGACATCAAAAGAAGGATTCAATCTCTCTCCGCCAGGATGAGATTTGTGAACTTTGTTAATGAGAAAAACAAAGGAGATTCGTACTGAAAAAGACTCTCAGAAATATCTGGGAATCAAAACAAAGATTGTTGATCTAAAACGAAGGCTTTAGCCTGGAACAAGATAAAAAAGATTGGATCTTTTATACAGGGAAAACTAAGATCTTCAGATGTTGAATCTGGAGAAGAGAAAAGCAAAGAAAAATGAAAAAAAAAGGAAGTTGCGATCTGTCGGAAGGAAATCCTCTCGTTTTCTTCTTCGTATCTCGTTGCAGAGTCCACCAATTGGGGCAGACAGGGAAGGGGGAGAGGCAAAAAATGCAGCAGCAGCAGAAACAGTAGCGGCGGCGACAGCTCCAGAGGAGGGATTGGATCTTGGACGCCGGATTGTGTTGAAAATGAGCGGCTGAGATGGGCCACCAGGTTCGAAACCTGGATGAGGAGTAACGGTCGAAAGGGGTCCCCAGAGCAACGGTCAAAAATTTTGAAACGTTTCCATTTCAGGGTGTCAATCAATTAACACAATACGTGTCATTTGAACTACAGTGCATTTAACTATACCAATGATATTTGAGGAAAATATTTGATTTCTAAATGGGTTATGAGTAATAAGTAGTGGCCTAATTAAAAAAAAATATAAAACCGAAAATATGAAAGATCGACCGGACCAAATATAAATTTTATTTTTTTTAAAACTTAAAAAAATCTAAACAGTTTTTAAATTTTAAAAAACCACTTGAGGAGGTCGATGGAGATGTATATAATTTTATAAATTACTCGATAAACATAATATTTATATTATTATATATGTGAAAGATTTATATCAGACATAAATAGTAGTACTAAAATATTTCATATGTCATTGAAACTAATTTACAAAATAAAACATCTCTTAGAGTTACCAATCCCTTTTGTAAATATAAATTTATAAAAAAAATCTTAGACCTTGTTAAAATAACTTGAAAGAATTGATAAGATTTTTTTAATTTTAAAAAACAATCCAAGAAAAATATAGAATGACATCGCATGATTCTCTAACAATTTGCAAAAAGTGAGTCGATTGAATCCTTCAAGATAGTGATGGAGTAGCAACCTCTTATTTCACAGGCTGTCGCCTCTTCTTATGATGACAAAGTCTTCGTCACTCATCACATGACAAGGGAATGTTACGAGCAAAATGATATGGCTCGGACATGTTTGTATAAGACATCGAAGTGCATGAAGAAATGGGTCAACAGTACCCACGGGATGGATCATGAATGTATTCCACAAATATTATTTTTCTTATAATCATGATTCTAATTAGCCTATTAAGTTAGTTTAGATACTTATATAGTCATATTTTCATGTAGTAATTAACATTTGAATTAATGAATAATGATAATTAAGTTATCGATAAGCATTATAAAGAAACTATATAAGATTATTAGGAATAGATTTTAAAATTTGTAAATAATATATAAATATGTTTAACTATGATTAATATAAGGTTAATTAGAGGTTAAACACTTATTTTTAATAAATAAAAATGATTGGATCTTCATTTTAACTAATAGGGTTTCAAGTAGAGCTGCTTAATAATGTATTTTTATGAACAGCCATATGACATGGTAAAAATCTGAAAAACAAATTACCTATTCTTGTCCGTGGATAACCAAAAAGTTTCCGGCAGAAAAGCCCTAGCCGAATGTCCTGAAGAAATTCGACAAGGTCATTGGTTTAAGGTAGGTTCCCTAACCCGAAATTGATCGATCTTCGAATTCAGATGATCATTTGTTCATGGCTCGTACTCCATAAATTATAAAAAATTTACATGGTTCTTTTGTCTTTAGATTTCTATGGCCTCTGGAATCACTTGAAATGGAGTAGAGAACATTATCAAGTAATCTTCTTTGATGACTCGTTCTGTCCTAAGTAAGATACAAGGTTACATTATAAATTAGGACACGATTATGATGGCCTGAATTAGAATTTGAAATTTTGATATGCTTAATTAGACTTCACAATGGTTCAGTGAGAGGTGCACTCATCTTATTTGAAACTTGTATATATAGATAAATGAAATTTTCATTTCGTATGTCTTCTTTTGTTAGGTTTGAGAACATTGGCAGAATATGAAGCAAATTGACTATTTTTCTTAGAAAAGAATACAAAGAATTGAATTCTACAATTTTATTCCTAAATACTACTGAAGTCTAGTTTCTAAGAAAATTAGGTTCTCATCAAATGGACAAGTATTGAGAAATAAATTATTCATTCAATATAATACAATTTGTCAAAACATAAATCCTAGGTCAAATTACCTAGACTTTTATTAATTACTCACTAAGAATTAGCTTATGATACTCATAGGTTGAATACCTTAATAATTCTAGTTTCTAATTCATCTATAATCATAAGATTTGAAATTATACTTAAAAATTATGAATTAGTTATTAACTGACACTTAGTATAGAAATATGAGGTAACACCTAGTCAAGCTTTGGGAGATTGGATAGTATTAAGTAGTTTGAAATGTGAAGTAATATATGAACATAAGTATATGAAATTAGACATTAGAACTAAGAGATTATATGCATTTTAAGGTAAACAAACATTTATGCATCATGAGCATGCATTGCATATTATTATTAGTGATTGAAAAGTGAAATAGCATTATTGCTTGTAGGAAATCATCAAGCTACAAGTAAAAGACGGAAAATCAAGTAAACCTCCTTTAAAAGATAAAGTACAAGGTGAGTGGATAAATTTACAACATAGCAAAATAATATATGTTACTTCTTTTATTTATGATATTGTTTCAAGTAAATATTATTATTATTATTGATGAAATCATATCTTGAGCAATGAAATGTATTTATGATGTATTTCAAGAATTTCATATGATAATGAAGTAAACTATCATATGAAAATGTTTTCAGGGAATTTCAGGGAACAATGCTTGTGATTAAAAAAAATAAGTTTTACTTGATATTGATATTTGATTATGATATGTGTGTAGGATCGAAAGCACCAAGAGAGGGGGGGGGGGGGTGAATTGGTCTATAAAAATCTTTTCGCAAAATCATTTTTGGAAAATCAATAAAATCGCTCACAAGAAATTAACAATAAAGAGTGAGTAAGAGAGCAAACATAGAGAGATATGATATATTGGCGAGGTTCGGTCTCAACTTTTTGGCCTACGTCTTCGCTCCGACTTCTCGTCCTCGAGATCGTCGCAGATTCACTAGCTTTCTTTTTTCTTGTAGGGAGAGAATAACCCTTTTTACACTACACGCCTTTTTCTTCGCTCAAGAAGCAAGGCACTCCTCTTTTACAACGAGCTCTCAATCTCACTAGATTAGAAAATAATAATTCGCTCTAACTCTCTTCTTTTATAAAATTTTTCTCACACTCAAAGCTTAGAAGAGAAAGAGAAGATGCAAATTTGGGCCCAAGAACTTGAAAGGAATGTTTGAATGATCTTGTTTGTTTGGATGCGTTTTCTTCATGCTTTGGCACTCCTTTTATAGTCTTCTATAAGTGAAAATTTCGTCCAAACATTCTTCCACAGTTTTTTCTTAAAAAATAGCTGTTACTGTTCATCTGGCACTATGACTTGTCGACCGCATTAATGGACTGGTCGATTAGTCAATATGATCGTTGCGGCATATCTATGATTTTATACGTTGTTTGATCGATCCTTCGACCGATACATCGACCGATAATATCTTGACGCCGATTGGTACATCTCGAAGTCGACTGGTACATCGATCGGTATAGTCTCGACATTGACCGATATAGTGTCATCATTTCTGAATTCACTACTGTACTGATAGGTCGACCAGTGCAATGACCGAACCGTCAACCGATATTGTCTCATCATTTCTTTCATTGTTATCAATCGATCGGTTTCCATGGATGGTGGGTCGACCGATCGTATGCTGATTTTTTATTTTTATCATTTTAACTGATGATTTCTTCTGCAAATGAGGTCATCTCAATCTCTTACACTTGCATATCATCACATAAGCATAGATTAGTAACTTTTATGTCCAATTTGATTTGTTATAGAGAAATAAAGAAGATGAAATGTAAGTAAATAGTGAGAAAGCTCCCCCTACATTCATGCAAATTTCACATTTTTCTCCTCCTAAATAAGTGGCCTTTATATTCTCATAATAATTTCGGACAATATGAACATATGGCACAAAATAGATATGAAATCAACTAAGGCACATTCATCATGAAGAAAAAGTCATCACATTACATTCATAGTCGATAATACGTCATGTGTTCATGCACTAACAAATGTGACTGTAATCACCATAAAAATGGTGCACGACACGTAAACACATAGCAATTAACTAAGGTACATTGAAGAAACTAAAAATATAACATCATAACATCGTCCCAACTTCTCCACTTTTTGACATAATCAAAGAGGGAGATAACCCAACTACTCATCATCAGGACTATCATCATCACGAGCTATGGGCGAAATAAATTCATATGATGCATAGTAGTCCTGTAGCGAGCCAATAAGGTAACGAAAGTCACGCTCCATCCGTCGAACACGACGATCCATCTGAGTCACGGACGGTATATGGCATCCACTGCTATGAAATGGCTGTGAAATCATAGGTGGTATAGGAAGCCGAGTTGAGAGATCCAATATGCTCAGCAGGTGCCGCATGTGGAGGGAAGCTGGGGCCAACCTCCGGTGCAGCCTGAGTGGCCATCGGCATTGGCTCTCTTACTTTTATCAGCAACGAGTAATAAAGTCATCTTTTTTTTGGGATTATTGATAGTACCCTTAGGAAGTTGATCATGGGTTATCAAAAAACCTAGAAATTTTCTTGCTTGGTCCATGCTCGAGCGCTCTCCATCGGTGGCATAATCTCCATTGTCAAAATCCATCGGTGCCGGCTTGCCAATCCTAAAATATTTTCGATGCAAGGTCGCTGAACCGATGACATCAGTGGGGCAGGGTCGGATGTACTCCTCATCCATAGGATGTCGACACCAAAATGGAGTAAAATCTTAGTAATCTAGGCTCCAAAATATAGGTGGTACCGACCATGAACTCGTGAGGAGACCTTCTGGAAGGTGTAATCCATGTGATAGAAAAGGAAATGGCCAAAATGGAGGAATGAGACGTCGCGTATACAGAGACAACGAAGAAAGAATAGGTCAAACTGTGTGACCTCTGTATAGTGTCCGGCTCTTGGAGTAATCATACGACTCAGGATGTGATGTGCCATTTTCATGGTCGGATGAAGATGTCTATAAGCTATTTCGACGGTATAGTGGATATCCTATTCAAAAAAACCCGTACGGATGTCGTCCGCGATCGAAAGATAATCGGAAGGCCAACCATGGGTGACAAATGAATAGAAATCAGCTAATGGGCATAGAACGCCAAAGATGCGACAAAGATGATCAGGATCAACCCGAATGGTTACTCCAAGGACATAGGTGATGATGACCTTCCGAGTGATCATCATGTTCGCATAGAAATGATGAACAAGACGAGGATACACACACTCTATGAGAGAAAGAAGTGGCAACCAATCAATGATTGCGAACATCTCCTGAACATCTGGAATGTTCAAAGTGTCATGCCGAACTTCGTGAGAGGCGTACAAGGCATCAAAACTAGCAGAGACATTCCTGGTGACAAAGAGATGGATATCAAAATCAGTGGGGTCAGTGGTAGTGGCTGATGAGCACGTCCACGAGATCGTCCTCGTCCACGGCCTCGTTCACGTTGGACGGGCACAGTTTCGAGTTCCGATTCTGGGTCAAGTTTAGATTCATTTGGGATGACACGAACACTACCAACTAAGCCATAGAAATGACAATGACGTTGAAAGACTAGCCGAATACGTGAATACCTTTCGTCATCGTTGGCCATGGATTCAACAATGGTGGGCGGTGGCCGGAAGGAATCGATGACGGCTGTGAGAGGGGTGGGTGATAGGAAGAGAATAACGGTGACAAGTCGGTGACTGGATGGTCGAGAGGGAGACGGGGGCAATGATCAGAAGGAAGAAGTGGAGAGGGAGGGCGGAAAGGAGGACCAGACGAAAGCGGCGGTGGTTGACGAAGAGAGAATAGGGGCGATCGATGAGGACGATCGGATGAAAATGGATGCCAGTGACCGTGGCAGAGGTCAGTGGCATCGTGCGGTGGCAGGAGACTGGTGGCTGACGACGTTGGTGAATGAAAAAAGGAAGAGAGATGGCGGCTGACGACGGACAGGGAAGATGGCGACAAGGGTCACCGACAAAGGAGGCAGCCGATGGAGAAAAGGACGATCAATGAGGAATTAGAGAGAGAGGGAGAGAGAGTGTGAAATGAGGTCGGCAGTCGGAGTTCGACGGAAGGTCGGACGGGCGATGGCTAGGGCAGCGGTCGAGAGGAAGAAAAATGAATCAACCAATCGAGCGGTCGATTCCGTATACATGTCCGATTTTGACATATACCATTCGACCGGTAATGTCCAGCGATCGATCGGATAGTGGTTGCATATTATATACCGGTCGATTGATCTGTCTAGTCGATTGACCGACCTTATCTTGTTTACCCATTTTTCAATATTTTTCAAAATTTTAAGCATTACAATTATATTTCAGGTATTTATTTCACATAAATGTAAGTGTTGTGCAACACTTTTAATGTTCAATTCATATCAAAAGTGATATTGTAAAACCAAGTCACTTTTACTTAGAATTAATATGCAATCAAGATTTGATCATTCCTAATTCCCTTCTAAGCATGCAAAACCGTTCTTCACTCAAGAGTTTTGTAAATATGTCTACAAGTCGGACTTCAGTGGACATATGTTCAATGATAAAATCCTTAAGAGTCGCATGTTCTCTAATGGATCCACATGATCCTAAGCTGTTCATGATGTTTATAGCTCTTCAGTATGGAAGACATTAGGCTGAACCTTTACTTCAATAACTAGCCGTTATACCACCGACACCCCCTCTTCGACGATTCGCTTGGGGAGACACCTCCATCTCCGGCGCTCCCCGTCGGAGGCACCACGCCCCTATCTCTGACACTCCTTGTCGGAGGCACCACGACCCAATCCATTTTTGGCGAGCCTCGTCGGAAGTGCCACCAACCCCCCCCCCCCCCCCCCCCCTCCCCCATCTAGCCATGGAGGAGGATTCTCTTTCTCTAGTTTCGTTCCCCCCTCTCCTTCCCCCCCGGCCACTCTCCATCGCCTGATGGCCTTCTTCCGACTCCCGTTATTCCTCCCAACCTATCCGCTCCTCCAACCTCACTGCCTCGCCCTCGCGCCAGGTCTTGGTCTGATACTGTGCAGGGAGGCCGTCTGTTGCCTATTTCCCAGATCTCACCTAGGCAGTTCCGGGCCCTTCAGGCAGCCACCTCTGATGAAATCGCTATTCCGGCCATTACGTCCTTGTGTCTCCAACAGTGTCTCATAGGCCGGTTCATCGGGGACGTCGGTGCCCTTCGGGAGGGCCTTCGCCAACTCTGGGGCTCCTTTTTCCCTAGATCAATATCGGACTTGGGTAATCATTTGTTCCTTTTCGCGTTTGATACTGACGATGATCGTTTGCAGGTTCTCACCAATAGTCCGTGGGAGTTCAGAGGGCACCTTCTTCGCGTCGCCACTGTGTCACCCTTCCTATGTCTTCATGAAGCTGCCACCATCGCCGCCCTTTGTGAATCAATTTCATGGGCCTTTCGCTGAAGCTTCATAATCCATGCTCCCTTAGGAGTATCACGGCTATGTTTGGATCCCTGCTGTGTATTGATGAGGCAGGACTATCGAACGTCGATTCCCCGCGCGTCCGTGCTTGCGTTTAAGTACAATTCTCCTCCCCCCTTAAGCAGGCCACTTGGATCTCCCTGTCGTCCAGTGAGAGTTGTCTGCAATAGGTAGCTTATAAAAATCTCCCTACTTTCTATTACCATTGTGGAATCATTAGTCATCGCCTTGAGGTTTGCTATGCGGTGGGTGAATCCACTCCTGGAGTCTTGTTATTCGGCCCATGGTTGCGTGCCTCTCCTTCGCGGTGATCGGTGCATCCGCTTGGGGACCGGCAGGTGCTGGTGGGTGTCCCTCCTCGCACTCTCTCACCTATGGTTGCCGCGACGTCACCTTTGTTGCCGGACCTCAACTACCTCGGCGTTGATCATCCGTGCCAAATCACTGCGCTGATCCACCGGTGTGCACCGATCATCGCCACATGGCGCTCGACACTCGGCAGACCACCTAGATTGTTCCAAGGGTCCCACTCTCTTCTGCCACATCATCGATCCAACGATTGCCCTCACCGCGGCCGGATGGGTGACAGGTGGACAATCGGGATGTGACAGCAACAAACACATCGCCTCGTTCTCTACCGTTGCAACCAAGGCATATGTCATCGATCCCCGGCTCGCCTTTGCAACATCTGGATGAGTGAAAACTGGTCACTCGAGATTTGTTGGAAAGAAATACACTGCCTCCTTGTTTTCCCCTGATGCATCTGGCCCGTCCATGTGTTCAGCATCCTGACAATGCCTCTCCATGTTTACCTCCACCCTGCGTCCGTTGGCATCTCTCCTCCCTGCTCCCATTCTGCATCTGCATATGCCTCTGTTACTCCTCCCTCCCGCCAAGATGCTCCGAATGACCCCCCACCCCCTTATGGATCCCCTGCAGTCCTTGTAGCCCCATCTACCACTCCTCCTCCCTCCCGTCCAGGTATGGGACTCGTCCTACATCTACTCATAACTTAGGAGTCTCTGTTACTTCGATGCCCCCCACCCCCCGCGATCTCTATTTCATCTAACCCTATTATAGATCAAGAGGTGCTGGCGGCGATGGTTTTTGCACGCCTCGTGGAGGCCCATGGCCCAGCACATTCGTCAGATGGCTCATCTTCGGACGGTCAGGAGGACCTGGATGTGCTGCCCCCACCCAAATATGAGAGGAAGAAGACGAGGATCGTGCGGCCGCTTGCGTCGGTGCCCAACCTCCGCCCTCGTCCTATACCGACTTCGCCTCGTGGCAAAGGTAAGAAGAAAGTGTGTTCCACTACTGATGTGATTGTTTTACCTATGCAGGATCGGTCCGTCGCCAACTAACCAACATGAAGATACTTGAGTGGAATTGCAAAAGCGCTTTTCGCTCCAATATTAGAGATAGACTTAGGAACTTAATTAATGTTTACACTCATGATTTTGTAATTTTATTAGAAAGCCATGTTGGTTCTGTAATATATATACAGGTCTTCCGGCTGCTCAGTCCCTCTTGGAATGGGGTCGCTTGTGAGGGATCGGGTGCGTCCAAAGGTATTATCTTGGCCTGACACAGCCAAGATACTCAGGTTACTCCTATCCTTACTTCTGATCATGTTCTGCATGCTGCCGTTTCTTTTGAAGGTTTTCATTTCATGCTTTCTTGCGTTTATGCTAGTCACATTGCTGCCGATATAAATCTCTTGTGGAACATGCTTAATAACATTAGATCTTCTGATTTTCCATGGGCTCTCATTGGGGATTTTAACTATTTGCTTCCTGTCGAGGATAAGAAGAGGGGCACTCCATTTACGTTAATAGACCGGTTAGGACCTTCCAGCGCCTGATTGATAATGAAGGGTTAATTGACATCAGCCTTTCTGGGAATCCATTCACTTGGTGCAACAATCGCACCGGCCTAGCTAGGGTCCACTGTCGCCTTGATCGTATGCTTGTAAATCATTTTTGGCTAGATGCCTATCCCGCCCTAGATCTATCATTCCTTGCCCGTTGTGCATATGACCATGCACTTATCATTTTTACCTCAGACTCTAAACCTCCGCGACATCGTAGCTTCAAATATGAACATTTCTGGTTCCAATACTCGGAGGCCCGTGAGATTGCACGCAAACATTGGACCTTTTCCTCCCCTCAGTCCTCAATTCCTAACGCTCTCATGGCCATCCGCAAGGCGACCCTACGATGGAATCGGGATATCTTGGGTTGGCTTGAGGTGCGCGCTGAGGAGGCACTTGCCCGCCTGCACCTCGAGCTCCTAGATTCCCATTCCTCGCTTGTTGTGGATGGTCTTGCTGATTTACGATCCGCCTACCACCTCCATGCTGCCCTACTTCGGCAAATTAGCATTAAGTGTTGGAGCAAGTCTAGGATTTCTTGGCTCCACCATGGTGATCAGACTACCAAATTTTTTCACTTGCAAACCACCATATGAGAAACCATAACCGTATCCAACGTATCTAGCTTGACACTAGTGGTTTCTCTGACAACCCCACCACTATCCAGCAACAGTTCGTAAACCACTATAGGAACGTATGGAAACCTTCTCCCAATATTGATATTCCTGCTAACTGTTGGCCTACCCTTCCAGCTCTTGACACCACCTTAGTGTCTTCACTTACCGCCCCATCGCTCCTGCGAAGATTAACGAGGTTGTTTGGAACATGCCGCCTGGGAAGGCTCCCGAGCCTAATGGGTTCACGTCAAAATTTTATAGAGAATATTGGGACATTGTCGGGCCAAAAATCACTTCTTTTATCCTTGATTTTTTCAATAACCTTAGTATGCCAATAGACTGGAAGCAAACCTAGTTAATATTCATTCCCAAAACTAAATCACCCTCTTCCGTTAAAGACTATCGACCTATTTCCCTATGTAACACCTTATACAAAATTGTCTCCAGAATTATCGTCAATCGTTTCCGACCTACCCTCGGTAAAATCGACCCAGTACAGTCAGCCTTTATACTTGGTAGGAATATTCAGGATAATATCCTAGTTTCTCAGGAACTCTCGCACTCCCTCGATCTCCTCGATTCTGTAAGATATAAATATATGCTTATTAAAGCTGACATGGATAAAGCCTTCGATCGGGTCCCCTTCCATTATCTGGGGCCCTTATATCTTATAATTACATTACCTCTAGGGACCAAAAGTTCATCGTGAACCATATCACCCCGCACCTCTCGGGTTGGAGGTGCCTTTTGCTCAACCAGGCTAGGCGAACTACCCTTATCAAATCCACCCTTGCTTCCATGCTTACCTATTACCTTGGCACAATGTACCTCTCTGCTAAAACTCTCAGAACTCTTGAAAAAATTTCATGATCATTCTTGTGGGATGCATCTGGCAACTGGCGGTGCTCCCACCTTGTTAGATGGTCAACCATCCTTCTGCCTCAGGATCAGGGGGTTTGGCAATTCACAGTTTTAAATGGATACGTTGTTCGCTTATTGCTCGCCGTATCCTCAGTCTTTTAAACCATGGTGATTCTCCTTGGAATAAACTAATCTACGCCAAGTATCCGCCTATGAATTTATGGGACCCCAAAGTCGCTCAAGTACCGCCTAGTCATGGAGACTGATCCTTGATGCTATTCCTAACATCCGGCCCGGCCTCATGAAATCAATTGGTTCTGGTGCCACCACATCCGTGCTGTATGACCCATGGATCTTCCCTATTCTCCTATCTTGCCTGCCTACTTATCTTAATATGGACATTGATATCACCTTGCTTAGAGTGTCGGACTTAATTACTGACTTCAGGTGGAATACCCCCTTCTATCCTCAATTTTTGGACAAAATCTTTGCGATATTATCTGTGGCATTTACATTCCGCGCTCTTCCTGTGATGACGCGTGGGTTTGGGCGACCGATGAGAATGGGCACCCCTCTGCTAAAACAGTGTATAATTTTGTGAGCAGGCAGGCTTTGCCGACACGTCCGACTGGAGGGCCGTCTTAGACCAAAATCTGGCATATTCGGGTTCCCCCAAAGATACATTTTTTGCTATGGAAAATTCTCCATAACCGCCTACCAACTCTTGACCTCATACACAACTTTGACCCCTCTGTTGATCCAGCATGCTCCCTTTGTGGTCTTGCTTTGTGGTCTCTAGGACCTTTTTCAAAAAAAGCTACATTTTAATTTTTTGTACTTCTCCTCTTGGCCATCTGGTTCCTGGACAGAGGAGGGAGCCAGCTTGGATCAGCAGTCTCATAGTAAATTGCAATCCATTTTTGCTTTCTGTCTTTGGGGGCTTTGGAACCTGCGGAATGACATCCACTTTAGGTCCAAGCGTGTAACCGTCGACGTGATCTGGGAGAAGGCTCTCGCCTGTTTTCATGAGCTTGACTCACTGCACACCCACGCCCCTGAGGCAACTCGCCCCCAACATCCTTTTCAGATCCGATGGGAGCCCCCACCCCAGAATTGGACAATGCTTAATTCTGACGGTTCTTTCACTAGAGCCAGTGGACTTGGGGGATATGGTTTCCTACTACGTTCTAACGCTGGCTCTTTCTGTTTTGCAAGAGCTAGGCGATATACGTTTCAGTCGGCTTTACACTCTGAGGCTTGGGCCCTCCTTTTGGGGCTTAGGAGATGTCACTCACAGGGGTTTTCGTGCATCTATGTCTGTACGAACTCCCTGCTCCTGGTCCGCATATCAACATGCTCCAGCCTTGTGCGTGGAGCCTTCACAGAATAATCATGGACATCAGAACCTGCTTGCGCTATACAACTCCATCAAAGATAGCTTTTTGCCCCCGCACTGAGAATGCAGTTGCGGATTTTCTTGCAAATTTTGGCCGTCAGCATGGCGACCTATTTTTGGGGTGAGTATCCTCCTCCGGGACTCGCCCAGCTTTTGTGTAATGTAACTTTTGCTTCAACGTAATGGAATTTAATTTTTCCCCAAAAAAATACGTTCTCTAATGAAATGATATCACAAGTTAATGTGTTTAGTCCTAGAGTGTTGAATTGGATTTTTAATCATTTCTATAGCACTTGTGTTATCGCACTTCATGGGTACATTGGAACAATTCACACCATAGTCCAGCAATTGTTGTTTTACCCATAATATTTGTGCACAAAAACTATCGGTGGCTATATATTCGACCTCGACGGTAGAAAGTGTGATGGAGTTTTGTTTCTTGCTACCCCATGAAATGAGAGAGCTACTAAGAAAGCAACACATCCCACTAGTACTTTTCCTATCAACTATACACCGGCAAAATCTGCGTCGGTGTAGGCATGTAATTCAATTGGAGAATTTCTATCATACCAAATGCCTAATTCACATGTATGCTTTAAGTAGCACATAATCCTTTTATCAGCAACTAAATGTGATTCTTTGGCGTGGATTGAAACTTAGCACACAATACACTGAACAAGATATCCGACCTAGATGCCGTTAAATAGAGTAAGCAACCAATCATACCTCTATACCTTTTTTTATTAATAGACTTTCTTTTTTCATCTTTATCCAAATTTGTTGTGGTGCTCATAGGGGTTGTGCTCGGCTTGCATTCATTCATCCCGAATCTTTTAAGCAACTCTCTTGTATATTTTTCTTGATTGAGAAAAATGTCATCCTTGGATTGTTTCACGTGTAGGCCTAGAAAGAAAGTAAGCTCTTCTACAAGACTCATTTCAAATGCTTTTTGCATAAGAACTTCAAACTCTTTGCATAAGCATTTATTAGTAGCTCCATAAACAATATCATCAACATAAATGTGAACTTAAAATGTCATTTTTCATATATTTTAAGAATAATGTGGTGTCAACTTTACCTTTTTCGAAACCATTTTCAAACAAAAAAGAAAATCTTTCATACCAAGCTCGATGAGCTTTTTGAAAGTTTGAAAACAGGATTAGGGAAATCTGGATTTTCAAAATCTTAAGATTGTTCAACATAAACTTCTTCATTTATAAAACCATTTAAAAAAGCTGAGTTTACATTCATTTAAAAGGTTTAAAACCTTTATAACATGCAAAAGTAAAAAGCATTCGAATTACCTCAAGTCTAGCAACGGGGGCAAAAGTTTCATCAAAATCAACCCTTTAATTTATGAGTAATCATTGGCCACTAATCTAGCCTTGTTCCTCACAATGACACCATTTTCATCTAACTTATTTCAAAAGACCTATTTGGTTCCAATAATAGAATGATTCTTGGGTCTTTCCACAAGTTTTCACACTTTATTTCTTTCAAAATTATTTAATTACTCATGCACTGCATTTATCCAATTTGGATCTTCAAGTGCGTTATCTATATTGCTGGGTTCAAAGTTAGCAAGAGATGCCGAAAAAGCACATAAATTTTTCAAAGAGTTTATAATTTTTATACCTTTATTTATATCACCTATAACTTGTTCAAGTGGATGTGATGAGACATGTCTCCAGTTTCTTGGAATGATTTGATTTTTCTCAGATGCTTCCATAGTGTCAACTTTATCTTCTTCGAAGTCCTCATTTTGCACATCATCAAGTTGTCTTTGCACTTCAACTATTTCTTCCTTATCATCATGTGCTTGCTTGTTCATAAAAAAATCATTAGTTTCATTGAATTTAACATTAATGGATTTTTCAACAACTAATGTTCTTTTATTATACACTCTATAAGATTTACTTATTAATAAATATGGATGCCTAAAAAATAAATATGATAATCTAAAAAAAACTTGAAAACATATGTAGACTTCTTCATCATCACTTGAGAATGTGTTGAGGTCATTTTCTTCATCTTCGCTTTCATCCCAAGTGGCTCGAAAAGCATTTTTCTTCCTTTTTGAGTTTTCTCCATCTTTCTCCTTTTTCACCAAATTTGGATACTCATTTTTATAATGTCCAATCCTTTTACATTCAAAACATATTATTTGATTCTTGCTTGATGACAATCTTTTCTTGGTGAAGTCATTCTTCTTCTTTTGCTTGGCAAACTTGAAATACTTGTCAAGCTTCTTTGCATATAAAGCAAGCTTCTTTTCATCAAGGTCCTCATCTTCTTCACTTGTGTCTTCCTCATCTTTATTTGCTTTTAAAACTAATATTTTTATTTTTGGAGCATTTGCTTCTTCATCTTTTTTTTTATCTCGATCTCATAGGTTAAGAGTGAACCTATAAAATCATCAAAATCTAACTTGTTCAAGTCCTTTTCTTCAATCGTCGTCCTTTTTGAATGCCATTTGGAGAAGAGAGATCTGAGAAATTTTTTTACTTTTTGCGAGTTAGTCCTTGGCTCGCCCAAATAGGTTAAGCAATTTACAATATCATTAAATCGTACGACCATTTCATTTATAGATTTATTTTCATGCATTTTGAAAGAATTATATTGGTCTTCCTCATCTTTATTTAATCTAGATTCCTTAACTTTATCGGTTCCTTCATTAGTGATGATAAGTTTCTTCCAAATCTTATTAGCACTTGAATAACTAGAAATTCGATTAAAATTCGTTGGATCTAAAGCACAATAAAAAATATTTTTAACCTTCCAATCAAGTTTTACCAAAAATCTTTCTCCTTCGATATATTCTAAAGGAGATTTTCCACGCAAGTCAAAACCTTTTTGAACAATGTTCCACATCAATATCAATAGAACAAACATATGTTTGCATCCTAATTTTCCAATATACAAAATTTGATGCACTAAAAATTGGGGGCGATTAATGGATTGACCTTCGAAAAAATTGAATCCACTAGATGTCATAGCTCTAAAGATTTTTAAATCTAAAAAACAAGTTATACCAATTGTAGAATCGAAAGCACCAAGAGGGAGGGGGTGAATTAATGTATAAAAATCTTTTCGCAAAATCACTTTTAGAAAATCAATAAAATTGATTACAAGCAATTAACAATAAAGAAAGAGTAAGAGAGCAAACATAGAGAGACACGATATATTGCGAGGTTCAACCTCATCACTTTGACCTACGTTCTCGCTCCGACTTCTTGTCCTCAAGACTCTTCTCTTTTCTTGTAGGGAGAGAATAATCCTTTTTACACCACACGTCTTTTTCTCCGCTCAAGAGGCAAGGCACTCCTCTAACTCTCTTTTACAAAATTTTTCTCACATTCAAAGCTTAGAAGATAAAAGGAACAAGTTGCAAATTTGGGTCAAGAACTTGAAAGGAACGTTTGAATGATCTTGCTTGCTTGGATGAGTTGTCATCGTGCTTTGGCACTCCTTTTAAAGACTTTTACAGGTGAAAATTTTGTCTAAAAATTTTTCCACAATTTTTTACTTAAAAAATAGATGTTACTATTCATCTGGCACTATGACCGGTCAATCGCATTAATGGGCTGGACGATCGATCAATATGATCATTGCGGCATATCTACAATTTTATACGCTATTTGATCGATCGATCCTTCGATCGATACACTGACCGATAACATCTCGACGTCGATCGGTACATCTCGAAGTCGACTAGTACATCAGCCGATATAGTCTCGGCGTTGACTGGTATAGTGTCCTCATTTATGAATTGACTACTGTACTGACCGATCGACCGGTGCATTGTTCGGACCGTCGATCGATATTGTCTCGTCATTTCTTCCGCTATTATCAATCGATCGGTCTCCATGACCGATCGACCCACCAATCAACCGATCACATGCTGAATTTTTATTTTTAGCATTTTAACTAGCAATTTCATCTACAAATGAGGTCATATCAATTAAACACATGCATATCATAACTTGAGCATAGATTAGTAACTTTTATGTCCAATTTGATTTGTTATCGTCAAAACAAGGGATTCAACAATGTGTATTTTGATATTATTAAACTCCATGTGTTCATTGACTATAGTAGTTGAAAAAGGTTTTTGGAACCGCATTCGATATACATGATGCGTTTGGGGAGTATATTGAGTGTCTTTGCCCTTTGGGGTTGCTCTGCGTGCACATAGTGACTCATATTATGCTCTACGTATCCTAAAGTCATGATTGTGAAGCTCTGCTTAATTGTATGACACGATCTTGGAGAGATACGTATGACTCATGATATGCTTTGCGTGTTCGAGACTCATGATTATGAAGCTTTACTTAATTGTGTGACACAATGATGGAGGGGGTACATATTGACTCATGATGAGTATGTGCAATGACACATGTGTAGAGTTTAATTGTGTTATTTATGTGAAAGTTCATATGATTTGACAAC
The DNA here is from genome assembly GCA_030549335.1 of Pontederia crassipes. NCBI lineage: Eukaryota > Viridiplantae > Streptophyta > Magnoliopsida > Commelinales > Pontederiaceae > Pontederia > Pontederia crassipes. The sequence continues at coordinate 35,364,304 of CM060186.1, read as the reverse complement.
TTATAATATATGTGTTATGCTTTAAATGTTTTCTCATATGGAAAAATATGATTATTTAAGTGTTACATGCACTCGTATTATTTTCCTATATTGTACCTTTATTCCACTCAATGAGAAAATGTTTATTGCTCACATTAGCCTTGTGGAATTTTTCAGATAATCCTAAGTTCTCAAGTTAAGTAGACTCGAAGCTTGATTTTGATGCATATAGAAAAGGTCGAGCCGCTGGAGCAATTTTATTTCTCCTTCGCTTTTATTTTTGGCATGCATGTATGTATTATATAATCATAGATATTGAAATAGAGAGCAGAAATATTCTATGAGGTGTGTGATATGTTAGATAGTGTGTGGAAAAAAATGATGGCATCATGCAAATAATATATATTCTTTTGATTGAACGTTGATAAATCTATTTGTATTTGTTATATGTATCAATGAGTAATACCAAGATAATAAAGGATGAGGTTTTCCCAAATTTATTTTAAAACAATTTAATAAGATTAAGAGTTATAATAATTATATTTAGGACTTAGTCACGGAGTTGGTTGTCACAAGATGTCAACTTTGATGTCGAAGATTTGGTCCTTATGATATTGGTCCAACATCTTCAACTAAGCGGGAAGAATCTACACAAAAACATTGTTAGGCGTTACGAGGGCTCGTTCAATATCTTGAAGAATGTAGGTAAAATGGCCTACAAGCTTGAGCTCCTATCACAGATGTAACAACATCCCGTTTTTCATGTCAGCTTACTCAAGCTATATATCGAAGACCCTAGAGATCCCGAGCATGGAGTTTCAAATCACGCTCCGTGGGCCATCCGTCAATAGTTCATAGATCATGTTGAAGAAGTGCTCGTCGTCAGTGGAAAGAAGCAGAAGAATGAGTGTTCGATGAAGCGGAAGACTGGACGTCAGCACAAGTTGGAAGCCTGCCAAAGTCTTGTGGCAGTTCAAGCAGAAGATGGAAGACTTTGAAACTGTAGCGCTGAGAACGTCGTCGATTTGAGTAGGGGAGAATGTCACGGGGCTCTCCACAACATGCCTCGTGGCCGTTGAGTTAACTTACTTTACTTGTGAATTTCCTTATTTTAGCTCATTGTTGTAAGTTAGGCTTAGCTTGACATGTGATGACAATCTTGTCCTCACTCGAAGTCTTGTAATAATTCTATTTAATCAATAAATATTTCAAAACTTCCATAATTCTAAAATTGAGCCTCAAACGTGGTGTGACAATCCACAAAAGAGCATTCCAAAGTGAGCATTCTGCCTAAGTGTCCGTTTGTTCACAAATGCCTCCGCCGAAGTGTATGCTCGGGACCAGCATCCAAAAATCATGGCATTTGATAAGCCACAAGCAAAGCTTCCACAAAGCACAATGAAAGAGCTTGTCTAGACGATGGACACGTCTAAACGCTGCATGAGTTGGACGTGAGAAAAATGACCCTGTGACACATCTGAAAATATGATATTGAACTTGAAAATTCTTATTTTTTATTCAAAAACAAAGGAAAAACATATACATCATCAAAGAACATAACTAGGGCATGAATCATAGACATAAAAACATATTCCTACATAATTTAGATGATACAAAATCATGAATATAAATATTCTAGGGTTTTCCTCTTAAATCATATAGCATTAGAACTAGGGTATAAAACACGATTTGAACAATAAATATTCCTATAAAATTTATAGATCTAACTATCAAATTCATGCAGCCCTCAATCATAATCCCATATGAGAATAAGGTATTCTCAAACTCTCAATCAAATATAAGAAAGACCATTGAAGAGAGGGGTTAGATCCCCTTTAAATACTTTAATGTTGTGTCCTTCTCTTTCTTTCTCTCCTTCCTATTCTTGTTCCTCTTCTTCATCCTTATTCCTATGGTTCTCCTTCCTTAAGTCATAGCTCCCAGGTGGTTAATTGAGAAAAAGAGATTAACAAGAGGACTTTAGGTTTTTATATAGGAAAGTCATTAGGGTTTGATCCCAAAAGCCCAATATATCCTTATGAAAAAAAAATAAGATTGTTACAAGAGTGAATGGGTCCCCACAACAGTTGCGATATCATGCGAGTCAGAGGATCCCCACCTGCCCTTGTGCAATCACAAGGGTCTGCCATCGTGTGATGGTGCGTGAGGGTGGAGAGGGGTCAGGAGGGTTGTGCCCCCGGTCTCAGCCTAGGTGTTCCACCGCATGATGGGTGGAACAGGTTTCTCCTCTCTTCCCTTTATGAAAAGAGAGGGAAAGGATGGCGGCGACAGTAGGGGTACCATTGGAATGTGAGAGACGACAGGAGAGAGGGACAATGAGATACCTCATTGGAGATTTGATGAGCAACCTACATTGTATGAGTCACACTAAGGACAAAAGAGAAATAAGTTATGAGGGTAAAACCAATCTCTTCCCTTTACGATATTAACTAGTGCAGTTCCAACAAAAAATAGGAACTAAGCCTGATTACAATTGTCAAACACATGACACTTCCTTTTTGTAGTAGTCCCTCCTTGTTCCTTGTCATTATCAATAATGACACCTCTTCCTCCGTTGCTTCTAGTCTCCATAAGCATTTTTCTCAATGACATTTTAGAATGACACATATTTATGTTTGAAACAATTTATATTTGCTTGCCACAACTTAAGTTTGCTTATGCTTGACTTGACTAGGTACAAAATAGTGCTCCTAAAGTTCTTTTTCTTTTGAGTGCTTTCCACCTTAATGTTAAAAGGTTCAGTTATTTAGAGGGCTTTCTTATAACTAATTTGAAAATTTGAAAATTTTGGTCATCTTGATTTATCAGTGAATATAAATCACCTAAGAAACACTTCTTAGTTGTAACAAAATCAAATGAGACATTTATATTTATGTTTCTTGTGTATTTGTTCTTCAATTTTTATTATAGAATTGTTTGTCTATGATAAAATGAGAAAAAATAAATAAATGGAAGGTCATGGACACCATGGGATGATGGGCGAGGAACGCAATGGAAAGAGCATATGAACAATGCAACTATTTTTTAAGGGTAGAATGATTAAGTAGAAATTGGAGTGATAATAAAGATACTATGTTTCATATTAGGAAAAAAACCATCCATTAAAGAAATAAGAATAGTCCTAATTATGATGTGTCTTTCTTTACACCAACCAACTACAATAAACATAAAGAAACATAATGAATCACTATGTTAGAAATATCAACATAACAAAATAAAGGGATTAAGGACAAAAGAGAACAAAGTTACAATTACATTAATTACAATGATATGACAACATCAAGAAAAACTTCCTCTATTCTACATCCTTTCATTGTCTTCTTTTGTGAGTATTTCCCACAATAGAATGAGAAGCAATTTTAAATATTATTAGCCTGATCCACTTTCTTCTTGAATATTCTTAGATGGCTCAGAAAAATTGTCACATTTTTTATCTTCTTTGGCAGCTTGTTTCACCTCGTTAGATGACTTTACCTACATAGAAAGAATTCAAACAAAGTTTTCTTTTTCAAAAATAAAGAAAATACATAACTCTAAAATTTCTACTATTAAAAGATCCATAAACATTATACAATCAACATAATGACGAATGATATATGAGTTATTGATTTATTCTTCCATTCAAAAGTATTATAAACATAAATTGACTTGGTGTTTGGATTATTGAAGTTATCATGTCATAAGATTAGGGTTTACATTTTTTACCTATGGGCATTCTTTGTGGAGTAGTATGGGATAATGAAGCAGAACTTTATTGGAGTGGGAACCTAAATAAATAAACTTGGGCATTTAATACATAGTTTCTATAGTAAAGAGAAGGAAGGCTGAGAAACAAGGTTTTGAACATGGAGCAACAAAACCTGTAAAAGGAGGAGAACAACCATTGCAGAGGGGATCACATGGGAAAAAAATTGAGAGCAAGAATGACTTCATTTTTATCCTTTGTTTCTTTTTCCCATGTTATACTTGCCTGCCATTGTTTTCCTCTTTGGAACTAAGAGGATAAACTCTATTCCATAGTTGATGAAGTTTGGGTTCAATTTTGTTATGTTACATTTTACTTATAATCAAATTGAATATGATTTTGTCACACATTCCACACTTAATTATTTATGAGTATTAACGAGAAGATTTGTGTATTTGGTCACTTTCCAATTGTCATTTTCTCTTCGACTGTAACTTGAGAAAGCGTAAGCAAAATGTTAATCATAAGTAGAGAATTCTTTTGTGATGATAGGTGTGATGGACCTAGAAATCAATTAATAGATCGATTTGCATTGTGGAGAATATTTTATGGGTACTTGATACATTCTCATTAATAATGCAATGAGGGTTAGCTGGTTAACTCCTTAACTAGTTGCAAATTGATTTGCACATGATTAATCCAATATGGTGAAAGCTATATGGTTAATATTTTTTTTCATATGTTGAAAGCTTTGTTGTTTCCCTTATGTATCAATTGTTTATTTTCCTTTGATAGGAATCATGATGCATCCATTATTTTGAACCAAGATGGCAATTATTACCGAGAAAAATCTACATGTTTCTTGAAATTAATTTCTTAGTCAATGCAATGAGAGTTGGTTGGCCAACACCTTGATCAACTTTAATTTCATTTATATACTGGGTGTTTAGACTAATGTAGTGTGTGATAGCAAATTCATATCCAAATTTCATTAATTGGTTTAACTATTTTGACAATGAAGAATTGATCCATGAGTAGTAATACTGGTTAGCAATTAATCTTCATGAATTTGACACCTAAAAGACTATTGCAAATATAATCAATGTTCTTATGGCTAAAAGTTGTGGTTTGTCGCAATTGTATTACACAAATAGTTGCATCAAAAGACCTTATACTTTTATGTCATATTTGTGCTTCACATGGGTGCAAAAAAAATATGGTCAATATATTTCTAATTCATTTCTTCTATCCATTTAACTATGATTAAGAATATACATTTCCTTCAATGTAATGGTGTATTATATTTCATTTTTAAAATTTAATTAATTATGTTGATCAGTGCTAATTGTGTAAATAATTCACTATTACTTTGAAAATAAAATAAAAAATAAAGTCTGAGACCAATGTTCTTGTATTCAATAAGAACAAAAAGATCTAGAAACACACAAAACCAATGAGTTGACTAGGGCTTAGGTTTAAGTGGGCCAATTATAAATTTGTAATATCTGGAGAACTTCACTTCTCAGCATGGCTATAGGAATCAAATGGCATAGATAACAAGACCGATACCTATATGGTAAATATCTAAGTAAAACTAATGGAAAAAAATGAAAAGAAGTCATAATGCAATCGTATACGAGAGAAAAAAAAGCAATGTAATGATACCAAGAAAACAAACATATCACTTTTGGCAAACATGTATCAAGCATAATTTTCCTATTAGAATAATTAAATGAATATAATATAATAAAATCTAATACGAGTGACCATTCAAGAGAAATCAAACACCAAAATAAGCCTATAAATCTAAACATGAAGCAAAAAATGATAATATGCATTTACCTGCAAATTGTTTGGTGACAAATCTTTGCTTGCAGTCAATTTGTTAAGTTGCTCAATTTTGATACGAGTAAATTCATGTGAGGGTGTGCTATTTTGAGTTTCATTTGTGTCATCAGTACTAACATTCAATTTCTCATTTTCGTGTTGGTTCCACTTGTCACTTTTTTTTCTCTTGCTTCGATCGGCTAATGATTCTGCTACTGCAATCGCACGCACACTGAAAAGACAATAATACAAATAACAAAAAAAATTATTTTATTGAATATAATTCTAAATTAATTTGATACCTAATGACCTAAAAATAATGAATCCATATTTAATTTTGACACTCTAAACTCCAAGGAAAGTAACAAATAAATATGAAGATAAAATTAGTATTGAATCCATATTTGCGTTTTGAATCACTGAAAATAAAATTAATAAAATTCTTCAAGAGTAATATTGGTTTGGATTATAGATTGAAATTTAATGAGTAGATGACATACATAGTAGAATATCTAAAATTATAACGCCTCAATCCAGGGACCTCAATTTCAGAAGATATGTTTTCTATCCCTTCCTCGCATCGTACAGATGATAAACTTTCAGAAACTTCATAATCTTCTGATAAACTTTCAGATGCTTCATAATCTTCTGATAAACCTTTGGAAGCTTCATAATCATTTGATAAACTCTTAGAAGTTTCATAATCTTCTATATCATCAGTCTTCATTGTTTTGGATACATGAGAAAATGTCCTTTTCAAAGTAGAGTTACATGACACTTGATCCTTAGTGAAAGAATGAGTTTCATCTAAGAACATCTCTTGAGGATTTTCTGCAAGTTCAGTTTTGAATTCTTCAATTAGTGCATTAACATAATACGATTTTTAATGGTAAGGAAATTACATTTCCAATTTTTTTTTGTTTCAATGAATGGTGTGAACTTTTTCCAAAATGTAAAGGACAATATCATATCATATTTTTTATTTAGCTTGTTGTTTAACTAGGATTTCAAAAAGTTAAAGTACTTTGTGCTAATCCAATGATATGTTTGTACCCTTACCTTCGTATGATCTTTCTAATTCAACTAATTGATCTGAGGCTGTAAATGGAGTCCTTTGAGTACCAACTGAGGAAGCTACTTTATTCGTTTGGATAGATTCAACACCGTTACCGTGGTCAAATAGATCATTAAAAGGGCAAATGTCCATTAAGTAACTGCTTACTCTTGTTGGCACATTAATGTCCTTTTTGATCTCATATTGACTTGCAAAAGTCTTTTGTTCTTTTTCTAACTTCAGTATGGAGTGATTATTGAGATCAACTATGTTTTCATTGCAAAAATCAGTCATTTCATAATCATGATTTTCCTCAACTGTTCCTTTATTATGTTGATCATCAGATTGACCAGTAGTGTGATCTATTTCAAGCTTCATCTTTCTCAAACTATCCTCTTCAGCACCTCGCCACATTTCAAACTTTTCTTTGTCATAATTGGAAGGAATTAGTGTTGTTTCTGTCATCAATCTTTTCTCATTCAATAATCCTCTTTCCTTATTTGTAAGGTCTTTGGATTGTAATGAACATGATTCCTTTGATACATTTAATCTCACTTCATTTTGATTTCCTTTATCTTTCATATGTTCTGTTTTTCTCTCATGATTTTTTTCTATTTCGAAACTATTATTCTCTTTCTTTTGTAATATAATGTTGTTACTTTCATCTCCATCTACATTATCTTTTAGACTACATTTGGTGTTCATGTTTTTCATTTCTATATGCAAATACTTTCTTTGAACTTCAAGAATTGGGTCATGAGCATCAAATGACTTTTGCCTTTGTGCCTTCAAAAGTAACAAAAAAATGTTAGACTTATTAAATATAAGAAAAGGAGAATAATCATAACCATGCAAAATGTAAAGTACCATTTCAAAAATATGGCTATATATATATTTATATATATATGTATACATATATTTATATATATATATATATAAGAAACGGATATTTGTGTATCAGCAAAGTCCAATAAAAATACTTTGGAATTAGGAACTGATAAATCAATTAGACCATATATTCATTTGAAATGACATCCCCAATGTAAATGGCAGCATGTAGTACTTTGGGAACAACATAGAAGATATCCAAAAAAGAACATATCATGAACAAAAAAAACTTTGTTTTCTAAAGCAAATGAAAACAAATTTCAAGAAATGAAATATGAATTTGTTTGACAAAATAAAAACCCTAATGCTTGCAAATAAATTAAAATTTAGTGCAAAAAATTAAGCTAATCATTCATAATTATTTATTAATCAATATCGCCTTGTAGCATGGAGTCGGATCTCTTGATACCTGAGTTAATTATTTATGAATATTATTTTATTACTACTTGTACATTTACCATTTTCAAGTTATTCTATGGAACTATTAAATTAAACTTCAATAAACTACTAATGCCAAGTGGAGAATCAAATAGATTAGTGTCGTTATATCATATTTTAATGTTTCCTTCGTATTTGGTTGCAAAATAAATTTTAAAGGAAGAAAACATTGCTAGAGTATATTATTCTTGTATGTAATACAACAATTAAATATATTTTTATTTGATGTTGTGTTTCGATTTAGGATAACAAAAAAAAATATGATATCTTCTAACAGAAATGTTGAGCCATAAATAATTGAAAGGGAATCATCTATAACAACCAATATGATACTACAAAAAAATAGAAAACTAGAACATGGTTTTAAAAAATGGGATACAAGTACTCTTGCCATAATTTGTCATCCCTCTTTCATGATTGAAAAAGAGTGACTTTCTAGATAGTTTTAAAAAATAAGTAGTTGACAAGATTAATCCTATCTTAAGAATGTTTGATTGTATTCTCATAATAATGAGAAATTTTACTTTTTATTCTGCAACCAAGCAAATTCTATGTATTTCATAATGAATACTATATCCGAAGTAGCATGTATGTACTTTGTAATCAATGGTCTATGATCATGCTTGACATAGATAAATTTAAAACTTGTAATGAGCTTATATTTTCATACATAAACTTACTCTTTCTCCAGTGTCTAGTAGTTCTTTTATAGATAGAAATTTCTCCTCTTTTTCATCCAAAAGCTCCTGTTTAACGATAACATTTTGCATCATAGCACTTGGAAGTTAAGATAAGAACTTAATATTTGCAAGATAAGATCATTATGACAATGTTACAAAGCAAGAGTCAAAGTTAAACCTTTTCTTTGGAGTTGACAACTCTAAGTCTTACGAAAATATCATCTTCTTGCAATTCAAATGAACCATTGACGATCTCCAATCTTTTCCAGGCCTCGTTAAGTTCTTCCTCCTTTTTCTTAAGAATCATGCCTCTCTCATTTGCTCGAGACTCTTTCTCACTCAAAAGGCTTTGTCCCTCCAAGAGCTTCTTCCAACGTTCTTGTAGCTTTTGCTCCCAAACATAAAGATCCTCCCTTTGATTAAGTATGTCTTCCTCAAGTTGATTCTTTCTAGGATTTCGATTCATAGAAATGCAATTAGTAAATTCTTGAATTTAATCGCAACGGTGCATTAACAATGATAACAATACAGATCTAGTATATATTTCTTTGGGAAGAAAAATATGTACTTGACAATAAAGAATGATGATTCTTTTTGCAATTTGCGCTCTCGTTGTTGCACATCTTCAAATCTTCTATCTATCTCTGAACTCCTTCTACTTGTTTCTGCTAGGTGAGCATTTAGAGAATGCAACTTAGCTCGGGCCTCCATATGTTTTTCTTCAACTTCAATCTCTAGAGCATGGACCTCGACTAACTTCTTTTCCTGCGTCGACTTAATTTCTTGATTTTCGATATGTGTCTCCTTCAATGCCTTCTCAAGCTGATAGATGAAAGTGAATTTTAGTTTTCCAGTCTATCACAAATATTGGAAGTAAAAACAAATAAAGTCATGCTAGTACTTCTATGGAACAGCTCGAGTTTTAAACTATTATTATGTCATCAGTCTGTTGAAACCAAGATATATAGTTCATATGATGATGATGATGATGATGATGATGATGATGATGATGATGATGATAATAATAATAAATGAACAATATATGTATGCATTCCTCACATTAATAATTTTCTGCTTTTGGAAACTCATGGATCTCCTCATATTCTCCTCTTGATTTTGTAATTGGGACAAGACGATGAGATGTGTTGCTTGCATTCGGTTTTGACTTTGGGTTGTCTCTATAAATTCTTTTCTTAACTTTTCAAACCGAGAATCCCATTCTTGCTTCTCGATTAAAAGAAGACCCATGTGATACTGGTACTGATAGAGCTGTAATTAAGAAGGAATATTTAATTAGATTAGCTACCAGATATATAAGTTAAAAATGCGGACTCAAAATATTAATATTCTTAAAATAAAACAAAGTGTGGAAAAGTAACCATTGGGTGCATAAGACAAGTCAGACGTAAAAAGACACATGACGAACAAATTCATATTTAAGCGAGTAAATAATAAGTTTGCAAAAAAAAAGAAGGCAAAATTAATAGGGTTTTACAAAGAATATTTCCTCAATATCTCACAAACAACAATACTAAGCGGCAATGATTAACATAATTAATTAGTTAGCCTTCATGCTTTTGTCCTAATTAAGGGGTCATACCGTCATAGCATATATATGGCATCAACTTTTTTATTTATTAAGATCAACTTAATCAATCATATATAAATCTTATATCAACTTTGGTTTAACTGATGGTCATCTGTCGTGGAAATGCGTTATAAAGAACATATATATTAAGATGCGATAAAATTATGCATCAAACCACACATAGTTAGCTCCTCACAAAGAGTTCAATCATCATAAGCAAACGCAAAAGAAAAAAAATATTACAGTGAGTTTGTTTGTTTGTTTTTAAAATAAACAAAAATAAAAAAAAGAAAAGAAGAAAAGAAAAAGATGACCTCTCTTTCAAGCTCTTGTATCCTCCTCACAAGAGCCTCCTTCTCCCTCTCGCGCAGTGTCGTCTGGTCAAGAAATCCTGCCTCTGCAAAACTCCTCCAATCTTCTTGCTCGCCGTGTTCTATGATGCCACCGCCATCCGCGACGACTTGGGATGGAGGAGGAGGAGGAGGAGGAGGAGGAGCATTCTCTGCGCACAATAATAACTCATCCTTGGAAGATGATGTCGTTCCATCGGTCGCCGATGGCAAGGCCTCATCTCCCATTCCTCCGGGCGTCCTCGCCGAGAATGACAACGTCTTCTTCTCCTGCAGTGAAAACATCGGCCCTGGCAACTCCGCAACCTTGGAGAACACGTGCTTGCATGACAAAGAAGGCGTGGCATGCATGCGGTGGAATTCTAATGGTGGTGCAAAAAAGGAGACACTCTCAAAGAAAGAAATTTTCCGGCAGAATCCAAAGATGTGATTGGGTGGTCGTTAGAAAACTTAGAATTGGCAATGCTCTGGATCAATTAATTTGATGCCTCAGCTTCTTACCCTTCAATCGAACAAGGAAGAACTGAAGCCAAGATATAGAGAGAAAGAGAGAGAGAGAGAGAGAGAGAGAGAGAGAGAGAGAGAATATTTTGCAATAACAATTCTAAACATGGGAGAGGGAAAGCGATGGAGAGAAATAAAACAAAACGACTTCCTAGCCTTTTTTTAATCATCTATGTAATGGGTGGGTGGGTGGGGGGGGGGGCGACTTTTACTTGTTAAAAAAGGTAAAGAAAAATTATTTTTACTTGGGATCAAACTCAATTATAAAAGGCAGCTCTAATTATTTCACTAAAATGGTATGATTTCTCATGCCAAAAATTTTTTTAAGCTATCAATTTACACAAATGAATAGAATATAGATAAATTCACATATCAATTTACACTACATTATAAATATTTTAATGTCCGCTGTCAGAATACTATATAAAGAATAGAATAGATCTCGGTAATTATATGAATTTCTGTGATTAAATGCTAAAGAGATAAAATTCATGAATTTTATATGTGATTCTTGTGAAAGTATAATTTTCAGAAAAAATAGATTTAATCAAAATGAACATTTATTTATTGAGATATTCTTTTATTGATGATGTGTTAGAATTGTCAAATAAGAAAAGTTGACATATTATTATTTATGTCAATAATTATTATGTTTATATTATGCATTTTCTTTAAATGTTTATATAAATTCCAAATATATTTATTTGTTGATGTATAAAGTTTTCTAATGTTTCATACATTTTATATATAATGCTCTTCATGAAACATTGATTAATGTGTTGACGAACACCTAAACACACATTTAGACATACTAAAAGATGAAGAATGATTATTGTATTGTAAAGCATAATGCATCTAAAGTTGAAAATGTCCTTTTCACTCGTCAATGGTGAGAAGCCAAGTCCTGCACCTATGTATGTACTTCAAGGAGACCTAATTCCGCGAAGTAAAGTCCTACATTTGTGTATATACTTCTTAGAGAACAAAGTCCATCACCAGAAATTGTGTGTATTTCATGGAATAAAGTCCCTCACTATTATAATGTGCGTATTCTTTGAACTAAAATCTCTCATTATTATGATATGTGTGTTCCCAAGGATATAACCTAGCTAGCCAATATGATGATGTTGATATGATTCTTTCAACTATGTTAAGATCAAAGATGTTATAAGATAAAGTAAGAATAAAAGTGAAGTTTAACTTCAAACTATCTTATAACAAAGAGATTTAAGATGATGAAGAATAAGTAAAGATGGAAAGTAAAGTCGTACACTTATGTATTTATTTTAAAGGAATCTAAGTCTAAGAAGTAAAGTTCTGCAATTGTGTATGTACTTTTCAAAGAATAATATCTCTCATTATAAAGTGTGTATTCCTAAAGATGACTAGGAATAAAATTCCTAATGTGTGTTCCTAAGTATATGACTTATGATATGGAATAAAAGTCAAGATGGTATTATGTGATAAAGATGAAGAACGAAGGAGACACGTGAAGGATCACATAATAAAAAAAAGAAAAGAAGAATGAAAGAAGATTTAAAGGGTTATAAAGCAACACTGAAGAAATGTAAAGTATGAAAAAAGTCAAGAAGTAAGTAAGGATCAAGGAGCTATAAAGGAACTCATAGGATGTACATGACAATGGAAATGATATGTCATAATTGTGTATAAATGATATGAATGTATGTTTCTGTTGTATGGTACTTGCATATCATATGAATTTGAAGTAAGCAGGTATCACATGATGTTTATATTTCACGAATGTTATATGAGAAATGAGTGTAAGTATGATGTAATGTCATGTAAGATTCATGATATAATTCATGGCCTGCATGTTCATATGTTATTTTTATTATTATGATGATGCATCGTATGTAGTATCATGTGATAGGATATCATGGCATGCATAATTTTTACATACTCTAATTGAAAAATCCTACACTTTAGATCTGTGCAGATAACCAAGAATAATTGATGGATGGCAACTCAAGCTCACGACGAAGTATTGCACATGCTTAGATCTAATAAGTTCTAGTTGAGCACTGATGCTATCTACTGAAGTCTTTAGTCATTTGAGGTCCCATGACTTATTAGTTGAAAAAGATTTTATATGATTTAAATAAAGTTTTATTTTATTATGACTTTTAGTAAAATATTAAAGTTTTTGACTATTAAATAAAGTATGGTGAACGTGCTAACAATGTGAAATTTTCCTAAATGATTAAAATTTTTAGGGTGGATTTTAGGCCGTTATATTAATGATTTTTGTTACAACATTATAGCACTAAGAAATTAAGTTAAAATACATGGTCTAAAATTTTCATTACAAGAAAATGAGTGATTATATTTTGCTATAGATTAAGATCGATCCTCCACAAAGTAATAACTACACGTGTCAAAATCCCATTACTGTTAATGGCCCATATTATTGTGTATCGGGTCCTTGATCTGCCACTTTATTGTTGTCGCATCGGATGGTTCAATAGCCATTATTTTTTTGTGACAAACGAGTCTTTGTCGTTCATAGATTTGCCACCTTAATTTCCACTAGCAAACGTGATGATGTTCATGGTTAAATGGTTAGGGCTTATTTTCAATCTCAATTAAGCCTCACTCGCCCTTTCCTTTCCTCAATGTGACTCATCCTTTTCATCGCTCGTCAAACACCGACGATTCATTGTGCATTAGAGCATAGCAAAACACGACAATTAGTCATCCATCGGAGCATAGGAACTACTACAAGAAATCTGTGAAATAGTGACTTCACAATGTGTCGCTAACGCGGCGCTAACTCGTAGCTAAAAATATTAACCAGGCATTAGCGTCGACACGACGTTAGCTGCAAGAGACCCCAAAAATTGGTAACCATTAGTGTTGCCATAGTGCCAAAGTGCACGATGATGCTACTAGTGTCACCTGTCAATGCTAATCCGACATCATAATGATGTTATAAGTCACGTAGCGAAGCGACAGACAGAGGCTCTAATACGATGCTAAAGCAATGCTGAATGTGCGGACGCCATGGAGACACCAAGATGATGCTAAATATAGACTCTAATATGGCACTAAAGCAATCGTTAACTCCATTTTCTTGTCTTTCATTTGTCGCGCTACTTAGACGTCAATGCGTCACTAGGAATTGGGAAGCTATGTAGTTGCTAAAGTTGCGCTAAATTGCAATGCGAATGTGGTGCTAAGGAGATACTAAGTACAATATGCTCATACACCGAAATAGCATTGCCTTGCACATATACATTTCACATTACACATAATTACAAAATACATCAAATTACATCATCAAATTCCCATTCATTTCCATTAAATCATCAAATTATATCATCAAGTTCCTAATCATTAAATTACATTCATCGAGTGCTAATCTTTTGCATTACATTTGAAGTATTACACGTGTTCACACTACAGGGTACATCAAATTATATCACACATTACACATTCTAATCTTCTCGGTGACGTCCTCCTCTAGTGTAGCCCCCTTTGCACGGTCGTCGCTGCTGATGTCGTCGTTCCCTTACTGCACTCCCCCGCAACCTCTACACCAACGACGTCCTGGAACCTCCACCATCTTTAGAGTTGAAAGACCAGATGACGCCGTCGAGACTATTAGGCGGGGGAGGTGGACGCCAGCATTGCAGGTTGTCATCGTCGCCGCTGCATTGCTTTTGGTGGAGGATGAAGAAGGCGTGGAGGGCATCGTCGCACTCCCGAGTGGCAAGATGGAGGAGGTGGGCAAGGTGGAGAGTGTGGGACTGAGGGCGCGGAGCAGAGCATGAGCGTGAGCGGAGGGAGCAGATGCAATATGTGATGGACGCGCACATAGATCATCGGATGAAAGAAAGTGGAGGGTAGGGATTCATTCTTCGTCGAGTACACGAATCGCATTTAGCGACGCATCAGGTGTGATGCTAACTTGATGTAAAGTGGCGTTGAAATGAGTGCAAAAAAGTTAGAATAATGAGAATTGATTATGAGTACAAATGAGAACAAAAGTTTTAGGATTTTGAATCCACCTAGGGTATTGATCATAGGGATTTTAAAGATAATAAAATCATGAGTGCTCTACTCAATATTCAAAAGTCATGCATCTCCTTTTTAGGCAAACACAATTCTAATTAAAATAATAAATGCTTAATGTCGTAGTCATTTAAATTATTTTAATTGAATTATAAATCAAGATTCATGAGTAAAATAAGTATCCTTATTTCTAAAAAATAACACATTTCATGTCATTCATTTTAACTAATCTTAATGAACTACTTTTGCAATCGAAATGATCTTAACTCGCTTAATTAGGTGATCAATCTAATATAAACATTTCGTCAAGCACATGAAAGACAAAGAACACATCATATCAAATAAAAAAATTCTCTAATGATCAACCCTAAGATTCATCAAAACCTAGAAAAGAAGCTTAGCCAAGGATAGAGAAAGAAATCATCATCAAAATGCAAGATTTCATAAAAAGAGAATGAGATTAAGTCTAAAAATGTACAAAAATACCGAGAAAAAAAAAATAAGAGTTCATTCTAGCCATCTTGATCTCCTCAAAATCAAGTCTGGACCCTTAAAATCATCCCAAAATTCACTTTCATAGTCTCCTCAAGTTAGATTTATAAATACCCAAAATACTCCAAAAATTAGCCCAATATGGTCAAAATAGGTCCAATATAACCTAAGATGAAGCGCCACGGTAAGTTGGATCAAGCCGTATTGATTTTGTGATGCGATAGGTCTGAAGGGATTTAATACAGACTAGAAGGCTTAAATACGATATGCCCGTATTTTTTTGGTGCGAGCTTAAATGACCTGATGGACTTCAATACGGGCAAGAAGGCATAAATATGACATGCCCGTATTTTTTTAGTGCGAGCTGAATATGACCCAAAGGGCTATCAATATTGAGCCTTCATAGTTGTGTTTTTGCCAAATTATTACGACTCTTGAAACACATCAAACAATAGTGTAGATTCCAAAATATTTGATGATCAAAGATGAAATAATATAAAACACATAAATCTTGACGATGATCATATTAAAATAATTGAGTAACAACATGATTATCAACTATATGCCTTGGCAGCACATCCTGGCACGATTGTGGAGGTCTGAGAACGGGGGCCCGTGCTCGGGCTTCTGGACCTCGATTTTTAGATTGGCCCTCTCAGACTAGTGCTTTGCTAAGCTTCTTGCACTCCACCAAAGGATTACTCCTTTCGGCCTTGTCCACTCTTGTTTGGATGGATGGGTGTGACTATCGAAGGCTTGGCAAGCACGTAGCCTCTACATCTATTTCCTTCCTGAAATGCAGACATCGGAGGACTTCATGATAGATTGCAGACTCATTTGGCGATCATGGATATCGCTGAAAGTCAAATTTTTTGCTTGACTCATGCAACGAGATCGACTTCTCACCATGACGTATAGGGCAAGGTGAGCACAACACACAGACACATCATGCGTCCTATGTGGTGAGGTAGAGGACATCGGCCATCTATTTTTGCATGTCCGACATCACGTGATATTTGGCAATGGACGTCCTTTGGGGGCCCTTTTCCTTATGATCCTACGACTTTGTGGGGGTCTCTCCAAGATTTGGCACAATAGAGACAAAGATGAAGAGCATCATTGGCGATCTTTTTGGCCGGTTACTGGCCATTTAGCTTCAGCAAAACCGAGTCATTTTTTGTGGGGAGCGAAGACAAAGCATATTGTACACCATATTTCATTTTTGCTTTGGGAGTGAGATTTTGGATAGCTGATATACTTTTTCTATTTTTGTCGCTCTCTCTTTGAGAGCACACGCTTATACATGTCTCTCATTTCTTTAGTTATATATATACCTAGTACCTAGATGACAATCATATAACATGGTAGTCATTCTTTTTCTCCTAAAAAAAGAAAGGGAGAGAAGAGCGAGCGTGTGTGAGTGAAGAGGTAGAAAGAAAATATGGATGGTAGATCCAAAATGATCTTCCCATATTTGGATGTTACACCATGTTTCCTCTCCCCTACAACCACCACCCCCATCGACCTCCCCTCCTCTTCCCCTCATCTTCCCATCCGCTGGCCAATTTTCTTTGAATCCAAATGGGGGGTAGTTTCTTATTTACATGTAATGTCTTAAGTAAATGAATAAATAAAATAAATAAAGGAAATGTCAAGCCGTTTACTTAATTGATATTGAAATAAATAAGGGGACTTCCAAGGGCACTTTGGGGATTTCGCTTACAACCGACTTAAGGTCGGTTTCCCTAATATATAACACATGAACCCTTATCTTTATTACCCTACATACACGAAAAATTCATCCCATAAGGCAGCAAGGAAAGCAAGGAAAACAAAAGCAAAAGAAGAAGAGAGCAAGGATTTCTTGCTAGGGTTTTATCTAGGTAAGTTGCCTACTCCTTCTTTATGAATTATCCCTATGAAATTCAGACGAAAATCTTTTCTTATCAGTCTCCAAGATCTTCTTATTCTTCTATGTCCATGTTCTTGTGGTTGTGGATCAAACCCTAGTTCACCTACATGAAGTTTCCTCTTTGCTGGACACCAAACCTATCCGAAAGTTGTTAACATGTTCTAGGCCTCTTAGAGTAATTCAAAAATTATGAAATCTCGTAGGATGAACCTTGATTGAGTCTACTTTCTCTAGGCTCTGGAATTAGGTTAATTGGATTTGTATACAAAAAGTTATGAATTGATCATTCTGAGTCACCCTTTCTATTTTATGTGATGAGTAGTCCGAATTGTAAATACTATGATAATTTAAATACTTATCCTTAATACATAATATTTATACGTCTGAAATATATTAAAGGCCTCTTTGTAATCCAAGTGGAATCACCTTTATAGATCTTATAAAGAGAAAGTTATGAGTTTTAAAGCAAACGTCACTCAGTCTGTCAAAATAGAAAAGAAGAAGGGAACAGAGGCAAATCTCTGAATTTTCTGAGAACCATATATGAGTAATTAAATTATGGGATTTATATTGATTAAACCTTGGGGAGTCTAGTTTCATGAAAAATTATAATTACTTAATTATCATAATTATTCTAGAAGTTATGACTTTTACATCCGACACCCCTCAATCTGTCAACAGACTAGGTAGGTGAAGAATATAGTTGTCTTGATAAAATCTGTAGAGCCCTTATACAATATACCTTAAATGGTAAATTTACATAGGATTAGGCTTCGTAAAGATCGTTACTATGCAAAATTATGATAGTATTAATATCACATATTTACTAATTGTTATGCATGATGTTTTCAGCACCACACGAATTCCTAGTGTACTAAGGTGCACTAGAAATAACCCATCATTGTTATAGCTCATGTTATGTCTTTGGAATGTCATTTGATATGACTATATGTTCTATATGATCGAAAAGTGAGTGGATTACTTTCAATGCAATTATATGATATGTGTTCTAAATGATATGATATGGTCAATGCATGCATTATGCATCTTATCTATCATGCATTGCATTTCCTCTGCCGGGATGATATGTCTTATGCAGGGAAGGTACCCCATTTTCATGGGATGATATGGTATCATACGGGATAATATATGTTCCTCGGCAGGGATGATATGATGTCCTACGGGACGATATGATATGTCTTTTGCAGGAAATGTATCCCATGATTTAGGATGATATGCGATTCTATGGGGTAATATGCATCTGATCAATTGGTAATATGACATGTGCATTATGCATACGTGCAGACATGATATGATATGATACTTGACATATTACATGATATGATATGACATGATACATGATATGTATGATACATGACATGTTACATGATATGATATGATATGATATGATATGATATATGATATGACATGATACATGATATGATATGTGAAATGTTATATGAAGTGAAACAAATATGTGATGCACTATATGATAGGCCAAATATGTTATTCATTGAGATTAGTTGATGTAGTATCCTTCATTATATGATAATTGTTTATAAGTAATAAGATGTCAGCTTGTTTCCTATAAGTTTTTCAAATGTTAAATTAGTTTATCTGAATATAATAGGTGGTAACACATAGGTTATGAGTTTTCAACTTACTGAGCTGTTGTTTGCTCATAATATTGTTTTAACACTTTTTCAAATTAGTAGACCAGTCATGTGGCCGTGCTTAAAAATCCCCTGTCGGATTAGAAGCACTTTTGAAGACTTAGTCTCTTTGTGTCTTTTTGTGAGGATGTGTGACTCCTCTTAATGTGTTATATGGTGTGTAAAAGCTAAATGTTTTAGAAACTATTTTGAAAGTATGAGTTTGAACTAAAGTGTGTACTTGCTATGAGTTTAAATATAAGTGTGTATGAACAATAGTGTGATAACTTTGTTTCTCATGTTTCTACATTATAATATGATGCTTCCGCTATAAGAATTTGATCGATAGTATTATGTCGCGCCTTGCGGATTAGACCAAGGTTTAAACCGGAGTTGTGACACTCTCTCTCTCTTCTCTTTCGCATGTTGCCATCACCAATCACCTCCTCCTCTCTAATCGCATCATCTACAACAGCAATAGGTTCAATGACATGGTAGAGGTGAGGTCATCGACACTCGCGATGGGGAGGACATCACTCACGCTCTTGGCCGAAGATGCTGCTCATGTTTGACGCTCGCAGATGGCAAGGGAAAATGGATGAAAAAGATCGTTCGATTAAGATCAAGGAATTTCATCTAGACTATCGGATCGGGTGTTACACAAAGTTACACATAGGGGGTGTTACAGCCCCATTAATATATATATATATATTATTAGTGTGCCACACCTTTGTGGTAGCACTGTGCGCCCACACCTTCAGAGTCATTTGATTTGAGATGGACGGATGAGATGAAGACGTGCCGATTCGCAAGGGTTCGTCTGGTTTGTGCCCGTCGGTTCCCAAGGGTTCGCTTGATCCGCATCGCCTCGATGGATCTCCGATGAGGTAAGATGAGGGTCGATGACCTATGACCTATGTGTTTCCTCCCCTCTTTGGACGACGGTATTGGGCACCTCACGCGTTGAACAAAAACCTCACAATGATGACCTCATTAGAGAGTGTCGACCTCTTCACGCAAAGCTGACAACGAGGGAGATTATAATATCCTTAGAAAAGTTAATTAAATGACCAACTTAACCTCAAAAGTAAAAACATCTTAAAGGCAATTTTGTCTTCTAATGAAAAAGGTGAAATGAACACAAATGTCCCTAAAAGCAAAGGGATCTTTTGGGGTAGAGTAGTCTTTTGTTTGAAAAAGTTAAAAGTCGACTACAATGACCTTAAAAGTGAGGTAGTTAGGGTTTTTTTTTAGTCATTTGGAATAAGACAAGAAACCAATATTTCTTTTAACTCTAAAACCCCTCCTTCTCTCACCTAACCTCTCTCACTTTTCTACCCCACAACACCCAGCCGGCAGCACCATCCTCTCCCCACTCTCCCTCTCACTTCCTCTCCTCAAGTCTTGGCAGCAGCACCAAGTTGGGGAGTCCTCCACTCAGCCACCATTAACAACTTACTCTCTCTCTCTTTCTCTCTCTCCCTCGCACTCCCTCACCTCTTGTGACCAATCAGCCAAGAGGGAAGCAACAAGGAAGGGAAACCAAGTGGCTGGCAGTTGGGAACAAATTAAGGAAGAGAAGAAGGGGAAGGGACTGCCACCAAAGAAGAAGAAGAGAGAAGAAGCAAGAAAGAGGAATTTAAGAAAGAAAGAAAGAGGATTCATGTTTTAAGTTAAAGCCTAAAGGTAGTTGAGGGAATCAAAACCCCTAATCACTCCATTAATAATACTTGGATTGAGAGTTTGAGAAGATCAAATAAGGTCTTCTAAGTGTGAAGATTAGGGAATGTGCATGATTACTTGGATTTATGGTATCTTCTCATTAGGGTTACTGTTTCATTAATAATCATGATTAGAACTATAATGTTTCATGTCATTTATGCTTAGTTCATGCTGAAATTGCTAATTTATTTAATAAGAATGTGATTATTAGGTCCAATAGTTCTTCCTCATATCTCTATTAATTTTCATGATTTATTATACTAAAAATGTTATGATATGGGTCTTCTTATGATTAATGCAAGTGCATATTTCATAGGTTGGATGAATGTATGTTATAGAGTGAATGGGAGGAAAGAAATGAGGAAAAAATAGGGGAAGCTCAGCTGCTTCCCCGGGCACGGCCGTGACACTCAAATCACGGTCGTGCCTCTTAGAGTGGTCACGCTCATCACCACTGGCATGAAATGGCCTCATAGTTGGGGCATGGTCATGACTGAACATGGTACGGCCATGACCCTTAGTGAGGCCACTCTCGTGACCCATAGGACAACTAGTCAGTTGATTGATGGTTAGACTGATGGTTTGATTGACATAATCTCGACATTAGAGTCAGTTAAGGTCAGTCATAACTGATCGATCGGTTGCTCGATCAACATAGCTATGACATTCAACCAGCTAAAGTCACGATCATTCCATGGGATTGGCATGACCATGACAAGTCCAGGCCAAAACTTGGCCTACCGGACCATGAACGGATGGCTCTACAGACGTTCCCAGGTGTCAGCAGACTTAGCATGGCACACCGGTGACTAGTGCATACATGCCTATGTTGTTCTAATTATTTTCACTTAGGTCTGTTTGGTTGGAAGTGAAAGGAAGGTAAAGAGTGGGAAGGGAAAGAAGGAGAATATGTTCCCCTCATTTGGTTGAATTTAAGTTGGAGGGGAAAGAAGGGGAAAGTCTCCTCCTTTCCCTTCCATTCCCCTCCAATATTCTATTTTTCTTTCCCCTCCAAATCGAGGTGGAAAGGAGGGCAAAGACATATTAAGTATGTGTTTCCAATTTTGACCAAATAAATTAAACTTACAACTATATATGTAAATGATAAAATCGTCAAAATAAATTAATCACTTGATGCATAGAATTCATGCATAATCGTTAGGCCAATTTATTCTAAACTTTAAGAGTATTTCATGATTTAAAGTGGAAAAAGTAATATAAATATAGAGAAATTTCCAAAAGATTGACTTCTACCTAAGCTTGATTGAATTTATGACAGGGAATGGAAGTACATTGGAATTTGGACGGAAAAGCTGCGGAAAACAAATTTTTGCATCTGGCACGGCCCTGCCAACAGATGTCACGCCCATGCAATGAAGAGCGGAATTCAATCGTTCTGTCACGGCCGTGCGGATGAATTTCGCGGCAGTGCAAATCGGAGGCTTGAAACTTATGTTCTATCATGCCCGTACAGAAATGATCACGGCCGTGCAAATTGAATGCTAACTAACGTTCTGTCACGGCCGTGCGGTATGTCATCACGGCTGTGCTGCAAAAAGACCAGAAATTGATGTTCTGTCACGGTCGTGCCACTTGATCTTCACGGCCAGGACGGCGGTTCTGTTAAGCAGTTTTAAGCCATTTTTATCCATCTTTTTTATAAGATTTCGGGTTGTTGAGCCATGTTACGGGAAAAACTATTTAAGAAGACCCCAAATCAATTGGAAGAACATCTTTGGAGGGCATAATTCAGAAGTTGAAGGCTTGGTGAAGGAGATCCAGAGGCTACAACGAAATTCTGCCGAAAACTCGAGAGAGGACGGAAGAATTAGGAGTAGTTCTTCTTGTTCTCTTTTCTTTTCCTGAAATATTATTTAGATTGATGTACTCTAGTTTATGAGAGTACTTCTTTAGGATTTTCTTGATTGAACTCTATTCTTTATGAATTCCTTGTACGATTAGTTGATGGATCAATAGCATGCTTGATGGTTTTATTGATTGTTGCCTGAGATTTATTCCTTTGAATCTTTTGATTATCTGAAAAGAAGTCTTTAGATTCTCTAGAGTTTTTCTCTGATTTTTCTCTTACATGCCATAATTGGGGAAATCACAAGAGACCCAATTGTGTTGTTGTTAAGGTGACTTAAGAAAGCCCTTAACTTTATATTCCAGTTGAATGCGTTTTGAGATTGAATAGAATGGATTAAAAATCGAAAGGATTATTCTCTTTTATTGATCTCAAAATAGGGTTAAATCAAATTATGGAATTTTACTTTATTAATTCATCATCTTTTGTCTAGAATTCATGTGCGAGTAGCGGTATTAATCAAGATAAGTCCTATTCATCAAATCTATATTTTTAAACTCCATTGATCATAGTCTTATATTTTTATTATTTATTCAACTTATTTTCACATTAAACAACCTATTTATCTTTTCTCAAGTTATAAGTAAGATAAGTTATTAATTATTTATTGTTCTCGTTGGAATGATAACTCTACTCATTCACTTTATTACTTGAGCGACTAGTGCACTTGCTATCAATTCTATACGTATCAAGTTTTTGGCGCCGTTGTCGGGGACTAGTTAATATTTAATTTCTTATCTTACTTATTACTTTGAGAATTATTACCATTCATTTGTATTGGTGTGGTTGCAGGGAATTGAAGAATTCATAATCCACACATCCTGGAGGATTCTAACACTGGTGCCTTGGAACATAGGCATAATACACGAAGTTCAGGATGCCCACTAGTGTTTGATCCTGAAATAGAGAGAACTGCTAGGCAACTAAAGAAGAAAATTTTCACTGTTGTTAAGATGGCAGATCAACAGAGGCAAATTGAAAACCAACCACTTCCACCTGCATACAGAATTATGAGAGACTACACTATGGGTCCACTGATCGAGGAAAGAGGGAGTATTACACTTTCTGAAATTGGTGCTAACAATTTTCAAATCCAGCAGGGCACAGTTCAAATGATATCAAATACACAATTTGGAGGAGATAGAGATGAAGACCCATTCAACCATATTACAAAGTTCATTCAATTATGCTCAACATTCAAATTTGAAGGAGTAACTGATGATGTAGTTTGGTTAAGGCTATTTCCTTTCTCTTTGAGAGGAAAAGCAGATACGTGGTTTGCTACATTACCTGTGGGCACTATAAGAACTTGGGACGACATGCGACAAGCATTTCTTAATAAATATTGTTCATCCCAAAAAACTACTAGATGTTTATCTGAAGTCTCTTCTTTCTTTCAGTAGGAAACTGAAAATATGCATGAAGCTTGGGACAGATTCAAGGATCTAATTAGCAAGGTCCCAAATCATAACATTCCCCTATATCAGCAAATTCAGTACTTCTATAATGGGGCGACCGCCGAGATAAAGGACAAGATTGACACTACTGCTGGAGGGACCATTGCGGACAGATCTCCTGAAGATCTTTACAGGTTGTTTGATAATCTTGCCTTGAACAGTTGGCAAAATGCAAAAGTGAAAAAAGCTAGATTTCATCAGATAGATAATGCAAGCCATATTCAAGCTCAACTAGATGCCCTAGCAAGGAAAATGGACATGCTAATGACGCAAAAGCCTGTCAACAAAATCTCAAACATCATCTGTGATATGTGTGGAGGAGGGCATCTTAATCATGAATGCCAAGCAGGTATGGATTTTCAACAACAGAATTTTAAGGATGCTAATTATGTCTCCAATAACGTGGGGAGCAATCCATATAACACTGGGTTGAGGAATCCTCTGAATTATTCATGGGTGAACAATAGAGTTCCAGCACAACCCCCCGTTTATCACCCTCGTCCTGAACCTAAGACTAAAATAGAGGATGTTTTTATCAAAGTTTATTACAACTGTTGAGACTAAGTTCACCAATCAGGATGCATCAATCAGAAATTTGGAAACTCAGATTGGTCAACTGGCAAACATGATATTTGGGAGACAGGCAGGAAGCTTGCCTAGTAACACAGAGAAAAATCCAAAAGAGCAAGCAAATGCAATTGTTCTAAGAAGTGGACTTCAACTAGAAGGTTCGAAAATTCCTGAAGCAGTGACACCTTTGTAGGAAGAAAAAGTTGAAAAAGAAGAAATACAAAATAATACTGCACCATCTAAGGAGGATAAGCTTCAAGAAAAGCCTGAAGATGAAAGAATTCGAAAACTCCCTTACCCATAGAAATATCAAAGGGAGAAATTAAATAAACAATTTGCTAGGTTCTTGGAAATTTTAAAACAATTTCATATTAATATTTCATTTTCCGAAGCCATTTTGCAGATGCCAACTTATGCCAAGTTCCTGAAGGACATCTTGACCAACAAGAGGAAGATAGAGGAATCTGGACTGGTGAAACTTTCATCCAGTTGTTGTGCTATAGATCAACAAGATCTTCCTCAAAAATTGAAGGATCCAGGGAGTTTCACAATTCCATGCTCAATTGAAAATTTCTTTTGTGCTAACGCTCTATGTGACTTAGGTGACAACATTAATTTAATGCCATACTCAGTATTTTTGAAGTTAGGCACAGGTCAACTTGGAGAAACGAGAGTTCTCCTTCAACTAGCTGATCAATCAATAAAGAAACCCAAAGGATTACTAGAGGATGTATTAGTTAGGGTTGACAAATTCATATTTCCTACTGACTTTGTCGTTCTTGATATGCAGACTGAAAAGGAGCCTCCATTAATCTTGGGCAGACCATTTCTTGCCACGGGAAGAACGTTGATTGATGTTCAACAAGGAAAAATAACATTAAGAATAAATGACGAAGACTTATCATTCAATATTGGATAAGTTTTGAAATATTCGATTGATAATTCTTCTTATTTTGCAATTGATATTTTTGATGAACATGGCAGGGACAATATCGATGAGATAGTGGAGACCCAGATGAAGGATGCTAAAAATGAGGAATTGGAAGAAGAATTAATGAATGAAGATTCTAGTATAGAGGAGTTAGAAGAAGGAGATTTACCACCCCCTATTCCTGAACTCAAAACCTTACCTGTGCATCTTAAATATTGTTTTTTAGAAACTAATAAGTTCCCTGTAATTGTGTCTTCATCATTGACAGAAGAAATGGAGAACATGTTACTTGAAGTACTCCGCAAACACAAAAAGGCTATAGCTTGGAGCATAACAGATATCAAGGGAATTTCCCCTTCTATCTGCGTGCACAAGATTTTGATGGAAGAAAACAGTAAACCTGTAACCCAATTTCAAAGGAGACTTAATCCAATGTTGAAGGAAGTAGTGTACAAGGAAGTTGTTAAGCTATTAGATGCAGGGATTATCTACCCTATCTCTGATAGTAGCTAGACTAGTCCGGTACAAGTGGTCCCCAAGAAAAGTGGGATGACGGTTATAACGAACGTACAAAATGAGCTCATTCTCACACGCACAGTTACTGGCTGGAGGGTATGTATCGATTACCGAAAGTTAAATGATGCTACCCGTAAAGACCACTTTCCACTTCCATTTCTTGATCAAATGTTAGAAAGAGTTTCTGGTCATAAATATTATTGTTTTTTGGACGGATATTCTGGTTATAACCAAATTGCAGTGGCTCCTGAAGATCAAGAAAAAACAACTTTTACATGTCCTTATGGAACTTATGCTTATCGCAAAATGCCATTTCGATTATGTAATGCCCCTGCAACATTCCAAAGATGCATGATGGCCATATTTTCAGATATGAATGAGAGGATCTTAGAAATCTTCATGGATGACTTTACCCTTTTTGGAGAATTATTTGATGACTGTTTGCCAAATCTATCTCAAGTACTTCAAAGATGTGAAGATACTAACCTTTCTTTGAACTGGGAAAAGTGTCATTTTATGGTGCAGGAAGGAATAGTACTCGGGCACAAAATCTCTCAACAAGGTATAGAGGTTGATATGGCCAAGGTAAAGGTGATAGCAGACTTACCACCCCCAACTTCGATCAAGGGTGTGAGAAGTTTCTTAGGACATGCAGGATTTTACAGACGCTTTATAAAAGACTTCTCCAAAATAGCTAAACCTCTAACCACCTTACTTTCTAAAGATGTTAAATTCGACTTTGATGATGTTTGCTTAAATGCCTTTAATATCTTGAAACAGAAGCTAATCTCTGCACCTGTGGTAGTAGGACCAGACTGGAGTCTGCCATTTGAATTGATGTGCGATGCCAGTGATGGAACAATTGGGGCCGTGCTTGGACAAAGAAAGGAGAAAGTTTTCTACGTTATTCATTACGCAAGTAGAACGTTGAATCCAGCACAATTTTGATCCTATTTAATCTGTTCCAAGGTGATTGTGTATACAGATCATGCAGTAATTCGCCATTTAATGGAGAAGAAAGAAGCCAAACTCAGACTGTTGCGTTGGATACTGTTACTACAAGAATTTGATGTTGAAGTGAAGGATAAGAAAGGATCAGAAAACTTGATGGCAGATCACTTATCCCGTTTGGAACCACCTCCAGAAGAGGAGGGAGACATCCTGGAAGAATTTCCCGATGAAAGGATATTTACAATGGAAACATTATTCAAGGCAAAACTTTTTTATCAAATCCCCTAATTTGCTGATATTGCTAATTACCTTGCAGAGAAATGGATTCCAAAAAGTATGACAAAGCAGCAAAAAGCCAAGTTCTTTTCTGATCTCAAACATTACATATGAGAGGAGCCCATACTTTTCCGAGTGTGTGCTAATAATATCATCAAGAGATGTGTACCTGAAAATGAAGTACAAAGCATCCTATATCACTGTCATGACAGAGAAGCAGGAGGACACTTTGGACCAAATAGGACAGCCGCCAAAGTCCTGCAATGTGGATTCTATTGGCCCACCATATTCAAGGATGCACAAGCCTACTACAAATCATGTGACAAGTGTCAACGAATGGGTAACATTTCTCGACATAACAAAATGCCTCTGAATAATATATTAATTTATGATATTTTTTATGTTTGGGGGATAAATTTTATGGGACCATTTCCTAAGTCTATGAACAATGAGTATATCCTTGTAGCCGTAGACTATGTATCTAAATTGGTTGAGGCCATAGCTACCCCCGACAAATGATGCAAGAGTGGTGGTCAAATTCGTAAAGAAAAATATTTTCACTCGTTTTGGTACTCCTAGGACAATTATAAGTGATAATGGCACTCATTTCTGCAATAAGTTGTTCTCGAGTCTTTTGCAAAAATACGGTATTACTCACAAGGTTAGCACGCCCTATCATGCCCATACTAGTGGACAAGTAGAAATTTCTAACAGAGAATTGAAAAGGATATTGGAGAAATATGTGAGTGCATCTAGGAAGGATTGGTCCTTAAAACTAGA
Organism: Pontederia crassipes; assembly: GCA_030549335.1. Lineage (NCBI taxonomy): Eukaryota > Viridiplantae > Streptophyta > Magnoliopsida > Commelinales > Pontederiaceae > Pontederia > Pontederia crassipes. Next base: position 35,336,132 of record CM060186.1, on the reverse strand, counting down.
TGATGCATTATGGGCATACAGGACAGCATTTAAAACTCCTATAGGTATGTCCTCATATAGATTAGTGTTTGGAAAAGCCATCTTCCTGTAGAATTGGAACATAAAACATATTGGGCTACTAAATTTCTTAACTTCGATATGAATCCATTGGTGAAGACAGGTTGTTGAGTTGAACGAACTTGAAGAAATTTGGGAAATGGCTTATGAAAATGCCAAGCTATACAAAGAAAGAACCAAGAGAATTCATGATAAGAATATCCTTTCCAAAGAATTTGTTCCAGGCCAACAAGTTCTTTTATATAATAGCAGATTAAGGCTTTTTCCAGGAAAATTAAAATCTAGATGGACAGGTCCCTTTAGAGTGGTCCAAGTATTTCCGTATGGAACTGTTGAAGTTCAACCACTATCGGGAGGCAATTCTTTTAAGGTAAACGGTCAACGTCTCAAGCACTACATAGGAGGTAAGGTTGAAAAGGAAGGCCACTCAGTACCTTTATTAGACCCCTGAAAATGAAAAGGCAAAAGTCAAGACTATAACTTAGAACTACACTGTCTAAAATCCTTTTCTTTTCTTTTAATAATGAGTTCAATTAGATTAAATTTGCTATTTCAGAAATGTCTGTCACGGCCGTGCCTCACCATGTCACGACTGTGCAGACACCAGAAGCAATCCCTTCGCACGACCGTACTTCAACAAGTTCTGTCACGGCCGTGTAGAAAATTTCACGGCCATGCCCCACTTCCAGCAAGATCCAACACGTGATGATTTATATAAAAAAATGCGCGTGCCCTAAATGCACGGTCGAATTAAATGATTGTGTGCCCTAATTGTCAAAAGAAGCTACTCCGCCTCCTTCCTCCACAAGGTCGTTGCTGCCTCTTCACCGACCATCCCCCATCACCGGCGATCGCCGTCGCCGCCGTCAATCTTCGATCCAGGCACCGCCACCAGCGCCATTCGCCTCACCGATCGACGTGCCACTGCCAACGCCGTTCGCCTTTTTTTCCCTCGAAGATCCACCGCCCCGTCGCCGCTGCCTCTTCACCGGCCGTCGGCGATCATCGTCCGTCAACCCCATCACGGCTCCGACCGTCGATCGTCGTTCGCAGCACGGCTCCAACCCAGGCGCCGCTGCCAGCGCCATTCGGACCATCGTTCGGCCGATCTCGTCGGACGTCTGTCGATCATCACCGACCGTCTATCATCAGGCAGAGCGACCCCGATCCTGACGCCCCGACAGTCGCCGCCGCCTAATTGACTATCAGCGCACAATCATTCGACCGATCTCGCCGGACAGCATCACCACCAAAATTCATCGCCCTCTTCATCGGCCATCGACTACCGGAGGCGATCGTCACGCGCACGGTCGTGCTTCTCCAGTGCAGCAAGCGTGACCACACAGCACGACCGTGACCCTTACCTCATGGCCATGACAGTGTGCTTTTCTTGGGGCGCGAATGTCGGCAGCTGCACCTAAATGGAAACGGCCGGTGAGCCGCCACCCGCGGAGGCCATAGCCAGTACAAGAAGAACCTCCTCCTCCTGAATTGATACCACAGCCCCCTCGCCTTTAGTTTCGAGATGCTGAACAACGAAAAAGGTTTGATACGCTAAAAACACTTGGCATCAGTGTCACTAGGTTTTTGCATATGGAGTCAATGGAAGAATTTTTATTGAAGGATGATGTGCTGCTCATGTTTGACAATATTGGATTGCAACACTTTGCCACGAGCTATTGGTTTACATACGAAAGGTTAACCCTTGAGTTTCTTTCCTCATTTTCAACTAATAAGGATTATTCAGTTATCACTTTCAGAATGCACAATAGCGAATTCAGATTGACAAAGGAGGAATTCTGCAACATTTATCATTTCCCCTTGGATGACCTTAAGAAACAACGTGCTGATTTCGACTGTAAGGAATTTTGGAAGGATATCACTGGAGAAATTGTGTTTCCAGGGCGAACAGCTAAAATCACTTCCATCCAAAATCCCATTCTGAGATACGTACACCAGTTTCTTTCTTGTGGGTTGTTTCCTCGAGCTAATAGTGAAGGTGCGGTCACTCAACTCCAGTTATATATTATGTAGGCCATGTTAAATAATGTTGTGGTGGATATTGGTGATCAATTAATTAGGCATTTTCAGAAAAATGCAATCAGAGTCTGTGGCAATATTACTGTAGGCGGCTTGATAACTCCTATTGCCCAACATTTTCATAATGATTTGGAGCAGGACATTTAGAATCCGGAATGTATATTTTTGAATAGATATGCACTGAGTGCCATGCAATTAGTTGTTCATGATAGTGATCAAAAGGCAAACGTGTTCAAGTTCGATAACATTTCTATACCTATACCTTCTGTTGATATTGACCGACTCACAATTTTTAATCACGATAATTGGTTGTTCTTCTCGTCCCTAGGGGCAGCACCACAGGCCCCACCTGCTAGGACACATGACGCCGAGGCAGGGCCTTCCCGTACTTCACCACCAGCATAGATGGAGTCAAACACTACTCAGTCGTCGTCAGCATATGACCTTAATGCTATCTATGATCTTCTTTCTATTATGCACGGACAGATTACTGACTTGGCCGCCGAGCATCGAGAGACTGCACGTATGACTCGTCAGATGTACGCTTATCATCTCAGCCAGGGCCAGTTGGCACATTCCCTGCTTACATCACCTCCAGAAGACTAGTACTTGGTCGTTTCTTTTCTTTTATTTTATGTTTTCCCACTTATGTATTTTCCTTTTCTTTTAGCATGTTAAGCCGAACACTGGGGCAGTGTCTGGTTCTAGCTTGGGGGAATTTCATGCACTTTTATGAAAACCTTTTTGCACATTAGTTGTGACCCTTTTTGCGTACTAGATATGTGATAAACTCAATGTTGTGTTCAGTGCATCATTTCTCTCATGTTACATATTTCATTGTCTTAAAGTTTAGTGTCAGGGCATTGCTTATTTTATGAAATTCAATTATTGTTCTTTTTATCAGTTATCACCAGATTATTGGGAAATGGTAAGAGTTTGTTGCCGAGCAAATGAATCTACTCTTTAATTTGCACTTTCTGAAATTATCTACTATGATATGACTCTTGAATATACTTGTATCTTTCTTGAAGCATAAAATCTTTTTGGAGCTTATAATTATGCTAATCAATTTTAATGTTAAGTGAATGAAAAGAGAGCTAGTTGAGCTCCAACAGTTAAGTGAAAAGTAGAAAGTATCCTCTGGAACCTTGGTGTGTCCGGGTAATTAGATCCGTAGGAGATTCTTGCCTGGCGACCTAAGGGCATCTGCTCTGGGATCCGTCAATCGAAAGCCCGTTACATGGACCACTTTGTGCAATATGGAGGATTACTAAATTCTTGAAAATGAAATATATATATATATATATCTTCATGCTGAAATGTGAAATGATAATAGAATGAAAATAAGCTCCTTAAAGATTTGTGGTTCAATATTGATACTTTTATGAGATGGATGAATATTGTATGTAAATAATGCAGGGAGGACGGTTAAAGGTTGAGAATTTTGTAAGGCTGGACTTGGTTTGAGAAAAGATACTCTGGTAATGGCTGCGTAAAAGAGCAATAGGAGAAAAGTATTAGATATCGCAGTGGAGCGAGGACTTGTCTGACAAAATTGCTTGAGGACAAGCAAAATATCTAACTTGGGGGAATTTGATGCATAGAATTCATGCATAATCGTTAGGTCAATTTATTCTAAACTTTAAGCGTGTTTCATGATTTAAAGTGGAAAAAGTAGTATAAATATAGAGAAATTTCCAAAAGATTGACTTCTACCTAAGCTTGATTGAATTTATGACAGGGAATGGAAGTACGTTGGAATTTGGACGAAAAAGCTGCGGAAAACAAGTTTTTGCATCTGGTACGGCCGTGCCAACAGATGTCACGCCCGTGCAATGAAGAGCGGAATTCAATCGTTCTGTCATGGCCGTGCGGATGAATTTCACGGCCATGCAAATCGGAGGCTTGAAACTTACATTCTGTCACGCCCGTACAGAAATGTTCATGGCCGTGCAAATTGAAGGCTAACTAACATTCTGTCACGGCCGTGCGGTATGTCGTCACGGCCGTGCTGCAAAAAGACCAGAAATTGATGTTCTGTCACGGTTGTGCCACTTGATCTTCACGGCCGTGACGGCGGTTCTGTTAAGCAGTTTTAAGCCATTTTTATCCATATTTTTTATAAGATTTCGGGTTGTTGAGCCATGTTACGGGAAAAACTATTTAAGAAGACCCCAAATCAATTGGAAGAACATCTTTGGAGGGCATAATTCAGAAGTTGAAGGCTTGGTGAAGGAGATCCAGAGGCTACAATGAAATTCTGCCGGCAATTCGAGAGAGGACGGTAGAATTAGGAGTAGTTCTTCTTGTTCTCTTTTCTTTTCCTGAAACATTATTTAGATTGATGTACTCTAGTTTATGAGAGTAGTTCTTTAGGATTTTCTTGATTGAACCCTATTCTTTATGAATTCTTTGTATGATTAGTTGATGGATCAATAGCATGCTTGATGGTTTTATTGATTGTTGCCTGAGATTTATTCCTTTGAATCTTTTGATTATCTGAAAAGAAGTCTTTAGATTCTCTAGAGTTTTTCTCTGATTTTTCTCTTACATGCCATAATTGGGGAAATTACAAAAGACCCAATTGTGTTGTTATTAAGGTGACTTGAGAAAGCCCTTAACTTTATATTCCAATTGAATGCGTTTTGATATTGAATAGATTGGATCTAAAACTGAAAGGATTATTCTTTTTTATTGATTTCAAAATAGGGTTTAAAGCCTGAAATATCGGTTAAATCAAATTGGGAATTTTACTTTATTAATTCATCATTTTTTGTCTAGAATTCATATGTGAGTAGCGGTATTAATCAAGATAAGTCCTATTCATCAAATCTATACTTTTAAACTCCATTGATCATAGTCTTATATTTTTATTATTTATTCAACTTATTTTCACATTAAACAACCTATTTATCTTTTCTCAAGTTATAAGTAAGAGAAGTTATTAATTATTTTTTGTCCTCGTTGGAACGATAACTCTACTCATTCACTTTATTACTTGAGTGACTAGTGCACTTGCTATCAATTCTATACGCATCATCACTTAACATGCATTCCCTTCCCTTCCTTTTAAGATATCAACCAAACAGGGATAACTATTCACCTTCATTCTCTTACATTCCATTCCCGTCATTTTCCTTCTCACTCTTTACCGTCCTTTCCCATTAATGAATTTTGAACCAAACAAGCCCTTAGAGATTCTATGCTTGTACAACCTTAAATAAGATTAAAACGTGTCACATGTATTGAATGATTGTATATATTGATGAATGTAATTAAAAAATGAATTGAATGAAGGTGTCTTGTCGTAATCGTCGAGGGGAACTAAGTCTTCACTCGCTAGCTTCAGTGTTGAGTTCCATCATGTAGTAGTGGTGTTTCCAAACGTGACAAAGAGATCCCGACCTATCTAGCCAAAGTCCGACAAATCAATACGGGCTTCCCAATTACCAAGATAAGAAGCTATCTAATTAAAGATAGAAGATGAAAAGATGATATGGTCACATAAGTTGACTAAGATGAAATGACTTGGAACATAAAGATGAAGAAATGATATGGTCACATAAGTTGACTAAGATGAAATGACTTGGAACATAAAGATGAAAATGATGATGTATGCACCAAAAGGGATGCAAATACATGTTCCATCATATGAAGTTATAGGTGAAGATGTTAAAGTTAAGTAATATGAGTTTATGATATGCCATAGCATAATGTTAATGATGTTACATAATGATCCTATCTTGTCATGATGATTGTTCACATGTCATATAGAGTTCATAGATAGCTTATAATATGCATGTTTCTTATGTTCATATTATGTTGTAATGCATATGTCATGACATGTAGAAATCATGTTATAGGTTCATAACATGCATGAGCCTGAACATAATATGAAGGGAGAAATCTCCTATACCCCATCGATTCGTGCAAGTAGTTTGGGCTCGACGGTGGTGGCCTCATGACGACGATCACACATGCGTTGGTCGGGCCCATGGCCCAAGTTATCTTATGTTATTTCTATGATGATGTCAAACTCTTATATGGAGTCAAGTATATGTGATCTATGAGCCTTAAGTTGTAGACTTTGATACAAACTGCTTATGTTATTTGTATTATGTCGAGGTCTATGTTGGATCTATAATGTTACAAGCCATGTGGCCCATGGGCTAGTGATGTTATTTTGAAATTTATATGTTTATGAAGTCTTCCACTATGTTTTATGTTAATTATTTTCTAATCTATTATGAGGTTATGAAGAATTATATTTCCACCACCTAGGGTTCGTTCGCTAAATTATGGCCAAATCTTGGGGGCATTACAGAGAGTATTCAGGTGGAGAATGGCCAACGACGACGGATCTTCACACCCTTGGTCGACGAATCATTCGCCGATTCAAGTGAGGAGGGGACAATGGATCAAGGGTTTCAAAAGGGGCGCTTTGCAAACCATCGGGCCGGCGGCCCTCCATGATCTTGATGCCATTGGCCACATCCTTGCGTGCCTTGTAGTCGACGAGGGAGGGTCGGCGATGACCCGCTAGGGACCAAAGGAAATCGAAGGAGCACAAGCAATTGAGGAGTGTTGAATCAAAGCCCCACACTTTTGCTCGTCATCACGCCGCCCGAACCACCCGCGCACTTGAACCTTGAACTGTGCGTCTGAACCGCCCTGAATCAGCACGCGCACATCTGATCCATCCATCTCAAATTGGATAGTCTGGAAACATGGGCGCATAGTCCTACCACAAATCCATATCCATATATGGGCCTACTACCTACCAAAGTGGGTAGCAAGATGCTCCCTCTATTTGGAACCGTCAGATCATAAATCAACAGCGATTAAAAAAATGCGCGATTCAATTTTTGACCAATTCAATAAAGTGTCTGGCTCATCCTAATCCTAATCATCTTCGTCTTCTCCCTTTGTCGGCTATCCTCCAATCATGCACCTCGCTACTGTCATAGCCCGAGCTCGCCTCGCCATAGCCGTCTCGTCTCGCCATCGTTGCTACCTCGCCTTGCCACCGCTGCTACCTCGTCTCGCCACCGCTGCACTGGTGAAGCGCATCAATCGCATCGCCACCGCTCGAGCTAGCGTCGTTATCGCTCTGTTGAAGCACCTTGTGCATATTGTCGCCTTTGCCCGATCTCGCCTCGCCACCATGCCGAAGCCACCCCCTCGCCTCGCCACTGCCTTGCGTCATCGTCGCTGGAGCTCGCCTCACCGCTGCTCGACCTTGCCTCTCCACCACACCGCTAAAGCACCTCATGCTTCCACCGCCGCCCGATCTCGCCTCGCCACGACATCGGAAGTCACCACCTCGCCTCGTCTTGCTTTGCCACGGTCGCTGCTAAAACGCCTCGTGTCGCTGTTGCTCGAGCTCACCTCACCTCGATCTTGTTTGGCGACGACTTCGCAAGGGCTTTCGGAAAATAGCTCGGCCGAACATGCATGTGAACTGATTTGTAAATCGGCCAAACAAGATGTTGAACCACACAAATCATCACCTATCGTTGATTTGTAATCCGACAGCTCCAAATATAGGGAGCATCCTATTGCCCCCACTTTGGTAGGTAGTCGGCCCATATTAAATCCATATATATCATCGGGTGAGGTCGATTTGTGAACTCGATGACCCGATCCAAAGATGACTTTTTAAAAAAAAAAGTTTGCAACTTATATTTTGTATTAAAATATTAAAACAAAAATCTTTTAAATGTGTAAAATAATATTTAAATATTTAACAAATTATTTTACACTTTTTATATAAATATTATATAATAGTTTTTATATTAAATAATAAAAGAAGTAAGGAAAAAATAAAAATAAAATTGGATAACTCGACAATCCGATCCAATCCAATTCTTATATAATATTAACTCGATCAAAACACGTGAAATACAAAATAAAAAAAATGTTAAATACGTTTCTTGAAAAATAAAATAAAAAATGTTAAATACGTAATACATAGATGGCTAATAAGAAATAAGCAAGCGGAGATTTTCGTTCCCGGCGGCTCTACTGACGATGGCCGTCGTCCTTTGATACCTTGACAACGGAGGACGAGAAGAAGAAACGATCCATCGAGATCTCCAAAAATGGTGGAAGATCCTGAGAAGCGTCTGCAGAGGGCTCTGGACAAGCTCTACCATGCTCCGAAACCCAAACCGCAATCCTCGGTTTCAAGGTCCATTTCTCCAAAACCCTAGAAGTGTCGGCTCTGCTTTTTTTTTTCTTTCTTTTGTCTGTATCTGCAGAGGAGCATTGAGCTAACTACATCTGGGTATTTTTTCTTCTGTGTGACCCGTTGGGGGGTGGGTGCATCAATGGGGATAGAGCCGAGATGGGCACGAGAAGGATTCCAGCTTCATCTCCGGCAAAGGGAGCGGGTTTGTTTGGGGTGACAAAGACGTGTCGACCGTGGGATCGAGGGGATCTGATGAGGAGGCTGTCCACCTTCAAGGCCATGACTTGGTTCGGGAAGCCAAAGGTTCAATTCTGTTTTGCTTTACACTTCTTTTGTTTTGTACCATGGCATTGCCACAAAATGATGATCATATAGAATGAAAGATTTACTTTGCGTGTCTGCCTATTGGTCCTTCGATTTCAAGTGAATTATATGATTTTTCTATATTCTCTTTTGTTAAAATGCCTCCTTTTCTCCTCAAAAAATAAAATGCCTCCTTTTAACGAGTATGTTTCAACAATTTAAAGAATCTTTTTATTGGTCTTGGGGATTCTAGAGAAATATCCAGCTCCTGGGGATCATAAACTGGTACTTGTTTTTTTTTCCCTTAAAAGATTGAAACTTTTAATGCAGTGGGCTCTGGCTTTATTCATCTTTGGGTTTGCTTTCAGATCCTAGATGAGCAAGCAAGGTGTGTGGTAAATACCATGAATGAAAAAAAATTGAGAGAGACCATGAATGAAAATTATATTTGGAACTTTTAGCTGTGTAGTTTTCTTGTTGGCATTGCCATGTTAGAGGGCATATGCTGTTCTTGATATACTCCTTAATGGCCATGTTGGTCCTTAGTCATTTCAAAAATATCTCTTACATTTAAATGCTTCCGTATAACGGCCGAACATTGTGAAATTTCTGCACTTTTTTTAAAATGTTTGAATCTGTCTTTGTGAAGTTGTCATCCTCCAATGATGTTGATTAAAGATTAGAATTCTCTGTTCCAGTCAATCAGCCCTGTAAACTGTGCAAGGAGAGGATGGATTAATTTGGAAATGGATGTTATAGTTTGTGAGGCATGTGAAGCCCGATTGCTCTTCTCAACTCCTTCTTCATGGACTCATCAACAAGGTATATGATATGCTACATGTTAGTATCATGCCTGATTATGAATCACTTAAGGTACTTCAAGATTCAACATTTCCGAGGCCAATTTTCTGACTTTATGATTAGTGGGGCTAAACTTGGAACTCTTTATTGCCTGTTGATACGAGGTTGTTTATTCCCAGTTTCTCCTTATTCATTGGATATGGTGGAGGGGAGAGCCAAGTCAAGAACTAGTTAGTTTGGGGATGGGGTGGGGTTATGCACCAAACCAATGTTAATTGTATTAGAGCATTACAAAAAAATTGTATTAGAGTCTTCTTTTGAAACTAATATATTATTCCTTTTTCAATTTCTTTCTATGACTCATTCCTCTTCATATATACTATATTATATATAAATTAATGATGTTAAACCATTACTAATTATTTGTAATGGTCTACGAATAATGCTTATGGTGCCTACTTGATTCCTCTGACTGCAGTTGAGAAGGCTGCTGCTGTATTTAGTTTAAAGCTTGATAATGGACACAAACTACTATGCCCATGGATCAACAATGCATGTGATGAATCATTGGCACTATTTCCTCCAACACCTACTGAAAACTTGGTTGAGGCTTATTCTGAGCGTGCTTTCAGACTTCTTAAGCTTTCAGCTCTCCCTATTATTTCAAGCACAACCATTGAGTACATGAAGACGGAGAGCCCTCAGCTAGAGAGCTTCTTATCACAGTCCTCTCATCCTGTAATTAACATACATAATAGTATTAAACTCATTGAAGTTTCTAAGAGCAAGGATATGGAGAGTTCCTTTGGAAATGATACCAGTCATTTGTATTACCAGGTTTGCTCCCTTCATATAATTTCATGAATTATGTATGAAAAATAAAATATTCATGAGCAACAGTATTATGTGTAAAATGGTTTCACTCCTGAAGCTCTGTTCTTCCATTTTCTCTACTGCAAACTTATGTGATGCTGTCATTTCTCTATAGAATGTGTGGAAACTTGTTAATGCATATTCATAAGCATTATTCTACAGCCTTTTCAATTAAAATAGCCAATCGATGACAATACTAAATGCAGGTATAACATATTCTATCAGCATTAATTTTCACAATGCGCCAAAACTCTTTCCAAACTGAGCAATCACCAGAAATAAAGCACATGAAATTAACAGTTTTATCTAAATTACTTTAGTTTGCTTGATCCTAATGGACTCTTAGCTGATGGGATGTGCAATGAACTTGTTTTGGTGTCTGATTGGTTTGACTTTGATCAACTCAGAGCTGATTGTGATTCAAAACTCCACATGCAAGATACAGTTACTATCTTCATTATAGGCTGGCATAAAGCCTTGTGAATTTATCTTTTGGAATATGAGTATGCCATAACTTTTTTGGTGTGCATTGTAATGGTAAAAAATCAAATCAGGAAACATATGGTACTTTCATGTTCCAAAAAGTTAACATGAAATGAAAAGTCGATCAATTTGCTACATTCTGGGAAATGTTCAAAAAGACTATCTGGGAAATGTTTGTTCTCTCAATTAAAAAAAAATTGTTCACCTTACTACTTTCCAGTTTTCTGAACAACCAGCTTCTATATCCAACTTGTTTGGATTTATATGGTACCTCTTTTCCATGAATTCTTTCTAATAATTTCTATAACTATTGAAACATGTTTGGAGATTTTATTTTTCTTGCCTTCATGTCAGGCACTGAAACTCATTAGTTTTTGTGGGTGGGAACTTAGGATGCTTCCCTATGTTGTGAGCTGCGAGAATCAATCAACGCCACAAGCAGAAAGTGCTTCCACATCTGAGCCTGTGCAGCTTCCTCATAAAGGGAAAACTTCTTTGTCAGTATATTCCTCTAGTGGCATCGAAAATGAGGATGCAGAACATTTGGAGCCCAAACTAGGTGATGACCACTATGATCCTTCTTCAGCTGTGTTAGATTGCAGATTCTGCGGTGCTTGTGTGGCATTATGGGCTGTGGAAACTGTGCAACGACCTTTGGAACTTTTCAATGTAGTCGCAGATGCAAATAAACAAAATGAGACAGTCACATCATTGAGCAATCTAGTTACTGGAGTGGAAGCTTCAGGTGTTGACAGTTTAAACATAGAAATTCAAGGTTCAACGAAAGAAGTTGGTGGCAGTAGTTGTCATCACTTATCAACTAACAAAAGTTCAATGGGATTAAATTTGACAATTGCAGGAGGCCCTCCACCAACCAGACAAAATTTTAAACCAATGGTATCTTTCCCAATTATTAGTCGACATTTGAAACCTGAATTCAATTTCTGCAAAATGAATTTTTCATGTGAGGATTCATCTAGGAACCAAGTTAATGGTCAGACTTTCCATCAGTCTGGTGAGCCATCAGGTGACCAAAGTGATATGCCAGACAATTACGTTGCTCCACATTCACCTGTAACATTTAAGCGTAAGAGAAGTGAAAATGAATTTGTGGCATCTAAAATCAGTGGTCTTAATGGTGAATGTCAAATTGAAGGTGAGATTCCTTGTGATGGAGGGGGCAACTTTACTGTGCAGGAAGGTACCTCAATTTGTAGAAACAGTTTTGATGGTCAAGAAGACATCACTGAAGTGGGGCTTGAGAAAGAGCAGTCTGTTAATGAGGAAGACGAGGCTTTAAAAGTTCTCAGCAGTGGAGGTAACATAGTGACAACTTCAAGTTCTCAAATGAAACAAGATCGTGAATCTCATGAAAAGGACTCTCTTAATGAATATGAAATTTACATCTTAGGGCTAGAGACAAGTAGTGTAAATAGTGGACAAACTTTAAGTAACCAAAATGCTTCTTCCAACACAGCTTCTTGCTTTAATACTGCAGGTTTTTCTACCCCTCAGAAGAACTCAAAAGAAAGCAACATGCCTACTGATGTCGAAAATTTCAAGAGAACAAAAGAAAGCAATCTTTATGGCAAGGGATTGGAGCACATGTTATCTCCATCCACAATAACTGAATCTCCGAAGTATGTATTAGGTAAGATCAGTGTTCAATTTTAATTCAACATTGAATTAACATTTCAAAAGTGCTCGAAGTTAATCTTTAAAATGTGTTGCCACAGCCACCCCAAGTCCAATCTTATAAAATTATAACTATCCTGTTAATTTTGTGGATGATATTCTTCTAGAGCCTTATGGCCTCTATAATAGTTCGGTTATGGTTTAGTAATTATTGATTGCATAGCATGTAAAAACTGTGATCTTTACTTGTAAGCGCTTGCATTTAACATCTTTTGACCATCAACAAAGTTGGTTGATTCCAACCCAACAATCATCTCTTACCCTCTCAAAGAAATAATAAAATAAAAAACATAATGATTGCATCAGATATCCTAATCTTTTCTAGGTCTGCACTCAGCATATTCTTAGTAGTATCATTATGCTCCAGAGCAAGAAAATTGAGCAACAAAAGACTAGAATATGGTTGACAATACTATTTACTCATATAAGAAGGTGATACATTCTCAAAAAATATAAGGTGGCTGGTGGCATGAACATTTGTTGATCAAAATTGTCTGCCTAAGGTATATATAAAGATATTTCAAGATAAAACTAATTTACTGTTTGGCTAAAAACAGAACTGATTTTGTGCTCATAATATTGGCTTACCGTTTATTTCCTTTTCACAAGACAGTTGTAGCTCAATTTAATCTATGATTTTTTTTCTAACTTTACAAAAACTTGTGATTCCCAAATATTCCATCTAATTCAAGGTCTTAGGAACATCGCCTAAGTCATCACTATCGGAGTAGTCTTTCGAATTTTTCTTCAAAAATAGGATTATTTTCATAAACCATCCTTAAACTATCCCGATTTTTCACATCTAACCCCAAACATATTTTTTTGAATCCTAAACTATCACGATTTTTCCAATTTGGTCCTTCCGTCAACTTCTATCAACTTTGATTTTTTCCATTTATGAAAAGTCAAATACCCCTCCCAACAAAAATAGAGTAATACTTTAATGCATCGAAGTGAGGGGCATCTTCGACTTTTCATAAATGGGAAAAATTGAAAATAATAAAAAAGTTGACAGAAGTCGACGGAATGATCAAATTGGAAAAATCACGATAGTTTATGGATTCAAAAAAATAAGTTCATAGTTTGAGGTTAGATGTAGAAAATCGTGATAGTTTAGAGGTAGTTTATGGGAATAACCTAAAAAATATTAGGCATTTTTCCCAAAAAAATCAGGTATTCTGTGAATTCAAATTTCTTTCTGATGTCCTTCAATGATACAGTAGATTCCTAGATTCTTCATGTTTGCATTTTTTCACAATCTTAATATGAAGGCTTTCCGTTGCAAATAGGGAAAAGTTCCAAGCAACGACAGAATGCTACAACAAACGGATTAGATGTAATCAGGCATCATAGGCCCTACTGTCCCTGGATTTCTCTAGATGATGCTGAAACACTACCTGGATGGAGGTTGACTCTATCAGCTGTCCGTCAAAGAAACGATCCTAACACCTCCTTAAAGGAGGAGACTGTGCCAACATTTCTCGATGAGGTATTTATCTTGTCTGAACTCTTACAATGATCAAACTCATTTATTTTCTCATGTTCAAGAAGAGCATCTTAATCGCTTTAGCTAATACCATTGTGCAGATAGATGATCCCATTGTTTCTGTGAGAAAGCTTTTCATGTCGCCGTCCCCTAAGAGGTTGAAGCGCAAACCATGATTTACAAGAATTTCAGTAATGTAACGTGTGCAAGATTGAGGAACACGAGATGATGTTCCTATTCTCTTCATTATCCTTGATCTCAAGACCATGCAAAAGGAGGGCTCAGTGTTGCCCTTTCTCTCCCAAACTTCATACTTGAGACACTAATTGCCGCACAGATGAAAGTGTGTTTTATCATGATGCCTAATATTGGACAAAGAGGGTGATGCGCAAGGGTCAGGGATGTAGGTTGACAGGAAAACTGGTGATACTGAATTTTAGATCCTTTGAAACAAGGATCATGGGACTTGTTGCATGTTTGTTTCTGTATTTTTCTCCTTTCGGTTGTGGCTGTTATATAGCCTCGAGGCTTGCCAGGAAACATTTCATCTCTATGCTGTACTTGAGAGATCTAGACCTCGGTATGTTTAGTAACAAGCCCTTCAATGGTATCTTTATCTGTTAAACCACACGTTTCCTTGCATAAATATATTATTGTTTTGCTACTTTGAAAAACAATAAAATGCCAATATATTGGAACATAGCAGAGTTGTATCATTGTGTATTGCATGCTGAGTGTACAATATCGGTTCGTACAGGTGGAAGGACTAAATTACCTACTAGTGTACTCTAACTTAGTAGTGTACTCTAACTTAGTAGTGTACTCTAACTCGGAACAATCTACATTCAATTAAAACTATGGTTTTATGCTTATCGCCATGCCGCATGGATCACGAATGTTTTGATAGTGCCACGCATCGTGTCACATTTGTGGCGAGCAAAGGCAACAAAATAAGCACAGCTCAAACGCGACTTGGTTTTCATCACCCACCATTGCAAAATTAAAGTAGGGAAGTAATTGAAACAAACCAACTTTTGAGTAGTCAATGAAAATATGGCCTTATTTTCTAGGCCTTAACAAATGAATTTAATCACACTGGAAAAAAATCAGAAACAAACAATAAAACAAGCTAACTTGGTTTTAGGCAAAAACATATGGCCCATACTTTTTTTATTTTCTTTCTTTGGACTACAAAGCTAACGGGGGTGACCGGGCAATATCAGCTAAACTTCATTAATTATTTAAGAGAATAACTCGCAATAACTTTAGATAAAAAAAAACGCTAGATGAACATTGAAAGCCGAACCTGAGTGACCCAAAAATGTCAAAGTTTGATGGTTGTAAAATGACTTTTGCCTTTTGAGCATTAAAAAAGTCACTATATATTCAGTTTTACAGCATTTAACATTGAGATGTGAATATGATGAATCAACACCTGGAAATGAATGTATATCATATCACAGTTCGTAATTGAGATGTCGATCTGACATCAGAGTTCGACACTGCTGAAATTAGCAGATAGAACATAGCCTACCCCGAACGATCAGCTCAGCACTGGAAAAGAAGCAAGGTCGTCAAGCTCATGTCGAGACCCATCAGATAGCTGGAGCTCATGTGAACCCACTACATGCTCTAGCAATAATTCATAGAGCCAAAATAAAAATTTATAACACCCTCAAATTCCAGAATGTTGATGGGAATACCATCCTAAAAGCTACTAAGCCCAGGTTACAATAAAGACTGGCAGTTGAAATACTGGTATTTGTCTCAAAACGTTGATATTCAGAAGTTGCAACACCTGAAAGGGAAGAATCTCTTCCCCATGATTGCCACCTGGCTACAACGTCCTCTTTTGCAGCAGTGATGGATCAGACATCATGAGCATTTGCTCATGCCTAGAAATAACCAACATTTCTGAGCTCTCCTTGCTGGGATTCATTCGGTTCATTGTCATTGTTAAGAAAGACAAGGCGACCTGCATATAACTTCAATTTATTAGGAGTCTTGGCTCAACAAAAGCCAACTTGCAAGTGTCTAAATACTCACTAGACAACATAACAAATCCGCTTAAACTTGTGACAAAGAACAGGAGAAACATCAAAATTAATGTAAGGATTTTCCGTGTGTTTACTAAAAAGTCGTTAAAGATCAGAAGTCTTACAAGTAACAAACTAAAACTAGAAACATGGATGAACATGGGGAGATAGTGAAATTATTACTTCCTTTGGTATGCAAATTAAGAGAATATACACATAAAAAAGATAAACAGGGAGAGGTCATGTTAGTCCAAATTTTTCTTTGCACAAGGAGATGATAATATAAAAAACACTGAAACATGTGGATCAAAAGACCAGAGGTCATTTATGTCCAAGTTAACTTTCATCCTATTAAATTTCAGTAACAGAACTGGCATCATGTTTAATTTGGTTCCCATGAAGAATAAAACTAATAGAGCAAAATCTATTGGTGAATAATATACCGAAAGATTTGGTTACTAATAGAGCGGAATGGCGTCGTATGATCCATGTAGCCGACCCCACCTAGTGGGATAAGGCTTTGTTGTTGTTGTTGTACTTTTCCTATTTTCTATCAACTGCAAATTAATGTTTATCTTTAAAGACCTTAGTATTATTCTTAGAACTAATTTTCTATCAAACTCCTTAAACAAGTTCATTATAGAAAGGTATATAAAAAGAAATACATGATATATGATGCCCACAGTTCGATGAAGAAATAAGTTAAGCCACTGATTTTTTCTTTTGAGCAGAAAAAGGATGACTACCAAAGTTGTGGTTGTCATCCAACAATGTATATATATATGAAAGTATGAGAGGATGTACAGGTGAGAGCTCTCGGAGAGAGCAGCAAAAGGTGACCAAGGTCACAACAGAAAAGCTAGCCAAAACCCCACTCTCTAATAAGAAATGAGATGTGGTGTACAACACGCTCAGGCGGACATCGCTCCCCATAAAAGATAATCCGGTTGCGCTGAAGCCAAATGGCCCAGGCACCAGCCAAAAAGGTCATCAATGGTGCTCGCCAACTCTGTCTCTGATGCAACATGCTCCGGAAGGTCTGCCATATGAACTTTGGATCTGACAGAGCCATATGCCCCGAGATGTGGGGCAGTCGAAAAGGGGGTGAGTTAAGCCACTGATGAGATGGCTAAAATATATAAGGAAACACGATGAGTGGGAAGGTAGAACAAATTTGTGATTTTCACTTCAGATCACAAAAAGGACAACTTTGTAATGCAATTAGCATATTTACAAGAATTAGGCCCAAGGTTTACATATGATGTGAGGAAAATTCTCAGATGATGAATGAAGAAGTTGCAGTGCCTGTTGAGAAAACAGTCCTGAGCTAATGGTTGTTGGTCCTCTTTATTTTAGTTTCAGGTGGACCTCAGTATATCCTGATGGCTCCTCTCTCTTCCGAACACAGGCAATGAGAGAAAATTTAAAAAGTTTCTTTTCTTTAGGAGAATTTTAAAAAATTTCTAGATTCGACATTGGGGATAACATGAGAGCAGTGCTCTTTCTGGTTTGCCTTATTTTTCAGGTGTTGATGAGAATAAACCTTAGTACATCATCAATTCTTCGTGTTAAAAATCAGTGGAGTTTTAACGTTAAACGTGGAACTCAATTACTTTAAGAATGTGATAGAAATTTCTGAAAATCCCACAAGAACTGAAATGCTACAAACATGGGCAGATGTCTTAGTGCACAAACAACTTTGATATCCTAAATTAATTTCAACACGAAAGAACATCCCAAAACTCTGAAATTAAAACATATTCTTTGAAGATTGTTTCCAGGATAACTAACTTTGCAGTTCGTCTGTGATGAGTATTATGATTTTAGGCCAAAGAAGAATATGTCCTATAATGGCTGACAGCTGTATTTCTTCATCGTCTAACCTCACCTATCTAACTTCAAACATTCAGCTTATTCATCAAAAAATAAAGAATAAGTACTCTCCTTTTACCCATCAAAAGGTTTAAAGAAAAAAGAACAGAGTTAATATACAGAGGTGAAAACAAATAAGGATGCTTCTAAAGGGGAAGCTATAATATAAATATAACAAAAAAATATAAATATAAAAAAATGGGAACAACAATTTACTAAAACTTTTTTTGGCAAAAAAAAAAGACTAGAAATACTGTATGGGGAACATACCATCTCTACGGATAGCAATCTCCCTTATGCGCCTAACAAGCCCTGTGAGTGGATCGCTGAAGACTTTAGTTTCCAGGTTGCCTTCTAGATATAAAATGGATCTGGAGCAAAAGAAGAAAAGTCAAGTCCACTTCGAAAAGGAAACTGAAGAAGAAAAATCAAAGTCCTAGTAGGTTGATATCTTTTCCTTTCTTCAAAAAATTTGAGGGACTAACTTTTTTATTTTGAGAGAGAGAACTAACTTGATTGCACAAGAAAAGCATAAATTTGAATATCAATACATTATTCCCTCAAAGAATAAATCTCTTCCATCATGTCAAAGATGTGAAAAGGCGATGCAAATAATTTGGGAATCACAACGAATACATATCATTCAACTGAAAGAATCATATTTCAGAAAAAAATGCAATTTGAGATCAGGATATCCAAGAATAGCTGTGTGACTGGATGTCCTAAGAGTTTAGTGTTCGAAGACACACCCAGACATCACAAAAGAAGGATAGGTTTAATTAACAAATGAAATGTGCAACCGTGCTGAGTTAATCATATTCTTTCTTATGCTTTTAGAAATAAGATGCAAACTCAAAATGAATCATGGACTGCCTAGAGACAATAAAATCAAGCATCAGAAAACAAACGTAAATGAAGCTAGGATGTATTGCATCAAAGAAAATATACCAAGCTAGTTAGTTCAAAAATTTGTATTAAGCAAAAATAGAATCGTGGAATAGGAAACGAAGCCCTGCACAAATGTAAGAACTTGGTGGAAATTAATTACATTTATCCGCCTATATTTTATAGCCGGTCCCAAGCCCGGATAAAGGAGGAGGGTTGTGTTAGGCCCCCACAGCCAACATAAAATCATGTCGAATCTTATGAACATGGATCAACGAAGGCGTCGTATGATCCATGTAGCCGACCCCACCTAGTGGGATAAGGCTTTGTTGTTGTTGTTGTATCAGCGCACTCGCTAATTCCCCTAGCCATTACAATATGTTGCCAAACTCAGTTAAGTAATATAGCCTCCACGCATGATTTGGTTCTATTAAATGGATATATGGGAAAGAATAACTCTCTGAGTAATTTCATCAAACAGCACCCACCCAGGCTTGACATGGCTGAGAGCAAGCCCGCCGAGCCTCTCTGGATAGATGCTAACGCGGTGCCACTGCACGGCGCAGCGTTCTGCGTCCTCCCGGGGCTCCTCGTTATCGAGGGGCCTGCGGTTATTGCGGATCCCGCCAGTCCCCAGCGAGAAGAGCACCACGTGGCGCCCACTTCGCAGCTGCTTCTGCACCGGCCGCTGTCCCACCTTCCCCACCAGTATTGCCTTCAAAGCGCCACAACGACGGGAATACACACAGATATCAGATTCTACACGCATGATAAAGAGAGGTCGGGGATCAAGGGAGGGCTACCTTGTAGATGCCGGGGTCGAGACCGTTCTCGAGGGGGCGCTGGTAGGGTGGCGTGCGCTGACGGGTCTCAACGTCGGAGGAAGGATCGGAGGCAGCGGAAGCGAGGGGTTGACCGTCGTCGGGGGACAAGTGATCGGGGTCGGACTCATCGCCAGAGAGAGAGGGAGGAGGAGCAGACGACGAGGAAGAGAAACGGGGACCAGCGAAGGAGGGAAAGAGAGGGCGCAGCAGGCGGGAGAGGAGGAAGCGTTTGGAGAGAGAGGCGAATGAAGTGGTGGGAGTCGCCATTGGAGGAGGTCGAGGTCGAGGGTTTTGACTGGCGCTTCCTTTCTACTAAAACCTCCGAGCCATGTTATTTTTCTTTTTCGTTTCTACTACTCGAATTAGGGCATAGGAAAATTCTAGTTAACCTAAAAATTATTGTAACAATTCGAATAAAAAATAATTTCAAGTTTATAATTAAATTAGGGAACATAAATGTAACACATGAAAATTTTACCTCCAAATTATTAAGGGCAATTACCTAATTTTGGTCATAACATCATCATAATAAAATGGACATACTGTTGCGAAAAATCATTGAACATGAAAATAAAATACAATCATCAGCGAAAAATTTAAATAAAAATGATTTCATCATCATGTCATAGAATTATAAATAATTCATTATTTCATAAGACTCATTCTAAATAGAAACTCTAGAGACTCATGATCCATTATTCCTATACCATATGCAACTTAACCATCATGAGTTGATCAGCCATCCATCCAAGGTTATCAGTTACCTGTACGGATTCAAGGTGCAGGATTTCCCAATTAGAGTATGTAAATGTCATATAGTGTATGTGATGCATCTTATGTAGGATACTACATGACATATGTATATGAGAATTTCATAATAACAATGAACATATATGCATGCCATGCCATAGTCATAAAAATGTACATGTCATTGATTTATAGAATAAGGTCATCAGTAAAATACTTGACATGTAAACATCATCATCAATTCATCAGTCAGTCAGTATAGTAGTTATACCAAGTGACTAGCACTTGTCCTTATCTTGCCTCAGTAATATCCTCGGGGTTGCTTCATAACCCTTTCAATCCCACTTTCGTGGTCATCAGTCCTTTCAATTCAATAAGTCAGTTCAGTCTTTGATTTTATCAGTAATTGAATAATCAAGTCGTTGCCCTCCAATAGGTTAGCTAGGCCTTGGAGCCGAGGCTCCATCACCCGAAGGTGAATATGAATATGCATATTGTTATCGGTAAGATACAGTTATTCTCCAAGGAAATGCTAACTCCAAAGTGCAGGGCACAATAATTTTTCGAGGAACATTATAACACAATGGAGTAGGGCACCGTATTTTTTGTCATCAGTTTGAGGAGCGATAAGTAACGGTAATCTTCAATTGGATTCATTATTATCACAATCATCAATCAGTTTTCGTCACTCAGTCTTCAAATTTTAACCTAGTTATGTCTGTTCATGCAATTCATGTATCTAGATTCTTATACATAATAGTAAACCTTAAATAATATAACATAAATCGATTTTCGGTCTGTCACGACCATGATAGGTTTCGTCACAGCCGTGACAGAGACCCAATTTCCTCTGTCACAATCGTGACCGACAGAGTCACTACCGTGCTACCCTATCAAGACAACAATTGTCACGGGCATGACCTCATCTTTTCGTCCTTCTAACAGAATGATGGATTTGACCTTATCTTTTCATCCTTCTATCACGGTCATTCTGGGACCTAACACGACCATGCCAACGTCTTGGAAGTTCGATCTTCCACCCGAAAATCTCAATTTTTGACATTAAAATTTCAATAAAAATAGTTTAAAACATCATAAATATTTTAGATATGATCTCTTAACATCATGCATCATAAAACACATTAAAACATGCAATTTTCATTCATTAACAAGAGCTGAGGCTTTTTCCTAAAAATTCATACAAATACCAGAATTTATTTTCTGCACAATATTCTGGCAACAGTCATTAAAATATTAATAACTTAATGTACACTTGTTCTTTTTAGGTGATTCTAATTTTCATACAAAGATAACACACACATTTAACTTGGGAATAAATTTCAAACCCTTTTCAATTTACTATATGTTTACAATTTGGTCTCGCTGTTACCCGAGATGGCATGACACAAGTTTGTTATTTGGATCATAACTATTTGTATACAACTCCAAATCATATGAAACTAATTATTGTTGAAACTCTAGGGCTTTCCATTCATATATTATTTATAATTTTTGGATAAGAAAAACTTATTCAAACAATTATTACAAAACAGTCACGAATTCTCGAGACAACATGACACCAGTCTGATGTTTGGATCATAACTATTTGTATTTAACTCCAAACCATATGAAATCAATTTCCGTGGAAACTAGACTTTATTACAAAACTTTATATTATGACAAAATCTATCCAAGCATATATTATTTGTAATTTGTTGATAAGAAAAACCTATCCAAACATTATTACAAATAGTCACGAATTTAACAAATTATGCAACTTAAATCATGCAATCTTAAAATTTCGATCTAATCATGAATCATTAAAAAATAATCTCAGATCTGATAAAACTCATAAAGTCCTCAAACAAATTCCGAATAGGAGCAAGGTGCCCTATTACCCTTTACATATATTTAGAGTTTTCGTTAAAACCCTAATACTAATCATAATCCTCTCTTCTTCTTTTTGGTGCTGGCTGGAGCTAAAGAGGGAGAGGTGAGAGGGTACTACCGGCTGGAGAGAAAAATAAAAGAAAGAGTTGTGTGGCTTAGGGTATATGCGAGTACTTATAGGTTGTGTTTTGGGCTTGTTAGACTAGTGGTTTCATAATTGAGCCTTAATTAGTTATAGATTTCTTTTTATTTATTTTTCTTTTCTTTTCCTTTCCTTTTATTTTTTTGAGGATATTACAATAAACGTACGATTGTATATATTCTTTAAATTTTATTTTTCAAATTTTAATAAATTATTATAATAATTTTTTTAAAACTATACTTCTTAGAGATGATCGATATACTTTTATCATTCTAATCTCTAATCCATTCAAGAATTTATCTTGATTGTAACACTTCGAAATTTCATCCCTAATTGTCCTTCTAATAGACCATTCGACTGTGTTAGCTCATTCACTATTACATAATCATAATAAAATTATGATTTTCTATTAATTACAGCGAAAACATAAAGTCATTAAATAAGATAAAATAACTCTTTTGAAAACATAGCGAAAAACTTCGATAAAACATAGAATTCTCACATCACTAATAGCAAGTAAAACATCTTAAAGCCGTAGTCAAATGCCATCAGTCAACAACATTTGACTCTAAAAATTCTAGACCAGTGTGCAAACTTGTTTGTTATGAGCTGAGCCGTCATTCAACCATTCATTAGGTACCTGCATAGCTCTAGAGTACAAAGATTTCCTAATTAGAGTATGTAAAGGCCATGCAATGCGAAGCCATGATCCTAATTAAGGTATTACATGATATGCATCATCATTTTTATATAAAAGAAGTAAACAATATGCATGCCATACATGTCATTCATTCATACCATTCGATCATTATGCAATAAAATAAAAGCATGACAAGACATTAATCGCTATCATCATGCTTGTAGCATGGACATTCATACAATCATCAATTCAATTAATAGGTACATAACTTATCATAACCATTGCCTCCATAACTTTTCTCGAGTTTGTTTTATAACCCTTTGAACCCATTTTCGTGATCATCAATTCATTTCAGTCTGTCAGCTCAGTAACAGTCTTTGGTTTTATCAGTAATTAAAAAATCAAATCATTACCCTCCAGTAGGCTAGTTAGGCCTTGGAGCCGAGGCTCCGCACCCGAAGGTGGGTGGGAATATACATACCGTTGCTGGTAAGATATAGTTATTCTTCCAAGAAATGCTAACTCCAAGGTGCATGGCACAGTAAGTTTTCGAGTGAAATTGTAACACAATGGAGCACGACACAATATTTTCTGTCATCAGTTTGAGGGCGACAAAGTAATAGTATTCTTTAATTGGGTTCATTATTATCACAATCATCAAATAAGTTACGTCTCCCAGTCTTCATATTTTAACCTAATTACGGATATCCATGCATTTCGTTTATCTAAGTTCATATACAATCATCAAACATTATTACATAATAGTAAATACTTTAAAAATAGCATAGATATAACTTAAATTCATTTTTCGGACTATCACAACCGTGATTAGGTTGGTCACGATTGTGACCAGCATGGTCACGATCATGCTGACCCTATCACAGCCGTACAATGGTCCCTTCAACCCTTCTGTCATGCTCATGACGGAACACATCATGGTCATGACAGAGGTCATTCCACGTCCATCTCTAGCCCTTTTGTCACGTGCGTGACGATATTCGTCACGGCTGTGACAGAGACAGTGCCTCCCCAGCCCGATTTTGCTCGATTTTTGCGCAGATTTGATCAAATCTTTTGGGGAAACGAATCTTAAATATTATAAATGTTTCATACATGTTTTGTAGGAAATAAAGTATCATAAATCAATTCAAAACATGCAAAATCATGCATTCTTAAAGATCTAGGGTTCCTTTCTTCCCAAAACATAAAAAACATGATTTTTTCAATAAAAAGCCTTAGCACATGGATCTATTAATGATAGATCTTAATATGGAACGTTGGAACAATTCAGATTTCATAAACCACAAGAAATTCCTCATAAAAATCCCTACTAAGAACTAGAGTGTTCTTAGATCTCTCAATCCATGCAATCAAATCCATTGATGGGGAGAGAAGGGTTGGATCCCCTTTACATATCCTTCTTTCAGATCTTCCTCCTTTTTTTCCTCTTCTTTCTTCTCCTTGTTCCTCTTGTTCTCCTTCCTCAAGCCATAGCCAAATTTAGGTGGATAAAAGCAGTAAACAAAGAGAACATGGGACTTTATATAGGAGAGATCATGAGGGTTTGACCAAAAAGTTCAAATTGCCCTTGATTAAAATGTAGGGTATTACATCCTCTCCTCCTTAAAAGAAAATTTGTCCTCGAATTTTAAATTATAACATAGAACACTTACCAAATCATCTTGGAAACTATTTTTTCATTTCTTCCTTTAGTTCCCATGTTACTTCGGTTCCATTGTGGTGTTTCTATGCAATCTTCACCATCTTCACCATTTGTTCCTAAAATGACGCTCATCATACCCTACTATCTATGTAGGATACTCTTCATAAGTGAGGTCCTCCTTAATGGTTGGCTTTTCGATCACCACCACATGAGAGTTATCATATGTGTATTCACGAAGCATAGACACATGAAAGACATTATGGATCCTAGCATATGAAGGAGGCAATGCCAATATGTAGGCTTCTCCAACTTTTTCCAGAATTTCAAATGGTCCAATGTATCTAAAAGACAATTTGCTTTTTTTGTTGAATCTCATGACTCCTTTGGTAGGAGATACCTTCAGCAGTGCATGATCCCCAACTTGATAGATATGTTCCTTTCTCTTCTTGTCTGCATAACTTTTCTAATTGCTCTGAGCTGCCATCGTTCTTTCCTTTATCAGATCTACATTCTTCGCATACTTCTCTACTAGCTCAGGTTCTAATAGTCTTTCTTCACCAACTGCACTCCAATGTGTGGAAGACTTACTAGCTTCCATACAGTGCTTCAAATGGTGCTATCTTTATGGAGAAATGATAGCTGTTGTTGTAGACAAATTCAACTAAGGAGAGATGATCATCCCAACTGTCTTGTAAATCTATAGCACATGCTCATCCTGAGTCTGAATTCTCCTTTCACTTTACTCATCACTCCGAGGATAAAAGGCAGTACTATTGTGCAGCCTTGTGTCAAAAGCATGCTGTAATTCTCTCCAAAATTTTGCTATGAATCCGGGGTCTCTATCTGATACAATGGAAATAAAAATTCCACGTAATTGGGTAATCTCATCTACATACAAATGTACCATGCTCGCAGCTAACTGTCTCATATTATATGATAAGAAGTGAGCTGACTTGGTCAATCTGTCCACAATGGCCCATATTGTATCATGTCCTTTCTGTGTCCTTAGGAGACCTACAATGAAGTCCATGTGATCTCCTTTCATTTCCACTGAGGTATGAATAGTGGATTCAGTAGCCTTGGTGACTTTTGGTGCTCAATCTTAACCTGATCAAGCACTTAGAAATAAATTCCGCTACATCTCTTCTCATGTCCTTCCACCAAAGTGTTCTTTGAAGATCTTTGAACATCTTGGTAGTTCCTGAGTGAATAAAAAATTCTGAGTTGTGGCACTCGGTCAGAAATTTCTTCTTAAGTTCCTTGTCCTCAAGTACCCACAGTCTGTCTTAGAACTTGATAGTTCCATCTTCATCAGTCTTGTAATCTGGGTGTCCCTTCTCACACAAGGCTTTCATGCCTTTATATTATGCATCTTCTTTTTGTGCCTGTGCTATCGTGGTCATCAATTCAAGCTGAATGACACAGTGCATCATCAACTTTCCTTTTATGCTTCCCTTAATTAGAGTCCATTTGTAGACTCTCAAATATGCCACTTACCCTTCATATTTTCTACTTAGAGAATCTACCACTGAGCTGACATTCCCTGGATGATAGAGAATGTCAAACTCATAATCCTTCAAAAATTCTAGCCATATTCTTTGTATCATGTTGAGTTCCTTTTGGAAGAACACATACTTGAGATTCTTATTATCAGTGTAGACTTCAAATTCTTCTCCATTCAAATAGTGGAGCCATATCTTCAAGGAAAACACCATAGCATCCGGTTCCAAATCATGAGTAGTATAGTTCCTTTCATGAGTTTTAAGTTGCCTTGAAGCATATGCAACCACTCTTCCATGTTGCATCAGTACACATCCAAGTTCAGTACCACTAGCATTGTTGTATATCCTCCAACTCTAATGGGAATTGTCAGCACTAGAGCAGAAGTCAGTCTCTTCTTTAACTCTAGGAAGCTTTCTTCACACTTTTGGTTCCAATTGAACTTCTCATCTTTCCTGATCAGTTTGGTCATTGGAGAAGCAATCTTGGAGAAATCTTGGATGAACCTTCTGTAGTAGCCGGCCAATTCCAGAAAACTCATAATTTTAGTAACTGTCCTTGGTCTTTCCTAGTTAATGGCTGCTTCAACCTTTGCTGGGTCCATAGAAATTCCTTCGTTCAAAACAATGTTACCCAGAAACATCACTTGTTCCAGCCAAAATTCACACTTAGAGAATTTTGCATATAGTTGATGTTGCTACAAATTCTGTAGAACATTTTGTAAGTGCTTCTAGTGTTCTTCAGAACTTGATGAATATATCAGGTTGTCATCCACAAATATTATAACAAACTTATCCAAGTGAGGCTTGAATATCATGTTCATCAATTCCATAAATGCTGCAAGAGCATTTGTCAGTCCAAAAGACATAATAAAAAAATCATAATGGTCATACCTTAATCTGAAGGCTGTCTTCACTATGTATTCATTAGCCATTCCAAATTGATGGTATCCACTTCTCAAGTCAATTTTTGAAAAGACAGATGCATAAGACAACTGATAAAAAAGATCATCTATCCTGAGTAGTGGGTACTTATTTTTAATAGTCACTTTGTTGAGCATCCTGTACTCAATACATAACCTTAGTGATCCATCCTTGTTCTTCATAAATAGGACAAGGGCACCTATGAGACACACTTGGCCTTATGAAATCCATGTTCTTTCATTTTTGCTAGTGTCATCCTATAGAGAGGTTTGGAGATTGGGATCATTCCTAGCATTAGCTCTATATGAAAATTGATCTCCTTTTCTAGAGGTAATCTCGGGAGCTCATTGGGAAAGACATTTGGAAAGTCCTTCACCGCTTCAAGTTCTTGTAGTGGCTTAGGATGGAAATCACCCATTGACTACACTCATCAAGAATCATCGGCAACCCTTGTTCAGCATTTTGGTTGCCTTGGCTGAAGAAATCATCATCTTCCTTTCCTTGAATGGAATTTCGAGGAAGGTTACAAAACTGCCATCTTTCTTATTGATCATAACCTTCCTTCGTCAGCACATCATGTAGGCATCATGGTATGACAATCAATCCATATCCAATATGACATCATAGTCCATCATGGGTAGCACTATGAGGTCAAGCTGAATAATTATCTCCCTCTATCATTACCGGTGTCTCTAGGAGGTATTGCATGGTGGAGACCCTCCCTAGTAGCGTTGCTATTTCTAATTGTCACTTCATGTTTTCTCTATCAATAATCAATAAGTTAGCAAAAGTATACGAGATAAAGGAGTGAGAGGCACTAGAATCAAATAGAATATTTGCATAGTGATCAGCTACATGGAGATTACCTTGGATCACTTCATTAGACTTCTGAGCCTCATCCATCTGCATGATGTAGACTCTACCTGGTGCCCTCTATTGGTTCTTTGCTTGCTTGCCTTTGTCTTTGTCTTGATACTAGGGCTTCTCCTCAGGATAGTTCCTGACAAAATGGCCAGTCTTGCCACATCGTAGCACGCTCCAGCCTTGAACCTACATTCTCTAAGATAGAATCTATGATAGTGAGGACAGACTTTGTTTTTTCGTCCCCCTTTAGTCTTAGAGTAGGGCTTGGAGCCCCCATTCTTCCTTTCCTTGTCTTTCTTCTATTCCTTCCTTGACTTCTTATTCTGTTCATACTTCTTCTGTGTGTCAATCTTCCTTGCTAACTTGGTTGCTAAGGAGATCGCCTTGGCCATAGTTTCGGGGTCACCACATTTGACATTCATCCTCAGGCGAGGATTCAATCCTTTGATAAATTGGTTAACCCTTAGATACCTCTCAAGTTCTAGAAACTTGTTTAGGTATTCCCCTATGATTGCCCTGCTGCAAAATCATGAATTCAACCTTTTTCTCGCGCCCCCCCCACATGTGGAGGAAGGAAGTGATATCTGAAGACTTACTTGAAATCCCTCCAAATGATCTCATCATCTTCATCGAATTGAGTCATTATCACTGACTTCCACCAATGCCGACCCTGATTAACCATTGGACGAGTAGTCAGGTTGATCCTATGTCGGTTGGAGCAGTCCATGACTCTAAACTTTTCAATGATGATGTCCAGCCAAGGCTCTAACTTGTCTGGATTCCTCTCCCCATTGAAGGTAGGGAGATGCAATTTCAGAAACCTTTCTATCCTGGAACTTGAGTGACCTGAGTGCCTCGAGTTCGCGTTGCTTTCCATCGCATGAGCCATGCAGGTCACGCTCTCAATCAGTTTCTTTTGATCCCCTAGAGTGTTCGAAGGATCTGCTGGCTCCATCCTTCACAGAACATTAACCAACAAACATTAGATGGTTAATTTAAATAGTTAATCATATGACACAAAATATACATACTCTTTATCCTTGGATGGCTGCTCATGACAGTTGCACATGGACTTAGACACTTAATAGTTGTATGACATACTTAATATAGGTCTTGACATAGGCTCTGATACCAACTGTAACACTCCAAAATTTCATCTCTAAATGTCAAGGACAATTAGGTCATTCGACTGTGTTAGCCCATGCGCCATCACATAATCATAATAAAATTATTATTGTCTATTAATTACAGTAGAAATTTAAAGTCATAAAATAAGATAAAATAACTATCTTGAAAACATAGCCGAAGACTTAGATAAAACATAAAAAATAATGTCATAGAATTGTCACATCATAACATAGTCAAATGCCATAAGAGGAAACATTTTAAAAATCATAGTTTAACAGACTCAAAATCACTTGACTCTAAACTCCTAGACTAGTGTGCAATCTTGTTTGTCATGAGCTGTGCCATAGGCCATCCATTTATTGGGCAGCTGCACGGATCCAGGGTGTAGAGGTTTTCCCAGTTAGAGTATGTAAAGGCCACACAATGTGATGCCATGATCCTAATCAGGATACTACATGATATGCATAATCATTTTTATATAAAATAAGTAAACAATATGCATGCCATGTTCTTATCATATGATCTACATGTCATTCATTCATACCATTCGATCATCATGCAAAAATCAAAGCATGGCAAGACATGTAATCGTTATCATATGCTTGTAGCATGGACATTCATACAATCATGAATTCAATTCATAGGCACATAAGTGAAGTACACTTATCATAACCATTGCCTCCATAACTTTTCTCAGGGTTGTTTTATAACCCTTTAGAACCCACTTTCGTGGTCATTCATTTTAGTCAGTCAGTAATCAAGTCGTTGCCCTCTAGTAGAGTAGCTAGGCTTTGGAGCCGAGGCTTCGTCACCCGAAGGTGGATGAGAATACACATACCGTTGCCGACAAGATATACTTATTCCCACAAGAAATGCTAACTCCAAGGTGCAGGGAACAATAGTTTTCCTAGGGAAATTCTAAAACAATGAATCACGACACAATATTCTAACACAATATTCTTCAATTGGATTCATTATTATCACAATCATCAAAGAATTTATGTCTCTCAATATTCAGATTTAAACCTAATTACGATTCTCCATGCATTTCGTATATCTAGGTTCATATATAATCATCAATCATTATTATATAATAGTAAATACTTTAAAATAGCATAGATATAACTTAAATTCATTTTTCGGACTGTCACGATTGTGATTAGGTTGGTCATGATCGTGACAGAAATCCAATCTTTTGCCTCCTTCTATCACGGTCGTGACCAGCATGGTCATGACCAGCACGACCGTACTGACCCTGTCACGACTGTGACAACATGTGTCACGGGCGTGATCGAACAATGGTCCCTTCAACCCTTCTGTCATGCCCATGGCGGAACACATCACAACCATGACAGAAGGCCGTTCCACATCATCTCCAGCCAATTTGTCACGGGCATGACGATATTCATCACGACTATGACAAAGGTCTGACAATGTCGCCTCAACCTGATTTTGTTCGATTTTTGGCCATATTTGATCAAATCTTTTGGGGAAAAGAATCTTAAACATTATAAATGATTCATACATGTTTTGCAGGCAATAAAGTATCATAAATCAATTCAAAACATGTAAAATCATGTATTCTTAGAGATTTAGGATTTCTTTCTTCCCAAAGCATAAAAACATGATTTTTCCAATAAAAAGCCTTAGCACATGGATCTTTTAATGATAGATCTTAATATGGAACACTAGAACAATTCAGATTTCATAAACCACAATAAATCCCTCATAACCCTATTAAGAACTATGGTGTTCTTAGATCTCTCAATCCTTGCAATAAAATCCATTGATAAGGAAGAGAGGAGTTGGATCTCCTTTACATATCTTTCTTTCAGATCCTCCTTTTTCTTCCTCTTCTTCTTCCTCCTTGTTCCTCTTGTTCTCCTTCCTCAAGCCCTAGCCGCCAAAGATTCAGGTGGATAAAAGAGGTAAACAAAAAGAACATGGGACTTTATATATGAGAGATCATGAGAGTTTGGCCCCAAAAGTCCAAATTGCCCCTGATTAAAATTCGGAGTATTACACGATTTATGTCTCAATTTAATTGGGATTAGTCACTGTGATCAGAATGTCACGATCTAAATTGTAACGATATTGAATCAAAATTAAAATATATTAGTTTATTGTATTTTAAAAAATATATATATACAAGTAAAAGAAAATATTAAAAATTACATGAATTAACTATAAAAATAATATAGTAATAATTAAATAATATATTATATCAATATATAAGATTAATAATACAACTAGACTAATTTAATAAATATTGTATACATAATATTATATAAATTATATGGGACTCTCATCTTTGATTTGAAATAGGAATATGAAATTTTATCTTGGTATGCTTAATTAAATGGGATAATTAAAATGTATCACAAAATATGCAAAGAAGGGAAAAATATAATGACGTAAAAAAGGACTTGACAAGGAGAGAATAAATTATTTGTGATTTATAACGATAAAGGTGATGCTTTAATAATTATGATGATGGATTACATTTAATACTAAATAGTTATAAATGCAAATATTGATGATATTTTGATTAACAGTAATGATATTGTGTTAAAATTAAGCCATTAATTAATAAAAATTATGAATTTAATAATTATAATATGTAATAAAAATTTGCAAAATAACACAAAAGATAAATAAGGATGATGGAAGCATTATACCTACATACATACCTACACACACACACACACACACACACACATATATATATATATATATATATATATAAAGAATCGTTGAATTTTGTGTTTAAAAATGTCATTCAATATGTATATGTGTGAGGCTATAATTGTAACGTCCTACAGTTTTAATAATAATAATAAATAAATAATATGTAAATACTTCTAAAAGGAGGGGGTATTTTGGTCTTTCCGCGATCAGCTAAAAAAATGGACACGCTGGAACAAAAAGGAGGAGAGAGAAGATTAAGATTACCATTCTCCCTCCGTTCAACTAGGCACGTGACTGAGAGTGATGAGCCATTTTTCACGTGTGAGGTACCGTAGGAAAGGGGACGACGAAACGAACATTTTGACATGGGTTAGACGAGGATGACTGTGCATGACATAGCAAGATTAGAATATGAGGGAAGGGGGAAGTTCACCGGCGATGATTTCAGCTCCGATTCGCGCCGATCTTCCTTCCAGTGAGTTGTGCATCATTCTCAATTCGACTAGGTTCATTTTGAGGAGTTTTGGCACGTGCTTTACTCCCAATCTTATAGGTGGCCGAGATTAGAGCATTTTCGGCAACTTTTTCGACGACTTTTCGATGAGTTCGACGAGGGGTTTCGGCCGAGTCACCACGATGTCCTGGTAGGTGTACACACGAGGAAGAGATGTATTGGGTTGCTATCCGTAAAAAAATTAATCACAAATTATTTGTAGATTCATCGATTTCGGGTTCCGATCGTCGGGTGATATTTTAGAGGACTCGTCCTCAATGTGTATTGGTAAGCGAATGAAAATGCACAATAAATTTGATTTCAGATATGAAACTAGTTTTTAATTAGTTTTATTATGCTACTAATGAAGAAGATGACGTTCGACATTTGGTGGGCGTGATTTCACTTTACAGAGCGGGGGGCTTCGTTTATTGTGGTTAGGATATGATTTGGTGGCCGTATAAAATTTAATTTTATAATTGAAAAGAATTGGTTATAGGGTCTAATTAGAATGATTATATGCTTAATTTGGATATGATAGGTGGATTTCCGTTGAGATTTGAGTAAGGTGTTATTAGTTGGAGATTTCTTTTTCCTTATTGGTAAGCCTTCTAAAAATCTATAGTGATGATCAATTTATGAAAATTAGTTTATATGATAATTATAATTCATTAATTATGAACTTAGGCAAGAAAATTAGAAATTCTACTTCTAGGCACCAAATGTCATTAAAAAACTATTATAGAGTGATTAATGAACTAAAAGATGAATGACATCTAGAAGTGATAAATTTCTTAAGTGATAAGCTTATGTTTCTAAATAAGTGTTAAATAAATGTAATATGTACTTCTCTCCTTTGAGCGGATTCGGATGGAAGGTAGTTGAGACTTGTGGAATTTAAGGTGAGAGAACTTATCTCAAATGATATTAATTACTTAACTTTTCAGAGTGGTAACATTGTCCCATCGGATGTGGGACGAATTTTTGAGATCATTTTCTTCATGCATAATATATTTGTTTGTATGCTTCATATGTGTGCCATCATATGACGTGTGATGTTTTGTTATGAATTTGAAATATTCTGATGAAGTTAATTGTTTTACTTACACATTGAATCTTCTTGTTAAAATGTTGAAGGATATTTTATTTGCAAGTTGGCACTTCATGTAAAAACCAGCATAAGGTGGAGTCTTTTTCACCTTGGAGGATTGGCCAACTCCGAGTAGACTGATTGGAGTTCGATTTGCTCTGTGTTGATATAGTGACACGAGGAGCAGGTTCAACACCATGTGTCAATATAGTGACATAAAGGGTGTAATTAGAACAACCATCCTGTGGTGATATAGTGACACGAGGGATGGAATGAAAAAGAAAAGATAACAAGCTCTATGTCAATGGGATACGAGGAGCAGTTGAACATCCTATGTCAATGGGATATGAGGGATAGAATTAGAACAATCACCCTGCGTCAATGGAATACGAGGGGTGTGATACTCCATTGAGGAGATTGAATATTCATATTTAATGATGATTTCCCAACTTATATTATATATATATATATGATTTCACCATGCATGTGCACATATGACATTCATTTTGCATGATCGTTATGTCAATGAGTTTCTTTTGAAGAAGAGTGAATTTTAAATATCTCTTGAAAATAACGATGTGGATTTTCACAACGGTTTTAATACTTGAGGTAGTCATTTTAACTCACCGAGCTTAATCCATGCTCACCCATTTTTCTTTTATTCTTAAGGATTTGTTTGGCAAATAATTAATGTAGGGATAGGATGGGGTGGTGTGGTGAGTGATGGGGTGGGGTGGCGTGGTGTGTCATTAGAAAGTCCATGTTTGGATACTAAATTATATAAGATGTGGGGTGGGGTAATGAAGGTTTTATTTGTATAAAAGTCATTTTTATCCTTCATTATATATTTAAAGTGTTTATAATCATTAATTAAGGGTGAGCATAAATCGGGATGACTTGGTCGTCCTCGCCCGCACTAACTAGGATTTTCCAAATTTTTCCCGACTCGATGAATAATTGGATCAAGACCGAGTCTCATTTTTTTGACATCCGGCCAAATTGGGTCGGGACCGAATCCGAATTTTATGTTCCAACCCGATTGAATATATTATATTAATATTAAATTATTTTTAAATAGTATATTTATGTTTATTTTGAATAAATTTTTATATTTACTAAAAAGTTTATTTTAATAAAAAATTATAGATAAATATGTATTCATATTAGAAAAAAGATAATATATGATGATACATATCAATGAGTGTGTGTGTGTGTGTGTGTGAGAGAGAGAGAGGTGGTTTAATTTGGTAAGAAGAGAAATAATTTAATTTGGTAATAAAAAAGGGAAAGAGGTTAATTTGGTCTAAAATAATCTATCCATCATTCCACCAATTTGGTGGAATGAAAAATGCGGTGTTCAAAGGGCTTAGCTATTCCACCCCACCTCTCTTAACTTAAATAAAAAATATAGCCAAACATGGTTTAACTAATTTCATTCCCCCATATTCCACCCCACCCCTTCATATCCCTCAATACAAACAGACCCTTGTAGGATCCCAAAGGACACCAAGAGGAGGAGGGGGGAGGGGATGAATTAGTGTTTAATAAAAAATATCGATTTCACGAAATTCATAGCGGAAGCACAAAACCGATTTTTAAAACCTTTGTAATTCAGATTATAAACACAATATGAACGTGGGAGAGAGAGAAAATCAAACACAAAGACACGGTGGTTATTGACGAGGTTCGGCCACATCTTGGCCTACGTCCCTGCTCTGACTTCTCGACCTCGAGACTCCGGAGCTTCCACTAGCACTTCCTTTGTTCCAAATGGGACAAGGAAGAAAGCCCTTTCACCACCGCCTTTTCTCCGCTTCGAGAAGAAAGGCAACGTATCCTCCTAGGAAGCTAATCTATTTCTCTCGCTCAAGAGGTAAGATTTTGAACCTCTTTTACACAGGAGCTCTCTCTAATTTTTCTGAATAAAAGTGTTTCTCTTTTACAAAACTAAGCTCAGAAGAGAAGAAGTGAGAAAGAATGAAAAAGCTATAAAATGAAAACTTCAAGAAATAATATCTCTTTGACAACTTGAAACTTTTCTTCAATGGGTGAATGGATGCCTTTGCCTATGGATTTGGCACACCTTTTGTAGCCTTCAATGTGTGAAAAATTCGTTCAGAAATTGTTCCACAAATTTCTCCTTCAAATTTGATCGTTACTTTTCATTTGACTCGCAGGCCGGTCGACCGCACTTCTGGACCGGTCGACCGCACTTCTGGACCGGTCGATCGCACTTCTGGATCGGTCGACCAGTCTATGTGACCGTGCGCATTTTCTTTAACTTATGCGCTTGATCGGTCGACCGGTCAGTCGATCGATACATCGACCGATATCGGCTCGACTTCGTTCGGAGCAGGGTCCGTAGTTATCGATCGACCGGCTTCTTCTATTTGGTCGATCGGTATCTTCTCGATCAGCCTTCTTTGCGTCGACCGACAGGTTGACCGACCTGCACTCTTTTGATCAAAACTTTCTGCATGATTATCTAAATTAGATGATAGAGTCTATGGAAAGCTAATAGAATTCTCTACAACTCTGACTTTCCACTTTTATCCAAAACTAATTAGATCAGTGATAATTATTTAATTAAAGCGTAGTGCATAAAGTTATCCATTTTTCTTAAACTCTTTTAGCATTTTAACTTTAATCTTTCGAGGTTTGTTTCATCAAAATATAATTTTATATGTCATTAAAACTTTGACCCAACAATCTCCCCCTTTTTTATAAAGACAAATCGAAAAATATGAAAAAGATATAAGTTGGCGAAAATCTTGTAAAAACAATTTTACTCCCCCTAACACTTAACTTTTCTTATAAAATATATTCAGGTCATATTTCTCTTATATTTCTCCTTCTTTTATTTCATCAAAAAGTCATTTGTAATTGAAGTATATAAGAACCCACATGTAACTCTCCCTTAATCAATTTTTCAAATAAAATATTCTTCCCCCTTTTTGTCATATAATAGATATGTAGAGTATTGCAAATTTTGAAAGATAACTCTTCCTAAATTTATGACGATTTTATAATGAAAATCAATTTATGAAAGCCAAAACAAAAATATATTAAAAAATATGGCATAAAAACTTTGATAAAACAATGTGATATTCATGATATGTGAAAATAATGTTTAATCATGCTCCCCTTATCACTATGACCAATCTTTTATATATTCCTCTTTTATGTTTAAAGAAGTAGTAGTTTTGAAATTTTTGGGTGAAATAAAAAAGTAAGTGATACTTTTGCCATAACCTTTGTGCCTTCACCACTTGTCATTTGCTTTGCATGTGAGGCACACTTGAAAAGTAATTATGTAATCTTTGGTACATAAATTTCTTTGGGTCCTAATTTATTAGACAATGTCCCTTTCAGAACCCAAATCATGCCATGTTGTGTTGATTTTCTCATTTTGCATTGATATGTATAATGCCCATAAAATCCACATGTAAAGCATTTAAAATATGATTTTCTATCATATGGATGATTCCTAAGATTATTTTTCTTTGCATAAGACATAATTCTTTACTTTTTCCAAAGAACATGCTAGTTTTACAACTTCACATGCATGCGTGATTTCCAAAGTTTTAATTTCATTTTTTAGTTTTTCATTTTCCAAAAAATATGCATTATTTTCCTCTTTTAATTTTTCAATTTTATGTATTAACATTTCATTTTCATCTTTAATTGAAAAATATCTTTTTATAAGAGAGGAGAGTTCTTTATTCACATCTAAAGAAAGAATTTCTTTGGAAGAATTCGATGAGTCATAATTTGAATTTGAAGGGTTAGAAATTACTTCATCGTCGTGTGCCATCAAGCATATGTATGCTTCATCACTAGAAGTGCTTGATGAACTACTTGTTTCACTAGACTCTTCATATTTCTTCTTTTTACCTTTCTGTGATTTTTCTTCTTTGTGATGTTTGTATGATTTTCTAGTTGACTTCTCGTTCTTATCTTTCTTTTTAACCAACTTAAGGTACTTATCTAATTTTCTTGAATAGAGTGCGAGTTTCTTTTCATCCATTTCCTCTTCACTTGAATCTTCTTCTATTGTATTTGCCTTCAATGCCAATATTTTCTTCTTGGGAGCTTTTTCTTCTTGATCTTCTTGAATTGAGATCTCATAGGTTAAAAGTGAGCCAATAAAATCATCAAAATTCAATTTGTTCAAATCATTTTCTTCGATTACGGTCCTCTTCGTATGCCATTTGGAGGAGAGAGACCTGAGAATCTTTTTCACTTTTTGGGGGTTAAATCTTGGCTCGCCCAAGGAGGCTAAGCCATTCAAAATATCATTAAACCAAGCAACTATATTATTTATAGATTCATTTACATACATCTTGAAAGAATCATATTAATGATTTAGAATATTCAATCTAAATTCTTTGACTTTATCGGTTCCTTCATAAGTGGTGATGAGTTTATTCCAAATCTCAGTTGCACTTTCATAATTTGAAATCTGATTAAAATCCGTCGAATCCAAAGCACAATAAAAAATATTCTTTGCTTTCCAATCTAATTTCAAAATTTTTTTTGTCTTTCGTCATATTCGGAAGGTAAATTTTCATGTAAATAATAGCATTTTTCAACAATATCCCATATGTTTATATCAATAGAACATATGTAGGCTTGAATCCGAATTTTCCAAGATTGAAAATTTGATGCATTTAAAAGGGGAGGACGATTAATTGATTGTCCTTCGGCGAAAACAAATGCACTTAATGCCATAGCTCTTAAGATTGTTAAATCTTAAAACAAACGATTGAATCTTAAAAATGATTAGATCTTAAAAATCAAGATGATTCAAAAGATCAAAACAAGAGCAACCCACTCTGATACCAATTGTATGATCCCAAAGGACACTAAGAGGGGGGGGGGTTGAATTGGTGTTTAACCAAAAATATCGATTTTACGAAATTCGTAACGGAAGAACAAAACTGATTCTTAAAACCTTTGTAATTCAAATTATAAACACAATATGATTGGGGAGAGAGATAAAATCAAACACAAAGACACGGTGATTGTTGACGAGGTTCGGCCACACCTTGGCCTACGTTTTCGCTCCGATTTCTCGACCTCGAGACCGTCGGAGATTTCACTAGCACTTCCTTTGTTCCAAATGGGGCAAGGAAGAAAGCCCTTTACACCACCGCCTTTTCTCCGCTTCGAGAGGTAAGGCAACCTCTCCTCCTAGGAAGCTAATCTATTTCTCTCGCTCAAGAGGAAAGATTTTGAACCTCTTTTACACAGGAGCTATCTCTAATTTTTCTGAATAAAAGTGTTTCTCTCTTTTACAAAACTAAGCTCACAAGAGAAGAAGAGAGAAAGAATGAGAAAGCTATAAAATGAAAACTTCAATAAATAATCTTTCTTTGACAATTTGAAGCTTTTCTTCAATGAGTGAATGAATGTCTTTCCCTCTGGCTTTGGCACTCCTTTTATAACTTCAATATGTGGAAAATTCGTCCAGAAATTATTCCACAAATTCCTCCTTCAAATTTGACCATTACTGTTCATTTGACTCGGAGGCTGGTCGATCGCACTTCTGGACCGGTCGACCGGTCTATGTGACCGTTGCGCATTTTCTTCAACTTCTACGCTTGATCGGTCGATCGATCTGTCGATTGATACAACAACTGGTATTGGCTCGACATCGTCCGGAGCAGGGTCAATAGTTATTGGTCGATCAGCTTCTTCTGTTCGGTCGACCGATATCTTCTCATCCGGCCTTCTTTGCATCGACCGGCAGGTTGACCGACCTGCACTCTTTTGATCATAACTTTCTGCACGATTATCCAAATTAGATGATCTTGTTGTCTATGAAAAGCTAACAGAATTCTCTACAATCCACTTTTATCCAAAACTAATTAGATTATTGATAATTATTTAATCAAAGCGTAGTGCATAAAGTTATCTATTTTTCTTTAAACTTTTTTAGCATTTCAGCTTTAATCTTTCGAGATTTGTTTCATCAAAATATAATTTTATATGTCATTAAAATTTTGACCCAACAACCCTAAGGATAACAAAGGCATTTATCTAATTTAGCCTTCCCTAACCCATGTATTATAAATTGTATCCGAACAAATATTTTATTAAATTGACCTATCACTTTCCATTAATTCACATCCAAACGTGATTTTCATAAACCCTCACCACACTCAACTTCACCAACCTATACTCCACCATCCTAACCCACCCTCCATCATTAAAAACCCAAACATAACATGAGGAAATGGTGAAAAGTTATACTATTTTAACAAATCTTCATCATCACAAAGTTTAATGACACTATAGACCTCATCATTTGTCTCAATGTTTGATCTTTTAACAAAGATCTTAAAGATGAGTTGTCTATTAAGAACAATGTCCAGCTCCATAGGATATGAACCATCACCAACAATAGAAACCTAAAATAGTATATTGTTATGTAAATATAATAAAAAATTAAAAAGAAGCAAAAAGAAAGAAGAAATTAAAAGTTCTTACTTGCAATGTACTTTCCTTCAATTCATTTGTGCCTTTTCCTATAAGTTGCACTGCTTCATGATCTCAAAGCAATAATGATATAAAATCACTACCATCTATGACACACACTTGATGTAATGCCCCGAGACTCACACGACTTTCACGTGATGAGAGTCGTTCCAGAGGCGCTACACAATCTTTTATAAAATATTTTTACAGAATATAAATCATAAATGCGGAAGAAATTTTTAATAATAATAGATAATATGTCATAATATTAAAAATTAACTAAAATATTCATAAATTCATATTTTTATAAATGCGAAAATAATAAAACTAAACAACTTGATCAATTGCCATGTGCAACTTCTATCTGTCACTGACCATAGCCATCTATAGAATCATCCTCCATCAAAGCTCTCTCACATGCACAGATCTAGGTACAGAAAAATATACATGAGTATAAAAATACTCAATATGTAGGGTCTAATAAATAATCAATATGCTCAATAAAAAATAAGATATGATTAATGATGAGTCAATTGAGCAATCAATATAATAATCAAATAGCAATATAATAATTTATCAATATGGGCAATATATCAAGCAATGGTCAAAAGACCAATATAAATCAATAATAATTTCCAATTATTAATTATCAATTTTTTGATCAATAAATCAATATTTAATTAATAATTTCTAATTCGATAATCAATGGTCATTGATCAATAACAATTCTACTCAACAGGGAAATAATAATTGTCGACTCAATGCCAATATATCTAAACGACCATGATTCAATTCCATTTAATTCAATTTCACTTCGATTCAATTCAATTTTACAATATTCGAAATTATCCAATTCAATAAGGAGCGCTCAGCCATTAAGGACACCATGCCACTTTCATGCAGACCAGTGGAGATTAGTGTCATGGCAAGCCCAATTCAATTCAATGAATTCGTGTATGGTGGAGGACTAGTGGCTATACATGGGACAACGATAGCTTCTACACTATCTGCTCCATTCAATTCAATTGGTCCCTGCTTAGTAGTAATTAGTAGACATGACCCCACTCGCTTTCAGCTTTTATCTTGTTTACCTAAAGTATCTATCTTTGATAAATTTTTAATTAGGTTAGAAAATATCTAGACCAAAAAAAAAAGATCATAATACAATAAGACCAGAATAATAATAATCAAGACAAATAATAATTTATACAATCAATAAATCAAATCAATAAACTAACATTAAAACAATACATGTGAATAAATAAATAAAATAACTCTCGGTCCTCTCTCACGATATTTTTTTTTCTTTCCTTGAGTAATCACTATGGCCAACTTTCGTTTCCTCTTCTCTTTTTCCTTTGTTGTTTTCTCTCTATGTTTTCATATTCCTTTTCTTGCTGGCTGAGAAATCCAAAATGAAATCTAGTCCTCGAGAAAATTCCAAATGACATCGAAAAGTTTTAAGAATATTTGCAAGTGGAAAAAATCAAGAAGCCTTGTCTGGAAATTATTCTCGGAGCGAAACTGAGGTCCCCCTTTTTTATCTCTCTTCTCTCTCTGTAATGTTGGAAAACATGATTATCCTTGGCGAGAAAATCAATATTTTCTATGCAAGAAAATTCCTTTCCCTTTTCTACGTTTGTTGGCCAAGAAAAACATGTGATTCTTGCATGATACAACTTGTCGAACATATTCAACCAATCAATTTCAAGATTAACTCATTTGACAATGGCAAACAAATCCCCCCTACGTACCTGTGTGAACGTCGCCCCTTCCTCGTTGTCTCCTAGAAGTCTCGGTTGCATCATCGAGAAGCCAAGCACACCGAAATCAAGGGGAAATTAAATTGCAAAAGGTGGTCGGCCCTAACATCCCTATTTATGAGGCTTTTTTAAAAAATTCTTAATTACACTCTAACTATAAATCTAAGAGCACTCGAATTTAATTCTCTAATTAATCTTTTAACCAATTCAGATTTATTATTATTTTGAATAAATAATTCCGAAATTTAATAATTAATTCTATCCGCAATCAAACTCCTCTCCAATTTTCTTTTATTTCTCAGAATGATTGAATATAATACTATTAATAACAATATTTTCCAAAATAAAATATTCCTTTATTAATTATTGAAAAATCGGGTCGTTACACTTGAAGTTTGTATCTAAAAAATATAGAATCTATATGAATATGCAAATACAAAAGCTACACATTAAGTTAATAAATACCTACATACAACAGAAGTCACATTTGTTACAATCAAATTTATCTCCAACTTTTTCAACTTTCTTGGGACATTTCTTACATCCAAGATATGACCATTCCTTTTGTAATTCCAAACCAACAACTCTTACAACAATCCAATAGTGTCCTTCCTATTACAAAATGGAATAGTTATTATGTATTTTTCACTCATAAGTTAAGCTACAATAGAAAAGTTATTAGGGATAGGCATTGAGACATAAAAGTACCTATAGG
The DNA here is from genome assembly GCA_030549335.1 of Pontederia crassipes. Classification (NCBI taxonomy): domain Eukaryota; kingdom Viridiplantae; phylum Streptophyta; class Magnoliopsida; order Commelinales; family Pontederiaceae; genus Pontederia; species Pontederia crassipes. The sequence goes on along the minus strand of CM060186.1, from coordinate 35,293,861 downwards.
CATTGAAATATTCATCAATAAGTATTACTTCCATACTTTTAGAAGATAAGTCATTAGAGATAGAATAATTATGCTGGGATGAAATTTGAGTGATCCTATCAGAAATATCTCCTTTCCCACAAGTTAATCTGTGCTCATATAAAAACATATAAAAGAGCTATAACTGAAAATCCATTTAAAATATAAGGAAAAATGTAGAGTATAAAAATTTAAGAAAAAACCTAGATTTGAAATCAAGTACTTGTGGAAGATCAGAATTTATCCAAAGCCTTGATGCGTGCCAAGTATTGCTCACTGAATACCTATCTAAAATAATAAAATTTATTTCTTGGTGAGGTACCAATGGATACAAGTATTTCACACAAATAATATTAAAACTTTATAACAAAAATCATGTACCTTTAAATTTTCGGGCTCTTATTAATTGCATAACAACAACAACAACAACGTGTTGACCAACTGATTTGCTTAAATGGGATAGGATTTCATTTACAAACCCCTCAAAATGTGGCAGAGATTCTACTTTTGCTGATCCAAAATTGAATAAAAAATCAACTGTAACACAAGTTAATGTAATAAATATTAAGAAAGAATATAATCTCACTCATTATTTTCAAGTTCCATTCATGAAAATACTACTCTTATTATCCATTTTGTGTTTTTTAACATCACTAGGACTCACAATTTCTCCAATGACATTTACATGGACTTGCAACTTTAGAGATAATACAAAATAAGAATATAATGGTTATTTAAGCTACAAATATAAAGAAAGACAATACCGAATAATTCATTTTCAATAATTTCAGCTTCATTGACCAATTGTGTATAAGGATGCAATTCAAAGATATTCATAGAAAAAATTGGATCATGCAATTGACAAATAGTTGTCCTTTGAGCCAACTTGAATTTGTGTTTTGTGGTCTTGAAGTATAGATTTTTGATACCACCAAAAAATTCCATATTTCATACAAACCTGACTTGGATAATTTGATTTAAATAAACAAATTACAGGTCTTCCGGTGCTTGCACGAATATGATCCCCTGTGCAATGAAAAATAATTTTGAAACATGATGAATTCCCACAATTGAAAAAAAGAATTTGCTAGCATTTCATGATAACAAAATAAAGTCTATGATATATGTTCAACAATTAAATGATAAATTTTAATTCATTCCAACTTATGAGAGATGAACACAACTTAAAGTTAAAGATTAATTAAAAAATTTTAAATAATTGATTCTAAAGATAAGTTCCTTGTTATTTGAATTTGATAGTTGCATTATCTAACTCTTTTTTGTTTATCCACTTAGAAAATAGTGCAACAAAAGTAAATCTAGAAAATTAACGAATCAAGCAAATATTTACACAAAAAATTATTAATATGTCAACGAATTCCATTATACTAAAGTGCCAATTGTTATTGGCCCTTCAACTCATGTGGATTCAAGTCAATAATTAATATTTAATCAATTCAAAGTGGGAATGAATGGAATTAAAATCTAACTTTATAGAAATATTATATATTTATTATTTCTTAATAAATGGTGTGAATACAACAAACAAAACACATACAAAAAGTAACATACATAAAAAAGATAAAAAATGTGCATATAAATAAATTACATAAATAAAATAACTACCAATATAAAATATAGTGTCTAACATATAATCATACCGAATATCAACTCCACGTGGTAAAAGATAATCAAAAGTTGAGCACCATATATATACATATTGAGTTTGCTATGAAATCCAACTTCCATACAAAAGATTGCTATATTGACTATAAGTAGTACTATTGCATGTGAGGTAGGTACATATTTTTCAATGAATTTGATAATTAAGCATGTTGTTAAACTTTGACGCGTGGGATCCAAGCAAATACGAAATATTTGCAAGTAATAAAACAAATATAAATAGTAGTCAAACAATTTATTATATTATATGAAAATTAAAAACACATTATTTTCCTTTCATTAAAAATTCATTTATATTTTAAATTTTCTAATAGTAAGTTAATTTGCAATTAATTATACTCTTATTCATAAGTTCCATATACAACTAAAATATGACATAATATCTCCAAATGATAAGTATATATTTATATGCATGCCATAGAGTACATATCTGACGCAGCGGGGGATCACAAAGTGGATGATATCATATAAATCCCGAAAGAAATTAATGGTTCAAAGCACCATCAATAGATTGATTATCTCATAATCCATTGAAGCTCGAAATCCATCAAGAATTAAAACCACACATGTTTATGTAATAATTAGATAATAATTAAACTACCAATAAACAAAAGAGATCATGCCTATTTATAGGCATTTTACAATCAAATCTAAACTAATTTAAAATTTTAAAAAATAAAATAACAACAAATAAGAATGCTAACTAACATGTAATCTAAAAATATAAAGATAACAATAATAACTAATAGAATATATCTTGTCTCTCCTACAATAGTCTCCCTCTCTTCAAAAGAGTTCGATCTCGAACTCTGAAAATTGAATCCCGAGGATCATGCTTGACATCTCGCTATGATCTTGTCTTCTTTTTCAGCTTATCAGATGAACCATTTAAATCAATCGGTACCAAATAACAAGATATTGTCCTCAAATCTAGACTTGAAAATGCAATCCGTAGAAAATTAAAATATTTGGTGTTGATGAAAACTTTCATGCATCTCACATCAACTTGAAGTATTTGAATCAAATCTTTCTTGTTAGTTGATGAATGTAATTTCAACTTTTCATCCACCTCCTTAATAAATTTATTTTCTTTTCACTCGTCACTATTTGGATATATTATAATATCTTCAACAACTTCTTGTAACTCTTCAGTTGGATCAGTTTCAACTTCCAAAGGCAATTGATATTCACAAGATTGAAGGAGTCTCGGGCATTTTACTAATTATACTATCCAACCATTGTTGAACTTTGTCAATCGAATTCTTGATGTTCTTCAAGTGAACTTGCACTTGTTGCAATTTTGTCTCTCTTGTTGATATTTGCTTGATTGCTGAAAAACAAGTTAGTAATATGATGATGGAAAAAAATTTCAACGAGTACTTTTTTTCAACTTTTCCCATGTCCGAATAGAATGTTTATGATAAAAAAACTCATAAATGTTTATTATCTTTCCACCAAGAAAGTGTTTTGCCTGTAAATTTGTTAGAAACTAATTTGGCTTTTTAAGATTCTGAAACATTCCAATAATCAAAGAAATAATAGACCTTAGAAATCCAATATAAAAATTCATCGATATCGAAATACCCATTAAATGAAGGTGGCTCTGTCATCATCTTGTTAGTTAAATAAAATTAAAAGAAAGAAAGAAAAAAGAAAACAAAAAAAAAAAGACGGTAACTAGTAAATTATGAGAGAGAAAAGGAAGAGAAAGAAAAAGGATAAATTCAGATAAGAAAATAAAGAAAAGAAAAATAATGAAGACATTTTGATTAGGAAGAAAAAGAAAAAAAATAAAATAAGAAATGGACGATGGAAAAGAAGATGAGCACTGGGACGAAGAGGTAAATCTCCTTGAAGGCTCTGATACCACTTGACGAAATGGGGGATCACAAAGTGGAGAAGATTACAACTTTTGGATGAATCCCGAAAGAAATTAATAGTTTGATAATCTCAGAATCCACTAAGAAATAAAATCATACAGGTTTATGAAATAATTGAATAATAATTCTTCCAATAACAAAGGAGATCATGCCTATTTATAGGCACTTTACAATTAAATCTAAACTAATTTAAAATTTAAAAGATAAAATAACAACAAATAAGACGCTAACTGACAAAATCTATGTAATATAAAAATATAAAAATAACAATAGTAACTAATAGAATATATCTTATCTCTCCTACATCAATATCTACACATTTTTGTAAGTTAAATAAATATATATATATATATTCATGAACCATGACATGCAACATTGTCCATCCATATCTATATCCATAGAGTAATAGTTGCAATCATTACACTGCCACCTTCAAAATATACTAATTGTATCATAAGCATGCACTCTAATGACCTGAACATTCACCTAAAAGTTTTGGTCATTTAGAGCAATTTCGCGTCGTTAGCTCGTTCTCCATACATCATTTAATAGTAAAAGACTTAATAATTTAAAGAAAATCATAATAAATAAAAACTTCGTCATACTTCATAGGACATTAAATGTCTAAAATCTTCATTGCATCATTAGACTCAATGTTCAACTAGAACCATAACATTTATTTGACCCCAAGCATGTGCAACTCTTCGTCATGAGTTTGAGCTGCCATCCATCACTTAATCTTGGTTACTGCAGGGATCCGGAGTGCAGGGTTTTTCAATTAAATTATGTAAAGGTCGTGCATGCCATGATAACCTATCACATGCTTCTACATGAGATGCATCATTTATCATCATAATAGCATAACATGTTAGCATGCATGACATGAACTATACCATGATCATTACATGACAATACATCATGCTTATCATTCATTCTTAACATGTCATTCTTGAAACATAATTATTTTGATATACCTGTCTTACCTTAGAGTCATCATCTGAAAGTACCATACCATAAGAATATACATTCATATCATTCATAACATACATGACATAAACATATCATTGCGTTTCATTTTCATTATTATGTGTATTCTAGGAGTTTCTTTATAACTCCTTAATCCTTACTATTTGGCACTATTTCTTTCTTTCTTTTCATTCTTTACTTTACATCTCCTTGTGAATTAATTTATTCATCCATTCATCCTTCTTTCTTTTATTACCCTATGATATTATTAGGACACGTTATAACCTTGCATACATTAACATTATCATATGATATCTTTCATCTTTACGTTGGAAAATCTCAAACACTTTTAAGGTGATGACATTATTTCTTGAGAAGTCTCAATCACCGTGGAGTGAAAGACATTTACTTCTCATCCTACGTTCATGGCTTATTTACATTCATCACATAACATACTTCTTTGTTGCCTAATAGTCAACATAGTTTAGCATTCGTACATTAGTTAATCGGGCATTGAAAAATCTCAAACACCTTTTGGATGATGGCATCATTTTTCAAAGAAGTCTCAGTCACCATAAAATGAAAGACATTTACTTTTGGGAAACCTCAAACACCATTTGAGATGATGGCATTATTCCTCAAGAAGTCTCAATCACTATAAGGTGAAAGACATTTTGTAATGCTCTCAAATCACACCCCGTCACGTGGCAGAATACACTTCGAGAACACTATGGGTCATCCTTACGTGTACCTCATATTGACCAAAAGTAAGACTTTGATTGATCAACTCAACATCGATCAAAGCGAAAGACTTAATCATCATTAATAATAAAAGAGAGTAACATCGTGATAAGCGGAAGATTGATAAATGACTTCATAGGAATCCAAAGGAAAGCTAATATATCAAGTAAATAAAAGAAATGAAAAAGATATCCATCATCTAAAGGACTCGATAATCATGTGCAGCCACCTACGAGCTCGATCTGTCACTATTAGCTACCATCATCATTCATACCTTGGCCTGCATTTAAGAACATGCAAGGGAGTACCTCCCTATGAGTTCTACAATTAGGCATGAAAGTAAGATAAATATCGTCATAAGATCATGATACTAGATTTGAATCATAAAGGTAACATCATCATATAAAAGGAGAATGATTCATGATCATAAATAGAATGATAGGAGCATGTAAATGAACATATGAATAAAAGATCATAAAGAGTCATTATAAGAAAGGCAAAAGTCGGGCATCATAAGAAAGATTCTTTATTCATATGTATTCATCTTCTTCATCATCTTAGTTTTCATCTTTGACTTATTTGGGGTATATTTAAACCCATGGGGAGGCCTGTCTCAACCCCTCCATCATCATCATAACTGATCGGAGTCAGCCCATAACTGACTGAAGTCAGCCCATAACCTGATCATCACCGATCCATCATAAAAGAGCTCTCCATTTAACGATTTACGTCTTTTATCTTGCATCTTTTAATTAATCAAATCACATCTTGATAAGAACTTTAAATCAGGATAAAAGACAAGATCATGGAGAACAAATCAGGGGCATTATTGACATAATCATAGGCATCATTAGGATCTGGAATAGAAACATAAATAAAGGATTTAAACATCATAAAATTGACCAAGTCAATGTCGGAACTCAGGCCGAGTGGAGAAAACCCGGGCCGAGTGGGGAAAACTCGGGCCGAGTTTACCAGTCATCATCTTTAGGAAAATCAGGTTAAACCCTGGCTGGGTTCGAGTAACACCTCGGCCGGGTCGGATTGTCATCGAGTCGGGGTGGCTGTCGCGCCCGACTATTCTTGGTACGCAGAACTTGGTCTGGGTCATCTTCAATCCGGGCCGAGTTCGTCCAATTGTAGAGCTCGACGAGCGCGGTAATGGCGGATCCGGACCGAGTTTTTACAAACTCGGTCCGACGAAGGACCTGCTCGGGCCGAGTTCGGGTGAACTCGGGTTGGGTTCTTCTTACGTAGAAACTACGCAAACGCGCAGTTCACATTCCGATCATCTTCTCCGACGATGGTCAGCACAAATCAACATCATAGAACATCATGCAATAACTAGGAACCACCTAGAACATGCTTCAAGTCTAAAATCAGGATTCTATCACGAATCTATCCTAATTCCATACCTTTTAGTTTCTGTCCAAGAAACTATTCGTGCAGTCCTCTTCTTTCTCTTCCTCTTCCTCTTCTTCCTCTTCCTCTACCCGCTCCTCTCTATTAAGGTGCACTTCTGGCGTCGTCCACGTCCTCTGGTTGACCTCATGTCGACAGCGACAGTCAGGGATGAGCAGGAGGCAAAAAGGCACACAAACGGGGGAGGAGAAACTTAGGGCCGGCTTGCATAGGGAGAGAAAAAGGGTTGATTTCATGGACTTGGCTTCTTATTTATAGGGGAAGGATTCGACTATAAATCAGAGATCAACTCCTCCCTGATCAAATCAAATCTGACTCAGATTTTATCCTTTCTTTTGTTCCCCTTTTTATCTTTTCCTTTTATTTTTCTTTTCATGTTTTAACTTAAATTTCTCGGGCGTTACATCATAAACCCCTTAAAATAAAATTCATCCTCGAATTCAGTCAGAAGTTAGGACTTATCAAATAGTGTGAGAAATTCCCTTCGCATCTCATACTCGAGTTTCCTGGTTGCTTCGTCACCTTGATGATGGCTCCAAGCCACTTTGACCAGTGGTACATCTTTATTGTTGTGACGTTGAACCTTTGTCTCTAAAATCTGGATGGGTTGCTCCTCATAGGTCAGGTCATCTTTGAGATTAGGTTCTTCACCTTATAACATTCGCATAATCATGTTTGTACTTCTGGAGAATAGAGACATGGAACACATTGTGAACTCGCCCATAGGATGGAGGTAAAGCTAGTCTACAAGCACTCTCTCCAACTAGCTTGAGTATCTCAAATGGATCAACATATCTTGGGCTAAGCTTTCCTCTTTTACTGAACCTCATCACTCCCTTGGTTGGGGAAACTTTCAAGAGTATTTGGTCACTTGTCTGAAAATTTTGTTCACGTCATCCTCTAACATCATAAAACTTTTGTTGAGCTTAAGCTGCCTTCATCCTTTCTTGTATCACCTTGACCCTTGCTGAATATTCCTTTGTCTGTTTCAGCTCCTTAGCATCCAAAATCTTCTTTTCACCTACCTCATTTCAGCATGCAAGTGAACGACATGGTCTCCCACACAAGGCTGCAAAGGGAGCCATACGAATGCTGGAATGTTAGCTATTATTATAAACAAACTCAATAAGGGGTAGGTGATCATATCAATTGCCCTTTGAGTCAAGGGCACAAGCTCTTAACATATCTTTAATTTATTGGATGGTCCTTTCAGTCCGACTGTCCGTTTGTGGATGGAATATCGTACTGTAATTCAGCCTCATTTCAAAAGAGTCTTATAGGCCTCTCCAAAATCTGGCTATAAACCTTGGATCCCTGTCTGATATAATGGAGGTGGGAATCCCATGAAGTCTGATTATCTTGTGTACATATAGATCCATAAGGCTCTGCACTGATTGTTTTGACTTTATGGGTAGAAAGTGTGCAGACTTTGTTAACCGATCCACAATCACCCATATGGCATCATGTCCCTTCTGGGTACGGGGTAAGCATGTTATGAAATCTATGGAAATATCTTCCCACTTCCACTATGGAATGGCGAGAGATGCGATCTTTCCATAAGGCTTATGATGTTCCACTTTTACCTGTTGGCAAACCATGCACTTGGAAACATATTCAGCAATCTCTCGCTTCATGTCATTCCACCAGAAGGTTCTTTGCACATCCTTATACTTCTTAGTGCTGTCCAGATGAATCGCAGATTCAGACTTATGGCATTCATCCATCACTTCTCTTTTAAGCACTTCATCACTGGGGACCCATAGACGATATCTATATTGGATCCCATAATCTGTTGAGAGCTTGAAATCATCTTCTTCTTTCTGACATCTTCCTAAAATCTTAGTATACTCAGGATCTTGAGCCTGAGCCTTAATGATTCTATCAACCAGATTCAGCTGTATCCGGTGCATCATCAGTACCGCTCCATTCATTCCAGGACTTGGCTTCCATAGGCTTAGCTCCTTCATCATCTTATACATACCCATCATCATGTGAGCTAGTGAGCCTTTCCACTTGCGGCTGAGTGAATCTACAACTGAGTTCGCCTTCCTCGGATGGTAATTTATGGAGAACTTATAGTCTTTCAAATATTTCATTCATCTTCGTTGTCGCATATTAAGGTCTCGCTGAGAGAAGACGTACTTGAGGCTCTTATGATCGGTGAACACCTCAAATTGTACTCCATAAAGATAGTGTCGCCAAATCTTCAATGCGAAGACTACCGCTGCTAATTCAAGGTCATGAGTTGGGTAGTTCACCTCATACTTCTTCAGCTGCCTAGATGCATATGTGACCATTTTTTCATGTTGCATGAGCACACATTCCAGTCCTGTGTCGTAAGCATCACTGTACACTACATACCATCTGTACCTTTCGAAATGGTGAGTATGGGTGCAGTGGTCAGTCTGGCTTTCAGTTCTTGGAAACTATCTTCGCATTTATGTGTCCATATGTACTTCACACATTTTTTTTTGTTAGGTTCATCAAGGGGATGCAATCTTTGAAAAATCCTTGATGAACCTGCGATAATAACCTGCCAATCCGAGGAAGCTACGAATTTCAGTGGCATGTTTTATCCTCGGCCAGTGGGATACCACTTCTACCTTGGAAGGATCCATAGAAATGCCCTTCTTCGAGATTATGTGTCCAAGAAACATAATCTGGTCAAGCCAGGATTCACACTTTGATAGTTTGCCATATAACTTGTGTTGCCTTAACTTTTCCAAAACTATCTTCAAGTGTTCTTTGTGTTGTTCTTCATTTTTCGAATAAATCAGGATGTCATCCACGAAGACGATGACAAATTGGTCCAAATATGATCTGAACACCTGGTTCATGAGATCCATAAAAGCTGCAGGGGCGTTCGTCAGTCCAAAAGGCATCACTAGAAATTCATAGTGACCATACCTTGATCGAAAAGTCATCTTTTGTACATCTTCATCGGCTACTCTAAGCTGGTGGTACCCACTTCATAAGTCGATCTTAGAAAATATCGCAGCATTTGAGAGTTGATCGAAGAGGTCGTCGATCCGTGGTAGAAGGTACTTATTCTTGTCTGTGGCTTTATTCAACATCCGGTAGTCAATGCACAGTCTCAGAGAGTCATCCTTCTTCTTGACAAATAGACTGGAGCACCCCAAAGAAATACACTCAGCCTGATAAACCCCTTGTCTAAAAGCTCCTGAATTTACTTCTTTAGTTCATGCATCTCGACCGGTGCCATCCTGTAGGGGGCCTTCGATATTGGGGCAATGCTTGGAAGGAGATCGATCCGAAAATCAATCTCTCGTGGAGGTAGTAATCTGGAGATGTCGTCAGGAAAGACATCCAGGAATTCCCGAACTACGTCCAGTTGTTGTAGTTGGGTCCATGGGTTGTCCATCTTCATCACATTTGCAAGAAAACCTCTACATCCCTTCTGTATTATCCTTTGTGCTTTCATGGCAGATATGATAACCTTTTCATCTTTTCCCGTGATACCTCTAACGATGGCCTTGCATTCACCTTGGGTACCAATGATCACCTTCTTCTGTTTGCATACACTACAAGAAAATAAGACTTATGTGACGCAAAATATCGTCACAGAAAATCTAATTTTTATCACTGATAGTTTTTTTGTGACAGTATGGTGATGAACCATTTTCGTCACTGAATTTTGACCCACAGATAGTCTTGTGACGAAACGTCTTTCGTCACAACATTATTTGTGACGGATCATTCCATCACAATGTTAAAAAGAAGCCATCACAAAATTATATATAAATAAAATTAAAAAAATAATCCGTCACAATCGTGAGAATTTTGTGATGGACTTTTGATGACATACTTGTGACGAATATTTATTGTGATAAATATATGACGAATTTATCATGATAATTTGTGATAATATTGTGACGAAAATTATTGTGACAACCTTTTGATTAATTTTTTTTTAAATTTGTGATGGAATTATGACAAATCTTTATAGAAATTCAATGTATATTTTGTGATGATATTGTGATAAATTTGTAATGGAAAAAGTAATAAACTTGTGACAATATTGTGACGAAATATAATTTATTTGTGAGTAATTCAATTTTGAAAATTTGTATCAATTTTGTAATAATTAATTTGATTAAATATCAATATAAATAATAAATCATGCATATAAAACATTTTCACATATTGTCCTAGGACAATTTTTTTAAAAAACATATATACTAATGATCATTTTGCTCAAATAAATATAGTTTAGAACATTAATTATACTTCAAAAGATACAAAAAGATAGATTCACTACAAAGTTTTTGCTATTAAAAAATAACATGAAACTTGCTGTCCAGATAATGTGAAACATGTTCTGCACCTTACAACATGATCTTATCATTCAAATAGTTTGCTCATGCCAAATGTTAAATCTAAACAATAAGAAAACTTCATTGCTTGATCATCGTCGTGACTTCTCCATGCAAAATGGATCAAACCTAAATTAAATATATGTTAAAAAAAGTCAGATATGAATATTTCAATTTGGAAAAAAAAATATAAGACATTATAAACGAATTTATAAATACATCGCATTAATAAAGTAAAACTTATAACCTTGAGAAGATGATTGACTATTTCCTTGTTGAGTAATCTGCAACACAATCGCATGGATACGTTCCTCCATTTCAGAATTTGCCTTTTGAAGACGTTCATCTAACTCTTGTTGCAACTCTTGCCGCACTTCCTCACGCACTTCTTCTCGTATTCGTTGCAAATCATTGTCATTTGCCACATTTGATGAAAGCTTACCAACACACTCTGATGTAATAGAACCAAAATTGTTCAACAATGATTGAGCATATTGTCCTGTGCCAAATCCATATACACGTCCTTTTGTTGAAGTTCCTACTGCATCCATCCATAGAGATGGATCAAACCTTGGTTGAGATTTCAAATCTAAACCATACTTGTTACTTAAGGATGCACAATATTCCTCCTGAATTGAGAAAATAAATCCGTCATATGCACATGATTTTTTATGAATTGAATACATAAGTTCATAATACATGCATACATATAAGATATGAAACATTTAAATAATTACAAGCATGCATTGTAAGAATTTTCAAAAACTTACACAAACTCTTTTTGTCTTTCCATCAACATATTCATCAGTTTTTTCCCTACCACGGCGCTTATGACAATGCTCAAATACTTCATATTCAGTTGGCTCTCTGCCTAACTTTTGCGCCTACAAAAACAATTATGAAAAAATGTTAGTTAAAAAAACATGACCAATTTAACAAAAATGAATATTAAAGAAGTATTTTAATGTACAAGTCTTATGCGATATTCTATCATTGATATGGAACCAGTAGTATGCTTCATGATTCCACCCTCCTTTTCAGTAAGACGATTTTGTTTCACGGCTTCAGATTTATGTTGCCACTCATCTGCTATCCACAAATCAACCATACCATTCCATACATCTCCTCGTAGCCATGAATGTCCAAAACCCTTAGTCTCACTTATATGCGGCTTGTTACGTTGCTTCATCACTTGACACCGTGCATGGTACAATGTGGGAGAATAAAGGTTGCCACATTGTTTAAAAAACGCTTCCTTAATTAGATTGTCTGATTGTTTCCAAACATATGTTTCCTGAAAATAATTAGAGTAAGAAAGATAAAAATTAAATTCAACAAAAAAAATTTAGCAAAATTATATAATGTTACATGAAATCTTTCCCACATCTTATCACGAGTTTCTTGTGGCACTTTCTTCCAGAATATACAAGAAGTTTTCATTGAATCCCTCACGATAGTACCAATTGTTCGAGTAACCGTATTAGGTAAGAAACTATAATATACAAAAAAAAACATGCACAAATCGAGTTTCACAAATGTTACACAAGAAAATGTTGAATTTTTTTTAAAAAAATGATGCTATAAAAAGTTTACCTGCCACATTTAAGTATAATTAACTTTCGATCTGCTTCATCATTAGGTGGATCAGTGCCATGATTCACCCCCTCATCCTTGATGACATTGATCCATCATTAATATCAACATCATTTTGATTTTCACACATAGGAATAGCTTGATCTTGATTCTCATTCATTTGTAAAGGAATTGAATCCATGACACATTGAGGAGTTGAACTTGTTGAACCCCTTACAGAATTTTCTTCATTATCTCTGCCCAAGCCAACTCCTCGCCCTCTCGCTCGCCCTCTCCGCGACGCACTGCCTCTCACCATTGTCCCTACTAAAAAAAGGAGTCAATTAAACATCGTACAAATATTGATTTCTAAAGTAAATTATTAAGCACGTGATTATTATTAAATTCTTAAAAGAATATGTTTTGCAAAATAATGAATGTAAATTATCAAGTGCATAATAAACAATAAATTTTTAAGAAATTATCACATACAAAATTAACTTATTCTTGCAATCATCATCACTAAATGAAATTGAATCATCGTCGTCGTCATCATTATCGTCATTGTATTCGTCACCCTCCTCTTCTTTATCCTCTTCCTCCCCTTCTTCTTCATCCCCCTCATCTTCATTTATTTCTTCTAATTCATCCACATAATCAAAATGTTCTATATCAACAAGTATATTTTCTTCATCAAGTTCATTAGTCGGTTGAACTAAAGTAGGAGTAGACATCTCATTTTCTTGATAATATCCATCAATTGTAGGAATTGAGTCATCATTTTCTACATCATCGGATGGGATATCAATTCTTCCTCTTACCTTTGTTTTGTATACAGCCCACCAGTCTTTTCTTTCTGGGCTTTTGGATGGATAAGTCATGTAATATACTTGTTGAGCTTGTTCTGCTAACACAAATGGTTCATTTGTTGACAACCTAGATGCATGCCAAATTTCAACTAGCCCATGACGAGGATGAACCTTCATACCTTTTTCAGTGTCAAACCAATCACATTTAAACAAAACAATTGAATTACGCAATCCATAGTAATTCAACTCTAATATATCAACTAATAAACCATAGTAATCTCGCTCATAGTCGTTATAGCAGCTTCCTTTTATACAAACACCGCTATTCATTATTTTTCTCCCATGACCATGATGAATGTCAAATAAAAATCCATTTGTGAAGTATCCTTTATAACATTTCACTCTACGTGAAGGGCCATGTGCTATATCCACGATTTGCCTGTCAAGAACATTTATACATACCTATAACAACAACAACAAAGCCTTATCCCACTAGGTGGGGTCGGCTACATGGATCATACGACGTCATTCCGCTCTATTAGTAACCAAACCTTTCGGTATATTATTCACCAATAGATCTTGCTCTATTAGTTCGCCAAATGTCCGCCTTGGCCTCCCTCTCCCTCTTTTAATCGGACTCCAGATTATTTGATCTACTCTTCTTACTGGCGCATCTAATGGTCTTCTCTGAACATGACCAACATTTATACATACCTATAAAATAAAATAATAATTAATAAATTTAAGATAATTATTTGGTTACAAATATAGTACAATTATTATACTTACATATTGTTTTAACCAATTTGCAAAATTATTCTCATGGGATCTTTCTTTCTCCTCATCGTTAATATGTGGATTCGTTTGATATAACATTTCATCATATATCCTAATCATAACAACTGTTAGTAGCAAAATATAATAAATAATAAACAAATTTTAGAAAATGAATTTAAATATACTTACTCAACATAAGGCTTAAGTTCAAGTGTATTTAATAAAACATATATATGTGCAGCATCCATCTCAACATCTGATATCATCCTTCTTGTATAACCACCGGCTGGTCGATCAGGATGACAAAAGATAGATAAACGTCCCAACAGCTCAATATCTCCACCATCATCAGTTCTAGGAACTTGAGTTAACTTTGTTTGAACACTTGGTTCAAAATAGAATGAGCAAAATGTTGAAATCTCTTGTACAATATATGCCTCACAAATAGATCCTTCAACACATGCTTTATTTTTCACCTTTTTCTTTGTTTGATGCATATACCTAAATGAGTAAAATAACATAAAAAAATCATATAGGCATATAATTTATATAGTTAATAAATTGAAAGATGAAAGAGGATTTAATACTTACGACTCAAATGGATACATCCAACGATATTGAACTGGTCCACCGACTTTGGCTTCATAAGCTAGATGAACTAATAAGTGTTCCATTGAATCGAAAAATCCCGGTGGAAATATTTTTTCAAGTTTACGTAGAGTTTCAACAATATTTTTCTCAAGCATTTCCATGTGATCAACTCGTAAAATTGTTGAACAAATGTCTCTAAAGAAATTGCTAACCTCGATTAATGCATCCCATATTGGAATAGGCAATAAATCACGAAATGCGACGGGAAGTAATCTCTCAATAAGTACATGACAATCATGACTTTTCAAACCAAAAAATTAGTTGTCATCGATGCTCACACATCGAGATATATTAGAAGCATAACCATCAGGAAGTTTTAGCTCTTTAAGCCAAATCCGAATATCCTTTTGTTGATGCCTTAGGTAAGTGCGATGCCTTAGGTTTCACAACTCTTCCATTTGAGTGTATTAACTCCAACTCAGGCCGCTTGCAATATTTATTCAAATCTTCCCTTGTTTGATATTGTCTTTAGTTTTATTTGGAACATCCATCACCGTAAAAAAATGTTCTCAAAGACATTCTTCTCAACATGCATCACATCGAGATTATGACGGATTAAATTAGTGCGCCAATAAGGTAATTCCCAAAATATACTTTTTTTAACCCAATTATGTTGCACACCAAACCCGTTTATCTTTTGATGGCCAACTTTTGTTCCAAATGTGATATGTGGAAGTTTAGAAATCCGAGAGAACATTTCTTGACCAGATAATCTTGGAGGAGGCAAGTCTTTAACAACAACTCCTTTTTAAAACTTATCTCTTTGTTTCCCATAGGGATGATTCTCGGGCAAGAATTGACGATGACAATCAAAAAATGTTATCTTCCTACCACTATCAAGGTGAAATGATTTCGTGTGTTCCATGCAATATGAACATGCTAATCTTCCATGTGTACTCCAACCAGATAACATGGCATAAGCTGGAAAGTCACTAATTGTCCACATAAGTGCTACTTTCATTTGAAAATTTTGTTTTTTATTTGCATCATAAGTGTTAACACCGATGCTCCATAAATCTTTGAGCTCATTGATTAATGGTCGCAAGAAAACATCAATATGTTTTTCCGGACTCTTGGGCCTGGAATGATCAAGCTCAAAAACATATATGGATTTTTGTTGCACATTCCTGGTGGCAAATTATGTACAGTAATAATTACTGGCCAACAAGAATAAGGAGTGCCAAATTGTCCAAAAGGATTAAATCCATCAGTGGAAAGTCCAATTCGCACATTTCGTGGATTCGAAGAAAATGAAGGATGAGTTCGATTAAAATGTTTTCATGCTTCACCATCAGCTGGATGTGCCATATATCCTTCTTCACATCGATTAAAAGCATGCCATACCATATGTTTTGATGTTTTCTCTGACATAAATAACCTTTGAAGTCGGTGTTAAAGGCAAGTACCATAACCCCTTATAAGACACATCTTTTTGTCTATTATGGCGCATTGCTCAAGGTTTATATCGAGAATATACACAAATATAACAAGACAATTTATCTATATTTTCCTTATAATATAAGATGCAATTATTAATACAAGCATCTATTTTTTGATATTCTAGCCCAAGTTTTCCCATCTTTTTTTTTTTACTTATAGAAATTAGGTTCAAGTTTCTCACCATTTGGCAACATTTCTTTTATTAAAGAAATGATGCGATCATAACATCTCTCACTCATGTTAAATTCTGCCTTACAATTCAATAATTGTGATAAAGCTGATAACATTGTGTGTTTTTCACATCCTTCCCAAAGTGGCTCATCAGCATCATTTAATAAAGAAAAAAATTTGAAGCCTCCAAATTTGGGGGTTCATCTAAATTTCTTATTTCAGCTGCATTGAATTGATTGACTTCGGGACCCATAGCATCCAATACCATATTGGTATATGGATTGGCAAGCAGATCGCTTCCTATATTAAAGGTTGGTTGTTCAAGTTGTTCTCCATGAGCATCCCAGATAATGTAATCTTTTTTAAAACCTTTCATGCAAAGGTGAATGGAAACTGTATCCTTATCATGAAAGATTGAATTTTTACACTTCAAACACGGACACCTAATTTTTCCTTCGTAAGAAATACCAGGTTGTGAGAATGCAAAATTAATGAAACTTTGCACGCCATCTTTGAATTGATCACTTATAAATCCAAATTTGTCTAAGTGATTATGCATCCAACTACGATCACTTGACATGATTTCTATATATATAAAAAGAAACAAATTCACTATGGACACCAATAATGTTGTAGAAACTTAAATTATAAGAAAAAAATATAAAACACATAACATCATTACCAATTGAAAATGATGAGAAATAAAAATATGGTGACATTCTTTCATATAAATATTGTAATATGTAAATTCAATACTTGACTTATCAAATAAAAGTATATCTATATGTCAAGTAAATCATCCATGTTAGAAGCAACAATTATGAATTTCATAAGGAAAAATAGGAGAACCATATATCAAATAAAGTAATAAACTATTTCAATTTAACTAGAAACATATAGTAAACAAAATTTTAATACAATCAATACAAATTCAATAAGAAATAATTAAAATACTAAGATATGATGAAAAAAGTACTCACCCAAGAGAGGAGTGTGCGCACGGTAGGTATGAAGTTGCAAACTCCTCCAAGTCCTATAATTTTAGTATTAACATTAATCAATTATTTCTAGGAGAAGTAATTAAAATTCTAATACAATAAAAGAGACTTAACCTTAACTATAATTTTAATCTTTAATAACTAGGTAACCTAATATATCTTATTTTTCGAAGGAACTATTTCTGGACTTCTATTTGAATTAATTAATCAAGGCCAGTCCTGGTTTCTTGCATTTATACAAATTCTAATGGTATCTCACTTGAGGAAAAGTTTTCTGCAATGAGAATAATCTTAATTCCATTGCTATTTGTGCTAATTATGATATTTTTTAATGATCAGCGTTTCTACTGTTCTATCATTCTTGCTCGTCATTTAGCAGTAGTCAATTGCATGTTCCATTATAAAACATATAGCTATAATTCTAATACAATAAAATAAAAAAATTATAAAATATATGGCTCGCCCCAGCATGCAGGGGGCCGCCAGCGACCACAAGGGTCGGCGGCGGCGGCCTGCTTGTGCGCAGGCACCGCCAGCGACCTTGCTGGCTCCCCCCTGCGCGCAGGCCGGCTCCCTGCACATGCGCACGGGGCCGCCAGGAACCACAAGGGTCGCCAGCGGCAGCCTGCTCTGCGCAGGGGCGAGCCAGCGACCACAGGGGTCGTCGACGGTGGCCTGCTCGTGCGCAGGCGCCGCCAGTGACCTTGCTGGCTCGCCCTTGTGCGCAGGCCGGCTCCCTGCACATGCTAGAGGGATTGGTCCAGCCCCTGCGCGCAGGTCGGTGGCGTGCGGAGGCGCCGCCAGTACCTCGGGCACGTGCGCAGGTCGGTGGCGCGCGTACGCAGGGGCCGCCAGCGATCTCAGGGGTCGCCGGCGTGCGCAGGTGCCACCAGCGACTTCGTTGGCTCGCCCCTGCGCGTAGGCCGACTCCCTGCACACAGGGGCGAGCCAGCGAGGTTGCTGGCGGCGCCTGCACATGCCACCGACCTGCGCGTGCAGGGGCTGGACCGATCCCTTCAGCCCCTGCGCGTGCAGGTCGCCAGTGACCTCACTGGCGGCGCTTGCGCACACCACCGACCTGCGCGCAGGGTGCTTGGATGACCCCTGCCATCGCTGGCTGGCCCCTGCGCACACCTGCCGTCGGTGGCAGGGTTGCTGTCGTTGGCAGAAGACGAAAGACGAGAAGGAAAACAAAATTTGGGAGAATCAAAGGAAAAAAGTAGACGACAAAAACATGGAGGATGAGAAAAAAAATACCTTAGAGAAGTTTGAGTACTCAAACCCTAAGCAAATTCTGCAATAAGAAGAACTGATTTTTTAATTATTTTGAATGTATATGGGTGAAGAAGAAGAGATAAAAAAAATTGTTTATCTAAATCTCTTTTGTTTCAAATAGAAATTTTGGGGCTTTTTAGTTTTGGCGCCACAATATTTATTAAATGGAGGGAAAATAATATTATGAGATGGAGGGAAAATAATATTGTGACAAAATTTGTGATGATCGAGTAAAAATTAATTATTTGTGATAAAAATGTGACAAAATTAATTGTGATAATTTATAGTCCGTCACTTTTATATCACTAATCGTGTTAATTAAATATGTCATCACAGATTCGTCAGAAACTTATGACGGACTTGTGATGAATAATATTGTGACGATTTGTTTTGTCACAAGTCGGTTATTAAAGTATTAAATAATCTTATTGTCACAAATCAATCATAAAATGGTCACATATTGTGACAGAATTTTATCGTCACAAATAAATTGTCACAGAAACCAAGTTTTCTTGTAGTGCATAGTACGACTACATCATGGTAGGATAGCCAATCCATACCAAGAATGACATCGTAGTCCAACATTGGAATGATTACAAAAAATTCTTGCCTTGTATCTCTACTGGTACCTCAGGAAGGTACTTGGTGGCATTGAGCATTCTCATAGGAGTAATTATCTCCGTTGGGTGACTTATATTATGAAGAGGTAAACTTAAAGCAATAGGACAGTCTTTAGATATAAAAGAGTGCGATGCACCCGAATCAAATGGAACTGTAGTAGGGAGACTAGCTATGGATAGTGCACCCGAATCAAATAGAACTGTCAGTACTGCATCTTCTTCTAGGTGGAAGACTCTTCCATGAACCATGTTGTTTCCGCCTCTTGTGTCACGTAGAGCTGGTGCAGGATCATCCTTATTAGTAGGACAATCACGAATGAAATGTCCTTGTTGACCACAGTGCTAGCATACCCCAGCCTTCATCCTACATTCCCCGATGTGAAACCTCCTATAGTGGGGACAAGCACTAGTACCCTGTGCCTGCTGCTAGGGCTGCTGCCGTTGGGGTTGCAAAAAGGGTCATGACTCAATTCACTTCATCATAAACATCTTAACTTCATGTTCAACATCTTTACCTGACGTTGGGCCTATTGTTGGCAGTTAGCATCATGAGGCTCATATGGCCTCGCCCGATTATCCCGACGTTGATTCCTATGATCGGGTCCTTCTCGAATCTGCCGACGGTCATTACATCGAGATTGGTTCTGAGCAGGGGGTTGCATAGGAGCCTTTCCTTTCACATCTTTCAGTTCTTGTCATTCTCTGGCATAGTTCCTTTCCATCATTGTTGCTAATTCCACCGCCAGATTCACATTAGCACATTGGCCAACTAAGGTGCTGATCCTGATGGTCGGGTTTAAGCCTTGGAAAAAATGAACTGCCTTTTGTCTGTCACTCATCTTGAGAGTGTTGTACCTCTCCAAACGAATAAATTTGACATGATATTAAGCCACTGTCATATGATCCTGGCTCAGTTGTAAGAATTCCCTCTACTTCACAGAAATGTTCCCAAGGAACGACATTCTGTCCTTCATACTGGGCATCCACCACGGTCCTCCACCAGTCTAATGCATCCTTAGTTAAAACGTTGGTGGCGAATAGGACCTTCTTCTCTTCACCACAGTTCATTTGTTGCAGCTTCTCCTTAATAGTCCTCAACCATCTCTCAGCTTTGTCAAACTCGCCCAAGCCATCATACTCTAGAGGGCGCAACTTCATAAATGCCTGAATAGTGACCTTAGAGGACACTAGTGGTGTAGGTTGTACAGGCGGAGGCTGTACAAAAGGAAGCTGAGCTGATGGGGTCATGACTGGTGCGGCTTGAATGGATGGCGTTAGTACGGGCGGAATTATTGGTGCCCATGATATTGGGGGCTGTGATGTGGAATGAGTGGAGTGTAGTGATAACTTACTGATTTTGTGGTCAAATTTGAGATTTTTCAATTTTTGAATTAACTCTCTAACTCACTCTCTACTGCAAGTGCACAGGTCAATGTAGTAGACTCAAGTGTCGTATTCACAGTGATTTGAAGGCTAAAGACTCCCTAAACTAACCTAGACTGGCCCTAGACTAAGTGGTAAAAACAAAAAATTAAAGGAAAGTGAAAACAACTTTTTCAAAGTGGCAAAATGATAACTGTTTTTGGTGTTTTGATAATAGAAAAGAACTGAGATCTAATTACTGAATTGAGGACTAAAAAGGGTTTGTCAATCAATGGAAAGATTCTCTTAGTGGTTGGGGTTCATCTAATTCAGCTATGGAAGGAATGGAACATTTTAACAATTTTAAATCGAATCTGATTCAACCTTATGTATGGCTGCTCTCACAGCTTAATTAATCCAAAACTAATCATTATATTCTCATATAAACGTTAGCTAGGTTGAATTAGAGAAGGATCCCTACTGAATGTCAAGTTATCATTAGCATATGCACAAGTCCCTCACTGATTTTGCCATTTCTTCTAAGATTTTGGCAATTTCAGTTTGGCACTTCAACCAAACCACACATCAACTACTCAGAAAGGCTATGAATCCAATCATAATACTAATGCTTCTTGGTTTATCTCTAAACTACAAGAGGATTTTAAATCAGCCTCTCAGCTGCAAATTGAAATGAAATCCACATTAGTTTAATCAATTGGATAAAATTAGCACATATCACACATTAGAATTTAGCACATGTTGCACATTGGAAATCAGCACATGCCATTGCATCTTGGTCCATCTCTGAACAATAAGGTAACCCTAAGTTCACTTCTCAGTGGATGATGGAATCAAGGGTTTTACAACACCAGGAAGATTCCACAAATTTCAGGAAATCAGGATTGAAAATCAGAAATCAGCAATGAAAAGTTTGCAATAATTCAGGGATTGAAACCTTAGAAATACCATTGTCTCTTGATTCATTTCTGAACAAGAATGAAACCATAAGCAACCTCTCAGTTGTTAATTCAATTAGGACTCCACAATGATAAAATCAGATTCAACAAAATTCAAAATTCAGGAATCAGAAATGGAAAACAGATTTCAAAAATCAGAAAATCAGATTCCTAATTGGGATTGAACCTAGAAATTTGCCATTGATTCTTGATTCATTTCTGAACAAAGAGTAGATCAAAGGACAACCTCTTAGTTGTGAACACAAATAGGACCTCACAGTGTCAAGAACAGATCCATAAAAAATAGATTTCAAAAATCAGAAAATCAGAATTTGAATTCAGTGCAGGAAATCAGATTTGTTCTCATCCATCCATAACTAAACCAGATTACTACCCTATCCTAGGATAGTTGAGATTTAGCTCATTATAGTTACAGGAATCAAAGCAAAACAAAATGATAAGCTAATACAATCCATCCTACAATTAATTGGATATTGTGGACTGAAATCAGAATGCAGCCTCTTCAGCTCCTTCCCCTTGCTTCCTTGGTGTAGAAACCCTCCAAATGGAGGCTCCCCTCTCCTCTGGATTCCTCTCAGCTTTTATATGGTCCTTCTTCACCCTAGAATGTTTCCATGGTAGTGTGATTGTGCCATGTGTCCTAGTCCTAAAAATATCAGCAGACTCCAGCAACTTTTGGACAGCAAATCAGTGGTCCCTCACCTTTCCCAGCCTTTTGCAGCCTTGTAACATCTGCTAGAAACTCCAAAATAGAAAGCATCAAAGTCCTTGAATAGAAATTAAACAAGTATGGATTAGGACAACAATTAATATCAACTCCATTGTCAAATGAAATTTGGTGTTGTGCAGGAATAAAATCCTTGCATAGAAATGACAATTTTGCACCTGAATGATAACATTGCATGGAGGTAATAATTCTGTGTAGATTAGGTCACGATCATGCAAATATGATTAATTCAGAATAATCAGGGATTGGACCACGGATAGGATCAATTATCAAATATGGACAATGTTTTATAAGAGTGATAACTTGAACCCCGGAATGATAACTTGGTATATGGAGTGATAACTTGTTGTAAATTTAATTCTGATTGTTCAAATGTGATCAAATCAGAGCAGCAAGGAGTTAGGATAGCAATTTAACAAATGCCTCATGCTGTTATGCAGAAATGATAACCTTGCACATCGAAATGATAATTTTGCCCTCAAAACGATAACTTGACACCAAGAATGATAACTTTTGTATTGTGATGATAACTTTGCACAAATCAAACAATGGTTATCCAAATATGATTCATTCATAATAACAAGGGATTTAGGGCAAGATAACAACTAGAAATCAGCTCAATTAGTAAAAATGATAACTTTGCACATTGGAATGATAACTTGCCCAAAAAATGATAACTTGGCATAGAATTGATAACTTTATGGATTTTAGCAATTCAGAACGTCTATGCACATGAAATTGAATACAAAATGAGGATGGTCAGTTGGTTATCACAATCCATTGCATTCCATGCATAATTGGCCAAAAGTAAGGCATAATGGGGGCTCGATATGGGTGAAATGAATAGAAAATGGAATAAAAACCTAATATGATCAGCTAGTGATCAGGCTGCACTAGTGGGGACTGAACTGTTGGTTCCACAACACGAGCCTGACTCATTTGGACCTCATTCTACTCCATCCCCTCTTGTTGCGGATTTTCAATCCTGCCGCTACCTGGAGGTCATCTCCGACCCCAAGCTCTAGCAGCAGGTGCACGGCGTGGAGGCATCTACATCATCATCCATCATCATATTTAAAAAAACATCCTACATCTTATGAGATATTACTTGACTTCAGGTGACGTGGTGACTGCTCGTGACACTTGCACATGGACCATGACATCATATATTAGGGCTTGAGAATGGCCTAATTTAGGCTCTGATACCTAACTGTAACGCTCCCAAATCGCACCCCGCCACGTGACAGAATACGCTTCGAAAACGATATGGGTCATCCTTACATGTATCTCATATTGACCAAAAGTAAGGCTTTGACTGGTCAACTCAACATCGATCAAAACGGAAGACTTAATTATCAATAATAATAAAAGAGAGTAACATTGTGATGAGCGGAAGACTGATAAATGACTTCATAGGAGTCCAAAGGAAAGCTAATACATCAAGTAAATAAAAGAAAGGAAAAAGCTATCCATCATCTAAAGGACTCAATAACCATGTGCAGCCACCTACGAGCTCAATCTGTCCCCGTTGACCACCATCATCATTCATACCTTGGCCTGCATTTAAGAACATGCAGGGAAGAACCTCCCTACGAGTTTTACAACTTAGTATGGAAGTAAGATAAATATCGTCATAAGATCATGATACTATGCATGAATCATAAATGTAACATCATCATATAAAAGGAGTATGAATCATGATCATAAATAGAATGATAGGAGCATGTAAAGGAACATATGAATAAAAGATCATAAAGAGTCATCATAAGAAAGGCAAAAGCCGGGCATTATAAGAAAGATTCTTTATTCATATGTGTTCATCTTCTTCATCATCTTAGTTTTCATCTTTGACTTATTTGGAGTATATTTCAACCCAAAGGGAGGCCTGCTTCAACACGTCCATCATCATCATAACTGGTAGAGCCAGCCCATAACTGACCGGAGTCAGCTCATAAACTTAGTCGTCACCAGTCCATCATAAAAGAGCTCTCCATTTAACGATTTACATCTTTTATCTTGCTTCATTTAATTAATCAAATCACATCTTGATAAGAACTATAAATCAGGATAAAAGACAAGATCATGGAGAACAAATCAGGGTCATTATCGACATAATCATAGGCATCATTAGGATCTGGAATAGGAACATAAATCAAAGGATTTAAACATCATAAAATTGACCAAGTCAATGTCGAAACCCGGGCCGAGTGGAGAAAACTCGGGCCGAGTTCATCAGTGGTCATCTTCAGGAAAATCAGGTTAAACCCGAGCCGGGTTCGGGTAACACCCGGGCTGGATCGGATCATCATCGAGTCGGGGCGGCTGTCGCGCTCGACTATTCTTGGTACGCAAAACTCGGTCCGGGTAATCTTCAACCCGGGCCGGGTTCATCCGGTTGCAGAGCTCGGTGAGCGCGGTAATGGCGGATCCGGGCCGAGTTTCTACAAACTCGATCCGGCAAAGGACCTGCCCGGGCCGGGATCTTCTTATGCAGAAACTGCGCAGACGCACAGTTCGCATTCCGATCATCTTCTCCAGCGATGGCCGGCACAAATCAACATCATAGAACATCATGCAATAACCAAGAACCACCTAGAACATGCTTCAAGTCTAAAATCAGGATTCTATCATGAATCTATCCTAATTCCATACCTTTTAGTTTCTATCCAAGAAACTATTCGTGCAGTCCTCTTTTTCCTCTTGCTCTGCTCGCTCCTCTCGGTTCAGGTGTACGTCCGGCATAATCCACATCCTCTGTCGGCAATGACGGTCAGGGACGAGCAGGAGGCAAAAAATCACACAAACGGAGGAGGAGAAACTTTGGGGCCGGCTTGCACAGGGAGAGAAAAAGGGTTGATTTCATGGACTTGGCTTCTTATTTATAGGGGAAGGATTCGAGTTTAAATCAGAGATCAAATCTGACTCAGATTTTATCCTTTCTTTTATTCCCCTTTTTATCTTTTCATTTTATTTTTCTTTTCACGTTTTAACTTAAATTTCTCGAGCGTTACACATTTACTTCTTACCACATCTTTCATCTTTAGATCATCATTACATTTGTCCATACGGCCCTAGGAAGTCTCAAACACCTTTTGGGTGATGACAGTATTTTCCAAAGAAGTCTTAGTCACCGTGAGTGAAAGGCATTTACTTCTTCCCCTCATCTTTCATCTTTAGATCATTACATTAGTTCATAGAACGTTGAAAAATCTCAAACACCCTTTCAGATGATGGCATTATTTTTCAAAGAAGTCTCAATTATCATGAGGTGAAAGGCATTTACTTCTTGCCCTCATATTTTATCGTTGCTTAATTGATGGCTAGGGCAACATCATTACAACTAGGCCAATGACCCCTAGAAAATCTCAAACACCTTTTCAGGTGATGGCATTATCTTTTGAGAAGTCTCAATCACCCTAAGGTGAATGACATTACTTCTTTAACATAATGTGTGCCGAGACATTTCCTTTAATTTCATACTTCATTAGTCATCAATACATCAAACAATCACATCAATCTTTCATATCAATCATTCTTCATATTTTAACTTAATTATGGCTGAACATGCATTACTAGAACTCCTTTTTTATTTGCATCCTCCCCAGTCTTGATAGTGCAAGTGCCTCGCGCCATATTAGCATGCCATCTACGCCACCACAGCCTATCAGTCTCGGTCAAGAATTCCTCCGTGCATGTTACTATTTTTCACCAAGGAATGTACCTACGTGTCATATACAATCAACATACATCCATACATAACCTATATACACTAGGAAATAGGTTTAAAATAACTTGGGGTTCATTTTTGATCGGGCATGGCCGTGACAAGAACATCACGCCCGTGATAATAGCCCCTAATTCATCCGCTGATGGTCATGTTAGTGACTTGGTATGTCACGACTGTGACCTTCGTCGTCACGGTCGTGCTCCCTTGGGGAATGGCCATGAACTTCAAGCTCAACTTGTATCTCTCTTTCACGGCCGTGACCGACCGGCCGTGCTTCACTCCATCAAAGCCATGACAATGTTGTCACGATCGTGACCGAGTGGTTGTTTCGGCCCTCTTCGATCACGGCTATTGTGGGACTTGGCACAGTCGTGCCAGTGTCTTAGAAGCACGATCTTCTATTCAAAATTCTTAATTTTTGAGATTAAAACTTCAGTAAAATAATTTAAAACATCATAAATGTTGCAGGTATGATCTCCTACCATCTATGCATCATAAAACACATTAAAACATGCAATTTTCATTCATTAACAAAAATTATAACTTTTTCCTAAAAATTCACACAACTAACAAAATTTATTCTCTGCATAGTATTCCGACAACAAACACTAAAATATTAATAACTTAGGTTGTTCTTTTCAAATGATTCCATTTTTCATATAAAGATAACACGAACCTTTAACTTGTGAATAAAGTTCAAACCCTAATTCAGTATTTTCAATTTATTATACTTTTTACAATTTGGTCTCGCTATTATCCGAGATAGAATGATAGTAGTCCAATGCTTGGATCATAACTATTTTTATACATCTTCAAATTGGATGAAACAGTCACGAATTTAACAGATTATGCAACATAAAATATGCAACCCTCAATCAAACCCTATCAAGAACAAGGTGTTCTTTGAAACTCTCAATCCAAATAAAGACATCATTGAGCCATGATCTTGTTCTTCAATTATTAATCCCCTTTTTCCTTGTCCATGTCCTCTTCCTCTTTGCCCTATTTTTCTTCCTCGTTCTCCTCCTTTTTCCTCCTCTTAGGTTGCAGTCATCGCGTGGGAGAAATAAGAAAAGAGAGGAGAGGGAGAGTTTGAGGGTTTTTATATAGCATAATCTAGGATTTTAGTCAAAAGTTCCAAATAAATTTGGCCCAAAATTGGAGTTGTTACATGCACCTTCCAAAAAGAAATAGAAAAAGAAACTTACTGCTATTGACGTGACTTAATGTTGTTGATGTGAAGTTGCCAAATGTAGATCACACTCAGGTAAGAGACTATATGAGTCTTTTGAATTTTTTTTCATTCACCCAATTGCTATACAATTATTGTTATTATGCTCCCACGGCTATATGTAGGACAATTATAAACCATGTTCACCTATTTGCCACATTCTCGAGATGAATACAAAATATAATTTTAGATTGGTTAATGCCATCTCCACGTATCCTTCTTACAACTAAGCGGTTGGCATAATGCACGTATTGAAGTTATCTATTAACACTTATTTAGTTGGTCACTAAATAATTTAGTTGGTTACTAACTTGACATAATTTTTTTTCTGAATATTTCTATAAAAAGGGTTAAGGACACATGGCAACATATTATAAAGCCAAATGTCACTTCCTTATGCAAAATACTCTCCTTTTAATATAGTATAGATTGACGCAATTGTATTATTTACATGACGTACTCCATAATTAAATAAAATATTCACCTAATAATAATAAAATGATGAGAAATTTTAAAGTCATTATCAAATTCACCTGTATTGTTAAGCATCATAATTACCGAATAAAGTCGCATAATCATTATTATCGAATAAATTACTGAATTATTATTATCAAACATGGATACCAAATTTATCAAATATGCCTATCGAATCATTGTTATCGAACATGCCTATCGAATCGCCGCACTATTGCTCATTATTGATTAATCAAATCATTTTTATCATCAGTATTGAATGACATTATCAAATTACGATATACCCCATTGATCACATGTTTATTGATTATGCTTATTGAATATTGTTGTAAACTTCTTGCTCACATATTAAATAAATGTATGTTTCTAATATAAATTTGTCAATTTATTCTATTTGAAGAATTAGTCATTGTGTATTATTATTATTGTTTGTCCATTTTGATTGTAAAGCTCGTCCCTTGTGTGTGATTCCCATAGGGGCCAAGACAATGATGGTGGGTGAAATAGTTGGTGATGCTCAAACAACAACAAAGCACATGAACTTAGAACCTATATATCTTTTTCTTTTATATTTTCGAATGGACCTTGATGTAATAATGTTAGAGCATTTAATGAGACTTTGTAATAATTTTTATACTACCACACCCAATGTTTTTAAAATAGGACTGGTCATCGAACCGGTTAAGCAACTAGATCATGGTTTCACTAGTTCAATCGGGTTCGATCGAATTGAATCAGATTTTATTAAAATAATAATATTTAGATTCCTTTCAAAAAAATATAGTATAAATAAAAGTATAAAATATTAAACAATCATGTAATAATTATTATTCAATTAAAAAATTAAACATATATTTATTATATAATTTTCTTATTTTAAAGTATTTTGTTTAGAATTTTGTAAATATTTTTTCTTTATACATTTATTTTTTTCCTTTTTTATTCATAAATTTCAAATTTAACTTCTTGATTGTTACTTTACTATTTTTATACTTTCTACTCTTTATTTCACCTTTCTTTTTTCCCTACAAATTTCAAATCTAATTTCCTTTTCTGATTCACACTTCATAATTTACTCTATTTCCTAATATCTTATACTTTTTATTTTTCCACAATTATTTCATTATTATACCATCCTTATTTTATAATTTCATTCCATATAATATTTTTTATTAATTTGAAAAAACCAGTTTGAATCGGTTTACCGGTCTAGGTCGAACTGGTCCATCCCAATTTTTTTTCAAAAATAGATTTTAATGTTAAACCGGACCAGACCGATGGCTAGTTCGCTGTTGAACCAATCAGACTAGCCGATCCGATTCGATTTTAAAAATATTGTCCACACCTTATAAGTTTCCTCGTTCATTTTTTATTAATTCGTTTCTTTTTATTTGCTGATGTATTACAATTTTTTACTAGTTATAGTCAAATAGTTGGTCAAAATTATAGTGTTCATATCATCCAATGCGGTCTTTACCATATGATGAGGGTCGGTTTGGAGGCATTACAAGTTATTTATCTTGTGTTTGATTCTCACAAGTATTGATTAGTTTGCATGACCGATAGTGTAATATTCTCAAAGAAATAAATAAAATAAAAAGAAAGGTAAATAAATAAAAGAAAACAATAATCATTTAAGTCCAACTAAAAAACCCACTAGTCTATAAGTCCAAAACTTAGACTATAAGTACTCTAAATATGCCCTAAACCCCACCACCTAATCATTCACCCTCTCATGCATGCCCTAAACCCCCACCACCTAATCATTCACCCTCTCATGCATCAGCCCACAGCCATCCTCAAGCTACTGTAACTCAGTTACCGTACCTACAGTAATCCACTCTCTAGAACTCTCTCTCTCTGTCCCTCTGTTAACTCCCAGACGGCAACAAAGAGGAGTCTCCATCCTCCTTTCACTCTCCATTCCTCTCTCACATACAAGGGCTACAACACCAAGGAGAGGACTCCACTCCACTCAAAGCAACATCTCTCTCCCTGCCTCACGTTCACTCTCGGCAGCACTCCCCTCCCCAAGTGGCCAGCACACATTAAGGCAGCAGCAACACAATCTCCCATCTTCTCTCACCCTCTCTCCAACACACTCACTCATGCTACAGTAACCCGCACTGTAGCTACAGTAGCTATCTCTCCTCTCTCCCTCACACTCCTACTCACAGGACTCTCTTCTCTCCTCTCCATCAAGTCTCGGCAACAACACCAAGCCACCAAAGTGACCTCCCTCACTGCCTCTCAGGAGTGCTCCAAGATCATGTCCCACCGTTCAACCTCTCTCTGGCAGGACAAATAGCAAGGAAACAATAATCACCATGGAGAAGTGACATTGCGGCATGAGGACAGCAATCACAAGGAGAGGAAGCCACCCCACTACAGCTAAGAAGAAGAAAGAAAAGAAGAGAAAGAAGGAAGAAAGAAAAGGAAGAAAAAATTAAGATTAATAGGATTTTAATCTAAATTCTCAAGGTATGTTTGAGGGGATCCAATCCTAATTTCTTCTTTAATGTATTATTTAAATGTTTGGATTAGGACTCCTTTAATTCATACTGTATAACTTGTTTAAGGGGATCCAATCACTAAATAATGTATTGTTTAAATGATGAGATTTGAGACTTTAGAATTAGGATGCATAATGCCTATGAGATGTTTGTGAAAATGTTACATAAGAATCATAATATAAGAAGTGATGCTTAACTTGAAAGAATGACATTTATAATCTTATTAAACTAGCATGATATATAAATACGCAAATGTAAATGTTAATAAATGTAAATTTGAGGAGATCCAAAACCCTTCTCATCTCTCTTGATGCGCATGAATGAATGGATTAAGGGTTTGAAGACCAACTTGAATATTCTTAGATGATAAGATAGTGACTCTTGCATATGAGGCTACTCCTCTTATTTAATTACTGTTTCATCGCAATTCATGATTTGAATCTAGTGTTACTTATTATCCATGCTTAGTTCATATGTAGGTTACTCATTATCATATATGAACGTGTTTATTAGTCTTAATGATTTAGATGCAAGTTATAGCTAGATATGATTCATGTGTGTGGTGATTCATTTGATAAATTGTTAAGCCTCTATGAGCAGTGTAAAGTCTCTATTGTTTATGTTGGACGAATGTGCACCTCAAAGGTGTTATATCTATGTGTGTAAAAAGGGAAAAATAAGCAAAAACAGGGAAAATGTTGTCCAGAACTCGGGCACGGACGTGACGAATAGTGGCACGACCGTGACACCCATAGGTTTTTATGCCTTAGCGTGAAAACGTCCGGAGGAATGAAATGAGCCTTTTGTCATGGCCGTGACTTTGAGGTTGCACGATCGTGACACCCCAGAAAGCCATGCCTTAGAAGATTTTCGAGAACGGGTAGAAAAATGACCGTTATGTCATGAGTGTGCAGGTAGGGTCGTCCACTCGTGAACGATCAATGATATTGGCATGGCCGTGTCATCACTGGGAACGGCCGTGACCAAGTGAGGTCAAGTGAATCTGCTAAGTATCTAGTCATACCGAACAATGGCATGCCTATGCCCATGTGTGGGCACGACCGTAACCTATAGTGGCACGGCCATGACCAGTCTCCCAAAGGATATGTATTGTTTGAAATTCCCACACTTAGTATGATTTGAAGTAGTATGATCTTAAATAGGATTAAAACATGCAAGATGTATTGAATGCTTCTTTGTATTGATGAATGCAAGTAAAAGATGGATTGGCATGGGGAATAAAGTCTTCACTTGCTAGCTTATGTGATATATTTCCGAAGAAGTAAAGTCTAACCCACCAAGGTTTGTACTTCCAATGGAACAAAAAGATCCGGCCTAGCTAGCCAAGTTCTCGTGAATCAACATGATCTTCCCAATCACCAAGATAAGAAGCTATCTACATAAAGATAGAAGATGAAAAGATGATGTAAAGATGGAAAGTAAAGTCTTACACTTATGTTAGTACTTCAAGGAGACCAAAGCCTAAGAAGTAAAGTCTTACATGTGTGTATATACTTTCCAATGATGACTTAGGACATAAAGACGAAGATGATGAAAGCACCAAAAAGAATGCTAATGTATGTCCCCTTGTCATAAGATGTTATGTAAGAAGATGTTAAAGTAAAGTAAGATAGATGATTGATATGCCCTATTATAATGATGAGTTATGATATGCTTTGATCTAATGTTTATGACGTTACATGCTCATCTTATCTTTCCATGATGATATGTTCATATGTCATATAGTGTGCATAAGTAGCTCATAGCATGCATATGATTTATGTACCATGATGATGAAATGCATATATCATGCATGACATATAGAGATCATATTATAAGAGCATAGCATACATGGGCCTCATCATACTCTAACAGGAGAAATCCCCTGCACTCATGGATCTGTGTAGGTATGAACAAGGCTTAGGTTCGACGGCGATAGCCTCATGACGGTGACATTACGCGGTCGGGCTACGGTCCAAGTTATCTTACATATGTTATCATGATGAACTCTTATAAGAGTCAAGTATATATGGCTTATAGGCCTTTGAGTAATGCACTTTTGTATGAACTCATTTATGTATGATAAACTATATATTGGATATTATGTTAGAGCCTATGTGGCCCATGGGCTAGAGATGTATCTCAAGTTTTATTTAAAGTCTTCCGCTGTATTTTATGTTATTAGACTTTATTATTATTACGTTTTCCACTACAATATTTTATGTAATTAGGTAATGAAAAGTAATGTTGCCTAGCGTCTGACAACTAAATTGGGACTAAATTTTGGGGACGTTACAGACAGTGGTGTATGTGCGGTGTTATAAGTCAGGTGGCAGTGTGTACATGGATGTGTCTCATGTTATGTACATTTATGTCATGTATTATGTGTTGTATTAACACTTTGGACATTTAAGCCTAAGTTATTTATGATATATCAAGAAGAAAATCCTATTTGTATTTTTCATAATGATAGTATAATATTTATGTCTTTTCAACTTTCATTATGCAATTGGATTTTATTATTTTCTTATATTATTCAAAAGTGGTCAAAATTTAAATTTAGGTCAAATTTTGGGAAGTTCCAGCAATTAGTTTTCATTATCAATTTATTGGTTACACAAAGCATGTAAGGATTTTAATGTGTTAACAAATGATTTTCCTTAGTTTTCCTAAAATATTTCAAAATGACAATTGAAGAAAGATACTATTAGACTTGGAATAGTTTCAAATGGGAAAAAAACTGTTGTTGTGTTCCAATTAAACATTGCATCCATTATTATTAAATTATTAAAAGGATTATTTTTCCTAATGATAGCTTTTTCTATAACGACCCGAAATCTACTCTAAAAGTTCTGGTCATTTAGGGCAATTTCGCGCCGTTAACCCGTTCGTCATACTTCGATCAACAACGAAAGACTTTAACATTTTATTGAAATTCATGATAAATTAAAACTTTATACTAAATATATGACATCCTCCCAATTAATAAGGCATGGGACCTCAATGCCTAAAAAGTTCAGTACATAACATCAATGTTCAATTATAACTTATTAGACCTAAGTATGTGTAATATTTTGTCATGAGCTTGAGCTGTCATCCATCAATTAACCTTGGTCACCTGCACAGATCCGGAGTGCAGCGTTTCCAGTTAGAGTATGTAAAGGTCATGCATGTCATACTATCATATCACATGATACTACATATGATGCATTATTATCATAATAACAACAACATATGAACATACATGTCATGAACTATATATCATGAACTTTACATGACATTACATCATACTTACAGTTATTCTTCATAAAACATTCATGAAATATAAACATCATGTCATATATACTTGTTTACTTCAAATCCATCATCTACAAGTGTCATACAATAGAAACATACATTCATATTATTCATAAACATTCATGACATAACTTATTATTTTATTTCACTTTCATTATCATGTACATCCTAGGAGTTTCTTCATAACTCCTTGATCCTTACTTATTGACTTCTTTCATATTTTATATCTCCTCAGGGTTGCTTTATAATAATTTGGATCTTCTTTCATTCTTCTTTCTTTATTATATGTTCCTTCATGTGTCATCTTCATTCTTCACTTTATCACATAATACCATATGGACTTTCATTCCCTATTATATCATACTTAGGAACACACACATTATAATAGTAAGGGACTTTATTCCTAGTCATTTTTAGGAATACACGCATTTTATGACGAAGGACATTGTTCTTTGAAAAGTGCATACACAGATGTTTTACTTCTTAGGCTTAGGTTCCCTTAAAGTACATAGATAAGTGTAAGAATTTACTTTCCATCTTTACTTCTTCATATCATCATCTTAACTTTCTTTCTTTGTTATAAGGTACTTTGAAGTTAAACTTCACTTTCATTCTTACTTTGAAGTTAAACTTAATTTTCATTCTTACTTTATCTTATAACATCTTTGATCTTATCATAATTGTAGAGTTATATCACATCATCACATTGGCTAATTAGGCCACATATTTGAGAATACACACATCATAATAGTGAGGGACTTCATTCCAAGGAATACGCACACTATAATAGTGAGGGACTTTATTCCGAAGAATACATACACTATAATAGTGAGGGACTTTATTCCAGAGAATACACACACTTTCTGATGAGGGACTTTGTTTCCTAAGAAGTACATTCATAAATGCAGGACTTTACTTCACGGGCTTAGGTTGCCTTGAAGTACATGCATAAGTGCAAGGCTTTGCTTCTCAACCTTGACGAATGACAAGACATTCTTCAACTTTAAGTGCATTAAGCTTTACAATACATCAATAATTTATATAAATCATTCTTCATATTTTAGCATAATTACCGTTGAGCATGCATTACGTGTATCTATATGTGATATACAATCAATACACGTCAATACATAACCTCTGTATATATAATAGGTTAAAACTTCATAAAAACCATTATTCAACGTCATAGTTGTGCCCAAAGATGTCGTGGTTGTGCCCATCTTTGTCATGGCCATGTAGAGTGGTGTCACGGTCGTGCCGAGTGTTGTCACGGCCATGCCCATATTTGTCATGGTCGTGCCAGGCTTAGCTTTTCCCAGCCTTAGCCAAATTTAAACTATCGCTCTTTCTCACGGTCGTGACCAAGTTGGTCTGGCCGAGCTTGGCCTTATCATGATCGTGACAAAAGGTCTCACGGGTATGACCGAGAGCCATTTAATCGCTCGATCTCCTCCGCTCAGTCACAATCATTCCTAGGATTGGCACGGCTGTGCCGGCATCCTGGAATCTCAATATTCAACTCGAAAATCTTGATTTTTGAGATTCAGTAAAAACAATATAAAATATTACAAAAGATTACAGACATAATCTCTAAGCATAGGAGAATCATAGAACATATCAAAGCATTCAATTTCCCTTCATCATCAAGATTTAGGGCTTTTTCTTAGAAATTCATACGACTACAGAATCTATTCTCCGCATAGTATTCTGATAGCATACACTAAGATATTAATAACTTAATTTATACTTGTTATTTTCAAATGATTCCAATTTTCACAGAAAGATAAGATTAACTTGTGAATAAATTTCAAACACCAATTCAGTAATTCCAATTTATGATACTTTTTATAATTTCATCTCGATGTTACCCAAGACAGCATGATAGTAGTCCAGTGTTTGGATGATAACTATTTTTATACATCTTCAAATCATATGAAACAAATTTATGTGGAATCTAGACTTCAAGAGCTTTCTATCCATATATTATTTGTAATTTTGGGATAAATGAAACGTATTCAAATAATTATTACAAAACAATTAAGAATTTAATAGATTATGCAATATAAATCATAGAACTCTCATTCATGCAACCCTCAATCAAAATTTCCTATTAAGAACAAGGTGTTTTTTAAACTCTCAATCCAAACAAATGATCATTGAAAGAGGAGAGAGGAGTTTGGATCCACTTTACATACCTTTCGACTTTAGATCTAAAATTCCCCTTTTCCTATTCATCTTGTCCTTCTTTATCGTCTAAAAGCCTCTAGGTCTTCTTTTCTTTTTCCTAAAAATCTTGATCTTCTCTTTGTTGATTTTAAAATATAACCACCACGAAGAATGGGGCACTAGATCTCCTAGTCTTAGGCTTTTCTTGGTAGAGAAAAAAAAAGAAGATGGGTTAACGGCTAATTTTTTGGAGAATTAATAAGGTTATTAGTTCTTTATATAAGATTTACAGGATTGTGGTCAAAATACCCAAGTACCCTTGATCCAAAATTTTTGGTTATTACATTTTCATGTCTAATTTTGGATGACAAGGTTAACTTACTCCTAGGATAGTATCTGCCTTGGCATTAGATTCTTCGAAAGGACACGAAGTTAGTATTTTTTTCCTAAACCTTTTTAATTTGTTAGCTTAGTCTTATGTCCATTTGTGATTTATTCATCTTGTAACAATCCTAAATCTTTTGATTTAATTAAATAGATAAATAATTAAATTATTTTTATTCAATTTTGAAATTCTTTTAAAAATAAAGGATAATTAGTGTTCAGAAAAAAGAAAAAAAAGGATGTCTTTGATTCCTGATGAATTGGAACTTGCAAAGATGTAGACTGATTGTTAAAGAATGAAGATTCTTATAGCCCCAATAAAGTTAAAAAGAATGAGTTCTTAGAGTCGTGCTTAGGTATCTTTTATGTTCCCAAAAATCTACTTATTTTTTAAGCCTTCTTTTTCTGGCCTTGGTTTGATTCATTTTGACTTATTTATCACATGAAAGCGTTGTGATCAGATTTATAATAACAAAATCGAGCTCTCATAGGACAAACAACTCATAATATATTGTTTAAAGTAAAAGTGTCGTGCAAACTACTAAAGAATAATGATTAGGAATTAATGGCTGTCCACCCTCTTAAAAGGGGGTGGACACGCCTGCCTAGATCGGAATCGTCGGATTTAAGATCAATGGGAGAGTTGAAGGCGGCCAGTTCAGCATGTCATATGGGTGAAGGCTGCCTAGTTCACAGAGATAGGTGCCATCCGGTTCAGTTCATGCGTGCATGGTTCGATCCGATGCTCGTCGGTGGATATAAAAAGGTTGAAACCTAGGTTTTTTTCTTTCTTTTTTTTCTCTCTTTAGTCTCTCCTCACACGGTAGCGAAAGCGCTTCCTCCTCTGAGATGACTTTCTCCTCCGAGCGGCGATGGCTTCCTCCTCCTCAAAAGCTCCTTCAAGATTAGTGACTTCCTTTGTGAGTGTTCAGTCGCGATGACTTCCGATCCCGACGCGTGAAAGCCACCCTCCGTGCACCGTCGACTCCTCACCCGATGGTGGATCCCTACGAGTGACGACCACCTAAAAGAGCAATGACACACCCTTACATTTGCGTAGGATATTGTCCGCTTTGGGTCTTGGCCCGCACGATTTTATCAAAACGCATCCTATCAAGTCAAGGCCTTACTATCATATATACTCAACATCTCTCCCGTGACTTGTGCATGTGAGACTAATCCAAGGCATACCTCATGCATCCTTCCCCCTTTAGGGGACTCAATGTCATCATTGAGTGATCACATCCCATCATGTATAGAGGCTAACGCAGAGTGGCTCTGATATCATATTTGTCACCACTAGGAACTCGTGCGATGCTGAAAACATCAAGCATAATAATTAGTAAACATGTGATATTAATACAATTATAATTTTGCATCGTAATAGATTTTATGAAGCCTAATCCTCTGTAAATTTCTCATTTAAGGTATATTATATAAGGGCTCTACTAATTTCATCAATATAACTATATTCTTCATCTACCCAGTTTGTTCATAGATTGAGTGGTGTCGAGTGTAAATTTCATAAACTCTGAAATACTTATGATAATTAAGTAATTCCAATTTTCCATGAAACTAGACTCCCCAAGTTTTAACCCATATAAATATCATAATTTTATTCTCACATATGGTTCTTAGAAAATTCAAAGATTTTCCTCTATTCTTTTCCACTTTTCTGTTCTGACAGCTGAGTGATGTTTGCTTTAAAACTCATAACTTTCGTTGTACATGGTCTATAAAGGTTATTCCGCTTAGATTACAAATAGGACTTGAACATATTTAAGACATATAAGTTTCATACATTAAGGATAAACATTTAAATTGCCATTGTATTTACAATTCGGATCACTCATCACAGAAAATAGAAAGGGCGACTTGGAATAATCAATTCATAACTTTTTATATACAAATCCAATTAATCTTATTCTAGATCCTATAGAAAGTAGACTCAATTAGGGTTCAACCTATGAAATTTCATAATTTTTGAAGAATTCTAAGATGTTGAGATCATGTTGACGTTGGCATCCAGCAAAGATGAAACTTCATTTTGGTGAACTAGGGTTTGATTCACACCACAAGAACATGGACATAGAAGCACCAAGAGATTTGGGAGGCTCAGAAGAACAGATGTTCATCTGAATTTAATAGGGATAATTCATAGGAAAGGAGTAATAAACTTACCTATATGAAAACCACATAAATTCTATGAGTTTGAAGTTAAATTCTCCTTCTTTTTCCATTCTTGTTTCTCTTTTAGGGTTCTTGGTTCTAGGGACCCCAAAGTCGAAGGGCCAGGGAAAGAGTTAATTGATAGATGTTATCCTTGTAGGAACCGACTTACTTAAGTCGGTTTTAGAGGTCTTCCTCTTTTGCCCTTGAAGTTGCATTTCCTTTATTTATTTTATTTATTCATTTACTTTAGACATTACATGTAAATAAGAAATTACCCCTCATTTGGATTCAAAAATAATATTTAGAAATTTAGGATCAAAATTTAATTTTTTGTCCGAAGAACAAAATCGATCATTTTTTTTATTTTTCAATTTTGCGCTATCATTTAATCTAACCAAAACTTTGCCTAAAAATTATTAAAAATCATATTTAACATATTTTCATGTATAGAAATAATTACCGAGACTTTAATTTTTAAATTCTAATATTTTTGAAAAGTTATTTTTCCTTGTCCTTAGTCATTTGTCATCAATTTCAGGTGTTGGATTCTATGGAGTTGATGCACATATGCTAATACACTTATCATAATACATCTCAATGATATAATATATGATTAATCTATATAATCTTATGTGCATCAAATCATGCACATTTGACCCTCACGCGATGGCCACCTAAACGAGCGACGCTGCCGCCCGATCCCGTTGATGCCCGCCAACACCATCAAGTTGTGCCTCGTCGATGGCCCTTGACCGATCCCATTATTGACGCCCATCGACATGCCATAAGTAGACGCCACCATTGACGGTCGTGCCACC
Source organism: Pontederia crassipes (assembly GCA_030549335.1). Taxonomy (NCBI): domain Eukaryota; kingdom Viridiplantae; phylum Streptophyta; class Magnoliopsida; order Commelinales; family Pontederiaceae; genus Pontederia; species Pontederia crassipes. Next base: position 35,254,656 of record CM060186.1, on the reverse strand, counting down.
CTCTCCCTCTCGATGCCCCCGCTGCTCGTCGGGCGAGAAGCCCTGCTCGCCCTCTCGACGCCCCTACTACTCGCTGGGCGAGAAGCCTTGCTCGTCGACCGAGAAGCCCTAGTCGTCAGGGCGGGAAGCCCTGCTCCCCTTTTCGACGTCCCTGTTGCTCGCTGTCGAGAAGCCCTGCTTGCCTTCTCATCGCCCCCTGCTGCTCGCCACCGAGAAGCCCTACTTGCTAGCCAAGAAGCCCTGCTCACCCTCTCGACACCAAAACCTATTGCTCGCCGGCACGTGAACCAAACCTGATGGCGCCTGTCTTTATGAACGGGGCGGCCTTCACCCATATGACATGCTAAACAGGTCGCCTTCATCCACCCCGTTGATCTTAGATGAACACGGTGTCCAACCTAGGCAGGCATGTCCACCCACTTTTAAGAGGGTGGATAACCATTAATTTCTAATGACTAAGAATAGAAAGAATGAAAATGAAGGTAAAGAATGAAAATAAATATTCGTTTCATGAATTTTGTTAATTTAGCGTGATTACTATTTTAAAAGTTAAATTGTTGCTATTAAAGAATTTTTTATCTATTTGTATTATCTTATTATTGAGCATTATTGAAAAATTCATTTTCCTGTAATTAAACCTCATATGCAATTAAAGTCAAAATAGAGGCATATACGACAGTAAAATTTGTGATGATACAATTGGATATTATTACTACTAGTACTATGTAATTAAACCTCATGTAATTAGGAACGAAAGAGACGTTAGCTTTTACATTTTAATAAAAATATTTTATTATTAATAAATAATAATATTATTATTATTGTTTCCTTATTGAATTGTGAAAGTTGAAGAAAATGTAATAGTCCAAATGTCATGTGAATTTTGGAAGCGTTGATATGTTTTTCTAAATTTTATGTTTAAATTAGTAGGTATATTGAATTTTTGGAATTGTTACATGTATTTTTCTTAATTTATGTTTAACTTAGTAGATATATAAAAATAAGAAAGATCACACATCTACTATAATAAATACCAATATGGGGGCATGATGGCCATATAATAAATAAAAATAATTTAATAAAAAACTTTAATGTCTTGATAAAAGGATCTAATTATCAAGTTCGAATGAATTTGAAATATAATAATATATTCGTAGTTCAACTATTATTAGACAATTGTCATAAAGGAGAAAAAAATGCATTTGAAGATTCAAATTGACGAGGGTATCAGATTTTGGTGCTATATGTCGTCGTCTCCTTTGCAAGTCAAAGAAAATAACGAAACGGAGAGAAGGAAGAAGCAGAAACTGATCCCTTCCTCCTCCTCGTCTGCTCTTCGCCGGTGGCGATCCGATCTGTCCAACCAGCGTCGATGGCCGTCACTCCGGCGGTGAGGTTTCCGGTGCTCCATCTGATCCGCCTGATGGGCGGCGCCGTCGCCGTCCTGTTGATCGCTTGGGCCGTCCATTTCCGCGGCGGCCTCGCCCTCGTCTTGGATAACAAGGATCTCATCTTCAACGTAATCTTTCTCTTTCGCCCCTTCTATTTTCTATTTTTGGTGCATTTCTTTACCTGTTTCAGACGATTCCGTTGTTGCGTGGTTGCTGGATGCGAGCAACCCTAAAGGGTTGTGATCACGTAGGGAGGCTAATTCGAGATGAAATTCACATGATCCCGGATCATATTACTAGCATGCTTAGAAATGGAATTAATGGGAGGATTTGATAAACTATTTTAAAACCTTCCTCTCCTTATCCGAGTAGTTTTTAATGATGTCCTTGTGTCTGTTCTTGGTGTCAGTTTTAGGCCAAACCGTGCTGTTGACCTTCTATAACTTCATTTGATGAATAATCATGTACTCTAAAATCAATCATTTAGAGTGTAAAACGTTCACCTGAGACTTCAGTTGGAGAAAACTTGTTTTCTTTCGAGAGAGCTGACAAAACTAACTAGAATCTCGAAAATGTAAGCAAACAAAGGTATACTACATAGCATTTCTGTGGTAAGCTTCTTTCATTCCTTTTTATTCCTTATGGAAAGCTAAGAATCCACTATTTGTCAATTTAAAAAATTGGTTTGGATATTACTATTTTATTGTGTAATCTGGATCATTCTATTCCTGTGATCTGTGGGAACTAAACATATTCACATTGCGTCCTTGTAGGTGCATCCTGTATTAATGGTAATTGGACTTATACTTTTAAATGGTGAAGGTAACAACTTTTTTCATCTTTGTACACATACATCTTTAGCTTCAAGACATGAAAATAGTTGCATTGCCTTTTGCGTATTTTTAATATAGGTTAATAACTTGCGTATTTTTAAAATAGCCGACCCCACCTAGTGGGATAAGGCTTTGTTGTTGTTTGTTGTTGTTGTTGTTAATAACTTGACATAGCTTTACTAATTTGGTTCCAATTTGGTACAACCTTTTTACGACAAAATGGTTATTTATGTAGCATTGTGGTTTAAGTACTCTGTTACCAGTCTCATATCCTCACAAGATTTAGATGTCATTAAATGTATTTTTTTAATGTAGGCATTATTATGTTCATCCCATATTTTAGTATGACTGATTATCTTGCAATTTGTGTCGGCAGGTATGGTTGCTTCTCCCACAAAAAAGGAAAGTTTTCTTACCTTACAACCTTTGAATCCTTCAGAATTTCATGTGCAATAATAGAATAGAATGAACTCCATAGCGCTGTCTTTGTAAACACAACATTATTTGATGATATCAACTTCAATGGACTACTCTTGGAATCCTATAAAATATCGGAACTGAAAATGAGAATTCTGGAAAATCTCAATCAATGAAATATCTATCCTATGACTACATTGGGTCATATAATTGATATATGAAAAATATGGAATAAAGGAAACCTTCCAGAGGGACAATGTTGATTCATCTCACAACTTGATAACCAAGAAAACTCGAATCTTCATTATAAATATTAGGATTTAAAGGCCAGAAAACTGTTCATAGGAAAATCCTACCAAGAGTCCCTAAAAAGAGTCAAACTCTTCATTATAAATATGAGGCTATAATGTTAGAACAATATTCATACGAAAAGCCTACCTAATGGGTATTCATGGGAGTAGACTCCTAACAAATCAAAGTATACTTCCACAAAAAAAAATGGAAATATAATATTTCCTTCTCAAAGAATTTTTTTTTGTTAAGGCAAGAGATAAAATAAGAAAATTTAATTAATATAACCCTGATAATTCCTAATATAATTTGATTAAAATACCATATAGAATTTAATGGACTAGCAACTATGGAGTTAGGAGTTAACTTTTTTTGAGCATTCAAGTTCAATATCGAGGGTAAGGAAGTAAGACCGAGTGCTCTATCTCAGCTCTATTTTGCTAGGTTTCTGACTAGCTTGAAAATTAGCAGGAAGACTTTCATCTAGTGAAGAGACAAAGGAAGTCAATCAGCCCTAGTCATCAAAATCCCAAAACAAGTGTCTCATCACCTTTATAAAAGTTAAAAACATCAGGACTGTTTTCAATCTGGTGCTTGAACTGAATTAGGGGTCTCCTAGCTTATATCATGGAGCCTTGAATATGTTTTTTTTTTTGAGAAAGGAATGATGGTTACTAGGAGTGACCAGCCAAATTATTGTTTTTTTTAGTTACAAAAAGGGCCTAGTACAAGATAAAGTAAATTGAAAATAGGACACATAACTCTGGTTAGTGAAAATTGAATTCAAGATTTCTTGGTCTATGAGTTGAGAGGTGTGTCATTTTACCACGTCCTGATTCTCTAAAGACACATTTGTTGGACAATATACATATTTAGCTGTTTAAACTGTTGCAGAATTCAACTCATTCATATATAGTGAAATGTCAAACCTTGGCTCCAAGAATAGAGGAAATTACTAGCTGCATTAAACTCATCTGATCATTGGAAAACTGATAATAACCAACCTAATATAGTCCCCCAGATCTACCTTATTCAGAATCACAATTTATGCAACAATCACAATTACTACTTTTTGAACCCTATCAGAAAAGGAAAAAGTGCCTCCTAGTTTATCTAGTCACGGAAATATTAAATTACCATAGCTTCCTATATAGAACGACTTTCAATTATTTTTATTTTAACTTCTGAATGTGGAATCCGGTTGCAACAGTAGGTCCTGTTTCATGGGGATAATGCATAATGTATAATCGGTAAGCAATGTGATACATTCCCTGGTGTTAGACTTGAGCGACTCTTATGCTTGTTTCAAGTATTGCTGAACGAAAAAATCGCTCAATAGTTTGTGTAGTATTTTTAGGGTTCGTGTTTGTTTCTGTGTTGATGTTTTTTGGGTGTGTGGCTAGAGTGCATTTTCTTGCTTTTTATGTTAACTTATATGTTTTATGGCAGCCATGTTAGCATACAAGACACTTTCCGGGGCCAAGAATTTCAGAAAGGCAGTGCATCTATCTGTTCAATTTGTTGCCTTATGCCTGGGCTTAATTGGAGTTTGGGCTGCTATAAAGTTTCATAATGACAAGGGCATTGATAATTTTTATAGTCTTCACTCTTGGTTGGGCCTGGCATGTTTGCTTTTATTTGCCATTCAGGTATCTGGGTGTTCTCAATCTTATGACCAATTATTTCTTAATTCTTGTTATATGCTTTGCCAGCAGAATTTTGTTTTATTATTTATTCTTAGCTATGTTAATTCTTGCTTGTTTTATTGAGCAGTGGAGTGCTGGATTTGCCACCTTCTGGTATCCCGGTGGCTCAAGGAATAGCAGAGCCTTTTTGCTTCCGTGGCATGTATTTTTTGGGTTGTTCATTTATGCACTTGCAATCACTACTTCGGTCACTGGGCTCTTAGAGAATGCAACATTTCTCCAAGTCAATAATGTAATATCACGCTACTCGAATGAAGCTTTCTTAGTGAACTTCCTAGGTATTTTGCTTGTTGCTCTTGGTGGAGTTGTCATTCTTGCAATTGTTAGTCCAGGGTCCATCAGTTCCGATAAAGGTTCTTCTGAGTAGCATAGATATTCAGCCATTCCTTTGAATGAACTGGGGTATTATTCAAAAAACTGTATTGTTGTCCCGCACTTGGTACTTCTGGATCCATCTAAATATTCTTCAGAACATGTTAACCTTCTTCTTGCCCCAGAGAGTTTGATGACATGTGACAAGCTTCAGAGTATAGTTGGTATGCTAAGCATCATTTGCTCTCTTCTAGAGTGAAGGACTATATCTGTAAGTGATGCAGCGGATGAAAAGTATAAGACTTGCTGAAGCCTTAATCTGTTGTTTGTAATTCCCTTATTATTTGCATGATCTACTTTATTGCCTCTCGCTACATTTGAGACTCACCACACGCTCATTTGCAGCATGAGGTATTGAGAGAGACACCAATTAACTTTAGCGTAACAGTTCCATTCTGAAATCAGGTTCATTAGGTCGCAAGCATCCAAAAAGCACAAAATGAAACCAATTTGATGGCAAGCAGATGGAGTGAGGTATGTTTTGCAGTAAACTCGCCTGAATGAGATTATCCAGCCAATTCCTTGTAAAAAGTTCTGGCTGCAGGCTGGCACTCGACGGCATAATTTTCCCTCCACCTTTACTTCCAGCTCAAGGTTTGACACCAGGAGTTCTCTCATCCTACTTAACATTGACCTTACATGCAATTAAACCCTTCTCTCTCTCTCTCCACACACACACTCTTCAAATTACTATTAACATAAATGATAAAATTTTCATAATTCTTTTCAATTATAATATATAAAAGTATTAATTTTAATTACCAAAATCATATAAACTTTATTTCTAAATACCAAAAAATTATGTGTAAAAAATACGTTATACATATTTTAAGCATGAAATGGTGTTATAAAATCAAGAGTAAGTTCATGATCATAAAATGATTAATGATATAAATAATAATATTATTATTATATAAAAATATAATAAGGAGAAATGTCAAAACCTAAAAGAGAAAAATATTTTCATGATAATCGGTATGATGTGCGCCATATAATCATAATAAAAATAAGTTGTATTTATTTTCAAAAGAAAAGTAAGAAAAATGATGTGTTAGCATATTCAATTAATAGTGTCATGAAATATATTCTCCTAATGTTATATTAATGATACTTTTTATATATTTAATTATGTAATTTAAGATAATCCAGATAAAAGATAATACTATAATAATCTATAAAAGTATAATAAGGTTATGTTTGGCAATGTCAAAAATAACATTTGGAGTAGCATTTAATGACTAAAACACTATTTCATCTATTTGGTAGCAATCATAATCAAGTAGAGTTTGAAAATATTGAAAAGTACTTCTACTAGCATTTAACTTTTAGCTTTTAGAGAGGTTTATATTTTTTTTTCAATTTTACCCTTATCCAAGTGTATTATTATTTTTATTTATCTGATTGATTTATCATTTTTATTTTATCACCATTCAACTATATTCCTTTTTATATTCATATTTAATTAATTGAAAATTATTTATTTATTAACAAGGGATACATAAATTAATTTAATAATTAATATTTTTGTATCATGTATGAACTATATAAAATGTATTGTAAATATAATATACATGGGTAAAATGAATATGCTGAGCGCCCTCTGCTTCACACCGTGTGAAGCACGATCCGAGTCGTCCAGATAAAATCTAACGGTTGATGCCAAGGCATGCGAGATTTTCTCGCGAGAAGTTCCCAAAATCTCGCGCATTCTCTCATTCCCTTTCTCTCTCTCATGGTCGCCTCTCTCTCGCTCGATTTCTCTCGCGGGTGTGCCTTGCATTCAAGCCACCGACGACTCTCCATTGCCGATCTCTCTCGTAGGCATGCCCCCTGCATTCAAGTCATCGACAACTCGTCATCGTTGATCTCTCTCGCGGGCGTGCCGACGATCCAGTCATCGTGCCCTATCCATTCAAGTCACCGATAACTCGTCACCACTCCGTCCGCCCCGTCCTCCATCGTCGAGGTCTCCAGGTCACCGGATTGCGAGAGAGAGGAGATCATGGCATCGAGATCGCGAAAGAGAGAGAGGAGATCGCAATGCCCAGGTCGTGTTCGCAGCATCGAGGGCGAGGGAGGGCGCTTGAGGGCGGCTGACATTCGAGGCAAGGGGAAAGCGGTCGGCGATCGAGGGCGAGGGAGGGCGGCCGACGATCGAGGGCGAGGGAGGGCGATCCATGGCGTCGGCCGCTCGAGGGCGAGGGTCTTCGACGCTTGGCTTTGGATCGAAAGAGAGAGGGGGAAGGGAATCTCGCGAGATTGATCTGAATGACCGACAAGGCGACGACGGCGAGGTTGATCGACGAAGACGACCAGCGAGGGCCGAGGTGACCGGCGATGGTTGGCACGGGTTGAGAGAGAGAGAGGGAGATCATTAGATCATCTCGTGAGAAGATCCACGCCGCCGGATCAGATTTGGATGACATCCGATTAAATTTGATCTGAGCCATTCGATATGATCCGGACGGTTCAAATACTGCTTCACACGGTGCTAAGCAGGAGGCATTCAGCATATTCATTTTACTCTATATATATATTAATAACAAATTTACTTGTGAAATTTTATTTTATTTCATTGAGATATTAATGATTTATTTATTAAATTTTAATAAAATTTGTATCGCGATTGAATTGAATAATTTATTGTATGTATAATTATGTCATTTTAATTCATCCACTAATTCCACCGCTAGGTTTATCACTTATTCATTAATATCTTAAATGAACGCTAACCGCTAATCATCAGCCACTATCCGCTCATCAAATCGCTAAAAATGCCAAACAAAAGCTGAGGAGGAAAATACATGATTTAAGAGAGAAATAATATTTTTCATAGTAATTAATCCAATATGCTTCATATTATAATAAAATAAATTGTATCTAATATGGAAAAAAATGTCTAACTATTGGGCGGTAAGAATGAAACCTACAACCCTTCGATTGATCATCAATGCACTGAACCACCAAAATAAACACCCATGTGTACAAAATAATGCTAATATATAGTAGTGTTCACGGGTCGGGTTTGATATGACCCATGAATAAACCCAACCCAACCCGACCGACACCTTTTTTCTTTTTTTTTGATTTTTTCTTTTAATTTTTAATATATAAAACATTTACTATTTTATTTTAAATACAAAATAAAGTATTTTTATGCATAAAAATATTGTTTTAAATATCTACATAGTATTCTCTATTTTAAATACATTATTCTATATATTTTTTAATTTTAGATGGCATAAAACACTTAAATTAAATAAAAAACATTTAAAATTAAAAAAATAAAAAAATCGGGTTGGATTAGATCGGGTCAAATCAGGTTGAAAAAAAATCTAACCCGAACTCGACCCGACCCTTGGTCGGATTGGGGTCAGGTCAGGTAGGGTCCGACTTGACCCAACTCAAAAGGGGTTCGATTGGGTCGGATGCTCGGTTCACTGGGTCGAACACCCCTAATATTTAGTGAGTGCACGTGTGCCATGTAACACCTAAGATTTTAATCAAGGGAAATCTGATTTTTTGGGCCAAAACCCTCATGATCTCCCCTTATTTACACTCCAAATCCCATCTAGAAACCTTTTTTCCTCACATGTGCACCTAACGGTCTGGTTTGGAGGAGGATCGAGAGGAGGCACAAAGAGAAAGAAGAGGAAGAGGAAGATGAAGAGGAAGAAGAGGACGAAAGAGAAGGAGAGAAAATTAGGATTGAAAGTATGTAAATGAGATCCAACCCCTCTGTCCCCTCTCAATGTTTTGATGACTAGATTGAGAGCAAAAAGACACCCTGCCTTATTAGGGATTTGATTGCAGATTTTATGAGTTTTATAAGATATGAGATTGTTCCCTAATGATTCATGATTAGATCTAAATGTTAGAATGCATGATTAGGAATTTTTGTACGCCTTGAAGGAAGAATCATAGATCTTGAAGAATGCATGTTTTTTATGTGTTTTGATCTGATTTATGATGCTTATTTGCCTATAAAACATAAAGAAATCATTCATAATGTTCAAGAACATTTTCCCCAAAGGATTGGTAAAAATTTGAGCAAAAATTGGTTGAAAATCAGGCTGAAAAGGGGCTGGAGCGAACGACGCCACGAACGAAATTTTGGCCTCTATCACGATCGTCAAGAACATTGTCACACTCGTGACAGAAAGCTGAGGATGATCGTGTTATGTCATGCCCGTGACGCATTCTGTCATGGCCGTGATAGGTCAACACAACCGTGATCATGTTTATCATGGCCGTGATAGATGGGCGTAAAGAAACTATGTTTTTGTCATGGGTGTGACAATCCCTATCATGGTCGTGATAGATCGAAAAATTGATATATGTTGTATTTAAGTTATTTTTAAGGTATTTACTATTATGTATTACTGATTGATGATTGTATATGAACCTAGATACACAAAATGCATGGACAACCGTAACTAGGTTAAAATCTAAAGATTGAGCGACGTAAATTATTTTGTTGATTGTGATAATAATGAACCCAATTGAAGAATACTGCTACTTGTCGCCCCTCAAACCAATGTTAGGAAATAAAGCCTTGCTCCATTATGTTGGAATTTTCCTCAAAAAATTACTATGTCCTGCACTTTGGAGTTAGCATTTCCTATGGGAATAACTGTATCTTACCGATAACGATACGCATATTCCCATTCACCTTTGGGTGACGGAGCCTCGGCTCCGCCTAGCTAGCCTACTGGAGGGCAATGACTTGATTCTTCAATTACTGATAAGATCAAAGACTGAATTGACTAACTGAACTGAAAGGACTGATGACTACGAAGGTGGGTTCCAATGAGTTATAAAGCAACCCGAAGGATATTACTGAGGCAAGGTAAGGACAAGTGCTAGTCACAACATACCTAATGTATTGTGACTGATGAATTGATGAAAATGCTTATATTCATGTCAAATTTGTTACTGTTACCGATGACCTTATGGTATGAACCAAATGACATGTATATTTTATGACTATGGCATGGCATGCATATATGTTTATTATGAAATGATCATATACATATGTCATGTAGTATCCTGCTTAGGATGCATATAATTGCATGGCCTTTACATACTATAACTGGGAAACCTTAGATCCGTGCTGGTAACTAATATGCTTGGATGGATGGTTAATCAACTCATGATGGTGAAGTTGCACATAGCATAAGAATAGATGAAGTCATGAGTCATTAGAGTTTGTTCTAGATATGAATATGGATAGTGTTTTTATTATGTGACATTAGTTTTATTGATGTTTTAATTTAAAGTCTTCCGCTAAACAGATGATGATTTTATCTTATTTCAAATGAATATTAGTTTCCGCTGCATTACTATTTAATCATATTAGTGTGATTATGTAATGACGAACGGGCTAGCGCTGTCGAAATAACCTAATTTCCCTCTAGCTTTTAGGGTGAAATCTCGTGGTGTTACACACTTATTGGCATCCATGTGATTGCGCGACTGGATGGAGGTGACAAGTTCTTGCTATCTCATAGTTTTACAAGATGGGCAGCCACTAGGCTGAACAATAACTTGGGTTTTGTTTTCTGAGGGTCTTTTTATTTGTTCGCAGTGGCAGTGTTTGGATGGAGGGATTTAAGTTCCACTGAGTTCACGAGAATTTCACGATTTGATAGTTAAGTTATAATTTAGTGTTTGGATAATTATTCTAATGAGGAGAACTACAAAACTTGATTGGACATTTATATCCCAACCAACGTTTGGATGAACTTGGGAACTTCTAATGGTAAAAATGAAAAAAAAAATATAAAAATACAGTTCAGCCAACATTTTCAGTCATTGCACGTTCGTGTTTGCATAACGGGATGTTAATAAAAGTACCTTTTATTTGTCGCCAGGCACGGCCACAAAAGTTTTAAAACATCCAAAATTTTTTTGACTCTGAGGGTGATGATAGATCCTATATTCAGAAGCTTGATTTTATAATTTCTCTCACGGAAACATGTTAATAAATGAGAGTTCGAGAGAAATAGTAAGTGACAAGTATTGATAGTAAGGACATGTATGTGTTCAGAAGTTTAACACCAATAATAGATAGCAAAGCACTGGGAAGTTTGAAATCGCAGAAGGGGATGTGAGAGATTAACGATGCAAGTAACAAGAGAAAGAGTCTAAACCAAAGAGTGAAGAGAGTTGTAATACCCCAAATTTCTCATTAAGGGTATTTGGACTTTTTGTCTAATACCTCATGATCTCCCCTAGATAAAGCCTCCTATTCTTATTGTTCACCTCTTTTCTCCAAATCTCTTGGCGGCTAGGACTTGAGGAAGGAGAATAAGAACAAGAGGAACAAGGAGAAGGAAGAACTAGAAGAAGAAGAGGAAGAAAAATGAGGAAAATTTGAGATCAAGGTATGTAAAAGGGATCCAACCCTCTCTCCTCTCTGGTATTCTTTTATTGGATTGAGAGCAAGAGGATGCCATGTTCTCTTATTGGATTGTGATTGAGGGATTTTATTCATGCAAACATTAGATCCATGCATGTATAGGTTTCTCACGATTAGGTGTGTACCATGCTCCAGTTTTATGATTAGATTCATGATTAGGGTTCATGTGTTCTTTCTATTCATGATTTAGGGATGAACCCTACATTTGGAAATTTGAATGTTTTTACATGTTTTTCATGTTCTTTTGATCCTAGAATGCCTAGGAAATCTATATGTATTGATTCATAATGTTGTATGTTGATTTCCCCAATTTTTGGATAAAAAGTCGTGTAAAATCGGGTTGGACGGTGGAACTCTAGAGTTCTGTCACGACCATGACGTCTCGCATCATGCTCGTGACAGAATGACATAAATCTAGCAAAAACTGGGCTTCTGTCAAACTCGTGACAAACTATGTCACGGCCGTGACAAAGCTCAGGCACGGTCGTGATCACCTCTTGGCACGACCGTGACAGAAGGGTGATTTTTAGGGTTCTGTCATGGTCGTGACGACCTATATCACGGCCATGACCGGCACTAAATCCTTATAATAGTATATTAAATATTATTTTCAAGGTACAAATAGTATGTATTGATGCTTAATGATTGTATAAAAACCTAGATACACATAAATGCATGTTCCTCACATAACTAGGTTAAAACTTGAAGATTGAGCAACGTAAATGTTTGTTGGTTGCAAAGCATAATGAATCAAGTTGTGGATGATGTTACATGTCGCTCCTCTATGGCCCTTCATCGAAATAATTACCCGGAATGATCGTTACACACATCGGCAATGGTGTGTGCATTCCGATGTCGCTCTCGGGCGAGAGTCCAGAATGATCATTACATACATCAGCAACGGTGTATGCATTTTGATGTCACCTTCGGGTGAGAGGGGAGCATTGTCCCCTAGGACTATGTGTATATTAAATGTTATTTTCAAGGTACAAATAGTATGTATTGATGCTTAATGATTGTATAAAAACCTAGATACACATAAATGCATGTTCCTCACATAACTAGGTTAAAACTTGAAGATTGAGCGACATAAAGGTTTGTTGATTGCAAAGCATAATGAATCAAGTTGTGGATGATGTTACATGTCGCTCCTCTATGGCCCTTCATCGAAATAATTATCCGGAATGATCGTTACACACATCGGCAACGGTGTGTGCATACCGATGTCGCTCTCGGGCGAGAGTCCAGAATGATCATTACATACATCAGCAACGGTGTGTGCATTTTGATGCCACCTTCGGGTGAGAGGAGAGCATTATCCCATAGGCCTAGCTAGCCTATTGAGAGGGCAACGACATAAATCCCAACTATCGGAAGAAATAATGTTAATCGGAAATGGCCAATGATCGATGGAATGAAATGATGTCCCACGATCCAAAGGGTTATAAAGCAACCCTAAGGAAAGTTATGGAGGTAATAGTTATGGTAAGTGTATCTCACTTATATGTCTATGGATTGAATTAATGTTATGAATGTCCATACTATAAGTATGATGATGATTACATGTCTTCCATGCTATAGTTTATGAATGCATGATGATAGATTATTTTGATTGACATATTGATCTCATGTATAATGCATGGCATGCATATTGTTAATTCTTTTATATAAAGATGATGCATATTATGTAGTATCTTGTTTAGGATCATCACATCGCATAGCATGACCTTTACATACTCTAATAGGGAAACTTCTGCATTCTGGATCCGTGCAGGTGCATAATGATCTGGATGGATGGCGGCTCAGCTCATGACGAGATATTGCATTGTTCTAGGATATCGAGTCATTATCTTCTAGTCTTTTGACCGTGTTTTTAAAGAGATATGTTGGAGTATGGTTTTTATGATTTTTATTGGTTATCGGTGACGTTTTAAATTCTATAACATTACTTTTGACATTTTCATGAAGTTTTCCGCATTTAATGAAAGATTCCTTATTTAATGGATTTATTCTTCTGCTATAATAGATGAAAATCATATTTTTATTATGATTATGTGATGGCGAAAGGGCTAACACAGCCGAATGATCCAATTGTCCTCGTCAATTTGGGGGAAAAATTCTGGGTGTTACAAGAGTAGAAAATTGTTGGGAGGTCGACGAAAGCGGACATAGAAGCAGAAGGAGCATACCTTTTAGCCCAGGTGTCCAATGGCGTCGTTCGTCTTGGTGCGGGGAAGCTCATGTTCAACGGCAACAAAGAAAGGAGAGAGAGATGAAATGTGAAAAATGAGATAAGGATGGACATGGGTTACAAGGTGAGTTCGGGCTGGTGGAGCGAACTTGCAAGTTCTTGACGTTGGCGAGAACTTTTTCGTCGGGGTTTCGTGAAATTTTTAGTGTTCAACAAAATTTTGATTCCGACGAGGCCCACAAGAATTTGAACGCGTGTTTGGATGAACTAAGCTTAGTTCTCACGTAAAATTCTCAACCAAACAGAGCCAGTAGGAAAATTTCAGTCATAATTTAGCAAACAAATGTGCATTAATTATTTGCAAAGTCACCCACACACACACTATATACATATATATATATATATATATATATATATACACACACCACGTGAACGATAATATATTCTGGAAAGAGAGTAATGTTTTATAAGATAATTGTCAAAAACAATTATTTCAAGAACTCGTGTTTGAAAATAACTTTTTTCCTCTAAACATTACATTTAATGTTATGAAATTATAATTATGCATGAATAATCGATTGTTATGTTTTTATATGAATAAAAAAACAATTAATTCAATCAATGAAATCGGATACTTCAAATCTATTATAGTTCAAAATACCTAATTGGATAAATCGATATTTCTTTAGTGCTATGTTGGTTCGACAAAATTAGCGAGGTTGGCCAATTTGGTTGCCGGATTTGATAGATCCAAAGTGGATGAATTGTTAATCCGGATTTCCATTCACATAGGTAGCTTCGCATTCCATGTCGTCGAAAATATTATTAGTTTATCATAAATTCATATGCTACATTTGAAAGATACTTGGGACCGGACCATGTATGAGTAAGTTTCCCTTCAAGGCTTCAATCCTGTATAACATACACGCACACACACATACATACATACATACATACATACATACATACATACATACATACATACATACATACATACATACATACATACATACATATATATATAATGTATATGCTGAGCACTTAAAGTTTTGCATAAATATGGAGCATTATGAATCGTTGATATCAAGATCAATGGACGATGGACAAAGATCACTACAAGAAAATGGGCGATTAGCGACGCGAAGTAGCATCGCATATTGTAGTGACGCTACATCGACGTCACTAGCGCCTTCATGGAGTCCACTTGGCATCCCAAAAAAGAGACGCTATTTGCCTCTCAATAGCATCTCATTAGCGTGTTCTTAACTATTCATGAAATAGACACTAACGAAAGCGCCTTGGAGACGCTACATAGACGCTATTATTGCGCGCCATGGAGCAAAAATGCGCAAAGAACCTAGCGCCATTCTCGCATCGCAATCTCTCGACCCTAACCTCGCGTCGCACACATTGCGGCTCTAAGGTGACGCTATCTGGCGTCACATGTTTAAACGATGCTGTGTAGACGCCAATGTGATTACTTGGAAACTATACATAGGTACCTCGCGTCGCACACATTGCGGCTCTAAGGAGACACTATCTGGCGTCACATGTTTAAACGACGCTGTGTAGATGCCAATGTGATTACTTGGAAACTATACATAGGTTATCTATATTTATATCGCTATTTGTTTTATATTTAAACCCTAAACCCTATATATTATATATACTATATGTTAATCAATAAATAAATTAAATATTATATTAGTATCTTCAACATATATATGTATTCCTACATGATTACCTATATTATATATATGTACTACATGATTACATATATAAGTATTTCTACATCATAGGAGTGTTCCTAAATATATAATTTGTTACCTATATTATATATGTTATTTATACATACAATATATATCATATCTTAATTATGCATATATTATTTTTATATTCTTAATCATGAAATTATGGTGATTGAATTAAGAGAGTGATTTGCTACAAATTATTCCATTTTAGCGTCACCGTGGAGACTCAATAGCGTTAACTTAGCGTCCAACTAGAGCTGCCGACATTGTCGAAGCTATGGTGACACTATTGGCGTCTCTATAGCGTCGCCAACTTGAGACGCGAATAAGTTTTAGACGTTAGTTCGATGCTACGGGGTCGCTAAACTTCTTTAGTGACTCAATAGGGTCTGTATTGCGCCGCTATAGCCGACTTTTTATCACACTCGCTTAATTGGGCACATATAGACATATAAATACACGTATATACTTATATATAATGACTACATATATACATATTATTATCACTTAATCTCACACATATAAACATATACATAAATATATATACACTTGGAATACGTATACATATACACGTTATCTATATATGACTCGTACATGTATAGACATATACATACACGTATATACTTATAATACATATAGATAAACACATTATTGTGACTTAATCTCCCACACATAGACATATACATACGCATATATTAAATATATATATATACACACAAACAATTTTGTTATAGACACATATACATATAGACTTATAATTTTATATACATACATGATAGTTTGTCGGAAGGGAATAAAATAATTGGAACGGGGCACAATGCGATGAGACGCTATATTGATAAATAAAATTACATACATAATAGTAAATTTGAAATAGAAAAACAATTAGCATCTCTCTGGCAATCAAAATCGACATCCCTATGACGCTATGATGTCGCTATAGTATCTTAGCAACACATTAGCCTTTCTATAGCACCGCATTAGCCGAATTTTTATTACTCTTTTTTAATGCGGCGCCTACATTGCATCTATGTAGCATCGCATTTCGAGGAGACGCTAAAGAATTTACATAAATCCCTAACCCCTCTTCTTCGTTTTCACTATTTACTATTTTACTATTACCCCTCCGACGACGATGGACTCCTCCACCGCCTCTGTCTCCGCCGCCTCCGCCTCCTCTGCTGCCCTGTGCCGACCTCCGCCGCATCCTCTACCGCCGTTCGCCTCCGCCTCCCTCTGCCTCCTCAGTCGCCATTCGCTTCCGCCTCCGCCACCCTCCGCCTCCTCCGCCTTCAGCCTCCTCTGCCTCTGCCGCCTCCACCTCCGCCTCCTCCACCGCGCCCCTCTGCTGTCTCTGCCTCCTCCACCGCCTCCTCCACCACGCCCCTCTGCTGCCTCTGCCTCCTCCACCGCGCTCCTCCGCCTACTCCACCGCCTCCTCCATTGCGCCCCTCCGCTTCCTCCACTACGCCCCTCCACCGCCCTCCACTGCCGCCTCAGCCTCCTCCACTGCCCTCCGCCTCCTACTCCTCCGCCGGCCTTCCATCGCCTCCTTCGCCTCCTCATCCTCCTCCTCCGCCGCCCTCGGCTTCCTCTGCCCCCTCCACCTCCTCCGCCACCCTCCGCCTCCTTCCCCTCCTCCTCCACCGCGCCCCTCCGCCTCCTCCACCGCCCTCCGCCTCCTTCGCCTCCTCATCCACCACGCCCATCCAACTCCTCCACCGCGCCCCTCCGCCGCCCTCCACCGCCCTCCACCGCTGCCTCTGCCTCCTCCACCGTGCCGACCTCCGCCTCTGCCGCCCTCCGCCTCCACTGCCGCCTCCTCCTCCCTCCGCTTCGTCCGCCCGCCGATTGTGCTCCTCTGTCGGCCATCGCCCACCGCCTTCCTCCACCGCTGCCTGCCGCCCGCCGCCATCCCTCTCTAGTTAAAAAGGTACGAGCCCGCCACCATGTTAAGTTAATTATTAATGCATGTAAGTTAAATACTACTTAATTACTTGAAACTATTGCTATAAGTTAGTAACTAATGCATGTTAAGTTAAATACTACTTAATGACTTGATTTTTTGCTGTTAAGTTAGTTACTAATGCATGTTAAGTTAAATACTACTTAATTACTTGAAACCATTGCTGTTAAGTTAGTTACTAATGCGGGCTAACTTAAATACTAGAACCTCTTTTTGATAAATTTTTTTTCATAATTATAGAACCTCTTTTTGATCATGTTATCATAAACTTTACTAAGGATGTACTTCGTCATTCTTGATGATAAAATGAGATTATGATTCGACGATGAAGTACTTGAAACATGTGATTTTGGACTTCGTAAGTTCAAAATCACACGTTTCAAGTACACAAATTTATTGACATATGGCTTAATGTTGTACGTTACAAAAATGATAAAGTCAAATCATAGTTGGATTCGTCGTTGGAAGGATAAACATGACGTCATAACTGAAGAATATAAGGATGGCGTTGATGAATTCATTAATGTGGCATATCAAAATGAAGGTGTTGCTTCTTCATATGGTGAAATCTTATGTCCATGCCAAAAGTGCAAATGTTATCAGTGGAAAATAAGATATGATGTGCTGAAGGATTTATATTTCAACGGTTTCTTACTGACATACATAAATTGGTTCTTTCATGGCGAAAAAAGATGGGCTAAAGAAACAACTAATGTAGATACCATTGTGGGTGACTCGAGCAATCCGTACAGGGACATGATACGAGATGCAATGTTGGCGAAACATTGATTGAAGGAGACCCGAATCCTTTGGCTTCTAAGTTTTATAATCTTCTCGAAGAAGCAGAAGAACCTTTATGGGATGGATGCGTGAAGCAAACTACACTTTCTGTAGTGGTACAACTAATGAACTTGAAATCAAAATTTAATATGAGCGAAAGTTGTTTTGTCCGGATGCTTGCCATTATTAAGAGTACGCTTCCAGCTTCAGAGAAATTACCGGGACATTTTTACAAATGCAAATGGATGATGAGAGATTTAGGGTTGGAATATCAGAAGATTGATGCATATCGTAATCATTGCATGTTGTACTACAAGGATAATAACTCACTTATGAGTTCTATTTATGGCGAGCCCAGATTCAAGCCGAAAAAGAATTCCCAAAGTTCAAAAAAATGTGGCAAATGCAATATTTAGATACTTTCCGATTGTTCTAAGATTACAACAACTATTTCTTTCTGAAAAAACTGCATCATTTATGAGGTGGCACAGAGAAGGGGCACGTGATGATCAAAATTCAATTACACATCCTTCGGATGCGGAGGCATGGAAATGATTTGATGCACTTCATCCGGCTTTTTCTGCAGAATCACGCAATGTTAGATTAGGACTTTGCACCGATGGCTTCAACCCATTTGGCTCATCAAGTACTACCTATTCATGTTGGCCAATTTTTGTGACACCTTATAATTTGCCTCCAAGCATGTGTATGAAACGAGAGAATATATTGCTTACCTATATGATCTCGGGTCCTTGATCTCCTGGTAAAAGTTTAGATGTTTACTTAAGACCTTTGATTGATGAACTCAAGATGTTGTGAGAGGATGGCGTGATTACATATGATAAATCTAAAAAGCAAAATTTCATTATGAGAGCCGCATTATTGTGGACCATAAGTGATTTTTCGGCATATGGAATGTTGAGTGGTTGGAGCACAAAAGGTAAACTTGCTTGTCCCATATGTGGAAAGAATACGAAATCATTTTATTTGAAAAATTTAGGAAAGTTTACTGGTTTGATTGTCATAGGATGTTTTTTCCATTGGAGAATTCGATGCGTCGTGATCGAAACTCATTTAAAAAGAATACATCCGAGAACACTTTGTCTCCAATTCATTTGATGGGACAAGAATTGCTAGAGCAAGTAAACAAGATTTGTGAAGTCTCATTCGAACTGAAGGCCAGTAGTTACAAGCAAATTGGGTTTGGAAGTGAACATAATTGGGAGAAAAGAACATATTTTTTGGGAGTTGCCTTATTGGTCTTCAAACTTGGTACGTCATAACTTGGACGTCATGCATGTGGAGAAGAACGTATTTGACAACATCTTCAACACTATTATGGATGTTAAAGGAAGAACAAAGGATATCATACAGGCTCACGAAGACATGAAATTAATATGCAAAAGACCAGACTTAGATATCATTCATCTTCAAAATGGTAAGTGCAAAAAGCCAAAAGCTACTTATATCTTGAGCAATGTTCAAAGAAAAGTGGTTTTCGAATGGGTAAAACAATTGAAATTTCCCGACGGATATGTATTAAACATATCTCGTGGTTTTAACTTGGACATTGGGAAGATACATGGGATGAAGAGTCATGACTGTCTTATTTTTATGCAAAGGCTGCTTCCAATTGTTTTTAAAGAAATTTTGACAAAGGTCATCTGGGAGGTTTTAACAGAATTGTCTATGTTCTTTAAAGAGCTTTGTGCATCCATCATTCGGAAAGAAGACATCTCTCGGTTAGAGGCTTCTATTGTGATTACCATGTGCAAGGCTGAGAAGATATTTTCACCTTCTTTTTTTGATGTGATAGAATATTTGATTGTACGTCTACCACATGAAACTAAAATTGCAGGTCCAGTCAGGATCGATGGATGCATCCTTTCGAAAGGTGCATGTTATATTTGAAAAAGAATGTGAAGAATAAGGCAAAAATTGAAGGCTCCATATGTGAACCATATTTCATTGAGGAGGTGTCAAACTTCACTTCAAAGTACTTTGAGCCACACATACAATCACGACACACTCAAGTTCCAAGAAATGATGATGGTGGTGAAAGAGAAGTTGATATGAATATTCTATCCATCTTCAAGTACCCATGTTGACTTCTTGGTACAGGACACAAAGTTATCTTGAATGATAGAGATCTCACCGTCATTGAGAATTATGTTCTTGCAAATTATAACGAAGTGACGTCGTATCTCGAGTAAGACAATTTGTTCTAATTTGTTATATAATTTAAAGTTAATTGTTGCTATATGATTTCATTAATTGAAAACTATGAATTCAGAAAATTCGAAGAATTACAGCGAGAAATTAATCCGTTAGTTTCAAATGATGAGTTATTGAAACTACGAGATGAACATTTTGTCGATTGGTTGAGATGTGAAGTGAGAAATCTTTCCGCTTGTTCTTAATTGTTATAAGTTCGCAACTTTTAATAAAGTTTTTAGTTATTTTTCTTGTAGGTTATTAATGGCTCAGTCACAGAGAACAAAATACGAGATCTCGGTCATGGCCCAAAAAAAGTTCATAGCTACTACGACGTCATAGTCAATGGATATCGATTCCATACAGAAGAATATAGCCGACAACGTTCAACTATTAATAGCGGCATATGTGTTCTAGGAAGCATGTACGAGGACAACGACTTTGATTACTAACGTGTTATAGAAGACATCCTAGAATTGTCTTATTTGGAAAAATCTAACAAAGTCGTGGTGTTAAAATGCCGTTGGTTCGATCCAGAAAAAGGAGTTCAAATCGATCAAAAGTTTAAGTTGGTGGATATTAACCCTCGATCGAGACTTCGATCCATTCGTATTGGCGGAACAAGTACACTAAGTATCCATTGAAAAAAACCAAGGATGAACGGTGGGCGTCATGCAAGGTGAGGAGTAGACTATTCTTAGAAGAAACAATGGTAGATGACAATGAAACATCATTCGTGCACAACGATGTGCCCATGGATGATTACTATAAAGAAAATAGAGTGAATGAGACGATTGATGTGGCTGATGGAGTTGAGAATTTTTAATTGGTCGATGACGCTGAGCCAATGGAAGAGTTCAATTGAAATGACCTCTTGGAAGTGAACTTTGATAATTTCATTGATGATGACGCGAACCAAGATTATAGCGATGATGATGAAGATTATGAAAATGAATCAGAATACGAAACGAGCGAATGAATCCCGTAGTTATTCTAATGACATAAGTTTTTTACTTCTTTTTAAGTTATATATGATTACTGACAATAATAGAAGCTTCTTTTTTTTCAGTCATGGTTACTAAGGGTCGAGCATCTGGGTCATCTCGCTCTTCCAGGTGTTCACTCCAGAGGCTAGATGACGGAGAACAGAACGCCGGAAGCGGCAGCGGTAGCGACTAAGGCTCTTGCGGCTTTGTCAAGTGTGAACAGTGGAGGGGGAGAGGGGCGACAATGTCTTCTCTCTCCACCTTTCTATGTATTTATTTATTTTTTATCTACCAAAAGACTATAACGTCCCTCATTTTAAAAGTATTTCCACTTTTTTTTTTAACCACGAGGACGTTACAACTATTATGAATGGAACCATATATTGTTTTTCACTTTCCCCTTTTGTCTCGTGTTTTCAGTTACACAAGTTAACACACACAATAAAAATTCACCAATGGAATGGTTGAAGTTCCCACAACCACCCAACAGATCTTGCATCAGGGAATGACTCGTGACACGTTAATATTGTCCCTTAGAAAAGAAATTAAGCGTATATCTCTCTCATCCAATTAGATGTTTTACATATACATTGTAGTTTGCATATAACTTGTTATTTTCTTCTTGTGTTTTCCCTCTGAAAAAAAAATTGTTGTTCAGATCATCCAAGATGAACTCTTCTAGTGCCTTTAAAGTTGAACGTCAATTTAAAGTTAGTCTGGTTGGAGAGCTGAATGTTGACTATAAGCGGTATTTGCAAACAAAGTAGAAAAAAAGAATATGACAATTTATTTAACTTCTTAAGCCTATCATTTTTTTTTCGAATCTAATCAGGGATACTTTTCTTCTCTACTACTTCTCACATTTCGCATCAAAACAATTTTAAACAATATTGAGGAATCCCTCATAGCAACTGTGGTGGTTTTACATTTCGGGTAGATCTTCACAATTTCATTCATTCACAATAATTTACTCATACAAAGAAGAACAAAATCCGGCTCAAGCTTTGATTAGCATGGATTCCTTGTGGTTGGATAGATTCATCATGCATGATATGCGATTGGAGTGGTGCCACTATTGTCGATTGTGATGACATGTTTGGGAATCGAATTCATCCTGTATGGTTTATATTCTATATTTCCTATGAAAGCTGCAGTATCAAAGTTTAGGAAATTCAATTTGGTCCTAATTCGTAGAAAAGTTAATGCTTCATGCAACAAGTATCACAAAATCTATAGGTATTATTCTTTTAAAAAAGGCAAGTCTTACTTTCTTGAGTAATTTTCTCTTTGACTCGATTCCATTTTAATTTCCAACTTCATTTCGAAACGAATCATTCCCTCAACCTATAAATATGTAACAAAAAAGTTTTTTTAACCTGCAATAACAGTTTTGCAAGTTAATTTGCTGAGTAGGATGCGGATGTGACATTCATGTCAGTTGAAACTCAAAGAAAATATTACATGTTTACTAAAAATAATATATAGTTATTTATGTATAAATAAAAAAATAAAAAGAGAGTTTCGAATAGGTAATTTCTTCACTTCAGTTGGATTGAATAAGGGGAAAATGATGTTGAAATTATTTATATGTTGGACTAAAATAAAATATATTTATTAAAACAATATGTGTTATTTTTTTAAAAAAATAAAGTATAAAAATGAAAAAGAAAGATAAGGGAAGGGACGTCAAGATTTGGACTAGCATTTAATTTTTAATTTTATTTTATTCTAGAGCATGTCAAGTTAACATCTTATTAAAAAAATTAATATAGGTACACCCATATTTTTATGTGGACTAATAAAAAGTAATATATAAATATTTATTTATAATAGATTAAACAATAGAAAAGAGTTAGCCCTACTCTCTCCTTTTTTCAAAAAGAATTAATTTATTTGAAATAAATAATTAAATATTATTTTAATAAAAATATTTTTTTATCTTTTTTGCTGATGTGAATTTTTTGTTACAAATTTATAAATGGTAGATTGATTTGCTATGAAATGAAGTTGGGTGATCAAAATGGGATCGAGGGATTAATGTTGAAAATTATTCTACATTTTTTTTAATTGAACTTAATGAAACAAAGTGTGGTAGTTTGCATATTAATGTCGAACAACGATAGAAAAATAAGGTTTTAGGAACTTCAAAGTGGTCCTCGTAATTATCATGCTAGTCTCCTCACATCACATTATTAGAGGAAAGCCCTTGATCCAAACACATTAGAGTAATTATTCATACTTTTATTATATACAAAAATGATATTGTTGATGTGCCTTGAATTATGTACCCTGTACCTAAAATTATGAAAGAAAAATATGAAAAATTGAAAAATAAGGATCTGTGGCGAAAGCGGAGGGCTTGGGCCGGTATGGATCTTTATATATGAGGGTTAGGGTTTTATCATGATGTACTCTCCTTTTTGCTCATAGTAAAATTCTTCTAGCGGCGGTCTCCTTTGCCCATGAATGTTTCTCTCTTGTTCACATTGATTAAGAGAGTTTTATCACGTTAAATCTCTGTGTTCATCTTGTCTATTCTTTCATTATCTTCGTTGTTCAACGATCCTTGATATTTTTCCCCCATCAAATTGGTACCAGAGTCGAGTTTCTTTTCGCGAAAATGACTACAACGAAACTCGACATCGAGAAGTTTGACAGGAACACAAATTTCAAACTCTGGCAAGTTCGGATGCTTGCCATCCTAGTTCAGAACGGATTGAAGAAGGCGTTGTCAGGTCAAAAGTCTGATGCCATGGAGGCGTCCGCCTAGGAGGAACTTGACAAGAAGGCCATGTCTATGATCCAGTTGTGCCTGACGAACGATGTTCTTCAAAAAGTCCTTGCAGAGAAGACGACGGTCGGTCTCTGGACAAAATTGAAAACTCTGTATCTGACGAAAACCCTAGTGAATCAACTTGTGTTGAAGCAGCGGTTGTGCACCTTTCGTATGGCCGAAGGTACGTCGATCAAATCGCACATAAGTGAGTTCGTCATCCTAATCAATGATTTGAAGAACGTAGATGCGAAGGTTGATGATGAGGATCAGGCCCTGTTACTTTTTTGTTCTCTTCCATCTTCATATAAAACCTTTAAAGAGACGATGATCTACGGTAGGGACAAACTCACATTTGATGATGTTAAGGGCAGACTGTTGAGCAAAGAAAAGTTGGATAACGAATTGGGATCAAGCAACAAATCTGATGATCAAGCCTCAGGTCTGATTACAAGAGACAGATATCAGACAAGAAATCAAAATCAAGACAGATCCAAATTCAAATCGAAGACAGAGATAAAGTCTGCAATTATTGCAAGAAGAAGGGTCATATCAAAGCAGAGTGTTACAAATTATGGAATAATAATAAAAGGATTAACGAGAGCAAGGAGAAAGGAAATCAGAAGGCTTTGGTCACGACATCAAATAAATCCAGATCATCAAGTAAATGGATTCTCGATTATGGATGCTCATACCACATGTGTCCCAATCGAGATTGGTTCTCCACGTATAAATCTGTTAAAGGTGGAGTTATTCTTATGAGCACGCATGATGGAATTGTTAGAACATTATCTGACGTTAGACATGTTCCTGATCTTAAGAAGAATCTCATTTCGTTCGGTGTATTAGACTCAAATGGTTGCAAAGTTGTTATTGAGTCTAATTGAATGAAGATTTCTCATGGTGCTCTTGTGTTGATGAAAGGCCTCAAAATCGGTAGCCTGTATGTTCTTCAAGGTTCGATTGTGATGGGTTCAGCCGCAGTCTCTTCTACTTTAAAGGAAAATTACACAAAATTATGGCATATGTGTTTGGGCCATATGAGTGAGAAGGGCATGCAAGTTCTCAGCAATAGAGGTCTTCTTCTTGGTGCAAAGGTTAGAAAATTAGAGTTGTGTGAGCATTGTATTTTCGAAAAGCAGAAGAGAATTAGCTTCGGCTCATCCATTCATAAGACGAAGGGAACCCTTGATTACATTCATTCAGATTTATGGGGTCCATCTTAGGTTCCTTTGAAAGAGGCAACAGGTATTCGCTGACATTTATTGATGACTTCTCTAGAAAAGTTTGAGTCTATTTTCTAAAGCATAAAGATGATGTATTCGAAACATTCAAGTCATGGAAGACTTTGCTAGAGAAGTAATCTGAAAAAATTGTGAAGAAGCTGAGGACTGATAATGGACTAGAATTCTGTAATTCTAAGTTCAATGGATTTGTGACAAAGAAGGTATTGCAAGGCATCACACAGTTGTGGAAACTCCACAACAGAATGGAGTCACAGAAAGAATTAACCGAACCTTACTAGAGAGAGTTTGATGTATGCTATCAAATGCAGGATTTGGCAAGGAGTTTAGGGCAGAGGCTGTCAACCTGGTATGTCACTTAGTGAATCGGTCTCCTCACCGATTCTTAGACTTGAAAATTTCTGAAGAAGTGTGGTCAGGTAATTCTCCTAATTACTCACATTTAAGAGTTTTTGGTTGTCCTGCATATACACATGTTAATGATGGAATGTTTGAACCTAGAGCTAGGAAGTGCATATTTTTTGGTTATAAATCTGGTGTTAAAGGTTATAGATTATGGTGTCCTGAAACCAATAAATTTATTATCAATAGAGATGTTATTTTTGATGAATCTGTGATGCTTCACTCGAGAAAAGATTTGTCTATTATTGGTGATATAGAAAAATAGAAAACTTTGGAGAAGGTTAAGTTAGAACTTTCAAGTTCTTCTGATGAAAAGAATGATACTCCTAATACTTCTGAAGTTCGTACATCACCTCAAGTTCAGTAGCAATACATGTTAGCTCGTGATAGACCGAGGAGAGAAATAAAAGCACCTCAAAGGCTTGGGTTTCAAGAACTGATGGCTTATGCATTAAGTGTTGCTGAAGATATTTAGTTACCTAATCCTTCCTCTTATTCTGAAGCTATTTGAAGTCCTGATTGCAATAAGTGGTTAATAGCAATGCAGGAGAAGATGGAATCTCTACAGAAGAATGGTGCTTGGGATCTTGTAAAACAACCAGTGAATAAGAAGATTGTTGGTTGCAAATGGGTGTTCAAGAAGAAAGAAGGAATTAATAATGAAGAGACAAAGTACAAAGCAAGATTGGTGGCAAAAGATTACAGTCAAGTGGAGAGTGTTGATTTTCATGATGTGTGCTCTTCAGTTGTGAAACATACTTCTATTCGTACTTTTTTTGCTATTATTGTTTTGCAGAATCTTGAACTTGAGCAGCTCGATGTTAAGATTGCATTCTTACATGACGATTAAGAAGAAGATATATATATGGAGCAGCCAGAGGGTTTTCATATTAAAGGTAGAGAAGATCAAGTTTGCCATCTGAAAAAGTCCTTGTATGGACTTAAACAATCCCATCGACAGTGATATAAAAGATTTGATTCATTCATCTTGAGTATTGATTTTCCTAGAAGCAAGTATGATAGTTGTGTCTATTTAAATCAACTTGCCAATTGTTTCATTCATCTATTTGTTATTCTATGTTGATGATATGTTAATTGCAGCGAAAGACATATATGAAATTAACATTTTGAAAAATAAGTTAAGTTCTGAATTTGAGATGAAGGATCTTGGAGCAAGAAATTTCTAAAGATAGAAGCGCAGGAAGACTATTTCTGTCTCAGCAGAAGTATATGGACCTTTATATATGAGGGTTAAGATTTTATCATGATGTACTTTCCTTTTTGCTCATAATGAAATTCTTCTGGCGGCGGCTTCCTTTACCCATAGATGTTTCTATCTTGTTCACATTGATCAAGAGGATTTTACCACGCTCTGTGTTCATCTTGTCTTTTCTTTCGTTGTCTTCATTGTTCAACGATCCTCGGTGTTTTTCTTTGTCTTTACTACTCGATCGGAGGGCTATATGAAATCTATTAGCTTTCATTTTTGTACCAGCCGCCAGTTCTGGAACTTCCAGTTCGTACGCTGATTACCCCCCGAACCGTACAAGAGAGTACATCAAATCAAACTCAATTGGCACATACGGTTAGCTGTATTTTGTTCTAAATTTGACCAGAACTAATAATCATTAGTTCGAATTTTAAATTCTCTAACATTTACTTTTTTTAACATTAGGTTAGTCGACTACTAATAGCCTAGATATGGATCAATTTAAATCTAAACCCCTCTCTGATCTTTGGAGTTGTTTGGCAACGGACCCAAGCTGGAATCGTGCATGTTCCATCTAGTTCCGCAAATGCGGCCACGAAACTTGGTTCTTGTATGGAAATCAAAACCTGGAACCAGGTTGGTAGAACCAGAGCATTATAGCAGAACCAACCGCTTTTTTTGACACAATGTTTTTTTTTTTAATTTAGTCTTTCATTATTTAATACATTATTCAATAATTATAAAATATTTTTAATAAAAGATTAATATAATATTATTTATAACTTATTATTTCATTAAATATATGTAATTTGAAAAATGATTTGTATATTTAAATAATATATTTTTAGCAACTTTTTCATAAAAACTTTAATATTTAATTTTAATTTTATTAATATAAAATTATACTTTATATTTATAATAATTATTTTTAATTTAAAACCCACCAAAAATTAATTCATTATATCTATTTTTTCTTATCACATCAATTCCCTAGTTTCTCATCATTATGTTTCACTCCATTCAAACACACTTCAAACTAATCTATCAATTCAACTGTTCACCGAGAACTTAGAAGGAACTACGACTCCATTTCGAAACGCAACCTCATCATGTGCATGATTGGATTGAGAGTAACAAGGACAACTTGTCTCTTTTTGAGATTTTGATTGAGAGATTTCATGTATAAGATCATTAGATCTAAGTGATATTTATTTCTCTATCCATATGCTTTAATCCAGGTTCTACATTGCTATGCTTAGATCCATATGTTCATATGCTTATGCCCTAGAAGATGAATTTGGTGGAAAACTCAAATTTTTATGATGAAAAAATTTTGATGTTTTCATGAATTGAATTTGTAACAAATAAATTTGCTAGAAAGTACACTAGTCGTATTATGTAATAAAATATAGAGTAAACCGTCAAACTCACGAAGAACTAGTTAAATCTAATTTATCTCAATAATCTACTAGGAGAATGAAAAGGGTTCTGAGTAAATATAGAAAATAAATGTGGAGAAAAATAAATAACAAAAAAATAAAATAAAATTGTGCTGAGCCTTAGAATTATGAATGATTAATGCAAAGGTAAACTTATATGAAGCACTATTATAGTTGACTTATAATAAGAAAATAATAGCTTCGATTCTTATGATGGATTATGAGTACATAAAGTATTGACCTCTCAAGACGAGTAAATCAAACTACCTAAACTTCTAATAAAACTAATAACCACAAATGATGAGTCAATTATTAATCTTGTAGTGAATTAAGATGCACTAATATGTATCTTCTATACTATTATTCATCCACAAATCTGGACAGAATAATAGACCATACAAAATTCAGTACAAATGATGAGTTACCAAACACACATTATGTATGATTCAACTTAAAAATAAAAAAATCAATTATTAAAGTAATAATAATGCCTGAAACTAATCATTCCTCTTAAAGGTTTGTAATCTAATCTCAAAAATGAAATCAATTATCAAAAAGCAATGAACTCAACATGCATAATCAAAAGAAACCAAAAAGTTTAATTAACTCAACTAATAACAAGGTTCAAACAATTTTCCTTATTAAAAAAAATATAAAATCTCTATTACAGAAAAAGATAAACAATGAAAAACTAAGTAAAAGAGCAACCAAGTAAAACTAGAAGAATAACTCGTAGCCTTCGGGACCTCTAGGTCGTTGCACAACATAAACGATGACTTGCTACACAATCTTCTCCTTCGGTTGATCTTCAAGCCCTGAAAATTCATCCTTAGCAATATGACATGGCTCCTAGGTCTCAAGCACTCAAGCGCACGTTTTTCTGTCTCCTAGGGCCTTTATTTATAGCCTCTAGGTGTCCAAAAATTTTGGTAAAGTTTCAATTTGATTGGATGTCTTTTTATGTCAAAATAATAAAAATTCAGAATAGACGTTGATTGGACTTTGAAACCATCCAAAACTTTTTTCAAATCTGAGTAAATATGTTTTCTGAGGTTCTATGGTACGTTTTGGAGTTGATTTACAATTGGAATTTTCAAGAAAGGTGGAAGAAATATCGAAATCAGCCTTCGTAATATCACATAAGAACTACGTAACGGCCTGAATATGGCTTTTCACGGCACATAACACTGATTTCACGGCCCTTACAGTGTCCAAATAAGAGTAAAAATTATGTTTTCAAGACCCGTAACATCCTGGTCACGGCCGATAACTTGGACAAATTTTTAGTTCAAAATTATGCATTTAACTGTCGTTAAGACTGTTTCACGACCTTTATCATGGCCCATTACAAAATGTTCAAGGCCCATGTGATAATGAGTTTACATCCCCTACCAACTTTACTAATTTTCACTTTCTTGCTCCGTTTTAACTCTTCTGAGCGTGATTTTCTTCGGTGGCTTTATAATTCAATTATCTTACTTTTTCTGCAATAAATCATATAATTTGGGTAGATTTCTATTTTTTATAAAATTTAAAAAATAAGGCCATAAAATGATGCATGCTATATGAAAATGAATCGAAATGTGATTAAATGCATAGCTAATTATATGTTGTATTTTAAATTTTGAATAAAGAAAGAAAATTTTAAATTTCAATAAAATTCAGCTTGTGACATGCCGAGGCATGTTAAAAAAATAAAAATGACGGACGGAAACTAAAGAGACTAAGCAACTAAGATAATCAAATTAACTAATCTAACATGAACTAAATTAATCTAAAGTAGATTACAAGAAAGATCTAATATATGAGTAGGTCTAAGTTTAAAGTCGCTAGCTCGACTTTGATATGGCATATATGTTGAGACTAATATGAAATGATCAATTAAAATATTATAATATGCAATTAAGGACTCACCTGATCGTGAATATTCGTAGTGGTGAGGTTCAACACATGCGATGTTCGATAACTCCTACGTTTTCAATTTGATGTTATCATCTAGTGGTGGCGGTTCTTCATGTACAACAACCTTTTTATGTGAAATTTGAGAGGTACATTGCTGATGAACATGGATCATTGAGTGATTCTTCAGTTGCCATTGGACTATTGTAGCTGGAGAAGATCGTGTTGATGTTGGTGAAGTACTTTTCTCCTTAAAAAAATTTACAGATTGCACAGAGGAGATGTGAGGTGATTTGTAGCCAACTGTGGGTGTTTTTTCTCTTCTCCTTCGGAGGTGGCTGAATTAGAGACGGTAATGTTGGAGCGACAAGAAATTTCAAAGGCATACCACACCTTTGAACCTTCCTATCTTTAAAGACATATTTGCTCGTCTCCTTGACACACCATTGAGTTGTCGTTGTCCTGGTTAAAAAAATTATTTCTATGTGCCATCTTCTCTAGTATGAATATTGATAATGGCACGAACATACGATAAACTTCACGTTCTGGTTGATGTGGCTCGAAGATTCAGAAGTTAGAGAATTTAGTTTTGCAACTTCAACCTCTAATGCATGTACTTTGCTTCCAACGCCTCAAATTTGAAATCAGTGTTGAATAGTCAAAGTGAATCGTCTCTTGAATAGTCAATGTGCTTCTAAATTTTGATCAACTGAGCCTCCAAATTGTTGATCTTGCATTGTTAACCTTCTTTCAAATGAATTGACCAATCATCTCTACAAAGTCAGAAGTTGATGATTCAAATTCGAGAATTGCTAACACATCCTGATCTAGCTTTTATTGTGCTGCCTCATGTGTGAATTTGACTCTCCAAATTTTTTATTTGATAATTTTGAGTGGAGAGATTTTCAGCAAACAATCTAATAATTTTGTGAGTGCAGCGGATGGATCTCGAAAAATATCTTCAACTCTACTTGTTGAGGCTTCTTCTTTATGATTTGTCTTGACGATGATGCCTCAAAATGAATCCCATCTTGCTGGATAGCAAGGATGTTTCCCTCAACTTGTTGGTTTGTTGTCATTTTGTTCGTCATCTTTGAGGTGTCAAGATGTGCTCGTGATGATCCGGTTGTGTACAAGAGATATTACCTGAAAAGCTTACACAACACTAAAAGAATAAGTGAAGTAAAATAGAAAATAAAAATTCTCAAAGTAGTTTAAATAAGATGGATTAAGAATTATGAATATAGTTTCCTGGCAATGGCGCCAAAAATTTTATGCGTTGAATTTGTAGCAAATAAATTTGCTAGCAAGTGTACTAGTCGTATCAAATAATAAAGTAAAGAGTAGAGTGTCGAACCCACACGAAATTAGTTAAATCTAATCTATCTCAATAATCTATTAGGAGAGGAAAAGGGTTGTGTGTAAATATAAAAAATAAATGTGCAAAAAAAAGAAAATAAAATAAAATGGTGTTGAACCTTAGGATTATGAATGATTAATGCAAAGGAAAACTTACATTAACCACTATTATAATTGACTTATAATCATAAAATAATAGCTTCGATTCTTATGATGGATTAGGAGTACCTAAATTATTGATCTCTCAAGACGCACAAATCAAACTACCTTAACTTCTAATAAAACTAATAACCATAAATGATGAGTCAATTATTAATCTTATATAGCATTAAGATGCATTAATATGTATCTTCTATACTTTTATTCATCCACAAGTCTGAACAGAATAATAGACCGCACGAAATTTGATACAAATGATGAGTTACCGAACACCTGTTATGTATACTTGAACTTAAAAGCAAAAGTTCAATTATCAAAGTAATAATAATTCTTGAAACTAATCACTCCTCTTCCATGTTTGTAATCTAATCTCATAAATCAAATCACTTATCAAAATGTAATAAACTCAGCATGCATAATCAAAAGAAATCAAAAAGTTTAATTAACTCAACTAATAACAAGGTTCAAACAGTTTCCCTTCTTAAAAAGAATATAAAATCTCTATTACAGAAAAGATAAATAATGAAAAACTAAGTAAAAGAGCAACCAAGTAAAGATAGAAGGAGAACTCGTAGCCTTCGGACCTTTGGACCAATGTTGTTAGGACCGAACCAGATGACAACCCGGATAAATGTCTATTTCAGGTCGAACCGATCAGTCAGATCGGATAGCAATAAAATATTATATTTAATATGATATAAAAAATTAAGCTATGATATTTTGATTATATAAATGTTTATGTAATATCAAAATGTAACTCTACAAAAGAAAAATTAACAATCATAAATAATAAATTTATAATTAATTTTAAGATTTAATTTTAAAATTATTATACACTTAATAAATGAAAATATTGCTGAATTTGATTATTATATACAAATGTATTTCATATCTTTTTTTATGTTAGAAGCAACAGATACATATTTTTTTTCAAAATATTATGACAAGATTGTATATTCTATAAATAAATATATAGTATAATTAGTAGTTAACTATTTAATTTAACTTATTATATAATAAATTAAAGAAATTTAAAGTTGTATCTATATTATTATATATAATATTATACTATAGTAAGTATATTATAGTATTGTTGTATATTATACTTATAAGAAATAAGTGTGCATCATTCATTCATAATTAATTTATCTGACATGATAAATATTTTATTAATATAATTAATTTATATTCTAATATATATTTATGATATTAAAAAATTAAATAAGTTCATAATTCATAAGTTAAAGCTAAAAGTTTAATAAATTAAAGACTAAATGAAGAGAAAAAGAACAAGTGAGTGTACGAAGATAGACCCACATTGATAGTAGTAGCAAAGTTAGAGTAAATGGACAACTATTAAAGGAGGGGACTAATGACCAATATGAATGTTTATGGAGAAAGTCCAGCTTTGGATATTTTTTTAAATTTATAATAATAAATTTTAGCAAATCATCTCATAACAAAAAAATTCTACTAGTCCAAAAATGCGGTTCAACCTAATTTTTTTCGTCTTTGACCGATTTTAATCGATTTTGAAAGATTTTTAACTTATTCGATCCAATTCAAACCAGTTTAAATAGAGGTCCGATTTTGGGGCTTCAAGTGGGCCGAATTTGTGATCGGTCAGCGGTCGGACCGGCCGATCTGATCCAGCTTTGACAACACTACTTTGGACCGTTGCACAACACAAACTACGAGTTGCTATGCAATCTTCTCCTTCAGTTGATCTTCAAGCCTTGAAAATTCGTCCTCAGCAATATGACATGACTCCTAGGTCTCAAGTACCCAAGCACCTAAGCACATGTTTTTCTATCTACTAGGGCCTCTATTTATAGCCTCTAGGTGTCCTAAGGATTTTGGTAAAGTTTCAATTTGATTGGGAGTCTTGTTATGTTAAAATAATAAAAATTCAAAATAAACTTTGATTGGACTTTGAAACCATCCAAAACTTTTTCAAATCCGAGTAAATATATTTTTTAATGATATCTGAGTCTTATGG
This sequence comes from Pontederia crassipes, assembly GCA_030549335.1. Taxonomy (NCBI): domain Eukaryota; kingdom Viridiplantae; phylum Streptophyta; class Magnoliopsida; order Commelinales; family Pontederiaceae; genus Pontederia; species Pontederia crassipes. The sequence continues at coordinate 35,220,853 of CM060186.1, read as the reverse complement.
TACGATTTGGAGTTGATTTACAATTGAATTTCCCAAGAAAAGTGGAAGAAATATCGAAGCCTTTGAAGCGCCCCATAAGAGCTCCGTAATGGCCTGAATATGACTTTTCACGGCACGTAACACTGATTTCACAAGCCTTACGATGTCCAAATCAGAGTAAAAGTAGTATTTTCAAGACTCGCAATATCCTAGTCAAGGCCTAATTCAAAATTGAGCATTTAACAGCCTGTTATGGCTATTTCACGGCCTCTATCACGACCCATTACAAAATGTTCACACCCCTCGTGACAGCGTGTTTACATCCCTTGCCAACTTTACTATTTTTCACTTTTTTGCTCTATTTTCGATTTGAGTGTGTTTTTCTTTATGGCTTCAAAATTCAATTATCTTGCTTTTTTTTTGCAATAAACATATAATTTGGGTAGTTTTCTATTTTTATAAAATTAAAGCAAATAAGGCCATAAAATGATGCATGCTATATGAAAATGAATCGAAATATAGTTAATTGCATAGATAATTATATATTGCATTTTGCATGCATAATTTTTCTAGCATATTAATATGATGACCTAGTGTACAAAACCATGCCCCTATCGATCAATATGTTTTACATATTTTTCCAGTATTTTTTGCTAGAAAACTTACTAATTTAGGGGTTGGACATCGAACTTCTAGACTCTAGCATGATTGTGTCAATGTTAGGAACAAGTGTGATCAAGCTTGCAAAAGCAGTTTGAAGAATAGTCCCTCTCGTGTCGTGGCAATTCTGTCACCATCATGATAGCGCCAAGCATGGTCGTGTCCAACCTGGTCACGATCGTCAGTGAGGGGGCATGATCATGACAAGCAATTAACAGTTGTGACCGAGAGATGAAAAAATGGTTATATGCTCTCAAGTGGTTGAGTGATTGTGTATCCCTAACAGGTCGCAGTTCTCTAGTATTATGTTATGAATGTACTCGTGGATCGCAGTTCTCTAGTATTATGTTATGAATGTACTCGTGGGTCGCACGATCCATTTTCTCCACACAGATATTCGCAGAAATAATCAATGGCTCATTATGTGCGAGTGAGAGATTGTTGGTTAATCGTCCATCATGGGCCGAAAGTGATCGTGAAACAATTACCACACGATGTAGTTGCATGAACCGCATACATGCAGTTAATTGAACTGCACTTTCGATGCTATAAAAGGTAGTGCGAAGGTATTGTTTGCGAGCGGTATTTTGGTCTTACAGGTTGCAGTCCATGCATGACTTCTGCAGAAAAATTGTGAAGTACTTTGGATTGTGATATCAAGTCAACTTTCCGAAGTGATTGTCGTCCCGACCTCGAATACAAAATATAATGTGAAAGAACCTTGTTAATTCCGTCGTAATAGGTTAATTTTTCTAAATTAAAACCTTCAGAATGGAAGGATTTATGTTCCTATGAATGTGAACATGAAATGAAATAGAATAATGATGTCTTTCCAAGTGCAAGATGACATGAAATCAATATGAACAAGAAATTATTTTTATTATCATTATTTTCATAACTAGATGTTCTTTTTTATTTATTCACATATCTGTTTAACATGTTTGCTTCATGCATTTTCTGATGGACCATCTACCTATTATGATTCACACGTAGTTTTATGTCAACGATTGAAGTTGTTCACGTGTGTGATCCTATGAATACATAAGATATTACAAGGTAAATTGATATGTATATATGATGAATTCAGTTCAAGTGGCATGTGCATATGATTGGTTATCATAAACAAGAAAAACTTGTCCAGCTGCACTTTTGTGAAGTCACGTAGCATCTTTCGCTTTTGACTTTTCTCGTATTGTGAATAAAGTCCCCTTCGCAAGTTGGCATCTAATTTAAGCTTTTGCTGCCGCATCCCTCTCTATCTCTCCGCGCGCGCGCGCGTGTTTTGTTTTGGAGTGTTGCATTTGATTTGTATCGATCTTGCATCCACATGTAGCTGTCGGGTGGCGAGAGAAAGTAACCAAATGGGCCCGGGTTTTGAAACAGTATAATGATTTCTTTTGTATTCTTCATCTTTCAAACTCCATGTACTGTATCTTAGTTACATTATCAATGTCCATCAAGTTAAATCCATATATGCACATGATATAAAAATGGACAAGGCAAGTGGTTAATTATGATTGCTTGACATGACAACTCCCATGGGCAAAACTAAAGGTGCCCCTTGAATTTGATGAACGTTTTGAATCGCCTACCTAATTCATCTGCTTCCTGCCAGGGACTAGGATGACTACAAATTTTGTTAAATTGGATTATGATGTTCTCATGATTAATTTTCCATGTCATATGCAGCTAATTTTGTATATACATGCATGAACAACTGGTTAGGAGGAAAGATATGGGACAGATGCAACTGGAAAAATATCCGATATGAAAGAGAAATGGCATCGGGAATAATCTTTCCGACAATTATAATCAAATTGGATTACTGCTGTTTCTACTTGCCAGAGCACTTAATCTATTTTGGATTGGATGCAATCAGCATTCTCGTTGCTGCCAGTCGTTGAAGGTTAGGCGAGTCAAAAGGCAAATTAGATTAGATTATGCAACCATGGCAAAGTCCCCCTTCACTTTTCTTTTTTCCTTTATGGCTGATAGTGATATTTGGATTTTCTAGTGATAACTTGCTGAAATTTAAGAAAATGTCAATTTTTCATTTTTTTTGTCTCCCAACTCACTAGCTGCAAGTGCATAGATAAGTTGTAGTAGACTCAGGTTGTCGTATCCACAAGAATTTGAAGTCTAAAACATCCTAAAATAATCTAGATTAGTTCTACTTAAGTGGCTAAAAATAGATTTTTAATGAATAGTGAAAACAAATTTTTTTATAGAAAGTGAAATGATAACAGACTTTTGGGTTTTGGAAATTTATCAAAACTGAATTATAAATGCTAGAATGAAATCTAAAAATGTTTAACTATCTATGAGGAAGGTTCTTCTAGGATTTAGGGTTCATCTAAATTAATTAAGGATGGAATGGAACAAGTTATCACTAAATGTCCAACTTTTGATTCAACTTGAAAATGGTTGTTCCCACAGCTCAATTGGCCTCTAACTAAGCAATATATGATTATATAATTGTTAGCTAGGTTGAATCAAAAGAGGGTCCTCACTGAAAATCAAGTTATCATTGGGCTCAAAAGAAAGATTCAATGCTGATTTTTTGCAATCCAAGGAAGTTTGGAATGATAACTTGCATTTGCAATCATAAAAAGATGGAATCATTCCAATCAACCAAACCAGGATAAAATATACTCAATAATGGTGCTTGTGTTCCATGATTCATCTCTGAATTCAAGGGGGATTCAAAATCAACCTCTCGGTTGCAAAATAAATTGAAATCCACACAAACACACTCAATTGGAAATGCAAAACATATGGCCACATGAGTTCATAATTCCCATTGCTCCTTGGCCCATCTCTGGATCTCAAAGAAACCCTAAGACTACCTCTCATTAGTGGATTAAAATGAGAGTTGACAATGAAAATCAGAAGTTAATTAAATGAGAAAATAGAAATCAGCATTTCTGAAAAAATCAGCAATGTGGATTGATGGAATTCAAGTTTGCCAAATGCCCCTTGACCCATCTCTGGACTGCAAGGGATTCCTAGAGTACACCTCTCAGTGATTTGAATAAAATAGGGATTAACAATTGACAAATCAGATTCCAAACAATCAGAAAATAGAATTAGAATCAAACTAAGAAATCAGATTTTGGAAAAATCAGATTTGAATTCTGAATTGTCAAAGATCTTGATTCATTTCTGAATAAGATCATGGCATATATTAGCCTCTCAACTATTCAATTATCCAATCCTTGATGACAATCAGATCCAAAAACCCAGGAAATCAGATTTCAGGAATTTCAGGAAACCAGAAATCAGCAACTCATTCAAATCAGGAAAAACCAAATCAGATTTGAATCATAGGAATGTCAAAGCTTCTCAATTCATTTCTGAACAAGATTGGAATAGATGTTAACCTCTCAGTTGTTCAATTAATTCAATCCCCAATGACAATCAGATTCAAACAGCCCAAGAAAATCAGAATTCAGATTTCAGAAAAATCAGATTTCAGAAAGTAGAAATCAGAATTCTAATTGGGTTTGTATCTAGAACTTGGCATTGATTCTTGATTCATTTCTGAACAAGGGTTAGACCAAATGATAACTTCTCAGTTATAAATACAAATAGGGTCTTCAAATGATAAGATCAGATTTATAACAAATCAGATTTCAGAAATGTAAAACCAGAAAAATCAGATTTCTGATTTCTGTTCAGGAATCAGTGGAAAATCTGGTTTGAGTCAAATGATTGTCCAAACAATCTTGATACATTTCTGAACAAGATAGGGACAATACCAACATTCCAAAGACTCAATTAATCAGGTTGAGAGTAACAAACAGATTCTGCAGTTCAGGAAATCAGATTCAGAAAAAATAGGAAATCAGATTTTCAGGAAACCAAATTCAGAAATCAGATTTGCAACTAAATGGAATCCAGAAATCTGACTTTATCTCTTAATGCATTCTGAAGGGTGATTAGATCAAATAACACATCTCAATCATGGTTTACAATGGATCTAATGATAACATGAATCAGTGCAGAAAAGTTCTAAAATCTGAAAACCAGAATTGATTTCAGTGCAGGATTACAAATCAGTCCATATCCATCCAAAACTAATCTAAACTACTACCCTATCCTAGAAGAAATGGAGTTTAGCTCCTCATAATTACAAGATTTGACATGAAATGGGATAAGAAACAGATACAATTCATGGTTCCTTCAAGCTCTCGGCAATAGCTCCCAAAATCCAGCAGCCCCCTTCCTTGCCTTGCTCCAAACCCTTGAATGACCAGCCTCCCCTCTCCTCCAGAAAAATCCGGCTTATATATCACTCCTTTACACCCTTTGATCAGCATCTAAATGTCCTAATCCTCCTGATTAAGCCACCTGTCCATCTGCAGAAATTCCAGCAGTGACAGCTTCCCTTTTGTGCAGGAAAAAGTAGTGGTCCCCCCTACTTTTTCCACCTTTTGGCCACCTTTTCTTCTTGCTACAAAAACCCAAACAGCAAGCATCAAAGCTCTTGAGTAGTATTTTGACAAATAAGGATTAGGATAATGCTGGTAACTAGTTCAATTATCAGATGGGTTTATGTGTTGTGCAAGAATGAAAACTTATATCGATATGAATGAATTCAAGGGCCCGGAATGATAACTTTATGAAAATCTTGGAAAATGTCCTAATATGGGTGGTTCAAAGCATTTCAGGCATCAAATTGATTAGAGTGACAAGTGAGTGAGGTCAGAAATCAAATATGAATGAGATTCCTAAAAGTGATAACTTGAGTGCCCAAAAAACGATAACTTATATGACTTAAAAACGATAACTTGTCATAACTTGAGTTTTGATTATCCAAATGTGATGAAATTTGACCAGCAATGAGTTAGAACAATAATAAGATGATTGCTTAAGGTCCTTGTGCAGAATTAATGGTTTTGCATGTCAAAATGATAGAATTGCCCTTTAACGATAACTTGGCACTTGAAAAATGATAACTTGTTCAAATGGACTTAAAACTTTGCACAAGTTGAGATGTGACTATCCAAATATGATTTATACATGATAATGATGGATTTAGGGCAAGAAAACCATTGAAAATAAGTTCATTCAAAATAATGATAACTTGACACTTAGGAATGATAACTTGTCCTCCAAATGATAACTTGGCATAGAATTTAAATATTAATGGATTTTGGCATTTCAGAACCTCTATGCACATGGAATTAAGTATGAAATGAGGAATATCAACTAGTTATCACAATGTTTGCATTCCAAGTATAATTGGCCCAAAAATAGGCAAAAGTGAGACTCGATATGTATGAATTGCATCTAAAATGGGTTAAAATCATATAGTGATCAGCAAGTGATCAAACTCCCCCAAGCTTAGCCTTTTGCTTGTCCTCAAGCAAAACATTCAGAAATTAAGGACAAACTTGAATTAAAAGTCCACAAATGAAGTAAAGATTAGCTGAATTGAATCCAATGAGTTTCCTACTTTGCCAACACTTCATTCTTTCCAAAAACTCAATTTCTAGCTAGGGAATCACAAAGGCTAAAGCAAATTTAAGCCATGGAAGAAGTACTAGCAATAACATGTTTGAATTGTAGGAATTGTCAACTTTACAAAGGGGTTGAACTACAAATCTCTTCATGAACAAATTTTCAATTGTTTAAACAGGTTTAACACCTGATTTTTATTCATGAAATGCATATAAACAGGTTTAGCACCTGATTTTTATTCATGCTTTCTTTAGGAGAGATTCCTTGGGAAGTTTTGCTCTCCTAATTTTTTTTTCTTTTTGCATTGAAGAGAGATTCCTTTGGAAGTTTTGCTCTCTTCCTTTTTCCTATGCATGCATATGACTTTTTACTTTTCCTTTTCTCATTTTTCTATCCTGTTCATGAAGTGAGCAATAGTTCAAACTCAAGTATAATTTAGATCCCTTTATCCAAAAAGTCAAGTTTTCCTATTTAGCATGGCAGCAAGAGCTTTGACTCCCTTCTAGACATCTGATATTACAAATTCAATCCATAAGTATCAACTAGTGTGACCACAAAAAGGAAAAATTTTCAGCTAAAAATTTTATTCAAATGCATCTGAATTCATAATGCCAATTAAAGCAAGAAGGCTAATGGCCAAGTTGGCCACTTGGTATTGGAGTGCACCCACTGTCAAAATAAAGTATTCTACCCATTTCAAAGTCAAAATAAATTCAGAATTGAGTTGGATCCAAAAATTGATAACCGAGTGATAACTTGTGAAAACCAATGATAACTTGCAAAATCTACTGATAACCTGATAATAACTGATATATGGACATTAAAATCAATTGAAAACATGGTGTAAAGGTTAGAAAAGCACCAGGTTTCCTAACTCCCCCAAGCTTAGCCTTTTGCTTGTCCTCAAGCAAAACATTCAGAAATTAAGGACAAACTTGAATTAAAAGTCCACAAATGAAGTAAAGATTAGCTGAATTGAATCCAATGAGTTTCCCACTTTGCCAACACTTCATTCTTTCCAAAAACTCAATTTCTAGCTAGGGAATCACAAAGGCTAAAACAAATTTAAGCCATGGAAGAAGTACTAGCAATAACATGTTTGAATTGTAGGAATTGTCAACTTTACAAAGGGGTTGAACTACAAATCTCTTCATGAACAAATTTTCAATTGTTTAAACAGGTTTAACACTTGACTTTTATTCATGAAATGCATATAAACAGGTTTAGCACCTGATTTTTATTCATGCTTTCTTTAGGAGAGATTCCTTGGGAAGTTTTGCTCTCCTAATTTTTTTTTCTTTTTGCATTGAAGAAAGATTCCTTTGGATGTTTTGCTCTCTTCCTTTTTCCTATGCATGCATATGACTTTTTACTTTTACTTTTCTCATTTTTCTATCCTGTTCATGAAGTGAGCAATAGTTCAAACTCAAGTATAGTTTAGATCCCTTTATCCAAAAAGTCAAGTTTTCCTATTTAGCATGGCAGCAAGAGCCTTGACTCTCTTCTAGACATCTGATATTACTAATTCAATCCATAAGTATCAACTAGTGTGACCACAAAAAGGAAAAATTTTCAGCTAAAAATTTTATTCAAATGCATCTGAATTCATAATGCCAATTAAAGCAAGAAGGCTAATGGCCAAGTTGGCCACTTGGTATTGGAGTGCACCCACTGTCAAAATAAAGTATTCTACCCATTTCAGAGTCAAAATGAATTCAGAATTGAGTTGGATCCAAAAATTGATAATCGAGTGATAACTTGTGAAAACCAATGATAACTTGCAAAATCTACTGATAACCTGGTGATAACTGATATATGAACATTAAAATCAATTGAAAACATGGTGTAAAGGTTAGAAAAGCACCAGGTTTCTTCCCCCAAGCTTATTCTCAACACTGTCCTCAGGGTTGAAATAAAAGCAAGGGAGAGGGGTGGGTGGGATTGAAATGCATTAAATTGGGCATTTGAATTCTCTTGGCACTTCATCCAGAAACCTTGGGTGGTCTAATCTTCATTAGTTGCAGCTGATCCTGCAGAGAAACAAAGGATATCAGTGGAATGGTAGATTTGCAACTAATCAGATTTTTTTTAGTACAGAATTTAGCAACGTATTGGAAATTTCTGAAATTCACTGAAATTGGGCTATAATAGATTGGGATAACTGAAATGAATGTTAATTCAGATGATAATATGATCAATGTAGCATAATGAGAAAAATATTATCAGTTATCATTAAGTTTTCAGTGCAAAAATAAAAAATAAGGGGGTATGGGTACTCCCTGAATTTGAGACTTGTGAATTGAACATGTTCCTCATCTCTTATTCCTGCAAAAACAGAAAGATTAGGTTGATAATGGCTTGGGTTATCTCCCAAGAAGTGCCTTTCTTTAATGTCTTTGGCTAGACATTGTTACAACTCTTGATGTCAAGGAGGTTTAAATAGTGTGATATGATCAAGTAGAGATCTCAATCTGTGGACAGCTTTACTAATCAAGTATGGATCTCTTAATTTCACAATATTTGACCTTCGTTTTTCAGTTGGATGTATCCCTCTCCTTCATTGTACCAGAAATATACTAACTTCTCATTCCATAACTTCTCATCTAAGACATCTGAATCTCCTGGATCACCATCTTGTTTAAGCAACCATTTCTTCAATGACCTCTTTAAATGCAGCATTGTTGGAAGATCTTTGAGCTCTTGGTTCCATCTTTTAGTAGGCAAGCAATGATCTTCCTTCATTGAATGTTCAATTCCTTCTACAAATCTGAATTCTGCTATAGCCTCTATTTGGAAAGAATTTCTTCTACTTTTGTATCCTCCTTGGCCATTTCAGTTTCATCATGTGGCTTTGCTGTCATAACCAATTGCCCAATGGAAAATGAGATGGGTGAGACTTTGGAACTTTGAATGACTTCAAATGAATTAGTGCTTGATTCAAGTTCAGGCCACTTCTTCTCTTTTGATGTTTCTTCATCTTTAACCCTAAGATGTTGACATTCTTCAACTGATCCATGATGGTTTGTGTAGCAAATTGCTTCAAGTAGAACTTTTGGACAGTTGGATGCAGGAGGTGACTCATCTTTAGGGATAGACAATAAGTGAATTGAGTTGCAGCCCTCATCACAATGGAGTGTATCTGATAGTTTCTCCAAAGAATCAAAATCAGGGTCTTCTATAATTAATTCTTCATTGGATGGGAACCTTTTGAGTGGATCTTCAATGTGATTTATTGCTGGTATCATTGGAGTAGCTTTTTCAATAACTTCAGCAACATCATATTGTTTCTTGGCTTGTTCTATAAGTGTGATAGACTCCTTTTCAATTTCAGCCTCCATGACTACTTTTTCTTCATTCATCTCTTTCTCAATTCCCATCTTCATTTCCTGAATTTCTTCTTTCAGAAGGGCAGATTGGATTTGTGGGGCTTCTTGACTGGACTGCAAACAAAGCTTGGCCTCCAAGGCTTGATATCCAGCTCCAAGAACATCTACTTTCATACATATTTTTTCCAAGTTTGCAAGTTGCTCGTCCTGCCGCCTCATGATGTTCTCCAACATAATCTTCATTTCTGACTCTATGAATTGATTAAGTGATTGCTGATTTTCTGAAATATCCATGGTAGCAACCTGAAAATTTGACTCTTGACCTTGATTGTGATGGTAATACAAATGATTTTGTGAGTCATAAACATAAGGATTGCTGCTTGAGAAGTCTTGCTCAGGATTCCAATAATTTGAAACATAATGACTACTAGTTGAGAAACCTTCCTCTTGATTCCAGTAATTAGAACTTTCATGACCATATGAGGCATACATGTAAGCATTACAGGGCTGTTGAAATTGTGGTGATCCTTGATTGCAATGAACTTGTGATGGTTCTTCAACTATAGAATCCAATTCCTCCTGGCTCAAGGGTGTTTCACTTGATTGATAATAGTCATAGGACCAAGTTTGCCAACTCATATCCATCTTTTTTTCTTTCTCTCTCAGAAGTCAAATTCATAATTTTCTGCAATTGCTGGGTGGATAACATCCCTAAATGTCCTAGGAGCAGCCTTGTTTTGATTGGTAGCCTCCTTCTCAAAAGTTCTTCTCCTAGCCTCTTCACTTTGCAATCTCCTTCTCCTATTGAATCTTCATTCAGTTGAGGATCAGATAGGTAGAGGTCTCATTGAAGTTCCAAATCTGCATAAATTCAATTAAGAAGTATCAAATTCAAAAAAAAAAAAAGAAGAAAGAAATCTGTACATAATTGAAAAGAAAAAAAAATCAGAATGATAACTTGCAAAAATTGAAAATTGGCCTAACAAATAAACTAAAAACTAATCTAAACTATCTAAGTTAGCCTAATTGACCTCAAATCCCCGGCAACGACGCCAAAAACTTGATAGTGATATTTGGGTTTTCTAGTGATAACTTGCTGAAATTTAAGAAAATGTCAATTTTTCATTTTTTTTGTCTCCCAACTCACTAGCTGCAAGTGCACAGGTAAGTTGTAGTAGACTCAGGTTGTCGTATCCACAAAAAATTGAAGTCTAAAACATCCTAAAACAATCTAGATTAGTTCTACTTAAGTGGCTAAAAATAGAATTTTAATGAATAGTGAAAACAGATTTTTTTATAGAAAGTGAAATGATAACAGATTTTTGGGTTTTGGAAATTTATCAAAACTGAATTATAAATGCTAGAATGAAATCTAAAAAGGTTTAACTATCTATGAGGAAGGTTCTTCTAGGATTTGGGATTCATCTAAATTAATTAAGGATGGAATGGAACAAGTTATCACTAAATGTCAAACTTTTGATTCAACTTGAAAATGGTTGTTCCCACAACTCAATTGGCCTCTAACTAAGCAATATATGATTATATAATTATTTTTTAGGTTGAATCAAAAGAGGGTCCTCACTGAAAATCAAGTTATCATTGGGCTCAAAAGAAAGATTCAATGCTGATTTTTTGCAATCCAAGGAAGTTTGGAATGATAACTTGCATTTGCAATCATAAAAAGATGGAATCATTCCAATCAACCAAACCAGGATAAAATATACTCAATAATGGTGCTTGTGTTCCATGATTCATCTCTGAATTCAAGGGGGATTCAAAATCAACCTCTCGGTTGTAAAATAAATTGAAATCCACACAAACACACTCAATTGGAAATGCAAAACATATGGCCACATGAGTTCATAATTCCCATTGCTCCTTGGCCCATCTCTGGATCTCAAAGAAGCCCTAAGACTACCTCTCATTAGTGGATTAAAATGAGAGTTGACAATGAAAATCAGAAGTTAATTAAATGAGAAAATAGAAATCAGCATTTCTGAAAAAATCAGCAATGTGGATTGATGGAATTCAAGTTTGCCAAATGCCCCTTGACCCATCTCTGGACTGCAAGGGATTCCTAGAGTACACCTCTCAGTGATTTGAATAAAATAGGGATTAACAATTGACAAATCAGATTCCAAACAATCAGAAAATAGAATTAGAATCAAACTAAGAAATCAGATTTTGGAAAAATCAGATTTGAATTCTGAATTGTCAAAGATCTTGATTCATTTCTGAATAAGATCATGGCATATATTAGCCTCTCAACTATTCAATTATCCAATCCTTGATGACAATCAGATCCAAAAACCCAGGAAATCAGATTTCAGGAATTTCAGGAAACCAGAAATCAGCAACTCATTCAACTCATTCAAATCAGGAAAAACCAAATCAGATTTGAATCATAGGAATGTCAAAGCTTCTCAATTCATTTTTGAACAAGATTGGGATAGATGTTAACCTCTCAGTTGTTCAATTAATTCAATCCCCAATGACAATCAGATTCAAACAGCCCAAGAAAATCAGAATTCAGATTTCAGAAAAATCAGATTTCAGAAAGTAGAAATCAGAATTCTAATTGGGTTTGTATCTAGAACTTGGCATTGATTCTTGATTCATTTCTGAACAAGGGTTAGACCAAATGATAACTTCTCAGTTATAAATACAAATAGGGTCTTCAAATGATAAGATCAGATTTATAACAAATCAGATTTCAGAAATGTAAAACCAGAAAAATCAGATTTCTGATTTCTGTTCAGGAATCAGTGGAAAATCTGGTTTGAGTCAAATGATTGCCCAAACAATCTTGATACATTTCTGAACAAGATAGGGATAATACCAACATTCCAAAGACTCAATTAATCAGGTTGAGAGTAACAAACAGATTATGCAGTTCAGGAAATCAGATTCAGAAAAAATAGGAAATCAGATTTTCAGGAAACCAAATTCAGAAATCAGATTTGCAACTAAATGGAATCCAGAAATCTGACTTTATCTCTTAATGCATTCTTAAAGGTGATTAGATCAAATAACACATCTCAATCATGGTTTACAATGGATCTAATGATAACATGAATCAGTGCAGAAAAGTTCTAAAATCTGAAAACCAGAATTGATTTCAGTGCAAGATTACAAATCAGTCCATATCCATCTAAAACTAATCTAAACTACTACCCTATCCTAGAAGAAATGGAGTTTAGCTCATCATAATTACAAGATTTGACATGAAATGGGATAAGAAACAGATACAATTCATGGTTCCTTCAAGCTCTCGGCAATAGCTCCCAAAATCCAGCAGCCCCCTTCCTTGCCTTGTTCCAAACCCTTGAATGACCAGCCTCCCCTCTCCTCCAGAAAAATCCAGCTTATATATCACTCCTTTACACCCTTTGATCAGCATCTAAATGCCCTAATCCTCCTGATTAAGCCACCTATCCATCTGCAGAAATTCCAGCAGTGACAGCTTCCCTTTTGTGCAGGAAAAAGTAGAGTTCCCCCCTACTTTTTCCACATTTTGGCCACCTTTTCTTCTTGCTACAAAAACCCAAACAGCAAGCATCAAAGCTCTTGAGTAGTATTTTGACAAATAAGGATTAGGATAATGCTGGTAACTAGTTCAATTATCAGATGGGTTTATGTGTTGTGCAAGAATGAAAACTTATATCGATATGAATGAATTCAAGGGCCCGGAATGATAACTTTATGAAAATCTTGGAAAATGTCCTAATATGGGTGGTTCAAAGCATTTCAGGCATCAAATTGATTAGAGTGACAAGTGAGTGAGGTCAGAAATCAAATATGAATGAGATTCCTAAAAGTGATAACTTGAGTGCCCAAAAAATGATAACTTATATGACTTAAAAACGATAACTTGTCATAACTTGAGTTTTGATTATCCAAATGTGATGAAATTTGATCAGCAATGAGTTAGAACAATAATAAGATGATTGCTTAAGGTCCTTGTGCAGAATTAATGGTTTTGCATGTCAAAATGATAGAATTGCCCTTTAACGATAACTTGGCACTTGAAAAATGATAACTTGTTCAAATGGACTTAAAACTTTGCACAAGTTGAGATGTGACTATCCAAATATGATTTATACATGATAATGATGGATTTAGGGCAAGAAAACCATTGAAAATAAGTTCATTCAAAATAATGATAACTTGACACTTAGGAATGATAACTTGTCCTCCAAATGATAACTTGGCATAGAATTTAAATATTAATGGATTTTGGCATTTCAGAACCTCTATGCACATGGAATTAAGTATGAAATGAGGAATATAAACTAGTTATCACAATGTTTGCATTCCAAGTATAATTGGCCCAAAAATAGGCAAAAGTGAGACTCGATATGTATGAATTGCATCTAAAATGGGTTAAAATCATATAGTGATCAGCAAGTGATCAATGGCCCAATTAACTAATATCAAATACTTTGATGTCCATAATTGCTAACTCAAATGAGTCACCTTCTTTGATGCATGATATATGATCCCAGCTGTTTGTAATGTACGTAAAGCATTGTGATGTTTTCTATTTCTATGCTTTTTTTTTCATATTCAATTAAAGACGAATCTCTATTTTTAATGAATATTATTTTATCTTGATTTCTTCTCGTCAAGGCTTTGACACACCCATGAACCAGAAGGGTCACGACCAAGTCTTAAAAGCTCCATATAATATTTAAAAGCTTATTTCTAAAGTATTGCTATTATATATTGATGATTATTGATTGTATATGATATCTAGATATCCAAATTACATGTTCCCCCATAACTAGTAATTACATTAAAATTTGAAGATTGAGTGACATAATAGTGATTGTTGATTGCAATACATAATGCACCTAGTTAATGAAGAACATTACATATCGTCCCTCAATGACCCTTATCAGATTGTCAGAAAATAATTATTCTTACAGTTCGGTATATGTATTTCCTTCAAGAATAATTATTTTCATGTCCAGAACGGTGTATCACTAGTCGCCTTCGGTCGAATGAAGCATTGTCTCTAATGCTTACCTGGCTTATTCGACATAATTCTCAATTATTGTAAGATCAAAGATTTAAGAGACATAGACTAAATTGATAGATTGATGCCCACAAAAGTGGAGTCTCAAAAGGTTATAAAGCAACCTTGAGGAAGTTATTAAGGCTATTGTTAAGGTAAGTGCAAGTCACACTATAAGAAAATCGAAGAATAGCGACCCAACGAACGAGACGCTACTGCAATGCTATTGAGTCTCTAGAACATATAGCGTCACTTTAGCATCCAAATAGCATCGTTAAAATGTGACACCGGTAGTCACATTTCTATTATTTACGTGTAGCTTCACTTATATGCCTATTGATGATGATTGTTTTCATAATTTTCGTATGATGATAGTTATTTACATATCATGCCATGTTATTTATGTTAAATGCATAATGATAGATTGTTAAATTATAAATGGCATGTAGATCATATGTTAAGAATATATCATGCATATTTTTTTTTGTTATATGAAATTGAATATGCAAATCATGTGTTCAGGATCATTCATGGTATGACATTTACATACTCTAATTGAGAAACTCTGCACCTTGTATTTGTGCACGTAACTAAAGTTTAAGGATGAATGGCAGCTCAACTTTTGACGACATAATTTTACGCACATTATTGAATAAAGTCATGAGTCATTAGCTTTTCTATATTAGGGATGTTGATGAACTATTTATGTTATAAGATTTTATGAATGATTGATGGCAAGTTTATCTTTCATGTTGACATTATGTCATAATTATTTTATGAAAATCCTCCATTGAAAAGATGATTTTTAGTCTATTTTATTAATTATAATTTTTGATGCATTATTTACAAATAATTTAATTATGATAATGTGATGACAAACGAGCTAACACAACCATAATTCACCTAATTGTTCTCAACTTTTAGGGTGAACTTTTTGGGTGTTATAATTTGGTATCAGAGCATGCTTAAGACCAATGCTAAGTATGTCATAAAAATGTTAAATGTCTAAGTTCATGTGCAATCGTCATGAGCAATCATTTGAAGTGAAGAGTATGTGAGTTATTGCCATATGTATGTATGCTTTAATGAAGCAACTAATGTTTGGTTGATTATTGTTATGTGAATGATGAAACTATGAGGTCCTTTTAATGCTTCAGGAGGAAAAAGGGAATTGTTTGAAAGCATGACTGATGCATGCAAAATACAACATGTTTTAATTTATTATTTTAATTATTTTTTCTATAATTTGATCATGGCATGCATCATTTTTAGTCATTTTTAGTCACTTTTAGTCGTAATTCCGGATTTATCAATTTTAATTATTAATTCTTTGAATATTTTAATTGCGGATGGATTAACTAAATTTGGATAATTATTCTGCAGAAAAAATCGAATTCATGATTATCCAAGTATTATATTTGATCAAGAATGGATGTTTCAGCTAAGAATTTCAACCCCAAAGATTATATCGGCCGATAAATCACCAAAGATTTATCCGTATCGGCCGAGATTTAGATGGATTATGACGTATCGGCCGAAATTCAGAAGAATTTCATTCGTATCGGCCGAGACATCAAATTTATCGCCCGAGAACTCCAATTCGAAGAAGTATTATGGACGAGAAATCCAATTCAGTCCTGTTATCGTCCGCAAAATCCAATAAATTTATCATTACCGACCGATAAGTCAATTCCTTGGGCAAAGTCATCGTTTTGGCCGATAACTCAAGGGGGTAAAGATAAAAGAGTTTATCTCTTTGGGCGTTTACGACCGTGATCAAATTAAAGGTCATCTGCACCCTATAAATAGAAGAGAGAAACCATCGTCCTAACTGGTGCTCTAAAGTTCAGGTTTTCTTCCACGGCGAGTCGTGAGTCTGCAGACTTCGACCAAAAGGAGAGAGGTGCAACGGTTGGAGGTTGATCGCGACCCTGATCAAGTACGAGAGGCTATCCGACTGTCTGCCCAATTCGAGATCTCTACTTTTATTTTGGGTGTAATTCTTCCAATTTTTATTATTATTTTATTGTCTCTCCAGAATTTCTAGGATGAACTCCATATTTTTAAGATTATTATTTTAGGAGATTATTATTGAAGGGAAACTACTTGGACCCTATATTATTTGCTTTAATCTTTTCTGATCAATTAGTTAATTGTGCTTAGTGCTTTTGATTTAATTATTTGGATTTCTGAGTTGAGTAATTACCAGTTTGTGAACTATTTGATTTCAGAATTCATTAATTAAATTAATTGATTTTATGTGAAATTAATAATTGACATAAATTTGATAACTAGTGTGTAGAGAATCAAATTTATGTAGTCTGTTAATCTATACCAGTTTGTGGAGTGATTAATAGTCTAGAATTTTCATATTAATGCATCTTAATTTTAATCTTATTTGACAAATACCAGTTTGTGGGACTTTAGGTTTGATTAAATTTAAGATAGTTTGATTTGCCGGATTAAATAGCAGAATTACCAGTTTGTGGACTCTGTGATGTTAATCTTGTAAATTAATAACTTGAGAAAATTCCTAATCCATCTTTAAAGATTAAATTTATCTTTTATGATTCAAATATTTATCCTGATCTATTTTCATCCTAAGGCGTAACTTCAACACCATTATCTTATTTTCTTTATTTTATTTTATAAAACTCATTTTCAAATCCATATTTTTTCTCTCTTATTAATTTATAAATTTAGATATTTTATTAATAATATTCCTCGTGGGTTCGGCACTCTTACTCCTATTACTATATTACTTGAGCAACTAGTGCACTTGCTAGCGATTTTATTTTGCTACATCATTTTACGCATCAATGACCCGCATGGCTCATGCTATAGAGAGGAATGCGAGCTCGAGCCACTCTAGCCATTCGAGTTCTAGAATTGAGAACTTCCTGAAGTCCCATCCCTCTACTTTTAACGGGGATAGAGATTCAGACAAGGCTCATGTGTGACTTGATGTTATCACTAAGAAGTTCAAGGCAATGTTTACCCATCAGGTAGTTAATTAGGCTCGTCATTGATTGATGTTATCACCAAGATGTAATTTGATGATGAAAATGAGATCACCTGGTGGGACATAAAAAGAAACAGACATAATTCATGAAACTACAACAAGAAAGTATGATTGTGGAAGAGTACCTTAACAAGTTCCTAGAACTTGAGAGATATAACCATATGAAGGAAGACAAAAATGTAAGGATCAAACAGTCAAGAGGCTGAATTCTCGTAGTTGAATGCCATGGGTGGTAATCCTGAAATCAGGACAAGACAATCTCCCTATCCTCCAAGTTGACTAGGGAAATAGACACCCAGAGGAAGCATAAGCAAGGCAAAGAGTCCCAAAAGAATGAGAGGAATGGCAAAGGCAAGAAGAATAAGAACTCCAACCTTTACTTAAGGGGTGACAGTGGAAAAAGTTGTTGACACAAGTTCCACACAGGTGAATGCAAAATGAAGTCCGGTGCATGCACTACAAGAAAATGGGCGCTTAGTGACGCAAAGTAGCGTCGCCAAAAGCTGTGACGCTATATAGACGCCACTAGCTCCTTTATAGCATCTACTTCATGTCACAATAATGAGACGCTACTTGCCTCTCGATAGCGTCTCATTAGCGTCTTCTTAGCTATTCAGTGAATGGACGCTAATTCTGGCGCCATCGAGATGTTAGGTAGACGCTATTATTTCACGCCACGAAGCAGAAATGCGCGACAGCACCTAGCGCCGTTCTCGCGTCGACATCGTTAGACACGAATCTAGCGTCTCTTGTTTGGCGGATCTAAAGAGACGCTATATGGCATCTCAGAGATAGGCGACGCTATTTGGACGCTACCGTGTTACCCATAACTTATCTACATTTATCTCGCTATTTGTTTTATATTAAACCCTATATATTATATATACTATCTGTCAATCAATAAATTCATTAACTATTATATTAGTATTAATAACACAATTATCAACATATTATCAATAGCTTATTATCAACATATATATGTATTAATTACACGATTATATATATATATATATATATATATATATATGTATTTTTACATGATAGGAGTGTTCCTAAATATATAATTTTTATATTATTTATTATCTATACATATAATATGTATAATATCTTTATTATGCATATATTATTATTATATACTTAATCATGAAATTACGATGGTTGATTGAGTGATTAGCTACCTCAGTAGCTCAGTGGTAGAGCGGTCGACTGTTAACTGATTGGTCGTAGGTTCGAATCCTACTTGAGGAGATTTGATTCATTCTTAATTAAAGAATGAATAATTGAATTAAAGGGCTCGCTTTGACCGTTAGGAGTAGGAGTAGGTAACACGTTCGCTGTCTTTATTTCTATTGCATTCTATCTCATCGTATCACATTCGGTTCTACGATATTTGAGAATCGCCATCAATGCCTCGACGTAGATCCGGGGTAATCCCTTGTAAATAATCAATTAAGAATTTGCAGATGATGTACTAGCACAAAAATGCAGTCATCAATTCTCCCGATAGCTTTTTTGCATCACAGTGGCGACTCAATAGCGTCCACGTAGCGTCTAACTAGAGTCGCCATTGTAGTCGACGCTATGGTGACACTATTGGCGTCACTGTAGCATCACAGAATTGAGACGCGAAAACGTATTCGACGCTAGTTCGGCGCTACGGTGTCACTAAATGTAACTAGCGACTCAATAGCGTCGGTATTGCGCCTCCTAAGCCGACTTTTTATCCCTCGCTTAATCGGTCACATATAAACATATAAATACGTGTATATGCTTATACTCATATATAATAAGTGCATATATACATATTATTATAACTTAATATCACACATATAAACATATACACATATATTCACTTCGAATACGTACACATATATACGTTATCTATATATATATGACTCACACATGTATAGACATATACATACACATATATATTTATAATACATATAGATAAACACATTGTTATAACTTAATCTCCCACACGTAGACATATATATACATACGCATATATTACATATGTATATATATACACGCACAATTTTGTTATATACACATATACATACATATTTATAATTTTTTATACATACATGATAGATTGTCGGAAGGAAATAAAACAATTGGAATGGGGCACATTGCGATGATACATTGATAAAAAAAATTTCATACATAATAAAAAAATTGAAAAAGACCTTTAACGAGCGTTTGAATGGCGTCGCATTCTTGAGACGCTAAACCCATTGAGACGCCACGACGACGCTATAGTGTCGCTATGTTATCTTAGCGACACATTAGCTTCTCTATAGCGCCGCGCTAGCCGAATTTTGACAGTTGCGGCGCCTACAAGGGTCTACGTAGTGTCGCGTTGTATTGTGACGCTAAAAATTACTTAAATCCCTAACCCCTCTTCTTCGTTTTCACTTTTACTATTTACCTTCTTCCGCGTGCCCGACGTCCGCCCGACGCCCGACGCCGGACGCCGGACGCCAGACGCTTGACGCCTGACCTCCGACGCTCGACGCTCGATGCCCGCCACCTCCACTGCGCCCCTCCGACGCCCTCCACTGCTGCCCTCCGCATTCGATCGCCGCCCTCCGCATTCGACCGCCGTCCTTCGCCTCCTCCTCCTCCTCCTCCCTCCCCGACGCCCGCCCTACACTGCCGCTGCCGCCCTTCGCTTCCGTCGCCCTCCGCATTCGACCGCCGCCTCCACTGCTGCCAGCCGCCTTTGCCTCCACCGGCGCCTTCTCTTCCTCCTCCTCCTCCCTCCGCCTCTACTGCCCTCCACCGCCGCCGCCGCCCTTCGCCTCTGCCACCCTCCGCATTCGACCGCCGCCCTCTGCAATCGACCGTCGCCCTTCACATTTGACCGCCGCCCTTCACCTCCTCCCCCTCCTCCCTCCCCGATGCCCGCCCTCCACCGCCGCTACCGCCCGTCGCCTCCACCGCCCTCCGCTTTCGACCGCCGCCTCCACTGCCGCCCGCCGCCTAAGCCTCCACCGGCGCCTCCTCCTCCTCCTCCTCCCTCTGCCTCCACTGCCCTCCATCGCCGTTGCCGCCCGCCTCCGCCGCCGCCTCGTCCGCCCTCCGCCTCCACCGCCGCCCTTCGCCTCCATCGCCACCCTTCGCCTCCACCGCTGCCTCGTCAGCCCTCCGCCTCATCCGCCCTCCACCGCCGCTGATGTCCGCCTCCACCGCCACTGCCCTCCGGCTCCACCGCCGTCTCGGCCGCCCTCCGCCCTTCGCCGCCCTCCGGTTAAGAAGGTACTAACCTGCCACCATGTATGTTAAGTTAATTATTAATGCATGAAGTTAAATTAAGTTAATTATTCATGTTAAGTTAAGTATTACTTATTCATGTTATGAATTAATTTAAGTATTACTTAAGTTAAGTATCATCTCTTTGGATCAAGCTAGTCTTCGCGGAAGAACAGAAATTATAATGCATGCAGTAATTGCTCGATATTATTTCTTGTTGAAGTTGCATAATTTAATGTTGTATGATATAGCAACGATTTGAAAGTTTTCAAATGCGTCAGTGATTACGAATCACATCTTTCTAGTTTTAATAGTTACACATTTCGATAAAAGTTTTAATCGCTCAGATCTTAGGTCGATCTCAAGCCAATTGTTATATACATAATCGCCACGCAAAAAAATGGCATTCAAATATTTTTTATTACTTAAGTTAAGTTAAGTTAAGTTAAGTTATGAACTAATAATTCATGTACTTCCACATTCTTGGTGATAAAATGAGATTATGATTCGACGATGAAGTACTTGAAATATGTGATTTTGGACTTCGTAAGTTCAAGATCACACGTTTCAAGTACACGAATTTGATTACTTGGCTTAATGTTCTCCGTTACAGAAATGATAAAGCCAGATCGTAATTGGATTCGTCGTTGGAAGGATAAACATGGCATCATAACTGAAGAATATAAGGATGGTGTTGATGAATTCATTAATGTGGCATATCAAAATGAAGGTGTTGCTTCTTCATATGGCGAAATCTTATGTCCATGCCGGAAGTACAAATGTTATCAGTGAAAAGTAAGATATGATGTGCAGAAGGATTTATATTACAACGGTTTCTTACTTACATACACCAATTGATTCTTTCATGGTGAAGAATGATGGGCTAAAGAAACAAGTAATGTAGATACCATTGTGGGTGACTCGAGCAATCCGTACAGGGACATGATACGAGATGCAATATTAGGAGAAAATATTGGCGAAACATTGATTGAAGAAGACCCGAATCCTTCTGCTTCTAAGTTTTATAATCTTCTCGAAGAAATAGATGAACCTTTATGGGATGGATGCGTGAAGCAAACTACACTTTCTGGAGTGGCACAAGCAATGAACTTAAAATTAGAATTTAATATGAGCGAAAGTTATTTTGACCGGATGCTTGCCATTATTAAGAGTATGCTTCTAGCTTCAGAGAAATTACCGGAACATTTTTACAAGTGCAAACGGTTGATGAGAGATTTAGGGTTGGAATATCAGAAGATTGATGCATGCCGCAATCATTGCATATTGTACTACAAGGAAAATAACTCACTTATGAGTTGTTCTATTTATGGCGAGCCTAGATTCAAACCAAAAAAGAATTCTCAAAGTTCGAAAAAAATGTGGCAAATGCAATATTTAGATACTTTTCGATTGTTCTAAGATTACAACGACTATTTCTTTCTAAAAAAACTGCATCATTTATGAGGTGGCACAGAGAAGAGGCATGTGAAGATCAAAATTCAATTACACATCCTTCGGATGCGGAGGCATGGAGACGATTTGATGCACTTCATCCAATTTTTTTGCAGAATCACGCAATGTTAGATTAGGACTTTGCACCGATGGCTCCAACCCATTTGGCTCATCAAGTACTACTTATTCATGTTGACCAATTTTTGTTACACCTTATAATTTGCCTCCAAGCATGTGTATGAGACCGGAGAATATATTGCTTACCTGTATGATCCCGGATCCTCGATCTCCTGGTAAAAGTTTAGATGTTTACTTAAGACCTTTGATTGATGAACTCAAGATGTTGTGGGAGGATGGTGTGATTACCTATGACAAATCTAAAAAGCAAAATTTTATTATGAGAGCCGCATTAATGTGGACCATAAGTGATTTTTCGGCATAGGGAATGTTGAGTGGTTGGAGTACAAAAAGAAAACTTGCTTGTCCCATATGTGGAACAAATACGAAATCATTTTATTTGAAAAACTGTAGGAAAGTTTGCTGGTTTGATTGTCATAGGATGTTTTTGTCATTGGAGAATTCGATGCGCTGATCGAAACTCATTTAAAAAGAATACATCCGAGAACACTTTGTGTCCAACTCATTTGACGGGAAAAGAATTGCTAGAGCAAGTAAACAAGCTTAGTGAAGTCTCATTCGGACTGAAGGCCGGTAGTTATAAGCAAATTGGGTTTGGAAGCGAACATAATTGGGAGAAAAGAAGTATTTTTTGGGAGTTGCCTTATTGGTCTTCAAACTTGGTACGTCATAACTTAGACGTCATGCATGTGGAGAGAATGTATTTGACAACATCTTCAACACAATTATGGATGTTAAAGGAAGAACAAAAGATAGCATACAGGCTCGCGAAGACATGAAATTAATATGCAAAAGACCAGAGTTAGATATCATTCATCTTCAAAATGGTAAATGCAAAAAGCAAAAAGCTACTTATGTCTTGAGCAATGATCAAAGAAAAGTGGTTTTCGAATGGGTAAAGCAATTGAAATTCTCCGTCGGATATGTATCAAACATATCTCATTGTTTAACTTGGAGAATGGGAAGACACACGGGATGAAGAGTCATGATTGTCGTATTTTTATGCAAATGATGCTTCCAATTGCCTTTAAAGAACTTTTGCCAAAGGCCATCTGGGAGGTTTTAACAGAATTGTCTATGTTCTTTAAAGAGCTTTGTGCATCCATCGTTCGGAAAGAAGACATATCTCGGTTAGAGGCTTCTATTGTGATTACCGTGTGCAACGTTAAGAAGAAATTTCCACCTTTTTTCTTTGATGTGATGGAACATTTAATTGTATATCTTCCATATGAAATAAAAATTACTTGTCCGGTTCAGTATCGATGTATGTATCCATTCGAAATGTGCATGTTATATTTGAAAAGGAAGGTGAAGAATAAGGTAAAAATTGAAGGCTCCATATTTGAAGCATATTTCATTGAGGAAGTGTCAAACTTCACTTCAAAATACTTTAAGCCACACATACAATCACGACACACCCAAGTTCCAAGAATGATGGTGGTGAAGGAGAAGTTGACATGAATATTCTATCTATCTTCAAGTACCCATGTCGACTTCTTGGTGCAGGGCGCAAAGTTATCTTGAATGACAGAGATCTCACCGCCGTTGAGAATTATGTTCTTACAAATTGTCTCAAAGTGACACCATGTCTCGAGTAAGGCAATTTGTTCTAATTTGTTATATAATTTAAAGTTAATTGTTGCTATATGATTGTATTAATTAAAAACTATGAATTTAGGAAATTCGAAGAATTACAGCGAGAAATCAATCCGTTAGTTTCAAACGATGAGTTATTGAAACTACGAGACGAATATTTTGCTGATTGATTGAGATGTGAAGTGAGAAATCTTTTCGCTTGTTCTTAATTGTTATAAGTTCGTAACTTTTAATAAAGTTTTTAGTTATTTTTCTTGTAGGTTATTAATGGCTCAATCATAGAGAACAAAATATGAGATCTCGGTCATGGCCCGAAGAAACAAGTACTTAGCTACTGCGGCATCATAGTCAATGGATATTAGTTCCATACAGAAGAATATAGTCGACAACGTTCAACTATTAATAGCGACATATGTGTTCTAGGAAGTATGTACAGGGACGATGACTTTGATTACTACGGTGTTATAGAAGACATTCTAGAATTGTCTTATTTAGAAAAATCTAAAAAAGTCATGGTGCTAAAATGTCGTTGGTTCGATCCAGAGAAAGGAGTTCGGATCGATCAAAAGTGTAAATTGGTGGATATTAACCTCGGTCAAGACTTCAGTCATACGATCCATTCGTATTGGTGGAACAAGGACAACAAGTGTACTACACTAAGTATCCATCGAAAAGAACCAAGGATGAATGGTGGGCGTCATGCAAGGTGATGAGTAGACTATTCTTAGCAGAAATAATGGTAGATGACAATGAAACATCATCCGTACACAATGATGTGCCCATGGACGATTACTATAAAGAAGATAGAGTGAATGAGACGATTGATGTGGCCGATGGAGTTGAGAATTTTCAATTGGTCAATGACGCTGAGCCAATGGAAGAGTTCAATTCAAATGACCTCTTGGATGTGAACTTCGATAATTTCATTGATGATGACTCGAACCAAGATTATAGCGACGATGATAAAGATGATGAAAATGAATCAGAATACAAAATAAGTGAATGAATCCCGTAGTTATTCTAATGACATAAGCTTTTTACTTTTTTTTAAGTTATATATGGTTACCGATAATAAGAGAAGTTTCTTTCTTTTTTTTCAGTCATGGTTACTAGGGGTCGAGCATCTGGGTCATCTCGCTCTTCCAGGCACTCCAGATGAGTCAGCCATCACAACCACCAGGTAATATATTTATTGTGAGCTGCTATTCATAGTTGATTATAATAGTTAAATTCTTTTTTTAATAATATCAGTTCCTCCGCCACCGACGGGGCACGTAGCCGGATCGTCACATAGTAGGAGATCCAATGGTGGGTCTGCTCAACGTATCTCTCTAGGTACATGACACATTGTAGGCAATAGATAGTAGGAGATAGAGTTTTTTAAATATTCGGGGAACATAGTCGGTACGTCTCGATCGCACGACGACGATCGTCATGTCACACCAGTTTATTTTTTGTATATTACATAATTTTATATAGGAGCCAAATTTTATATATTTTCTTATGATGACAGTTTCTACCCCACCGCCACCGCCGAGAATACCAGACGCTTCATCACATTCTAGCGTTGGCGAGCGACATCTTACGCCAGGTGATATATTTATTGTTATTGACATTTCTCAATTAATTATATTAATTATTTTTTAATAATGTCAGTTGCTACGCCGCCGATAGCACAAGAACCTGGCTCAATTCATTCAGACGAGTGGACTGCCACTGATCATGCGGTACACATCAATCGAGGCGAGAACATTACTGTACATCTATCAATTATCATAATTTTAATTTGGTATGACACTAATGATTTATTATGTATTAGGGCCCGTAGTTAATGTCGGACCTTCACAGCCTACCCAAGCTGTACTGGATGATGATTCCTCTTCGAGTGATGAAGAGGGGTTACACAATAATGGGGTGGTCACTGTGAATAATATTGCTCGACCATAAGTTAAATAAGTTGTACAAATTTTGTTATAGTTTTGGTTATCATTGAAAATTAATTCTTCTTTGTAATTGGCAGGACCACTTTCATACTCGTTAGTACCGTGCGGGATGTCAGTGCTCTCGTTCTTTTCCACTTGTCGGAAGGGGCAAGATCCTGGAAAGATGTCCCAATTCAAGTGCGAGATGACATCTTTCGAGCTTTTACGATACAATCTTCTATTTGGGTTACATAATTTGATTTATATTTATTTTAAAATTACTAAGTTTTAACGTTCTATTTGTAGGAGGCAAATCAGTTTCATTCGGATCTTAGTTTAGGGACGATCCGGAGAGCTTTTGAGGAGGTCGCTGCGCAAAATCGATTATACAAGTTTCGTAAGGTCGTCACGTCCGTCGGCCTCACTTTGGAGCAGGGCATACAAAGATGTCCAAGACATATTAGGCGCTCAGTTTGGGAGTCCCTCTGTAGGAAGTGGTAAGTATGTATACTTTTACATTATTTTTATGAAAATTATAGTTTTTTGAAAGTGTAAGTATTTGATGTTCACAAAGGACGGATGAACGATAGCAAAGTAAGTCGGAAAAGGCAAGAGTTAACCGTCTTTCGAAGCTCGAGGCCCACATCCACATAGGGGGATCGATGCGATTTGATGAGCATCGACGCCGCATGGTAATTTACATATAAATTCAATTTATCAAACTTTTGACTTATATTATGTTATCAAATTTGAAACTTTATTGTAGGAGGAGAAAGAAGGCGGTCTCGTAGACTTTCGTGTGGTCTATGAGGCCACACATAAGAGCCGGAAAATAAACGACCTAGTCACGCCCACTGCTCGTAGGCTTCTAGTAAGTCTCATGATATGGTCATTTAGTTATTGCCATTAGTGCACTATTTTTTAAATACATAATGTTTAAATTTTATAGGATGAGTATAATGCGAAAATGACTGAAAAGTATGGGGATGATCCGAGTACTCAACCACTAGGTAATGTTTATTCGTTGGTTTTGTCATGTTTTTAATTTATGTTTCTTGATATATAATTTATATATTAAATGGTTGTATGATTTTTTTATTTCGTAGAGGACACTACTGTTTGGGAGGAGGTGACCGGCACGACACGAGGGGGGTACTTGCATGGCCTCGGCACAACCGCTCAGATATCTAGGAGGATCGGAGGATATGCAGACGGTCCATCTGCTGCGAGCTCATCCGCTGCACCTGATGTGACGTAGCTGTCACAACAGCTATCGCAGCAGTTATCAGAGCAGATATCACGGCAGGTGTCGGAGCAGTTGTCGTAGCAGTTGGCTCTGCTATTGCAAGCGATTCAGGGATTGATCCCGACACAGAATCCATCCCC
Source organism: Pontederia crassipes (assembly GCA_030549335.1). Lineage (NCBI taxonomy): Eukaryota > Viridiplantae > Streptophyta > Magnoliopsida > Commelinales > Pontederiaceae > Pontederia > Pontederia crassipes. The sequence goes on along the minus strand of CM060186.1, from coordinate 35,193,640 downwards.
GTGAGACCATGGACCGAGCATGTCTGGGTTGAATGTCCGGAATGATAACAATAACTCCCAAACCTAGGATAGAAACAACCCATGAATATAAAAAATGCTTTTGCTACTTATAGATTTAGATATACATATAGTTTGTTAGTTTGGTTTATTACTTTTCTTATTCTTAAGTTTAATATTATGCCTGTGATGCTTTTATATTGCCTGCGATGTCTTATATTGCATGTCATGCTCTTATATTGCCTGTGATGCTTTTATATTGCCTGTGATGAATATCAATGCATTTTTATATGCATTATATAATTGTATGGTTTGGGAAGGGGAGAAATGAGTATTGAATGGGTAAAAAAAATCTGTAAATGGCATCTCCATAGCGTCCCATTAGCATCGCAGAGGCTGTCGACGCTAAGTTAAATATATCGTCCTTAGCGCCATAGTCGCGTCTCATTGGCGACGCTTACACTATTATATTGCGTCACCTCAGCGACTTCCTAGCGTCTAGAGTAGCGACACGTGGGCGCCGAAATAGCGTCTCATAGCTTGCGCGTCTACTTAGCAACACCTATCTTCTATGCATAGCCGCAAACCTCGCGTCTTAATAACGTCAAGATAGTGTCAAGTAGTGGCGCTAGTAGCGTTCCAATTTCTTTGACTCCATTGCGACGCTAGTAGCCACCGATATGCAGCGTCCCATTTTTGTGGCACTAGATAGACGCCAATGAGTCGCTCTTCACAATGGAGACGTAATAGCATCACCCTAGCGTCGCATATGTTGGGTCGCTAATCTCCCATTTTCTTGTAGTGATGTCTAAGCTGTGACAAAATGAGCAACTATATGAGATACTACCCAGAGAAAAAGCTGGAGCACCAAGAGAAGGGCAAGAGAAAGCAAGTAGAGAATCAATAAATGACACCAGGAAGGGTCTACACTATGCAAGTGGATGAGACATAGAAATCTAACGAAGTGATCATAGATAACTGATCACTATGCAAATGTTTTGTTGGATTATGGTGTCACCCATTCTTTTATATCGATTGTATTTGATAACTTGTTGAATGTTAAGATTAAAAGTATGACACCTTGTCTCTTTTTGGGATTTTGATTGAGGGAATGCATATGATCATTAGATCTAAATGATATTATGCCTAGATCCATATGTTATGATCCATGTTCTAGATTGTCATGCTTAGATCCATATGTTCATATGCTTATGCCCTAAATATTGTTTAAGATGAATTTGGGGAAAACCGCTAAATCTTTATAACGAATGGTTTTTTATGTTTTTAGCATATTATATGATGTCCTAGTTTATAGAAATCGTTCTCCTACCATTTTATATGTTTCAAATATTTTCTGCTAAAAAACTTATGATTTTCGAGGCTAGACATCGAACTTTTGGACACTGGCACGATCGTACTAACCTTAGGAACGATCATCCCAATCTTAAGAATGATCGTGATCGAGTGGGCAAGAGCAAGCCGAAGAATCAACCCTAGGTCACACCCGTGACAACTTTGTCATGATCGTGACAAGGCCAAGCATGGTGGTCACAATCGTGAGTGAGTGGACAGCCGAAAAGGCACAAGATGGGCTCTCTGACACCCTCGTGATGAAGCTATCATGACTGTGATGAGGTTTGTGTATGGTCGGCCATGACAACCAAGTCACAACCGAAGGTGGGGAAAAGATTAAAAATTAGGGGCCATGGCCATAAACCCGAATGGTCATGTCCATGACCAGACTTTGGCATGGGCGTACCAAGGTTGAAAAACTCTATATGATATTTTAAAGCTTATTTTCAATGTATTGCTATTATATATTAATGATTATTGATTGTATATGACATCTAGATATACGAATCGCATGTTCCCCATCACTAGGTTAAAATATGAAGATTAAGCAATGTAAAAATAATTGTTGATTGCAATATTTAATGCACCCTATTGATGAAGATCGTTACATGTCGCCCCTCAATAGTCTTTATCGGATTGTTAGAAATTAATTATTCTTACACTTCAGTGTTTGTGTTTTCTTTAAGAATAATTGTTCTCATGTCGACAATGATGTGTGTATTACTTGTCACCTTCGGACGAAGGGAGTATTATTTCCAAGGCTTAGTTAGACTATTGTGACGGCAACGCTATAGTTCTCAACTATTGAAAGATCAAAGATTGTAATGGCCATGGATTGAATTGATAAATTGGTGCTCACGAAAGTGGAGTCTGAAAGGGTTATAAAACAACATTGAGAAAATTATTAAGGCTATTGTTAAGGTAAGTGCAAGTCACTTATATGCCTATTGATTATTGATGATGATTGTTTTCATACTACACATATGATAATTATTTACATGTCATGCCATGTTATTTATGTTAAATACATGATGACAGATTGTTATATTATGAATGACAAATATATCATATCTCAAGTACGTGGTTTGCATATATTTATTTTTTTATTATATGAAATTGAATATGCAAATAATGTAGTATCTTATTTAGGATTATTCATTCCAGGATCTTTATATACTCTTAACTCAAAAATCTTGTATCCTGAATCCATCCAGGTAACTAAAGTTTAAAGGATGAATGATGATTCAGCTCATGACGGCGTAGTTGCACATGCCACGTTATTGAATAAAGCCAGAGCCATTAGCTTTTCTATATTAGATATGTTGATCAACTATTTATGTTATAAGGTTTTAAGAATAATTGATGGTAAATTTATCTTTCATATTAACATTATATAATAATTATTTCATGAAATTCTTCAGCTAAAAAATTGTTTTAGCCTATTTTATTAATTATTGTTTCCATGTCTATTTTACATAATTTTTATTGTTGTAAATTTAGATAAACATTTAATTCTTCTTTTACTACTAGTCCAAGCTGGTCGGATCCACTGGTGAAATTCTAGAAGCTCAAAAGAAGGGAATTTAAAAAAGGAAAAAAGAAATAGAGATCAAAAGTTATAACATAGTCCCAATATTTTTACTAGTCCAGACGTCGAACCGATGTGTCAACTTCGTCATAGTTCGATCGATTTAATCGAGTTTAATCAAATTGAACTGAATTTTTATTAAAATATTATTTATCTATTATTTTAAAGACATATTTTGAGTAGAACTCTAGAAAAAATATAAAAAATATTAATATACTTGAAAGCAAATAAAGAAAGAAAATTTAGAATTATTATATTAAAATAATATGAAATAAATCGTGAGATCCATATTCAGTGCAATTAAAAGGAACTAAGTTGAATGATTTAATTTTATTTAGATTTATTATTGTGATGTAAGTATTATAAAAAAGCTGAATAAATTATTTAACGTCAAGAAAATTTAAAGCCCTATTCTTTTAATTTTTAAATATTTTATTATTCTATTGTTTATGTTAATATATTTTCTTTTAAATTATTACTTTTGTCAATAACTTTTCTATTTTTCATATCTTTTCATTAAATTATTTCTATTTTTATTTTTTTCTCTCACTTCCTCTTTTCCTCCCTAAATTTCTCACTTCATTTATACACCATTACCTACCTTTTTTTCCCTTTAAAATTATTTATTTTCTTTCCTTTTCTATTTGATTCTATCATTCAAATTTACAATTTTACATTTTTTTATATAAAAAAAACAAATGGCTGAACCGATTCTATCATTAATGATTTGTTTTCTTTCCTTCTTCATTTGATTCTACCATTAAAATTTCTAAATTTGCATTCCTTTAATATAATAGTTTAAAAACCGGATTGAATCGGTTCAACTGGTTGAACTGGTTGGTTCAACCTGGTTCAATCTGATTTTTATCATTTTCGATTTGAAGAAAACCAAATCGAACTAGTGACCAATTCGTATTTGAATCGATTAAATCGGTCGGTCCGATTCGATTTTAAAAGCACTGCATAGTCTTGCATGCTCTTTAATTAATTTGTCAAGTAGCCCCAACTTTAAACAAAAAAGATCATGCTATCGGTACAAGTGTTGTGTCCCTCCTGACAATACATGTTTAGCCTCTAATAATTTGGTGCATGACTCGTGCCAAACTATATATGAGAAAATGACAATTTACGAACTTGTATATATTTTTCCGGCATCACAAATGAAATCTACGATCACCAACAGCAGCCAAGTTTGGGTTTAGACAGTTTGGTGCAATTTGTTTGGCAGCTTCTCTTGGTGGCATCCATAGATATAAAAGCTTTGTTGAGGACATTCTCTCTCTAAACAAAATAAATAATAAAAAAGGACCTTCTCTCTCCCCTTTCTTCTTCTTTCTTTCTCCAAAGTGACTGACCAACCATGGCATCGAAAGTACTAGGATGGACGGCCTTCAAAAAGGCTAAAGATCTAAATAGCTTTCGCAGTAGTGGAGTTCGGAGCTAGTCGCTATCAGAGAACTGTACATATGATGTGTCTGCTGTTTTAATGTGGGGAGAATTGACAGGAGGAAGAGATGCAATGTCTGACTTATGCAATATATATTCTATTCTTTGATTCTTAATCAAGACTCTTTCTGCCGCCTGTGTTTTGATTTCATTGTTTGTTACATTAATTATTTATTGGCACAATTTCAAGGGACATATAAATGAATTCACAAATCTTGTACATATATATTTCTTTAAGGTTTGTTTCTTTTTTTTTAATTCTAGGCAATATTGTATATTTTAGTCCTTCACCTTGTAGTAAATAAAAGCCACAACTTCCGAATGATCCAGAACCTTTAGGTAAATTTTAAAAAAACTTTTGCTTCCCGTGGGCACCATTAATCAAGCATCAATGGGTGGATATGCATACCACAGGGCCATTTATTCCTTTGAATCGATTAGTTGTCTGCACTTTTTTTTACCACGTGTCTACGTCATGCATGTCCGGCTTTATGCATGTTACTGTAAAGATCATCCTCGATTTGATAGATACATCCATATTCTAAGGTAGCAGTGTTACCAATGAGGGGCTACATTAGGTTTTGTACTTGCGGTTTGTAATGCATAATGCATGTGTGCTGTATGCTCTCAGCTGGCCTTTTCTAAACACAGCACATGGACTGCCCACTAACACCTTTTAATTCTTACAGAAAAAAACTCAAGCAATCATGTTACTCGCTTTACCTTAAAAACACTTTGCTTGAACAACTTAGACTATCTACGTCTAACTCTGCGATTACTCAATTTTATATGTATATTTTAGTTGGCCAACAATATATAAAATTTATACAGCACCGGTGAATCTTTATCTCGTCATCGTATTTCTCGATTCTAAGTGAGTTGCTTTCCTAAACATGGCTCGACGGACTGCATACAATTTTAGCCTTTGAGTACCTCGCTAAAGTAGCAACACTAACATATCACTTTAAAATATAGTCAAGAGTCTAGGGGCAATCTCTGAACTTGTTCAGTCCTTAAAGGTTCACACATGTGACGAAGACTCAATAACTATTCATCACGTTTTAGTGTCGACTTAGCATACTTGGTGGTACACTCAAATATTGCGGTGGAGACTCCCACTAAAAGAGCGTATGTCTTTACTCAATAACACCGCGTAGACTTAAGTCCAGTCGCATATGTATATCACCTGACCTGAGTCCTTCTACTAATCACCCAAAATTTTGGCGCCTTAAATAAGGTCTCATATCTAGCTCCCCTTGTCAAGTCACACGGAGTTGAAGTAAAATCGTGTTCAAATCCTCCAGAACAAATTAGGATGGTTTCTCCGCTCGCTATACTCTGAGCGCCGAAGAAAATTATCTGTGTGATTTGATAATCTTGTGCTTGACTAACATAATCTACTTGTGTATAACACTCATAATAACTTAAACAAAAATGAAATACTTACATTAAAAAGCAAGCATTTAAGTACAATTAGGATTACATAAATCTATAGCTTTTATATGTCTAATAAATACATCTCTCGGAATAGGCTTCGTAAATGGGTTAGCCACATTCTCATGTGTAGATACATATTGAATCAAGATCCTTTTCTGAGCATCTTCATTTCATATAAATTTGTACTTAGTGTCGATATGCTTCCGTTTATAGTGATATTTCTCATCTTTGACGTGCAATGGTAACTTGATTATCACAGTATATGTTAGTCTTTGAAGAATTTGCCTAGCCAAATGCCTTCTTTTGCAGCTTCGATATATGCTATGAATTCAGCTTCCATTGTTGACAATGCTATGCAATCTTGCTTCTTGCTGCTCCAGGTTACAGCGCCATTGCTAAGCAGGAAGACGTAATCAGAGGTGGACTTGCGTTCATCGCACGCCAACCCAATTAGCATCCGTAAATTCGGCTAACTTTAGACTTCTTTCTTGATAGCATAGTGCGTAGTCAATGGTTCCCTTCAAGTATATGAGAATCCTTTTGACAGCCTTTCAATGTTAGTGTCCTGGATTAGACTAATATCGACTGACTAGATCAATGGCATGACATATGTTGGGTCGACTACACAACATGACGTACATCATACTTTCGACTGCACTGGTATAAGGAATAGAGGCCATAGCACTCTTTTCTTCTGAAGTCTTTGGACACATGTTAAGACTTAAAGCTTCACCTTTCATTATAGAAGTATCAATGGGTTTGCAATTATTCATTCGAAAATGTTCGATGACCTTTTTTATATAGGTTTCTTGCGAAAGAACAATGAATATCTTTGAACAATCTCGATGAATTTTTACTCCAAGTATATATGCTACTTCACCCATGTCCTTCATCTCAAAGATAGAGGACAACCATTGCTTATTGGTATTTATATACTCCTTATTATTCCTAGCTAGCAAGATATCGTCAACATACAAAGATAGAAATGCAAAGTTATCTTTGGAGCCACATATATACACACATATATACACATACAAAGATAGAAATGCAAAATTATTGATAGATGGAACTTTAAATACCATTATTTAAATGATTGTTTTAATCCGTATATGGACCGTCGTAATTTATATACTTTACGCTCTTGACCTTTTACAATGAAGACTTTAAGTTGCTTCATGTAAATTTTCTCATATAGTTCTCCATTTAGAAAAGTTATTTTTACATTCATCTGATGTAATTCTAAATCCATATGAGCAACTATAGCTAGGATTAAGCGAACTGAAGAAAATTTTTCAATCGGTGTCATCATAATCTATACCCTCCTTTTGGGTATATCCTTGTGCAACAAGAGCGAGCTTTATATCTTTCGATGGATCCATCCGCACCATGTTTGACCTTGAGAACTCATTTATTCCCTATTGGTCTTCTATTAAGTGGGAGATTAACGAAATCCCAAACTTTGTTATCTTTCATAGATTTCATTTCTTCTTCCATTACTTTCATCCATTCTTCCTTCGCAAGACATGAGAGAGCCTCCTCAATTGTTTTAGGCTCATGTTCATTTTCCGGACCAACTATAAAAGCTTCCCCTCAATCTCAAAACGACGATGTGGAATACTTTTCTGATTAGTCCGACATATTGAACATTGCGGTATATCTCGTTCTTGAGTCTCTCCCACCCAGATCAGTATTCTGAGGTAAGGAGACACACTCCTCAGTAGATTGATTCGTTGGAGGAGCCAACTCAAGATCTTTTTCCTCTTCGAGGTGAAGATTTTTATCTATTTCGCCTTAGGAAAATCATCTTCTAAGAATGTAGCATCTCGATTCTCTATCTTTGTTATAGTTTCATCATCCTTTTTGCCTATGAAAACATATCCTTTGGAGGTCTCAGAATATCTTATAACGATACACTATTTTCCTCTAGGACCTAGCTTTCCATACTTATAAGAAGTATGAAGTACATAGGCTACGCACCCCCATTACAAGAAAGAATCGAAGGAATCGTAACCGTCTGTAATTTTCCAAAAATTGTCGAAAATGATGATTTCTGACGGAATCGATTCGTCCGAAAAATGATCATCGTAAATTAATTTTCGACGGTTGGAAAAAAATGTTAGAAGTTTTGACGGAAGTCCGACGGCCATGACCGTCGAAACTTTCGGTAGTCGCAAACCGTCGAAAGTTTTGACGGTCACGATCGCCAAAAGTTTCGACGGTCACGATCGCCAATATTTGCCATGGTTTTGACCGTCGCAAAGAATTTTTATAATATAAAAAAATTAACAGGCCGTTCCGATGGCCATCGACTAGATTTGGCCGCCAGACGGCCAATCCGAAGGCCCCCGGCTGGATCCGACCACCAGCGCGGCCGGATCCGACCACCAGCACGAACGGATCCGGCCTCCCGCGGCTGGATCCGACTGCTAGGCGGTTAGATCTGACCGCCAGTAGGACGATTCGATCCGGTCATCCCCAACTAGATCCATCCGCTCGTAGCTAGATTCGTCGCCTGGCGGTCGATCCGTGGAGAGAGAGAGGGAGGGAGGGTCGACGGAGAAAGGAGAGAGAGAGAGGGTGCCGACCGGATCTAGCCATGGGCGGCTGGATCGGTTGGCGGTTGGATCCAGCCGCCCGCGTGGCTGGATCCGGCCGCTAGGAGGCCGATCCGATCGCCCGCGGCTAGATCCGGATGCGCAGCTGGATCGGCAGCCTGGCGGTCGATCCGTGGAGAGAGAGGGAGGGAGGGAGGGAGGGAGGGTCACCGGAGAAAGAGAGAGAGAGGGAGGGAGGGTCGTCGGTGAGTCGTCGTTGGGAGGTCGTTGTGTCGGCGGAGAGAGTCGTGGAGAGGGAGAGAGAGATGAGAGAGATGAGAGAGGGAGAGAGATATGAGAGATGAAAGCGGGAAAATGAAAAAAAAGTGCGGGAGATTTTTTTTATAATTACCGACGGTCGGGACCGTCGAAAGCATTTATCGACGATTCAAACCGTCGAAATTTTTGATGGTCCACGGTCCCGACCGTCAGTAAATTTCGACGGTCCTAAACCTGTCGATAAATATAATGTAAATATACGTACATAATATAATAGTTAATTTTATGTTATCGACGGTTTGGACCATGTAAAATTTTCGACGGTCTGAGCAGTCGATAAATATATTAAGAAAATACCACTTATATTAAATTATTTTAAGTTATCAACAGTTTGGACCGTTGAAACTTTCGATGACGTCTATAAATGTCAAAAAATAAAATAATAATATTATAGATTTCTTAATTTATTATTTTAGTTTTCGACCGGTTGTAACCGTCAAAAATTCTGTCATAAAATCCGTTGCAAATTGCGCAGGATTTTCGTCCGTCGCAAACTGCCCGTCGAAAAATCTTAATTTTCTTGTAGTGCCCCAAGGTCGCAAATAACTAAGTTCAAGCTTTCGTCCTGTCCAAAGTTTGTAAGGAGTGGAATCTACATACTTTGGTGGAACATAATTTCAATATATAGGCTGTAGTCAACAAGCAATCACCCTAGAAAGAAATAGGAAAATTTGCTTGCGCCATCATTGATCGGACCATATCAAGTAGAGTTTGGTTTTATCTTTCTACAACACCATTTTATTGCGGGGTTTCAGGAATTGTTAGTTGTCTAATAATTCCTTTTTCATCACATAATTCTCTAAAGAGATCAGATAAGTATTCACGACCACGATATGTAAGCAAGATTTTAACTTTGTGATCCAATTGATTCTCAGCCATATGCAAGAATCTTTTGAAACACTCTAATGCCTCATATTTATGTGTGATTAAATAGACCACACCATATAATGAATAGTCATCTATAAAAGGGATGAAATAAGAGAAATCATGTCTAGCCTTAACATTCATAGGACCACAAATATCGGAATGAATTATTTCTGAAGTAGAATCAACATGTTTGCCTACGCCAAATGGTTTTCTAGTTGCTTTTCAAGCAAGACAATCTTCACACGTAGGCAGAATGACTTTAGCGAGATTGCCTAAAAGTTCTAGCTAGTCGATTCATACGATCTTGCCCAATATGCCCAAGTCTCGCATGCCAAGTTTTGACATCAACATTTTTATCAGAAAATTATACAAATGAAAAACTAGAATATTGAAAATCTTTAGAGATTTTAAGAAAATAAAAACAATTATGCTTGTAAGTAGTACAAATACAAATATTGTTTAACATCACATCAACATAACTTAAACCAAATGTCATTACATAACCAAGTTCATCTAAACGAGATACTGAAATTAAATTTCATCGAAAATTTGGAGCGTAGAGGACATCATGGAGGTACAGGACACGTCCTTCGCAAAGGTCCAATTTACATGTACCAATGCCTTTGACCTCCACTCGTGCGTTGTTGCCAACGTAAATCCACTTGGTTCCAGTACTAAATCGACAAAAATCCACAAACGCATCGCATTCCTTCGCTATGTGGTCAGTTGCTCCTAAGTCTACAATCCACGAAGGATGAGAGTCAGCAACTAAAGCACATCTAGAAACATAAACGAAAGTTTGTTCAGAAAAGTATACCTGTGTTTTCTTTTTTGGCTCAGTGCACTCACGTGCGAAGTGTCCACGCTTGTGGCAATTGTAACACTTAACTTTGCTTTTATCAAACTTGCCACCGCGCTTACCATGTTTGCACTGGTTTTTACATCTTGTCTTTACCCTTATAATTGTGTGGCTTTTTACGTTTTGAACTTTTACTCGCACCTTTCGCATTGGATTCCGCAACATATGCTTGACCGGAAGGTTTAGCTGCCTCAAGGCGCTTTTCTTCTAGTTCTAGATGACGTGCAACATCAGTAAAGGTTTTGATGTTATCATTATGAGCTAAGTTCAAAACCATTTGTTCCCAATGCGCCGAAAGGGAATGAATGACAGCCTGCATTTATTGTTCATTTGTAAGTGGAACACTAGCACTTTTCAACTCACGAATCATGTTCGACAATTCACGCAAATGCTGCCGCATAGTGTGATTTGGGCGCATACGGTATGAATCGAGCTTAAAATTAAGTAACCTTAATTTCGTGGTTAATATACTGGCAAACTTCTCATGAAGGGCATCTCACATGGTTTTGGCAGTTTTATGCACCTCATACTCACACATTGAGGAATTTTCCATACTGCTCAACAACGCAATGCGAGTTCTTTTGTCTTTCTTTTTTCATGCATTGTAAGCTTTCAAATTCCTTTTGTGTTGAGGTGTAATGCCAAATTTTTGTTCAGGCATGGTGTTTTTGATGCATTCAATAACTTCTTCTTCTTCGAGAATGTATTGTACTTTCCTATGCCAGATATCGTAGTTGCCACCATTCAACTTGTCACATTTGTTCAATTCAATAATTATTTGTCTAAGATCATGTTAAAAAATAAATGTGTTAGAACATTATACACAAGTCTTTTTGTCGCATATATTTCAAAAATAATAAAATGATAATATTTAGGATAGTGACATCAAGATGGTAGCAAAGCTCCCACTCATCTCCCACTGTTCCAAAAACATTATCAAGTTATTAAAAAATAATATAATTGTGCCAAGGTACTATTCTAGTAATATTGGAAAAAATGAACATCCAAAATCATTTAAAATATATAATTTGATTAACATATCATTTTCAAAAATTTCGACCAGACAATCATAGTTCTGTGATGGGGGCTCTTCCATGTCTATGGAAAGTACCAATTAGGGACCATCACCCCTTCCCTCGACACCAAAATAATTGAAAAAATATTATCGTGTCACGTGAACATAGTAATATTTTGAGACTACATTAACTGTACACCAGGTAAGTCCATAGAGAAAGAGGGTACTAAATTTCCCACTTACAATCTCTTTTCAGCACTTGCCTAGACATGTGTCAGGCACCACTCAATACAAACTACAAGAAAATATGACTTTAAGTGACGGAAAATTGTGATGCAAAAAATTCATCACAAAATATGATAAAATAGTGACAGAATTGTGAGGAATCAAACTTTTTAAAATGTGAATGTCAAATTTGTGATGGAAATATGGTCACAAAATGTTTGATCTGTCACAATTCTGTCACAAAAAAAATTTGTGGCTTAATCAATTGTGACCAATCGATTTTATTACAAATCTATCACAAATCATTATTAGTGATGGATTTTCACTATTTTGTGACATAAATTTTCATCACAGGAGCTCAATTTTCTTGTAGAAATTACTACCATGGCCATCATATAAGTTAAATGCCTTAGTCCTATTTTGACTACCTATGTTTTATTATAAAAATAATTAACTTAGGTCCGATTTATTAAATTCCTAAGTTAATTTATTAATTGGAATATTTATGCATAACACAAAATTACATAGCATAAAAATATTATGAATTACAAAGCATACAATTCATTTATCACATAATGAAATTATTTGTCATATGCTTTTAACATAATATATGCATGATAATAAGCATGATTATTATTAATTCATAAATTTACAAAAAATGTAAAAAAAATAAAGTCACATGCTTATAAGACATATATGTATAACACAAGGCATTTAAATAATTAAAATATCAATTTTTCATAAAAATTGAAAATTATTTGTCACACATGCCTTAATTACATATATGTAGTGAAAATATTCATACAACAAAAAATAATTTTGTCTTATCATACACATATTATGAATTGCATAATTTTAATACAAAATAAAAAATATGCAATATCATGTGAAAATACATTTGTTACATCAAAAACTAATTTTGGTAACAAAAAATATATATGCACTTCAAAAAATTTCTTACAAAAGAAAAAAATATTATTTATAAGTTCCATATCATAAAAATGAACTTTTTTTAAAAAATAATATTGTGCACGAAATATTTTATTTTCACATATAACATAATGTAATATAATTATGTTCATAACATAATATCAAAACATATTACAATATATATATGACATTTAAATTTTGTACACATAATATATCAAGAAATGTTCATAATCATGTCATATATATTTCAAGAAAAAATTTCTGTGATTTTCAAATTATCATAACACAATTACATGCAAGACATTTTATATAAAAAAACATATGTCATAGTATAACATGTCACAAAATTTCTAACATGTATAATAATTACAAAAAAATTACTCAAATGCATAATATATGTCATGGATCATCAATATAATTTCATAAAATTTTCCAAATTTTTCTCGAGCATAAAACAAGCATTTTTTTAATTTTAATATAATCTTCCCAAAATTTACCTAATACACTATTTTTTTTTCAAAAAAATTGTAACTTTTCATACTGGGTTGTACTGCAGCCCATGGCCAAAACTTTAATTAGATGTCTGTAAAGAAAGTTATGTTCGCTTCTTTAAGGTGCTATCATTCTGTCTCGAAACTATTACACGGTTTTCTAAATTATGTATCAAATTCAATATATCATGTAATTATTTGATAATGTAGTGTCTTAAATGTACAGATGCGAGATTTCATGTACAATTTGAATTACTAAAAAATGATACGTGTAGTAAAAGTTATAAATGTTTTGCCAAACCTTACTCAATCTGCCAAGGTGAAACTTAAGGCAAATTATGCTAGTATTTGTTAAATTATTGTGCTCAATACAAGTAGATATAAATTCAAGTAATTTTATGAGTTGCCCCCTAAGAATCTACTATTATATAAAAATTAAAAGTACGAGAATAGGAAATGTTTATTATTTTATATAAATCATAAATGTAAGGTCACTCGACTCTTAGAACATAGAAATAATATAAAAGTTGAGCTGAATATTGATTTTCATGAGAACAAATCATAGTGGAATAAGATCTGAAACTTTATAGATTAATGGCTCTGTAATATTGAACTAACAAAAATTGGAATGATGCCATTTGGTTATGTATATCAGAAGATATGTATTTTTCTTTACTATGTGTGCAATCTATCATAATATTAGGCCAATCCTTATGCTAAATGGTTAGTTTATAAGAGTTAATGCATGAGTACCATGTAACATTTTCAACAATTTATGTATCATGTATGATATGATAGTGTTCAAATCATAGTAGTAATGTGTTCTTTATCATTATGTTCAGACTAGAGCTAAGTACTACCTCTAGAATTCGTAGGGGCCACATCTAGAATTCACTTGTCGCTATATGATGTGTTCCTCAAAAGGATATGATAGAATGGAGTTAAGTTCTACAACGTTGATCATGATGGGAGCCACCTCAAGAATTCACCTACCGACCATTGGCCGATTTGTGTTGCATTTTGCATTCATTCGTTTGAGATTTGTTATACGATTGTAAATGTGAAGTGAATATTATGTACTTCCTATATGATTATGTAAGTTGTTGTTATGTATGCCATTAGATATGTCTTACTATTCATTGTCTCTTCGAATTTATTAGATGGTAACACATGTTAACTTATTGAGCTATTATTTGCTCACAGTGTTGTTGTATACATTTTAACATCAGTAGAACTTTTGGAATCCTCGAGAGACCAGCCTTAGCGGAGTGTGGATCCTTTTGCTGCTAATGTATTGAGAAGTCATGTGCCCCACCGCATGTACTAGATAGAAGACTTGTAGTTCTCATATCCCTCTGTTGGGATATTGAGAGAATTTGATATGTGATGTTTACACGAAAGTACTTTTGTATCTTGTAAAACAAAAATATTTTATGACTATGTGGTTGTGTGTATCTTAGAATTTGTTACATGCTCTGAATGATCAATATAAACTCCATGGTATGATTATGTTTGTTATTACTTTCTTGTATTATCTAGAGGAGTTGTACAATTTTTTTGGAAAAAAGAGAAAATTATTTGATCGTCCGTAATCAGTCGCGAACTCTAATTTAAATCACAATTTAAATCAGGGTCGTGATCCTAAGAACTTGGGAGAAAAAGAAAATGGAGAGAGAATGGGTCTACGCCATCCTTTGCCAGCATCGCCACCAGACCACCAACACCATTTTCACCTCAAAAACTCCCTCCTTCTTTTGCACTTGTGCTCTCATCTTGGCCACAAAGGTTGCCACCAGCTAAAATTGAGCACTTCGATGAGATCATGGATTCATCGCCCATCTTCACCTCTTTCCACTCCACTTTCTTTGAAGACATATTTCCTCAATCTCTCCAGCAAATCATCAAGATCGGAATCCTGTAGGGAAGCGAGTTCTCGCACAAACTAAGGTAATGCAAATTGATGCTTTCCGATGAGCGACCAATGATCTAACTTGTAGCCCCCATATTAGAGATTAAGGCTCTATAAAGATGTTGAAACAAATTGAAGTCCAATTGATAATTAATAATGACCATTGATCAAGGACTTTAATTGAGAATTGTTTATTGATCATGCCATTTACAGTTGATAGTTATACATTAATATAAATTGATTAATTAGTTATCATCTAATTCAGTATTGTTAGATTGCTATATTGATAATTGTTTGTATTAACTATTCAATTAACCACCATTGATTATCTTACTTCGATTAAGCATTTAGTTATCTTTTATACTCTATGTACTGAATATTTTGTACTCATGAATTTTTTCTATGCCTAAGTTCGCGCAAGTAAGGGAGAACAATAACGGATGGTGCAATAGGTGGCATATATAGTTTGATGATTGATGGTTTTGGCAGAGGGCATAGGACTAGATCATTAATAAGATTTTTGTTATTCCTTATTATTAGATTGTGAACTTATTGACACCTTATTTTGGATATTTAGTTGTTATACCTTATCATTCAAAGTCCTCTGCATTTATTGTTAATTTTTCACACAAATATTTGAAAATTGGTCAACGCCTTTTAGAGTGGTGATTGTGAAATTGTGTGTTGGGTATATGAAAATATGGGGATTTGTCTACATATCAACGTGAATATTAAGTTCAAATTATTGTAATGCAATAGAAGTGGTGTACCTATTAAATAATGTGACAATTAATGGGGCACAATGATATCACCCCATATGGTGATCTCACCCAAACAAACAAAAATCACAATATATTTTAAATTTTATAAATACTTGTACACAAATCAGAGTTGCAAGTGTACAACTTTTAATGTAGTACTTGAGTGTTGATTCATAGGGAAAAATTTTGAACTTCCACTCAAAAGGTGTTGAAAGATCTATATGGTAAAAAAATTTCAGATTCCATGAGTTTGTAAAGAAATTGTACACCATCTTACCATTTTTGAGGTTATCACAACCTCTCTTCACATGATATATTTCTTAGGGATGTTCAGAATCATGACCCTCATATCATAACCCATGTTCAGATAAACTTAGACAACAGGACACTCCTATCATGTGACCCATGTTCAAATAATATGAGAAAGAGTCCTCAACATTTTTTAGGAATGTAGCATGTGAAGACATGCATTGTGATAACTCACAAATGGTAGGTAGTCATGCAAGTTTTCTTTGAAACCCATGGAATCTAATTTTTTTTCTAACCTTATTGATTTTTCAGCACCTTTTTCGTGGATGGAATTTCAGATTGATCAAATGTTAGTCCTTTAATATCCACAATTGCATCATTCTTCATATCTTTTTTTGAAGCTTAAAAAAATTCAGTTGGTTCTTCTACTAGAACATCATCCCTTTCCTACATCATGATTTTTCTTTAGTTGTCCAATGTTCTTGTGTAACTCAACTTGGTAATTTGTTTCAAGTGTTGGAACATAAAAAAAATCAGCTTGAAATAAGTTGTCTAACTGCATAAAAAACTTTTACTTTTGATTTGTAATTTAAGAATCTCAAGGATATCAATCGTATTTCAATAATAATTTCTTTAATCATTTTTTCAATAATGCGATAGGTGAAAATATACTAGATTTTGAACTTTCTCTTCAATAACATAACTTTCTTCAACTTCTGATTTTTTTCATCTCTTTTAGGTGGTTTTCATCTTAGATTATGATAGGTTTACATTCTTTAGTTAGTAATGTTTCTGGTTGCCTTGTGCAGAAAATATCTTGAGTTTCTTATTTTTCATCTTTGGCGTTAGCTTTAGATGTGCTATGAAATGTATCTTGATTATGAGCTTCTTATTGTTTCTAGCGATAATTTACATCTAGATTATCCAGAGATTTGTCTTCAATGTATATCTTCTAGAAAAGTCAAAAAGATTGTTATAGATAATAAAATAGGTGTTAGAGGTGACTATTTAGATACGGGAACAAGAATTGATCTACATGGGATAGTTTCTTATTTGACCCACAAATAGTCTAGGTGAGTTCATCTAACAATTTTGACTGAAAATTAGAATGTTATGAGGAGTACTAAAAGGTGTTGTCAATTACTGAAATTTTTGCTTAATTATTACTTTCAAATTCAGCTACATGTTTCTCCTTTGTGGCCATTTTTTTATTCCTACTTTCACCTCTTTTGCACTTGTCAATATCACTTCCTGAAAATTTTGTTTTAGCATGGAGTCATATTGTGGTAGAGCTTTTGTTGATCCTTGCACATTTTTAGAAGTAGTTTGATGAATTTGAACTTTCAAAAATATTGATTGTGTGTGGGACGGTCATCGACCTTGGTAATCAACTTCTCCATCATCCTATAACATTTTTGGGGCTAGGAGAAATGACACGTTTGAATATTCAACTCTAAATATGTATTTGGGATCAAATGTTGATCCTGAGTTGCATGTTGGTAGTGTTGATTAATGTAAGAGCAATTTCCTTGATAATTTCACAACCTTGGATCTTGAACTTATGAATTGAATAATTGATTTTCCCCTTAATTTATTTGTCCATTCATGGAGTTGAGCTACCCATATGGTGTCTCTTGAACATAAAATGATGATCCACTGGAATACACATATAATGAGCTAGTAGCATTGAATTTACACTTTGTAATGGCATTGTCCACATCTTCAACTTTAGAACACAAGGTGTCCCAACTTCTAGAATTTAACATTTCAATTGTTTGAGAAGAATTCTCCATATTTTGTGACCAACTTGGATAATTTTAATACATTTCATTTGTTAATTTTTACAAATAGTAGCTGAATTTATCTAAAATATCTCTCTTCGGCTTCCAACTTCACCCTTCAAGTTCTTGTTTTCTTATAGCATAAAACCAAAATATTTTCTGCATTATTAGAACTTAGGACCTACTTTAAAGCATAAGCGAAAAGTACAAAACATCTAAAACTGATATAAACATCAAGGGATTAAAAAAATGAAGCAAAAAAGTTCTAAGGAAGAATATGAAAAGGACTAAGTATGAACAATGCACTAATAACATCATGGATTATAAATAAGTAAATCGGGAAACAAAAACTAAAGAACTAAGTGAAAACTATTACAAATAGGTAGAATAAAGAAAATGCGGAAAATAAAAAAAATGTACTCTAAAAAAACAAAAAATAGCCAAAGTCAAAGTACAAAGACTATTCACAATATACGAGTAATAAACAAATGATTATATATAAGATTCTGCCTATAAAGGTATAATGTCAAGAGTAACAAACCAAACTAATCTTCCTCGACAACGACATAAAAAATTGTTTGTGAAATTGTGTATGAATATATGGGGGATTTGTCTAGATATTGATATGAATAGGTAGCTCAAATGATAGTTATGCAATGCAAGTGGTGCGCATACTAAAAAACGCAACAAATAAGGGGGCACAAAGATCTGACCTCGAATGACAACTTGCCTAAATTTAATAATATATAAATACTAAACACACAAATGAATGTTGTAAGTGCACAATTATCAATGTAATATTTGAGTATTAATTCACAGTGAAAGATGTTGTTGTTTATGGTAGGTTTAAACTACTTTTACAATAATTTTTACCATTAGTCCCTCAACTTTCATCGGATTTCATTTTGATCCACAAACTTTATTTTGTACCAAAGCAATGCCCCAACTTATAAGTTTGTAACAAAATAGTCCCTTTAACCTGCAATTTTTAGGTCAATTTGTTGACTTGGATGCTAACATGACAATCAATCTCAAATAAAATATAGTATATTTATTAAAATAATATATAAATATTTAATTAAAAGTAAATTAAATTTTTTTATAATAAAAGAGAGTGCAATCCTCCTCTCTCTTCATACTTTCTCTTTCTAATTTATTTATAAATAAATATTTATGTATTACTTTTTATTATTCCGCATAAAGATGTGGGTATACTATATTAAATTTTTTTTAAAATGCAAACTTGGCATACTTTGAAATAAAATGAAATATATTTATTAAATACTTTATCTTTATTTTTTATTTTTAAAAGTTCATTTTTAATAATGAATTATATATTACTTTAATAAATATTTTTTTATTTCAATTCAACTTGTTAATAATTTCAACATCCTTTTGCCCTCTAAGCTTCACCCAATGGTAGCTATCAATGTCTCAACACACGTAACCTATGAGTCTATGATGAATTCTTGGAGGAATGAGCTTATCCCTCTTGAACAAGGATTAATGACAATGAAAGAGAAGATAACAACACATTTAATCCCAATATCATTAACGATTGAAAACATGCACGATAATATCATACAATCAAAGAATGGAGTACACATCAAAACTTGCAGAAATAAATTCTTAGATAAATTTTTTGGAAACAAAAACAAACATCCTTTCATGGTTCTCCAGTCCTAATTGGTTGTTTAGAGATAAATTAAGACGATTCATATAAAGGCATCACAATTTATCATCATGTGCATTACAAACTAATTCACAATCCGACTCTAAAACAAAGAGAAAGAAAAACCAAGATAAAAAATTGTAAAACTCTTTACCTCAGTCCTGAGGTCCGATCTTGATTTTTCCTCCGTGCAAAAATGGATTCACTGAAAGGGATGAAGAAGAAGAGGGGAAGAGAGCCCTTGTAATGATTTTTTTCACTTTTTTCCTTCAATATTTCACCGTTTTTTGCCTTGATGTCCCCTATGGAACTTTGGGCGACTTTGAAAAAGAATTTGTAGTGGTAGGACAGATTTTTTTGTCTTGTGGTGTTAATTCCTTTCAGGAGAGAAGTGGAGTCATCCGCCGATACTCGCCCATGTAGAATTCTATCAGCAATCCTGATTCTTCTTATTTAACATCGCTAGTAATGAGATCTTGGTAACATTTTAAACTCCTATAAATGCCTTCAAAAGTCATCAAAAGGAGTCGTTATTATCATCAACTATAATATATTTTGATAAAATTCAAGAATCCATAAGAGGAGTTCATAAACAATAGTGCAATTCTTGAATTAAGTGTATAATATTCAAATATAGTCATGCAAATTAGGGGTAAAATGCATGTTCAATATTGCTTATATATATACAATTCTTCTACATTTAAGCAACATCCTGAGCACGTGTTTGGGGTGTGTTCTGAGGATGTTACAAAAGGTATCAATACTAACAAGATGCGGTTCTTAGTTGTATTTATAGAAGATAACAGTGTCCATGTACAAACATCATGAGCAATCATTGTGACCATCAAGTATGGTCGAACAAGTTTTGCTTGTGACATTGATTATTGGACTAACACTTATGACAAGATGTTGCAAACTTTCCAGTTTAATGGGAAGAGCGACTTTGAGGAGAAGAACAATGGATGGAGGCCAACAAATAGATATTTGAGGAAATGTAGTGCGGTGAGGATTGCAAAATTTTCTATGCAGCTAGATGCTTGGTGGATGATGCCAAAGATTGGTGGAAGGCCACCAAGGCTATCAAATTGTTTTGACATGATGTGAAAAGAGATACATCCCTAAGAGGTATGAAGCAGGAGAACGACCTACACCTACAATAGGGCAACATTACGATCAAGTAATACTTGACCAAAATCTTAAACTTGGAGAAATATTGTACTCTACAATAGATGGAGAGAGACCACGTAAAATGCTTCATAAAAGGTCTCAAGCCTAGTTGTCGTACTATAGTGAGAAGGGGTAACTACTAAACCCTCAAATTCACAAAAGAAATTGCTAGTGAATTAGAACAAGATGACATTAATGATGTGAAGAATCAGAAAAGCAAAGCAAAGCACTTATTAATCAAAACTAAAGTCATTAGTGTAATAAACATAGAAGAGATGACAAAAAGGAACTACCAAGGAGATGATCATAATTAAGGAAGGTCATAACTAGTAAGGAATGAACCTTAACAACCTAGAGAACTATGCAACTGCTGCCATAGGATGCGTCCTAGTTAATGTTATCAAAAGTTAAATGCTTATTTGAATTGCAGCAAGCATGTCCATTTTGCTAGAGATTGCAAAGAGCCAAGGCATACTACACATACACAACAAAAAAGTGATCGACCATCAAAGATGGTACAGGGTCATGTCTAGGACATGATGTCCGCAAATGATCAACATGAAAATAATATCATATAAGGTACGATTAATATTCATGGCATGCATGCCATTATATATGTTATCCATATAATAGTCACTCTTTTGTTTCAGAGTAATTTGCATTCATATTTTCAAAACATACGCAATTGAGGTGGATCTAGATAGCATTGTTATTGTGAAGAAGTTCCCAACTGTTTTCGATAATATAATTGGGGACTACCTCTGCGACATGAAGTGAATTTTAGAATTGATCTTATGATAGAGACAACTTCAATTTCAAAGGCTCCATAATGGCACTACTTGAGATGTTAAAATTTAAGAACATATAAAGGAGCTATTAGAGAAAGGATTCATGTGTCACCTTAGATATTTGTGAACAAGAAGGACATGTTTATGAGACTAGGCATAGACTATTGGATGCTAAACAAGGTCATGATAAAGAACAAGTATCCACTACCAAAAACTAATAACTTGTTCGATAAATCATCTTCGAAAAAATTGTTTGCAAGATTGATTTGAGAAGTAATTATCATTAACATAGAATAGCCGATGATGATATATCAAAGATGTTATGTGTAATGTGTGTGTGAAGTAAAGGATTTGGATTGAGAGTGTCACAAATATGAAATTATCTCAAGACTAATTCGACAAAATCTCAGACATCTATTGTCGCCTAGGGGTACTTAGCTTCCCAATAGGGGTATTGAGGAATATAATGCTTCCACTCGAGCTACTCCTGCAGATAACTTCTAAAATTTATAAATTCCAACATGTACATCTTAGACCGCAAACACACAACCTTCATCGTATTATAGTATGGGGTTGAATCATAAAGAAAGATGTTATATTTGTTTTAAAACTTTTATAGCAATGAGAGAGTAGAATTTGATTTGGATGATAAAAGAACTAAACTAAGATTGTTGGAATTAATATCGCATGAACATAACTATTTTGTGATTTTCATTTTGTGTATTTTTTTTAGATTTTTGGTTAAATGATAAAAATAGAACTAGAAATTCAAGATAACTATCAATGCTAGAGAATTCTCTTCAAGGATGAACAACAATTATCTACGCCTAAGAAATTCAGTTTAGTTGGATGCCAAACAAATCAGTAAGTCATGAATTTGGATCCCAGTACTCTCGCATTAAGTATTGCTTCAACCTCTCCACCCTCGCTTCGAGATTGCAGATTCTTGCACATATAGGACTAGTCCCCTAACTCTCCCCTCTTGGCTTGAGCTCAGTCTCCACTAACTCGTTGGCGGTTTCCTTAATATCAAGGCTCACTGCTAAACTGTCCCACAAAAAAAATGCACTTATTAGGATCTCATTGCAGAAAAAGGAGAAATTAGACATCAAGAAGAGAGATGGGGGATTACAAATAATCACCAAAACTTGGAATATAGGTTCCAATCACTCTCATGTTAGGGACATTCTAATTTCTCTGCTCTCGCTTCAAAACTATGTATTTAAGAATTTAGAATATGATCGAGTCATCCACCATGAGTTTCACCTCTCGATTTATCTCAAGTTGGAGTGACCCACCAATTGACTATTCCAACATGGTTAGCTAGCCTCTCAGCCCCTTGCTGGGACACTAAGACGGTATATGCTCCCTCATAAGAGTCATGTTGCATGGAGGAAAAATCGATTATCGACAAAGAAGATGAAATCCAACAACTAAAATAACAAATGTAGATCAAGCAAATATGCATCCAATCCATAAGTGTCATAACCAAAGAGTTTGATGCCATAAAAAATTATACAGCCTTGATGGCAGATTAGTTATGCATAACTATGGGGATTACAACACAAAACAATATTATCTTATTACTAAACATAGTTCAACAAAGGAATAAAGAGAAAATCAACAAAAAAATAAGATAAAATAACTAGCTTCCCCTCTCAGTTTAGTTGGGTTCTTCTCCTCCAAGAGCAGCTTTCTTTCTTCTTTGGCCACCTCTAGCCCTCAGGTTTGCATGTCACATTGCCCCTCAATGCTACCTCTTGGTTGCTCGCCTCTTACTCTTTTTATCAACATTCTTTTCCTTCTTATATCCCAACATCACTTCAGTCCACCATCGGATTTTTGACACATGTCCCTTTTACAATATTTGCTTTTTGTCTGGTCATCCAATGCACGACAGCTATCCAGCTTGGTACACCACTTTTTCTCTTTGGTTCCTTTGATTCTCCTCTCTTTCCTTCATCAGGCAAGTGGATGTATGACACCTATCCTAATGCCTTTATCCCTTTATGCAAAATCTATCTTGATTCTCTATGCGTGTCAGATGGCAATTATCATTTTGTCTTTTTCTGTCAGCTCAATTTCTCCTTCCCAGTGGCATCAATTACCCCAATGTCAAGCTATAGGATCGAAAACACCAAGAGGGGGGTGAATTGGTGTATAAAAACTCTAACCGAAAAAGCCATAAAAGTCAATTTTTAGAAAATGCAATCACAAGCAAGTAAGGATAAGTAAGAAGAGTAAAAAATTAGGGAGACACAATATGTTGACGAGGTCGGCCCAACTCCTTGGCCTACGTCCCCGCTCTGACTTTTCGACCTTGAGACCGTCGGAGCTTCACTAGCTTTCTCTTTTCATGTAGGGAGAGAATAATTCTTTCTATACTACAATGCCTTCTTCTTTGCTAAAGAGGTAAGGCGCACCTCTTCTTACAAGGAGCTCTCAAAACTCTCTAAATAAGAAAATAAGAATTCCCTCCAATTTTCTCTTCTTACAAAGAATGTTCACACTAAGAAACTAGAAGAGGGAAAGGATGATTTGCAAGATTAAGCTCAAGAAAAATGCTTTGGACTTGAAGGAAGCTCTAAAGTGGTTTGCCTTGCTTGAATAATCTTCCTTCATCCTTTTGAATCTCTTTTATAGGCTTCTCTTGAAAATAAGGCCGTTGTAAATCAATTTGAAAAGTGTTGTGCTGTCACTTAAAAAATGATCGCCCGTTTCAGTATCAGTTGCCCGTTTTGTTCAAGAACTAGTCGTTAACCCTTTGTCGTATGTTCAGAGGTCACCCATTATAGTATTGGGCGTTCGTTTTATATAAAATAATAGTCATTGTGTTTGTCTTTTCTGTGCAGTTTTCCATTGATCGTAGTTCGTAGAAGGATTTGGTCATCCACTATAAGTCAAAACGGTCGCCCATTATCATTACGATCATCCGTTTGTACTGTTGAAAATATTCGACCCATTTTTCTTCGTAAAATTATTTAACCTGTTTACACTAACACTTCAAGCACAATTAGAACATCATCTTCCTTGTTTGCTATCATCAAAATACTTAGAATATGGTCTTTGGACCAACAATCTCTAACTTTTTGATGATGGCAAACAAAGTGACGAGGAGATAAATAAATAACAAAATGTAAATTCCTCTCCCTTAATTAATGCTTTTGTGATATCCAAAAATATTATTAACTCCCACTCAATCAAAGCATATTTTCATTATAAAACATAATGATATCAAAAGAAACACAATCATAAAGACATCCAAATAACTAGAAAACATAATAACAACTAGAAGATGACAATATCCATCCATTCATAGAGAAGCATATGGTCACAATAACAACTTGAAGTTTATCCATATCCATACATAAACAAATAGGAGTTCAACATCACATAATCACACATACATAATCTCCACATATACAAAGTCACACATACATAATGTCCACATACACAAAGTCACACATACATCATGTCCACATACACAAAGTCACACATACATAAATAGGTGTTCAACATCACATAATCACACATACATAATCTCCACATACACAAAGTCACATACATAATGTCCACATACACAAAGTCACACATGCACAATGTCCGTCACACATCTTCTCCCCCTTTTGACATCATCAAAGTGGAGAACAAAGTGAAGAAAACTAAACATTTGGATCATCGTCGGGCGGAGGAGACGCAACTCGCTCATATGATGAAGTATCAAAACCCTGAGAGAAAAAGTATGAGAATAGACAATCCTAAGTGCAATGATGATCAATCTCCAAGTGCTTCATGTGTGCTGTCATATCGTCCAAGCATCTATCGATCCCGTCCATGCATGTGATCATCCAATCCCACTCATCATGGGAAGGAAATGTAGATACACGCCAGGCACTAGTCGGCACAGATGGAGGACATATATATTGCTCCCATGAAGGTCCTGTATCCTCCATAGGAGCTCTCGTAGGTATAGTTGTACCTGATGCATCATCAAAGTCTGAATCATGTGGTGTCTCTTGTCCTTTTTTGGTAAAGATCCATTCGTTGTCATGTAGGACAAGTCCCTTATGCTTCAAGGTGACCTTCCTAATGATATCAGTGGGTCTCTCAAAATAGTGTGCCTCTGTCTCTGGAATGATAATATCTTTCTGACGAAAGATCTGAGTAAGAAAAGAACCGAAGTGAAAAATCAAATTGTGAGAGCGTTTGGAGTCTATTTTCTCTTTGGTGGATATGAAGTGATAAATCATGTAGGCTCCAAAGTTAACCGGAGGAAGGTCATTTCGAAGAAGACAATAGAGAAGGCGTAAGTCATAAAAAGTCATATCAGTGTAATGTCCGGATCGAGGAAATAGAATGTGACTGACAATATGATGAGCAGCAAGAAGTGAAGAGGTCAGCTTCTTTAGAATTCGTTTCATCAGAAAGTTATCTACTTCACCACAAAAGACAACCTCAAGAGCTTCTGTGATAGAGATATCGGAGGGCCACTTGTGAGTCGCAATGTCAGTGAGTCCTCCTTTGGGAACATCAAAGGTCTCACAAATAAAAAATGGAGTCATCTTAATAGTACGACCAAAGATGTGAGAAGTCACATAAGATCGAGATTCAAGAAATGATAGGTTGGCATAGAAAAGTCAAACCAACCTAGGATAGACAGGTTCTTGAACATCAAGGAGTGAGAGCCAACCAATGTCATCAAACAAATCATGGACAAAGTTCATATTAAGGGAATTCCAATCAACTCTTATGCCACGTGATACCTCTCTAGATGAATACAGTTGTTCAAAGTTTAACACAGTAGACATGTTAGCAAATAGAGAAGAATCAAATTCTTCGAGAGGCGGTGTTGGAGAGGCTGACGGTGGGCGAGAAGAAGACCCTGGTTCCTTCCTCTTTCGAGGACCAGCAACAACATTCTTCTTTGGTGGCATTTGTTACAAGATCAAGTTAAGAATCAAATCGAGAGGGAGAATTTGGAGTCGAACTAATAGGATCGAAAAAAGAAAAATGGTTGCCCGCTTGGAAAATGGTCGACCGCTATTGTACAGGACAGAAAACTTTGATTCTTTTAATCGATTTTGAAAACTGAGAATAATTACATGAACCAGAGAGAACAATTACACGACAGAGAGCACAAAATCTAACAAGACTAAGTTTGGATCAATTCATGTTGGAACAAGAGATTTGGGAGAGAGAAGATCCGACTGATATCAATGTGGAATCACACCTGCAATCATGTCGCCGAAGAAGGTTATGGCCTGAGATGGAAAGATAAAAAGAAATAGAAGAATCGATCATTCACCAGGGAGTGAACTGTGACTGCTGGAGTTGAATTTGTCGATGAGGAATTGAGTGAATGGTCTACTCCGTGTTGCGCGACAGAGATGATCGGCGGCTTGAAGACACCAACAGGGTTAGCATGCCTTGAGAGAGGGATCGGCAGTGATGGCAAACTAACTGGGAAGGTCACTGGATGGATTCGAAGGATGGAATCGAACTGCCCTTGTTTCGCTGCGCTGACCTTCACTGGAGATATGTCGACTAGAGGCGGACTACAATCGACGACAAGGAAGATCGCTGGACGAGAAAGATTTCCGGGAAGATGTCCGAGAGAGATCGCTGGTATTTGATTTGTCGATCACTGACAAAGGTCACCGGATGGGAACTGTCGCGTTGATCTTTTCAGTGGTCATCGAAATCCAATTCGTCAGAGTCGATTTTGCCGCTGTCGACTCGAGCAACTGAAGAACCCCCGATGGATGAGGACTACAACACCAAGGAGGATCGCCAGAAAGCAATGATGAGGAGGATCATCGAAAGAGACGACCGAGAAAGATTGCTGAGAAAGATGAGAGAGATGGAGTGGTGGTGGCTGCGCACAAAAGTCGTCCAAAATCGGGTGGGTTAAAGAAATGGGGGAAATATTTGTCGGCGACCCTTTATATTTCGTTGAAATGGTTGACCGATACAATGTCAGACGACCATTATTCCTTGCACTATTATCAATCCGTTTTTGTTTTTGACGGTCGTCCAAAATATTTTCGAGCGACCGTTTTGTAAGTGCGTACTTTGTAGAGCAAAATCGGTTGTTTGGTAACTTTAACGTGGTCTGGTCAGATCTATAACGGTCCACCTCTGCCATAATGGTCGACCGGTCTGAATGTATGTGTTGTGCAACCCAACTTTATATTCAATTCGATTCGCAAATGATACTTTCTTAACCAAGTCACTCGAGTTGAATTGAGAGGCAATCAGGTCCCTAACATCCCAAGTTCACATCTAAGCATACAAAATCTTTCCTCATTTAAGGGTTTTGTGAAAATATCCGCAAGTTGAATATCGGTAGACACATGTTCAATAACAATGTCCTTAATTTTCACATGTTTTCTAATGAAATGATAGCACAAGTCAATATTCTTGGTTCTAAAATGTTGAATTGGGGTTTTAGTCATTTCTATTGCACTTTGTGATATCTCACTTCATGGGTAAACTTAAACAACTTATACCATAATCAAGTAATTATTGTTTTACCCATAATATTTGTGCACAACAACTACCGGCTACTATATATTCAGCATCGACGGTGGAGAATGCGATGGAGTTTTGCTTTTTGCTAGCCCACGAGATAAGAGAGCTACCAAGAAAGCAACACATCCTACTAGTGCTTTTCCTATTAACTTTACATCCGGCAAAATCCGCATCGGTAGAGGCATGTAAGTCGAAAGAAGAGTTCCTATCGTACCAAATGCCTAAATCACAAGTATGCTTTAAATAATGCAATATTCTCTTAACGGCAATTAAGTGTGATTCTTTAGGCGCGGATTGAAATCTTGCACACAAGCATACACTAAACAATATATCCGGCCTAGATACCATCAAGTAAAGCAATCTACCAATCATACCTCTATACCTCTTTTGATCAATGGATTTGTCTTTCTCATCTTTATCCAATTTAGTTGTAGTACTCATGAGAGTTGAACTTAGCTTACATTCATCCATTCCAAATCTCTTTAGCAACTCTCTTGTATACTTCTCTTGATTTAGAAATATTCCATCTTTATTTTGCTTGACTTGTAATCCTAAGAAGAATGTGAGTTCACCTACAAGACTCGTCTCAAACTCTTTTTGCATAAGAGACTCAAACTCTTTGCACAAGTATTCATTAGTAACACCATAAATAATATCATCAACATCAATATGAACTATTAAAATATCACCATTCAAGTGCTTAAAAAATAATGTGGTATCAACTTTCCCTTTTTAAAAACCATTTTCAATCAAAAAAGTATTTAGTCTTTCATATCAAGTTCTAGGAGCTTGTTTAAGTGCATAAAGAGCTTTAGAAAGTCTGAATACATGAATAGATAAATCTAAATTTTCAAAACCTTGAGGTTGCTCAACATAGACTTCCTCATTTATAAAACCATTTAGAAAAGTCGATTTTACATCGATTTGAAAAAGTTTGAATCCTTTAAAACAAGCAACGGGAGCAAAAGTTTCTTCAAAATCAACTCCTTATATTTGTGAATAACCTTTTGCTATAAGTCTTGCTTTATTTCTTATTATGATGCCATTTTCATCTAGTTTGTTTCTAAAAACCCATTTAGTACCAATTATTGGATAATCTTTTGCCCTTTCTACAAGTTTCCAAACTTAATTTCTTTCAAAATTATTTAGTTCTTCATGCATGGCATTTATCCAATTTGAATCTTTCAAAGCTTCATCAATATTGCTAGGTTCAAATTGTGCAAGAAATGCCGAAAAGGCAGACAAATTTTTCAAGGAATTTCTAGTCTTTGTACCTTAATGTATATTACCTATAACTTGATCAAGTGGATGTGATGATGCATGTTTCCAATTCCTTGGAATAATTTGATTATCTTCCACTTGTGGTTCTTCTATTTGTTCCATATTTGAGGTATCCATTCTCATTTCTTCCAAGCTTTCATTTTGGATTTGCATGTCTTCAAGATGTCTTTCCACTTCAACTATTTCTTCCTCATCATCATTCACTTGCTTGCTCATCAAAAAATCATTAGTTTCATTGAATTTAACATTAATAGATTCTTCAACAACTAATGTTATTTTGTTATATACTCTATATGCTTTACTTGTACTAGAGTATCCAAGAAACACACCATCATCACATTTTGCATCAAATTTGCCTAATTTATCTTTATATTCAAAATATAACATTTACAACTAAACACCTTGAAATATGAAATATTTGGCCTTTTTTCATATAAAGCTTCAAAACATGTTTTCTTTTCAAGGGGTCTAAGTAAGATTTTATTTAAAATATAACATGATGTGTTTACGGCTTCCGTCCAAAAATACTTAGGCAAACTACTTTCATTTAGCATTGTCCTAGACATTTCTTGAATGATTCTATTCTTTCTTTCTACTACTCCATTCTCTTCACAAAACAATTCAAATTTGTGTTTTTCAAATTCACCTCCATGATCACTTCTATTTTTTGCAATTTTTAACTCAAGTTCATTTTGTATTCTCTTTGCAAATTTAGAAAACATGCATATAGTTTCATCTTTACTTGTAAGAAAGATAGTCCAAGTGAAACGAGAGAAGTCATCAACAATAACAAAGACATATTTCTTTCCATCTAAACTTACTACATCAATAGGTCCAAATAAGTCAAGATGTAAAGTTCTAAAGACCTACGTGTACTAATAACACTTTTTAATTTGAAAGAGCTTTTGGTTTGTTTAACTTTAAGACATGAATCACAAACATTATTCTTCTCAAATCTAATTTTGGGTAAACATCTAACCAATTCATGACTTGAAAGTTTGTTTAATAACTTAAAATTTACATGTCCTAATCTTCTATGCCAAAGATTTATATCATCATGCATAACACTAAGATATTTTTCACCTTTCAAGTTTTCAAAATCAATCTTATATACATTATTGTATCTAAAAGCCATATGTAGAACTTCCTTGTTTTCATCTAGTATTAAGCATTTGTCCTTTTCAAATTATACTAAATAGTTTTTATCCCATAATTGGCTTATGCTTATTAAGTTATGTTTTAAGTTTTCAACTAGCCAAACAATTTCCAAATATACTTTATCATTCTTAACAACATTACCTATAACAATTACTCTTCCTTTGCTATTATCTCCAAAGGTGACTTCTCTTCCATTTTACTTTTGTAATGTAATGAAGTTTGAAGGATCACCGGTCATATGTCTTGAGCATCCACTATCCAAATATCATTTGCCTTCATTATCCTTTGGAGCTTCCTACAAGAAAAACATTAAATTCTCATATTTTTGGTACCAAAATTTGATTGGGTCCAATTTTATTAGTGATGACTCAAATCTTCTTCATACATTCATAAGAATAATGTCCTTCATAACCACAATGAAAACAAGTGATATGTGATTTGGCATCAAGATTTTGTGATCCTTTGACAAATAGAATCCTTTTATCCTTCTTAGTATCAAATGAGCTAAAACCAAATCCATTTTTATTAAAGGGTCTTCTTTGTGTTGATGGCATTGCATCTAGCATTTTTTCACCATTTGCAAACATTTCAAGTTTATTTTTTAAAACATTTTTCTCATTTTTTAAATTTTCAACATTCCAAGTTTGTTTTTCACATGATAATTTTAAGGTATTATTCTCCATTTTCAATGCTTCAATCATGAATTCTGAACTAGAGTTCTCATCATCTAGTAAGTTACAATTTTCATAAACTTTGGAATCATGTTCATTTTTAAAGTTTTCAAATTCTACTTTCAAATCATCATGTTTCTTTTTAAGGCATTTATATTTATTCTAAACTCGTCATGCATATTAAAAGATTCGCTATCACTAGATTCGGATGAGTTAGATGATACCTCATAGCTATTTATCATTAGACATATGTAGACTTCTTCATCATCACTTGAGGAGGTTTTGGAGTCATTTTCTTCATCTTCACTTTCATCCCAAGTGGCTTGAAGAGCTTTCTTTTTCTTCTTTAAATTTTCTCACTCCTTTTCTTTCTTAGCTAGATTTGAGCACTCATTCTTACAGTGTCCAACCTTTTTACATTCAAAATAAGTTACTTGATTTTTACTTGTTGATGATCTTCTTTTGGAGAAGCCACTCTTTTTCTTTTGCTTGGCAAACCTAAGATATTTGTCAAGCTTCTTGGCATACAAGATTAGCTTCTTTTCATCCAGATCTTCATCTTCTTTCTTCACTTGTTTCACTTTCATCCATCCTTGCTTTCAAAGCCAAAGTCTTCTTTTTGGAAATACTTGTTTCTTCATCTTCTTTGATTCCAATCTCATAGGTCAAGAGGGATCCTATAAGATCATCAAAATCTATCTTGTTCAAGTCCTTCTCTTCAATCACGATTCTCTTCGTGTGCCACTTGAAAGAATGGGACCTAAGAAATTTTTTCACCCTTTGGGAGTTATTCAATTGAGCTCAATCGACGAATGCAGAAAAAAGTTAAAAGCTTCCTTGGATTAGCAAGATACTATAAGAGATTTATAAAGGACTTCTTTAAGATTGTGTTACCACCAACAAACTTGACAAAGAAAGATATCAAATTTGAATGGTCTAAAAAAATGTCACGATGATTTTTAAGAATTGAAGAACAAATTGATGACAACACTTGTTTTAACCATATTTGTAGACTAACCAGATTATGTGCTGCATAACAATGCATGCACCACCTGACTAGGATACGTTTTGATGAAACATATATGGAAACACATCAAAATAATTGAAGAAACTTGAAAATAATGATATGAAGCATGATCTAGACTCAGTAATTGTGATTTTTCCCTCCAAATTTTATGACAATATTTTTATGGCAAAGTCTTCAAAATATTTTAAGACCACAAGAGCTAAAAGTACATATTCTCACAAAGACACTTGAACATGCGAAAATGATGATGGATCTAGTTATTAAAAGATTATGATTTTGTGTCATATACATTCAGTCAAAGCAAACTCATTTGAGGATGCTCTCAATAGAAAATGAAAAATATCACTTGCTTGCCTAACAAAAAGCCAAAAGAACATGATTGACTGCATTATCTAATCGTCCTGCAACTTGCAATGATGGTGCAAGATTAATGGTACACATTAGCATGTGACATGTATACTTCTGTGTCTCAAAAGATGTGATCGAAAATAGGAGGTAGTTATGGGTCTCAAACATTCACTTGGATGAATTTCATTATCATTCATGTTGTAAGCACACAGTAATAGACATTCTAATGGAACAACATGAAAAAGGATATTGCGGAGTTACAAGGTACATTACATGTGAGCAAGTAAATGTTAAGCATCATTGACTTTATGGTGCTCTCCAAGATTTTAGAATTCTTTAGTGAAAATGGAAGGAGATCACCATCAACATTATTAAAGAGCTTATCCGACTACATGAGATACTACTATCCATTGTGTCAGATATCCATTAGAGACCCATGATTCAAGTCAATTTTGGCAGAGCATGGAAAGTGCGTTTGAAATGCGATTCAACTTTAGTACTACATCCATCCACAAATAGACAAACAATATGAAAGGATAATTTAGACATTAGAATATATGCTTCGGGCATGTGCATGAGATTGGAGTGGAAGTTGGTAGAATGATCTTCTACTTATAGAGTTCACAAACAATAATAATTACCACTCCAATATAGACACGGCACCCTTCATAACATTGTACGGAAGACCACGTCGCTCACCCATTTGCTAGAGTGACCTTGGCGAATGATAGTTTTTGACAAAATACGAAACAAAAAAAAAGATGTTTAAAAAATGGTCCTCATTGGAGAAAGATCGAAGGCATTTCACAAAACATAGATGTCTTATGCAGATAAGGGTTGTAGAGAGCATATATTTCAAGTTAGAGATCGAGCAATGCTAAAGGTTTTCCTAATAAAAGGCATAACGAGATTCATCAAGAAGCGTAGGTTGAGCCTAGACATATTGATGTGACTTGAATTATTGTATCCTATACCCAAAATTATAAAAGAAAAAATGAGAAAAAAAAAACTTGAGGATATGTGAAGGAAGTGAAGAGTTTGGGCAATTAGGGTTAAGGTTTATCTCTATGTACTCTTTTCTACTCATAGTAAAATTTTCTTTAGTTGTGACCTCCTTTGTGCATGAATGTTTCCTTCTTATTGACACTGATTAAGATTTCACTACGTTAAATTTTTGTGTTCATCTTCCTTTTGATTTGTCTACTTCATTGTCCTGATAATTTATCGATCATCAGTGCCATATCCCAACAAATTGATATTAGAGTAGAGATTTTTCTACAACCAATGTTTTGAAGGTGACTACAATGAAGTTGGACATTGAAAAGTTTGATGGGAACACAAACTTTAGTCTGAGCAAGTTCGGATGTTTTGCCATCTTGGTTCAAAATAGGGTTGAAGAAGGTACTTCTGGGGAGGAACTTGGTGAGAGAGTCATATTTGCAATTTAGTTGTGCCTAACAAATAAATTCTTCAAAAAATTCTCACAGAAAATACCATAACAGATCTCTAGACAAAGTTGAAAACTTTGTATTTGACCAAAATCTTAGAGAATCAACTTATGTTGAAGCAATGACTATTTACCTTTCATATGACAACATGCCATATACCTTAGTTAAAGTGCATATAATTGAGTTTAAAAAAATGAAAATAAGGTGTTATCACTTGTGTCTATGTCCTCTTCATACAAAACCTTTAAAAAAACTATGATATATGATAGGGATGAACTTACTTTTAAAGATGTTAAGGTAGACTGTTGATCATAGAAAATTGGATAATAAATTGATATCCATCACAAATATGACAAGCAAACCTCAAGTCTAATTGTCAAAGGCAGACATCAAAAAAGAAATTCAAATGAAGATAGGCACAAATCCAAGTCAAATCATAGAGATAAAGTCTATAATTATTGTAAGAAGAAGTTCATAACAAAATAGAATGTTAGAAATTACAAAACAAATATACAAACCAATATGGCATTGAGAAGGGAAATCGGAAGGCTAATGTAGCAAATGCTAGCATAGCCGAGAATGAGAACAAAGATGTTTTGCTGGTAAGAATATCAAATAAATCTAGATCATTAAATGAATGAAATTCTCACGTATAAATACTCATACTATATGTGTTCTTATCGAGATTGGTTCTCCATGTACAAATATGATAAAGGTGGAGTCATTCTTGTCGACAAGAATGATTCCTTTAATATATTGGTATTGGTTCCATCCAATGTAACACGTACGATTGAGTTGTCAAAATATTATCTAAAGTCATACATTCTCTAAGAAAGAGTTATATTTCACTCATGCATTAGACTCAAATAGTTGCTATTTTTTTCATTGAGTCTAATGGGATGAAAATTTCATGTGGAGCTTGTATGTTCTCCATGGTTCAATTGTGACAAGTTCAACACTAGTCTCATCTACATCAAAAGATTGTACCAAATTATGTCACATGTGTTTGGACTATATGAGTGAGAAGGACATGTAAATTCTCAACAACAAAGGTCTCCTTCTTGGTGTAATTCATAAGACGAAGGTAATCCGTGACTATATTCATTTAGATTTATGAGGTCCCTAAATTCCTTCCGAATGAGGGAATAGATATTTGCTCACATTTTTTATGCCATTTTAAAAAATTAAGGCTCTACATTTTTAAACACAAAAATAATGAGTTTGAGTCATTTAAATTGTGAAAAACTTTACTAGAGAAGTAACATGAAAAAGTTGTCAAAAGGCTGAGAACTAGAACTAATAGTGGATTAGAATTTTGTTGCCCAAAGTTCAACAAATTCTTTGAAAAAGAAGTTATTGTGAAGCATCACATGATTGTGAGGACTACATATCAGAATGATGTTGCAGAAGGAGTGAATAAACTCTACCGGAGAGAGCTTGATGTAAAGACTATCAATTTAGCATGTCACTTAGTCAATCAATCTCCACACCGATCTTTAGACTTGAATATTACTGAAGAATTGTGGTAAGGTAATTCTCCTAATTACTCATATTTAAGAGTATTCGATTGTTTTGCGTATGCACATGTCAATGATGGAAAACTTGAACATAGATTTCTTGGTTATAAAATTTTTCTTAAACTTATAAATTATGATATCCTGAAGCTAAAAAATTATTCTTAATAGAAATATTACTTTTGATGAATCTATGAAAGTGGAGAAAAGATTTGTCTGATATTGACGATAAAGAAAAATAAAAGATTTTGGAGGCTATTATGCATTAACTATTGCTGAGGATATTGAATCACATTGTCGTTCCACATATTCTCAAGCTATTCAAAGTTCTAATAGCAAAAAAGTGATTAATATCAATGCAAAAGGAGATGAAATCTCAACAATAGACACTTGGAAACTTGTAAAACAACTAATTAATAAGAACATTTTTTATACAAACGGATGTTTAAGAAGACAAACGGTCTCGATAATGAAAAAACAAAGTACAAAGCAAGATTGAGTATTATTTTTTTAGAAGCATGTATGACACCTAAGTTTACTTAAACTAGCTTGCTGATAGGTCATTCATCTATTTGTTGCTTTAGGCTTGATTAGTTAAAGATATATATATATATATATATATATATTGAGAAATAATTTAGTTTTGAATTTGGCATGAAGAATCTTGGAGCAATGAAGAAGTTTTTGGAAATGGAAATATCTAAAAATAGATGCGCAAGAAGATTATTTTTCTATCATCATAAGTACGTTGAGAAATCTTTGGAATGCCTTGGAATGTAAACAAAATCTATTAGAACCCTAATGCTTGCACACTTTATATTCTCAACTTTATGTTCACCATAGTATGATAAGGACAAAAGGTATATGTCAAAAGTTTCTAGTGCAATTGATATAGTATTATGTATGCAATGATTTGCATTCATTTAGATATATTTCATATTGTTGGTGTTGTTGGTAGATATATGTTCAATCTAGGAAATAAGTATTTAAAATTGTTAACTGAATTTTGAGATATTGAAGAAGTACTTTTGATGTATGTTTGGAGTTGGATAAAAATTCCCCTAGTCTAGTTAGCTATGTTGACTTAGATTTTATATAAAATATTGACATAATAAGGATCTCATGAGTTACATCGATTGTGCTATGAGTTGAAAAGATATTTTGACATATATCTAATATTTTTGGTGTTGTTAGTAGATATATGTCCAATCTAGGAAACAAGTATTGAAAATTGTTAAGTGAATTTTGAGATATTGAAGAAGTACTTTTGATGTATGTTTGGAGTTGGATAAAAATTCCCCTAGTCTAGTTTGCTATGTTGACTTAGATTTTATATAAGATATTGAGATAATAAAGATCCCATGAGTTATGTCTTTATTATTGATTGTGCTATGAGTTGAAAAGTTATTTTGCATGATACACTACTATTATCCACCATTGAAGTTGAATACATGGTCATCACTGAAGATATGAGGACTAGTTGAAAAGCTCACTATTAAGGATGATATTACTAGCTATCATATGTTGTGATATAGTGAAATACATCTTACAAAAGATCAAACACACCACGAGAGGACAAAGCATATTAATGTGAGGTATACTTTTGTTTGTGATATTGTGTCAAAATAAGATGTTCGAGTTAATAAGATCGGTACTCATGACAACCTAGTAGATATGATGAAAAGAGCTTATCTACTATCAAGTTTGAATATTGTTTAGACTTGACTACAAAGATCAAGCGAGGCTCGCATAAGCCATTTGGCAAAGGAGAGCATGTTGAGAAATTTTTTTAAATAAAGTTTTGTAAAATTTAAGTCGAGATGAAGGTTTCTTGATGTGCCTTGACTTATTGTATCCAATACCTAAAATTGTGAAACAAAAAAATCATAAAAAGAAAAAAATGAGCATTTATGATGGAAATGGAGGACTTGGGTCATTATGTATGAGGGCTAGAGTTTTATAGATATGTACTCTATTTTGTTTACAGCATAATTTCCTTGACAATGGTCTCCTTTGCTTCTGATTGTTTTCTTCTTGTACATACTTATCAAGAGAATGTTATTATGTTAAATCTTTATGTACATATTCTCTTTTATTTGGCTACTTCGTTGTCTTGGTTATTCATTGATTCTCGATGTCATATTCTTAACAAGATATATGGGACCCTTCAAAATACTTGTTAGGTAGTAGATGCAACATGTTGATTGACACTACCAAAACCATATGGGCATGTGCAGAATGTCTTGACACTATGAATTTATCAATATAATAATGCCACAATAGTCATATTGAAGAAACCAAATTTGAACAAAAATCCGACCTATGCAAAGTAGCCAATTGAGAATCTAGAACACGTGACCAACCATTTGAAAAACAAAATGATACCTAGGATACATGGGGCTTGTACAAATTAGAGAAGATACATCTGCAAATTTTAAAATGTCAAGAAAAAATTTTGAAAATATTTAAATAAGTTTTGTACTTTTTCTTTACGAGAAACTTGAGGACGAATTTATTCTAAGGAGGTTATGATGTCATGCCTCAAGTTCTTAATTTAAAAAATACTTAATTTTTTATTAATTTTAAAAATAAATAATAATTTAAGAGAAGTTGTTTGGATAAAAAAGGAATTTGAGAAAAGTTGAGTTTGAGATAAAGATATATATTAGGTTTGAAATTAATTAAATATGGGCCACTATGAAAGGAATTTAGTTGAAAATATTAACATTAGGTTAGAATTAGTTGATAGACCAATTGTAATCGAAATCTATCCAAAAAATCTATAAAAATGCCAAAGGGGTGTTGAATTTTTCCCACATTTGAAATAGGACTTTTTCCACAAAAGCCTCCACTTGTGATCTCATTTCATGCAAAATAGGGCAACCAACGGTGGTCAATGAACCAACTCAAAACCCTGACATTAAATATCATCACCGTAGGGGTTCACACGCATTTCGAGATGACACTAGAGCAATTGTTGGAAAATTTTTGTCGTTCATGCAATAGACAAAGTAGCATCCATATTTGATTTTCAACTAACTTAATGTATTTAGGGAGAACTCATATATGAACAATTTTCATCATTATAAAACTTCAGTCTTTAATCTTATATATGAAGAATATTTTGGTTAGAATTGGATATCGAATCACATACACATTGAAATAGGATCAGAAAGTGGTAGAGAAAATACAACTTTGCACAAACTGTGAAACCCAACCTAGGGTGCATTGAATCTGGTGGAATTTTGATTGATCCAGATCGACTTGTCCATACATGGTTAGGTTTTCATAGCATGTGTCTCAACTTTCGGTAATCTAAACTCAATAAAAATTGATAATGTAAATTTGGATCTGATTTCAGTGAATCCGACTCGATCTTTTCGATCGAGTTTGATTAAGAATTGAACCAAGCAATCCGTCCTGGGTTCACTTTATATTTAGCCTAAGTCTCAATCGGTCGAGGATAAAAGTGAAATTTGGGAACACGGTCCAAGTTCTTCATAAGATTAGTTAGGTTCCGAGGGTTGAAAATCAATTTTTCTATATTTAGATATAATTAATTGATTGTCACTTATTATTACTAATTATTTTTTTATTAGTATTATTATATTAATTATATTTTTGACCTATTAAACTTTTCGTTTGGGTCTTGTTACATTTAATTGAAAAAGGGAAAAGATAGATGCAATAGGTAAATTAGATAAAAGGCAAAAGTTGATGCATTACCTAGTGATTGCACTAAGAACAATTGTTAATTGAATTGATTTTAGTGAGGAAGATAATGTAATTAGGGGATTGGCGCACTAGGCTCTAACGAAAAGATGTTGTCCTCATTGTATAATCCCTCGTACAATGAACCATTAAATCAAATTACTAATTGTTTCATCTCAAATCAAGACCATTGTGACACTGATCCCATATTTACATATTGATAGTTGTCCTATTGAAATATATAGGATCAAAGAAGTTAATCACTTCGAAATTGAATCAAATTATTAGTAAATTGATTATTAAAATTGAACCCTGATCATCTCTTATTTTACTCATTATATTTGTAATTCCGATGCTACTTTTACCACATTTTTGCATGGACTTTTAATGCCAACTTTGAATATTTCTATAAAAATTTAATCGCTTTTTGAAATTTGAATGACAGAGGGAAAGAAGGAGAAAAAGGTGGACATAAAAGGTTGAGAAGGGGAATGAGAAATGGAACAAATTGACTGGATGAAAAGTGAGGACAAAAGAGAATAGAAGAAAAGATTAAGGAGAAAAGGATGAAGAAAGGAACAATTGTTATTTTGTTTAAGATGATGTTTGGCTAAGAGTTTTTTTTTATTCTCTTATGTGGTTACATTGGCGGTTTGATTCTCCGTTTCATACTCTTAGAAAATGATCACTAGCTGATCACAATAGATTTTTATCCCATTTTTTAGTCAATTCACCCATATCGAGCCCTCATTTTGCCTAACTTTTGGCCAATTATGCATGGAATGCAATGGATCGTGATAACCAGCTGATCATTCTCATTTTACACTTAATTCCATGTGCATAGAGGTTCTGAATTCCTAAAATCCATAAAATTTTCAATTCTATACCAAGTTATCATTTTTTGGGCAAGTTATCATTCCAAAGTGCAAGTTATCATTTTTTTCTAATTTAGCTGATTTCTAGTGATTATCTTGCCCTAAATCCCCTGCCATCATGAATTAAGCATATTTGGATGATCATATTTCAACTTGTGCAAAGTTATCATTCCATTTCACAAGTTATCATTTTTTATGTCAAGTTATCATTTTTATGGCAAAATTGTCATTTCGATATGCAAGGATATCAATTCTGCATAAAAGCATTAGGCAATCATTAAATTATTGTCCTAACTCCTTGCTGATCTGATTTGATCACATTTGGATAACCATAACAAAATTTATAACAAGTTATCACTTTATGGCAACAAGTTATCATTCCGGGTCACCCAAGTTATCATTACTATGAAATCTTATCCATATTTGATTTCTGACCTCATTTACTTGTCACCTTAATCCCTTTGTTGCCTTCAATGCTCTGAACCACTCATATTTGGATAATTATAATGATATGGTGCAAGTTATCATTCCGGGCTTTAAAGTTATCATTTTTAATTAAGAATTTCATTCCTGCACAACACCAAATCCCATTTGATATTTGAGCTGATAATTATTATTGTCCAAATCCTTATTTGTTTAAATCTTATTCAAGGACTTTGATGCTTGCTGTTTTGACCTTTCTAGCAGGAAAAACAAGGCTGCACAAGGAGTAAAAAGGAGGGGGGACCACTTTGCTTTTTGGCTGTCCAAAAAGTTGGAACTGTTGATATTTTCAGGACCAAGACACTTGGCATAATCACAGAGGAACGGAACCTTCTCATCTACATCCAAGAGTGCGGAGAGGACATATATAAGCTGGGAAAGCTGGAGAAGAAAAAAGGGGGCCTCCATTTGGAGGGTTTCTGTAGGACCAAGGAGCTGAGGAGGAGCTGAGGGCTGCTGCTGAACATTCTGCAATCCTGATTTCAGTCGACAGAGTTCATTCAGGATGTTTTGTATCAGTTTTTCCTCATATTGTGTATCAAGCTCTGTAACTATGAGGAGCTAAATTCTAAGTTTCCTAGGATGGGGTAATAATCTAGTTTAGTTGTGGATGGATTATAGACATTTTTTTATTTCCTGCACTGAATCATTTTCTGATTTTTTATTTCTGTAATTCTGATTTTTTTATGGACCAGTTCTTGACATGGTGAGGTCTTACTTATATTTACAACTGAGAGATTGTCCTTTGATCTACTCTTGTTCAGAAATGAATCAAGGACCAATGCCAAGTTTCCAGGTCCAATCCTAATTAGAAGTCTGATTCATATTTTCTGAAATATGTTTTTCTCAAATCTGCACTGATATCTAACTGTTTGATTTTTTATTCATGGAATCTACTATCATTGTAAAACCCCTTATTCCATTAGCTGCTGAGAAGTAGATTATGTGGGTTCTTCTTATTCAGAAATGTATTAAGAGGCAATGATAACTTCCTTGAGTTAAATCTGTGAGAAC
The DNA here is from genome assembly GCA_030549335.1 of Pontederia crassipes. NCBI lineage: Eukaryota > Viridiplantae > Streptophyta > Magnoliopsida > Commelinales > Pontederiaceae > Pontederia > Pontederia crassipes. The sequence goes on along the minus strand of CM060186.1, from coordinate 35,152,171 downwards.
ATGCTGTTAGTAGAATCTATTTTTGAATTCTGATTTCTGAGTTGATTGGAATCTGTTTTGTCATTATGGAATCCCAACTTATAGGCAACTAAGAGGTTGCTTATGGTCTCATTCTTGTTCAGAAATGAATCAAGAGACAATGGTATTTTCTAAGATTTCAACTCCTGAATTGTTGCAAACTTCTTATTGCCGATTTCTAAATTTTAACTTCTGATTTTCTGAAATTTATGGAATCTGCCTTGCTGTTGTAAAACCCCTGATTCCATCATTCACTGAGAAGTGAACTTAGGGTTACCTTGTTGTTCAGAGATGGACCAAGAAGCAATGGCATGTGCTGAATTCTAATGTGTAATATGTGTTGATTTTATCCAATTGATTAGGACTAATGTGGATTTCATTTCAATTTGCAGCTGAGAGGCTGATTTAAAATTCCCTTGTTGTTTAGAGATAAACCAAGGAACATTAGTATTAGGATTGGATTCATTACTTTTCTGACTAGTTGATGCATGAATGTGGGTTTGATTGTAATGCCAAACTGAAATTGCTAAAATCTGAAAGGAAATGGCAAAATCAGTAAAATTCTGAATTTATACCTACTGATAACTTCATAACAGTGAGGATCCTTATCGAATTCAACCTGGCTAACATTCATATGATAGGATAATGATTAGTTATGGATTACATGAGCTGTGAGAGCAGCCATATTTTAGGTTGAATCAGATTTGATTCTTAAATTTGATAAAGTGTTCCATTCCATCCATAATTGAATTAGATGAACCCCAACTCCTAGGAGACTCTTTCCATTGATTGATACACTCTATTCAGTCCTTAGTTAGCCTTTAAAATTTAGTTTAGATAAATTCCCAAAAATCCAAACAGTTATCCTTTTTGCCACAATTAAAAATTTGTTTTCTACTTTTTTCTAATTTCGTGATTTTGACACTTAAGGTAGGGCTAGTCTAGATTGTTTAGGGAGTCATTGGCTTCAAATCACTGTGAATACGACATTTGGGTCCATTACAATTGACTTGTACACTTGCAGTAGAGAGTGAGTTAGGGAATTGAATCAAAAATTGAAAAATATCAAATTTGACCACAAAATCAGCAAGTTATCACTACATTCCTCAATTTCACTATCAGGTTTTTGGCGTTGTTGCTGGGGATTTGAGGCTGATTAGATTCACTTTTTATAGTTTAAATTAGTCCACTTTTTAGTAGTTATTTTCTTTTCTTTAGTTTAGTTTTTTTGTCTATATTTACCTCTATTTTTTTCTTATACCATCACTGTTTATATCACATCCATTGTTTATATTCAGTCCTATTTTGTCTATCATTTTTCTTATTAGATTAGTTCTTTTTGGAATTTTCTTTTTCTGCTCAATCTTATCATCTTATTTTAATATTTATTCATGTTTTTTATGTCTTTGCTCTTAACCTCATTGTATGACAAGTTTATAGTGCAGAAAATTCCAAATTTGATTTCTGAGAGAGAAAGAAGGAAAGATGGATATGAGTTGGCAAACTTGGCCCCAGGACCATTATCAATCAAGTGAAATACCACTGAGCCAGGAGGAATTGAATTCTATAGTTGAAGATGTCGTGTACAAAACTCTTCAAAAATATGGTTTTGATGTTGGAGAACCATCACAAGTTCATTGCAATCAAGGATCACCACAATTTCAACAGCCTTCTAATGCTTACATGTATGACTCACATGGTCATGAAAGTTCAAATTACTGGAATCAAGAGGAAAACTTCTCAACTAGTAGTCATTATGTTTCAAATTATTGGAATTCTGAGCAAGACTTCTCAAGCAGCAATCCTTATGTTTATGACTCACAAAATCATTTGTATTATCATCACAATCAAGGTGAAGTGTCAAATTTTCATGTTGCAACCATGGATATTTCAGAAAATCAACAAACACTTAATCAAATGGAGATTATGTTGGAGGACTTCATGAGGCGGCAGGACAAGCAAACTAAAGCCTTGGAAAAACTATGTATGGAAGAAAATGTTCTTGAAGCTGAATATCAAGCCTTGGAGGCTAAGCTTTGTTTGCAGTCCAGTCAAGAAGCCCCACAAATCCAATCTGCCCTTCTGAAAGAAGAAATTCAGGAAATGAAGATGGGAATTGAGAAAGAGATGAATGAAGAAAAAGAAGTAGTCATGGAGGCTAAAGTTGAAAAGGAGTCTATCACACTTAAAGCACAAACCAAGAAACAAGATGAAGTTGCTGAAATTATTGAAAAATCTACTCCAATGATACCGTCAATGAATCACATGGAAGACCCACTTATAAGGTTCTCATCCAATGAAGAACAACTTCTAGAAGACTCTGATTTTGATTCTTTGAAGAAACTATCAGATACCTCCACTAGTTTGCTCTCATATTGTCCACAAGTAACAAGTACCTTCACCTTTGATGAAAAGAGCAACTCAATTCACTCATTGTCTACCCCTGAAGATGAGTTACTCCCTGAACCCAGTTGTCCAAAAGTTCAACTTGAATCAATTTGTTCCACAAACCATCATGGGATGCTATCAGTTGAAGAATGTCAATGGGTCAAAGATGAAGAAACATCAAAAGAGAAGAAGTGGCCTGAACTTGAAGCAAGCACTAATTCATTTGAAGTCACTCATAGTTCCAAAGTCTCACCTATGTCATTATCCATTGGGCAACAAGTTATGACAGTAAAGCCACATGATGAGACTGAAACGGCCAAGGAGGATACAATAGCAGAAGAAATTTCTTTCCAAATAGAGGAGGCTATAGCAGAATTCAAATTTGTAGAAGGAATGGAACATTCAATGAAGGAAGATCATTGTTTGCCTACTGAAAAATGGAACCAAGAGCTCAAAGATCTTCCAACAATGCTGCATTTTAATAGGCCATTGAAGAAATGACTACTTAAACAAGATGGTGATCTAGGAGATTCAAATGTCATAGATGAGAAGTTTTGGAATGAGAAGTTAGTATATTTCTGGTACAATGAAGGAGGAATACATCCAACTGAAAAACAAAGGTCAATTATTGTCAAACTAAGAGATCCATACTTGATTAGTGAAGCTGTCCACAGATTAAGATCTCTACTTGATCATATCATACTATTTAAACCTCCTTGATATCAAGAGTTGTAACAATGTCTAGCCTAAGACACTAAAGTAGGGCACTTCTTGGGAGGTAACCCAAGCCATTTCATATCTCCTTTTCTTTGTCTGATTTCTGATTCATGGAATCTGCTATCATTGTAAAACCCCTTATTCCATTAGCTGCTGAGAAGTAGATTATGTGGGTTTTTCTTATTCAAAAATGTATTAAGAGGAAATGATAACTTCCTTGAGTTAAATCTATGAGAACATGTTGTTAGTAGAATCTGCTTTTGAATTCTGATTTCTGAGTTGATTGGAATCTATTTTGTCATTATGGAATCCCAACTTATAGGCAACTGAGAGGTTTCTTATGGTCTCATTCTTGTTCAGAAATGAATCAAGAGACAATGGTATTTTCTAAGATTTCAACTCCTGAATTGTTGCAAACTTCTTATTGCTAATTTTTGAATTTTAACTTCTGATTTTTTGAAATTTATGGAATCTGCCTTGCTATTGTAAAACCTCTTATTTCATCATTCACTGAGAAGTGAACTTAGGGTTACCTTGTTGTTCAGAGATGGACCAAGAAGTAATGGCATGTGCTGAATTCCAATGTGTAATATGTGCTGATTTTATCCAATTGATTAGGACTAATGTGGATTTTATTTCAATTTGCAGCTGAGAGGTTGATTTAAAATCCCCTTGTTGTTTAGAGATAAACCAAGGAATATTAGTATTAGGATTGGATTCATTACTTTTCTAATTAGTTGATGCATGAATGTGGTTTGATTGTAATGCCAAACTGAAATTGCTAAAATCTAAAAGGAAATGGCAAAATCAGTAAAATTCTGAATTTATACCTACTGATAACTTGATAACAGTCAGGATACTTATCCAATTCAACCTGGCTAACATTTATATGATAATATAATGATTAGTTATGGATTACATGAGCTGTGAGAGCAACCATATTTCAGGTTGAATCAGATTTGATTCTTAAATTTGATAAAGTGTTCCATTCCATCCATAATTGAATTAGATGAACCCCAACTCCTAGGAGACTCTTTCCATTGATTGGTACACTCTATTCAGTCCTTAGTTAGCCTTTAAAATTCAGTTTAGATAAATTCCCAAAACTCCAAAACAGTTATCCTTTTTACCACAATTAAAAATCTTTTTTCTACTTTTTTCCAATTTCCTGATTTTGACACTTAAGGTAGAGCTAGTCTAGATTGTTTAGGGAGTCATTGGCTTCAAATCACTGTGGATACGACATTTGGGTCTATTACAATTGACCTATACACTTGCATTGGAGAGTGAGTTAGGGAGTTGAATCAAAAATTGAAAAATCTTAAATTTGACCACAAAATCAACAAGTTATCACTACACTCACTCCTCAATTTCTCTATCAGAAAATTGCCTAATTTGACTTCATGTTTATTTATGTTGCATGTTTCAAACTCAATTAGATCGACAGATCTTCATTATATGTTCTATATTGTTCGAGAGAGAAGATAGTTATTACTTGAGCCATTAATAATATCGTTTGCTTTAAATTGTTCTTTTGGATTATAGATGCTGAGAGGTCCACCTTATAATATTGTGAGATGAGAGTCTGCAATGTCAATGATTTTTTAAGATTTAATTCATTGTAAAAATTAAAATTTTACTCTTATATTTACAAGCAATTGAGAGATCGACCCTGCACTGATTAAGACTGAGAGATTAGTTGATCAATTCCATTCTAATCTATCTATTTCTCAGCTTAATCTTTGACACTTGAAGAGAGATCGACGAGTAGAAGAGAAGGTTAGATAGCACGTCAATAGGACACTAGTGCCTCAGCGAAGAAGTCATGCCAACGGTAGTAAATCAATCTACAACATAAGGGACCTTTTTAATCTGATCACCTTAATTTTTTGAGCTATCTTTTTATTGTGTTTTATTAGTCAATTCCATTGACACCATGAGATATTTAGATAAGATTGAATCTAGGTCAATATGGTTACGACACGCATGATTTCTATTCGATCTGTATACTTGCATATGTGTAGACTTTAGAGTATAATTTTAAATTGAATGACATTTAAGTGTGAGAAATCATATCATATAAAGTCTGCATCAAGTTTTTGGCGCCATTGGCGGGATCTAGATTATTCTTTTATTTATTTTTTCTAATCATTTTCTTTGAAATGCTTTATATTTCCTTATAATTTCCTTTTTCTTTCAATCGCTGAACTCTTGTATGTCCAGGGCTAATCGCAAGTAATTGCTTGAACTAGATTTGAGATTGATCGAAACCTCAAAAATTGATCTGACACTGAGGCACAAATGATGGCTAAGCAGCAACCTCCAATTCTCTCACTTGAGCAACCCTATAATCTCACTACAGATGGACTAGAGTCGGCTATTCTAAAATCAGCCATTCAAGCTAGCAACTTTGAGTTGAAGTCATCCCTCTTTTCTACTATTGAATAGAACTAGTTTGAAGGAACTCCCAATGAAGATCCAAACCAACATATGAAGGATTTCTTGGACATTTTGCAAGACAATAAAGCTAAATGGGGTCTCATCCGAAACTCTTAGGATAAGAGCGTTTTCATTCTCATTAAAGGGAAAGGTTAAACAATGGCTTCACTCTCTTGAACAGAGAGAGCCAACTACATGGTAGTAGCTAGTAAAAGCATTCTTGTCTGAGTATTCCCTCACAGCAAAAATATAATTATGATTAGAAATCAAGTTATTGGATTCATCCAAAAAGAGCAAGAGACCTTGTATGAAGCTTGGCAAAGGTTTAAAGCAACTACTAAGTTCATGTCCTCATCATGGACTTAGTAAGTGGATTTGAGTCCAATCTTTTCACAATGGTTTAAACTTTGCTTCTAAGATGGCACTTGACAATGCTGTATATGGATGAAGCATACGAGGTTATAGAGGAGATAGCCAAGAATCAACATTTCTTAGCATACTCAAGATCCAATGATCTTGTTGTATCTATCGAGACACAATTGGATGTCCATGATTTTTCATCCAAAGTGAAACTTATTGTTCAGAAGGCTATTAGTAGACTTGGACTCAATGAATCCATTCCCATAGTCAATATGGTAGCTCGAAGTTGTGAAATATAGGGAACACTCGGCCACACATCTACGCATTGTGATATATTGAAACAATAACAAGTGAATCAATAGCAAGCCAATACTCTTGGATCATACGACCCTAATAATGGTCCATAGTCCAACACCTACAACCCTGGATGGAAGAAAAATCTCCTAACGGGACAACTATCAGCCTCCTGCTTGGCAAAACAAGCCCAATCAAAGAATGCAACCTTAGAATACACTAACTGATCAAGGGCAACCTACAACAAGCAAATTGCAATTTATGATGGAGAAATATATGTCTAAATAAGATGAACTCATGCAGAAGATGTTTGAGAGAATCGACTCTCTCGATTCATAAAAAAATGTTAGAAATACAGATAACATAACAAGCAAGTTCTTCTTTTAGACAACCTGGAATTCCGCCTAGACAACCAGAGCAGAATCCAAAAAAGCAAATTAAGGCTGTGACATTGAGAAGTGGTAGAACAACCGAAGATGTAAAAAGGTTGAGAACAAAATCCCTAGAGCTTAAAAGCAAAGAAGTTGAATTGCAAGAGCAGGAAGTCACTCCAAACACCCAAAAATCATAGGAAAAAGACACTAAATGACCAAAGACTTCAGAAGGTCCCTCCAATTATTCTCCTCATATACCTTTTCCTAAGGCTTTGGAGAGGCATCGACAAGGCCAATATTTCGTCAAGTTTCTTGACATCCTTAAAAGATTATATATCAATGTTCCATTTTGTGGAAACTATTCATGAGATGCTTGCCTATGCAAAATTTCTCAAGAACATCCTGTGGAAAAAAAAAGAGGAATTCAGGAAAAATGAGATAGTGGCATTAACAACTGAAGCTAGTGCCATTATTCAAAATCGGTTGTCACCAACACTCAAGGACCCAGGAAGTTTCTCCATTCCCTATGAGACCGAGAACAAAATAATTCAAAAATGTTTATGTGATTTAAGAGCCTCTGTTAGTGTTATCCCTCTCTCAGGTGTAACGTTGATGACTTTATTTGTAGAAGAAACCGCAAAGTTAAACTACAAAAATAAAAATTTTGCAACACGACCGGTCGACCGGCCATGGCGATCGGTTGATTGATATCAAGCGGGAGAAATGATGAGACTATATCGGTCGATGGTCCGATTGTTGCACCGCTCGACCGATTAATGCAGAGATGAATTCCAAAAATGTTAAGACTATACCGATCGAAGATAAAGTCACTGCACAGGTCGACCAATCAACTCAAAGTCCCATTCAAGAAATGTCAAGAATATATCGGTCGAGTGTCTGATCGCTACACCTGTCGATCGGATAGCTGATAAAATCGTAGACATGGCGCAAGGGTCATATGGACCGGTCGCCCGACCCATTACAGCGGTCGATCGGTCATGGAGATAGATGAATAGTACCAACTATTTTTCAAGGAGAAAATTATGGAAGATTTTTTGGAAGAAATTTTCACATGTAGAAGCCTATAAAAGAAGTGCTAAAGCCTGAAGAAAAATCATCCAAGCAAGCAAGATCTTTCTAAAGATCCTTTTAAGTTCTTGAGCCCAAAGTTGCAAATTCTTCCCTTTCTTTTCTAAGCTTTGAGTGTGAGAAATTTTTGTGAAAGAAGAGAGTTAGAGGGAAACATTGTTTCTGATCTAGTGAAGTTGAGAGCTCTTTGTAAGAAGAGGTGTGCCTTGCCTCTTGAGAGAAAAAAAGGCATGTGATGTAAAGAGGGTTGTTATCTCCCTATAAGAAAAGAGAAAGATAGTGGATCTCCGGCGTTCTCGAGGTCAAGAAGTCGGAGCGGGGATGTAGGCCAAAAAGTTAAGACCAAACCTCATCAACATATCATGTCTTTTTGTGTTTGCACTTTATCTCTCACTTACGCTTTATCGTTATTTGCTTGTGATCGATTTTATTAATTTTTCGAAAGTGATTTTACGAAAAGATTTTTATACACCAATTCACCCCCTCCCCCCTCTTGGTGCTTGTGATCCTACAACATCAACGGAGTTAGATGCTTTCTCGGCCATGCAAGATTCTGTAGGCAGTCCAATAAGGATTTCTCACTTATTGCAAAACCTTTTACGAAGCTCTTCTCAAAAGAGGCTGACTTTATATTTGATGAAGAATGCCTCAAGGCATTTGAGACGTTAAAGAAGGCACTTGAATCAGCTCCGATTATTCAACCTCCTTAATGGTCCTTATATTTTGAATTAAAGCGTGATACTAGCGATCAAGCTATTGGGGCTGTATTGTGACAAAGGAAGGACAAGAAACAACATGTTATATACTATGCAAGTCGCACTTTGGATGAAACACAAAGTAATTATGCTACAACAGAGAAGGAATTCTTCTATTGTGTTTGCATTTGATAAATTTAGGTCAAATTTGGTTGGCTCAAAGGTCATTGTTTATATAGATCACCAAGCAATTCAACATTTGATCTCCAAGAAGGATGCTAAGCCCAGGTTCATAAGATGGATCTTACTACTTTAGGCATTCAACTTGGAAATCATAGGTAAGAAAGGAGTAGAGAATCAAGTTGCTAATCATCTCTCTCACCTTTAACTATTCAAGGAAGAAAGCCATTCCGAAGGGACTCAATTCATCAATGACTCCTTTCTGAATGATCATTAATTCTCAATTAAAGTTGACGAACTTCCTTGGTTTGTCGATTATGCCAATTTCCTTGCATGTGGGATTCTCTGGCCTGATTTTTCCTATCAATGAAAGAAAAAGTTCTTCTTAGACAATAACATTATTTGTGGGACGAGCCTTTCCTTTAAAAAAATGTATGGATGGAATATTTTGTCGGTGTGTTCTAGAGGAAGAGTGAATTCTATACTTGAAGAATGTCATCCATGTCCTTATGTTGGTCACGGGGGGCATCTTAAAATTGCCTCCAAAGTACTTTAAGCAGGTTTCTATTGGTCGACTTTATTTAAGGATATGTCGATCTTTGACAGATCTTTTGATAATTGTCAACGATCTGGAAACATTAGCAAAAGAAATGAAGCATCCTAGTAGTTAATACTCGAAGTAAAAATCTTTGATGTATAGGGAAATTATATCAGACCTTTCCCCAACTCATTTGGATATAAACTCATCTTGCTAGCAGTGGACTATGCCTCTAAATGGATCCAAGCAATTCCATACTCTAACTTCGTCACTAATCTCTCCAAAGAAATTATTTTCCTAGGATTTGGAATGCCGAGACTGGTAATAGTGATGGAGGTTCTCATTTCATTTTAGAAAGCCTCAAAACTTGTTGATAAAATATGGTATAAAGCATCAAGTTTCCACTACCTATCATTCGTAGTCTAATGGGCAAGATGAAGTGTCGAATAGGGAAATAAAAATGATTTTGGAAAAAAACAATTTCAGTGACTAGAAAAAATTGGAGCAAGAAAATCAATGAAGGATTATGGGCTTATCGTACCCCATAAAAAACTCCAATTGGTACCTCCCCTTTCCATTTAATCTACGACAAGCATTGTCATCTGTTGGTAGAGATGGAGCACAAGTCATTTTGGGCTATTAAAATGCTCAATTATGACTTTCAGACTGTGACCGAAAGAAGATTTTTGCAATTAAATGAATTGGATGAACTCCTTGATGCGTATAACAATTTTTGTTTGTACAAGGAGTGCGTGAAGAGTGGCACGGCCGCCAAATCATATAGAGAAGCTCTAAGGAAGGTTACCGAGTTTTGTTATTCAACTCTCTATTAGGACTCTTTCCTAGAAACTAAGGACAAGATGGTATGCACCATTCTATGTTCAAAAAAATTATCCTCATGGGACTATCCACATAAGAAATGACAATTCAGAAGTTTTAAAGTTAATGGCTAGTGATTGAAATTATACAATCCAGGGGTTGAGAATTTTAAGGAAGATCTCTATCTACATTCGATTTTGTGATCTCACTATTGATCAATTTGGGGATGTTACATAAACACACTCAGTCATACCAATCAAGAGCCCACTGGCCACACCCACCTCCTCTCCTCCTTACTTCCACAGTTCACAATCACTTCACCCACTCGCCCAACACATCACGTACCACCACCACCACATTCACCTTCCTCCTCCACCTCGTTCAAACTTCTCCCTCCTTCCCTCCCTCTTCCTTTCCTTATCGATCAGATCATTCATGACTTAACTCACACAATTCCCCCCCACTAATTCTACTACTATATATTCTCTTTAGTTACTTGTAATATAAATTTATTATTATTTGATAATACATGCGTACTAATATATATTATGCTGGCAGTAGTAGTCGTCGTACGAAGCCATGAACAAGATAAGATGATGAGATGAAGGTGAGATAAGACCTGCTCCATCTCTCCCTCGCGCGCCCGCACGCCTTATGCTTCTCCTCCCGTACGACCCGCACGTTTGCTGCTACGTAGGTACTGACACCACCGCCACCGCCGGCGCTGGCGGGTGAATCTGTCCATCGGACGAGAAGCTAGCCGACATGATCACCTGGCACGATCTGTACACGGTGCTCACGGCGGTGGTGCCACTGTACGTGGCCATGATCCTGGCCTACGGCTCCGTCCGGTGGTGGGGCATCTTCAGCCCCGACCAGTGCTCCGGCATCAACCGCTTCGTCGCCATCTTCGCCGTCCCTCTGCTCTCCTTCCACTTCATCTCCACCAACAACCCCTACGCCATGAACTTCCGCTTCCTGGCCGCCGACACGCTGCAGAAAATCCTCGTCCTCGCCGCGCTTGTCGTCTGGGCCAACCTCCGCCGCGGCGCAGCCGGCCACGGAGTCGGCGCCGCCGCCCCGCTCGACTGGTCCATCACCATCTTTTCCCTCTCCACGCTGCCCAACACCCTCGTCATGGGCATCCCCCTCCTCATCGCCATGTACGGTCCTTACTCCGGCTCGCTAATGGTCCAGATCGTCGTGCTCCAGTGCATCATCTGGTACACTCTCATGCTCTTCCTCTTCGAGTACAGAGCCGCCCGCCTTCTCATCGCCGACCAGTTCCCGGACACCGCCGCCTCCATCGTCTCCTTCCGCGTCGACTCCGATGTCGTATCCCTTGACACCGGTGGCGGGGGCATCCTAGCCGACGCCGAGGTCAGCGACGACGGCAAGATCCACGTCACCGTCCGCAAGTCCACGTCCTCCCGCCGCTCCATCTCCGGGTTGACTCCCCGACCGTCCAACCTCACCGGCGCCGAGATCTACTCGCTGAGTTCGTCCAGGAACCCGACGCCGAGGGGATCCAACTTCAACCACGCCGATTTTTTCGCCATGGTCGGCGGCGGAGGTACTGGCGGCTTCCCGGCGTCGATGGTGCCGCTTCGGCCGTCCAGCTTCGGCGCCGCAGACCTCTACTCCGTGCAGTCCTCCCGCGGCCCCACTCCGCGGCCTTCCAACTTCGACGACCACCACGTCCAGCACTCCCTGCCGGGGGCGGCGTACCCGACGCCCAATCCGGAGATCGCCTTCGCCGCAGCGTCAGCAACGAAGAAAACCTCACAGACGACCGCCGCGCTGGCCCCGCACCACGATGCGAAGGAGCTCCACATGTTCGTTTGGAGCTCGAGCGCGTCGCCGGTGTCGGAGGTGGGCGGGCTCCCCGTCTTCGGGACCCGGGAGTTGGCCCCGTCATCGGACCTAGTCGGCGGCGACGGCGCGAAGGAGATCCGGATGCTCGTTCCGGCAGATCTCCCGCCAAACGGAGCCGCCAAAGGTACACTAATTAATCAGCACTGTTTTACTATTAGTTCAGATAAAGATTCCAATTATTTAAAAATTAGAAAAAAAAAGGGATTTCAATTAATCCACTAATGCGATTATTTTTACTAAAGTGGTTGGATCACCGAGGCGTGAATACCGCGCCGAAGAAGACTTGAGCTTAGGAGGAGGGGGAAAGGAGGAGCTGGAAGGGGGAAGGGACGTGCGCGCACCGGGAGAAGTGGATCCCAAAGGAGTCCTCGGCCGCATAGGGGGCGGACGAGGGCCGTCCGATGGGGCGGCGATCAATCCTCAGATGCCTCCGGCGAGCGTTATGACCCGTCTGATCTTGATCATGGTTTGGCGCAAGCTCATCCGCAACCCTAACACCTACTCCAGTCTCATCGGCCTCATTTGGTCACTGGTCGCCTTCAGGTTTATTTATTTCCATCTACTAAATAAAGGAACAATTTATTTTTTTATTTTTTTTGTGTGTGTATACAAATTCGTGCGCAATTACTACTTCTTCTTCTTCTTCTTCTTCTTCTTCTTCTTCTTCTTCTTCTTCTTCTTCTTCTTCTTCTTCTTCTTCTTCTTCTTCTTCTTCTTCTTCTTCTTCTTCTTCTTCTTCTTCTTCTTCTTCTTCTTCTTCTTCTTCTTCTTTAATTTTTTTTTTATTTTGAAAGCAGGTGGAACGCTGCGATGCCGAAGATCGTAGAGAAGTCCATCTCTATTTTATCAGATGCCGGTCTGGGAATGGCCATGTTCAGCTTGGGTGGGTTAATTTGTACCGAGTATAACTAAGTTCTGTCAATATTTGACGTTTGAGCTTAATTATCAATCCAATTTAATTACTAAGTGGTGCATGCAATTGGTTAATTCAGGCTTGTTCATGGCGCTTCAACCCAAGATCATCGCCTGCGGCAACACGGTCGCGGCCTTCGCCATGGCCGTAAGGTTTCTCACCGGACCGGCGGTGATGGCGGCAGCGTCCATCGCAGTGGGGCTGCGCGGGACCCTCCTCCATGTGGCCATTGTCCAGGTATAATAAATATTTTCCTTTAAGTGATACATGTAAGGATTTAAGAACAAAAGTTATATGTTATATATTAACGTATTTATTTATTCGATGTATAGTCAGTTTATGCTATATCCGGGTTAAAAGCTAAAACAAAATGTATTTTACATTTATCTTTTCAAAATTGTTGTATAGTAGGATTTTTAGTTTTTTTTTACCTGCTTTTATGATGTATAGTTAGTTATATACTCAAAGAGCATACAAATAAATAAGAAGAAAGGTGCATCCTTTTCTCGCAAGGGCCTCCCTTTTTATGACTGGTCGGCAGGACGAGGGGACAGCCCGGCGTGGCGAATAGCCCGCCCCAACATCCATACACGTTATCCTCTTCCCCCTTCCCCCACCACCCTCCTCCTCCTCATTCTCTCTCTCTCACACATAAATTTTCTGTTTCTGGTGAGTACAGGCGGCACTTCCGCAAGGCATCGTTCCTTTTGTGTTCGCCAAGGAATACAACGTCCATCCTGCAATACTCAGCACAGCGTAAGTCCGAGCTCAATGCATGCCATCGCATGGCATATTAATTAATTACGTGTGTATATATATATATATATATATATGTGTATATATATATATATATAGAAATTTTATAAATAATCATGCACTGACGATCGAGTTAAATTTGCAGAGTCATATTTGGGATGCTGATAGCTCTGCCAATCACTCTCGTCTATTACATCATCCTGGGAATATGACGAAACGCTACGCCCTTTTCGTACACGGCCACGTCGCCGGCGAAGCATCTCTCTCTCTCTCTCAAGGACGACAAGCTCCGATCGCACACTTGTAACTAGAAGAAGATTTTTTTTTTCCTAAACAAAAAACCATACGACTGTGCTTGGCAAAGCGACGTATGATGCGCGGCCAAGTCAAATCTTCATTACGGCGGGACCATCTGAGAGAGTCTCACTGCATGCATGCATACAGCGCATGGAGCAGGGCCACCTGAATGCATGCTTTGCATGCATGCATTGGACATACACACAAGAACAAATTCTAAAGGTCAGGAGCACACCTTCTACGTAGGAGAGCACAAGTTGCAGGAAGAAAAGAAATCGAGATACACAAGAACTCTCTCTAGGGTTTCGAACTTTTTAATGACTTTCCATATTCTCTAGCTGTTTGTTATATATTATGGCAAAGAAGAGCAGAAGCGCATAGCAGAATATTTTTTAATGTTGGAGCTTAATTGAAAGATTGATTTAGCTTGAATAATTTGCAAATCTTAGAAATAAAGAAAAGATATATAGATAGGTATCAATTAGTTAATTCTTGATTCAAGAGTCAGGATAAATTTAAGCACAGTGATAAGTACTATACGCGCATAGATCTCATGCGCAGCTTTACCAACAGATGCGAAGTGTATCAGATACCTCCACTGTTTCAGTGCTAGCTGGGAAGATGGCGAAGTAGTAAATGTGAAGCGTGTCTGGTATATGCATATATTAGGCTTCCATCAATGGATTCAGAAAACCAACCAAGGTGTGCATGTCTTATCTCGGAGCTGTCCTCGGCCCACCATATCACGACAAGAATGATGCTCGCAACTACATGAGAGAGAGAGAGAAGTTGGACCGGGTCAGTGGCTGTGGGAACAGAGATCCAGAAGATCAAGCTACCTACTGCTGCATGCTGGTTGTATGTGTCCTATTTGATGATGTAGATGATCAGGGTCTGTGGTATTTTTGCTCGATCATGAGGCGTCAAATGCTTTCTCCAGCAGTTTTTGCGGTGTTCCTGTAGTCACTGACCCACTGTCAGTCTGGCTCTATATATAGAGAGAGAGATGTGCAACACAAACACGTTCTCGTCAGGGCTGATCGAGATGGTGGCGGTGGTCCTCAAGGCTCCTGCGGTCCACCGTCTGAGATGAGTGCTCTACAGATCCTAGTCATTGTAACTTCTAATTGAAGTTGGAACAGTAATTCTAATATTAATCGTATATAATTTCATTCTATGTTCAATAGTAAATAAACTGAACTCTGAAGAAGCAATGTAAAGAAGTATATCATGTGACGCTACAAAAAAGATAAGGCAACGCTAACTCGTGACTAAAAGGAATAACGGCATATTAGCGTCTAAATGATATCACCAAGTGAAGACGCCAGCGTTTGGTAGCTGTTAGTGTTGTCACAGTGCCGATGACAAATGCGACGCAAATGAGACATGAAAGTGGTGCTAAACTTCTACCTAATGTGACGCTAATTAGACGCTAATAAAATGCTAATCGAAGAAGCAATACAAATTATGGAATGCATTCTTCACATTGATAACAATAATAATAAATCAAAATACTAATAACAATCACAAAAGCAACAATAACCATTACAAAAGTACTAGTAAGATAACAAAATGATATCATACATCATAAACAAAATCATATAAAAGGTATATGATAGAAAAGTTTTATCCTAAATTGTTATTGTCGTCGTTGTCATGCTTGACATTCGACACCAACGTACTCAATCCTTGGCCTCGTGGGGACTGAGTTCGTGACCGAAGCATGGTCTGGATCGCTTGCAAAATGGGAGCTAAATGTTGATGAAGCTATTGAACTAGCTACTCCGAGATGATTCCCCCGATGTTGTTCAAAGTGAGCTTAGGTACGGTGGATGAACTCGGAGCAGATGAGCCACCTGCATATCCTCCGCTCCTCCTAGGAACTTGAGCGGTTGTTCCTAGGCCACGCAGGTATCCTCCTTGTGTCGTACCAAGCACCTCCTCCCAAAGATGATAGACAAATTATATATGACATTACAAATCATATAAATTATATAACTTCAAAAAACATATAAACACACAAAGTATTATAACGTTAAAAACGTGAATCATTTTGGAGATACATTACCTAGTGGCTGAGTACTAGGATCATCTCCGTACTTCTCGGTCATCTTCTGATTATACACATTCTAAAAAATTTAAACATTGCATACTTGAAAAAACATTTACGCTAACGTGAAGAACCAAGTGATTGCCTACCAGAACTCTACGAGCAGTGGGCGTGACCAACTCATTGGTCTTCTTACTCTTATGTGTGGCCTCGTAGACCGTGCAAAAGTCTACAGTACTACCTTATTTTTTCTCCTACAATAAAGTTTCAAATTTTATAAAATAAGTATAAAATAAAAGTTTAATTATTCCATTTTATATCGACATTATCATGGTCTTCGATGCTCCTCAAATCGAATGGAGCCGCCTTTGTGGATGTGCGCCTCGGACTTCGGACGTATGTTAACTTTGTCCTTTGCAGACTTTCTTTGCCATTCTTCATCCAAATACTTAGACTTTGTAAAATTGTAAATTTAAAATAAACAATTCAAATGTAAACTTACACTTATTACATAATGACTCTTAAACTGGACGCCTAATATGTCTTAGGCATCTTTGTATGCCCTACTCCAAAGTGAGGCCAGTGGATGTAACAGCTTTGCAAAATTTATATAGCCGATTTCTTAGGCGTTTCATAGCCAACTCCTCAAATGCTCTCCGGATCGTCCCTAAATTTAGATACAGATGAAACTAATTTGCTTCCTAAAAAATATTATAGATATTAGAAATTTAAAAATAATATAAAAAATATATCTAATGCAAAAAATATCATACAGTAAATGCCAGAAAGATGTCATCGTACACTTGAATTGGGACATCTTTTCACGATCCTACCTCTTTCGGCAAGTGGAAAAGGACAAGAGCAATGACATCCTGTATGGTAGAAGCGTGTATGAAATAGGTCCTGTAGTTTATGAAAAAGAATTAATTTTGTGTTTATAAATAAACCTATAAAATGGATATGAAATAACTTATTTAACTTATGACTAAGCAATGTTGTTCACGGTATCACCCCCTTATCATGGAATCCCTCTTCTTCTGTCGATGAAGAACCATCATCCGATGCAACTAGAGTAGGCTGAGAGGGGCCGACATGATCGACGGGACTTGCTACAGAAGAAATCATTAGCGTAATACAAAATTAAACTAATGATAGTTCATATATCAACAGTAAAGTTCCTACCCCGTGCGATATCTAGCGTTGCCTCATCCATGGCATTCCGCTCATCAGATTGTGAAGATCCAAGGGTGTGTCCCATTGACAACGATGTCGCAACTTACAATTATTAAAATGAAAAATGATTAATATAGTTACATGTCAATTATAAATAAAATACTAATAAATATATCACCTAGCACAATATGTCGATCACTGCATGGTCATGTGGAATGGATGCTGGAATGTGGAGAAGCATCTATCAGTTTCGGTGGAGGCATAGCATCTGTCACAAAAAAAATAGTTAAAACACTTGCATGTACTTAAATTTATTAAATGCACAAAAATAACCTAGGATCACATGTCGATCGCCCTCATGCGATCGAGACGATCCACTAATGGACTACTACGCTGTGATGGTTCGGCTATGTGCCCCATTGATGGTGGAGCAACTGTCACCATTAAAAAAATAGTAAAAACATTTGTATGTATTTAAATTTATTGAATACACAATAAATAACCTATGGCGACATGCCGATCGTCATCATGCAATCAAGACGATCGACCAGACCGCCTATTATGTGACGATCTGGCTATGTGCCCCGTCGATAGTGGAGCAGCTATCTCAATAAAAAAATGTGTCTAATTAGTATCAACTAGCCGAATACAAATAAGCTACACTATAAATATATCACTTGGTGGTCTAGGGGCATCACTCATAGGGAGTGATCGCCTGAAAGAGCATGATCCACTTGAAGCTCAACCTCGTTTAACCTTGCCTGAAAAAAATTTAGATTCTAAGTCAAAAAAATTTAAATAAACATAGATACTTAGTGAAAAAATTAATTTGTCAAAACAACTACGTGATTCAATCGCTCGTATCATATTTTTATTTATCATCTTCATCGTCGTCGCGATAATCTTGAATCAAGTCATCGTCAATAAAATCGTGAACATTCGCTTCTAAAAACTCATTTCAAGTGAACTCTTCCATTAGCTCAGCGTCATCGGCGAATTGAATATTCTCAACTTCATCAACTATATCAATCATCTATGTAATGCCCCGAAATTCCACCTCACCATGTGGTAATCTCCTTTCGATCGTTATTTTCTTCTTCTTTGAATCTTTCATTGACTCGAATGGTCTAGAAAAGTGATATGTAAGTGGAAGAATTAATAAATAGAATATTACAACAAGGAGAGAACAAATGTGGAAGCTTAATGGATAAAGGTACATTCAAATGTCTCTATATGAGACAACATGCGGAGGCTAAATAAATAGAGGTACATCCAAATGTCTCAGTATGAGGCATACAAAAGTCCATGGTTAGATACAACTTAATAGATTCCATCCAAACAAAAGTACAGCTTGATAATATGGAAAATTAAAAGACTCAGGAACTATAGTCACCAAACACACATCAACTCAGCAAGCATCCTCATCATGTACATGTGAGGATCACACAAGAGAGCAAGCTCAATTGTTAGCATAAAGTTAAGTGTGAGTTTGTATAGGTCATCAGATAATTTCGTTAGGAAAGTGCACGAAGCAAAACATATAAATCATATAAGAGGATGAATCATTATGAAAAATCAATAAAGAGAGCATGAGTGCATGTTCATTCATTCTATATTCATGTTTTTGGTTCGTGTTCATCATTTATGTTCGCCTTTCATATTCATTATTCATGTTCATTGTTCATGTTCATAAGAACAAAGTCCTTCCATTCATCTTTGGCTATTCATGTTTTCACATTCGTTCATAAATTGGAAGAGCTCTTCACTTTTAGAGAATATCATTGCAAGCACACAAGTGTGCAGCTATCTAGACCATAGTGGGCTAATGGAGGATAGCGCCATGGCCAGCCTCATCGGGCGAAATGACCTCACGCAAGGCGAAAACATCCGTAGGGAGAAAATCCCATCTAGATAGGCAAATGATAACCTTCCATCATTCATGAACCTCTCTTCCAATTCGTGGATTGATCATGGCTGTAAGGAGCATAGCTCTGATTCATCTTTAGGTTCATATCATTTGATTTCAATCAGGTGGATGGAAGCTTATCAAATTAGGAGTTTATTTAAAGTCATGTTCTTCCTATCGACATATTGAATACCCGAAAGTCGAGCGGTCATCCGAAAAGGAGCGGACGCCTGTTTATCAGTGTTCTTTAGTCGACCAAAAAGGAAGCGGTCGACCGATCTACGTTCGTTCTTTATTCATTTCAAGATCATATTCTGTCGGTCGAACGAAAGAGGTTCGATCATCCATTTTCCCATGAGTAGGTCTTTCGGACATTCGATCGAGAGTTTCGCTCGGCTGAAACATGACCGATTGTCCGTTATGAATACTCTCATCTTTTTCCTCAATCGATCGGTTTTCTCTGTCGATGGTCGAAAGTTCTTCCAACGATAATCCAGATCGATCGCCCGAAATGATTTTGGTCGACCGATCGGTTATCGTCGCCATTACCAAATCTTAACATTTTCTAGTTCGGTTGTCTAAAAGATTTTGGATTTCTATTCTAGTCCATATCGATCGCCCGATCGGGTATCGTACATCCGATATGGTATGTCTCTATACTCTGCCAAGCTGAATCGAACGCCCGAAAGGTTTTCATCGTTCGCTCCAGTTCGACAGAGTTGCAAGTCATTGTGGTCCTTATGTTTTTTAATTAGTTTTCCAATACAAAACATAAATCCAAAACTTTCTAAAGATCTTCATGACATAAGACATAAGGTAGTAATTTAATCATAGCATGATCATATCATTTACATTACTAGAGCGTCCATCTAAAATCAATCTAATTGCATGCGTCATAATGTATCTAGGTTCCATAAACATTCATAATTTGTTTCACACTAAGTTATCGGATCTATGCATGAAAGGGTTCTCCTTTTCATTTACTCTAACACATGTCATAAATATAACAAATCATCATGTCAAACATAGCATATGATCAAACATTTTATCATTCGGCCAACAACCAAAAATCCAAAGAAATATATTCGAACTCTACAGAGATCCTAAGGCATAATTTCTACTTCACATAGCATGAATCTAAACCATCCTTAGAGTCCTTAATCATGCAAAATTCTTACGTAACTATCCTATGATCTAGATCCCAAAAAACACACCTCCTTACGATGATTTTTGGTTCGTCCCGCGATGGTTTGTCGTCAGGTCCTCGTCCTCTGCTCTCCAACATTGCCTATGCCCGTGGATGTCACCGGTATCGCTCCTCCTTCCTTTGGCCACGCATAGCAACAAACATGAACAAGGTGAGAGGAAAGACAAAGAAAAATGAGGAGAGGGAAGGAGGAGACAAAGCTCCTTGAAATGAAGAAGTTGTAACAATGTCTAACCTAAGGCATTAAAGTAGGGCGCTTCTTGGTAGGCAACCCAAGCCTTTTTACATTTAATTTTACTTTATTTTGCACGAATAAATCAGAGAGGAACCTGATTTGCCACTGAACTAAATTCAACTCAGAGAGTACTCTTGACTTAGAAATTTGATTTTTCAGTAAATTGCATTTGATAAGTGATTATCATAATTATCCTTACTTAGCTCATGTTATGATCATTATAATGATAACTGTGAATTCTTGTTCATATCAGTTGTCTATATATGATTTTGTCAAATTTCAATGAACTTTTACTACTTACTGAATTTTATTGATTGTTAGATTGATCATTGTCCGATTAATTGCATATTTGATTCAATACCGGAAGAGTTGATCAAGACTACATTCTTTTAAGCATTGCTGATATCAATTGTTGAAATGATAGATCCAAAGAAGAAGTGAAGCAAGACATACCTACCTCTCATTTCAAAAGTTGAACACCCACCCAACCCTCTCCCTTGCTTCGATGATTCATCATTGAGGATAGTGCTGATGATAAGCTTGGGGGAGGAACTTGACATGGGGTCAAGATTGAATCATTATAAGGAGAATAATAAGATCTTAAGATCATAAATCATCATGCGTCGATATTGAACATCATGATATAATCATAAGATCTTAGATTAGAGATTATTAATTAGGACATGATCAATTTAATCATAGACATAATATGGATCAAGATTAGATACATGAGTCAGAGGTCAACATAGGCACAAATCATTGTCTTGGTGTCAGAACTCAGGCCAAGTGTGAAGAGAAACCATGCCGAGTATGAGAATCCTTTACTATTTTATTTAAAAGCAATGGGAACACAGTCTAGGTTTGGTATATACCCGAGCTGAATTTTCGTGTCATGTGTTGGTCATAAAAATTGTCTCAGGGTTCTTTATAGTGGAACCAGAGCTAGGTCATCATCAACCCTGGCCGAGTTCTTACATTACTATATCTCGAGAGGATCAGCCATGGCGGATCTGTACTGACTTGCATAGACCTCGATTCAGGTTTCAAAAGTGCTGGTCAGGTTACATAGAACCTAGGCAAGGTTTCTGGTGCTAAAACTGCTTGGTTGTGCAATAATTTTTTTGATCTTCTTTTGGCGAGTTTTACCAAATTAATTTGTTAACATATCGTTGGTTCTAACACCCAAGGTCGCCAAGAATATAGGCATAATGATTATTAGAATTAGACCCAAAAGTCTAATACGAACAAAATTAAAACAAAAGAGCATATAACTTGTACCCATAAAAATATTTGTTAATGGGACTTGCCATGGCCAAAAAACATTTTCCAGTTACTTAGTACAATTTGCTTCAATGAATAAAAAAATTATATGTACATTTAGAAACAAATAATATGCACCAAAAGACCCCCCTATCATGGATGAAATTAGGTATCATCCAACCCAAAATCTGATATAAGCCCATGGTAGACTACAAAAGAAAAGAACATCGCAAAAGATGGTCAAATAATCTTTTAAATCTAAATTAGAAATTAGAGTGATTTTATTGAATGAATATAATTATTCGTTAAAATTATGGTCTTTTTCTAAAAAATTAACGGATTACAAATTTTAAAATATTATTAGCATTATTGATTATAGTTAAAATATTAATTTTATTTTTGAAATACATTCTTTTATATCCTTGTTAGATTGAGTAGTATTATTTCTTACGCGATTTGGGCCTAGTTTGAAAGTGAAAGATGATATTTTGGTGTAATTAATGAGTTGAATATTAATGACTTGGACTAATAGTGAATATTTCTAACACCCTAAAAGCTAAGGACAATTAGGGGAATTCCATCTGCGTTAACCTGTTCGTCATCAGATAATCATAATAAAATAATTTACATAAATACAATAGAAAACTATTAATTAATAGATAAATTAAAAATCATCTTTTCAGAGGAAGACCACGCATACAATCACGACATACGCAAGTTCCAAGAAATGATGACGGTGGTGACGGAAAGTCAACAGAAGTATTTTATCAATCTCTAAGTATCTATGCCGTCTTCTTGGTAAAAGACGCAAAGTTATGTTGAGCGATAGAGATCTCACTTCAGTTGAGAATTATATCCTTGCAAATTATACAGAGATGACATCGTATCTCGAGTAAGAATATTTATTTAATATGTCATGAAATTTGGATTTCATTATTACTATGCCATTTCACTAATTGACATTGAATTCAGGAAATTTGAAGGATTGCAAAGAGAAATCAATCATCTAGTTTCCAACAATGATTTGTTGAAACTAAGAGATGAACATTTTTCCTCTTGGTTGAGTAGTGAAGTGAGAACATTTTTCCTCTTACTTTCAAACGATGAATTATAATTTTTATAATTTCTAGTTATTCTTTTCTTTCAAACATAGGTTATCAATGGCTCAATGACCGATTTGAGAATTCGTGAAGCCAGTTATGGACCACAAAAATAAGTTTCTATTTATAGTCGACAACATTCTACTATTAATAGTGGCATATGTGTTTTAGGAAGCATGTACAGAGACATTATAGAAAAAATCATAGAATTGTCATATTTGGGTAAATTTAACAAAGTCGTAGTACTAAAATATCGTTGGTTCGATCCAAAAAAATGGAGTTAGAGTTGATCCAAAGTTTAAATTTATGGATATTAAGCATTGATCAACACATTCGTATCGCGGCTGAACAAGCGCAACAAGTCTACTATAGTAAGTATCCATCGAAAAGAACCAATGATGAATGGTGGGCATCATGCAAAGTGAGAAGCAATAGATGATCGTGAAACATCAATCATTTACAATGATGTGCCCATTGATGATTACTATCAAGAAGATCGCATGAACAAGATTGTAACAGACCAAAATTTCCATAAAATTTAAAACTTTTATTTCTATTGGATTATTGGGCGACTGAAACCCAAAATGAGCGTCCGATATCGTGACTGATCGACGACTTTGACTAATGCACAACCAGATGAGCGAAACACTTTCGAGCATCCGAGAGTGCAACGAACAAGAAACCGCCCGGATGCTCAACTTTAGTTTTCTCATTTGTTGCACTCTTTCTCTCTCTCTCTCCCTCTTCCTCTCCCCTCTTCATTGCACTAGTTGTTCATGAAGTGGAAGTCCTAGGGATGACTCCATCTGATAAACCTTCGTCTCCTCCTTCCCTCTTCACATTTTTCTTCATCTTTTCTCTCACCTTGTTCGTGTGTTGTTGCTGGGCGTGGCCAGAGGAAAGGAGGAGTGGTACTGACGACATCCAGGGGTGTAGGACACGTCGAAGAGCAGAGGACGAGGACCTGAGGATGAACCATTGCGGGATGAACCGGAAATCATCGAGCAGAGGTGTGTTTTCGGGATCTAGACTATAGGATAGTTATGCAAAAAAATTTCATGCTTAAGGACTCTAAGGATGGTTTAGATTCATGCTATGTGAAGTAGAAATTATGCCTTAGGATCTCTACAGCGTTCGGATATATTTCTTTTGATTTTTGGTTGTTGGCCGAATGATAAAATGTTTGATCATATGCTATGTTTGGCATGATGATCCATTAGATTTTTGACATGTGTTAGAGTAAATGAAAAGAACCTTTTCATGCATGGATCCGATAACTTAGTGTGAAACAAATTAGGAATGTTTATGGAACCTAGATACATTATGACGCATGCAATTAGATTGATTTTAGATTGACGTTCTAGTAATGTAAATGATATGATCGTGCTATGATTAAATTACTATCTTATGTCTTATGTTAGGAAGATATATATTTAGAAAGGTTTAGATTTATGTTATGTATTGGAAAGCTGATTGAAAACATAAAGACTGCAATGACTTGCAACTTTGTCGAACTGGAGCAGATGATCGAAAACCTTTCGGACGTCCAATTCAGCTCGGCAGAGTACCGCGACATGCCATATCGATCGTACGAAACTCGATCGTACAACCGATATAGACTAGAACGGAAGTCCAAAACTCTTTCAGATGATCAAACTGGAAAATGTCGAGACTCGGTAATGGCGACGATAACTAGTCGATCGGCCAAAATCATTTGGGGTGACCGATCTAGATTATCTCATTGAAAGAACTTCTGACCGTCGACGGAGAAAACCGATCGATCGTGGAAGAAAATGACACTATTTATAACGAATGGCCGGTCCTATTTCGGCCGACCAAAACTCGCGATCGAATGTCCAAAAGACATACTCATGGGAAATGGACGACCGAACCTCTCTCGATCGACCGACCAAATACGATCTTGAAATTAATAAAGAACGAACATAGAACGATCGGCCGCTCCCTTTTTGGTCGACCAAAGAACACTGATAAATGAGGATCCTCTCATTTTGAACGACCGCTGAATGGACCTAGAGCGGATGAGTGCTCGACTTTTGGGCGTCCGATATGTGGACAGGAAGAACAAGACTTTAAATGAACCCCTGATTTGATAAGCTTTCGTCCACCTGATTGAAATCGAATGATATGAACCTAAAGATAAATCGGAGCTACACTCCTTATAGCCTTGATCAATCTATCAATTGAAAGAGAGGTTCATGAATGATGGATAGTTACCATTTGCCTATTTAGATGGGAGTTTCTCCCTATGTATGTTTTCGCCTTATGTGAGGCCATCCCGCCCGACGTGGTTGGCTATGGCACTGATCCCCATTGTCCCACTATGGTCTAAATAGTTGCATACTTGTGTGTCTGCAATGGTATTCCCTAAAAGTAAATAGCTCTTCCAAGTTATGAACGAATGAAAAAACATCAATGGCCAAAGATGAATGGTCCTTATGAACATGAATCATGAATATGAAAGACGAACATAAATGATGAACACGAACCAAGAACATGAATATAGAATGAAAGAACATGCACTCATGATCTCTTTACTGATTTTTCATAATGAACCACCCTCTTATATTATTTATATGTTTTTGCTTCATACACTTTCCTAACGGAATCATCTTATGACCTATACGAACTCACACTTAACTTTATGCTAACAGTTGAGCTTGCTCCCCTATGTGGTCCCCACAGGTACATGATGAGGATGTGTGCGGAGTTGATGTGTGTGCGACGACTGTAGTTCGGGTGGCGTGTGCACATAGTTATCTTAGAGTCTAGTATGTATCTTTTATTTTGCCATATTATCAAGTTGTACTTTTATTTGGTAGAACCTATCAAGTTGTATCAGACCATGGACTTTTGTATGCCTCATACTGAGACATTTGGATGTACCACTATCTATTTAGCTTCTGCATGTTGCCTCATAAAAAGACATTTGAATGTACCTTTATCCATTTAGCTTTCGCATTTGTTCTTTCCTTGTCGTATTATTCTATTTATTAAGTCCTCTGCTTACATGTTACTTTCCTTGACCATTCGGGTCAATGAAAGAGTCAAACTAAGATCGAAGAAAGTAACGACCAAAAGAAGATTTCACCACATGACGGGGTTGAATTTTGGGGCGTTACATGTATGGTTTGAGAGCCTAACATTAGGACTCACTTGACGACCTAGTTATAGAGTTAAGTCTAAGTGTGATCCATGTGCACCCACCAGAGCTACCGCCACACTCAACCGTCGCAAAGTAATGTAAGAATTTGTTTGGTTTTAAAAGTTATGATTATTTTTATTGAAAAATAATTATTATGTTTTATAGATGGCTCCCACGACACGTTCAGCGGTCTGACGCGTTAGTGGTCGTGGGTGCAGACGTGGTGGTGACCGTGTAGCGGCCACCCTAGTGATTGATACCAACGGACGACTCTGCTCTAGGGAATAAAGTAGTGGAGGACTTGAAACAGGAGCCCCTCCAGTACAGCAGCAGGAGCTCCCACTGTATTCACAACAACTAACGTACTCGGTGCCGATGTACTAGGCACAACTTCCTTCTCCATCATCACCACACAGCGAGGATACGATCTAGGCTTTCTTGAAGTTGCACCCACCACACTTCAGAGGGGCAATGGACTATGAGGAGGCCATCCATTGGCTCACTATGGAGTGGATGTTATGCATCTCCCGATGCGGCGAGGACAGTAAGGTCCTCTACGCCACCCACTTGTTCACCAATTGGGCTAGCGACTAGTGGGAGATGGTGCAGGAGACGAAGTTCCCAAGCCAGGAGGTCATTCCCTAGCCGAGCTTCAGGGAGCTGTTCGAGGCCCAGTACATTCGACCTACAAAAGAAAGAAGGAATCGAAGGAATTTAAGGCGCTACGCCAAGGTAACATGACGGTGGTAGAGTATCATGCGCTCGTTATCCAACTCGAGCGCTACAGTAAAGATCAAATGGAAGAGGCTGACCGCGCTAAGCAGTTCCTCGACTGCCTCCACTACACCATTCGTGAGAGAGCCATCTTCAGGGAAGAGCTTGACTTGCACGGAACTGTCCACATGAAGAACAGAATAGAGCAGGAGATCCAAATGCTGCGGGAAGAACTGAAGAAGGATCCGATATGAGCAGCAGAGCCGGCTAAGCCGAAATGGGAGGATCGCGACCGCCGCTATCAGCCCTACCAGCAGTCACAGCCCGCACCTCGTCAGTCGTAAGTGGAGTAAAGAGATAAGTGAATTATGCATAAAGATGGAATGATGCTAACCATGTACGAACTTGAATTCCAGTCTCAGCCTCAACGACAAGCACCTGCACCACAACCTCCACGACAGCCACCGACACTTTAACAATAGGGATTGCCAAACTACACCTACTGCCATAGTCTACAGGCTAGCGAGTGTCGCATGAAGAACGGCACCTGCATCGGATGCGAAAAGGCAAGGCACTTCATCTGGGACTGCCCCACGAAGAACCGTAGAGGTGCGGGAGGAGTACTAGGATGTCTTTACAATGCCCAAGCAGATGCGAGACCATAGGATAGCAATATTATCCGAGGTACTCTTCTCATAGAAGGTCTCCCCATGGCTGTATTATTTGATTCGAGTGCATCACACTCATTTATTTCTGAGGCATGTGTGTCCACCTTTAGTGTACCTATAAAAGAGAATATAAATGTAAAGACATCAATGGGGATGCTCCACATAGCAAATTATCTCCCGGAGGTATTAGTTATAGTAGATGGGAAGAACTTTTTTGCTGATTTGATTATAATCCCCATGGTGGACTATGATGTCATCTTAGGTATTGATTGATTGTTATACCATGATGCATCAATTGTATGTAAGCAAAAGAAGGTCATCATCGGAAACCATGGTGGAAAGAAGACGATGATTAGCGGCACATCAAAACTAGACAGCTGGATCATATTGTCTGCCATGAAGGCCCACAAGCCGCTACAGAAGGGATACCAAGGATACTTGGCGAGCGTGACGATAGCCGACGCACCAACACCAGCTCTACACCAGAGTGATGTGGTGTCTTTCAAGAGGACATCTCCGAATTGCCATCCAGGAGGGAGATTGATTTCATACTCAACTTGGCACTAGGGACAACACCAATATCCAAGGCTCCCTACCACATGGCCCCGACGGAGATGCTAGAGCTGAAGAAATAGATTAATGAGCTAGGTGACAAGGGGTTCATCCGATCCAACTTCTCCCCTTGGGGTGCTCCGGTTCTGTTTATCAAGAAGAAGGATGGATCTCTATGACTCTGCATCGACTACTGAATGCTGAACAAGGTCACAATAAAAAACAAGTACCTGCTACCCAAGATCGATGACTTGTTCGACCAGCTGTCCAAGGCCTCAATGTTTTCGAAGATCGACCTGAGGAGCAGCTATCACTAGCTCATAGTCGCAGAACAAGATGTGTCGAAGACTACTTTTCGATTGCGTTATGGCCACTGCGAGTTCATAGTCATGCCCTTCGGAATGCCCCAGCAGCATTCATGAATCTGATGAACAAGGTGTTCAAGCAGCACTTGGATCAGTTTGTGATCACCTTCATAGACAACATTCTGATCTACTCCTCCAGTCCGAAGCAGCACCGAGAACATCTACACGTCATCTTGAAGACTTTGCGCCAGCATCGACTTTTTGCAAAGTTCTCCAAGTGCAAGTTCTGGATGGAGCAGATGATGTTCTTAGGACACATTGTATCCAGACAAGGCATAGCAGTGGACACAACGAAGGTCAAGGTAGTGAACAACTAGGTTAGACCGAAGAATGCTATGCAGATCCGTAGTTTTCTTGGTCTAGCGGGCTATTATAGGAACTTCATCTATGATTTATCCAAGATTGCAGCCCCGTAGAAGAATGATAAGTTCATCTGGAAAGACGAGTGCGAGGGTAGTTTCCACTTCGATCCTTACCCTACCATCAAGGAGTGAAGGGTACACAATCTACAGTGATGCTTGCGGCACCAGCCTCAGATGTGTCTTCATGTAGCGTGGAAAGGTAGTCACCTACGACTCGAGTTAGTTTTAGAAGCACAAGTTGAATTATCCGACACACGTTCTGGAGTTGGCAGCAATCGTGTTCGCTCTGAAAATCTGGAGACACTACATGTGCAGTGAAGAGTTTTAGGTGTTCACTAACCACAAGAGTTTGAAATGCATCTTCACCCAAAAGGACCTGAACATGCACCAAAAACAATGGATGGAGTTCCTCAAAGAATACGAGTTCGCGATCAATATCATCTCGGCAAGGTGAACTCCGTGGTTGATGCTCTCAATCGAAAATGGGAGGCCTCACTGGCATTCCTCTAGCTACGCATGTATGAGATTATTGAGGAACTTAAACAGTGGAATTATTGAGTTGCGAGACACAAGGTCATTCTGATGATGCACCAGCTACAGCCTAGTCTCATAAGCAGGATCATCACAGCACAGATGGCCAATATCAAAGTATACGAAGATGTTCAAGAGATGCCAAAAGGCATTCAACACTCGACATTCTACACTAGATTCCAATCTCGATTGTGTTAGACCATGATCCCCGGTTCGGATCGAGGTTCTGGAAGAGTCTGCAAAAGGCATTCGACACTCGACTGAGCTACAGTACAACCTTCCATCCGCAGACAGATGGATAGTCGGAGAGGTGATAGTGATATTTGGGGTTTCTAGTGATAACTTGTGAAATTAAAGAAAAAGTCAATTTTTTTCATTTTTTTGGTCTCCCAACTCACTAGCTGCAAGTGCACAGGTAAGTTGTAGTAGACTCAAGTTGTCGTATCCACAAGAATTTGAAGTCTAAGACACCCTAAAATAATCTAGATTAGTTCTACTTAAGTGGCTAAAAACAGATTTTTAATGAATAGTGAAATGATAACTGGTTTTTGGGTTTTGGAAATTCTTGCAAAACAGAATTATAAATGCTAAATTAAAGTCTAAAAA
Source organism: Pontederia crassipes (assembly GCA_030549335.1). NCBI lineage: Eukaryota > Viridiplantae > Streptophyta > Magnoliopsida > Commelinales > Pontederiaceae > Pontederia > Pontederia crassipes. The sequence goes on along the minus strand of CM060186.1, from coordinate 35,122,527 downwards.
GGTTTAACTATCTATGAGGAAGGTTCTTCTAGGATTTGGGGTTCATCTAAATTAATTAAGGATGGAATGGAACAAGTTATCATTAAATGTCCAACTTTTGATTCAACTTGAAAATGGTTGTTCCCACAGCTCAATTGGCCTCTAACTAAGCAATATATGATTACATAGTTGTTAGCTAGGTTGAATCAAAAGAGGGTCCTCACTGAAAATTAAGTTATCATTGGGCTCAAAAGAAAGTTCAATGCTGATTTTTTTGCAATTCAAGGAAGTTTGGAATGATAACTTGCATTTGCAATCATAAAAAGATGGAATCATTCCAATCAACCAAACCAGGATAAAATATACTCAATAATGGTGCTTGTGATCCTTGATTCATATCTGAATTCCAGGAGGATTTAAAATCAACCTCTCGGTTGCAAAGTGAATTGAAATCCACACAAACACAACTCAATTGGAAATGCAAAACATGTGGCCACATGAATTCACAATTTCCATTGCTCCTTGGCCCATCTCTGGATCTCAAGGAAGCCCTTAAGACTACCTCTCAGTAGTGGATTAAAATGAGGGTTGACAATGGAAATCAGAATTTAATTAAAATAAGAAAATAGGAATCAACATTTCAGGAAAATCAGCAATGTAGATTGATGGAATTAAGGTTTGCCAATTGCCTCTTGACCCATCTCTGGGCTGCAAGAGATTCCTAGAGTACACCTCTCAGTGATTTGAATAAAATATGGATTAACAATTGACAAATCAGATTCCAAACAATCAAAAAATAGAATTCAGAATCAAAATTCAGAAATCAGATTTTGGAAAAATCATATTTGAATCCTAAATTGTCAAACATCTTGATTCATTTCTGAATAAGATCAGGAAAATTATTAGCTTCTCAACTATTCAATTAATCCAATCCTTGATGACAATCAGATCTAAAAGCCCAGGAAATCAGATTTTGGAATTCAGGAAGCCAAAAACCATGATATCAGTATTTTAGAAATCAGAATTTTAAACCAATGGAAATCTGACTTACCAACTTATTCTTAACCCATCTCTGGACTACAAGACATCCCTAAAGTTCACTTATCAGTGAATGGAATAATTCAGGGGACTCAATTGGTAAAAACATATTCCAATGAGGAATCAGAAAAATCAGAATTCTGATTTCTATTCTGGAATCAGTGGAAAAATCTGGTTTGAGTCAAATGATTGCCCAAACAATTTTGATTCATTCCTGAATAGGATAGGAGCAATAACAACATTCCAATGACTCAATTAACCAGATTAGAAATGAAGAACAGATTCTGATATCCACAGAAATTAGCAAATTCAGGAATCAGGAAATCAGAATTCAGTTTTTAAAATCAGATTAGGAACAATTAACATATTTGAATCATAAAGAATGCCAAACATCTTGATTCATTTCTGATCAAGATTTGGGACAATATCAACCTTCCAGTTGCTCTATTAATCAGATCCACAATGGCAAACAGATTCAAAGGTTCAGGAGTTCAGATTCAGGAAATTCAGAAAAATAGAAACCAGAAAATCTAAGTTTCAGAAATCAGAACTTCAATTAAATTGGAATTAAGAACTTGACATTGATTTCTAATCCATTTCTGAACTAGGGATAGATCAAATGATAACTTCTCAGCTATAGATTACAATAGGATCCAACAATGGCAAGAACTAACTCTAAATAATTCTAAAATCTGAAAATCAGCAAATGATTCAGTGCAGGAATTATAAAACAGTCCATATCCATCCAAAACTAATCTAAACTACTACCCTATCCTAGAAGAAATGGAGTTTAGCTCCTCATATTTACAAGATTTGACATCAAATGGGATAAGAAACAGATACAAATCATGGTTCTTTGAAGCTTCTCGGCCAGCAGCAGCAAATCCAGCAGCAGCCACCTCCTTCCTTGCTCCAAAACCCTCAATGACCAGCCCCCTTCTCCTCCAGAAAAATCCAGCTTTTATAACACTACTTTCCACCCTTTATCAGCATCTGAATGTTCTAATCCTCCTGATTAAGCCACCTGTCCACCTGTAGAAATTCCAGCTGCTGGCAGGTACTTTTGTGCAGGAAAAGTAGATGGTCCCCCCTACTTTTTCCACCTTTTGGCCACCTTTTCTTCTTGCTACAAAAACCCAAACAGCAACCATCAAAGCTCTTGAGTAGTATTTTGACAAATAAGGATTAGGATAATGCTGGTAACTAGTTCAAATATCATATGGGATTATGTGTTGTGCAAGAATGAAAACTTATATCGATATGAATGAATTCAAGGGCCCGGAATGATAACTTTATGGAAATCTTCGAAAATGTCCTAATATGGGTGGTTCAAAGCATTTCAGGCATCAAATTGATTAGAGTGACAAGTGAGTGAGGTCAGAAATCAAATATGAATGAGATTACTAAGGAGTGATAACTTGAGTGCCCCAAAAACGATAACTTATATGACTTAAAAACGATAACTTGTGATAACTTGAGTTTTGATTATCCAAATGTGATAAAATTTGACCAGCAATGAGTTAGAACAATAATAAGATGATTGCTTAAGGTCTTTGTGCAGAATTAATGGTTTTTCATGTCGAAATGACAGAATTGCCCTTTAACGATAACTTGGCACTTGAAAAATGATAACTTGTTCAAATGGACTTAAAACTTTGCACAAGTTGAGATGTAACTTTCCAAATATGATTTATACATGATAATGATGGATTTAGGGCAAGAAAACCATTGAAAATCAGTTCATTCAAAATAATGATAACTTGACACTTAGGAATGATAACTTGTCCTCAAAATGATAACTTGGCATAGAATTTAGATATTAATGGATTTTGGCATTTCAGAACCTCTATGCACATGGAATTAAGTATGAAATGAGGAATATCAACTAGTTATCACAATGTTTGCATTCCAAGTATAATTGGTCCAAAAATAGGCAAAAGTGGAACTCGATATGTATGAATTTCATCTAAAATGGGTTAGAATCATATAGTGATCAGCAAGTGATCAAGAGGACATCCAGACATTAGAGGACATGCTCCAAGCGTGTGCTTTGGATTGGCACGAAAGTTGGGATGAGAATCTACCACTGATTGAGTTCTCGTACAATAACAACTTCCACTACAACATTGACGCCTTTTGAGGCTACGTATGGGTGACCTTGTCGATCGCCTGCACATTGGGGCGAGGTCGGCGAGAGGATAGCCACGAGTGAGAAGCTAGCAATCCGAGCTTAGGAGTAGGCGGATATAGTGGATGTCATCCGAAAGAGAATGAAGGTTGCACAGTTCCGGTAGAAGAGTTATGCCAACAAGAAGCAATGAAAGCAGATTGGCGCCAAAAACTTGATGTGAATATTGGGTAGTGTGATTAACTTGCTGATTGTTTGGAATCTATGCACAGAATGCAAAAGACTAAGGTCTAGGCATAAACTATGCATAATGAAAATTAAATAATGTCTAGGCGTAGACTATGCACGATATGAAACTGAACAAGGTCTAGGCGTAGACTATGCACTTCCCACTTTACTGAACTACAAGTGTACAGATCAGAGTAGTTAACTCGAATGTCGTACCCATGGTGATTTGAAATGTCAAATTCACTAACTAATCCAAATTAATCCAAGTCTAAGTTAACTTTTTTTTTGTGTTTTAAGGTGATTGATATAAAATGATAACTAATAGATAATGAAATGTTCTCTTAGGAATGGGTTCATCTAATATTCTATTATGGAATGGATTAGAACAACTTAGCAATACAAATTAAACTAAATTCAACCTGTAAAGACTGCCCTCGCAGTGCGTTAAAGTTAGAAATGAGTGTCATACTTTCATATGAATGTTAGTTAAGTTGATTCAACAAGGATTTCAACTCATATTAGATTATCATGAAGCCTCTAACTCAATGGATAAATACAATCAGATCCACAACTAGTGCTAATGCTCTTGGTTTATCTCTAAACAATAAGGGAATCTAAAATCAACCTCTCGGCTGGCATTTTAATACGAGATTCACATCAACAAAAGCTAAATGGATCCATTCTCAGCATGGATTAAAACTAGAAAATCAAGTCACCCATTTCTCATAAATCGTATATGAAATCAAATCTAGAAACTAATTGTTAATGTTCTTGATTCATTTCTGAATAACAAGAGAATCTAGAATCAGCCTCTCAGTTGCCATTACAAGATGAGATTGACATTAACAAGAAGTAAAAGGATGAATTTACATCTTTATAAGGATTAAACCAAAAAACAAATGATGATGCTCTTGACTCATTTTTGAGCAAGAAATAATCAAATGCCAACTTCTTAGTTGTCATTATAAAACAAGATTCACATCAATAGGAAACTGATTCAAAATCATTCAGAAATGCACTAACATCGGTGCCAAAAATATTGTTCAATCATTCATCCATAAACAGAAATTAAACTACTATCCTATCCTAAGAGAGCTAAGATTTAGCTCATCATAAATGATGAAATCAATAGAAAACAGATGAGGAACAGAATAAAAAACATCAAGATAAAATCCTCAGCTCCAAGACTCCAGCAAGAACTCAGCCTCCAGCCAAATGGCTAGGAGAGGAGATCCCCTCTTTAATCCTGAATATCCCCTTTATATATGACATTATCATCACCATTTGATTTTCATCAAAACCATTCATTCCATCTGATTTTGACACAAGCAAAACATTCAGATAATAAGAACAAAGATTGAATCAAATAATTCACAAATTAATTCAGATTCAGCTGTCTAAAATAAAATGAGTTTCCTACTTTGCTAACACTCCCTGCCATTCTTTCTAATTTCCAAATCTAGCTAAGGAATCACATAGTCTAAAGCAAATTTAAGCCATGAAAGAAGTACCAACAATAACTATTTTGAATTTCAGGGATTTTCAATTTTACTAAAGAGGTTGAACTGCCAATCTCTTGATGAACAAATTTTGTTATAACTTAAACAGGTTTGAAACCTGACTTTTATTCATGATAATGCAAATAAACAGGTTTGAACCTATTTTTTATTCATACTGGTCAATAGGATAAAAATCCTACCTTTATTCAGGAGATCTTCCGTTTTGGATTTGGCTCTCTTTACTCATGCATGCACGCAATGCAAAATGCAAGTTTTGGTTTTCACTTTTTCTTCATTTTTTTCTTTTCTGTTCACGAAGTGAGCAGTAATTCAAACTCAAGTAAGTTTAGATTCCTTAATCCAAATAGTGAAGTTTTCCTATTTAACATAGCCGCAAAAGCCTTGATTTCATTTTTTACATCTTCTATTTTTTGTTCAATTCATGAGTGTTAGCTAGTGTTACCCACAAAAAGATAACTTTTAGCTGAATTGAGTTCAAATGCATGTGAATATGAGCTTATTAAAGCAAAAAAATTAACAACCAAATTAATGATTACTTGGTGTTGGAGTGTACTAGCTATTATACTAAAGGATTTCTACTTAACAATGATAAGTACAAATGACAACATGAGTTGAGCTGAACTACAATGATAATAGTGATACCTAGCTATAGACATAGTATTAACTTTAAAATAGAGCTAAAACATGATAATTGAGTTCTTTTCTGAATTATAGCTGAGGCTTCTTTAATTAAGGCTATAGTTTCATGCTCCATAAATCTTCTCTTCTTAGTCAGGATCTCTTTAAGGAACCTGGCATAGAATGACATTTCTTGATTGGCTTCCACAAATGGCACATTAATATATAACTTCTTCAGAATTCTCAAAAATCTATCATATTGTTGATCTTGTTTAGCCTTGACTAGTCTCTATGGGAATGGTGTAGGTTGATAAATTCTTGCATTGACTTCCTCTTAAGTCTTTCTAGTCTTGTTCTCAACTACAATTTCTTTCACAGGCTTTTCTGATGTTGTTAATATTGTATTGATTCTAGTTGAATTATCTTCAATAACTCTACCACTTGTGAGTTGAATAGCGTGCACTTGCTCTTTAGATTGATTTATGGTTATCCTGGAAAAATCCCTAGAGTTCTAGTTGAAGTACTAGCTTGCTAAGCTATCTGAGCATTTAAGTTTTCAAGTTGAGAAGCAAATTTTTGCATTACTTCATCTTGTCTTTTTCTCTCTTCATGTCTATCTTTTAACAATGCTTCCATAAGTTCTTCCATCTTAGATGTCTGTGGAGCTTGAATGGGTTGCTCAAATGATGGCCTTTGCAGTTGAAAATTTGGTTGATTATATGAAGGTAGTTGATTCTTGGGCACAATCTTGGGTTGCCAATTGAAATTCTGAACTGGTGGAGCTTGTAGTGATTTGCCTTGTATGAAAGATAAGGATGATTTCTATTCTCAGGAGTGTAATACTCAGGAGGAGGATTCAGACCATAATTCACCACTGCATTGACTTGATCAATAGCTTGCTAATATTGTTGCATAATCAAATTACAACTTTTTGTTACATGCCCATGGTTTCCACAAACATCTCACCTGCTTTTAGTGGTGGTTATCATGCTCACATTGGATGATAGGTTAAGCTTCTCCAAAGCTTTTTGTAGAGCTTCCTCAACTTGGGCATAAATATTGTTAACTTGGCTTTCAGTTTGTGGTCTTCTTGCTCTGTCATGAGTTAAGAAATGATGATACTTGGCTATATTTTCTATCATCTGATATTCCTCATCGATGTTCTTGGAAGCAAAAATTTCACCAGCAACAGTGTCTAAAGCCACTTTAGAAGGATAATTCAGTACTTTGTGGAAGTAGTTCACCAATTGCCATTTCTCAAATCTATGGTGTGGACATGCCGTCAACAAACTATGAAGTCTTTGCCAAGCATCACAAATATTCTCCTGATCTAATTGATAGAATGTAGCAATTTGATCTCTATAGTTATCTATCTTGCTAGGAGGAAAGAATTCAGATATAAATAATTGAACAATTGAATCCTAAGCAATTTTTTCAAGAGTGGGAGACTTGTACTAAATCTTGGCTCTATCCTTGAGTGAAAAAGGGAACAATCTCATGTAGAAAACATTCATGGGAGTGTTGTGAAAGTGAACAGTACCTAGTCTTGCAAACTAATATTGTCTAATCATGGTGACTAGAGCTGGATTCAACTCAAATGTAGCAGCAGGTGCAATGACTCCATCAACTGGTTGTCTCTGACATTGCTTGGTGAATAACAGTCTTTCAATGTTCTTAGAGCTGCGATGACTCAATTCTTTTTAGTGTCTTGATTGTTTATCTCTTCTTTAAATATTCTTCTTCTTCTTGCTTCTCTTTGCAATCTCCTTGTTCTATTGAATCTTCTCTCATGTTCAGGATCAAACAAGTATAGATCTTCTTGACTATCTGAATCCTGCATAAATTATCTCTTGTTAACTTTAAAATCAGGACTATAATGATATCGAGGATTTAGATAATAAAATGCCAAATGCAATGGTTGAACAAGTTGATTATTGAATAGACTATCAATAAAATGCCAAAATTTCAGTAGTGGTTCGTACCTAAAATAATATTATTGACAGATCCTTACTTCAAAATAATTTGGAACAAAAGATATAAAACTACAGTAACATAAGATAAAATGCTATTGTTTCCTAACATTGCTGAAATTTATTTTTATGCTTTCTTTTGCACAAAATATTTCCTTATAAATGGACGTCATAGCTGGTGTTTCTTCTGAATCTACAAACCTAAGAACTTGACAAGTGGAATGGCAACTTTTAAGCAAATACTAACATTTTTCCAAAATCAGCTATCCATGACAAATTGTTGCACCTTGTTTTCCCTCTTGAAGTGAAGCAACATTACTAGACTTTCAAGTAATAGAAAACATATTCATCAATGGACCCTTAAACTCATGGAGGCATCCCAAGGTCAAGTATGCAGTAGCAAAATGAGTTTTGGCAGACCTAATCATATCTCTCTTATTTGTAAAGTGCCTCAATTTCTAATAGTAAGGGTCCTTGAATAAATTAAAGATGAATCAGTTTTTCTTTTTGAATGGTTATTTTATGAATTGGAACTTTTTTCTCAAAATCCTCCAAAATCAAGTCAATGCAATGGGTAGCACAAGGTGTCCAAAATAACTTTTTCCTCTTTTTCATTAATAATTGGCTAGCTGCATTATAGTGTACTGCATTATCCATAACTACTTGTATCACATAGTCTTGTCCAATCATCTCAATCACCTTGTCCAGCATTTCAGAAACATTTTCTTTCATTTTAGAAATATATGAGTGTCAACCAAAGTTTTAAAAATTAGTGCCTCTCGGGCTATTCACTAAAACATTGCAAATATATCTTCTCTTTTTCTCTGTCCATGAATCAAACATAATAGAACAACCTCTTTTCTTCCATTCAATCTTGTACTCAATTGCTTTCTTTGTTTCCTCTAAATTTTCCTTCAAATATGTCACTCTTACCTCATGGTAAGATCGTGGTTTGAATTTAGGCCCGTCCTTAGCAACAATCTCGAACATTTTTATGAATTCATGATTTTGTACACAATTGAAAGGAATACCAGTTGTGTAAACAAATTGCAAATCTGGTTGCATGCTTCCTCTAGCAAATCTTTCCTCACAAGTTGATTTAGTGCAGTTTGACTACATTTAGAATTTCCAACTTGTCAACCACAATTTTTCCATAGCCCACACTTAATGTGTTGACGTTCTTATTTTCATTTGACGTTTGTTGTTCCACTTCAATTTCCATTTCAGAATCACTACAATTTTTTTCCCACACCATACATTGTCATTCTCTCCTTTTGAGATAGTTCCTCAACTACAGCTAAAGTTGATAATATTTTTACTCTTATCTCTTCGGTGATGGATATACAAGGAACAACCCTTGTGTGTACCGACCAGCTAATGCTTAAGTCGATAAATGTAACCAAATTTTTTACCATAGTGCTTGCACTTTGCTCTTCTCCCATTATTGTCTACATCTATTACATGTCCCCATCCAATCGAATACCACTAGCATTCTTTCTTTTTTATTTTCTTGGGCCCAAACTTGAAGCAACATTAGTGGCCATTATTTTGAATTTGAAAATTAAGCTAAACATAACAACAGTCTACAACCAAACTACTAAGTAGTTAAAAGATGGTCAATCTAAGCAACCCAAGAAACTATAAAAACAATAAAAGTCTCTTGATGAAAAAAAACTGAAACATTGACTATGATGGGTCATTTTTTTAAAAATTAAGAAGACTCTTAAAATATAATTTGGCTTCTATGATTCAAGCCTCAAGAAACTTATAATTCTTTTTCTTTTCTTTTTAATTCGAGTTCATGCAAGTCAACTAGATTGTTATCTCATTGTAGTTAAGTACTAATTAACATGTAAAACTATTGTTCTACAAATAGGAAACACAAACAAAGTCGAGATCCAAGAATTTATAATACATGATGGGTATGAATCCTATGAGGTAATAACTTAACATCAGGTATGTCATGGGTACAAGATGAACAGCTACACAACAACACAAGGACATAATCCCAATCCCCAAAATGAACAAAATATATATTACAGTATCTATTTTCCTAGTAGTAGACGGATATAAGGGATATAGGTTTATAAATAGGGCAAGCAGTGAAGAGAAAATTCTTATATGCTTGTAATCTACAAAAGCCAAATATCAATAACTCACGATTCAAGAAAACAAGGGACAAATCCAAGAATTAGAAAGAGAAAGAAAACAAATAAAAAGCTATCAAGAATCAAGGCGAAAAACTATCACAAAAAAACAAGGCATGTGATGTGAGAGTCATCGTGCTTGTTGGGGTGTCTAGCAGTGATGATCAATGAAGGATCATCGACGTCTGGTGGAAGATTTTTTGGTTATTTCATTTTCTTTCACTTTTGCTCTTAACTAAAAAAATTGGGCATTCTTTTCGTGTAGTAGAAACCCTAAAACAGATGGATCAAAACCTTTTATACTCCCTATTTTCCATTCCAAAAATTCCATTAACTCTATAATTTTTTGAGTGGAGTTGGAATCGACGTCTCTACTGCTAGACACGTGAAATCGAATGATTCTAACAGCTCCGCTGAGTCAACTTGCGATTCAACTCGACTTGGCACTTATTTATTAATTTGACTCTAGTTGAGACATTTTCCCTGCTCAGTCTTGCAAGTTTAAAAACATTGGTCCTTTCGACAACCTAGTCTCTGATTTTATTAAAACTTGAGAATTCAGTTCGGACAGCCTTCAATAAAGGTTATTTCCGCCCGAGAGGGTGTTCACAATCCCTAAGGCAAACAAGCCAAGAGGTTGGGCCGATGATAGGATATGCCGAAGAATCACCAAGGCCCTATTGAAGGGAGTGCACTTGGGCCTCCCCTATTTTTATTTTGAGAGATGATCCTATATTTTTCGGGACTTTGACCATTCATTTTTACTTCGACATCTCCTACCAAGAGGGTAAAATCACTAGTAAATGCATGCATGCCAAGAGGTTAGGCAATGGCTGGGTTGTGTCTAAGGAGTGTCAATGGTCAGTTAAATGGTGAGATCGAGAGGTGGACCCGGAGTACCACAAGGTCATTTCTTTTGCTGAAGTTTTTCCTTCGTTTGGACTATTTTTAGCTTCATAGTGCCGATGACTCCCGTCTGAGAGGGTACTCTATCCCTCAGTTGTTGCGTGCATACCGAGAGGTGGGGCGACAATCGAATTGTGTCTAAGGAATCATTGGCAAGTAATACCAAGTAGGGTCGAGAGGTCTGCATGAAGTTTTCTTACTTTCTCTCACGAACTTGACTTAAGAGGAACACTCGAAAGCGATTATCAATTCTAGGCTTTCAATATAGGCCGAGAGGCTAGCTGAGTTCTGACTTGTCTCAAGAATTCTTTAAGTGTGGAGGTGAGGGCATGCCCCCATCTAGGTGTTGTGCATCTGCTACTACTTTATGGTATTACGTCAGTTTAAGAAACATAACTCTTAAAACAATTCCCTAAGCCTTAGTGTTTATTTACACTGGTCTTTGTCACACTTATAGCAAAAATCCATAAATATTAGTGTAGCTTCATTGTTTTGATTCCTAGTTTGTAGTATTTCATTTTCTCACTTTGAATAACATTAATAGACTTAAGATCTTCCTTCTAAACAATTTCAACTTTATCCTTGTGGATCGACCCTTTATCCCCGTGGATCAACCCTTAAGTACTACATTAATTGTTGTGCAATTGTAGCCTCGTCTGTGTGCTAAGGATTTTTAAATTTTAAAGCATATTCGAGGTTTTTCTTTGAAGTGGGATTACCACTCTAGTCACACACATTGCACCGTCGAGTCAAGTTTTTTACATTGTTGTCGGGACAATGAGATTTTAATTTGGACACTTGACTTTCTATTTTGGTTTAGCTAAGCCTTGTTTATAATCATTATCTATAATTCATCATGCTGTGAATCTTTTACTTATATATAGTCTAGCTGATTTCTTGTCTTTGCCTAAAGTAGATTTTAGCTTTCCGCATTTTTTTCCTTCTTTCACTTTTTTATTGTAGTTTTACATAAATTTTGTAGTTTTTTTCTCTTTTCACCCGCTCCTAACTATTTATAGCTTTGTTGTTTTCTACATAAATTTATGTTTTCTACATTTTTTATTATCAATTCTCAAACTTCATATTTTGCAGTTAAGTTACAAAGTATCTATTAAGTTTTCTTAGAGTGCAGAAACATTGTTAAATACACATTTTAGACTTCAGATCTTACGTTTCAAATTTTTTATTTCAAGTTTCTGATCATATCCTAAAAATTGCATTCTCAGACTTTATTGTGTAGAAACATTATGCTAACCTATATCATGAATATTGTTGCACATACCTTGTTGAACATGCAAACAATTATATCCCAAACATGCATTCTTTTACACATTGTTGAAATTGTTGAACATACCTTACATAAACATTTTTTTTATACCTATATCCTGAACATGCATTCTTGATCCTCAAATGTTAGTATCAAATTTCTTATTTTTTATTTGAGATTTTAATTTTCTACACTTATTCTATAATCCTAAGCTCCTATTATGTAGAAATGTTGTCGAACATACTAGCTTCTTGATCCTTGAATGTTATTTTGGATTTCTAATTTCCAATTTCAAATTGCTGATTTCTTATTTTAGAATTCAAAATTTTTGTACTTATTCCATAATTTCGAGCTTTTATTGTGCAGAAATATTACTCAACATGCCTTCTTTTATATCAAAGTTCATGTTTCATATTTCAGGTTTCAAATTTTAGAATTATGCAATGATTTTGTAAATTGCATTCTAAGTTTGAATGCTAAGAAATTTTAAAGTTTTTAAAGTGCAGAAATATTGTTGAACATGCTTTCTTTCGATCCTTGAACATTTATATGAGATTTCAGACTTCAAGTTTCAAATTTCATATTTCAAACTTTAGACTTCGAATTCCAGAGTTCATATTTCAGATTTTAAATTTCTACACTTATCCTAAAACTACTTCCTAAGTCTTTATTGTGGAGAAATATTTCATATTTTAGATTTTGAAAAGTGGAGATAAGTATGAATTCTGCAATCATTTATTAAAATCAAGATTGTGATGGATTTGAAGTTTTAAAGTCAGTTACTAGATGAGCATAATCTTTATCAAGCAAGTGAAGTGTCAAGATCTAAAAGTTGGGACAGGCTATTTTAGGGTGGAAGACATAGTGGGAATTGCAATTACAAAATTCAAGCTGAAATCTCCTGCAACTTCTCAAACTTATTGTAATCAAGTGCACTCCTACGTTCAGAATGAACCATATGGACAGTTTCACATAGATAGTCATAACAGCTTATGGAGAAATCACTTTGTTGGTTCATGTGTCAAATATTCAAATCCATGAAGTTATCAAGACAATATGTTTCACAATGGACAACATTGACATCTTGCAACTTATTATCAAAATCAAATGTTAGGTGCACATCCTGAGTTATACACTAAAGTGGAATCAGTTCTTTCAATCAAATTTACCAATGTCACTCCACATGAATTTCAACAATAATACCAACCAACAATACCTATGAAAGATCTCAAACTGAAGATTATGATGCAAAAACTGGTAGACCAACAAACGAAGCAATGTAAGATGATAGAGGAGTTGTCTACCAAGGTGGAAGAACTTTAAATACAATCAAGACTATTCGAGGTTAAATTTTAGCTAGCTACATTTCATAATCTGCTAGTACAATTAGTAGTCTCACCTAAAGAAAACTGCAACATGGAGCTGATAATGGAGAAGTTGATTAACCAACAGGAAATGCAAAATGAATCAAAGAGAAAATTATTTGATAAAGTTGAAGGCATAGCACTTGACTTTAGAATCATCAAGAACCAAATAATTCAGAAAGCATACTCTCTACCTATGCCACGACATTTTCTCAGGACAATCTGAAGTTGAACTTAAGGAGCAAAGTCAAGCCATGCTACCTGAAAATGGAAGGCAAGTTAAAGGACATAAACTCTATGCAGTTGAACCTTCTACCAATGTTCAGATTATAGAAGCTAAGAAGATCAATTTTGACAATGAAGAGAAGAAGGTTGCAGCTCAACACATAGAAGTCATTCAAAACGAGAAGTGTGCAATTGAATCTAAAGCAAGCAATCAGGAATTCTCAACTATCAAGAACAACTCTACATGCAGCTAACTCGAAACTATCAAGAAAAAACTCTACAGTTTATTTGACATGTCCAAAAGCTAAAGGCACTTTCTGCACAAGCCAACAAAGCACCTTGCAAGCTGAAAATTGTTAGCCTATTAAAATACAAGGAAAAGGCTATGTAGAAGGAATGCAGAAATCAGAACTTGATGAAAGTTATTCTATCATTGAATACTAAGTTTGGGATCAAGTACTCCAAATGATGACAGTAACCACCCTTGTAAAGAGGAAAATCAAAAAATGATTGCTGAAACAAGATGGAGATCCTAGAGAATCTAAATGCTTAAATTAAGAAAAAGAATTTTTGAAGATAGAGGACTCGTTTGAGGCTGATACTTCACCTCATAATATAGAAGCCAAACATCAAGATCTTTGTGCAGAACTAAATACACCCTACACTTGTGAAAAAAAAAACTCCAAATTCTGCCATGAAATCAGCATCTTAAGGAAGAGATCCAATCTTAAGGTGAAGCTCAAGTATTCAACACAAAGTTCAAGTTTGAAGGTTTATTGGTCCAATCTATTCAGATTCAAGCATGGACCAAGGACATTTCATTTTGCAGAGGAAAGTTGTTCAAATTGAAGACATATGGATTAGAGGCACCAAGTCTAGTTTACGACTACAAACAATGGTGCTTGTCGGGAGGCAATCCAACCTAATAAGTTCATTTTGTTTTTCTTTGTTCTCGCATTAATCAAACAACCTCAATTAATATAGGGAGTCTCACGCTTTTACTAAAACTACCACTGAACCTGCCCCCATCTATAGAAATGCCCCTTGTCTGCACACTTTCTTGTGTTTCAATTTTAAAGATTTTTACTTATCATGCAAACCTAACAAGTGAGGTAATATTTTTTGTGCTGACAAGGAGATTAATATTCGCTAATCTACATTTCAAGAAGGTGTGCTGAAGCCACGAAAGAACAATTGAAGGACAACTACCTACCTTCACCCACTCGCCTCCCTTAGTTTGAAATCTCAATCTCTCCTAGCTTAACCTACACTAAGGACAATGTTGAACTTAAGAACAGGAGAGTCAATGGTATTTCATCTTAATTTAATTAATTATCTCTCATAGAAAATACCATTGGTGTTAAAGTTCTAAATATTACCATTGTTGCTAAAGTTCTGAAATCTTTTCAAAACTTTTTTTGAAAATTTGTTTATTGTATTTCAAAACCTCAACACTTAGTATGGTACTATGTCATCAAGCATTAACTATGAAACATTATGCACATCATTATTGACCCTATAACCTTCATGACTAATCTATTTTGAACATTTCTTTAAGTAAGACATAATGACATAAATGATCCTGGCCTGAAATCAAAGCATATGGCATGTCGGTTGATCCTCTACATAGCTCCATCCAGGATCTTGCAATTGAACCTATTTGTATGACTCTAAACTATCATCTACTATAGTGTAACAGTAATAAATTATATACTTTGCATGTCCCCACTTTCGCACTTCTCTTTTTTGTATATTGAGAAATGCTTTTGCCCTTTCTTTGATAAAAGTTCCAAGCGCCTCACACCAGAATTCTAGGAAGAAAAAGTGGGGATGGCTATTGGCATATTCTCTTCCTGTTGAATAACTATTCCTCTATCCCCTCACTTGAGAAAGACTATGCCATGCATGGCACCGCCAGTACATGAGCTGAGTATTCTTGGAAGAAAATCTAGAGTTGAAATTTTCTTTTTCATTTCAAATTTCCAATGTACAACAAAATAGGAGGCTGCCACAGCAAGAAAAATAAAAAAATAGGAGTGAAAGAAAAGTAAAGTTACTTTAACTCAGGGACAGTAAGTGTTCCTTACATGTGCATATCATCTTTTATTGTTAATACAAGTTAGGGAAATGTGCACGTTTTTTGCAAGGTAGTCTCATTTAACACCCATGGAGCATTAGCTTCAATGTTTACTAAGTCAGGGGTGAAAGAGAATTAAATGTGTAAATAATGCTCGGTTAGAACAAGTCCGGAAGCTGAGTAGACACAATGTCATAAATAATGCCATCACATGAAGTTGAAAACTCTCGACTATAAGTTTGAAGGAGTTTGATGTGGAAAAATTACGTATACCTTTCATTTATGTTCAACATGTATTCATCTCATGTTTTGCTATGTTCTCATACTCGAACACAAGTTTTACTGCCAAGATATAACTTTTATTATTTATCCACATACATCTTCTAAATGTTGTAATCTGCATTCCTTTTTATTGTTTTCCATGTAGAAATCTCAGGATACAACTTATGGAGGTATGCAGGTATATGCCCCTACATACGCACCACATAGGGGCATACAGATGGATACCTCACCTGGAAACTTAGGCGAATTCGAAAGAAGGCAGCGTATCCAAAATAACAAACATCTTGAGAAAGACACCTTTCCACATCGGATTTTCTTGTATTAGAGGAAGGAAGCTTCCTTTACACTTTATGGGCAGATGAAAACAAAAGAATAGTTGGGAAAACTGGACAGGTGGCAAGCCAAGAGGGTGTCAACCAAGGACGGACCATAAGCATACTTTTTACCTAAAAAGTGACCAGATAAAGACAAAGGAATAGGTAGATGAGTGGACAGTGGCACCAAACTACAAGTCTATAAAAAGGCATGGAGGTTGCCCATGGAAGGGGATCTTCGAATTCGAAGCTTGGATGCCATTTTTCTGCAGCTGCTACAGGAAGCTGAAGTGGAGGTTGCAACAGTAGCCTCTCTTCTTCTTTTGTTTTTATATTCCTTTGATTATTTTCTTATTTTATTGTTTCTAATGTGTGACTAAATGAGTCAGCTAGGTCTAGGGGATTTTTTATGTATATCTTTTTTTCTAAACATTTGTTATCACTAAACTTAGCTATTAGGTAGCAGTCGTTTACCTTTCTTTTCATCCTTATTATTTCATGGTTCCATGGCAATTATTACATTGTTGATTTTAATTTTATTATGTTGTCTTTGATTGTTGGATGTGCTTTCATTGATTGATTCATCCCTTATGTCTTGGCCTAAGCGGGTGACATATTCCTTAGCTCGAGCCTTAAGGCTGAGCAGTGAGGAGCTTGAGTTGTGTTCATTCAGCAAGGCTCAGTGTTGGTCATCCTTTCTATAATCTGTTTCGAATTTTATTAAAACATGGGGGTTCAATTCGGACAGCCTTTGGTGAAGGTGATTCCTGCCGAGAAAGTGTTCACAGTCCCTATATAGGACATGAGAGCCAAGAGGTTGGGCTCGTGCTAAGATATGCTGAGGAATCGCCATTGCTAAGGTCCAGCTGAGGGGAGTGCATTCGAACCTCCCTATTTTCTAATTTCGAGAGATGATCCTATATTTTTGGGATTTCGACCATTCATGTTGACATCAACATCTCCTGCTCAAGAGGGTAATCTATTTACCAGTAGATGCAGCATGCCGAGAGGTGGGACAATGGCTGGGTTATGTCTAAGGCAGTGTCGAAAGTTCATTTGTTTTTCTGAAGTTCTTCCTTCGTTCGGACTACTTTTAGCTTCATAGTGCTTATGACTTTCGCCCATGAGGGTAATCTATCCCTCAGCTATCGCATGAGAGGTGGGGCGACTATCGAGTGGTGTCTAAGGAGTCATTGGCGACTAGGTAGGGCCGAGAGGTTTGCTCGAAATTTTCTTACTTTCTCTCTCAAACTGATCTTGAGAGGATCCACCCAAGTGAGATTATTGATTGCCAACATTCAGTATTGGTCGAGAGGCCAGTTGAGTTATGACTTATGTCCCATGATTTCTTTATGTTTGGAGGTGAGGGTATGTAGGTGCATGCCACCATCTAGCTATTAGGCTTTTGTTGCTATATTACGTTAGTTTAAGAAATAGAACTCCTAAAATAATCTCCTAAGCTCTAGTGTTTATTTACACTGATATTTATCCATAATTATGATAAAAACACATAAAATTAGTGTAGCTTCATTGTTGTGATTCCTAGTTTGTAGTATTTCCTTTTCTCGCTTTGAACAGCATCGACAGACTTAAAGTTTTTTCTTATAAATAGTTTCAATCAAGTGTAAACTTTCATCTTTGTCCCTATGGATCGACCCTTAACTATACTGATTATTGTGTGCTTGCAGCCTCGTCGTGTGTGCTAAGAATTTATAAATTTTAAAGCTTATCAAAAAAAATTTGTGAAGTGGGAGAACCGCTCTAGTCACACACATCGCACCATCGAGTCACATACTATTTGTAGCTTCATTTTCAAGCATTTTAAAAGAATCATATTGTTGATTTAAAATGTCAAATCTTGATTCCTTAACTTTTTCAGTTCCTTAATGAGTAATAATGAGTTTTCTCCAAATTTTATGTGTGTTTTGATAAGTACAAATGTGATTGAATTCAGTGGTTTTCAAAGCGTAGTAAAAAAATATTTCATTTGTTTTCAATGTAATTTTACAAGAAGTCTTTCTCCTTCAATGTATTCTAATGCTGATTTTTGACACAAATTAAAATCATTCTTAATCACATCTCAAACGTCAATGTCTGTAGAACATGCATAGGTTTGCATCCTGATTTTTCAATATGCAAAATTTTATGCATTGAAAATTGCAGGGCGATTGGTTTATTGACCTTCATTGCGAACAAAGCTATTTAATGTCATGGCTCTTAAAGATGGTTAAACCTTAACAAAAGAGCAACCTTGCTCCGATACCGATTATTAGATCAAAAGGCAACAAGAAGGGGGTGAATTAGTGTAAAAACACAATATTAAATTCCTTTTTAAAATCATTTTCAAAAACTCGTGAAGATGTAAATGCAATCAAAGCAAAAAATAAAGAAAATAGTAATGGATGGAAACTCAAGATTGTTGATGAGGTTCCTTGCAACTCCTAGATCTACACCTCACTCCAACTCCTTGATCTCGAGACCATCGGAGTCGCACTATGTTCCTCCTTTCTTATAGGGAGAGGTAAATCCTTGGTACATCGAATCAAATTGTTTTTCTTTCAAAAAAGTCAAGGCAGATCTCTTATTACACAGGAGTTTTCACGATCACAAAAATAAAATCTCTCTAGGTCTCTCTCACATGTGCTCACATTTTTAAAACAAAGTAGAGAAAGAGAACTAGGGTTTTTGCAGTCAAAATTTTGATCTTTAACTTTATAAGGGCTTTTGGGTGTTTGTTCTTGCATGGATAATCTTTCTTCTTCCTTTTGAATATCTTTTATAGGCTTCTTGATCAAATATGGGCATTGGAAAGATCTTCCAAAAAAATTTGATTTTAAAAATAGCCATTATTGTAGCATTTATTGTTGAGTCGATCAACCAATCTGGTCAGGATTTCTCGACCACCTTATGCGAAGTTGGGATTTTTGCTTGTCGCCAATCAACTGATCCAGCAAGGGGATGGACCGATTTTGCGTATTCAATTTTTCCGGCATTCTCGCATTTTTTCGATCGTATGCCCCATTTTCCGATTTTGGGTTTTCAACTTTGCCTTCTCGCATATTTTTGATCGCATGTCCTTTCAATCGATTTTGGGCATTCAATTTTTCTATAGTTGTCGCACTTTTTTGGTCGTGGCTCCAATCAATCGATTTTCATATCCGGTCATAGTTTAGGAGGACTTCTTCAATTATCATTCGACCACTCCTCTAGACGATCACAAAACTTCGACCAGTTAGTCAGTTGGTCATACTTAAATTGTTTCTTTCCATCTTTTTTATTGTGCGACTCTTTAAGATATGTTCACTTGTTAATATTACACTTGTATATACATCACTTGAAGGTTTTTTCGATCAATTTCCTTTATCATCGAAACATGGCAAGGATTTTCAAGATCCAACATAATCATGAAATGTATTATTGGTATTCATCATCATATGTATCTTTGATATACATCATGAAATAGAGTTATCATCATGGGGAACATTAAGATCAGTAATGCTAAAGTAGCATCATTGAGCTGCGACACTAAATCGGCACCCGTTTAGGAAGCGAGGCATCGGATGCTTGCACTGTATCGGCGTTGACATAGTGAGACACTAATTTAGCATCACAGGTCTGCGACGCTAAATAGATGCTAGCTCAACAGTCGACATTAGTGTCGAATGCTTGCAACACTATTTCATTGTGTCGCTAACGAGTCGTCGATGTGATGCAAAATAATCAATTTGCAATGTGAAATAAAATGTCAATTAAATGTGTTATCAACATTATCAAAAAGGAAAAAATGTGTTCCATCTTCTTATTCTTTTAGTGAGGAATCTAGCCATCAATGTTCCAAAAATGCAGGGACCCACACAAGTCATATACAAAACCATAATAATTTTTCTTTCATGTGAGATCATTTTCTTAAAGAAGTGAAAACACTAAGGCCCTATGCTGATAGGAATTAACATCAACTGCTTGACATATTCCAAGACGAAAACAACAAATTTAGGACATTAAAGATCAAAATTGATGAGCTAGTGCATTTATCAATTACTTTCTTACTTCATGTTGTTGTTATGCCATCATTCACCATAATTATGATTCCTTCTCTTAGTAATTAACAAAGTGCAATATGTTATTTTGCTTTTTTTTGGTGTTCATTTCATCGTATATAATTAAGGAAATCATACATAGAGTGTAGTCAACTTACATGAACTCAATAATTAACTTAATGCCTTCCTTAGTTTTTGTATGATGGTGACATACTTTTTTCTTTGACATTATTTTCTTTGTTCCATATGAAAATGTGCATTATAACATATTTTTTAAAGTCAATTGTACAAATGTTTTAAATCCTAAAAAACTCTGATGCTTGTTTCATATGTTGCAATATGTTTTCCAAACTAAACAACCACGTGAGAAACTTTGATGTCTATTATAGCATATTTTTTCTTGACATTTTAAATGATGGGTCATGGTTTTATTTTAAGGTTATGGCACCTAATAAGGAATGGATGCAACTTGTCGATGAAAGAATTGGTAAAGCATACAATATTGGGGTACATAAGTTCCTAGATTATGCCTTCAAAAGAACAGGAAATATAAATTTAGGATGTTGTAAAATGTTGTAATACAAATTTAGGAACATGCAAGGTTGTCAAAAAAAAGGTATATGGAATCATCAAAAACTATACCTTTTGGTATAACCATGGGGAAGTACTAGGTGAGCCATAATCTAATTATGACGAGGAAGATGAAGATAAAAAATGGTAAAAATGAGGAGGTTGAGAGTGATGATGCAATGCAAGATATAATTATAGATTTATAACCTGATTTTGATGTTGGCAATATGAATGTCTGAGGGTGGTGGTCTATATAATGAGAAACCAAATGCAGAAGCAAAACAATTCTGTAGACTTTTACAAGATTTTGGCAAACCATATATTATATCATAATTCAAGAAGTTGTAAGGTTTTTACTTTGGTTAAATTACTCCACATTAAAAGTATCAGTTGTTGGAGAAATGAAACATTCACAATGCTTTTGAAGTTGGTGAAGGAAGAGTCATTGCCTGATGGATCAAATTACACGATTCATACTAAGAAGCAAAGAAAATAATACAAGACCTTGGGCTTTACTACAACAAAATTGATGCATGTATAAATGATTTCATATTTTATTGGAAGGATAATAAGTTTCTTTCATATAAAATTTGTGGAGGATCCAAATGGAGGCAAAATAAACATAGTGTAAAAATGGTAAGCTTATGCCTTTGAGGACTTTGCATTATTTTCCATTGAATTTGTCTAGATGGAGTACGAAAGGGAAGTTGGCATGTCCCATGTAGCAATAAAACACTGTTTTATTAAGGATAACCAATAGTAAAATGCATTGTTATATGGGTCATAGACTTTTCTTTCTACTAACCACAAGTGAAGGAATGATAAAGACTCATTTGATGGCACTAATGAACGATGACTACCACCAAAATTCTTTTGTGGTGTTGACATACTTAACCAAGTTCATGATCTTGATGGCTTGTAATTCACAAAACAACTTAAAAAATATTAAATTTTCACATGCACGAAAGATAATTGGAATAAAAAAGTATATTTTTTTAACCTTCCATATTGAGAAAATTTACTAATGTGCTTGAGGGAGTGGACAAAATGGATTGGGAATGGTTCGTTAAGGAATGTTATAACAACAAAATCTTTAAGTATTTTCACAAACTAAACTATATTACATTGATATACCTTTTGGTTATATATATCTTCATTGATCATGGCGACTTACGCAGCGAGTGAAAGAAACTCCAAAAATAGGTCCAAGCTGAGGATACCACATCATATGGGCAGCAAGCCCATTCCAGATGTCGTATGCGAAAAGTTGACATTAGTAACTTCATTCTTTTGTCCATATTTTATGATGTCATATTTACTCTTAAATTATAATGTTATTTATGGCGTGTTCATTTGAATTAAAGGGAGGCAAAGATGGTAATACTCCAGATGTAGCACCTATTTTTATGAAACTTGAATAAAGGATACTTGAGGCATTTGAAAAATATTTTTTATGTGAGTTAATGTTATCAAAATCAAACTGGCTGGTTCAATTGTGAACCGATCGATGATTCGGTTCGATTCGATATCAAAATCATTTTTGACATTAAATTGGGAAAATTGATTAAATCGGTCGGTTGAACTTGGCCGGTTGAACCCGGTTCAATTAAAACTTTGAAAAAAAACTAAAAAAAGATTAAAAAAAGAAAGTTAAAAAAAGAAAAAATAATAATATAAGAAAGGTAAAAAAGAGGCGGGAATACGATATGTATATAATTAAATAGGAATTGAAATAAAAAAGTAAGTATTTAAAATTGAATAACATTAAAATGGAAAATTATCAAAGAGCATAAATAAAGGAAATAAAAAAATAAATAAGAATAATTTAAGATAAAATTTGTTAATATAGCATCTATCATTATTAAATATTAGATATTAAATTAATAATAATGTATTTATATTTATATGTTAATCATTATTATTTATTATTATTAAAACTTTTAATAAATAAAATTTATGTTATGTTAATTTTTAATATTATTAATAGGAATATCAATACAATATTCATATACTAGATCATATAACTTATATTATATCTTTCTAATTATTATAAATAATATTATTTTAATAAAATTCGGTTCAACATGGTCGAACTCGAACAAACATGGTCGGACTGGTCCAACGCGACCTAATAAGGAGTCTGGTCTAGTCGTCGATCCGGTTCTGAAAATATTGGAGTTAATTACATTAGTTTTGACTTTGTGACATGAATTGGAAAAAGTTGACTTTGTCTTTCAAATATGTAGGCTGAAATTTAAGGAGTAATTCAATTTGAACCTACACTTCCTATGATAGAGATAGTAGAACGATGTTTTAAACATCAAAATCGAAGTCATGTGATTACTAATGTATCAAAGATTGAATTATTATCCAAGCTTCATGTAAGTCAAAAAGAAAACAAATGTTTGAAAGAATGTTTGCCATCAGTAGAAAGTCAACTAGAACAACATATTTTTGGTGATGAGTCTATTACTCAATCTCTAGAAGTAAGCAAAGAACCAAGAATTTGAAACAGACCATGAGGTATAAGCATGATTATTCATTCAGTTAACTAAAAGTTTCATAGTTCTCATTTTGTGTTCTTAACTAATGTAAGGATTAAATATGATAACAATTGCTGAAAAAATCATAAATATTGAACATATAAAGTAGTTAATTTATTTTATGGAAACCAAAAGCATGTTAGCCCATATACAGTTATTTTCTATTGACGTTTATGTATTTTTTATTCTATTTATATTTTCCTATTGTAGGTATATATCATAATGAACGTTTGAAGTGTAACTACACTTGATAGATGTAGTCTTTTTTTTCTTTTTGAGGTGAGAAGCTACATGAATCATTTCATCTAGTTATCTTGTTTTGGAGTTGTCCTATTGATATTTTTTTCTAGTAATTCTTTCTATTTTTATGGGGTTGAAAAATGTCAAATGATGATAACATATCAGTGTCTTATCCAATAAGGAAGATATTATTCTTCAAAGATATGAAGGATGATACAAATCATCGTTTCTTTTGTGTTTTTTGGGAACTTGGGACTTTAAATCAAAGATGCATTTTAGATCATATATATGTTTGGATGAATTTCAAATTTTGTAATAGAATTATGAATTTAAATGAAAGTTTGGAATGTTTATTTTGGTGTTAAATACAAATGTGCCATGATAGGTTTATGATACATAAATTTTTGTTGTAAAAAAACATCATTGGAAATGAAAGCAATGGGTTTAAACAATGCTCGATGATTTAATGACCAGAACTCTTGTCAATGTTAGCATACTATCAATTCAATTCCAAGGCATTTGCTGTCCAAATTTCTGGTTGCTATATGAGGCAAAAATTGGTCGTTAATAACTATTATGAGGAGTTGTGATCTCATTGTTAAGACTTAGTGATTAGTTCATCTCATCGTAATTTCTTTTAACATTGAAGGCATTAACGATGCATGACGACCAGATCTGTCTCGTTGTTAAATACTTTTAATGATCGAATTTTGTCTTTCGACTGTGAGTAATCTAGCCGTTAAAAGTGCTTTTTCTTGTAGTGTAATTTGTATCAGAATTTATCAAATGAAAAAAGGACTATGAAATCTAACCACTCATACTATTATTTTCTTGCCCCAAACAATGCAGCCTCTCTTTGATGTTGCTATAACTAGTCAAGTGAATGTGAACACTATAATGCATCAACAAGATCACGAGTTGTCTTGAATGGAAGTTCACACTAGAATAACCGTGAAGAACAGTAATACAATTGAGCTTCTCACGATCTAATAAGATCGTCGAAACTCGAAAGCTGTAATTATAAGGAGCTTTTACTATTAAAACTTTTGAATGAAGTTATTAGTACGATAAATATTTACGTCTAATATTTAAATCCAAGCCTTCTTATTTATATTTTGTAAAAAAATATATTTACATTGTTTATCTATTGTTTTCTAACGATGCTTAGAACATATTTTGAAAACTTGTTGAATACCCATATATGCACTTAAATTAGGTGTCCTTGTTTGATTATTTGAGGCTTATTATATTTACATGTCCATGGTACATTGTCACATCTAAAATAATTGACACGAAGTTATATGCACTAGATTGCTAAAGATGGTAAAAAAAATCTAAGGAGCTTTTTTCATAATTATGTTTCAGTTCTTACCTACACTTAGGGTGTAACGCCCGAGATCTCTTAGAGAAAAAAAAAGAAGAAAAGAAAATAAAAACCAAAAAAGGGAAAGATAAAATTTGGAACAGATATGAGGAGGAGTTTGTTTTCAACCAAAACTCTAAATCTCCTCCTATAAATATGAGGTCAAATCAAACAAATCAGCCTCTTTATTTCCCATAAGCCGACCCTAGATTTTCCTCTCCTATTTCATGTGCCCCTATCGTTCTTCTCGCTCCTAACGGCTGCCGCCACCATAGGAGAACAACCAGGTCGAGGGGAACGAAGAGGAAGAGGAAGAGGTAGAGGAAGAAGAAGACTTCAGGGTTAGTTTCTTGGACAAAAACTTGCAAGGTATGGAACTAGGGTAGATTCATCGTAGAATCTTGATTTTCAGCTTGAAGCATGCTCTAGTTGATCCCTAGTTATAGTGCTATGATTTATAATGATTATTGATTCCGGCCATCACAAGAAAGTTGATCGGAAAACGTACTCCCCTTATGATGACTTAATTTCGATCCAATCATATCGATGATGATATTGATGTTCCTATTTTATATAATGATGACGATTAGGACCCTTGATTATGATGAACCTTTGATTCTTGATAAGATGACCTAAGTCCTAATCATTCTCTGAATCCCAATCAAGATAAATTAAAAGCTGCAAGATAAAATACGAAAAATTTTAAATGGAGAGCTCTTATTATGATGGACTTGTGACGACCAAGTATGGGCTAACTTTGATCAGTTATGGGCTGACTTCGGTCAATTATGAGCTAGCTCTGTCAGTTATGATGATGATGATGATGATGATGATGGACAGGTTGAGGCATGCCTCCTTGTGGGTTGAAATATACCCCAATATAAGTCAAATATGAATAATAAGACGATGAAGAAGATGGAGCATATTAACAATGAAATCTCTTTATGATGATTATTGGCTCTTGCTACCCATGTGATGGTCTTTTCATGATCTCTTGATCTATTATTTATATGCTTTAATAAAGATGATTCAATTCATCATTATCTACGTTCATATAATGATTTTTCATGATTCTTTACATGATGATGATCACATAATCATGATGATCGGCGCTTGTCATTTTATGATGATTAATATGATCTATACGGATCTTTGACCTTATGATATACAAAAGATGACACCTTGATTTATGAATATCTTATGATCATATTTTATTTCTTACGTGATGATGATGTTATTATGATTCCTTCCTAATATCATGATCTTAAGATTGTCTTTACTTTACTTTCATACTGATTTGTAAAACTCATAGGGAGGTTTCTCTCTTGCATGTTCTTAAATGCAGGACCAGATAATAATAAGGGTGATTGTCTTTTTTTATATCTTAGTTATCTTGTCTTATTATCAGAATGATGTATTAGATGAGTTTTCTCAGGACTCATAAGATGATTCCATCATTAGTTCCGCATATTTTATAACGATGTTATACCTCTTTATATTCCTTCATGATGTCAATCTTTCGCAGATAATATTGTTCTTAGTTGACTAGTCAAAATCTTTTTTTGGTCAATATGATGTACACGTAAGGATGACCCATGGCATCCTTGAAGCGTATTCCGTCGGGGTGCGATTTGGGGGCATTACAATAAGGTATCAGAGCCTAATTCAGGACATTCTCTTGTCCTATTGTCTTTATGATTGGTCCATGTGCAAAGTGCCACGAGCAGTCATCGCGCCACCTGATGTCAATGCATGTAAGTTATGTCTTCTACTCATGTGCTAAACGATTATGATGACAACTCTTAGTTCATGATATTTGATTATGCTAATATGGATCTTATTGATCTCTAGGATTATTTTCTAATGATGATTCAACTTTATAATGACCAATGATGAAGTACTATATGAATGTAGAATGATCCCTTGATATGACAATTAACATTGCCAACATTTATCTTCCATATGATCTCATCATATGTTTTCATGTCACACTTTTGACTTGATCACATTATCCATCCTGCTAGTACCCTATATACTAATTAATTAAGGAATGATTTAATCATGACTTGGCAAATGCTTATTGATCTTATAGGTGACCTCAATCTATATAGTTGTTCATGTTAACAAAGAAGAATCCTTCCATGATGACGTTTAGATAAATGGTCACATCAAACATAAGTCATAGAAAAAGTTACTGATCTACATTGATCTTGTAAAGATGGTGATTGACATGATTCCACTATCAATCTTATCAAATTAAGCCATTATATATGATGATGGACAACACTCTTAGTGAGCATATTGATCCTTGTATGACATAAGTTACCTATAAGTATGATGACCCTATAGAAATAATTTTATATCATATAATACGTCCTAATGGTACCAACAAATGAAGATAAGATCTTTCCTTCAGTTAGAAATTTTTAGGAGGATTATGATGTGATTCTCAGTGATTTTCCCTCCTATGATGTATAAATATTTGACAAGAAAAAGAAGATAGTTACCAGTACTCCGGTGAGTCAAAATGTGTGTGTGCGTGTGTGTAGTTAGGAGTTGAGTGTCATGTCGACCTCCTTTCAAGCATGAATCATGACACATGAACTCAAGAGGCATAGTAACTTTAAGACAAGGGGTTTATGAGACCGAGTGTCTCATTTTTAGATGTTTCTTTTCTTTTGTAAAGAAGAAGAATGACTCTATGAATTTAGAGATTGTTTACAAGTTGTTAAATAAGACAACTATCAAAACACAAGTGTCCATTACCATGTAAAGATGACCTATTTGAGGTTAGGATGTTCTCAAGATTGACAAGTGAGCTAACAGCTTTGGGTCGCTAAAGAAGATATAATGAAGATAATTTTTCCGTCGATGTATAATCACTATGAATTTAGTGATGCCACTGGACCAATGAACATCCCTCCAACTTATATGGACCTCATGAACGTGGTGTTCGGACTATTCCCGGAGCAATATAAGTTGACCAATGAACATCCCTCCAACTTATATGGACCTCATGAACGTGGTGTTTGGACTATTCCCGGAGCAATATAAGGAACTTATGAGGATTGATACTGATGGTACCAAGATAGCATAAATTCACATGCAAAAGTAATAAAAAGGTGAATTATGGCTGAAGAAATATAAGATGAAGCAGTTAACTTAGGAACTGAAATGAGTTGTAGTATTATCTTTAAGGATTCAAGAAGATTTTGATATTGTAGTATTATCCTCAAATGAAACACTACTTATATGAAATTCCTAAAGAATTTTTAGTTCCCATAAATTACCACCGTGGTAAGGCGAACTCAATTTCACACGCGCTCACACATGTGTAGGAAGGCCCGCTATGTTATATAAGGCTGCGTAGGAAAATGACATGATTAAGGAACTATATATGTAGAACTCAAACAATGAAGCCTTACAAGAACAAGTATTAGATGAATGTTATAATTGCGATCCATTTGGGAATAGCCTTATAAGGAGAAGTGCTAGATGAACGTTATAAGTCTCGGTTATGATCCATTTGGGAATAGGCCTTATAAGGGGAAGTATAAAGATATAACCTTAAGTCTGGGTTGCGATCCATTTGGGAAGTACAAAGATGTATAAGGACGAATAAATAGCAATGACATGAAATATGAAGATACAAAAGTATGTTCTAAGTACCCGGTATGTCAATATGAAAAAGGTAGAGCACCAAAAACCTTACGAAAAGATTATGCATGACATTAATAATTTTATATAGAGATGACCTTACCTAGGATGACAATTTTATCTAATGATGCTAACGTTAATCCTAATGATCTTTACGATCATGTACAATGATTATATGATTTACAATCAATTGTGTCCATAAAGATGATGACTACTAATATGATGGATTATGTTCAATGACTATTGATTCTTTTATGATGATCATCGATTTACACGTACCTGATCTTAATGACCCTTATGATAATTTTCTCCCATCATGCTAGGTTGTGTCATTGTTGATCGTGACGATCTACATGATGACCACCTTATAATTAAGGAATGATCCTACAAAGATAATAATTTATCTTAAATAAGCAATCTTCTTTATTTTTCTTATGATGTACCATTGTTATATGTTTGACCATATCATATGTTACCTTGATGGCTATTAATCTTAGGATCGACGATGATCATGACATAGTTTCATGATTATGATGATCACTTTCATGGAATCAATCATGAGATAATATTTCGTTCTTCGCCTATCAATGCTTATCGATTCTATGTTATGTCCCATGATGAATTTTAATATTAAGGATGTTTATGTCATATACAAAGTTCCCTTTGAGTCCTTATATAGGATACCCCACTATTCACCTACATGTTAGAATGAGGTAGGTGAAAGAAAGTGTGTAAATGCCAAAGTGCAGAATTAGACAAAATGAGCATACCAAGAAAGTTGAATTGATATAAAGAGGATGAAGATAGCTCAAACATGATAGAAATTTTATGCTAGTAAAGACAAAGATGGATAGATCTTTAAATCAAATGATAAAGTTGTACTAAAGGTTGCACCTACCCAAGGTGTTTGATCCAAATTACTGACTTGATCAGAGACCAAAAAAATTTCAAAGTAATTTCATGACATTTTCATGTTTCTCATGATGATCTACACCTGACCTTTCTCCCAAATGCCTAAATTGATCCCTCATGATCAAAGGATGTAATGATCGGTTGTGAAAGAATGGTTGAAATTACTTATCTAAAGAAGAGGTTATATTAGTATGAAGCAATTCCCTTATTATGTGGCACCTGCCATGACATTGGTTTCTTCAGTGATATATTGATGACTTAAGTAGCTATACATTATTGTGTTTGCATAGCATACCTGAAATTAAAGAGTCTTTCCAACTATAAGAATGGTGAAATGAAAAGATGAACCAGATGATGAAAGAAAATGTTATATGATGAAAGGACCTTTACCCTAAGGTATATTATGATAGAAGGACCGCGTCTTTAAGATGATGAAGATGGAACAATGATGAACAAATGTCTTTCTAAGTGTAAGATGGACTATCGCACGAATAATTCAAGAAGTTTCTTTCTTGTAAAGCTCCTACCCTCTAACTAAATTCGAGAATGAATTTTATCTTAAAGGATTTATGATGTAACCCCCGAGATCTCTTAAAGAAAAAAGAAAGAAGAAAATAAAATAAAAACCAAAAAGGGGAAAAGATAAATATGGAATAGATCTGAGGAGGAGTTTGTTTCCAACCAAAATTTTGAATCTCCTCCTATAAATATGAGGCCAAATCAAATAAATTAGTGATGCATGCATTTTACAACACTTAATTTATGTTGCATTTTGATTTAGTTTCGTAATTTTTCCATAGCATGCATCAATTTTATTTCTTTTATTATAATTTTTCTTTGAACTCTCCAGCTACCTAAGTGTGCGTGATTTTACAGGCATATCTCTAATTTTGGTGGAAATTATTAAAGAAAATTATCCGAACATCAAGGGAGGAAGAAATCTCTTTTAAAAGCAGAAAACAACTAGAATTACGGGCCGTAAATCTCCTATAACGAACCTTCAGTGATTTTCACGGGCCGCCAATTGTGTCTCACGACCCGCACATAAGGGATTGCGTGAGCCGCATATCTTCTTTACCGGTCGTAAGCAGCGTATAACGCCACTCGGATTAAAGACACAGATCGTAAGAGACATTTCACGGAGCTTACAGAGAGATATTCAACCTTCATGGAAAGATTACGGGTCGTCATGAAATTGTCACATATCCCATAGCGGACCGTAAGGAATTCTTCATGGGTTTCGCAGATTGAAGAATTGAATCAAAGAAGATTCATAATGGGTTGCAGCAGAAGTTAACTTAGGGAGCACCGGCCGTAACACATGTTTAGCGGCTCTTGCAGAATTGGATGAAAATCAAGCGCACATATGTTACGAGGCGTAAGGAATCAGTTACGACACATACATAAGGGTGTAAAATCTTGCCAGAAATATTATGGGTCGTAATGAGTATGTAACGACCCATTATATCAGCTATCGCAAACTTTAGCCAAAAAGAGGACAAGTCAAATTCATCACCGATCGTAACATGGCGATCACGTATCTAACTTACGAACCATCACGTGATAGTCACGGCTCATACAGAAGCCGAACTCAGAATTGCCTGAGTTACGGGCCGTAATATTTGTGTCACGGGGCATTATGTAGTTGAGAAACTTTGAATCAAAATTGAAACAGATTGTGAAGAGAGCATCACGGGCCGTTAAACGTGCCGATTCCTTCTGATCATCGACTTTTCGAACAGATTTTGATCAAATCACAAAGACAGAGCGATGCCCAACCTTCTAGAAGATTTGTCTGATGATAAAAGCTCAAAATTGAAGATAAAATCATGAGTTTTTTTATTTAAAAAGAGTTTAAATTGTAGCCCTTATTTGGATAAAATTTGGACTCTCAACTTCTCAGAATTTATCGAGACACCTGATACTATAAATAGAAGACCTCTGGAGATGTGAGAATTCGTGCTTGAGACCCTGGGAGCAGTGCATATTGCAGAAGAATTCGATTCAAGTAGAGGGAGATTGCTGGAGACGGAGGAGGAGCAACTAAGCGTCAGGGCCCCTGATTCGTTCCAGACATCTTCCAAAGCAAGGATCTCTGAATTCGTCTTATCATGGATGCTCTATTTCTTTTTATTTTTGTTTACTTAATTTTAGTTGAGATAGAGGTTTATTATTTTGGAAAACTACATGAACTAGTTAGTGCTTGAATTAATTCAATTGTTAGTTATTTCAGATTATGACTGATGTCCTTATCATCTTGTTTTCTGAAAACTTTTGCTGTGAATTAAAGTCACAAACCAGTTTTGGAGTGATTTAATTTAGAACATCATATTCTTCAATTTATTCAGTCATAACATAAATCATGTAATCAGCGTAATACATCAATTTGTGCGGTCTAATAGATTATGTCTAGCGAGAATGATTGTTAGCATAGGATTTACAAGATAATGCATTTTCGTTTATTGATTAGAGTTATACTCATCGTTAGAGATCTCTTCAATTTAGGAACGAAGATAGTTCGATCTAATCAGTGTATAGATCGTTACTTCACGTAATCCTAATCCGTCGTTATAAGAAGCGTCTGAATTTATTTAACCTTTGTTGTTTCAGGAGTTAACCTTATTTTTATCATCCAGATTCCTACGGGCTCTTCACCATTTACTTTGATTAATTAATTGCAATATTTATATTTCTATTTTAATTACAAAATCCTTTATCTTCTCTTAGTAGATTTTTAGGGTAGAATTAATTTAGATAGTTCCTCGTGGGTTCGACACACGCACTCGATTCATTATATTACTTGATACGACTAGTGCACTTGCTAGCAAATTTTATTGTTACAAATTCAACGCATCAAGTTTTTGGCGTCGTTGCCGGGGAACTATGAATTAAATTGTTTAAAATTCTGTTCTAATTTACTACTTTGAGAATTTATATCTTTTAGAAATTTTTAGATTTCTTTTATTCATTTCTGATTTGTGATTGAGCAGGACTAGTAATGCACCCTCTGAACCTGGATACTTCAAGCACACAATCACAGCATAACACAAGGAAATCAAAAGGACCTCTCCTATTTGATCCAGAAATTGAAAAGACATCACGTAAGTTGAAGAAAAATTTGTGTAAGATGGCTGAACAGGCAAGGAATAATCAACTCCAACAAGGAGATCAACCAAACAACAACCAACGTGAAGAGGAACCAGAACTGTCGATGAGAGAAAATGTCTCAGCAAGATAAAATGATAGGGAATCGTGCATCGTGCTTCTTGACATTAACATCAACAATTTTGAAATCAACCCAAGAATTGTAAGGATGATCCAAGCATCGCAGTTTGGGGGAGCACTTCACGAAGATCCTCATGACCATTTGGATAAATTTCTGGGCACACTTAGCACATTTAAACATAATAATATTCCTAAGGATACCATTCGTCTTTTGTTATTTCCTCAATCCTTACGTGACAAAGCGTCCACCTGGTTCAAGACTTTGCCTGCAGGATCAATCCATACCTAGCTGGAAATGGTTGAGAAGTTCATTGGAAAATATTGTCCACCTCAGAAAGCAAGAAAATATAGACGAGAAATGCGAGCCTTTGTGCAGGAAGATGATGAATCTCTTTATGAGGCTTGGGAACGCTACAAAGAGTTGCTGTCCAGAGTAGCGGATAATCGAATTCCAAAATGCCAGGTTATGGAAGACTTTTACCATAGTTTATGAACTTCGGATCAAGACAAGTTGGACCAATCCATTGGAGGAACAGTATTGGGCAACAAACGACCAAGTGAAATTCGGGATATTATTGAAGCATGTGCCCTGAAATCCAGTCAAGAAAATAGGCCGACTCATCGCACCCATGGTGTGCACGCAGCTGTAGAAACGAATTCTAAACTTGTGGCTCATCTGGAGTCATTGAATCAAAAGTTCGACAAGATGCTGAACTTGATGGTGTGCTAGCAATGCGAAGGGGGACATCCAACACAGGATTGTCCAGTCGGTAACTCTTCTGAGATGACACACACTGAAAATGCCAATTATGTTTCTAATCAAATTTTCAGGGAACTGAATAATGAATATTCTTGGAGGAACAATCCAAATTTTTTGTATAGACAGAATCAGGGACAGCAATTACAACAAGCTCAACCTCCAAATAATTTCACTCTTTACTGAAGGCAACCTGAAGCTCCTCCACAACGTTCGACAAACTCTTTAGAGGAAATGATGTCAAAGGTTATGAATACAGTCCAGAATATGCAAACAACAATGGAGGCCCGAGTCAACAATCAGGAAGCATCAATTAGAAATTTAGAGATGCAGGTCAGACAGATGACAAATATCTAATGGCAGGAAGAACACCTGGTTCTCTTCCTAGCAACACTAAAAAGAACCCGAGAGAGGACGCTAAAGCCGTGACACTTAGGAGCAGCAAACAGCTGGATGATCCATTATTCCACAAAGATCAAATCATGGAAGATATTGATGGAGAGGAAGTCCAGAAATCGACCAAGGAAAATCAAGTTAATTCAAATGGAAAAGAAACTATCGTTCCAAATATTCCTAAGCAAACAGGAGAACTACCGTTTCTACAAAGATTCCGCAAAGAGCAGTTAGATAAATAGTTCTTATGATTCATTAAGATTCTGAAACAACTAACTATAAACATTCCTTTTCATGAAGCTTTGCAGCTGATGCCGAGTTATGCTAAATTTATGAAGGATATCCTCTCTCGAAAAAGAAACCTTGAAGCTATGGGGACAATAAAGATGACAGGAGAATGTAGTGCGATTATGAACGCAACATACCAAGGAAGCAAAAGGACCCTGGCAGCTTCACAATGCCATGCACTATCGGAAATTATCATTGTGCTAAAGCATTATGTGATTTAGGAGCAAGTATAAGTCTAGTGCCTTATTCTATTTTCCTACAGCTGGGTATGGAGAACTTGAAGACACATCGATGGTACTTCAGTTTGCAGATTCCTCTACAAAAAGACCAAAAGGCATATTAAGAGATATGCTAGTAAAAGTGGACAAGTTTGTACTTCTGGCAGATTTTATTGTGCTAGACATGAAGGTTGATGAGAAAACGCCAATAATTTTAGGCAGACCCTTTCTAGCAACAGGAAATACCTTGATAGATGTACAACAAGGACAACTGACTCTTCGCGTTAACGAAGAAGACATAAGTTTTAACATCTGCAATTCATTGAAACAACCTCATGAATTTTTCCCTTGTTGTTCTGTTGACACATATGATGATGACACTATTGACGAGTTTGATACCATTGTTCCTGATCTTGTTTCAAATCCTTATGAAGGCACAGAAGAGGCGATGGAGAACAACGAAGAAGTTACTGAGCCAGTTGTAGTGGAAAAATTGGAGAAAGAGACAAGAGATACAAAGGGAGATCACCATCACCTGAACTAAAGGCTCTTCCACCTCACCTTCGTTATGCTTTCTTAGAGACTAACGCATATCCAGTAATTATTTCTGCAAATTTATCAGGTGATATGGAAGAACAATTACTCAGAGTGTTAAAACAACATAAGAAGGCTATCGCATGGTCAATCTCAGATATTAAAGGAATATCTTCGACCATATGTCAACATAAAATTTTGATGGAGGAAAATGTGAAACCAGTGGCACAATTTCAAAGGAGACTCAATCCTACCTTGTAGGAAGTGGTAAAGAAAGAGATAATTAAGTTATTGGATGCTGGGATAATATACGCGATTTCTGATAGCCCTTGGATTAGTCCAGTACACATCGTTCCAAAGAAAGGAGGGATTACGGTTGTAAGAAGTAAGAAGGATGAGCTTATACCACAGCGTACTCTAATAGGTCACAGCTATTATTGTTTCCTGGATGGGTACTCAGGATACAATCAGATTGCAGTAGCCCCAGAAGATCAAGAAAAGACGACATTCACTTGTCCATATGGGACATTTGCTTATAGGAGAATGCCTTTTGGATTGTGCAATGCACGAGCCACTTTTCAGCGATGCATGATGTCGATCTTCGCAGACATGAATGGAAGCATTCTAGAAGTGTTCATGGATGATTTTACATTGTTTGGTAATTCTTTTGCTAATTGTTTGCAGAATCTGTCAACTGTCCTACAGAGATGTGAAGAGACGAATTTGGTACTGAATTGGGAGAAGTGTCATTTCATGGTTAAAGAAGGAATAGTTCTTGGTCATAAAATCTCAGAGAAAGGAATTGAAGTGGATAAAGCCAAGATTGAAGTCATTGCAAACTTACCCCCTCCCACAAATGTTAAAGGCATTAGAAGTTTCTTGGGACATGCTGATTTTTATAGTCGTTTCATCAAGGATTTTTCCAAGATAGCTAAGCCTTTGACACAACTACTTGCAAAAGACGCTAAGTTTATTTTTGATACAGAATGTCTTTCTGCATTTAATTTGTTTAAGGACAAATTAATCTCTACTGCCATGGTTGTAGCACTAGATTGGAAGCTACCCTTCGAACTCATGTGCGATGCAAGCGACGGTGCTGTAGGAGCTGTCCTAGGACAACGATGGGAAAAGATATTCCACGTCATTTATTATGCTTGCCGAACATTGAACTCTGCCCAACTAAATTATGCGACCACAGAAAAGGAGTTCCTAGCTATAATCTTTGCATTTGATAAATTTCGCTCTTATCTCATTTTTCCAAAGTTGTCATTTTTACAGATCATGCAGCCATTAGACATTTGATCACCAAGCAGGACGTGAAACCACGCCTACTAAGATGGATCCTGCTCCTACAAGAATTTGACGTGGAGGTCAAAAATAAGAAGGGAACAGAGAATTATGTAGCTAATCACTTGTCATGCTTGGAACCTGCCCCAACTACAGAAAGAGCCATACTTGAAGACTTTCCCGATGAGCAAATTTATCTTGTTTATAAAACCAATGATTTCTCTAAATTTGTTCCATGGTAAGCTGACATGGCAAATTTTCTTGCAGGGGGTTATGTTCTGAAAGGTCTCAGTCATCATCAACGAAGAAAGTTCTTCTCGAATATAAAACATTATCATTGGGAAGACCCACATCTTTTTCGACTATGTGCAGACCAGATCTGTCGGCGTTGTGTACGCGAAGATGAAATCGAGAAGATACTACGACATTGTCATGATGGACAGGCTGGGGGACATTTTGGACCCAACCGTACGACTGCCAAGGTATTGGAATGTGGACTCTACTGGCCAACCATATTCCATGACGCACGAAACTACTGTAAGTCTTGTGATCAATGCCAACATTCAGGTAACAATATTTTATATTGTGATATTTTTGACGTTTGGGGAATAGATTTCATGGGTCCATTTCCAAAGTCATTAGGAAAGGAATATATATTAGTCGCTGTCGACTATGTGTCGAAGTGGGTAGAAGCTGAGGCCACAATATCTACTGATGCTCAAACTATTGTCAAATTTATTCATAAAAATATTTTTACTAGATTTGGTACACCTAGTGCTCTAATTAGTGACAATGGCTCTCATTTCCACAACCATCTTTTTGCTAGACTCCTGAATAGATTTGGAGTCACCCATAAACTCAGCACACCTTATCATGCCCAAACTTGTGGGCAAGTAGAAGTCTCCAACAGAGATCTTAAGAGAATTCTTGAAAAGATGGTAAACACATCAAGAAAAGATTGGGCAAGTAAGTTAGATGATGCTCTTTGGGCTTATCGAACAGCATATAAAACACCCATAGGTATGTCCCCTTATAAGTTAGTGTTTGGAAAATCATGTCATCTCCCTGTTGAATTAGAACATAGAGCCTACTTCTAAATTTTGACTTAGAGGCATGTGGAAAAGAAAGGAGTATAAAATTAAATGAGTTGGATGAATTTAGATTGCAGGCATATGAAAATAGCAAACTTTATAAAGAACGCACAAAAAAATTGCATGACAAACATATAAAGGATGTAGAATTCTTACTTGGTCAACAAGTACTTTTATATAATAGTCATCTCTGTCTTTTCCCAGGAAAACTGAGATCTAGGTGGACAGGTCCATATGTAGTTGTTAATCCCTCAACCTATGGTGCAATAGAAATTCGAACATTAGATGACACTGCCAGATTCAAAGTTAATGGCCATAGACTAAAACATTACCTAGGTGGAACTTTCAATCTTGACATGAACATGATC
Source organism: Pontederia crassipes (assembly GCA_030549335.1). Taxonomy (NCBI): domain Eukaryota; kingdom Viridiplantae; phylum Streptophyta; class Magnoliopsida; order Commelinales; family Pontederiaceae; genus Pontederia; species Pontederia crassipes. The sequence continues at coordinate 35,084,981 of CM060186.1, read as the reverse complement.
ACATTAGAAGAACCTTAGAACATCTAAGGCACAGTCAAGCTAACGACTGTAACTTAGAACTATCCTGCCTAAAACTTAATCCCTATTTAGATTTCGATTTGTTAACTTAGTTCTATATGGATTTGTTTATTTTATTTTATTTTTTTTAGGACGAGTTATGTCTAGTTCAATGTCCTTATTTTGTTTTAGTTACATTTAAGTTTAAGCTCAGATTGCAAAAGCAGATTTTAAGTTTAACGGGTCGTTATATAGTCTTCACTGGTCTAAATTCTAAGCTTACGGGTCGTTATATAGCCTTCACGGGTCTAAAGTCCAAGTTTACGGGTCATCGACAAGTCTTCACGCTCCTCACAGTAAGTAAAATTCTGTTAATCACACTTTACGGGTCGTAAGTCACACTTAACGACTCTAAATACCTTTTCTCTGATCACCTTAATGGGACGGAATGAGTTATTCTCGGATTTCACAGTGTCAACTGTCATCAGAACCAGATCCTTACAGGTTGTTTGACTCGCTTAATGGGTCCATCAGTAACCCTCACTCTTCACGCTTACACGTTAACGGGGCATAAGAGTATCTTTACAAGTCGTAAGTCATCAGCCATGTAAGTGATTTTACTTCTTTTACCCGTGTTATGACCCTCCTTCCGTTAATACACCCCATTAAAATGTCCTTACACCAACCTCGTAGATTAACGCATCGTTACCTCTAGTTCACGACCATTTATCAGTTCTTCCGATAATGGACCAAATGATAAAATGAGTCATACATCCATTCACAAATCTAACAGTAGCTTCCACGGGTCGTTAACATCCGTTTACGACCCATAAAAGCTTGCGACCTATCACGTCGCCCCATGATGCGTGCACAAATTGACGTGGTCAAAGGCTGCAAGTTTAACACCTCGTTAACCGCACTATACCGCCGTGAGGACACGTGGCAGCTTTCCATTTAATGCAATATTTATTCCTATCTAACGACTCTTTCTGTATAATTCTTATGAGCCGTAACCATCTGGTAATTGCCCGCCCATGCAGCCCTATTTAAAATCAGGTGCGTGACCGTCCTCCTCATGCCTCATCTTCTGCAACTCCGGCCGTGCAACCGTTCATTCTTCGACGAGCTAGATCGGATTACTCGACACCGGTGACCACACTAAAAGTTCATCCATCAAAATCCGTCGGTCATCTCACCTCCGTGCAAATATCACCGCTGATTTTATTTGGAGCCGCCGCATTTTGCATCTACCACCGGCGCCTCTCGCCGTCGCGTTTACTCCCACCACCGCCACTCCTCTTTCCGGTGGCCTCTTCTTCGACGAGCTCCGACGACTCGTACTTCACCAGGCAGAGTTCAACGGCGAAAAGACAAGCGGATTCTCTGTCGGCGTGTATCAAACCGTCGGTGAAGTGATAGTGATATTATAGGAGTGTAGTGATAACTTGCTGAAATTTTGGTCAGATTTGAAATTTTCCAATTTTTTATTTAACTCCCTAAACTCACTCTCTATTGTAAGTGCACAGGTCTATGTAGTAGACTCAAGTGTCGTATCCACAGTGATTTGAAGGCTAAAGACTTCCTAAACTAACCTAGACTAGCCCTAGACTAAGTGGTAAAAATAAGAAATTAAAGGAAAGTGAAAACAGATTTTTCAAAGTGGCAAAATGATAACTATTTTTGGTGTTTTGATAATAGAAATGAACTGAGATCTAATTACTGAATTGAGGACTAAAAAGGGTTTGTCAATCAATGGAAAGGTTCTCCTAGGGGTTGGGGTTCATCTAATTCAGCTATGGATGGAATGAAACATTTTAACAATTTTAAATCAAATCTGATTCAACCTTAAGTATGGCTGCTCTCACAGCTTAATTAATCCAAAACTAATTATTATATTCTCATATAAATGTTAGGCAGGTTGAATTAGAGAAGGATCCCCACTGAATGTCAAGTTATCATTAAGCATATGCACAAGTTCCTCACTGATTTTGCCATTTCTTCTCAGATTTTGGCAAATTCAGTTTGGCACTTCAACCAAACCAATATTCACACATCAACTACTCATAAATGCTATGAATCTAGTCCTAATGCTAATGATTCTTAGTTTATCTCTAAACAACAAAGGGATTTTAAATCAGCCTCTCAGTTGCAAATTGAAATAAAATCCACATTAGTACTAATGGTTGGATAAAATCAGCACATATCACACATTGAAATTCAGCACATGCCATTGCTTCTTGGTCCATCTCTGAACAGCAAGATAACCCTAAGTTCAGTTCTCAGTGGATGATGGAATCAGGGGTTTTACAACACTAAGGCAGATTCCACAAATTTCAGGAAATCAGAATTTGAAAATTAGAAATCAGCAAATGGGAAGTTTGCAACAATTCAGGAATTGAAATCTTAGAAATACCATTGTATCTTGATTCATTTCTGAACAAGAATGAAACCATAAAGCAACCTCTCAGTTGTTAATTCAATTAGGGCTCCACAATGATAAAAACATATTCAACAAATTCAAGAATTAGAAATGGAAAACAAATTTCAGAAATAAAAGAATCAGATTCCTAATTGGGATTGGACCTAGAAACTTGTCATTGGTTCTTGATTCACTTCTGAACAAAGAGTAGATCAAAGGACAACCTCTCAGTTGTAAATACAGGTAGGACCTCACAATGTCAAGAACAAATCCATAAAAATTAGAATTTCAGAAATCAGAAAATCAGAACTTGAATTCAGTGCAGGAAATCTGATTAGTTCTTCATACATCCACAACTAAATTAGGCTACTACCCTATCCTAGGAGAGCTGAGATTTAGCTCATCATAGTTACAAGAATGGATACAAAATAGATTTGAAAGCTTATATCAAACATCCTGAAATCAGATTGCAAGAAAATTGTCCACATGATTAGGTTGCAACAGCCTTCTTCTCCAGCTCTTCCTTCCTTCTTTCCTGGTCTAGAAACCCTCCAAATGGAGGCTCCTCCTTTCTTCTCTAGGTTTCTCAGCTTTTATATGTTCCCTTTATCACCCTTGGATCCAGATGAGAAGGTTTTATTCTCTTGATTAAAGTCACATGTCCAGTGGTCCTAAGATTTCAGCAGATTTCATACTGCTTTTTGGACAGCTAGCAATGGTCCCCCCTCCTCCTTTTCCAGCTTGTGCAGCCTTGTTGCAGGCTTGTTTTACCTGCTAGAAGAACCAAAACAGTCAGCATCAAAGTCCTCAAATAAGATTTAAACAAATAAGAATTAGGACAACTATTGATTTCAGCTCCTTTATTAAATGGAATTTAGTGATATGCAGGAATAAATCCTTGCACAAAAATGAGAGTTTTATGCATTGAATGATAACTGCATAGAAGTGATAATTCTGTGTGGTTAATTCAGAATAACTAGTGATTAGGCCAGCATGTGGATGGGGTCAATTATCAGATATAGATGATGCTTCATAGGAATGATTACTTGAGCCCGGAATGATAACTTTGTGCACATAAATGATAACTTGTTGCAATTTTAATTATGATTACTCAAATGTGATCAAATCATAGCAGCAAGGAGTCAGGACAGCAATTTAAATATTGTCTAAAGCTGTTATGCAAAAATGACACATTTGCACATCGAAATGACAATTTTGCCCCCAAAATGATAACTTGACACCAAGAATGATAACTTGTGCATTGGAATGATAACTTTGCACAAATCAAACAATGATCATCCAAATATGATTAATTCATAATGGCAAGGGATTTAGGGCAAGATAACAACTAGAAATCAGCTCAATTAGCAAAATGATAACTTCATGACTTGGAATGATAACTTGGCATAGAATTGATAACTTTATGGATTTTAGCAATTCAGAACCTCTATGCACATGAAATTAAGTATAAAATGAGGATGGTCAGCTGGTTATCACAATCCATTGCATTCTATGTAAAATTGACCATATGTAAGGCAAAATGAGGGCTCGATATGGGTGAAATGAATAAAAAATGAAATAAAAACCTAATATGATCAGCTAGTGATCAAACTCCCCCAAGCTTAGCCTTTGCTTGTTCTCAAGCAAAGCATTCAGATATTAAGAACAAACTTGAATTAAACAGTTCACAAATGAATTAAAATCCGGCTGCTTAAAGTTCAATAAGTTTTCCACTTTGCCAACACCCCATTCTTTCCAAAACTAAATTTCTAGCTAAGGAATCACAAAGACTAAAGCAAATTTAAGGTATGAAAGAAGTACTAACAGTAACAAATTTGAATTTCAGGAATTGTCAACTTTACTAAAAGGTTGAACTACAAATCTCTTCATGAACAGATTTTTCACTGCTTAAACAGGTTTAAAACCTGACTTTTATTCATGATGCTGGAATAAATAGGTTGAGACCTGATTTTTATTCATGTTGGTCACAGGATAAAAATCCTGGCTTTATTCAGGAGAGGTTCCTTTTTGGAATTTCACTCTCTTTATTGATGCATGCATGCAATGCAAAATACAACTTTGTTCTTTTCCTTTTTCTCTTCTGTTCATGAAGTGAGCAATAGTTCAAACTCAAGTAAGATTTAGATCCCTTAGTCCAAAGTGTCAAGTTTTCCTATTTAACATGGCAGCAAGAGCCTTGACTCTCTTCTAGATATCTTATATCATCAAATCAATCCATGAATGTCAGCTAGTGTTACCCACAAAAAGAAAAAATTTTAGCTGAAATTTGATTCAAATGCACCTGAATAAGTAGGCTGATTAAAGCAAGAAGACTATGGCCAAATTGATCACTTGGTATTGGAGTGTACTAACTGTCATATTAAAGGATTTCACCCATTTTGGAGTTAAAATGAAGGCAAGAATCGAGCTGGCCCAAATCAGTGATAATTTGTGATAACCGGGTGAAACTAATGATAACTTGATAAAAACAGTGATAACCTGGTGATAATTAATGATATGAGCATTAAAATGGTTTAGAAACATGATGTAAAGTTTAGAAAAGCACCAGGTTTCCTCTCCCAAGCTTATTTCCAGCACTGTCCTCAGTGGTGAAAAATAAAGACAAGGGAGAGGGTTAGGAGGGTATTAAATTTTTGAAATTTGGCAATTGATTCCTTCCTATGATTCCTGCATCTCAACCAGAGGCTTTGTTTGATCCATACTTCCTGATTTGCCTTCAATTCTGTAGAGAAGTAAAAGAAAATTAGTGAGATCTGCAATATCAGATTTTTGGAATCAATAAAGTGCACAAGTTGGCATTTTATATGAAGTTTGAGAAATGCACTGAAATTTGGCACTAGGAGATTTGGATAACTGATATGAGTGATCATTCAAGTATCATTATGATGATTAAAGCATGGATTAGTAAATAATATCAGTTATCATTATGGTATTTCAGTGAGAAAAATTAGAATTTGGTTTAGGAGTACTCCCTAGGTGAAAGGGTGAGGGCGGTTCTGATTCCTCTCTAAATTATTCCTGCAAAACAAGTAAAATTAGATATAAAATGACTTGGGTTACTTTCCAAGAAGTGCCCTACTTTAGTATCTTAGGCTAGACATTGTTACAACTTCTTCATATCAAGGAGGTTTAAATAGTATGATATGATCAAGTAGAGATCTCAATCTGTGGACAACTTCACTAATCAAGTATGGGTCTCTTAGTTTGCCAATGATTGACCTTTGTTTTTCAGTTTGATTCCCTCCTTCATTGTACCAGAAATCTCCTAACTTCTCATTTCTAGAATCCTCATGTATGATATATGAATCCCCTGGACTAGGAAGAGGTTTCAGCTCCAATTTGGAGATCAATCTTTGTGGGAATGGCACCTTATCAAAAATCCTACCCTTGACTTCATTCTGAGGGTTCTTGTCCTGGTTTCCCACCACAACTTCTTCAATTGGCTCTTCTACAGGCTTTGAACTTGCATTTGCTTTAGCTGAACTATCCTCAACATGGTTCATGGGTTCGTCAATAATTTTTCCACTCCTGAGCTGGATAGCTTGGACTTGTTCCTTAGGATTGACTTCTGGTTGTCCTGGGAAAAACATTGGTGGCCTAGTTGAGGTGCTGGCTTGTTGGGCAAATTGGTTTTCAAGAACCTTTTGATGGGCACTCAAGGTTTCATATTCAGTAGTCAATTTCTGCATTGCCTCCTGCTTTTCTTGCTTCTTCAGAATTTGTTGCAGCAACTTCTCCATTTTTGACAATTGAGTGGCTTGGACTTGTGGCTCATAAGGAGGTCTCTGCATTTGAACTTGTGGAGGCTGATATGGAGGTGGTTGAGTCCTTGGCAAGATTTTGGGTTGCCAATTTGAATTCTGCATACGTGGGGCTTGGTAATGATTGACCTTGTAGGAAAAGTAGGGGTGGTTCCTATTTTCTGGAGTATAGAACTCAGCATGGGGCTTCACTCCAAAATTCCCCACAGCATTCACTTGGTCAATAGATTGTTCATATTGTTGCATAATAAGATTGCAACTCTCTATGACATGGCCTTGGTTTCCACACACATCACACCTAGTTTCAGGGTTGGAAACTTTGTTGACATTAGGTGTTAAGTTTAGCTTCTCTAGGGCCTTGTGCAACACTTCTTGAATCTGGACAGCAATGTTGTTGACTTGATTATCATTTGATGACCTTCTTGTCCTATCATGAGTGAGGAAATGGTGGTTCTTGGCAATATTCTCTATCAATTGGTAGGCTTCATCAATATTTTTGGATGCAAAGATCCCTCCTGCAGCAATGTCTAATGCAACCTTGCTATGGTAGTTCAGTCCCTTATGAAAATAGTTAATCAATTGCCATTTTTCAAACCCATGGTGTGGACATGCCCTCAACAAGCTATGGAAACTCCTAATTTCTTTTTTAGGAAGCTTCTAAGTACAATGAAGGTAAATGATATTTGGATAGTGGATGCTCAAGACATATGATCGGCGATGCCTCAAATTTCATCAATTTGGAAAAGAAAAATGGAGGAAAAGTCACTTTTGGAGACAATAGTCAACTATGCGATAAAAATTATTTAGTCAAATTTGAAAAGGACAAATGTTTGATACTAGATGAAAATAACAAAGTTTTACACATGGGTTTTAAGTACAACAATGTATATAAAATTGATTTTGATAACTTGAAAAATGAAAAATATCTTAGTGTCATGCATGATGACATAAACTCGTGGCATAGAAGATTAGGACATGCAAATTATAAATTGCTAAATAAACTTTCAAATCATGAATTGGTTAGAGGCTTGCGTAAGATCAAATTTGAGAAAAATAATGTTTGTTATTCATATCTAAAAGGTAAACAAACCAAAAGTTCTTTTAAATTAAAAGGAGTTATTAGTACACATAGGGCCTTGGAACTTTTACATATTGACTTGTTTGGACCTATTGATGTGACAAGCTTAGGAGAAAAAAGATACGTATTTGTAATTATTGATGATTTCTCCCATTTCACTTGGACATTTTTTCTCGCTAGTAAAGATGAAACGCTACATGTTTTCCAAATTTGCAAAAAGAGTTCAAAACGAATTTGAACAAAAGATTTCAAAAATTAGAAGTGACCATGGAGGAAAATTTGAAAATCATAAATTTGAATTATTTTGCGAAGAAAATGGAACTTACCAATAATTTTTCCACTCCTAGAACACCTCAACAAAATGGAGTAGTAGAAAGAAAAAATAGAACTATACAAGAAATGGCTAGAACAATTTTAAATGAAAGCAAATTACCAAAATATTTTTGAGCGAAAGCCGTAAACACATCATGCTATGTTCTCAATAGAATTCTACTTAGACCTCTTGAAAAAAAAACATGTTTTGAAATGCTATTTGGTAAGAAACCAAATATCTCCTATTTTAAAGTTTTTGGATGTAAATGTTATATTTTGAATATCAAAGATAAACTAGGCAAATTTAATGATAAATATGATGATGGTATTTTTCTTGATTATTCTAGTACAAGTAAAGCCTATAGAGTGTTAACAAAAGAACATTAGTTGTTGAAGAGTCTATTAATGTTAAATTCAATGAAACTAATGATTTTTTGAGCAAACAAGCACATGATGATGATGAAGAAATAGTTGAAGTACAAAAAAAACTTGAAGTTGTGGACATAGAGGAAGCAAAAGCTTACACTCCAAAGGTGGAAGAAATGGAAGTACCTTAAAGAGAAGAGAATCAAATCATCCCAAGAAATTGAAGACATGCCTCATCGCACCCACTTGATCAAGTTATAGGTAATATAAATGAAGGCATAAAAACTAGAAATTCTTTAAAAAATCTATGTGCTTTTTCAGCTTTCCTTGAAAATTTTGAGCCCAACAATATAGATGAAGCACTTGAAGATCCAAACTGGATAAATGCAATGCATGAGGAATTAAATAATTTTGAAAGAAATCAAGTATGGAAACTTGTAGAAAGACCCAAGGACCATCCTATCGTTGGAACCAAATGGGTCTTTCGAAACAACTTAGATGAAAATGGTGTCATTGTGAGGAATAAGGCTAGATTAGTGGCCAAGGGTTACTCACAAATTGAAGGGATTGATTTTGATGAAACTATTGCTCCTATTGCTAGACTTTGAGGCAATTCGAATGCTTTTGGCTTTTGCATGCTATAAAGGTTTTAAACTTTTTTAAATGGATGTTAAATCAGCTTTCTTGAATGGTTTTATAAATGAGGAAGTTTATGTTGAACAACCTCAGGGTTTTGAAAATCCAAATTTTCCCCATCATGTATTTAAACTCTCAAAAGCTCTTTATGGATTGAAACAAGCCCTTCGAGCTTGGTATAAAAGATTGAGTTCATTTTTAATTGAAAATAGTTTTCAAAAATGGAAAGTTGACACCACATTGTTTTTAAAATATTTTTAAAATGATATTTTAATAGTTCACATTTATATTGATGATATCGTTTATGGTGCCACTAATGAATGATATTTTAATAGTTCATATTTATGTTAATGATATCGTTTATGGTGCCACTAATGAATGATATTTTAATAGTTCATATTTATGTTGATGATATCGTTTATGGTGCCACTAATGAATGCTTATGCAAAGAGTTTGAAACTCTTATGCAACAAGAATTTGAAATGAGTCTTGTAGGAGAGCTCACTTTCTTTCTAGGCCTACAAGTAAAACAATCCAAGGAAGGCATTTTTCTCAATCAAGAAAAATATACAAGGGAACTATTCAAAAAATTCGGGATGAATGAATGCAAGCCGAGCACAACTCCTACGAGCACTACTACAAAATTAGATAAAGATGAAAAAGGCAAGTCCATTGATCAAAAAAGGTACAGAGGTATGATTGGTAATTTTCTTTATTTGATGGCATCTAGGTCAGACATAATGTTTAGTGTGTGTTTGTGTGCTAGGTTTCAATCCGCCCCAAAAGAATCGCACTTATCTCCGTAAAAAGAATAATGCGCTATTTAAAGCATACAAGTGAATTAGGCATTTGGTATGATAGAAATTCCCCATTTGAATTGCATACCTACACCGATGCGGATTTTGTCGTGTAAAGTTGATAGAAAAAGCACTAATGGGATGCGTTGTTTTCTTGGTAGTTCTCTCATTTCATGGGCTAGCAAGAAACAAAAGTCCATCTTACTTTCTACCGCCGAGGCCGAATATATAGCCGCCGTTAGTTGTTGTACACAAATATTATAGGTAAAATAACAATTGCTTGATTATGGTGTAAATTATTCAATGTACCCATGAAGTGCGATAACACAAGTGCTATAGAAATGACCAAAAATCTAATTCAACACTTTAGGACTAAACACATTGACTTACGATATCATTTCATTAGAGAACATGTGTCCCTTAAGAACATTGCCATTGAACATGTGTCCACCGAAGTTCAACTTGTAGACATATTTACAAAACGTTTAAGTGAAGAACGATTTTGCATACTTAGAAGGGAATTAGGAATGATTAACTCTTGATTACATATCAATTCAAAGTAAAAGTGACTTGGTTATACAATATCACTTTTGACATGAATTGAACATTAAAAGTGTTGCACAACACTTACATTTGTATGATATCTCTGGAATATGATTTTTATAATTTTAAATGATTTTAAATGGTTCAAAGTTTGAAAAATACAGGGATCGGTCGATCTACTGAAAGGACTGGTCGACCGACTGGAAGGATCGGTCGAACGCTGTAAAAGTTCAAATGCGCAATGACAACAATCGATCGACCGATATGATACAATCGATCGACCGATATATGACTGCGTCCGTCTGACATCGATCGACCGCTAGATCATTTATTTGCAAAAGAACTGTCCGGTCGACCGCTGGGCAGGATCGGTCAACCGGTATATGTCAAAATCGTGACATATAAGAAATCGACCGCTCAAGTCGGTCGACCAAATTTTCCTTCCACGTGACCGCTGCCCCTGCGAACCCTCCTCCTTCGACAACCGCTGACCAAACTCCGGCCAGCCATCCTCCGGCAAACCCTGTAGCCGTCGTCGTCTCCAGCGACTGGCCGCCTCCGCCGGCTGAACGCCTCCTCTGTCTCGACCGCCACCTCTGCCGGCCGCTTCTCCTCGAACCTTCTTTCTTCGAGTCCAACAACCGGCCGCCTCCGCCTCTCGACCACCACCTCCATCGGCCGCCTCTCATCTCGACCGTCTTCCTATTTCGATTGCCCTCTTTCTCTCTCCCCATCACCGACTATCTTCTCATCTCGATAGTCATCTCTCTCTCTCCTCTCTCACCGTTCGTCACTGCTCTCTGGCAACACCTCGCTGCCGACCACCTCTCTTTCTCTCGTCTGGTTACTCTCTCTCTCTCTCTTATCTCTCTGGCAAATCCTCTGCTCTCTCTCTCTCCAAACATCTCTTCGGCCCCTCTTTCGTTCAAACTCTAGCCGCCCTCGTCCTGCTCACAGCCTCGATCTCCATCTCTCTCTCGCTCAACCAAGTCATCGACACCAGCCTCTTCTGATCACTTTCGATCACTTCCGACCACCATTATTGAATCCCATGGCCGACGACGAAGGGTATCCCTATTCTCGTGTTGTCTTTCAGTGTCGACGTCATTTCTATGACTCAGGCGGTACCGTTCATATCCTCCCACCTGAACCGGCACCAGAACCCGAACCAACGCTAGTCCATTGTGGACGCGACCGTGGACGAGGACGATCCCATGGATGTACTCGTCAGCGGTAGTGATATTGAGGGGTGTAGTGATAACTTGCTGATTGGGGTCAAAGTTTAGATTTTTCCATTTTCGATTTAACTCCCTAATTCACTTTATACTGCAAGTATACAGGTCAATTGTAGTCTACAAAATGTCGTATCCTCAGTTATTTGAAGCAAAAGACTCCGTAAAAATAATTTAGAGTAGTCCTACTTCTAGTGGCAAAAACAGGAAATTAATAAAAGTGAAAATAGATTTCTATAAGTGATTAAATTGATAATTGTTTTTGGGTTTTTGAAAACTTATAAAAAACAGAATTATAAATGCTAAACTAGAGGCTAAAAGGGTTTATCTATCAATGATGAAGGTTCTCCTAGGAGTTGGGGTTCATCTAATTTAATTATGGATGGAATGGAACAAGTTATTAATTTTTAGTCAAATCTGATTCAACCTTAAACATGGCTGCTCTCACAGCTCAATTAGTCCAAAACTAATCAATATATTGTCATATAATTGTTAGCCAAGTTGAATTAGAAGAGGATCCCCACTAAATATCCAGTTATCATTAGGCTTAACTCAAATTGCTTGCTGATTTTTGGCAATTTAATGAAATCTGAAATGATAACAATCAATTGCATTCTAAAAATGAGGGAAATGTTCCAATCAATTAAACAGGACTGAAATCAATCTAATATTAGTGCAAATGCTTCTTGGTTTATCTCTAAACTACAAGAGGATTTTAAATCAGCCTCTCAGCTGCAAGTTAGAATGAAATCCACATTTTCACTAATGAGTTGAATGAAATCAACACATAATTGCATATAGGAACTCAGCAAATATCATTGCTTCTTGGTCCATCTCTGAACATCAAGATAACCTTGATTCACATCAAATGAAATCAGATGTTACAATAACAAAGAAGAGTCCTACAAAATTCAGGAAACAGATTTTTGAAATAATCAATTCAGGGAAGGAAACCAGCAACAATTACAGATTAGAATCCCAGAAATGTCATTGCATCTTGGTCATTTCTGAACAAGAATGGAACCATAAGATAACCTCTCAGTTGTCAAAACAATTAGGGCTCCACAATGATAAAACAGATTCAAATAGTTCAGGAATTAGAAATCAGGAAGTTTAGAGTTCAGAAATTAGGAAATCAGATCCCTAGTTAAAATGGAATCCAGAAACTTGGCATTGATTCTTAATTCATTCCTGAACAAAGATTAGATCAAATGACAACTTCTCAGTTGTAATACAAATAGGATCTTACAATGATAAGAACAGATTCATAACAATACAGATTTCAAAAATCAGAAATTTAAATGATTCAGTGCGGAAAATCAGACTTGTCCCTAATCCATCCACAATAAACCTGGACTACTACCCTATCCTAGGAGACATAGGATTTAGCTCCTCATAATTACAGAGTTAGATACACAATGGAATGAAGAATAGAAGCAATTCATCCTGGATTGAAGAATGTCGACAGCAATCAGCAGCCCTTCCAGCTCCAAGAACAGCTCTAAAACCCTCTAAACCTTCCAATGGCCGGCCTCCCCCTTGATTCCAGGGTTTTTTCAGTTTATATATGGCCTTTGATTACCCTTAGATCAATATCAGAATGTTCCATAGCCTTGATGAAAGCCACCTGTCCTGGTGGTCCAGAAATTCCAGCTGTTGCAGCAGCTTTTGGACAGCAAAAGCAAGTGGTCCCCCCTTGCTTTTCCAACCTTTTTCAGCTCCATTTCACCTGCTAAAAAGGCCAAAACAGCAAGCTTCAAAATTCTTAAATAGAAATTAAACAAGTGTGGATTAGGACAGCAAGAAATATCACCTCTATTTCAAATGGGGTTTGATGTTGTGCAGGAATGAAAATCAGAATTAAAAGTGATAACTTATCAAACTCGGAATGATAACTTTGTATATGTCATGGAAAATGTTCAAATATGGGTGGTTCAGAGCATTGAAGGCATCAAAGGGCTTAATACGGCAAGTGAATGAGGTCAGAAATCAAATGTGGATAAGATTTCATAGGAATGATAACTTGATGCCATAAAAATGATAACTTGTCATAACTTTGTTTGTGGTTATCCAAATGTGATCAAATCAGGGCAGCAAGGAGTTAGGACAATAATATAATGATTACCTAATGCTTTTATGCAGAATTGATACCCTTGCATGTCGAAATGACAGTTTTGCCCTAAAACGATAACTTGACACTTAAAAATGATAACTTGTGAAATGGAATGATAACTTTGCACAAGTTGAAATATGATCATCCAAACATGATTAATTCACAATGGCAAGGGATTTAGTGCAAAATAATCACTGGAAATCAGCTCAATTAAAATAATGATAACTTTGCAAATTGGAATGATAACTTGCCCTAAAAATGATAACTTGGCATAGAATTGACATATTTATGAATTTTAGCAATTCAGAACCTCTATGCACATGGAATTGAGTATAAAATGAGAAAGATCAACTAGTTATCAAAATCCATGCATTCCAAACATATTTGACCAAAAGTTAGGCAAAATGGGACTCGATATGGGTGAAATGCATCTAAAATGGGATGAAAACCTATAGTGATCAGCTAGTGATCAGTCAGCCATCTTCCCCCGAGCCCACTAAGTTTGATAGTCATCTTTTTGTCACTAGGGACGTCTCTGTTAGTTTTGAAACCTTGTACGCCTCTCGCGAAGTCTGGCGTGCCTATACCATTGATTCGAACGCTCTGAACATTCCAGATGTTCAGGAGATGTTCGTAATCATCGATTGGTTGTCACTTCTCTCTCTCTCGGAGCGTGTGTATCCCCGTCTTGTTCGTCATTTTTATGCGAACATGAGAATCACTTTAGAGGACATCATCACCTATGTCCTTGGTATGCCCATTCGCTTTGATCCGGACCATCTTTATCGCATCTTTGGCATTGGGTGCTCTTGGCTTTTATTCATTTGTCACTCATGGTTGGCCTTTCGATTATCTTCCGATCGCGGATGGTATTTGTATGGTTTTTGCTGTACAAGATGTCCAATATACCATCGAAACGGCCTATCGACATCTTCATCCAATCTTGAAAATGGCTCATCACATTCTTAGTCGCATGATCACTCCTCGCGCTGAGCACTATATAGAGGTCAATCATTTTGATCTCTTCTTTCTTCACTGTCTCTGCATTCGTGATGCCTCATTTCTTCATTTTGGCCATTATGTCTTCTATCACATGGACTACACCTTCCAAAAGATCTCCTCTGCTGCTCGTGGTCGGCACCACTTATGTTTTGGTGCTTGGATCATGAAGATTTTACTCCATTTTGGTGTCGAGATCCCTGCAAATGAGGAGTGCATTCAACCTCGCCCCACTGACGTCATTAGTACAAGGACTTTGCACCGAAAAGGTCTTAAGTTTAGTGCGTAGGCATCGATGGATTTTGACTATAGAGATGATGCCACAGATGGAGAACCAGCGCCGATGGACACTCAGGACGCACCGGAGGCTAGCCCTAACTTCCCTCCACCTTCGGTGCCCGTTGAGCATATTGGACCTTCCCAGCACGCTACCTCGGATTCCTATGGCACATATGATTTCACGGCTCTTTCACAACAGATGGCTGCCATAGACCATCGTGTGTCTCAGATGGATCGACGTGTTCGACGGATAGAGCGTGACTCCCGCTACCTTGTTGGATCGCTACAGGCCTACTATGCATCGTAGGAATTTATTCCGCCTGTAGCTCGTGAGGATGATAGTCCCGATGAGTAGTAGTTGAGTTGTCTCCCTCTTTAATGATGTCAAAAGGGGGAGAAGATTAGGATGATGCTATGATGACTTTGTGATGTTATGTGTCTTATGTTGTTTACATTTGTGTCGTGCACCATTTTGTAGTGACTATAGTCACATTTATGTTAGTGCATGAACACATGATGTATTATTAACTATGAATGTAATGTAATGATTTTTTCTTCATGATGAAATGCCTTTTAATTTCACTTTTGATTTCATATCTCGCCATATGTTCATATTGTCCCAAGGTATTATGAGAATATAACTGCCAACTATTTAGGGGGAGACAATGTGAAGTATGCATAAATGTAGGGGAGCTTGTTTACTACTTTCTATCTAAACTTACATTTCATTTTCTTTCTTTCCCTTTCTCCTTATCGTCCAATTAATTTGCCATCATCAAAAAGGAGGAGATTGTTGAATCCTATGTTTTGATGGTAACAAATTAAAATGGACATAAAAGTTACTAATCTATGCTCAAGTGATGATAATGCAAGTGTAGGATTGATATGACCACATTCGCAGAAGAAATCGTCAAATTAAAATGGCAAGAAAAAATTTCAAACAGGACCGGTCGACCGACCATAAGCACCGGTCGATTGATATTCAATGGAAGGAAAGACGAGATTATACCGGTCGACGTCAAGACTATACCGATCGATATATCGGTCGACAGCAATTATACCGGTCGACGTTAAGACATTACCAGTCGAAGGACCGATCGACCAGATAGGCTCAAAACGCAAAAGTGAGACAACAGTCACATAGACCGGTCGACCGGCCCATCCCGGCGGTCGACGGGCCTCTCGGTCAAATGAACAGTAACGGCTAGTATTTTGAGGAGAAAAATGTGGAAGACTTTTTGAACGTATTCTCACCTCTAGGAGCCTATAAAAGGAGTGTCAAAGCCTAAAGGAAGATCATCCAAGCAAGCAAGAACATCCTAGAGCTCCTCTTAAGTTTTTTAGCGTAAAATTGCAAGTTTCTTCCCTTTTCTTTTCTTAGCCTTGAGTGTGAGAAAGATTTTGCAAAAGAAAAGAGTTAGAGGGAACATTTACTTTCTAATCTAGTAAGATTGAGAGCTCCTTGTATAAGAGGTATGCCTTGCCTCTTGAGCGGAGAAGAAGGCGTGATTGTGTAAAAGAGGGTTGTTCTCTCCCTACAAGAAAAGAGAAAGATAGTGAATCTCCGACGGTCTCGAGGTCGAAAAGTCGGAGCGGGGACGTAGGCCAAAGGGCTGAGGGCGAACCTTGTCATCATATTGTGTCTCCTTGCGTTTGTTCTTTATCTTTCATTTACGCCTTATCTATATTTGCTTGTGATCGTTTTTGTTGAGTTTTCCGAAAGTAAATTTTTTAGAAGATTTTTTATACACCAATTCACCACCACCACCACCCCCTCTCTTGGTGCTTTTGATCCTACAGTTACGAGGCGTAAGGAATCAGTTACGACACATATAGAAGGGTGTAAAATCTTGCTAGAAATATTACGGGTCGTAATGAGTATGTAACGACCCATTATATCAGCTATCACAAACTTCGGCGAAAAAGAGGACAAGTCAAATTCATCACAGATCGTAACATGGCGATCACGTATCTAACTTATGAACCATCACGTGATAGTCACGGCTCATACAGAAGTCGAACTCAGAATTGCCTGAGTTACAGTCCGTAATATTTGTGTTACGGGGCGTTATGCAGTTGAGAAACTTTGAATCAAAATCGAAACATGCCGTGAATAGAGCATCACGGGCCGTTAAACGTGTTGATTCCTTCTGATCGTCGACTTTTGGAACGGATTTTGATCAAATCACGAAGACAGAGCGATGCCCAACCTTCTAGAAGATTTGTCTGATGATAAAAGCTCAAAATTGAAGATAAAATCATGAGATTTTTGGATTTAAAAAGAGTTTAAACTGTAGACCCTTATTTGGATAGAATTTGGACTCAACTTCTCAGAATTTATCGGGACACCTGATACTATAAATAGAAGAACTCTGGAGATGTGAGAATTCGTGCTTGAGACCCTGGGAGCAGTGCATATTGCAGAAGAATTCAATTCAAGTAGAGGGAGATTGCTGGAGACGGAGGAGGGTTGAAGGTTGGAACGAACTTATACCAAGAATTCTTGGAATTCCCTGGGGATTCTTGATTCGACAACTCAACGTCAGGGCCCCTGATTTGTTCCAGACATCTTCCAAATCAAGGATCTCTGAATTCGTCTTATCATGGATGCTCTATTTCTTTTTATTTTTGTTTACTTAATGTTTTAGTTGAGATAGAGGTTTATTATTTTGGAAAACTACATGAACCAGTTAGTGATTGAATTAATTCAATTGTTAGTTATTTCATATTATGATTGATGTCCTTATCATCTTGTTTTCTGAAAATATTTTGCTATGAATTAAAGTCACAAACCAGTTTTGGAGTGATTTAATTTAGAACATCATATTCTTCAATTTATTCAGTCATAACATAAATCATGTAATCAGCGTAATACATCGATTTGTGTGGTCTAATAGATTATGTCCAGTGAGAATGATTGTTAGTATAGGATTTACAAGATAATGCATTTTCGTTTTCTATTGATTAGAGTTCTACTCATCGTTAGAGATCTCTTCAATTTAGGAAAGATAGTTCGATCTAATCAGCGTATAGATCGTTACTTCACGTAATCCTAATCTGTCGTTATAACAAGCATCTGAATTTATTTAACCTTTGCTGTTTCAGGAGTTAACCTTATTTTTATCATCCAGATTCCTACTGGCTCTTCACCATTTACTTTGATTAATTAATTGCAATATTTATATTTCTGTTTTAATTACAAAATCCTTTATCTTCTCTTAGTAGATTTTTAGGGTAGAATTAATTTAGATAGTTCCTCGTGAGTTCGACACTCGCACTCGATCCATTATATTACTTGATATGATTAGTGCACTTACTAGCAAATTTTATTGTTACAAATTCAACGCATCAATCAGCCTCTTTATTTCCCATAAGCCGGCCTAGATTTTGCTCCCCTATTTTGTATGCCTCTTTCGTTTTTCTCACTCCTGACGGCTGTCGACCCCATAGGAGAGCAACCAGTGGAAGAGGGAAACGGTGAAAGGGTGTCTGGGTCGAGGGGACGAATAGGAAGAGGAAGAAGAAGACTGCAGGGTTAGTTTCTTGGACAAAAACTTGCAAGGTATGGATCTAGGGTAGTTTCATCGAGAATCTTGATTTTAGACTTGAAGCATGCTCTAGTTGATCCCTAGTTATAGTGTAGTGATTTATGATTATTATTGATACTGGCCATCATCGAAAAGTTGATCAGAAAATGTACTGTGCGACGCGGTCTTTTTTTCGTAGGACGGACCCAACCCGGGTTTCACATTACCCGGCCCATATTATGATGTGCCCAAATCGAATTCGTCAAAACTCGGCCTGAATCCTCCATTGTCGACGCTCTCCGAGATCTGCAACCAACCGAACCCCGCTCGAGTTGAAGATGACCCAGCCCGCGTTCCACGCATGACTAAACAGTCAGGCGCAACGATTATCCTGACTCGATGATGACCCAGCCTAGCCCGGGTGTGACCTGAACCCGGCATGGTTTACTCCTATTTTTCTCGAGTTCGCCATTGTTGAGAGTCCCTTGCTCTTCGACGAAGAAGAACCTAGCTCAGGTTAATGATAACCCGGCCCGAGCTTTTTCCATGATGGAGTTCGATCGCGGTATTGCCGAGCGTATCGATCGACCGGTCTGTCGAGGTTAAACCCCGCCCGAGTATGATCAGGACCCAGTCCGAGTTATGTCATAATTTTTCCTAATGATGTCCGATGAACTCGGCCCGGGTTATAATGCTATAAAGATGATTTCATGATCTTTTGATCCCTGATTTATATGCTTAATCTTGATCTAAGTCATAATGATGATTATATTATTTATGTCTTAACTAGTGATGATGTCTAATATGACCCATGATCTTATGACTCCCCTTATGATGACTTAATTTCAATCCAATCAAATTGATGGCGATATTGATTCATACTAGCAATTCCGATTTATTCTATGATGATGACTATGATGTTCATACACCTCTTATTTCTCTTCATGATCTTATCTTATAGCTTTCATGAAGTGTTATATAATGATGAAGATTAGGACCCTTGATTATGATGATCCTTTGATCAATTATGGACTAACTTCGGTCTGTTATAGGCTGACTTCGGTCAGTTATGAGCTGGCTCTACCAGTTATGATAATGATGATGATGGATAGGTTGAGGCATGCCTCCTCGTGTGTTGAAATATACTCTACTATAAGTCAAATATGAATAATAAGATGATGAAGAAGATGGAGCATATTAATAATGAAATCTCTTTATGATGATTATTGGCTCTTGTCACCCGTGTGATGGTCTTTCCATGATCTCTTGACTTATTATTATATGCTTTAATAAAGATGATTCAATTCATCATTATCTACGTTTGTATAATGATTTCTCATGATTTTTTACATGATGATGATCTCATAATCATGACGATCGGCGCTTGCCATTTTATGATGATTAATTATAATCTATACGGATCTTTGATCTTATGATCTACAAAAGATGACATCTTGATTTATAAATCTCTTATGATCATATTTTATTTCTTACGTGATGATGATGTTATTATGATTCCTGCCTATGATTGTATTTACTTTACTTTCATACTGATTTGTAAAACTCATAGGGAGGTTTCTCCCCTGCATGTTCTTAAATGTAGGACCAGATAATAATGATGAAAGTGGCCAATGGTGACAAATTGAACTCGTGGTGGAAGCACATGGGTGTCATGGGTCTTTTTTTTTATGTCTTAGTTCTCTTGTCTTATCATCAGGATGATATATTAGATGAGCTTTCTCAGGACTCATAAGATGATTCCTTCATTAGTTTCGCATATTTTATAATGATGTTATTCCTCTTTATATTCTTTCATAATGTCAATCTTTCGCATATGATGTTGTTCTTAGTTGGCCAATCAAAGTCTTCTTTTTTGTCAATATGATGTACACATAAGAATAACACGTAACGTCCTCGAAGCGTATTCTGTCACGTGACGGGGTGCGATTTGGGGGCATTACATAGGATACATAAAAATTTCATATTCTTATTTATGTTACTCTTATCAGTATTGCCATCACGTATAAATTAATCATTTTCTTATGCTTTTATTGACAGCACCACTCACTTTCATTAAGAGAAAAGCTAGTCTTGACAACTATGAGAAAGCAAATGTGCTTTATTATCTCTCTTTCATTTTAAATCAAATTAGATTCTTAAAGACCAAGGACGGAGCCATGGGTAGAAGGCCCCCACCACACACAAGAAAACCATCATATAAATATATCTATAAAATTTATAAAATAATAAAAAAATATAGTATAATATTAGATATTGGCCCCTCTAAACCATTACCCGGGTTCTGTTACCGTTAGAGACTCAATGTGGGAGTCATTTGATTTTAGGTTAAAGAGATATAATTAATTCAGAATATCCCCTCCTGTTGTAATAAGAAGTGTGATCCAAGATATCCGACATGACATAATCAAGAAAAAATAGATACAACTAATAAGTTATATATTTTTTGGGATATTAACGTAAACATCTGAATTTACCATATCACATTTCTAAACTTTATCATGATCTTTACTTCAATCCTTTCATTTAATTCTGCTAATTATTTTATTTATGAAAAGATTAAAATATTCTTTCATCAATTGCCCTCTATTTTAATATTTTAAAATAATAGTATAATAATAAATAATATAAAAATAAAAATAGTTTTTTTAAAAAAATAGATTGTTGATTTGTCAAAATACTTTATTTTATTTTAAACATAAAAAACAGAGCATTTTAATTTTTTTCATAAAATTAAAATAACAAAAAAGTTAATAAAAAGAAGTGAAGTAAAAATCAGTATAAACTTTAAAAACAGAATACGATAATTTTATAATTCAAAACTAAACGCAAAAAATTGGAGGTTTAAAGAAATAACCTTATAATTTATTTAAGCCTATGCTAAGATTATAAACTTAATCGTTAAAGTGCGTAATTGAATTTTAAAGATAGGTTATATTAGCTAAGAGTTGAAATTAATCAGGACAAATCAAATTTAATAAGCACAATTAACCAGTGGCCAGAGTTTTATATAAGAACTAATAATCATGAATTCCATTAGTGAAATCGCCAATTTGACTTAAATTTATCTTTTCACACCCTTTCAAACACCGAATAGTGACTTTTATATACTTTTATCAATGATAAAAAATGTATTTTATGTTCCATATATTTTAAAATAAATTTACTTGGAACATAAACTTAACGATCTAATGTGACTTCACGCGAGAAGAAAAAATTTTGCTTGGGAGGCTCCCCATATTGACAAGCTTGCTTGGGGTAATAAGCATTTCCATAATTGAGGCAATTCATCAAAAAATGGCTCCCTGGATCAAAATCCAGTAGCACAAGCCATTCACATAATCCTTAAACACATTCAACAGACGAGAGCAAAACAAGTAGCCGTACTTCAGTTCGCTGATAATTGTTCAAGGATATATCAGCATGACAACATAGAACTACCGCTTAACAAACACGATCCAAGGACTGACTTCTAGGACAGCTGCAACCAGGAGTAGCAAAATATCTGAAAAGCGGAAACAAGTGAAACCGGGGAGCAACATTAATTACTAAATCATATATAAACTTTCATTTGGTAGAACTGAACACAGACATTTGGTTGTATGAGGACAAAATGATAAAATCAATTCAGTTCGTTAATAAAATGGAACCAATATCCAGAGCAAGTATGACAATGTTAGCAAAAGTCATATAGTGTGTTGCTGGAATTATCAAGTCTATGTAGGTACTTCAAGCATGACACAATTTGTGGATCTTCTCTGCCACTTGATAAGTATGTTGATTATTGTACACATTCACATTACCACAGTGCAAGTAAATAGAAATGCTTACTTTCCTCAAATAATAATAATAGCAATAATAATAATAATAATAATAATAATAAGAAGAAGAAGAAGAAGAAGAAGAAGAAGAAGAAGTTAGAGATGCTTACCTAATATAATGGCCTGGCTGGACAAGTGACCAACCAATCTGAATATAATGTTATTTACAAAGCTAGTTGGGGCATAACCTTTAGGGGGCATTTCCAAGAAATGAGTAATCTTTCTAAGGGCACATTCTTTACTTTATTTTAATTTGCAGGTAATTTTAATAACAATGAAGTGACAATTCACATTGACTAGGAATGAGATGACCATCCAGATTGTCACTCAAGTGACAATCTATTTTTATTTTCTTTTCATTCCTGCCATTTCCAATTTTAAACAAATAAAAAATTAAAATAATATAAAAAATTATATAACAATGGCAAAAAATATTATTACCATCATTATTATCAAAATTAATAATATTAATTTATTATTGTTATTCACATGAATTGCATATTATTATTAGTTATTATTTAAAATATTATATGTATTCATTACCATTATTTTCATTTTGAAAACATATGAAATATTTATAATTGTATTTATTTAATTTATTAATTTTATGATATTTTTATTTGAGTTTTTAGCCGAATTATATAATATTTAACTTGATATTAGTGATAAAGAGTATTTTAGTAAAACTTATATATTACTTAGTATTTTTTTATTATATGTAAAAAGTATCATTTGAATTGCTAGAAAAATTACTTAGTAAACAAGATAATGTACATTTCTTGTAATTTAATAGATGACAATCTGAAAAGGTAATACTGTAAATGCTCCCTTAATATTATATGAGAAAGCACTAAGCATTTTAGATATCCGCATATGAATAAGAAAATTCGAAACAACATGGAAGTCAAAAGAAAGAAAATCATGTCTTCAACTTATCTATTTAGATAAGACTCCCATCTACCTGGTGTCCATCCATCCTAGTAGTAACCCCCTCCCAAAATTTGGGACAGTCAATATGTAATACTTTTGTACTTTTTTTCCCCTTACCTGGTGTCCATGCTCTTATATTGCATATAAACATACAATTGCAACTTCCGGTGCAAATGAGAAATAAATTATATGTTCTTAACACGACAGTTATTGCAACTTTAGGCACAAATAAAACTCAAGGAATTATAATGCCTTCAGATGCACAAGAAGAGACCAACCTGAAAAAAATTACCCGATGACCAATTGTGACATGCATTTGTGGTTGTTGCTATAATTCTAATGAGACCCATAGTTGCACAAAAAGGATACAATTGCATTTTCTGAAGAATCAAAGTCCATATCTTTTCTGAATATATTTATGATCTGCTCAACCTATCAAGTACTATCATGATAGTGTGCAACTTCTTATTTATGCTCAACAATAACTTGAAATATATCCTACCAGTATTTGTCTACGAAGATAGAGAACATGTAAAGCCGAGCTTCTCTTTATTAGACAAAGTTGTCCTAAACCAAGTGCATGGGACAGATAGGAAAAGGAAATACTCACACATATTGTTGAGTGCGAAAATATCATAACTCTGGATATGCTCGTTTGCAGCTTCAACCAGGAGACAGTTCTCAACGAGATTATCAAACAAACTAATTTCTCCACAATAGTCACCATGATTTGAGGACTTATGATGCCATACTGGAATTGGAATATATGGGGTAAGACTGAAGTAATATTTACAACCATCACCACGGATCGACTAATGTCCTCAATTCTTAGGAGAGGGAATAGCATCTGCAGCTTCTTGTGCTTCGCGAATTTCAGATTCATATTTTTCTTTTTCTGCCAACAACCTGTCTTTGTGAATATGAAGAATGGCTAAAGATTCTTCCAAGCCTCCTATAGTTTCGTCATACAGTGTAATTATAGAATCAAGATTGTTGATCTCATCTTTCATATCCAACATTTTTTCTTCAAGCATTGTTTTTCTGGTTCGAATTTCTCTCCAACTAACTTGAATCTGAAGCAGCTCTTTAAGGCGCATCCTTAGAGAAGCAACATGAAACCCATTTGCTTCCAAGTCTTCAAGGGCTCTCAACATTTCTTCTATTATATTCTGATTATCACTTATGGACAACTTCAGTGCGTTGGAAGCCAAGTTAGCAAAGGATACCATAAGGCCTATAGCCATGCCTTCACGAAATTCCACATGATACTTCTCTAGAGGACGAAAATGAGGTTCTTGCGGCAACTGGCGAAAAACATCCATGGTTTCAATTAATTCCCACAAGATAGAGCTCTTTACAAAAGGCAGTGTCACCTTGTTTAAACATGAAGAATTAGGTGAGGGATCAAACAATGGCCTCCCTTTCTCAACGGTGGTCCCTTTCAATGGTGATCTATTTTGGGTCAAATCCTCGTGTGAAGAACTATTATCTTCGTGCGGCAGGGATACGAAATTTTGGTTTTCAGCATTAATTATTGCATCTCGAGGTGAATTACAAAACTTGGATGGAACTGTCTGCTTAGTTTTGATAGGGCATGATCTCACCTGATGTGAAGGTTCTAATTTTGAGCAATTTACGCTTGTAGAATTTGAAACAAGCGATTCCACATCAGAGGTTAGGCCAACATCTCTCGTTATGCCTACCTGTTTGCCAATTGTGGAGTTGTTAGTTTCATCACTTGCTGGCAGGTTTGCAATGCAGATTAAGTCACTTGGGTTGTCTAACAGTAATGATGAGCTTTGGAGCACCTCCTTCTGTAAGCAAATTGATGAGGAATTACCTTCGGGCAGATTATGATCTAGATGAGCCTTTTGTCTATTATCACATCTTCCCACAACCTCATCAAGTGACATTTCAAAATTCTCGGCTTCACCTGAAAGATTATTGAGGGGTTTAAGCAAATATTTTTGCTTTGTTCTTATTCTTCAAAAAAATGATACTTACATCGCTTAGGACCCCTCATGTAGGTGATGTATTTTTTTGGAGGGACATTTCCTTCCTTGGGAGTGACTTCATTTTGTGATTGTGTCCTTAAGTCCTATTAACAAAGTAAGATATAAGAAGGTGGAAATGACTTTAATGTCAGAAAAGCAAATTGAGTTTCATTCTCCATGTATAAAATAAATAAGTAGAATGGTTGTTTAATTCTTACAATATTAACAGTCATCTTTCTTCTTTTGGGGGGGCCGCTAACAAGCTTCTTTCTTATCCTCCCAAGAGTCACCTTAGAAGCCATCGAACTTTTAGAAATTGGGAGACGACCACAATTTTCAACCAGGGGGAGGTCATTATTGCCTTCTTTTGTCTTTGCTTCATGCCTTGAACCATCGTGACTGAGAACCGAAAATTCATTATTACCAGAAACCAATTGAGATACATCATTCTTGTTCGAAACATTGTGAATTAAATGGAAGTCACTTGTAGATGGATTTGAGGTATCAACAATTCTGTGAGATAGACTTTTAGAAATATGCTGCTCATCTCTTGAGGATTCATTTTCTACAATCGGAGCAGGAGTATAATTTTCAATCTCCAACCCTGGTGAACATATTTCAAATGTTGTGTTATCAAGCTTTGGGCTTGGATTATAATCTCATAGAGTTCTCCACGAAAGTTTTATTACCTTGAGATTCATGTGCAACCTCTCCCTCGTCACTGGAATCTGATAACAAAACAGGAAAATATTTTTTTCCTAACATTTTCTTCCTTTTAGGAGACATCATTCCACCTATGTCTAGTAACTTCTGCAAGAATATTCAGTCCAAATGTCCGAAATAACTAGAAATACCAAGGCATCAAAGAAAACGAAAAGGATGATTTTGTGTCGTAGCGATCATTAAAACAATAAATTCAAGCCGGAAAAAAAAACAGAATCATCATGAATCTTAAACAGCTCTTGATGAAAAAGGTGGCACCTTGTTCTTGTACACCCAGCAGGAACCTCTCCGAACCCGCCGGTGCCTCATCTCAGAGCAATCGAGCTTCAATTTCAGTTTCGAGTGGTTAAGCTCAAGTAAGTACTTTCCTTCTTCCAGAGCCTCCAGCAAGGTTCCAGGCAACCAGGCGCTGTTGTGAAGTGCATCCACCTCATCTCCCGGATCAAAATGCTTCACGAGGGGCACACCACGCATCCCTGGCCTAACATAATCATTGCTGAGAATCTCCTTTAGCCGCTCATTGGTGTTGTCTATCTTCACATTCTCGTGTTCCACAAGGAATGTATCTTTGTCAAATACTTTGACGATGACGGCGTCTAACCAAGCTTCACCGTAGTCCTTTTGGTGCCTGATGACTTCTACGTGATCTCCGACATTGAATGTAGGCTTCTGCTGTTGATCCTAGAATGGCAGGATTATACATTTTTCTTAGAGAGCTAGTTGGGTAAGCTCCAATGGAGAGGGATTGAAGTTCACTTTTTGATGGAGCATGATCTTTTACCATTTCTTTGGCGAGAACCCAGCGGCTCTTGACCCAGTGGAGCTGAGGGCGGAGGTCCGAGTGCTCGAACTGGATCACCTCCCGAGTGGTAGGGAAAGACACGGTGTATCGGCTGGTATCCGGGAGGAGGGGGACGCCGGAGACGATACCGCGCCACCATCCGTCACTCTGGTATGCCTCTACGGGATCGTGGAGGTGGTACTGGTCGCCGCCGGCGGGTGGAGGAGAGGGACGGGGACGAACGTTGGAGAGGCTCACGACCTCCTGGACCGGCTCCGATTGATCGTCCTCGGAGACGAGGGAGATGTACCGGACGGCAAAGCGGGTGCGCCCCCGGATCCGTCGGACGATCACGGCCTCGAACCAAGCGCCGCGGAAGCCTTCTTCGTGGCTCCGGACCTCCACCTCTTGTCCTCGCTGGAAGAAATCGCCGGCGCCGGCGCCTTGTTTCGTGGGCATCCTTTGTTTCGCCGGTGCCCTAGCGAGCCGAATGATTGTGACTGCCAAATCAAATGTGTGTATGGAAAAAAGAACGAGTTGGTAGAGAAAGAAAGGCGAAAAGGAAACGGTGAAATGGTGCGGCGCCTCGGGAAGGTAAAGAGGAGATGTGAAAGACTGCACAATACTTTAAATTAAAAAGGATTAGACTTCAACGATAATGATATATCACGTCTAATTTTAGGGTAATCTCTTTGACAATATTAAAATTAACGTTTTTTTTAATGATTCAAACGTTATTTTTTTTACTAAATAATAAAAATAAATAATATTTAACGTTTGATACGAAAATATTAAAAAACCAATTTTATCTTCAAATACATTATTTCTTTTTAACTTGTCTTATTATTTTCTATTTTTATTTTATAATCATTTAATTATATTTTTTTATATTCATACTTAATTAATTATAAATTATTTACATGTTAATAATGAATAAAAGTATTTTTACAATTAATACTTTTATATCATAGGTGCACTATATAAAAATTATTGTCAATATAAATTTTTATATATTTTAACAAAAAATTAGTTGTAAAATTTAATTTTATTTAATTATGATATAAATTTTTAATTTATTTGTATTATAATAAAATTTACATGGTGCTTAAATTAAATAATTTGTCATGTCTGATTATGTTATTTTATATTTATTAATTAATTTTATCGTTAAATTTATCAAACACTTATTTGTTACAATCTTTAATCGCTTTCACTACTCTCTATCTATTAATTAATCTACTATTCGCTAATTAAATTATTATTCTTTTATCAAATCGTTAATAATATCAAATAAAATCTTAATGTTAATTCTTAATTAGACTATATTATTCCTACTGTTTAACTTTCAAGCAAAAGATAGAAAAAGTTTTGAAAACTGTAACGTATTAAATGAGAGAGAGTTTGGAGTGACATCGTTAGAGGGGAAAAAAATGTGTGGACATATATTGTAAAAAATATAAATGTTTGGACATATAAATGTGTGGACATCATTAGAGTCGGATCTAAATGGAACAACATTGTAAAAAAAATGACTCCTCATATTGTTATAAGCAAACATATTAATTTAATTAATATAGAAATCAGAATAAGATTAGCCATAAAAATTTGTTTTAGAAATAGAACATTATTATTTTCATTTTAAAAAAAATACTATTATCACTCTATCAATGCTTAAAGTGCTACACATTTTTTTTTAAATGACAATAGTGATATCCTAAAAATTATACAAAATAAAGTGAAAACAAAATGAGTGAAAAACAGAAAAAATATTTTTAAAATAAATTAATTTTCTGAATAATTATTGTGTCCGTTGTTTTTTTTTTATTTTTGTTAAAAAAATACTAATTCATTTCCAAAATAATTAGTTGCTCAATCAATTATTTGCAGTTAAACAAATATTTTATTAAGATATTGTGACCAATTGAATTGAATGAACTCACTGATTAACTAATGAAGGATTTGGCTCAGCTTGATAATTCATATTTTCTTAGCAAAAATTAAAAAAATAATGATCACTTCACTTATTCAGAGAAAACAATTATTTTAAAAAAATACTTTGTCTAATATTTTCACTCTTCTTACTTCCACTTTATTTTGTAAATACCTAAAACAAATTTGTATGTTTAAATCTCATTATAATTTCTATATTAACAAAATTATATATTTGTTCAATTAAAAAAATAATTACTTGCATTAACTAGTAGCATGGGGCGAGAAAGATGGTTGAGAGAGTTAATGAGTGTGAGATATATGTATATATATTATTGGATGCTCACTTTCACTGCACAATTGTATCTTGGGTTATTTTCTCAAAAACTATAGTAATTTTCCGCGCTTCGAATATTTGAACTTATCATAGCACCTTCTAAAATTATGTCGCATTTTTCACTTTAATATATTTGTCCCATTATGTTAACTTTTTCGTTATTTTTTTAAATTTATTAAATGACTAAACTAACCTTTTGTTATATCTTTTAATATTTAAATGTTTAAAATCATATAATACCAAATAATAAAAAAAACTATCAGTGTTGTCCCCTTCGTGCACCCCTGCCGACGAGCCTCACCGCTTTGCAGGCAATGGAGGTTGCCAATTTCGCCGGGGCGGGGGAAGGACGGCCGATTTCGGCAAGGGAGCTTGCAGAATAGTGCCGGAGGGGTGGGGGTTGTGCTGAATTGTCATAGATTGTCGAATAGTTGGAGTTGCACGGGGTGTAGGGGAGAATCGTGAGGGTGGGGGCTGCCTGGTTTTGCCAATGTCGATGGAGGGCTGTTGAATCATGACCGGGGGTGGGGTGCCTCCTAGTTCACCGACGCGGATTGTGAGGAGATCGAGGGCTACTGCTTCGTCACCAATTGGAGCTGCTCGTCATAGGGGGTGGGGGTTGCTTGGATGATGGACAGGAAGGGGGAGGGGGTTGTCAATGTCACGACTCCGAATTAAATTTTAATTTAAACTGAAGTTCGCGACTCATTATAAATGATCAAATAAAATCGAGAAATATTACGGAAATATGATGTAAATATTTTTTTTAAAAGCATAAGAACAAAAATATCATTAAAAATATTACACAATTTTATGATGATCATTCAGAGCAGTCAAATACTCCTTAAATTTTACATTTCACAAAATGACTTTGTTTTTTATACAACTTATTTTTGACAAAAATGATAAACTTGACCAATTCTCTCGACATCCTAACAAAAGGATACGAGAGCAATAATTCTCCTCGATACCTTTACATAAAAGGAGTTAACCCTGTTAAGATTATGAACTCACGCGATCTAAGAAGTTATACTGATCTGAAAAATATTAGAAATAACATTATGAGTAAAAATATCTCAGTAAGTTGATAACCCATAATCTATGTATTTCCATTTAATTAATCGGAGAGACACACAATGCTATAAAATAATTATAATATCATAGTCAGTGTTTTCATATATTTGAAAATAATATATACAATTTCCTAATCAAAATCATCACACTCCAATTGCAATCAATATCATTCAAGTCATATCAAATAGATGTATGCAAATACAAGGCTCTCGGATCATCAACTGAACAGTAGTTAGTAGGTGGACTTTAGAGATGGCTCACATCGTGACTTCTCACGATTAGCACTTAGCTTCACATGACACTTAGCTCCAGCCTATCTCATCTCATTATTGAGGAACATAATGATGAATTAAACTCTAGAGGTGGCTCCCATCATGATCAGTGATGTAGCACTTAGCGTCAACCGTTATATATGCAAATGCAGGCAGATGTCGATGCATGATTCATCACATAATAATCATATCTTGAATAACAAAAGATGAAACATATCAGATACTCATTCAAACGGAATAGGATTGGATCCTATAAACTTGATCCGTAACATTTCACATATGCTTTTTCAATGAACCATCAATTGATCAATCATTAAAAATATAATTTTCATATAAACTTATCGAAATATTCACTTAATTAATATAACAAGCAATGTCATACCAAACTCAAAAGAGATGAATACATGTAGTAGGCGAAACCAACTTACCTTGTGTGAATACAAGTCAAAAGATTTTTTTCCTTTCTTTTCTTACTTTACTCCTATAATCCTATAACCATAAAAATAACAATCATATTACTACTATGTTATGAATACTAACATATCATACATGAAATATAAATAATTACGAAGGTTGCATGGCACTTATATATTTACTCTTATAACCCAAGTAAATAAGAGTTGGTCTTTTATTATAACAGATTGCATACGTAGTAAAATAAAATTTATATCTTCTTATATTCATAATCAAATAACATCATTTCAATTTTTAGTAGTTCCATATTATAAAATCATTAATTCGTAAAAGTTTCATATCTTACTTCCATATAGTTTATTCTCAAGAAAATCAACAATAAATCCGAGTTTCATATTATTTCTATGTTTTGACATATTGAGTGGACTTAAGTTCATCATTTATACAAAATAGTAAATAACTCATGTTCTAGTAATGTCAATTTTCCTTAAAACTAGACTTCCTGAGATGTAAACCTATAAAATTTTTGGAATATATATTATCACGACCCTGATTTAAACGGTGATTTAAATCAGAGCTCGCGACTAATTACAAATGATTAAATAATTTTTTTAAAAGAAAAATTGTGCATAACTCCTCTATATAATACAAGAAAATGATAACACATATAAGCAAACTACGCAATTTATATTGATCATTCAGAGCATGTAACAACCCTAGGGTTTACACCACATCATAAAATATTTACATTTTATAATATAAAAAATTGCTTTTCATACATAGAACATATCAAACTCTCTTCATATCCCAACAAGGAATACGAGAGCTATAAGTCTTCTATCTAACACGCGCGGTGGGGCACATGACTTCTCAATACCTTAGCAGCAAAAAGTATCCACACCCTGCTAAGGTTGTCTTTCGCGCTCCCAAAAGTTCTACTGATCTGAAAAAATGTACAACAACACTGTGAGCAAATAATAGCTCAGTAAGCTGATAACTCATAAGCTATGTGTTACTATCTAATAAATTCGAGGAGACATAAGCATACATGCATTAATCATAATATCAAAGTCAATATCTTCATACATTTACTAAATACATATATAACATCCCAATAAAAAACATTGCACTCATTTTACATTCATTGACACTTAAACATATCAAATATGTGTATGCAATGCAACACTCTCATATGCATGCACGAATCACCAACTGGCCAGTGGTCGGTAGGTGGACTCTAGAGGTGGCTCCCATCGTGATCAGCGATGTAGCACTTAGCTCCATCCTACCTCATCACTTTCAGGGAACAAATCATATAATGATAGGTGGACTCTAGAGGTGGCCCCTATGGATTTTAGAGGTGGCCCCCATCGCGACTACTCATGATGTGGCGCTTAACTCCGCATGACACTTAACTCTAGCCTATCTCATTTCATTATTGGGGAACAAAATGATGGATTAGACTCTAGATGTGACTCTCATCGTGATCAGTGATGTAGCACTTAGCTCCAATCATCATATATGCAAATACAAATGAATGTCGATGCATGACTCATCACATAACAAACATTTTCTGAATATCAGAAGGTGAATCATATTAAATACCATTTCAAAATGAACAAGATTGCACTCATCGCAATTCATTCAGATCATATCACATATACTTTTCATAACTACATTTCTCAAAATCAATTCATAGATTTTTAAAATATATTCAATACATATAATAATCGATATCACACCGAATTCAAAAGAAGTGAAAACATAGAGTATGAGAAATCAACATATCTATAAGGGCTAGCAAAATGTTTTCCTTTCCTTGTTCACTACTTTATTCTTTTACTCCTATAACAATAATAGTAAGAAACACATTACTACTATGATCTGAATACAATCCTATCACACATGAAACATAATTAATTGCATAGGTACATGAACCTTAAGTATTTACTCTTATAACTTAAGTAACTATTTAACATAAGGATTGACCTAATATTCTGACAAATTGCACACATAGTAAAGAAAATCCATATCTTCTGGTATACATAACCAAATGGCATCAATCCATTTTTCTTTAGTTCTAAATTACAGAGACATTAATCTATAAAAGTTTCAAATCTTGTTCCATTATGATTTGTTCTCATGAAAATCAACATTTAGCCTAACTTTTATGTTATTTCTATGTTCTAACAGACCGAGTAACCTTAATTTTATGATTTATATAAAATAATAAACATTCCCTGTTCTGATTCTTTTAATTTTCCCAAACCTAAGGTACAACTCATAAAATTACTTTAATTTATATCTATTGGTACTGAGTACAATAAATTTAACCAATTCTAGCATAATCTGCTTTAAGTTCCTTCCTGACAGACTGAGTAAGGCTCGGTAAATTATTTATAACTTTCGCTACACATATCATTTTCTAGTGATTCCAATTTTTAATGAAACTTAACATCAATTTATATAACACCATAAATTATCAAATAATTGCATGACATATTAGATTTAATACATAATTTACAAATTCTGATAGCAATTTTGGCGGACAGAATGATAGTACCTTAAATACAAGAGCATAACATTTATCTACGGAAATCATATTAACTTGATTCCAAAGCTCAATAAAAGTAGACTCATAAGGGATCAATCAGAATAAATTTCATAATTCTTGGATCACTCGAAGGTATAGAATTATGTAGCTAAAGATTCGGAAACCAATTGAATATGGCTAGGGTTAATCTTACTCATGAACAACATGAGTTTTGTCCCATGTTCAAGTAAAATCCGAAAATGAATGAGATGGGAAAGGTTCACAGAAACCCTAGTTAGAAAAGTGTGTAATTAAAATTAAAATAAAGTAAAGTATCAACTCACCACAATCGAGAACCCTAGTTTCCTCTTCTCTTTCTCAAATTTCCTTCAACATGTAGTAAGCTTTCTACTACATTTGCTATTCGGCAAGGATTATGAAAGGGGCAGAAAGTGGTGGTAAAAGGTAGAAGGTGGAGGATAAGAAGGTAAAGAACATCACATTCATAGATATTATCAATAAGATAATATGACATCACATTCATACAACTCATCATGCATGGTTAACTTAGGGATGTTACATATATCCCTCTAAACTGAACACAATAAATTTAGCAAATACTAACATAATCTGCCATAAGATTCATTCTGACAAACTTAGTGATATTAAATAAATTATTTATAACTTTCACTAGACATATTTTCTTAGAGTGATTCCAAATGTAAATGAAACCTAACATCTGTATATTTCTAACCCTAAATTATCAAATAATTATATGACCTATTAAATTTAATATGTGATCTATAAAGTCATAATACACTTTCAGGAGACAGAATGATAGAATCCTAAAGTTGAATTCATAACTTTTTATTAAAAAAATATGATTTCCAAAGCTCTAGAATACTAATAGAGTTAACATGTTTAATTTCATAATTTATGTTATCCTATAAAATTCTCTGAAAATCCCGTGTTGACATATATGTTTCAAAATCTAATAAACATAGATGTAGCTACTATGACACTTATATCTTTTCCTATTCAACTTATTTTGAAGTGAGTCCAATTGAATTAAAACCTTAGTTAAGTCAGGTGTATACCACATAAATTTCATATTTTAATTATAGGAACATAATTTACAACATAATATAAATTTCATTCTACTAATTCTGCCATGATAGAAGATATATACTCACTTTTATACACATAACTTTTAACTCACTCACAATTTTGAGATAATTCTTTCTTTCCTAAAAACTAGAATTCTAAGAGTACATGTGGTACACATTCTATAATTTTTGGATCATAATAAAATATTCTATTAGGTGACTAAACATTCGACTTGTAGATGAAGGTAGGAAAATGTGTTTCTCCATAGATGAAGTTTCATCTAACCTTGAAGAAATTAAAATCATGAGAAGATTAAAAAAACAAACCTTAAATAGATTAACCTCATACGTACCTTTAATATGTTAATCATTTCTTTCCTTTTTTTTTCCTTCTCCTCGTCTCTTTCCAATCTTCCTTGGTTCGGCCGGCATGGTGCTCATTTCTTCGTTTCTTTCTTTCCATCTTAACTCTCTTCATTCGGCTAACATACAGAAGGGATAAATATATGTAGGTATAATATATATATATATATATATATATATATATATAATATTTGTGGAGGTGCTTGAGGAGGTGGGAAAAGCTAATTAAGTAATTAATTCACTTAACTAGCAAGTAATCACATTAAAAATACATATAACAATTTGATTGACCTTAAAAAACTATTAACTTACTAAACAAATAAACTTTCAAACTGATTAACTTGGAGGAAATTAGCATAATATCATTAGATTATATTAGATAAATGAGAGTAATGAACTTAACTAATTCTTAGTTAAGTTAATTGGTTCATGGGTAAACTTTAGAATATTACAGTCAAATCATGATGGGGGTGGGGTGGCTGCTGGTTCACCGGGATCGTCAAGGGGGCCAGGGATGGTGCTTCATCGGTAGGGGTGGGGGCACTCCAAAGAGTCACTCCAAAGTCTTCCTCATCCAAGACTTAGTTTTCAAGGGTTTTTTTATCTTTTGCTTGAAAGTAGAAAAAGAAGAGCAATATAGTCTATCTGGAGTGCAATAAGGATCCTAAAAGTGGCATTAAGGCCAGCCCTAATTTTAAATATATGAACTCATCATAATGTGTCTCAAGATTTCCAATTTAGTTTATCCATTTAGTTCAGTTAACTTTTTCTTTGTTTTTTTTTTGTACTTATGAAATAATTAAACGACCCTTCTACACTTCTTTTTAATGTTTAAAATTTTAAAATAACATATAATAATAAAAAAAGAGGGGCGTTACCGCCTCTACTAGTCGACGGCAGAGGAAGAGGATGACGCCTCCCTCTGCATGCCCGACAAGGGAGCATCACCCCTCCTTTGCGTCCCCGACAATGAAGCGTCACCCATCCTCATTTCGCTCTGAGTCATCTGCCCCCCTCCCCCCCCCCCCCTTCTCCTTGTCGACATCGGAGGGAAAGGGTGATGCCCATCTCTGCGTCCCCAGCACGGGAGGCATCCCCCCTCTGGTTTTGCTCCACGTCGACGATGCAGGGTGAAAAAGAAGAGGAGGGGGGGTCCCCCTCCCTTCGGCATTAACTAGGGGAGGGGCAATGCCCTCCTTTTTTAATTTTTTTTTATTTTTAAACATTATAAGATAGTACAAAAGCATAGTTTAACTATTATAAATAAAAAATGAAACATTTAATAGAACTAGACGTAGGGGTGTTCACCATGTCCGAAAATTTGACCCGACCCGATCAAGTCCCGACCGAGGGTCGGGTCAGGTTCTGGTTGGAAAATTGCAACCCGAGTTGACCCGACCCGACCCGACCCGATGACCTAGTTTTTTTTCTTTTTTTAAAAAATGTAAATGATTTCTTAGTTATTTGGATAGTTTTATATTATTTAAAATTAAAAAGTATGAAATAAACTATTTTAAATGTAGAAAAGTATATAGATATTTAAACAATTGGTATTTAAAAATATTTTATTTTCTATTAAAAATAAAATAATAAATTCTTTTTTTCATTAAAAATTAATGGAAAATTTAAAAAAAAAAAGAAAAATGGTGGTCGGGTTATCCGACCACCCGATCTGACCCAGCCCGGCCTGGGTCGGGTCACAGCAAAAAAAAAGGAGGATCCGACCCGGCTCGACCACGGGTCGAGTCAAATTTGACCCGTGAACTCCCCTAACTAGACGGATGGACTAAATTGAAAATTTTGGTACAATTTATGACGGCGATACGATAAGTTCATATATTAAGATTAGACGTGAAAAATCAAGGGAGGTTTAAAGAATTAACCCAATTAAAGAATTATAATCGCATAAACTTATTCTGATTTATTAAATAAATCCTCTTATATCAATATTTAAAATAAACTATAAAAGGACCACATATCCTATTTGATAAATATATGATATATCTATATATCTTACTAATTTTGATTTGTTGTTGCGGGCATAATCTTTTAAATAGAAATATAAAAAAACAATTACTAATAGCCAAAATTGAAATCTTGGTGCTACAATTCAGGTAACAATTTATGTGCTTAATTGTTTTTAACGCTTAACATAAAAAATACACATGTGAACAAGATTGTCAAGATCGAGATCTTATATAAGATCGGAGAGGGGTCATAAGATCGAAGATCATAAGATCGGATCGAGGATCGTAAGATACTACCTATTAATAAAATAGTATATTTTAAAATAATAAATATATTTTTGACAAATTTTACGTATTGAAATATTAAATTATACCTCACTAAAATATTTTTTTTATAGATTTATGACTCAAATTATATCAAAATATATTAAAAATGAACAAAAATATATTTAACTTCATATAAA
This sequence comes from Pontederia crassipes, assembly GCA_030549335.1. Classification (NCBI taxonomy): domain Eukaryota; kingdom Viridiplantae; phylum Streptophyta; class Magnoliopsida; order Commelinales; family Pontederiaceae; genus Pontederia; species Pontederia crassipes. The sequence goes on along the minus strand of CM060186.1, from coordinate 35,048,175 downwards.
TTAATTCTTATTATAATAAATATAATTTTAATTAATATTTAAATGATTATATTAATCATATGAGATCGTATATGATCGGATAAGATCGTAAGATCTTGTGACCAAAATTAAGATCGTATTAAGATCTTACACATAAGATCCTCAAGATAAGATCGAGATCGGAAGAGGCCTGTAAGATCGTAAAATCGTAAGATCTTAAGATCTAGATCGAGATCTTGACAACCTTGCCTGTGAATGCAATTTGTATACAAAGAAAAAAAAAAGAAAGTTAGAAAAAGAAAGTCTCCTTTTTTCATTTTAAATAATTTATTTTGGATAGGAGCATCAAACAATTCAATTAAAATCCTCTCCCAATTTCATCGAAAAAAGCCATCTCCTAATGTTCAATGGGAGTGGAGAACTACATGATGATCGAGGTGTGGTATCATTCATTATCTTTCTTTTTTACCTATGTTCAACTTGTTGATTTCTTTTTACCTATGTTGAACTTGATGAACTGATTGTTGTAAGTTTGGATGCTCTGCATAATCCTTAACCTGTTATTTTCGTGAAGATTCATTTTTCAAGATATATCATACTAATAGAACAAATTTTCTTTGTAGATACAAATAATTCTACTGATGACGAAAAAGAATGTGGACCTTAATTATTTTACTTCACCAAAATTGTCCATAATAGTAGTTGAATCTTAGAAATTATGACATTTATTTCAAACTAACTTTGATTTCTCTTAAATTTATTATCACGAATTGTGTTTTGTCAAGTAGAGTTTACTTTCATATAATGATTTTCAAGGTCGTAATTATTTGCAAAATGATAATTTGCATTCAATTTAATTGAGTAAATAAAAAATAAATGTAAACATAAATCGAGAAAAGAAAATGTTAGCTTCCACGTAAATAGAGTTCAAGATTCAAACAAAATGAATGGTAGAATCATTTTAACCCGAGAAAATTCTATTATTATCTTATCTCAGATGGATAAAAATTTGGAAGAGACTTTAAGACTGAACCCACACCAATTTCACACACAATAGCACTAGCGGGTTAGGCTTGACAAGACTGCTTTGCAGTCTAGACACGAGGGCCAAGGTTGTGTCCTAAATGTATTGTAATCCCTAAGTTCACTTGGTCGCCACTGTGTGGCATTTGTGTAATGCATCGATTGATCACTAGATTACTAGGGGCACGACGAAGAGTTGGGATAGACAAATTTATGTTTGTAAATATATGATCATGAAGGAGAGAAATAAGGACAAAAATAAAAAGAAAGAATCAACATTTTTAGTGACCAAAAGAGATAAAATTAACATCTTTATGTAACACCACAAAAAAGAATAAAAAAGAGATATTTAAGCCCAACTAATCTATAAGTCCAATGATCCAACTAAAGCCCTAACCTAAAATCCCACCTACATAAGTTTACAAAATTTGCTCTAATCTAGTTCCTCCTCTTATTTCTCCCTTCCTCCCTCTCTAAGCTACCAAACTCTCCACCTGTTCAAAATTTCTACACCCAACCAATGGAGGTAGATCAAGAGGGAGAAGAAAAAGAAGAAGAAGGGGCTGCATTGGAGATTGGCGCACACAAGAAGAACAAGAGGAAGAGGATGAAGAAGGGCCAAAAGCTTGGAGGAGAAAGAGGAAGGAACAATAAATTAGAATTTTAACAAAAAAATCCTAAATGTGTATTTGAAGAGATAGAACCTTAATATCTTTCCCAATGTATTAATTGTTAATTGGATTGGAATTTAGGAACAAACTTTTATTTATGTGCAATGAGCTTTGAGACATTTGAAGTATAACATATGCATATTAAGCGTTTGTGATAATGGTACATGTGGAACACAATGAAGTTTCTATCGTATGCATGAGATTTATTATCTTATTGAAGAAAAAATTGAACCTAGGATGCAAATAGATACATACTTTCATGAATCACAATGATTTTGGTGGAAATTAATTTAGGAATTTTTATACAAAACTATATAATGCTATAACTTCTAATTCCATTTTATTTCCAATTTGATTATGATGCTATTATATTGTGGGATTAATTGGATCACAATGTATAAATAACATGATGTATTATGTTTTTAAGTGTGTAAATGGTATTGCACAAAATGGTTAGTCTAGGAAGCTCCCTATGTTTTGGCCATAACGAGCTTTGATAGGGTCATAAAGCGGAACTCCTTGATCATAGTGTTGATGGGTGGAATCGTAGCAACAAGCCTCAAACAATACCATAATTGGGACTTTACTATGGTCAAGTTTTCAACTGTAGTGCATGGAAAGGCCTAGTAGGAGAGGAATCTTGGAATGGACCTTTCTATCTGCCCTCTAAAATGTGAATTTAGTGAGCTAAGTTAGATCGTATTGCATAGACTTGGACCATAAGCTGTGGTTTGAAGAACACTCTTTTTGTTAGCTCTTTATATTCAGTCGCAGTACAACTAGACTGGCTCATAGCGCATCTTTGGACACTAGAGTGGCTATTGGGTCAGACTCATGAATAGTAATTGGATCTTAATTGTGTTAATACTCTAGATTAATTATTAATTGATTGTTATGCATTTTTGGCAATGATTAAGGCTAATTAAGTTATTGTTTCATGCCTTGTTCCCACCTAGGTATGAATTGCATGGACAACCATAATTAATAATCAAAATACGTTGTTGAATCACAAGGCACCAAGACGGCGAGGGGGGTGATTGATGTTAAACCGAAAATCATTATTTTATGAAATACGTTGCGGAAGCACAAAATTGATTCATTAAACTTTAAAGCAACACAATAGAAATCAAATTGCATGCATAATATAGTAGGAAGGAAAGGGAGAGAGAAAGACAAACAAAGGATGCACTGTAGTTTGTTGACGACGTTCGACCACACCCTGGCCTATGTGCTACTCTAATTCTCGATCTCGAGACCATCAGAAATTTCACTAACACCCTTCCATTGTTCCAAATTGGGCAAAGAATAAACACTTTACAACTCTTATATTTTCTCTGCTTTAAGAGGTATGACACACCTCTCCCACTCGGAAGTTGTCACCCGCCTTTTCTTCGCTGAAGAGGTAGGACACAATATCTTTTCACTCATAAGCTAAAGAACTATTATAACATCACAATCTATCTTTCACAATTTGAAACCTCACACAAAAGTACGAGAGCAAGAAATGAAAGATTTTTACAATTTTGAACTCAATATGACTTCTTGGATGAACACAATTATTTGACTATTTTTTTGTAGAAAGTCATGATCTTCTTGATGTGTTTTGAACCCCTTTTATAGTCTTCAATATTTCTCATAGTCATTGGTATTCAAAATCAACCTTTATGTGCTTTTCTACACTGAAACGAATGCCCGTTTGAGTTCAAGCGTCCGGTTTGAAGTAGCCGTTGAAACATAATCGTTATAGACAACAGACGGGTGTCCGTTTTGTTCTCAAACATTTGCGATTATTTTGCCAAAATTTTTGGGCATCTGTTTTATCTCTAGCGATCAATCGAAAAATTTTCGGTCGACCGTTTTGTCATTGATAGCTTGATAGATCTGAACTCTTTTATACATAACATTTTTCACAGTGATCCAAATGAGATGATTTTTTATTCTATCAAAAGCTAATAAAACTTTTTACAACTTTATATTCATCATTAATCCAAAATATAATGAGAACATAGTCGAATATTAATTCAACATTTAGTACATAAAGTTGTTCATTTCAAATTAATTAAACTTTTAAACCGTTAGTCGTTTACACATATCTTTTTATAGGAGTATTCAAATATGATGATATTTGATTGTATGGAAAGCTAACAACATTATCTTTTTTTTAACTCTTATCCAAAATATATTGAGAAAATATTCAAATATTAAGTGGAAGTTTGACAAATAAAAATATCAACTTGAAATTGAAATTTTTTAGCTTCTCTTGTTTAAACATAAGTTTTTATGTAATTGTCCAAATTGGGTGATTCTTGATTCTTTACAAATATAAGAGAATTACTTATAATTTTATATTCACGTATTAACAAAAATCTCATGGGAACATAGACAAGTATTAATATGAAATTTAGTGCATGGAGCAACTCATTCCTATTTAAATTTTTTTGACATTTTAAAGATAACTCTAATATTTCGAAGTTTATATTATCAAAATATAATTATATATGACATAAAAACTTTGTTCCAACAATCTCCCACTTTTTTTATGAAGACAAACCAAAAAATATGAAAAGTATATAAGTTGGGAAAAAAGATATCAAAGTCAAATTTTAACTCCCCATAAAATTAAGCTTTTCTTACAATGATATATATGCATATAAGTCTTAATTGTAAAGTACTTTTCATATTCAAGAGGTCCACATAATAAATTAGTAGTAATATAATTTTCTCCTATATAAATTTCTCTTATGTTCTTATCATATTTCTCTCATTTTTGTCTCATCAAAAAATAATTTGCATATTAAGAATAATTACGAGAAAAATGTTAACTCCCCCTTAATCATGTCATTTTTTTTTGAAATTTTCACTCTCCTTTTTGTCATATAATAAACATTATGTAAAATGTAACAAGGAGATGAAAAATAAATTTTCATTTTTTTATTTTATCATAAAAAAATGTTCCAAGTATAACAACATGTGATAAACAAAATAACTCCTCTATGTTCATGAATTGTTCATTTGATCGAAATATGAAATTGAAATTATTTAGGGGTAATGAATAACACAAGTCTCAAAAGCTTATATAATTAATCAAAATACTACATAAAATTTTGAGACAATAATGATATGTCAAATTTAAATATAGTTGTATAAAATAGATTAAGGTTTGACAAGATGAGAAAAAGTCTTTAATCAATTCTTATTTGACAATCATATTCGAAGTGAGTGAAGGAATTAATATTTCAAATTTTTGGACAAGCTCTTCCTATCATTGTGACTATTCTTTTGTTACAAGATAATAATCAATATTAGTGACTAGAATGCAAGAAGTGAAATTATAAAATTATTCAAAGTTTAGTCTTTTACATACTCCCCTTTTTAAAATGATGGTAGCTATTTAAAATAATGAATGAGGTATATGAGCTTTCATTAAATGACATGATAATTTAAAATATGAAAAATATAAGAGTCATGTCAAAATATTTCGTAAATATAATCATATAATTCAATTTTGATAGGAGATGTATATAGAAAGTTGAAAATGATCTCCTTAATAATATGCTTCATTTCAAACAAATGCATAAGCATAGAGTTTGACAATTAAATGTCTTATACAATAATTTTTAAATGTAACACTAATATGATCAGTCATCTCATTCCAATTTAATTTGCCAAAAAAAACATAATGTGCATGTATACCCAAATTGCATAGTGTAACGAGTCAAAATTCATAATAAGTTTATGCACATAAAGTTCATAAAACAAGATTCATATTAAAAATTATGCTAAACATAATTGTCATAAAAATCAAGTCTTCTTTATAAATAAGCAAAAAATATTCAAGTTTATAAGACTTAGTAAATAAATTTGCATATGCCTTTTCCTTTGTCAAATCAAAAGAATGATTGTGATAATAAGAACGACAAGGACAAAAAAAATAAACATATATTTTTTTATTTGACATGTGAATAACATAGATTTTATAAGCATATTATCAGAAGTAAAAAAATAAGATATTATTGATTAATTTGAATTCTCCATAAGAATTCATTTCTAAACATTCAAACTATATTAGATTCTTATCCCAAAATTATGACTTCTTTTAATTTTAGAATCATAAAACATCAAATATTATCAACAAAAAAGTATGTGATAATTAAACTTCAACCAATCAAAGTAATTTATTATTTTCCATTCATATTTTAAACATATTATTTCTTTATACTTTAAAATCATAGGCATCATATAAGTATATTGAATCAAAAATATTAAGATGCCAAGTACTACATAAGATTCTTATAAATCAAATATACATGCTCAATGTCAAAATCAACATATTTTGAGTATGAAAAGTCAGTGCAAACTTTAGTATTGTTATAATATGATTTTCACATAAAATTAGCAAGGTAGTTCAAAATGTTAACTTAGCAACTATCAAGCACAATTCAATAGACATGTTCTTATTAAGTATATTTAGTCAAAATGAGTAATATAAGTACTTTCAAGAATAGATAAGCAAGATAATTCTACTATGCACAAAGATCCTAATCAATTATTAACTCATGCATAATAATAAATAAACAAATTCAAAGAATAAATATGCATGATATCAAAATAAATTTAAATCTTCATTTTTATATGCCAAAATATTTTTACCACAAGCTTTATGCCTCATTTGATTTTTGTTTTTCTTTTCGTGTGATGCATACCAAAATACACGTGTCTTCACTTTACTTTAATCTTTGTAATTCCTTATGAATCACATGTCAAATAAAAATCATTTGCATTTTGATACACAAATTGATTGAGTCCAACATTATTAATAATGGTTCTTTTTGGAACCCACAACATCTTCATGCCCATATTCATAAAATTCATAATTTTGTATTCAAAGGCATATTGATCATAAACACCACAATGATGACAAGTAGTAAATGGTCTAATGAAATGATCACAGACATATCTCAACTTTGAATAATCATGATAAGAAGTATGAGAATATTTAACATTAAAAGAACGATCATAACCGTTTCTTCAAATAATAATTATTAACATGCTTTGATTTTGAAAAATAAGAGTATTTCAAATAATATCTTTTTTATTTTTGACATTTTTTCTTAAATTAATTTTTTATAATAATTAGACCTTGCAAATATTTTAATAGGCTTTTGAACATTTCTAATCTGTTTCAAAGGCGTAACAATTTGATCATGTGAAGCATTTTGCAAAGAAGTTATGTTCTTTTGTGATTCATTTTGACTTTGAGTTCTCTACCTTCAAAATTTCATAATTTTTAATTGTCAAGGAGAGTGAATCAATTTTCTTTATCAAATTTTTATTTTAACTAAACATATTTATTTTCATTTTTTAATTTTCAAATTTTTTTTATAATAGGAAAATCATTCATCAAAATTTTATTTCAAACTAGACAAGCATCTCTTTCTTCTTTCAAAGTTTCAAACTCATTTTTCAAAGTAATATACTCATTCATTAATGATTTAATTTTCTTTTTAAGAAAAAGATGATTTTGAATAAGATGAAATTGAAGTTATCTCATCATTTGCACTCATTGTCATTAAGCACAAAGGTTCATTGTCTAATGTTGTGAAAGTAACATTGTCATCATTTTCTTTGTCCACATTCGATGTGTCCTTTTTGTTAAAATTCTAACCTTTATACCTATGCAACAAAACTTGCCAAATCACATGAGAGGTAGATGACTTAGAAATAAGATTTATGGCATAAAAACTTAAGGAAGAATGAAAAATATTTTTTAACATATCATCAAGTTTTTTAATCAAAATTTGAAAATCATCATATTTAAAAAATGGAAGATAAATAGAAACATCATTTATAATTTTATTTGGCTTTTTCAAAACCATTTTCCAAAACTTCCCACGTATCAAAATCAATAGAACATATATGAGTTTTCATTCTAATTTTCAAGAAGAAAAAGAATAGTCTTTAAAGCTTGATGGCTCGAAGATGAAATGACCTTGTTTGAAAAATAGTGTCATGCTCTAAAAAATGGTTAAATATTTAAAATAAGATCAACATTACTCTGATACCAATTGTTAGATCACAAAGCACTAAGAAGGGGGTGAATTGGCGTTAAATTGAAAATATCGATTTTATGAAATACGTTGCAGAAACAAAAAATTGATTTATTAAACTTTAAAGTAACATAGTAGCAATCAAATTACATGCATAATAGAGTAGAAGGAGAGGAAGAGAGAAAGACAAACACAAAATACGTAGTGATACACATTGACCTACGTCCCCGCTCTGACTATTCGACCTCGAGACTACCGAATATTTCACTAACACCCTTCCATCGTCCCAAATAGGACAATGAATAAATCATTTATAACTCTTACTATTTCTCCGCTTCAAAATTCAAAAATTATCACTTAGGAGTGTTCACGGGTCGGGTCAAACCGACCAAATCCGATCGAGTTTGGTCAAGTTGGGTTGGGTTTCAATTTCTTTTTAGGCAGGACCTGACCCAACCCGACCTGGCCTGGGATGGTTCGGATGGTCGAGTTACCCGACCACCTTTTTTCTTTTTTTATTTTTTAATACAAAAAAGTATTTATTATTTTATTTCAAATACAAAATAAAGTATTTTTAAGTATAAAAATTATTGTTTTAAATATCTACATATTATTCTCTATTTAAAATATATTAGTTTATATTTTTTTTAATTTTAGATGGTATAAAATACTTAAATTAAATAAAAAAATTCAAAAAAATAAGAGGTCGGGTTGGCGGGTTGGGTCGGGTCAAATCGGGTTGGAAAAATTTAACCCGAACCTGACCCGACCCTAGGTCGGGTTGGGGTCGGGTCGGATACTCGGGTTCGCCCGGTCGATCCGACCCGATGAACACCCTTATTATCATTCACTTTGTTTTGCTCAAGAGGCAAAACACAATCTCTTTTTACTTAAGAGCTAAACAACTATTATAATATCACAAGAATACTCAACAATCTCTCTTTTACAATTTGCAACTTTGAGCTCAATATGATTTTTTGGATGAACAGAAGTGTTCGCCAATATTCTTTTAGAAAGTTTGGTCTTCTTGATGTGTTTTGGACCCCTTTTATAGTCTCCAATCTTTCTCATAGTCGTTGATATTCAAAATTAGATATTATGTACTTTTTTACACTGAAACGGGCGCCCATTTGATCGGGTGTCCGTTTTGAAGTAGTCGTTGAAAGTAACAAACATGTCCGTTTTGTGTTTCAAGCATCCGTTAAGAAAATCCTGAAGTCTCGAACATTTTTTGGTCATTGTGTCAACATTTTCGGGAGTCCATTTTATCTTTAGCGGTCGACCAAAATATTTTTTGTCATCGACAACCTGATAGAGCTGTATTTTTTATGGATAACTTTTTGCACAGTTATCCAAATGAAATAATTTTTTATTCCATAGAAAGCTAACAAACTTTTCTACAACTTCGATATATCATCATTGATAAAAAAAACTCTAATATTTTGAGGTTTTGTATCATGAAAATATAATTTTATAGGTCATAAAAACATATGCAACATATATTCAATGGATTATATGTATTGATAATTGTAAATAAAATATGAATTGATGAAAGTGAATTGCTATCATCCGACGGAGGTGAAGTCCACATTAGGCTAGCCATTAGTGTAAAATCTCCAAGTAAAGTATGCACAAATAAGAGTGCAACGCCTCATGTAAACGAAGGTACACAAAAAGTGTAAAAATATATTGTAAGGTAAAAGGGCGACTTTACAGCCTAGCTAGTCATTACTTATGAGTCTACATGATTTTCTCAATCATCAAGATAATAAAAAGAAAGATGAAGAAGATGATAGTCATGTGATATGACTATGATGTAATGGGGTGGAAATAAAGATGAAGATGCTAATGTAATATGCTACTATAAATATTGTCTATTGTCATAAAACATATTATTCTAATAATGCTAAAATTAAATAAGATTAGCTCAGAAATGTGTTATTAAAGTTATTGTTTCTTTTTATATGTAAATTCTATCTTGTCATGATTGATTGTATAATGTCATATAAAATATGTATAGATAATATAGCTTATAGCATGCATTATTTTAACACAACCTATGACTTCAGATCTACTTTCAATTGATTCTCTCCCTAACCTCAATCATGCACTAGGCTATCATGCACCCATGCGCCCCCTGGCAAACCCATGCATGTTACATAATCCTCAAATAAAGCTACATTTGTTACATTCAAGTTACCAACAACCGACCTTTTCACGCAAACCCCTCTAACAAGCACAAAAATCTATGTCAAACTAACACTAACCCCAATATCAACAGACATCAGTTACTAAGTTGTTAACATCACAATACCCTCTAGATTGTAGCCCACACTTGCTAGAATATTACAATTCCTCTTTTGCTCCCTTGATTTTTGCAAAAGCTTCAAACCTTACACTCCTCCCTCTAGTCTCCATGCCCCCTTGCATCCACCCTCCGCACCTAAAAACCCCCCTTCCATACTAGGCCCGACACCTAGGTCGGCACCAGTGATTCCTCACCCCTCTTCCTTACCACTATATTCCACATATTGTCTTCTAGTTTGAAGTTGAGTAGTTGCACGAAGACATGGTTCGTGCAATCTCAGAAGGTCTCCAAAGAATGCTACATGAGCCAGTACATACGTTGTCGTCCGAATCAAACATTTTCTTGTCAATGTTTTAACCTCTATATTATTTGGGTCAGGTCAACAAGATGAAACCAATGATCTAATCTCCTTTGGGTCGGGTCAGGTTGGACTTGATCCAACCAAAACTGGACCCGACCATACGGATTGAATTTTTTCAACCGAATTGTTCTGACCCAACTCCACGACTCAATTTTTTCCCTTTTTTACTTCAACTTAAGCCTACATTTGTTTTAAAAAAATTTAAAATTGAAATAAAATGTTTTAAATACAAAAATAAAATTTAAATAGAGGCGAAAGCATTTTGTTGGGCCGACACTGAGTTAGAAAACTTATTTTATGCTTTTAAATAATATTTTTTATATTAGACAAATGTAAAATAAAAATAAAAAGAAGAAAAAATTGAGTGGCGTTTCAATCCGAACCGCATTGGCTTGAGTCGAATTTGCCCTAAAAAAATTTATGACTTTACTGACCAGAGTTTAACACCCTCGAGGCCCAACAAATATTTGGATAATAAGAGTAAAGAGAAAAGAAAAGAGTAAAGGAAAACAAGTAAACCAACAAAAAATAAGTTGAATGATTAAATCATTTCAAGAAAATAACCTAGAGAAGTTCATCAAACAATTGTAGCTCATAAATGTTATACCCCCAATCTAATCAAGATATTATTCGCTTTGGACTTTCGGTCCGCATGAATTTAAAATGGATCTTGATAGATGAAGAGAGTAACCACATATAAGTCTATAATCACCTCCGTATTTTACTCATGTAGGACTCTTCAATGAGATCATCTTGAGCATTATACCTCAGGCCATTATTATCTTCCCCGTAAGGGCTCAACGTCCTCGTTGAGTAGGATCCGTGTTGGCCCATGGCACATGTTTTTCACGAGGGGATCTGTATTGACTCATGGCCCGTGTTTTTCACATAGCTCAAGTGAGCACGCGAGATTGATTTTGATACATTTTGGAGTGTCCCGAAATCCATGTAACTTTCACATACTTAGAGTCATTTCAGAGACGTTACACGATTTTATATAAAATAATTTTATAAAAATATATTGTATAAAATACGAAATTAATAATAAAAACATCTAAAATTTCATAATGTTAACTTCACAAAGTTAAATATGCGAAAAAATAATAACTACCTTATACCTCATGTGGTTATGATGATTCCCACAGCCCTTCTCGACCCACTAAAATCTTGGTTGGTTTTACGAGCAGGGTTTGGGCGGATATTGTGGTGGTAAGCAAAAAAGAAAAAAAAGAAGAAAATCTTAGATAGGTTTTTTTCCTGAAAAAAATGAAGATATAATTCAGTTTTTTCAATGCTCACACACAAAGAAAGATGATAATACTCCATCATACATATACAATGTTGGCACCATAAGAAACTCTCATGCATGCATGTATCAGTCTCAAAATACGTTCAAACTCATTTCAAGCGATGATCAAGGGTTTTTTTCTTTTTTGGTATTTCCTATTGCGAATGCATGGAGCATGCAGCACGTACGAGTTAAAAAGGAACTTTGAAGTTGCGGGCTGGCAACCTGTTTTCTAAAACTCCAAGGCGTTTCATGTACAGAGATCGAGGAGGAGAGCTGATAAAACGAAATGCTGCGAGGTGAACTGAGACTCGCTTAATTTCCATGCGCGACATATGCAAGCTTTAAAAATTAATTAACGAGCTGCAGAGGGCTGAGGCTGCTGGAACTGCAACGCCGCCGAAGGGGTCCTCGCAGGGGTGCGGATGTTGGCAGCGGAGGCGGTGATGCGCTCGCAGCGGGGGCACATGGTCAGGGAGGACGCTGGCAGGGGCTGGCGAGTGTGGGGCGAGAGCACGGTCGGCGGTGCCACCCGGAGGGCGCGGAGCTCCTCCACCTCCCGCTGCAGCCGGCGGTTCTCCTCCGTCAACGACCCGAAGCACCGCTTCAAGTACTCGCATTCCATTTCCGTCTGCTTCAATTTGGTCCTGATACGTACAGACCATAGGCAATGGTACTAAATAAATATTTATATATAAAAGTAGCGAAAATATCATAATTAACGAGAAATAACGTTGGAAGAAAAGTTTGCACTCAAATAAATAACCAGAAACATGGAGAGGTCATGATCCTTGTTTGGATGAAGTCAGAATTCTCTCTCTCTCTCTCTATATATATATATATATATTATATATATATAACATGTGTAGATCCAAAAAATACTATTCCAAGAACGATAATGAAAATTTTAAGTTAATAAATTGCTATAAAATTAATTTATAACAATTACTAGGAAATTAACTATAGTGAAATATACATACATATGGTAAAACTTAGTTTTATCAAGGTCTAAGGAGCCATTGAGAACGACAACTCTCAGTCATCCAAGTGCTGAAAGAGATGCCTTAAAGTGAAAGGCAAGTTCTTGCAATTAAATTAAGTACCATCTCACAAATGACTAAACACGTATTTTTCTATAAGGGTGCACACTAACCAAATTAACCAGTATTTCTTCCATGTTTACTTATGATTGTTATTTTAAATAGCTGGCCAGTAGTACGCATATCTAGAAGTTGTTGATCACCTTTTCAATTGCAATATATAACAAAACCGGGTAGTAAACTAAAGTTTCTTATTGTTAATGTAAGTCTGACAAACATCACTGTAGTACATTCATATCGAACACCCAAAAAAATATGCATGGATCACATAAGAATCTATAACATATTACAGTACAATTATTCATTCAAGGCTGTCCATATGTGGCAACTGAGAAGTTAGAAGTCATGATAACCAAATTGTTAAATCGAATGATAAGTTTAATTACAATTATTTGATGATCCTTATGATCATCACGATTCAGTCCTTTAATTAGCTCTGAATTAATACATAATCGTTTAGTCAATCCATTTTTTCCCATGTATCATTACACAAAAATGTTTATCAATTAAAGAGACTAAAATAGTCAATAAAAAAAGTATATTCAATTTTCGAGAAGAAGAAAAAGTGGAGTCCCCACCAATAAGAAATCAATAATGATGTGATATATAAATATTGTATGGGGGCAATTATTAAGGAATAATAAGAATATAACGAATTGTATGTATGGATATATATATATATATATATAGATATATATACCTGGCCCTGCGGTTCTGGAACCAGACCTCCACCTGGCGTGGCCGCAGCTTTAACTTGGTGGCTAACGCCTCCTTCTGTTTCTGCCGTTTGAGTTCATTGCCACCGTCATCATGTCACCCAACACAAAACTCGATTAGCCACTCGAGCATTTATATTTAGTTATATCATTCATAACACCATTCATTAATCTAATTTATTTATTTGTACCCACAAAATTAATCCACTAAACGACACTTCCCACATTTGAAATATATAAAATAAAGTTACTACAACTCAATGAAACCCTTCTTATTTATATCTGCTGCCCATCTTTGTTCTCCATTCTTCTGTTATTTTTTTTCTCTACTTCCTAAATGAACAATGAAGTGCTCCAGAAGAACTTTTTTTACTACTCTTCTCTCTCCCTCTCTCTCTCACACACACAACACACACAAAAACAGACACTTGTTTTTGTGATGAGAATAGAGCTTGCTTACCGGGTTCAGGGTGTGGTGCTGCCTAAAGCTCTCTTCCAAGAGCTTGGACTGGTCCTTGGAGAGGCGGAGCTTCTTGGGGCGGGGGTTGCCGCCGCCACCTTCCACTTCCTCTTCCTCCTCCACGGTGCCCATTGGGTTGTACTCCTCCTCCATGCCATGAGCTGCCGCTGGCAGCTGGTTCATGTCCAGGTCCTTCATCATGTTATTGCATCCACCACCTTCTGATTCATAATTTCATATGCACATGCGTATACAGAAATTAGATATATATTATACCTATCCCAACCATGTCACTCATGACATTTCCTTTCCCTATTTATCATGAAAAGAGATCGAGTCCTGCAACTTCTTTTCAATGTGCATCAGTCTCCATGCAAGCGAACAAGTTTATAATATCGTGCATGCAAGACAGTAGCTAGTGAAGATGCTGCAGATCTGAAGAAGAAGATGGAAAGAGGAGGGAGGGCGGGAGAGAGAGAGAGAGATAGTCGCATATATGCAAGCAAGCACAAAATAAAATCATATTTTTATACATACCAGAACCAGAAGAAGAGCTCAGGCCAGGGACGCCGATGGTGAGATCAAGCCCAGAAGATAGATCTCCCATGATCACCGGGGGGGGGGGGCGATGGCCACGACGAAATAGCAGAGCAAACGAAACTACAGGTTCGAAGAAGGGGAAGGGACGGGTAGAGAGAGAAACAGAGAGCGAGGAACAGATAGGTGGAGGTTAAAAGGAAGTACGCTTTGGTGGTGTTATTATATAACACAAAGAACCAAGAGATGTCATAAATGAGGACTGTAAAAGAGAGGTGAGAGAAAGAGACAGAGAGGTCTTAGGGTTTTGACTCGAGTCGTCACGTCAAAGAGAAGGGATGAGAGAGAGAGAGATGCATGTATGACCGACATGTATTGCTACGCATGGAGGTGTAGGGTTTAGGAGGATGCAGGAAAGTAGCCGGCAGGTCTCCTTGTTTGGGGCTTGTCTGCTTCAAGCTTCTCTGCTGCCGTAATCATTGGGCATAGGGAAATTCTTTATATTATTATTTATTTATTTCATAATCTTTCATCTGTTTCCTTTCAAAATTTGTTGGCGTTCCATTATCTTTCTCTCTCCCACTCGCTCGCTCACACAATGTTATATATATATTATCTTACCTTAAATTCCTTTTTTCAGGAAAATCATTCTTCCAATTTTTAACTTCCTATCTATATTAAATATTTACTATTTATATTAAATATATTTCCTATCTATATCATGAATTTGAAATATATATTCCCGATGTTAAATATTTACTATTTTTATCCGCACTATTTGATTATTATTTTTAATCACAGTTCGACAAAAGTAAGAATATATAATTTTTAAATTTGGATATCCTTTAATTATATATATATATATATATACGCGCGCATAAAAAGACTAGGAAAAATATATGAAGAAACTTTTTACATTATGTCACGTGGCTTAAATAAAAAAAGAAAATTGTTTTCA
Source organism: Pontederia crassipes (assembly GCA_030549335.1). Taxonomy (NCBI): domain Eukaryota; kingdom Viridiplantae; phylum Streptophyta; class Magnoliopsida; order Commelinales; family Pontederiaceae; genus Pontederia; species Pontederia crassipes. The sequence continues at coordinate 35,032,727 of CM060186.1, read as the reverse complement.
TTGTTTAAATTAAAGAAAAGTGTATAAGGAGTTAGGGCACAAAAATATGTGTGTAAAAAGGGAAAATTTTAACAGCATCATTTTGATTTGGAAAGGATTATTTTTTCCGTGTCTAAATTTTAATGGATAGGACATAAGGATGAGATCAAGCATTTATATTTCATTTACTAACATACATGGAAAAAGATTTAAAAAGATAAGAAAAGGACAAAGACGAGTCCAAAGGAATTTTCTGGAGGACGCACAAAATATATTGTAGCACAAGGGGAAAACTTTTATTGCTGTCATTTTTACTGTGCACAGGTTAAATTAAATGTAAAAATAAAGTAAAAGAATTCAAATTTGAAGCTTTATAGCTCATCCATGTCAATAAAAATTGAAATTTAATGTGTAATACTATTTTTATATCATACAAGGATTTTATTTATTACGTATTGTCATATATATATATATATATATAAATAAATAATCAGCAGGTTTAAGCCTTTGCTCAAAAGTTAAAAGTACATGTGAGATATAAACAATTATTTTTCCAAGCTTTTCCATGTTTAAAGAATGAAGATGGGATTAGGGTCTATCATCTATGTTATGAAGAAACTCATGATTATGCCTTTGATTGGGGCCTTTGTTATCAGAAATGTCTCTCGCCCAACAAGATCTTTGTTGGGACAAATGACTCGCTCGCTCACTCCATGCGCCAATAAGTGAAGTGGGGGTGGGGGGACACCACTTCCCAATAACAACATTATTATTACTACTAACAAATAATTAGAAGGGAACAAGAAAAGGAGAAAGAAAGAAAAGAAAAAGAGAGAGAAGAGAGTATATAAATAGAAATGGGAAGCTTCACTCTTACTACCAAATTGAAGGCTGGACTGGAACCACGGCCGGCCAATAGAGAGAGAGAGATGTGGCAGAGGCGTTTTGTCGTTTCCAAGTACACGTTGGGCATCATTTCGATTTGTCATCCATGGGACTTTGAGGTTTGGGATGTGGTGGTGATGGAGGGGAGGAGGAGGTGGAGGTGGTGGCCATGGTGATGGTGCCACTACTTGTTCCAAAGTGCCTCCCTTGTGTCCCTCCTTTCCCAGACAATTAATGTGTGCAAGGAGGAGCAGCAGGGAGGAGGGTGGAAAAAGTTGGAGGTGGAGAAGTGGAAGGAACAAATTCATTGCAGCACATCGGGGAGTTCATAGTACTACTACATTTTCCTTATTTTTTACTACTTTTCTTTTCAAAAAAAAAAAACTAACTAATATCTATGTTGGCATATGACATGGATGTGTCACGGGGTCGTTTTTCGCTCGACCGACCCGTGCGGCGCCTAGACGTGCCCAACGTCTAGGCAAGCTCTTTTGAGCGCTTTGCGGAAGCTTGCTTATGCCACTTTTCGTATGCCACAACTTTTGGGACGCACGGTCCCGAGCGGACGCTTCGTCGGTGGAGGCGTTTGTGAACAAACGGGCACCTCGGCGTAACGCTCGATCACTTGGGACGCTTTGGGACGCTCTTTTGTGGGTTGCCACCCCACGCTTGAGGCACGATGCTAGATTTAGGGAAGCTTGAAATCTTTGTTGAGTAAATAGGAATGATTACAACGCTTCGGGGGAGGACTAGCGGGTCTCCCCTACTATACCACCGTTTCGGGTGGTAGAATTGCGACGTGTGATGTGGAGGACCATCTCCGGGGGTGCACTTTTTAGGAGTGCAAATTACAAAACTGCCACCATCACACTTAGAAAATAAACTAAGTACAAAAGTGAGTTGAAAAGGAAAATACATCATAAGATAACTCGACGTGCCCCGGGGAGAAGCCCCCGGGACATTCTCCCCCACTCAAGTCAGCGACGTCCCTGGAGCTGTGGCTTGGAATTCTTCGATCTTCTGCTTGAACTGCCACAAGTCTTCGGCTGTCTCCCAACTTGTGTCGGCGTCCGGTCTTCCGCTCCATCGAACAAGATACTCCTTCTTCCGATTCTTCGTGCGGACGGCGAGTACTTCTTCAACTTGATCAGTAAACTGCTGGCGGATGGCCGGCGGGGCGCGGTCTGAAACCCCACGCCCGGGATCTTCAGTGTCTTCAACGAAAGGCTTGAGCAGGCTGACATGGAAGACGGGGTGTTGCTGCATCTGAGGCGGGAGCTCCAACTTGTAGGCCACTTTGCCTACCTTCTTCAGGATCTTGAAAGGGCCCTCGTAACGCCTAACGAGGCCCTTGTGTAGATTCTTCCCACTTAGCCGAAGATGTTGGACCAGCTTCACCAGGACCAAGTCTCCGACTTCAAAGTTGACGTCCCGTCGGGCGGTGTCCGCCCACTTCTTCATGCGCTTCGATGCCTTGTGCAAACATGCTCTCGCCATGTCGTTCTGCTCATGCCATTCCCTCGCCATGCGGTGAGCGGCGGGGACTTTGCCACCATAAGAAGTGGCGACGGCCTGGGGCGTCAGAGGTTGCTGCCCCGTCACTATCTCGAAGGGACTCCGATTGGTCGACTCGCTTCGTTGTAGGTTGTAGGAGAATTGCGCGATGTCGAGTAGCTTCGCCCAGTCCTTCTGATTGGCGCTCACATAGTGCCGCAAGTAGATCTCCAGAATACAATTCACCCTCTCAGTTTGGCCGTCGGTTTGAGGATGAAGTGATGTCGAGAAATGCAGGTTGGAGCCCATCATCTTGAACAATTCCTTCCAGAAGTTGCCAACGAATCGCCCATCCCGATCGCTGACGATGCTTTGTGGTAGGCCCCAATACTTCACTACATGCTTCATGAATAACTCCGCAGCTTCAGTAGCAGGACAACTTGCGGAGCCGGCGGCGAAGATGGCATACTTGGAGAACCGATCGACGACCACCATGATGGTACCTGCCCCTTCAGACTTGGGCAGGCCCGTGATGAAGTCCATGGAGACATCCTTCCATGGACGCTCTGGGATAGGCAGGGGTTCCAGAAGTCCGCCGGGCGCTTGATTGAGGTTCTTGTCTTGCTGGCAAACAAGACATGTCTTCACGAAGGCTTCAATGTCGTCCTCCATCCTTGGCCAGAAGTAGTTGCCTTCGATGAGTGCCAAAGTGCGGCGGATGCCCGGATGTCCCGCCCACTTTGAGTCATGACACTCTTGCATGATAGTGCGCCGCAAATTGTCGAAGAGTGGAACGTACATGCGACGTTCCTTGGTGAAGATCAGCCCATCTTCCACCCAAAAGCGGCGTGTCTTGCCCTCCTTCGCTTGCTCGAACAAGTTCTTTGCCGTGGGATCTGACTCCAATCCCTTCTTGATCCTCTCGACGAGGTCGGCCTGAGAGGAGCTCATGGCCGCCAATTCCGCACGTCGGCTGAGGGCGTCGGCAACGACATTCGTCTTGCCAGGTTTGTACTCCAGGACATAGTCGAATTCCGCCATGAAATCTTGCCATCTTGCTTGCTTCGGCGAGAGCTTCTTCTGTGTCTCGAAGTAACTTGTCGCGACGTTGTCCGTTTTGATGTGAAATCGCGACCCGAGAAGGTAGTGCCGCCATGTTCTAAGGCAGTGAATCACCGCGGTCATCTCCTTCTCCTGAACGGCGTAGCGCCGCTCCGTGTCGTTGAGTTTGCGACTCTCGAACGCCACGGGATGCCCCTCCTGCATGAGAACTCCTCCAATGGCATAGTCAGAAGCATCTGTCTGTACCTCGTAGGACTTGGTGTGGTCTGGCAGGATGAGCACTGGTTCCTCCGTCATGGCCCTCTTGAGGGTGTCGAACGCTTCCTGGCATGTCGGCGTCCACTCCCACTTCACATTCTTCCGGAGGAGATTCGTCAAAGGGGTCGTCACATGTGAATACCCTTTGACGAACCGCCTATAGTAGTTCGTCAGGCCAAGGAACGAACGCATGTCGGGAACCCGCTTGGGCGGTTCCCACTCCACGATGGCCCGAATCTTCGCGCCATCCATCTTCAACTTCCCACTTCCGACGACATGTCCCAAGAAGTGTACTTCCGGTTGAGCGAAGGCACACTTCTCTCGCTTGACGTAGAGCTCGTTCTGCCGCAACACCTCGAACACTTGTCGAATGTGCTCGATATGCTCCTCCAAGGTGCGGCTGTAGATCATGATGTCGTCGAGGTACACAACCACGAACCTGTCAAGGAATGGCTGTAATACCTTATTCATGAGAGTGCAGAAGGTCGCCGGGGCGTTGGTGAGGCCGAATGGCATCACGAGGAACTCGTAGGAGCCATATCTTGTGACGCACGCCGTCTTTTGCACATCCTCCTCCGCAATTCGGACTTGCCAATAGCCCGAACGAAGGTCCAACTTGGTAAACCATCTTGCGCCGCCAAGTTGGTCGAACAAATCCGCCACCAAGGGGATGGGGTACTTGTTCTTCACCGTAAGCTTGTTGAGCGCCCGGTAGTCGATGCACATCCGTAGGGAACCGTCATGCTTCTTCTGGAAGAGAACCGGGGCGCCATATGGAGATTTTGAAGGCCGAACATATCCTGCATCCAATAGTTCGGTGAGTTGCTTACGGAGTTCTGCGAGTTCCGGAGGGGCGAGCCGATAGGGGACTCCATGCGGGGCTTTAGATCCTGGGACCAAGTCGATGACATGGTCCACTTCACGCTTCGGAGGCAGCCGCTTTGGGAGTTCCGGGGGCATGACGTCCGCAAAATCCTCAAGGGTTTCAAGGACTTTGGGAGGTGTTGGAGTGGAGGGCCCCGGATCTTCCAAGATGGCGGTCGCCAGGAAGGTGTGCTCCTGTTTGCGCAACCCCTTCGCCACTTGCATGGCGGAGAGGGTCTTCTGTTTGAGGTCTCCGCCTGACCTCACAGGGACGTTGTACGGTCCCTTGGGATCGAAGATAACCATCGAATTGGTGAGCGGGATGACACATGCAGCAATGTGTCGCAGAAAAGAGATGCCCGCCACCACTTCGTAGTCATCCACTGGTGCCACCGTCACGTCGAAGCTTCCCGACCACTTGCCGATGCGAACCTTCACTCCAGGAGAAATTCCTGTGGTCGAGATAGACTTCGCGTTCACTGTCTTGAACGTGGCGTTAGTCTTCTGGAGTGGCAGCTTTAGCTTCTTGGCGGCCACTTCTGACACGAACAACTCCGATGCTCCCGTGTCAATGAGGGCGTTGAAGACTTGCCCGTTCAACTCGATATCCGCATAAAGTCGCGCAGCCGATGAAGGACCCTTCGAGGCGTTGATGGCGCTGAGGACGTGCATCGAGCTGAGACACGCCTCCTCCTTCTCTTTTTCCTTCTCGTCGGGGCAATACATTGCGTTGACTGTCGCCTTTTGCGGACAATCGCTCGTCCAATGAGGACCCTTGCAAATGTAGCAAGGCTTTGGCGGCTTTCCGTCCCTTTTGAATCTTCCATTGTTGGACTTCCCGTCTTGGTGTCCCTTGCCTTTGTCCTGATAGTGCGGCTTGCCTCCTTGTGACTTGGACTTCTCTCCCCCACCATTGCCCTTGCCCGAGGGCTTTGGTGGTGGAGTGCTCGCTTTGGCGTACTCCACGAGCGATTCAGCAGCGGCGACTAGCGAGCGGAGGTTGGGGCAATCTCGTCGCTCCAACTCCGTCCTAGCCCATGGCTTCAAACCCTTCACGAAGACCGCCAACAACGTGTCTTCGTCCACTTGGGAGTTCTGTAGGCGGAGCTCGGTGAACTCTTTCACGTACTCCTTCAACGTGCCCTTCTGGCAAATGTTGAACAACGCAATCTTGGCCTCCAGTCCCGACTTGGCAGGGCAGAAGTAGTTGATAAGCTGCCTCTTGAAGTCGTCCCACCTCTCAATGGGACCCACAATGCCACGCTCCACATCGTCGCAATGGCACCGCCACCATAGACTCGCCGCATCTTGCAAGTAGAAGGATGCGGTCTTCACCATCCTTACTTCGGACGTCACGTCCAAGGCCTCCATGTACCTTCGGACGTTCCACAGGAAGTCGTTGATCTCCCTTGCCGACCGCTCGCCTTTGTAGGGCCTCGGTTTTGGCACATCAATTCTCGCCTCATGCGGGGCGGGCGCCTCGGGACGCCGCCCGTCTCCATAGCGTCGCTTGAGCTCCTCCCGGAAGGTCTGGAACTCTTGCTCCATTTCGAACCGCATGTTTGAGAGACCATTGTCCAAGGTCTCCCGCATGTCCATGATTGTCGCTTCCATGGACTCGAGACGCGTATACAACGGCGCCATCTCTTCCCGCACCGTGGCAAGATCCACGGTCCTCTCCAACTCCCGCTCGTGCGTTGCGAGTTGGTCTTGCATCTCGCCCACGTCTAATTGGAATTGGCCGAGGCGTTGCTCGAAGGCGGACATGGTGTCCTTCGAGCGGGCGCGCCCTCGATCCTGGCGGCCCTTCTCCAGTGCAACGGGTTCATTCGTCATCTCCGAGTTCGACGTCATTTCACCTTGATCGCCGAACGCCAACTTGAGCGGTCCCAGAAACGCTGCTCTGATACCAACTTGTCACGGGGTCGTTTTTCGCTCGACCGACCCGTGCGGCGCCTAGACGTGCCCAACGTCTAGGCAAGCTCTTTTGAGCGCTTTGCGGAAGCTTGCTTATGCCACTTTTCGTATGCCACAACTTTTGGGACGCACGGTCCCGAGCGGACGCTTCGTCGGTGGAGGCGTTTGTGAACAAACGGGCACCTCGGCGTAACGCTCGATCACTTGGGACGCTTTGGGACGCTCTTTTGTGGGTTGCCACCCCACGCTTGAGGCACGATGCTAGATTTAGGGAAGCTTGAAATCTTTGTTGAGTAAATAGGAATGATTACAACGCTTCGGGGGAGGACTAGCGGGTCTCCCCTACTATACCACCGTTTCGGGTGGTAGAATTGCGACGTGTGATGTGGAGGACCATCTCCGGGGGTGCACTTTTTAGGAGTGCAAATTACAAAACTGCCACCATCACACTTAGAAAATAAACTAAGTACAAAAGTGAGTTGAAAAGGAAAATACATCATAAGATAACTCGACGTGCCCCGGGGAGAAGCCCCCGGGACAGATGCACCTTTGTGTCCACTCTCCTACCCCTGTCACCATTGAATTAATTAGCCAGTTAATGATCCCACCACTTTTTTTCTCTCTCTCTCTTTTTTCTTTTTTTGAAGGGTGGGGAGTGAGTAACTAAAAGGATGTGTGTAGTAGGTTTGCCACATAAATCTTTTTGCACTGTGGTTCTTAGCCTTTTGCACATCAGTCAGATGCCTTGCCATGGTTTTGAGTTTCTTTTTTCTTCTTCCTTTCTCATCCAGCCAGCCACAGCCACAGCCACAGCCACGGCCACGGCCCAATGATGATTCATGGCACAACCCCGGGGTCAAACAAAAGATTTTGCTTCTTTCTTGTTTTTTCTCTCTTTTTCCCTATATAGCTATTCCGGCCGGCCATTGGCCCCAGCAAGAAAGAGGGAGGGAGGGAGGGATGTTGTGGAATGGCAGCCAGGCTAAGATCAGGTGGGTGCCATTCTGTGGGTATTAATTTCATCATGTAAAGTAAAGTCTAAAAATATGCAGCAGTAGACCTACATGTTACTAAGTTCTACTAGGCAACACTAATAAGTCAAGCGATTGAACTCCGATATATGAGATAACTTTATAGTAGGGTTCAATTTTTTTATAAAAAAAAATAAGAGTTTAAAAAAATGCACTTGTTAAAACTAAGGTCCCATTGGAGGAAAAAAATGATAACTTTATTGTTTATTTATAAGCACTTTTGTATATTGTTAATTCATAATTTTTTTGTTATTGATATAATACTTTTGTATATTGTTTATTTATACTTTTTTTATTAATTGTGCATACTTTTCGAGAGCAGCAGATAAGTTAAAATGATTACGAGATATGATACTTTGTGAATTCTCTGCTTTTCGAAAAGAGGTTGGTTAAGAATCACACGAAGCATTACTTGCACCACACCCTATGAATTAGAAGCTCTTTTGATCCTAGTATCAGAAAATAAACTCTCTTATCTTAGAAAATTGTCATAACAAATATTTTAGGAAAACAATTTTGTATGAAATCTTAGCTCTGAAAAATTATTAGCTAATAAGTTATCAGTCCGATTGAAATAGGCGAAGCTGGATTCATGCAGAAGCTACAAAATAAATCTATCACTTCTTAAAGAAGAAGAAGAAGAAGAAGAAGAAGAAGAAGAAGAAGAAGAAGAAGAAGAAGAAGAAGAAGAAGAAGAAGAAGAAGAAGAAGAAGAAGAAGAAGAAGAAGACTCCATCCATCATTACTCTGAGCCCATTATGCTTCTGCAAGATGATGAGGCCTTCCTTATCACTCATGATCATGTAGTATCAGCCTCAGCAAGAAGCCTAGAAGGAGGGGGCCTTCTTGAGCATCATTTCTCTTGGAAGTACAACACCTTCTTACATCCTCCAGATTTTGATGCCTTCTATGCCAAGTAAAAATCATGACCTCTGCTACCCTACTCATTATCTTTAAAGAAGAAGAAGAAGAAGAAAAAAATAAAAGCCTAATTAAAGATGGACCATTTTGTCTAAATAATATATAACTATAATGCATTAAGTGAGACCCCTCTTTGCTTCGTGTGCTCAAGTAGGATATAATATAATAGTATCAAAAGTATTGGACAAAAGAGCCCAAGGGCATAACTAAATTAAGAGTACATCTCACTCACTAGAATATATCCTCACTTTGGATCCCGAACATCATCATCTTTTGCACTTGTCCCGGTGAAGAATGATAGCACATGAGGGGGTAATTCCTCCTGATTCAAACTTCTTATTTATTTATTTATTTATTTATTTGTGGCTTGTTAATTTTGTATTGGGGTCAAATGGAAGTCACGTAGTTTCGTGTTTGTGCTGTTTCCCCTGCACCCAGGGAAATAGCCTCAAAATTCCAACAACTTTGAACTTTACGATTATATAATTTAAATATTCCAAGGCATTAGCTAGTTCTATACGTTCGGCTAGGTTAATTTAATAATTTAATATTTTCAATTTAAGCATAATAACATTTTCTAGTCCAAGGCCCAACTATGGATGGGCCTCTCTTGCTGGATGACAATTTAAAGGTGACGAGGTTGGTCCTTGTTTTAAGTTTCAGCATCTTATTTTAAGTTGCATTCCAACTTTACTCTTTTTACTAACTCAATTTTTAAATTTTAATTTGTTGGATGAAAACGATTGGACGCTCATCTTTGAAGGATATAAATTTTTCATGAGCAGACAAACGTGTCAAAACATCACACACTCCCAACACCATTTGATCTCTTCTTCTTGACATCCTTCCCAAATAACCAAATTTAGCTAGCTATTTCTCTTTCTTTCTTTCTTTCTTTCTTTCTTCCTTTTACGAAAAATTGCTATATATGTATCCGTTTGGATGGGGAGTAATACATGGATTAAGGTTCCATATTTTTGCCAAGCATCCCTTTTCTCCTTTGTGTAGATCCCACCCTGGCAACCTCATTAAATGTGGGAGCAGCAAAAGTGTGAGAGCAAGAACCAAGAATTCGTTGATCTGGTTAAGCAGATTGGAGCATCTCCTGGGGTGTCAAACCTTAATCCAGTAGTAAGAGCATTGCAACCAACTGGCGGCATAGAGTTATGCTATCAGAGAATTTGGGCCATCGGATCGGCCTAAAATTAATGGTGCGACAGATATTAGATCTCACTTGAGATTAAATTGGTAAAGGACCATTTCTCACCCATCCCTTTTTCCTCTTTGTCTAAGGGTGAACCCGATCCGACCACCGATCGGGTCGGGTCGATCCGACATGATTCGAACTTGACCCGATCATGCAGATACGTGTTGGATTTTTTCAACCCGAATCGACCCGACTCAACCTGATGACCCGATTTTTTATTTTTTCTATTTTTTATTTAAACATAGGTTTATATTTACTTTAATTGTTTTTAAAATAAAATAAAATATTTAAAATACAAAAATAATATTAAAATAGTTAGAAAACTTTTTTTGCTTTAAAATAAATATTAAATAATATTTTTATATTAAATAAATATAAAAAATAGTGAAAAAAATAAAAAAATTAGGTGGTCGGATATTTAACCCTCAAGGGAGGCTCGAACCGACCCGTCTCGACCCAACCAAATTTGATCGGATCAGGCCGAATTTTGTTCACAGGTCGGGTCCAATCGACCCATGAACACTCCTACCATTGTTTTTCCTTTTCTCAACAATGGTCTTTGCCAAAAGTCATCTCTTATCGCAGGCCGGATCTTCACCAGAGCACGGACCACCCTTCTCATGCAGCCTACTCGTCTCGAGGGAACCTACACCGACGGACCTGCATGCTCGAGCCCCCCATAGAGCCCAAAGCTCCCGCATGCATATCTATGATTCACGAGGTGCAATGTTCATCGGCCAAACTGGAAATTAGTATTGCTATAAGATTTGCATTTAGATGTGCAAAATATTTATATATAATATATCATTCGGTGGTGTGGTTTGTTTAAGATTTTGCCTTATTTATGTATGCTTCACTGAATTACATCTTCTCTTCTCTTATCTTTCGGATGATACATAGTCACATAGGAGACCGAGATCGGGGTCCAGACACCGCCACAAGATATCTAATGAATCATATTTTTTTTTTCGTTCTCAATCTTTTGATTCACAATCGAAGGGATCAATTTCATTAATGTTTAAAATTGCGACGATATGAGCCAGAGTTGTTTATCATGTAATATTGGATCAATAGTCCACCATGGCTTTATCATTTAGTTGGAAAATTTGGTAACATAGTAATTAATGTAATATAAGGGGAAAATTCACAACACAAATTTGAGTCATCCTTGGCATTTAATCAGAGTCGTCCGATCTATCCTCATTCAATGCCCCCCCCCCCCCCCCCCCCTCGGCACTCAGCAAACTCTCCTCTGCAATTCGAGGAAGAAAGCCAGTGAACACAGAGCTTGATCATCAAGAAAGCCAACATAGTGCCTTGGAGAAATAGCAGAGTCACATTTTTTTTTGGATTTGGAGATCATAAAGATAAAATCCAGGAGAGAGAAATTCAATGCAGAGAGAGGTGCGACCTAGATGTTCATGCTTCGACACAAGAGGAGAAAAAAAAATGCCATGGAGAGAAGTATAGATAGAGCTTTTTCGGTTGATGCTCATTAAGTTTCTTGAGATATATTGTTCTTTGGACTTATGACTTAAATAAATTAGTCGACATATATGTTTCTTTTCTATGACATTCCAATCTTCGCCTGTGAAATGCAGTTGCAAAGCAATATGCCTCTATCAGCATAGAAAATAGAATGACATTGAGTAAAGGGAAATCCCTGCCTAAACAAAAGTTCTTGTCAAAGCAATTTGTTCAAAAAAATCCCTGCCTAAACTTCGAAAGTTCTCATTATTGTCCGACTCCATGCCACTCACGTCAAGATCATTCAAGTTCGTGTTCTCGGCACATCCGGCCAAACAGGGACGGAGCTACGTGAGGCTGGGGGGGGACCATGTTATATCTTATGTTATATAATGTATAGGTTATAATATATAATATTAGTTCTAATTGCCCCCCCCCCCCCCCCCCCCCCAAAAAAAAAAACTAAACTTCATGCTTTTTATTTTCTGATGGGCCAAATCCACAGAGCCCACAAAATTAAATTTTAATTTGAATTGAATTAAATTTTAAACCTTATAAAAAATAAACTAAAACTTATATATTTTCTTCCATCCGTCTACTCTCTTCTACTCATTTATAGCTGGAGATTAATTATTTCCATTATAAAACTTTCCTTTATTTCTTTAGTGTGCAGCTATTTTAGATGGATCATTTACATTCATTTATTTATTTTTTTCTACTATAAAATTTTCCTTTTTTTCTATCTTTCCTCTTCGGCTTTGTTATTTTTCTTATTTTCCTTTGCAAAAAAATATACTTAAAATGTGGATCATTTGTATTTATATATTTTCCCCTACTTTTCAAATGGACAGCTATTTTTCATAATTTATTTAAAATTTTCAAATAATAATGAATGGCAAAGTGAAATTAGATGAATAAAAAAATAATAAAAAGACAAAGCGGATCCTTTTGGCAACAAAGATAATAAAAAAATCAGTTTCACAAGAATATTAAAAATGAATTTCTTCTTATTATTTGATTATTTATATTGAGAAAAATATAAAAAAATATTATTAATTTATTTATAGATATTTTATAACTTAAAAAATGTCAATCTCTACATGATAAATTGTATTATAAAATTAGTATTATTAATAAATATTATTTTCTATTTGATGAGTTAAAAATGTTGGCCCCTCCCAATTTTTCCTCCTGGCTCCGTCCCTGCGGCCAAACGTGTGAATTCTGAAGAGAGCAGTCTCATCTTCAAGTTTCGAGAATTTTTCAAAATATTTATTTTCTTAACCAAACATATTCTCTGGTGTTATAAGGAAAAGTAACCAAATGGGGATATAAAGGAAACTTCGGTGTTATATTAATAATTTTCTGAAGGATATATTATAATTAATTAAAGTAAATTTGAAATTAATTAAAGTAAGTTTGAAAAATCATCAATATATGATTTTTTACGTACGTGTGCGCTTGAAATTGAATAGTGTGAGCTATTATTGGTTCTCCTTAATTTCACATGTCATAGCCGATAAAAAGAATGACAAATATCTCTCTGAATCGCATTAAACAAGACCTTTCTTTATTCAACCTGATGCAGCGTCTACATATTATTAGACTTCACTTCATAAGCAATTAATTTAAGAACACAAGCTAAGCAACAAGATCATCTCTCGATCGGCATGAAAATTTTCATATATAGCTCAATGTAAACTAACTAACTAACTATTAATTAATTAATTAGACTTTCGACTGCCTGCTGGCTCCTTTTGGCAGTTGAAGAAGACGCTGGCGACGGGCATTCCGAGGCCGTACTTGGTGGCAAATTGACGAGTGTTGAAATGGGCTCGATTGGCCGGCGGGAGAACCACTTGGTGAGGAGACGAATCCTTTTGCTCGAACAAGATGAATACAAACCTATGGATGCCCGAGTGAGGCCGAGGAGGCATATAAGCAAGTATTTCTTGTCCTGCAATTAATACGACAAGTTTTGCTAATTCAATCATATATGTGGCTAATTAAGACAATAAGAAGAGAGTCGTTCATTTTATCTGGAATCATGCGATCTATACTTTCATGTATTGCTTGACCTTCAATCAAAGATGATTTTTTTATGGATGGTTAATTATATATATATATAGTCATCCTCAAAGCACTTTTTATTTACTGGATTTGTTTATGAATTTTGGCATTTATTCAGATAGGTTATATAATAAGGAAACTAAAAGGAGGAAGGAACAAGAAGCAACTCATATAGCTCACTATTTCTCATATTAATACGTCATTTGCAATGTGAACTCTCTTTAAACACTTTAATTAAATTACAATTAAAAGATCAAATTATATAGTTATGATTAGTTAATTATGACATAAATTACCTAGTAAAAATAAAAAAAATCATAATTTATATAATAATCAACTGATGGGACTAATTGCAGTGTACAAATTTTCAATAAAAAAGATGAAATATTTACATACATGATAAAATTGATTACTTCTTGAATATTCAATAAACATATAAGAGATATCGAGTTCAAATTTAGACAAATAATTGAGACATGGTGCAATGACATACTCCTTGACTCGTTGATCATGTCTCGAGTTCAAATTCTCTCTATGCACCCCTTTCTTTTTGAATGTCGGAAAAAAGTTGAGAATAGAGGCGAAGGCAATAAAAATTGATATGCAGAAAAAAAAATATATATATATAATAATAATAATAATAATAAAATTGTAGAAAAATTAGCAATTTGAAAGATGAAAAATATTGTTGTAAATTTTGTTGCTTATCATTTAGTTAAGATAGATCGATACCTTTTGTAAGATCTGTCCCACCAGGAATGTTTACAACCATCCTGCAATCATGATGTATCTAATCAATCCAAACAAAAGATCAAGCAAACAAAATAGGAAAATGAAAAAAAAATAGATGCCCCATTAAGTTTCATATTTCCAACATGTATCACAATTTATGGAAAGAAATGATGTTTTTTGTGTATGCTCTCACCAGTGTACTAATTCCCTCATATTAGGCTCGCTTGGACTTGGTGCATCTGGGTCAGTTAGAACCTGCAATAGATACTATGTTACTATAAATTCATTTATGCATTCCTTTTTAGGAAGAACGCCTTTGTATCAGAAAAAAAAATAAAAAAATAGGCTTGACTCACCAAAGTATATAGGTCGGTGGAACGACCTGAGATGTGAATAGTTGGAGGATCAGTTGTCATTGAAGGCTTTATAACACAACCATTACTCACTTGCTTCAATCCATAGTTCACAACCATGGTCATAGTGGGCACAAAGATGTCTAGGACATCACCTATAACTCTTCCAAGAACAAGAGGATCTATAAAGCCAGCCATAGAAGGCAAGTTTTGTGCAAGATAGATTTGGTTTACACTAAAACTCCATGACTTATATAGAGTATTTTGCCTTAATGACCTGTGTAAATGTACTAAACTAGTGTTGTTCCTGCATGCAACACTTGGTTATGCCTAAATTGGATTTTCTTGGACAATTGTACGGTGCAAATATGGTGGTTAGACAAAAGACGACATTAACTATGAACACACTTTTTTTTCTTTTATTTTCTTGTTGTGGTTGTAAAACAGTCTTTAGCTAGTTTTTTTGAGCTTAGTATCGACCTTCAATTTGAGTACATGTTTGAAGAAAAAAATTCCCTAGGGAAATCATTCAATCAAATGGCTAGCATTATAGAGAAAAAAACTTAGACAAGAAATATGGGAGGGGCAAAAGATAAAAAAATTCATATAGTTGTAAAAGAAGATCCTTTTTTAATAAAAAAAATAAGCTTAATATTACAAAAGTTCCATTTGGCTAGTAGGCTTTCGCGATTAGGAACTTATGCATGCAATTATATACCTTTTTAAAATTTTTGTATGTTTATTTGCATGCATATATGATCATTGTTGTTAAGTACGAGAGTTTAAGTAAACTCATTTTTTTTGTCTTATAAACTCGTATCGTTGATTTAACTATTAAATTCATATAGTTTATGTACCAAATAAATTTAATTATTTAAGTCATAATTATATATATAGTCACAAGCATAGATCTACGAACCATAAATAATAAATAATTAATATATTTTACCAATATGAAATAATATTTAAGTAAGCAAAATAAACACTGTCACTTATAACTAATAAATACCAAGTAACTATTAACCATTGTATTTATTAAGTTATAAAATATACAAAAAAAGTAAAATGAGTAAAATGATTGAATTAAAATGTTTAATCACCATACTAATTTTACTCTTAGTAAAAAATACAGATAAAATATTTAAGATTTTACAATCTTTTTTTATTTGACAAAATAAATAATTTTACTTATAGAATTGTACAAACTCGTGTAGAATCGTATGGAGTATATATGAGTTCATAAGATTTTACAATTTTTTTGAATTACTTTATAGGTAAAATCTAAGATCCTAAGTTATTTAAAAGTCTATGTCGATTTGATTCATTTTACTTTTTAAAATTCTTAAACTCGCAAGAATTTAGCTCGAGAGTTCAATAATATTGTGTATGATATGTAAAATTAAGAAACATAGGTTTGCTTAAACTTTGGTTAAGATTATAAATTTAAAGCTATAGATTTTCCTATCACTACAACAAAAAAGCTATTTAGTGACCAATTTACATGATCACTAAAAATTGATTAGTGGTCACTAAAAGGTTTAGTGACTAGATTCCTGTTGGTCACCGTGGTCACTATAGAGTCGTCGCTAAAAATTACTGATGACTAAAATTTGAGTTGGTCACTAATGAATCATCTCTTTAGCAACTATTGTGTGGTAGCTAAGATTGGTCTCTTATTCACTATATTGGTCATTAAATCTATCATTTGATTTGTTTTAAGTGACTAGTTATATATTTACAAAGACTATTACCATGGTCACTAATGGTGATTTATAGCAACCACTCAACTTTGGTCACAAATATTTTATCTACGGTGACTAAATGTTATTTGGTCATTAAAATTGTTCATTAAAGTATAATCCATTAGTCGTTAAAACGTCAAAATGTCACTTAAACTGATCATTGAACTTAATTACTAATAATTTGATCAGATCATTAACAACTTAAAACATAAAAATAAAAAGAATATAATAATACATCCATTTGTCCACCAATTCAACATCAAAAAGATAAATTTTGAGCAATAACTTGTATTTTCCACAAGGTCAATTTTCAAATATCTAAACATAAGAACATTTTTTATCAGTAACAGACTTGATAAATTGACAAAATCCTTGCCTCTCCATTAATGATAAATTGTAACATGCTGGTGGTTTAATAAATTTATCTCCATGTTGTTGTAAATGTAGTTCCTTCCTTATTTTCATATTTTGCAAATCAAGTCGGGCTTTATTAGTATCTTTGTTCTTATGCTCAATGTTCAATAAAGTCCTCATAATGTTATCACATATTTTTTTTCTATGTGCATAACATCAAGATTATGAGGAAGCTTCAGCTTTTCCCAATATGGTAATTCAAAAAATATACTTTTTGTTGTAGTGTATCAATATAGACTTTTCCTAGCAACATAAGAAGATTAAATAAGGTCCTGATTTTAAGTTTTTTAAATTTCGTATTAGAAATACTTTACTCTCTTAGTTGTCCACTTAATACGCTGGGATATATTAAAATTGTCAACAGCTCAAGCATGTGGAAAAATGTTATGGTTATAAAATTAAAATTAAAAATATTACTTTTCCTATAAATTTAAATTTTTTAGACAATTAGTAATAGAACTAATTTAACAGCTTGTAAAGGCCAATTCAAAGAATCTAGGAATGAGCTTACGTATTAAATAATCATTTCACCTTAGATAAATGAGTATGTACTCCATTGGCAATCAAATTCTTGTGTAAAATTAATTTAGATATTACAGAATCAAATTGTAAGAAATCATCGCTCATATTTTTGGAATTTTGAATTTGAAACTCTTCCTCAAATTCTGTAAATTTGTAATGAACTACATGTAAGCTCATGTGCATGAGAACATTCAAGGGTGTTTTAGCAAAGATATTATGGTTGAATGATTTAATTAATGCAGTCAGTTTGTCAATATCTATTTGAATGGTTCAACTACTTCCATATTTTGTTTGATGTCGTTATGCACTTGATATTATTAATTATGCATGACATTGCAAAGTAAACAAGTTCAATCAAAGAACAAATTTGAGGTACTGCCAGTCTGGCTTGCAGGAAGTGCTGATACTACTTGTGGGCGTTAATTCTGCAAACTTAGCAAGAACAGAACATGAAACTTGTGAACTAGTTTGTGTTTGACTCGCCAAAATTACACCCATCTGCTCTAGGAACCATCCACACACAAACAAAACATAAATAGTTCAATATGTGTTGACAGATATGTGATTTGCCTCCTAACTGGGTCTTAAAATATTCATGTCACAGAAATTAATCAAGCTATACACAGGATAATTGCAACATGGAAATTGTCCATTAAATCATGAATGTTGATCACTAAATTGGAACTCCATGAACTAGCAACTACCATGCAATCCAATGATAAGAAATAAAGGCTTCTGATGGCTATATATGGATCTGTCATACATGGGAAAATGGCTTTGTTTGTGTGTGTGTATACGCGCGCGCGCGCGCGCGCGCACACACACATATATATATATATATATATATATATATATATATATATATATATATATATATATAGCTTAGATGACAGCTAGCCAATGTAAAGGCCCACTTGTCCGAATCCTTGTCTTGGATGCCCGTGAAATGGAGCCAGAAGCCGTGGGGTGCATATCTTTGTGGAGCCAACATCGATGATTACAAGGCATCAATTAAGGAACTCGACATACATGCATGCATCCTGCCAACTATAGATATGTATATATCTCTATGGATATCTATATGTGTATGTATATGTGGCAAATTCATTTCGAACTAGTTAGAATTCGTTAGACATCTATCTAAGTACCCTCGTGAAGTAAGAAACATATGAACATAAAGCACATATATATAGCAAAAGGCGACATATTGCAATGCAACTACAAATTAAGGAGCAAGGTCGACAAGCTAGCTGTGAAAGAAGGAATAAATAACTTTGTTAATAGTTACACAATCGGGGCCAAAACTTTTTCCCTCCTTCAATCTCCTCGATATAGTCGCTAGAAAAGAAATTAAAACAGGAGATGATGGAAGGAGGAGAAGTGGAGGACGATGACCATGTACAAAGTTCCAGCTGAAATCAGCTCCGTGATCGCTAATCTCAAGGTCCCCGTGGCGCCGCCGCTAGACGGCCAGTGCTTGGAGTCCACGGGTAGCGGGATGTCGTCGTCGTTGCCCCCGGCGCCCGGGACGGAGCACGAAGTGGGGCCCACGTCGTCGTCGCCGTCGTTGTCAGTCGGGGGCGGCGCCATCATGAAGGCCCGAAGGATGAGTGCGGCGGTGTGCAGGTACCGGGTCCGGTTCTGAGCCAGCAACCACGTCAGGCCCATGAGCTGGCACTCCCGCTCGCGGCCGGGCTTCCTGGCGGTTGATGTGTTCCCGCGGCCGCCGTCGTCGTCGCTCCTTAGCTGCGACGCGCGTGTGCGCAACGTGACCCTAGTGATCAGTTCAGTACTACTAAACACAAAACAGGGGAAAAGAAGAAGTGACGCAAGCACCCCAGCAAAGCGAGCAAACCATATATGCATGCACGAATGAGTACAAACGCGGCAATGTTCGGGATTGGACAGCTGAGAAGGGCGCGTAACTGAAGCTGGTGCATGCAGCAGAAAAGAGAGAGAAAGCTGTGGGTTACTAATGGTTGGTGCAACTGTTCATGCAATTTTTGTGCTGCTGTGCTGGTGACAGTGTGCAATTATCCCAAGGTCGGTCCCCCCACGTGAAGGGGAAAGGAGATGCTGTAGGTGCCTTGGTGCCTTCTGATGATCTCTCTCTCTCTCTCTCTCTGCCTGTCTCCGTCCCGAGTCTCCCGACCTCCCCTTTGTCCGGGGATGCCACGGGCTTTGTTACCTCACCTTGGGGGAAGGGGGTAAAATATACTGCAAGCAAGGCCAAGCAAACAACAGGCTGACTACATTTGTCTTGTACCAATTGCAATTAAATGTGATGTGTGTGTTCTTTACCTCCAAGTTGAAGAAGCCAGCAATGCCATCAGAAACTGTACCAGGATTCTGAGCTCAAACGACGTATACAAGGATCCAATGTCTCAAGTACACACAAACACACACACAAACAACGAGTAACGAATACACAGATACTTTCCGAGATGGTGCATGTAATGTTATTACATATAGAGCGGAGGGGTTGCCGATTGACACTACTGTCCGAATATATACACATTAAACCCTATATATATTATAACATATACGCTCCAATTCTTACGAGAGACAAATGCTGAATACTTCTTGTGCTTGATTTTCTTAACAAATTGTGCATGGATGATTAGTTATCCATGAGCTCATCTTAATCAATCCGGATATGCAGTACGGCAAGAATAAAAATATGAATTTAATGTGCAAAGGTGATTATCCTTGACTGCAACAGACAGTCTATAGAGATTCATGAAAAGATAACATGGGCGGGAGCAGATATCTATAATGTAAATGTTAAATTTAATCGGTCGTCATTTATTGTAAAATACTTGGACATTATATATATATAATATATAATATTGAATTTGATGAGCTCACAATCTATAATGTTATATTTATAACTTTAACACTTTTCTTTTCCTTATACATATATATATGTATATATATACATATATATATGAAGCGATATAAAGAATATTCTTTTAACAAAATCTCCATCTATATATTAATCCTGATCTAATAGATGTTGAACAAGGCAAGCTCCTATGCTAAAAATTTAAAACTGTAAAAGTGCATTGATCTTTCTTAGCACATATGTATGTAGTGAAACCTTGTGGAGATTAATAATTGGCCCCCTGCAGGCAATTGGACACTAGTCGCATGGCCTACTGGTTCGCCCATTTAATTATCACTCTAGTTCTGTGGGACAATGTTCTAGCTCCTCTCACTAATTGTTCTAGTCTCGATCCACTCATCATATAAAAACAATTGTCAGGCATTAGTTGTTCTACAGAAAACATATTGTCAGACATTTCATGCATTATTGCGATATTAGTGATGTGCCAAATGCATATTTTAAATCTCTTTCCTACACTTCACAAGCCTCAAACTAATCATATGTCTTTACTGCATTAGTGAGCGTTGTTTAGTTTAGTCCCTATCGTTGTATGTATTTCGATCTAAATGTTGTATATTTTTGCCGCATAATATGTTTACTACGTACGTACATTATGTTACTCGCTCTTTTTTTTTTCTCTCTTGGCGCCGACCTCTGTACATATACTGTATATGTATTTATATACAGTGCACGTAGGAACAGAAGCGCGTGCGGTATACCAGTCGTCATGATCGTTAAACGACGAGATCGGGCGGCAGAGCATGTGACCCCGATCACGTTACGCGGACAAGAGGACACCGAAACAATGCACGCAGGGAAAGACCCACGAACGACGATAGATCAGTACAGTCAGGCATCTCACCTGGTAGAGAGTCTCCAGGCAGCGGCCGCACCAGTCGAGGCCCTGGTTCGCGCACTCGGTCTCCAATAGGCGCGCGGTCTCCTCCCTCGCCGGCACCCACCTCCCCCCCGCGCCCGAAGCCACGAACCCCCCGGGGCACCGGAGCGGCTGCAGCCGCACGCCGCAGTAGCAGTACGTCGCGTCGCACGTCTCGTTGGGTCGCGGGAGCACGAGACCGCGGGCCCGGAGCGCCGCGTCGGCCGCGGCCGCGCACGTCTCGGAGTCGTCGGGAAGCACGGGAAGGTCGTGCGCACCGGCGGCGACGGGTGGGGCGGCAAGAATGGCGTCAGCGTGGGCGGCGTAGAGGGACACGGCTAGGGCCGGGCAGCAGCGCCGGCGATGGGAGGAGGGTGATGAGGTAGAGGAGGAGTCCATGCAGGAGGCCGAGATGGCAGCGACGAGGTCGTCGGGGAGGTCGAGCGGGCAGGCGGCAGCGGTCGCGGAGCTCTCAGGGAGGGCGGGGATGGTGGGCGGCGAAGAGGGGAGCGCGTGGAGGAGCTGGGGGACCATGTGGGTTGTGGCCAAGAGGAGGAGAGAGAAGAGATCGAACACAAGGAGCATTTCCACTTGCTCTTGTGTAATTGATCTTCTTCCTTTCTCCTTCCTACACTTGCTCCTCCGTCCTCCTCCTTGTAGTAGTTCAGCAATAGAAGCAGCAGCAGCAGCAGACTCGTTTTAGGTATGAATAAGTAATCATGCAACTTATTTTGGTGGATGCTTGCTTTGATATCATGTGGGGGTGGCTTAGGGAGACTGGAGGAAGTTTGAGATGCTGGCAGAGCCGAAAGAGGGCAAGTAAAGAGAAGGAATGGTGAATGTATGTATTTGTATAGAGCATGCATCAATGTGCTTGGCTAGAAACACATGAACGCAAACATACACGCCTTTCTTACACGCATGCGCCGTACATGACCTTTGCTTTAGAAGAAATAGCTAGGTTTTTTATTGGATTATTAAACCTGATCACAAGTATTTTTCACAATCGTTATTATTATTATACAAATAGACGCATGAGTGTCTACTAAAGGCGGATAAACATGCGGGCTTCCTAGTCCGGGCGCTCGGTCTCACGGTCACGGTGAATCTAGGCCCGGCCTGGCACGGAGGATCACATTTTTTATTTTCGCTGCTTCTTGAGAATCACGATCCCTCGGGTCACGTCAATCGCATGAATAACGATCGATATACTACTACATGTGAATCAATGTTATGATTCATGATGGACGAGTTCACGAGGCGTGAGACACATTGCATGACTTTCGTGGCCTCACGATGCGTTATGTCAAATATAGTATAATAACGGGTGATGACATTGAGCATCTCATAACTCATTATGGCACGTTACTTGTGCCAAAGACTATTTCACGGATCGTGCTCATTATTATGCTCATTGCTCATAAAATATCACGTCAATATCTTAGTAACATAAAGAGGAAGAGAAATCGTACGAACATCGAAGAACACAAAAAATTATGAAATTCACCTTAAATCGGATTACGTTCTCGACGGCGACTTCTCTCTTTATTATGGAATAATAACAATTACAATGATGTGAAATAATCTAATCGTCGTGGAGTTTATATAGAGAACTTCAATACAAAATAAAATACGAAAACCTTAAAACCATTTAAGTTTCGGAGGGCTCCACCCCCAAGAGCAGGGGATCCCTCCTAGACCCCTAGGCTCGCTGTCCGGACAGAACTCGTATGGGATGAGTGGCTTCGCCGCCCCCACTACTGAAGTGCTTAATTACATAAAGGCCTACATAAGGTTACAACTATGTTTAGATTCAAGGCATTATCAATATTTTTCACTATCGTGATATGGTGACACTATAAGAAATTTGTCGATTAGCGACACAAAATAACGTCTCGAAACATGGTCAAGATGACTAATCGTGTAAGAAAATAAAAGATGAGGGACGTTCTAGTTACAAATTAAAATTGGAGACCGATTTAAAAATGACTCAAAGTTGATGGACCATTCGTGTAATTTATCCTAAATATATGTCTATATCATAGGAGTGTTTCTAAATATATAATTTGTTACCTATATTATATATGTTATTTATCCATACAATATATATCATATCTTAATTATACATATATTATTTTTATATTCTTAATCTTGAAATTATGATGGTTGAATTAAAAGACATGATTTGGTACAAATTATCTCATTTTAGCGTCTCCATAGAGGCTCAATGGCGTCTGCTTAGCGTCACACTAGAGTCACAATGCCAGTCGACGCTAGGGAGACACTATTGACGTCCCTCTAGCATCTCCGTACTAAGACGCTAAAACGATTGAAACACTAAGTAGACACTATTGTGTCGCTAATACATGTTAGCGACTCAATAGTGTCTGTATTGCGCCGCCGTAGTCGACTTTTTATCACACTCACTTAATCGGGCACATATAGATATATAAATACACGTATATACTTATATATAATAAGTACACATATACATATTATTATCACTTGATCTCGCACATATAAACATACACATACATATATATACTTTGAATGCATATACATATACACGTTATCTATATACATATACATACACGTATATACTTATAATACATATAGATAAACACATTGTTATGACTTAATCTCTCACACGTAAACATATACATATGCATATTATATATATATATTATATATATATGTAATTTTGTTATATACACATATACATATAGACTTATAATTTTATATACATACATGAATAATTATATATGCATTCCATAATTTTTACATTGTGGGAAGGAAACAAAACAAGTGGAACGGGGCACAATGCGATGAGACAGTATCTTGATAAAAAAAATTGCATACATATAATAGAAAATTAGAATACAGAAAATCACTTAGTGTCACCTGGCGTCACTTTGGTGAGATGATAGGTTAGCGGAGATGCTATGATGACGCTATTGTGTCGCTACAATGTCTTAGCGACGCATTAGCTTCTCTATAGCGCCGCATTAGCCAACCTTTTATTACCCTCACTTAATCGAGCACATATTGACATATAAATAGACATATAACTCGTGCACATATACATATTATTATCACTTAATCGCGCACAAATAATCTTAAATTAGGAAGAAAATTCAATATAGCATCCCTACAATCTCGAAATAGCGTCTCGAATCTGGCGCCTCCGTAGCGTCTAAGTAGCGTCGCGTCTTGTTGAGACGCTAAATACGTAACTTAAATATCTAACCCCTCTACTCTATTTTCACTTTTTACTGTTATTGCTCGCCGATATTCACCGTGACCGACGACGCCCGACGGTCGACGCCCTTCACTCCGACGCCAGATGATCGACGCCCGCTGCTCCGACGCCCGACGCCCGACCCTGCCCTCCTCGTCTTCGCCCACTGCTCTGACGCCCAACCTCGCCTTCGTCGAACTCGCCATCTCCGCCCACTACTTCGACACCTGATGCCCGTCCCCACCCTCGCCCTCCACTGCCATCCGCCTCCACCTCCTCCGTCGCCATCTACCTCCGCCTCCTCTGCCTTCTCCGCCGTCATTCGCCTCCGCCGCCCATCCGTCTCCTCCATCTCCATCCGCCTTCACCGCCCTCTGCCCGCCGTCTATGCTCCTCTGCAGTCCGCCCTCCGCCTCCTCCGTTGCCATTCGCCTCCGCCTCCTCCACTACCCATCCGTCTCCTCCGCCGCCATCCGCCTTCGTCGCCCTCCGCCTCCTCCGCAGCCTTCCGCCTCCTCCGCCTGCCCAGTCGTCGCCCGCTGCCTTCCTCCACCGCTTACCCTCCTCCGTCGCCGGCCACCACCCTTCTCCAATTAAGAAGGTACGAGCCGCCACCATCCATGTTAAGTTAATTACTAATGTATATTAAGTTAATTACTACTTAATTACTTGAAACTAGTGCATGTTAAGTTAATTACTTGAAAGTGGTGCATGTTAAGTTAATTACTAGTGCATGTTAAGTTAGTTACTAGTTAATTACTAGCTAGTGCATGTTAAGTTAATTACTTGAAACTAATGCATGTTAATCTAATGCATGTTAAGTTAATTACTTGAAACTAATATAAGGAGTAGTTAATTTGCTATTTTTAATCTAATATCATGTTAAGTTAGGGTAAATGCATGAGCAGAACAAATTTGTTCCACGATTACGAGTTATTAGAAATCAAATACTGATAGATTTTTTTTCATAATTCTAGTACCTCTTTTTTATCATGTTCTCATAAATTTTACTAAGGATGTACCTCCACATTCTTGGTAATAAAATGAGATTATGAAACGATAATGAAGTACTTGAAACATGTGATTTTGAATTTTGGCCTTTGTAACTTCAAAATCACATATTTCAAGTAAACGAATTTATTGACATATGATTTAATGTTGTCCGTTACAGAAATGATAAAGCCAGATCGTAATTGGATTCGTCGTTGGAAGAATAAATGTCGCGTTATAACTGAAGAATATAAAGATTGTGTTGATGAATTTATTAATGTGGCATATCAAAATGAAGGTATTGCTTCTTCATATGACAAAATATTATGTCCATGCCGGAAGTGCAAATGTTATCAGTGGAAAGTAAGATATGATGTGCAGAAGGATTTATATTACAACGATTTCTTACTAACATACATAAATTGATTCTTTCATGGCAAAGAAAGATGGGCTAAATAGACAACTAATGTAGATACCAATGTAGGTGAGTCGAGCAATCCGTATAGGGACATGATACGAGATGCAATGCTAGGAGAAAATATTGGCAAAACATTGATTGAAGAAGACCCGAATCCTTCGGCTTCTAAATTTTATAATTTTTTCGAAGAAGCAGATGAACCTTTATGGTATGGATGCGTAAAGCAAACTACACTTTCTGTAGTGGCACAATAATGAACTTGAAATCATAATTTCATATGAACGAAAGTTATTTTGACCGGATGCTTGCAATCATTAAGAGTATGCTTCCAGCTTCAGAGAAATTACTGAGACATTTTTACAAGTGCAAAAGATTGATGAGAGATTTAGGGTTGGAATATATGCATGTCGCAATCATTGCATGTTATATTACAAGAAAAATAACTCACTTATGAGTTGTTCTATTTGTGGCGAGCCCAGATACAAGCCGAGAAAGAATTCCCAAAGTTCGAAAAAAGTTCGAGTACTCAGTCACCAGGTAATGTTTCTTGGAAGGTACGTCATGTTTTTAATTTATGTGTCTTTTGATATATAATTTATATATTATATGATTGTATAATTTTTCTATTTCATAGAGGATCCTGCTGTTTGGGAGGAGGTGGCTGACACGACACGAGGACGATACTTGCATGGCCTCGGCACAACCGCTCAGGTACCTAGGAGGAGCGGAGGATATGCAAGTGACCCATCTGCTCCGAGCTCATCCCTGCACTTGATATAATGTAGCTATCGCAGCAGGTGTCACAACAGTTGGCTCCGCTATTGCAGGTGATTCAGGGATTGATCTTGACGCAGAATCCATCCCCGCGAGGTCATGGACCGAGCACGTCTGGATCGAACATCCGGAACGATAATAATAACTTCCAAACTTAGGATAGAAACAAACCATAGATAGAAACTATACTTTTGTCACTTATAAACTTATTATTTGATATGCGCATAGTTTGTTAATTCAATTTATTACTTTTCATAACCTTATCTCAAATAGTGTGCCTGCGATGCTTTCATATTATGCTTGTGATGCTTTCATATTATGCATGTGATGAATATCAATGCATCTATGCATTTATATGCATTATATAATTGTATGATGTGGTAAGGGAAAAAATGTAGCTGTAATGAGTCAAAAAAATTTGTAATTAGCACCTCCATAGCGTCGCAAAAATTGTCGACGCTATAGTAAATATGTCGTCCTTAACATCACATTAGCGTCTCATTGGCGATGCAACAAACATGATGTTGACCTCACAAAAATGCCGAAATAGCGTCAACTAACACATAATGTTAGCATCTCTTGTGTGCCGGAATAGCGCCTCCTCTGTAACACCACTTAAGCATCGACTTAGCGACGTCTGTCTACTACTCCAAGCCGGACACCACGCGTCTTAGTAACGTTGAGATAGCGTCAACCGTTTGCGCTAGTAGCGTCTCCCCTTTTGTTAGCTCTATTGCGACGCCATTAGTCACTGACTATGGGCATCACATTATTACGATGTTATGCGGACGCTAATGTGACGCTATATCTTCCAAAGACTTAATAGTACCGCAATAGCGTCTCGTTGCTTGGGTCACTATTCTTTGATTTTCTTGTAGTGTGAGTCATGACCCGAGAGACCTGGTCTCATGAGTCAACGAGACATCTCCACAAATCTACTAGTCGAACATAGAGCAATGATGTAAAAGCAGAGAGATTGACCAATTCATATGCCCATGACATCGAGTCGTGTCGTGCCTACACGACAAGCACATTTTTCTCCTTGTAAAAATCGATCTCCCCTTCATTTTTTTCTCACAACTCTTTTGTTAATCCTCTTGCTCATGTTTCTCTCCCTCTAAATTTGAAGGCTTGACATTTTTGTAACGCTCCAAGTTTTCAATAAGGGCAATAAAGTAATTTAGCCCAAGTTAATGGAAAAAGGGATAATTGAAAAGGAAAAAGAAAAAAAAAGATTAAATCCTATTGGGAATAGAAATTATAATTAGTTTGATATTAGGAATTTTAATTTGATTTGAGCTCTAAAAGAATGTTTAATGGATATAGGACTTCCAAATAGGATAAGAAAGTCTTATGGCTTAGAAATATTTCAACCATTAAAATAATATTTATTATTGTTTTATTTAAAAATTTTGATGATAAAATATTATGAAATTAAATGATTCCGAAAATTAGATAAAATGAAGAAATAAAAGGAAAAGATGAAAGTAGAGTTTGATTGAAAGAAGTTATGAAAAAGATAAAAAGGAATTTGAGTAGAGATAAATTTTTTATGAGTATGGTTATGAAATAATTAGTGAAATTCGGATTTAATTAAATCTGAATATTTAAGAGATGATAATTAATTATGGATGGTTTTTATTGATGGAGAAATAACTCAAGGCTTAATAGGAGTCAAAAACCTCAATTAAGAGTTATAAATAGGGCCTAAAGAGTGGTTAGAAAATATGATTTGCCTTCACAGAATTTCTGCTCTAGAGTCCCTCCTTCTCCTTTATTTTCTCACGAATCGAGGCATCTGAGAGGGTGATCGATATATTGTTTCGAAGCTCCGATAGAGAAGAATATTATCCAAGTGATAGTAGAAGGTTTTTGACATCTATAGGGAATAATTGTCGGTCAAAGTCACGACGTTCATGTAGTCCACAGGTAACAGTAACATAGTTGGTTTTTCAACCAACTTAAGACATGTAAGGGGATCCCCATGGCATCGATTTTTTGTGACATGGACCCTCAGTACCTTTGTCCTAACTCCTAAGTATTGACTATTATATGTATGAATTGTGAATTGAATTGCATGGATAATCACATAGAAAATAGGGCCAAAAGATGTGTTGAAAGGATGACTTCCCGACGACGGCAGAACCCGGTCAAGGTTCTGCCCTACCCAGCTCAAATTCCTTGAAATTCGAGTGGCAATCAAATTGATCCGGACCAAGTTCATACGAACTTGTCTTGGGTTGCAAGGTGCGTGATCTGGGTTTTGTAACCCGAGCGCGATACGAAAAGATTGTTAAGAATTCAGACCGAGTTTCGAGTTGCTCGGCTCGAGTTCCGTTAACGTTAATGGATGAACAAAAGTTGAATAGGATCCGGACCAGATTTTGAATAGTCGGGACCGGGTTTCGTGACGAAGATGAGATCAGATCAAGGAATCAAATTGACTCGGCCCGAGTTACGTCAGACGCGACCCGGGTTCTGAGGACATGGAATTGGATTGAAAAATCAAAGGCCGATTCGGACTGAGTTCTATTGATCTAATTGAAATTGGTTTGGACATTGGACGAACCGGCCCAGGTTCCACCCCACCCGGCCCGAGTTCTACAAAAATATGAGTATAATTGATTATAGGGGGAACTGGCTGGAGTTCCATCCCACTCTGCCCGAGTTCAGAAGTTCGAAAAAGGATTTTTTAAGTTATTAAAGTATGTTTGATTGTGATGATTGTGTTATTATTTATGTCTGATCATATTATTATGATATCAATCTCGTTGTAAAGATATTGATCCCTACAATTATAATTTATTGATTGATGCTTTGTGCATCTAAGATTGAAAAGAAAGTTTAAATGAAAGCAAAGATATACGTCATAAGTTAATAAAGATAAAATATGCAAGGTACCTAAAATTAGGAGAACTCTTAAAGCAGCCTATATGGTTGCAGCAGCCCTTGTGGTTAAAGAATAACTCCAAAGATAAGAATAAATGATAAGCAGCCATTGTGGTTGAAGCAGTCATCGTGGTTGAAGTTAATTGTTAAAAGTTAAAGAATAAGCATTAAGCAACCTTTATGGTTGAAGCTTCCTTTGTGCTTAAAGCAGCCCTCGTGATTGAAGTATTGAACAACCTTTATGGTTGAAGCAGTCATCGTGGTTGAAGTATTGAATAGCCTTTGTGGTTGAAACAGTCCTCGTGGTTGAAGTATTGAACAATATTTATGGTTGAAGCAGCCTTTGTGGTTGAAGCAGCTCTTGTGGTTGAAATATTGAGCAACCTTTATCATTGAAGCAGTCTTTATGGTTGAAGCAACTCTCGTGGTTGAAGTATTGAGCAACCCTTGTGATTGAAGTATTGGACATCCGTTATGATTGAAGCTAAAGTAAAATTGATTGATAAGATATTAAATTAGAACCTTTATGATCGAAGTATAAGAAATATTAATTGATTGTTAAAGATCAAATATAATTGCATGAAGAATAAGATTATGTCAAACCTTTTTAGTTGAAGTATAGAGAGATAATTGATAGAAAAGAATAATTGAATTACAACATTTATGATTGATGTATGACAAAAGATAATTGAATTACCTCTATGGTTGAAGTAAAGTAAAGTAAAGATTGATTTATTATTAAGATAATTGATTGTAGTCCATATGGTTGACGTTATTGATAATGGAATCGTTATTGCCAGTCGTTATGGTTAATGACAAAGGATGATAGGATTATTGTTTCCAGCCAATTGATCCTTATGGCTGATGGATAATGCATATTAATAATTGAGATTGCATTGATAAGATAATATTAATATTGCTTATCATTATGTATGCATATGATTATTGTTATTAACATGGTTCATATTATTTATTGTTATGGGTGACCCTACATACTGAGTTATCTCATTGGACTTTGTCTTATATTTGGATCCGTACAGATGATCGTGATGACGATGGTGAGACCGTTGGTGGCTTCTCCGACAGTTGACATGCACATGGATATAGGGTCCATTATTATATAGATGTGGGCCCTAACCCACAGGTTATTGGATATTGTAAAGATGGCTTCCGCATATTGTATTAATTATTATAAAATAAGTCTTCTGCTATTGTAAATCAATATGTTGATTGGTAATAGTTAAGTCGTAAAATTGAGTGGCGTCGTCGAGATAGCCTTCTGGACAAGCAAAAGAAAAAAATATCAGGACGTTACAGTTTTCAAGCTCCCAATTTCCCAATCACTCATTCTCTCTCACTTATTTCAAGTTTGATATACATATACAATGTTTGTGTGTGTGTGTAAACTTAAGCACTTATGTAATAACCCATCATTCTATTATCTTATTATATATTTGTGTTATGTGTTAATTATTTAATATTTTAAGTGATAACCTCAAATATTTATTTTTTAAAATTTTAACAAATATTTTAAGTTCTAATACCATTTGTATTTCGAGCATTTCAATTATTATTTTTATTATAACGATGGATCTATTTAATCTATATGATGAAATTATTATACTTATTCACCTAATGGACTATAGCCTATCCATATGGTACACTGTTTGTTTGTTACTAGTAGTAGTTGTGATTCTGATTCTCTATCAGCACATGCTAGTGAATCATCTTGATGTGTGAAAACTATGATGTCATAAACTGACTATCAAATTATTTATTATTCCAACTACTTATGCTAATTATCCGTTAATTCTTAATCTTGATATTCCTTCACTATAGGTCCTTAAGGAGATAGTCCATCAAGCTCAAATATTCTCACATAACTTGAGGTAATAGATAAAAAGAGAAGAACAAAAAAGTTAATTAGCAAAGTCTGAAATTATTTAAAAATTTATACATGGAAATTATCTAAAAAAAAAAAGATAAAGCTATTCATAAATTTTGCAAAATTAGCTGTACTGTGACCTCTTCTTTGGACCCGGACAGTTTAGAATGACACTTAAATTATATCCTATACTGACTAGGGCAATTATTGCAATTCGCAACAAACTCAACCAGTTACACTCAGTCGTGGTATTGTCAATAGCTCTTTATTTACTTATGATCAAGAACATATATGTGAAGGATTAGCAAGATATATTATACACCCAGAAATGTCATATACATTTGTTGGAGATGAAAATTTTTTATGTTATCAACAAAATAACATACATTATACCTTTAGAAATGTTAGTAGGAAAACTATTAAAGAAGATTCAATTAAAATATATCATAAAAAGAAAAATAAACTAATTAATTATTTTTTGGATTATAAATTCATGTTTAGTTTGACTAGTAACGTATAAACTTAATATAAATTGGGTGGTGTAAAAGAGAATTATTGCATTTAAAGAAATTGAACATCTTCATAATGATTTAAAATTTTCAAATGCTATAGAAAAAGTAAATAATGAATATAGTCTTAGATTCTTAAAGATAAAATTTTATGTCTTACTCTTGACAATGCAAATGCTAATCATTCTATTGCACAATTTTTAGTTCAAAAATTAAATCTTCCTTTAAGTGTAGTTCTTTTATCAAAGATGTGAATGCCATATTATTAATTTATAAGTTAAAAAATAATTAAAAGTGATTGTTATATTACTTTAAACTCTTAAAGTAATAATTACAAATTTGTGTCATTATGGACCTAGGAGATGACAATTTTTTTTAAAAAATATCATCATTATAATATTGCGTATAGAAAATTGAACACAAATATATCTAATAATATTTATGACATGCTTAAATTATGTCTTCCCTTTATACATGCACTCCATAATTATATTTTGACTATAATGAAACTCCTAACAGTTTGAATTACTAATTCAGAATGGGATGTTGCTAACACACTTATGAAATTGTTGCAAGTTTTTTATAATGGTACTTTAGAATCATGTGACATTTAGTCCCCCATTTCATATTTAATAATTAATCAACTTTTTGAAATGACAAGTTCATTTAATAAAAAAAACATGAATTATATGAAATAATTTATTTGATGGAATCGAAATTATTAAAATATTGAAATAGTTTACTTCTCATAGAAATTTTATCTATAATAGTGGATCCTAAATCCAAGGAATGTGGTCCTAAATGGTACATAAGAGAAATTTTTAAAAAAATTGAACATTATGCACAAAAATGATATCTCGTCTATAGAGTGGTATCATACATGTAATGAAAAAGAAAGCAACGAGAAAAGAGTTTTGAGACTAGTCAGGCCGGTCGATTGATATGAATTTGTATTAGCTGACTGAATCATCTTGAATTACAAACTGACGTTATGATTATGAAAATATAATAAAATGACATATAATATTTATGAAAAAATATTTGGTGTACGTATAGTGCAAACATCTTCATCATGGGTTAAATTTCACTAAACACTTTCCAACATTACCCATTTTTCCAACACTACCCTCCAACTTCACTTTATAACTATGTTTGGATTGAGGTGAATGGAGAGTAAAGAGAGGTAGGGAAGGGAAAAAAATTTTCCCTTGTTTGGATAAAATTTTAAAAAAGAGGAATGGAATGGAATTTCCATTTTTCCTGCTTCATTCTTCTCTTTTTGTGCTATTTTGTTTCAACCCCAAATTGGGATGCAAACGTTCCCTTCCCTTCCTTTTTTTTCTCCCTCATTTTCTTTCCTTCCCCTTAATGTGTGTTCATCCAAACATAGTGTAAATGTCCTTCTGATCGAGAATAATCAATTTCTTGATCGTTTCTTTGATGTGACACATTATTGTAAAATAAAAATTATAAAAAAAGAGGGGCGGCACCCCTGACCCTCAGGCGTGGGAGGGAGAAGGGGAGGGGCGGCCCCCTTCCCCCTCCTCTCTGGCATTGAAGAGGAGGGGTGTGGCGCCTCCACGCATAGAGGAGGGGGAGAGGTGCCCCCACCCTCTCCTATGTGCACTCTTCCTTGGCGCTGGAGAGGAGATGGGGAGGGGACGCCCCCCCTCTCCCTCCTCTCCGGCCTTCCCCTTCTAGCCTCTGTGCATGCACGCGGGGGGTGTGGGGGAGGGGCACCGCCCCCTCCCCCTCTTTTCTCTAGCACCGGAGAGGAGAGAGGGAGGGGATGTCGCCCCTCCCCTCTCTTCACCAGCACCAGAGAGGGAGGGGGTGTCACCCCCACCCCCCTCTGCGCGATTTGTGCGTCCACGTAGAGGGGGAGGGCTGCCTTCCCCTCCCCCTCTCTTCTCGTCGGAGAAGAAAGAGAAAGGGGGAGCCGGCCCTTCCCCTCATGCCAACCGGGTAGGGTGGTGGTGGTGGTGGTAGTGGTGACCCCCACCCCCTTTTCAGCATGCGCCTACGCTGACAAGCTCAAAGAGAATTGTTGGGGAGAGGGATCTTACAACCTCGCCGAAGGTCACAACCCTCTCTCCTTGTGTCAACGAGTGCAAGGAAAGGAGGGGGCACCCCTCCCTTCCCTTGCCTTGCCTTCCTTGTGCTCGTTAGCGCAGGGAAAGGGTCGCCCCCTCCGTCGAGCCGGATGTCGAAGGAGCATCACCAATTATTTTTTAATTTTTTAATATTATTTTACTTTTAATAATGGCATATCGGACTCCTATCCTTTCATGGAGGGGAGAGAAATCATAGTGTGGAGCCACGTCAACAAAGTCACTAGAAAATTGCCTATGAAAGGTCAAAAGGATAGTTGGTGAAAGAAATTAAAAGATTGCAGATAGTATTATTACAAAGTGAAATTTGAGAGTAGCACTGGAAAAACGTCAAAGTTAGAGGACATTTAGTAAAATTTATATTATCATACGTGAAAAATGATGATGAAAATAGAGGTCTCCGTCTATAATTCTTCATAAAAAAATAATAATAATAATAATAATAATAATAATAATAATAATAATAATAATAATAATAATAATAATAATAACTCTCTTGGAGGCTACAATAGTCCAACCACGTAAATCTCGATGTCCATTATTATTTTATATTACTTAGTACTATAATGTTATAGTAATATGATATTATAATTGTACTTTTATACTATTACGAATTATTCAATAAATTATGTATGTACTATTTATTTATTATATTTATTAATAACTTACAGGTTAAAAATTTAATATTATATATCAAATAATAAAATATTAAGTATAATACAATAATTCATTTTACAAATAACTAAAATTTTAATATTACATTATTTAACATATTTATTAATATTGTATTTAAATGTATAATCATTATATATAATAGTTAAGTTATTATCTTTAAAATATTAATGTTATAGGCCCTATAAATCCATAAAATTTAATTTCTACTCTTATAAATTATAAGAGCAAAAAAGTCTTTGGTCCCGCTATGTTCGGTCCAACTAAAAGGGCAAAAGAGAAGGACAAGGCGCACGGCTCGACCCTATCAGCCTAGTTGGGCTGGCCAGGTGCCGACACGACATGCACCTAGGGTCCGATTAAATCCGGTTTGACAGAGAGGTTAAAATTCAACTTCTTTTTTTATCATTTGAATAAAGAATTCAATGAAGGAGCGAGAAAACTTAATTTTGTCTTCTTCAAATGTACTATGATTTATTTTAAATTATGACTAAACAGTTTTACCCTCGCCTGCTTCTGGGTTTGTTTGGAGTAATATTGCAAGATATACAAACTGGGTTTCACTGGTTGAAACTGTTAATACGGACGATCCATCGGACCGATTGATAGATCAAATCAACTTCAACTACAAAGAAATGAGAGGATCTAATTTCTTTAATTTCAACTGGTGACTTATTGACTTCTGTGTTTATTTTTGTCGTCTAAAAATGATCAAAAGATATCCTCTTAAAAGAATAATTTGAGAAAACATCTATTCGAATTTTCTCATCCCTGTTGATAACTAATTTCCCCAATGATGATTATGTAGCTAAGATTTAGTTCAATAAACTAGTCTTGAACTCAATGAAAATATGGACACATGGGATAAGGATGACAAATTGGTGCAGCGGAGTTTACTTATGCAGATTGTCTTATATATGTCAGTTCGAAGATTTCACATTAACTTCAGGCGTTTACTTTCTTTCCTCCTATTTCCCCTTGCTTTTGTACTGCACCACAACTAAAAAGGTTGTTCCTGAGCACCACAACATGCCTGTCTTGTGGGCATATGCTACAATGCCTGTACTTTCATTGTAAATGGAGTGCACGATCTTCCTTCCAATGAGTTGTTCTATCATATTGACATCATTCCATCAAGTTCCTAAGCATGCTCTCCTTTTTTTTTAACAAATTTTACATGTCTAAATCCAATACCTTTTTTTTTCTAGCAGTATTTCTTATTTTTTTTCTTCTTCATGACATGACCAAATTGTAAACATCTTTCTCAGACGAACGTGCTGAATTGAAAATTGAATATTCAGGAAACCCCTATGCGGTTGTTTTTTTTCTCAAATTTCTACAAATACAGATGTTTTCAGGAAAAAAAAATGTGATCACACATTTCACCGAGAATATAGGATCAAAATTGCATTTGAATAACTTGTGGGACAAAGACAAGGTCCCCAAGACCTAATCAGCAGGCAATCTCGTGCGATAAAACATAAAAAGCTGCTAATTGGGCCTTACAAGTTAAGGATTCATTCCAAGAACTTTTTCTTTGCAATGTTCCTGAGAAGAGATTTCTCAACCATTCCGCAGCTCATCTGTGCTCTCAGGAATTGATTCCTCCTGAAAAAAAATGCACGCTCCATGAGATACATCTAAGTTAGCATACAAATTAAACTTTAGACAGCATTTATCTCGGATCAATTTCCATAAAGAAGGTTCCACTATCGATTTGTGTACTTACAAAAATATTTCCATCTTTCCCTAATCTAAAATTAGGGATCTCTGTTTTTAATGGATTGAAAAGCATGCTTGTGATTCAGCTGGGCAATTAACAAGCTCGCGAGATTCATATCATGGAAGTATCAAACAAGCCAAATACTTCCCAGTTCCAGATCAGTGCGAGTTAGCACAGATGGTGGAGGAGTTTGAACCCCAGGATTGAGGGGCGTGAGTGTTAATAACCTTGACTTGGAACCCCCAGAGCAAACATTTTGCTGGGAGAGTCCTTATGCCCTCAGACTGGACTAGTCGGAGCTCATAGACCAGGACACCAACTGCTCCGCGGGGAGTCCGGAGAGTATCAAAAGAAAGCGATGATGACAATTCCAGAAAGCAAGTTTCAAGAAGGGTTCACCAAAGGTGTTACACCAAAAGATATGGTGCCTAACTTGCCAAAAGAACAGAATGAAGTACACTGAAAAATATAACCAACATATCAAACTTTTCTAATTAAGATTAGTTGGAGATTTTTCCTGGACCCAGGAAGTCTGATTCCAACTCCAGGAATTCACTATATTGGCATGGGATATTCTTATCCCAATTCCAGTCATACCATACAATGAAGCCTGGACATAACAGGAATACAATATAAAGTCATTTTTGTTTGATGACCTGAGAAATCATGTATCCAACTTCTTTCCAAATCAAATATCTAAAGCAAGCTAACACTACGCAAAAGGTTGACTTATTTACATATGATGAAGGAATGTGATCTTCAAATGACCCAATTTGTCCAATATCTGCATATATTTTGCCCACTGCAGAAATCACTCAAAATTTTGAGAATTACATATAACAGATCCAGTATATAAACAAGTCCTTTAATCAATTTTCCATACTCCTTGTGACATAGAAATTGTACTCAAATTCCAATAATAAAGACCTCTCTTTTTTTTAGGAGAGACTTCTCTCCTTTTGAAGGAACAAAAGATCACTAGGTGATGTGGCTGGTCATTCAAAGTATATTAAATTATAAGGGACTAATATTAAGGACTTGTGGAAGTGAAAGATAGTGGCTTTCCTACATATCTACATCTAGATAACATAAATTCAGAACAGATAAGCAACAAAAGAAAGACCTTTGTTTCTTCAAACGACTACCCACCAGAATTTTCAAGTGTGACTAACACTAAGAGAACATGAACAACAAAGCGAAGATGCAGAAGGTGAGAGTACTTACTTCTTTCCTTCCTTTCACCACTACGCATTTGGAGGCACTGATGCTAGCACTCTTCAACAAGCTACGGGCACTGTAGTTTGGCTTATTTAGTCCATCACTTACTGATCCATGACCTGATATCTCCCCTTGTTGTGACCTGGTTGGGCTTTCAAGAGCACTGCGTGCTACAGCATCTGCACTTCGTTTTTCAAATTCATCATCTTGGTCAGCAATCTCATTTTTATTTGCACCAACTCTTTCTCTGCAGAAAGGAAGAAACTCATGAGAGTTACATTATATGAAATAAAAATTAAACTACCAATTTAGCATTACATGACACAAATTAAAATATGCTTCACATGCACCATCAGACGAAGTACTTCCCTCCAAAGAGAGAATTAAGCACACTGATCATGCAAGCTACGCATAGGTAATGATCATGAAAGTCGTGTGTTTCAAACTCTTACCTTGGCAAAGATGCATGCTGACGCAGGAGTGGCGTGCTTCTCTCACCCTTTCCATAGTGCTCCTCTAGGTGAGCAAATTGCCGCTTGAAGCGATCAACACCACTGATAGATAGTACACAAAAATAACATCATCTGTTATATACAAACTTTCAAGTTTTTTATTGTGTGATGGAAAAGTAGAAACATACAAACAAATGAACAATGTATACAACTTACACAGAAAGTAGCTATAAAAACAAAATGATTAAACAAGAAAATACATCCTACGCATGTCTTTCAATAGAAATAGTATGTACATGTACAGCTTTTTCTTTTTTCCTTTTTTTTAAATGAACTTTGTTGTTGTTGTTGTTGTTGTTGAACATGTCCATATATAAGACACCGTGAAATACCATAATTTATAAAATAAGCTCTGTGCAAAATTATGACAGATGACACATCAGTGTTTGCATTCTGCTATGTATTATGACAGTTAATTGTTTATAAGTTTTACATATCATTTGATATGAGTTTTTCATGTTCATTGTTGAGCGAAGAATAAGAAGACCGCTTAAAGATCACAAGTTTTTCCTGACCAAGTTATCAGTTTCTGCCTTGCTTGATGTTAATAAACAATTTTGTTTACAATGGTATAACATTGAGTTTCCAGAGTTTTACTTAAAGAAAAGATGTCTAGAGAGTACAATGTCAAGTAGAATTTATTAAAATTTTTTTGAAGATTACAAGTCCACCAATGGACTTCAACAAGAAATTGAAAAATCTAATACCAGAGTGTAATTCGTCATATCGCAGTGTGTCAGGTAAACCTAGTCTTACCAAGGAGTCTAATGCATAAATATTATTGTATCGTACTTCATGAATTAAGAGGTCCTTCATTTTACATTTACAGCAAATTCATTCTATCAACAAAAGCAGTATCCACTTACAAAATACATGTAGGTACATCATATAAGCATATGTGATGACAATGTAACACATGCACTAGATAATGAAAGCTACAACCTTACCAACTCAATGGCAATGTACACTTTCAGAAAAAAACTCATTGGCAATGCACTATGAATTTTGCACGACAAAGTGCAACTTTGCATTTGGAGTTGTATCTCTATCTCCTTATTTCTTTTACAAGATTTTATCTCTATTTAAGTGCATGCATCATAGGTAAGCATACTTTTTTTTTTTGAGAAGTTGGATAGTTCACTTTTTGCCATTAACTATTCTAATCTATCTATCACGGAGTAATCATTTGCATGCATTAGGTGATGCGAAGGTAAGATTTTAAATTTGAATCAAACACCCCATAATTTTTTTATTGTAGGTCTTCATGATGAAGTTAGTAAAAATTGAGTGTGATCTATGTCCCTGACCACTTAATTTGTTGGCAAATGTTGGTTTCTCATGTCTTGACATTCACATGATTTCACTCCCCTTGAGAATAAACAAATAAAGAAATTGGGGATTCAAGTAACCTTCTCCACAGACGGAAGCTTACATAGTTGGACATCTGAAGTACCATTTGCAGGAACATGATTTTAAGTCGAAGTAACTTTTGTCAATAGGAAACCGCTCACCTTGGGTACATGAAGCCAGTTTGTTCTCCACCACGAAGATACTCCTGCAACATCTGAGGATGATACTCCAAAATCTGTTTTCTTTACAATTACTCAGCTTAAGTAATAATAACTTTTAGCAAAATGAAAAGAAGATATCTTATATTTGCATTTTTACCTCTCGGTAAATTAACTCTCGAACATCATCTTTAGACAGTTTCCGCCTTTCAAACTCAAATTCAAGTTTTGAGATGGGCTGAGTCGAGGGTTCACGCTCGATGTTTGCCAAACCATAGAAGTATGGATCAGCTAGTGCCTAAATATATCAGAAGAAGAATATACGGGAGTAGACAATATAAAAGTTACATTCACAGTTTAAACATTTTGAAATCTTGGGAAACAACTGAGGTAAAGGGACAAACCTCCTCAGCAGTAGGTCGGTCCTTAGGATCAAATGCAAGTAGCCGCTCCAGTAAAGATAGAGCCAAGTGATCTATTCCAGGGAACTTTTGGGTGAAAGGAATAACAGGTTTCTTTCGCATATTGCTTAAATATCTTCTGGCTTTCTCATTTCTAATCTGCATTGTATATTGATATAGTTATGTGAAAGAAAAGTTCTATTATAACAAAATTGTGGAGGAGAAAAGTTTGCATCATCAATACATTGAGAATAACCTACAATATATGTTTTTACTGGAGCATTCTTATACTTAATGTTCATAAATTGTGACCATTATAGAACTCAATTTTGTACTAGGATCAGAAAATATGTCTCTTTTGACATATTCTTTCTGTGTCCACTTGTTTTCATCTTTAGTTTTCACCTCGTCAAATAGCATCAAATGGACAAACTGATTTCCAGGGAAATTGACAACTAGCTTAGTAAATTGTGGTTCTCTTCATCCTGTTCAATTCTACTATCTTGAACATCTTTTCCCCACTTGATAGACATTAGTTTCAAGTGAACCTATCTCAAGCTAAACCTAACAATTAGCAGGATACAGTGACAAATACTTTCATAAAATTCTGACTTATAAGTTTTGATATTCAGAATGTTGAGCTCGAGTCAACTCACAACCTGACAAAAGAACAGGAGAAAGGCCTCAGTTCCCTTGCATCTCTTCCCTTTTTATGGAATAACAACATGAACGCCCTATATTACTTCTGCTTCTTGATGCAATATGGAGTTCTATTTGTTCTGTGAACTTCAGATTGTAAGCAAGCAATGGATCATGGTTATTCACATACAACACAAGAACTCCTAGGTCAATGTGTTTACATCTTAAAGGAGATGGGATAAAATCAGAATTAAGACATTTTAGAAACTTTAGCCATTAACTGCATATCTATGCACAAGTTATTCATGTTTACTATCATGTATACATATCATAAATCTTCATGCAGTCATTTATAACTCATATGATCATTATCATGATTATAGTGAACTACTGTAGCTTAGAGGATAAACCTATGCCATTTTCTCCAGAATATGAGATTTATGCTAGATGAACCCAAAAGTTCAACTAAAGGGACTAACTCTAGCAATTGATTCAGCTGGAGGTGTGCCAAGCAAGTCGGTCATGAGATCTAACTGATGCACCACGTTCTTCCCTGGAAATAGAGGTTTCCCGGTCAACATTTCAGCAAATATGCATCCTATGCTCCAAATATCAATTGCTGGTGTGTACTGCAAAAGGAATATGCCATTAGCTAACATAATAAATTTGTAATTCTCCTTGCATGGCACGAAACAGGTTACCCAGTGGCTTCATAGTTCATTGTTCATAATACTACCAAAGCAATAATGAAATCAGATGAGAAATAAAACTTGTTATATTTTATACAAACTGTAAAATCCTCAAGTTAATGTAGATGTTCTTATTTATTTTTCTGAATATTATCCTAGTTAAATATTATTCCTATACGTGACCAAGTCTCAAGAAAAGTACTATCAATATACAAGGTCCCATCGGTAGCTTGCTCATATTCTGAATATATATGCTTGAACTTGATCCAAATGACTCTTTTAATAATGAAAAAAGAAATTTATGCAAAAAAGAAAACGGACACAAATATGTATTCAAGTGTTTCTTTTATTTCTGAGGCGGCAGTAGATAAAATACTGAGTTTGTGCTTTGTTTGAGATAAATTAACTCATTATTATGCTATCAATATTTGTTACTCTTTGCTTATGCTATCATGGCCTACGCTTCTGTGTCTTTGAATCTAGTCAGTGAGTAATTCTTTGGCCTCACTGAGTGGAAGACCATTTATTTTTTGTTTTGAGGGAGATTGCCACACCATTATGAAATTTGATTCCTTCGTCCTTTATTTGCATTTGTACTTACTGAGCTCTTTTGCTCTTTGCTATTCCTCATCCATTTAAGTTAACAAAGGTAATTCATCTCCTTGAGCTAAGCTACCTGTTGTGCTTCGGATGAAGAATGAATTTTGAAATGAAACTAAGTTAACAAAACAAAATGTTATAGTTAAGTCGCACAATAAGATACTAAGCTTAAAATGATAAATATTTGTGTCATTCTGGGAATTAAACACAATAGAGTAATATTGGGGTGTGACAGAGATGGTATAGATGGTTACAAATGTGATTGCTCTTGCACAAAATTAATAGAAGCTCCTAATTTTCTGTCCTTGGTCATATTGCATTCTACTCACCTGTGACCTGCCTGTACATTTGCAAAAGTGTATCCTTGTTATAATCTACATGTTATTGCCATAACTTGGCTATCTGAAAATTTATAGATTCTATATAAGTTTTTAGGATCAAGAATACCCAAATAACATATATATTTTTTCTCTAGTCTTTCCATTGAGTGATTTAAGTAAAAACTCTTGGAATATCTCGGTAATGTATATCAGAATCTTTGTTAATGAATTGAGTAAGTTTTATATAAGAGGAAGTAAGTTTAAGAGAACAGCATAGACAGTCTGAGTTGACATGCAAGATCAGAATTCAAGGTATGTTACCTTAGAAAAAAATGATCCACATAGTTCAGGAGCTCGATACCACCTTGTTGCCACATAATCCTAAATGTGAAAGAATACAATATTATGATCAACATAGTAAGTTAGAGATTGTACTTATGATGCCAATACATGCCTTAACGATAAATGAAACTGCATGCAAGAAACAAAACAAACTAATTAATTGACATGAATGCAGTTGTTGAAATAAGAAATGCAACATACAGTCCAGAAGATAGCTGATGGAGCATCATTAAACGATACACGGGCAAGACCAAAATCACAAATTTTCAGTTTGCAGTCAGCATTAGCAAGTATATTTTTAGGCTTCAAATCCCTATGGAAAACATTTGCTGCAGAATAACAGATATAAGATGAAAGTAAGATACCTTTGATTAATAAGACTTAATGGAAAAGCTAGTACATTATTTCAGCAATCTTCTTCTCACCTGCATGGATATACTTAAGACCTCTAAGAAGTTGGTACAAAAAGAACTGATGATGTTCAGGTGTCAGATCATCATTTGCCTTTATAACTTGATGTAAATCTGATTCCATCAGTTCAAAAACAACATAAATATCTCTAAATTCCCTCCGAGACGGAGGAAGCATAATATGCTTAATTTCTACAATGTCAGGGTGGCGAATCAGCCTGAGCAATTTAATTTCTCTAAGAATTCGAGTTGCATCTGAAACATGCTCAAAAACATCATTGATCTTTTTTATTGCCACCCGATCTCCCGTATGAGTATCAATAGCTGACCCAACCACACCATAACTTCCTTTGCCAATGACCTCCTGTACCTGGTATCGACTTGCTTCCCCGTACTCAGTAAAGAACTCAGTCTCAAGTGCTCCCTGAATAAAATGGTAGAATTTAGAGGCTAAGCTCCATGGCGACATAAATCACAAGGAAAAATGAAAGAACCCAAAAAATGCAAATAAGAGCGAGGAAGGAAGAATCTCTCCAAGCAAGTATCAAAAGAAAGATTATTAGTCATATGTTGTTCTTAAAATCGTAAAGTTTACACTGTTTATAGGTTAAACCCGAGTTCCAATCTCAGCCGAAGGCGTAGCACCAACATTCCTCTTGTCAAATACCAATTCTAAGCAAAATAAAGAACCTGACCAAAATAGGAGACCCACGAGCGATCCAAATTGTGAAGACGCTCAAAAGCACAATGCAGAATTAACAAAAGAACTGCAGCAAAGAAGGAGACCAGTGACCAACAAGATTAGAATGAATATATGAATCAGGCATCGTGTCTCCTAAAAAAAACTGACAAACGATCAAATCAACGAATAATGAAATGATAAAACTGAAAAGTTGTATATTGTTTTTTCTTCCCACAGAAATCGGCCGAACACGTCCAGAAATGGAAGAAAAAAGTTTGAGGCATCCAACTCGCAAAATTCAACAGCGGTTCAGCAAAGAATTTGATCGATCAAAGACGATCGATGGCAGGAAGGTTCGATCTTTCCGAGCAAAATCATGAGCAGGATCAACGGGAAGA
This sequence comes from Pontederia crassipes, assembly GCA_030549335.1. Taxonomy (NCBI): domain Eukaryota; kingdom Viridiplantae; phylum Streptophyta; class Magnoliopsida; order Commelinales; family Pontederiaceae; genus Pontederia; species Pontederia crassipes. The sequence continues at coordinate 34,989,117 of CM060186.1, read as the reverse complement.
CCTTCTTCTGAGCTTCCATGGCGAGCACCCTCCACCTTCGTGGCACTCTGATGAATCCGAGCCCAAGGAAACTAAACTCCTCGCTATCTACGAACACGTCTTCCTCCTCCCCTTCTTCTACCACCACGGATACCTCCTTCCCTCCTCGCCCTCCTCCGCGCTCGGGGACTCGGTCGCGGAAGACCACAGACGAGCAGCTAAAGATGCGGCGCGATCGCCGCAGAAACCAGCGACCCCCCATGTATCGGCGGAGGAGGCGACGACAAGAGAGAGAGAGAGCGCGGAAGCAGGGAGAGCGGATCAGCGGAACCCCGAAACAGAGCCAGGTGTCTTCGTCCCCACGTCCCCTGCCCGGCTGCCCGCCCTCTTCTTTACTTTTAAATAAAGTAAAAATAAAATAAACAATGACAATAACTACTCCCAAATACAATTCTATGACTATTTTACCCTTCTTGCCATCGTTATCACGATGACAATAAAATGTGTCAGAAACAGAAAAGAAAATGGCAGCTCTTTTTATTGCCAAAAAAAACGCAAATATCACCCTGCCAATTATTTATTGTCAAGTTCTGAGACGAATTTTTCTGTGGCCTATTTTTTCTTTTCCTGACGGCTTTAAATGTGACATTAGTAAATAATAAAAAGTATTCTCTAGATTTATAAAAGTATTGATGCTAGTATAAAAAAATATTCCTTATATATTTCTTAAAACAATATTATTCTCATCTCAAAAAAAATATTATTTTAAGCTTTCTTCAGCTAATATCCTTAATAGTTTAGTTTTCTTTTCTCTTGATTATTTTATTTTCAGAACACGTTTTTCTTAATTGAATGTTTAAATCGCACAACTACAATGTTACCATAAATATAAAAAGACAATTCCTGACTCATATCAGATATACATAATTTATGATGCTAAAAGTGAAACTGAGCATGGTTTGTTTTTTCATTGTGAAAATATACTCGAAATTGCATATGCGCATATTGTTTTTTAATATTTTTTTCTAATGCAAGTAATGAGAAAAAACTTCAAATATATTTTTTTGGTCTATTTGTTGGAACGAGATTATATGCAAATGACTAATAATCATTACATATTCTATCTATATTTCTCGGTAGTATTTTAGTTGTTCTTAGTTGCTTATTGATCACTACAATGTGAACGTCTCTTGATGGAAGTTCGTAGAAGTTCCACCCTCAAGAATTTTAATCTAAGAGAGAAACAAAAACATCATTTCACTAAAGTTCCAAAAACTTACGAAAATTTTGGTTCTCAAAATTCAAACTCAGGCTTAAAATTTTCTTTTCCTTGCATTAATTCATGAACCTCTCTTTATAATAAATTTATGATTACTATTAGTTACAATTTTTGGATGACGTGCATAAGAACAAAGAACACTATTTTTCGAACGACGATTTTTTTAAAAAATCATACTTTATTAATTATAATCTTCTGAAGATAAGTCGTCCTTTGAGGGATTGTTTGGTTGGAGAATTTGGTGCTCCTAAAATAGGGTTAGTGTATGTAAGAACGTTGGAATTTGAAAGATATTAAATTAGTGTTTGGCTGAAATGAGAACAAAAGTAATAATTATAAATAAAAATAGGATGATTATATAATAGTAAATTTTAATTACACTAACATATTATCTTATTTATCATGCTTAGACCATTTTTATAAAATATATTAATAAGTACGTATATGTCATTAAATTAATATAATATATAATTTAATTGTTATATTATTATGCTAATTCAAGGTTCAAGAAATAAATTATTATGAAAATAAAATAAAAATGTGTAATGTCCTTAGTAATTTTTGTTTCAAAAATATATTATCACTAAATAACAATATATAATTAATTAAAATTTATATAATTAATTACTTTTTTATAATAAAAAAAGAGTGGAGCAAACAAGTTCTTGCTTCACGCAGGAACACATTTGCCCTCATTTTTTCAACTTTCAAGATAAAATTAGTAGTCGACAAGGATAAATAAGTTGTCTCCTCTTTGTTCTTGTTCCTGCCGTGTTTGGATGCATGCACAAGAACAATGCTCTAATTCTAACTTTGTTCATCCACCAAACAATCCCTTAAGGTTTAAATAAATAAATGGTTACTATTTTTCATCTCAGCTTTTATCGATTAAGTAGATTTTCATTCGTAAAATTGTATTGATATTATTGTCTAAGTAAAGCTTAGTCCGCTAATATCGAAAAAAAATACTAATTGACAAAATTAATACAATTTCTTGAGAAAAATTACACCAAATGCCTTTCAACTTTAGGATTTGCTTAACGATACTTTCCAACTTCACTTTGTAATACAAATGTCCTTCATCTTTTAATACATTTCACCCGATGCCCTCTTTACTTGGGACAGACGATTTTTTAATTTTTCGTCGACGTGGCGTTCACGTGACCATCTCCTCTCTCCTCCACGCAAATAGTCGTCCGACGTGGCACCACATAGAATTACATCAAATGCCCTCCAACTTTAATGTTTGCTCAGTGATACACTCCAATTTTATTTTGTAACACCAATACCCTCCATCTTTAACTCATTTCACCCCATGTCCTTTTTACTTGGGATAAGCGGTCTCTCAATTTTTTGTCGACGTGGTGTTCACATAGTCATCTTTTCTCTCCTCCACGCAAATAGTCGTCCGACGTGGCATCATATATTAAACCCTCTTACTTACCGTAAGATGGCCCACGCACTGTTAAATTATTTCCTTATTTCCCCCTTTGCGTGAAACCTCCTTCGTCATTCGCTCTTCTTCGCCATTTGCTTTCCTTCGTCGTTCACCTCTTTCATCGTTCGCCGTTTGCATTAGTCGGCCGTCGTCTTCGTCCAAGCGTTGATGTCCGTTCGCGCAAGGGTTGTCAAAATGCGGGAGGGAGAAGACAAAACATCTCAAGGAAGAAGGGTCGCCGACGTCCTTTACTTTCCGGTATGTAGATTCATTTATATACCACAACAACTCGACAAAATATACTCAATGCACAAAAGTATATATTGATAGGACGATGGCGAACGTGAACGCGAACGGACAGCGATGCTTGGGTGAAGACGACGGCCGACGAATGCGAACGATGAAGGAGAGCAAACGACTAAGGAGAGCAAATGGCAAAAGAGGTTTCACACGAACGACGACAAAGGGGGAATAAGGAAATAATTTAACAGTAAATGGGTCAACTTACGGTAAGTAAAAGGATTTAATATGTGATGCTACGTCGGAGCATATCATGTCGGACGACTATTTGCGTGAAGGAGAGAGAAGATAATCACGTGGACGTCACGTAGATGAAAAATCAAGAAATCGTCTGTCCCAAGTAAAGAGGACATTAGGTGAAACGAGTTAAAAAATGGAAAGCAATGGTATTACAAAATGAAGTTTGAGGATATCACTAAGCAAACTTTAAAGTTAAAGAGTATTTGGTGTAATTTTATGTAGTGCCACGTCGAATGACTATTTGCATAGAGAAGAGAGGAGATGGCCACGTGAACGCCATGTCGACGAAAAATCGGGAAAACGATTGTCCCAAGTAAAGATGGCATCGGGTGAAACACGTTAAAAGATGAAGAACATTTATGTTACAAAATGAAATTGGAGGGTACGGTATAATTTTTTCAATTTCTTGTGGGTTTTCATATTTCTTTTTTTACTTTGGACTCCCCCCACATATCCACGGCCATTAAAATTAAATAGAAGGATAATTTCCTGCCAAATTGAAACTGGTAAGTAACTTTACCATAAACAATGGCACAGTGCTGATGAAACTTGATAAAATTCATAATCCGTTAAACAAAGCAAAAATTGATGAGAAAAAAAAAGAATGGATCATTATTAATTTATATGAGTAGCACATATTTCTCAAAGGGATTGAATCCAAAGTGGTGACTATATCTACAAATTTATAAGTCTTAAATTTACTATAAATTTATTTGTTCAAAATCATCGTTGATGAATCAGTTCACATATGTAAAAACTTCATTTTGGGTTCACATAGTTCTTAAATTCTTTATTAAAAGATTAAGAATGGTGTGAATTAACATATATAAATTATTATTGATCTACAGATGTATGTTCAACATGGTTTGCTGCTTGCTACAACTGTCATAGTTGCTTTTATTGTGTGCCTTGCCATGTCAGGTGACTGGTGAGCATGTCAAACTTAGTGCGACTGGCTTGCACGATGTGAACAAGTCTCCACCGGGAATGAATGAATATATTTGATTCATTAGTCATTATATAAATAAATTTTGAGCATTATCACTTCACTTGCATTTTACCATATATATATATAAAAAAAAATGTTGCTGATATTATAAAGACGAAATAAAACACAGCATATGTCTACTTACATAAAATAATTCAATAGGAGCAATAAATTGTTTGTTATAACTTGGTCGACCTCTATGTAAAGAGAGAAGAAAAAGAACTAACCATCCACCGTAGCAACTTCGCCAACCTAAACATCTCACGAAAAATGTAAAAATAGAAAAAAAAATGGTTGTGCTTCTATTTTTGTTTTGTTTTTTTTATATACATATTGCAAATAAGAAAAAAAAACATGTACAGAGCAAGATTACTATTTGGTGTGGTGTGTGATCGACACAAAACCACGGATGCACTAGTCAGTAGTTGTTTCTTGAACATATTATGACATTAAAATCCCTGCCATAAATTCAAATGAAATAATATATCATCCGACAAAGAGAATATCCTTCAGCCCCATTTTGGACATCTTGCAACTGCCAATCAAAATACAAAAGGAATCCCAATACTAAAACATTTTTTTAACAACATAAAGAAAGAAAATAATTCTACTCTTAAGAAAAAATAACAGCAATCCTCAAAATTGCACCCTATGTTCTAAGTTCTAAGCCTAACACACCATTCATCATGTTATAATTTTTAGAATTCAATACCACCTCCTGAACTGCAACTTATTTTTTCCTAGTTTAACACTAAACCACAAATTTATAAATTTTGAACTAATATCGATTTGACATTTAAATATTTTCATCAAATTCCATTTAAAATTTAGTTAGCCAATTTTTTAATAATTGTAGAAAGCCTACTTCACCCTTATTTATTTAATATAAGATTTTTATAGAAAATAACAAGCACAACAAATATAAATATTTTTTCACCCATACTGGTTATTTTTTATTTACAAAATATTTTGTTGTAATCGAGGAACATAGTTAAAACCAATATTTCATAATTACTTAAAAATTGAACTTAACGAAAACATTTAAGTTTCAAATCAAAACAAGAAATATAACTTATATACCTATGATTCAAATATGCGTAAAAGATTCGAAGGGTTAAAAAATAACCTTAATTTTTTAATCTAGTCGAAAGGATCACATGGGCCATTAAGGGTCTGATAAGAACTCCATCTTAAAGACGAGACCTCTCGATTATATTCTTATATTATATTAAATTATATGAGCCAAGTATCTTTTCCAAAAAAAAAATAATTACACTCAGAAAAAAATAATATATTTATGTTTATATTTTTAACATTTGTTTGTCCAAATAGTTCCTCGACATCCACAAAAAAAAATCCAAAACAATTCGTAGATTACCATTCACCTGGAAATCATAAAAGAATAAGCATGAACCCTGACAACGATATTTTGAGATATCATGAAATCACGACACGAATGGAGTTGCACGTACATTTCTGGACGATGGTCTTGCATCTCACTCTGATCTTTTAGATTTGTGTTTCGATTTTTTCTCTCGCTTCTTGTTTCTGCAGAATGTGAACAAGGAGCAAGTTAAACGTTGACGAACAAAATGGAGAGGAGCCAAGTACTGAACTGGAAAATAGAGTTGCGTACTCGTCTTGAGTGCTAGGATCCCAACAGCTCTTCAGCTTTCTATCAATATGTCTCATGTCTTTTGCTGTCGGTGATTTGAATTTGGCAACCTTCAACCATAGGCAAGACATCAATAACTTGATATAGAAACTACGTGCGTTCTTTTGGATAACCTATCTCGGAGCTATTAGCACCAAATTAATTAGGTGTTCAAACAACAAAGCAAAAGAAATTGCCTTGATCAAGGTGATTCTTCAGGTTTCGTGCCCAGGCTACTAACTCTTCACACCCCTCAACTCATTCTTACCTTGAAAAATATGGTTTCTTTTGACGATTGTCCTCAGGCTCTATCAAAGTTACAAATAAACGGCACCGTCTATATGGTTGCGCTAATATTTGCAAGCATCTTAAAGATCAGGTACTAAGGGACATAACCCAGGGAAATAAAGGAACAAAGTCATAAAGCTTATTTCTCACAAAGTGGAAGTTAATTCCATGATGTCAAAAACTAGAGACCAAGATAATCAGAAATATAAGTTCTAGGTATATGCAATAAAGCATGGGTTGAAGACTTTCTGATATTTTAATACCCAAAGTTCAACTATAACTTGGATAACAATTTACTTTTAATGGCAGTGGCACTCACCAGAGCATCAATAGTTTTCAACGATTCAATAAACTGAGAGGCTGTCTGGGTGGAGCTTTGTCGGGAAAGTATTGTCTCCAAATATCTGTAATAGTTCAAGAAAGCTAGCAGTAAACTCTACCAGAACAAAAGGCCTGACAACAGAAACTCTTTTCTCTTTTTAGTTAATGGCAGCATGGACCATTCACAATGGAAGTGGTGGAGAAAGTTAACAAACCTTTCAAAATCAAGAACTCTGTGTACCTCATTTGACTTTCTTAAAGCAACCAATGCCAACTGTACAGACAACAAAATGACAGTTTTACTGCAAATCTATAACTAGGAGTCTAATTAAAGCATGAAATATGGAACACTTTTCAATGTAATGACATACATTACTGGAATATGGAAACAAGCTCTCCTAAGTTCTTTTTTTAGGCGAAAAAAACTCTCCCAAGTTCATAACATTTTTATGCTTCTTATGACATAAAGCAGACACGGACTAACTTATTAACAAAGATAAATATACATTCATGATTAAGGACTTACAAAAGACAGAAAATTGTTCCAGTTACACCTTAAGAAATCTTATTCTGAATATCTTTGTTGTATTTACAACTTCTAGCTTCTTTTTTTTGGGAGAAGAAAAAGGATTGCTAAGGAATTCTAGTCATCTGTATGCTTTTTTCTGGAAGACTAGGGAATTCTAGACATCTATATGTATAAACAATGCTTGCTTGGGCTTTCTTTTTAAGTGAATACTGTTTACACAGGTAAAAAGGATGAATAGAAAGTTTTAGCCCATCAGCATGTTTTCTTTAAGTGGTCCATATATGAAAAATGCGCATGTGTAAAATAATTGGTAGTGCACAGTGTGACGAAAAGCTACAACACCCTCAAAAAAGGTACAACCCCCCTCCTCGCGAGAAAGCACAAAAATGTCCAAACAATCCTCACTATCTAATAAGAAAATAAATTGTTGTGCATAATAATTTTCAATGTAACACCTTTCCTGAACAAATGATATTACATTTTATCCAGATGTCCCAAAACCTTGCCAAGGGTGATTTGGTGTGTGCCAAAAGCGTTCGCATATTTGCCTCAGTATCCTAAAAATTAATAAGAATGGGCCAATCTCCACAAGACCCTTGTTCAAAATAACATAAATCTCCCCATGACTCAGTTATCACGAGCAAAATGCCCTCGAAAGATAGATAAGTGGGGCTCATGTGAAGCCCTGTAGAGCTATGGGCCAGATTCCTTCTTGGGAAGTATAACCAGCGCCTACTTCCATAATGCAAATACAAGGTTAAAAAGGGGACTCTCACCTATGGTGGGTGGCAACAAAGGCATGGGTGTGGAAAGTGGTATGGGGGGACAAAGCGTTCTAGCTTGACTTATGGCTAGCTAGGGAAAGGAGCTCCCCAACTCCTGTCTAGTGTGTCAACGAATGATCATGATAAAACCGTGAAACCATATGATCTATGGACAAGGCAGCAATGTTGGAAAAATGATTTCCTTGTGGGCAGGATGGAAGGAACTTCATGGAGGAATCCTAATGGGATAGTGCTTCAATGCAAGGAGCATGGGGACAATAGGATTGTCTGGATGAGTGAAACCTCAAGGAAGTTCTCGGTTAAACCTGCATGTCCTCTTGATGGAACGAAAATGGGGAAATCTGATCTGTATGTGGTCTTTGGTCCACAGATGGCCAGTACCAGCACGTTTTATCAACCACAGATGGAAGACTAATGACCAGAACAATATCCTGACCATCTGATAAATTTGAACAGGTGCCCTCAGTGTGGTCAGGGGGAGACCACTTTGCATGTCAATAGGGACTGCCTTATGGCTAAAGAGGTTTGGTGCAACCTCCCTTCCCTCTTATGTTGATCCTGGATTTTTCAATTATCACTAGATGAAAGGAGAGGAATTACTAGGACTACTACCTTTGGCCTAGCATGCTGGAAACTATGGAAAAGAAATGAAGGTGTGTTTCAACCCATTGTGACCGTGCATCGCATCCAGATATTGTAAGTGATCTGTAGTGTAGAAGTGGAGGGAGCTTCATTGGTTAGGGAGATTGAAAAATGCTCTCATGGGCTAGGTACACGCCAGCAATTGATAGGTTGGGCTCCACCAGAAGGAAACAAGATCAAGCTGAATGTGGATGGGATGAATGAGTGGAGGAACAACTGCATGAGGGCCGAGGACACAAAGTGACTGAGAGGCTTATAGCTGTGGGTTTCACATCCACCTGCAAACATGGCATCGGAGCAGAGAGGGACTCTAGGGACATAATTTGGCATGGAACAAATGATATATACAGTTGGTTTTGGAATCCAAGTGAGCAGAGGATGTCAACTTCCTAAGGGGAGGCAATACTGTGGGCGATTGGATGTCAAACTTCTTGTAACTTGAGCAGGAGATCAAATTAAAACATGAATTAAACGAGAGGAATTCGGCGGTCAAAGCCCTGGTTTGCCATGCAATATAACTTGAGCCTTGTATGCAGGACCTGGACAGATACGGCATTTTTATCTCGCATTCAGTTGGAGATTGTAATAGGGCTAGTGTACCCCCCACCCACCCATATAATTTGTCTCCTTTTACTATAAAAAAATAGGCGAGGTGTCCTCAGCAGTCCTGTACAACAAACATAGTATCAGAAATGGGAACCCATTTAGGTTTGTGTTTCCTATGGATTCAATTCCTTGCATGTGTACTAGAACTATAAACATTTAACATATTAGTGAAAACCAGAAAGAAAATTATATTAGATAAAAATATAGGATCGGATGCATGGATAGTTAATCTGGTGCAAAGAACATACATGAGGTATGTAACAAGTACTAGTACACAATGGGTATGCATCTGGTATGCCTATGTATCCGCAATTTATAAAAATATCTGTCAAAAAAACTGCATGCTTGTTGGGTATATATAGGTATGTTTTAGACAAAGATGAAGTATAAACGTTACAAGCTTTTCCTTCATGGTCAAGGACATGACAGCAACATTTGAACTCGGGTGATATTCTTCGAATTAGTCAATGCCAATAACTTCAAAGAAAAAGACTTTTGCAGCTTTTTTCCATCACAATCACTTCAACATTGGAGTGGCCTTTGCATCTTATCAACCAAACCTTTACCTCTTACGTCTGAGCCTTCACAACGATACTGCCTACCAGTAGATTACAAACTTCTGGTCAATCTCTCCAGCCTCACATGTGCACACACAATGGAACCAAAACAAAGAGGCACGAAGGAGTTGCATCATGGCACTATGTTGTGCTAATCAATGGTAGTAACTCAATAGCTATTAAGTTAATTTAAAACATTACGCTTGGTGACTTGCATTTATTTGTTTTGTATATTTATTTTGATATTTCAGTTCACAAAATTTTGATTCATTTACTTTTACATTGATTGTCATATCTGTGTCCCTTCCTTTTCAAAGAAACTTATATACCCCGTACATGTAACCGTACCTGGTACAGTACACTTACCTATGGAACATATTATATAGGCACAAGATGCATAACAAAGACAATATCGGTCCATTTTCACGACTTACAACTGACCCATCAAGCAGCACTGCGATTGCATACAAGGAATTGGCCATAACAAAGATTTGAAAGATAAGTCTATAAACCCCGTTCAAATCCAACAAGCCCAACAGCATGATGTTGCCTTCCACCACCATCCAAGACTCACTCTCGCAGAGGAACTCAACCAACATGAGTGAAACACCAAGAGAGCATGAAATTTCTCCATGAGACACTTCCCCTCTCCTCCCTCATCTCCACATTCAACCTGGAAGGGAAAAACAACATTCGGTGAGATCGTTCAGGGCAGAACATCACCCATGGCGTGCACCTATGACAGATCTGCAGCAAACTGGAGACCGACACGCTCTCTCACCAGAGGAAGAACATACTCTAGGTGTCTCAGGATCCAACATGCCCCAAGATCCAAATCTCAGATGAGGAGCTCAAAAGCATCTGCTCCCCATGGGATGGAACACTAATCATCAAACTGGCAGGCTGGCAAACAGTCTAAACTTCCCTAGCCGAAAGACTGCAAACAAATGTGGGGTCGCAATGGGGAAATCCAGCTAACTGATCTCCCTAACGACTGATACATCACGCAATTCACCAACATCAACGACAAAGATTGGGCACTCTCAGCTGGTCCCTGGTCAATATATGGCCATTTCATGTCGATTAGAGAATGGCAACCCAACTTCCAGCCATTGGAAGCAGCCATATCCAAACTGGTTAGCTGGGTCTGAATCATCAATATCCCCATTGAACTGCATAACATCGCCATCCTCCGGTGAGTAGGTCACTGCCTTAGCAAACTGCTCAAGATAGAAACCTTTGCCAAAATCTGAGGGCATTATGTCAGGCTCTACATAGAGCATTCCTTCACTGAGCCGATTAAATAGCTGGTGGTGATGAGGGATGTCAAGTACAAGGTATCCTATGGGGGCCTCGGGCTCCTATGCTTCTCCTTTGGCAAACTAGTCACCGAAGGGAAACATGCCCAACCGGCATGCCAACGACCCCAGCTAATCAGTCAACAGGAGATGTCTCCACTTTGCTGGCATTGGCAGATCCGACAGTCGGCAATCCAAGAAATATGGATCACAACCTTGCCATGAGCAACTCCGAGGAAAGCTTGTATGGCATCTGGACGCAGCAACAGGCTCGTCGCCTGGATTGCTCTCTTTGATGGGAAGAGCTGCACTGGAAACTGCACCCAGTGAAGAGCTAACAACCACGAGGACACCATGACTCCCCATACCAAACCTCGTATGCCTGAGAGAATGCCACATAAGTCAAGGCATTAAATCCAAAGGTATGGTATCCGCACTCGAAAAAAACACTGTATAAGGAAAGGGAGCCTGACTTCGTCCCTGTCAACTCATCAATTAGATGTGAGAGGCAAACAAGCCAATGGGCCCCCTGGTACAACTATGTGGATGCAGGAGAGTCGAACGACGAAGGAGCCAACTAAAAATGACTGTGGGCCCTGTGATATCCCAATCACCACTGGTTGGAATTCACAACATACTCATGGGGACCAAACAGATCCCAAAGGCATGAACAACTCTGAACCTCCAAGGAAGTGTGCCATGACCATGCATGGCATGAGGTCGATGACGTAGCATTCGTGGATGCCTAGGATGTTCCCTTTGACGGATGTTGTCACTTCCTCCATGGATGTTGACGTTCAGACACTGCCTTTGGAGCCAATGGATGTCATTGACCCCTTGCTGCAGTAACTCCACACCTCTACTAGTTGTGGCATTCCCTCTGTCCGTACACCCACACCTCTGATAAAACATCTACCCTCTTTGACCTTTGCTAGTTGCAGTACTCCCACACCTCTCCTACATTAGTTTCCTGATGCGGATGTCTTCTTGATTGCATGGGAGCAGGACATCAATGTTTTACGCACCTAGTCAAAGGATTTATCATAACAAAGTCGCCCAACATTTTGATCATACAAAAAGCAAAAATCAGCTGTGAGTCTGCTAACGGAATCTGTGGATGCCTTCAAGGCTTCAACTCTGAATGTGATGTCGTTAGAGTTTTTGCAGGCATGATTTGGATCTTTGTGGCGTGTAGGTGAAGTCTCACTCCAGATCCTCCTTCCCCACGACCAACTTCTACATTTCATGGTTTCAGCAAAGAGCCACTCTTGGACCTTAACTGCAATCCATGGCTCTCCACAGCCTTGTCAAGCTCTCTATGACACCACAAGGCACATACATCCCACATACCCCAACTCTACTCGGCTGCTAATTGGAGACTTCAACGAAGTGTTTGACACATCCGAGAAAATGGGATGGCCACCAATTAGCTTCGGCAATTCTGCAAAATTCAGAGACCATGAGCAGCTGTGGACTCATGGCCTCATTGCACATGTGAACAATGTGCATATTGTGCTCATTCCTAAAATCAAAGGACCTGAAAGCTTGAACAACTTTGGATAATTGGATCCATCAGCCTATGCAACAGTACTTACAAACATATCACCAAGATCGTTGCCAACTACCTCCAACCAATTATAGCTGAGCTACTAAGCCCCAACCAAGTAAGCTTCATGCTTGGACTGAAGCATCCACGACAGCATCATCACTGCCCAGGAATTGATCCCACCATGGGGAGGACAAGAGGAAAGAAGAAATTCCTCTCAATCAAAGTTGACCTTAGCAAAGCCTTGGATCACAACAACAACAACAACAAAGCCTTATCCCACTAGGTGGGGTCGGTTACATGGATCATACGACGTCATTCCGCTCTATTAGTAATCAAACCTTTCGATATATTATTCACCAATAGATCTTGCTCTATTAGTTCGCCAAGTGTCCGCCTTGGCCTCCCTCTCCCTCTTTTAATCGGACTCCATATTATTTGATCTACTCTTCTTACTGGCGCATCTAATGGTCTTCTCTGAACATGACCAAACCATCTCAAACGATTCTCTACCATTTTCTCACTAATAGGAGCCACTCCGACTCGTTCACGTATATGGTCATTCCTAATCTTATCTAATCTTGTAAAAGCCTTGGATCACACCTCTCCAAAAAAAGTCTTGGATCGCAAAAGCTAGGATTTGATCTATGACAAACCATCTCTACAATCGGCTTACCCACTATACACAACCTCATCATGGAATGCATGTCGACTTCATCCATTCAAGTGATATGGAATGGAAATGAAACCCAAACGATCAAACATGCAACAAGAGTCCAGCAAGGTTGTCCTCTTATCAACAACAACAACAACAACAAAGTCTTATCCCACTAGGTGGGGTCGGCTACATGGATCATACGACGCCATTCCATTCGTTGATCCATGTTCATGCGATTCGACAGGATTTTACGCTGGCTGTCGGGGCCTAACACAACCCTCCTCCTTTATCCGGGCTTGGGACCGGCTATAAAACATAGGCGGAGTTTTTGTCCTCTTATCAGCTTATATTTTTGTCTTGTGCGCCAAATGTCTCACGCACCTAATTCAGGCTGCAGCGGACAGAGGAGAGTGGTGAGCAATGTGTGCGGAAAGGAACTCACCTCCCATCTCATGCATGTCTTTCCCATGTGATATAATGCTTTTTGTCAAGGCATCACAAAATCAAATTGACTCCATCTTCCACATATTTCAGTGCTTCTCAATAGCTCCAAGGCGGTAAATTAATCACACAAATCAGCAATATTCTTCTCTAGCAATGTCCCACAGAACCTCTGCACTAGTATAGCCACCTGTAGTAGTTTTCAGGAATCTGCATCAAGTAACTAGAAGTCCAACCAGTGCAAGGAAGGGTACGTAAAGAACAATTCAACCAAATCATCCACCATGTGAATTCATGACTAAGTGGTTGGGAAACATATCAACATTATCATTAGCAGAGTGTCACTTTGATGCGATTGGCTCCCCATGGCATCCCCAAACCACGTCATGCACACTATGTTGCTGTGAAAAGAATAGGCAACGAAATTGGCAAGTGTTGCAGAATGGTCATGCCACCGTTTAATCTTCAAGCAGGGCTACAAGCTAACCCTAAACTCAGTTGGAGCCCCCTCTCCAAGTTAAGGGCTATCTCACGCGGAGTGGAATGGCTCTAATACCATATGTAACACTCCCGACCAGCGAGTAATATTCTTCGCTTTGAGCCTTGGCCCGCATGGTTTTATCAAAATGCATCGCACCTGGAAAAGGCCAACATCTCTCCATGTGGGACTAATCCAAGACATGTCTCATATACCCTTCCCCCATTAGGGGACTCAATGTCTGAGCGTACCCCACCATGCCCAGAGGCTCACACGTAGTGGCTCTAATACCAATATATAACATTCCTGAGCAGCGCGTAATATTATCCACTCTGAGCCTTCGCCCGCACGGTTTTACCAAAATGCCTCCTACCAAGCTAACACCATGCTACCATATATACTCAAAACACTTATGCATGTGAGACTAATCCAAGGCATGCCTCATGCAACAATTAATGTAATATCCATGATCTAAACTATATTGGATTATATATTATATGACTATAATCAATTGAATATATGTATTGTAGTATAAGTTGTAGTGCCACATATTGATATAATAAGAATTTATTAAATTTAATTAAAGCACCAAAATATGATATAATCATATTATGCTAAAGTATATACTTGTATGCTTAACTATGCATGTGATATGTTAACATTTGGATTAAGTCTAATGGGTCAATCAAATATCGTCAAGTGCATATGGGAAATATATATATGTATAACATAATTAATATATAAAATATGTGAATAAATTACATCGATTTTATACTAATGTATATTTTCTAATAATTAATCTATGTTAATTAGGGATGGTTTAGTGATTTTGAATGTCAAATTTTGATTGGACAAGAATTTTAACTCATGGCATGCAAGCTACCAACAAGACACCTCATGCTTGGGCTATTTCTCCAGCCGACCTCCGGCGATAAAAATTTGGAAAATTTTGTGAGGTCTCATCTTTCTCTTTAGAAAACACACAAAAAATTTCGGAGACAACTCCTTACATGGACTTCGAAAGAAATTCGATAAGGAAGATCACTCAAAGTGAAGATTCTAACCTGAGGTTGATGGTTTTTGTCCTAAGGTGTTCTTTTGCATCAATTCTTCTTTAAAAATTATGAAATTTAACATGTGTGATCTTTTCGGAGTCTAGTTTACATAAGCTTTGGAATCATGTTAATAGGAGTTATGAAACGAAAGTTATGCCATTATGTTTAAGGGTCTATCATAATGTTTAATAAACTTGTTAGTCCAAATTGCAAATTAGGTATTAAATTGGATATGTAACCACATAAGTTTATATTTAAGGGTCCCTAGGGTACTGAAGTTAGCATGTGTTGCCAATTGGAATCATTCGAAAACATCATGTCTACAAAAAGTTATTGATTTATTATTGTACATGACCATTTCTATCAGGAATGAATAATAGATCAGAATATGAGTTCGGTTGAGAAATTTATTGTGATCATTCTAGAATGATGTAAATCATAGAACGTTTATGGGTTATACCTTATGATGTCTAGTTTTATAGAAATAGAATCACGTGAAAAAAGGTTAGGTTTATAGGAGTTGTAAAATATTAAATTGAACATCACCATGTGTGCCAGTATAAAACTTAGAAGAGAAATGAACTTATTAGCCAAAATTATTATGATCATTATATATTACGATAAACCTTAAGAATTTTGGGAACTAGACTTTAGGATGTCTACTTTCAAAGAAAATTTGAAGTACTGAAATAGGAGTCATTTACTAATTGATAAAAATTCTAGAAGCAATGTCACACAGTCTGCTAGAACATAGAATTAACAAAAAAATATAGGTTGAGCATTGATTTTCTTGAGAAGCGATCATAAGGAAATAATATCTCAAACTTTTACTGAGTAGTTTTATAAAAGTCTATGTTAGAGATGGCAATATTCCCCGCCCCCCGCGGGGATTCCCCGTTCAGGGCCCCGCATTCGGAGATTATTTCCCCCGCGGGGGCGGGGATGGGGGCCAACCTGCCCCCGCCCCCCCCCCCCCCCCCCCCCTTCGGGGATCGGGGCGGGGTGAATACCCCTGCCCCGTCGAATCCCCTACAATATTTTTAATTAATAATTTATTATAATTATATTCATTAGATTTCATCTCAACCGTCCATTTTGTACATATATATAACATAAAACCCTAACTCCTCTTTCTTTCTCCCTAAACAGTAGCCTCACAAAACTCAAACTCTCCACTCCAACGTCGATGTCGAGGGCCGCCATCGTCGGTCGTCGTCGATGTCGAGGGCCGCCATCGTCGTCGATGACGAGGGCCGCCATCGTCGTCGAGGGCATTGGCGATCCGGGCAGGTCGATCCGGTCATCGGCGGCGGCGGCGTCATCGTAGATCGTCGTCGAGGGCGGTGTCATCGTCGTCGTCAAGGGCATCGTCGTCGATCTGGTCGATCCGGTCGTCGTCGATTCGATCGATCCGATCGTCATCATCGGCGGCGGCGTCATCGTGGATCGCCGTCAAGGGCATCGTCGGCGTCGTCGAGGGCCGTCGTTGTCGTCGTCGAGGGCGTCGTCATCGGCGAGGGCATCGTCGTCGTCTAGGGCATCGTTGATCCGTTTGATCCAGTCGGCGGCGGCGGCGGCATCATCATGGGTCGTCGAGGGCCGCCATCGTCATCGTCGATTCGAGGGCCGCCATCGTCATCGAGGGCCACCATCGTCGTCGACTCGAGCCATCGTCGTCGTTGGCCGCCGTTGTCGTCGTCAACTCGAGGGCGAATCACGTTTGCTCAGAGGTGATTTGATTCACCTCTGCGCAAGGTGATTTGAAATCAAATCACCTCTGCGCACAGTGCAGAGGTGATTCAATCGCCGTTAACTTTTTTTTAATTTGATTTTTTTAAATTTTTCGATTACTCACATTCTAATTTTTTTACATTTTTTAATAAAAATTCGGGGAATCGGGGCTCCCTCGGGGCGGGGAATAAAATCCCCCCCGGACCGAGGATACTAGGCGGGGGAGGGGGGGACGATGGGGTCGGGTCGGGGGAGGTGTTCCCCGCCCCGAATAGGGTCGGGTGCCATTCCTAATCTATGTTCATATAAAATTGAACTCATGAGATTTTATCATTTATAATAGAAGATATAAATTTTGTTTGACAAAGCATGCGGTCTGCCAAAAAGAAAAGATGTGCATACTCAATAGGGTTACATTATAGGAATTGCATGTGTTAAAGTACTAATACCATTCAACTTAAGGAGAATATATGATTCTTCTAGTACCATGTGATAAGTGTTTATGTTGATTTCATGCCTTAATAATATTATGACATATTATTGTTATAGGAAGGAACACTAAGATGAGTAAAAAGAGAGGATGATCCATTGCCCTAAGGTGTAAGAATTTAGAGGGAGCAAGTTAAAGAAGAGGTATGTAGGGTGGATCCATGTGCTTTTATTGTATTCATCGTTTATAAGTTTTTAGTCATGACACATGCAACATGAAATTTTATGTATCGTCGTGAATTCATAAGAAATGTTAAAGTGAATACTTGTGCAAAAGTTATACTATATTTTGTTCAATATGATAATTAAGAGATTGTTATATGAGTGTAAAAAACTATATGAAAAATGAATTGATATGATATGACATGCTTGGATCATGCATATGCATTATATCTCACTATCATGCATTTGCATTACCCCTGTTGGGCGACAGTTATCCTTGTATAGTTGAAAAACTTGCAAGACCGACAGTATATCTTACTTGGTTGAAAAATCTTGTAAGGCCGACAGCTTACCCCTATATACTTGAAACACTTTATAGGGCCGACAGATATCCCAAAAGGGTTGTAGGCGATATGACATGTCCATGCATCATTCTTCTTGCATACATCAACTTTAAAGAGCATGGCATGTGATGCATTATTGATTGTGATATTTTTTAATTATATGAAATGCTTTGACATGAATGATGTGGTAACACCCTTTTAAAAAAATGAATGATGTGCCAATTGGAGATATGATGATGATTACATGCACAAACAATGATTTTGATATGATATGATATGATATAATTTTATTATGACATGTAATGGGTTCATGCTTATATGAAAATGCTTAAGTGCATGAACACATGCTTTGATAAGATAGAATAGGATAACCCATGTTTTCACGGCAATGATAAATATGTATCAATCTTTAGGATTCTTCGCATGATATTATAATTTTTTATCATTTAAATGCTTCATGTTTTGAAAAAGTTATAAGTTAAAAACTTTTAAAAAATATTATTTTGGCCCTACACATGAACCTTTGCTCATGTAGATTATGCATATATATGTACATTTATTTATAATGTATATATGCATATATTTCCATGTACTTGGATCTTGCAGGACAAAGGCACGAGTGGTCGATGCTCATGATAAGTGATGGCACATGGAATTAAGTGTTAGGAGAGTTTTTCTTTGAGTACATTAACTTGTAATAATATTTAAAGGTATCAATATTTAATTTATGAATATTAGTGTTATATGTGCATAATACAAAGCAAAAAATTATTTTAGATTAGTTCCATTTATGACAACATTATAGAAGTAAAAAAAAACGCTTCCGCTAGCTCGAGGGTCGGGTAGTTACGGACCTATCCCGCGAATGGCAAGTTGATATTATCCTGACACAACGTGAAAACAATACAGCAGTGGACCAGCTAGCACATCCCATCTTAGGGGTCACCTTACCCCATCTGTCCTCTCAAAAAATATTAACTTTTTATTTCAGACATTATGCCGCTACCTTTCCTCAAAAAAATAGTTACTATATGTATCCAAAAAATTCAGTGACATGTATGCATAGTATGTATCCAAACAAATACAGTGACATATCCTTACCAAAACTAACTCAAAAAACATAGATTCATCTGCTGCTTTAAAATTCTATACGCACCATTTTAGGAAAATCTTAAATAGGTTACACAAATAAGAATACTGCAATAATTGACTCATTAGAGACATGAAGTAAAACTATCGCATATAAGTGGAATGGAGGGAAATACCTGCCCGGGGGGATAAAGAAGAGGTGCATCAGTCAATATAATTTTGTCTGTTTCTGCGTAAGCAGTTTCTCGCAATTCCTTCAACAACGACCATATGTAAATAGTAAGCAATATAAAAGAAAAGGGTGCAGTAAGTATGATTCATCACATGATACATTTTCATTAGACCTTGGCAAGCTTGTGGTTTCTCAAAGTAGTTTCTAACAAAGGGAAACAGAAATTTCATGTGCGTTTAGATCATGACTTTCTTTTTTTTTTTGTTGGATAAAATAGATCACAACTAAATACATTTTTTTAGAGGAACCAACTACATTGATATAAGAAAATTTTAGTGCATGCCAATATGCTTATCTAGAGCCTTCTTCGTGTTATAAAAATTAAATAAAGTAGCATGGTTAAAGTACTAACTGAAAATCTATCCCACGTTATTAATATACATAAGTGGATGATGCTCCCTCAAAAATATTATGCTGTACAATTAACTTGATTTGCAGATGTGCACAAGAGGAAGTTGCACATGTCATTCCATCCATTCTGCAGTGCGTACAGTGCGCAGCATATACATCAACTCTAATTTATCATGCTAGCAAACAAATTTATCAACTAAATTTATATATGTGAACTTCTCCATGACCAAATTTATATATGTGCCCTAGTTTTTCAATTTACATTTAAATGAAGTAGTGAAGAAACATCAATCAAAGACAGATGACCAATGTGAATGTTCATTGTAATCATGTTTATTAACTTAACAGTGTTTGGAACAAAATTTTGTGTAAAGAAACACATTAATATCCATTTATCACCTCTATAGTTATCACAGATTCTGAGGGTATAGGAAAATAGAGCCTGCAGTTATACCATATTGCTACTTTGCAAATAATAAATTCACCACACATCAAATGAAGGCTGGCAATGATCAAACTAAATGATTTTTCAGTAGCATAAAAGATATCATTGGCATGAAATGTTTCCAGATATTTCCAGAAATCATCAAAGCCAGGAAAGTATGTTGGATGAGCAGATTTAGTACCTTGAACTTTTCTTCTTCATTTTGTGCATGAATAAAATCCTGAACAACCATACGAGTTACAAAGAGTTCGAAATTAAAAACCATAATTTCAGAATAAAAAAAAGCTGCATCACCAAGTCCCTACCAAGAGTAGGTTCCATTAAAAACTTACATACTGAAGTATTCAAACAAAATAAAATGAAGTGCACAAATATCAGTAGCATAAAAGCTCACCTGCATGTCGTCAATAAAACCTTCAATTGATCGATATGGAGCATATACAATCAGATCAAACTCCAAACTCTGAAGACAGTAAATAAAAAAGTATAGACAAAGAAAAACAAATAGCACAAACAAAAAGAAGAGCAAGTGCTCTGAAGTTTTTGTTAATGGAAAAAAAAATATATCTACCTGAAAAACAGTCATCTCATTGTTCAGAATCACCTGATGATCCTGTTGAATTCCCTTTCCAAGTTCCTCAGCAGATACATGATTTTCCTCTACCTTGCAAGAGGCATATATACAAGTTAACCTGTCACGGAAGGAAAAGATTATCAAATTCAACCATTTCAGTGGTAGATGGTAAGCTCAAAAGGTATAAATGCCAACATGTAACTTGCATATACAATGGAGAGAGACAAATGTACTAGTAGTATATATCATCAGTAAAAGAGTTGCAACTTTTTTTTTTTGAGAGAGAGAGCAAGAGTTACAATAAATAAATGTATCTAGAAATAAAACAAAAAGAAAAGGAAAAAGAGAGCATTTTTTTTTTTTGAGGAGAAAAAGGATGACGGACCATTTTGGTTGTCATCCGTATATATATAGATCACTATGAAGGAAGATCATATACATGTGGTGATGCACTCTCCAGCTAAGAGTGGCTAAAATGAAGCATGCAAAAGGTGCAGAGCACTATCCAAAACCCCAATCCCGTAGTAAACACAAAATGTGATGCGCAATACAATCAATCTGACATCTCTCGCCACAAAAAATAACCCGATTGCGCTGAAGCCAAATGGCCCAGGCACCGGCCAAAAAGGTCGCCATGGAGGCTCTCCATCTCTGTGTCTGTCTGCCCAATCCCTGCATGGCCTGCCAGAAACCCTCGTCAGCTGGCGAAATCATATCAACGATGCTCGTCTGGGACCACACCTCTCGGGATAGCCTACATCCAAAAAATAGATGAGACACATCCTCCTCCATCACCCCACATAAAACACAAGGGGTGTCCAACTGTGCAACCCATCGCGCTCTATATGCTCTGGTGAGGATCCGCTCATGTCGAAGAAGCCAAGCAAAAATCTTGACTTTCAATGGGACACGTGATCGCCAAATAAGTCTGCAATCTACGATGAGGTCATCCGGCACTGAGATAGTCGGAGAAGGCGGAGATAGAGGCTCCACGTTGAGAAAGAGTCTGACATTCAGACCCAACCGTCCGGCCGAGATGGATCCGGACGGAAAGGGGCAATCCGCTGATGAAGTGCCAAAAGCTCTGCAAAGCGCTGATCTGAAAGTGGAGAGCTGAAAAGAGGAGTCCAAGAACACGTGCCAGGGCTGCCCCTCTCTGACCACGACTCAGCCACAGATGCGTTTGGGTGTGCAGCCAAAGCCCGTAAACGGGGAAAGGAGACAGCAAGCGGGCCTCCGGGTAACCAATCATGCTGCCAGAAGGAAAAAGCCTTCCCGGATCCAAGAGATGGGCTCATATAAGGGCGCACTCTAGGGAGTATAGCCATCACTCCCCTCCAGAATGAGGATGCACCACACAGTAGGATAGACCTAGTGTCCCATGATAGATCACGACCGTAGCATGTGAAGAGAACCTCCCGCCATAAGCTGTCCTCAGGCCCTATAATCCGACCCACCCACCGAGCGAGGAGCGCCCAATTTGTGGTGCGGAGGTCCCGAACACCCAAACCGCCCTGTGATATGGGTCTGCATATACCTATAATGCGACCAAGTGAACACGACGAACGGAACCGCATCCCTGCCAAAAAAATTTGCTCCTCAAAGAATCAATCCGTACCAATACCTGCGCGGGCATCCGAAGCACCGACATGAAGTAGATCGGAAGTGATGAAAGAACAGAACGAAGCATAACAAGACGGACACCGCTAGAGAGGAGCCTCGAGCTCCAACCCTGAAGTCTATGCTCAAAACGCTCGATGACTGAGAGCCAATATGACGGTCGGAGAGGGGAAGACCTATGTGATCGTTAAGGCCCCCACCGGGGTGCGAAGCTCAGCCGCACAGCTCGTAGAAAGCTCTGCCACCATGCCAAAGGGGATAAAAGAGGACTTGGCATGGTTGATCTCAAAACTAGATGTCACGCCAAAGAGCACCACCAGAATGGCCACTCGCCCCCTCCACGAAAAAGATAGTATCATCTGCGTACTGAAGAAGAGGTCAGCCCACCGGCGAAACCCTTGAAACGACTGGCCTGACAAGCCTCCTGTGTGCATCTCGCGAACCCATCAACAGCAAGAGTGAAAAGCATCGACGCAAGGGGGCAGCCCTGCCGGACACCCCTTTGTGGCTGCACCCAACCTCCTGCCATCGTCCCATTGACCAAGACCAAGAACGAAGCCATGATGATACACCGCTTCATCGAGGCAATCCAGGTCGCCGGGAACCCTCTAACCTATAATGAGTGCCACAAGAAAGACCATGAGAGAGAATCGTAAGTCTTAGAGAAATCAACCGTCCATAGAAAAGCCTGCTGACTGCCCGTCGCCAGTGTGCGAGGATCTCGAAGGCCATGGTGTAACTGTCAATGATGGATCGCCCCTATATGAAAGCCGACCGTGCTAGGTGGATGAGGTCAGGGAGCACCTCGCAAAGTCGATTGGCCAGTACCCTAGCCACCAAGAGGTAGATGGCATTGGATAAGGCAATCGGTCTGAAGTCCTCCACCCTCTCTGGCGGAGTGCGCTTGGGGAGCATGAATAGTAGAAACCGATTGAGGTGCTCTAAGCCCCGATTTCCATCCGAAAACTCCTGGATCACTGCCATAACGTCCTCACGCACCACTGACCAGAACTCCCTATAGAAAAATACCGGAAAGTCGTGTAGAAAAATACTGGAAAGCCGTCTGGGCCGGGGGAACCCTCGCTGTTGATGTCCCGAAGTGCATCGGTGACCTCGTCCTCAGTAATAGTCTGCACTAACATGAAAGACTGAACGTTAGTAACACAAGAAATATCACTAGGATTCCGCCTCCATGCAGTCGGGGGTTGCCTCCTAGAGAAGTCGTGATGGTAGCGCGATGGCTGCTTCAATATGGTGATGGCAAGTGATCCGCTGACCCCTCACCTCTAGCTGATCAATCCTGTTTGCCCGCCAACGTGAGCTCGCGAATAGGTGAAAGAACCGGGTGTTGGCATCACCCTCCCAAAGCCCGGTCTGCCGGGAGCGCTGCCTCCACCGGGTCTCCAACAACAACAACAACAACAACAAAGCCTTATCCCACTAGGTGGGGTCGGCTACATGGATCATACGACGCCATTCCGCTCATTCGTTGATCCATGTTCATGAGATTCGACAGGGTTTTATGCTGGCTGTCGGGACCTAACACAACCCTCCTCCTTTATCCGGGCTTGTGGACCGGCTATAAAACATAGGCGGAGTTTTCTAGTATCAATATTATTCAGAAAATTATAAAATGGTGTTAAGTTGCATAAATAAATTAGTCTCAAATGAATAGACAACAATACTACATAACCCCTCTTTAGAGTTATAGAAATCCTTGTGTATGGGGACATCCAATATCCAGAAAAAGAAATGCAAGAAAGCCAAAGAAAATGTAGCAAATTACTCTTTCTAGAGAACAAGTACCAGGTACAAAATTAAAGGAAAAAGACAAGTTTACATGTGCCCACCGGGTCTCCACCAACCTGTCCTCAAAACGAATGGTCTCCTGAGCCTGCCTGCGTAGTGCCACCTCATCATCCGTAAGCTGACGGGAGTCCTCTCGATCCAATCGGGTGATCCTCTCCAGAGCCTCAACCCTCCGTGCCTCACGGGTCGCTCGACTCTGGCCCTGACACTCTTGTAGGAAACCCCGCAAGCTATGGAGCCTGGAGGCCAAGGTCCTCGCCGCCGAGTCCGAAGGCGTCACACTCCGCCAATGCTCAACCACTGCCTGTCGAAAACCATCCTCCAAGAGCCAAGAGCGCTCGAAACGAAACATCGAGCGTAGGGCCTGACCATCGTTGGACCTCCACAGGAGTGATGTATGGTTCGAAAATGGTCGGGCCATGGCCCGGACGTCCGCGAGCTGGTGTGCCTCGACCAGTTCCAGTGAGCCAAGGAATCTGTCCAATCTCAATCTGGATGAGGGTGCCGCAGTGCTCCGCCAAGTGAATCTGCAGTTCGTTGCCGGGAAGTCGGACAATGACTGAGAGTCAATGAAGCCTCTGAACTCTGAAGCTCCAAGATCTCTCCCCTGGCGCCTAATGGGACGATCTTCCATGTCTAACGTGACATTGAAATCGCCCCCAATGAGCCAACGGGCATTCGGGAGGTGAGTTCGGGCAGCAATGAGCTCCTCCTACATGATCGCCCGAAAGGACTCTGAGCAAGGGCCGTAGACGCAGGAAAAGAGGTAAGAGGAGCCATCGGTGCTGCCTCTCAAATGGACTGACATCGAGAAGCGTGCAGTCCATGAGTCCATCAAAGTGAACTGCTCGGGGCGCCAGCGGATAATGCAGCCCCCCGAGCGCCCCACCGGGCAGAGTAGTAAGTGCTGTGATAGCCCTTGTCCCCCAATCTGCTCCCACATCCTCGAGGTGCACTCCACTAACTTTGTTTCTTGTAAAAACACCACATCGGCATCCCACTCCCGCAAGTAGCGGCCATGTTCGCCGTCTTCCCTCGTCGCCGAGGCCCCGAACATTCCAGGTCAGTACCTTCATAAGGATACAGTGGCACTCCCTCCTGTGGGCGATCTCCTGCCCACTGCTGTCCGCCTTCGGAAACCACATCGAGAGAATAACAGAAACCGCAAAGGTGGCCTATGCGCTGCAAGTGGCTGCCTGGAAGGGCCGGGTCGCTGGTTGGGGCGGCGATGGATGAGCCTGAACCCTGCTGCGTCCGCAATCTCCTAGACATCCGCATCTAGACGTCCATCAAGGAGGGTGACCCACTGGCCGGCTGATCCGCCCCTGGTTAGGTCGCAGCCAGAGATGGAGGACGAGCTGCAGACTGTGGAGATCCCTGCCCCAGCTGCCTCTGACTGGTGGTGGTGGCATTGGGGGGCGCCGCGACCCGTTGAGAGACAATGGTGTTGTGGGGCCGCCGTCGAGCATTATTCTCAATACACTAAGTTACTATTAATACCTTTTTCTTAGAGGTGAAAGGATGTGTATCTAGTTTGTGTAGCCATACATTTTGTGTTAACGATCAAAACTATGAATGTACAAATGTGAAATGAAAAACACTGTCCACAATTCAAAGATTTTGGCTCAATTTAATACCCAGCTAACCACTCATTCAACAAGAGCTTTACTATAAACTTAAAGATAGTGTTATTGTTAGATCAACTTATCCACCTCTATACTTCATGTAAACAAGCATCTATATCCAAGGAATAAAATAAAATATTGAACAGACAGATGTGATTATCACAACTAAAGCTGTTTTATGACAAGTAGCTACAAGCAACTTACATGATGTTTTTTGGTTGATGCTGCATAACGGACCAATTCAAGTAGAATCTTTTGAAGTACATTATTGCTGTTGCCTGACAGATAAGAAAAAGAGGAGTTAGCAAAAAATGTAAGCTCATGTTTTGGAATAAGATGCTTAAACAAAAATCAGATATACCTGAATTTTGTGAGGAAATTTAAATGCTGCACAAACTTCTTGAATTTTTTGTTCATAGAAGATCCGCATGTTTTGTTCCTCTTCACAATTCAGTGGCTTCGGAAGGGATCTTTCAGCTGACATAAGAGAATAAGAAGTGCATGAGATTCAAAACATGGTGAAGAAAACAATGTCGAGGGAAAAAGAACAGAAAATTATGATGTGATACAAAAAAGTTTCATTGAAATCGGTTTAAGAATTTGTGATTGCCTCAAAAACGAAATGAAGAAAGAGAAAAGTAGCAAAAAATTAAGATGTGATGTTTGAAGTTTTGACAAGATTGGTTAAAGCATTTACCATTGTCTGTTTGGTTGAATACAGGCTCCGGATATGAGATTGACCCATCAACATCTACTTCCAAATGAGTAACTCCATACTTCACAAATTACCACATAACCAGTTATTAAGAAAACTAAAAGTTCTCAAGTGCATTACAAACAAGGTTAATATAAAGGTAGACATGATTAAAATTATTAAAGTAACATATATATCATTGGAAGAAGACTAAGCATAAGACATACAAACAAATGCATTATAATAACTCAAACATTACATTGCCAAGCAGATAAAGGGACACAAAGACATAATAGCCAACGGTATCATACCTCTTCTAGCATTTTTATGGCTCTTTGATTTGCAAATTTTCTCTTAGTCATCTGTAGATAGAAAATAGAAAACAGTTAATCGTGGCAAGCCATTTGATCTTCAAGAATGTTTAAAAAAAAGGAAGAAATAGGAAGTATCTTTGAAACCAACCAATGATATTACCAACAAAAGAAATAAAACATTAATCACCAAGAGATACTATAAAAGTGTTGATTCACTATTGCACTTTCATGAACAAAGCAAATACTCAAAACACAACTTGGTTTCAGAGTTTAAAAGCATTTGCATTTTACTCACACCCGTAGCATCAGAACAAGAAAGAAATTAAAAAAAAAAGAATAACAACAACAGAAGTTATTGAACAATCGCATATTAAAAAATCAACTCAGATAATTAAAGCACAAATTTGCTAATAGCAGAAAATTCCAAAGATCCAGTTTTCTTTCTAAGTTCAAAATACATTTTGACTCAGAGAATCAAAAAAATGACATGAGGGCGTAGTTGTGTTACAGTTTCAAACAAAAATACAAGAAAAGAAGCAACCTTTGCAACTCGAACTTTCAAACTTATTTCCACTATCAATTCAATCATGCAATAAGGGAAAGAAACTTGAAAGAAAGCAAGAAAGAATTCAAGGATTCAATTAAGTACCAGCTCCTGAGGTGTGAAGATCCACTTTGCACAATGCGTAGAAGTCTGAAAATCCGCCATTGCCACAGTCTGAGGAATTGCTCCCGGAAACGGCTGATCAAATCAGAGGGGTTTGCCAATTATTTCTAGGGTTTAAAAAGCACAGCTTTCGACCTCCCAGTAATCAATGTTGTCAAACGCGTAAAACGGACAGGAATCGGAGGACCGAGAAAAAACGTAAATCATGAACACGGAACACAACACAGCTGATTCTACCAGATTATTTATTTATATATTAATTAGCACGAACCTAAAATAATATTCAATTTATTTGTAATAAAGCAAAATCAAATAGTAAGCAACATGTCAAAGGACCAATACCAAATTCCAAATTACCAAAACTAAAATAAGTTTTAAAAATAACGTATTGGCGCCTAAGACGACTAATGCATCTTTTTCCCTGGAGCATTTTTTTCTGAGTACTCTTGTAGCTGTAAATGTTCCAGCATTTCCACCTTCAGGCACATTTGTGTTTCCAACTCCTGAACCCGACCCAGATGCCATTTTTCCTTTACATTTGTGAAGGAAAACAACTATTACTTATATAATCCTAACTTAAAGTCTTAAACAATTACTTATATAATCATATTCCTAGCTTTAAGTCATAATTCATAAACACCGATCTCTCTTCACGAGGCTTGCAAGCCCTGCACGAGCAGGAGGTCTCCCTGCTGGCGAGTAGAGAGCCCTGTGCTGTTCTCTGCACGCTGAGGTCGGGAGCAGGGAGACAACAGAGCAGCCTCCCTCCCTGCGCTCTGAGGTCGCGAGCAGGGAGACACGGCACAGGGCTTCGCGAATTGATGGAGGGAGGAAAAGAATGGCACGTGCGACAGGAAAAGAACGGCATCAGAGAGAGGAAGTACCGGCGAATCAGGGCGAACGATGACAGCAGCAAACTGTGGCGGCAGCAACTCGAGGCGGCAGGCGCCAGCGCAGGGCGGCAGGCGGTGGCAACGGGCTGCAGGCGACAGCAACGGCGGCAGGCAGAGGTAACTAGGGCACGGCGGCAACGCACATGGTTTTGAGCTCACGTGGTCACACCACCACAAGTGGGATCGCTGGAATCGAGAGTAGAATCTTGCAGAATCCAGTGATTCCACGATCCAGTACACGAAAGAACGATCGTGTTGAATCGAGAGTAAAATCGAGCACGATAGATGTAGGACAACTAAGATCCTAATTAAATAACTTCAGAGGCGTCATAATTATCGAAAGAAGTTATATTTTTATATATGATTAGAATTTCAAAAGATTCTATTACTCAAATAAGTCCTAATAAAATTAAAAATAAAAAAATAAAGTGATAATAAAATTAGAAAGTAAATAATTATAGTGCTAACTAAGTTTAGTTAAAGAAAATAAATTAGTTCTATTATTATTAGGAAATAGGATCTTATATTCTCGTTCTTTTTAAAATAGTCTTGTCCTCAAGACTATAAAAAATATGTGAGAGAATTTTTTCTTTCGTTGCTTGATCCGACGATGTCTCATGATAACTTGAATAGAATAAAGATCCTTCTTCACAACGTAACTTTGGCTAGGCATTCGTAGCTTTGGATCAAACTTGCGTCGGCTAAAAAAAGATAAATCGAAATTGGTCAAATTTTTTTTACACGAATAAATTTGTCTTTGGACGGTGAAACCTTCAACATTCTTTGAGGTTGAATGAACTATCAGGTGTGAAGGAGTCATTATTAGCATCTTTACAAATTAACGACTTTCCAACAATAATGTCTTTTGTAATAGATTCCTCAAAAGATGATTGCTCATTTGACAGTTGAATAATAGATGTTTCATCTTTAAAAGATTTCTCAGTAGATGAATTTGAATGTTAAACTTCAACTGAATTGTTTTCGGTATCCTTCGTTTTTTGTTGAGATAAAATTTTCATAAAGATTTCTGAAGAAAATGAAGTGTTAGACTCTTTGTTTTTTGTGAAAATATTATTGCACTTATGCTTCAGAATGATTTGTTCAAGTGTCGACTTGAGCTATGCCTCTCTTCATTTAAACATTCTTCTTCACATCGGACAAAAGAAATAACGGCAACTATAGTAATGGACCGTCAAGCTTTCACTTCTCGTCGAAGATCGAGGAGAAGTTCTTCAACAAAAGTTTCCACCAATCGATGTTCGCTCCAATTTTTAATTTGACTTGATAATAATTCGAAACGAGTCCAATACTCCTCGATCGTACTTAATTGTTGAATATTTGCAAGTTCATCTTGTAATATCCATGACTTGATCCACCTAAGTTTATATAATTTAATCATATATTATTGATTGATATGAATTATGATGTGTGTGAGCATATGTTCATTAACTCCATAGAATCCAACATCTGAAATTGATGATAAATGACTAAGAATAAGGAAAAATGACTTTTAAAAAATATTAGAATTTAGAAAAGTAAAGTCCTGGTAATTATTCCTATACACGAAAGTATGTTAAATATGATTTTTAATATTTTTTTAAGTAAAGTATTAGTGAGGTTAAATGATAGCGCAAAATCGGAAAATCAGAAAAACGATCGATTTTTGTTCTTCGGACAAAAAATTAGATTTCATTCTTTGGAAATTTATTTTCCTAAATATTTTCTTTGAATCCAAATGGGGGTAGTTTCTTATTTACATGTAATGTCTTAAGTAAATGAATAAATAAAATAAATAATAGGATAAATAAGGTGAACTCTAAGGGCAAAGTGAAACTCACTTCCAACCGACTTTAGGTCGGTATCCAAGATATATATAGCCTAAAATCTTATCTCTTTACCCCATGGGAACATCAATTCGACTTCAGCAAGACAGCAACTAAGGTTAAGGAAAATAAGAAGAAAGGAAGAAGAGAAATCAAGGTTTTCTTGTTAGGGTTTCATTTAGGTAAGTTGTCTACTCCTTTCCTATGAATTATCCTTATGAAATTCAGATTCAAATTTGTTCTCCTGACCTTTCAAGATCTCTTTGTGCCTCCATGTCCATGTTCTTATGGTGTGGATCAAACCCTAGTTCACCTACATGAAGTTTCCTCTTTGCTGGACACCGAACCCTATCTGAAAGTTGTCAACATCTTCTCGACATCTTAGAGTGCTTCAAAAATTATGAAATTTCTTAATATGAACCCCAATTGAGTCTGTTTTACATAGGATTTGGAATCAGGTTAATTGGATTTCTATATCAAAAGTTATGAATCAATTATTCCAAGTCGCCCCTTCTGTTTTCTGTGATGAATAGTCCGAATTGTAAATACTATGGTAATTTAAATGCTTATTATTAATATATGAAATTTATATGTATTAAATATGGTAAAGTCCCCTTTGTAATACAAGTGGAATCACTTTTATAGACCATGCACAACGAAAGTTATGAGTTTTAAAGTAAACATCACTCAGTCTATTATAACAGAAAAGTAGAAGAGATCAAAGGTAAATTTCTAAATTTTCTGAGAACTATATATGAGCAATAAAATTATGAGATTTATATGGGTTGAACCTTGGGGAGTCTAGTTTCTGCGAACCCCGGATCAGCCCCAGGTGAGTCGCGGATCTGGCCAGCGTCCATCATTTCATGTTTTTCGATGATTCCCGATCGCAAACCCGGTAATATTCCCGGATTTTCGGGTCCGACCCGGAACCGGATCCGGCCGGGTTCGGGTTCGGTACCGGGTCGAAAATTTTTTTACCCGATATAATCCCGGTCGGGATCGGGTCCGCTTAGACCCGGACCCGAACCCGGGTTTGCTCAGCCCTATTCTACGTTATTTCTCTTGTTTACTTGTTGATATTTATTTTCGTTGTTGAATACTTGTAAAGTTCATTGAAATCGTTCTTTTATTCTAGTAAGATGATCGACTAGTGTTAAAAACTTTGAAATCGATAAATCTTATGAAGATATAGATTTTTTCCTGCACATTTGAAATATTAGATTATGAATATAAAATATTAATAAGTTATGATAGAGGTTGGTTGATAGTAGTAAGCGGCGTTGATGGTGATGTAGTGGTAGTAGCAGATGCGATAGATTGCAGCGAAAGGTGAAGATAATTAGATTATTGATTCAACCAAAAATTCGATATATCACAATTGTCTGAAAAAGTTCGAATAAATGCCAATTGTTAGGTTCCTAGTCCAACTATGATCCTAATTAGATCACTTCGAAAGGATCAAACCTCCAATAAACCACTTCGACAGGGTCAAGCTTCCAAAATACTTGCTCCAAGTATCATAAGAAGTTGTATTTTCATATATGATTAAAAAGAGTTTCAAGGGATTCTATTTATAGGGTAAACCCAAACAAGTCCTAGTATAACTAGAAATAAAAAAAATAGAATGGTAATCAAGCTAGGAATTAAATAACTAGAGTGCTAATCAAATTAGAAAG
The DNA here is from genome assembly GCA_030549335.1 of Pontederia crassipes. NCBI lineage: Eukaryota > Viridiplantae > Streptophyta > Magnoliopsida > Commelinales > Pontederiaceae > Pontederia > Pontederia crassipes. Next base: position 34,957,494 of record CM060186.1, on the reverse strand, counting down.
TAAATAGATAATCTAGTTAAAGAAAATAAACTAGTCCTATTATTATTAGGAAATAGGATCTTATCATATTGAGACGAGATTTTGACAAGACCGCGGGCAGTAATCAACTTCACGTGAGTGATGATATATTGCCAACTATAGCTAGAACGATCGTCGCGCCGTGAGCTGCCGGAGAACCTCCAACAAGACGTTGTAAATGTCGATGTTGGACTTTGTTTTCTGTCTTGCTAAATGATATTTTTAGCCATGGGTTAGTAAGATCTCATCTCATGGTACCTCACTTTTCAAAAAAGTGTTAGTTTACAAAAATCTAAGAAAATGTTTGAGAGGTATTTGGATTTGCATAACCACATAACCTTATCATAGGAAAACGATTAAAATAAGTATATAAAATAATAAACAAAGAATTTAAGGAATGTGATGGGTGGATCATTGATTTATAAAATTTTAATGAATAATTTTTAATTTAAATTCATAATGATCTTTTATGAATACGGACCCATTTGAATCCATACATCCCTCAATCTTATAAAAAAATAAATTTAAATAATATATGGACTCAAAATGGGTCCACATACATATACTTCATAAATCAATGATAAGCACTTTTTAAAATAAATTTATAATAAATTTAAGACTACTATTAATCTACATATTAATGATAATTAATTAAATTAAATGTTTTATGTGATTAAAAATCTTAAAATATAAAAAACTTAAAACTTTAGAAAAAATAATAAATGATTAAAATATTATTTTCATGATGTAAAATATTAAATATATTTTTATATTAATAAAGTATAAAATGAAAAATAACATTTAAAAAAAGTTTATATGAACGGAGAAGATTCGATAAATGCAACTGATGGAAATAAGAATGTTCGAGTAAAGTTCGATGATCAAGATGGTACTATGAATCTTCGAGATGAAGAAACTGAATATAATTAAGAATCCTTACATCCACTTACAAGATCAGCAACAAAACAACTTGAGAAGACAATAGAAAATTATTTACAAAATGGACATGCAACTACAAGTCAGATCCAATTCTCAATATGTTACAAATTAGGCCGCATAAAGAGTCAGCATAACTTGGGCCAAATAAATCATGGTTTAACCATATTTATTTGGAATTTCAGAATTAATTAAATATGAAATATGCTGATGAGGATTGTAATAGAAATTGGATTTGTTATTTTACTAAATTAGTTAGGTAACTTGGGGCTAAGTTAAAATTATGTTTTTAAAGCCTATAAATATTGTAACCTATTATTATTTCAGACATCTTTGAATCTATTAAATTTGACTTAATTACTTTTGCTGTGAGAGAACTCTTGCAACTCATTCTGCGAGAACTTCAACTGTTAATTACAAGGTTGGTAATCTTGTGATTACGTCCATCTATTTATAATATCGATTGCTTGGTGCATTAGTAATCTTGATGTTGATATTTTGCTGCCTGAAAATTCGTTGATCTCGTTTCTTTGATTATCATATATTATTCCGGTCACTCGAGATATTGTTCTTGAGCACCGTATCAGTTGATATCACAGTCGCAATTTCGATTCGATTTTTTAGTTATCTTTCATTATTCTAATTATCCCATATTTCAGTTTCTAAAAAAACAACACAAAAACTCTAAGAAAAAATCTGATATGTTTGTTCTTCAAATCCTAATCGTCTTCCTTATTTGCTTTTATTTTTTTTTCAAACTCTAGTTGTCATCTTTATATTCTTCAAAATATGTTGTAGTTTTAAAAAAAACCACAAAAAATCTGCTTATTTGTTGTTGAAATCTTAGTTGTCATCCTTATTTATTCTCAAGTTTGCTGCAGTTTCAAAAAAAATTTGAAAAATTTTCTGAAAATAAAAAAGACCGAAAAGAAAAATGCAAGAACGGAGGAAAGAGAAGAATAGGAAAAAATAAATTAGAAAAAAAACTAAAAGAAAGAATTCAAAAGAAAGAGAAGAGAAAGAAAAAAAAGGAAGGATTATTTTTGGAGAAAAGTGCAAAGAAGATTTTGAAAACAAAATAATTTGACTCAAGGATGAGAGACTTTGATTTAATTCTGAATCTTTGACATCTATTCTTATTTGACAATTTCTTTTTGATTTCTATTCCAATTTCAGCTTCAAATTTTATTTTGATCTTGCAATCATATTGAAAAATTGATTGATTTGATTACTCATTGTCTTGTGTTGTTAGTTCAATTAGAACTTATTGGAGGGTTTAAGAGAAGAAAAAAGGTAGAGTGATGAGTACAATTAAGGGAAAAATCTTAATAGAGTTGAGGTAAAATACGAGTGTCACCGCTTGAGGTAGTGAGATTGTGTTTAACATTAACTTTTACTACAGAAGTTTCTTACATTGTCAACAAGAAAGGACAAAGAGCTTAATCCTATAAAAGAAGCAATTGATCAGACAAGAATGATGGAGATCATCACACAACATTTTCAACGTCTTGAACATATGATTAGTGAACTTCACGATGAGGTAGGTGTGCAAATTGCACAACTACAACAAGTTATACAACCAAATCAAATAAGAAATTGCCAAAGACAGTATGCTCCTGATGATGAACATGATGGAGATATGGAAGAGAAAGATAATGAAACTTTGAGAAGGCATATGCACGTTCAGATTGGAGGAAGAAGTCATGATCAAGAAAATATTTTTTATGCGCATTGTTATGTTATGGATAGAACTTGTGGATTTATTATTGATAGTAAAAGTTACGTCAATCTTACCAACTATTACATGGTAAATAAGTTGGGACTACCAACCTTCAAGCACCCCAACCCATATAAGTTATAGTGGACAAACAATGGAGGAGAAGCCAATGTGACAAAACAAGTATTTGTGTCATTTAAAATCGAAATATTTACTGATGAAGTATTACATGATGTAGTTTCAATGCATGTTTGTCATATCCTTTTTGGATCAACCATGACAATATGATCGATGTGTGGCATATGATGGTGCTATCAATCGTTATAAATGTGGAAAAGATGGAAAAAAAATATACTACAGCACCATTGCCATATGAAGCATACGAAGAGTAAGTGCAACTTAAAGAGCGTGTAGTAGCTTACAACATTGAGAGGAAAATTTTGATTGCACAACATCAGTTGAAGAATGATAGTGTTGATTGTCATATTGTAATTCAAAATAATTGTCACAAAATGTGCTCTACAAACATCATCTTTGCATAAACATGCATTTAATTAACATACTAAGTTAGTTTGGATGTCCATTTAGTGATATTTGTATATAGTAATTAATATTCTGATTAGAGCATAATGATTACTTAATTGTCGATAAACTTTACAAAGTAATTACATAAAGGTTATTAGCAATAAATTGCAAAATTTCTAAATATTATAATATATATGTTTAAATATGAATAAGTAAGCTTAATTAGGATTAAAGCACTTAGTTATAACAAAAAAATATTATTGACCATCACATAAATTCCAAGCAACTGAAGAAGACATGTGAGAGCTGCACAAAAAGGATATTTTTGCAAACCACCTTATGTTGTGCGAAAATTTTACAAAAAAAATATAATCCACTTAACATTATCCTTTAATTATAGAAAAATTACCAAAGGCAGACGTCAAGCGAAACGACATGGGGAAAAGAGGGAACATCAGTTATTCAAGGTGAGTTTTAATTCAAAAATTGTTCTTTTGATTGTGATGATCATTATTTCATTGTTACAACCATAAATCATGAAATTTTGTATGTTAATCCATTCAAAGTTAGCTTTCTATTGCCTCTGAAATCACATAAAAAAGAGTTTTATAGAGGAAGTTATGAATTATCTTCGGAAGTCACTCATCCTATCCTGAGTCTGATATATGTTCAATTCGTAATTAAGGCACGATTGGAGTAGAGTGAATTAGGATTTGAAATTTAGATATGCTTGATTATACATTTTAAGGGTTCGATGAGAAGTGAAATCATCCTATTTGGACTTGTACTTTGAGAGAAATGAATTTTTCATTTCATAGTGATTCTTTTGTCAGATTCTAGGACATTGACAGATCACGAATCGAATTAACTATTTTTTCTATAGAGCTATACACCGAGTTAAATTCTATACTTTTTATGACAAAATAGTAAGGAAGTCTAGTTTGTAGGAAAATTGTGACCAAGTTAAATGGACAAGTACAAAGAAACATATAAATCAATCTTTCAATGCACACAATTTGTCAGGATACTAATCCTAAGTCAGATTGCCTTAGATGTTATGATTTATTCACTTGGACTTAGTTAATGATATTTAGGGGTTAAAAATCTTAGTATGTTTAGTTTCTAATTAATTCAGAATCATAAGATTTGTCCATGTAGTTAAGAAGTTATGAATTATTAATTGATAGACATTCAATCTGAAATCCTGAGACAACACTTAATTAAACTAAGGGGGATTGAGAAGTTCCAATTGTGAAATAGCCTATAAACATTTGAAGTTAGAAATTAGTATTAGAGAGGATTATATGTATTTTATGGTGCATATTCATGCACCATGAGCATGCATTATATAATACTTTGTTGTAATTGGAAAGTAAAAAGACATTATTATTTGTAGGAAAATATCAAGGTACAAGTAAAAGGGAGAAACTATAATAAACCTCTTTAAAGGGATAAAGTACAAGGTGAATGTGTAAATTTTTACAACATAACAAAATGATATATGTTACTTCTTTTATTTATGATATTATTTCAAGTAAAGATTATTATTAGTATTGTTATTGAAACATACCTTGAGTTAAGAAATATATTTATGATATGTTTTAAAGTTTCATATGAGATGGAATAATCTCTTACATCAAAATATTTTCAGGGAAGAATGCTTGTGAACTTAAAATAAGTTTACTTGATATTGATATACGATGGTGACATGTTATTTTGCTGTTATAAAACTCCATGTGTATATTGACCATACTAAATGAAAAAAATCTTTGGGACCGCATTCGACATACATGAAGCTTTGGGACGTATATCGGGTGTCTTTATCCTTTGGGGCTACTCTGTGTGCACGTATTGACCCATGATATGTTCTGCATATCTGAGAATCATGATTGGGTGACACATAATCATGATTGGAATACATATCGACTCATGATTTGCTCTGTATATCTGAGACTCTTGATTGTGAAGCTCTGTTTAACTGTATGACACATAATCATATAGGGATACGTATTGACCCATGTTATGCTATGCGTATCTGGGAGTGCTCGGATACATATTGACCCATGTTATGCTCTACGTATCTGAGAGTGCTCAGATACGTATTGACCCATAATTTACTCTGTGTCTGAGAATCCATGATTGTGAAACTCTGCTTAACTGTATGACACACAATGATAGAGGGATATGTATTGACTCATGATTTATATGTGCAATGACACACGTGTGAAGTTTAATTATGAAAATGATGATATATTGAGTTACTTTTACTTATATGAAAGTTCATATGATTTGACAGATTATGTTATATGTGCTATGCTTTAAATGTTTTATCATATAAAAAACGTGGCTATTTAATGTCATATGCACTCGTATTGTTCCCCTATATTGTACTTTTATTCCACTCACTGAGGAAATGATTATTGTTCACAGTACCCATTTAAAATTTTTCAGATACTCATAAGTTCTCGAGTTGAGTTGACTTGGATCTTGATTTTGCTGCATATAGAAGAGGTCGAGCCACTGAAACACTTTAATCCCTCTTCATTTTTGTTTTTGAAGCATTCATGTAATAGATAATCTTAGATGTTGTAATTAAGTTTATGAGAAACTTTTTGTAAACTTATATAAGACTTGATCCTGTGAGGTTATATGTGAGATGATTTGTGAGAAAAAAATATAATGACAATATGTGAATGTCCTATCTTATAAATTTTTATTAAACTTTAATGAATATATATGCGTCTTTTGTATATGTGTTGGCATATACCACAAGATAAGTAAGAGAGGAGATTTTGCCAATTTTATTTTTGGAATTGTTAAACATAAATAAGATTATGATAATTGGGATTAAAACTTAGTCACGGAGTTGGGTGTGACAATAATTCTGAGGGTCCCAATAAAGACAATGATGAAAAATATAAGTGTCATAACTTGAGTGACGAAAATGATAACCACATCACTTTTGAATGCTTAGAAATGCCACCTTCTGAAAGTATTGAGATACAACATTTAGATGTTGAGTGTTACGAGAGTTGTGAGAATGAGAGAAAATTAGATCTTGAGTGTTTAGAAAGGTCACTTTCAGATATATATGAGCAAAAAGACTTGAGTGATGAGAAAAAAGAAAGAGGATTCAATAATTTTTCTTCTGACACTAACCATTTTTTATCTTTTGATTTTAATTTGTCCATGCACATATGTTGGAGTGGAGTATATGAAGATACAAATTCTATCATGCAAGTATTTAAAAGATGTTGTATTGATTTTATGACGACTAGTTTGAGAAGTCCATATCTTACTTTTAAAACTTTATATTTGTTTGATGTGATTACCTTGTAAGTTTTAATTGAAAGATGTGTCAAATGGAATTCCAACATTAGATCTCAATTTTCTATTTTATTTTCTTATTTTTTGGGTGTCGGTTCATCTTATTTGTGCTTTACATTGAATTTCTATAATGAATATTTTTTAACACTGAGTATATTTGATTGACTTATTTTGAAATCTTAGTCATTTTTTTAAATCCATCTTTGTGCTTTCCTAAGATTATTTCTGCGGATGTTGGTTGTAATCTTTCATATAATTTTCATATAATGATTGAAAAATTTGTTGCATTTGCATTAGTTGGAGTTCTATGCATTTTTCATCGAAGATTTGAGAGTAATTTCTTTGGAGATATTCTTATTTATAACAATCATTTGCATGACCATTTTGGTGATATTTTGAGTAGTTGTAGGGACTTGCATGATTCCTTGAATGAGCCAAGTTATTTGTTTGGTTATGAATCTTACAATATTTCACTTTTAAATGTTAGAGATTCATTTATTTCATGAAAATTGATATTTTTATCTTAGAATCACTTGACAATCTCCGTATTGGATTTCTTGTTTTTTAAAATTTATTGTGCACCTTATTTGACAGGATTCTTATGCGCAAATGAAGGTCCCTCAAATTTCGTAGTTTTTTCATACAATAACATTGTCTCATGGGCATAAGATATTTTATCAGATGAGTATAATAGCTACGTTACTTTTTATATTACTTATGTTGGTATTGGTATTGTTCTAATGTAGGAAGGAAGACTAATCACTTATTTTAGCGAGAAACTTAGTGGCGCAACTCTTAATTATTCCACATATGATAAGGAGTTGTATGTATCGGTGAGAGCTTTAGAGATTTGGCAACACTATTTGTGGTCCAAAGAATTATTCATTCATTCATACTACGAATCCTTAAAACATTTGAAGGGACAAGGTAAGCTAAATCGATGACATGATCACTGTGTTGAATTCATTGAAATATTTCCTTTTGTTATCAAATATAAACATGGAAAGGAAAACATAGTTGCTGATGCATTTTCGTGAAGGTATACACTTATGTCATTAATTGATGCAAAATTTCTCGTTTTGAATATTTGAAAGATTTGTATGAGAAAGAGCCTGATTTCTCTGTTGTGTTTAAAGCTTGTGAAAATTTTGGTTTTGAATTTTTTTACAGATTTGAAGCGTATTTGTTTTACAAGAATAAGCTATCTATTTCTCAATGTTCTTTGCATGAATTGCTTGTTAAATAATCACATGTGGGAGAATTGATGGAACACTTTGGAGTTTTGAAAACTTTATAAATTTTGAAAGAATATTTCTTTTGGCCTCTGATCACTATAGACTTTTATCTCATTTTAGATGCATTTCAACCCTATCGAATCCCTAAATTGCCCAACTTTTGGCCAATTTTATTTAGAATGCATGGATTGTGATAACTAGTTGATATTCCTCATTTTATACTTAATTCCATGTGCATAGAGGTTCTGAAATGTCAAAATCTATAAATATTTCAATTCTATGCCAAGTAATCATTTTTAGGATAAGTTATCACTCCTATATGTAAAGTTATCATTATTTTGAGTGAACTGATTTTCAATGATTTTCTTACCCTAAATTCATTATTATCATGAATGAATCATATTTGGATAGTCACATCTCAACTTGTGCAAAGTTTTAAGTCCATTTGAACAAGTTATCATTTTTCCAAAGTCAAGTTATCGTTAAAGGGCAATTCTGTCATTTCGACATGCAAAGCTGTCAATTCTGCACCAAGGCATTAAGCAATCATTGTATTATTGTCCTAACTCATTGCTGTTCAAATTTGATCATATTTGGATAATCATAACAAAAGTTAAGACAAGTTATCATTTTTAAGGCAAACAAGTTATCGTTTTGGCACCTAAGTTATTATTTCTATGAAATCATATTCATATTTAATTTCTGACTTGACTCACTTGCCACCCTAATCCATTTGATGCCTCTAATGCATTGAACCATGTGTATTTGGACATTTTCCATCAATTATGCAAAGTTATCATTTTGGGGGTTCAAGTCATTAGTCTTATTAAATGACATTCATACTTGATAGTTGAGCTCATCCAATGCTGTCCAATTCCAGACTTGATTTAATTCCTATTTGAACACTTAGATACTTGCTGTTTTGAATCTCTCACATTTGGACAATTATGACAAAAATGATGCAAGTTATCAATCTGGGCATATGGTTATCATTTATGCATATCAATTTTACTTGTGCATAACACCAATTTATATTTAACAGGAAATTTGATTCCATCAGCCCTCTTAATCCTTATTTGTCTAAATCTTATTTGTGGACCTTGATACTTGCTGTTTTGTGTCTTCTAGCAGGGAAAATAGGCTTCCAAAAGCTGAAAAAAGTGGGGGGGACCACTCCTAAAGCTGTCCAAAAGCTGCTGCCCTGCTTATATTTTTCTGGTTTAGACACATGGCACAATCAGGGAGAATGCAATATTCTAATCTGCATTCAAGGGTGTAGGAAGACCATATAAAAGCTGAAAAAACCTTGGAGGGAAGAGAGGCTGACCATTGCAGGGTTTGGATGAGGGTTTTTTCACAAAGGAGCAAGGGTTTGAAGCTGGATTGCTGAGCTGCTGGAGTTTTGGCCGAGAAGCTTCAAACCAGGATGATTTGTACTTGTTCTTCAATCCATTTTGTTTCAAATTTTGTAATTATGAGGAGCTAAACTCCATGTCTCCTAGGATAGTGCAGTAGTCTAGTTAATTTGGATGGATATGGACATAAATTAATCCCAAACTGTTATCAATTCTGATTTTTAGATTTTTGATTTGAAATAAATCTGTTCTTATCATTGTTAGGTCCTACTTGTATCTACAATTGAGAAGTTATCATTTGATCTAACCTTTGTTCAGATATGAATTAAGAATCAGTGATAAGTTTCTGAATTTCATTTCTGAAATCTGATTTCTGCATTCTGATTTCATGCACTGAACTCAATCCTGAAATTTCTGATTTCTACAATGTTATGGGTCTGTTCTTGCCATTATTAAATCCCATTTGTAATCTATAAGATCTAGCCCTTATTCAAAAATGAATTAGGAATCAATGACAAGTTACTGGATTCCATTTTGATTGAAAATCTGATTTCTGATTTCCTGATTTTCTAAACTTCCTGAATCTGATTTTCTGATTTCTTTGAATCTATTTGTCATTGGGAATTTGATCAATTGAACAACTAAGAGGTTGATATTGATCCCAATCTTATTTAGAAATGAATTAAGATACTTGACATTCTTTATGATTCAAACCTGTTTTTCCCCAATCTGATTTCTGAATTTGCAATTCTGAAATCTATTTTCTGAATTCTTTTGAAATCTAATTTGCTACTTGAACATCTGATTTCATTCAATCACTGAAAGGTGAACCTTAAGGATTCCTTGTTATAACTAAGAGGTGATCTTATGGCCTTTCTTGAGATCCAGAAATGGGCCAAGGAGCAATGACAATTGTGAATTCCAAATTTGAGATTTTATGCCTTGTACTTCCAATCAATTTGTGTGTGTGTGGATTTCACTTCAATTGTAGCTGAGAGGCTGATTTTGAGTCCTCTTGAAATTCAGAGATGAATCAAGAAGCACAAGCACTGTTATTGAATAGATTTCACCCATGTTTAGTTATTTGAAGTGATTTCCTCATTTTGTGATTGCCTCTAAAAGTTATCACTTCAGATTTTTATAAACAAATTGACAAAATCAGCAATGAACTTGAATTGAAGCCTAATGATAACTTAATTTTCAGTGGGGATTCTCTTCTAATTCAATCTAACTAACAATTATATAATAATATATTGATTAGTTCAGGGCCAATTGAGCTGTGAGAGCAGCTATATCCAAGGTTGAATCAGATTTGAGCTTTTAATGATAACTTGATCCAATCCATCCATAATTAATTTAGATAAACCCCAACTCCTAGGAGAACTTTCCTCATTGATAGTTTAACCCTTTTAGCTTCTAATCTAGCATTTATAGTTCAGATTTGACAGATTTCCAAAACCCCAAAAATAGTTATCATTCTGCACAATTAAAAATCTATTTTTCAAATTCTCTTAATTTCCTATTTTTAGCCACTAAAGTAGAACTAGTCTTGATTGTTTTAGGGAGTCTTAGGCATTAAATCTTTGTGGATACGACAATCTGATCTACTACAACTTACCTGTGCACTTGCAGTTAGTGAGTTGTGGGACCAAAAATTAAAAAAATTGCACTTTTCTTAAAATTCAGCAAGTTATCACTACACCCACAAATTTCACTATCAGCCTCACATGAAAAGAGATGTGCAACGAAATTGCGATAATTGCATAGCATGCAGTGAGGCTAAATCTAAAGTTAGGTATCATGGATTATATATGCCGTTGCCAATTCCTAGTTATCATTGGACTGATTTTCCCATGGATTTTGTTCTAGGTTTGCTCCAGTCAAGACGTGGAAAATACTTTATACTTGTTGTTGATAGGTTTTAAAAAATGACACACTTTATTCCTTATCGTAAAACTAATGATGCTGCTCATATTATAGATTTATTCTTTAAAAAAGTTGTGCACCTACATGACATTCCAAAAACTATTGTAAGTAATTGGGATGTCAAATTTCTGAGCCACTTTTGACGTGTTCTATGGGGTAAGTTGGGTACAAAATGGTTATATTATACTACTTGTCACCCACAAATTGATGAATAAACTGTGGTAGTAATTTGAATTCTTGGTACTTTACTACGTGTTGTGATAAAGAAAAAACTGAAATTTTGGGAAGAATGCTTGCCTATAATTGAATTTACTTATAATAGAACACTGCATACATCTACTAAGTTTACTCCTTTTGAAATTGTTTATGGCTTTAATTCATTAACTTCTTTAGATTTGATTCCATTGCCAGTGAAAAGAAGTTGTCAATGCAGATGGAAAAATGAAAAATGAATTGGTTAAGGAGATTTATGAGGATACTAGGGATCATATTCTTCAAAGGAATGAACAAGTTGCTAGTCGTTTGAATACTAAGAGGAAGAAAATTACTTTTCAGTCAAGACATTTTGTTTGGATACATTTTAGAAAGGAGAAATTTCTACAAGAACGAAAATCAAAGTTGCATCCATGTGAAGACGATCCTTTCAAGATCATTGAGAAAATTAATGACAACGCCTATAGAGTTGACTTGTAGGGTAAGTATCAAGTGAGATCTATTTTTAGTGTTATTGACTTGTCTTCTTTTGACTTTAATGCATATGCGAGGATGAATCTTTTTGAAGAGGAGGGGAATGATATGAACTAAGAAGCTTTGATAAATGCAACCGATGGAAATAAGAATGTTCGAGTAAAGTTCGATGATCAAGATAGTACTATGGATTTTCGAGATGAAGAACCTGAATATAATAAAGAATTTTATGCCCACTTACAAGATTAATAGCAAAACAACTTTAGAAGATAATAAAAAATCATTTACAAAGTGGGCATGCAACTACAAATCAGATTCAACTTCTGAATGTGTTACAAATTGGGGGCATGAAGAGTCAGGATAACTTGGGCCAAATAAATCATAGTTTAACCATATTTATTTAAATTTTTTGAAATTAATTAGATATGAAATATGCTGATGAGGATTGTAAATTAGTTAGGTAACTTGTGGACTAAGTTAGGATATTTTCTTTCAGCCAAATTATGTTTCTAGGACGTATAAATACTGGAACCATTGTTATTTGAGAAATCTTTGAATCTATTAAATTTTGATTTAATTGCTTTTGTAGAAAGTCTTGAGCATCGTATCAAAAGTGGTCAAGAAATGGAGAAAGTCTTCCATTAATATTTGAAAATGAATTGATTATCCATAAATATAAATAAAGAAAGCTTGATTTTTTCCCCTTCTTTCTCTAGAAATGAAGACTTGTCAGAAATCGCTAGTTTGATTGGTCCGAGAAGAAAGGCATTAGAGTGAAGAGGCGAGAGTGAAAGACTGGCTACCTACCCGGCCACCCTTTTTTTGCTAAAGGATTATACTCCATGTTAGGTCAAATCATATTTTGTATGCCAAAAGCATTCAACCCGACCAACAATATAGCTTTTGTTGTCAGCCACTAGGATATAGTCACATGGCAATTGACATTTGACCTTTTATTAACTTCCATAACTTCAAATAGATAATGGCACAAAAATCTATTAAGGCTAAAAATCACGTCTTGTGTAGAGTGTATCTTAAAAAATCCAGCCTTAATAATCAACTGGCCACAACTTGACGAGGTGATTAATCCCGATTTGCCAACAAATAATGAATAAAATCTTCTTCTTCATGAGTTAGCAGAAAATTCACTCCTTGTTTGAAAGATGGTTCCAGCTTTGTTGTTTTTGAAATCCCGCCTAGTATTGATGACTTTGAAGTGTAAGAAATTTAACTGGGATTGGATTTCATCCAACTCACACCTTGTGAAAAATTTCACTTTTTCTCATTGAAAAGTCCCACCTTGTTGTGCCCACCATGTAAAAAATTCATGAAAGTCCCACGTTGTGAAAATTTTCACCTTGTGTAAATCAAAGTCCCACCAACGAAAATTCCACCTTATCGCCATAACTTTCGAATCCTATGAAAGAAATTAAATTTAAGTTAATCCATCCACATATTACTAGTAGTAGTAAATAATTAAATATGAATTTATGACTAAAATTGACATAAAAAATTATGCATACCATGATTAAATTATAGAAAAATTATTTAAAATTATATAATAAAATATGTTATATTTTTCATGCATCAAACTCCCCTAATTACTTTTACTCAAGCAAAATTTAAGAAAAGACTAAATAAAAGGTGTCCAATCATAGCCTATGTACTCAGCTAATTACTTTTCTCACATTATTCTCTACACGCTTACTAGTAAACATCTTACCACTTTCATGTATCTAATTTCAGAGATGTTATGAATGTTAAACACTTTTACAAAGTCTCAAGTCCAACCTATAGCATTAATCTTGAACATATAAGTACTAATTGAGTTTCTTTTTTTCTTTTCACTTTAACATACTTTTATTTTTAAATTCTTCAAAAGTTTTAATATTCAAGTAGGATTGCAAAAGAAAATCCATATAACGAGTTTTTGAATGATTTCTTGAGAAGATGGAGGTTACTTGCCCGAACATCAAATGTTTCATTTAGTACTCCATATTTCACAAGGTGTTTCTTGTAGCAAGCTTTCGATCAACAAATCACAGAACAATTATCTTTAGGTTGGCAGGTATGAAACCCTACGACTCTAATTACCTGAACATACCTTAGTTCGAGATAACACATTTGTATTTACATACAACTTTATTCAATCATTTTTTCATCACTATTTTTTCATTCCTTATTTTTCCATTCATTCTTTTGACTCACTTCTTTTCTTCTTTTTTTTTTCTTCACAATAGGTTTTCTCGATGAGCTCAAAAAGTACTTAGTATGATCAATAAAAATGCTATCACTAGAAAGACTAATAGCAATACAATAATATGTATGAATAGGATTAGTCTATATATCCATAATTCTAATAAACATAAGCACATAGTCCATAAGTTTAATACTGAAATAGCAAATTATAAGAAGAAAAAGTATTCAAATTTCGTCAGTTAATAGCATGTCTTTGAAATTTTACAAAAGAAATAATTAAATGGTGAGACATGGGCTAGTAAGATGTTAGTAAAAACTCATGCAATGGTATTTTAAAAAGAAATCATTTCTTTAGATTTTGACATATGATGCAAATAAAATAAAATAAGCAAATATGCAAAGCATGTAATGAATCTCCTCCAAACCTGAAGCAAAACAATGTCCCAGTGTTAAGCCAAATAAGGAGTGATATAGACTCAATAGAACATTAAGAAAATAAAAAAATAAAGAAATAAGAAAAGGCAGAAGCAGATCTCATGTTTGCGTGGTGATAAAGGTGGGAGTAGAATGACTAAATTGTCCTTTGATTGATGGAGGTAGTAAATGATGAGAGTGAAGCATTAGAACCCTCCATTCTAGAGTTTGGTAATTGTATGTAACACTCTCCCAAGTAACACAAATAAGAATCCAAGGAGAGACGAACAAAACAGACCTAGACAAATTGATGGTTATAACTCAAAACTATTATGTCTAACAATCTTCTCTTTTAATTTGGATTAATTTTGTTTTTCATTTTGATTAGTTTATCTACCAGAATCACCTGATAATTGGAGAAACACTTGAACACAATCAGTAATGTCATCATCTGGCCCAACTACATTTCTAATTTTCGAATTGAGGCATCGTGATTATTAGCTCTAGAGTCCATGTTCTTCTATATTTTATGCATGGTGTCTATAATACGTGCCATCATCTCCGGCATAGGATTTGATGTTTGGTGTTGAGGAGCATCCGGTTGGCCTTGATTTTAATTGTTATGGGACTTCAACTTATTTCTCCATCCATAGTCATTGTTCTTGAAAAATGGATTATAAACAAAGTTAGCATTCTCAATTTGATTTGAACTAGAAGTGTTACATGTAGGGGAAGAATTGCTTGAATGCACTCCTCCACAACTATTGAATTATTATTGAGATTATCTGTTTGAATTTTTGCACTGAGTGACTTCAGTTGAGCCACTACTTCAATTGCAGTCCTTGTGCAACATGTAAATTGTGGTCATTTTATTAACTTTTTGTTCTTGGTTTGTTTTTAGTGCCGCAACTTCAATTATATACTTAATTTCAATCGGTGTTTTGGCTCCTAGAATTGTTCCACTTGCATATTGATCTCACTTGTCTTGATTAAGGGTAGACCCTCTATGATAGAAAAGTCCTCCATTATTTGCCAATTCGAAATTCCATTATCAACAATTTTGGATAGTAATTTTTTATAACATTCCCAAATCTGATATAATGTCTCATTGACCCCCTAAACAAAGGTTCAGAGTTCTCTTTTATACTTTTCTACCTTTTTATAGTGCCTAGGACTTTCCAACCAACTTATCCTTCAAACAAAATTTTAAACCACCCATAAACTGTCACTTAAGGATTGTGAAAATAACATTAAACAAATAATTTATATGGAAACATTATTATTTAAAGTCCTAAGAGTAGTCAATAATTTGGATTTGTCTAGGTGATCGTGAGGGTCCTCATGTAATCTTCCACCGAATTAGAATGCATGTATCATCCTCATGATTGTCAGGTTGATTTCGAAACACTTTGCATTAGTGGCAGGCAACACGATGCAAGACTTGGTGCTCTTGTCGTCAATTATTTATTTCTTTCTCTGCCATTCTTCTTGTCACAGACCCAATTTAAATCAGAGGTCGCGATTCATTACGAACGATAGCATACAAATGAAAGTATCAATAAATAAACTACACAATTTATTATGATCATTTAGAGCAAACAAATATTCCTTAACATTACATCCAAAAATATTCATCCTCCTTTATAAGGTACAAGATTTTGTATACACATAACTAATTTTCTCAACGTTCTAACAAAAGAACACGAGAGGCACAATTCTTCTTAATGTTTTACCAATCCCCCAAATAGTTATAATCTAAAAAATTGTTAGAGACAATAAAGTGAGTTAAAATAGCTCAGTAAGTTGATAACTCATAACCTATGTGTTACCAATTAATAAATTCAGAGAGACATGAAAAAATATGCAATAATCATAATATCAAAATCAATACTTTCATACATTTGATAATTAAACATATAACATGAATAGTCATAACTAGACTAAAGCACTAAGCACAATTAATAATTGTTCGTAAAAGACTACAATAACAAATTAGGTTTAAATAGTTTTCCTTCAATTAATAATCTCTAAAAATAAATATCCTAAAAACATGAAGTTTATCCTACAAATTCTAGAGAGATAAAATAAAAAATAATAATCATATCAAAAAATTACACCCAATAAAATATTGGTCGAAACTTTGGATCTCGAGCACACAATTGTAGAGTCTAATCAAGGTTGTAGCCTCAATCATCCCACTGTCTCTCTTCAAAACCCACTATATAAGAAACATCCTAGACTTCATAACACTATTTTGATACTATGAATGTAGGCTTTAATTTATAAGTGCGAAGGGAGGTTTGAAGTTGATCATGATTGGTAAAATCAGATGGTTATATTTAAATTCCATCCATGATAAATTTTGTTTCAGTGTTGATAAATTTTTCTTTTGTGTCACGTCTTCTTTCTAGACAAATCATCAAATGACATGTCTGCATGTTGTCGTCCTTCATGCCTTTAAGATCAACTGACATGCGTAAGATAAAATTTGAATGTGTATAGCTTTTGTTATCGACCACTAGGATGTAGCCATGCGGCGAACTAACATCCGAACTTTCATTGACGTCCATGACTTCAGATATATAGTGGCACGAAAATCTATTAAAGCTGAAAATCGCTCCTTGTGGAGAGGAGCATAATGACTTGTAACTTAAAAAATCTAGCCTTGATGATCAGCTGGTCTGAGCTTGATCAGGTGGAAAATCCTTGTTTACGAACAAGAAATGAGTAAAATTTTCTTCTTCGTGAGCAAAAATTTCGCGCTTGTTTCAAGGATGGTTCCGACTTTGTTGTTGTTGAAGTCCCGTGTATTAATGACTTGGAAGTGTAAGAAATTCTGTCGGGATTGCATTTATCCAACTTACACTTCGTGAAAAATCCCACCTTGTGTAGATGAGTCTCACCAATGAAAATCCCATCTCGACTTTCGAATCATGTAAAAAAATTAGATTTACATTAATCTGTCCACATATATAGTTATTAAAAAAACATTAGTAGTAAACAATTAAAATCAAATTTATGTCTAAATTCAACATAGAAAATTATGCATGCCACGATAAAATTACAAAAAATTAACTAAAATAACATCATAAAATTGTTATATTTTGTAGTACACAATACATAAATTACTCCCGAGCCTCCCATTGCTATATTAGGAGTGTTTGACACACTAACAATCGGGTCATGCTGGGTTCGTGTTTGTCGGAATCATGCCGTATAATTCCAAGTGTCTCGTCGGGCAGCCTGGCACGATTTGACATCGGTCTGATCAGCGATTGTGTTTGGGCTAGGCTCGAGTTGGGATGGTGATGTGTGGGGCCATGTGGCCTGGACGCTTGTCCATCTCTACAAGCCTCCCATTGTTATATCAAGAATGCCTGTTGATTGAATCCACAAATTGCCAAGTAGTATATCATGATCAGGACCACATGATGAAGTGCTATATATGACACACGAGGACGCAAATCAATTTTTTGCTCATAATTGCTCTCTGCATTGAAGTTGACCCGATGATCCACATGCCCAAGTCTACATAATAAACTAGGATGGAGTAGTTGCATTTTTTTAAAAAAAATTATGTTATGTCGAGTCGGGCTAGGTATGTGTTTGCTGGACCCATGTTGTGTAATATCTAGTGTCTCGTTGGGAAGCCCTAGCACAATTTAACTCAAGCCCAGACTTGGCAATTGTGTTTGCCAGGCTCATGTTGTGCCATGTCCAACAATCAGGTCAATGCCCGCGTCACATTATGTTCGGGCTGGGTGGGGCTGAGAATGGAGAAATAATGTTGTGCCAATAGCATGTCAGACTGGGCAACCCACACGTTTGTCCATCTCTAAACAAATCAATCCACAGAACACGAACATTTAATTTCATATGTTATTTAATTCTTCGAGAATGACACTGACATGATGTGAGATGTTCTTTGCATAGACTTGATCCCCTTCTAAAAGTTGTTTGTTTCATTACATCCAATTTGCCCATATAACAAGATAATGGGAAAAACTTTTGTCTTTGGAGCCTTTTCTTCCATGATGGAAAGATGATAAAAAAAAGTCTCACTCTTGTGTTGATCTAGTTAACGTCAGCTCATTGTCAGAATTAATATGCAATTATAAAATCCTAAAAATAGGATGAAAATGCCCTTACCTTGTGGAAGAAAATAAGTATTCTATAAAGGATAAAAAAATAATAAAAAAATAACACTAAAACCCACCTCATTTCTTTCTTCCACTTCCCATTCTTCTCTCCGCCAAAGTTAGGATTGAAGTTTCATCTTTCTTCCATGGCAGGAGCTCTTGAAGGGAACTTGAAAGGAGAAATCAAAGGATGCTACGCAATATAAAAGAAAGTCTAGGACTCCAAGAAGAAGAAGAAGAAGAAGAAGAAGAAGAAGAAGAAGAAGAAGAAGAAGAAGAAGAAGAAGAAGAAGAAGAAGAAGAAGAAGAAGAAGAAGAAGAAAAAGAAGAAGAAGAAGAAGAATGAATGAATGAATGAATGAATGAATGAATGAATGTATGTTTGGACAAAAATGCTAAGTATGTAATCAGGTGAACTTCAATCTTCATTCATGATCTTTTTTTTATTCTTATGACATTTAGAGTTTTTAAATGAATGATTTACCATAATAACTATTAAGTATGCAGAACATAGCCTTGTAATATTAATTAATTACGATGATGTTTATGTGTTCCAAAGATTAGAAACATGTTAATAATTGATCTGTCCAAATTTATATGTCCTGCTTCAATTAGCTTTTGAACAAATATTTATTTTCCTAAAATAATGAATAATATATAGTTGAATATTTCTTGAAGTCTAATTTTCTTAGGATTTTATTTCAATCTAATTGGAGTTGTGTTTGAAAAGTTATGGAAAAAACCTACTATCAAGCTATCTCGGATAGCATTACAAGTAAATCATAAAATATATCAAAATTTATTCTTATAAAAATTTTCCATGAAACTTATGTTATAGGTCGATGATTAAGTTATCTTCCTTGAGAGCTTATATTCATCTCAAAAGGAGATATCTAGAGAAAAAGTATAAATGTTTTAATGTCCAATTGCCTAATTGCTAAAACTTGAGCAAGTTGGGCTATTATAAAAAAATATAAGGATAAATGGTGGAAAGATAAAATATGAGAATTTTATATGTTATTTCTTTAAGGGTCTAATATGAAGAAAATTAGAATCACTAAATCCGATGATGTGTATGGACCCTATTGTCAAGACATCAAGTGAAGTATATATATGTAAAAGGTGAACCCTCGATCTAAATCATGATCAATTTCTTTTTTCAAAACTTAACTTTCGACCATGAATAATTTGTGTCAATAAATTAGTTTGATCCAACTCATGAGATAAAACATGCTAACAAAATCATCTTCATGTAAAACCTTCTCGATTTAGATAGGGAACTTCTTTTTAGATTAGACAACTGGTTATTAGACTAGATAATATCCAGATTGTCAAGACACCTATCACACTATTGTTTAACAAACATCCGCTCACCAAATCGAATGCCTAAAAGTGAAATTCATCGAGAGTGTGCGAAAAATGACCGAATGCCAGCACTATGGATCAGATGACCAAAACTCAAACAAAACCCAAATATGATTATTTTATTTGGCTATATTGAAAACTAATCATGTTATCAAACTCATGCATTTTTTCCTTACAAATTACTCAGAGTTACATTTGCTTCCTTATGTCTTGTTTGTCTCTGGTGACAAAGATAGATTCAATGCTAGGGAAAGATAAAATATATAAGGTGCAGATTGTCTTTACATATACATATTAATTGGGGAGAACTAAGCAAAGATATTTAACAAAGGGACATGTAGTTATGAGGCTGTGTGTCTTTGTTCCTATTATGCAGGATTTTTCCATCCTAAACAACGAAGAGATTTTTACAGCATTGTGTGATGCATCCTTTCCTTATAATAGAACATGACATTGATCCCTCATGAATTATCTCATATATTATTTCGCAAGGCACACTTATAACAAGTGAAAAGTTCTTCTAATAAATACGAAAAGGATGACTATGTTATGATGTCTATAAAGTTATGACAGAGGGGTATGATGATGTTTACTAAGATGGAGGAAACTAAATTTCTTATTGATAACTTTCACGATGATAAGGTGTCCCAGATGGGAGAGATATGACTCTTGTATGAGAAGCGTGCATCTATTGATGATTTTGAGCACAATCTTTACTTGCATATTGTTGTTAAAAAATGAACTATGATATTTCTTATGAAGCCATAACCATATTATGCCTCTCACTTTTCTATATGATCTTCTCTATGGACATGATGCCTTAAAGTTATATTTTCTTTATGCATATATTTAAAGGACATGTTTTATGGGTAATTACTTAATTGTTAAGACACTAAGCATTACTACTTACAATGTTATGGTTTTCCCCTGCGTTTGATCCCTACAAATATTGACTAGCATGCATTGCTTATGTTGATATATGTTAGTAATGATATAGCTCGGGGTGGCGGTGTGCACATGCATGGAGCTTATGTTGTCATAGCTTGTGTTGGTATTTATCTTTAATTATCATTTCGAGTTCCACAATAATGTCTTTGTTATTATTTGTGGTTTATGAATTAAGATGTAAAGTTCATGTCATGAGCTTGAAAGAATACTTTAGTCATGCATGGAAGGTTAAAATTTTGAGGTCGTTATAATGATCATAGACAAAAAGAAGAAAAAGCAACAGACAAAAATAGGAGCACATGCATGAGGAACAAGCACAACATTCCAATCTGGTTGATGTGGAGCAACAACCAAATAGTTGAGATAGAAGGTTACGAGGGGTTATAGTTTTATTCTTAAAAGGAGGGGCGAAAGTGGTACGGTTCGGAATAATTTTTTAATACGAGGGGTTATAGTTTTATTCTTAAAAGGAGGGGCGAAAGTGGTACGGTTCGGAATAATTTTTTAAGTCAAAAATCATTCATTACTTTCCGATTGATTTTTTAAATTACAAATTGAACGCCTAAAAGTGAAATTTGTAGAGAGCGTCCGGAATCAAATGACCAAAACTCAAACAAAACCCAAATATGATTATATTATTTGTCTATATTGAAACCTAATCATGTTATCAAACTCATGCATTTTTTTCTTACTGATGACTCGGAGTTACATTTGCTTCCTTATATCTTGCTTGTCTCTTGTCACTTAAAGATAGATTCAATGCTAGGGAAAGATAAAATATATAAGGTGCAGATTGTCTTTACATATACATATTAATTGGGGAGAACTAAGCAAGGATATTTAATAGAGGGACATGTAGTTATGAGGTTGTGTGCCTTTGTTCCTATTATGCAGGATTTTTCCATCCTAAACAACGAAGAGATTTTTACAGCATTGTGTGATGCATCCTTTCCTTATAATAGAACATGACATTGATCCCTCATGAATTATCTCATATATTATTTCGCAAGGCACACTTATAACAAGTGAAAAGTTCTTCTAATAAATACGGAAAGGATGACTATGTTATGATGTCTATAAAGTTATGACAGAGGGGTATGATGATGTTTACTAAGATGGAGGAAACTAAATTTCTTATTGATAACTTTCACGATGATAAGGTGTCCCTGATGGGAGAGATATGACTCTTGTATGAGAAGCGTGCATCTATTGATGATTTTGTTGAGCACAATCTTTACTTGCATATTGTTGTTAAAAAATGAACTATGATATTTCTTATGAAGCCATAACCATATTATGCCTCTCACTTTTCTATATGATCTTCTCTATGGACATGATGGCTTAAAGTTATATTTTCTTTATGCTTATATTTAAAGGACATGTTTTATGGGTAATTACTTAATTGTTAAGACACTAAGCATTACTACTTACAATATTTTGGTTTTCCCCTGCGTTTGATCCCTACAAATATTGACTAGCATGCATTGCTTATGTCGGTGTGATGATATATAGCTCGTGGTGGCGGTGTGCACATGCATGGAGCTTATGTTGTCATAGCTTGTGTTGGTATTTATCTTTAATTATCATTTCGACTTTCGCAATAATGTCTTTGATATTATTTGTGATTTATGAATTAAGATGTAAAGTTCATGTAATGACCTTGAAAGAATACTTTAGTCATGCGAGGAAGGTTAAAATTTTGAGGCGTAATGATCATGGACAAAAAGAAGAAAAAGCAACAGACAAAAATAGGAGCACATGCATGAGGAACAAGCACAACATTCCAATCTGGTTGGTGTGGAGCAACAACCAGATAGTTGAGATAGAAGGTTACGAGGGGTTATAGTTTTATTCTTGAATGCAGGGGTGAAAGTGGTACGGTTCGGATTAGTTTTTTAAGTAAGAAATCATTCGTTACTTTCGGGTTGATTTTTTAAATTACAAATCAAACGCCTAAAAGTGAAATTCGTCGAGAGTGTCCGGAAGATGACCGAGCCCGCACTATGGATCAGACGACCAAAACTCAAACAAAAGCCAAATATGATTATTTTATTTGCCTATATTGAAATCTAATCATGTTATCAAACTCATGCATTTTTTTCTTACTGATGACTCGGAGTTACATTTGCTTCCTTATGTCTTGTTTGTCTCTTGTGACTTAAAGATAGATTTAATGCTAGGGAAAGATAAAATATATAAGGTGCAGATTGTCTTTACATATACATATTAATTGGGGAGAACTAAGCAAAGATATTTAATAGAGGGACATGTAGTTATGAGGTTGTGTGCCTTTGTTCCTATTATGCAGGATTTTTCCATCCTAAATAACGAAGAGATTTTTACAGCATTGTGTGATGCATCCTTTCCTTATAATAGAACATGGCATTGATTCCTCATGAATTATCTTATATAGTATTTCACAAGGCACACTTATAACAAGTGGAAAGTTCTTCTAATAAATACAAAAAAGATGACTATGTTATGATGTCTATAAAGTTATGATAGAGGGGTATGATGATGTTTACTAAGATGGAGGAAACTAAATTTCTAATTGATAACTTTCACGAAGATAAGGTGTCTCAGATGGGAGAGATATGACTCTTGTATGAGAAGCGTGCATCTATTGATGATTTTGTTGAGCACAATCTTTACTTGCATATTGTTGTTAAAAAATGAACTATGATATTTCTTATGAAGCCATAACAATATTATGCCTCTCACTTTTCTATATGATCTTCTCTATGGACATGATGGCTTAAAGTTATATTTTCTTTATGCTTATATTTAAAGGACATGTTTTATGGGTAATTACTTAATTGTTAAGACACTAAGCATTACTACTTACAATATTTTTGTTTTCCCCTGCATTTGATCCCTACAAATATTGACTAGCATGCATTGCTTATGTCGATATCTGTGTGTGATGATATAGCTCGTGGTGGCGGTGTGCACATGCATGGAGCTTATGTTGTCATAGCTTGTGTTGGTATTTACCTTTAATTATCATTTCGACTTCCGCAATAATGTCTTTGATATTATTTGTGATTTATGAATTAAGTTGTAAAGTTCACGTAATGACCTTGAAAGAATACTTTAGTCATGCGAGGAAGGTTAAAATTTTGAGGCGTTATAATGATCATGGACAAAAAGAAGAAAAAGCAACAGACAAAAATAGGAGCACATGCATGAGGAACAAGCAAAACATTCTAATATAGTTGGTGTGGAGCAACAACCAAATAGTTGAGATAGAAGGTTACGAGGGGTTATAGTTTTATTCTTGAAAGTAGGGGCGAAAGTGGTACGGTTCAGATTAGTTTTTTAAGTAAAAATCATTCGTTACTTTTGGGTTGATTTTTTAAATTACAAATCGAACGCCTAAAAGTGAAATTCGTTGAGAGTGTTCGGAAGATGACCGAATGCCCGCACTATGGATCAGACGACCAAAACTCAAACAAAATCCAAATATGATTATTTTATTTGGCTATATTGAAATCTAATCATGTTATCAAACTCATGCATTTTTTCCTTACTGATGACTCAGAGTTACATTTGCTTCCTTATGTCCTGTTTGTCTCTTGTGACTTAAAGATAGATTCAATGCTAGGGAAAGATAAAATATATAAGGTGCAGATTGTCTTTACATATACATTTTCATTGGAGAGAACTAAGCAAAGATATTTAATAGAGGGACATGTAGTTATGAGGTTGTGTGCCTTTGTTCCTATTATGCAGGATTTTTCCATCCTAAATAACGAAGAGATTTTTGCAGCATTGTGTGATGCATCCTTTCCTTATAATAGAACATGGCATTGATTCCTCATGAATTATCTTATATAGTATTTCGCAAGGCACACTTATAACAAGTGGAAAGTTCTTCTAATAAATACGAAAAAGATGACTATGTTATGATGTCTATAATGTTATGATAGAGGGGTATGATGATGTTTACTAAGATGGAGGAAACTAAATTTCTTATTGATAACTTTCACGAAGATAAGGTGTCCCAGATGGGAGAGATATGACTCTTGTATGAGAAGCGTGCATCTATTGATGATTTTGTTGAGCACAATCTTTACTTTCATATTGTTGTTAAAAAATGAACTATGATATTTCTTACAAAGCTGTTGGAATTTATAACAGATATAAATTCTAGAGGCTGTGGAATACCTCTTGTAGCGGAAGCGGATCGTCGGAGCTTTCCCACGAACTCTTGACAAACGCACTTGCACCTCAGGATCAGGAACCGAACCTCTGGGGAACGAAACTCTTTACCACAGCACAAGTACTCTGGACGAACCTCTGCGAAAGTGTGTTTGAGACCTATGCTATGGATCCCCTTTTATAGGGTGGGGAGACTTGGGCGACAAGTTAGGCAGAACGCATCACGTACGTCCATCACGCGTATGATGATGTGTCTGCGCAGGCATGCGTCTCGCCCTAATGGGCCACGCGTATGTGCGACCCATGTGCCCAAAAGGGCACTATTCCAACAATCTCACACTTGTCCGCATTGGGCATTGTACTTTCGTTTATTCAAAATTTATAAACGTACCGTGCGACCCACGAGTACAAGCACGCTTCTTTATAGGAGCTAGAAAGATACCTGTTTAGGTTCAATCGCTCAACTATCTTTAGAGCGTATGTCATGCCCGTTAGGGATTCATGATAGCTCACATATGAGCCAACAAATGCTCAAATAATATAACTCGTTATGTCCTAGATCTGTCTTGCAGCATAGCTAAGACAACACATGTCTTGCTCCGCGGTAACTATCTTTCACATACACTATTTTTAAAAAAATAGTTGGCCAATTGTATGCGAAAGCTTTATGCAGCTCATAACAGTTCTTTCTCTCGCCCTCATGTCTTTTAGTAGTGAACTAGCTGCTTTCCTAGACATGGCTCGTCAGGCTACTTTACTTTTCACCTTTGAGTACCATGCTAAAGTAGCATGCACTAATTCCTTTCCTTAAGACATAGTCAAGAGTCTAAGGGCACGTGCAGATGAAACATCTGTCAGAGACTCACACCATGAAGACCATTGAACTAATCAATTCATCATGTCTCTCTAAGTCGATTTTGCATACTTGGTACTAAACACAAGTACTGCGCTGGAGACTCTCACTGAAGGAGCGTATGTCTAACTCTGTTTAATTACACACTGCACAGACTTAAGTCCAGTCGCTAACTTTTAGCGTCTGACCCGAGTTTTCAAATTGCTCGCTAATCAATAGCGTCAAATTTGAATCTCGCATCTGACCTCTCTCTCTCTAAATCAGGCGACAATGAGTTACTAAAACCTATGTTAAATCACACTATGACTCACATAGTTCATTCCGCTCGCTATCTTCGTGAGCGCCAAAAATATTTGTTCGTGTGAGTGAACAAATCTAGACCAGATCGACATACTTTTTACATGCATAACAAACTTCACAACAATGAATTTATCAAGAAAATTAATCTTTTATTCATTAAAAATTTTGAATACATCATTACATTTATAATCTACGCAGCCCTAAGGCATTTACATGTCTTAAGAATACCTCTCTTGGCAATGGCTTAGTGAACGGATCAGCAACCATTTTGTGCGTTGATATATACTCAACTGAAATCTTCTTTTTGACTTCTTGATTTCGTACAAATTTGTACTTTGTGTCGATATGCTTTCCTTTGTAATGGTATTTCTCGTCCTTCACATGAGCTATGGCTGCTTGATTGTCACAGTGGAGAATCATTTTCTTCATTGCATTCTCAGAAATCCTCAAGTTTTGAAGGAATCTCTTAAGTCATAAGGCCTCTTGTACTGCCACTGAACAAGCTATGAATTCAATCTCCATAGTTGACAGTACCACACAATCTTATTTGTTGCTACTCCAAGTAACAGCACCATTGCTGAGCAAGAAAGTGTAGCCGGAGGTGGATTTACGTTCATCAACGTCACCAGCCTAATCGGCATTGGTGAATCCAACAAGTTGTAGACTTCCTCCATGATAGCACAGTGCAAGATCTGCAGTACCCTTGAGGTATCTCATGATTCTCTTCACCGCCTTCCAGTGTTGGCATCCTGGATTAGCCTGATATCGATTAACTAGACCCACGACAAAACATATGTCCGGCCGAGTACACATCATAGCGTACATCAGGCTGCCGACCACACTCACATAAGTAACTTTAGACATTTCTTTTTGTTCCTCTGGAGTTTTTGGGCACATGTCCAAGCTTAAAACCTCGTCTTTCATAATAGGAGTGTCAATTGATTTACAGTCATCCATGCGGAATCGTTCCAAAACCTTTTTTATATATGATTCCTGCGACAAGGCAAGGAGACGTTTGGAACGGTCGCGTTGAATTTTCACACCCAGTATGTATGCTGCTTCACCCATGTCCTTCATCTCAAACATGAAGGACAACCATTGCTTAATGGTAATGACATAGTCTCTATTATTCCCAGCTATTAGAATGTCATCGACATATAACGTCACATAGCAAAATTATCCTCGGACTTATGAACATACACTCGGTGATCTTTATCAATCATATTAAAACCGTACAAAATGATTGACTGATGAAATTTCAGATACCACTGTCTAGATGATTGTTTGAGTCCATAAATGGACCGGCCTAACTTGCAAACTTTGCGCTCTTCTCCTTTTACAATGAAGCCTTGAAGTTGCTCCATGTAAATTTCCTCATCTAGTTCTCCATTGAGAAATGCGGTTTTTACATCCATTTGATGTAATTCTAAGTCCATATGTGCGACTATAGCCAATATTAGGCGAATTGAAGCAAACCTTACAACTGGTGCAAAAGTTTCTTCATAATCAACACCCGCAGATTGGGTGAAATCTTTCGCCACTAGACGAGCTTTATATCTCTCAATTGATCCATCCACGCCACGTTTAATTTTGAGAACCCATTTGTTCCCAATTGCCTTACGGCCTGACGGGAGATCAACCAAGTCCCAGACTTGATTTTTCTGCATGGACCCTAACTCTTCCTCCATTGCCTTAATCCATTCTTCCTTAGTAGGGGACAAGAGAGCTTCTTTGATAGATTTTGGCTCAAATTCATCTTCCAGACTTACTATGTTGATCTCATGTGGTCCATGTTCATGCAGCCCTTTTGATTTCAAAACGTCGATACGGAACATATTTTCTAGTACTCCGTCAAAGAGAACCTTCAGGTTGATCATCAGTTGATGATTGTGAATCTCTCTCACTCGGATCAAGTTGTGGGATAGAGGAGACTAACTCCTCAATTGGATGATCCGCTTGAGCCGTCAACTTAGGATCTTCCTCTACATCTATGAGAAATTCCTTGTCTATCTCGCCTTGCTTAGGAAATTCATTCTCTATGGATGTCACATCACTACTTTCGATTTCCGTTATGGTACCATTTTCTCTTTCTTCTATGAATACATAGCCCTTAGAGGTTTCACAATATCTTATAAAGATACATTTCTGCCCTCTATGATCCAACTTCCCATACTTATGAGAGTTATTTAGAACATAGGCTGCGCAACCCCAAGGGCGCAAATAACTAAGGTTAGGCTTTCGACTTGTCCAAAGTTCATAAGGTGTGGTAGAAATGGATTTCGATGGTACACGGTTTAAAATATAGGCTGCAGTTAATAATGCATCTTCCCAATACGAAATTGGGAGATTAGCTTGCGCCATCATGGATCGGACCATATCAAATAAGGTACGATTCCGTCTTTCCGCAATACCATTTTGTTGTGGAGTTCTCGGTATTGTTAGTTGCCTAACTATACCTTTTTCATCACATAACTTTTTGAATAAGTCAGAGAGATATTCACGTTCACGATCAGTTCGCAAGGCTTTAATGTTGCGATCCACTTGATTCTCTGTCATGTTCATGAATCGTACAAAACAATCCAATGCTTCAGATTTATGAGAAATCAATTATACAACACCGTAATGTGAATATTCATCAATAAATGTGATGAAATAAAAGAAACCGTGTCTTGCGTGAACATTCATCGGACCACATATGTCCGAATGGATTAATTGAAATGGGTACTCGGCTCGTTTTCCCATCCCAAATGGTGTTCTTGTTTTCTTACCAGCCAGACATTCCTCACATGTTGGAAGATCAACTTTTGCGAGAGACCCCAAGAGGCCTTCTCTAGCAAGTCTATTCATTCGATCTTGACCAATATGTCCTAGTCTGGCATGCCAAATGTTGGCACTATCATTCACATCAATAGATGATATAAAAGAATAACTATTAGCAACAGATGCTATATTTAAAACATAGAAACCATTATTGAGAAAACCATTGCATAGAAGAACATTGTCATAAGATATTGTCATTTGTTTCCTCTAGAAACTTATTACATAACCAAGTTTGTCTAATGATGACACAGAAAG
Organism: Pontederia crassipes; assembly: GCA_030549335.1. Lineage (NCBI taxonomy): Eukaryota > Viridiplantae > Streptophyta > Magnoliopsida > Commelinales > Pontederiaceae > Pontederia > Pontederia crassipes. Next base: position 34,928,314 of record CM060186.1, on the reverse strand, counting down.
TAAATTTCGTCTCAAAGTTGGAGCATATAGAACGTCGTGAAGGTAAAGTATTTGGCCGTTGCGAAGTTCTAACTTGCACGATCCAATGCCTTTAACTTCAACTCTTTCGTTATTTTCAACGTAAATTCATTTGCTTCCGGCACTTATTCGACGAAATTTCATGAAGACCCCGCGATCTCTCGCTACATGGTCGGTGGCTTCTGAATCTGCAATCCACGAAGGATGAGTTTCAGCAATTAAGGCACAACTTGAAACATAAGAAAAAGAATTGTGTTCAGGACAAACCTTTTTTGGCTCAGTGCAATCACGAGCAAAGTGACCACGTTTGCTACAATTGTAGCACTTTACTTTATTCATGTCTACTTTGCCGCCACGTTTTCCACGTTTGTGCTGGTGGCTTTGGGCTTTCTTCTGTCCAGCATTTATGCTCTTATTATTTGGTTGCGACTTATGCGACTTTTTTTCTTGGATTGGGAACCATCTTTTTGTCCACCATTGTCAGCAACTAATGCTTCAGAGGTTTGATTCATGGCTTGTAGGGCCTCATCCTCCATTTCAATGTGGCGAGCAGCTTGGTCAAAAGTTTTGACACATTCGTTGTGCATCAAATTACAACGCATATGTTCCCAACTTTTGGAAGAGAACATATCAGAGCTTGCACCTGTTGCTCGTCATCAAGTACTTGTCCCACACTTTTGAGTTCACGGATCATGTTAGACATCTCTTAGATATGCTCCCTCATCGTATGATTTGGTCGCTTCCGATAAGAGTCAAACTTGGCCGTGAGCATCCGGCGCTTGTTGGTCGTAGTGACCCCATACTTATTGCGGAACGCCGCCCACATTTCGAATGCTGTCTTATAGACTTCGAATTCGCACAGCAAGGAGTTATTCATCGTGCTCAGCAACGTAATGCGAGCAATACGATTCTTTTTTGTCCAGGCCTGATAGGCCTCCATGTCCCTCTGGCGTTGGGCATTATGTCCGGGTGCAGGTTTAGTGACAACATGGTTAATGGTCTCCAAGACCTTCTTGTTCTTCTAAAAGATATTGGACCTTACGGTGCCAAATATCATAATTGTCGCCATTGAGCTTCTCATTCTTGTTCAGGTCAGCAATTTTTGTTTTGGAACCCATGGTCTAGTTTGGTCACAAAAAAATTAGGAGAAATCAGTGTTATGCATGTTTTAATTTTGTCTGCAAACAACATAAAAAAATGAAATAACAATATTAATGAAGTAGTGACATCGAGAGGTTGTTGGACTCCCACTCATCTCCCACTATCTCCAAGAAATATAATTATTCATTATTTTAACAATGCGATAAAATTTTATCTAAATGATTGAATTTTGAATCAACACATAATTCAAAATTTTCTACTCTATCCATTTTGAATCAACTTATAATTCAAAATCACCGAAATTCATTTCGTGTGATGCACCAAATTATTTTTAATATGACTAGGACAATCAGGACTAGTGCAATGGGAGCTCTTTCCCGAGGGGTGCCAATTAAATAACCGTGCACTATCCTTCGCCTCGACATCACATTGGAAAAAATTATACTCCCACTATCACACATCAACCCTATTTCTGGAGACTGTGTTGACCATGCACCAGGCCAGTTCCCTGGAACCTTTCTAGACATGCATTTCGGGTCACGCACCACTCAACAGAAAGACGTTGGTTATTGTGACAATATTTGAATCTCAAGATCCCTTAGTCCTACAAAAGAACTATCTATGTTTCATGTATTATTTAATTACCTATAGTTTGTATAATTAGACCAACTAATTATTTTATCATAGGCTTTGCCTGAAACATGTATTTCAGCACATGGCCAAAATTAATATCACCATCTTAATTAATTCTCACGAAAGGAATTAATTTTAATTTAATTAATTTCAAATTAATTTGAAATTCAAGGCAAATTATCATGCTTAACAAGATTGGAAATGCAAATTACCAATTTGATTTTAACATATAGTCAAAATTTTAATCACAGAAATAAATATTTCATAAACGAAGATATTTATTTCATGCATGATAACACATTTATTGACATGCAAATCTAGTAATTTAATTTAATGCTTTAAATCAACAAATGATTTTCTTTTGATAACATTAAATTGCATGCAATATTACAAAAAAATTTCTGAGGAAATAACAAATTTTTCCTGATTTTTTGAGATTTTATAATAGACATTTTCTATTTTCAGATTATTTTAAAAAATTAGCAAAAATCAGAAAAAAAATTGTTTATTGGGCCTCTCAGCCAACCCAATTGTGACTTCTCATATGTGCAACTCTTTTGTGCCCAAATTGGGCCTTCCAGTGGGCCGTGTGCCTGTTGGAACAGTTTTTTTTTCTTTTTATTTGCAACATATGCAAAAAAAATCCGAAAATTTCACCAAAAAATATTAAAATAAATTCGAAAAATATATTATGGTCTATGTTCATCAATAATATATTTGTGATGACAAACTCTATTTTGTCCCTTGGTTGTGGTCATGCAATTGAGGTGCGCAGATCCCAAATAATAATAAATATTATTTTTTTGGCGCAATCACGAGTTCGAGAAAAATTTAAAAAAGCTCTGATACCAATGTTGGAATTTATAACATATATAAATTCTAAAGGTTGCGGAATACCTCTTGTAGCAGAAGCGGATCGTCGGAGCTTTCCCACGAACTCTTGACGAACGCACTTGCACCTCGGGATCGGGAACCGAACCTCTGGGAACGAAACTCTTTGCCACAGCACAAGTACTCTGGACGAACCTCTGCGAAAGTGTGTTTGGGACCTATGCTATGGGTCCCCTTTTATAGGGTGGGGAGACTTGGGCGACAAGTTAGGCAGAACGCATCACGCGTGTCCATCACGCGTATGATGATGTGTATGCGCAGGCATGCGCCTCGCTCATGTGCCCAAAAGGGCACTATTCCAACAAAGCCATAACCATATTATGCCTCTCACTATTCTATATGATCTTCTCTATGGACATGATGGCTTAAAGTTATATCTTCTTTATGCTTATATTTAAAGGACATGTTTTATGGGTAATTACTTAATTGTTAAGACACTAAGCATTACTACTTACAATATTTTGGTTTTCCCCTGTGTTTGATCCCTACAAATATTGACTAGCATGCATTGCTTATGTTGATATATGTGTGTGATGATATAGCTCGTGGTGGCGGTGTGCACATGCATGGAGCTTATGTTGTCATAGCTTGTGTTGGTATTTATCTTTAATTATCATTTCGACTTCCACAATAATGTCTTTGATATTATTTGTGATTTATGAATTAAGATGTAAAGTTCACATAATGACCTTGAAAGAATACTTTAGTCATGCGAGGAAGGTTAAAATTTTGAGGCATTATAATGATCATGGACAAAAAGAAGAAAAAGCAACAGACAAAAATAGGAGCACATGCATGAGGAACAAGCAAAACATTCCAATCTAGTTGGTGTGGAGCAACAACCAAATAGTTGAGATAGAAGGTTACGAGGGGTTATAGTTTTATTCTTGAAAGTAGGGGCAAAAGTGGTACGGTTCAGATTAGTTTTTTAAGTAAAAATCATTCGTTACTTTTGGGTTGATTTTTTAAATTACAAATCGAACGCCTAAAAGTGAAATTCGTTGAGAGTGTTCGGAAGATGACCGAATGCCCGCACTATGGATCAGACGACCAAAACTCAAACAAAATCCAAATATGATTATTTTATTTGGCTATATTGAAATCTAATCATGTTATCAAACTCATGCATTTTTTCCTTACTGATGACTCGGAGTTACATTTGCTTCCTTATGTCTTGTTTGTCTCTTGTGACTTAAAGATAGATTCAATGCTAGGGAAAGATAAAATATATAAGGTGCAGATTGTCTTTACATATACATTTTCATTGGGGAGAACTAAGCAAAGATATTTAATAGAGGGACATGTAGTTATGAGGTTGTGTGCCTTTGTTCCTATTATGCAGGATTTTTCCATCCTAAATAACGAAGAGATTTTTGCAGCATTGTGTGATGCATCCTTTCCTTATAATAGAACATGTCATTGATTCCTCATGAATTATCTTATATAGTATTTCGCAAGGCACACTTATAACAAGTGGAAAGTTCTTCTAATAAATACGAAAAAGATGACTATGATATGATGTCTATAATGTTATGATAGAGGGGTATGATGATGTTTACTAAGATGGAGGAAACTAAATTTCTTATTGATAACTTTCACGAAGATAAGGTGTCCCAGATGGGAGAGATATGACTCTTGTATGAGAAGCGTGCATCTATTGATGATTTTGTTAGCACAATCTTTACTTTCATATTGTTGTTAAAAAATGAACTATGATATTTCTTACAAAGCCATAACCATATTATGCTTCTCACTATTCTATATGATCTTCTCTATGGACATGATGGCTTAAAGTTATATTTTCTTTATGCTTATATTTAAAGGACATGTTTTATGGGTAATTACTTAATTGTTAAGTCACTAAGCATTACTACTTGCAATATTTTGGTTTTCCCCTGGGTTTGATCCCTACAAATATTGACTAGCATGCATTGCTTATGTTGATATATGTGTGTGATGATATAGCTCGTGGTGGTGGTGTGCACATGCATGGAGCTTATGTTGTCATAGCTTGTGTTGGTATTTATCTTTAATTATCATTTCGACTTTCGCAATAATGTCTTTGATATTATTGTGATTTATGAATTAAGATGTAAAGTTCACGCAATGACCTTGAAAGAATACTTTAGTCATGCGAGGAAGGTTAAAATTTTGAAGCATTATAATGATCATGGACAAAAAGAAGAAAAAGCAATAGACAAAAATAGGAGCACATGCATGAGGAACAAGCAAAACATTCCAATCTAGTTGGTGTGGAGCAACAACCAAATAGTTGAGATAGAAGGTTACGAGGGGTTATAGTTTTATTCTTGAAAGTAGAGGCGAAAGTGGTACTGTTCAGATTAGTTTTTTAAGTAAAAAATCATTCATTACTTTCGGGTTGATTTTTTAAATTACAAATCGAACGCCTAAAAGTGAAATTCGTTGAGAGTGTCCGGAAGATGACCGAATGCCCGCACTATGGATCAGACGACCAAAACTCAAACAAAACCCAAATATGATTATTTTATTTGGCTATATTGAAATCTAATCATGTTATCAAACTCATGCATTTTTTCCTTACTAATGACTCGGAGTTACATTTGCTTCCTTATGTCTTGTTTGTCTCTTGTGACTTAAAGATAGATTCAATGGGAAAGATAAAATATATAAGGTGCAGATTTTCTTTACATATACATATTAATTAGGAAGAACTAAGCAAAGATATTTAACAGAGGGACATGTAGTTATGAGGTTGTGTGCCTTTGTTCCTATTATGCAGAATTTTTCCATCCTAAACAACAAGAGATTTTTACAGCATTGTGTGATGCATCCTTTCCTTATAATTGAACATGACATTGATCTCTCATGAATTATCTCATATATTATTTCGCAAGGCACACTTATAACAAGTGGAAAGTTCTTCTAATAAATACGAAAAAGATGACTATGTTATGATATCTATAAAGTTATGATAGAGGGGTATGATGATGTTTATTAAGATGGAGGAAACTAAATTTCTTATTGATAACTTTCACGATGATAAGGTGTCCCAAATGGGAGAGATATGACTCTTGTATGAGAAGCCTACATCTATTGATGATTTTGTTGAGCATAATCTTTACTTTCGTATTGTTGTTAAAAAATGGATTATGATATTTCTTACAAAGCCATAACCATATTATGCCTCTTACTATTCTATATGATCTTCTCTATGGACATGATGGCTTAAAGTTATATTTTCTTTATGCTTATACTTAAAGGACATGTTTTATGGGTAATTACTTAATTGTTAAGACGCTAAGCATTACTACTTACAATATTTTGATTTTCCCCTGTGTTTGATCCCTACAAATATTGATTAGCATGCATTGCTTATGTTGATATGTGTGTGTGATGATATAGCTCGAGGGGGGGGGGGGGGGGGGGTTATCATTTCGACTTCCACAAGAATGTCTTTGTTATTATTTGTGGTTTATGAATTAAGATGTAAAGTTCACGTCACGAGCTTGAAAGAATACTTTAGTCATGCGAGGAAGGTTAAAATTTTGAGGTCGTTATAATGATCATGGACTAAAAGGAGAAAAAACAACAGACAAAAATAGGAGCACATGCATAAGGAACAAGCAGAACATTCCAATCTGGTTGATGTGGAGCAACAACCAAATAGTTGAGATAGAAGGTTACGAGGGGTTATAGTTTTATTCTTGAAAGTAGTCGTGAAAGTGGTACTGTTCGGATTAGTTTTTAAGTCAAAAATCATTCGTTACTTTCGGGTTAAATTTTTAAATTACAAAATTAACTTAAAATCATTAGAAAAAATAATCTTCTAGTGGGTCGATTCTTTCATGCCTCTATTTAGTAAAATAATATTTTAAAAATATAATAATTTAAATTTAATATAAACATTTTTAATTTTATAGCTAAATATATGATACAATACTAGAACCATTAAATTAGAGTTTTATAATGCGATGGAAACGTATTAAATTATATAAAAATTATTATACCAATAATAAAAAATTAATTACTAATGAATTAATTATATAAAAATAAACTTATAAATAGAAAAGATCTTCACGAGCTCCCATGATTTTTTGGGTACGGCTCTAATTTAAGTATGCTAGTTCTGGTGTATTAAGAATCATCCTAAATCCTAATCGATCTCATAATTTTTTATTTTTTGGTTTAATTATTCGAATCAAATAAGTTTCTTAGGTATATTGAACTTTTCTTACACCTAAAGCTCCATACGATTAAGAAGAAGATAGGGATCATCTATTAAGTTAAAAACAACAGAGGAAAAAAAATAATGGTTGATGTTCAAACATCATATGATGACCCATTTGGTGCTTTATAGCCTCCTTAACAATGCACTACTCTTTAGGTTGCATTTGAATGGGAACTACGGTGGAACTAGGGTCTGGTTCTAAACTAGTTCTCCAAATAGGAATCAGTAGTCTGGTATCCGAGCCAGGCAGTATTTAGGTTGCGTTTGGAAATAAAACTGCAATTCTTCCTAAGTTCTTTGTGAATGATTGAATTAATAGATTAGTGCGAGTGTTTGAATGGAGTGAAACGTAATGATGAAGAATCAACGTTGAGAGTTAATGTGATATGAAAAAGTAGATGCGATACATTAATTTTAGTAGATGTTTGAATAAAAAATAAGTATTATAAATATAAATATAATTTTATTAATTAATATAAATATAAATATAAATTAAAAATTTTTATGGAATAATTTTGTTAAAAATATATATTTAAATATAAAAATCATTTTTAATAAATTATATTTAATTCAATATTAATTTTTTTAATAAAATGATAAGTAATAAATAATATTAATCCTTTATTAGAATATTTTATATTTAATAAATAAAATATTTTATAAGAGAAATGTGAAAGAGAGAGAAAAGAAGAAAAGAAAAACATAATTAAAAAACTTAGATGGTGTCACATAATTTTTTTTTTGAAAAATAAGGTGGAACCTAGCCTGTTCGGAACCTAGAACTTGAGGTTATGTGACCCTAATTCCATGCTTGATTCCACCTCGGGCAAGTCATGTTCTTATGTTTGAGGAACCAAGTTGAACCATGGTTTCAACTTAGTTTTCCAACCACACACGTTGGAATTAAGATCATTAACTCTGGTTCCAACGTTCTCGTTTAAGGTGGAACTCGAGCACTCCGATAGAGCACTCTTTTTTTCATGATGTGACTTTATTTTTTTTCTAGTTTCATTATCTTTTTTCTTTTCTTTTCTTATTTTCTCTCTCACACATATTTCTCTTATAAAATATTATTTTATTAAATATAATAATATATAATAAATGATTAATATAATATTATTTGTTACTTATCATTTTATTAATTTTTTATATCTTATTAAATATAATGTATTTTAAAATTATTTTAAATATTTAAGTAATATATTTTTAACAAATTTTTTCCATAATTTTTTAATTTATACTTTTATTTTTATTATTTAATAAAATTATAATTTATATTTATAATAATTATTTTTGATACAATCATTCACTAAAAATTAATCCATCACATCTATTTTTTTCTATTACATGAACTCCCTAATTTCTCATCATTATTATCATTACATTGCACTCCATCCAAATATACATGAACTAATATATCAATTCAACTCTTCACGGAGAACTTTAGAGGAACTATGGTTCCATTTCCAAATAGAACCTAGGGAATGAGGGCATGGTGGGAGCTAAGTGGTTTTAGGGGCCTTGGTCCCCTAGAATTTTTAGTATACTATATAAATTATTAAGGATACAAAGAAAAATTTTGAAAATATATAAGCTTGTCCCCGCCTGTCCCTATTACTAGGTGCAATGGCACATCCTTTGACTCGTAAACAAGAGTCTCAAGTTCAAATATGTAATATCTCAATTTTTGTATTAAGGGTAATTTGGACTTTTGGCCAAATCCTCATGATCTTCCCTATATAAAGCCTCATATTTCCTTTGTTCACTTTTTTCCACCTAAATCTCTTGGCGACTAGGGCTTGAAGAAGGAGAAAGAGAGAAACAAGGGGAAGGAAGAAGAGAAAGAAAGAGGAGAAAGATCTATAATCAAAGTATGTAAAGGGGATTAAAACTCCTCTCTTATCTCTCAATGATTTTTCATGATTGGATTGAGAGCATGAGGACCCTTGTCCTCAGATTGGATTGTGATCGAGGATTCTTGATTTATTGAAATCCCTATATCTATGTATGTATAGACTTTCATGATTAGATCTATGACATGTACAAGATTTATGATGAGATCTAATAGTTAGGGTTCATATGTTCTTCATATTGTTCATAATTGGGGGTTGAACTCTAGATCTCAAATTTGAATGTTTTAACATATTTTATGAAGTTTTTTTACCCTATAATGTCTGGAATATGTCTGTAATGATTCATTAGGTTGTATATTTGTTTTCCCTGTATCTGGATAAAAAATTGTGTCAAATCGGACTAGACAGTGGGAATTCCAGAGCTCTGTCACGGCCATGACGCATCTCGTCATGCCCATGACAGAAGGCTAAGAAATCGCTCGAAATTAGGCTTCTGTCTCGCTCATGACAGATAATGTCATGGCCGTGACTATCTCCTGGCACGACCGTGACAAAATGGTACTTTTCAGGGTTCTATCACGGCTGTGACGACACTTTTCATCGCCGTGAACGATATCAGAAGTTATATATGTTATATAAAATATTATTTTCAAAGTACTAATAGTATGTATTGATGCTTGATGATTGTATAAGAACTTAGATACACGTATATACATGTTTCCCACGTAACTAGGTTAAAACATGAAGATTGAACGACGTTAAGGATTGTTGATTGAAAAGCATAATGAACCTAGTTGTAGATGTTACATGTCGACCCTTTATCAAATTTTCTCCGGAATGATCGTTATACACATGGACATCGGTGTTGTCATTCCGATGTCGCTCTCGAATGAGACTTCTTTAGAATGATCATTACACAAATCGACAACGGTTTGCGCATTCTGATATCGCCTTCGTGCGAGAGGGGAGCATTGTCTTCAAGGTTTAACTAGCCTATTGAGAGGGCAACAACATAAATCCCAACTATTAGAAGATATAACATTAAGAAGGGCTAATGATCGATTGAATGGAAATGATATCCCAAGAAGGTGGAAGTTCGAAAGGGTTATAAAATAACTCTATGGAAAGTTAATGGTAAATGTACTTCACTTATGTGCTTATGAACTGAATTGATGATTGTTATGAATGTCCATACTAAAAGTACAATGATAGTGATTACATGTCTTGCTATGCATTTATTTATATTGCATGATGATAGAAATGGTATGAATGAATGACGTGTAGATCATATGTTAAGAACATGACATGCATGTTATTTCCTTCTTATTATTGAAAATGATGATGCATACTATGTAGTATCTTGTTTAGGAACATGACATCGCATTGTATGATTTTTACATACTCTAACCGGGAAAATCCTTGCACCTTGAATCCGTGCAATTATCCAATGATTTTATGGATTGTGGCACAACTCATGACGAGACATATTGCTCAATGGTCTAGGGTTTGATAGTCATGATGTCATAGAGTCTTTTATTATGTTTTCAAAAGATGTTTTAATGATGACTACTATATTTGTGTTTTCAATTCTATAATATTACTTTTGATGTTTTCATGAAGTCTTCTGCGTTAAAGTGAAAGATTCTTTTATCTTATTTAATGATTTTATGCTTCTGTTGTATGAATAAAAAAATTATTTTATTATGATTATATAATGGTGAACGTGCTAACACGCCGAATGACCTATTTGCTCTTGACATTTGAGGATGAAATTTCGGAGTGTTACAAAATCCCACTGGAACATCTAGTCGTAGACAAGAGTCTCGATTTCAAATCCCTATGTGAGAATTATGTGCCCTTTTATTTTTAAATTTATTTCCCTTTTCTTGTAATTGAAAAAAGAAGTGCCACTCTTTATGGGTAAATTACATTATTGGTCCCTTAACTTCGAGTCATTTTCAAACTGGCCCCCAACTTCAATTTATATCTAGAACGTCCTTCATCTTTGATTTTCTTGCACAATTAGTCATCTTAATCAGTGATCGTGGATTTTTCGATTGCCTTGCCTACATGGCTGTCACATGAGTCATTTCTCTCTCATCCACGTCAAACGAAATCCTCTCCCCCATTTAAATATATTATAAAAATAATAAAAAATAAATGAGGCGACGCCCGAGTTTGCCGATCAGGGTGGCGCCCCACTGGGCGAGCTTGTCAACAAGGCAAGCTCATGGAAGGGGGAGAGCAGCCGCCCCCTCTTCTTCCTCACGCTTGGTGAGGAAGAAGAGGGGGGCCAGCGAGCGCCCTTGTGTGAGTTTCATGGAGCGTTTCCCATGACACGAAGCGCGAAGCCTCGTGGCACTAGTGCCGCTCAACGTTGAAATTATGGAACACATGCAGTCATCCCGCACTGCGTAATATTACGGAGTATCAAGTTATCTTTTAGGACATTTATCTTGTAAAGCCATCCTTATTAATGGCCAAGTTATGCGGCGTTACTCGTAGGGTACGTCTTTTGCATCTCCCATATGTAATAAGACTCCTATACCTACGATACATTGAGAGGAGTTCACTAGTGCCTTCCAAGGCCCAGATGTATACTATGTTTCATTATATTCAATACAAGTAGGCTTTCTTTCAATTCTAGTGTCATGGCCTTGAGCGTGGGGTGGCAACTCACATCGGAGACCCTTCTCGGTGCCTCGTGGTACATCGGCTACCCCTTTGGACTTTAAGCGCCTGCATTAGCGTCAAAACGCGCTAATGTCATGAACCCATGATGAGTAGTCTAACACTCTGGTCATGTCTGTGATTGAATGCCTATAAGAGAGACTCTCGGCATAGTCGTCTCAACCATAAATCTTCCGCTGCTACTCAAAATAGACTTGGCTAGGTGCCTATCCGTCTAGACGTCACATGAGGTCTAGTGTCCAAGAATGACGCCATGACAAGTGGTATCAGAGAAGTTCATCCTGCTCGGATTACCCAGTGACAATGACTTGTTTGTGTCGTCGCGACGTGCCCTGTAGAAAAAGTGGTTCCGCTAAAAAACTTCACTATGCCCAGGCGCACTGGTGCCATGATCTTTGATCATGGATGCCAACGAGGAATGCATGGCAAATTTCCTCACCTCACGCCCAGTCATGCCCCGCAGCAAGTTCCTCATACACTCATGTCGTGTTAAGGAATATCCGTCATGCACTATGACGACGGATTGATCGCCCCGCCTAATCGAGACGGTCATGCATCGCTCAGTCGCAACCACCATAGGTATACAGTCGAGAATCTTGAAGTGTCGTGATGCGTCAAGAGTGTCCATATGCTCCGCATGATGGGCTTACGCTACCCATACCAAGAGGTCGCATTATACAAATATCGTGTAACTCGGAGGACTCGTGTAACTCGGAGGACCCGTGTAACTCAGAGGACCCATGTCACATCATGCACTATAATGACGATCTGGCACTGCTCAATATTCTGTGACGTCGCATCGCATGCCCAGTCATGCAACATGAAGCGCACAATCATTCCACGGGAGAAGTTGGCTCAAGGTTAAACATCAAGGTTTATGGTTCCTTTCGGCTAAGGAACATCATTTTTTTGACTGCGGAATATCATTCACAAGCATCTTGTCATGCCGCTAGCATCGCGTGCCACACCAAGATGACTCTCACAAATGGGGCAAAGCATTTATTTCTTGCAAACACTTGAGGACGAGCTACCAGCCTTGCCTGCCTCATCAAGTGTCATCTCACAAGCGGCGTGATGTTACCCATCAAGGGCTGGGAAGAACCTGCTACATGCCAACACAAATCGATGCATCAACCCCAACGACCAATTTGGCAAATGATCTGAGCGTCGAACATTTGGCGAACCTTGACACGCTATTGTCAAGCGTTCCGCCATCAACCGAAGGAAGGAGTGCCCTTTCCTCCCAACCAGCGTCTCGAGTAATCAAAGCGACCTCCAAGGATTACAATCCAAAAGTTTCGAAGGACACATGAGTGATGTCGTCCCTTCAAATGGAGATGGAGGTGAAGTTGGGTGCTCATGCCATGAGTTCACCAATCACAATCCGCTTGCCTAAGTGGAGCATTTTCACGAGCATCCCCATGTATCGACGAAGACTCAGAACGACTACTCTTTCACAAGGGTCAGTCGCCTGGTGGGCGAGTATGTCAAAGGTGCATGACATTTGTTGACAAGCACAATGGCATTGCTTCGTCTAAATTGCGAAGGGATGGATATCAAAGGTGCATCCTCTTCATGAACGAGCATAATGATGTCACCCCGTCCATACTCGAAGGTGTTGTCGAAGCTTCAAAAGAGGTTCCAAGATCGGAAGAAGGCATATTTCAATAATCCTACAAGATGTGGCAAACTCATGATGACAATGCCATCGTGATGATGTGGAATGTGACAAATATGCATCCCATTGAGGCATGGGATAGAGGTAAGAGGTAGTTCATCAATTATGTAAGCCTGACAAATCGGGACTAGAGGTCAAGATCACATTGTTTAGCATCGGCCAGATAGACATGTTGAAGGAGAACGTGAAAAGTATCACCGAGCTCTGCCTATAGTCTCAGGTGGATGAAGACTCAACGTTGGTGCTCTTCAAGTAGAGGGGTTGAAGCTTTGAATTAGGACGGAGTTAGAACGATGATATCACCCAACCTTCGCTCGCTAGTCACCACTACAAAGTCATTTGTGTTAAGACAAGTGCCATACCACCATAGCCCTTGGGAAAGGGCGATGTTGGGGGAGAGAAGCTCAAGTCGCAAGGGAGAAGTTATCCTATCAATGCAAAGACAAAGCCCATCAAAGCAGGAGGATTGAGTTGAACCACAATGAACGTGGGGAGACTCCTGTCACTCATTATAGCGACTTGAAGTGGACAAGGTAGAGAGTGTCATATCAAAGAACCTTACTCCGCCTCAAATCATTGAGATATCAAATAATCACCAAGGATAAGGTGGTTTCGCACTCTGCACTCGACGAATGAAGGACTCTATGTTGCAGCCATCTACAATATGAAGATAGTGAGTTAAGCCACAAGGAAACGTGGGGAGGCTTTCATCGCCTCATCATAGTGACTCGGAGCAGACAAAGTATGGAATGCTATATCAAAGAACCTTGTTTCATATCAAGAACGTGGAAGATTCGAATGATCACCAAGGGTGAGGTGGTCTGCATTTCGACGGATGGAGGGATGACTCTACGTTGCAACCACTTGCAACATAGGGACATTGAGTTGAGCCCACGAAGCGTCCCAAAGCATCCGTGGGAAGACTCTCGTCGCTTGTCATAATGACCCAAAGCACCCGAACCAAACAAGTTGCAAATGTCATCATCAAAAGACTTGTGTTGTTTCAAGCCGTCGAAATTTCATAACGACCATCGAGGGCGAGATGGCCCCATATTCTGCATTCGACGGGAGGAAGGCCTTATGTCATATCCACCTGCAACATGAGGATGTCGAGTCAAGTCATGTAGGTCGAATGGTGAGACTCTTCATCGTATTCTTCCATTACCTCGAAGCAACTCTTTCCCCGAGCTATTCCTGAAGGTATACAAGAGTTGTTTAACCCTAAGAAGCCAAACTAAACAAGTTGACACTATGAAAGCATAAAGAAGCCAAAGGCAACAAAGACTTGATGGACGGATAGTTACTTGATGAAGTCAGACCGCAGAAGGTAGACTCCACTGACGTTGCACAGGTGATGACTCCGGATTGGACAAAGGATCATTAAGCGAAGTAAGCCTGAGGAAGGAGTCCTCAGCGACCCCTAAGGAGCGGATATTCCTGGCACTGCGTGACACTGATGAAGTATAAGTCAAGGCAAAGAAGGCAGAATCCAATTAGACATGTGAAGTCAAGATTGAAGACGAAGACCCCGAAGAAGCTTGGACAATGGCATCAGAGGCATCACCGAATTTAATGAGGGAGAATGTCACAGGGCATTTTCCCATGACACGAAGCACGAAGCCTCGCGGCACTAGTGCCGCTCAACTTACAGCTCTCTGCCGCTCAACGTCAAAACCATGGAACACATGCAGTCATCCCGCACTATGTAATATTGCGGAGTACTAAGTTATCTGCCCTTAGGGCATTTATCTTGTGAGGCCATCCTTATGAATGACCAAGTTATGTGGCATTACTTGTAGGGTATGTCTTTTGCATCTCTCATATGTAATAAGACTTCTATACCTATGGTACACTAGAAGGGGTTCACTAGTGCCTTTCGAGGTCCAGATGTATGTTATGTTTCATCATATTCTATACAAGTAAACTTTCCATTAATTCTAGTGTCATGACCTTGAGCGTGGGGTGGAAACCCACATCGGAGACCCTTCTCAGTGCTCCGCGGTACATCGACTGTCCCTTCGGACTTTAAGCGCCCAACCAGTTGCATTAGTGTCGCAACGCGCTAATGCCATGGATCTATGACGAATAGTCCAACACTCTGGTCATATCCATAATTGGATGCCTATATGAGCGACTCTCGGTATAGTCGTCTCGACCATAAATCTTTTGCTGCTACTCAAAATAGACTTGGCTAGGTGCCTATCCGCCTAGTCGCCGCATAAGGTCTAGTGTCCGAGAATGATCTCATTACACGAACTCGCCCCGCCGACGAAATCGCATAGGGGGGCTCGTCGGCCCCCTTTCTTCTTTCTCGCGCTCGACGAGGAAGAAGAGGGGGGCCGACAAGCCCCCTTTCTTCTTCCTCATGCGTGATGAGGAAGAAGAGGAAGGCCGACGAGCCAGCGAGCCCCCTGTGCGAGCTTGCCCCATCGGCGAACTCGCACGGGGGGTGCGCCGGCTCCCCTTTCTTCTTCCTTGCGCGCAGCGAGGAAGAAGAGGGGCTCTGGCTAGCCCCGCTTTCTTCTTCGCCTTTCTTCTTTCTCGCCGAGCATGAGGGAGAAGAGGAGGATGGCAAACTTGGGCCCCGTTTTTTAATTTTTTATTATTTTTATAATACTTTTAATGGGGGAGAGGATTTCCTTTGATGTGAACGAGAGAGAAATAATTCGACAGTCACGTAAGTAAGAAAATCGGGAAACCTACATTCATCGGTCAAGAGGACTAATCGTGCAAGAGGACTAATCGTGCAAGAAAATCAAAGATGAGGGACATTGATCACAAATTTAAGTTGAACGATCGGTTTGAAAACATGAGGACCAATCGTGTAATTTTCCCCACTCTTTACCTTATACCAATTTGTGGTATGCTAATTTATTCAAGTTTTTCACATTACAAAAACAATATAAACCCCCCCAAAAAAGAAAACAAGGATATTGAAAGGAGGTAATTTTTTATTATGGTTTTTATGCTAACTTATTTATCTATTTCAAAAAAGTATAAAGAAGATAAGATAGTAAGAATATTGAAATGATAAGAGATTTGGAGCGTGGATTTTGGTTAAGGATTTAATGGGTGTCCCCCCATTTATTGGCGCCCGTCCGATCCGGATCGGACGGGTGCCAATCAAAAATTGGTTTTTTCTCCTTGAACCGGAGATCGCGATCAGAAATGGCCGGTTCGACGAGCGGTTCAACGTGATTCGCTGGTGGCCGACGAATCGACCGGCTATAAAAGGCTAGAAACCCTCTACAGCGTTCATTTTTTTCCTCTCCCTCCTCTCTCTCCTCTTCGTTTCTCCTCTCGCGCCGCCGATCTCTACTCTCTCTCCCCTCTCCGCGGCTGTCCGATGCCGATGAGCAAGGCCAGATCTGCACCAAGCGGCGACTCTCATGTGACGACCCTCCGGCCAGCGCTGCCGAGCTCGCCCGCGTGGCGACCTTGTTCGACTATCGGAATGCCAGATCTAACCGCCGCCGACCCCGACGCGAACAGAGCCCTCCACCGTGGATCTGCCCCTAGCCGGCCTCATCACGTCGCAAAACCCCCTTCAAGGTCGTCACCGGCCTCCTTCAACCAGATCCGGCCAGATCTAGTCGTCGCCAACCTCCTTTGACTAGATCTGGTCGTCGCCGACCTCCTTCGACCAGATCCGGTCGGATCTGGTCGTCGACCTACTACGCTCGTACGACAACGCCGGCCGCCCTGCACGACAACGCCCCGCATGCCGCCGGATGCCCTGCCGTGCTTGCACGACCCCGCCGGACGCCCTACTGTGACGGTCGCCGACCCCTCCGCCGCGGATCTGCCCCTAGCCAACCCCGCCGCCGCCGTTGCGGAGCTCACTTATTCGTGTTAAGTTAAACCACATTAATTTTTCAAGCTGTAATTTTTTTGTCATAATTATTCAACCTCGCGCACGCCATCAAGCTCGCCTGCCTCGTCGTCGTCGAGCCTGCTCGCCCACCGCCGCCGAGCTCGCGCACCGCCACCGTGACGACCTCTCGTAAACCCGCACCACCGCCAACCCCCCACACCGAGCGCCGCCGCACGCCGCCACCCCCTCACGCCGCGAGCACCATGCCATTCTGTGATTAGTGTGATTAGTTACACTTTTGTAAAATTTTTATTGATAATTCATGTTGTAAATTAGTGTGATTTCGATTTATCATGTTCTTATCATGTAAAGCACATTCAGAAGTTCAAAGAGGTTCTTTTCCTAGATTGTGATATAGTGTAAAACGCGTTCAGAATTAAATAAGTTCCAACACAGCGTTAGATTTGGCGGATCTCGGCGGAAAGTGAGAATGTCCGAAGAGACGAGAATATGAGAATATGTGATGAGCTTTTATGAGCTATTTGACATTAGTACAATGTCGACAATCACATACGAGCAAGAAAAAAATTTACAGTGTTCCAACACAGCGTTAGATTTGACGGATCTCGGCGGAAAGTGAGAATGTCCGAAGAGACGAGAATGTGAGAATATGTGATGAGCTTCTATGAGCTATTCAACGTTCCACATTGTACATGAACAATTCGACATTGTACAAATGTCGACAATCACATACGAGCAAGAAAAATAAATTTACAGTGTAACAAATACAAGTTAACAAAAGTTTAACTAATTTACAACATGGATTACCACAAATAAATTATAGGTTGAAAAATTAATGTGGTTTAACTTAACATGAATAAGTGAGCTCCGCGACGGCGGGGCGGACGAGCTCAACGGCGGCGGCGGGGTTGGCTAGGGGCAGATCCGCGACGGAGGGGTCGGCGACCGTCATGGCAGGGCGTCCGGCGAGGTCGTGCGAGCGCGGTAGGGCATCCGGCGGGGTCGTGTGAGCATGACAGGGCGGCCGGCGGCGTACGGGGTTGTGCGAGCGCGGCAGGGCTGGCGGGGGCGTGCGTGCATGCGGCAACGGACCGACGGGGTCGTGCGAGCGCAGCAGGGCGTCCGGCGACGACCAGATTTGGCCGAATCTGGTCGAAGGAGGCCGGCGACGTCCAGATCTGGCCGGATCTGGTCGAAGGAGGCCGGCGACGACCTTGAAGGGGGTTTTGCGGCGTGACGGGGCAGATCCGCGACGGAGGGCTCTATTCGCGTCGGGGTCGACGGCGGTTAGATCTGGCATTCCGATCGTCGGACGAGGTCGCCACGCGGGCGAGCTCGGCGGCGCTGGCCGGAGGGTCGTCGCATGAGAGTCGCCGCTTGGCACAGATCTGGCCTTGCTCGTCAGCGTCGGACAGCCATGGAGAGGGGAGAGAGAGTAGAGATCGTCGGCGCGCTGAGGAGAAACAAAGAGGAGAGAGAGAGGAGAGGAAAAAAATGAACGCTGTAGAGGATTTCTAGCCTTTTATAGCCGGTCGATCCGTCGGTCGCCAGCGAATCACGTTGAACCGCTCGTCGAACCGACCATTTCTGATCGCGATCGCCGGATCGGACGGACGCCGATAAATGGGGAGAGTGTCCCCCATTTCAAGGGGACACCCGTTAAATCCTTTGATTAATTCAAATTTTGAGAGCCCATCTCCATGATAGGGAGAAGAAAAGGCCCGAATAATAGTACTAGATCAGCCGTTGATATCATCAGCTTCCGCCTCCATTGTCCGTCTGATCTGTCGTGCTCCTCAAGACGACAAGACCTTCCTTTTTCTAACAACAACGAAGCGGAACTTGCATCCGAGGAAGTGGAAGGAAGGAGGCGAACCATGGCGTCCAAATCGGCGATCGAGCACGAGGCAACGGCGAACCACGACGCCCTCCGCTTCGGGCTGGCCTCCGTCAAGAGCGACATCGTCGGGTCACACCCTTTGGAGTCTCGTCTCCCTGCCGTAAGCACCTCTTTTTCCATGTCTAGTTCCTGTTCCTTTTTTTTTTCTCACTTAGCTACTCCAATCTTCCTTCCTTGTTTTTCTGTTCTAGATGATCTGTTTTAGTTTGCCCTCTCGATCCAGTTTGTTCGCCTATGAAATGGTTAAAATTTATATAAAAATTCCTTTTTTTCCCTCTAAAATCAAAATTTCCTGGAACCATAATCTTGGTTTGATATCGTTTTCGTGGTTATCCAGATGGAAAAGGAGTATGAGCAGAAGAAGAGGATGGGGCGAGACCTCATCTACGGATCCGCCCTCAATCTAAGAAGGGATCTTGACGCTCAGATCCTATCCAGGTACTTATACATGCGGATTTTGTTTTTTACTTGAATTGATTCACAAAAATATGTTTTTTAATTACTTAGGAGCAGTTTGGTGCATTACACCTAGATCACAATCAAAATAGATTACCAACTATTAGTAAATATCACATTGTACTTTTTGACAAGTACTAGTAATGCAAGCAGTAATTTATATTACCATGTTTTCTCTTTTTAATAAAAAAATGTTCATTAGACAATACATGTCCTTTAATACAACAACAACAACAACAAAGCCTTATCCCACTAAGTGGGGTCGGCTACATGGATCATACGACGCCATTCCGCTCTATTAGTAACCAAACATTTCGGTATATTATTCACCAATAGATCTTGCTCTATTAGTTCTCCAAGTGTCCGCCTTGGCCTCCCTCTCCCTCTTTTAATCGGACTCCAGATTATTTGATCTACTCTTCTTACTGGCGCATCTAATGGTCTTCTCTGAACATGACCAAACCATCTCAAACGATTCTCTACCATTTTCTCACTAATAGGAGCCACTCCGACTCGTTCACGTATATGGTCATTCCTAATCTTATCTAATCTTGTATGACCACACATCCATCTCAACATCCTCATTTCGGCTACCCCCACTTTACGTTCATGTTGTCCCTTCATAGCCCAACATTCACTACCATATAACACTGCTGGCCTTATAGCAGTACGATAGAATTTTCCTTTAACTTTATTGGGTACTTTTCTATCACAAAGAACTCCAGTGGCTTTCCTCCACTTACACCAACCAGCTTGAATTCTATGATTAACATCGTCATCAATCTCACCATCTTGTCTTACAATTGATCCTAAATATTTAAACTGTCACTTGAGGAATTATATCCTCCCCTAGCCTAACTTTCAAATCGTCTCTAAGTTGTTTATTTGTGAAATTACTATGCATATATTCTGTTTTATTCCTACTTAAACGAAAACCCTTTGACTCCAACGTATTTCTCCATATTTCCAATTTTGTATTAATCTCTTCTCTTGAATCCGCTAAAAGTACTATATCATCCGCAAATAGCATGCACTTAGGTACTTCCTCTGTGATACTCTCGGTTATAGCATCGATAACTAAGTTAAATAGATACGGGCTTAAAGCTGATCCTTGATGTAGGCCAATTCCTATAGGAAATTCATTTGTCTCACCTCCGGGTGTCCTAACCCTAGTCAATGCCCCATCATACATATCTTGTATTACCTTAATGTAGGCAACACTCACCCTCTTCTTTTGCAAGGCTTTCCAAAGTACTTCCCTTGGTACCCGATCATACGCCTTCTCTAAGTCAATGAAAGCCATATGTAAGTCTCTTCTCCTACTTCGATACTTCTCCATCATCCCCCTTAGTAAATAAATCGCCTCTGTAGTGGATCTTCCTGGCATGAACCCAAATTGTCTCTCAGAAATACTAGTCTCCATTCTCAATCTATGCTCAATCACTTTTTCCCATAATTTCATTGTGTGACTCATAAGTTTAATCCCTCTATAATTTGCACAATTCTGAATATCCCCTTTATTTTTGTAAATAGGAACTAATGTACTTAATCTCCAATCATCAGGCATCTTTTTCGACCGTAAAATCTCATTAAATAGTTTACATAACCACAACACACCTTTTTCTCCTAAACATTTCCAAACTTCAATCGGTATACCATCCGGTCCAACGGCTTTACCATTCTCCATTTTCTTAAGAGCTTCGCTAACCTCCGAGACTCTAATTCTACGATAAAATGACCTATTAAGCTCACATTCGCTAACTGTCAAGTCCTCCAAATCACAACGGGAACCTTCACATCCATCATTAAATAGCTTATAGAAATACTCTTCCCATCTGTTCTTAATATCTCCTTCAGTAACTAAAACCTTGCCAACTTCATTTTTTATGCATCTTACTTGATCCAAATCTCTCGACTCCTTCTCTTTATTCCTTGCAATCTTGTAAATCCTTTGTTCACCAGCCTTTGTTCCTAACTCCTTATAAAACCCCTCATATGCTTTAGCACGAGCATCACTAACTGCCTTCTTAGCCTCCCTTTTCGCCAAACGATACTTTTCCCAATTGTCAGAACTATTGTCCAAGTGTATCGCCTTGAAACAATTCTTCTTATTACGCACCTTTTCTTGGACCTCCTCATTCCACCACCAAGTCTCTTTATCTCGTGGTCCAAAACCTTTTGATTCTCCTAAAATGGCTTTAGCAACCATTTCAACCTTTTTTGCCACGTTCTCCCACATGATACTAGCATCTCCTTCTAACTCCCACACACTTTCCTCTAATAACTTACTTCTAAAAGTCTCTCGCTTTTCCCCCTTTAACTGCCACCACTTGATCTTTCGATCAAAAACTGTTCGAGATTTTGGTTTTATACATTTCATTTGCATATCAAGAACTAACAATCTATGTTGTGTAGTCACCCCATGCCCAGGAATTACTTTGCAATTAGTACAACGTCTTTTATCAGTATTTCTTGTCAAGAAAAAATCGATTTGAGACCTATGAGTTCCACTTTTGTATGTGATTAAATGTCCCTCTCTCTTCCTAAAACAAGTGTTGATAATCTTAAGGTCGTATGCTAAAGAAAAATCAATAATAGTTTGTCCTTCCTCATTCAACTCCTCAAAACCAAAACCACCATGAACCCTTGCATGTGGTCCTGCCTCTTTACCAACATGTCCATTAAGGTCTCCCCCAATATAAACTTTCTCGGTTGTTGGTATACTTTCAATCAAACCCTCCATATCTGCCCAAAACTTCTCCTTGAGATGTGATTCTGCTCCTACTTGGGGTGCATATGCACTAATAATGTTCATAGTCTTCTTTCCAACAATTACTTTCACGGATATGATTCGATCCTCAATCCTTTTAACTTCCACAACATTCTTCCTCCATTCTGCATCCGCGATAATACCAACACCATTCCTTCCATTTACCTTACCTGTGTACCAAAGTTTGGAACCATTTAACCTAATCTCTTTACTTCCCTCTCCTACCCATCTAGTTTCTTGCAAGCATAAGATACTAATCTTACGTTGGTCCATTACTTGTGCCACCTCGAGGCGCTTCCCATTCAACGTCCCAATGTTCCAAGAACCTAATCTGACCTTAGTCTCATGAACTAGCTTCTTTAACCGCCTCCGTCCATTAGAGTGCGGTAGCCCTTGCTCATTTAACACTGCATTCAGGCGAGGATGCAGCGGCTCTTGCTCTCTTATCACTGTACCCGAGCTGTACAGCGCGTTACTTACGGGTAACGACCTAGCATTAACACAATATATTCGTTGATCCATGTTCATAAGATTCGACAAGATTTTATGCTGGCTGTCGGGGCCTAATACAACCCTCCTCCTTTATCCGGGCTTGGGACCGGCTATAAAATACATGTCCTTTAATACTCTCCGTAAATGTTTCGAACTTTATTTATGTTTGATAAACCAAAAAAGAGAACGGAGAGGAGAGAATAGATACCTCTCAAAAAAAAGAAGAAGAAAAGGATGAATAACAGAAATGGCATATCTTACATGTTGAATTTAATTCATTCTGAAAAAAAATCCACTCAAGAACATGTATGATAATATATTAACCATTATGTTTCTTATAATTATATGCATACCACTCCGAACTAATACAAATGAAGTGGCTATCGAGCAAACATCCATGAATTCGTTCTTGAGAGGAATTACCCATGAATTCATGACTATAAAAGTGTCATTCAAACTATTCTATTATAATCTCATATCAACCTGAGCTTCTTCCACACAGAAGTTTTTTTGACACTCATAGGTAGTAGAAAAAATACCTTGAAGTAGATGGACTTGAGGCAATAATCTGTCCAGTGTCAATCATCTGTGACTCATTTAGTCCCAAATCTTCACTAGCAATTAACCCTTCCTAAACATTTTGTTGCTATTAATTGACAATGGTGATGTAGAAGTAGATGCTTTATAATCTAGTTGTAAGATCTCGAATCCCATGACTCATTCTCACACATTGAACACTGAAGTTCATGGAATTAACCAAAGTGCACATGAAAGCACCCTTTGTGTTTTTTTTGAAATATTGGGGATCCCTACCAAGATGTAGGCATCCAATTTTATTGAGAGGATAATTTAGAAATTAAGACAATAGAACTTATATACAAAAGGAGCACTAACACCAAGCACCAAATGTGCATCAATCATCCGACCACAATTTTGTCATGCTCAAAGCATGGGATGTAATATTATCCGTATGGAAGCGTTCATCCCTAAAGACACAGGCATTTCTCTGTAACCAAATTGCCTAAATGACAACCATTGGTAACAACTTTTTACGTATTGGACCATATGTCTACCTCCTTGTCTGAATGATTGCCAGAAATGTCTAGCTGAGGATATGTCTAACCATTGGCATCTTGTAGCTGCCCACATCTCCCTTGCAAAGACACACTAAAAAAATAGGTGGTTGATGTCTTCTTCGGCATCTCCACAAAGGGCACAAGAAGCATCAGATGTAGGCAGCCACCTTTTGCTATAGCTTTTGGTGACGAGACGCCCACGACGAAATAGCCATGCAAAATTTTTTATCTTTAATGGCATCCGTAGCTTCCAAAGCTGCCTACAATCGGTCCTCAGCTTATTGTCCACCTGACTTGTTAATGTGTGCAGAGCTAAATATGCACTTTTGGCCGAGAAAATGCCCAAGGACCAAATCCAGTGGCCTTCCTGTTTCTTGATGTATATAGTTTTTAATTGGAGAGTTGTTTTGAGCTTGTATGTTAATAGTTGGTTGCTGAGGTGTAGGTTTATTAGTCTCACAACCTTCATGATTCTCAAAGTGAACATTCTCATCTAGATTGGCAACCTCCGCAAGAATCTCAACAACAAATACATGATCTTTTCTAAATATAATTGAGAGGTTGTTCCAATGAGGAAATGACTTGTTTCGAAGGTCAGATGCATCTGGATGACTTTGCTAAAGTCAAAATTAGAAATACAAATTAAGTTAGTAATAAAATAAGTAGTAAGCATCTAATTTTATTTGATATCTTACTCACTCAAGTACCTTAACCATTGGTCTCATATGGATTCCTCACAAGTCACATAACACGTATATGGGACCTACCCAAATATAAATAATTGATATAACATATCACAAATGTCATTGTGTTGTACCTTCAATAGCTTTTTTTTTTCAGAGGGAAAAGGAGGCATTCATCCAATTTTATTTTAAAAAAAAGGTCACGTTATACATGAACAATTTACAAGGATAGAAAAAGATTTAAATATTTTTCCAATTCTTCATCAACTTAGCCACTGTAGATAAGATATTTTCAGTGTTACATCGTTCCCTTCTAAATAAGCAACCATTTCTTTGTGTCCATATAGACCACTGTATAGCAAAACGTTCATTTCGCGGGTACATATTTTTGAATGGTGAAATTTGGTCTGCCATGTCTAAACGATCTCGAGAAGTTGTTCGTAGAAGACATATCAAGCCATGAGCATTGGGAACCCTGCCATAGCTGTCTTGATACTGGGCATTCCAAAAATAAATGGTTTAGGCCTTCCATCGCATGATTACATTCACATAGTACACAAGTAGTACTCGCATGTCGATCCCATCTTTGTCTGTAACATGGTTTAAGAAGTCGACCACGCCTTAACATCCACCCAAAATTTTTTATCTTCAGTGGTACACAAAGCACCCAAATCAGGCTGCAATCTATACTCAGCAAACGGTCATCAGTTGTATTTGTGCTGTCCATGATCTTGACTAAAAAGTTTCCAGCTGCCCATGTCCAAGAATCTTGTCTATAGTTCTTTGGCTTCACCCCTTCAAGTTTCCCCATAATTAAGAGGTCACTCGTCCTCTGTTCAGAGAGATGAGAAACAAAACAAACTCCAGTTTCTAGAAGATCTCCCGCTGTTCAGAGAGATGAGAAACAAAACAAACTCAAGTTTCTAGAAGATCTCCAGACCAACAGTAAAATGCAGTTGCCTGTTTATCTCGAGCTAGAGCATATAATCTTGGAAACAGCTTTGAAAAAGGATCATTTGAGTTCCATGGATCTTCCCACAAACGGAAGCTTGTTCCTGAACCCAAGGAAGTGACAAAAAAGGGGCATATTCTCGGAATAACAGATGTGAGGCTCCTCCAAAAATAGGACGGTCTTGATGGGTTTATAGATCGTTCCCATGATAGAATGTGACCATAGGAAGCATTCATTACAGAGAGCCAAACATCTTCATTGTTGGAACTGCTCATTAACCTGATCAACCATTTTGCAAGAAGAGCATCATTCATATTTCGAAGAGGTCTTATTCCTAGTCCACCTTTTGACACTGAACGACTTACCTCTGCCCATTCCACTATATGCAATCCTCTTCCACCATTACCAGCTTGTCGCCATAGAAATCCTCGCCTTAGAGCATCAATGCGCGGTGTCACACCTTCAGGCAGTCAAAATACGGACATATATATCAGAATGGCCGAAGAACGGATTTGATCATAATCAATCTTCCACCTCTGGACAAGATTCCTGAGGACTGTCCCTCTAGCCTTTTCTCAATGTGCTCTATTACTGGGTTCGAATCTCTTGATAAAATCCGACTATCACTGAGAGGTTGCCCCAAGTAGATGGGTCCCCTCTGCTCTGTTGCACACCTGTTAGCATCTTCATTTTTCATTCCGAAAGGTACAAAAGATGATTTTGATTGATTTATGCCAAGCCCGGAGAAGTCATAGAAGATGTCGATGGTCATAGCAATTCTTCTAGCCGCCTCTATTGAACCTTCTATAAACAATAATGTGTCATCAGCATATTGTAACAAGGGAATTATTGTACCTTGGTTTGGGCCTGAAGTGAAACTGGAGATACTATTTAGCATCACATGTTGAGAAAGTGCATCGGGCAAGAGCATCAACGACCAACAGAAAAAACATTGTTGCCAAGGGGCAGCCTTGTCAGACCCCTCGTTGAGGTTGAATCCATCCACCTGATGTTCCCCCATTCACAAGGACAGAGAAAGAAGCCGTGCCCTGAAGGGAGATCCAAATAAAAGGCCAATTTAAGGAGTCATTTGCCTTAGAGAAATCCACCTTCCACATAAATCCTTGCTTCTTGGATCGTCGCCAAAATGACGCAATTTCTGAAGCCATTGTGCAACCCTCTGTTATAGCTCGGCCAGATATAAAAGCGGACTGGACTGGATGTACTAAAATCCTAGAACCTTGCGTAGTCTATGAGCTAAACCCCTTGCTATTAGGAGTTAAATTGCGGTTGACAATGCAATAGGTCTAAGTCTTCAATCTGTTCAGCCGCAGATTTTTTTTTGGATGAGAAATAGATAATTTTTTTATCCTCTCAGAATCTTTGTTGGATGTTGCGAATTCATGCAAAGCAGCCATGACATCTGTACCTACCACCGACAAAAAATCCCGAAAGAGTAGGACGGGAAATCCATCTGGTCCAGGTGCCCCTTCACTCTTGAGATCTCGCAAGGCTCAAGTGAGTTCCTCCTCTATAAAAGGACTCTCCAAAGCTGTTGCTTGGTCCTCCGAGGCTTGATGTAGTCCATTAACTCGCCATTGATTCCTGAAAATAGTTAGCAATTTTAGCCCCTATTCTCTCCTGTCCCAAGAATTCAGCATCTCCAACTTTGATGCTTCCAATGAAATTTGATCTCCTGCGACCATTTGCATATAAGTGAAAATTTTTATGCTAGAGTTCCCTTCATGTAACCAGAGTTGTCAAGATCGTTGTCGCCAATAGATATCATTCTTACGGTCCTCCATAGCCACCAGTTCATGCAGTTTCCTATAGGTCACGGTCATTTTCCATTTGATCTAGTGTGGCAATGCCTTCTAGAGCCATGACCCTCTTGTTTTCACGGTTTGCTTTTATCTGTTTTTTGAACTCCGAAGTCTTTCTTGAAAGTTTGTAAAGCCTATTATGCAAGGTGACTCCGGGGTCGACTTCCAAAATATTTCAACCATCTCTTTGAAGCCTACTTCCTAAAGCTAGGATTTCTCAAATTTAAAGTAGTAACCATGTTTATTATGACCTTCGAACTGCCAAAGAAGTGGAGTATGATATGAGAACGATCTTGTCAAGGCTGTGATGCTTACTAGAGGAAACATCTCTAACATTTCCACAAAGCATAGGAACCTATCCAATTTTGTTTTTGCGGTAGGGGCTGTTGAGGAGGCTGATGAACGCCATGTGATTTTACAATTTGATATGGGTAGATTAGCTAAACCATGCTCATTTCTAAAGACTTCTGTTCCATGATCTCTTTTATGCTGTTCTATTGGTCTATCCATGATCTCCAAAGTGGCATTAAAGTCACCACCAATTAACCATGGGTAATTGCTGAAAGTGGATCTGATTTGTCGAAGCTCTTCCCACATCTCTTGCCTTTTTGGTTCTGTTTACGGCCCATACATGCAGGAGAATAGTAGTCATGCTCTGCTACCAATGCTGTGATTGAAAATATGCCACACATATCCTCCAACTTCTCGAAAACATCCTCCTTCCAGCCAATCGCACACCCTCCAGATCTTCCGGCCGCATCAAGAGCCCCGTATCCTGATAGTAGTGTCCAACCAATCTGCCTCCACAAGTGGATATCGCAAGCAGTTAATTTCGTCTCGTGTAGAAACACCATATCCACTCCCCAAGACAATAGGTACATGCTGAGACAGCTCATCTATCTTTGTTTGCTGTCCGCTACTGCTGCTTTGCTACCACCACCGCTGCCGCCCTGCTACTCTACTGCCGCTACCGCCTATCATATTCTGCTCCATCGCCGCTGTCCTGTTGTCGCCGGGCCACTGGCGCTGTCTTGCTGTCACTGCCGGCGCTGTCTTGCTGTCACCGTCGGCGCTGTCTTGCTGTCACCGCTGGCGCTGTCTTGCTGTCACCACCGGCGCTGTCCTACCGTCGTTGCTGCTGTCCTGCCGTCGCCACTGCTGTCTTGCCTCGCCGACGATCATCTACTGCTGTCCTATTGCCACCGCCGCCGCCGGGTTCTCTCCCCCTCTCCCTTTCTCTTTTTCTCCTTCTCCCTCTCCCCCTCTCTCTGTGTGAGCAGGGTTTTTTTCCTCACAACTTTCCCTTTCCCTCTCTCTCTCTCTCTCTCTCTCTGCGTGAGCAGGTTTTTTTTCTCATGACTACCTTTCCCTTTCTCTCTCCGTGCGAGCAGTTTCTTCTTTTCATGATCCCCTTCCTTCTACTCTCTGCTGGTGGACAGGGGCCTTGGGCTTCCTTTTTTATTTTTTATATTATTAATTAATTTTTTTGAGGTGTATTATAAAATTAAAAATATTTTTTCAGTTCTTCTATTGTTAATATTTGGTTAATAAGATGGAATAATTAATTACTGTTATTATTCTGAATTTATTGTTGTGTTACTTTTTCATGGAATAATAATGAAAATATTTATTATGTGTTAATTGCTAGCTGTTATTATTATAAATTTATTGATATGTTATTTTTTATGGATTAATAATACAATTATTTATTAATGTGTTAATTGCTGCTGTTTTTATAAATTTATTGATATGTTAATTTTTTGTTAATGGACTATAACATTATGTATTGATTGATGTTTATTAGGCTGTTGTTATAATAATTTATTGATGTGCCTCCTCAAAAATAATTTATTGATGTGTCAATTTTCATGATTTAATATTTTTAACATATATATATAACTAAATAGGTATTAATACAATGAAAATGTTAAATTTAGAATTTTGCACATGTGATATTACATTTTGTACATATAAGTTGAAAGAGAATTTGCATTTCATCACTAATATTATGGGTTTACACATATTTTTTTATAGATTAATATATACATATAATATTAAATAATAATATGGTAGGATGGATTGTGTCGTGTTATGTGTTCACGATTTGCGTATTTTTTTGACCCTCCGTGTCGAGTCCCATAGGAATCACAGGGGATGATTCACCAAAAGTATCACAAAAAGACCACAACTTCTTGCCCTTTTGGCAGCCGGTTTAAGTCTCCTGCAGCTATTAATTCCTTTGATTTTGTGCCTTCTAATTCTAGAAAATCCTCCTCATTCTGCTCCAGCTGTCCATGGAGTTGTTGGGTTGCCACTTTAGGAATCACAGGGGATCCTTTTGATTTTGCAACTGAATGGGGAATCATGATCGCCTTAGATGGACGATTCAAAATCTTCGGCAGAAATTTTGGTTTCCATCGTTGAACTGTCTTCTCCGGCATCGGTTGTGGGAATCCGCCCACCATCTCACTCCAAGTTCGTTGGCCATGACTCATCATGCTGATAGAAATCTTATAGCTGAACCCATCACCATTAAGAGTAATTTTGTTAGAATTATACACCTTGGTAAAGCTGAGATGTCCTCCCAAACAATGCTAAGATCCCTAGCATCTAATGATGGAAAAGAAACCTCCCGACGGCAAACGAGGCAACCATTACCATTTCTGAACACCGAAGATGAAGGGGTATTCCAGTGAACGAGATACGGATGTTCTTCTGGTTTGTTGTTGGGATACCGCCAATTTCCCAAAAAATTGTTGCACCATCTCGAGTTTCTTGCGTTGTGCCTTCTAACTGGTTAGCCTTTGTTTTGTTGAGTGCCGGATAAGAAAAGATGTTTCTGCTGCCAAAGAGTTATGCCTATCAAGAATTGCCATGTTCATCATGTCAAGAGGGGACATATGCTTCCTCTAAGCGACCGACTAAACAATTCCTAAGAAGGTTGATGTTGTGGTTGATCATCTGGCTCTAAGGTGCTCTGACTTCACTCATCTTAGGTCTTTGGGCTTCTGCTTCCATTATGCACCCCTCCCCCAGCAGCTCCACCTTCCATGGCAGTTCTTTGGTGGAAAGAGGGGCACCTTGCACATGTCCCAGCCATCCACATTCCAGGCATGTCATTGGATCTTTGCAATCACGTTGAAGGTGTCCCCATCTCCTAGATCTATAGCACTGTCCGCTAAGCGACCATAATGCGATTGTTGTTCATGCGCCATGTATTGCGGCAGCGATTGCACCTGTTGTCATTCTCCTTCACTGTCTTTCTTATTCATTGGCACTGGCAGGAGGGAGTCTTCAGTCAACGTGTTGTGGCGCCATCGAGAGAAAGTCTCTGATGCACAGCCATCTCTCTCAATAAATAAACATTGAATCGATGTTCTCCACATAAAGGATTGAAAGGTCTCTTGTCCTGCCAGATTTGAATGAATGCCTTGGATAAATGTGTTTTTTAGCCTTGATGCTACACTGAGGTGACTTTGCTTCCATCATTTTTTCAAGTTTTAAGCGGAATCCAGGTTTAAAATTGTAGCTTTCAATTCCCCCCCAAAAAATGTAGTTTTCCCTAACACTCCGAAATGGGTCATTCTTTAACCCTTGTTACTCAATTGCCTTTTTTTTTCCTGTGCCTTCTTCGAGTTCAAGGACATCAGCCGCCTATTTTCTGAGTGTCACCTTGCTATCAAGGTATGGCACTGATTACCATCCATAGGATCTATGCAGCATCCACTGAGGCTTCTTGAAGTTCTTCACGAACCTCGGTGGTGGGCAGCCTTCCCTGTTCCGAGACTTACATTATCATGCTCAGACTTGCATTATCAAATATAATGCAACCGTACCACTTTTAATTGGTACGGATGCTATGTTAACAACACTCTACAGCATGCCCCTTTTTACAAAAGAATGGGCTGTTGGTTAGCGAGAGTGGATGGTTTCGCTTTTTCATTTTTTTGTTTTTGGTTCCCACTTTTTTGTTTATTGTTTCGATTAAGAATTTAAAAATTATCAAAATAAAAAATTCTGAATATTATCGAACATCGCATTGCCAGTTAGAGAATCCCCTAAAAAAACAAATAGCCAGTTAGATAGAGAAATAAAAGTCTAGTAAAGTTCAATGTTTATTGTTCTTCAATATTTATCTTTAAAATGAATAATACTATTACGTTGGGGCACTTTCAGGCCATTAGTCATGATATTGCATCTTTTAGCACTACCAACTGCCATCTATCCTTCCCAACTAGGCAAAATGTAAATGAATTGCATATCTTGGCTGCAACCTCCTAGAACATTTGTTTTTTATGTTTCCTTTTCTGTTTTCCTAGAACAATAGTCTCATCACCTCCTCAGAAATTGTCTTTTGAGTATCTTATTCTTTGTATGATGAACACATATATGGAGAACATTGCAACCATCTCCACCACACAATATCTGATAGTCTCCTGATAGTTTTCAACGTAGCACACAACTAATGAAAGCTTCTTTGATCCATCTATTTTAAATCTAGCTAAACCAGAATAAAATTTTGTCCTTCTCAAACTAATCTTCCTGGTGGCATGCCAATCATTCTCACTTTCTTTTCTTTGTCTATTTTTTCCTAACACTATATAACCATAATATGTCACAAGCAGATTATTCATTGAAACAAGAACTGGATGGAATTTTATGAACACCAAAAACATAGAAATGAATTGTATTTGGAACTCTTCTAGCAACAATCACAACATAAATTCATTTATCCCATCCTATTCCAAATATATAATTAAGCATACCTTCTAAAAAAATTACAGATAAAAAAGCTAGATGTTTAAACACTTGAAAGTGTCTTTCCATTTTTTTTTTCAAATTTAATATTTATAATTTTACTAATCATACCTTCTGAAAAAAAAAACTGATCATACAACAATAAACTTATGATATTAAGAAGTTATAAAATTTTCACAATAAATTTTAGTTTATAATTACTATGACAAGAAAGTGAGACTTTTTGTTATAATATGATGTTTCCATTATAGAAACAATTTTACAGCATGCATCAACACAAATAGGGGAAAACAAATAAAACAAGACTTCATGCGTGTTGGCAGCGTGTGCAACCTAAAAAATGATTCATGGACCATGTGGCTGGCATGCATCAAATACTAAGATCAACCAATAATATGCACAAGTGAAAATATTACATGGACATCATGCATCAAAGACTTTTTTTTTTGAGAAGGAAAGGGATGACAGCCATTGTGGTTGTCTGACTCTGAGGCATCAGAAAATGTAGAATTTAGATCATTCATATGTATACAGACGGATGACTAGCCTTTTATTTTGATTGTTCTAAGGTGGAATTCAGTCATAAAATGCGGTCACTTCTAAACCATCCCCTAGAGGTATCTGTTTTCTTAGGCGTACATATAAATTATTTCAGTCCATTTATATGTACACTTGGACGACTAACCTTTTCTAGTCATCCTTTTACCCTAAGGAAAAAGGGATTGTTAGCATGTTATGGATTCCCTTTTCTGGTCCCATAAATATATTAAGACCAAGAAAGAATCCTCTCAAAAAAAGACCACGAAAGAATCAGGAAAAAAAAGTAAGGCAGGACTAACTTGGCATCTCGGAAAAAAATATCTATTTAGGAAATCATTGCTTGTTTATGATCAAACTTACAACCGATTCACAGTCATACTTACGTTGGATCATCATAGCCACAACTTTTTTTCCTAATGATGTATCATTGCTTGTTCTTTGTGAAGCTGAATCAATATTTATGCATGTTGTACAAAGAAATTGAGGTTGCAAGTGTTGACTCATTCCAAGGGAGAGAAAAAGATTACATTATTTTATCTTGTGTAAGGAGGAATGAGCATCAGGTTCGTTTTTTCTTGTGACATTGAACTCCGCCTATGTTTTATAGTCGGTCCCAAGCCCGGATAAAGGAGGAGGGTTGTGTTAGGCCCTGAGAGCTAGCGTAAAACCCTATCGAATCGCATGAACATGGATCAACGAATTGCGTCGTATGATCCATGTAGCCGACCCCACCTAGTGGGATAAGGCTTTGTTGTTGTTTGTTTGATGTATCATTTACAATTGCAGATTTCAGAGACCTCCAGGAGCACTACCATCCTCCATGTTAGGCTTAGAGGCTCTCAGTGGTGCCTTGGATACTTTCGACGTTGAAGATTACCTGAATGGTATTACCGCTCTTTGACCTTCCATGTTAATTTTACTATCTCTAAAGTGATTGTTTTGACAAGAGTTGTAACTCTTCACATTAATTCTAAAGCATATCTTTTCAAAAGAATTCTCTAGGTATAGGTTGCAGATTTATTATGCCAATAGAATCTGAAACTTGTTACGGAAAAATGTAAATCTATTTTGAGTCCGAAATAATAGATTTACAGAAAAAAATGTACATGACACATCAAACAATTATTTTCCTAATTAATTTTCAAGTGCAAAAACACCGTGCAGCGTTCTTCAAGTCTCCTCTTCCAATCACAACATTGGTTTTTGGTTCAACTATATCGTATACTTGGCACTTGAAGCAATCTTGTGTCATGATTTTGACATATTAACTCTTGTCACAAAGTCTGCAGAACATTTTCAATAGGGGAAACATAACTGCGGGCTCATGCAGTCTTGTAGTAAATTTACTTGTGAGCCAATTGAACATTTTGCACTTTTGAATTGACATGGTAGGTACCTGTATTAATAAAAGTCGATCACTGTCATTGTCATAGTTGACAAATGTGCTGGCGAAGCCCTTACCAAAAGTTTCAGCACACATTGCTGGCTTTTAATTTACAGAAATTTACTGAAAAGAATGTCTTTGTTCTTCGGACCAAAATTATTAATGTCCTTATCATCTTATTAGTATCTGCTAGCTATTCTATCTTGTTTGCCACATTCTAGAGTACCTCATTTTTTACCTTTTCTCCGATCCCATGAATGAAAATTGCATTAGCTTTTAGAGAGCGCATCAAGAGGACTCACATATTAAAGTTCTTCAAGGAAAGTGCATCAAATGAAACTTTATCTTGAATAATCTTGAAACATATTCAATTTTCCCAAAGCATTTCAATAGTTAAAGCACATCTTAATCAAATCCACTGTCTTCATGAATAATCCTTTTTTTTTTAATGTTCACTTGTACCCTTCTGTGCTAATCGTTATTTTCTTTCACTTGCAGTTCCACAAGATTCTGAAAATTTTCAGCCGCCAGACATGCACCACGGCATGGAAGTTCGCCTTGGAATGTCGAAAGGACCAACTTGCCGGAGTCTCATCTGAAGTCCGCCACGCTAGGTCGTTCTTATGCATCTTGCTTGAAAACTTGGGATATGTTGGATTAGTTTAAACTACTGATGATGGAGTAACACACATTCTTCTGAAAAACAAGGTGGCATAGAATTCTGTGAGAAATCCGTCCATTGGCGGCTCTGGTTGGCTGCAGTTGCAAAATCAGTGGTAATCTTTTATTCAACTAGAGTTGCAATACATGAACTTAGATTTGATCTAATTTTTTGTCGTGATAATTTGGCCATAGAGTGGACTTCGTTTTCGCCGTTATACTTTTGGCTTACTAGATCGACTACTTCATGTCATTTCCCGCAGAGGCAGCCAAAGGCGAACAAAATGTAGGGGGATTGGAAAGCCGTGCGTCCACTTTTTTTTTTACACGGTTTTTTCCCAGTGGGCTTCTTGGCGCATATTTTTATTTTTAGAAAATAAGGTCAGACACATTTTCAAAATGGGCACCAACTCTGTTTTTTTTTTTTTTTTTTGAAAAGAATGTGCATATTTTCCTTCCATGTACCTATACGGGGGGTGCTTGGCATTCTCATTTTTTTTGTTCTCAGGTCAAGGATCTTTGATCTTATTTTATTTTGGATTATTTTTACAAAGTTCGTTTAAACTATTGTGATTTTTCGTATTTAATTTTAAATTACAAATTTATTTTTTTTATTTCTAATTATCATAATTTTTTTACTTTAGTCCTTTTGTCTACTTTTGTTACGTTTTTTGTTATTTTTGATTTTTTTCATTTATAAAAAGATTAAATTACCCCTCTTTTCATAACTCATCAAATAATAAATATAAAAAAATAAAAAAGAAAAAAATTTGAAGGTGGGTAATTTAGTCTTTTTTATAAATGATAATTTTTTTGTTTACCATTTTGATTTTTTCAAGGATTTTTTTATATTTATTATTTCAGATTTTTTTTAGAGGGAGAGATAATTTAGTTTTTTCATAAATGAAAAAAAATAAAAGTAACAAAAAAATATAATAGAAGTGGACGGGATGAGTAAAGTGAAAAAGTTGTGATAGTTTAGGGATTGAAAAAAATAAGTTTATAATTTGAGATTAAATGTGAAAAATCGTGATTGTTTAAAAGAAATTTATGAAATTTTTTTTTGTGAAAGTAAAATGAGGGCGGACTATTCTTGGGTGGAGTAGGTTGGTTCTTGTTTTTTTTTTCCAGTGATTGCTGAGCTCACTTGAAAAAAAAAACGTGTTATTTGATAGAAAAATTGAGATTAAGCTTTTTTAGTGAGAAAAGTGCACTCGCAAAATTTATAAAAAAACTCTGAAAAAATTGTAGGACAATATTGCGGTTAAGAAAAAATCTTAAAAATTTGGAGAAATTATAATTTTTTATGATTTGATATTTCTTTGGACAAGCATCCGTAGATATGGACAAATGATTGCGTCGCGCAGTTGTCGAGAATTAGGTTTAGTTCTCGTAAATTTTGGCAAACACAATATTTTTTATGATCAAAATTCGTGTTCTCGTCCGTTCTAGAATTCAACTTCTTGGAACTTTTTTTACGTTAACAATTTTTTTAAAAGTTTTTTTGAAGGGAAAAATTTAAGTAACTTAATTATTTTATATAAAACATAAGTGTGATTAAATAATATAATATTGCACTATTTTTTATATTTAATATTTTCAATATTAATTTTGACTAACTCATAATTTTTTGTTTAATTTTCATTTTGTACATGAACAATATTATATTAATTATAAAATTTCTTATAATCAACATAAACTAATTTCCAAAAAACAATAGAATTATATTTATTATAATAGAATTTTATTAATTAAAAATTTCAGTTGATTTTAGGAAAATTTTAAATAGTCTAATTTATATCATATTTGGATCTTAAGATATTATTTTCATAAATTAATAACATATACAAATAATATTAATACATTATGACACAACTTATTTTTTAATAATTTTTCCATTAATAATTACATAACTTTTTATATTCTAGTAACTATTATTTCAAATAAATAAATACATAATACTTTTATTTACTATAATTTTATACCTTATAAAATAATAAATTATATTTTTAATTCTTACTTTTAATCCAAACATCCACTAAAACTTATCCTTCAAATCAACTTTTAAAATTCACATTTTTACATTTTTCATTCAAATATCAAACCTAAACTTTTCTATCTAAATGATTAGTTTTTGAAAACTAATAAGAACTCAAATTCTACCTTTTAAACACACTCATTATATTTGTACAAATTAACTTGTTTTTTTTTAAAAATGAAAAAAAAAGTTTGAAATGAACAGTTGCCATATTTGTACTATAGCTACATTAAATTAGATTCAATTTGTAGGATTCCAAAGGGTACCAAGAGGGGGGGGATGAATTGGTGTTAAACCGAAAATATCGATATCACAAAAATCATCGCGAAAGTTTAAAATTGATTCGTTAATCCTTTTAAATCAAAGGAATTTAGATCATAAACATAGTATGGCAGGGAGAAAGAGAGGGAGAAAGCAAACACAAAATGCACAGATGATTATTGATGAGATTTGACCACACTTTGGTCTACGTCTCCGCTCCGACTTCTCGACCTCGAGACCATCAGAGACTTTATTAGAACTCTTCCTTAATTCCAAATGGGTCAAAGAAGAACGCCACTTACATCAACCACCTTTTCTCCGCTTCGAAAGGCAAGACAACATCTCCTCATAGGAAGTTAATCTTTTTCTCACTTAAGAGATAAGATTTGGAACATCTTTTATACATGAGCTCTCTTTATTTTTCTGAATAATTGCTACTCTCTTTTACAGTGACAAGTTCACAAGAGAGGAAGAGAGAAAGAAGAGAAAGACTAAAATGAAAACTTCAAGGAAAGAATATTCTTTTGATTTCTTGAAGTTTTGCTTCAATGTTTGGATGAGTTCATTTGCTTCTGACTTTGTCACTCCTATTATAGGTTTCAACATGTGAAGAATTCGTCCAAAATTTATTCCACATTTTCTATTTGAAATATAGCCATTACTATTCATTCCAGCAATGAATCGGTTGATCACATTTATGGACTGGTTGACAGGTCTATATGACTATTGCGTTGATTTTGTTCACTGACCGCAGTTGGTCGATCGACCGATACATCTATCGGTATCGTCTCGACGTCGACCGATATAGTCTCGTCATCGAACCTGGGCAGCGCATTCATTGATCGGTCGACCGACTTCTCGGATCGATCGACCGGTCATGTCTCGATCGACTTTCATTCTGTCGATCGGCAGGTTGGCCGACCTGTACTATTTTGAGCATAACTTTTTCACAATTATCCAAATTAGATAAACTTGGATTCTATGGATATATAACATGATTCTTTACAATGTTAATATTTATGATTCACCCAGAATCTAATAACATTATATTCAACTATTTAATCAAAGTGTAGTGCATAAAGTTATCTCTTTTTCTATAAACTAGTTCAACATTTAACTCTAATCTTTAGATGTTTGCATCATCAAAATATAATTATATAAGACATTAAAACTTAAATCCAACAATCTCCCCTTTTTTATGAAGACAAACCGAGAAATATGAAAAATATATAAGTTGCGAAAAAGTTGTAAAATTCATGTAAAGTCAATTTTACTCTCCCTAAGTCTTAGCTTTCCTCACAATGATAGATATTCACATAAATATTAATTGTAAGGTACTCTTCATGTAAAGTTATATTTAGATCATATTTCTCCTATATTTCTCCCCCTTTTATTTCATAAAAAAGAATGATTTGTATATGAAGCATATCAGAAACCATATGTAAGTTCCTCTTAATCATATTTTCAAAAAAATTATTCTTCCCCTTTTCATATAATACAGATGTAACGTATTGCATCATAAAAATTTTAAAAGATAACTCCTCCTAAATTTATGGCTATTTTATAATGAAAATCAATTTATGAAAGCCATAGAAAAATTAAGAATCAAAATTTTGCATAAAACTTAGATACAATTATGATATCCATAATACGTCAAAATAAAGTTGAACATGCTCCTCTTATCATTATTACCAATTTTCATTTATGTTTCCTCTTTTCAAAGAAATATTAATTTGAATTTTTGAGTGAAATAAAAAAATAGATGATACTTTTACCGTAACTTTTGTGCTTTCACATTTTCATTTTCATTCATCCTTTGCTTTACATGAGAGGCATACCTGAAAAACAATCAAGTAACTTGTGGTACCCAAACTTCTTTGGGTACTATTTTGTTAGCCAATGTTCCTTTCGAAACTCAAATCATGCCATGTTGTGATAATTTTTTTATTTTACATTGATACGCGTAAGGACCATAAAATCCACATGTAAAACATTTGAGATGTGATTTTCTATCATATGAATGATTGGATTTTCAATAAGAATTTTCATGAATAAAATAATTCCTAAGATTATTTTTCGTTATATGATAAATATTCTTATCGCTGTGTATTTTTCAAAGAGGAATTTTCTTATTTTACTTTTTTTAATGAACATGCTAGAAGTTTACAATTTCACATGCATGTGTAAATTCCAAAGTTTCAATTTCATTTTTGATATTTTCATTTTCCATAAAATATGTATCATTTTCTTCTTTTAATTTTTCAATCTCATGTATTAATTTCTCATTTTCTTCTTTACGTGAGAAATATCTTTTTATAAGGGATGAGAGTTCTTTATTCACATCTAAAGAAAGATTTTCTTCGGAGGAGCTCGATGAGTCATTATTTGAAATTGAAAGACTAGAAGTTACCTCATCATTGTGTGCCATTAAGCATAGGTATACATCCTCACTAGAAAGAACTTGATGAGTCATTTGATTCATCTTCACTTGTCTCTTCATGCTTTTTCTTCTTCCTTTTGCGAGATGTCTTTTCTTTGTAATTTTTGTATGATCTTCGAGTAGATTTCTCATTCTTCTCTTTCTTCTTTATCATCTTGAGATACTTATCTAGTTTTCTTGTGTAGCGGGCGAGTCTCTTTTCGTCCACTTCTTCTTCTCTTGGGTCTTTTTCATTTTCGTTTGTTTTCAAAGTCAATATCTTCTTTTTGGAGCATTTGACTCTTATTCTTCTTGGATTCCGATATCATAGATTAAAAGTGAACTAATTAGATCATCAAAATCCAAATTATTTAAGTCTTTTCTTCAATCACGATCGTCTTTATATGCCATTTGGTGGTGAGCAACCTGAGAACCTTTATCACTTTTTGGAGGTTAGTTCTTGGATCGTCCAAGGAGGTTAAACCATTCACAAGATCATTAAATTTAACAACCATATCATTTATAAATTCATTTTCATGCATCTTGAAAGAATCATATTGGGATTCAAAAAATTTAATCTAGATTCTTTGACTTTATCTGTTCTTTCATAAGTAGTAAGTTTCTTCTAAATTTCAGTTGCACTTTCACAATTAAAAATCCGATTAAATTCCATTGAATACAAGCCACAATAAAAAATATTCTCTGCTTTCCAATCTAACTTTGAAAAAATCTTTTATTTTTCATCATAGAATAAAGATAATGTTTTATGTAAATAATAGTCTTTTTCAATAATGTCGCACATGTCAATGTCAATGGAACATATGTATGCTTGAATCCTATTTTTCCAACAAGTAAAATTTGATGCATTAAAAAACAAAGGACGAACAATAGATGGACCTTCGGAAAAACTAAATCCACTTGATGCCATGACTCTAAAAATAGTTAAATTTTAAAATAAGATGATAAAAAAATGAAATAAGAGTAATCCGCTCTGATACCAATTGTAGGATCCCAAAAGACATCAGGAGGGGGGTGAGAGGGGGGGGGGGGGGGGTTGGGGCGGAGGGTGAATTGGTATTAAATAAAAAATATCGATTTCACAAAAACCATGGCAAAAGCTTAAAATCTATTCGTTAATCCTTTTAAATAAAAGCAATTCAGATTATAAACACACTATGAGAGGGAAAAAGAGAGAGATAAAGCAAACACAAAATGCACGGGTGGTTATTGACGAGGTTTGGCCACACCTTCGTCTATGTCTCCGCTCTGACTTCTCGATATCGAGACTGTCGGAGATTCCATTAGAATTCTTTCTTAATTCAAAATGGGTCAAGGAAGAACGCCCTTTACATCAACCACCTTTTCTCCGCTTCTAGAGGTAAGACAACCTCTCCTCTAGGAGCTAATATTTTCTCTCACTCACGATATAAGATTTGGAACATCTTTTACACATGAGCTCTCTCTATTTTTTTGAATAATTGTTTCTCTTTTTTATAATGACAAGCTCAGAAGAATGGAAGAGAGAAAGAAGAGAAAGACTAAAATGAAAACTTCAAGGAAAGGATCCTCTTTTGATTTCGTGAAGTTTTGCTTTAATACGTGGATGGGTGCCTTTGCTTCTGGCTTTGGCATCCTTTGATATGTTTCAGCATGCGGAAAATTCATCCAGAATTTATTTTACATTTTTCTTCTTGAAATATAGCTATTACTGTTCATTCCAGCAATGAATCGGTTGATCGCATTTATGAACACCGGTCTATAAGACAGTTGCGTTGATTTTGTTCACTGACCGTATCTAGTCGATCGACCGGTATATCTACCGGTATCATCTCGACGTCGACCGATATAGTCTCCTCATCGAACCTCGGCAGTACATGCATTGATCGATCGACTGGCTTCTCGGATCGGTCGACCGGTGATGTCTCGATCGGCTTTCATTCTGTCGATCGACAAGTTGACCGATCTACACTATTTTAAGTATAACTTTTTGCATTATTATTCAAATTAGATAATCTTGGATTCTATAGATAGATAACATGATTATCTACAATGTTGATATTTATGATTCATCCCAAATCTAATAAGATTATATTGAATTATTTAATCAAAGTATAGTGCATAAAGTTGTCTCTTTTTTTATAAACTTTTTCAACATTTAACTCTAATCTTTAGAGGTTTGTATCATCAAAATATAATTATATAAGACATCAAAACTTAGATCCAACAATCTCCTCCTTTTTGATGAAGACAAACCGAGAAATATGAAAAATATATAAGTTGCGAAAAAGTTGTAAAATTCTTGTAAAGTCAATTTTACTCCCCCTAACTCTTAGCTTTCCTCACAATGGTAGTTATTCACATAAATATTAATTGTAAGGTACTCTTCATGTAAAATTATATTGAGATCATATTTCTCCCATATTTCTCCCCCTTTTGTTTCATAAAAAAGAATGATTGTATATGAAGCATATAAAAAACCATATGTAAGTGCCCCTTAATCATATTTTCAAAAAAATTATTCTTCCCCTTTTCATATAATACAGATGTAACATATTGCATCATAAAAAGTTTAAAAATAAGTCCCTCTAAATTTATGGCTATTTTATAATGAAAACCAATTTATGAAAGTCATAGAAAAATTAAGAATAATAATTTTGCATAAAACTTAGATACAACTATGATATCCATAATACGTCAAAATAAAGTTGAACATTCTTCCCTTATCATTATTACCAATTTTCATTTATGTTTCCTATTTTCAAAGAAATATTAATTTGAATTTTTGAGTGAAATAAAAAAAAAGATGACACTTTTACCGTAACTTTTGTGCCTTCACATTTTCATTTTCATTTGTCCTTTGCTTTACATGTGAGGCATACCTGAAAAACAATCAAGTGACTTTTGGTACCCAAACTTCTTTGAGTACTATTTTATTAGACAATGTTCCTTTCGAAACTCAAATCATGTCATGTTGTGATGATTTTCTTATTTTATACGTGTAAGGACCATAAAATCCACATGTAAAATATTTGAGATGTGATTTTCTATCATATGAATGATTGGATTTTCAATAAGAATTTTCATGAATAAAATGATTCCTAAGATTATTTTTCATTATATGATAAATAGTCTTATCGCTATTTTGTGTATTTTTCAAAGAGGAATCTTTTTATTTTACTTTTTCTAATGAACATGCTAGAACAATTTCACATGCATGTGTAATTTCCAATGTTTCAATTTCATTTGATATTTCCATTTTTCATAAAATGTGTATCATTTTCTTCTTTTAATTTTTCAATCTCATGTATTAATTTCTCATTTTCTTCTTTAAGTGAGAAATATTTTTTATAAGGGATGAGAGTTCTTTATTCACATCTAAAGAAAGATTTTCTTTGGAGGAGCTCGATGAGTCATTATTTGAAATTGAAAGACTAGAAGTTACC
Source organism: Pontederia crassipes (assembly GCA_030549335.1). Taxonomy (NCBI): domain Eukaryota; kingdom Viridiplantae; phylum Streptophyta; class Magnoliopsida; order Commelinales; family Pontederiaceae; genus Pontederia; species Pontederia crassipes. Next base: position 34,885,749 of record CM060186.1, on the reverse strand, counting down.
TCATCATTGTGTGCCATTAAGCATAGGTATGCATCCTCAGTAGAAGAACTTGATGAGTCATTTGATTCATCTTCACTTGTCTCTTCATGCTTTTTCTTCTTCCTTTTGTGAGAGGTCTTTTCTTTGTAATTTTTGTATGATCTTCGAGTAGGTTTCTCATTCTTTTCTTTCTTCTTTACCATCATGAGATACTTATCTAGTTTTCTTGTGTAGCGGGCGAGTCTCTTTTCGTCCACTTCTTCTTCTCTTGGGTCTTTTTCATTTTCGTTTGTTTTCAAAGTCAATATCTTCTTTTTGGAGCATTTGACTCTTATTCTTCTTGGATTCCGATCTCATAGATTAAAAGTGAACCAATTAGATCATGAAAATCCAGATTATTTAAGTCTTTTTCTTCAATCACGATCGTCTTTATATGCCATTTGGTGGTGAGCAACCTGAGAACCTTTATCACTTTTTGGAGGTTAGTTCTTGGCTCGCCCAAGGAGACTAAGTCATTCATAAGATCATTAATTCTAACAACCATATCATTTATAATTTCATTTTCATGCATCTTGAAAGAATCATATTGGGATTCAAAAAAATTAATCTAGATTCTTTGACTTTATCTGTTATTTCATAAGTAGTAATTAGTTTCTTCAAAATTTCAGTTGCACTTTCACAATTAGAAATCCGATTAAATTCCGTTAAATCCAAGGGACAATAAAAAATATTCTTTGCTTTTCAATCTAAAAAATCTTTTATTTTTCATCATAGAATGATGATAATTTTTCATGTAAATAATAGCCTTTTTCAACAATGTTGCACATGTCAATGTCAATGGAACATATGTGTGCTTGAATTTTAATTTTCCAACAAGTAAAATTTGATGCATTAAAAAGCAAAGGATGAACAATAGATTGACCTTCGAAAAAACTAAATCCACTTGATACCATGGCTCTAAAGATAGTTAAATGTTAAAACAAGATGATTAAAAAAATTAAAACAAGAGTAACCCGCTCAACTGTAGGATCCCAAAGAACATCAAGAGGGGGGGGGGGGGGGGTGGTGGGAGGGGGGGGGAGGGTGAATTGGTGTTAAACCGAAAATATTAATTTCATAAAAACCATCGTGAAAGTTTAAAATCGATTCGTTAATCCTTTTAAATCAAAGCAATTTAGATCATAAACATAGTATGAGAGGGAGAAAGAGAGAGATAAAGCAAACACAAAATGCACGGGTGGTTGTTGACGAGGTTTGGCCACACCTTCATCTATGTCTCCGCTACGACTTCTTGATCTCGAGACTGTTGGAGATTCCATTAGAACTCTTCCTTAATTTCAAATGGGTCAAGGAAGAACGCCCTTTACATCAACTACCTTTTCTCCGCTTCGAGAGGTAAGACAACCTCTCCTGTAGGAGCTAATCTTTTCTCTCAATCACGAGATAAGTTTTTGAACATCTTTTACACATGAGCTCTCTCTATTTTTTTGAATAATTGTTTCTCTTTTTTACAATGACAAGCTCAGAAGAATGGAAGAGAGAAAGAAGAGAAAGACTAAAACGAAAACTTCAAGGAAAGGATCCTCTTTTGATTTCATGAAGTTTTGCTTCAATACGTGGATGGGTGCCTTTGCTTCTAGCTTTGGCACTCCTTTTATAGACTTCAGCATGTGGAAAATTTATCCATAATTTATTCCACATTTTTTTCTTGAAATATATCCATTACTATTCATTCCAGCAATGAACCTGTTGACCGCATTTATGGACCGGTCGGCTGGTCTATAAGATCGTTGCATTGATTTTGTTCACTGACCGCAGCTGGTCGATTGATCGGTATATCTACGGTATCATCTTGATGTCGACCGATATAGTCTCCTCATCGAACCACGGCAGTGCATGCATTGATCTGTCGCTTCTCGGATCGGTCGACTGGTGATGTCTCGATCGGCTTTCATTCTGTCGATCGATAGGTTGACCGACCTACACTATTTTGAGTATAACATTTTGTACAATTATTCAAATTAGATAATCTTAGATTCTATAGATAGATAACATGATTCTCTACAATGTTGATATTTATGATCCATCCCGAATCTAATAAGATTATATTGAAATATTTAATCAAAGTGTAGTGCATAAAGTTGTCTCTTTTTCTATAAACTTTTTCAGCATTTAACTCTAATATTTAGAGGTTTGTATAATCAAAATATAATTATATAATACATTAAAACTTAGATCCAACAATCTCCCCCTTTTTTATGAAGACAAACCGAGAAATATGAAAAATATATAAGTTGCAAAAAAATTGTAAAATTCTTGTAAAGTCAATTTTACTCCCCCTAACTCTTAGCTTTCCTCACAATGGTAGATATTCACATAAATATTAATTGTAAGGTACTCTTCATGTAAAGTTATATTTAGATCATATTTATCCTATATTTCTCCCCCTTTTGTTTCATAAAAAAGAATGATTTGTATAGGAAGCATATCAGAAACCATGTGAGTCCCCCTTAATCATATTTTCAAAAAAAATATTCTTCCCCTTTTCATATAATACAGATGTAACGTATTGCATCATAAAAATTTTAAAAATAAGTCCCTCTAAATTTATGACTATTTTATAATGAAAACCAATTTATGAAAGCCATAGAAAAATTAAGAACCAAAATTTTGTATAAAACTTAGATACAACTATGATATCCATAATACGTCAAAATAAAGTTGAACATGCTCCCCCTATCATTATTACCAATTTTCATTTATGTTTCCTCTTTTCAAAGAAATATTAATTGGAATTTTTGAGTGAAATAAAAAAATAGATAATACTTTTATCGTAACTTTTGTGCCTTCACATTTTCATTTTCATTCGTCTTTTGCTTTACATGTGAGGCATACCTGAAAAATAATCAAGTAACTTTTGGTATCCAAACTTCTTTGGGTACTATTTTATTAGACAATATTCCTTTCAAAACTCAAATCATGTCATGTTGTGATGATTTTTTTTTATTTTACATTGATACGCGTAAGGACCATAAAATTCACATGTAAAACATTTGAGATATGATTTTCTATCTTATGAATGATTGAATTTCCAATAAGAATTTTCATGAATAAATTGATTCACAAGATTATATTTCCTTATATGATAAACAATCTTATCGTTATTTTGTATATTTTTGAAAGAGGAATTTTCTTATTTTACTTTTTTTAATGAACATGCTAGAAGTTTACAATTTCACATGCATGTATAATTTCCAAAGTTTCTATTTCATTTTTTGAGATTTTCATTTTCCATAAAAAAACATGTATCCTTTTCTTCTTTTAATTTTTTAATCTCATGTATTAATTTCTCAATTTATTATTTAAGTGAGAAATATCTTTTTATAAGGGATGAGATTCTTTATTTACATCTAAAGAAAGATTTTCTTTGGAGGAGCTCGATGAGTCATTATTTGAAATTGAAAGATTAGAAGTTACCTCATCATTGTGTGCCATTAAGCATAGGTATGCATCCTCACTAGAAGAACTTGATGAGTCATTTGATTCATCTTCACTTGTCTCTTCATGCTTTTTCTTCTTCCTTTTGAGAGATGTCTTTTCTTTATAATTTTTGTATGATCTTCGAGTAGGTTTCTCATTCTTCTCTTTCTTCTTCACCAGCTTGAGATGTAGCGGCGAGTCTCTTTTCGTCCACTTCTTCTTCTCTTGGGTCTTTTTTATTTTTGTTTGCTTTCAAAGACAATATCTTCTTTTTGGAGCATTTGACTCTTCTTCTTCTTGAATTCCAACCTCAAAGATTAATAGTGAACCAATTAGATCATCAAAATTCAGATTATTTAAGTCTTTTTCTTCAATCACGATCGTCTTTATATGCCATTTGGAGATAAGCGACCTGAGAACCTTTATCACTTTTTAGAGTTAATTCTTGGCTCGTCCAAGAAGGCTAAATCATTCACAATATCATTAAATCTAACAACCATATCATTTATGGATTCATTTTCATGCATCTTGAAAGAATCATATTGATGATTGAAAATATTTAATTTAGATTCTTTGACTTTATCCGTTCCTTCATAAGTAGTAATTAGTTTTCTTCTAAATTTCAGTTTCACTTTCACAATTAGAAATCCGATTAAATTTCGTTGAATGCAAGGCACAATAAAAAATATTCTTTGCTTTCCAATCTAACTTTGAAAAAATCTTTTGTTTTTCATGATAGATTGAAGAAAAATTTTCATGTAAATAATAGCCTTTTTCAACAATGTCTCACATGTCAATGTCAATGGAACATATGAATGCTTGAATCCTAATTTTTCATTAAGTAAAATTTGGTGCATTAAAAAGCGGAGGACGAACAATAGATTGACCTTCGGAAAAACTAAATCCACTTGATGCCATGACTTTAAAGATGGTTAAATGTTGAAACAAGATGATTAAAAAAATCAAAACAAAAGTATCCCGCTCTGATACCAATTGTAAGATCCCAAAGGACATCAAGATGGGGTGGGGAAGGGGTGGGGGGGGGGGGGGGGGGGGGAGGGGAGGGTGAATTGGTATTAAACCGAAAATATCGATTTTACAAAATCACCGCGAAAGTTTAAACCGTCATATAGACAGGTCGACCGGTCTATAAATGCGGTCAATCGGTTCATTGCTAGAATGAACAGTAATGGCTATATCTCAAGAAGAAAAATGTGGAATAAATTTTGGATGAATTTTCCACATGCTGAATCCTATAAAAGGAGTGCCAAAACCAGAAGCAAAGACATCCATCCAAGCATTGAAGCAAAACTTAAAGAAATCAGAAGAAGATAATTTCCTTGAAATTTTCATTTTAGTCTTTTTCTTCTTCCTCTTTCCATTCTTCTGAGCTTGTCATTGTAAAAGAGAGAAACAATTATTTAAAAAAATAGAGAGAGCTAATGTGTAAAATATGTTCCAAATCTTATCTCTTGAGTGAGAAAAATGATTAGTTTCCTATAGGAGAGGTTGTCTTGCCTCTCGAAATGGAGAAAATGTGGTTGATGTTAATGACGTTCTTCCTTGACCCATTTGAAATTAAAAAAGAGTTCTAATGGAATCTTCGACAGTCTCGAAGTCGAGAAGTCGGAACGGGGACGTAGATCAAAGTGTGACCAAACCTCGTCAACAACCACCCGTATATTTTGTGTTTATGATCTGAATTGCTTTGATTTAAAAGGATTAACGAATCAATTTGCGTTGATTTTGTTCACTGACCGCAGCTGGTCGATCGATCGGTATATCTACCGGTATCATCTCGACGTCGATCGATCGGTATATCTACCGGTATCATCTCGACGTCGATCGATATAGTCTCATTATCGAACCTCTGCAGTGCACGCATTGATCGGTCAACTAGCTTCTCGGATCGGTCGACCGGTGATGTCTCGATCGGCTTTCATTCTGTCGATCGATAGGTTGACTAACCTACACTATTTTGAGTATAACTTTTTGCACAATTATCCAAATTAGATAATCTTAGATTCTATAGATAGATAACATGATTCTCTACAATGTTGATATTTATGATTCATCCCGAATCTACTAAGATTATATTGAATTATTTAATCAAAGTGTAGTGCATAAAGTTGTCTTTTTTTCTATAAACTTTTTCAGCATTTAACTCTAATCTTTAGAGGTTTGTATCATCAAAATATAATTATATAAGGCATTAAAACTTAGATCCAATACAATTCACTTAATTATTACATTCATACGACACCATTTGGTTGGTACGGGCCTTCATCCCATCCCAGAATATGAATATTATTTTTACCATTGGATTAATTTACATTTAGGATGATAGCTATATTTGCTACTCATTTATATTCCATCTATTTGATATTAACTTTTATGCATATGCTTGCATATTGATCAATATTTTCACTTTCTTGATTTGTGTTTATGTGCACAATTTCTTTGATTCATTATTTCACTTGAATGCTGATTTCTTAATGAGGATCATATCATTTGATATCAAAACTATGTTTTTTGTTTGTTTTTTTAGTTATCTGGTGTTGTTCGACTTGTCCTCTCTTTCAATTTTTGAAAACAAAAATAAAAAATAGACAAAAGTGTAGTATTTGTCTCTTCAATCATAGCCATCTTCCTTATTTGCACTTATATCTAAATCTTATTTTTCCTTTTATTCTTTAATTCAACCAGCACTTTATGGATTCTTGATCACTATTTTGATTTTTTGATTTGATAGTTATTATCAATTTTTTTGTAGTTTAAGAAAAAAAGAAAGAATTTTAGAACAAACTGAAAATAGTCCAAAATGAGGAAAGAAAAAAGGATAGAGAACAAACTGAAGAACATTGAAAAAAGAAATTGAAAGAAAAGGGTTCAAAAAGAAAAGAAAAGAAAGAGGACAAAAATGAAGATATCATTGCTGGAGGAAAGCATAAAAAAGTTTACAAAATATAGTGATCTAACCTAAAATTTTGATGATCTTTGATTTATTCAAATATGATCCTTTGATATCTATTATATTGTTATTTGGCAACCTTCTTGAAGTCGATTCCAAATTCAACTCTAGCTTTCACTTTTGATTTTGCACTGGATATTGTAAGATTAGGTGAGAAGTTGGTGGATGACCTTCATTTTTCTATTTTTAATTAATTATTATTGATCATATTACACAATAATATTTTTATTTTGAAAATATGTACTACCTAGTAAGAGTTCAAAGTATATTGTACATTGACATCTTGAGGTTATATGATTATTGTTGTGACAACAAGTGAAGGATATAAGTCTTTTGACACAAATGTTAATGTTAACCCTATACGAGAGCCTAACATTGAAATATTATTATTTCCCCTCATATATCTCCCAAAATAGCCATCATATCCCCTGGTTTCCACAAAAATATTAGAGTTGTCTTCGTAAAGAAAATCTTTCAAAATGACATAAAAAAGAAAATGAATACCATCACGAGAAGGACAAGAAATTTAGAGTCTTTTAGATATAAAGGATGGCAAGATTTAAAGTTATAAAAGATATGTAAAAGAGATCCAATCCTCTCTTTTGCCCCAATTGTTTGATTTATTTGGATTAAGAATTTTAGGAACATCTTGTTCTTATAATGTGAAATATCGAGATCACATACATTATGATACATGATGGTTCGATAAATTCACGATTGTCATTGCAATAAATATTTGAAAAGGTCTTACTTGTGTAGAAATTATAAATAGTGTAAATGTTTTGAAGTCTAGTTCCAAAGAACTTGACTTCTTTTAATTTAAATATGTATAAAAATAGATATGACCCAAAAATTAGACTACTACCATCCTATATTAGGTAGCACTAAGATGAAATTTTAAAATCTACGATAATTTGAAAACTATAAATTAGGATTTATGGAATAGTTAGAAGTTTGATTTATCTTTCTATAACACTTGAAATCACCTAAAAGAATAAGTCTATACAAAGTTATAAACATCTTAATATCCACTGTTAAAATACTATGTACAAAATAATTTTTAATAATTATATGAATTTCCAGATACAAATTACAAGGAGATGAATATGTAAATTTTATTTTTGACTTTGAATAATCCAAAAGGGATGACCATAGACTTAGTTATTAAATTTTGATCGAGTCGAATTTGGAAAGTAATATTACATTATTTTAATTAATTTTGTTATGATTGATTATATTCATATTCTAAATTTTCTTCAAATGTTTATATTCTTTACAAATGTATTGATGTGCAAATGTATAATGCTTTATGGTGCTTTGTGCACTTTATATGTTATTTTATTTATTAAATCATGCTTAATGTATTGATGATCACCTAAACATCGTATGTCATCCAAAATACAAATAGGTTAAAAGATGAACAATGTTTGATGTAATCTATAATCTATTGATGGTGCATAAATGCATCCCAAAGTTAAAGATTATGTTCTAGTGATCCATCAAAGTAAAGACGAAAAATATAGTCATGCATTTATGTATGTTCTTCTAGAGTACAGAATCTCACGAAATAAAATTCTGCATTAATATATGTGCTTCATGAGAAAAAGTCCTTGATCAATAATTGTGCGCATGTTCCCCAAGATAATCAGGAATGAAATCCCTCACCATTTTAATGTGCATGTTCCTAAAGACATGGCATAGCTAGCCAATCTGATGATGTTGACATGGTTCTACAAATTATGTAAAATATAACATATCAGATGATTAAGTAAAAAAATGTGAAATAAAATAGAATGTTAAACTAAAGAAAGAAAGAAAGAAAATAATGTTGCCACATAATAAGTAATGCTTATGGAATTATGAAGAAACTCCATAAAAGTTATATGAAAAAGTAAGGAAATGAAAGAACGTCAAGCACACATTAAACACTTATTTTGATGATAGCAAACAAGGAAGATGTACTAACATTGGTTGAAGTGCTGTTCCAAATAGGTTAATTAATTTTTGAAAGAAAAGATCATTTTTAATTTCTGCAAAAGAAACAAACGATTAACCTACTTTCGGGGAGATAAAACGGGTTGTCGAAACAATTGGCACAATGATTGCTAATGCTCGAGAGTTTGAAACTTTTAAAAATGGACAATCGATCTATTTTTAGATGCCCGTTGAAGATAGAATGGACGATCGAAAGCACTTCCACAATGTCAGCTAATGTTTGGGACTTTAGGATTTTCAGAATGGTCGACCAAAAAAATAACGGATGCCCATTCTGGGCAACAAAAGTGAAAATTATGTTGAATGGCCAACAAAAGTGAAAATAACGGATAACTGCTAATGTCCAAGACTTTGGGATTTTCAAAATTGATGACCGAAACATTAACGGATGCCCATTCTGGGCAACAAAAGTGAAAAATATGTGGAATGGATGGTCGAAAAAATTGCATAACAATCGCTATTGTCCGAGACTTCGAGATTTTCATAATGGACGACCGAGCTGTTCTTGACATCAAAAGTGAACCATGTGCAATAGGTGACCAAAGGCTGAAGAATGATGACCGACTAGATTGGAGTAATGACTATATTGCCAAAACTAGAATAACTAGGGTTGTAAGCAAAAACTAAAAACCTAAAAAATCGACTCGACCCGACAATTTTTTATAGATTTTTTAAGATTCAAAAAATGCCTAAGCAATTTTTAAAATTTAAAAAATCATTTGAGGAGCCCAACGAAGACCTACATAATAAAAATTTATAAAATATATATTGATATTATATTTTAAATATATAAAATTACTCAATAAACATATTATTTATCATATATTGTAATCAATATATAACATGTGAATGTCATTAATTTATGAAATAAAACATCTCTTTATATCATTAATTGTTATATATATATATATAATGTATAAAATATAGGCCCCCAAAAAAATCACCCCGATGATAAGTTTTTTTTTTTAAATTTTAGAAACCCAACCAAAATATATAGGGTGATTTTTTTAACACAAAAATCCACCCGGCCCACACCCGATTTCACCCCTAGCCAGAACGGACGTTCAATTTACAAGCCCGGTTCAAAAAGACAAAAGTGTAACAATTATTTTTTGTACAGTATAGATGTCTGATTTGCAAATGAACGTTCATTTCAGAAAAGACAAAACCACAACGACTATTTACTATATAGAACGAACGACCAAAAATCCTAACGGGTGCCCGCTTCAGAATTGACAGTGCAAGATCAACTTTCCAAAAAGGTTGCGATGGCCATATTTTCAAGAGAAGTATATAAAGAGGATGCCAAAGTATGAAGGAAGATTAACCAAGAAAGAAAAATCACTCTAAAGTTTCATACTAGTCCAAAACTTTTTCTTGAGCTCTGCTTTGCAAATCATCTCTTCCCTCTTGTACCTTTTCTTACAGAAGTTCCTTCTTATTTGAATGTTTTTATGATTTAAGCATCGAACACCCTTATGACAACAACACCTCTCACTCGATATGGTACTCTACTCTCCAATGATCGAGAGGTGGGACGATCATTGGGTTATATCTAGGAGGCGTTGTTGGTCAATGCCGAGCGAGGCCAAGAGGTAGGCTTGGAGCATCTTTTATGTTCTTCTGTTGAGATGGTTTTCTGACGGTTTAAGTTTTTGGCATTTATAACCTTGGCACGAGAGGATAATCTATTTCTCAATCGTTGCATGCATGCCGAGAGGTGGTGTAATGATTATGCTAAGTCAAAGAGGTCATCGACAACTAGTGTCGAGCAAGTCCGAGATGAAAGTTTGGAGCATTCTTTGAACTTTTCTTTAGTCATTCTTTTCTCGTTCGAATTGTTTTTTTTAATTTTATCTTTATTCATTCTTTAGTCAGTGACTTTCACCTGAGTGGGTAATCTATTCCTCAACCATCACACGTGTGCTGAGAGGTGAGGCGATGATTGAGTTGTATGAAAGGGATCATCGAGCCAGAGAGGTTTGTTTGGAGCCTTTATGAGATAGTTTTCATCTTCTCTCGAACTAGGCATAGAGAAATCCACCCGTGAGGGATTATCACTTGTCAGGTCTCAGTACAGGCCGAGAGGTTGGCTGAGCCACTACTTATGACTTAGGATTCCTCTGAGTCAAGAGATGGAGGTATTGGTGGCACATGCCCCCATCTAGGTATTCGATACTTTGGAACATCTTGCCTTCGTGAGAACATGGAGGGTATGTTCTAGGTGATGATCCCATACCAGTGGGCACAACAGTGACATGGCTGCTAAATGACATTTGCCACAAGAATGGGAATGCTCATGCATGAGGGCATGCCTTGGTCAGCCTTCAATTCGATGCAATCTCTGGCAAAGTGTCCCATCTTGCCACAGTTGAGACATGCTCCAGACTTCATCCTGCACTCTCCAAGATGGAACTTGTGGCAGAAAGAACAAGGTTTACGCCCTTGTCCACCATCGTCTCTTGAGTAAGGCTTTTAGTCCTTGTACTTCTTTTCTGTCTTTCTTTTGGTCTTTCCTATATTCCTTGCCTTGTTCTTGCTTCTTCTGTTCATCAATCTCCATAACCAAGTTGGTTGTCAAGGAGATAGCTTTTGCCATTGTCTCAGGGTCCCCACATTTCACATTGATCCTCAAGCAAGGATTCAGCCCTTTCAGGAAATGGTTCACTCTCAGTTCTTCATCGTCCTTTAGAGGACTATACCTCTCAAGCTCGAGGAACTTGTTGAGGTATTCCTCTACAGTCGAGCTGCCCTATTGTAAATTCATGAACTCAACTCGTTTCTTCCCCCTAATATGTGAAGGAAGGTAGTGGTTCCTGAAGGCCTTCTTAAAATCCCTCCAGGTGATTTCATCATCTTCGTCAAACTGAGTTCTTATCACCGATTTCCACCAATGACGAGCTTTTTCAGTGAGTTGATACGTGGCCAGATTGACCCTATGCCTTTCAGAACAATCCATTGCTCTGAATTTCTCAGTGAACACATCCAGCCAAGCTTCAGCCTTGTCTGGATCTCTGTCCCCATTGAAAGTAGGGGGATGCAGCTTCAGGAACCTCTTAATTCTTGAATTTGACCGACTAGAGTGGCCCGACTTTGCATTTCTTTCCATTGCTCACGCCATACGGGTTAAGCTCTCAATGAGCTCTCTCTGATCTCCAGAACTATTGGAGGGACCGTCGTGTTCCATCCTTCACATAACAATAATTAACCAACATAAGTTAATTAATTTAGCAACAAAATCAATGGCACAATACTTACATACTCTTTAACTTTAGATGGCTGCTTATGACGATTGCACATTGACTTAGACTATTAACAATTCTATAACATACTTAGCATAGGTCCTAAGTATGCTCTGATACCAAACTGTAACACCCCGAATTTCACCCCAAATTACTAAGGACAATTTGGCCATTCGGCTGTGTTAGCACGTCCGCCATCACATAATCATAATAAAAATATAATCTTCATCTATTATAACGGAAGCATAAAACCAATTAAATATGATAAAATACTCTTTCAATAAAAATGCGGAAGACTTCATGAAACATCAAAAGTATGATTATAGAATTGAAAACATATTTAAACATCATTACCAATAACGATTAATACATTGGGAATCCATAAAAAAACATCTCTTTAAAAAATAGACAAAAGACTCTAAGACAGTTAACTCTTAACATCCTAGACCATGTGCAATCTTATTCGTCATGAGCTGAGCCGCCATCCATCCAAATCACTATGCATCTGCACGGATCCAGGGTGCAGAGGTTTCCCTATTAGAGTATGTAAAGGCCATGCATGAAATGATATGATCCTAAACAGGATACTACATGATATGCATCATCTTTATATAAAAGAAGTAACAATATGCATGTCATGTCTTAATATATGATCTACATGTCAATCATTAGCATCATTCCATCATCATGTATATAAGTAGTGTGGAAGACATGTAATCATCATCATGCTTACAGTATGGTCATAACAATTATTCATTCAATACATAGGCATATAAGTGAGATACACTTACCATAACTATTGCCTCCATAACTCTCCTCAGGGTTGCTTTATAACCCTTTGGACTTCCATTTTCGTGGGACATCATTCCATTCGATCGATCATTGGCCCTTTTCTATTAATGTTATATCTTTCGATAGTTGAGACTTATGTCGTTGCCCTCTCAATAGGCTAGCTAGGCCTAGGAGCTAATGCTTCCCTCTCACTCGAAGGTGACATCAGAATGCACACACCGTTGTCGATGCATATAACAATCATTCTGGACTCTCACCCGAGGGTGGCATCGGAATGACACACCGTTATCGATGTGTGTAACGATCATTCCGAACAATTATCCGACAAAGAGTCATAGAGGGTCGACATGTAACATCATCTACAACTGGGTTCATTATGCTTTGCAATCAACAAATAATTTACGTCGCTCAGTATTCAAATTTTAACCTAGTTATAGATGTCCATGCATGTCGTGTATCTAGTTTCATATACAATCATCAATCAATAATACATAATAGTAATACCTTATTAATAACATAAATATAACATACATCAATTGTCTGGTCTGTCACTAAAATATTAATAACTTAACCTATACTTGTTCTTTTCAGATTATTAAAATTTTCACAGAAAGATAATATAGATCTTTGACTCTGAAATAAATTTCAATTCCTAATTCAATATTTCCAATTTACTATATGTTTTACAATTTGGTCTCGCTGTTACCCGAGACAACGTGATATCAGTACGATATTTGGATCATAACGATCGGTCTACAACTCCAAATCATATGAAACTAATTTCTATGGAAACTAGACTTATAGAGCTTTCCATCCATATATAATTTGTAATTTTTGGATAAGCAAAACCTATCCAAATAAATGTTGCAAATACGGTCACGAACTTTCGAGACAACATGACACTAGTCCGATGTTTGGATCATAACTATTTGTATACAACTCCAAAATATATGAAATTAATTTCTATGGAAACTAGACTTCGAGCATATATCATTTGTAATTTCTGAATAAGTAAAACCTATCCGAATAATTGTTACAAAATAGTCACGAATTTAATAGATTATGCAACATAAATCATGAAACTTTCGATCATGCAAATCCTTATTTATGCAACCCTCAATCAAAATCCCTACAAGAACATGGTGTCCTTGAATTTCTCAATCAAAACAAAATATCATTGAGAGGGGAGAGAGGAGTTTGGATCCCCTTTACATACCTTGATCCTAAATCCTCCTCCTCTTTCTTCCTCTTTTTCCTTCTCACTGATTTCCTCTTTCTTCTTCCTGAAGCCCTAGCCGCCAAGATGTGGAGAAAAATGAGAGAAAGAGACAGAAGGGAGGACTTATATAGGGGGAAGTTATGAGGGTTTAGACAAAAGTCCAATTTACCCTTAATGGAAAAATTAGGATATTACATCCTCCCCCCTCCTTAAAAGAAAATTTGTCCTCGAATTTTAAACCATGATAAAGAACACTCACCAAATAATTTTGGAAATTATTCTTTCATTTCTTCTTCCAATTCCCATGTCGCTTCAATTCCATTGTGGTGCTTCCATGCAATCTTCACCATCTTTACCACTTTGTTTCTTAACCGACGTTCACTATAATCTAGTATCTTGGTAGGATACTCCTCACTATAATCTAGTATCTTGGTTCTTCAATCGCCACCACATGTGAACTGTCATATGTGTACTTGCGAAGCATTGACACATGAAAAACATTATGGATTCTGGCATATGAAGGAGGCAAGGCCAACTTGTATGCTCCTTCTCCCACCTTTTCCAGAATCTCAAAGGGGCCGATGTATCTAGGAGTTGATTTGCCCTTCCTACTAAACTTCATGACTCCTTTGATAGGAGATATCTTCCGCAATACATGATCTCCAACTTGGTAGATTTGTTCTCTTCTTTTTTTATCTGCATAACTCTTTTGACGGCTCTGAGCTGTCATCATTCTTTCCTTGATCAAATCTACCTTTTCAGCATACTTTTCTACTAGCTCTGGTCCTAGTAGTCTTCCTTCACCAACTGCACTCCAACATGTGGGAGACCTACAAGGTCTTCCGTACAGTGCTTCAAATGGAGCCATCTTTATGGTGGAGTAATAACTATTATTGTAAGCAAACTCAGCTAGGGTGAGATGATCATCTCAACTGCCTTGCCATTCAATTGCACATTCTCTGAGCATGTCTTCCAAAGTCTGGATCGTTCTTTCACTTTGACCATCATTCTGAGGGTGAAATGCAGTGTTGTATTGTAGCCTTGTACCAAATGTATGCTGCAACCCTCTCCAGAACTTTGCTGTGAATCTTGGGTCTTTATCTGATACTATGGAAGCAGGATGTTAATAATGTCTTGAATTTGAACCCAGTTGGTTCTCCTACATAGTCAGACGCTTCAGCAGAATTCTCCTACGTGGGTCTCGCTGCCCGGTCAGCGAGCCTGTGGGGGGGTCAAGGGGGGGATCCCCCTTGCGGGGGTTGCAAGGGGGCGGAGCCCCCTGAGCGAAAATTTTTAGGGGTATTCTGTATGTGATTCGGATTTGATTTATTTCCTTATCACGAGATAGGTGTCCTATTTTCAAGGGATTTATTTAGAGTCCCAGTCCGTATGTAATTCCTATCATCTGTCAAAGGGAGTGCCTATATAAACTCCCTAGGGGTCTAAACAGAGACCCATCCTTGTAATAATCGTTATTCCATAACAAAGAGCCGTCGCCATTTTTCCTCTTCACGTTCTTCTGTATTTCGTACGATCCCTCTCTCCCTCTTTTCGTAACAAACTTGTATCAGATCCTTAGGGTTTGTCAACGATTCTCGATCAGCAGGGAGATGGCATCACACAACGTGAGCGTGGAGAAGTTCAACGGCAGGAATAGTTTCGGGTTGTGGCAGATCAAGATGCAGGCGCTTTTGAAGCAACAAGGAGTCTGGACGCCGCTCTCAAACGTGTCGAAGAACAAGCCAAAGGAGGAAGACTCGAAGGGCAAAGAAAAGGAGATCGACCTCGCAACTTTGGCGGCACAGAAGGAGAAGGCGCACTCGATGATTCTGTTGTGTCTGGCGGATGAGGTGATAATCGAGGTCGCAGATGAAGAAAAAGCAGCCGGTCTGTGGTTGAGACTCGAGAGTCTATATATGACGAAGTCTCTCACCAACAAGTTACTGTTGAAGCAACGTCTGTTCTCTCTTCGCATGCAAGAAGGTACCTGATGCATGCAAAATATAACATATTTTAGATTATTATTTTAGTTAATTTTTCTATAATTTGTTCATGGCATGCATCATTTTTAGTCACTTTTAATCGTAATTCCGGATTTATCAATTTTAATTATTAAATTCTCTAAATATTTTAATTATGGATGGATTAACTAAACTTGGATAATTATTTTGCAGGAAAATTCGAATCTCGGCCGAAATTCAAAGAAATTATTTCTTACGGCCGAGATTTGGCTTTACACCCAAGTCGTTACGGCCGAGATTCAAAAGGAGTAACAAGTTTAAATTCTTTGTTACGGCCGAGAGTTAAAGGGGTAAAGATAAATGGAATTTTATCTTTTGGGCGTAATGGCATGAAGATGAAGATGTTACGGCCGAAATTTGGAGGGCGTAATGGTATGAAGATGAATGGTGTAACAATCAATTGATTTTATCTTTTGGGCGTAACAAGATAAGTTCCTTCCTTACGGCCGAGATTTTGAGGGAGTAAAAGAAATTTTATCTCTTTGGGAGTAAAGATAAAATAATTCCTTACGGCCGAGATTTGGAGGGGGTAATGGTAATAAAATCATTCTTTTGGCCGAGTTTATCTTTGGGCGTAACAAGATATATGAAGGAGTAAAGATAAAAATGATTTATCTTTGGGCGTAATGATAAAAGGATTTATCTTTGGCCGAGTTTATCTTATAATTTTAAAGTCAACCGTACGATGTTACGGCCGAGATCAAATTGAAGGCCGTCCGCACCCTATAAATACGTGAAGAATCCATCGTTTCAATTCGTGCTCTGAAGTTCAGGTTTTTTCCACGGCGAGTCGTGAGCTCTGCAGGCTACGACCAGGAGGAGAGAGGTGCGACGACTGGAAGTTGATCGCGACCCTGATCAAGTCCGAGAGGCTGCCCGACTGTCTGCCCGTGATCCGAAGCTTCGACTTTTATCTATTTGGGTGTAATTCTTCCAATTATTATTACTTTGTTATTATCTCTCCAGAATTTCTAGGATGAACTCCATATTTTTATTTATTTTATTTTAGGTGATTATTATTGAAGGGAAACTATTTGGACCCTATATTATTTATTTTAATCTTTTCTGATCAATTAGTTAATTGTGCTTAATGCTTTTGATTTAATTATTTGGATTTCTGAGTTGAGTACTTACCAGTTTGTGGATTATTTAATTTCAGAATTCATTAATTAAATTAGTTGATTTTATGTGAAATTAATAATTGACATAAATTTGATAACTAGTGTGTGGAGAATCAAGTTTATGTGGTCTGTTAATCTAACCAGTTTGTGGAGTGATTAATAGTCTAGGATTTTCATATTAACGCATCTTAATTTTAATCTTATCTGACGAATACCAGTTTGTGGGACTTTAGGTTTGATTAAATTTAAGATAGTTTGATTTACCGGATTAAATAGCAGAATTACCAGTTTGTGGACTCTGTGATGTTAATCTTGTAAATTAATAACTTGAGAAAATTCCTAATCCATCTTTAAAGATTAAATTTATCTTTTATGGTTCAAATATTTATCCTGATCTATTTTCATCCTAAGGCCTAACTTCAACACCATTATCTTATCTTTATCTTATTTTCTTTATTTCATTTCATAAAACTTCTTTCAAAAAATTCATGTTTTTCCTCTCTTATTAATTTATAAATCCAGATATTGAATTAATAATATTCCTCGTGGGTTCGACACTCTTACTCCTTTTTACTATATTACTTGAGCGACTAGTGCACTTGCTAGCAAATTTTATTGTTACAATTACAACGCATCAAGTTTTTGGCGTCGTTGCCGGGGAATATTTTATTAATTAATTTCTGATTTTTATG
This sequence comes from Pontederia crassipes, assembly GCA_030549335.1. Lineage (NCBI taxonomy): Eukaryota > Viridiplantae > Streptophyta > Magnoliopsida > Commelinales > Pontederiaceae > Pontederia > Pontederia crassipes. The sequence goes on along the minus strand of CM060186.1, from coordinate 34,868,237 downwards.
AATTATTAGGAGATGTAAATAAATTGTAAATAATTCTTTATAAATATGTATTAATTGTTTTAATTATTTTTGTGAATAAACTAATTTTTTTTTCTTTTGCAGACAAAGGTCACGATAATTTTTTTAATTTGTCTACTTTCGGTTTAAATCCGACGCCGATTGAATTTTCCGAATTACACTATCGACTTATGATTTTACGACCGAGATTTAATGTGTAGGCTTTATTAATTTTACGGCCTCGCAATGAATGATTTCTGAGTTCTAAACTTTCAATTTTTACGGCCGTAATGTTTTTATCCGAACATTGGTTTACGTCATGGAATTGATTTCGTTGTTTTACGGCCGTAGAGAATCTTCTTAATTCACTTTCGGCCGTAATGATTCAATTTTTATTTCGGCCGAAATCCTATTTTTCTTTACGGCCTCGTGTTGACATCATCTCGGCCGATGTGACCTCGTCTTAATTGACGATTTAATCTTTTTACGGCCGAGAATGATCTCATGTTTTATTTTTACGGCCGAGAATTGATCTCATGGTTTTACGGCCGTAAGATTTCTGAACATTTGTTTTTACGCCATCTTACGACCCCAATTTATTTGTGATTTTTTCATTCTCGGCCGTAACATTATGATAGTTTGAACAAGATTTGACTTTGTTTTGGCCAAAGCGATTTAGTCTGTCTCGACCGTAATATATTTCTGAACGAATAAGTTTGATTTAATCTCATTTCGGCCGATTTATATGTGTTGATGTTTTACCTCACGTTAGACTTAATTTTCATCGATTTACGACCGATATGAATCTTACTCTTCTTCGGCCGTAAAGGATTAAATCGTCGACGTTGCGTTCGAATTTTTATTTCGGTCGAACACCCTATTTAGTTTTCTGTCTTACGGCCGAAATTTCACACTAACTAGTTTGTTACGGCCTTCACGTTGAATCCTTTTGACACTGTTTCAATATTTTTACGGCCGAACGAGCCTCGGATTACTAATCTAATTTCGGCCGTAAATCTATTTCTGTAATTACGGCCGATCAATCTTATTTCTTCTCTCAAAATAATTTTTGATTATTTCTGATTATTAACTTTACGGTCGCAAATTAGTTCGGACTTATTTTGTGCGGTTTGCTACATCATCATAAATTCTTTTGGTCGATATTAATATTTGGTATTCGTATTGGTTTGAAGAATTTCTGAAAAGTTCCTCTCGAAAATTAATTCTAATGACGAATTTTCAAATTCTATCATGCCGAAAGACTTTATTTGTTAAAAACTCATTTTTCGTGACCTATTATATGAATTTCTTTCTTCTTGTATATATTTTATTTTATTCTTTTATCTTACTGAAAATTGGTTGTTGCAGGTACTAATTGAAGATTAAATCACAACCAATCCTGGAATCTTCTGATAAGTGCACTAGGAGTTCAAATCCACTGTTGGAATTTGATCCTGAAATTGAAAGAACCTATCGTCGATTACGAAGAAATATAAGAAAAATGGCGGAACAAGCACGCGACAATCAGAGACTGGAGCAACAGAATGAACTGGTTCCACCACATAATAATCGGCGAGAAGATGAAGCAGAACTTTCTATGAGAGAATATGTCTCGGCCAGATACAGTGACCGAGAATCATGCATCGTGCTGCCTGATATTAACGCAAATAATTTTGAGATAAATCCCGCAATCGTGAGGATGATACAAACATCCCAATTTGGAGGAGGATTTCATGAAGACCCTCACGATCACCTTGATAAATTTCTTGCCACTCTGAGCACCTTTAGAAATAATAATGTTTCTTCTGAAGTTATTCGTTTATTATTATTTCCTCAATCTTTACGTGACAAAGCTTCCACTTGGTTTAAAACTTTGCCTGCAGGATCGATTCATTCTTGGTTGGAGCTGGTAGAAAAGTTTGTTGGAAAATATTGTCCACCACAAAAGGCAGGCAAATATCGAAGAGAGCTGAGGGCATTTGTTCAAGACGATAACGAGACGTTATATGAAGCCTGGGAACGATATAAGGAACTGCTGGCCAGAGTTCCTGATAATAGAATTCCAAAGTGGCAAGTGATGGAAGATTTCTACCATGGATTACGACCTGCAGACCAAGATAAGCTCGATCAATCAGGAGGAGGGACAGTACTGGGATCTAAACGTCCTAGTGAGATACAAGATATTATTGAAGCTGTAGCACTCAAGTCAAGTCAAGAAAGGAGACCACCTCGCCGAACTCATGATGTGCATGCTACAGAAAGTAAAAATTCTTCTGAAGTAGTGACTCAGTTGGAGTCACTTAATCAAAAATTTGAGCAGATGATGTCATTAATGGTGTGCAATAACTGTGGAGGAGGACATGCGAGCAATTATTGTCCTCAAGGTAACATTTCTAATCCTGATCATATTGAAAATGCTAACTTTGTCTCCAATCCATTTTTCAGGAATAATGACTATGGTTGGAGGAACAATCAGAAGTTTCCTTACAGGTCAAACCAAGGGCAAGTTTTTGAGAAATTTCAGAATCAAGCTCATCCACAAAATTATACACTTTTGAGAAAGCAACAAGAAGCTCCTGTCCAACAATCGACTAATCCTATGGAAGAAATGATGGCAAGAGTTATTGACACTATGCAAACCATGCAGAAGACAATGGAAACAAGGGCAAACAATCAAGATGCTACAATCAGGAATTTAGAAATGCAAATAGGGCAGATGACCAATATGATGGCAGGACGTGCACCAGGGACTCTTCCAAGCAATACAGAGAAAAATCCTAAAGAAGAGACAAAAGCTGTGACTCTTAGAAGTGGGAAACAATTGAGAAGTCTGAGATCAGATTCCCCGCCAAGAATAATTGATCATAAAGAAGAAACTGAAGCATTAAAGACACAAGATCAGACTACTGAAGATATCAATCTGAAGAAAAAAGAAACTGACATAAAGGATCTGCCCTATCCACAGAAATTTCGCAAAGAACAGTTAGATAAGCAATTTTCTCGCTTTCTTGATATTCTGAAGCAATTATCTATTAACATTCCTTTTCATGAAGCTTTACAAATGATGCCGAGCTATGCTAAATTCATGAAGGATATATTATCTTCAAGAAGAAGGTTTGAAAACACTGAGAAAGTATTGTTGACATCAGAGTGTAGTGCCATTTACGATCGAGATATACCTAGAAAAATGAAAGATCCTGGAACCTTCACCATACCTTGCACTATAGGAAAATTCTTTTGTGCACAAGCTTTATGTGATCTTGGTGCTAGTATTAGTTTAATGCCACATTCTATATTTGTGCAGTTAGGTTATGGAGAACTTGAAGAAACAAGCATGACTCTTCAATTCGCAGATTCTTCATGCAAGAGATCCCGAGGAATATTAAGAGATGTTTTGGTAAAGGTTGATAAATTTGTTTTTCCTGCAGATTTTATTGTTCTGGATATGAAGGCAGATGAAAAAACCCCCATCATCCTCGGGAGACCATTCCTAGCAACAGGAAACGCACTCATAGATGTTCAACAAGGGATGCTCAAACTTCGCGTCAACAATGAAGACATCACTTTCAATATAAAAAATTCTCTCAAACAACCTTTTGATTACTCATCCTGTTATGCCATTGATTCTTTAGAAAATGACACGATTGATGTTTTTGATGATATTGTTGCAGATTTTATCTCAGATCCATATGCTAAGGAAGCTTTGGAAATGATAGAGGAATCTAGAGAAATTGTGGAAGACGATAATGCGCCAATAACAACAGAAACACTCGAGGCGGAAAACGATAAATTGGATTATTCTCCAAAATTTGAACTTAAAGAACTTCCACCTCATTTAAGATATGCTTTTCTTGAAAATGACACTTACCCAGTTATCATATCTGCTGATTTGACAGGTGATATGGAAAACCAACTTTTAGAAGTATTGAGGCAACACAAAAGAGCAATTGCCTGGTCGATCTCAGGTATCAGGGGCATCTCTCCTACCATTTGCATGCACAAGATTTTGATGGAGGACAATGCCAAGCCAATTGCTCAATATCAAAGAAGGCTCAATCCAACTTTAAGGGAAGTTGTGAAAAAGGAGGTCATCAAACTCTTTGATGCAGGTATTATATATGCCATTTTTGATAGTTCATGGATAAGTCCTGTGCAGGTAGTCCCTAAGAAAGGAGGAATCACTGTGGTAAGTAATAAAAATAATGAATTAGTGCCTCAAAGAACAGTTACAGGTTGGAGAGTCTGTATAGACTATAGGAAGCTTAATGATGCTACCCGCAAGGATCATTTTCCATTACCTTTTATTGACCAAATGTTGGAGCGTGTTGCAGGTCATAGCTATTATTGTTTTCTAGATGGCTATTCTGGATACAATCAAATAGCAGTAGCACCTGAGGATCAAGAAAAGACAACGTTCACATGTCCATATGGAACGTTTGCCTATAGAAGGATGCCATTTGGTCTATGCAACGCTCCAGCAACATTTCAGAGATGCATGATGTCCATCTTTGCAGACATGAATGAGAAGATACTCGAAGTCTTCATGGATGATTTTACACTATTTGGTAGCTCTTTTAATAATTGTTTGGATAACTTATCTCTAGTTTTGTAGCGATGTGAAGAAACGAATTTGGTCCTTAACTGGGAAAAATGTCACTTCATGGTTAAGGAGGGTATAGTGCTTGGCCACAAAATCTCAGCAATTGGAATTGAAGTGGATAAGGCCAAGATTGATGTTATTGCAAATCTGCCCCCTCCAACCAATGTGAAGGGCATTCGAAGCTTCCTTGGGCACGCAGGATTTTATCGTCGTTTTATCAAAGATTTTTCAAAAATGGCTAAACCCTTAACTAATCTTCTTGCTAAGGACACAAAATTTGATTTTAATTCAGATTGTCTTGCTGCCTTTAATTTATTAAAGGAAATGCTAATTTCTGCACCTGTTGTTGTTGCACCAGACTGGTCTTTACCATTCGAGATGATGTGTGACGCGAGTGATGGTGCTATTGGAGCTGTGTTGGGGCAAAGAAAGGATAAAACATTTCATGTCATATATTATGCAAGCCGAACATTGAATGCTGCCCAACTAAATTATGCAACAACAGAGAAGGAGTTTCTTGCTATTATTTTTGCTTTTGACAAGTTTAGATCATATCTAATTTGTTCAAAAATTATTGTATACACAGATCATGACTACTTTTGCAAGAGTTTGATGTGGAAGTAAAAGACAAAAAAGGGACTGAGAACTTATTAGCTGATCACCTATCTCGTTTGGACTCATCTTCAAGAGAAGTCACAAACATACTTGAAGAATTCCCAGACGAGAAACTTTTTTCTATCTATACAATTTTTCAAATTTCTGACACTACACCATGGTTCGCTGATTTTGCTAATTACCTTGCAGGACATTACATTCCAAAGGGCATGACCACTCATCAAAAAAGGAAATTCTTATCTGAGGTCAAGAATTATCACTGGGAAGATCCTTATCTTTTTCGATTATGTGCAGATCAAGTAGTTTGAAGATGTGTTCACGAAGATGAGATTGATAATATCCTAAGTCATTGCCACGATGGACAAGCTGGAGGTCACTTTGGATCCAATCGAACAGCGGCTAAGGTACTTGAATGTGGACTATATTGGCCAACCATTTACAGAGATGCAAGAAACTACTGTAAGTATTGTGACAAATGCCAAAGGACAGGTAATATTTCTCGTCGAGATGAAATGCCTCTCACAAATATTTTACAATGTGATATTTTTGATGTTTGGGGCATTGACTTTATGGGACCATTCCCTAAATCCTTTAACAACCAATACATCTTAGTGGCGGTTGATTATGTTTCCAAATGGGTAGAAGCTGTAGCCACACCAACAAATGAGGCCAAGGTAGTTGTCAACTTTCTAAGAAAAAATATTTTTACTCGATTTGGAACACCGAAGACTATCATAAGTGACAATGGAACACATTTCTGTAATAAAATAATGTCAACTCTTTTTAATAGATTTGGAGTCAAACATTTTTTGAGTACACCATATCATGCCCAATCTTGTGGACAAGTGGAAATTTCAAATAGAGAGATAAAAAGGATTCTAGAGAAAACTGTAAATTCATCTAGGAAGGACTGGTCTTTGAAATTAGATGATGCACTCTGGGCATACAAGACTGCTTTTAAAACACCCATAGGTACTTCTCCTTATAAATTAGTTTTTGGAAAAGCATGTCACCTTCCTGTAGAACTAGAACACAGGGCTTATTGGGCAACAAAATTTTTAAATATGAATATAAAATCATCACAATCAGAAAGATTATTACAATTAAATGAGCTTGATGAATTTAGATATCATGCATATGAGAATAGCAAACTATATAAAGAACGTACAAAAAATTTACATGACCTGCATATTAAACATAAAGAATTTTTACCTGGTCAACGAGTGCTTCTTTACAATAGTAAACTCAAATTATTTCCTGGGAAACTCAAATCAAGGTGGACTGGCCCTTATATCATAATCAATTGTTCACCTTATGGAACATTTGAAATTGAATCATTGGATCATAAACAAAAATTTAAAGTTAATGGACATAGACTTAAACTCTATCATGATAACACATATTATCAAAATTTATCTATGATTAATCTATTTACCATCTAAATGACGAATTGACAAAGTCAAGCTGACGACTATAAATCAGAACTATTTTTATCCTTTTTATTATTTCTTTAGATTAGTCTTTCATTAGTTTGTTAATATCTTTAGTTGTGGTAATAGTTTTTATTTTGTTGAGTCATCTGCGGAAGGAGAGACCTCGGACATGACAAGGTAAAACAGACGAATCACATTGAAAATCGGCCAAGCTCTTACGACATGACCCTTCACTGCGCCATCACGTGGGAATAGATCAATCACCGCCGTTACGGCCGAACCAACTCCTTACGGCCGAAGTCTCACCATTACGCCCTGTGCGTTACGGCCAAGCTTCCACGCCGACTTCATTTTACGGCCGAGCTTCAACGTCGTTACGCCCTTTCTTCGTTACGGCCGAAGCCTCACCATTACGGCCAGTTTCTTACGGCCGAGATTGCACGGCTGAGATCTTCATCAACAAAATTTTACGGCCGAGACTCTCCATTATCGGCCGAGATCCATCAATTATCGGCCGAGATCTCCTCTCACCGACACCATTTGCGGCCGTCACCTTCATCGATATATATATCGAGGCCGAGCATCTCTCCACCGAAAATAAATCCGGTTGTATCTTTTCCCTTTTCTTTATTTTCGTTTCTTTAAATTTTCCTTTTTATTGAGTATGTATCACTTTCCCTTGCTGGCCTAACACTGAGGACAGTGTCTAGTTCAAGCTTGGGGGAGTTTGCATTTCACGCATTGCATGTTTCTTTCTGTTTATTTGCTTATGTTTGCATCTATTTATAAAAAGTTCCAAAAAAATTGAAAATTTTGACAATTTTCTAAAAAATACCATTGCATGCATTTATTTTTGCTACCATCTTACAAACTCTTGTCTTATTGTTTTAATTATCTTTTAGTAAAAAGTTCAAAGACATGTCGTTAATTGATGAAATTTGAATACTTTTCTTTCTTATCACTTGCTATTTTAGTATCAAACTTATGGACTATGTGCCTATGCTAAGTAGAATTATGAATGACTAGACGACAAAATCATATTCACGCCTTTTTATTTCTTTTAAGTCTTGATAATAGTAGCCTTCTTATTGACCATATCAAGTACTTTTTGAGCTTATAAAAATTGAAAATGAATAAAAAGAAGGGTTAGTTAAACCCCAACAAATAAATAAAAAAAAAGTTGAATAAAGTTATGTGTAGGTACAAAAGTGTTATCCGGAGCCAAGGTGTGTTCGGGTAATTAGATCCGTAGGGGTTTATGCCTGGAGACCTAAGGGCAACTGCTTTGGGATCCGTCGATCGAAAACCTGCTACATGGACCATCTTGTGGAATATGGAGAAGCACAGGAGTACTGAATCATGGCTAAGTTCGAACTCTTCATTCAGAACCTTGGTTGTTCGGGCAAGTAAACTCGAGGGGTGCTTTATCACCTGGTGCCCTAAGGTCTTCTGGTCTGGGAGTCATCAGTCTAAAGCCCGCTACATGGACTTCCTTGTGCAATCCTGCTTGAAGATTAGAACTTTTAAATGATTGAAAATAAAGTTGAAAAATGAAAAGAAAAAGAAAAAGTTTTAAGCTCAATTAGTACTTATGTGTTCAATATCAATGCTATTATTTGACAGACAATTTATTTTTCCGGAAGGCTGAACTTGAGATTGTTTAAATTTGTGTAGCATTCAGAACTTCTATGAAGCTAAGTGCATGGAAAATGATGAGATACTAAGTAGTAGGTGTGCAGAAGCACTGTGTGAGAAAATTAGTCAGTTGACAATGTGGAGGCTATGATGGAACTTTCTTGAGCCTTGCTTTGAATTTTTGCTTGAGGACAAGCAAGACTTTAAGCTTGGGGGAGTTTGATGCATGCAAAATATAACATATTTTAGATTATTATTTTAGTTAATTTTTCTGTAATTTGTTCATGGCATGCATCATTTTTAGTCACTTTTAATCGTAATTCTGGATTTATCAATTTTAATTATTAAATTCTTTAAATATTTTAATTGTGGATGGATTAACTAAACTTGGATAATTATTTTGCAGAAAAATTCGAATCTCGGCCGAAATTCAAAGAAATTATTTCTTACGGCCGAGATTTGGCTTTACATCCAAGTCGTTACGGCCGAGATTCAAAAGGAGTAACAAGTTTAAATTCTTTGTTACGGCCGAGAGTTAAAGGGGTAAAGATAAATGGAATTTTATCTTTTGGGCGTAATGGCATGAAGATGAAGATGTTACGGCCAAAATTTGGAGGGCGTAATGGCATGAAGATGAAGGGTGTAACAATCAATTGATTTTATCTTTTGGGCGTAACAAGATAAGTTCCTTCCTTACGGCCGAGATTTTGAGGGAGTAAAAGAAATTTTATCTCTTTGGGAGTAAAGATAAAATAATTCCTTACGGCCGAGATTTGGAGGGGGTAATGGCAATAAAATCATTCTTTTGGCCGAGTTTATCTTTGGGCGTAACAAGATATATGAAGGAGTAAAGATAAAAATGATTTATCTTTGGGCGTAATGATAAAAGGATTTATCTTTGGCCGAGTTTATCTTATAATTTTAAAGTCAACCGTACGATGTTACGGCCGAGATCAAATTGAAGGCCGTCCGCACCCTATAAATACGTGAAGAATCCATCGTTTCAATTCGTGCTCTGAAGTTCAGGTTTCTTCCACGGCGAGTCGTGAGCTCTGCAGGCTACGACCAAGAGGAGAGAGGTGCGACGACTGGAAGTTGATCGCGACCCTGATCAAGTCCGAGAGGCTGCCCGACTGTCTGCCCGTGATCCGAAGCTTCGACCTTTGTCTATTTGGGTGTAATTCTTCCAATTATTATTATTTTGTTATTATCTCTCCAGAATTTCTAGGATGAACTCCATATTTTTATTTATTTCATGTTAGGAGATTATTATTGAAGGGAAACTATTTGGACCCTATATTATTTGTTTTAATCTTTTCTGATCAGTTAGTTAATTGTGCTTAATGCTTTTAATTTAATTACTTAGATTTCTGAATTGAGTACTTACTAGTTTGTGGATTATTTGATTTCAGAATTCATTAATTGAATTAATTGATTTTATGTGAAATTAATAATTGACATAAATTTGATAACTAGTGTGTGGAGAATCAAGTTTATGTGGTCTGTTAATCTAACCAGTTTGTGGAGTGATTAATAGTCTAGGATTTTCATATTAATGCATCTTAATTTTAATCTTATCTGACGAATACCAGTTTGTGGGACTTTAGGTTTGATTAAATTTAAGATAGTTTGATTTACCGGATTAAATAGCAGAATTACCAATTTGTGGATTCTGTGATGTTAATCTTGTAAATTAATAACTTGAGAAAATTCCTAATCCATCTTTAAAGATTAAATTTATCTTTTACGGTTCAAATATTTATCCTGATCTATTTTCATCCTAAGGCCAAACTTCAACACCATTATCTTATTTTTATCTTAATTTCCTTATTTTATTTCGTAAAACTTCTTTCCAGAAATTCATGTTTTTACTCTCTTATTAATTTATAAATCCAGATATTGAATTAATAATATTCCTCGTGGGTTCGACACTCTTACTCCTATTATTATATTACTTGAGCGACTAGTGCACTTGCTAACAAATTTTATTGTTACAATTACAACGCATCAGTACCCCTCTGAAGGAACATCTTGATCAGTTAAATTCTTTGTTGATGGAACTCAGAAATATCGATGTTAAGATCGAGGATGAAGATGCTGCCCTAATTCTGTTAGTTTCGCTTCCTCCATCATATGAAAATTTCGTTCAATCTATGATTATCGGGAAGGAAACTATAAGTCTGGAAGAAGTAAGATCGAGTCTCCATACTCGTGAACTTCGGCATAGGGCATCTGGAAATTCTGCAGAGACTCAGGCCACGGGTTTGATATCGACCGCAGAGAAGGGACAGTCCTCGAATTCAAAGAAATCCAAGTCGAAGAAGAAGAAAATCACTGCGAAAGACATATGTAATTATTGCAAGGAATCAGGTCATTGGAAGAAGGATTGTCCGAAGAAAAAGAAGGCCTCCGTCACTGCGGTGGCACAAGAAATTGGGAATTTCGAAGATGATTTGGATCTAGCTGCTTCTGATCAAGGATGTCTGGCAGATAGTTGGATTTTGGATTCGGGGTGTTCCTATCATATGACTCCGAATAAAGAGTGGTTCTCAACTTATCAGAAGATTGATGGTGAAAACGTCATCATGGGTAACGGTGCAGCCTGTCAGATAGTTGGGATCAGTTCTGTGCAGATCAGGACTCATGACAATCTTGTGAGGACGCTGACAGATGTCCGCCATGTTCCGCAACTGAAGAAGAATTTGATATCACTTGGAGTCCTCAACTCTAAAGGGTGTCAGATCAATGCTGCTGGAGGCATCCTCACGGTCATGAAGGGTGATGCTACGGTTCTGAAGGGAGTCAGACAGAAGTCCTTGTATGTATTACAAGGCAAGACAGTCTCTGGCGTTGCTGCAGTGGCTAGTTCATCCGAATCAGATAGGTCCAGGCTGTGGCACATACGGCTTGGGCATATGAGTCAGAACGGGATGAATATCCTCAGCAATCGAGGTCTTCTAGGAGAGAAGAAGATATCTGAAATCAACTTCTGCAAGCACTACGTATTCGGCAAACAGCGAAGGTCTCAGTTTAGCAAGGCAGTGCACAGGACGAAGGCGACACTTGACTACATCCACGCCGATTGTTGGGGTCCTCTCATGTTTCATCATTAGGAGGTGCGAGGTACTTCCTATCTATGATTGATGACTACTCGAGGATGACTGGGTATTCATGATGAAACACAAGAGTGAGTCCTTCAAGGCCTTCAAGCAGTGAAAGATTCTGGTGGAAAATCAGACGTCGAAGAAAGTGAAGCGTCTTCGCACTGACAATGGTTTGGAATTCTATTCTGCTGAATTCGACCAGTTCTGCAAAGATGAAGACATTGCCAGGCATCGCATAGTTAGAGATACTCCATAGCAGAATGGAGTTGTAGAACGAATGAACATGACACTTCTGGAGAGGGCAAGGTACATGCTCTCTAACGCTGACCTGAATAGGACATTCTGGGCTGAAGCTGTTAACACAGCTTGCTACTTGGTGAATCGAAGTCCGACGACTGCGATTGATCTCAAGACTCCAACTAAGGTATGGTCAGGAAATCCTGCTGATTATACTCTTCTGAAAGTTTTTGATTGTCCAGCATACTATCACGTCAGTGAAGGGAAGTTGGAGCCAAGGGCCAAAGAAGGGGTGTTCATGGGATATGGCGCAGGAGTGAAGGGCTACAGAATCTGGTTTCCTTCAGAACACAAAGTCATCCACAGCGGAAGCGTGACCTTTGATGAAGCATCAATGCTTTAGTTGAAGGTGGAAGCTGAAGAGAGTGTCAGTAAACATGTGGAGGTTGAAATCACTCCAACTGAGGATGATGCTGAAGGATCACATCAAGAAGCAGAACCAAAAGGTGAAGAATCTGATGAGCAACCTGAAGAGGAGTCAATTGCTGCTAAACGTCATCGCAGAGAAGTGGGTCCTTCTAAGCGATATGGTTTCGAGGACATGGTTGCCTAAGCACTACAGGTAGCTGAAGAGATGGAGTTCCTGGAGCCGTCCTCTTATAGGGATGCCATCACATGTGCCGAATCTGGATAGTGGATCGCTGCTATGGGTGAGGAGATAGAATCTCTTCACAAGAATCAGACGTGGGAGCTGGTCAAGTTGCCTAAAGGCAGGAAGGTTGTTGGCTGTAAATGGATCTTCAAGAAGAAAGCAGGAATTTCAGGAGTTGAAGGCACGAGATTCAAAGCACGACTGGTTGCTAAAGGTTATAGTCAGAAAGAAGGTGTGGACTACAATGAGATATTCTCACCTGTTGTCAGACATACTTCTATCAGGGTGCTACTTGCTCTTGTAGCACATCAGAATCTAGAGCTCGAGCAACTAGATGTGAAGACTGCTTTCCTCCATGGAGAACTTGAAGAAGACATTCTTATGAGCCAACCAGAGGGATTCTCCATTCCGGGAAAGGAGAATCAAGTTTGCAGTCTGAAGAAATCTCTGTATGGCTTAAAGCAGTTTCCCAGACAATGGTACAAGAGGTTCGACAGCTTCATGATCAGTAAGAAATTTAGTCGAAGTCCCTATGATTGCTGTGTATATCACAAGAAGGTGAAGGACGGCTCCACCATCTATCTGCTCTTGTATGTTGATGATATGCTTATTGCTGCCAGAGACATGGCAGACATTCAAAATCTGAAGAAGCTCCTCAGTGCAGAATTCGACATGAAAGATCTTGGTGCAGCACAGAAGATTCTGGGGATGGAAATTCTAAGGGATCGCGCACAGGGTAAATTCTTCTTATCTCAGAAAGGTTATATTGAGAAGATTTTATCCAGGTTTGGAATGTCTGGAGCGAAGCCTTTGAATACTCCATCAGCTGCAAATGTTCATCTTTCTGTTGCCTTCACACCAAAGTCAGATGCAGAAAAGGAGTACATGTCTCGGGTTTCATATGCTAGTACAGTTGGAAGTCTGATATATGCCATAGTTTGCACAAGACCAGACATTGCTCATGCAGTCAGTGCTGTCAGCAGGTTCATGAGCGATCCAAGAAAGGAGCACTGGCAAGCAGTAAAGCGAATTTTTCGGTATCTGTGAGGAACATATGATATTGGCCTCATCTACAGAAGTGATAAAGAGTGTTTGGTTGCAGGGTACTCAGATTCAGATTATGCTGGAGATGTTGATGGAAGACGATTTATGACAAGCTATGTCTTCACTTTGGGCAGTTCAGTTATTAGTTGGAAGACTACACTTCAGCCATCAGTTACATTGTCCACCACAGAGGCTGAATACATGGCACTGACAGAAGCTGCCAAGGAAGGCATCTGGTTAAAAGGCTTAGTTGAAGATCTCGGATTACATCAGGAGCAGGCTATAGTGCACTGTGACAGTCTGAGTGCAATATGTTTAGCCAAGGATCAAGTACATCATGAAAGAACCAAACACATTGATGTCAGATATCACTTCATCCGCACTGAGAAGAGGATTAAGGTGAAGAAAATTGGCACTGAAGACAATCCAGCTGATATGTTCACCAAATCTGTTCCTTATGGTAAGTTTCAACATTTTTTGGACTTGCTTAACATAAATACTTGATAATAGCTTCAAGATGGGACTGGCGGCGGTGTGGCGTACTTTTGTGCTCTGAAGATGATTCAAGTCAAGGTGGAGATTTATTAATAATGTCTTGAATCTGAACCCAGTTGGTCCCCTACATAGTCAGGCGCTTCAACAGAATTTCCCTACGAATTTGATTTATTTTCTTATCACGAGATAGGTGTCCTATTTTCAGGGGATTTATTTAGAGTCCCAGTCCGTATGTAATTCCTATCATCTGTCAAAGGGAGTGCCTATATAAACTCCCTAAGGGTCTAAACAGAGACTCATCCTTGTAATCATCGTTATTCCATAACAAAGAGCCGCCGCCATTTTTCCTCTTCGCGTTCTTCTGTATTTCGTGCGATCCCTCTCTCCCTCTTTTCGTAACACAGGAATCCCATGTTGTCGGATGATTTCATCAACATACAATTTCATCATACTTGCACCTGACTGTATCACATTGTATGATAAGAAGTGAGCTGATTTGGTTAATCTATCAACGATGATCCAGATGGCATCGTGATCCTTTTGTGTCTTTGGGAGACCCACAATGAAATCTATTGTAATCTCCTCCCACTTCCACTGAGGTATGGGCAGTGGGTTCAGTAATACTGGTGGCTTCTGATGCTCAATCTTGACCTGTTGGCAGACCAAACATTTAGAGACAAACTTTGCTACTTCTCTTCTCATGTGTCTCCACCAAAATATTCTTTTCAAGTCTTTGAAAATTTTAGTGGTTTCAGGATGAATAGAAAACTCTGACTTTGCACTCGACGACGCAAGCAGGGGGGGAGGCGACCCCCTTTCCCGAGAAAGAGAAAGGGTGGGGGGGTCGCCGCCCCCCTGCGTCGTCATCGACGATGACACACACAGGGGGCAGCGACCCCCCTTCTGTTTCCCGGTGCCGAAGAAGGGGACGGCGAGCCCCCCATGGTGTTTTTCTTTTTTTTTAATTATTTTTATATTCATTATTATATATTATTTTATGTAAAAATAGAATTCAATTTAGAGCAGAGGTATAATGGACTTTTTACAAATGCGAAAAATAAAAAATAACGGAGAAGTCAACGGAATTGGACGGAAGGATCAAATTGGAAAAGTCACGATAGTTTAGGTACCCAAAAAATAAAGTTCGTAGTTTGGGGTTAGATGTGGTAAATCACGATAGTTTAGGGGTGATTAGAGGAAATAACTCTTAAATATATAAGTAATCCTTGTGCTTATAAAAAAATGATGAGCAAAAAATGAAAAAGTATAAAACAATGAATGAAACAAATGAAAATGAAATAAATAAAGTATTATGGACCACCATACATAATATAGACCACCATACATAATATAGAAGAGCACAAGAGTATCAAATCATTGCTTAAGACACAAATTTTTCGTTTAAAACCTGAGAATGTTTGACCAAGTAAATTCACAAGGGACCTCAATCCTGATGACCTAGGGACATCTATTTAAGGATCAATCGGTCTATAGCCCACTACATTGATTTCTCGTGCAACCTTGCTTAATGGCTGAAACTTTTAAAATTTAAGAAACAATCTATTTATTTTTATGTACAAAAAAGAAAAGTGCAAGCTCAACAGTGTTTGTATTTCTCGTATCATATCTAATAAACAAATATTTTTATTGTGTGAGGCTAAACTTGAAGATGTTTGAAAGTATTTGACATTTAGATTCTCTTTGAATCCAAGTTTATGGAAAGAAGTGAGATGTTGGATTGTATACATGTAGAAGGTAGTGTTAGAAAATCGTTATTTGACAAGCTAGAGGCATGAGAAATCCTTTTAGGCTTCTAAGCATTGCTTTGAATTTTGCTTGAGCACAAAAAAGATTTCAAGTTTGTGAGAGTTTAACTCATGCATAATATAAATTTGTTTAGTTTTCTTTGTACTTGTTGATATGCACTAATTTTTAGTAATTCATAGGGATCTAGCTGGTTTGGTGTTATTTTACAGGATCGATCGACTTAGAGGCAAAAAAGTTAAGGTGTGAAACAAGAACTTGTCATGACAACAAACTCAATAAGCTATGACATCAACTTACAATTGGCGACAATATTTATAGAAAAAGTAAATTGAAGAGAAGAAAAGAAAGGGAAGATTGCGATTTGGAGGGCTTGCAGTCACGATAATGGTCATAATTTAAGTATTGTAAATAATCATGACAAGGATATGTCATGACTTAAGTTACGCTTAGGTTATGACTAGAGGAGATTAGTCACAACAGGTTGTTAGTGAAATTTTAAATTCTCTATTATAAGTCATGATAAATTGAATTGAAAGTCATCTCATGATTTAGTATACTATGTGACAAGGTAGATATATTATTGCAACAAATTACGTCAATTTTCCAAGAAACCATGATGAAGGAGAACTTTTGATCATGACAAGTACAGACATTATCGTGATGGGAATTAATTTATCATTATGTCATGATAAGCAACCAAACCAAACCGCTGTAAATAGGGCTACACGTCTAAAAAACAGTGCTTCCAGCCTTGGATGTTCTTCAATGCTAGAGAGAAAAAGAGCTTGTGCATTGGCAGAGACGTCAAATCCCTACTGAGGTGTTCCCTGCTATAGGACTAGATTTTTATTTTTCAATTTTATCTTAGGATGAATTCCATTCGATAATTAGCTTTTATTTTATTTTTTTTATTAACTTGAGCAATGATTAATTGTTTAACGACAAACTTTTCGACCCTCTATTTAGTTCAAGTTAATTCTTTTAGTCAATTTTCTTCCGAACAACAATTTTTGTGATTGATGGTTTTTGTGTGGAATTTCTTAGTTAATCGTCAACATGAAGAGGAATACTAATTATTAATTTCATTCTTAGAAATTGATTTTCGAGCATTGCATGTCATGACCTAGTATGCTCCTACAGAGGAATGATGTAGTTATGTGGTCTGCTGACTATCATCCTATAGACACTACAAGAAAAATGGGTTTTTGCGACGAAAATTTTCGATGGCCGGCTACCCTCACAAGTTTTGACATTTTTTCTATAGTTTTGACTATCCTTCGGAAGTTAAGAAGGAGAAGTTTTCCATGGTTAAAACCCTCATAAGTACCGACAATTTTGTGACTGTCGCACGTTTCTTATGGCTTAAGCTGTCGGAAAGCTAATTTAATATTTCCACCAGTTTGACTAGAAAAAATCTTTTCCTTTATTTAATAATAAAAATATATATTAACCATCCCACGACTTCAGCCGCAGCCATAGGAACTTCCTATATAGCCATGGGAAATGTTTCCTATGGCTCAAACCGTCGAATGACGAAAAAATAATAAAATATTATGGATAAAGTATCATTGGGGAAATATATTTTAAATGTTACCGACGGCTTTAACCTCCGAAAGATCCGTCCGAGGCCAACTTATAAATAACTCGACCCCCTCTGCTTCCGGTCGTTTCTTCCCCTCTTCCCCCGATCAGTGAACAACCCCGGCGACCTCCCGCCCTCATCACTCATGGTCCGGCCTTCTCGCTCACGCTCTGCTAGCTGTTGCCGCTTTTGGTGCCGCTATAAAGGACGTCTGACAATCCCCTTCAAATGACGCCCGGTCCAGCAATACTGACTCCAACGAATCCACTCAGATGCTCCGGCGAGTCGTCGAAGGTACACCCATGCCTTGCCATCTTCGACTTCCGTCCTCCTCCCTCTGAACCCTGTCTCGGATGCCCGATGGATCCATCGGTCGCCGCGGCTTGTAGCGGTTCTCGTCGGGCGCTGCATGACTGATGACCTTGCTGCAGCCGTTGCGAGGCCTGACGGCCTTGCTGCGGCCGTCGCTGACCATTGCAAAGCTGAACGGCTTTGTTGTCATTGCCATCCGCTGTGAGGCCTCCCGTCGCTGGCCACAGCATTATCGAACGGTCGTGCTACCATTGCCGTCGCTGCGAGTCCGTTGGCACTCGCTGCGGGCCAACGATTGGATCCGAGCGCTCACAGCAAGATCCGAATGTTGGCAGGCGTATCCGACAATGCACGGCCGGATCCGGGCTGTTCACGGCTGGAACCGACCATGCACGATCGTGAACGGACAATTTCGGCCATGATCAGCTCGATTCGGGCTGTTGATGCTCAGTTTCGGGTCATATGCGCTAGGATCTAGCCGTTGGCATCTCGGACTCGTGCATTGACTTCGAGATTCGTGCACTCATGCCCGGATCCATGTCGATGGCCCTAGTTTATATCTTGAATTTTAATTAAAAAATCACAAAAAAGTAAAAAATAAAAAATAAAAAAAGCATTTCATGCATACCTAATGTCATGCTAACCTTTGTTCTATGCTATCCTTCTTTCAACCACTACCTGATTGTGTGCCATGCTAACTAGGACCATGGGAGTCTGCGTATTATTTTTCATATATGCTTTTCTTTTTGTTTTCTTTTTGTTTTCTTTTAGTGTTGATGGCCATAGTCGTTTATCCTCTAACCACCCCTAAACTATCACGATTTATCACATCTAAACTCAAACTACGAACTTCATTTTTTGGGTACCTAAACTATCGCGATTTTTTCAATTTGATCCTTCCGTCCGATTCTGTCGATTTCTCCGTTATTTTTTATTTTTCGCTCTTATGAAAAGTCCATTATTCCCTTGCTCTGAATTGAATTCTATTTGTATATAGAATAATATATAATAACAAAATATAAAAAATATAAAGACCACGTGGAGGGGGGCTCGCCGCCCCCCTCTTCGTTGTCCTGCGTCGTCGACGACGACGACGGAGGGGGGAGGGGTCGCACCCCCTGCGTCGACGACGACGCAAGGGGGGGGGGGGGGTCGCCACCCCCTGCATCAACGACGACGACGACACAAGTCGACGAAGCCCCCCCCCCCTGCGTCGTGTTTAATACCTAGTGTTGCCCATATAGAGCTCTTTGCAGCTCCATCTGGATCATCAATCCTCAAAGTTTTTGGGACCCATAAAGATTGCTCTGTTGTTTGTTCTTCCTGGAGAGTTCCATCCCTTGAGTGCTTTCCCAGGGTTGGAGAAGAAATGCCTGAGAACCCACCATCGGTTGAAGAATAAGATGGTGATAAGCCACCTCCTGCTCTTACTAAAGGTGCATGCCACAATCCGCTGGGCCAGCTTGCCATACAACCCCAAAATGATGTCGGAAAGAAGGAATATAGAAGATTAGGTGAATAATATGATGGAGCGGCTACAACTGGAGGACGAGAAGGCGCTGGGTTTTGGCAGCCAGTTTCAGGTCTGTGATCTGACTCAGACAAACATTGGTTTGCATTATGGAAGCAACATTGTACAGGCCGGAGGCCACGGATAAACCCAAGGTGGAATGGGAAGATAATGGACTGATTAGTAGGAGGAACACCACTTGAACAATTCAATATGTGATTTTGCCCATTCTTTGCTGCGCCTTCTGGAAGATCATTTTCCATACAATTAGGTGATGCCCAGGGATCTGCACTGGATGGCCCTTTTTCTCCGTAAGTCAAAGAACTCTTGCCAGCATTTTTGTCTTGGTCTTCCAAATTTAGTACAGAGGTCATGGATTCACAAAGTGGCCTTTCTGAACCAAATCTAAGCATGTTGTTATTTGGTTTGGAAGGTGTCATATCAACAAAAGACCAACAGGAAGGGCCTGACAAACTCCTGAAAATGTTACTCCTGAAAATCTAAGCATTTTGTAGCTTTATACATGAGCATTGCATGTCATGACCTAGTATGCTCCTATAGAGGAATGATGTAGTTATGTGGTCTGTTGACTATCATCCTATAGACACTACAAGAAAAATGGGTTTTTGCGACGGAAATTTTTGATGGCTGGCTACCCTCGAAAGTTTTGACATCTTTTTTTACGATTTTGGCTATCCTTCGGAAGTTAAGAAGGAGAAGTTTTCCACGGTTAAAATCCTCGTAGGTACCGACAATTTTGTGACTGTCACACATTTCTTACGGCTTAAGCCGTCGAAAAGCTAATTTAATATTTCCACCAGTTCGATTGGAAAAATCTTTTCCTTTATTTAATAATAAAAATATATATCAATCTTCCCACGACTTCAGCCGTAGCCATAGGAACATCCTACGGCTATAGCCATGGAAAATGTGTCCTACGGCTCAAGCCATCGGATGATGAAAAAATAATAAAATATTACGGATAAAGTATCGTTGGGGAAATATATTTTAAGTGTTACCGACGACTTTAACCTCCGGAAGATCCATCGGAGGCCAGCTTATAAATAACTCGATCCCCTCTGCTTCCGATCGTTTCTTCTCACTCATGCTCCGCTAGCTGCTGCCGCTTTCGGTGCCGCTATAAAGGACGTCTGACAATCCCCTTCAAATGATGTCCGGTCTAGCAATACCGACTCCAATGAATCCACTCGGATGCTCCGGCAAGTCGCTCGAAGGTACGCCCATGCCTTGCCATCTTCGGCTTCCGTCCTCCTCCCTCTGAACCCTGTCTCGGATGCCCGACAGATCCATCGGTCGCCGCGGCTTGCACTGCATGCCTGATGGCCTTGCTGTGGCCGTCGTCGGCCGTTGCGAGGCTTGATTGCCTTGCTGCAGCCATCGCCGGCCGCTACAAAGTCGGATGGCCTTATTGCCATTGCCATCCGCTGCGAGGCTGCCCGTCGCCAGCCGCTGCATTATCGAATGGTCGTGCTGCCATTGCCATCGCTGCGAGTCCATTGGCGCTCAATGCGAGTCTGTTGGCGCTCGTTGAGGGCCAACGACTGGATCCGAGCACTTATGGCTAGATCCGGCCGTTGGCAGGCGGATCCGGCCATGCACGGTAGGACCTGCGTGAATGGCCGGATCCGGGCTGTTCATGCTCAGAACCGATCATGCACGACCGGATCCGGGCTGTTCACGGCCGGAATTGGCCATGCACGGCCGGATCCGGGCGTGAACGGCCAGTTCCGGCCATGATTGGCCCGATTCGGGCTGTTGACGCTGGGTTTCGAGTTGTATGCGCTAGGATCTAGCCGTTAACATCTCGGACCCATGCATTGACGTCGAGATTCGTGCACTCATGCCTGGATCCACATCGATGGCCCGAGTTTATATTTTATAGACTTGTTGTTCATATTTTTTCGTAGAAACATATGTTTCATATTCTATGTTCATGCTTCGATCTTAACATTTTTACTCATGGTTAAAGTAATTAGTTAACATTTCACACTATTTTTAGTTAACAAATAACATATCTCCTTTCGGAGCATCGTCGATGGATGTACAATCGAACAAGTCTTGGTCATGTATGGTTGACTCAAGAATTCGTAGATGGTGTTGAATACTACATAACAATAGCTTGTCAGACTACATAGTTTCAATGAGAAAGAACTATAAGATGTCCATGTTTGAAATGTCAAAGCACAAAATTGCAAACTTTGGAGACCATCAAAGTTCATTTGTATAGAAAGGGTTTCAAACTGAATTATTGGTATTGAAGTGATCTTGGTGAGATAGAACTGTCATCGAACTTAGATATTGGGCAAGAGGTTTCCACTAATATAGATGATGACTTTATTTCTAGATACCAAAATTCGATTTATGATGCTGCTACCACCAAATATGATGACATTAGATTTCAAGAAGAGTGCGAGGAGGATACACCACATTCCGAAGCCATTTATTTTTACAACTTACTAGCAGCCTCGAGTGAACCCTTGTGGCCAGGTTATGCAAAATCATTCTGAATTATCATTAGCAGTTAGAATGCTAAATTTGAAGGTCGATCATAATATTTCACATGCTTGCTTTGACGCATTTATGGAGATATTAAAAGAGGTCACACCATCCGGGACTCGAATACCAGAGGACTTTTATAGGACCAAAAGATTACTTTCAAAACTTGGTCTTGGATCCACCAAGATAGCTTGTTGTAGAAATGGATGTATGCTATTTTACGGTGATCGACATAACCTTTAAGGAGTGCAAATTTTGTGCAGATGGGTTCACACCGTATGGTCCAATGACAACTCCTTATTCTTGTTGGTCGGTCATAGTTACACCATACAACTTGCCTCCTGGAGTATGTATGACTGCTCCGTATATGTTTTTGACCTATATTATTTTTGGCCCACACAATCCTAAGCAGAAGATAGATGTGTACTTACAACCTCTGATCGACGAACTAAAGGAGTTATGGAATAGAGTCATAGCTTATGATGTCTCGACCAAACATAACTTCACCCTAAAAGCGGCCCTACTATGGACAATCAATGATTTTCCAGCATATGGGATGTTAAGTGGCTGGACGACTGTGGGTAAGTTATGATGTCCTTATTGCATGGATAATTCAAATGCTTTCACTTTAAAGAAATGGAGGTAAAAATTTTTGGTTTGATTGTCACCGCCAATTTCTACCTGCAAATCATTAGTTTTGAAATAATAGGGATGCCTTTCGGAGGGGAAAATAGTGCATGAAATGCCTCCAAGCGGGTTATCAGGAGATGAATTACATGATATGATCGATTGTCTAAGCAGGATTACTGACAATCCAACCATCAAATACAGTGGTTATGGTGTTTCGCACAATTGGACGAAGCGTAATATCTTCAGGGATCTACCGTATTGAAAAGATAATTTGATTTGCCATAATTTGGATGTCATGCACATTGAGAAAAATGTATTTGATAATGTCTTCCACACTGTTATGGACATCAAGGGAAAGACCAAGACAATATTAAGGCAAGATTAGATTTGAAAGAATATTGTCGACGTCCCGAGTTACACCTTGTTACATCGGGAAACGGTAGATTATCCAAACCCAAAGCATGCTACACACTTACGAAAGATGAAAAGATGCAGGTGCTTCGATAGGTTCGTGAGCTTAGAATGCTAGATGGTTATACTTCAAATCTGATACGATGCATGAATATGAACAATTTGCATTTTTTCGGCATGAAGAGTCACGATTGTCATGTTTTCATGCAGTCCTTACTACCTATTGCATTTTCACAGCTGCTGAAAAAGATATGGAAGCCACTTACTGAGTTGAGTCAATTTTTTGGAGATCTTTGTTCGACAACACTCACCGTGGAAAATATGGTGCAACTGGAACCTAATATTCCAATCACTTTATGCAAGCTAGAAAGAATATTTCCACCTGAATTTTTTGATTCCATGGAACATTTGCCGATCCATCTGCCATATGAAGCCAAAGTTGGTGGACCAGTTCAATACAGGTGGATGTACCCATTTGAGAGATATCCTAACAGAATTAAAAGAACTGTAAAAAACAATGCTCGAGTCGAAGGCTCCATTTGTGAGGCATACATGATTCAGGAGATTTCTTATTTCTGTTCATATTACTTCGAATCTCATGTCAAGTGCGTCAGAACTAGAGTTCGACGAAATGATGAAATACTTGTAGGAAATATCATTGCTCGAGCTTCAATCAACTTGGTAAACATTATGGCAAGCCAAGAAGTAGATAGTTGAATGATGCTGAATTCAAGTCGGCAATGAATCATGTCCTCTTAAATACACAAGAGGTGCAATGCTATGTCACGTAAGTCTAGTACTTGATATTTACATTGTTCTAGTGTACTTAAATTACCCAAATATTTCAACTTATCATGTTTACTTTTGCAGTGCTTTCTTACAATACTACAATATTCTGGATGAGGAGGCACAAGTAAGAATTGAGAATGATTTCACGCAATGGTTTAAGGATCGCGTAAGCCTCACATAAAATTCTGTGTGCAATATAGTCCATTTATGTGTGGTGATGGTTTTAATTAAATTTCTTATAACACCCTTACAGGTTCTTAGCGGTCAAACTTCTAGTACGTCGAACCTTCTTGATTTAGCATGAGGTCCTAGTCGACAAGTGATAAGTTGACCCGTGTATTTCGTGAATGGTTACAAGTTTCATACGGAGAGTTGGTCCCGAGGTAAAAAAATAGTTAACAATGGCGTATGTGTCAAAGGTTCTACTAATGGAGAAAATGAACGTGACTACTATGTCATCCTTAAAGTTATCATCGAGCTATAATATACCGACGGTAATAATGTCACCTTATTTGAGTGTACGTGGTTCGATCCAATGGAAAGAGGGGGGGGGGGGGCATGAGTTCACAAAGACTTCAAAATCGTTGAAGTACGACATAGTAGACGTTATGAACGATTTGATCCTTTCATCATTCCGTCTTCTATAAGGCAAGTCTACTATGTGAATTATCCAGAAGGGACAAGAGATAAAGCCCAATGGTGGATCGTAATTAAAACGAAAGCAAGAAGTCGGATTGAGGTTGAAGGTGCATTACAAGTTGTATATCAAAATGATACAATGGCGCAAGTCGGTCAAATTATAGACACACAAATGGTTGAAGATCTCCAGGATGAACAACATTTGTTCGATGAAGTTGACAACGAAGAAAGTATCGATGAAGCGAGTAGTGATGACGAAATCGAGGAGGAATCTTTAAGTGTGTCATCTTCACAAGATGAAGATGAATTGGAATCATGTAATTATTCTGATAATGAGGAGTAGATTATTAATTAGCTAACGAATTCTTCAACTTTCACTTATATGTAATCATGTAACTCTTGGATTTGGTAGTTATGACTTGTGATTTTTCATTTCTTGCAAATAGAGTGTACGATGATTCCCCAAAAAACACTAGACCGACCATTGCATGACGAGAGTGAAGCACATTCGTATTCTTTACTTTCTCATGAGTGTATCTACTTTGTTCAACAAATTTAGCATGTCTCAAAAATTTATTCTAAAATTTGTTCTCTTTCAAAAAAGTGCCACCGGATATTAGAAATTAGTTCTCCAGTTACACGTATGAATCAATTCCCGAATATGCGATGTCGGCGAATTCCGAATTTCATGTTAATGTGATGCGATCTGACCTTTAGTATTGTGCACTTATCATATTTTTGGTACTCATCTTGCATACTTTTATTATTCTGCAGTCAACTTAATTTTAATATCCTTGCACTTGTTTTGTAGATGCTTTGTTTTGGTCGAGGAAAAGGTAAAGGGAAGGAGAAGGAGAAGGAGAAGGGTAAGGGTAAGGGCAAGGCCACTCCTAGAGGATCCGTAGGTGAGGCGAATCATGGCCTGCATCCCATTGTGCCTAGAGCTATAGGGATTCGTATTGTAGAGCACCAGGCTGCGCCAGTACTGGACCCACCTTCGAATGATGACATCGCGGAGGACATAGTTACACCGGTGTCTGGCATTGCGGATATGGAGGCACAAATGTTGGAGTCATGCAGCGACGCCAGTTCATCGCAAAATCTGTATAAGAATTATTTGCAGTCGGATGGTAATTGTGGGTAAGTTATGCAAAAGTTGTATATGAACTTCTTTAGAGGAAATATGTGACTACATTTTAAATTACCGAGCTTTCTTTCGATTTGATAGGTTTTACTCGTCAAAACCTACAGCAACTGCATGCACTAAAGTCATTCGCCAAAGATATACGGAAGCATGGCTCACATGGAGAGATATTCCGTATGCTACTAGGTATATGATGTTTTGGGAATTTTAGGTAATGTTCCAAAAGCCAATTTATTTGACACTTTCCAGTAATTTTCCATAGAGCCGATTAAATTGACAATGCTATTTTTTATAGGACGATGTATGGTGGGATCCCGAGCACATGGAGCAGATGTGGAAGATTCAATTCTAAGTGCTCCAGGCTTTTGTCTTCGATGTTATCAGATGCACGAACTGCGGGAGAACGGCGCAATTGGATTGCCGAGTCAATTTGGATCGAGCTACTAGCGAAGTGGGCCACTGAGGCATATAAATCAAAGTGCCAAAAAGCGAAGACGAATCGCGAGTCCGACAAGGGAGCATGCCTACACGTGGGTGGTTGTGTTTCAACGTCGACTATTGCCAGGCGACTAGTACTTATTTTTCTATATATTAGTTGAAAATTAAATTGCAGCATGTGCTAAACTTGATTTCTAATGTTGGAAAAGAAGATGAGCAAAACACCCACCAAATAAAAACTCATCAGAAAAAGAACTCGGAATGTATGCTCGAGAGACATATGTAAGTTAGCCAACTTTGTAATGTAACTTTTGTTATTTGTGAGTCTCGTAATGTCACTCTGTCAACTTAGAGGAGTCCTTCAAAGCAAAAGAAGTCGAGCATCGTTCACAAGTCACGCAGGGGTTGACGACACCATTGACTTGTCAACAATTATAGACAGGCCATGTTGGAGTGAATAGGAGTCGGATCTACGGTCTCGGGTCGTCTATTAGTAGTATGAATATTAATTATGGGTGAAAATCAATATTCGGAGTTCTCGGTGAAGACGCCATTACTATTTAATGACATGTGGGAGCAACGATTAACGGAAGTCCAACAGAAGGTTCGTCAAGAGGTGCGCCAAGAATTTCAAAGTGCGCCAACAAGTTTTTGAAGCATGACAACAAAAAGAGATGAGGAGATTGATTCGTGAGGCGATGCGTGGTTAGCAGCAAGACGATGATGATGAAGATGATGAGGAATTTTAGTTATCGTACTTCGATGGATTGTTGGTTTTCATTTGTAAATAGATTAGAAATTGAAATTGCATCTATTTCCATTTTCCAATTTTTTTCATCTGAAAACTAGCATTTCCCATGGTTCGATACATATGAAATTTTCCCACAGCTCACGACGTGGGAAGTTCCCGCGGCTGAAGCCACAGGAAGAATTTTGACGGCTAAAGTTGTGGGAAATTCCATTTTCAACTCCCGTGCGAGCTTCTAGCCCGGCAGACGCAGGCATTTTTCTTTATAAATGTGTAACCCGACTTTATTCCTCTTGCTTTCTCTCCGGCTTTCTTCCCCTCCAGCTCTCGTATGCTCCGACAGCTTTCTTCCTCTCCGGCTTAGGATGCGACATTCTTCCTCTTCGGTGGCAAGGCTTTCTTCCTCTGACGGCGATGCTCTCTCCCCTCTCACTCTCGTCATCGACAGCTCAGCGGATCGAGCTGCCAGCCCGGTGGCCGGCCCGACTGCGGATGTCGGCGATCGGTCTGATCTCACACGGCCGGATCTGGTGATCCGATGGCCGATCCGACCGCGGGCGGCCGGATCTATCCGCCCGACGGCAGATCCGACTGTAGGCGGCCAGATCTGTTCGCCCGGAGGCAGATTTGGTGCGGGCAATAAAATATGTTCGCCCAATGGCAATTCCGGCTGCGGGGCCGGATCTGTCCGCCCAGGTGGCAGCCGATCTAGCCACCTCGATGCATGCATCCTCTCACTGAGCGATCGAGCGTCCCCTCACCGCGCGATCGAGAATGGTTGGGCGCGCGATTGGACGTTCTGACCGCGTGCGAGAGTTTTTTTTTAGAAAATTGAAATAATCAATCCGACAGCTCAAGCCATGGAAAAAAACTAGTTTCCGCAGACTAAGCCGTCAGAATCTTTCCATGGCTGGAGCCGTAGGAACATTTTCCTACGGCTATAACTGTGGGAACTAGTTCCCACAGCACCGCTCCAACTGTGGGAAGTAGTTCCCATGGCTACCACCGTGAGAACGCTTTTTCCGCGGCCTAAGCCGTGGGAACCTTTCCCCATCTACAGCCGTGAGAAGCGTTTCCTACGGCTCTAGCAGTGGGAAGTTCCCACGGCTTCAACCGTGAGAGGGGTGCAGCTGCGGGAACTTTCCATAGTTCCAACCGTGGAAAGATTTTTCCTGCAGCCCAAGCTGTGGGAACCTTCCCATGACTTGAATTAGAAAAAAATCCAATCAATTTAAAACAAAGAGCAGCCTGCTATAGAGATAAAAAGTTTTATCCTTACAAGGAGATAGGGACCAAATATGAAAAAGAGTTAACAATAGGGAAATAGAGATTATCTCATCTATAGTATTAGATTTAATCAAGAGTGAGGAGGATTAATAGATAAAACAAAACCAAGCACTAGTCCTTTCTTCCATTAAACCTCACGAACTTTCCCCCTTCTGGACTTTTCCGGAGCGCCTGACAACATCCAGGAGGCAAGTCGATAGGTTCGGTTGCACATCAACAAGAAAACCAATTGATTCTTTCCTTCCTTCTCTCATGCATGCCTTTGTATTGCAATCCATAGCGAGTTGATGAATGTTCTTGGTTGGATTGCAGGAGGTGAACATCAAGAAGAGGAAGAACACGGAGGACACAACATATAGGATTTTCAACAATCCGGAGCAGGGATAAAACGCGAAATAAGGTGGGTGAATTGAAATCACCTTGCATGATTTTCGAATAGATTAAATCCTATCATGGTTGATTATGTCAAGAAAACAAGTTACGAAGAAGGCACAGAAACCCCTATTTTGCCCTGTTTGCTTCTTGATTGTATGATTGTTTGATTCATTGCTTGTAGGATTTGATTCTTATTGTTATGATTCTGCTTATTGATTGTTAGGATGGAGAGATTCATCTATAATGAAGTTGTATTAATGATTTAGGTGATTTTCGTATCGAAATCGGCCTGGAACCCTCGCCATCACGGCCGTGCCACCGTGTCACCACCGTCACGGCTGTGTCAACCTATTGGCACACCCATTCCATCACTCGACAATGCTTAAGGAAAAGATCAGTTGGCACCAGTCGACCGAGCGCCCAACCCGTCATGACTGTGCCACCTTTTGGCACACCTGTTCCATGACCAAATTCTCAGTCGAACATCTAAGCATAAAATCGATCGACTGACCCCTTTGAACCGGTCGACCGCCCTCACCCTCCGTCATGGCCATGCCATCTTAGGATACACTTGTGCCATCTCACATGCCCACTATCATGCTTGCGCCACTAAGGTTACGACCGTGCCCTTCCCATCGACACGGTCGTGCCATTATGTTATCACGGACATGCCAAGCCACAGAATAGTCCTTGATTTAATCCATACATTTCCTTTGACCGTGATTTGAATGTTGTCAGTTTGCCTTATGATTAGACTTGATTATGACTAATTTTAATGTCAAGTCTTCTTTGAGATCCATCTCTGATTACAACATGAATCCTTTTATTGATTTACTTCCTATTGATCTTATCGCCTCCATTGTATGAAGAACGAAGAATAACAAGTTTCTAAAGTGATTAATAAGTTAAGATGAAAAATGAATAATGGGTTGTCAGTCCAAGCCAAGTGTCTCAAAATAAGGGTCGCTCACTTAGTCATTGTTTGATCACCCATTGATCCGCACAAGGTTGTATCGTTTGCTTGGTATACACAAAAAATTAAAGGCACCTAAAGTCATCCTGATTTTTAAGTACGAACTAAGATTAAGAAGTATAATTAAGACAAGTCAAGTTACTGTTATGATTATCAAGCATGCTATGATTTTAAGTTTACTCAGCATCATTTGATTAGTGACATCTATTCATCTCTTATTATGATTTATGATGCTGTCATATTTTCATTCTTTGTTCAGGATAAGTACTTTACCTTATTTTTAATTTCTCAATTCAAGTTATGCATTGTATACTTATATGGTTCCCCACTAGGCTGTAAAGTTTACTGGAGGATTTTCTCTCCTGTGTTTGATTTCAACAGTGCCAGGTCAGTGATGATGTAGAGTAAGTGTGCTGCGATAAAGTTCTGATGACAAGAAAGCACATGAACCACAGAGCTTATTAGTTTTCTTTTCCCTTCTGCATTTATAAATTCTTGATGTAGAACTTATGATATTTAGAGATGATATAACTCTTTTCTTGAACTTCGGCAATTTCATATAATCATTTTTTATTTTATTTTTTCTTTCGTTGACACGTCTCGATTCTTGACTAGAATTTAGTCAACATGATAGTCAAAGTCATAACGTTCGTAGCATTTTCATAGGTCTTCATCACGTGTCAGGATCAATTTGGAGGCGTGAATAAAAAACCTATAACCAAGACGAATATGAACTGAGGTGGAGAATTGTTATATTATATGTTTTCTTCGATATTGGTTGAGATTTCGATGGCTTCGGCACATGCACTAGCTAGAGACTAATTCTCTTTGTACTCGGTAACTTTCTTTCTTGATAGGGGATCTTTATCTCTGACTTTGTTCATGGATATTTCCTTCTATGCTAGAGAATTTTACCACGTAAATTAAATGATGGTACGCTCGCGCGATCATTCTGCTTCTGATAATTTGTGTTAATCGTGTAGAATATTTTGACATCATATTTTCTTCACATAATAATAACTGATTACATACTATGTTTGTTTTAATATCATTGTCCCGATTATTGGTATATGAACAATATGTTTCTTTTTATTGTTATAATAGTCACATCAAATATATATATATATATATATATAGTTCTCCAATTAATTTTCTCTCCACACAAGCTAAGATAATGTTGCACTCATATGCCGTATTGTTACACATCTAATTACCACACCAGAATTAGAGTGCAACATGAAGCTGATCGATCGCTTTCCTTAAAAAGAACACGTGATTTCTATGCATTGGCTGTTACTCAATTATTGCTAGATAATAATTTGTCACTATTTCCTAATCATAAGGGAGCTAATTAATCTTAATGTTTCTGAATAATAATAATCTCACCCTCTCAATAAATATTACATGCATATCATATCATGTCATGTTGCACACTCATTCGCAACAATTCCACCACCCATAGCAGCAGTGTCAGAGAGCACTTAGCTTATCTTCAAAACCAATATATGCTTTCTACTCCAGAAAACTAAGATGCATTTATAAATCTCGATTTGTCCATCAACAATCATAATTAGGTAGGTTTCTACTTAATTTGATGTTTTCAATCGGACAGAGACCTACTTTTATCTATGTCAAACTTCTTACTATTTAATAGACATTGGAGCAATTAACTTCATACATGTTAAGAGTTGAAAGTAATACACAAAAAGAAAAGAAATGACAAAAAACTGTTCACATGGAGGAGGTACCATGACTCATATATCCATCCGGTCGAAGGATTTCCTATTAAACCGTGATGTTGATATTTACGGCAAATTTGTTCAACTTTTGCTAGACAGAAGAAAAAAAATGACTTCAATTCATTTTGTCTGTAAAAAAATGCTGTAAAATATTATGTTACCAAGTGGGACCCACACTCCACTTGATTGCATCAGAAGGCCAAAATCTTTTACACTTAATCATGAGATGGCATCAATGCGAGTCAATGCCACTTGTGATTCTGAATTTCAAACCTAAACTATTAACACACAGCGCATCAGAACACAATCGTTATCCGATTAACTCAAGAAATGTTGGTTAAAGTTGCAACTTCATATTATATACATATCACTCGCTGGACGTTGAAGGTAAGAAAGTTATACAAATCACTTAGTGGCTATTATGAACCACTTACGCACAAGTTTGTTAAAATCATGTATTAATACTTAAAATATCGTCCTAGTTTACGTTTGTAGGGTAGGAAAACGAGTTTACTCGTTGTAAACTCGTAATTTGATGTGAAATTGGAACCAGATACGCTTTCATCCGCCAAATCGGTTGAAGTCGTAGGACAAACGTATAAAGCGATAAACTCGCCGACTTTGATATAATTTCTGTTTTAGCGCTGTGGATTGAAGCATTTCAAGGGCTTGCTGAGGTCTTAGGTTCAAATATATAATACTGTTTATAATTTGTAATTTATCTTTAAAATATATAACACAGTAAGTTAAAATATGATAGAATAAACTACTTGAATAATATAACATTACAGTAACTTGTATAATAATATTTATTCCCATAATATTCCTTAAAACTTCATTCTTTGAACCATAGTATTTAAAATTAAATAATATGTTGAATATGTATATTATAATACTAAAATATTTAAAATGGTGATGACGAGTGCGGATAAAATAATAACAATACTTAAAATATTAGAAAATGTGTAAGTGAAACTTTTGTGTGTTTATAATTTTTAAAATTCAATTTATTAATTCTTCATGTTATTATAGTCTTTTTGGATATTTATTATTATATTCAATATGATTTTAAAATTTATTATTAATAAATTAATATTATATCTAAACTCTACGCATTTACATATACGAATCTACCTCCTTAAAACGAGTTTAGATAAAAACTTGAATTTGACAACCTTGCTTACGCATATATATATACATAAATATGCATGCATATATATGCATTATAGTTTTCTGCTCTTACTTGCGTACTCGCTAATGTTGCACAATAATTTTGTTTGTAGATACAGTCTAAATAACAACAATGAGAAAATACAATCACAAAAAATAAATAAAAAACTACAAAAAAAGGGTATGACATTGTTGCATAAGATCATGGTCTTGAGATGGAAAGTCATAAGGTAGAATCGTGTAAGATGCTACTTATTGATTAAAAAATATTTTAAAAGATAAAAATATATTTTGTTTAACTTTTCACATTTAACGCCCATTAAGTCATTCTTTATTGTCTTATAAGTCAAAATATATAAAATTTGAACTAATAAGTCTTATCATGAATATTATTTCTATTATTAATTAAATAATTACATCAATGATATGTGATTGCATGGCTAGTATGAAATAAATCATAATATAGTACGATCTAAATTAAGATGTAAGATTTTTAAAGTAACTTGGAAATTGATTAAGTGTGTTAACATATTAAGATCTTGACCATTTTGGTCATAGCCAAGGCCCTGTACAAGTCCTCATTTGAGGTGCGAGAAAAAAGTGGATTGTTTCTTACTCTTACTAACTAATTGGACATCCACCGAGTGTTACAAAATATGATCCAGTCAAAGATCCCCTTGTAATGGGACTATACATCTCAAGTATGTTTTGTTTGTGCCTATACAAAATCATGATCTCAGCTGCGTGATCAATTTTTTTAGTTGAACGGGTCGGTTCAACGTTTTAGAACCCAGTTCACAATAAAAAAAGAAAGAAACCTTATTTTTCGGCAAATGAGAAATTATATTAATGCAAAATATAGATTCATAGAGTTATTGTACAAAAATTGATGGAGGCCAGGAGGAGGACCATCCACCCAAAATACTTGTTATTTTGACGGTCAAAATTAGCTAATTAAGTGATCCACGACAGAGTTGTGCACTCTAAGGCAGAAAATAATAGAAGTAGATGTAAGTCATTCAAGGTTGTCCCAGATACTTGAAACAAGATTACATAGGCACCAAGGGTAAGAGCGACAGCGCCTGACGAGGTGAACCAGAACATTATGCACACGTGAGTAAATCCTCTGACAACATAGGCACGGACCACTTGGAGTAGCGCCTAGACTTCAAAGTGAAGGGCTGACATGACATGGGTAGCACTCACACCTACAAAAATAAAAAAGTCAGAATAAGAGCGGAGTAGAAAGCCGTATCCTCTCGAGCCACTAGCCCGAATGTACGAGCCGCCGAATTGAGGAAACCCAATTCGGGAAGGGGAGCTCCCAATGGATCCGCGCAGGATCTTAGGGGTGAGTTGCCTCAGGGGCGTGGGTTATGCTTGATGAAAATTCATGAAAACTAGCTAGAGCCTTCTCTCAGATCACCTTGACGGTTGCATACTTGGATCGAAAATGAATATTGTTTCCCAGATTCCAAATAGACTAGAGGCATAATGCACAAACGGATAGGAGATGTATCCTAGATTGAAGGTCCAAATTGGCTCCCTCATGGATCCAAGAGTTAGAGTCCCAAAAGGGAAAGAAACAAAAGGAATAGTGGAGTTTGATTTGAAAAAGATCCCATAATTGAAAGGCGAGTGGGCAAGAAAACAAGAGATGGGATATGGTTTCAGAAGCAAGGCCACAAATGGGGCATGAAGAATTTATATTAGGGTTGAATGTGAGAATGTAATCCATGGTAGGGAGCCTCTTACGGAAAAGTTTCCAAAGGAAGAATGTATTTTGGGAGGAACAGATCGCAGTCCAAGATTGCCGTGCAGCCAAAGGTGTCAGCAAAGCCTATTGGTACATGAATTTGTAAACGGAACTGGCATTTGGAAGCCCATCCTCATCAGTCGCCCAAACCCACACATCATCACAGACAGAACGAGAGATATAAATATTGCAAATAGCATCACAAATCGATTCTCAAAAAATTTGGGACAAAAGGGGGGTATTCCAGCTGAAATCAATAATTAGATCAGCTACATCCAGGGTGCTGATGTCAACATCCATATTTAGATAGGTGGGCAATCGATTAAGGGGGATAGGTGATATCCAAGGATCAAAGAGAACAGAAGTAGTATAGCCTGAGTCGATGGACTTGATGAAACCTAGGCGAAGCTGGTGAAGGGAGTCAATGACCAAGCAGTGCCCCTAGAGGGCGAGGAATTTCGAAGAGAGATGGATCCATACTTAGTCTGGACCAAGCATGCCCAAAGGGATTGGAAGTTATTTAGGAGACTAAGGACTCGTCGAGCCAGCAAAGAGGTGCGTATAAGATGGAAATTCTGAATACCTAGACCACCCTCCACACGGGAAAGCTGGACAGTAGACCAACGAATAAAATGGAGCCCCCTCCAACTGTTACTACAATCCCATAAGAAAGATCGGGTGAGGCGTTCGAGGGAATGAAAAGTGCCCTCAGAGAGGTAGGTTGCTCTAAGAAAGTAGGTGGAAAGTGAGGAGAGTCATGAGTTTATTAGAGTAGTACGACCTGACTAAGTAGCTTACGCCGCCATCCAGAGAGCTTGGTGGAAAAGCGCTTAATTAGAAAACCCTGCTCGCGCATAGGAATATAGTTGGCAGAGATAGGAATTCCCAAGTAGATGAAGGGAAAGAGTCCTTGGTAGATCCCAAGGGACCAGACGAGAGCTTGTCTCCTACGGGGGCTAAAGCGACAGGAAAAATAAACAGCAAATTTAGGTAAATTTAACGCTGGCCCATGAGGGATTCGTAAATAGAGAGGATTGATCTAAGTTGTATACCATTGGACTGAGTGGCCCGAATACATATAAGCAAGTCATCGACAAACAAAAGGTGACTGAGGGAAGGAGTTAAATTTGAATGAGTAATGCGGCCAAGGTCGATATGCTTCTACAGTAATGATGTGAATATTTGGGATGCAATGATAAAGAGATATAGAGAGAGCGGATCTCCTTTACGAATACCCCGATGGGGTAGGAAATAAGGAGAATGTTTCTTGTTGATTACACATGAGAAAATGGGGGACATGATATAGAGATTTATCCAATTGATAAACTTGTGGGGAAAGTTCATGAGGAATGGGATATGGATGACATGATTCCAGGAGACACGATCAAAAGCTTTTTCCATGTCGATCTTCACCAACATATGCTTAGCACGATAAATGGAGATTGGGCTAGTAAAATGTTGTCTTGAATGTTTCGGCTAGGGATGAATGCAGATTGTGAGGAGCTAATGAGACTATTAAGGGTTGGTTTGAGGCGGTTGGCGAGGATCTTAGCGAAAACTCGATACAGAGTATAACAAAGGGAGATGGGACGATAGTCTTTGATGGTTAAGGGTGACTCTTTTTTTGGGATAAAAATGAGGGAGGTTTTGCACCACTCATTAGGCAGATGGAGGCTCACAAAAGCCAGCTAGATGGCATGGGTAATATGGTTCCCCACAATATCCCATTAATTGCAATAAAAGTCAAGCGTGAATCCTTTTGGACCTGGCGCCCGACCAGAAGGCATACTCCAAATGATAGAGTGGGCATCGTCATCAGTAATGGGACTGGTAAGAGACGAAAAAAAGGTAGGGTCGCAGCTGGGAACATCACACCAATGGTTAGGAGGAATGGTTAGGTTCGGCAGCAGGCTCCATATATTAACATAATGATCGACGAAATGTTTTTTGTTCAGATGAGGTTGGGTGATGATCTCACCAGAGCCCAAATGGACCTGCCGAATGAGATTTTGCTTATGACGGATAATAGTTTGGAAGTGAAAAAATTTAGTGTTCCGGTCCCCATGACGGAGCCACGCGGTGCGGGACTTAATTTGGCATAGTAGAGCAGCATGGAGGCAATAAGTGGCCCTAAGAGAAGCTAAATCAGATGCGGACAGACCTCTGGAAACGTTAAGGCCCTCCAGCAGTGAGATACAGTCAAGAGCTTGTTGAGCACGCATCTCAAGCTACCCAAGAACTCCCGATTCTAGCGGATACACTTCAGTGATTCCTGAATGGAGTGGGTACACGGAGGAGATAACCAGAGACGTTTAACAATGACCTTAGCCTCGGGATGAAGAAACAAAATTGCTCATACTTGAACGAGTGTGAGCGGGCTAACAGGAGGTCAGATTGAAAGAGAATGGGGGCGTGGTCCGAACATCGGGGAAGGGTCGAGAGCTCAAGTCCCGAAAAAGCATCGATCCAAAAATGATTGACCAACATTCTGTCGAGTTTACAAAGGATACGAGCTGGGCCTACACAGTTATTGCACCAGGTAAAGGGAATGGCTGAAGGCTTGAGATCGATGAAGCCATGGGTATCTATGAGGTTTTGCATAAAGGTAGATGATCTAGAACTTCTAAACTGGTTATCCCCCCCCTTTTGTCCTCAAAAGAGAGAATGCAATTAAAATCACCAATTAAAGCCCATGGAAAGTTGTACGAGTTAATCAAACTAAGAGTGTTCCATAAGTGATTTCTATTAGCAGGCAAAGTACTAGCGTAAACACAGGATAATAGGAAATGAAAACCATTATGAGAAATAACGGCATGAAGAATATGATCGGAGTTTAGGAGAGGAGTAACCTGAACATCCTGCCCACGCCAGGTAAGAATAATACCTTCGAAGGAACCGGAGCCCTCGCAGTAGGTGCCAGACCACGAAGTCCTGAGGCGACGAATAACCTGTTTAGCTTTTACAGACCCAACATGGCTTTCTAAAAAAATTACAAAATCAAGAGAAAATGAAGAAATAAGATTTCCGAGCCTATCCCTAACTTTCGCCTAGAACGCGCCGTGACAGTTCCATTCAAGAATCTTCATCGTGGGATAGGATTTGACACACCCTTTGAACGCTGAGGCTGCACAACAGAAGATGAAAGTGAGTTATCTGAAGGGACAAAAGGTTTTTTCTTACCTTTGCCCTTAGTCGGGGCCCGCGATGGCCGAGGGCGGAGAGAGAGGGAAGGGGTAGGGGGTTTGGTTTAAACACACAGGACTTCTTGCGCTTAGATCTGGGGGGTGGGACAAGGTTCGGATCCTCCAGATCATCCAAGGAAGAGTCATCTTAGGCTGGCGCACACAAGCTGGCCGATGCCCGCGCCACCAGATCAGAGTGATCAGTGATGACGACGTGCTTCAGGGATTATCCAAGAAAAGCAGCATGGAGGGCAAAGAGGTAGGCAGTTTGGAGTTAGGAGAGAGGGGAGTAGCAGAGAGGCTTGCGGAGGATTTAGGAAAAATGAGGGAGATTGAGCAGGAGGGGGAGATAGTGTGAGGGAGGGAGAGGAGTTCTGATCAGGGGGGCACGTGTAGGTCCTGGATGCAGTGAGGAGGAATGTGTCGAATCTCCACCGTTGCAGTGCCCTGTCTCATCAAAAGAAAAACAAATGTCAGCGGCAAAAACAGACGCATCCTGGCCTCTCGAGGAAACAAATAAGGACCGTTGGATGGCCACATCTCGGATCGCAAACATGGTAGGTGAGGGCGAGCCAGCACCCAGCGAATGTGGATCGTGCAATCCAGGCACCGGGGACTGTTGGATTAGCCCCTCCTAGATCGAAGACATGGCACCAGGGTCATGCACCGGACCTCGCGTAACGGGCATGACGGCGCTACTAGCCATTAGGCAAGCACCGCCCGATCGTTGACCCTCCGTACACTGGATGCTACTAGCCGTCTGGCGAGCACCCGATGAGGAAGGAGGGCCCTCCGGGAGGTTGGGGTCCACGGATGGGCAAGGTAGGTTCGGCGGCGACGGGCGCTGGATCGGTCGGCGAAAAGGTTCCGCCGCACGGAGCCATGGCCCAAACAGCAGAGCTGCCACTGATGAACCCTCCGTTGGAGCCCGTGGGCAGACCTCCAGGCGATGACCGATGATGCCACGATGATAGCAGAAGGTGGGAAAATGCTCATAAGTGGCCTGCTTGAGGTACCTGTCACCGTTTGGCAGAGAAATCAAAGTAGCTTGACGAAGAGGGGATGAGAGGTTTACCTCAACACAAGCACGGGCACAAGGTGAATCAACAAGGCACATGACTTGCTCGTCAATACAGAGTAAGTTGTCGAAAGTCGCAACCTTCCGCTTGAGGGAGGTCGGATTGCGGAGCTCTAGGGGAAGTCCAGGGAACTGGAGCCAGAGCGGGGAGTCGAGTGAAGATGCAGAGTCGAGGCGGAGGAAGGGAGAGATTGAAGACACACGGAGCAGGTGGCCGCCGACCGCCCGTGAGGACCTGCGGACGAGCAGATTGAGATTCAAACGCGAAAAGGAAGAAATAGTTACCTAGAGGAAAGATAACACAAGGGTTAGCCTAGAGAGGGCGGACACCATCCCGGAGCGCAGCAATGCTCCCCATAAAGTGGCCGATGAGGCAAGATTTGAGGTGTTCAGAGTACTGGGAAATATCTGAGGCTGGGATAATAACTTCAGAGGAAGTTGCTTCTTCGAGCTCACGGATCTACCGGGGTGACATACGCGACAGAGGAGAGGGACGAGAGTCCTTGGCAACAGAGAGCCAGGATTTAGACAGTTGTTGAGAAGAGGGGGGGGAGTGGTAGGATGCCAGAGCGGGTGGGGAGTTGTGAAGGGCCAGATGCGGATGAGAGAGGGGGAAAGGGGTCAGCACGATCCCCCGCAGAGAGTGGAAACTCCATGGAAATAGTGGAGAAGATCTTGAAGGCTTTCTCGACATGAGGCCGCAGAGCGACCTACGGAACCACGAGAAGACTCGGGCCATATGGGTTGCAGCCACAGCCACAGCAACAGTGGAGAAGATCTTGAAGGCTTTCTAGACATGAGGCCGCAGAGCGACCTACGGAACCACGAGAAGACTCAGGCCATATGGGTTGCAGCCACAACAACGAGATCTGAGCAAGACACCAACAGAAGGGAGAAGGATAGATCACCGGAGGTTTCTCTTGCTTCACATCTCCAATCTCACTCTCGAGGGCTGGCTTTGCTCAAAAAAACCTTTGACCAGTTAATCTTTCTCTCTCGATCGATCCCCCACTCTTGTTCCTCGCTCCCCATCATGCCTGCCTATGATATTCCACACCAAAGATTCTCATTCCTCCGTTGAACCAATCATTCTTGTAAAATTCTTGAGTAATGAAGGGCTGCAAAACCATGTAATTGACAAAAGCAAAGATGCCTATAATAATAAATAAATATATATATATATATCTCGACATTTTAACTATTTTCTGGCAACCATACCAAAAATATGACAACACAAGTGCATGGGTTAGGCTTTTTTTAGCGTAAAAGGATGCCAATTCCACGATGAAGAGTTGATCAAGTGCCGAGATCAAAGGTTCTATATATATATGTTATTTAGTTGACTATCTAGAGTGCAAAGTGATACATCAAACTATAGAAATAAACTAAATGAAAAATCAAAAGTCCTATGACATGATGTATCTAATAAATATGAATGTTTTTTTTTCAACACGTATCAATCCCTAATTCTTAAGTTTCATCCCATTAATGCTTGTGCAATCCTCTTTTAACCCAAAGAAACTTTTTAGGTGTGGAGTCCTCGGTCTCGTGCAACCAATTGGAAATTACTCAAATAAAAACAGACAAAGCCTGTGCACACGTTAAAGAACGTACCACGACTCGACATCTATCGAACGGGATGAAGGTTTCCATAGAAAAATATCACATGGATACTTCTAAACGTGACGTTGATACCTTTGGCGGCCACTTTAGTCAACTTTAATTTGCTACGGGGTAGAAAATATAAATGATCGATTCATCTGGTACAATATTGAAAAAGCAATAAATGCATGCATCAAAAGCCCACATCTCTATACACAATTGCACATAAAGACTATATATTGGCTGGCATATTAGCGCAGATACAAGGCTAATAATTAAAATTTAACCTGAAGACACGACCTCCCATTACAAATGTAAAATGGTGGATAGAAAAGGTAGGGAAGTTTTACATGTTGGATACTATAATCACTTTACACATACACAAAGTATCTAAAGCACACACTCTATGGCCGCGTTTGGCAGCGGTGGAACATTGGATTGGAACAAATTGCACTATTCATTGCACATAACACTGCAGGCAGGTAGGCTTACATCCCACAGCACATAGAGGAGTTCGGTTCACGATACAAAATAAGAAAGTCTTACAACATACATCCCACAGCACATAGAGGAGTTGAGTTCAGTTCACGATACAAAATAAGAAAGTCTTACAACATTTGCTCAAACATCCCTATAACACTTACCTACTACGAGACCAAGTACGAATGAAATTATGGCACTAAGAAGTAGCATGAAGACATTTACCCTACACGTGCATGGACACTTGACATAAGAGACGATGTCCTCAGCTTCAATAACCGCGGGCTCTGCAGGCTTCGTTGACACATTAGTACAATATGGTTCAGAACAACGCATACTAAAGTAACCATGCAATGAAGAGGAGGTGGCATCATAGCTATCAAATTTCTTATACGCACAGCCACTATAACCCAGCACTTGCGCTTGGCAGTCTGCCCACTTGTCAAATACTCCGGTATTACGACCTTCTTAGACAACATAATAATTTTTTGTTGTCATTCTAACTCTCGGCGTCCTCAACTCCTGTAATAATAAGCAACATCAAACTGTTCACATGTCGGGGTAAGAAAAGTGATAAAAAACAAATTGATAAGTTGCTGAAATTTGATATATGCTTAGCATTGATATTACTAATTATGGATAAACATACATAACTAAAGTTGCGTGTATAGATTTGTAAGGAAACCATGGCAGTGTTCATAGCTGAGATATGGAAAAACATACATAACTAAAGTTGCAAATACAGATTTGTAATGAAGGCATGGCAGTGTTCATAGTTGATTATGGAGAAATACATTCATAATTAAAGTTGCAAATGCAAATTTGGAAAGCATGGCAGTGTTCATAGTTGATTATGGAGAAATATATTCATAATTAAAGTTGCAAATGCAGATTTCTAAGCAAACCAAGGCTAGAGTTCATAGTTCAAATATGGAGAAACATACGTAATTAAAGTTGCAAATACAGATTTGTAAGGAAACGCGTAGCCGAACAAAAGTCTTACTTCTACACCTGCGATGGTCAGCCCATATCCTAGAAGCTATCCCATCCCGCAACACATCTCCCCTGATTTTCTCCGTCGTAGACGCGGGCATAGAAGGTTGCAAGTCACCAACACGTACCACTTCGGGTTCAGGCAGAATAGTCATGTTTAAGTATTTGTCGTCTTCGGCATGACATCTGACGAAGTTGTGTATGATGCATCATGCTATTACGATATACTTCTGTAACTTCAAAGGATATTGAATGGGACTACGAAGCAACCTAAACCTCTTTTTCAAAATCTCGAATGACTTCTCCACACAGTTTCGCAGCTGCGCATGTCTATGATTAAAAATATCTTTCGCATTGCGATACCGCCCTGCTGGGGTGTTCTCTGTGAAGATCCCCATATGATACCTCCCACCGTGATATGGTGCTATGAATTTATCAGAATTGACATAACCGAAATCCACAAGGTAGAACTTTCCTATGTCAGATTTACTAAACAAAATTAGATCAACAAAACATGGGAAGAAGATGAAGTAATTTGACAGTAACGGAATCCAAATCATACCGTCGGCACAGGAAAGTCATTCCTCTACAGGCACCATCGCAAGATTTTTGTATCGCCTGCCGAGCCCTCCCAACCGACACATACAAAGAGAAAGCTGTGATCGAAAGATGCCGTTGCCAACACGTTCTATGAAAGGAAGCCTTTGCGATTCCGATAGGGTACTTGATGCATGCAAAATACAACATATTTTAGATTATTATTTTAATTAATAAATTTGTAAATTGATCATAGCATGCATTATTTTTAGTCACTTTTAATCGTAATTCCGGATTTATCAATTTTAATTATTAATTATCTGAATATTTTAATTGTGAATGGATTAACTAAATT
The DNA here is from genome assembly GCA_030549335.1 of Pontederia crassipes. Taxonomy (NCBI): domain Eukaryota; kingdom Viridiplantae; phylum Streptophyta; class Magnoliopsida; order Commelinales; family Pontederiaceae; genus Pontederia; species Pontederia crassipes. The sequence continues at coordinate 34,826,411 of CM060186.1, read as the reverse complement.
TTGATAATTATTTTGCAAGAAAAATCGAGATTTAGATGGATTGTGACGTATCGGCCGAAATTCCGAAGAATTTATCATTACGGCCGAGATTAGGATAAAAGATTATTGTTTTGGCCGAGATATGAAGGGGTAAAAATAAAAAGATGCTTATCTTTTTGGGGGTAATGGCATGAAGACTTTTCGTTTTGGCCGAGATTGGAGGGGGTAATGGCAATGAAATCATCATTTTGGGCGAGATTACAAAGGGGTAACAATTAAATGATTTTATCTTTTGGGCGTAACAAGATTAAATTCTTTATTACGACCGAGAATTGAAGGGAGTAAAGATAAAAGAATTTTGTTTTGACCGAGATTCAAAGGGAGTAAAGATAAGAAGGACTTATCTTTGGGCGTAATGATAAAAAGATTTATCGTGTTGGCCGAGTTTATCTCATAATTTTAAAAGTCAACCGTACGATGTTACGGCCGAGATCAAATTGAAGGCCGTCCGCACCCTATAAATACGTGAAGAATCCGTCGTTTCAATTCGTGCTCTGAAGTTCAGGTTTCTTCCACGGTGAGTCGTGAGCTCTGCAGGCTACGATCAAGAGGAGAGAGGTGCGACGGTTGGAGGTTGATCGCGACCCTGATCAAATCTGAGAGGCTGCCCGACTATTTGCCAGATTCGAGAGCTCTACTTCTATTTTGGGTGTAATTCTTCCAATTTTTATGATTTGTATTTTATTATCTCTCCGGAATTTCTAGGATGAACTCCATGTTTTTAGGATTATTATTTTAGGAGATTATTAATTGAAGGGAAATGTTTGGACCCTATCTTATTTGCTTTAATCTTTTCTGATCCATTATTAATTGTGCTTAATGCTTTTATGTTAGTTAATTAAATTTCTGAATTAGGCTATACCAGTTTGTGGAGTGTTTAATTTCAGAATTCATTATACTAATTATAATTGATTTTGTTTGGAATTAATAATTGACATAAATTTGATAACTAGTGTGTGGAGAATCAAGTTTGTGTGGTCTATTAATCTATACCAGTTTGTGGAGTGATTAATAGTCTAGAGAATTCAATTTAATGCATCTTAATTTTAATATGATTTTGGGGGTACCAGTCGTGGAGACTTCAATCCTTATTAAATTAAGATAGTTCTATATGATTAAATTGAGGGATGTCAATCGTGGAGTCCACAAGTTAATTATGTTAGATTACTTTAGGGAGACTCTAATCCATCTTTAAAGATTAAATTTATCTTTTATGGTTCAAATATTTATTCTGATCGATTTTCATCCTAAGACTTAACTTCAACACCACTATCTTATCTTTATCTTATTTTCTTTATCTTTTAAAACTCATTTTCAAAATCCATGTTTTTTTTCTCTCTTATTAATTTATAAATTCAGATATTGAATTAATAATATTCCTCGTGGGTTCGACACTCTTACTCCTATTACTATATTACTTGAGCGACTAGTGCACTTGCTAGCTATTCTATTTTGCTATATCATCTCATACGCATCAAGATTTTGGCGCCATTGCCGGGGAATATTTTATTAATTAATTTCTGATTTTTATGAATTATTAGGAGATGTAAATAAATTGTAAATAATTCTTTATAAATATGTATTAATTGTTTTAATTATTTTTGTGAATAAACTGACATTTTTTTCTTTTGCAGATGAAGGTCACGATAATTTTTTTTAAATTGTCGACTTTCGACTTAAAATTCTGTCGCCGTCCTATGGTTTTACGACCGAGATTGATTTTTGTCGGCTTTACTGGTTTTACGTCTCGCAATATCGATTGAGTTCTAATCTTCTGTTTTACGATCGTAATTTTATCCGAACGTTATTTTACGCCATGGATTTGATTTCATTTTGGCCAAAGTGGTTTGTTCTATTTGATTTGATTTCGTTGCTTTAAGGCCGTAAAGAATCGACTTAATTCACTTTCGGCCATAATGATTCAATTGTCGACGTAAGAGTTGGGGTAATATTCTCATGTTTCATTCGACTTTATTTCGGCCGAAACCCTATTTTGCATTACGGCCAATCATGTTGACTTCATCTCGGCTGATGTGACCTCATTTCGGTTTAATTGACAATTTTTATCTTTACGGTCGAAATTCACTTCATCCGGATCAAATTGAATTCTCTCTCTTGTGATATGATTGTTTAAGCTTGTAGACGAGAATTTAATCTCTGATAATCCATTATCTCATGTTTTCTTTTTACGGCCGAGAATGATATCATGTTTTCTTTTTACGGCCGAGAATTGATCTCATGGTTTTGCGGCCGTAAAATTCCTTTTATTATTGATTTGACCTCTTTCGGCTTTAATAATTTCGAAAAATCTTATACACCGCAAAAGTCTTTGCTTATATTTTGCGGCTGGCAAATTTAATCTGAGTTTTACGGCTGAAACTTCACGATCGAATTGTTTTGCGGCTGATAAATTTCTGAACATTTGTTTTTACGCCATATTACGACCTTTTCGGCCAGTTTATTTGTGAATTTTTCTTTCTCGGCCATCAAGGATCACGTTCGACTTAATTTTCATCGATTTACGGCCGATATGAATTGTCCTCTTCCTCGGCCATAATGATTCATTTATCGACATTTCGTTCGATTTTTATTTCGGCCAAAGGTTGTTGACTTCGATTCTTTACACTTAGAGTTTTATATGCGAGGAGTTGATTAATTCTTTACGCCGCAGAAGTCAATTTAATTCTATTTCGACCGAGATGATTCATCGCCGTGTTAATGTTTACGCCATCTTATGATTTTGTTTCGACCGTAATTTAACGAGTTTTATGCCTTCAAGTTGATTAATCCTTTCGACACTGTTTCATGGTTTTTACGGTCGAACGAGTGCTTGATTTTTAAGACCATCTAAGTGATTTACTTTCGGTCGATATTAATGTTTGGCATTTGAATTGGTTTTCAAATTTTGATTTTTCGCCGTATTTGATAATTTTTCTGTGAATTTTGGTGGCAGTAATTAGGTTAATTTCTCTCAGACATTAATTTTGACGACCTAATGAATACTCGATAATGCCGAAAGACTTTTTATCAATTTAAATCTTATTTCTTCATGACCTATTATCTGTATTTCTTCCTTCTTGTATATATTTTTATTTTATTTTATTCTTTTATCTTACTGAAAATTGGTTGTTGCAGGTACTAATTGAAAATTAAATCACAACCAATCCTGGAATCTTCTGATAAGCGCACTAGGAGCTCAAATCCACTGTTGGAATTTGATCCTGAAATTGAAAGAACCTTTCATCGATTACGAAGAAATATAAGAAAAATGGCGGAACAAGCACGCGACAATCAGAGACTGGAGCAACAAAATGAACTGGTTCCACCACATAATAATCGGTGAGAAGATGAAGCAGAGCTTTCTATGAAAGAATATGTCTCGGCCAGATACAGTGACCGAGAATCATGCATCGTGCTGCCTGATATTAACGCAAATAATTTTGAGATAAATCCTGCAATCGTGAGGATGATACAAGCATCCTAATTTGGAGGAGGATTTCATGAAGATCCTCATGATCACCTTGACAAATTTCTTGCCACTCTGAGCACCTTTAGAAATAATAATGTTTCTTCTGAAGTTATTCGTTTATTATTATTTCATCAATCTTTACGTGACAAAGCTTCCACTTGGTTTAAAACTTTGCCTGCATGATCGATTCATTCTTGGTTGGAGCTGGTAGAAAAGTTTGTTGGAAAATATTGTCCACCACAAAAGGCAGGCAAATATCGAAGAGAATTGAGGGCATTTGTTCAAGACGATAACGAGACATTATATGAGGCATGGGAATGATATAAGGAACTATTAGCCAGAGTTCCTGACAACAGAATTCCAAAGTGGCAAGTGATGGAAGATTTCTATCATGGATTACGACCTGCAGATCAAGACAAACTCGACCAATCAGCAGGAGGGACAATGCTAGGATCTAAACGTCCTAGTGAGATACAAGATATTATTGAAGCTGTAGCCCTCAAGTCAAGTCAAGAAAGGCGACCACCTCGCCGAACTCATGATGTACATGCTACACAAGGAATACAGTCTTCATAAATAGTGGCTCAGCTGGAGTCACTTAATCAAAAATTCGAGCAGATGATGTCACTAATGGGAAATTCCAGTAATTATAGCCCTACAGGTAACACTTCGGATTCAAATCAAATTGAAAATGCTAACTTTATTTCCAATCCATTTTACAGGAACAACGATTATGGTTGGAGACATAATCCGAAGTTTGCCTATAATCAGAATCAAGGCCAATCTTCTGGTCCATCAAAAGATTATATACTAAAAAGGCAACCTGATACTCCCCAATATCAATCATCAAATCATATGCAGGACATGATGGCACAGATCATAGACACAATGCAAGCGTTGCAAAAGAATAAGGAATCTCGAGCCACGAGTCAGGATGCATTCATTCGAAATCTAGAAAGACAACTGGGCCAGATGACGGTACAACTGACTGGACGTACACTGGGCTCTCTCCCAAGCAACACAGAGAAAAATCCAAGGGGGGAAGAGCAAAATAGGCCTTGATTTTCATCAGAACTAAGTCAAGTTGACGACTATAAATCAGAACTATTTCTATCCTTTTTATTTTATTTTATTTTATTTTATTTCATTTATTTATTTATTTATTTATTTTTTTAGATAAGTTTAATTAGTTACTGATTAATATTTTAATATCTTAGTTTGGGAGATAATTTTATTTTAATTAGGCATTTTATTTTTATTTTATATCGAGTCATCTAATCGATATTTCTTTCTATGCACCGAGCGGAATTCGGATAATCATACGTCGACCGAGGAATGCACCATGCATGGGGAAACACAAGGCAAAATGACAAGATACTATTACACCATGTTCCTCGTTACGGCCGAGAATCACCGCGATGACCACGCCGTAAAGACTCCAACGGACATGACAAGACACTGCCACCTCGTCACGGCCGAGGATTATATAGATGACCAAGCCAGATGTCTTTTTTACGGCCGAGATGTTATGCGATCACACCCCGGACGAGAATGACAAGACAGAAGCTTCTGACATCTGCATGCACAAGTCCAATCGAAAGAAAAAAATGCATGCTTTTACGCCCGGATTTGACCCTTCACTGTGCGCTGTCGGAACAAGTATTACCCCCATAAATTCATCTATAAAATCTTACCCCTTCTCGTATGTTGCAGATCAATCACCGCCATCTCGCCCTTTCTTCGTTACGGCCGAGCCTCTGTTCCTTATGGCCGAAGTCTCAACGCCGTCACCACCGATCCTTACGCTCAAAAGCGCCGCGCCTGTTCCTTACGGCCAAACTCCACTCGACTCCGGCCGAGCTTTCTCCCTTACGGCCGAAGTTCCAGCGCTCCCCCCTGTTCCTTACGGCCGGTCTTCCACACCGCGGACCGGAGACGACCCCATTACGCCCCGGGTGCGTTACGGCCGAGCCACCCCGCACCGAGATTTCGTTACGGCCGAAGTCACACTGCCGCTCTCTTACGGCCAAACTCCAATCTCCGGCCGAGCTTTTCTCCTTACGGCCGAGACGTCAGCTGCCATCACCACGGTCGTCACCTTACGAGCACAATCTACTCAATCATTGACTCCAGCCAAGATTCCTCATCGACTTTCCTCTTTACGGCCGACACATATTACGGCCGAGCTTCCACCGGAGCTGACTCCTTACGCCCAGACGAGCGCCGAACACCAGCGCCACACTGCCATTCCTTACGGCCAAAAACTACAAGATCATCACCTCGGCCGAGGTTCCTCATCCTCTCTACCTTACGGCCGATGCACCTCCGACAATCAGCTCTTCAACACATACTACGGCCGAGCTTCCACCGAGCCAGCACCTTTTCTTTGTTGATTTTTGTCCAGATCAAGATGAGGCGATTTGCTAATATATGGAGGGGACGTCATGAACGACGACATCCGAATGCTCAACCGGCCCCACAGCCCTCACAATTAATCTCCTACCCCGGAGATTATTATTGGACTAAGCCGGAGTATCAAGCTCGATATGAACGGATGTGTGAGATTCGAATTCATGCCACCAGATTTTCAGATACTGAATTGCTGAGGGAGTATAATTTACTTGCAGATATTCATCTATTATTTTCTCAAATTGGACTATCTGACTTTGTGCATTCTTGGTAGCCAACTTATGAAGTACTAATTATGGAATTTCTCTCATCCCTGGAAGTCTTTAATTTAGATGGCAGGAACTATGATCAGCCCCGCATTTCATTCCAACTTTATGGGCGGCCATTTACTCTCACTCTAGGAGAGATTAATAATATCTATGTATTTCCCAACCATGGATCTCTTTCTGTACCTGCTGACTTTGATGCTGAAACTTTTTGGAAACAGATAACAGAAGAAGAGCGATTGGTTTGGAACACCGCTAAAGATAGCTCAATTCAGAATCCTATTCTGCGCTACGTCCATCGCATGCTAAGCAACACCATAAGTGGGCGCAGTGATAATGATGGTGCCGTCTCAGAAGGAGAGTTATATCTCATCCACAGCATGCTTCACAGAACTCCTGTTAATGTGGGTGCCTTCCTCATTCGTCGATTTCAGCGCCGCACTACTCATCGTGGCGGTAGCATTAATATGGGTGCCCTTCTAACACCTATTGCTCAGCATCTACAACTAGACTTGGATGATCTTGAAGCTGTGCCAGGAAACACTCACCTCACTCGTAGGACCATTCAGGCTATGGGTCTCGTGAAGACCAACAACTCAGGGATCAAAGTTTTTATTTTTAAAGGCCACAATCAGGAGGTGCCCTGCTCAGATCGTGATGCTTTTACGCCGATTAATCCAAATAATTGGCTCCTTTTTAGGCAGGTCATAGCTCCAGTAATTCCACCTGCAGGACCATCTACCTCTGTCGGACAGCTACACCAGGATGAACCTTTCTCCTGGTTTGATTCTACTGATTATGCGGCAGCCCAACCCTACCTTCAACAGCCACAAGGATTCCAGGCTGCATCACCAGCAGCTTCCCAATATGCCACATCCGTCCATTCACCTTATATGCCGGTGCCTTCTCCGATTCCATCTCCAGCACAAGAGAGCTCTTCTGATTCCTCATTCATACCTTCTACTCCTTATGAGGAACTCGACTCGATGGAAGTATCTGCCCCTTTACAAGAACCTGTGCAGAATCGCTATATAGCACCGGAGCCCACTTTTACTTCAGCCCCAGAGCAGACTTACTATCCACCTCCGCCACCTCAGCCTGACTATGCTTCCATGCAAAACTTATGGGAATCAATGTATGATGAACAACTTCGTCAAGCAGGGGAGTTTCACACTTTTCAAGAAGAGCAACTTCGTCAGTCAGGGCAGTTGCACGCTATTCAGGAAGAGCAACTTCGACAAGCACAAAAGTTGACCAACATTCGAGTTGATTTTAGAAATATGGATGATCGTCAGGGTCGCTTCGAATCCCTTCAGAATCAGCATGCGCGCATGACGAGGCGCATCCATGAGTATCATATGCGCCAAGGAAATCTCGGCTACCATCCACCATCGCCACCCCGTAGACAGTAAATCCGGTTGTGTCTTTTCCCTTTTCTTTATTTTCATTTCTTTAATTTTCCTTTTTATTGCGTATGTATCACTTTCCCTTGCTGGCTTAACACTGAGGATAATGTCTAGTTCAAGCATGGGGGAGTTTGCATTTCATGCATAGCATGTTTCTTTCTTTTTATTTTATGTTTGCATCTATTTGTAAAAAAAATCCAAAAGATTTGAAAAATTTGAAAATTTTCTAAAAAATACCATTGCATGCATTTATTTTTGCTACCATCTTACAAACTCTTGTCTTACTGTTTTAATTATCTTTTAGTAAAAAGTTCAAAGACATGTCGTTAATTGATGAAATTTGAATACTTTTCTTTCTTATCACTTGCTACTTCAGTATCAAACTTATAGACTGTGTGCCCATGCTAAGTAGAATTATGAATGACTAGACGACAAAATCATATTCATGCCTTTTTTATTTATTTCTTTTAAGTCTTGATTAGTAGTATCCTTCTTATTGACTATATCAAGTACTTTTTGAGCTTATAAAAAAAGAAGGGTTAGTTAAACCCCAACAAATAAAAAAAAATGATGAATAAAGTTATGTGTATGTACAAAAGTGTTATCCGGAACCAAGATGTGTTCGGGTAATTAGATCCGTAGGGGTTCATGCCTGGCGACCTAAGGGCAACTGCTCTGGGATCCGTCGATCGAAAACCTGTTACATGGACCATCTTGTGGAATATGGAGAAGCACAGGAATACTGAACCATGGCTAAGTTCGAACTCTTCATTCAGAACCTTGGTTGTTCGGGCAAGTAAACTCGAGGGGTGCTTTATCACCTGGTGCCCTAAGGTCATCTGGTCTGGGAGTCATCAGTCTAAAGCCCGCTACATGGACTTCCTTGTGCAATCCTGCTTGAAGATTAGAACTTTTAAAATGATTGAAAATAAAGTTGAAAAAGAAAAAGAAAAAGTTTTAAGCTCAATTAGTACTTATGTGTTCAATATTAATGCTATTATTTGACAGATAATTTATTTTTCTGCAAGGCTGAATTTGAGATTGTTTAAATTTGTGTAGCATTCAGAACCTCCATGAAGCTAAGTGCATGGAAAATGGTGAGATACTGAGTAGTAGGTGTGCAGAAGAATTTTGTGAGAAAATTAGTCAGTTGTGTGGAGGTTATGATGGAACTTTCTTGAGCCTTGCTTTGAATTTTTGCTTGAGGACAAGCAAGACTTTGAGCTTGGGGGAGTTTGATGCATGCAAAATACAACATATTTTAGATTATTATTTTAATTAATAAATTTGTAAATTGATCATAGCATGCATTATTTTTAGTCACTTTTAATCGTAATTCCGGATTTATCAATTTTAATTATTAATTCTCTGAATATTTTAATTGTGGATGGATTAACTAAATTTTGATAATTATTTTACAGGAAAAATCGAGATTTAGATGGATTGTGACGTATCGGCCGAAATTCCGAAGAATTTATCATTACGACCGAGATTAGGATAAAAGATTATTGTTTTGGCCGAGATATGAAGGGGTAAAAATAAAAAGATGTTTATCTTTTTGGGGGTAATGGCATGAAGACTTTTCGTTTTGGCCGAGATTTGGAGGGGGTAATGGCAATGAAATCATCATTTTGGGCGAGATTACAAAGGGGTAACAATTAAATGATTTTATATTTTGGGCGTAACAAGATTAAATTCTTTATTACGACCGAGAATTGAAGGGAGTAAAGATAAAAGAATTTTGTTTTGACCGAGATTCAAAGGGAGTAAAGATAAGAAGGACTTATCTTTGGGCGTAATGATAAAAAGATTTATCGTGTTGGCCGAGTTTATCTCATAATTTTAAAAGTCAACCGTACGATGTTACGGCCGAGATCAAATTGAAGGCCGTCCGCACCCTATAAATACGTGAAGAATCCGTCGTTTCAATTCGTGCTCTGAAGTTCAGGTTTCTTCCACGGCGAGTCGTGAGCTCTGCAGGCTACGACCAAGAGGAGAGAGGTGCGACGGTTGGAGGTTGATCGCGACCCTGATCAAGTCCGAGAGGCTGCCCGACTATTTGCCAGATTCGAGAGCTCTACTTCTATTTTGGGTGTAATTCTTCCAATTTTTATGATTTGTATTTTATTATCTCTCCGGAATTTCTAGGATGAACTCCATGTTTTTAGGATTATTATTTTAGGAGATTATTAATTGAAGGGAAATGTTTGGACCCTATCTTATTTGCTTTAATCTTTTTTGATCAATTATTAATTGTGCTTAATGCTTTTATGTTAGTTAATTAAATTTCTGAATTAGGCTATACCAGTTTGTGGAGTGTTTAATTTCAGAATTCATTATACTAATTATAATTGATTTTGTTTGGAATTAATAATTGACATAAATTTGATAACTAGTGTGTGGAGAATCAAGTTTGTGTGGTCTATTAATCTATACCAGTTTGTGGAGTGATTAATAGTATAGAGAATTCAATTTAATGCATCTTAATTTTAATATGATTTTGGGGGTACCAGTCGTGGAGACTTCAATCCTTATTAAATTAAGATATTTATATATGATTAAATTGAGGGATGCCAGTCGTGGAGACCACAAGTTAATTATGTTAGATTACTTTAGGGAGACTCTAATCCATCTTTAAAGATTAAATTTATCTTTTATGGTTCAAATATTTATCCTGATCGATTTTCATCCTAAGACCTAACTTCAACACCACTATCTTATCTTTATCTTATTTTCTTTATCTTTTAAAACTCATTTTCAAAATCCATGTTTTTTTCTCTCTTAATAATTTATAAATTCAGATATTGAATTAATAATATTCCTCGTGGGTTCGACACTCTTACTCCTATTGCTATATTACTTGAGCGACTAGTGCACTTACTAGCTATTCTATTTTGCTACATCATCTCATACGCATCAGTGCTGCTTTTGACTTTTGCACATGAGCCGGGATGTGGGTTCTGTCGACGGCACCTAGCGCATTCTACAAAGACACACCAACCAAATGCATTAATAAATAAGATCACCAACCTTGCGCATACCAAACAAGACTTACCACAAAATATGCAAAGAATCTGCGAGAGTCCCGCACTCGTGGATGGACGCCAACATCTGCACCGGGTAGTACAATGAACTCCTCGCTTAGTGAACAAAGAGCTTTTAAGACATTACGAAAGTGTCGCGATATCGTTTCTCGAGAGTGTTGGAACTCCTCCTGCATATCTCTATTTGTCTCATCCCGATGAACTGGAAATAAAAATATGGCCAATTGTCCTTCACATTAATATGCTTTGTCGATGCAATAAGCCTTCGGGAGACAAGCAGTTCTTCCAACATAAGAAACGATGTGTTCTGCACCCCGAAATGGTGGTACCCTCTTTTTGGGTGTCCATTCAACATTTCGTTAACTGCCTGATCTCCCGTGAATGGCCGTGTCCTACATGGCATCCTCGAGATGCTGCGAGAGGCTATCGAGGCATTATCGCACAATGTGTAACCTAGTGGGAAAGAAGTTGTGTCATCCTCGAACAATTCATCCTCAACCAAAAACCACAATATTTCTTCGAAATTCATCTAGCATAGCAAATATGAAGTACGTGAAAATAGAGAATTCGAAAAGTCTTAGAATACATCAAATTGTCACAATAGGAAAACCGGAAATACATAGCATACCAAAGTTACACAGACATGACAATAGATAAAGTTCAGAATTACAATAGTTCTTGTTCGGACACCTGCCACTGCACTCTCGGTGCAAACAAAAGTACACGAACAGACACACAAACGACTACAACATGAACCAGAAGGCACTACTCCGTGTCGCTCGAGGAAGCCCCGGCCCCACTAGATCTACCAGGATCAAAACGATGGGAAGGAACTATAGGATGTGGATTCGCGGGCCTTACTAGTTTGCTTGGACTGAAGTACGGGTTGGAAACATTGAGGGGAGATGGCACACTTGGAAAAGCAGGAAACGAATTTTCGATCAGACTTGGGCTGGGGAAAGATGCACGGACATCAGGAACATGGAGACTCGGGGGTGTGCTAAAAGGATTCAGGCCCACTGTCGGGGTAGGAGGAGCAGGTAGACGGACACTTTTTTTGTTGTCCAACATTCTAGCATTTGGTCATCGCATTGCATGAAAGTCCATAATTCCTTATCATCCTTGAACGCATCAGCGACCACGATCTTCACATGTGGAGGAAGGTTGGGCAGCCTCTCCGCCAATTTCGCCCAACAAGCATCTATAGTTGCATGCTTATTATCTTGTATAGAAATCATTTTCTCCATTAGATGTAACTTCTTCATGGCAATCTCCTGTGCCACCCAATCCACGTCCCTAGCAGATTTCTTCTTCTTCTTCGAGGTCACTGGTGTGGAATCGGATCTCGTTTTCTTTCCGGAAAATGTGGTTCCAAGGGAAGGTGGTTGCGCTAAGTTATCCCATGGGCTAGGCTCATCGTTCTGTGGGTCTTCCGTTTCGGCTATGGTCATATCAATAATATTATCATCGGAGCTATCATGTTCCTCCTCAAGATCTACTAGCTTCATGGTCATGCATGCCCCCTTCCTCGTGGCAATGTTCTTAGCAAACAGGAAGACGAAATCGTCATAATGTGGAAACCGCTTATTTTTCACCCTCAGGTAGTCTTTGTTCCCTAGGACAACAAAACAGAGATGTCAGTAAATGTTGAAAGCAACAGATGGGCGGGGAGACTTTTATGAATTGCTACTCACCGCAATCACCTCATCCCACATTCCCTCTTCTAGTGGTTCCGGCATGCATTTCTCCGGATCTCAACCCCATCCACTTTTGTTGGCTAGAGTTCTACACAATTCAAAATTGTGTTTCATAACTTTTAGATGATTTTTCATGTGATCCACGGTCATTCTCTCACGAAAGTGGTCGTTGAACCTGTTGCACATTCTTTTCCAGGCCTCCGATGCGAAGGTGTTAGTCCGAAAATAGCCATCGACATTCTCCTGCATCATCATCCCAACGAAGTAGGAATCCATGTTGGACGACCAATGGCTAGATCTTGCCTTCTCCGCAGAGGAGACCGTCTTCTCTTTTTCTTTAGTGGAACTCATTGTTGTCTATGGAAGACCAATGAAAGAGAAATGTAAAAGGTGGTTAGACGGTAAAATTTATTACCATCGTAAGACTCGGCTAATAACAAGAAAGAAAGCATACTCTGCTTCACTTCCTATTACTTGGCATCAATGGCCAAATTCCAAAATAGAGTAAGGTTTCAGCCAATTGGCACCCCTAGCCAAATTATAGCATAGAAAGGACATAGCATCCAACATACCACACATAACAAACTCTACAATGCAAGATCACTTAGAAGTAGGTTAAGTTGGAGTATCTTAGAGCGTACATAGCAAATCCTAACTAATGTACACATTCTCTTTGTAATGAGTAATACATGGTCAAGACATGCCATCTACAAATAATTCCAAACGTAAACATAATACAGAGACAGTTTAGGGAAGAGAGTATGTAACTTGTTATCATTATCGCTACATAGATTCTAGGGATAGAAAATTACGCAATAGAGGTTTCCATACGATATCACTATCATAGAATGCATGAGCGATGAACAAATTGTCTTACCTCGTCGGACGTTGTTAACAATGATGTCATCGTGGAAACGGAATGTGAGATCAATCGACCGATCAACATGACCTAAAAAAATACATTGCAAAAATTTGTGTGACTATGAAGCCGAGTAATGCACCATTCGAATTCGAGATAAGGAAAATGTGAGTTCAATGATAGAAATCACCTGACGCTGGATCTGCGATTGTGTATTCGGAGAAACTGCGAGTTCTTGCCAAGCGAAATTCGGGTGTGGTGGCCGGGGATAATCCGGTCGAACCTTTGGCCGACAGAGAAGAACTGTTAGATGGAAAGAAAAAATAGAAGTTCAGAAATGCCCGTTCGGGCAACGCCGACGAATTTCGCAATCTTTCAAAATCCAAAAATACTCAGTATATGAAGAAGGAAAAGGCGTGTCGTCGAGCAGACAAGATCTCGAAGACCGATAGAAATCTCAAACGACCCCTGAACCTAGATCCCATTTCGGACCCTACAGGTCGCAAATATGGAAACAGAGGGCAGTAAACGCGCATCCGATGACCAATCGGAAAACCCTAGGAACTCGCAAAGCAACATTTCAAGTGAAAAGGAAAACATCGGCCGGTGCCGAACTAAACCTCAGATCTAACATCAAAACATTGATCTGATGTCACGAAACGCAAAAGAACTTCGAAAATGTTGAACGCGGGAATTTGTAAGCACGAAATCGTTCGCCGGCATTTGCAAGCACGCTCTTCGCCGAACCCGCTTGTTGACTGGCATCGCAGATCTCACAGATTATCCCGCGCCAGAGGAGGAGCAGCTGTCGAAGGAGAGCGAGGACCAAAGCGGACGAAGAGCTCGAAACGGAGGAAATGGGGATGACATCGGGTTTTTCCCGAAGTTGGGTGTGGGATTCGAGGCATGTTCTCACCTGATCGCGAACTTTCCTAAGTTCTTGCCGCAGGCAAGAACTTCTGTCCGCGAAGTTATGTTGTTGATCGGAACAAAAATACGCGTGGGCCCCGCCAGAACTTTCAATTGTGTCTGGCGGAACATTGCAATATTCTGGCATTTTGTTCCCAATAAAACAAGCCTATAAAGATTGTGAGCTCGCATCAGTCAAAATCCAATTATAATCGATAAAATTTCATGTAAAGAACACAACCTCCTATCACAAATGACTTGGTGGATAATAAAGGTAAGGAAGTTTTACCTGTTGGACGTATAGCTACTACACACTTATATAAGATAAGGGATTTATAAAATTATGATTCACCAAATGATTTACACTACAAGAAAATGGTTCATTTGCGACGGACATTTTTCGAAGGACATGAATCCTTCGCTGTTTTTGACGTCCGTTGCGACGGATAAAAAAATCCTTTCGAATTATCGACGGCCAGAAAGTCCTTCATTACTATGGACGAAAAATCTCCCTCGATAAAGTACCGACGAATATAACCTTCGGAATTACCGACGCATCTGTATCCTTCGGTAATTTCGAAGGCTAGACCCTTTGGTAAGTATATGTATAATAATATATATGTAATATGATATAAGTATATATTCAGTATTTTATTATTAAATTATTATTTTATTTACCGAAGGATAGTGCCTTCAAAATTATTGAAGGATTTAGTATCCGTCAGTAATTCCGAAGGACATTACCCATGGGTAATTATCGAAGGATAACGCCTTCGAAATTATCGAAGGATTAACATCCGTCAGTAATTTCGAAGGACATATCCATCGGTAATTAATATAGTATAATTTATATATATAATATTGTTATTAGACTATATATATGTATTGATTTTAATTATCAATATTTATATATATATATGTATTGATATTAATTATATATATTCATATATTATCAATATTTATATATATATGTATTGATATTAATTATATGTATTCATATATATGAATATAAACATTAGTAATATAATATTATATTATAAATAGTATCATTAAAAAGGAAAGAGAGATATATATTATATTATAGACATTAATAATATATTTTTATTTTATTTACCGAAGGACAGTGTCTTCGAAATTACTGAAGGATTTAGCATCCGTCGATAATTTCGAAGGACGTTACCCGTCGGTAATTACCGAAGGATAATGCCTTCGAAATTACAGAAGGATTTAGCATCCGTCGATAATTTTGAAGGAATTATCCGTCAATAATTAAAATAGTATAATTTATTATCAATAGTAGAATAGTTATTAAACATTAGTAATAGTATACTACATACATTAATATATATATATATATATATATATATATATATAATATACTATAATACATATTTCTCTTTTTACATTTACTTAAACATTTTCTTGATACATTAATAAAATAATATATGAAATAAGTTATCATTATTTTTCATTTTTCTCATAATTGTCTTTAATATTTTATCTTTTTACTCATTTTCCTTTTAATATATTTATGATATAAAATAGATAAGATTTAATAAAATTAAAATAGTTAACTTTCTATTCAAGATATAACTAATTTTAACCGTTAATAATAATTTTTTATATATAAATAGATAATAAATTATTATGTTAATTATCGACAATTTTTTCCTTCGTAATTAGCGAGGGATATGTTTCCGTCAGTTATTTCGAAGGAATTATCTATCAATAATTAAAATAATAATTTATAATTAATTATTATTATATATAAACTATAATAATAAAATATTATTTTAATTACCAAGGGATGCTTCTTTCAAAATTATTGACGGAAATAATATCCGTGGGTACTATCGAAGGATGAATCCGTCGCTAACTTCAATTTATTCACGCCCAATTTTTCCTCCCTCTTCCTGCTCATTTCCCGTTCACCTTCCTCCCTATATATTTCTCTCCTTCCCCATGGCTACGGCGACGACGACCTCCCACGACGGCGACCTCCCACGACGGCGATCTCCCATGACGACGACCTCCTCTCCTTCTCTCCTTCCCCACCGATCCAGCGCGTAGGCGGTTGGATCGGGCCGATTTGGTGCTGACGGCCGATCTGATGTATTCGGCCGCCAGCGGCCCGATCCGGCCGCCAGCGCGCCCGATCGGCCGCCAGCGCGCCCGATCGGCCGCCAGCGCGCCCGATCGGCCGCCAGCGCGCCCGATCGGCCGCCAACGGCCGGGCCGGCCCAAAAGCGATCGGATTCAGCCACTAACGACCGGATCCGGCCGCTATCCCCCATCCCCTTCTCCCTCTCCCTCTCTCTCTATCTCGATTTCAGCAGCTGCTCCGTATCTGCGTTGGCCACTGCTCCGGATCGGCGTTGGCCGCTGCTCTGGAACGGCGCTTGCCGCTGATCCGGTCTATGATTTTAATATTTTTAAAATCATTCCGATGGATGTATCCGTCTCAACTCCACCGGTAGCTGCGACAGGTGTCTCCCGTCGAAGGCTTCAGCGGGTCGCATCCGCCAATGCCTCGAAGCCTTCGGAGGGCGATGCCCATCAAAAGTTTCGACAGAAAAATGCCTGTCGAAGTCTTCGCGTCGAAGCTTTCGATGGGTAGGCGCCCGTCGGAACTATCGATGGGTGCTCCCGTCCAAATTCGTTGAAACCGGTGAAGGGTCGTCCGACGTGGGCAGTGCGGTTGGGAGCTTCCGACGGTCAAATCTGTCAGAATTTGAGAAGGAGGACCTTCCCTTTGGTATGTTTAACGGATTACATCCGTCGAAAATTTTGACGGCAAAACATCCGTCGTAATCATCCTACGAAACTTGCGACGGGATAGTTGAGGACCGTCGATAATTTTTTCCAACGATAAAATTTCTAACAACCTATTATCCGTTGAAAAATTCGTCGCAAAGGTACATTTGCGACAGGTTTTGAAACTTTTCGACGGAAATATCCATCGCAAAATCGTTAAATTCTTTTAGTGTTATAATGGGATGTTGTGTCTTTACATGAAATTTAATGACTAGGAAGTTAAATTTTCACAATCAATATTTTTTTTCTAACCTAGTCTCCTCATCTCTGATCGATACGATGACATATCATACTTACTCATTTGCCGCATTAATACTACACATTTAATTACCACACTAGGATTAGAGTAAAAACAGAAGAAAGGAAGAAAAAAACAACAACAACCTGTGGCGTCGCTTTCCTTAAAAAAACGTGATGTCTGTCGCTGGTTGCTCAATTATTGCTAGCTTCACGGATATATAAATTGTTAAATATAATTAGGTCATAATCATTTAAAACATTTGAACTCTTTCGTGCGTGATCACAAGCTCCATCGCAAAAAAAATATTGCACAAGAATAATTGCACCCTGCCAGCCTCCCTCCTCCTCTCCCTATAAATACCACATGCATGCGCGTATCATGTTACACTCAACTCACTCCCAAACCCACGACTCCACCAGAGGCAGCAGCAGCAGCAGCAGCTTGTCTTAATTAATTAAGCTCGCAGCCATGAGGCCTACTAACTGCGTTCTTCCCACGACTCTTATCCCCATTCTGCTGCTTCCACTACTCGCCACTGCCGCCGTCGCCGGTAATACTTTCGTCGGCGGCTGGGAAACCATCGATAACCTGGCGGACCCTTGCGTCCTCCAGATAGCGGAAAGCTCCGTCGTTGTGCACAACCAGTTCAACGGCACGAAGCTGACCTTCGTCAACCTCGTCGGTGGCCAAAGACAGGTTGTGAAGGGCATGAACTACCGCCTAGTCATTGATGTCAAGGGTGGCGACAAATCTAAGCCCTTCGCTGCTCGTTACGGCGCCGTCGTCTACGACAACTCCGTCGACAAGTATTGGCAGTTCATTTCCTTCGAGCACTTGTACTTGGGCTAGCCTAATTATAACAACATATATTCTCAACGTCTACGAACGTCTTGGTGTGTTAATTAAGAAAAAGTCCGTACGTATTTCCATTTCAATAATTACGCGTGCATGCATGTACGCATTTGCTCGGCTTCGGCCCTTGTGATCTCGCGTGTTTTAGTTTATGTTTCCGTTGCACTCTGGTCTATTACTTTATGTATTTGGTCTTCATGTTGGTTAATAAAATGGCTCAGATGTATGTTAATGTTACGAAACTTTAGTAGACCTTCCGGATGCAATGAAGTTAATATCAACTTATTTCTTTTCGAAATTCCTTCTTGAAGCTAGTAAAACTTATAAGAATGATAAAATAATAACAAAATCAAATTTATGATCAAAGAAATGCTCAAATGGTAAAAGATATTTCTTAAAAGATTAAATTTGCATTTTGGGGAAATATATATATATATATATATATATATATATCTTATTGAGATATCCAAGCATAGGTTGTAGTATTTTATGTCAATTTTCGCAAGATCAAATTTCAGGTCAATTTGATATGTATAAATATCTGTTGGAATTAGTTAGGTAGAGTCTGATCGATTCTAGACTTAACTAATTTATTGATAGTTATGTTAAGGAGAATACGAGAGATTGTGACCTTTTTGTAATAATAATCTGGGGAGATGGAATGATTATCATAACTATTTTATTTGTTAGATATGAAGTTATGAAAAATCAGACTCATATTTAGTGGCGGTTATGCACGATCGGTTAGCAATGTTTGTAACGAAGAAAAAGATATGATAGACATCTTAATAGAGTGAAACTTTATGATGGCTATGGATGTATGAGACAATCTTCGAGCCATGTAAAATCGATGCGTATTTTTTGTGATTTCTTGTTACTCTTTCACTACTTGTTCATTGATTTCTCCATGACATCGGTATCAACGATTTATTGGTATCGAGGATATTTCGCAACAACTGGTATCACAGCTTTGACGAGGAGTTCGTGAGTAGTGGGAGCGATGGCGACAGATGATGGAAAGGTCAAGATCGAAAAGTTTGATGGTAGAGACTTCGGCTATTGGAAGATGCAGATCGAGGACTATCACATGCCTCTCTCTGAAGAAAAGTTGGAGGCGATGAGTGACGCGGACTGGGCGCTCCTCGACCGACAGGCGCTTGGTATTATCAGCATGACGTTGGCACGAAACATAGTCTTTAACATCATGAATGAGAATAACGCAACGAGTTTGATGAAGGCATTATCAAACATGTACGAGAAGTCATCTACATCAAATAAGGTGTATTTGATGCAAAGATTATTCAACTTGAAGATGTCTGAGGGAGCTTCTATCATAGATGACATCAACGAATTCAACATTATCATTACACAGTTGAATTCAGTGAGTATCACTTTTGATGATGAAATGAGGGCTTTGGTCTTATTATCCTCTTTGTCAAAAAGTTGGGGTGCAATTGTGACGGCGATCAGCAGTTCTTTCGGTTCAACAAAGTTGAAACTCGATGATATTTGAGATCTAATTATGAGCGAAGACGTTCGTAAGAGAGAATCAAGAGAAGTCTCAAGCTCGACGTTGAATGCAGAGGGTAGGAAAAGAACGCAACAGCGAGGACAAAATCAAGAAAGATCAAACGCAAGGCAATGAAGTCAGTCTAGATCGGGTGAATTTGCATGTTGGAATTGCGGAAAGAAAGGTTACTTGAAAAAGAATTGTAGAGCACTTAAGAAGAAAATCAATGAGGAGTCGACGAATACTGCTATAGAAGAAGTCTCTAACGCATTGGTTCTTAATATTGACAGTGCGACAGAATCCTGGATTCTGGATTTTGGAGCTTCATACCACTCCACATCGCAAAAGGAGTGTATGAAATATTACAGTACCAGTAACTTTGACAAGGTTTATCTGAAAGATGATAAAGCCTTGGATGTTATGGGGAAGGTGACCGTAAAAATTGTCACTAATCATGGGACAACTTGAAGGCTAAAAGATGTTCGACATATATCAGCATTGGAGAGGAATCTAATCTCGATTGGGTAGTTTGACTCAGAGAATTATAATACGGTATTTGTAGGTAACTCCTGGAAGGTCACCAAAGGAGCCATGGTGATCGCACGGGCAACAAGCTAGATACTTTTGTACAGGTCGACAAACATAAGAATTATTGCAGTTGCTTATTCGGATGACATGTCTGAAGTTTAGCATTGTAGACTTGGACATATGAGTGAAAAGAGATGAATGTTATGCATAAGATGGGTCGACTACCAGGTCTGAAGTCAGTCGATGGTGGACTTTGTGAAGGTTGTGTGTTGGGGAAGCAGAAGAAAGTCACCTTCAGCAAAGTATCAAGGATGTCGAAGAGTAGCAAGTTGGAACTTGTGGACACGGATGTGTGGGGCCATCTCAAGTTCCATCCCTTGGCGGGTCAATGTATTGTGTGACATTCAACAATGATTATTGCCGAAAGGTATGAGTTTATTTTTTGAAACATAAAATCTAATGTGTTCTCTACTTTCAAGAAATGAAAGGTAAAGAATGAAACTAACATCAATATCAGGTGTTTGTGATCTGATAATGATTGTGAGTATGTGAACTATGAGTTCAAAGAGTTCTGCAAGGACATGGTATCATGATGGAGATGACAGTTCCAAGGATGCTACAATAGAATGGAGTTGTTGAACGGATGAATATGACACTAAATGAGCGTCCTAAGAGCACGAGGATCCATGCAGGTCTACCAAAGTCATTTTGGACAGATGTAGTGAACACAATGACATACCTGATCAACCGTGTGCCATCTGTACCAGAGGAGATTTGGAGTGATAGGGAGGTAGATCTTTCTCATATGAAGATTTTCAGTAGCCTATCATATGTGCATATTGATTCTGTATATAGAAACAAGCTAGATGCTAATTATTGGAGGTGTTTCTTCATTGGTTATGATTTTGATGAGTTTGGATATCATTTCTGGAATAATGAAAATAAAAAATTATCCAGGAAAGAAATATGGTGTTCCATGAAAAGACCATGTATAAAAATATGTGTGTTGCAGAATCTGGTAATGCAAGAGAAAAAGGCAAAGCTCAAGTAGAACTTGATGGTATGCCGGATGAAGATGTGATCGGGTCACAAAAGATTGTTCAGTAGGAGACTGAGGTGATACAGGCTGGACCGAGTACTCTAACCCTTGTCAGGAGATCTAATCGGGAAATAAGACCACCCGTTAGATACTCTCCTCAGAATTTCATGTTGCTAACTGATGCTGAGGAAAGCCTTGATGGTTGGTGATTCGGTCAAGTGGGAGTTAGCAATGCAGGATGAAATGTATTCGTTGTACAAATTAAAACTTGGGTGATAAAATTGCCTAAAGGTGAAAAGACATTGCACAAGAAGTGATTGTACAAGACTAAGGAAGAGTCATGTGGCGGTCACAGAAATCGAGGTTCGGTGCAACCTCGGGTTTTCTCCATAATTAGTTGCAGGGAGTAGCCTTTCAGAGTTCAAACACGGGCAGGTGCAGCTCAATCTCAAGAATATCAGTCTCCAAGTAGGAGATTGCTGGAGTTATTTAGGTGGAGCCTAATTTTGGGCATAACTAATTTGTTGTTAGTTATGGTATGGAGAATTTGAGAGATTGTAATTTCCCTTGTAATAATAATCTTGAAGATTGAGTGGTTATCATAACTACATTATTTGTTAGATATGAAGTTATGGAGAATCAGGATAAGATATGTAGTTATTCTGAATTCTTACCCAAGGCACATATCTGGTAGCGGTTATGCACCACATATTGTGAGGATCTCGGTAATGCATGTAAAGGCATGATAGATAAAATAGAGTGAAACTCTGTGACGATCATGGACGTAGGAGATAATTTCCAAACTACATAAAATTTATGTCTTTCTCTATGTATGTTTTCTTCTACTATCTATTCATCGATTTCTTCCTAACATCGGTATTAATGATTTGTTGGTATCAATGATATTTCACAACATTTTTTAGTTCCGGTCTCGATACAATTGGGCTGGGTTCGATAAATTGGAAATAAAATCAAGAATTTAATCGGATAAAAAAAGTAAAAATATAAAAAAGTTTATACAATTAGCAAAATCAAATCACAATTTAATTAAATAAACATAAAATTAGCAAAAGATTACATCAATTTATCATATAATAAGTCAACAAAATTAGTTTAAACATTTCAAAATGAAAAAATGACCATCAAATTGATAAATAAATAGAATTAGGTAGCCTAATTATTATTTTATTATTAACAATCGGGTCGAGCCACGGGCTGGGTTTTCATATATTGGACTCGGTCCCGACCCGATTTATAATTGGGCCGAGAATATTTTCCAAATAACTTGGTCGATGCGGGCTGGGTCGACTGAGTCAACCCGGCCTGTGCTAAACCCTATGTATAAATAAGGATACAACCACACTCTTGTGGGAGAGGAATATTTTATAGGATTTCAGACAAATATAAATGGAGTGGATAGTATAACTAAACATGAGACATAGATATCAGATGTGAACAAAGGTTTGGTGTGTTATATAATTAATTTTGATGATATAAAACTCAAATGATTAGAGCTATATATTCAAACAAAAATAATTAAAATAAAATAATTTTATGCACTAAATTTCAACTCAATATTTGAATGTGTTCTTATTTTGTTTGAATTGATATATAAATATAAAATTTGTGAATAACTTTATTAGTTTTTTATAGAATAAAAAATCATCTTATTCTAATAACTAGGTGAAAGGTTATGTTCAAAATAATGTAACTTTTGATCAAAATTTAGTGATACAACGATTGAATTTTTGCAATCGATCTAAGAGACTGATCAAAGTTTTGCAACCAATCGAAGTGACCAATCAAACTTTTTCAACCGGACAAATCTAATAGATTGAGAAACAATTGAAAAAGCCCAAGTTGCAATAGGCCATGGAATAGAGAATATGACGATTGAATGACCGATTAAACCTTTGCATTTATTGGAGTGACAACAGTCAAAGCAATGTCAAAGTCCATAATGCATAATAATGACTAGTTATTTGATCAAATCATAGGCATTATTAGGTTCTAAAGTGCATAAATGATCAAGTCTTCATTAGAAAATATTTACTAACAAGGAAAAATACATTTATCTTTCTCACTTGCAATCTTGAGTGAGGTTTATATTGTAAGAAAGAAACATAATATTCTTTTAATAGTTGTGATGACACTCTTGTGAGAAGATGCAGTGTCTTATCTTTAGAGTGAGAAAATGTTACTTTTGAAAAGCTTCCTAAAAGAAGGGGTGTTGATGTCTTTCAAAGCAAAGAAGAAGTTGGTGTACTGTACAAAGTTTTTCTTGCTCCATTTGGAAGAAAATATGCTAGTGGATTTTCGATGACTTTGAGGTTGATCGATGACAAAAAAATTCATGCATATTTTCGTGTGTTTAAAACTACAAAAAAATTACATATATATATGTAAATATTTTTTTGAATTTGCACTTTCATATATCCATTGAAGATAAAGAACAAAGGATGACAAGTAATTGTGGTTATCATTAACTATATATACCTAACAATATAAAAGAAAATAACTAGGAAAGATCACAAATAGGATGAATGATGAAAGAAATGCGCTCCATTCAGCATGACTTTTGGTACATCTGTGATAACAACTAAATACTTATTTTACTAATTTTATAAAATATTATATTGAGATGTCCATATTTAAGATATAGAGTTTTGTTCTTACTATGTTATATGATTATTAAAATAAAATAATCTAGAGTAAGTTGAGTGTGTAAGAACATGTCTAGATATCTTAGAGAACTTTTGAAGTATTTTAAATGAATCAATGATTTCTAACTTTATCATATTCTTTAGTGAATAACTTCAAAACCATTTTATCGAAATTGAAGATATTTTGGATGGATTAAAATCTTTGAAAAAATAGATATACAAAATGCCACTGATGGTCATGCATATTTTATACATATTATTTGGATTATTTTTTATAATTTTTATCATTTAATATTTATTTCATTTTTTAGAGTTAATCTACTTAAGTTTTTAGTGCTAGGATACATTTGGCAAATGGAACTTGAGTTCAATTGCGCAAGAATACAGGGGGATGTCGCAACCCCTCTCTCGTAGGCCTCTTTGGGGTGGGAGGAACATCGATCGGAGGAAGAGAGAGAAAAAGGAGTTACCTTGCTGGAGATTTTAAGAATAGTACACAAAGGAGAAGAGAAATAGGGCTGAAAATAAGCCGATTCATTTGTGAGCTACTCGAGATTTGATTTATTTTTGGCCTAGCTCGGCTCGGCTTATTATTAAAATAAGTCAAGCTAAAAAAATTAAAAATTTATATTTTCTTAAAGAGGCTTAGTTTCTTAATAATTGGCCTAGTCTTGTAACTTAGCAGACTAAAATTTATTAATATATTATTTTTTATATAATTTTTAAATAAAAATAAAAAATGTTCCTTCATTTTTTAAATCTTTAATTTTGAATTCAATATTACTATTTTTATTATATATTCATAGAAAGTAAATTAGTGGTTTCTTTTTATTTAGTTCATATTTATTGAAATAAGATTTATTATATTTAATCTAGTTTACCATAAAAAATATATTTGGCTTAACAGAATTTATAAGCTAGACCAGATATTAAAATATATTTGGCCTATTTAGGTAGAAGCCTAGCTCATGTCTAGCCCTAAAGAGAAATAAATTTTGAAGATAAGGAAGGGGAAAAAGCTGAATCAAGATTATCTCCACCCTAATTAAATATCATGGTTCCAACAAAATGCAAGAACTAGCTCCCTCTGAATTGTTTATTTTGGGTTTAAGTTCTAGTGGTATTTGGTAGAATCAAAGCAGAACCAAGTTCTACCTTGAGGCGAATTTGATAGATCCTTGAATGAAAAAGAAGAAAGTGTGTAAAAAGATCTTAACTATAAGTTTTTATGGGAAAAAAAATCAATTATCTAAGTTTGGAAAATGGATAGAAGCTAGCATATGTCCTTTATTCCTTTCTACAATGCCAAACACTAACACACAAAAAAAGATATGTTATTCAATCAACATATCAAAATTTGAAGAAAATCCAAATCAATTATTCTTTCAATTGGGGAGAATACTTATTCTTCTTATTTTGCCTTTACATGTTATTTCTAAAAAAGATAAATTATAATAAAAAACCTTATTTATTTTTTATCCATACATAACTAATACTTTCTTATGAATAAACCACTTGAACTATTATCCATATAGCTTGAATAATTTATTTTAAATAAACACAAATTTTTTTTTGGTTGCCAGCCCCCCGATGCTGGGAAGCGGTGTCGACGGTCTAACTCGTGTAGTGCTAATGATTATGCACTCTTGGGAGATACCCTTTTTGTGCATTGAGTCGCGCATGCGTGCGGCCCACTCGCGCAACCGCACACGGACCGCTCGTTCACGCGGGGATTGCACAGATCACGCAAATCGCGACGTTCGCACTTTAGGTACACGTCATCGTGCGCGTGGTGTCCTGCCTAACTTCTCGCCCAAGTCTCCCTACATTATAAAAGGGGACCCATACCAGAGGTTCTAAACATGCTTTCAAGGAGATTCTTCCAGAGGTACTTGTGCTGTGGCAGAGTTTCATTCCTCCCAAGGTTGATCCCCGATCCTGATGCATAAGTGCATTCGTCAAGAGTTCATGAAAAAGTATCGATGATCTGCTTTCGCTGCAAGAAATATTCCGTGGCTTCTATGATTTTTATATGTTATAAATCCTTCATTGGTATCAGAGCATTTTGGTTTTCTCGAACTCATGATTGCGTCAAAAAAATACTTGTTATTATTTTTGGATCTACGCATCTCGGTTATATGATCACAACTAAGGGGCTAAGTGGACTTTGTCATCACAAATATATTATGGATGAATCTAGACATAATATAATTTTTCTGATTTATTTTAATATTTTTGGCAATTGTTTTGGATTTTTTAAATTATGCATGTGTTGCAGCAAAAAAATGGAAAAAAGAAAATTGTTCCAGCAGGCACAAGGCCCGTTGGGAGGCTCAGTTTGGATGCAAAAGTTTGCACATATGAGAATTGACAATTGGGCTGGAGGCCAAATAAATATTTTTTTCTTTTTCTTTTCTTTTCTGATTTTTGCCAAAATTTTAAAATAATCAGAAAATAGAAAATGTCTATTTTAAAATTTTGGAAAATTAGTAAAAATATGAATTTTCCTTAGAGATGTTTTTTGAAATATTGCATGCAATTCAACGTTATTAAAAGAAAATCATTGGTTGATTTAGTGCATTAGTTAAATGATTAGATTTGCACATCAATCATAAATATTGCCTTATAAATGTGTTATCATGCATGAAATAAATATTTTCATTTACGTATGTCATAATGATATTTATTGCTGTGATCTAAAGTTTGACTGTGTGAAAATTATAAATTTCAATTTAAAATTGGTTTGTCAAATTTTGTTAAGCATGATATCTTGCCTAGAATTTCAAATTGATTTGAAATTGAATAAATTAAAATTAATTCCTTTTGTGAGAATTAATTAACATGGTAATATTATTTTTGGCTATGTGCTGAAATCCATGTTTAATGCAAGACTATAATAAAAATAATTAGTTGGTCTAATTATACACAATACAAGTAATTAAAGAACGAAACATATGTATTTCTTTTATAGGACTAAGGCTCCTAGAGATTCAAACATTGTCATAATAACCAATGTCTTTCTGTCGAATGATACGTAACCCGAAATGCATGTCTAGAAAAATTTCGAGGAACTAGCCTGATGCATGGTCGACACAGTCTCCAAAAATAGGGTTGATGTGTGGTAGCAAATGTTGAGACAAAGGATAGTGCGCAGTTATTTAATTGGCACCCCTCGAGGAAGAGCTTTCGTTGCACTAGTTCGATTATCTTAGTCATATTAGAAATAATTTGGTGCACCACACATGAATTTCGGTGATTTTGAATTATAAGTTGATTCAAAATGCATAGAGTAGAAAATTTTGAATCATGTGTTGAATCAAAATTCAAACATTTAGATTAATTTTGTCGCATTGTTAAAATAATGAATAATAATATTTCTTGGAGATAGTGGGAGATGAGTGGGAGTTTAACAACCTCTCGATGTCACTACTTCATGAATATTGTTATTTCATTATTTATGTTATTTGCGGACAAAATTACAACATGCATAACATTGATTTCTCCTATTTTTTGTGAGCAAACTAGACCATGGGTTCCAAAATAATAATTGTTAACCTGAACAAGAATGAAAAGCTCAATGGTGATAGTTATGATATTTGGCACCGCAAGGTCCAATATCTCCTAGAAGAACAAGAGGTCTTGGAGACCATCAACCATCTTGTCAATGAACCTACACTTGAAAATAATGCCCAATGCCAGAGGGACATGGAGGCATATAAGTCCTAGACCAAAAAGAATCGCATTACGTTGCTGAGCACGATGAGTAATTCCCTCTTGTGCAAATTCGAAGTCTATAAGACAACATTCAAAATGTGGGCGGCGCTCCACAGTAAGTATGGGATCACCACGACTACCAAGCTCCGGATGCTCACGGTCAAATTTGACTCTTATCGGAAGCGACCAAATCATACGATGAAAGAGCATATTCAGGAGATGTCTAACATGATCCATGTACTCAAGAATGCGGGACCGACGAGCAATAGGTGTTGATCCGCTCTTTTCCTAAAAGTTGGGTACAGATGCATTGTAATTTAATGCACAACGAAAGTGTCAAAACTTTTGACCAAGATGCTCGGCACATTGAAACGGAGGATGAAGCCCTTCAAGCCATAATCAATCTTCTGAAACATTAGTTGTTGAAAATAGTTGATAAAGAGTTGATTCTCAATCCAAGAGAAAAAGATCGCATAAGTTGCAATCAAACAAAATGAGTGGAGATGCTGAACAAAAGAATGACTAAGGCCAACAGCGCAAACGTGGAAAACGTGGCGACAAGGCATACATGGATAAAGTAAAATGCTACAATTGTAGCAAATGTGGTCACTTTGGTCATGATTGCATTGAGCCTAAGAAGTTTTGTTCTAACCATGATTCTTTTACTTATGTCTCTAGTTGTGCCTTAATTACTAAAACCCATCTTTCGTGGATTGCAGATTCGGGAGCCATCAACCATGTAGTAAGAGATCGTAGGGTCTTCATGGAATTTCACCGAATAAGTGCGGGGAGTAAATGAA
This sequence comes from Pontederia crassipes, assembly GCA_030549335.1. Classification (NCBI taxonomy): domain Eukaryota; kingdom Viridiplantae; phylum Streptophyta; class Magnoliopsida; order Commelinales; family Pontederiaceae; genus Pontederia; species Pontederia crassipes. Next base: position 34,798,152 of record CM060186.1, on the reverse strand, counting down.
TTTACGTTGGAAACAATGATAGAGTTGAAGTTAAAGGCATTGGAATGTGCAAGTTAAAGCTTAGCAACGGTCAAATTCTTTACCTTCACGACATTCTATATGCTCCACCTCTTAGACGAAATTTACTTTTTGTGTAATAAATTTCTAGAGGAAATAAATGACAATATGTCTTGACAATATTCTTCTATGCAATGGTTTTCCCAATAATGTTTCCTACATTTTAAATGCAGCATCTATTGTTGATAGTTATTCTTTTATATCATCTGTTGATGTGAATGAAAGTACCAATATTTGGCACGCCAGATTAGGACTCATTGATCAAGATCGAATGAATAGACTTGCTAGATAATGCCTCTTGGGGTCTCTTGCAAAAGTTGATCTTCCAACTTGTGAAGAATGTCTAGCTGGTAAGGAAACACGAACACCATTTGGGAAGGAAAAATGCCTGAGTACCCATTACAATTAATCCGTTCGGACATATGTGGTTCGATGAATGTTCACACACGATACAATTTTTTTATCATCACTTTTATAGATGATTGCTCACGCTATGATGTTGTATACTTGATTTCTCATAAGTCTGAAGCTTTGGATTATTTTGTACGATTCATGAACATGGTAAAAGATTAAGTGGATCGCAAGATTAAAGCCTTGCGAACCGATCGTGGACGCGAATATCTCTCTAACTTATATAAAATGTTACATGATGAAAAGGATATAGTTAGGAAACTAATAGTGCCAAGAACTCCGCAATAAAATGGTGTTGCAGAAAGATAGAATCGTACCTTATTTGATATGGTTCGATCCATGATGTCGCAAGCTAATCTCTCGATTTCGTATTGGAGAGATGCACTATTGATTGCTGTCTATATTTTAAACTGTGTACCATCGAAATTTGTTCCTACCACTCATTATGAACTTTGGTCGAAAGCATGACCTTAGTTATTTGTGCCCTTGGGATTGCGTAGCCTATCTTCTAAACAACTCTCGTAAGTATGAAAAGTTGGGTCCAAGATGACAAAAATGTATCTTTATAAGATATTGCGACACCTCCAAGGGCTATGTATATAGGTGAAAGGGAAGATGGTACTGTAATGGAAATCCATGTGACATTCATAAAGAATGAGTTTCCTAAGCAAGGGACTTCTCCTAAATGAAGAAGATCTCGAGATGACGGCATAAGCGGATCAACCCGTTGAAGAGTTTGTCTTCTCCGTCCATAGCTTGATCCGAGTGGGAGAGATTCGCAATCGCCAACTTACCAACCTACAAGTTCCTTTCGATAGACTACTAAAAAACATGTTTCGTGCCAATGATTTGAAATCGAATGGCTGCATGAACATGGCCCACATGAGGTCCACACAGTAAGTCCAGAAGATGAACTTGAGCCCAAATCTATCAAAGAAGCTTTCTCTTCCCCTGCTAAGGAAGAATTGATTAAGGCAATGAAGGAAGAGTTAGTGTGACGACCTTCGACTTCTTTTGGCGCCACAAGGGGTGAAATCGAAAACTCAATCATTTAAATTCAAATTTAAATCTTCAACAGAAACCAACATTCTAAAAATCAACTAACATTGAAAATTTTCAAAAATTTCGGCATGACGTATGCGTAAATTCGTTCATGCGTCAAATACAATATTTATCCATATTTATTCACATCACAGGCAATTTATAATTATCAAAGAATATGGGACTCGAGTCCAAAAAGCTTCGTCTCAAAACTATTACACCAACAAGACATATCGAATACTTTCCAAAATTCATTAATGGTCACAAGCCCTTATCCAATTCCATGATAGAGACTTGCCCATATCATCTTAAACTATGGAGCCTCAACTCCCATCAATTAATTTATAACCACAATAAATCATGAGCCACAACCCAAAATCAGGCGGTGTCAAGATAAATAAAAATCATAATAGTCAATTTAAAAAGAAACGATAAGTGTCAAAAGAGCAACATTAAGATAGATACATTCCTCGCGAAATCTCACACACTATCCCTCTTGAATCAATACCCATTTTCAAACAACCATGCAATATATGTATTCCTTTCCTGTAAACATTAAAAGAAAAAGGGGTGAGTATGGATTAAGCTCAGTGAGTTAAAATGACTATCTCAAGTATGAAAACCATTGCGAAAATCAACATCTTATTTTCAGGAAATATTTAAATCCACTCTTCTTCAAAAGGAACTCATTCACATAATGATCATGAAAAATGAATGTCATGTATGCACATGCATGGTGAAATTATACATATATAATATATAAGTTGAGGAATCATCATCAAACACGGATATCCATACCATTCGGCAATCGAGTGCTTCTTCACACACCCCTCGTGTCACTATATAGCCACAGGGTGGTTGTTCTAATTCCGTCATGTCACTATATCTCCACAGGACGTTGAACCGCTCCTCGTGTCACTATATCGACATAGAGCTTGTTTCTTTTCTTTTTCCATTCCATCCCTCGTATCACTATATCGCCACAGGATGGTTGTTCTAATTCCACCCTTCGTGTCACTATATTGACACAGGGTGTTGAACCTTGCTCCTGGTGTCACTATATCGACACAGAGCAAACCGGAGCCCAACAGGTCTACTCGGAGTTGGTCAATCCTCCGAGGTGAAAAATTTCCGCTTTATGCGGGTTTTTACATGAAGTGCATATGATGCATAAATGCATATTCGAGGTGAAGATTTGGAGCTTGAAGCTATCACGCCAAAATATTTTATTTCAAAACCGAATATTTTATTCAGGAAAACAATAGAAACTTTTATCAAAATCGATAGGCTTCCAAAATTCTTAATTAAACATCACAATTCATATGATGACACACATATGAAGCACACAAATAAGTATGATTATGCATGAAGAAAGCGATCTCGAAAAATCTGCCCCACATCGGATGGGACAATGTTACCACTCCGAAGAGTTAAGTAATTTATATTATTTGAGATAAGTTCCCTCACCTTGGATTCCTTAAGTCTCAACTAACTTCCATCCGAATCTGTTCAAAGGGGATAAATACTTATTACATCCATTTAAACTTTATTTAAGAACATATTCTTATCATTTAAGACATTTATAACTTCTAGATATCATTTATCTTTTAATTCATTAATCACTTCATAATAATCCTTTCTAACGACATCTTGGTACCTAGAGTTATAATTTATAATTTTCTTGCCTAAGTTCATAATTAATGAACTATAACTATCAAATAAATTTAATTTTCATAAATCGATCATCACTATAGATTTTCAGCATTCTCACCGATAGGGGAAAATAAATCGCCAACTAATAGCACCCTACTCAAAACTCATCGGACAACCACCTATCATGTCCAATTAAGCATATAATAATTCGGATTAGACCCTATACCAATTCTAATCAATTATGAAATTAAATCATATAAATAGTTTCGGTCACCAATCATATCCTTACCACAATAAACGAGGCCCTCCTGCTCTCTAAATCGAAATCATACTCGCCGAATGTCAAATGTCGCCTTCTTCATTAGTAGCATAATAAAATTAATTAAAAATAATTTTCATATCTAAAATCAAATTTATTGTGCATTTTCATTCGTTTACCAATACATATTGAGGACAAGTCGTCGAAAATATCGCCCGACGATCGGAACCCAAAATTGATGAACCTACAAGTAATTTGTGATTAAATTTTTTTTACGGACAGCAACACAATACATCTCCCTCATGTGTACACCTACCAAAATGTCGAGATAAGCTTGACCGGAGTTCCCCGTCGGTTCGTCGGAAAGTTCGCCGGAAAAGTTCGTCAGAAAGCCCTAATTTCGGCCCCCTAGGTGATTTGTAACAAAAGCATGGTTACCCCTCCAAATGATTCTAATCGACCTAAGAATGATGTACAATTCACCGGGAGAAGGATCGGTGCGAATCGGAGCCGGAATCGTCGCCAAAATCATCGCCGGCGGATTTTTTGGCCTCCTCACATTTTTCCCTCACTGCGTCGCGCACGGTGGACCGTCTCATACTATATGTCAAAACGTTCGTCTCGTCGTCCTCTTTCAATCAATACCTTTCGTGCGAAAAATGGTGGCCGGACGGAGGAGATCGGGTGGCCGAAAGAAGTGGTGGCCAGAAGAAGTGGCGGCCGGAGACGTGCTACAGTGCGCGCGGCACTGTAGCAGGTCGGGAATGGGGGAAGGAGATGACACTACTTTTATTTTAAGCTGTCCCATCCTGCACAAGTTCCAAAATGCCCTTTCCTTTTAACTTAATTACACCTTTTTTTTTGTTAAAACCGGGACATTACAGTTAGGGTCCATGCAGAAAAATTAAGTATGAGACTTTGTTGATCTCCCGCCAGGCCGTAAAGCAATTGGGAACAAATCAGTTCTGAAAATTAAACGTGGCATGGATGAATCAATTGAAAGATATAAAGCCCGCCTAGTGGCGAAAAATTTCACCCAAACAGCGGGTGTTGACTATGAAGAAACTTTTGCACATGTTGTAAGATTTACTTCAATTCACCTAATATTAGCTATAGTCGCACATATGGACTTAGAATTACATCAAATGAATGTAAAAATCACATTTCTCAATGGAAAACTAGATGAAGAAATTTATATGAAGCAATCTCAAGGCTTCGTTGTAAAAGAAGAAGAGCACAAAATTTGTAGACTGCGCCGATCTATTTATGGACTCAAACAACATCTAGATAGTGGTATATTAAATTCCATCAGTCAATCATTTCATATGTTATAACATGATTGATGAAGAATACTGTGTGTATGTTCATAAATCCTAGAATAATTTTGCTATTGTGTTTATATGTGGATGACATTCTAATAGCTGAAAATAATAGAGATTTTGTCATTACCATTAAGCAATGGTTGTCCTCCATGTTTGAGATGAAGGACATGGGTGAAGCAGCCTACTGGTGTGAAAATCCAACGTGATTGTTCCAAATGACTTCTTGTTTTGTCGTAGGAATCATATATAAAGAAAGTTTTGAAATAATTTCGTATGGATAGTTGTAAACCCGTTGACACTCCTATTATGAAAGGCGAGGTTTTAAGCTTGGACATGTGCCCAAAAACTCCAGCGGAACAAAAGGAAATGTTCAATGTTCCCTATGCAAGTGTGATCGACAGCCTGATGTATGCTATGATGTGTACTCGATCGGACATATGTTTTGTTGTGGGTCTAATTACTAGATGTCAGTCTAATCTAGGATGCCAACACTAGAAGACGGTGAAGAGAATCATGAGATACTTCAAGGATACTGTAAACTTTGTACTGTGCTATAATGAAGGGAGTCTACGACTTGCTGGATTCACCGATGTCGATTGGGCTGGTGACATTAATGAACGAAAATCCACCCGCGGATACACCTTCTTGCTCAGCAACGTGTTGTTACTTGGAGTAGCAAGAAATAAGATTATGTGACACTCTCAACTATGGACACATAATTCATAGCTTATTCATTGGTAGTACAAGAGGCCTTATGGCTTAAAAGATTCCTTCAAAACCTGAGGATTTTTTAGAATGCAATTAAGAAGATTGCTGCGACAATCAAGCAGCCATTGCTTATGTGAAGGATGAGAAATACCATTGCAAACGAAAGCATATCAATACGAAGTATAAATTTGTACGAAACCAAGAAGTCAAAGAGGATATCTCGGTTGAGTACGTATCAATGCACAAAATCGTTGTTGATCCATTCACCAAACCATTGCCAAGAGAGGTATTCTTGAGACATGTAAATGCCTTAGAGCTTCGTAGATTATAAATGCAATGATGTGCTAAAAATTTCAATGAATAAAAAATTATTTTTCTTTGATAAATTCATTGTTGTAAAGTCTTGTTACGCATGTGAAAAGTATGTCGATCTAGTCTAGATTTATTCACTCACACGAACAAATGCTTCCGGCGCTCATGAAGATAGCGAGCAGAATGAACTATGTGAATCATGATATGATTATTAAAATACATTAAAACATGAGTTTAAGTAACTCAATATCGTCTGATTATGAGAGAGAGGCTAGATACGAGATTCAAGTTTGGCGCTATTGGATAGTGAACAATTTGAAAACTCAGATTAGGTGCTAAAAGGTAGCGACTGGACTTAAGTCTATGTGGTGTATAATTTAAATAGAGCTAGACATACGTTCCTTCAGTGGGAGTCTCCACAGTAGTACTTGTGTTTAGTACCAAATATGCAAAGGCGACCTAGAGACACGATGAATTGATTAGTTCAATGGTCATCATTGTGTGAGTCTCTGATAGATGATTCATTTGCACGTGCCCTTAGACTATTGATTATGTCTTAAGGAACTAAATTAGTGCTTTCTACTTTAGCAGGGTACTCAAAGATTAAAAGTAAAGTAGTCTGTCGAGCCACGTCTAGGAAAGCAGCTGGTTCATTACTAAAAGACATGAGGGCGAAGCCGCATTAAACTTTCACGTACAATTAGCCAACTACTTTTTCTTATGTTGAAAAATATAGTGTATGTGAAAGGTAGTTACCGCGGAGCAAGACATACGTTGTCTTGTCTATGCTAGGGCACAACGAGTTACATTATTTGAGCATTGAACCTTAACGGGCATGACACATGCCTTAGAGATAGTTGAGCGATTGAACATTAGCATGTATCTTTCTAGCTCCTATAAAGAAGCGTGCTTGTACTCGTAGGTCGCACAACACATTTATCAATTCTGGAGGAACGAAAGTACAATGCTCAATGCGGGCAAGTGGGAGATTGTTGGGAGATGCTCTTTTTCGTGCATTTAGCCGCGCATGCATGCAGCCCACTCGTGCAATCGCATGCGATCATGTGTGACCCGAGTGCGCGCGGTCCGCGTGATCATGCACGGATCACGCGATCGCTTGGGCATCACACAGATCGTGCTACCGTGCGACGTTCGCGCACTTTAGGTACATGTCATCATGCACGCGATGGACACACATGTTGTGTTCTGCGTGATCGCGTGCACGGTCTGCGCGACGCGGGCGCAGAATCGCAATCGCATGGGGATAACACAGATCGCACGGGGATCACGCAGATTGCGGAACCACATGATGTTCGCGCACTTTAGGTGTGCGCGATGGATGTGCGTGATTCTTCCAAAGGGGACCACGTGTTCTGCCTAACTTCTCGCCCAAGTCTCCCTACACTATAAAAGGAGACCCATACCATAGGTCCTAAACACGCTTTCGAGGAGATTCTTCTAGAGGTACTTGTGATGTGGCAAAGAGCTTCGTTCCCCGAGGTTCGGTCCTCGATCCCGTGGTACAAGTGCATTTATCAAGAGTTCGTGAAAAAGCACCAACGATTCACTTACGCTGCAAGAGATATTCCACGACTTCTATGATTTATATCTGTTAGAAATCCTTCATGCGCAATGTCCACAAGTTGAAGGTCATCATCAGCCCAACTAATCCGGTAAGATCATCCCGCATCGCATACTTGCCAGCGACATGTGAAATTTTCAACAAGAAGTTTTTGCATTCATAAAAACTTAAAATCGAGATCTTATTTAAGTGAAGAGAAGTCGCTTACCACTCTATCTCAACCTTTGGTAATTAGACACAATCTTTAACTAAATGTCATGAAACTTAAGATCGAAAATAACATTGTAACATCCAAAATAATAAATAAAATAACAATAAAATATGATGGTGTCAGCTTCGGATGTCTGCGATGAAGAGCGGACGCCCGAAAGATTGCAACTGCCAACAAGAGTTGGAAAGGTCAAATTTGATTTTTTTTTCTCATCTTTTTCCACCCCAACTCTTGGAGGTTTGGTGTATCTCTTCTCAACTTCATGACCCTTGGGATGACAAATTCCTATGTGTTCCTTTTTAAGCCCCATCAACCCCTTATTTTCTTTATTTCCTTAAATATTCTCTCATCCCTCTCATCCACCATTATTGTGGTTATTTATTCCTTGTTGTGGGCTCGACTAGAGAGCCTTAGGAGGTGTTGAATGGGTGGAGAGCATAAGAGGAAGGAAGAGGAATGATTAGAGCTTGGAGAAACACAAAGGGCAACCGAAAAATGACTAAAAGCTACGTGTGTTAATGGGATATAAGTCATAAGGGTTTATTCCTGAGGGCTATGCATGTTCTTAAGGACTATTTTAGGCCTTTGGTTCATGCAAGCAATAGGTAGTTCAAATGCCTATGATTTACTTGTCATGATAAGCATGGTTTATGATGTGTTGATCAATGCTTTGGATGATACATATGCTGAAATTTGACCTAGGATTTATCTTTATTATGATCTATGATTTGATGTGATGTTTTAAGACTTTGAAGCATTTTTAAAGCCTAAGGAACTTATTATATTTTCAATTCATGATGATTCCTAAATGAACTTGGAAATGGAAACTTATGAATATTTGTTTCGGTACTAAGAAGCATTGCAATTGTATGATATATGATGTGGAAGAAGTCTTTATATATGTTTAGATGAACCTGAAAATTATTATTATTCCTGCTGAACTTGACTTATGAAGCATCATTATGATTGATTTATGAACTTGTTATCGGGGAAGACATAGGAATGGACCAATGGTTACTAGTTTGAGATTTGATAAGAATGAACATGAAAATGATGAAGAATGATCCTAGAATGACTCTATAAGTTATTTAGTTGTTTGTATATATTTAGGAGTGCTTATTTTTTGAAAACTTGATTGAATACCTAAGCACCCACAATGATTTGTGTTTCTATGGAGGAAGACAGACGACTGTTCGCGTCCACTCCTCTAAATAGCACAAGGATAATTGCTATAATTGCTCGTCGTGCCGACTAATGCCTAGTATTGGATGCCAAGTGTGGTGATTTATCGAAACCCTTCATTGCTCATTACGATGTCATGGTCTAGGAAAACTTCATCTAGAAATATTGGCAGTTCATTTCCTTTTAGCGCTTATACAGGGCCTAATAGTATTATCGGCTATGAACGTCTTATGATAAATAAGTCTGTACATATTTCATTTCAATAATTAAGCGTGCAAGCATGCATACATGTATGCCATTTGCATGGATTACTTTTTATGTATTGATCTTTATGTTGGTTAACAAAATGGCTGACATGTATGTTAATGCTAGGGATCTAGTAGACTTTCATATGTATGTTCATATGCTTCTTTCTTTTTTATTCCTTCTTGAAGTAAGATAGAATGAGATAATAACCTCAGAATCAACTCTATTATGAGTATAGATATGTCTCATAGTTATCGTAAAGTGATAAATATTAATTAATGACCTCAACATGTCAAACATGTGTCTAATGATACATTATTGATTCACCCATTTCAATCAATATGATCAGTTCGGTCTAGATTGCTCTAAATTAAACTACTTTATAAGCACTTTTGTATCTTTAATCTTAATTTTTTTTATTTTTCTCTCTACCTATATTGTTTGTTATATGGTGCCAACGTCGTAAAACATATAGACCAAACATAAGTCGATAGAGGGCTCCAGTCTGAACAAGTTAACTTGGATAGTCGGATCGAATAATACTAAAATAACATATTAAATCAAAATATGTATTCATATATATATATATATATATATATATGTATGTATTTTTTTAATAACTGATATAATTACATATGAAATCAAATAAATACTGTTAATAAGTTTCAATAAAAACATCATAAGACAAAGTCAAAGATTTTCTTTCTATTTTAGTCTTAAATACATAAGTTATAATTTATAAGATCATTATTTACAAATTCAATTACTAGCATTCATTTGAGACAAAGTTTAAAATTTGGAAATGATAAATTATTTTATGTTTTATCTACTAATAACCAAGTGATGGAGAATGTGTATAGATAAAATGAATAAAATAAATTATATTCAAAGAGCTACATATAAACACTATTGGTCTAAAGCACATGTGATCAGGTTTCAAATTTTGAAATTGCCTAAATTTAATATTGATTTTTTTTAACAAGAAACAAACCCATCGCTCTAATGCAAATCGATCAATTCAAATGATTGAACCCGGATTTAACTTATCCGGTCACTTTATCGAGTTTAGGATCACAAATGAATTGGTTAAAGACTCGGGTGTCCAGGTTGGACTAATTCGACTAGGTTTGGGTTTTACAACGAGTATGTGTGAATATATCTATTTTACTCGAACTATTATATCATAGTAAATTATTTTTAATATTGTCTTTATGCCTCATCCCTTTGTATTTCAATGATATAAAATTTGTAAAATTAGAGTTATATAGTTAGGTTTCAAAAAATGGCCAAATGGAAAAGATCATCCTTAATGATCAACTTAGCATTTCAGGGCAACTATCCTATCCTATATATATATATATATATATATATATATATATATATATATATATATATATATATTTGTTGAGATATTTATGCATAAGTTGCATTTTTCTACATTAGTTTTTCAAAAGATCAAATTTTATGTCAATTTGACATGTATAAATAAAGATATAATCTTGTTGTTGTGGGAAAGGAAGAATTTGTAAGTTTTTGGAGAACCAATTGATACTAATTGATAATTGAGTAGATGTGTAACACCCAGAATGTTTCAGTAAATTAAAAAAAATCAAGAATTTATTAGGGATAATTAAAGTTTGGAAGAAAACAATAGTATAGTTAGATAAGAGAAAGGAAAATAAGAAACTATAAGTCCTAATGGAATTTGGAGTTGAGATTATATTAAGAATAGGAATTCAAATTGAATTTAAATCTAATCATAAGTTCATGTTATAAAGGACTATGTGTGAATAGATCTAATGGAATTTGGAGTTGAGATTATATTAAGAATAGGAATTTCATAGTAAACGAGTATGTGTGAATATATCTATTTAAATCTACTTTGTTATGCCATTAGTTTCTTTGTGATGCCATTAGTTCATGTTATAAAGTAGTTTTAAGTTAAAAAATATTTAGGAGATAAAATAGTATTGTTTTGTTATGCATATTATTCCAAAAAATAAGAAATAAGAAAAATAAATTATATTTAATTACAAACTTTTAGGAATAATAAAGTTTAAGAGAGATAAAGAAGATTTGGAGAAGGGGATAGAGCCCTAATTGAAACATAATCTTGCTTACACTACAAGAAATCTGATAAATATCGACAATTAAATTCATCTCTAAAGTGGTGTGTCGATTCAGTGCAAAAGAAGACACATTAACGTCTCCAATATGTCAAAATGTTATGATGCCACAAACCCAACATTAGTAGCAACGTGCTTGTGCCAAAGGACTGAGACGCTAGAGTGACACTACAAGGAGACAAAAAAACATTATTGTGATGCCATTGCATGTCAAATATTACAACAGTTAACGTCACAAGCGTTGACACCAAAGCAACACCTAAGGCGTCGACTTTATGCTCCACACAAAAGAGACACTAGCATATGTGACACTAAGTTTGTGCCATTAAGATGCTAAACATACTTATGGTCTCCTCAATTATTGTTCCTCTTTTATGACTCTATGTCAACACTAATTATTGTGATGCTACGTCGATGCCATGATGGCACCAATTTTATATTGTAATTGTCAACATTATGATGCTAATGTGTTGTTGTTGTAGTGCTATTTACAACATTCCTCTTCTAATCACACCTCATTTTTATCTTCCATCTAGATACAAATTTATCGTGGAATCCAACACAATAGAAACTAAAGAAATGTCATAAAAGGAACTAATGTCATCATACACATAAAAACTAATGGCATCACAAAGAAACTAATGGCATAACAAAGTTTTAATAATACCATAGTGTTTAGTTGTAAACATGTAAAGTGTTACAAAAGTTTTTACCACCTAATGATCATTATCATCATCGATGTCATTCTTGCATTCAATGATAACGTACTCAGTCTTGGAGCTCGTGGTCGGATAATGGCCTGAAGAGTGTGCAAGGCTAGCGGTAGCTACTGAGAAAGCTACTCAACATTGAGTCCTATGATTTTGTCTAGTGTCAACTCAGGTGTCACGGATGAACATGGAGTAGACGAGTCACCTACGTATGCTCTTTTTAGAAACCTGAGTGGTTGTTTTTAAGCCTCTCATGTATGTGCCTCGTGTCTTCCCCATCACCTCCTAAAAAATAGTAGTGTCTCTTACAAAATAAATAAGTTTTATATAACATTATATATCTAAACTATTTTCAAGATATGTTACCTAATGACTAAGTACTAGGATAATTCTCGTATTTTTCAGTCATCTTTTCATCACATGCATCCAAAAATATTTTAACATTATAAATTTGAGAAATCATTTAGATTAGTTTGAATAATCAAATAAACGTATGATGAGACTTACCAAAACTCTATGGGCAATGGGCATGACCAAGTCATTGGTCTTCTGACTAAGTACTAGGATAATTCTCGTATTTTTCAGTCATCTTTTCATCATATGCATCCAAAAATATTTTAACATTATAAATTTGAGAAATTATTTAGACCAGTTTGAATAACCAAATAAACATATGACGAGACTTACCAAGACTCTATGGGCAATGGGCATGACCAAGTCATTGGTCTTCCTACTCTTTTGAATAGTCTCATAGACCGATCAAAATCGACATGACCCCCTTCTTTATCCTCTTTCAACAAAGTTTAAATTTTGCAAAATAAGCAAATATAAATAAAAGTTTAACTATTCTTCTTTTTCTATGCATTACCATGCACTGGGAATGCTCATCAAAATCGGATCAACCCTTCTGAATGTATGTGGGCTTTTTGCTTAGAAAGTTTGTTAATTTTTGTAATTTCAGACTTTCTATAAATCCTCATTCATCTTGCATCACATCAAATATTTCGACTTTAGAAAATCTTAAATTAAGAAAAATAATTTTAAATATAATGACTTACTCATCATTTCCTATAAAAGGACTCTCAAACTGGGCATATAATATGTTTTGGGTATCTTTATATGCACTGCTTAATAGTAAGGCTAATAGAAGTGATGGCCTTGCGAAACTTATACGACCGATTACAAAGGCGTTTTATAACCACCTCCTCAAAATATCTTCTTATTGTCCCCAAATTGAGTTATGAATGAAACAGTTTTGATTCCTTAAAAAATGATGAAAGTTAGTAATTTACAAAATTAGTATAAAATAAATTATATAACACAAAAATATACAATCATACGATAAATGTGCGAAAGATGTCATCCTTCACTTCAATGGGAACATCTTTCCAGGATCCTGTACACTTGTGGCAAGGACAAGAGCAATGGTATCACATGGTAGAAGCGGATATGAAAGTTCTACTACAATTTACAAAACAAATTATTTTCTTAACTACAAGATGAACTATAATAAATTTGTAAATATTATTTAACTTACTATCGAGCAATATTATTGATGGTAACCACCTCATTGTCTTGGAATATCTATTTCAATTGAATTATCATCTATTACAGCGAGAGTAGGGTGAGAAGGTCCGGGTTGGTCAATGAGTACTTTAAAGAATAAATCATTAGTGTAATACCAACTTAAACTGGACTAAATGATATATGCAATAAAGTTCTCACTTCATGCAATGTCCATCGGTGAATGGTCCATGGTAGTCCGCTCATCATCATGTGTTTGTGTCGACTCACCGATCGAGCAGATGTCAAATTGTGATGAACCGGCCATATGCCCTATCGACGGTGTAGCAAGTGTCACAATTTAAAAAATGATGGTGAATTCATGTGGTCATGTTAGAGAATGAAAAATAAATAACAATAAACATATCACCTGACATAATATGTGGTGTAAGTTGATCGCCGACATGTAGTCGTCTCAACTCACCGATTAAGTGGAGTACTCTAGAATGTGGCGAAGTGGAAACATGTCCCGTCGTCGGCTTAATAACTGTCACCATCAAAATTTTAAAAATAGTTGCATGTAGAAGACAAATTAAATACACAATCAATAACTTGGCATGATATGCAGTGTATGTCGGTCACCGTCGTGCTATCGTAATGACTCACCAATGCAGCGTCTACAAGAATGTTATGATCCGACTATTGGTCTGATCGGTGGAAGTAGTTGTCACCATTAAAACAAAATGATAAGTTACATGTAGAATATAAACTAAATGCACAATAAATATGTCACTAGGTGGTTGAGATGACTCACTTGTATGGAGTGCACATCTAGAAGAACGGGACGATATGGAAGCTCGACCCCTAGTAACCATATTTGAAAAATTATCAAATTCATGTCATGATCTTATATTTAATTTATAAATTTTAAAATATATAATTATATAATTTATTAATGCCATTCAATCACTTGTCTATTCTGGTTCATTTTCTTTATCTTGATAGTTGTCATTATAATATCGATTCGAGTCATCATAAAAAAAATTATCAATGTTCATTTGCAAAGGATCATTTGAGCTCTTTCATTGACTCAGTGTCATGCACTAATTGGACATTCCCAACTTTTTCGACTACATAAGCCATTTTGTTATATCGATCTTATTGGAAGCAATCATCTACGAGGACATCATTCAATATTCTGCTAAGAATAATTTACTTCTCACTATGCATGATTCCCATCATTCATCCTTGATTTTTATTGATACTTAGTGTAATACTCTTATTGTGCTTGTTCTAACAATACTAATGAATGGTATAATTGAAGTCTTGATCAAGGCTCAATATTCACCAATTAAATTTTTGATCGACCCTAACTCTTTTTTTAGATTGAACCAATGACATTTAAGCATCACAACTTTGTTCAATTTTTCCAAATAGCTAAATTGTATGATTTCTTCTATAATGCTATAGTAATCTAACTCATTGTCCCCATACATGATTCTTAGAACACATATGTTTCTATTAATAGTTGAACATTACTAATTATATTCTTCCGTATAAAATTTGTATCCATTAACTATTACGCCATAATAACTACAAACTTGTTTGTACGGTCCACAATCGAAATATCGAATTCTCAAATCTATTACTAAGCCATTGATAACTTATAAAATGATGAAAGACGAAATCAATAAAATAAAATAAAACAATATTTGAGAACATTTGAAAAGAGTTCACTTAACTTCTTTACCATGAGACAAATTATTCATTTCTTAGTTTCAACTATTCAACGTTTGAAACTAGTGGATTGATTTCTTTTTGCAATTCTTCACATTTCCTGAATTCATAGATTGTCATTTAGTGAAATCTCAAAGCAACTTTTTAAAATAAATAATTTCTTTTGAGTAAATTATGATTAATCTTTATTTTTTTATCAAATTTTTAGTATGATTAAAATAAATAATACTTTCTTTCTAAAAGATAATATGCATTGAGTTTCGAACATTTCCTAGAAGTAGACGACACGTTTTAAATCTTAATGCAGACATGCATATCTCCTTGAAAAAGTCCTTTTTGCCACATCATGTATAATGGGCCAATTCCTCCACGACCTAATATTTTGACAACTGAGCAAAGACAAAGCGTTCCTCGTCATTAATATGTTTGCTTGCGAATAATAGGTTGAAAAAGCATCTCATTCTCTCTAATAAGAGCATTTTAAATAATAATTCCAATTTTAAATATAATTCATTATTTTTGTAATTAAAAAAATAAAAATAAAAAATTCAATTTGACTAGATTAATCTTTTCTTTTTATAAATTTGAGTATGATTAAAACAAATAATATTTTCTTTCTAAAAGATAATATGCAACTAAATAATAATTACTTTATAAAAATGATTTGTTATTTTTGGAGCTAAAAATAATTTAAAATAAATAATTCAATTTGAGTCAAATAGATTAATCTTTTCTTTTTATCAACTTGATTATGATTAAAATATATAATCTTCTCATCTAATAGATAATGTACATAATACACTAAAACGAATAATATGAAATTTCTAAAAAATAATGTATTAGTTTAATAAAGAAATTTTATTAAGAATACAATAGCGTGAAAATAAAAAAAAAGAAAATTAAAATATTGAGCATAAGAAGCATATTCATTTTAGTATGATTAAAATAAATAATATTTTCTTTTTGAAATATAATGTACAAGTAAACTAATTTCTTTTTTAAAATAATTTCTATCTTATAAATTAAAATAAATAAATTCATTTGAGTCATATTAGGATTATCTTTCCTTTTTATCAATTTGAGTATGATTAAAATAAATAGTATTTTCTTCCAAAAGATATGCAAGTAAATAATAATTCCTATTTAAAAGATTTTTTATTTTCAAAATAAAAAATAATTTAAAATAAATAATTAAGTTTGAGATAAATTAAATTAATCTTACAAAGTTTGTTAAATAAAGTAAAAATATATGGGACTTAAAATTTATAATTTATGATAAAAATTTTTAAATCTTAAAGATAAAATTAATCCTACAAAATTTCTTAAATAAGGTAACAATATGTATACTTAAAACTAATAATATATGAAATATGAAAAAGTCAAATAAACAAATTTGTTTTATCTTGAATGCTAATCCTGATATAGAGTTTGTAAATTAATATAGCATAAAAAATCTAACTTAATTAAAAGTATTATTCTTTTAATTAGCTTTCAGAATTTTCAGAAAATAAAAAATATCATAGAGAGAGGGGGGGAGGGAGTTAGAACTCTAACATATATATGACCTACTTTTCATAAAATAAAAAACATTTTAGAGAGAGAGAGAGAGAGAAAGAATCCTAATTAAACAAATCTATTAAAATAATGCTAAGAATAAAAAATTTAACACGTGCCATCTATAAATAATACTTAAACTAATCTTACAAAGTTTGTTAAACAAGGTAATAATATGTAGAACTTAAATTAATAATTTATGATAAAAAGTTTAAATCTAAAAAAAAAGATTAATCCTATAACATTTGTTAAATAATGTAACAATATGTAGGATTTAAGATTAATAATACACGATGTATGAAAAAGTCAAATAAAGTACAAAATTATTTTATCTTCGGCTCTATTTGGTATTACTAATGGTTTTATAAGCGGATAGTGATTCAACTAGCGGATAGCGGATTCACTAGCATATAGTGAGTAACAAATGATAATTAACGATTAGAGGTTGTAACAAATAAGTATTTGATAAATTTAGCAGTAGAATTAGTTGATGAATATAAAATGACATAATTAGACACATAATAAATTATTTAATTTAAGCACTATATATATTCTATTATAATACAATAAATTAAATATTTATATCTTAATTAAAGAAAATAAAATTTTGCAACTAGTTTTTTGTTAAAATATATAAATTTATATTGACAATAAACTTTATATAATGCACTGATGATATGAAAATATTAATTGTAAAATTATTTTTTATTCATTGTTAACATATAAATAATTTGTAATTATTGAAACATGAATATGAGAAAAATATAGTTAAATGATTATAAAATAAAAATGAGAAAATAATAAGATAAGTTAGGAAGAAATAATATATTTGAATAAGGGTAAAATTGGAAAAATTTATAAAATGTTAACCTATAATCGCTAAACGTTAGTAGAAGTAGCTTTTAATATTTTCATATGAAACACTAAAAGCTATTTATTTTTATTATTTATTAAATAAAATAATTAATATTTGAATGGCTAAATGCTATTTGAAATAGTGGCCGGAGAGAGAGAGGGGGGAGAGAGAGAACTCTATTAAAAGAATCCTGATTAAACAAATCTATTAAAATAATTATAAGCATAAAAAATCTAATTTGATTAAAAGTATGATTCTTTTAATTTTCATAATGTTCGGAAAAATAAAAATATCTGAGAGAGAGATAGAGAGGAGGGAGTTAGAATTCTATTAAAAGAAACGTATATATGGCCTTTCATAAAATAAAAAATATCTCATAGAGAGGGGGATACGGAGTTAGAACTCTATTAAAAGAATCTTAATTAAACAAATCTATTAATTAAAATAATTATAAAGATAAAAAACCAATTTGGTTAAAAGTATGGTTCTTTTAATTAGACAAATAAATATATTATTTAAAAACTTCATTATATAGGAATATTTTTACACATGAAAAATAACGTTTATGTAAAAATATCTTATAATAATAATTTGTTGATTAAATCTAAAAGTTATAACTAATTTAATTAGAAATAGAATTCTTTTTTAATTTAAATATTTATAAGCATTACAATAAAATGAGATTAATATTAATAAAATAATAATCCTAATGTAATATTAATTATGGATTATTAATATATTTATGTATCATCTAAAAGCATTAATCCATCAACCTATAGAAAAAGTTTCAGCCTACCTATCTTATTTTAAATTTATATAATATGATATAATTACAGTTCAATACAAATAGTTTATTTATACGAGTCATATATGCTTAAATAATTTGTTCTGTAGAATATGGAGGCCAGATTTAAGATCAGTAGAGTTAAATAAAGAAAATGTAGTTTTTTTTATCAAATTTCATTGTTCAATAAGATTTGTATTAAATAAGTTAAATAAGTTTTCTCATACTGTATTCTTCTTCTTCTTCTTGGAGTTTCTCTATAAATAAAAAACATGTTACAAAAAAGTATGTTTATATAAGTCTAATAATAAAAATATGACCAATTCTAAAAAGTTAAAACAAGTTTGTCTAGAAGTAGGAGTCACTTTATGATACTTTTTTTTTTCAAATTTGATTACATAATAAGATTTGTATATCTAAAATAAAGTTGACTAAATACACAAAAGTAAGTTTAATTTGAATAAGGAAGACTTTATTTTCAATTATTATATAATAAATAATATAATTCTATTACTAATTAATTTCAGAATTTACTCATGTTATAGACAAATATCAATTGTTATCTTTCAAGAATTCAAACTTAGAATATAAAATATAAAAAGATATAACATAATATAATTTATTATTATCTTAGTATTTTTATCCATAAATAGAAAAATCCATCTCACAATAAAAGTTCGTCATATAAGGCCCCAACAATAAAAGAAAATTAAGTCCAAAACAAAATTTAGATTTCAAATAAATGCTGACGTTTTTCTGGAATAAACAAGTTTATATTTAATTATATAATTTGATATTCAAATGTAATTTTCTGTGCCATTTAAAAAAATCATCAATTGGTCTAATTCAAATGTATATTATTGGAATATATATATGTTGAGCATTCGCTTTAATATGAACCTATTTAAAATTTTATATTCTAATATTGTTAAAGAATGTGGTCTATCTTTTTTATATTAGCCACTTTTAAAAATTTTAAAAATAGTTTTTGATCATTTTTAAAATTCATAATAATATGAGTCTATTTTATTTATTTTTGTAATTTTGGTGCATCCCACGGGACTGCACTAGTGTAGTGAAAAGAATCGTTGAAGAAATGTGAGAGAAATTGGACTAAAATAAACATAAAAAATAGATTTATTATTACTAATTTTAAATAATTATGTATAATATTTTTTTAATGATGATTAATTGAGTTATTATTTTTTTCAATGATAGGATGTAAAAAAATTGAATTGCCATGGAAAAACTAATCAAGCTGAATTCAAAGCTCCTCAATATTATTATTTTATTTAAAATGCGACCATTTTAAATTAAATTTACATTTAACAAGAAGGTCTTTTTCTTTTCCATTTCTCCACTCATTTTATTGTAGTAGAAAACGTTTATTTATTAGACAACGTCCGAGGGGTTTTATTTCTTTCGTGATCCAAATCCGATAACCCGTGTTGCCTGCTCCTTTTCCTGCGTACGCGAGCGCGCTCGATCGAACGCAACACATCGGAATGGCGAGCAAGGCGGCGGCGGCCGCGACGGCAGCAAATTCGGTGGCGAAAGGAGCGACGGAGGCCTACCAGTACCCTTGGAGGGAAAAGTTGTCCAAGTATAAGAGCGACCTCGCCAAGGGCGTCTGGGGTTACTGGGAACTCGGCGCCTGGAAACCCCTTGCCCTCAGCGCCCGCAAGCGCGCTCGCCTGAGAAAGGAAGTCCTCCTCGCCGGAGAGTGAGCTCCCGTCCCGATTTCTATGACCTTCTTCTTCTTTTTTTGGCCATCTCCGAGGCTTGCAAAATAATGGTGATTTGTTGCTCTTCCCCGTTACCCTTTTTTTTTCTTTGAATGATTCATGGGGATTTCAGGGATTGGCCGTATGATCCCCCGAGAAAGGAGATGAGGAATAAGCGGAAAGGGCACAAATGTGATCGTATTTCCGCAGAGAAGTAAGAAATTATTTGTATTTCTACTGATCATTTCTGTCTTTTCATGGATTTGGCCATCCCTTGTTTTTGGGGAGTTCAAATGGGCATCTCCTTCTGTTCTGAGGTTTAGGGTTTAAATGTTTTCGTCTGTTTCAATTGAGCAGGAGAGCGAACACCGCTGAGTTGATGAAGAAGATGCCAGAAATGCTGCTGGATTACAAGGTCACAGCGCTCATCTCAATTACTTAACAGTTCCAGAAATATTTCGTTGTGTTGTTCTTTTCTTGATTTTACATGCAACTTCTGTTTATAAATACATTTGCAAAAGCAAGAACCTAATAAGTTAAGAAACGTTTTCAAGTAAACAACAAAATAATGATCTTTTGTATCTGGAACATTGAGCAGTGCAACAAAACATTCTTACTTCAAGAATCATCGAATACTGAACAAATAGTTTAGGGTAAACATTTGGATACTATTTGCAATTGTACAACTTTTTTTTTCACTCCCTAAGTCCTTTTCTTCATTTGAATCCTCTGGTTGATTTTCCATCTATTCAAGTGGAATGAAATATCTAAATCACCTGTTCTATCAAAATATCTCTAGGATTTCAGTGTATTTTTTTTAGTTTTACTATAAATCATCAACTTTGGATAATTTTTCATCTCTACCCATTTATCAAGACCCGTTAATCTATTGAAGTTTTCAGAAGGTTTTCTTATGCAGATTCTTTACAAATTTTTGTTCTTGAAGATTGTACTTACTGAAGATATTATTTATTTTTCAAGTGATTCACGACATTTGTTAATCCTAACCAAAACGCTTCATTTTTATAAGGTGGTTTGCATGTACATCAATTTGAACACAGCAATGAAATAGTATGCATAATAGATATGTGGTCAAAAGTTAATTAATATTACAGACTATTTATATTCTAAAGAAGTCCAGTGTGGGTATGTGTAGTGTCTTTTCATTTTGCGTCAGCATTACTCAGATAAGACGATGTTCAAACACAGTTTTTTAGTTCAAAATTTTACTAATCGATAGGGCCTCTTCTTTCACTCACATTTTTTTCCACCAAGAACATAGCAAACAGATAAAGTCCCTCTAAATGAAAACAAACATATAAGGCCATAAATTTTCCAAGATGATAAAGAGCTTTTGTCGTAAATGCCCACCCCCATGTTTGTGTTTGTTTTGATGAAAAAAAAATTCCTCATCAAACTAAATTCATGGAAAGTGAATTCTATGAAAAACATTCATCTTCCTGTGATTGATAGATATGAAACGGAAATTACTGTAGAGTTAGCAATGCAAGAAGAGTAGAAGAGGAAAATGAATTCCCATTTATAAAAGAAAGTCCAGTTTTCCAAAATTACATGTTTATTTTTCAGTCGACATGAAACAAAAAGAAAAAAAAAACTTAAAAAACATAAAAGATTTCCTCTTGACTTTGTATTTGTCTTACCAAATGATGGGAAAGTAGGAATTTGTTTCCTACAAAGATACCTTTTTCTTAGAAGCTAGAAAACAAACATAGCCCAAGTGTCAGTTGATAGGTAGTATAGACCAAATAATAAAATGTAGTGAAGGTTTATTTTGTATTCGGTGGATTTGGATGGAAGTTAAACTATGTCAACAGTGTTTCTGTAGGACCTCTACTCGGCTGGTTTCAGAGAGAACATAAAGTTTACCACTGAGTTCAACTATCCATATCTCATACCAATATCGTGTAATCCCTATTTGACATGGCTACATGGGGTTAAAATCAAGAGTTAATAAATAGATAGTGCTCTTCAAAGAAAAAATAGATAGTGAATTCCTTTCTGTTGATGAAATTGGTGGTTGATTTATTTAGCTTCTTGAATTGATTGGAGCTTGATCGCTTAATATGAATTTTTATGGTCTATAATTTATAGTGGGATCTAGACAGTTACCGATCTTTATTATTGCAGCAGTACTATGTGTTGATTCCTTTGTTTATAGATACCATTTTGTATTTTTATATAAATGGATCTTCTAAACCTACAAATTATACTTAATGATATCCAATTTTAAAATGGCCACCTTGTTGGGTATGTATAAAAATGTGAAATGAACTTGGAAGTCTGAATCATTAGTGTAGATATGGCCCTAATACTATTTAAGATGCATAAATACATGGTATCTTTTGTACTTGGGTAATTGACGTATAAGAGAATGTCAGAATGAATGGATGTAGGCTCCATTGGGATCATTACTTTATTGCTGAGTTTTTTTTTGTTTTGGTTCCTCCAGATAATACAGAAGTTTTAGATCTTGAAGTCATTGATAATTTTGATTAGCTAATAAGATCATTCTTATCCTTTTTTGTCGACTTCTACAGAAGCGTCGCTGGGAGAAAAAGATGAAACAAGAAGACGGGAAAAACAATTAACTGCGTTGTGTTTTAATTCGTGGCAAGAGACAGAATGCTGATTTCAGAAAAGGCTGGCATGATATCTCATTCAAATAATTTGTAGCTGGATATATAGTGCGGTCTTTACACAATACAAGTACTTTTTTTATTCATTTATCTGGTCACATAGAGCAATCACTTGCACTGAGATATATGTCCACTGGTAAGCATGAAGATTTGAAATTGCATTTCTTCCTGTTGATTGTGTTCGTTGCTATTGGCGCCCCTAAGGCCTAAACTATATCCATGAGCTATTTGATTTCATATATTTGGAAATTCGCATGTTGGGGTCGTCTGAGTTTTCTCACTGAAACATTATTCTGCACGAGAATAGTTATCTTGCTGGTCACAGTACATTGTTTTCACTCCTGTGCCAACTCAAATTTCTTGGTTGAAATAATTCGTGGTAATTAATCAAATTCCAAATTGATGTTTCAGGTTCTATTCTTTTACTAGTCGAATTATCTGTGGTGTTTTGCCATTTATTAGACTGACTCAATAAAGAGATATGACGTGGTCCGAAAGGTCTCAACACCACGAAAATTTTCTTTTTAACAAAAAGAAGTATGTGAATATGTGTATGTGTAATGTATATCTATGCATGCTCTTACGACGATGTTTCTCTGTGTTGAAGGAAACGAATATTTCTTGATTGGGAGTCGGATGTCTGAGGACTTCAACATGGACATGATGTAGCAGGTGAGAGAGACAATATAAGTAAATGATTCACGCGTCCTTTCACCAAATCACCACCACCTTAATGCGTCACCCTTTTTTTCTCTTGAAAAAAGAAAAAAAGACGTTCAACTATTTCCATTTTCGTGTTTGAACATAATATTATGCAACGCTTTCGATAATTTTATGTTGCAATTTTCGAGAGAAAGACACGACGTTTCAAAATCGGACATCATTTTCCGTCGAGAAAATATGGAACGACAAACTTATTTTTCTTTTGTATTTATAAAACTAAAATAATATAAATATATTATTAATAATGAGCATTGAAACTGTAAATGTTGTGAGGTTATTATTCCCCAAAAAAAAAAAAATTTGACCTGGTTTAAGGTAGTGTGTATATACACGCATAGAAAAAAAAAAGTTTCACGCCGAAGATCACTCGTCAACGGTCGACCCCCGTTAGAAGGTGCCAATAGCGTGGCCTTCACGATCACTCACACGTCAATCACCCTCTTCATCTCCTTTTTTTTAAAATATATATATACATATATTTTAAAATATAAACTAAGATTAATATTTTCATAAGATAAAGAAAGTTTTTTGGGGAAAAAACAGAAAATAACACCTTAAAACCATAACAACGATATTATTATCAATATTAAATCAAAATCACAAGGGCGAGAGAAAAAAAAAAAAGGTGTGCATGGTGACGAGAGACTCGTACTACGCGTCCTCGCTTATTTGGCCACCTCCTCGGAGTCAAAAGCGAGGTGATCGGAGGCGATGGCCGGAGGCAGCGCCCCCCGTTGCGACGTCCGGGGCGTACGTGGCGTCGGGATCTCCGAGAGCTGCCGTCCGACGCTGTCGTAGTATATCACGCCGGAAAAGTTCAGAGGCTGGCACTTCTCCCCCATCAGGATCGTCCGCTGCCACACGCCGGCGTCCTCCTCCGCATCCTTGACGGCACCGGCGTGGGTGCAGTCTTCGTCCTCGGTCACCTTAGAGGCAACCTTCTTGCTGCTGTTTGTGATGAAAGGAATAAAACAACTGGTCGGACCCCCGCCGAGGAGGATGGAAGCGGCCTTCTTCTTCCTCGCCGGCGGGACGGCCTGCAGCCTCGCCGACGCGGCGCCGGTCTGCTGCGAACGGAGCCTCTTTGCGGCGCGCGCCACGTGCCTCGTGCACGTCGCGAGGAGAGATGACACCGTGTGGATCAGGTCGCCGATCGCCATGACCGTTCGCGATGCGTAATTTCTTAATCAATTTGCAGAGCAGAAGGAGACGGAGGAGTTCCTCTTGAGAGGGCGAGAGAGAGAGAGAGGGGGTTGAAAGAAAGCTGAAGGATGCGGATGCGGATGCGCATGCTCTTATGTATATGTGTTTGTATATATACATGGAAACATTACATCACTTGATACTTATTATTTGTAAATGGGAAAAAAAGTTAATTAGATTTTAGAACCACGAGGTATAGAAATAATTTTTTATGTAAAAAGGATAAAATATTCAATAAAGCATACATACAATATAGAGATGAATTATACGGCTTGCAATTGGGAAAAGAATAACATTGAGATTTTTTTCTCATCATATCATAAAAACACTGAAAATAAAGGGACACGAATAATATTGTGATTCAAGGAGCAGCATTTTATATACGTATATAATTAATATAATAATGTGTATTATGATTTAAGGACCAGCATTATGAATTTGTAGCATTTATATCAACCACCTCCTATCTAGTGGAGTACTTAATATATAGTCATAAATATCATATCCCATTCCATCTATTGAGCTTGGCCGTTTACAGTCGGACAACGAATTAATAGCAAAAAAAATTATTAAATGTCATTAATATTAACTGCGACTTCTTTTTTAGCACTATAAAACCATTCCATTCGTTTGCCAAAAGATGTCTAGTGAGAGACCGGATTCATCTATTTATTCATTAATTAATTGGTCTAAGGCAAAATTAATTTCTCCTATGCCACTACTCAATGCAAGCTGTTCACACCATAATATTTCAATTGGAGATTTCCATTTTTTGCTAAGACGACAAGTGCAATTATGATTCGTGAAATCGTCTTCGGACTTGCAAATTTAACATGGTTTAGAGTTGAAGCGGATTGAGAGGTAAAAGACTTCTCTTCTTCGCTTAGGTAAGATCTTTTCGTTTAAGTAAATTTTTGAATTCGAATTTTTATGAATATAAAAAAAATTGTTAAGAGTTTTATCTAACATTGTCAAGTACGCGATCAAGAACGAGCTTATCGAAAGCTCAACGGTGAATCAATTTTTTAACCTATGATTAGTGCACTCAGTAATGTAATCGGAAAGCGGTCCCAAGTACCGACTACCAAAAAAGAAATGCAAAAATTTCTTACTAGTTATCTCGGTCTTCTGCATCAATTTTGCCTTCAATTTTAAGGAGAAAACCACACTTTTTTCCTTTCCCGATTAGTCCAAAAAAGATACGATTATAAAATAAGAATTTGGTATTGAATTCTAGTTAATCAACAAACATGTTGGAATGAGCAATATTTAGACATGCATGGAAAGTTCTTAATCAATCAACAATTAACTAATTAATTTGTTTTCTTTGAGATTAATATTTAATATTTTCATAATGTCTATCGAACTACTTTCTAGCCATCCATCTACTCATCAACGATCCACATTAATCCACATAAATTCATGATTATAACCGGCGGAAATTATACTATTAAAATACTAAAACAAACGTTACCAAAATTTTATAATATTTAATTATATAATATAATAAAACTATCTAGTTCCGATGGTTGTGGGGATCATCAGAAGAACTTCCGATGGT
The DNA here is from genome assembly GCA_030549335.1 of Pontederia crassipes. NCBI lineage: Eukaryota > Viridiplantae > Streptophyta > Magnoliopsida > Commelinales > Pontederiaceae > Pontederia > Pontederia crassipes. Next base: position 34,772,030 of record CM060186.1, on the reverse strand, counting down.
TAAGGCATCGAAACTTCCAACTACTTTACGAGTCCATCCTAACCAATTATTCCACCACATATGAATCCAACTCGTATAGCTTAATTAATTCTATAATAATGTGCATGGGGATGTCAAATAATTTAGATTACTTATGTAAGATTTATAACACATATAAATCAGAGGTTGCGAAATATCTCTTATCGTGAAAGCGGATCATTGAGGCTTTTCTACGAACATTGGACGGGTGCACTTGTATATCTCAGGATCGGAGATCAAACCTCGAAAAAAATAAAATACATAGTCATATCACAAATACCTTTAAATGAACCTACTCAGAAGCACTCCTTGGACCTCGTATGGGTCTCCTTTTATAAGCGAGGGAGACGAGCGAGGGAGGGGGCGTATAATACACATCCATCACACACCTAATCACGCATGCATCGCACGACGAACGATCATTGCGCATCCTACTTGTGTTTCACACGCGTCTTGCATATGACCCCCCTCAGCTGTTGTCCCTGATGGTCCACGTGGGCTGCCCACTAATGCCCAACAAGGCATCAAAATAATCTCACTTGTCCACATTAGGCATTGCACTTTTGTTCTTCCAAAAATGATAAATGGATCGTGTGACCTACGAGTACGAGCACATCTTTTTATAAGAGAGCTAGAAAGAGACATGTTAGGGTACACAATCATTTAACTATCTCTAAAACGTAGATCATGCCAGTTAGGGATTCATGTCAACTCACATATAAGCCAATAAATGCTCAAATCATATAACGCATTATGCCTTAGATCTGCCTTGCAGTATAGTCAAGACAACATATGTCTTGCTCTGCGGTAACTAATTTTCATATACACTATAATTTTCAAGATAAGAAGAATAGTTGGTCAATTGTATGTGAATGTTTAATACGGCTCATAATAGTTCTTTTCCTCGCACTCATATCTTTTAGTAGTGAACTAGCTACTTTTCTAGACGTGACTCGACAGACTACTTTATTTTTCGCCGTTGAGTACTTCGTTAAAGTAGCAAGCACTAATTCCTTTCCTTAAGATATAGTTAAGAGACTAAAGTCACATGCAGATGAATCATTTGTCAGAAACTCACACGATGATGACCATTTGACTAATCAATTCATCATGTCTCTAGGTCATCTTAGCATACATGGTACTAAACACATGTACTGCGGTGAACCACTGAAGGAGTGCATGTCTAGCTCTATTAAAATTATACACCGCACATACTTAAATCCAGTTGCTATCTTTTAGCGCCTGTTGATAGTGAAATTTGTGGGTGTAATGATAACTTGCTGAATTTTAAGAAAAGTGCAATTTTCTTTTTAATTTTTGGTCTCCCAACTCACTAACTGCAAGTGCACAGGTAAGTTATAGTAGACTCAGGTTGTCGTATCCACAAAGATTTGATGCCTAAGACTCCCTAAAATAATCTAGACTAGTTCTACTTTAGTGCCTAAAAATAGGAAACTAAAGGAATTGGAAAAACATATTTTTAATTGTGCAGAATGATAACTATTTTTGGGGTTTTGGAAATCTTTCAAAACTGAATTATAAATGCTAGATTATAAGCTAAAAATGTTTAACTATCTATGAGAAAGGTTCTCCTAGGAGTTGGGGTTCATCTAAATTAATTATGGATGGATTGGATCAAGTTATCATTAAAAGCTCAAATCTGATTCAACCTTGGATATAGCTGCTCTCACAGCTCAATTGGCCCTGAACTAATAAATATATTATCATATAATTGTTAGTTAGGTTGAATTAGAAAAGAATCCCCACTGAAAATCAAGTTAGCATTAGGCTCCAATTCAAGTTCATTGCTGATTTTGTCAATTTTTTTTATAAAAATCTGAAGTGATAATTTTTAGAGGCAATCACAAATGAGGAAATCACTTCAAATAGCTAAACATGGGTGAAATCTATCCAATAACAGTGCTTGTGCTTCTTGATTCGTCTCTAAATTTCAAGAGGACCCAAAATCAGCCTCTCGACTACAATTGAAGTGAAATCCACACACACAAATTGATTGGAAGTACAAGGCATAAAATCTCAGATTTGAAATTCACAATTGTCATTGCTCCTTGGCACATCTCTAGATCTCAAGGAAGGCCATAAGACCACTTCTTAGTGGTAGGTTAAAATAGGGTTTGACAATGGCAATTGAGATTCCCAAGAAATCAGAAATCAGAATTCAGTAAGAATATATCAAAAATCAGATTGGGAAAATAGCAAAGAAATCAGCAATGCTTCTCATTGGAATTCTAGATTTGCTAGGTGCTTATTGACCCATCTCTGAACAATAAGAAATCCTTAGGGTTCACCTTTCAGTGATTGAATGAAATTGGAGATTCAATTAGCAAATCAGATTCCAATAAATTTCAGAAAATATATTTCAGGAATATAATTTCAAAAATCAGAATTGGAGGATAGGTTTGAATCATAAAATGCCAAAGTATCTTGATTCATTTCTGAACAAGACTTGGACCAATATCAACCTCTCAGTTGCTCAATTAATCAAATCCCCAATGGCAAATCAGATTCAAACAGTTCACAGAAATCAGATTAAGGAAGTTCAGAAAATCAGAAATCAAATTTTCAATCAAAATGGAATCCAGTAACTTGACATTGATTCCTAATTCATTTCTGAATAAGGGCTAGATCAAATGATAACTTTTCAGTTATAGATTACAAATGGGATCTAACAATGGCAAGAACAGGCCCATAACATTGCAGAAATCAGAAATTTCAGGATTGAGTTCAGTGCAAAAAATCAGGATGCAGAAATCAGATTTCAGAAATGGAATCCAGAAACTTATCACTGATTCTTAATTCATATCTGAACAAAGATTAGATCAAATGACAACTTCTCAGTTGTAGATATAAGTAGGACCTAACAATGATAAGAACAGATTCATTTCAATGCAAAAATCTAAAAATCAGAGTTGATAAGAGTTTGGAAATAATTTCTGTCCATATCCGTCCAAATTAACCTAGAATACTGCCATATCCTAGAAGACATGGAGTTTAGCTCCTCATAATTACAAAATTAGACATAAAATGGAATGGAGAACAGGCACAATTCATCCTTGCTTGAAGCTTCTTGGCAGGATGTTCAGCAGCCAACAGCAACTCCAGCAGCAGCAGCTCCCTGGTGCAGAAACCCTTACTCCAAACCCTCAATGTCCAGCCCTGCAATGGCCAGCCCCCTTTCCTCCAGGATTTTTCTAGCTTTTATATGGTCTTCCTACACCATTGGATGCAGATTAGAATGTTCCATTCTCCCTGATTGTGCCATGTGTCTAAACTAGAAAAATATCAGCAGGACAACAGCTTTTGGACAGCTTTAGGAGTGGTCCCCTCCACTTTTTCTAGCTTTTGGCAGCCTGTTTTCCCTACTAGAAGACACAAAACAATAAGTATCAAGGTCCACAAATAAGATTTAGACAAATAAGGATTAAGAGGACTGATAGAATCAAATTTCCTATTAAATATAAATTGGTGTTATGCACAAGTAAAATTGATATGCAAAAATAATAACCATATGCCCGGATTGATAACTTGCATCATTTTTGTCATAATTGTCCAAATGTGAGAGATTCAAAACAGTAAGTATCTAAATGTTCGAATAGGAATTAAATCAAGTCTGGAATTGGACAGCAGTTGGATGAGCTCAACTATCAAGTATGAATGTCATTTCATAAGACTAATGACTTGAACCCCCAATATGATAACTTTGCATAATTGATGGAAAATGTCCAAATACAAGTGGTTCAAGGCATTAGAGGCATCAAATGGATTAGGGTGGCAAGTGAGTGAAGTCAGAAATCAAATATGAATATGATTTAATAGAAATGATAACTTAGGTGCTAAAACGATAACTTGTTTGCCTTAAAAATGATAACTTATCATAACTTTTGTTGTGATTATCCAAATGTGATCAAAATTGAACAGCAATGAGTTAGGACAATAATACAATGATTGCTTAATGCCTTGGTGCAGAATTGACAGCTTTGCATGTCGAAATGATAAAATTGCCCTTTAACGATAACTTGGCTTTGGAAAAATGATAACTTGTTCAAATGGACTTAAAACTTTGCACAAGTTGAGATGTGACTATCCAAAAATATGATTCATTCATGATAATAATGGATTTAGGGCAAGAAAATCATTGAAAATTAGTTCACTCGAAATAATGATAACTTTGCATATATGAGTGATAACTTATCCTAAAAATGATAACTTGGCATAGAATTGAAATATTTATGCATTTTGTCATTTCAGAACCTCTATACACATGGAATTAAGTATAAAATGAGGAATATCAACTAGTTATCACAATCCATGCATTCTAAACAAAATTGGCCAAAAGTTGGGCAATTTATGAATTCGATAGGGGTGAAATGCATCTAAAATGGGATAAAAACCTATAGTGATCTGCTAGTGATCAAACTCCCCCAAGCTTAGCCTTTTGCTTGTCCTCAAGCAGAACATTCAGAAATTAAGGACAAACTTGAATTAAAAAGTCCATAAATGAATTAAAAGTCAGCTGAATTGAGTCCAATGAGTTTCCCACTTTGCCAACACTCCATCCCATTCTTTCCAATTCCCAAATTGTAGTTGAGGAGTCACAAACGTTAAAGCAAATTTAAGCCATGAAAGAAGTACTAACATTAACTGATTTGGATTACAAGGATTGTCAATTTTACTAAAAAGTTTAAAACATCAATCTCTTCATGAACAGATTTTTCATTGCTTAAACATGTTTGAAAACCTGACTTTTATTCATGAGGATGCAATAAACAAGTTTGAACTTGATTTTTATTCATGCTTGTCACAGGATAAAAATCCTGACTTTATTCAGGAGAGGTTCCTTTTTGAAATTTTCGCTCTCTTTATTCATGTATGCATGCAATGCAACTTTTCACTTTTCATTTTTCAATTTTTTTCTTTTTCTATTCTATTCATGAAGTGAGCAATGGTTCAAACTCAAGTATAGATTAGATCCTTAAATGTAAATAGTCAAGATTTCCTATTTAACATGGCAGCAAGATCCTTGACCCCTTTCTAGACATCTTCTACTTTCCAATTAATCAATGAATGTCAGCTAGTGTTATTCACAAAAAGAAAAAAATTCAGCTGAAAATTAATTCAAATGCATCTGAATTGATAATGTCAATTAAAATAAAAAGACTAATGGCCAAGTTGGCCACTTGGTATTGGAGTGTATCAACTGTCATAATGAAGTATTCTACCCATTTCAGAGTTAAAATAAATTCAGAATTGAGTTGAGTCCAAAAAATGATAACCGAGTGATAACTAGTGACAACCGAGTGATAACTTGTTCAAACAATGATAACTTGGTGGTAAATGATGATATAAGTATTAAAATATATCAAAAACATGGTGTAAAGGTTAGAAAAGTACCAAGTTTCCTCCCCCAAGTTTATTTTCAACACTGTCCCTAGTGTTGAAAGTAAAGGTAAGGGAGAGGGGTGGGAAGGTATGAAATTGATGGAATTTTGCATCTGATCCCTTGCAATGGGTCTTGCATCTCAATCCTACTCTTCAGGTGTTCCATACTTCATGAATTGCATCTAATCCTGCAGAGAAACAAGAGAGATCAGTGGGGTATTAAATATCAGGTTTTTAAAGTTCACAATTCAACAATTCATTGATATTCACTGAAATCCACTGAAATTCAGCAAAGATGGAATGGGATAACTAATATGAATGATAATTCAGATAAATTATATGATGATTTCAGAATGAGAGAAAAGATAATATCAGTTATCAATAGGATTTCAGTGAAAAAAATTAAAATTAAGGGTAGGGATACTCTCTTCTTATCAATTTGTGGATGAATCTGATTCCTCCCTTCTTTATTCCTGCAAAATAGAAAAGTTAAGTGTAAAATGACTTGGGTTACCTCCCAAGAAGTGCCTTTCTTTAATGTATTTGGCTAGACAATGTTACAACTTCTTCATGTCAAGGAGGTTTAAATAGTATAATGTGATTAAGTAGAGATCTCAATCTGTGGACAACTTCACTAATCAAGTACGGATCTCTAAATTTGACAATGATTGACCTTTGTTTTTCAGTTGGATGTATCCCTCCTTCATTGTACCAGAAATATACTAACTTCTCATTCCAAAACTTCTCATCTATGACATATGAATCTCCTGAATCACCATCTTGTTTAAGCAGCCATTTCTTCAATGACCTATTAAAATGCAGCATTGTTGGAAGATCCTTGAGCTCTTGGTTCCATCTTTCAGTAGGCAAACATTGATCTCCCTTCATTGAATGTTCCATTCCTTCTACAAATTTGAATTTTGCAACATCCTCCTCTATTTGAAAAGAAATTTCTTCTATTTTTGTATCCTTCTTGGCCATTTTAGTCTCATCATGTGGCTTTACAGTAATAACATGTTGCCCAATGGAAAATGAGATGGGTGAGACTTTAGAACTTTGAATGACTTCAAATGAATTAGTGCTTGCTTCAAGTTCAGGCCACTTCTTCTCTTTTGATGTTTCTTCATCTTTGACCCTAAGATGTTGACATTCTTCAACTGATCCATGATGGTTTGTGGAGCAAATTGCTTCAAATGAAACTTTTGGACAATTGGGTGCAGGAAGTAACTCATCTTTAGGGATAGACAATAAATGAGTTGAATTGCAGCCCTCATCACAATGGAGTGTATCTGATAGTTTCTTCAAAGAATCAAAATCAGAGTCTTCTAGAATTAATTCTTCATTGGATGGGAACCTTATGAGTGGATCTTCAATGTGATTCATTGCTGGTATCATTGGAGTAGCTTTTTCAATAACATCAGCAACTTCATCTTATTTCTTGGCTTGTTCTATAAGTGTGATAGACTCCTTTTCAATTTCAGCCTCCATGACTACTTCTTTTTCTTCATTCATCTCTTTCTCAATTCCCATCTTCATTTCCTGAATTTCTTCTTTCAGAAGGGCAGATTGGATTTGTGGGGCTTCTTGACTGGATTGCAAACAAAGCTTAGCCTCCAAGGCTTGATATCCAGCTCCAAGAACATCCACTTTCATACATATTTTTTTCAAGTTTGCAAGTTGCTCGTCCTGCCGCCTCATGAAGTCCTCCAACATAATCTCCATTTGATTGAATGATTGCTGATTTTCTGAAATATCCCTGCTTACAACCTGAAAATTTGACTCTTGACCTTGATTGTGATGGTAATACAAATGATTTGGTGAGTCATGAACATAAGGATTGCTGCTTGAGAAGTCTTGCTCAGGATTTCAATAATTTGAAACATAATGACTACTAGTTGAGAAGCTTTCCTCTTGATTCCAGTAATTTGAACTTTTATGACCATATGAGGCATACATGTAAGCATTAGAGGGTTGTTAAAATTGTGGTGATCCTTAATTTCAATGAACTTGTGATGGTTCTCCAACATCAAAATCATATTTTTTAAGAGTTTTGGACACGACATCTTCAACTATAGAATCCAATTCCTCCTGGCTCAAGGGTGTTTCACTTGATTTATAATAGTCATAGGACCAAGTTTGCCATCTCATATCCATCTTTTCTTCTTTCTCTCTCAGAAGTCAAATTCATAATTTTCTACAATTGCTGGGTGAATAACGATCTCTAAATGTCCTAGGAGCAGCCTTGTTTTGATTGGTAGCCTCCTTCTCAAAAGTTCTTCTCCTAGCCTCTTCTCTTTACAATCTCCTTCTACTATTGAATCTTCTTTCAGTTCAGGATCAGATAGGTATAAATCCTCTTGATGGTCCAAGTCCTGCATAAAGAAATTCAGAAGTATCAAATTCAAGAAAGAATTGAAGACTAGACAAAAGTGGAAAATTGTGAATGATAACTTGCAAAAACTGAAAATTGGCATAACAAATAAACTGAAAACTAACCGAAAACTAATCTAAACTATCTAAGTTAATTTAATTGACTTCAAATCCCCGGCAACGACGTCAAAAACTTGATAGTGAAATTTGTGGGTGTAATGATAACTTGCTGAATTTCTGAAAGAATTGCTAGGTGCAAAGAAATCAGCAATGCTTCCCATTGGAATTCTAGATTTGCTAGGTGCTTATTGACCCATCTCTGAACAACAAGAAATCCTTAGGGTTCACCTTTCAGTGATTGAATGAAATTGGAGATTCAATTAGCAAATCAGATTCCAATAAATTTCAGAAAACATATTTCAGGAATATAATTTCAGAAATCAGAATTGGAGGACAGGTTTGAATCATAAAATGCCAAAGTATCTTGATTCATTTCTGAACAAGACTTGGACCAATATCAACCTCTCAGTTGCTCAATTAATCAAATCTCCAATGGCAAATTAGATTCAAACAGTGACAGAAATCAGATTCAGGAAGTTCAGAAAATCGGGAAATTAGAAATAAGATTTTCACTGAAAATGGAATCCAGTAACTTGGCATTGATTCCTAATTCATTTCTGAATAAGGGCTATGTCAAATGATAACTTTCCAGTTATAGATTACAAATGGGATCTAACAATGGCAAGAACAGACCCATAACATTGCAGAAATCAGAAATTTCAGGATTGAGTTTAGTGCAGGAAATCAGGATGCAGAAATCAGATTTCAGAAATGGAATCCAGAAACTTATCACTGATTCTTAATTCATATCTGAACAAAGATTAGATCAAATGACAACTTCTCAGTTGTAGATACAAGTAGGACCTAACAATGATAAGAATAGATTCATTTCAATGCAAAAATCTAAAAATCAGAGTTGATAAGAGTTTGGGAATAATTTCTGTCCATATCCGTCCAAATTAACCTAGAATACTGCCATATCCTAGAAGACATGGAGTTTAGCTCCTCATAATTACAAAATTAGACATAAAATGGAATGGAGAACAGGCACAATTCATCCTTGCTTGAAGCTTCTTGGCAGGATGTTCAGCAGCCAACAGCAACTCCAGCAGCAGCAGCTCCCTGGTGCAGAAACCCTTACTCCAAACCCTCAATGTCCAGCCCTGCAATGGCCAGCCCCCTTTCCTCCAGGATTTTTCTAGCTTTTATATGGTCTTCCTACACCATTGGATGCAGATTAGAATGTTCCATTCTCCCTGATTATGCCATGTGTCTAAACTAGAAAAATATCAGCAGGGCAGCAGCTTCTCCTTGGAATGCTTTAGGAGTGGTCCCCCCACTTTTTTCAGCTTTTGGCAGTCTGTTTTCCTTGCTAGAAGACACAAAACAACAAGTATCAAGGTCTACAGATAAGATTTAGACAAATAAGGATTAAGAGGGCTGATGGAATCAAATTTCCTGTTAAAAATAAATTGGTGTTATGCACAAGTAAAATTGATATGCAGAAATAATAACTGTATGCCGGGATTGATAACTTGCATCATTTTTGTCATAATTGTCCAAATGTGAGAGATTCAAAACAGTAAGTATCTAAATGTTTAAATAGGAATTAAATCAAGTCTGGAATTGAACAGCAGTTGGATAAGCTCAACTATCAAGTATGAATGTCATTTCATAAGACTAATGACTTGAACCCCCAAAATGATAACTTTGCATAATTGATGGAAAATGTCCAAATACAAGTGGTTCAAGGCATTAGAGGCATCAAATGGATTAGGGTGGCAAGTGAGTGAAGTCAGAAATCAAATATGAATATGATTTCATAGAAATGATAACTTAGGTGCCAAAACGATAACTTGTTTGCCTTAAAAATGATAACTTGTCATAACTTTTGTTGTGGTTATCCAAATGTGATCAAAATTGAACAACAATGAGTTAGGACAATAATCCAATGATTGCTTAATGCCTTGGTGCAGAATTGACAGCTTTGCATGTCGAAATGACATCCCTTTAACGATGACTTGACTTTGGAAAAATGATAATTTGTTCAAATGGATTTAAAACTTTGCACAAGTTGAGACATGACTATCCAAATATGATTCATTCATGAAAATAATGGATTTAGGGCAAGAAAATCATTGTAAATCAATCCAGTTAAAATAATAATAACTTTACATATAGGAGTGATAACTTATCCTAAAAATGATAACTTGGCATAAAATTGAAATATTTTTGGATTTTGGTATTTCAGAACCTCTATGCACATGGAATTGAGTATAAAATGAGGAATATCAACTAGTTATCACAATCCATGCATTCTAAACAAAATTGGCCAAAAGTTGGGCAATTTAGGAATTCGATAGGGGTGAAATGCATTTAAAATGGGATAAAAACCTATAGTGATCAGCTAGTGATCACCTATCTCGAGTTTTCAAATTTGCTCACTCTCATATAGTGCCGAGTTTAAATCTCGCATCTAACTTATCTCTCTCTTAATAAGGAAACATTGAGTTACTAAAACTCATGTTTCAATATATTTTTAGAATCACATTATGATTCACACATTTCATTCCCGCTCACTATATATCTTCATAAGCGGCAGAAGAATTTGCTCATGTGAGGGAATAGATTCAAGCTTGATCGACATACTTTTTATGCATAATAAGACTTTATGACAATGAATTTATAAAAAAAAGATAATATTTCATTTATTGGAAATTTGAGTACATCATTACATTTATAATCTAGTCATTTATGTGTCTTAAGAAAGCCTCTCTTGGCAATGGTTTGATGAACATATCAACAACCATTTTGTGCGTTGATATGTGCTCAATTGAGATCTCCTCCCAGTACAAGAAAATTGTTGAATAGTGACACAAATTAGCGTCGCAAAACTAAGAGACGCTACATCGACTCCAATAGCGTCTCCATATCGATGACATTGGATTGACAAAATGAGATAGTAATTGCCTCCCCAGCTTCAATTTAGCATCGCATTAGAGTTACATCGTGTCGACGCTAAACACGGTACCATCGAGACGCTACTTCGTCGCTATTATCACATGTGAAAATGAGAAAATGTACGATAAATTATAGCATTGCATTGGAGTCGATGAGTTTGTGACACTAGTTTAGCATCACCAAGATGGCGTCGCTAAGGATGGAGTTGATATGGGTGTCGGCTTCTTGCATATTGGCATTGATTTGTTGAGATTCTAATTAGTGTCACGGTATATGCGACGCTAAATAGACGCTAGATTAAGAGGCGACACCAGCGTCAATGCCTTGCGCTCTTTTGGCATCGGCATGTGCGATGCTAAGTTAGCATCACGGCTATTGCGGCTCTAAGGAGACGCTAACTATATTCATTTGTATTTATGTAGGTAATGTTAATTTGTATAACTATTTATGTTACATGTACTATAGTTTAATGAATAAATAGATTAAATATTCATAATTAAATTTATATGTTACCTACATATGTATTATTATACTATATGTTACCTATATTATATGTGTTACCTACATACATATTCGTATACTATATGCTATCTACATTATATGTATTACCTACATATGTATTCCTATACCACATGTTACATATATTATATGTGTTACCTACATATTTATTCCTAACTATATATGTTACTTAGTATTCCTAAATATAAATGTATTGATACATGTAAACATGAAATCACACACACACATATATACTTTATATATAGAAAGAAAGAATGTTAACAATCTACATGTATAATATATATATATATATATATATGTATGTATGTATGTAGAGCATAGTACACATACTTAGATGTGTATGCACACATGTCAATATATTATATATACAAAATACATATCATATGTTAATTGTAGATAAATTATTTTTATATTCTTAATCATGAAATTATGAGAGTTGAACTAAGTGACATGATTTCTTTTTTTTAGCGCCACTGTAGAGAAGCGACAACGCCGACATAGCATCACGTCACATGTCGATGCTATATCGGCGCCAATTGGTGTCTCTTTAGCAACGACGAACATCTTGACACTAATGTATAGCCCCAATCACGTCGATTTAGCATCACAGTCTCTTGATGCTATGTCGGTACCGCATTAGTGTGACGCGGTATCGACGCTAAGTTGTCGCTATTTTTCCTAGCAGTTTCTTTTGCGTCGTACTAGCGACCGATGTCCGTCACTATTTGTTTTAGCTCACTTCTTTTGATTATACATATATATATATACTTATAGTTTATATACATATACATACATACATACATACATTCATACATATATATATGTATAATATTATATAGACTTATAGTTTTATATACATACACATATATACTTAAATATGCGCTACATATGAATATAGACTTCACATACATACATTCTATAAATATACATATATACATGCAATATAAACTTTTAATATAAAGTAAACCTATTTAAATATAAACTTATAATATAATATAAATTTAAAATATAAACCTATCTGAATATGTGATAGTGTGTACTTAACGTCATATTGAATATAAATTTATAAAATGTCATCGAATTTTGTCCCACGTAGAAATTTACTACACGTTAACTTCCAATTCTACACCCATTACCCCCTTAGGGTTCATCTACTTAATGTTTTTTATCTACTTAACTTTATAAAGCAACTAGATTCAAAGTAGTGACAATGCATTAATTAAAATGATTTAACTAACAAATCAAAATTTAACTTATTTTGGATGGCATGTCAGGTGCTCGTGATGTTTTGCACATGAACCTTGAACTATCATTAACCTAAGGAAGACCTAGAACTTTTGCTCTGATCTCATTTTGTAAGGTTCCGAAATTTCACCTTCCTGTCACATGACAATTGTGCTTATTTTGGACCGCGTTACCGACAATTCACTCTTCTTGGGCCTTTCTATATATGGGATGCGAAAGCAAAACAACTATTCGTCTTTCTTTAACAGAATGCGAAAATGACTTTTCTTTTTAATTATTCTTTCCTAATAATCCTCCAAAGGTTTACTAACTTTCAAATCACTTTACATTATTTAATAATGAAAAGTTCTACTGACTCAATACCATGTGCATTTTACATCACCACGAACATTGTTCCTGTCCATGCCTCCATCCTTACTTTTCAGTTCAACTACTTGTGGGATTCAAACACAAGAAAATAAAATTTTCATGAGTATAAAATACTCAATACATAAAATGATACAAATGGATAAGAAGACTTAATAAAAATAAATAAACCTTCAGTATGAGAAAATACTTATATTCTCTCTTTTTTGTCCTATTCCATTTTGTTCTTTCTATTATGTTCCTTTCCATTATTTTTTGTTCTTTCTCTTTTTTGTCATGTTCCATTCTTTTGTTCTTTTCATTACCTCTTTTGTTTTAAATAATTCGACATCTATATGTGTTGTCTTAATGCGAGCTCGACTTCTTTTATTATGAATCAACTTGGCACTTTCATGTCACTATAACATTGGGTCAAGGTGGATCAAATCAGAATCAGGTGAAGGTTTACTTACTCATAATAAACTTGAGCTTCAAATATCCACTCAAGTACGACCACAAGAATCCCTTTTTTTAAAATCGTCATAGTGGGACTATTAATACCCACCTCATGATATTGACGTAGTGGGACTATTAATATCCACCTTTTGTCTTATAACAATCAGTGCATATGAGGATCCCATTTTACAACTTTTATCCTTTCCTATTTATCTATCTTTTCTGTTCAGTTCATCACATGTTAATATAATGGGAAAAAGGTCATTTGACATATATACAAATTAATATAAAATTATATCTACAATCTGTGTAGAATCCAGACCGAGCATGGTCTCGGGTCAGGTTTAGTCCGAACTCGGACTGGATCCTTTCCAATTCAACGTCTTATATATCTTTGCTGAAACTCGAACCGGATTCCTATGTGGCTCAGACCGTGCCACATGAAATAAAATTCTACGTTTCTAATCTTTCGAACCCGGGCCGGGTCTGAGAATGGCTTGGGCCGAGTTTCACATAGAAAATAATTCTTTTGTTGACAGAACTCAAACCGGGTCCGAGGGTGGCTCGGGTTGGGTTGTAGGAAAAAAGAATTCAAACACTAAAAAATAATCATGGCATAGACCAAGTCGGGTTACCAAGAGTTCCGGCCAGGTTTATCCAAATTCGGGTTAGATTGAGAGAAGCACCGCGCCGAGTTTGAACTTTACAGATGAACCCGGGACGGATTCATCTCTATGCGGGTCGGGTCCCAACTGTCGAAACTTCGGTTGTGTTTTTTCGAGAAACATGTAATAACTTTTGGTACACTATTCCTTTCGGCATAAAAATGATTTAGAACTATTCATACATTATAGGAGAATATAATCCAATTCTAATTCATCCATAATCTTATCTATTTCATTAAGAAATCATATTCAAAAGTGATTTTGAAATCTTACATACCTTAACTATTTCAGACTACCTGAAACCCAAACTTGGGACACGATTTCTAACGAGATGTGGCGACGACTAACCACAAGGCCAACGTCCTTGGACAGAGAGTAGATCCAAGATTGGATAGAAGTCCGAAACTCCTATACATGCACACTGAAGGAGAAGAAAAAGTAGTCCTAAGATGCAGGAAAAACTCAAGTAGAGAAGGAAAGATGTGTTGGAGAAGATCATTTGGGATCCTATTTACAGGAAAATGTCCCTCAAGTTCTAATCTAATTAGAACTTCTATTCTTATTTTCTATCCATCATTTCTCTTTTATTTTCCACAAATTTTTGGATTTGAATAAATAATTAATAATACTATTTCTTAATTTTCAAAATTAAATAATAATTTATTATTATTTTTCTTCCTGAATATTTTTATTCTTAAAACTCCTAATTTAAACCTCATTAAGAGTTCTAATTCAATCATTGAACAAACTTTATCTCTAATCCACTTCTAGCTATCTTTTCTTTATTTTGTCTCTCATAAATATAATTATTCCTAAATTTCAGGATTAAATAAATAATTATTATTTTTATCTTTTAATTTTTTGAATAAAATAATATTACTTTATCTTTTAAATATTTTTTGGACAAAATTTTTATCTTAACTCTCATTAGGAGTCATTTATATTCTAAGCTTATCGTTAAATTCAAATTAAATTTTGAATCCCTAATTTCATTATAACTTTGACTTCTAATCTAATTAGAAATCATTTTTTGTACCTCTTGTCTAATAATACTTATATACTTATTCAAACTTTTCTTTTCTTATCTTATCTTGTTCTCTTATCCATCCTCTAACTATATTTATATTTCTTTTCAAACTTTATTTTTCTTTAACAAATCCTAAATTTTGGATTTATTTTAATTATGAAAATTAATTTTTAACATGATGCAAAATAACTATGTTTCAGCTATCTTTTGAATGCAAAATAACATAGAAGAGTCTTCATTAATCATTCTGATAAATACTAGGATTATTTCCTCAAACCATCCCTAAACTATCAAGATTTTTTAAATCTAAACTCAAACTACGAACTTCATTTTTGGGTCCCTAAACTATCACGATTTTTTTTATTTGATCCTTCCATCAACTTCTGTCATGTTTCCTATTAATTTCATTTTTTTTATTTATGCAAAGTCCATATTACACCTCTAACCTTTAAAATAATAAAAAAAGGTTAACAGCAGTGCCCGCGCAACCCCAAGTACCCCTTCGCCCCCCGATGGCAGCGCCCTGGCCCTGGCGCCAGGAATCGTACGTTCGGCCCTGTCGTGCACCAACAATGGCCAGCTCGCCCGCGCCATCGCATGGACGCATGATCGAGCAGCGCCGGCGGAAGAGACAATAGAAGGACGTGCGCCTGTCCATCAGTAGTGATGACTGGTGATGACATCCATGACGGTGCGACAATGGCGATCAGCTCATCATCGAGCTCGATGACTAGCCTGCACAATGGCCGCGGTGGAGAATGTGTGTCCGCGCATCATCAGTGGCGACCGTCGACGTCCAGGTAGCAGTAGTGGCAGCCGGCGATGTCCGAGCACCAGCAGTGGGCGCTACGTGACAACGACGGCGACCCTTTGCCCAGTGGTGACACTCGACGGTGGCCGATTTGCTTGCTCAACAGCAGCGGCTAGTGTCCACGCACAGGCACAACGACGCGCTTCGACGATAGTCACCAACTTACAGTGCCCGACGATCGAGCGGCGTCAGGCGAGCAACGGTGGCGACACCCCTCCTCCGACAACGGCAGCTGCTAATGACATAATGCGGCATCAGGCGAGCGCTTGGGAGACCATCGTGCGGGATGATGGCGACCATTCGTGCACCGGTGGCCATTCGTGTGAAGAGGCGACTGATCCGATTTGAGGCGAAGGCGGCAGCTGCAATGGCGCCCGATCTTCAACCACGATGATCTCGGCCCGAGATCACTCACGTGACTATCGCGCGGCAGCGGCGGTGCTCAGGATCGAGCATCGACAATCACCATAGATGATCGACGGTGGTCACAGTCTCAACACGCGACAGGCGTGCAGCGGCAGTCGACAATCATCATGCCTGTACAGCCCTCGTGCAGTAGCGGCGACAACGCCCAGCATCCCACGTTGGGGGCCCTCGATCTTCCATGCCTGTGCCACCTGCCTGCATGATTCTTACGCAATGACGGCACAGTTCGACGGGCCACGCAGGTCATTGTCTCATCCAACCTTTTTTTTATTTTTTATTCCAGAGTAGAGGGGTAATTTGGACTTTTCATAAATAGGAAAAAAATAAAATTAATGGGAATAAAAGTCGATGGAAGGATCAAATAAAAAAATCGAGATAGTTTAGAAATCTAAAAAATGAAGTTCATGATTTGAAGTTAGATCTGAAAAATCGTGATAATTTAAGGGTGATTTGAGGAAATAACCATAAATACTATACTAATTGATCATTAGTTCGAAAAGCTTTTTTTCTTTTTTTTTTAATTTTGGAGTGTGCATTTTTTTGCCTTCGACAATAGGATCATAACGGAAGTTCCAAAAAGATTTTCGTTGTCCTATTGTGTACAAAATTCAGCTTGAATCTTTACTCTCATTTAATATTGTTTTTCTAATTTTTTTTAAAAAGAAACTATTTCACTACAGTAGAAAACTAATTCGCGGGCCAAACAAAGGCCCGCTGTACTGCTACTGCGACGCATACATGGGCCGAAGTCCTGCAGTGACGGGCACTGTAGACGCACTGCAGTGTCAGCACACTGTAGGTGTGCGATCGCGCAGACTTGAGGCCCACTGCACATGTGCGCGGGCTGGAGACCGATAGCTGGTTAGCCTAATTTTGGGCCTCGCTGACTTTTTTTCAAAAAAAACAAGAATTTAGAAAATCAGAAAAATAAC
The DNA here is from genome assembly GCA_030549335.1 of Pontederia crassipes. NCBI lineage: Eukaryota > Viridiplantae > Streptophyta > Magnoliopsida > Commelinales > Pontederiaceae > Pontederia > Pontederia crassipes. Next base: position 34,754,795 of record CM060186.1, on the reverse strand, counting down.
AGAAAAACAAGATAAATATGTTTTTGTATTTTTTAATAATGTGTAATTTGTGACATAAATGTGTGCATTTTATTTTAGTATGAATTTTATATTTATTTTATGCCATGATAAACATAATGTGAGAAATTATATTATTTCTAATTTACACATATTATTATTTTAGAAAATTGTGAATAATTTTACCCAACTTTTAAAATATTTAATTATGCATATTAAGCACTTTTTGTAATTGTGTCGATCATCATATCATGTCATGTAATGGTTATGTGAGTTTCATAATATTTAATATGCTTGTGAATTATCATGTCACAATTATTCTGAGCGATATGTACTTATTTAGTTTCAATATAAAAATAAGCGTATTATGATTGATTGTGCAATTCTGCTAGAGAGAGATATGTATGTTAATTATTCCAAGTAGAGAAATGCTATATCGTTCTAAAGACTTTAACCTAATAATCCTCTAACCTAATAATCCTCCTACGAACGTGAGGATGTAAAGTGGCATTGAAAATTTATTTCTAAAATATTAAACTATATATTTATTTAATTTCCATTATACCCTTTTCTCTCTCCCATGTGAAGTTCTTACCTTTCCCACTTTTTCCTCCATCTTCTCTCAACCCGATGCCATTTCTTTCCCTTTTTTTCTCTCAAATGTTCACACTTCTTCTTCCACCCTCTCTCACTCGATGCCATTTCTTTCCCTTTTTTCTCTCGGATGTTCACACCATGTACTGGTCGAATGTAGTTTGGATGATTTTTTTTATTGGCATAGCAAAAGCAAGTTGTATTGGCAGAAGCAAGATCGCACAATATTAAAGTTCTCAGGTAAGTTCTTGTTTATTGCTTCAATTCTTTTTACTGTTTTTACTCTTTTCATTGTGATTTGATTTTTGTTCAATATTCATTGCATTTTCAGATTTAATTATTGATTTTTCCTTAGATTGTATTAATACTCTCTAGTGACCTACAAGATTGATTTTGCAGAAATAAAATTGTTTTCTAGATTTTTTTTATGCATAAAGAGGTTCAGCCCTAGTTCCTATTTTTTTTTTTTGAGGTAAATAAGTTCCACATATTTGGTTCTAATATTTATTTGTTATTTACTTAGTTATGTTATTAAGGCAACTTGATTTCTATGGCATTCTTTAAATAATTATCATAACTTTTTTTAGTATTCATACTCAAGAATGTATATTCTCATATTCAGTTTGGTTTTTTTCTCCATATTTTTTTTATGCACAGTCTGAATAAGAATTGTCATTTCCTAATACTCTACTCACTTTTTTTAATATTTGATCCATCAAATATGAAATTTTACCACAGATTTTTTTTATCCCAATATGGCCCATGCTGGAGAGACTAATTCATCTGGTTTGAAAATGATTTATATTAATGACTTTAATGTATTTTTTTCCTTTTTTTTCAAGCTATATGGTAAGGCTGGACACATGGAAGTCCACTTGATGTGAAAATTTTGTCATCCATATGTTTTATTTGCATAAGAAACACTAACATCTTTTGTGAAATTTTACCACTTACGGAACGTCAAGGTTTTGGAGTGTCTACTGTAGCAAAAAAATTCTCTAACTAATGGCAATGGTCTTATTTTTTATGAGCCTAATGATAATAGAACTTTTCTATATGAAGATGATGGCATGGGCTTTGATTTTAATAAGATAGTCTAGGTGAGTTTTGATATTCTTTCTTAGATATAATGTTAAAATTCTTTATTATATCACGTTTTGTTGACAATAAAATTTTCTTAATTTTATTGTTGTTATGTTATATGTGCAGGTTAATGAGGTATAATCAAAATGGACAAGTACAAGATATGGGAAGTGTTTGGCTAAAGTTTTGAGAATTAGAAATTTGTGGAATTCATAATGGCCTTTTAATTTTGGTGGAAATATAAATATGCTTTTGGTGAGAATGTATTTAGGATTCGATTTAACAATATATATGCAGCTAATTATTATTTTGTATCTTTACTATTATTTTTTGTAATATTTAGTCATTTTTTCTATTTGTAAAAAAAAATTATGAGACAGGGACAAGAATAAAAAAGAGAAAAGTAACAAATTCAAATAATGTAAAAGAATATAATAAAGTAAACGTGTAAGAAAAATACTAAAAAAATATAATGGACAAATTGATGCAGCAACGTTCAAGAAAAAAAAAATGATATAATTGATGTGTAAAAGAAGAGAAAGGGGTACATTTGAAAATAAAATAGCACAGAGTTCAAATATTTTATTAAACTACAAAGGTACTTTACATTTTTAGAAGGATTATTAGGTTGATGTCGGAGGATATAGGCATTTCTCTTCCGAGTGATTTTGTGTGAGAGAAAAAGCTTGATTGATTGGACACTTGAACAAACACAACTTGCAGAGTTACACTCATTCCCGTATACACTTGAATAGGTACCATGATGCCACCCACCTCCTCCTTCTCCCCCTCTCTCTCTTTGTGTAGATGTTTCTTCACATGTAATTAAGTATGTAACTGGTGATACTCGTCATTAGATTCATTATGCTTATATATTCTGCTATAGGCAGTGTTTTCTCAATTGAAGATGTCATAAAATGTTATGTTTCCAAACAAAACACACGTAAAACACGATTAGTTTTTCAAACGAAGAGGCCTCAAAATCGTTAAAATATAAATCACCTAAACTAATCACTCACTGAATTCATTCAAGGTGAAAAAGAATAAGCAAAAAATAATCTTTTGCTATATATGTTTACAAAATTTTGATCAATAAAAAATATTTTATTGTTAATTAGAGCATATTAAATTTTTAATATGAATAGTGATTAGCGTAGGGAAACAAACTTTTCAGGTAGAATCCATCATAACAAAAATTTGTTATAACTGCATTATATAAATAAATATATATATATATGGGGTTGTGGTCCACACACGTGGACTATAGTTAATATTTAGATCAACGGTAGATAGGAATTCATCTTAAATATGTTTATGAAATATCACTATTGATCTATGATAGATCCACACATATGGGTCCATTTTGGGTCTATATATATATATATATATATATACTGTGCGCTCGTGGATCCAAGGTCGTCAGATTCGTGATGCGCGTTGGTTCACTCATCTAACTTGAGTCGGATCAAGCGATTCTCTACGAGACAGTGGACCCAACGGATCCTCTCTACACGATGGCGCCTGACGATGATGCTAGGCGACGGAGCTTTGATGAGGGAGGGTCGGCGAGGGGAGATCGCCCGGAGGGCATGAGTGATCGATCTGCGGCTGTGATGATTTTGCGATGACCTGCTGGAGAAGGAGACACAGTATGTGACTACTCCCCTTGTCAAGATCCTAGACCGCACCCTCGTTGGACTTCCGTTGCCTAGAGTTGTTGCATCACGTAGAGAGGGGAGGAGAGAGGAAGCTCACGGACACTCGAACCGCACTCTTGCTGGACCTATGTCGCCTTCGTCACACAGAGAGGGGAGGAGCGTTCTTGCGCAAGAGGGGAGGACCCGCTACGAACCGGACGCTCGAACCATTACGAAGTTCATTTCAGATCTGACGGCCCTAGATCCGCAGGCGCCCTTCATCTAGTCCAGCCATCTTAGATCCGGCCATACATATAGACTCTCGCATAGCTGTAGCAGCTACTTCAAAGTTGCCTATAAGCAAGAAGCGCAAAACATGGCGTCCTCTGTAACCCTGGCTGCAGCTCTTCGGGTGCCAACGCAGGTCCTTCCGTCCAAAGTGTCTAATGCAAACGTGAATGCCATTAGAGCAGCAGGACATGATCTCCAGGTACCTCTTCAAGATCTCATCTTTTCCTTACTTTTCACAAGTCTATCAGAGAATTAGTGAGACCAAAAGAATTATTGCCTGATTCACCGCTTCCACGGCCATTTGTTTTCCTCGTCCCTGGTTGCTTCATTGATCAGCATATTGCAGAGTCCCTTTGCCCTAAAACCTTCTACACGAACCCTGCGAAATAAAACTTAACTATAACTGACTTGCGTTGTGGCTGCATTATTTCCCCCCACTTTTTTTTTTTTTTTCAATGGCATTGGCTTCTGCACACAGGCAAGTAAAATTTTCTTTTGTTTTGATGCGATTCTTGATGCTTAGAATAAGAAGCAAGTAAAATTTTCTTTTGTTTTAATGCCATTGGCGTCTGCACATAGGTCAGGAACAAAATAGAGCGCGGGGAGCTCAAGAAAGGGAGAACAACAAGAAGAGACGCCATCTTCTGCCTATCTGCTACGCTATTACTAGCAACACTGACAGGAGGTGGCAGTGCAGCTGAAGCTCGCACAGTAATGAAGCCTGAAATCAGGAGGAAGATATGGGAGAAGCTCGACAGGATTCGAGAGAAGGCCGGAGTAGCGAAAGAGAAGATGGATTCGAAACTACCAGAAGAGGAGGAGAAACCTGCAGAAGAAACAGGCCCTGACCTGAGTGAACAAACTGAGACGAAGAATCAGATAAATGACAGCCCCCAGGATGTATAATCCGTGCAGACAACTCATCCGAGAGCCAGTGGCTGTTTCCTTTCTACTGCATTATTTTTTATAAGTTTATAGCTTTAAGGGGCAAGAACATGAGGAGCTTCCGACCCTGATATAATTACTAATTATGTTCATTGTCACCAAGATAAAATTCTGCACTAAGACTAAATATGTTGTTTTTAGTCTACATGAACCTGAAATATGTTGTTGCACCTCTGAAGCCGTTCTTTTTAGTCTTTCCTGCAACCTTTTTCCCAACTTATAACATATTCTATTTTTCCAATCTTGGAGAGATTTGCTCATTATTTCATAGCGAGTCAAACTCTATATAAGATTTTTTTTAGTATGAATAAAATAAAAGTAGCTATGTTTTCCTAGCTGAATTTAGTGTCCTTCTTTATCGTGTGAATTCATAATGCTTTAGATGAATTATGAAAAACTCTGACGAATTCCATATTTTGTAGCATATGGTACCCAAATCGACATTGATGAATTTAAAAATTGTTTGTATGCCTCATCTCATCGCAGTCATCATCTTCTACAATTCCCCTGCTTAGCACTTCATGCTTCCCTTTTTCTGGCAATGACGTGCATATCCACTGTAACATAAACAAAAAAATATTGTATAAATAGCCCGGACTTCATACATACTTATTATGGTTAAGAAAACATTTTTTTGCTTCTTATTACACTAGAAGTCAATCTAAAACACTTTCTGTTTCTTATCACACTAGAAGTTAATCTAACTTCATAGTCCAAACAAAAATAGAGACTGTATATCACTGAAGTCGCCTCTTACAACCAGAAACCTATGAAGTATATGTGCAACGTATGAACATTAATGTATCCAAAAACATTCCAACATATTAAGTTAGATCGACGTCTTCGTGCTTGCATTTCCTTCCGGTCATTGCACGGAAGATGAGGACCAGAGAGGAGAAAACAATATCCACTTTGTTGTGGTCACAAATTTCCAGCAAGTAGTTTCTTTCAATCCTGATTTGCATCATCAGAATACCTACAATAGTACGACTAGATTTCAGAATAAACCATTCCAAAAGAAACTTCAATTAAAAATCAACCTTAATATTACTGTTTCGAGGAACTTTGTTACTGATAACAAATATCTGCGCCGGCCAGCAGTGTTCGTTTTATGATTTTGTAGTTTTCTGCCTGACAAATAAATGAAGATGGCAAAACAGCTCCATGACAAATAATATTAAAAAGTTCATGAATACGGATTTCAATGGGGAATTGATGTCGTGGAGCACAAAGTAATTGTGAATAAAGTGTTAGTTTATCAAACGACACTAACATATTTGGTCATAGTAATTGTGAATAAAGTTATGAGATTATGCTATTATAATGCTTCAAAACTTCAAGGTCATCAAATTTATCATTCTTACCACCAAAAGCTTCTGGAATTAATCGTGAAAACATCAATTAGAACATAAAAGGTGGTATCAGGTTCAACCATTTCTGGGGAGTATTTAATATCTGTGCAATGTGCTTAATCGCTAACACCAAAAGCTGTCTATACTTTGATTAAAAAACATAATAATTCTTACTGGAATTTGATCAACCAAGATAATTCAAGCAATGCCTTGAGCTGCATTCATAATGAACTTTGTAATGTGTGGAGCATATGAAATTTCTAACATATGAAACTTCTAACATGCGAAACTTCTAACATATGGTAATTGGCATGTGAATTGTCAAAACTTTTTTATTTAAAGGGCAAAGGATTGTTACCCTGTGTAATCATCCATGATTTTACTGAGAAGCGAAAATAAAATTACAGTGTATTCTGTTAATTCTATTTTCTATGGGTAAATATGTAAGATGAATACACAGTGAAACTGAAAAAACCTAAATAAATGGGTAGCCCATGTAGCAGTGCTGCAGCAGAACAAGTTGGAAGTCCTGATATCCAAATAAACGGGCAGCCAATGTAGCAATGCTGCATGAAAATAAGTTGGAACTGTGGAAACCACATGTGGTGCTAGATTGGAAGTACTTGGAAGGATAGTTTCAGCTCGTTCAATCCTAGACATCCTAGGTGGGTGCCTGTTAGCATGGTGAGGCGATAAGTTATGGCGGAGACAGGGCATCTTCATTATTTCTGCTCTCCTTGGCCAGAAGATCAGACTCTACACATGTTACAGACATGCATATATGACAACGTAGAAGACAGATGAAGAATGAAAGCTGCAGGAGGAACTCAGCAAATTGGAGGGAGGATTTTATGTGGTCTCTAAGGCTTTGAGGGGAAATTTCAACATCACTCCACAAATGGATGACAGACTAATGCTTGGGGGCAGCGGCTTTTGGTGATTTTACAACTAAGCAGGAATTGATTACTTCCCTGGACAGAGCTGCAGGTTTAGATGGCAAAGCACGGTATCAGACATATCCAGATATAGACTCAAATTACTTTTTTGATTATTTAGTTTTTTTTATTATTTAGTTAGCAGAATCCTTTCAGCCAGTTGGTGTTGTGGCGAAAGAACAAGCTTTGTCAGATCTACTCGATTAATGTGGCAGATTGATGAGAATAACCAAGCCAGACCTTAGTTCAAATTTAAAAAGGCTTGGCTCATGGAACCAGGTCTGTGACTGAAAAATAGAACAGCCTCCCAATAGCCAAATCTGGACACAAAGCTGGAGGCAAAGTGATGCTGGCTTACTTCTAAACCCTAATTAAGTTAGCCACCTAGAAAAATAATCAAATGCAAATATTTGTACGTGAAAGCATATGTACCAAAGGAATACAACAAGAATAATCAGAGTTACTTTAAAAAAAGAGTATTTAGAGAGTTATAAACACCCTATGCAAAATAATTATAAAACAAAATAAAAGGGAAACTCAAATAAAAGAAAATCTTAAAGGAATATTGCTAATGGACTCTATTAAATTATAGGCACAAAACTCATAACTGAAGACTAATAACTAGGTAGAAAGGTTCTGTTCTGTATTATATCGCGTCGGTGTCTCAATGTCAAGGTGACGAGAGAACAAAGGAAATCTGAAGCACTTGCAGCTATATCATTCTTAGATATACTTGGGGATTTTCAACCCTAGGAAGTGTCAAAAACATAGCATTGGATGAAATCATGAAGTGATTGTGGAAGAAGAAGAAACATCTAAACAGTTGTGGTTTAAGTGAAGGAGACTTGCTATTTCCACATGTATGCTGGTGACTGAAGGAGAAATCACTACAGGTGAATGATAGTGCTGTTTCTAGGCATGGAACAAGTTGGTAAAACTTTTTTTTTTGAGAAAAAAAAGGATGACCACTAGAGTTGTAGTTGTCATCCAGCAATGTATAGAAGTATGAAGAAATGTACAAGTGTAGGCTCTCAGGATGAGCAGAAAAGGGTGACCAAGGTCACAAAAAGAAACCGCTAGCCAAAATCTCACTCCCTAATAAGAAAGGAGATGTGGTGTACAACACGCTTAGGCTGACATTGCTCCCCATAAAAAATGATCCAGTTGTACTGTAGCCAAATGGCCTAGGCACCGGCCAAAAAGGTCATCAATGGCGCTCGCCAACTCTGTCTCTAACGTAACATGTCCCTGAAGGGATGTGAGACAATCGAAAAATAGGTGGGTGAGGTCCTCTGCTGACTCGCTGCAAAGAACGCATGAAGTGTCGTAGATCCTAGTAAGAAGCCGTTCGCGCCGTAAAAGCCAAGCAAAAGCCAAGCAGAACTAACATATAGTATGTCGAGAGTGCCGAGAGCAGTGACCGTAGTAGAACGAGTCAGCTCCCACGTGATAATAGACGTGCACTCCAGTCGTGAAGTCTGTGCTCCATACGCTCGATGATTGCCATCCAACCTCTGGAAGCAATGTGACAATCCGAAAGCGGAAGTCCTCGGAAGACTGCTGATCGGGGTATGAAGATGGGATGCACAACAGTCTGCCTCATTCGGAATGTGGATTTGGCATGGTTAATCTGGAGTTCAGTCGTCGCACTAAATAGATCCAAAAGTATCACGACTCGATGCGCCTCTTGCTCTGAGTCCTCAACGAAGAAAATAGTGTCGTCCGCATATTAAAGGAGGGGAACGAGGCTCCTGGTGAAGCCACGAAAGAGACCCACCTCGCAGGAGGCCTGAGTGCATCTGGTGAGTGCGTCAACTCCTAGAACAAACAGCATGGGGGCAAGGGGCAACCCTTCCGGACCCCTCTCTATGGCTGGACCCACTCCCCTGATCGTGCCCCGTTGACCAGGACCGAGAAAGAAGCGGAATTAGTAAACCTATGTCAGTATTATGGGGAATTCTATAGGTGTAGACCTTTAGTTTCGGCTGTGGTGTGACCAAGATTTTCAATTATCTTGGAGGAGGTGGTGACCGTACCAAGTCCTTTTACAACAGGGATGCAGTTAGACTTGAAAGCAGAAGGGTGTCTAGGTCTGGAAAAGTATCCACTTTTTTTAAACAAGAAATTTTAACAAGTGAAAAATGATGTTATAGCAGTGATCCAAGAGTTTGCCTCCAGTTATCAGGCATATGAGCATCCTAGCAGATTCTTTCTATTCAAGATCATGAAGAAAGAAACCGCGAAAAGAGTAAAACACAACTCAGACTCACTATACTATCAAACATGTTATACCTTATTTATTATCATTAGAGTGTTGGCAAACAAACTACAAAAGGTCCTAGAAAGACAATCCCATCCGGTCCAATTAGTATTCATCAAATGCTCAAGGAATATTTTTTTGAGGGGGATTACTCAGGAAAGATGACTCTTGAAAAAGTCTATGATTCTATGAACTGGCCGTTTATTTGGGCATCCACAAGAAAGTGGGATTTCCCTCAGAATTAAGCTGGATGAAACAATGTGTTAACACCCTCCTTTCTCAGTGTTAGTCAATGGAGATCCGGTAGGTTGATGGATACAACCTCAAACAGGGATTAGACAAGTTGTCCTTTAACCCTAATGTTTTAATTATAGCAATAGATGCCCCAGCTTGGTGTTCCTATGCTTCATGCCATACAGGGCTCTTTCCAGGTTTTCCTTGGCCATCAGCCAGGGGGCACGCTAATCCAATGCTTCAAAAAGTATACGGATACAACGAGAAGATTGGAAAATCTGGTGATCTTCTGAACCCACTTTGGTTAATTTGTGAATGACAATAAATCATCATCTGTACCCTTCAGTTTGAGAGGAAGAAGAAACCTCTGGTGCAAGGGAACTTCGGAGTTCAGACGTCCATCAACTCACTCCCATTCAAGTGTTTGAGATTATTTCAATAAGAAAAATGTATCAGTGCAATGGATTCTGTATTAGGTGTTAGGTATGCCATGTACCCAACAAGGAGCATATTATGTAATCGTCATTATTGATTGTCTCAAAGAAGATACTTTCTGATACAAATTGAAAATACAACTACATATATGATGGAAAATAAAAATAGGATATAATAGTAAAAGCAAGAATCTTAAACACAATTACTACTAATAACTTGTCAATTCAAGATGACAAATCTCCATAAGTTCGTATGGAGTGGACCAATCTCCAATTCAAAATTGTAAGACACATTTTCCAAGGCTCCCCTGAATCTAAAACTCATGCATGTATTCATAACATGCAAAGATAATTACAATAACTATAACAAAACTACAAATATAACTAACTACCCACTACTTTCTTAACCAGTCACTAACTAAAACAAAGTGGTATCTTCTAACTACCCACTACTTAATTAACCAGCCACTAACTAATACAACGTGGTATCTTATCACTTTCTTTTTACATTTCATTCCTTGCAAGCACACAACAACAGCTAATAATGTACCAAATATTTTCTTCTGAGAGGGTCCCAGTTTCATGGAGTGCAAAAGTCAATTACATTAGATCAAGATACGAAAGATCGTTTATTTACAAGTACAACATTGGTACACTCACCCAAGTAAAGAACCATTACAAATACTCTCATTTTTCTGAAAACCTTGTGACCGTGATTTGATACTACATTCAACTATAGCAATACTTGTCATCCGGAAACTGATGAACAAGTGGAGGTCGACAACCGCTCCCTTAACTTACTACATGCCGATTTTGGCACTAAACCCGAGCAATAGGATTTGACACTTGATCAGGATGAAATCACTGATGATAACATGCATAATTGGACTACCGGTAAAGCACCATTTAAAGTTTTGTATGGACTGTCTTTCCGGGCAAGCACTTCATCAGTCCTACCCCCTCCAGCTTAAAAAAAACCTCCAATGAGAATGTTTCCTTTTGGAACTTAAAATAAATTGTAGAATAAATAGTATGGTCCTTGCAAGATCTTCTGGAAGATCAATGATAATGCATATCTGGTCAATCATCCATCTTTCGGAGTTTCTGTAACTTTAAACATTGCTGGCCTATTTGAATATTTTCTAGTGATGCTGGTGATATCACATAGACGAACTTTTCTCATGAAGGGAAGACTGATGTAGGAGATAATATGCTGGACACAGAAAATGCTTAATAGACTTCTACTCTGAGTAGGAAAATAGAGAGCCTGTTAAGAGTTTAGCTTAGTCTTTTTTTTTCTTTCTTTAACATTTTCTATTAGGAACTTTATTCAACTTTTTTTTGGTAGAAAAGGATGACTAGGTTATGCTAGTCATCCAGGTTTATGTATATAACAATGATGAGAGACTGTAGATGTGTGATCACAAAAAGTGTGAGAGACCAAAATGGAAAAAACAAAAGAACATGGGGTGGTAGGTGAATGCAACTATCCACCATCTATCTCGCTCTCACGAAAATGTCAATATGACGTAAAATATTTTCTATGTATCTACGCTCGCCCTCAAGAAGTGTGCAGTTGCACTGGATCCATATAGCTCACATGATTGCAAATGCCATGATCCACGACTGTCTCTATCCATGGTCTCCGGGCTTACAGGTAGCACGTAAAGACCTCCAAAGTATATCCATGTCTGAAGCATCAGTGGCAGTCCACTACATCCGTTGCCACACCTTTGAAGTAATAGGGCAACCTCAAAAAAGGCAACCAATGTCCTCTTATGTCATGGACTGCAATATGTACCGAGAATCCAAATAATTGAGAATCCAAGGTTCTGAATAATATAAGTTTTATTGATTCATCATTAATTTGTTAATTCTTCTTCCACACATGTGCTTTTGTAGAATTCCAAGGACTAGAATTGTAATAAGACTAGAAATTCGGGAGTCCAACATAACTATGGAAAAAAATAAAAGGACTTATTGAAATAGACTAGAACTCAAAGTTTCCTATTATAAATAAGAAATAAAATAACAGGAAACAAAGAACAAACACAAATTATAGTAATCCTAATTTTAATAGGTCTCATCCTACATAAGACCCTCACTCTTCAAAAGAAGTTCGTCCTCGAACTTGATAAGGAAATAACTATGTATAGTGGAATAATTTGTGAGCTTGACATGAGAGTTTGATGCAAACAAATATGAGAATTTCCAAATCAATTGAAACACTCATATGGTTTGAATTAATTTGAACAATCTCATTCAACTCTTTCTTCGCAAAAGAACAAAACCTTATCTTCAATTTCTCATTAACTCTAGTGATGAATTTGTTTTCTTTTTGCTCAACAATATGCATCATTATGTTAAATTCATCCCAATACTGTGATTGGCAATAGTGATCTAATGGGCTATACAAGTTAAACTAATAAAAGTTAAACTAAATAAAAGAAATCTAATATAAGGATGACTAAGCTAATGGGCTATACTAAAGGCCCATAACTAAAGACCAACTATTAAGGCAAAAGGCCCATAAGATTCTTGTCTTACATCAAATAGCTCCATAACTTTTTCATCATATGTTCATTCCCCTGAGGAAATAAAGGTTCTCCCTCATTGTTTGGATAACATTTTTGGATTAGTGCATGTCATACTTGTGCAGGGGCCATTCTAATCTTCTTTTAATCGTTACAATTTAACTAATCATTTCTTCAACTTCTTCATCTATTTGATCCTTCACAACCTGCAAGTTGTTAGAAATTAATTGAGTTGTAATTAATGTCAAATTTCGGGATATTGAACTGGCTGACTGTAATATTCTCAAAAAATAAAATAAAAGAAAAAGAAAATAAAATAAATAAATAAGAGAAAGCTAATATTATCCTAAGGCCCATTAGAAAGCCCATTAGTCTAATGAGCCCATAAGCTAAGATATAAATAATCTTGAGTGCCCTAAACCTCACCTAACACCTCACTTCTCTCTATGTTTCCAACACCAGCCGAAAGTTGGTCTCTTCTCTCATACTCCCTCACCTACCCCAAGCTCCCTCAACATCTCTCTCCATCAACTCACTCCCTCTCTTCCTCACACTCCCTCTCGGCAGCAGCAACATCAAGCAAGCCATCATTTACTTGCCTTCCTTCCCTAAGTCTCTCTCTCCACTTCCTCACAGATCACTCACGAACAGCAACCAAGGACCTCACCTACCTCCTCCACTTTCTCTCTCTCACTCACGCACAGCAGCCACCTCCCCTCACTTACTCTCTCTTCTTATTTACCTCACGGCCAGCACCAAACATAAGCAAGCCACTCACTCCCTCTCACTTCATCTCCTTGTGACACATTCGTGGACAGCACACAAACAGGGAATCGTGGACAGCAAACAGGGAAAGACAAGGATCTTGGGCAGCAGGGAGAAGTAGAAGAGAGAAGAAGAAAGAAGAAAGAAGAAAGAAGAAAGAAGGAAAGAGAGAAAGAAGAAAGAAATTAGGATTTTAGGATTATGGTTTTAACGTAAACCCTTAAGATATGTTGAGGGGATCCAAAACCTTTAATCTCACCCTAATAATGTTTTAATGTTTGGATTATGGCATAAGAGCAAACCCACTTGTTCTTAGAGTGAAGGGGTAGTAATGTGCATTTGAAGTTATGTTTCTTAAGATTACTATATGCTTTTGCTAATCATGCTTAGAATGCCATGTGATTCATAACTATTGTTTTACTGCTCATTATGCTTACTATAGAATGCTTACTGCTCTTATGTTGATTGATTATGAAGTTAGGTAAAGCTCATGTACATTATAAGTGTGATTAGCATGTTGTATGTCTCATGTGAAGATCTCTTTATAATTCATGATTAGAATGCCAAGAATGTTAAAAAATGTCCTATATGATGCTTGGAATCAAGTATGTGTTCCATATGTTCATTGTATGAAAGATTTGGAATGAAATAGTGTAAAAATCGTATGTCTGTCGGCCCAGAACGGGCGATCGATAATGTATCGGTCGACCGTTCTGGAGACCATTGTAGTGTAAGGCTCTGTTCACCGGTCGACCGATTCCATAATGGTCGCCCGTTTTGGAAGGGTCGAAACATTCTGTGAATAGCGGTCGACCAGACACCCTGTCTCGATCACCCGATAGCAATGTAATGGTCGACCGATTTAATAACGGTCGTCCGATATGTGTTGTCGAAACGTTCGACACATTCTTTGATTAGCGGACGTCTGAGCACCTTGTTTCGGTCGTCAGAAAAGCCAAGTACTGGTCGACCGATTTACTAACGGTCGTTCGATATGTATTGACAAAATAGTCGAACCATTCTGTGATTAGCGGTCGAACCGAAATCCATTTTCGATCATCCGAAACAGACCAGTAGCGGTCGACCATTATTCCAGCGGTCGTCCGATTTAAAAGAGTATCACATTCTGTGATTAGCGGACGAACTGAAACCTGATTTCGGTCGTTCGAATGGACCATAACAGTCGACCGATAACCCGACCGGTCGATCGATACCCTTCCAATGGTCGACCGTTATCCAAAACGGTCGCCCATTCTGGAAGTTGATTGGCTATGATTGAAGGACCACATATAGAATGATTTGAAGTATGTATGACCTTAAATAGGATTAAAACATGCAACATGTATGAATGATGTATGTACTGATGAAAACAAGTAAAAGACGGATTGGCGTGAAGGTGACTTGTTGCAATCAAGGGGAAATGGGTTCTGCCCCCTAGTGGCGGCATTTCCCGGGAAAACGAGTTCCACCCCTAGTGTGGCGTTTCCATAAGTTGAGGCGAGTTCCACTCCTAGTGTGACGTTTCCATAAGTTGAGGCGAGTTCCACCCCTAGTGTGGCGTCTCTATTGGGCATCCGCGGCCCAGGAGGCGAGTTCCACCCCTAGTGTGGCGTCTCTATTGGCTTCCCACGACCCCAACATATTGGCCTAGCTAGCCATTTTCCCTTGAACTTCAACATGGTCTTCCCAATCAACAAGATAATTAAGTATCTAAGTAAAGTTGGAAGATAAAAAGATAAATGATGAATGACTTGGGACATAAAGTAAAAATGTTAAAGAAGTATGTTGAAGTAGGCACCTATGAGGATGCTATGTAAATATCCACTTGTCACATCATATCATGACATGACGAAAGATGATAAGTATGATATGCATGACTTAAAGATTATGATGCTACCTGTTATTTTATCTTGCCATGTTGATGTGCTCACATGCCATGTAGTATGTATAAGTAGCTCATAGCATGCATATGATATATATTCCATGATGATGATATGCATATGCCATGACATGTAAAACTTATGTTATAAGGTCATAGCATGCATGGGCCTCAACATGCTCTAACGGGAGAAATCTCCTGCACCCCATGGATCCGTGCAGGTATGGATGAGGCTTAGGTTCGGCGGTGCGGGCCTCTTGATGAAGACATTGCACATGGATAGTGTCGGACTACGGTCCAAGTTATCTTTCTTATATGATGTCATCATGTTAAACTCTTATAGAGTCTTTTATGTATGGCTTATGGGCCTTATGGAGTCATGTATTTTACTTGAACTCATTATGATGTAAAAACTTATTGTTGGGTATACGTTAGAGCCTATTAGGCCCATGGGCCAGATTATGTCATATTGGGTTTTTGTTTTATTTATCCATGAAGTCTTCCGCTGTTATGATATTGATGTTTATTTCTATTATAATATGTTTCCGCTGCAAAGTTTTATGCAATTAAGTCAAAGTCAATGTCAAAGTAACATCGCCTAGGGTTCGGAAAATTTTAAATTAGGACCGAATTTTGGGGTCGTTACACTGGCAAAGTTCTAATGAGGACATCAAGGAGCTTTTCTCTGAAGTTGGTGATCTGAAGCGTTATTCAGTTAATTATGACAGAAGCGGAAGATCTAAGGTGCATACTATTTTATTCTGTATTGTTATTCAATTCAATGGTCCCAAGCCCGGATAAAGGAGGAGGGTTGTGTTAGGCCCCGACAGCCAGCGTAAAACCCTGTCGAATCGCATGAACATGGATCAACGAATATACGGAATGACGTCGTATGATCGATGTAGCCGACCCCACCTAGTGGGATAAGGCTTTGTTGTTGTTGTTGTTGTTGTACACTGACAAAGCTCTTGGTTTTGTTGTAGTTGATGAGGCTTTTTTTCCTTATATGATGTTGCATAGGTAACAAATTTTGCTGATGTCAAACAATTGTTGGAGAGTTGTTTCAGATTAAAGGAGACGTTCTTAGATCAATTGAAATATTTGCTAAAACTTCTTACTAAGAGTGAAAGATGCTATGTGGATAAATATCATCCAACATGCATGTTCCCTCGTGAGGACTGGCTTGGGAATTTGTAAATTGTGAGGAGTGCATGACATCAGATAAAACTTGTAATTTTTACATAAACCATAAGAAAATGGATGTGTCCAAATTGACATCTCCTTTTCTCTCAAAAAAAGTGGTAACAAATAATTGATCGCTCCACATGCTGGAGCTATCAAACTTATAGCATAATACACAGACGATTTTTATGTAATTTTTTTCTATAGGATGTGAGTGAAATGTTATATAAATGCTCATTTGAAAATAAATACAAAGAAGTTTTTTCTAAAGGCGTCCATAAGTTGTAGCTGCAAATCAAGTATTCAAATGTTTTTTACTATAAAGAAACAGTTCCAAAGGGCATTAGGTCCATTGGCACAGGTGGGTCGATCACATAGCTAAACACCTTAACATTGGGCCACAAAAAGAAATCAGATGCTCTTTTGTGATTGGTATATCGAAGGAACAGAATCATAAGTTATCCACTGAAGATTTAATCTTAACAGTCAATTTATGTCACTGAAATTCACCAGTATAAGTAGGGTACTAGATAAACCAACGCAAACAACCTTCCTATGTTCTTGCATACAATTGAGAAGATTTGAGAATTTCTTGAAAGATTGATCTTTAATCTAAGAATAATTGTTTTTGTTTCTTTTTTTTGGGGGGGCAAGGTTTATGTTTCCTTTCCTTTAGACTCTAGTAGCAATGCATTAATAATTGAAGTGCTAGCATACGAGCTCTTACTCCCATGAGAATAGGTGATCAAAATTCAAATCTTGCATCAAGCACATGTTTGTTTCATGGGTATTACCCCAAAATCTTTAGTTTACTCCTTGCACGAAGCTTGTCCTTCCAACACCAAAAATGGTTACCGCAAAATTTACTTGGAAGTTTATACATGAAGTAATCCCCTTGAAATATCTAATAATTACTCTATCATCAAAAGAAAGTGGCGTATTTTAGTAAACTATTCACCATTGATCATCCTATCATCACAAATGTCTTGCATATCATTTCAATTCAAGTTTATACATGAAGTAATCCCCTTGAAATATCTAATAATTACTCTATCATCAAAAGAAAGTGGCGTATTTTAGTAAACTATTCACCATTGATCATCCTATCATCACAAATGTCTTGCATATCATTTCAATTCACGTACAATTTGAACAGTTTCACAGTAAAGAAAAAAGTAAACGAGCGAACACAGTATAATCTAATAATGTAGGTGCCATGAAGTCATTTGTTCGTCTTACCCATAATTTATCTCCTCTCGTCTTTGCAGTCCGTACTATGCCCTCTTCTTGTTCATGTCGGTGACGAGCTGCCTCATCTGAAACCTCCAGTAACAGAAGTAGGCCAAGCCCAATGCAAGCAACACAAACCCCCACACCATCTCCCCCTCCCCTTCCTTTGGCCACTCCACTTCCTCGATCCGGCTCTTCCTCTCCCCATCCTCCTCTTGCCCATCGACCGTCGCCACGGGCGTCACAAGCACGTAAGCCCGCCGTCCATCTCGCACTGCCACGGCCGCCACCAGCCACCCATCCTCCGCCTTTGCCTCGTCGTACACCGCAGCTTGAATCCACCCGTCGTCGCTTTTAAGCCATCGTGTCGCCCGGTCTATTGCGCTGGCTACCACGACTGCCCCGCCATCGCTTCTCATGGCCACGTCTTCCGCCGCGAACCCCTTCCCCAGCACTGTCTTTGCGGCCCCATCATCGGCATCTACTTTGAACAAGCTGCCCTCGCCCCCCTTCCCCACCACCAGAAGGAAGTCCCGGCTGCCGACGTGCGCCAGGCTACCCAAGTCACCGAAGATCTCCGATCGGGAGAGGATGGACGGTTTCCCATCCAAGTCAAACTTCAGGACAAGGCGGCCGGCAGTGACGAAGGCGGCACCGGAGGATTGGTCGACAGCGACGCCTCCGGGGGCCCCGGTGGAGGGATCCTCGTCGTCGTCGCGGGGCAGCGGGGAGAGGAAGAGGCGGCTGTGTGGACGGGGGGTGCGGAGATCGTAGGCTGCGAGCGCAGGGGCGGAACCAGCGAGAGCAACGAGAAGGCGACGACGGTGGTTGTCGACGGCGAGGGCGGCGACCGGGGATGGGAGGTCGGAGACGATTATATCAGCAAAGCCGGCGTCGGAGATGGACAGGATGGAGGAGGAGGAGACGGCGGGGACGAGGAAGTGCTGGGCGGTGCGGTCCCAGGCGAGGGAGGAGGGGGAAGGGCCGGCGGCGAGGGGGACGGTGATGACGTGGCGGGCGACGGCGATTGCCGGACCCGCGAAGAGGACGAATACGAGGAGCAGGTATGAATATGGGTGGGCGACGCGCGGTGCCGCCGTGCGTGGAGGAGGAGGCATCGCCGTAAGGCTTTTTGATCCTCTAGTCGGATGGGATTGTGGTTAGTGGTTACTTATATGTTCACGATCACTTGACAAACAGTAATAAACATACTTTTGGAGTTGTTTTAATTTTCTTTTTTCTCACAAATTAAATTGGAGTCCAATTAAGTTTAGTATTTTCTTTTTAAAAAATAATGAACACATATAATAAAGAAATAACATTTCCTTTTAAAATTTGTCAAAATTAAAAATAAATGACTCAAATTAAGTTTGATAAAAAATATTGTAATTAGGATTAATTTAAACCCATATATGATAGATAATATAGTACTATAAATTATAAATATTATTTTTTTTAGGGAAATTAAAATTTCATTACGTTGAAGCAAAAGTTTCATTACACAAAAGTTGGGCGAGTCCAGGAGGAGGACGATTGCGCCAAAAATACTAGCCATGCTGACGGCCAAATTTTGCAAGAAAATCCGTAGCTGCATTCTCTGCGGTGGCAAAAAGTTATCTTTGATGGAGTGATATTGCGCAAGTAGGTTTTGATGTCCATAATTATTTCGCGAAGGCGTCAAAAGCAATGCTGGAGCATAGTTATGATGCGGACCAAGAGCTGCGAGTCCATACTGACGCAGATGCATGAGAAACTTTGAAAGTGACATCTCCCAAGACCCAAAAGGAGGGCCCAAGCAAATATTATTTATTTATAGATGATATGTGTCATCATTATATTAGGCCAATTGTCATGTTCTCATACTTTTATTGCTACTTATATATATATATATATATATATAATTTCCAACACAAATTGAGTCCTTTTTTTTATTTTGGCAATAATGCATTACCTTTTACAAAGGAAATATTATTTTTTATTATATTAGTCTATTATCTTTAAGAAAGGGAATATTAACTTAACTAGCGTTAAATCCCATGCAATGCACGGATGACGGATGTTAGAAAAGTATCTAGTATATAATTGATATATTATAATTTGTAATAATTATAAAAAAAATAATTTATTAATATTTAAATGTGATAAGTAGCACAATCTATTTTGAAAAGTTTAAAACTCAATTTAAATCAACCAAGACCCCAACCTTAAATTATTTTTTTCTTAAATAATTAATTATTTTCAAAAAATATAATTATTTTCTGAATTATAATTTTTTATTCCTTTTATAAGAAAATATTAATTTTCATTGGACTCAAATTGAAATATTTTTTAAATTAATTTTAAATTTGGAAATAAAACAATATCTTCTAAAAATGAAATAGTATAATATTTATATACATTACCTTTTAGAAAGAAAAGATTATGTATTTAAATTATAATAAAATAAAAAATATTTCTTTCCTTAAAAATAATGGATAAGTATAATAAAATAATAATATTTCCTTTTTAAAGGATAATGAATTATTTATGAAATAAAAAATAATTAATTCAATTTAAGTATGATTAAATAAATAATATTTCCTTTATAAAATGTAATGTACATGTATAATAAAATAAAAAAAATATTTCATTTTTAAAAGATAATATATGATTTTCAGAATTAAAAAATAAATTTATACAAGGAATTCAATTTGAGTCGAATTAATATTAGTATGATGGAATAAAGATAAATGCATGTGATTATAAATATGTGTCAGTTTTAGTTTAGATAAATAGATATTAAGAATCATAATCAAATAAATAAGAAAAAGTTCTAATTTGTTTCTGAAAACATAATTTGTGTATTGAGATAATTTGATATTAAAAATGCATTATCTAAAGCTAAATGAATTGTGACCTGAATTAATCATATTTGTTAAAATATGATTATCGAATAATCAAAGTACATTAATTTTGATCAAATTCACTATTTAACTAATAAAATGAATTTATATATAAATTTTTTATTACTCTAATAAGTAATATTAGCGTTTTACTATGAGTGTTTTGCATATTCATTTTTCTCATTTTCTTAGTAGAGTAGCCTGACTCATTTAACATTTTTACCCATTAAAAAGATAATTTTGACAATTCTTAATATTAAAATTTTATAATTACATAATAATTATTTTTTCTAATGTTCATGCACGCACGGGTCTTAGCACCAATTTTGTTAAAAAGGAATATGCGGCTTCTTCTTCACTTGTGAACCCAATGAATCGACGTCAATAGTTTGGTCATACTCGGCCCAACTCTATTTATTACAATATGTTGGTTGATTCAATTTCCTAAAAGACTACTCTTAGAGTACAATTGAATTTAGACTAAAAACCATGTGCTAAATGATAATTAGCTGGAATGTATCAATAATCGACTATATTGATACTTATAAATAACTACTAATATCCATTCAGATATGCGCACTTTCATACAAGTCACTTTTCAGTTCTCTCAATGCCGATCAAGGTTTTAAAAAGAATATGCAGACAAAAACTATCAACGTGCATTTGGATTTAAAAATATTAATGTCAACAAGAATCATTGACATGAACAACATTGATGATATGAATCAAGAAATGCTTACAACATTGATGATGCTTTTCACTTGACGAGGGCAACTGTAGTGGCAGTTTGGCAAAGAGTTCACGCCAATTTTAATGAATATGTTGTTAGCCAAGTTCTTGAGGCACTTCACCCCTAAGGTCATTCCACGGTCTAGTGGGAGCCGCCCTGGGGGGATGAAACTTAGCTCAAATGGATCTTTCGTTGGGTGCCATGAAGATGGGGGCGTAGTTTTTATTATCTGTTCTCACGATTTTGCCTTTGTGGCTGCAAGCACAATCCGACGATGGGGGCATACAACTTTACATTTGGAGGCTTAGGGTCTTCTTGAAGGGATGAAGATGTGTGTAAAGCTTGGCATTCGATAGTAAATAATTAAGATCAACTCGGAGCAGCTGGCACATATCCTTTGTCGTGAGTTGTGCTTCCTTTGGCGAGCTTAGAAGTTGATTGAGGAAGCCCTACTACCAGTCTTTGATAATTATAGAATAAGCACTATTATAGAAACTCAAATCTTGTAGTTCATAACCTTGCTATTTTTTACCGTCGTATAATGCATGATGTTTCTTAGGAGAACATACCCCCTTCAGGGATTCTCCATCTTGTATCTTGACAACTCTCAATGCTATACTAATGAATGAGTAGCTTTTCCCTTAAAAAACATGTTGGTAAAAAGTACATAAATGTTATAGTTTATTTCAAAAGAAAGAAGTGATCCAAAATTCCTTTTCATATGGGAGATGGATGAAGATAATGTAGAAAGAAGATTTTCTGACGAGATGGTAGATCCTGAGACCATTATTTGACTTTTGAAAATGTCATGATGTTTGACACAACATATATCATTAACAATTTGTGTATGCCATTTATCGAGGTACATCAATATTATTTATGTGTTTCTTGCTCGCCGACGACACAAAATTTTTTGTGCATATTTTTGAAAATGCATGTATGATAAGCATCCCATTTGTATTATCGCAAATGAAGAAGTTGAGTGACCGTAAAGTATTTCTAAATACTCGACATAAATTTGCATATAGAACATTGAAAAGAAATGCAATGAAAAATCTCTGAGACTTGATGGCCCTAACAATTTTTTTTGATAGCCAGCCTTCGTTGTTTAGGCCCTAACAAATTTTGAAAGCAAAATGTGGAAGTTGTTTTAAGGATTCATTTAGCGTTTAATACTTTGAAGAAAGACAATTTTTATTAAAACAAAAGTATAACATATTGGATGGACATTGGTTAGAAAAAGAATGTTTCATAAGTGTGAACATTGGGTGCAATTATATTTAAATGATGGTTCTATGAAGATGCTAAGTCCACACAATGATCAAGCTCTTCAATCTATGTGAATCAAGTACCTCTTTACCTTAAATTGTTTATTAATAGATCAAGCTCTTCAATCTAGATGTGATGTTGTGCATTTAAATTTTTTTAATACTTTAGCTACCCTAAATTCAACAAGTCTATTGGAGGTTCATGTAAGAAAATTGTATACAACAAAACTACTTACCATTTTAAGAAAACTCTCGGATATTGGTTTGATATATTATTAGAAGATAATGAAAAAAAGATCATTGTGGAGTATAATGCTGATCCTAGAAATTTAGTGAAGTGTTCATGAAAGAAGTTTGAGAAGGTTGGAATCTCTTATGGTCATCAACCACTTATTCTCTCGCATTAAAGACGTGTATGTTTATAAAAACCATATATTTTTTATCAGTGGACAACTAATGCATGATTTACAAAAGCGTGCATTTTTCCAAATGATATTTTTACATATGGACACTGTGAAATAACACCCTTGGAGAAATGGAGCTTTCATATTAATATGAGAATAGCCATGAAAATGAGTTTACATTCACGTGAACATAGAAATACAAATTTTAATTATTCATGGCCTTATATGAAAATTAAGAAATTTCATCTTCTTTATTTGATCAACAAGGACCAATGCCTACTGTACATGATCCAAATTAGGTTAAACCAAAGGGCACACCAAGAAAGTTGCAAAGTTTTAAATATGGCATTGAGATTTCCATGTTATAGGTAAAATCAAAGTAATACAAATATAAGAAGTGTTTGAAAGAAGGTCATAATGCACGCACTTGTCCGGTATCATAGTGATTCTATATTTATCTTATTGTAACATTCCTGTATTTTTTTATTTCATATGTGTTGGTCACAATTCAATATAATGAAACTTTTATGTTTTTAAAACAAAGCTAGGCAAATAATGATAATCAATAACATCATTATGGTGATTTTATTTGATATGTTATATAGTTTTTAAATATATTTTTTATTTGATACATTTCATTCAATATGTAATACTTTGTGTTTCTCTTTCTTATATCACATTTTATGAAGCATAAACATCGTACATGGGTTCTTGTAGCAAAAATTGATTAATGTAATTTCTTTAACCATTATGGCACATTCATTAATGTAAATTTATGATCTTCATTTGCCCAATGATAGTGTGTAGGATAGAATGCATTTTACATGCAAGAACGTTAAGAAGGTCTATGAAAGATATCACTAAGAAGGTTGATGAGATTGGGAGAGTATTTAACTAACTAAGACTAAAAGCAAGCTAAAACTAAAATCTATTTAATTTAGCTAGGATTAGAAATTTTATGGTGTAAGACCACAACACTCAACTACAAGAGAACAAATTAGAGTAGTAAATTTGAGTGTCGTACCCATAGTGATTTGAAATTAAAGATTCACTAATATAATCCTTAACTAATTAGGCTAAGCTAACAACTAATAAAAATGGGGAAGACAATAACAGAATCAAGCTATAAATTAAACTTAACTAATGGATGGGTTCATTTTGGTTTTATGATTTAAAAACCAAAATCAAACTTAAGCAGGATAGAAGTAGGATAAAAGTGTAGATCAACGGTAGGTGAATGCCTCACTCAGGGAAGAATTCATCTCATTCTATTATGGATAAATTGTACGTAGCTATTATAATATGTTGGTTGATTCAATTCCCTAAAAGACTACTCTTAGAGTACAATTGAATTTGGACTAAAAACCATGTGCTAAATGATAATTAGCTGGAATGTATCAATAATCGACTATATTGATACTTATAAATAACTACTAATATCCATTCAGATATGAGCACTTTCATACAAGTCACTTTTCAGTTCTCTCAATGTCGATCAAGGTTTTAAAAAGAATATGCACACAAAAACTATCAACGTGCATTTGGATTTAAAAATATTAATGTCAATAGGAACCGTTGACATGAACAACATTGATGATATGAACTAGGAAATGCTTGCAATTGCAGCCGACAATAGAATAATCTTCTAGTAAAGTTGGATTATCAAGATAATGTTGTGGATCTCAAACATAAGGCAATTGAAGATAATCAAGAATATCCACGATTTACAAGATCATGTTGCATCAAATCCAAATTTCCAACGATTTACAAATTGGTGCTTCATGAAGATTCAACAAAATTCGGGCCAAATAAATAATGGTTTAACCTTATTTATCTGAAATTTTTAGAATTAATTATATATAAAAATTCTGCTGAGATTTGCAAGAGGAAATTGATTTGCTTATTCCCAAAAACTAGTTAACTTTTTTGTAGTCTAAGTTAGGGTCTTTTCTTCCAGCCCAAATTATATTTATAATGCCAATAAATATTGGTGTTTATTGTTATTTCGGACATCTTTGAATCTATGAAAATTTGGCTTAATTGTTTTTGCTGTGAGGGGAACTCCTGCAACCCGTTCTTCAGGAACTTCCATCTTTAATTACAAGGTTGGTTATCTTGTGATGAAATTCATCTATTTATAATATCGATTGCTTGGTTCATTATAGTCTTGATGTTGATATTTCGCTGCTTAAAAATTTGTTTGATCTCGTTTCTTTAATTATCATATATTGTTCCGGTCAATTCAAGGCATTATTCTTGAGCATCGTATCAGTTGGTATCAGAGCCTCATTTTTTATTCAATTTTCTAGTTATCTTTCATTATTTTGTTGCTCCCCTATTTTAGTTTCTGAAAAAAAAATAATACAAAAAATCTAGTATGTTAATTCTTGAAATCCTAGCCGTCTTCCTTATTTGATTTCATTTATTCTTCAAGCCCTAGCCATCATCCTTGCATTCTTCAAATTCTATTGCAATTTAAAAAAAAACCACAAAAAATTCTGCTCATTTATTGAAACCCTAGCTGTCATCCCTCTCTATTCTTCAATGTCTGCTGCATTTTAGAAAAAAGAATCCGAAAATAGAAAAAAAGGAAAGTGTAAGAAAGGAGAAGGGAAGAACAAGAAAGAAAATATTTGGAAAAAAAAATCGAAAAAAAATCTGAGAAAAAAATTGAAAGGAAAGATTGAGGAAGGAAAGAAAAAAAAGGAAATGTTGTTTCTCGAGAGAAAGGAGAAAAAAAAACTGAAAGAAAAGATTCAAAAGGAATAGGAAGGAAAGAAAAGAAAAGGAAAGTTTATTTTTGGAGAAAAAGGTGCACAAGAAATTTTGTTGTGATTTTGAATGATTTAATTCAATGAATCTGTAATATTTGATTTCATTATATATCTATCCTTATTCGGCAACTTTTTCTTTTGATCTCTATTCTAATTTCTAGCATGGCTGCACAAAATCACTTGAAGAAAGATTTTCGTCCACATAGCAAATCTGAAAGTTCAACTTCTACTTGAAAATCAAAATGGCATGCAGATTACAAGGCCGGACATTCCAACTCAAGGAATACAAGTCGTAATCGTATTACTTCACAATGTCCAAATGAACATGCTATGATAATGATGGACAATGGTGATATTGCATAGGGGTGTTCACCGAGTCGGGTCGACCCGTGAACCCGATGACTCGACCCGAACCAATTCGGGTCGGTGGTCGGGTTGGACCCGACCCGAACTCGACCCGACCATTGGTCGGGTACGAAAAATCCAACCCGACTTGACCCGATTGACCCGATTTTTATTTTTTATTTTTTTATTTAAACTTAAGGCTTATATTTGATTTAAAAAAATTAAAAATTTTGAAATAAAATATTTTAAATACAAAAATAATATTAAATAGTTAGAAAACATATTTTATGCTTTTAAAATAATATTAAATAATATTTTTTATATTAAATAAAATACAAAATAGTAAGAAAAAAATTGAAAGAAAAGAAAATTGGGTGGTCGGGTCGAACCGGGTCGGGTTGGATCAGATACAGCCCCCCAGCCCCCTCGACCCGATCAAATTTGGGTCGAATTTGTTCACGGGTCGGGTCCAACCCAACCCGTGAACACCGCTAATATTGCATCTAAAGAAGAGTTGTCACAAGAGAGTGCAGCTTCCTCAAGAAGAAAAAGGAAATAAAAGAAAATGAAAGATTATTTCTGAAGAGAAAGGAGAAAAAAAACTGAAAGGAAAGATTCAAAAGGAATAAGAGGGAAGAAAAAAAAAGATTATTTCTGAAGAGAAAGATGCAAAAGAAATATTTGAAAATATAATAATTTGACTCAAGGAAGAGTGATCTTTGATTTCATTCAAATTTTGAATTTTTTATATTTGTTCTTATTTGACAACCTTTTTTCTGATCTCTATTCTAATTTCACCTTCAAGATTTTCTTTTGATCTTGCAATCATATTGATAAATAAGATTGATTTAATTGCTCATTGCCTTGTGTTGATTTGCATTAGTTCTCATATAACTTGTTGGAGGGTTCAAGAGAGGAAAAAAAGGTTGAGTGATGAGTACAATTCAGGAAAAGGTCAAATAGAGTTGAGGTAAAATATGAGGGTCATCACATGAGGTATTGAGATTACTTTTATCATTAACATTTGCTACAGAATTTTTTCACAATGTCAATAGGAAATGACAAAGAACTTAATTCTATAAAAGAAGTAATTAATTAGGCAAGAATGATGGAGGTCATCGCACAACATTTTCATCGTCTTAGACATATGATTACTTAACTGCATGATTAGGTAGATGTGCAAATTGCACAGCTACAACAAGTTATATAATCAAACCATATAAGGTATTGCCAAAGACACCGTGCTCCTGATGATGATGGGCAAGATGATAAAAAAATGGAAGCGAAAGATGATGAAAGTTGGAGAAGTCATAGGCGTGTTTAGCTTGGAGGAAGAAGTCATGATCCAGAAAATGTTTTCTATGCACATTTTTGTGTTATGGACAGAACTTGTAGACTAATTATTGATAGTGAAAGTTGCATCAATCTTGATAGTTATTACATGGTAGAGAAGCTGGGACTACGAACCTTCAAGCACCCGAACCCATATAAGCTACAGTGGGCAAACAATGAAGGAGAAGTCAAAGTGTCCAAACAGGTGCTTGTGCCATTTAAAATTGAAAGATTTATTGATGAAGTATTATGTGATGTGGTGTCAATGCATATTTGTCATATCCTTTTGGGGCTACCATGGCAATATGATCGAGGTGTGACACATGATGGAGCTACCAATCGTTATAAATGTCACAAGGATAAAAGAAAGTATATTTTAGCACCATTATCACATCAAGAAGCATACACAGAGTAGTTGTAGCTTAAGGAGCGTGTAGCAGCTTACAACATTGAGAGGGAGAGCATGGCTGTACAAAATCACTTGAAGAAAGATTTTCGTCTACATAGCAAATATGAAAGTTCAACTTCTGCTTGGAAATCAAAATGGCATGTAGATTACAAGGCTGGACATTCCAACCAAACGAATACAAGTCATATTACTTCACAATGTCCAAATGAACTTGTTATGATAATGATGGACAATGGTGATACTGCATATAAAGAAGAGTTGTCATAAGAGACTGCAACTTCCTTAGGAGAAGAAAGTGGGAAAGAAATTGAAGAAATTGGAAAAAAATTGGTTGCACAGCATCACTTGAAGAAAGATGAAGCTAATTGTACAACTCTAAACAATTCTGAGAGTTGTGAGAAAGACAAAGATGAAAAATATGAGTGTCACAACTTGAGTGATGAAAATGATAGCCACATAACTTTAAGTGCTTAGAAAGGCTACCTTCTATACAACATTTAGATGTTGAGTATTATGAGAGTTGTAAGAACCAGAGAAGATTAGATCTTGAGTGTTTAAAAATGCCATCTCCAGAGAGATATGAGTAAAAAGTCTTGAGTTTTAAGGTAAAAGAAAGAGAATTCAGTCATTTTTCTCCTAACACTAACAATCTTTTGTCTTTTGATTCTGATTTGTCCTGCAGATATATAGGAGTGTAGTATATGAAGGTACAAATTCTATCATGCAAGGAATTGAAAGAGATTGTATTGGATTTATGATGACTAGTTTGAAAAGTCCATCTCTTACCTTTGAACTTTATATTTGTTTGATGTGACTAACTTGCAGGATTCATTTGAGAGAAGTATTGAATGGCATGCAAACATTGGATCTAAATTTTTTATTCCACTTTGTTCTTCGAGTGCTGAAATACTTTATTTGAGACATATGTTGAAATTTTTAGAATGAATATTTGATTGGTTGATTATGATTTCTAGATTTTCTGATGATCCTACAATCTTATTCATTTTTTTTAAATCCACCTTTGTGCTTTCCTAAGATCACTTCTGTTGATGGTGGTTGCAAACTTTCATATAATTTTCACATCATGATTCGAAAATTCATTGCATTTGCATTAGTTGGACTTTTGTTCATTTTTCATCGAAGATTTGAAATTAATTTCTTTGGGGATATTTTGATTTATAACAATCATTTGCGTGATCATTTTGGTAATATTTTAATTAGTTGCAGGGACTTGCATTATTTATTTCACGAGCCGAGATATTTGCTTGGTTATGAATCTTACAATATTTCATTTTCAGATGTTAATGATTCATTTTATTTCATGGAAACTAACATGTTTATCTTGGAACCACTTGACAATCTCCATATTGGATTCCTAGTTCCTTGGAATATATTGTGCACCTTATTTGACAAGATTCTTATGCGGCAAGGAAGGTCTCCAAAGTTTCATGATTTGTTTCTTCAAATACCATTGTCTCATGGACATAAAATATTTCTTCAAATACCATCGTCTTATGAGAGTTACATTACTTTTCATATTACTTATCTTGTTCTTGCTTTACACTTGCAGGATTACAACATGATGGTATAATTGAGAAATCATACTTGCAATCCTGATAGAGATACATCGTACAGGTCATCTGACAAATGAAAGGGAAGTATAAATATCTCCATTATGCGTGTCCTAGATTATTTAACAAATTCATACATGTGATAAGTTATATTCTTCTTATTGTGAATGTAGATTTGAGGACGAATCCTTTTGAAGAGGAGGGAAATGATATGAACCTGGACATACTCTCCCTTTTGTGAATGCAGATTCGAGGACGAATGCTTTTGAAGAGGAGGGAATGATATGAATCAGGAAATGTTTACAATTGCAGCCGACAATAAATGAATTTTCTAGCAAAGTTGGATGATCAAAATAATGTTATGGATCTCAGACATAAGGCAATTGAAGATAATCAAGAATATCTGCGATTGACAATTGATCAAATTACAAGATCAAATTGCACCAAATCTAAGACCCCAACGAGTTACAAATTGGAGCTGCATGAAGATTCAATAAAATTCGGACCAAATAAATAATGGTTTAACCTTATTTATCTGGAATTTTCAAAATTAATTATACATGAAAATTCTCCTGAGATTTGCAAGAGGAAATTGATTTGCTTATTCTAAGAAACTAGTTACCTTTCTTGTAGGTTAAGTTAGGGTCTTTTCTTCTAGCCCAAATTATATTTGTAAGGCCTATAAATACTGGTGTTTATTGTTATTTCAGACATTTTGAATATATGAAAATTTGGCTTAATTGCTTTTGTTGTGAGGGAACTCCTGCAATCCGTTCTTCGAAAACTTTCGTCGTTAATTAGAAGGTTGGCTATCTTGTAATTAAGTTCATCTATTTATAATATCGATTGCTTGGTTCATCATAATCTTGAAGTGAAATTAGAATAGAGATAAAAAAGGTTGCCAAATAAGGATAGATATGTAATGAATTCAAAGATCACTGATTCATTGGATTAAATCATTCAAAATCACAACATAATTTCTTGTAAACCTTTCTCTCCAGAAATAAGCTTTCCTTTCCTTTTCTTTCCTTCCTATTCCTTTTGAATCTTTCCTTTTAGTTTTTTTCTCCTTTCTCTCCAGAAATAACATTTCCTTTTCTTTTCTTTCAGAAAATGCTTACAATTGCAGCCAACAATAGAAGAATCTTCTGGTAAAGTTGGATGATCAAAATAATGTTGTGGATCTCAGACATAAGACAATTGAAAATAATCAAGAATATGTATGATTTACAATTGATCAAATTACAAGATCAAGTTGCATCAAATCCAAATTCCCAACGAGTTACAAATTGGAGCTGCATGAAGATTCAACAAAATTCGGGCCAAATAAATAATGGTTTAACCTTGTTTATTTGGAATTTTCGGAATAAATTATACATGAAAATTCTGCTGAGATTTGCAAGAGGAAATTGATTTACTTATTTCAAGAAACTAGTTACCTTTCTTGTAGGCTAAGTTAGGGTCTTTTCTTCTAGCCCAATTATATTTGTAGGGCCTATAAATACTGGTGTTTATTGTTATTTCATACATCTTTGAATCTATGAAAATTTGGTTTAATTACTTTTGCCGTGAGAGAACTCCTACAACCCGTTATTCAGGAACTTCCGTCGTTAATTACAAGGTTGGCTATCTTGTGATTAAATCCATATATTTATAATATCGATTGCTTAGTTCATTGTAATATTGAGGTTGATATTCCACTGCCTGAAAATTCATTTGATTTCGCTTCTTTGATTTTCATATATTATTTCGATCATTCAAAGCATTGTTCTTGAGCATCTTATCAATTGAGCTCAAAATAGAAAACTAATATCAATAACAGTGAGGCTCATCATCCAACTATAATAGAAAATTGAACTACATCTACCCTGAGTGAGCTAGAGGTTTAGTTCCTCATTGATGTTAAATTCATTACAACATAGGTGAGGAACAAAATAAAAAACACTTTAAAATATATAAAGCTAATAAAAATTAGATCAAAGTGTCATTGTTGTTTCTTCTCCTTTGATTTCCTTCCCTTCGCTTCCAAGTGTAGCCAACAAAAGACCCATTTTCCTTTTGAATATTCTCCTTTTATATGACATCGTCGTCACCCTTTGATAACCATAAGCTTTCATTCCTTCCCCTAATCCACCTTTACTCTACGCCCTTTTTCTAAGAAAGATTCCTTCTACACTATTTTTTGGCAACTTGCAAAGAGTGGTCTCCCCCTTATTTTCTAGTTGAGATTTTTGTCTCTTTTGCTTGATTTGGATTCTGAAATAAGATGAACAAGAAGCCTCAATGTTTTAAATGAAATTTAAATAAATAAAAGCTATATCAAGATGTCAAACAACTCAAATGTGCAAGTTTAAAGTGATATTATGTCGAGATAAATAATGCATGCAGATTAAACATAACTATCATTTATGAAAATTTTAGAATTTAAATGCACATTAATTAAAATGAGAAAAATTTTAATATGATAAGCTAGTGATCAAACTCTCAAAAACTTGGTCTTTTTCTTGTACTCAAGTAAAACATTCAGAGATTAAGAACAAATATTGAATCAAAAGTTCACAAATGAATTCAGATTTCATTATGTAGAATCATATGAGTGTTCCACTTTACTAACACTCCCAACTAATGCTTTCCAATTCTCAATTTCTAACTCAGGAATCATAGAGGCTAAAGCAAATTTGAACCATAAAATAAGTACTCACAATAACTAATTGGAGTTTAAAAATTTTTCAACTTTACTAAAAAGGTTGAATTACCAATCTCTTTATGAACAAAATTTTCTATTGCTTAAACATGATATACTTGACTTTTACTCATGATAATGTAGACAAACAAATGTAAAACATTATTTTATTCATACTAGTCAACATGATAAGGATCCTGACTTTATTAAGGAGAGCTTCCTCTTTCAATTTATCTCTCTTTATTCATGCATGCATGCAAAGCAAAATGCACCTTTTTTCTCTTCTTCTTTACTTTTTTGTTTCTTTTTTTTCTTTGTTCATGAAGTGAGTAGTAGTTCAAACTCAAGTATTGCTTAAATTTCTTAATTCAAAGAGCCAAGTTTTCATATTTAACATAGCACTTAAATCCTTGACTCCATTTTAAACATGTTTTAGTTTCTGACCAAACCATGAGTGTTAGTTAATGTTACACACAAAAAGATTAATTTCATCTAAATTGAGTTCAAATGCATCTGAATGTTAGCTGTGAAGTAAAAAGATTAATAACCAAATTAATGACTACTTGGTGTTGCAGTGTACTAGCTATTGTACAAAAGAACTTCTGCTTAATAATAGTGATTTCAAATGATAGCATGAGCTAAGTAGAAAACTAGTATATAATTAAACTAAGCTAGGCAATTATAATAACTATGATAACCTAGTTAAGAAATAATATCTTATCATTAAAACTAAGCTAAGACATGCTAATAGAGTTCAGAAAAGTATCAAGTACCTTCCAAAGCAAGGGAGAGGGATTAGGAGGGCTTTCAGTTTCTAAAAATAAGAAGCAGACAGATGCTGCCCCACCTTTTCCTTGGGTTCCACCTTTTTAGCATCATTTGATGTTGATGATTCTGCATTTGAAGGTTCATATTGTGGAATGTGTGAAAATCCAAAGAGATTAAATGGGATTGTGTTTTCAATGGATTGCCTAGAAGAGTTTTCAAAGTGGGGTACAATGTGTCTAAGATGTGAGGCTAGGTGCTTAAGCATGTCTAATCTAACTTAAAAGGCCAACCATGATATTGAGGATTAGCTTGACTAGAAGAAGGGGGAGAGTTGGAGCTTGTACTAGATTCTCCTTTCTAGTAGTATAGCTTCTTGTTGTCCATGGTGAAGGGAATGATGTTGCAATAAATTGATAAGAAAGGCAAGATGAATTATGAAGTGGTTCGGCTAAGGTTCAAATGCAACTTAATATAGAGGATGAAAAGTATAGTGAATGAGAGATTGGTAAATGTGGGAGTTTAGAATGAATGAGGTACGTGGGAGTTATAGTCAAACGTTCTATGTTTCAAGTTTGAATTGACTAGACTAACTTTGGTTGTTCAAATATATTTAATTATTAGTTTTTGACACCAATTCCTAAAAATTAGCATTTGAGTCAAATGTACTCAAGTATTAGTGATAGTAGTGGAATTGGATAAAAGGATGTATTCTTGATCAGTCTTTATTCCTTTTTGAAATGAAATCAAATAGTCGATTAAATGTAAGTAAGATGACTAGTAATGAAATTTTAAAGTTGAGTAATCAGACAAAATTTTCAGAAACACTAAAATTTATCAAGTCATTATGGATAATTGATATATAAATGAATTCAAAGTAAGAATGAAAGATAATTATCAATTACATTTTAGTGGAAGATCAGAATTGTGAGTTTAAGAATGATCCTTGAGCTGAATTTAGTTTAGTGAAGAATTCAATTGTGTCTAGTTCCCCTCTGAATCATTCCTATAAAAATAAAAAGCAAATTAGTTATTTAAAGGCTTGCATTACCTCCCAAGAAGTATCCTACTTTAATGTCTTAGGTTGGACATTGTTAAAACTCAATTTTACTTAAGGAATTCATATGGGTTAGATAGTTTGAGTATGAAGACTCGTGGAAAGACCCATCATCCAATTATTAGAATTAAATGGATTTTTCAAACAAGTTAGATGAAAATAGTGTCACTATGAGAAATAAAATGAGATTACTGGCTAAAGATTACTCACAAATTAAAAAAATTGATTTTCATGAAACTTTTTGCTCCTATTGCAAGACTTAAGGCTATTCACATGCTTTTGAATTTTGCGTGTTTTAAAAATTCCAAACTTTTTCAAGGTACGTGAAATCTACATTTTTAAATAGTTTTATAAATATAGAAATTTATGTCGAGCAACCACAAGGCTTTAAAAATCTTGATTTTTCAGATCATGTTTTCAAATTTTCAAAAGGTTTTTATAGATTAAAACAAGCTCCAAGAGCTTCGTACGAAGTATTGAGTAATTATTTAATTGAAAATAACTTTCAAAAAAAATTTTTGACACCACATTATTTCTAAAGCATATGGAAAATGACATTTTAATATTTCGTATTTATGTTGATGATATTATTTATGGTGCCACTAATAAATGCTTATACAAAGAATTTGAATCTCTTATGCAAAAAGAATCTAAGATGAGCCTTGTAGGTGAGCTAACACTTTTTCTAGAATTACAAGTGGAGCAAAGGATAAAAGTTCCTAAATCAAGAAAAGTATACCAAAGAATTGCTCAAGTAGTTTGGAATAAACGATTGCAAACTTAGTTCAAGCACATCAACCAAGTTAGATGAGGATGAAAAAGGCAAGCCTATTGATAAAAAAGGTAAAGATGTGTGATTGGTAGTTTACTTTATTTAACAATATTAAGGTCGAATATTATGTTTTGTATATATCTATGTGCTAGATTTCAATTCGTACCTAAAGAATCACACTTAATTGTTATTAAAAGAATCATGTGTTAGTTGAAAATACTTGTGAGTTAGAAATTTGGTATGATAGGAAATCAGCTTTTGATTTACATATGTAGACTTCTTAGGGTGCAAGGTTGATAGGGAAACACTAGTGGAATGTGTTATTTCCTTGTATCTCTTATATCATGGATTAGCAAGAAGCAAAACTCCTTTGCACTCTCTACCACTAAGGCCAATATATTGCCATCGATAATTATTGTGCACAAATTTTGTGGGTCAAACAACAATTGCTCGATTATAAAATTATTTGTTCAAATGTACCCATGAAGTGCCATAATAGTAATACTATCGAAATGACTTAAAACCCAATAAATAACTTTAGGATTAAACATAGTTACTTAAGATAACACTTCATTAGAGACCATGTGAATTAAAAGAATATTACAATTGAAGATGTGTCCACTGACATCCAATTAGCTAATATATTTATAAAATCTTTGAGTGAAGATCAATTTTGTATGCTTAGAAAGGAATTAGGAATTATTGAAATTTGACCGCATATCATTTCTAAGTAAAAGTGACTTGGTTATGTAAATTCACTTTTAAATTGAATTGAATATCAAAATGATGTTGCACAACATCTACATTACTCAAATATTATTGCAAACTTGACCAAAATGAGTCTTTTTGTGAATTTGATTAAAAAGTTTACATATGCAATCAATGTTTGAGCTTTCTTGATCGCTCATGCAAATCAATCGATCGGCCGGACTAGCAGCACAACATCTACATTACTCAAATATTATTGCAAACTTGACCAAAATGAGTCTTGTTGTGAATTTGATTAAAAAATTTTACATATGCAATCAATGATTGAGCTTTCTTGATCGCTCATGCAAATCAATCGATTGGCTGGACTAGCAACTCTCAATCGGACAAAAGCTTCTCAATCAATTAGGAAAATTGGTCGACTGACTGGACAACTTTTTTCAACCGAACACAAGAACCAGCCAATTGCTTGAAATAATATAGTGAAACACTCATTACCAGTCTACCACCTTAATAGATCGATTAGCACGAAAATCTTGGCTGCCACATTAAAATTCTATTTCAATTGACCAAACCTTAATTTTTTTCCCTCTCACTCGCGACCGCTGCCCTCTATCACCATCCTCTTCCACCAATCACCACTCCTCGGCCTCACCGACGACGAAGGCATCATCTCAGGTCGAGTGGTCGGGTCAGACATCGTCTGATGTTGAAATCTCTACCAATTCTTCTCGTCTGTGTGTTCCCCCCATGATCTTCCGCCAGAGTGCGCCCGTCCCTAACCTTGCAAGCGATGAACGAAGCTCCTTCGACTACATCAACCAGGTTGCTGATGCCAACCTCTCTCAATGATTGTTCGATTTCCCTTCAATGATCGGCCGACCTCTCTTCTATCTATGCTACCACTTTTCTTTTTGTAATTCTCAATGGTTGCTCATCTGGATCACCGGCAATGCTCGATGAAAAGATCATCAAAGTACTCAGCATTTGGTGCAGCTGAATCCTTCTTTGTCAAGTATCTTTGTTGCTACCCACAACTGCAATCCTCTTCGAATTTGTTTTAATCGTGTCACCACACTCTCACCTGTCTCGTGCGCTTGATCTTGTATGCCAACTTCCATTGTTGAATCCCCTTAAACAATGGCCCCTCCTCGCACTGAAAAAGCCAATGTTAAGCCACCCGTGACATCTTATCTTGGTCATTCCCGAGCTTGAACTCGTCATCCTCCCTTGATCGCCCTTCGTCGAGTCATCGTCTAGTTTTCGAGTCGATCCATCAGTCAATGACTATGACTCTGACCTCTTTCGTAGTCAGTCCATAACACCCAAGAGGTCATGAGAGCCATTTCCATTGATTGGGAGTCCTTAGACATGCTCGTAGTTGAGGAGATGTTCAACATATTGGCTAGTTGCTTCTCATGTCCTTACGCAAATATGTGTACCCACGCCTCGTTCACTTCTTCTATGCAAATTTGACATTTCAGAATATCAAGTTCGAGACTTTTTTCTTGGGTGTTGTATTTCTACCATCTCACACTACCTACGCCGCATTTTTTGGGTTTCCTCCTCCTCCATGACTATTTTTCCATTAAGGATGGTGCAGACCTCATGTTTGGAGGATGCACACAACAATATAAAACTGATGAAGTGCATCAATTCCTTGCATCTCTACTTAAATTGGCACATTACATTTTGAGTCACATAATGACTCCACGTTCTAGACATTTCACAAAAGTTACACACTTTGATATGTTATTTCTTTATTGTCTTCATGTTCGTGATGCTTCCCAATTTGAATTTTGCCTTCTATCTTCTTCACCATTTGAAAGGCATCCAACGAAGTGCTCCGAAGAATCATCCTATGTACTTTGGCTCTTGGATCACGAAGATTCTCGTCACCTATGGGGTTGTCATTCTCAGCGATGAGGAATTTATCAAATATGGGATGTTATTAGTGCCAAGACCATGCATAAGAAACACTTTGACGGGCACATACACCTGAACTACTAAGGGTGTTGCATTAGGCAGGAATGAGGAGTGATGAGCATGAGACACCTGATGCTATGGATACTAGAGATACGTAGGAGGAGGGACTTGACTGGAGCACTCTTACCCCTCCACTCTTACCCCTTCTCGCATAGCTCCCTATGAGCCTTGGGGACCTACCCATGATGCCTCTTAGGGTCATCCACCCTCGGCATCTTGGGGTGTTTCGTCGCTCTCATATAGAGCATATGGCATAGCTGCACTCTCATCAGGTGCACACTTTGGAGCCTGATGTCTGAAGGACGGGTCGTGACGTTCATTATATAACTTGGACTTTTCATGACTTCTATGCGACCTAAGGGTTCATTCCCTCATTAGTTTGTGAGAACGATAGAACCCATGAGATGTAGCCTCACGTGTTTGTTTTGTATCCCTCTTTGATGATACCAAAAGAAGGAAAAACTTGGATGGAGACACTTATGTTATGTGACTTATGTTATGTTATGTCATGTGCCATCAGCCCTGCACCATTTTTGTATCCAATCATGTGTCTTGACTTCAGTCACATTCGTGTGCATGGACAATATTGATGAATGTACTAGTTTGGGTGATTGTTGTTTATGCTTATGAGACAAAGTTTTTTCTCTCTTCATATGTTTACGTTTATAAATCTTTTCAAAAGTAAAGGCACAAATTAAGGTGGAGTTCTCCCATGTGAAAGCTATGTGCATGCATTTATGGGGGGGAGAGAATAATTATAGTTGCTGAGTCAATTTTATCTCTTCATCGGCCAATGAAATTGTCATGGAGAGATTGTTGAATCCCGAGTATTATTCCCACAAAAAATACTTCCTATTCAAATAGAGCATACTTCCTCATTCTAATATTTTAGATAAAAAATATTTTCTTCAAGTTGTGTGTTGATGTGGATACTTACCTAATCAGAGCTTATATCCTCCCTTGCCAAATATGAATGCCCTTGACGTGGAGAAATTACGTACACTTTCTTTTTATATTCAACATGTTTTCTTTTTACATTTTGTCATACTTTTTATGCTTGAACACATGATTTATGATTGGATTGCAACTTCTATGATTTCTCCACGTATATCTTTTTACAAATAATGATTTGTAGTTCTTGTGATGGCATTATAGTTTGATTTATTGGTTTTCATGTAGAGGTCCTAGATAATGGCATTAGGAAAGGATGAACCGGTCGAATAATGGCTCAATTTTGGGTAGAAGGCAGCGGATGGGGGCACTCAGGGCAAAGGTTCCATTACTTCTCGACATAGAAAGATTTGAAGGGACAGCCGCTAGAGGACATGCCCTTGCCCACTTAAACATATTCCTCTACGCGAGAGCAAGGAAGCATCCTTTAGCACCTTTTGGGACAAAAATATACAAGGGAACAGTTGTAAAGGTGGATATGTGACAAATATGAGCCCTAGTATAAAGTAAAGGAAGAAGTGCCCAAAGGGGAACCCGAGATTGGACATTGCATATACTAGATTCTAGAGGTGGATGCACAAGCGGAAGGAGGAAGCAAATGCTTACATTTTATTTTCTCTTTTCCTATTTTTGTGTTGTCATGGACATGGACGTCTTTTCATCCTGTTTAATGTGTAAAACCAATCATCTAGGGCAAGGAGGATTTGTGATGGATATTTCTATTTCATGATAGTCCTCATTTCTGAACTTGCGCTATTAAGCAACAACCATTTACTCTATCTAGTTTTATCTACTATTTAATTGTTTGTTTCAACTTGTGTGTTGTTTCTTTTGAATGTCGAGTATGATTTGTTGTTTGATGGTCTCATGTGCTTTGACTCGAGGGGGTGATAAATTCCTCTGCATAAACCTCAAGGCCAAGAGGTAAGGGCTCGAGCTGAGTTTTAGCATGACACATTAGGACTGAATATCATTTTTGTCTTTATCTATTTTCACTGAGGATCTAATCCCTCGCTAAAGCATGCAAACCGAGTGGTTGGGCCAGTGCTAAGTTGTGCCATGGCATCATGGTCCGCCAGTGGGTTAACTAGGAGTTAGCTTTCCTGCTTCGAGCATACAGTGAGCCTAAGACGTTGGCATCTATCGCCCGAGAGGGTAATCTATTCTCCAACGGATTCATGCATGCCAAAGGGACTATACTATGGCCATGCTTGGTGATCCTCAATCGGAGTTGGTAGTATTTTGACAAGAGAGTTACATGTGCCTTAGTTTTTCCAAGTTCCTTTAAAAGAACTATAAAGAGAATAATTTTGTCTGTGTAAATGAAGAGTGTTTATTATGCACTATGTTTTAATAATATAATGTCATATTTTGTAATTTAGAATCTCAAGTATTATATTTTTTAAGCGGATCATAACATGCTTTCACAAATTATAGGCGATTATATGTACATAAGAAGTTGTGATCTTGCATAAGATGTTATTGACGGGCACATACATTTGAACTACTTAGGGTGTTGCATTGGGCACGAATGAGGAGTGATGAGCATGAGACACCTGATACTATGGATACTAGAGATGCGTAGGAGGAGGAACCTGACTAGAGCACTCTTACCCCTCCACTCTTATCCCTTCTCACATAGTTCTCTGTGAGCCTTGAGGACCCACCCATGATGCCTCTTGGGTCATCCACCCTCGGTGTCTTGGGGTGTTTCGTCGCTCTCATATAGAGCATATGGCGTAGCTGCACTCTCATCAGGTGCACACTTTGGAGCATGGTGTATGAAGGATGGGTTGTGACGTTCATTATATAACTTGAATTTTTCATGACTTCTATACTTTATGTCTTCCACCTTTATTTCACTATCACTCTTTCATTATTCTGTATTTCATTTTCATATATTTTTTATTTTATTTATTTGAAAAAAAGAAACGATTTGCTAATTACTTTTTTATTCAACCCTATTATTCGGTTCGAACAATATTATTTCCAAAACGACACCCACCCACCAAAAAAAAAAAAAGAAAAGGCTACATATGAACGTGCTCTCGATCCCATCAACCTCATTCATTTGCCATTTAGCCAGTCATGACACCATAAGAAGATCCCAAACATTGTCACCCTTTAAATCCCAAGTTCCCAACTGCTCATCCAACTGCTCATATATATATATATATATATATATATATATATATATATATATATATATATATATACACCAAAAGATGTCTCTAGATCAGTATCTAGTAGATGACACTTACCAGCATTAGGACAAATTGTTGAGCACATAATTAATATGCACTAGTGCTTTCGTCCAAACCATCCATTCTTTGCACCTTAACTATGGTTTCCATCGTCACTATGGCTGCTTCCATCTCTCCATCTTCTGGCCTCACTTTTGCTCCCCTCCCTTGTCTCTCTCTCCTAGAGGAATCTAATCATGATCCCAAATCCGTGTAGATTCATTTGTGTCCTTCTCTTCGTGCTCATATGTGGCCATCCTCAGCAGGGTCTCTCCGATTCGCCGCCGGAATGTGCGTATCCTTGCTTGCCCCCGCCGACGTTTGTCACGAACTATCCTCCACCGCCGGCATCCACTTCTGCTTGGGGCCATCCGCCGCCCCCATCGACGCCATATTCCGGATACTATCAGCCGCCTCCGGCAGGTTATATAACTGCACCTCCGCCACCGAACCCGATCCTACCTTGGTTCCCTTTCTACTACAGGAATCCGCCACCACCTCAGCCTTCGGCAGCTTCGACGCAGACTATTTTCAGTGTTGCAACCTCCATGATTTTGTTGACAGTAGTAGTACAAGGAGCTCTTCTCCTATGTTAGCATTAATTCCGCATATGATATTCTGCATCTTGTTCTACATAT
The DNA here is from genome assembly GCA_030549335.1 of Pontederia crassipes. Taxonomy (NCBI): domain Eukaryota; kingdom Viridiplantae; phylum Streptophyta; class Magnoliopsida; order Commelinales; family Pontederiaceae; genus Pontederia; species Pontederia crassipes. Next base: position 34,713,925 of record CM060186.1, on the reverse strand, counting down.
ATCTGTTCCAGTCTTTTTTTCCTAAATGATATAACTATGAAAATATGCAAATACTTAATTTCGTTTTCGTCTTAGGAAATTGGTGCGGGTTTACCTTTTTTTTTTGTATTGATTTGCATCATGGTGAAATGTTTTTTCACGCTTAGCTATTAGACAGATGGGAAAATCCGAGAACAAGGAGAGAAGATCGCAGAGAGATTGCAGAAAAATAGAGGAGACACACGAAATTTACCCAGGTTCACCCTTGAGATGAGGGCTACGTCCTGCAAAGAGGTTCCACTATATCTTTAGGTTTACAGCCGCCACGCTAAATTACATCAGAAAATAGGTTATTAATAGCCTCTCCAAACCGGGTTTAAAACCCAAACAAACAGAGAAAAAACCTAATCCGAACCACACGGGCCGGCTAAACAAAAGCCCAAAACCCGTCTAGGTTTCGGGGGCGCTGCCCCCGAACCCCCGCTTTCATTCGTACGCCAGCAATACTGTTAAGTGGGTAATACTCAGATTCCCCTAAGCTCACGTGGGCGAACCTGGTGTGAGAAACAAGGGGCCCTGAAGTATTCACCAACTCTAACATTAGACAGGCACGCATAAAAATGTTTTGCCTGTATGTGAATCGCGTTGAGAACTAATTAAGATTCCAATTAAACAGTGGCATCAATTTGTATGATAAGTTAAATTGGCCTTGGCTCATGCCCTGCGCGTTGTGTTGTTTGTTTCTCCTGTCGGTCTTTAGTTTTCTACCAGTCAGCATGTTGATGTTTGGAAACTGTTGACTTGGAGTACCTCAGAAGTATGCAGTAGTAGGTGCAAGGGGAGCATGCATACGGCACAGTTTGCATTCATTTCACCTTTAGGTTCTGCTCGTTGCGATATCTAAGGTTGACAACTTTTACACCGTCGGTCAATCATAATGAAGGCATTTTTGTAAAGATTGCAAGGGGCTGCAAGATCCGAAGCTCTTGATGACCAAATGAGATTCATGCTATCAATAGGGAGTTACACATGCGATTGATTCAGTTCAGCAGTAGTCTATATATTACCTACAAGTGATGACAGGTCACATTTTGTTACAACTTGTGATCACAATTCTCTTCATACGAGAGAACAACTATTAATCTAACTTTATTTTGCACCTGCCTACTTAATGGCAGCAACCACATTTTCTCCGATCCAAGCTAGGTGTGATGTGAACTCACAACCTTGCCTGCAAACCAGATTGAAAGGGAAACAGTCAATAATGGCCCCTTGCCATGCTATGATTTGTAGGTTTGTGGTCTCCAACTTCCCCACCACTCAAATACTTCGTCTTTTAGACCTCAACTCAAATAGATATGCCACGTACCACATACCAAGCAGATGGCATGTCATTATCTTGCGATTGTAACCATATAACTAATCAACTAATTCTCTATCTTCTCTCTCACTTTCCCTTATCACATAAATGCAAGTCAATAAAAAATTGTCGTGAGTAATAATTTTGTAAATAGGCTCTGGGCTAAAGCTAAAGCAGGTGCACAAAAGGAAAGAGATCAACATTCTGATGCACCACCAATTATTTGATGTCATGATACCTAACCCTACTTAGGAAACACATGGTTTATGATAACCTAGATATGAATCTTAAGAAACAAGGCACCACCAGTCACCTGTTACCATAATGGCCTGGACTGGCATCTTTTTCTTTATACAAAACTACCTAAAAGTTTTGGATCCCAGCACTAAGCAAGAGACGCAGAGGATTATCACTGAGACTGGACTTCTGAAGGACGGCAACTGAAGTGCTTCTCAGCAGGTGTGCATGCCAAAGCCCTCTGCTGAAGGTGTAACGTTTTAAAAAAAAAGGTGCCATTTTTCTAAAGATCAGAGGAATTTTGGACATTTTTGCAGGACTGGACACTATAAAAAAAATAAAAAAATAAGCATCGTCTCCCCCCCCAAACCCCGACCTGCTACAGCACCCGCGCTTCCCCAGCCGCCGCCGTCACTTTCGGCCGCGATTTCTCTCCCGTTCGGCCATCATTTTTTGCGCGAGAGGTATCGATGGAAAGAGGACGACGAGACGAACGTTTTGACATATAGTATGCGATGATTGGTCCACCGTGTGCGACGCAGTAAGAGAAAAACGCGAGAAGGAGAAATAATCCGCCGGCGATGATTTCGGTTCCGACTCGCACCGATCCTTCTCCTGGTGAGTTGTACTTCATTCTTAGGTCGATTAGGATCATTTGGAGGGTTTTGATCATGTTTTTGTTCAAATCATATAGGAGGCCGAGATTGGAATTTTCCGACGAACTTTTCCGGCGAACAGAAGGTGAACTTCGATCGAGCTCGTCTCGACGTTTTAGTAGGTGCACACATTCGGCAAAAAGGAATTATGTTGCTGTCCGTATAAAATTGATCGCTAATCTTTTATTTTTAGGTTAGTAGGTTCCGGATTCCGATCGTTCTCCGACGACTCTTTCGACGATTCGTTATCATATCGTGGTTGGCGTTCGACGGCTTTTCGACATTTTGACGGGTGCGGCGGTTATTTTGGAGAGCGGTGACTACAGTGGTCGTGGTATGAACTTCGGACAACTAAAAATAGTTATTATAATATAATTAAGGTTCTAATTATGTTTTATTTAAAGTTTGATTTAATTTCTCTTATAGGAGGTTGCTAATCGGAAAGCGATAGTTCGTGGGTTGTTGTGAATTGATTAGGCTACTACTGGACGATGAGGCTTTCTTTTCGTTTTTAGTAAGTATTATTGCAAATTAATAATGGGACTTGATTTATGATAAGCACACCGAGTAGCTGTGAACAGTAAATTACCAAGTTTATTTTATAATATTAATTAATCAAGTAACGAATATGATAGGTTGTGTTTACTTTTGATTGGATTCGGACGAGGGGATAATTTGGGGACTCGACGAATCCAAGGTGAGGGAACTTATTTCAATTGATATGAATTACTAAACTCTTCGGGGTGAAGACATTGTTCCACCCAACGTGGAAATGAATTTTTCGTGATAATTTTCTTCATGCATATTTCATATATTTGTATGCTTCATATGTATGTCATCATATGACTTGTAATATTTTATTATGAATTTTGAAAATCCGTTGAAGTTTATGCTTGTGAAATTGAGTTGAATACTTGATTTTTGAAAAGGAAAATTTATATGATGGTTTCTAATTTTAAACTTCTATTTGGAAACTGCATACATGCATCATGTGCATTACATGTAAAAACCCGCATAAGGCGGAGTGTTTTCACCTCAGAGCATTGGCCAACTCTGAGTAGACCGATTGGGGCTCGGTATGCTCCGTGTCAATGGGATACGAAGAGCAGGTTCAACACCTTGTGTCAGTATAGTGATACGAAGGGTGGAATTAGAACAACCATCCTATGTTAATGGGATACGAGGGATGGAAAGAAAAGATAAGAAGCCCTGTGTCAATGGGATACGAAGGGCAGTTCAACATCCTGTGTCAATGGAATATGAGGGACGGAATTAGAACAACCACCCTGTGTCAATGGGATACGAGGGATGAGATTGATTCCTCCATTGAAGAGATTGGATATCTATATGTGATGATATTTCCTCAGATTTTATGATGTTATCTTTAATCCCGCATGTGCATCCATGGCATTCATTTCAGTATGATACTTATTTTAATAAATTTCTTGGAGAAATGAGAACCGATTGAAATAATTTCGAAAAGTGAAAATGTTGGTTTTTCCTTCGCTGTTTTAATAATTGAGATAGTCGTTTTACTCACTGAGCCTATTTATGCTCACTCCTCTTGTTTAATTTTTTTTCAGGTACTGAATGAAAGTCTTACATGCTTGCTTGCTTGGCATAAAATAAGAAATATAAATGGGCAGTGATTGGTCATGTGTGAGAGGCGTGGTCGATGCTTTAGTTACCTTGAATTTCATTTGTTTTCTTATACGAATTGCTAGAGTGAAGAATGCTTGCAAGATTTCGTGAGATGTTACATTTATGATGTGGAGCGATGAACGCTCATGTTATATAATTTACGAGCATCTGGCTCATGATTTTGATTCGAGAGTGAGCTTGAGACTCACTATTTTGGCATGCATCCCACGATTTTTGCGATATGATGAATTGCCAGTAATGGCCCTATAATTGTCTATGATGTTTAAGTTTTGAAGTTAAATGTCTGTGTAGAGATATATATGTATTGTTGTACATGGCGTATAGACGAATTTACGCATATGTCATGCCGAAATTTTTAGAAATTTCCAGAGTTAGTTTATTTTTTGAAACGTTGGTTTTCCGTTGAAAGTTCAAATTTGAATTTAAATGATTGGTTTCCGGTTTCACCCCTTGTGGCACCAAAAGTAGTCGTAGAGCATCACAAGTTATGGTATCAGAGCTTAGGGACAAGATCCAAATCACGGAGTATGGGTAGAAATGGGTAGTTGCATGTTATGTTTGTGTATGTATTATGGCATATGAAATTTTTATAAAATTGCATTGTAAATTCATGCTATGTGTATATATATATGAACTAGAACGTAGGGAACAATATTATGTGGAATTATTTTGTGTTATGTTATAAGATTGTTGTTGTGAATGAACTTAATGGGATATTGTTATGATTGAAATTACATGTTAAATGCTTAAAGTAACCATCGTGCCAGAATGTATGATGGGTAGATATACTGCTATAATGAGTTTTCAAGTAAAGATTTTTTGTGATTAGATTTTATGGGATGCACTAAGAAAGTTTGTGGTATTAAATGCAGCATGACGCCCGGGACCCGACAGAGAGGTCGTGTTGGAGTGGACGGTTCAAGAGCATCTGGGACCGGAGTTGGCTCCCATGCGGGAGGAACTCGTGATGAGATCCGAGTCGAGCCAAAAACATAACTTAGAGAATCTATGCCACTTGCCCCTGAAGTTGAGGCCTTGCCTAGCCGCATTGACTTACTAGTGCGCCAAATCAAATTGAATGGTGTGGTAAAATTTGAAGGAGAGCAAGATCCTGCTAAGGCTGAAGCATGGTTGAAACAATTTGAACGTGTTTCCAAGATGATGGGTTTAAATGACGACAAGAAGATGTCATGTATTGAATTCTTACTGACTGAAGGTGCCTTGTCCTGGTGGAAGGACAAGTATGAAGAATATGGACCCACCTGGACATGGGAGGGCTTCAAGAAAGAATTTTGCAGCTTTTATATCCCAGTTTCACATAGTGCTAAGAAAGTAAGAGACTTTATAAATTTGAGACAGGGGGATGATTCAGTGGCTATCTACACTATCAAATTTGAACAGTTGTGTAAGTTTTGCCAGGTTTGGTGTCCACAGATGAGAAGAAGAAAATCATTTACCTAGAGAAGCTGGCACATAGAATCAAAACTCAAATTGCTTGCACTGAATGTAGAACATATGTGGAAGCAAAGAATTTGGCACTTAAAGCTGAGGAACAAGTGGAGGAAGGCAAAATGTGGGCAAACTGCAACAAAAAGCGACAAGAAATGGGCCAAGGTAATTTCAATCCAAAAAGAGGAAGAGTGAATGCATACTTTCAGCCACCAACATCTAAAGAGATACCTAGCATGACAGGAGGGCGAGGTGATCAGAAAGCTGATTTCAAATCTCAAGACCGGGGCCTTCAGATGAGAGATCAGAATAGAGACGTAGTATGGTGTGGCACTTGTGGAAAGCATCACCCGGGTAGATGTTGGTCGGATACGGGCAGAGTACCTACATGCTTTAATTGTGGTGAAAAAGGACATAAGAAATATGAATGTAATAAGCCAGCAGCTAGTACTCAGTTTTTTGATGCTCGTGGTGGGCCACGCATTGCTCCACGACAGGCTGATACAACAGGGAGGACTCCATCTACTAGTTCCCTTAATAAGGGAAAAGCTATTGCCGGTGCAGCTAGTGGATAGAGAGTTGGTACAGGAGGATAGCCTAGAGTTTATGCCATGACTCGTGAGGAGGCAGGCGTCAGTCCTGAGGTGGTTACAGGTTCGATTCTCATCAATAAGAAGTATATGACTACCTTGTTTGACCCTGGTGCATCATATTCATGTTGGATATGCATGTTGATCATTGTTGGATATAAAACCTTCTTCCTTATCCATTGACATGTATGTTGTCCTATCTTCAAGCGATGCTTTGATTGCTAGACAAGTATACAAGGAATGTGTACTTGTGATATGTGATAAAGAATTTTTGACTAATTTTATTGCTATAGACATACATGGATTTGATGTCATTCTAGGTATGGATTGGCTTTCCACTTATCGGGCGGTAGTGGATTGTTTTGCTAAAGAAGTGAAATTGACATTGCCTTGTAGTGATGAGGTAATTTTCAGGGGTGATAGGAGAATGTTACCCACTTATGTGATCTCCACTATGGTAGCTAAAAAAATGCTACTTGAAGGGTGTGATGCTTACTTAGCTCATATTCATGACTTGAATCGTGAGCCTCCCAAAGGTGTGAAGAGTTTCCTGATGTTTTTCCTGAGGCATTGCTTGGTCTACCACCACAAAGAGAGATAGATTTTGAAATAGAATTGATTCTAGGTACAGCACCAATCTCCATTCCTCCATATAGAATGGCACCTGCTGAGCTTGAGGAGTTGAAGAAGCAATTACAAGAGTTGCTTGATTTGGGTTTTATTCGACCCAGTGTGTCACCTTGGGGAGCTCCTGTACTATTTGTGAAGAAGAAAGATGGTTCAATGAGGATGTGCATTGATTATAGACAACTGAATTGATATTCCTTACCAAGGATAGATGATTTGTTTGATCAATTGCGTGGTTCGAAGGTCTTCTCCAAGATAGACTTGAGATCTGGATATCATCAGATGCGGATCAGAGATGAGGATGTGAAGAAAACCGCATTTCGCACTAGATATGAGCATTACGAGTTTCTGGTAATGCCATTTGGATTGACGAATGCTCCTGCAGCATTCATGAGGCTGATGAATATGGTACTTAGAGAATTTCTTGATGTGTTTGTCATTGTATTCATTGATGACATTCTAATCTATTCATTTTGCAAAAGTGAACATGAACAACACTTGAGAGTGGTGCTGGAGACCTTGAGGCAGAACAAGTTGTTTGCTAAATTTTCCAAATGTGAATTTTGGATAGATAGAGTGGTGTTTTTAGAGCATGTCATATCAGCTGAAGGAGTGCTAGTTGATCCTTCCAAAATAGAAGCTATTGTGAAGTGGGAAGCACCAAGAAATACAAGAGAGGTTCGTAGTTTTCTTGGATTGGCAGGTTACTATATGAGATTTGTGCAGGGTTTCTCTACCATTGCTGGACCACTTATTCAGTTGTTAAGGAAGAATGCCAAATTTGTTTGGACAGAGAAGTGTGAGAGCAGCTTTCAAGAATTGAAGAATAGATTGGTGTCAGCACCAATTTTGACCTTACCAGAAGGTAGAGAAAATTTTGTGGTTTATAGTGATGCTTCATGTCAAGGACTTGGATGTGTCTTGATGCAACATGGGAAAGTAATTGCTTATGCATCAAGGAAGTTGAAACCTCATGAAGTCAATTATCCTACTCATGATTTAGAGTTGGCGGCTATAGTATTTGCATTGAAGATATGGAGACATTACTTATATGGCGAGCATGTCCAGATTTTCACTGACCATAAAAGTTTGAAGGAGCTGAAGACACAAAAAGAACTTAATCAGAGACAACGAAGATGGATGGAGTTCATTAAAGATTATGACCTAACAATGGAGTATCATCCAGGAAAAGCAAATGTAGATGCTGATGCGCTGAGCCGAAAGTTCAGGGATGGTGGGACACTAGAGGACTTAGGCGTGGTCTCTTCTGTTGAGGATCTTACGAGGATGATTTGCCACTTGAGAGTGGATGGCTATGGAGGTTTGTTGTACAACCTCCGTGTGAGGCCAGTGTTATTGGATAGGATTCGACAGGTACAGAAGGTTGACATAGGCACTTTTATGCTTATGGATCAACTAAAGGCTGATCGTGGTGAAAAGCATTATCATGTAAGTAAGGACGGGACTCTCATGTATCAAGATAGACTATTTGTACCTAGAGCATATGACTTGAGAGATGAAGTGATGCAAGAAAGTCATAATGCAGCATATTCATTACATCCAGGTTGCACCAAGATGTATAGAAATATACGGCAAAATTACTTTTGACCGGGAATGAAGGAGAATGTGGCTGAGTTTGTATATCACTATTTAGTATGTCAGCAAGTTAAGGCTGAACATCAAGTTCCTTGTGGTAAGTTGAATACATTACCTATACCTGAGTGGAAGTGGGAAAAGATTAATATGGATTTTGTGACAGGATTGCCAATCACTAAGAAGGGTCATAATGCTGTGTGGGTGAAGTGGATATATTGACAAAATCAGCACACTTCTTACCCTTCAAGATTACTTACTCGTTGGAACAGTTGGCACGATTGTTTATAGATGAGATTGTTCGGTTACATGGCATACCAAAAATCATTATTTCTGATAGAGACCCTAAATTTACATCCAGGTTTTGGAAGAAGTTACATAAATCTTTAGGAACAAAGTTGCATTTTAGTACAACTTTTCACCCACAGATTGATGGACAAGCTGAGCGGACGATACAGACATTAGATGATATGTTGAGAGCTAGTGTGATGGATCATGGTGGATGTTGGGATGATCATCTAGCGCTAGCTGAGTTTGCATATAATAATGGTTATCAATCCACCATTCGCATAGCGCCATTTGAGGCTTTGTATGGCCGGAGATGTCGTACCCCCATTTGTTGGGATGAAGAGGGTGAATGACAGTTGACGGATGTGGACTTAGTTCAGGAGACCGTGGATAAGATTGGTATTATACGAAAGAGAATCAAAGAAGCACGAGATCGTCAGAAAGCACTAGTGGACAAGTCAAGATGAGAGAGACAATATGCAGTCGGAGATAAAGTTTTCTTGAAGATTTCTCCTTGGAAAGGTGTCCTTCGATTTGGAAAGAAAGGAAAGTTGAGCCCTAGATTTAACGGACCCTACGAAGTGCTTGAGAGAGTAGGACCCGTGGCTTATCGCCTTGCCTTGCCACCACCATTAGCGAAGATTCATAATGTATTTCACATATCGATGCTTAGAAAGTGTTTGCTTAGAGAAGATCAACAGATTGAGGCAAAACCAGTGGAGATAAATGAGAATATGACATATCGGGAGGAGCCCGCTCAGATATTAGCATGTGAGGTGCGACAGTTACGCAGACGTGCAATACCTATGGTTAGAGTACAATGGAAGAATCATACAGAGAGAGAGGCTACATGGGAGTTGGAGGAAGATATACTCAAAAGCTATCCTCATCTTTTCTAATCTTCAAGTTAGTTTGAATTTCGAGGACGAAATTTTTGTTATGGGTATTATAATTGTAACGTTTTAAAAAAAATGTGTCATTCTTCTAAAGGTCAGGGACATTTTGGACATTTTTGCAGGACTGGACACTATAAAAAAAATTAAAAAAATAAGCATCGTCTCCCCCCAAACTCCGACCTACTACAGTACCCGCGCTTCCCCAGCCGCCGCCATCACTTTCGGCCATGATTTCTCTTCCGTCTGGCCATTGTTTTTCGCGCGAGAGGTATCGATGAAAAGAGAACGACGAGACGAACGTTTTGACATATAGTATGCGATGATTGGTTCACCGTGCATGACGCAGTAAGAGAAAAACGCGAGGAGGCCAAATAATCCGCCGGCGATGATTCTGGTTCCGACTCGCACCGATCCTTCTTCTGGTGATTGTACATCATTCTTAGGTCGATTAGGATCATTTGGAGAGGTTTTGATCATGTTTTTGTTCAAATCATATAGGAGACCGAGATTGGGATTTTTCGACGAACTTTTCCGGCGAACAGAAGGTGAACTTCGGTCGAGCTCGTCTCGACGTTTTAGTAGGTGCACACATTCGGCAAAAAGGAATTAGGTTGTTGTCCGTATAAAATTGATCGCTAATCTTTTATTTTTAGGTTAGTAGGTTCTGGATTCCGATCGTTCTCCGATGACTCTTTCGACGATTTGTTATCATATCGTGGTTGGCGTTCGACGGCTTTTCGACATTTTGACGGGTGCGGCGATTATTTTGGAGAGCGGTGACTACAGTGGTCGTGGTATGAACTTCGGACAACTAAAAATAGTTATTATAATATAATTAAGGTTCTAATTATGTTTTATTTAAAGTTTGATTTAATTTCTTTTATAGGAGGTTGCTAATCGGAAAGCGATAGTTCGTGGGTTGTTGTGAATTGATTAGGCTACTACTGGACGACGAGGCTTTCTTTTCGTTTTTGGTAAGTATTATTGAAAATTAATAATGGGACTTGATTTATGATAAGCACACCGAGTAGTTGTGAATAGTGAATTACCAAGTTTATTTTATAATATTAATTAATCAAGTAACGAATATGATAGCTTGTATTTACTTTTGATTGGATTCGGACGAGGGGATAATTTGGGGACTCGACGAATCTAAGGTGAGGGAACTTATCTCAATTGATATGAATTACTAAACTCTTCAGAGTGAAGACATTGTTCCACCCGACGTGGAAATGGATTTTTCGTGATAATTTTCTTCATGCATATTTTATATATTTGTATGCTTCATATGTATGTCATCATATGACTTGTAATATTTTATTATGAATTTTGAAAATTCGTTGAAGTTTATGCTTGTGAAATTGAGTTGAATACTTGATTTTTGAAAAGGAAAGTTTATATGATGGTTTCTAATTTTAAACTTCTATTTGGAAACTGCATACATGCATCATGTGCATTACATGTAAAAACCCGCATAAGGTGAAGTGTTTTCACCTCAGAGACTCTGAGTAGACCGATTGGGACTCGGTATGCTCTGTGTCAATGGGATAGAAGAGCAGGTTCAACACCCTGTGTCAGTATAGTGATACGAAGAGTGGAATTAGAACAACCATACTGTGTCAATGTGATACGAGGGATGGAAAGAAAAGATAAGAAGCCCTGTGTCAATGGGATACGAAGCGCAGTTCAACATCATGTGTCAATGGGATACGAGGGACGGAATTAGAACAACCACCCTGTGTCAATAGGATACGAGGGGTGAGATTGATTCTTCCATTGAGGAGATTGGATATTCATATGTGATGATGTTTCTCCAGATTTTATGATGTTATCTTTAATCCCGCATGTGCATCCATGGCATTCATTTTGGTATGATACTTATTTTAATGAATTTCATGGAGAAATGAGAACCGATTGAAATAATTTCTGAAAGTGAAAATGTTGGTTTTTCCTTCGCTGTTTTAATAATTGAGATAGTCGTTTTATTCATTGAGCCTATTTTTGCTCACTCCTCTTGTTTAATTTTTTTTTCAAGTACTGAATGAAAGTCTTACATGCTTGCTTGCTTGGTATAAAATAAGAAATATAAAGAGACAGAGACTGGTCATGTGTGAGAGGTGTGGTCGATGCTTTAGTTACCTTGAATTTCATTTGTTTTCTTATACGAATTGCTAGAGTGAGGAATGCTTGCAAGATTTCGTGAGATGTTAGATTTATGATGTGGAGCGATGAACGCTCATATTATATGGTTTACGAGCATCTGGCTCGTGATTTTGATTCGAAAGTGAGCTTGAGACTCACTATTTTGAGCATGCGTCCCACGATTTTTGCGATATGATGAATTGCCAGTAATGACCCTATAATTGCCTATGATGTTTAAGTTTTGAAGTTAAATGTCTGTGTAGAGATATATATGTATTATTGTACATGGCGTATAGACGAATTTACGCATACGTCAAGCCGAAATTTTTAGAAATTTTCAGAATTAGTTTATTTTTCGAAACGTTAGTTTTCCGTTGAAAGTTCGAATTTGAATTTAAACGATTGGTTTCCGATTTCACTCCTTGTGACGCCAAAAATAGTCGTAGAGCGTCATAGAAGGTGCCTCGAACTCTGCTTCATGCTCGTTCGCACCATCTCAGACAGCATCCTTTTAGCCGTTTCAGTACGATCATCGCCATTGATGTGAGCCACAATGTCACTGACTATTTTTTCCAGTGTCAGCCTGGAACTCTGACCTATGGCTGGAAGGGTCTCTCAACAAATGCAATAGAGAACGAGCTTTGGCTTGTGACCTTGTGGTTCCTGCAACAGTCAACTCAAGAAGTCCAGGAATTACACCCTCTTTAAGTATAACTTCTCGGTATCTAGCTGGATTGCTTTCACATATGGCTAAGAGGGCACTAACTGCAAGTTCTCTACTTTTGAGAGATCCCTCCTCAAGTACTTCAACTACTGTTAGCACTCCGTTTTCCACAGAAATCAAAGCTGTCCTCCCTTCATCGAATTGTAATTGTGATTCTAAAAGAGCAATACACTTATCTGCCGTCTTAGATGATTTCTTGCAGCTTCTGAGTAAGCTAACCAGAGGCTCAATTGGTTGAGAAGAAAGAATTGCATTAATGTTATTTGGAAGAGTCGAAAGATTGTGCAGGGCAACGACTGCATCAATCTTGGCTTGCAGGGTCCCGTCACTTAGTATCTCGACAAGGAGAGGGATGGCACCAGCACTGCTTATGGCTGGCCTGTTGCTGGAAGAAGCAGTGAGGGTGAGAAGAGCTGCAGTGGCGTACTCTTGTAAATTCAAATTGGTTGATTGCAAGTAGGCAATTAATGGTTCCAGGCCACCAGCATCAATGATTGCAATCTTGTTTCTGCAATTGTAACATGAAAGGCCCTTTCAGTATTAAATTTTATTCTGTAGCGTATAACATCAACTTTCGCTAATAAACCCATGTAAAGGAGCAGAATCAATGCAACTACAATTTACAATATTAACAACTTAAACAGATCAAATAAGATTGACTCTCAAGATGTTTGCAAGTTCAAGTAAACAAAATTTTAAGAGGCAAAACAATAACAAATTACTATTTTCAATTATTGCAGTCTTGCTTTTGCACTTGCAATATAAAGACGCTTTCAGTGTTAAGTTTTATTTTGTACCGTAAAACATCAACTTTCATTAATACATTCACGAAAAGGTGCAGAATCTACGAAATTAGAATATTAACGACTTAAAGAAACCAAATAAAATTGATGCTCAAGATGTTTGGAAGTTCAAGTAAACAAAAATTTAAGAGGCAAAACAATAACAAATTACTATTTTCCATTATGTAGATGAAAAGACAAGTTAAATGATTATAGAAACTTTTTACCTGTATCTCTCTTCCAGTTTAACTGATAACGAATCTAATGCCAATATGTCAAATGTAATATGTGAACTGACAGGGAAAACAAAGGAACAAGAACACCTGAACAAATCGTCAACCTTGTCCGTGCATAATCTGTGACACCAGTCCAATTTAACCTTACTAATTTCTATCTATGTGATACACTACTTTAGTCCACAGTGATTTTTTTTTTTTCTGTCATCTAGAACTTTTGTCACAACTAAAGCTGTTTTCATTTTATTTCTTTCATCAAAGGATGGGGAGCTTTTCATTTTCCTTTTTTTTTTCCCTTTTTGTTACAAGGTCTATGTACCTATGCACGAAAAGCTATTTTATGAGCGAAAGTCGAACCTATCGCACGATTCTCATTATTAATACAGGAATTTGCCACTGAATCACAGTTTTCTTTCCAACGTTGATGTGAGTATACTTCTTTAACACGTATCATCATTGTTCAAACCCACTTTCTTTCTCATATTAAGCTCCGTGACCTGAACCAGTAATTGTTGAAAATTTGAAGTTTTAATTCCGAAAGTGACAGGAAGATATTAACGCAGAACCTTTGTTTCTAGATCATCTTAAAGTATGTGGAACAGCTGGGCAATTCAAATCATCTTAAAGTATGTAGAATAGCTGGGCAATTCATAAAATCTGATAATACAATCTGTGTGTACTACCTCTTCAACACAATTCGCGCTTGCAAAATTTGCACGTAAACAACTTGAAATTTCCATAAAGCAGAATCATGAAAAGAGGAAACAAAAATTAACGCTAATGCTTATAAAACATATAAAAGTGTGCAGTGTAAACAAAGTATAATAAATATTGAGCTAAATCTTGCTTAATCAAAGAACTCAAACGATATTTAATCCCCACAGGAAGGACTAATAATTCCATATTTTTCAATTAATTATATTCAATAATCGGCTTTAAACGTCGCCCCCACCTTTCGTCCTTGACGGCGAGGTTGAGGAGCGCAAGCATGGTGGCCTCCCCGGTCTCCTCGCTGCCGCTCCTGAGCATCGAAACGAGAGTTCCGATGGCACCCGAGATCATCCTCCGGTGCCTGGACGATGTTTTCGTCAGCCTCCTGATCTCCCTGGCCGCCTCCCTCCTGCACTCCCCATCCCCAGACCGCAACACCTCCATGATCGCCGCCACCACCTCGTGCTCCGATTTCGTTCCCACCTTATCATCGCCGGACCCGCAACTTTCCGGTGAGTCCATCTCTCTCTTTTTCTCTCGCCCAACTCGCTGCCGGAATGGTCCAAGAGTAAAAGTTTGGTCTTAGGAAACAGAACAAACAGGGGGTGTCGAAGAGGCCGTGAAAGGCCGACGCTAACGGCATCATGACGGCGTCGACGCAAGCGGACGAAACGGGGAACGCGCAAACGTCTCGTCTCGCGTCGACCGTCGTTATAAAGGCGTCAGATTTTTATTTCCGCTATCTATGTCGGGAAGCGAGCAAAATGCGCGCTCCTGACCGTTGGATGGAGACCGAGCGGACAGAGACTGATCGGACGCTCAATAAATCCCCGCGCGAGCATGAGGTGAAGGGTGAACGATGGATCCATCATTAATTAAGTGAAGTGAGAAAGCGAAATAATTAGCGAGGTTAAGCCGTTAAGGTACATGATTAAACTGGACAGGTGTTACATATTAGACGGTCCATTTCAAATATTTTTGAGGATAAAAGTAGTTCCATTTCTGGCCGTCGAATAAACTTCCATGATTAGCATTGGAGCGGTTCACGTCGAGCTTTTCAAAATGTTCAATTTTTTTAAAAAATTTACTTTTTAATTGGTAAATACATCATCTTAAATAAAAAAGTATTTAATGAATATATTACCTACTCAAGGAGGTAGAATCATACTGCATATGTTAAAAACTAACCAATGATAATTAAGAAGAAGTGAATCACAATCTTAAATAAAAAAGAAATCATGATTTTTTAATATATTAAATCCCTAAAAGAAAGTTATTCATTACGGGCTAGCTTTTGGGATATCTATTAAATCCTTAATTAAAAGGGAATAAGCAAAATAAGGATAAAAACTGGTTGCCTTTCTCTTGGATAAAAGTCCTTAATTAAAGGCGAGTTCCCACATTAAGTAATATATTACAATATCTGTCTACGATAGCTAATTATTATGTCCAATAAAATAAGACAAATATTTTATGCATATGTAGCATGATGAGAGGTACATCATAAAGGCGGAAAATAGCTTTTTTTCTCAAAGTTATATATATATATATAGCTTTTTGGGAAAACTCGTCAACATATTGAAAAATAATTATTTTTGTTGCTTTCCAAATCTCAGGCATAAAAAATTGAATTACTTTAATTTATACAAATGAGACACAAAAAAGAACTATTTTCTTCAGCAAATTAAACATTTTGTTTATGTTTTGTTCTGCCAAACTTAATTAAGGTGCTCCATACACGTGGCAAACAGTGACTCCTGTCTAGCCGAAATGATGTTGTCAGCCGTCAGGTGACAATGGCATCACAGCAGCGCGCTAAGATGTACTTCACGAGGAAATATCATAAAGCAGAAAAATTAGGGGCCGTTTGACAACTAAATCACATCGAATTCTCCTAATTATAATTACGGTAGAATGATGGTAGGAAAAAAAGGTTAGGTGACTTTTTTTTTTAAATCGAATTCTGTCTCCAATTTCATCAAACATCACATTATTTGATGGCGAAACAAGCCTTAAATACTTTCTTTGAAGGATTAAAACTTGGTCTAATTTTCACAAATTCACCCAAACTTAAATTCTAACAAAAATATTACGTGACCAAAATTCAAGTTTTTGAGTTGAATTCTTGGTTGAGTCTTGCCTTTTTCTGAAAAAAAAAACATTCATATGTATGATATATACTAATTAGTTTAATAATATATTTATTGATTTATTAATATATTATTAGGATACTAATAGAAATAAATTTATTTGGATCTAATAATTAAAAATATTTTATTAATTTGTTTAATATTTTGATTATTATTATAGTATAATAAAATTATAAAAATCATAATAATTTTAACTAAATTAATGTAAACAATATATTGTATTTATTGTATTAAATATTAATTAAATAAAATTAATGTACAAACTTATGGATAATATTAATTTTATTATAATATAATTTTATTAGTTTACATTTCAATTATTTTAGGAAAATTATAAATGATCCAATTTATATTATATTTGACCTTAAGATATTATTTACATAAATTATAATATTAATAACATATAAAAAATTAATCAAAATTAATATTAATATTAACGTATTATGACACAAATTATTTTTTAATAAATTCTAAATTGATAATTCTGGATAATATTTTTTGTATGATAGTAGTTATTATTATTATAAATAAATACATAACAATTTTATTTACTATAATTATTGCCTCATAAATAATAAATTATAGTCTTAGTTTTATTTTTTTATCCAAATACTCACTAAAAGTTATTTATCAAATGAATTTTATAAATCCTCATTATTATATTTTTCATTCAAATACTAAATCTAAACATTTTCATGTAATCGATTAATTATGGAGAAGTAATAAAAACTTAACTTCTATCATCCAAACACACTTAAAAAGTATCTCCACAATCGAAAAGGAAAACAATATCTTGTTCAAATTAAAATTTATTTCCAAAATTTTTTGACCTGTAAAGAAAATTTATTGTAAAAGCGAAAATGTTGGATCAAACATAGGATTAAGTATGGGGTCAATTCGGTCAAAATCAAACCTATATAAGGGAGAGCAAGTTAAACGTGTGTAACAATCAAATATTTAGAAATCTAAAATTCTGAATACCAATCAAGTTAAATTTCAGGAAAATTAAGAAAAATTGAAAATTTTTCAACAAAAACCATAGTGTAAAGATCAAGTATGAACGAGAGTAGAAATGTACTAGTAAAATCTCCCCAAGCTTATGTTTATGTTGATAAGATGTAGGAAGATTGTTGTTAGCCATTTATAGTAACCAAGGTTGAGCTTGACCAGTACGCTAGTTGATGCAACTGTTGGGACAACTGGTGCAGAGGATGAAACATATACAATATGAGGGAGGACTATTTTTATGTGCATTTCGTTTCATGTGAACTTAAAAAAATGATTGGAAATTGGCCAACAATTTGTGTAACAACTTGTTGAATGTCATTCATCAACCAATCACGGCCTTGCATAACACTTTTGCGGCTAGATTTAAAAACGGAGTCCCATTGTTGAATTTGGGGACAACAACAACAACAAAGTCTTATCCCACTAGGTGGGGTCGGCTACGTGGATCATACGACGCCATTCCGTATTCGTTGATCCATGTTCATAAGATTCGACATGATTTTATGCTGGCTGTCGGGGTCTAACACAACCCTCCTCCTTTATCCGGGCTTGGGACCGGTTATAAAATATAGGCGGAGTTTCATATTGAATTTGGGGACACTTAGTAAAATTCACTTTCTTCAATACGCATAAGACTTTCATATTGAAGAAATTCTCTGTCACACTGAAGTAAGGAGGAAAGCATGGAGGTTTGCAGTACCTGAAAAGAAGCTTGAAATAAGAAAAAAAGTCATCTGTAAAAGATGAAGTCCATGGCGAGACCAACAGATCATGCCATAAGAATGTTGATAAACATAATTGCATATATCTAATGATTGGGTTCTTCAATTTTAGTGCTCTACATATGTAGAGGTAGTCTTATTGAAGTCCAGTAAGATAGTGCCACACTTGAGCAAAGAGAAAATCAAGAGAACTGATCCAAACACCGAATTAGGAAGTTCGAAGATAGCGTTGAATCCTTCTAAACCAAGTTCGAACTCCTTATCATAAAACCGAAATGAACAGAGACATGTTGCTCCTGAATCAACTATGGTGCCTTAGGGACCCCAAAACCTCCATAGAAAGTTTGGATACAAATTCCATGACTTCAGGAAAAATCGAACATCATGGATTATCCTAGAAAAATGCTAATGTCCCTGAGAAATCTGAGGTTTAAAAGAGTTGCAATATCAATATACCATGAGGAAGCCAAGGTGTTGTCGATGTCTTTTGCTGTTAAACTACTTATAAATATTTATAAAGAATTACATCGGACCGTCACGCAAGTCCTTTCGATGATTCGTCACTATTGCTGCTACTATCACTCCACCCTAGCAATGCTTGGCAATGCTTCATTCTTCGAGCGGCCATAGTTGAAGAGTCTCATTGAAAATAGGGTTTTGCGATTGATAAGAGGGAAAGGATGGAATGTGGAGAGACAGTAAAAGGAGGTCAAGAGAAGTTTCTTATGTGTGTGACGCATAGTGGGTATGAGAAATTGAGGTTGTTGGAGTTCTAAACTAAATAACATCTTAATTTGTGCATGTCTTAGTTGGCACTAAGATGTTCTACTAGATATCGCTTAATTTTATTGAATAGATTTGATTGGCGTGGGCGAAGCCATTTATTTTGTTTGGTTCCCTCCGAATCAACACATTTGTTTAAAGTCGTTAGCTCGATTGGACCACATACAAACTAGGAAGAGGGAAGATAATAGAGGAATTCCTCAAGTTGCCTGCAAGGTACTTGGGTTGTATTATTTTAGTTGTTGTCCACTAACATTGAAGATATCAAAATTTTTTTAGGGGCGGGCTGTAAACGAGCCTAACGACCTAGTTGGAAGTTTTTTCGAGAACAACTTTAGTCCTTAGTTAAATAACAGAACTTGATCTCCTTTCTTATGTCTTTAGTAGGATTCGGTTATCATGCAATTTTTTGCTTTTTCTTTATACATATTAGAGTTGAATTCCAGTGAGTCGCTATGAGTTAGTAGCCCCAAATTCGATTCGTGGATCCATCACCTGGCTAGGAGAATATTGTTTTGTATTTTATTTTGACTCTAGATTAGTCAAATGTTAGTAGTCCTGAATACCGGGGACCTCGAGTGTGTGTCCAAAAAAAGAAGAGTTGTGATATGTGTCTAATTAAAGTTTGTCATGTAATATCCTAATATTTTTTAGTTGATTAAATAATTATGAATGAATGAACTTGATTAATCTTTTAATATATTTTTAATTCCACTGTAATATTATAATCACAATTTAGGCAATTAATTTAATCAAGAATTAAAATTTAGTTACTTATTTTTTTGGAGGTGAAATTAAGTTAATTGTGTCCTTATTTTTATTTTTGAATTGTTGGATTGTTTAAATATATATTAGGACTAAGCTAACTAACATAGTTAGTCATTAGCTAGTTTATTTAATTATGTCGTTAGCTAATCTTATCTCATCTAACCGACTTATATATGAGCTTGCCTCTCCATGATTAGCTTAATTTTTAATTAGAAAGAAAAAAATAGCAGCCTTATCTTTTAGTCCCACCGATGTAGCAGCCGCCTCTTTTGTTACTACCTTACGTGAATATATACATATGTAAACACATACATGGCATGTCCATATGTTCGGCCTGAGCACCTGCTTGCCTCAAATCCACCGTGATGCTACCAGAAGGAAATTGGAGGATGAAGGCTTACCTTTAATGGCCGAAAATGAAAGGAAAGTAATCTCTTTCTTTTCATTTTGTTGTTGGCCAGAAGAGTAAATAGGAAGAAACGTTTAAGGGATAGAAAGAAAAGGGTTTAAGTCTCCTTGGGTGCTGGTCGAATCGACAGAAGAAAAAGAAAGAGAAAATGAACACTAATATGGTATGTATGAGGTGGGACTGAATTACAGCATCTACAACTTTGCGTTATTTTAAACTTCTAAAATTCATAATGGTTGTCATATTGATTGAATTAAAAGGAAATTAAACTAGGTGATTAGGGATATGGAAACTACTTAGGGAAAAACTTTTCTTCACTACAAGAAAAACGCTGATTTTTCGGACGGAATCGATCCGTCGAAAAAATGTTCGTCGCAAATCGATTGCGACGGTTGTAAAGCATTCATCGATAATACCGACGGTCCAGCTGGCGGGCTGGGCCGTCGAAGGTTGAGTATCGACGATTCTAACCGTCGATAGTATCGATGGTTAGAATCGTCGAAACACTCATATCGACGGTTTCATCCGTCGACTCCACAGCTGATTTTCGACAGCTCAAACCGTCGAAAAGCTTGCACGGATGGTCAGAGCCATCGATAAGTATCAAAAAATTCAGTGGCGATAATTAATTTTCAGCTGTTTCCATGGTTCTGACCGTCGAAAATAAAAAATATTAAAAAATGCTGAAATTTAATGTCCGAACATATAATACAACAGAAGCATCATTGCATGCTTATAACACATATAACCAACACAAGCAATCACATAATTGTCCAAACACATAACCATCACATATAACACATATTGTCCAAACATAATATCCAAACATTCCAAACACCATTACAAAGCAAAGATGAGTCTCGCCTTTCCCGTCGAATTTGAATAGAAAACATGAATAAAGATTCTAAATATGGAACGATCACTCAAATACATCACTTCGCTACACAATACATCAGTTGCAGCCTTTTTTAGCATCCATATACCTTGTTGATCAAATTGTCCCACTTTAGTGCACGGAAAGTTCAATAACTCAAATATCGATTTTCTTGCATTCATAAAGTTACAAGCAAAAGTAATTATAACAGTTCTTATGTTATCATTTGCAACCTGAGTTCTGCTCTGAAGCAATAACATTATACGCCTCTAAATCGCAGAATAAACATCCTCGCGGCAAAAAAGTAAAGATGAGTGAAAAAGTCAAGAAACATGCACCTCAAAATTATGGAGTAGGAAATCTGAATGATGGTTTCCCAGTGCAGAAAAATTAATTATAGCAGAACTCAAATATTATCTTTCTCCATGGAGTTATATTCAATACATTAATTAATCATATGCATAGGCCATCATAAATATGTATATATATGTATTAGTGAGAGCATTTATTCAAACCATAGGAACACTGCCTACATCATCAAAGGGCTCTTAATTACTCCAATTACTTTTTCCTTAGAGCAGTAAATTTAAGGGAAGGTATAACTCGAGAGGTGTGACACCCAGAAAGATAGGAGCAATATATGTATACGTGCACATTCAAATTCATTTCCCATTATCTTATTTCTTTAGGTCATATTGATGTCAAAGTGCATGCTGATCTAATGAGGAGTAAAATTTCATCCAAACTATTAATGCATCTTCTACATCACATATATTAGACTACAGATTAAAGCAAATTCCACAAAAATTAAACCAAATGAATCTACCTCGGCATCCTCATTGTTGAATTCGCCACGCATGATGGCATGCACCATTTTCTTCATTTTAGACTTGCAACGACGTTCATGTTCTTCGAATTCCTTTCTGAGCTCTTGCATAACCTCTTGTCTGACCTCTTCCCTAATCGAATGCCTCATCTCATCCATCATTTATTGCATACCTTGACTAGAGAAAGCTGAACCTGAAGTAGATTTACGACCATATCCAATATCTGTTGTACTCACAGAAGATCCGATGCCGTAAATGCAACCCTTCTTCACGCCGACGTGGTCCGTCCAAGGTTGTCTTGGGGTCAACGGTGTGGTCCCCTCCTGCGTGGCTTGCGTAATGTGATAGATGATACTTATCTTATGCTTCAAATGCTTGATAATGATGATAAAAATTATGAAATCTTCATAAAATGATCCTTTAGATGTCCACTTATCAAAGAAGAAAGAATTATTTTGAAATCCTATGTATTTAGAAAGTTATGTGTTAAATAGTTAACATATGCCCTACTGTCCGAGAAGAATAACTAGGCCTAATTAATAATTATGTCATAAATTATGTACATGTAGATAAATTATAAATTTTATGTGGCAGTAACTTATATGAATAAAGGCTCTAATCCAATTTGAATCACCTCAAAGACATATGGGCAAAGAAAGTTATGGATACAATAAATGACACCTCTTAGTTTATAAAAGTATGAACAAACACAACGACATGTCTGTGTCCACGAAATTACTGTAGATAAATTATGATGAATAAAAATTTAAAAGTAATATATATATTGTACATTAAAGAGTTTAGTTTTGTTGATTTTTGGAATCGGATTTATTAGATATCTGAAGAGAAAATTGTGTTCATCTTTAGGGTACTATCACTCTATCTTCATAAACTGCCAGCCGATTGTGTAAATTACTGCTCCTGTAGTGACTAGGAAAGGTCTTCCTAGAAGGATGGGAGTTTGGTTGTCTTCGTCCATATATAGGACTACGAGATCAGCTGGTATGTAGAAGTTTCCTACTTTGATTGGTATGTCTTCCAAAATTCTTTATGGGATTTTGATGGATTCCGTCAATTGTAGGGACATATTAGTGGGCTTAATATCACCCATTTCAAATTTTCTACCTAATGAGAGAGGAATGACATTGACAAAAGCACCTAAATTGCACAAAGCTCTTTGAATTCTTCTGTTGCCAATCTCATAAGGTATAGAGAAACTCCCAAGATCCTTAAGCTTTGGAGGTAGTCTATTTTGAATTATGGCACAGGCTTCGACAGTTAGCGCTACTGTTTCATTTTCTTGTATTCTCCTTTTCTTTGATAAGATATCCTTGAGAAATTTTGCATAAGCAGGCGTCTCTTGAATGGCTTCAACGAAGGGTATGTTGATATAAAGTTTCTTTAAGATTTCAACGAACTTGCTGAACTACTGATCTTGTCGGGAACTTTCGAGAGCTTTAGGAAATGGTACCCTCGTTGAGTAGCCGAAAGGGCCTTTTGAAAGTCTTCGGCCATTTGGCTTCTTTATGTTCCTTTAATTTTGCATCTGGTTGAGCTGCTTCACCTTGCTTTGAAGTTTCCACGTTCTCTAGTATCGAGACTGCTGGTCTTGTTCTCTTAGTGTCTTCGATTACTTCCACTCCTCAATGTTACAGCTTGGACTTGCTCCTTTTGGTTCTATTTTGGTTGTTTGGGTAGAATTCCCTATTTGTCTCGAGGAAGATGCTTGTTGAGCTATCTATATTTCTAGCATTTTGTTATGAATGGAGAGGCTATGATTTTCTCAAACATCTCTTGCATAAGAGATTCTTGTTTAGATATGTACTTCTCCATCATCGATTCAAGTTTGCTTGTAGAGGATGGCCCTTGATCAATTGGAGGGTTCTGAGGTTGTACTCTTTGATTGGATCTGTTCTGTTCTGTCAGGCAGGAACTTGAGCTTGCTGATAGTTGTCTCTATAAGAGAATTTTGGATTGTTTTTCCATCCAGGGTTGAATGTATTGGAATATGGATCATTATTAGTAGGTAAGAGCCTATCGCATTCACCTGGTGTTGATGGCATTGTTGCTTCAGTAGTTCATAGTGTGTATATATGATCAAATGAGCCACATATTTCACAGCACCTAGTTATGATTTTGACAGTCGGAGTGGCTTCATTAAGTTCTAACTTGTTGATCGCTTTCTGAATGATGTACTCCATTTTAGAAGAAAAGTCTTCACCATCCAGTCGTGTTTGAGTAGAGGCAATAGATTCGTTGGACCTTGAGTGAGCTAAAAAATGTTGATTTCTTACTATCTCTTCTATGAGTTGGTATGCCTCATTGAATTTTACTTTATGAAAACACCATCAGCAGCATTGTCGAGTGCCATCTTTGAAGCATAATTAAGTCCATTATAAAAGGACTGAGCTAGAATCCACTTGCTTAAATCACGATGAGGACATGATCTTAGTAATGTCTTGAATCTCTACCAAGCTTCGTAAAGTGTTTCTTGATCTTTTTGAATAAATCCGATAACTTGGTTTCTGATCTTGATTGTCTTGCTTGGAGAAAAATATTCAGATAGAAAAGTCTTCACTAGTTTTGCCCAAGTTGTTAATTCTCTTGGTTCAAGCGACTGTAGCCGTTGTTTGGCTTTGCCTCTTAGAGAAAAAGAAAAAACTCTCAATCCGAGTGCTTCGGGTGAAACTCCATTTAATTTCGTCATTTCGCATATTTCTAAAAAATCTTAGAGATGTTGATTTGGATCCTCATCTGGGGTTCTTCCAAACTGATTTTGTTGAATTGTCGAAATCACTCAAAGTTGTTAGCTTGAATAGCTGGCTTCAAAATGGCATACCTCAATCCATCTGTAGTAGGGGTATAGAGTTCTTCCAGAGAAGGAACCAAAGGTTGTTGTTGTTGAGCCATCATCTCTCTTTCCGAATAAGAATTTGGTTTAGTTTTTGTCAATTGAGTATGACTCGTTCCTTCGGTCGTAGGTGTTCTACTCCTATGTTCTCGCACTCTCCTTCTGAAAGTTTGATCAATCTCAGGATCTAATTCAAGCAATTTCTTGTGAGTAGTCCTGGGCATATACAAGTCTCCTGAAATCAAAAGATTAGAAGCTAAACAATAGAGGTTATAATGCTAAAGAGTTAAATAGAAAAGGATATAAATAGAAAATAGTAATCTAAATCCCCGGCAATGACGCCAAAAACTTGACGTGAATCTTAGAAGATGTAATTTCTCACACCAGCCAATATAGTTATAGTCATATTTAAATTTTACTCTAGAGTCCATACTACTGCAAGTGTATAGATGGAGTAGGAACCACGAGTGTCGTAATTCCGATGATTTAGATAGAATTGTTAACTTGTTTATATCTTAAAAGTTGTCACACAATTTTAAAAGACAAGAATAGAATAAAAAGAGTTACTAAGGCAGAAAAACTAGAATTCAGAAG
Organism: Pontederia crassipes; assembly: GCA_030549335.1. Lineage (NCBI taxonomy): Eukaryota > Viridiplantae > Streptophyta > Magnoliopsida > Commelinales > Pontederiaceae > Pontederia > Pontederia crassipes. Next base: position 34,689,007 of record CM060186.1, on the reverse strand, counting down.
AGGAAGTTCCTTTGTGGCGAATTGGTCGATGCTTTGGTGTTCAATTCTCTGTCTTGAGGTAAATGATCTCTCGATCTTCACATTATGAATCAACTACTCTCTCCCTAAACTCGCCAATCTCTTGTTGAGTTAAAACAGGATAGGCCGTTAATAGATGGATTAGGAATGACTGATTAGTTGATATCTCATCCTAAACAGAAAAGAAGACGATCTCTCGATCGTCCGGTGCCAACCTTCGACCCTAATCCGAGCAATTATAATGACTCTAAAACTACTAGTCACTATTTTGTACTCTCGCCTCACAACAGATATCAAAATGGGCTTTTCAGCCACTTGTATTTGATGACAACTATGCTAATGAGATGCTACAGGAAGGAATAACATGTCCCTTCTCTCTAATGAGATAGGGTGATAATGATAAATAGAGCTCTCCACCTGATTAAGATTAAGTGCGATTAAAGAAATTACAGTGTATCAAAAGCATAATAGACTAGAAGTTTAGAGATACGGAATCAGAGAATTCAGAATCACAATATCAACACAATGTCACCACAAAAGAAATTAGAGTTTAGCCAAACATAGGCTTCGATGAAATCAGTAAGTTTTTAGACTTCTTCTTCTCCCTTCTCGTCACTGGATCTCTTTTTGTCCTCTCCTCCTCCCCATCCGTCTGTGTCCTCCTCCTCCTCTTCCTCGGCCCTTCTTTTATCCTCCTCTTTTCTCTCATGTTCAAGTTCAAATTTTGAAAAGTAGTTATCTTCCTCAATTCATTCAAAAAAAGGGGCCAGATAATAACTCAAATATTGTAAATGTAACATGATTTTAATAGAAATGTTAACATTAATAAGCATGAGTAAAATAAGGGATGATAAAAAAACAAATTAACTTCATATTTTAAAATTTTGGAAAGGAAGGAAACGAGCTCTTTGACTACATGTGGAAAAGAGCCACGACCATCTCACCCTCCCATTATTTTTAATTCTTAACAATATATATATTTAATTAAGAAAATTTTAAATTATAATATAAATATAAAAATTGGCTTCCCTTAGTTTTCCCTATCTTTGATTACATGTACATGTGAAACCACTCAAAATATTCCTAGCTCCGCAATATTGGGTCTTCTTTTATATTATCGAGTTTTATGTGGGACCCATGGATGTTAGAGTATTTTGATGTACTCTTGTATTCTCATCCACTTTATTATCTTCCACAATTATAATTTCTTTATTGTAATATTTTGTGATTGTAAGTCTTCCGCGCATGTGTCACCCTTATACCAATTGAGTTAACGAAAGGGTCAAGAAGTACCAAAAGAAGTAGAATTGAGAGAAGATTTTGCCATATGATAGGGCCGAATTTTGGGACGTTAATATATATATATATATGATTGGATCATGCAGGTTAATAACTTAAAGATTCCCAATAAATTAGAAGACAAAATAAAGTGTAACAATTTGGATCTTTCATGTCGCCCATAGCTTCAATTGTAACACCCCCAAATCGAACCTCGCCACGTGGCGAGAATCCAACCCAGGGACGATACTGACCATGCAATGAAGTTGACTAACAACTTGAATTTGACTAGTTTCTTGACTAGATAAAATAAATGCGGAAGACTTAAGTAATAAGAACAAAATATTCAACGAGTAGTGGAGTTCAATGGAACTTCATAATAAGGGGTATTAAGTGCAGAAGGTACATATACAATGCTTAAGCTCATAAAGAAAATAAAAGACAATGTGATACAATAAAAATAGCCAAGGATCCACCCCATGTGTACATCATCATCATTAGAAAAAACCGTCGCTCTGACTCATCCTTCCATAACTTATTTACCTGTAGGATCAATGCAGGAGAAACGATATCTCATGCGCTTCGCAGCCCAGTATGAGAATAATAAACCAATAGATTAATTAAATCAACAACAGATAAGCTTGCTCATAATAAGATAATGGCAATTTAGCTTTGAATTCATCGCAGAGAGGAAATGACAATGATGAATCATATAATAATGGAAGAATCAATGAACCAATGTGATACTCTGATTGTACATGAAAGAAAGGATCAATGCAATGATTAGATCTTTGGGTTTCATCTTCAATGTTTTGCTTCAATAGGATAACTATACAATGTAGGAAGTTGTTTTCAACTTTTGAATGATAAATCTTTCTATGCAATCTCGTTCTTTAGCATTTTCATTGCAATGAGGTGCCATGTACTTTATGAGTGGCCTATGGTTGTGCACACCATGGCAAAAAGTCATCCTCACTATAGGGAGTGTATCCTATTTCATTACACGAGGGGGAGCAATCGTGCAACGAGGACATGTCTAAAGCTATGCCCTTAACCGTGCGATGAACAATACTATGCAATGAACTCCCATCAATCCATATCATGGACACCTTGACTTTTATCTTTGTTTATTTAGGTTCTCATCTTCGCTTGATTTGGAACTTTGGATCATATCTATGCAATGTGAATCAGTAAGGTTCATCTTGAGATCGATAAGATGAAGATAAATCAGCCGGGATTAATAGTACCTCAATCATAATAAGACAATGAAAGGATTTAGGGATTGGAAAGTTTCGAATAACAGCAGCTAATTCATAATCGGATAACATCAGGACTATATTTAAATCCTGACCATACCATGACACACATATGCAGAAAACATAGATCAATAAACATGAACATATATAACATTGGTGAGCTATTACAACTAGTTTATTTACATGCATGGTACAGTTTAGGAAACCTATAGCATTTCATACATTTGTTTCTATTTCTTGGACAGCAAGATATTGACAATAAACCTCTTTGAGGTTTACTAATTTATGTGCAACCATAGCTATTTAACCCTCCAATTAACTATACCATTTCTTCATAATATGTTGGCTCTTCAACAAGAAATGGATTGAGATTAGCTAATTTGACCCACATTGGTTCATATGCCTAGTTTAGTGTTGTTGCATTGCAGTGATCAGTAATATCATTACCTAAACAAAATCATACATGGCTGGATGAGGTAAAAGGATCCTATATTACACATTTCAGCATTACCATAAGAATTCGGAGAATATGGGAGAAATGCATTACTATAAGATCGGGTCATATGACTCATGAAGTTTCATTCATCATACTTCTTAATAACTTGGGTGTCCAAAGTGCATGGGAAATGCATGAATTCGGCGTTGCCATCCATTTGATATGTGTATAATCATTTAGGCAAAAATGTTGAGCAACCTGTCACTTAAGTAGGTATTGTTAAAGAGTGGCAGCAGCATCACAATGAGAGATTAATAAACTTGAGGTTCAACAGTGGACAACAACCACAAAATGGAACTAATTAACATGAAGTCCAAGAGTGGACGACAACAACAAGATGAGATTGTTTCAGGAGTGGACAATAGAAACAAGGTGAGAGACTAATTAAGCTTGTAGGTCTAGTAATTAGTTTCAGCACGTGGTTAATGATATGGACATCACCAGCAGCAAGATATGTCATTAGTATACCCAATTTGTCTCTCAGGCATTATAGCAAGCAATTGGAGTGCAGTCACAAAGATACAAACGCGAAATCAACATTTAACATCAGTCCACACATCCTAGTACATCAAAACGTACCAATGAGCATCACACTATGTTAATAGTCATGAACTGTAATGATACCATGGAAAAACATATTAAGATTTATGTATATGTGCTGCCCTTAGTTGATTTATCCATCTGATAGGTTGATCCAACACATTCTTCCTACCTTATTGTGCAGAAATGTCTAGAGACGTAAGGATCCACTTGTTTGCCTGCTGCTAGTGTGGATCAAGGGAGAAATGAGGGAAAACAAATTTGAAACCAAAATGAGTAAGAAAAATAGGGCAAGGTCGAATGATCCTCTCGTTTCACCTTGTTCTTCTCTTGTTTCTCTCCCGGTGTCTTCCTAGCCTTGCCTGAGGCTTATAGCAGTAGCTAGGTCATGACCTTGAACTCCTGAAGATGCATGAGCAGCGAGGATGAACAAAGAGATCGCACCAGCATGGAGAGGGAGAACGATGGAGAGGGAAAGCATATGAAATGATCTTAGGGTAAATGATGATGGAAACCCTATTGTATTAGCTCTAGAAGATTACTGGATAGAAGATTATCGGAGCAGATGTCCATTAACAATGTGATCATCCATTTTGAGTTTCATTTTGTTGGATGTTACATTATAAACCTCTTAAAAGAAATTTCATCCTCGAATTTAAAGATGAAGTAAATGCTTACCAATAAGTGCTGGGAACTCTTGTCGCATCTCCGACTCAAGTTCCCATGTGGCGTCGTTCCATGCTACTTTCACCATATGTACATCCTTGTTTCTCTGTCATTGAGTCTTATACTCTAAAATTGCCACTGGGTATTCCTCGTATGTTAGATCTTCTTTTAAGTTCGGCTCCTCAAATTTGATAATGTTGGCATCGTCATGCTTATACTTTCTAAGCATAAAAACATGAAAGACGTTGTGCGCACGTCCAGAAGATTCAGGTAGTGCCAATCAGCACGCAGCCTCGCAAATGAGCTCTAGTGTCTCAAATGGACCCACATAATGGGGACTCAGCTTCCCTTTCTTACTAAATGTAAATTCAATCAAAGGTAAATGTTCATCCCAGCTACCCTTCCAGTCCAGTGCACAAGCTCTCAACATGTTCCAATGTCAAAATAGTTCGCTCTGACTGTCCATCGATTTGCTGGTGGAATGCTGTACTAAAATTGAGCCGTGTGCCAAAAGCCCTTTGTAAACCTCTCTAGAATTTAGATGTAAAGCGAGGGTCTCGATATGAAACTATGGATATAGGGATCCCATGGAGTCAAATAATTTCATGCACATATAAATCCAGCAAGCTTTCCACATATTGCTTCCATTTGATAGGAAGGAAATGAGCTGACTTCGTCAATCGATCAACAATCACCCAAATGGCATTGTGCCCCTTTTGTATCCTAGGTAGGATTAGACACAAATCCATGATAATCTTTTCCCACTTCCATTCTGGAAATTCGTGTGAATTAAGTGATCTATAAGGCCTTCGATGCTCAATCTTCACCTGTTGGTACACTAAGCATTTTGAAACATAATCTACTATCTTTCTCTTCATATCATTGCACCAAAAGCTGCACTGAACATTTTATACATCTTGGTGTCCCAAGATGTATAGAGAACTCAGACTTGTGGCACTAATCTAGAACTTCATGCTTAAGAGCTATGTCACTAGGGACCTAGAGCCAGCCCCTATATTTGATTCCACCGTTTGTGACAACTTTGAAGTCGTCAGTCTCGTGCTGACATCTCTTGATCAGATGCGGGTACTCATTATCAATTGGTTGGACAGCTACAATCCTATTCACCAAACTGGGTTGAAATTTGTGCATCATCCACAATGATCCATTTCAACCAAGTACAGGATGCCAACTGCTAAATTCTTCTAGAATCTCGTGTTCACGCAGCCTTATGAAAGCTAATGAGCCTTTACACTTGCGATTCAGTGCATCTGCCAAGGTGTTCACCTTACTAATGTGGTAATTAATAGCGAACCCATAGCCCTTCAACAACTCAAGCCATCTGCGTTGCCTCATGTTCAGGTCACGCTGATCAAAGATATGCTTTAGTCTTTTATGGTATATGAAAATCTCAAATGTCTTGCTATATAAATAATGCCTTCACAGCTTTAAGGTGAAGATCACTGCTGCCAGTTCTAGATTATGAGTAGGGTAGTTCACCTCATGCTTATTCAATAGCCTGGAAACATAGGCGACGACCTTGCCGTGTTGCATGAGTACACAATCAAGCCCATGCCACATGCATCATTGTACATGATAAACCAACTGTTGCCAGAAGAGATGGTGAGTATTGGTGTTGTCGTCAGCTGAGTTTTTAACTCTTGGAAGCTTTGCTCGCACTTCTGGGACCAATCAAACTTCACCCATTTTCTTGTTAGATTTGTGAGTGGCGTGGCAATCTTAGAGAAATCCCTGATGAAAAGACGGTAGTAGCCAGCAAGTCCCAAAAAGTTATGAATTTTGGTGATGTTCTTTGGCTACGACCAATTTATCACTACTTCGACTTTAACTAGATCTACTACGGTGCCTTGCTTCGAGACAATGTGTTCGAGGAACATGATCTTCCTCACACATAACTCACATTTTGATAACTTGGCATACAACCGATGTTGCTTGAGTGTTTCTAAAACAATTCTGAGTTGATGTCTAGGTTCCTCTGGAGTCGATGAGTAGATCAAAATGTCATCGACAAAGACGATGGCAAATTGATCGAGGTAAGGCCGGAACACCCTGTTTAGGAGATCCATAAAAGCAATCGGAGCATTCATCAGTCCAAAAGGCATAACGAGGAACTCATAGTGGCCATACTTGGACCGAAAAGTAGTTTTTAATATATCACTTTCGGCTACTCTGAGCTGGTGGTAACCACTCCGCAAATCTATCTTAAAGAAGATTGCCACTTTGGAGAGTTGGTCGAAGAGATCATCGATGCATGGAAGTGAATACTTGTTCTTCATTGTAGCTTTGTTAAGCATCCTATAGTCGATGCATAACCGAAATGAGTCATCCTTCTTTTTCACGAACAAGACTGATGCACCCCAAGGTGACACGCTGGGTCTTATAAAGCCTTTATCGAGTAATTTCTGTATTTGCTTCTTGAGCTCGTGCATCTCTAGAAGTAGCTCGATGTGGAAATTAATCTCTCTCTGTGGTGGTAATCCAACGATGTCCTCAGGGAAGACAACTAGAAAATTTCGTACAATGTCGATCTGGTGAAGATCCTTCGGAGTGATCTCCGTGCTGACTACACTAGCTAAGTAGCCCCTACAGCCCTTTCGAAGCATTTTATTGGCCTGCATCGCCAAGACGAACACCTTGCGCTCGTCGAAAGAGATGCCCTGACTATCACTCGTGGCTCGCCTTGTACGCCAATGCACAGTTGCTTCTTATTGCGCAACAATGATGCGTCGTTATAAGATAGTCAATGCCCAAAATGACATCATATTCCATCATAGGTATGACTATAAGATTTGCAAAAAATCTCTACCTTCCACTATCACTGGTACATTAGGAATGTACTTCTTGACATATAACGTGCCCATTGATGTCATCGCGTTCATGCTATAGCTCATATTACTCAAAGGGAGTCTTAAAGTATCAACACCATTAATAGAGATAAATGAGTGCGTAGCACCAGAATCAAATAAGACTGTAGCAAGTAACCCAACGATAGGGAGAGTATCTTTAATGACATCATTGTCATTATATTCTGCATCATTTTGCATGTTGTAAACTCGGCCTTGGATTAGTGCATTGTCGCCTTTTGTGCCACTCTGGTTCTGACTGCCCTTTGGCGATCCGGGCAGTCGCGGATGTAATGTCCAAATCTGCCATAATGGATGCAAGCGCTAGTCTTTCTACGACACTCTAGTGCATGATGCAGTCCACAAAAATCACAAGTACCTCCGCTTTGAGGAGGCTGTTGGCATTGTGGTGGCAGCTGACGCTGCTGTGCATGCTGGTGTTGTTGAGGTGACCATTGTTGGTATTGTTGTTGGGCAGGCCTTTGTAGCTATGGTGGTCTCTATTGGTACTGAGGCAGGAGAGCATTGCATGGTGGATAAGGCCTCGCACATTGATCTAGATGATTACTACGCCACTCTTGAGCCCTAGCCGAATGATGACCCTCCCATCTTTGCTGATATTGTTCTGTAGAGCGTATTGATGCTTTCCCTCTCAATTCTTTGAACTCTTCTTGCTCTCTCTAATAATCCCTTTCCATCTTGGTAGCTAGTTCTATAGTGTCTTTCAGAGTCTTGCAATGACCAGATAATCTATTTTTCCTAATGGTGGGGTTGAGGCCTTTGTGCGAACTGGTCTGCCCTTAGGCTTTCACTCATATTCAGAGCGTTGTATCTTTTCAGCTGCACAAACTTGATGTGATAATCTTCAACTGACATCTAGCCTTGGTTCGGTGCTAGAAACTCCCGTTGTTTCTGGATACGTTGGTATTCGAGAAAATAACGTCCCTCGAATGCCTCATAGAAACTCTGCTAAGGGATCACTCTCTGGCCGTGAAACTTGGTTGCTCTAACAATTCTCCATCATTCTAGTGCGTGATCAGTTAGGTGACTCACAGCATATAAAACTTTTCTATCCTCAGCTCATCTCATCAGCTCGAACATTTTCGTCATGCTGAGGATCAAGCGTTCAGCCTTGTCAACTTCTGCTTTGCCATAAAACTGTGGAGGCTGGAGCTTTAGAAACGGCTAGACAGTGTCCTCAAAAGACACTTGATGTAGTGGGAACTCTTGTTGAGGTGGTCGTGGTGGTGATAGTCATGGTGGCGGCAACAATATTCGATTGTCACCAACATAACTATCCTCATGATGTACCTTTTGGTGTTGTACCCTCCATCCGTGACCACGACCTCTGCCTCGCTGGGCAGGCAAAGCCTGTTGGGCTCCTTGGCCTTTGGAATAATCCCTATGGGTTCACTTTGGGCTCTCGCTCCACGGCCACGCCCAGCAATAGCTCTTTTGGTCATCATCTACATGCATAAATAATTCAAACATTTAGTAACAATATGATTCATATGAAATTTTTTATTCTTACTTGAGATTTGGTCGGATGGCGCAATGACTTCTTTGTGATGTGTGCACATGGGACTCTAGATACAATGGAAACATCAAGAGAGTTTCCACTTTAAGCTCTGATACCATAAATGTAATGCCCCCAAATCGAACTTTGCCACGTGGTGAGAATCCAAACCGAGGACGATACTGACTATGCATTGAAGTTGACCAACAACTTGAATTTGACTAGTTTCTTGACTACATAAAATAAATGCGGAAGACTTAAAAATAAGAACAAAATATTCAATGAGTAGTGGAGTTCAATGGTACTTCAAAATAAGGGGTATTAAGTGCGGAAGATACAAATACAATGCTTGAGTTCATAAAGAAAACAAAAGACAATGTGATACAACAAAAATAGCCAAGGATCCACCCCATGTGCACATCATCATCACTAGCAAAAATTGTCACTCTGGCTTATCCTTCCATAACTTGTTTACCTACATGATCAATGCAGGAGAAACGATATCTCATGAGCTTTGTAGTCCAGTAGGAGAATAATAAATCAATGGATTAATTAAATCAATAACAGATAAGCTTGATCATAATATGAGAATGGAAATTTATCTTTGAATTCATCGATGAGAGGAAATGACAATAATGAATCATATAATAATGGAAGAATTAATGAACCAATGTGATACTTTGATTGTACATGAAAGAAAGGATCAATGCAATGCTTAGATCTTTGGGTTTCATCTTCAATGCTTGGCTTTAATAGGATAACTATACAATGTAGGAAGTTGTTTTCAACTTTTGAATGATAAATCTTTCTATGCAATCTCGTTCTTTAGCGTTTTCGTTGCAATGATGTGCCATGTACTTCATGAGTGGCCTATGGTTGGGCACACCATGGCAAAAATTCATCCTCACTATAGGGAGTGTATCCTATTTCATTACACGAGGGGGAGCAATCGTGCAACGAGAACATGTCTAAAGCTATGCCCTTAACCGTGCAATGAACAATACTATGCAATGAACTCCCATCAATCCATATCTTGGACACCCTGACTTTTATCTTTGTTTATTTAGGTTCTCATCTTCGCTTGATTTGGAACTTTGGATCATATCTATGCAATGTGAATCAGTAAGGTTCATCTTGAGATCGATAAGATGAAGATAAATCAGTTGGGATTAATAGTACCTCAATCATAATAAGACAATGAAAGGATTTAGGGATTGGAAAGTTTCGAATAATAGCAGCTAATTCATAACCAGATAACAACAGGACTATATTTAAATCCTGACCATACCATGACACACACATGCAGAAAACACAGATCACTAAACATGCACATATATAACATTGGTGAGCTATTACAACTAGTTTATTTACATGCATGGTACAATTTAGGAAACCTATAGCATCTCATATATTTGTTTCCATTTCTTGGACAGCAAGATACTGACAATAAACCTCTTAGAGGTTTACTAATTTATTTGCAACTGTAGCTATTTAACCCTCCTATTAACTATATCATTTTTCATAATATGCTCGCACTTCAACAAGAATGGACAGTGATTAGCTAATTTAACCCAAATTGGTTCATATGGCTAGTTTAGTCTTGTTGCATTGCAGTGATTAGTAATGTCATTACCTAAACAAAATCACACATGGCTGGATGAGGTAAAATGATCATATGTTACACATTTCAACATTACCATAAGAATTCAGGCTGAAACATGAGAATATAGGAGAAATGCATTACTATAAGATTGGGTCATATGACTCATGAAGTTTCATTCATCATACATCTTAATAACTTGGGTGTCCAAAGTGCAGGGGAAATGCATGAATTCTGCATTGCCATCCATCTGATATGTGTATAATCATTTAGGTAAAAATGTTAGAGCATCCTATCACTTAAGTAGGTGCTAATCAAAAGTGGCAACAATATCACAATGAGAGATTAATAAACTTGAGGTTCAACAGTGAACAACAACCACAAAATATAACTAATTAACATGAAGTCCAAGAGTGGACGGGAACAACAAGATGAGATTATTTCAGGATTAGACAACAGTAATAAGGTGAGAGACTAATTAATGATATGGACATCACCAGTAGCAAGATATGTCGTTAGTATACCCAATTTGTCTCTCAGGCATTATAGCAAGCAATTGGAGTGCAATCACAAATATAAAAACACTAAATCAACATTTAACATTAATCCACACATCTTAGTACATCAAAGCATTACCAATGAGCATCACACTATGTTAACAGTCATGAACTGTAATGATACCATGGAAAAACATATTAAGAATTATGTATATGTGCTGCCCTTAGTTGATTTATCCATCATAGGTTGATCTAACACATTCTTCCTACCTTATTGTGCAGAAATGTCTCGTTGCTGCCTCCAAGCTCCTCAAGCTCCCCTCCATTCCTCTCCTTCTCTGGACATCCTGAATGGCCTAGCGATATAAGGATCCACTTGTCTGCCTACTGCTGGTGTGGATCAAGTGAAAAATGAGGGAAACAAATCTGAAACCAAAATGAGTAAGAAAAATAGGACAAGGTCCAATGATCCTCTCGTTTCACCTTGTTCTTCTTTTCTGTCTCCCCGATGTCTTCCCAGTCTTGCCCTTTGAGGTGTGTAGCAATAGCTAGGTCATGGCCTTGAACTCTTGAAGATCCATGAGGAGCGAGGATGAAGAAAGAGATCGCACCAGCACTGAGAGGGAGAACGATGTAGAGGGAAAGGATATGAAATGATATCGATGATGAAAACCCTACTGCATTAGCCCTAGAAGATTACCAGATAGAAGGTTATCGGAGCGGATGCCCATTAACAATGTGAACATTCGTTTTGAGTTTTTTTTTCTAGATGTTACAACAATGACGTTAATTTGCCGCTAAATATTAGTGCTGCTTTATAGGCACATTCTTGTGTTCCTAATCGTTCTTGTAACGATAATGGTAAAGACGTACGAAGATTTAAATAGCTAATGGCTAACAAGACCATCGCAATTATATAAACATGCAATATCTTCACGTGTACCAAACCACATAAAAGATATTTTGAATATATTTGGTCGAATTAAAATATATTCATTATTGAATATTAACATAAGGAACGAACGAAGACAAATATATTTGGTCGAATTAAAATACGATTCATTTAGTCGTCTTGACTCGTTATTAATTAAGACGGTTTAGCTAGACAAATTAATTGTTCCAGCTCTGAACTTGGAACCATTCAACTTATTTTTTACTAATTACTTTGTCTAGTTTCAATATGATTTTTAGGGCTTTTTCTCCATGATTTGCTGCAACTTGTAATTATATGAGCGTGCACATGAAAATGAACCTGTCTTTTGTTTAGAGAGAAAATGTGATTAAAAATCTACATCGAAATCAGGAAGAGGAATCATGTGTTAAATTAAATGATAAGTTCAAATTTTGATAACATAGTATTCCATATAAATCAGGATTTACCACAGAAACTATATCGTGATAATTGACTTAGTAATATATTTATGTTGACATTTAAATAAAGAAAATAGATTTATTGCAGAAAATATATCGATGGCAGGACCTAAACTTTTTTTTTGTGTAACTAATATTATACAGTATATAATACTAATACACCCCAAAAAATTTTTAAATCAAATGAGCATATATATGTGCATATTTCGAAAAATAATTAAATAATAATAAACTTTAACTATATATAGTATATATTAAGATACATAAGCAATAAATATGACGCATTTCGTAGTGTTTAGCATGTAGAACCTGAGTTTCTCAAGGTTTTCCATTAATAGTGAATTTGACATATTAGATCTTTTATCATATTTGGATAAATTAAAAATTAATTATAGAAACTAAAAAAATTCTTTGACATAAATTTTGTTTGAATAAAATATATTCTTAATGAAGATACAAATTGATTAAGAAATATAATAATTATTTTATAAAAATGTAATGTAATATAATAAAATGTGTTCATGAAATCAATTATTAACAAATAACAACACATTTTTTTATATAGAATGTCATGGAAATATCTAATTAATGATTTAATTGACAACTTGAGCCAATTATTTTTTATGAGGTTAATTAGTATTTATATTAAATCATCTGAGTGAGTTACTACTATGTTAAACTAAAAATCAAATCTTAAGAATAATTTGTTAATATTAGTAATTTAAGAAGTTAAGAAAAAAATTTTAAAACATATTAGTATAGTAGTTATTTTTCTATGTTATTGTGTTAATTTAAAATTAAAACAAGTTAAAAATAATTTTATAAGATAATAAACAAATTATCTAGTTAAATATTTTCGCAACTTTTTGAATGTTAGCTATTTTCTCATCATGGTGCCGCGCATTTTGGCATCGACTCTTGCGACACTAAGAGTGTTTCACCCGAGCGATAGCGTCTTTGTAGTGCTGACTGTTGATGCTAATAGCGTCAACTTGTCGTTGGCGTGACAATGACGCTATTAGCATAAAAAAGTTGGTGTCGACATTGTGGCGCGACGGTGATGCTGATGTGTGGCCAGCTTTTTTAATGCCTATTTAGGGTCGTTTTAGAAACACATTTCTGTGTCTCTAATCGGACTATTTTTTTAGATTAACATACAATGAGAAATTTGGTTATATCCATTTGTTTTATTTTTTATGTGATATTCTAAATTTTATTATATTGGTCAATTTTATTTTCAAATATATATTATATTATTTTTTTAGTTTATAAGGGTTCATATTTTTTTCGATTACTATCTATCGTTCAATGCACCTGATACTAAGAATTATATGTACTAATCACGAGTTAGAATCTCCATACACCATCTAGTCGTTCGACCTTGTCTGGTTATTGGAAACTTTTCCAGCATTGCACTACGGATAAAAACTGCATTCGTGGCAATATGTATCTCAGCCGTCAAAATTGACATGCATGACTTCAGTCATTGAATAGAATAGTATAATTACACAAATAACACACGTGCAGCATTCAACAACATAAACCGAGTAAATCTTGAATCAGAGCTAGCTATAGGTTCTGATATGGAAGTCAAGTAAATTAAGTTGATGAAATATCTGATAATACATAATGGACTAAAGTTGATGCTTTCCATATAAAATTTTGGCATACTCAATTTCCATGGTTACTTACATTAACAAACATACTTGATCAAGTACACTTTGATTTTCCACTACAGGCACTCTTTGGTTGTTTGACATCTTATGAAGGAGAGAAACGCAAACACTGTGAACTATAAAAAAATGTAAAGGTCTGATAGAAAAGATATGCAACGAATTGATTGATTTGGACTCCAAACTAGGAATTAAATTACCTAGTCAAATTTTCCTCGTTTTACTTGCATCAGAAGAGAGAAACTTGGTCAACAAAATCTATTGATTTGTTCTTACTGAAATAAATATTACTCTTTATTGTGGCGAGGTCACCAGGAAGAAAGATTGCCTTTGAATTACTCTCCGGCGGCGAGTAAGCATGACAAGGAAAAAATAATTAGTCATAGGCTACATATATACAAATTTGAGATAGATAGATATTTACAGTAGCACACCGCCAACATATATAATTATTTACATATGAAATGAAAGGGTCTTCAATTAATTAAGTATTATTGTTTTCGACGATGATGCAGTGCGCCCCTCATATGTTTAGTTGAAAATTGAGACTTCCGAAACAGCACGGCACCTCTTGACCCACGCAGCCACCAAGTTTCTAGAAGACGTTGAGAAAATGATACCTGAAGTAACGTGGAGCACACTTGTGCCATGCATCCACGCAACCATGCATACACAGTCACACAGGACCAGGACACAAAGTTGGAATTCAACGTTATTGCACTGCGCTCCTATTTGACCAAGGACCATCGGATCCATTCCAACCTCTCTCATCTCATCTCATCTCTCTCTCTCTCTCTCTCTCTCTCTCTCTCTCTCTCTCAATACACACCAACCACCTTCCATGCCACTATATATGCACACTCCTTGTGACTTGTGACAACCAAAGAACGTGACACCAAAAGAATTGCACTAGCGAGGGGAGAAAAGTGAAGTCCAACGTTAACGATGGAGGCGAATCCCATCAGGTTCTATAGAGGCATCAGTTCGTACTGGCGCCGGCGGAAGTACCATAAGCTAGGGAGCCCCACTTCCACTTCCGGCAAGAAAGGCGGCAAGGTCGTCAAATTCGGGGCCGGGTCTTCAGGTCGAAGCTCGAACGTCCGCCGGGCATGGAAGCTCCGGCCAATACTCAAATTCAGGATGAAGATTTTCTCTCCCCTTCGAATCATGGCGCGCATCAGGGACACGTACGTGAATTGGATGCTCGGCTTGACCAGCAAGGGGCTGCCGAGCGGGCCGGAGGGGGTCTGGACCAAGAGGATCCCCAGCCGGAGGGCGACTCAGAGCACCGAGGAAGAGCACCGGCTCAAGTTGATCTTCGAGATCTACAAGGCACTCGTGGTCTCCGGCGAAATCAAGGAGGACTAGTCTCTTATATATGATCACGAATCACGAGGGAGGAGTGGCACTTCAAGTTGATTGCTCACTTTGTGTACTTTCTTTTTTCTTATTCTTTACCTTTTTCTTTTCTGTGAGTTTCGAGGAGCTATTGGATCACCCAAGATTTAAGTCCCAAATCAGGACATTAATGAATTCTTTGTATAGGCATAAATATCAATAATAGAATATTAATAATAATAGTGTAAAGTGGCAGCTTTTCTGCTTATACTATATATCTTATCTATCTATTTATTTATCTATATATATAATATAATATAAATATATATATGGCTACAATACGTCTTTCTTTCCATCATCCATCCCCTTCCACGTATGTAACGGTTTTGTTTTATTTTATGTTGCTGGTGACGCCGTTAAACACAGTTTTCTTTTACTTAGCTGTATGTATGCATATTATATATATATATATATATGCGGCTGCAACTAAATTGGAGAGGGTAAATTTCTTTTTGGACGTCGAGAAACGACAATATTTGAAAGAAAAGTACGGCAACCTAAACATGATTAATCAGAACCCGTTAAAAAATATACAGTCCATAGCGTTTGAGTTACAATGGAGCAATAATGAATTTATATGATTATGATATTTAAATCAGGGCCTTCAAAAGGAGAAGAAAGGTTGATGATAAACTTCCCTTGGAACCCATTTTCTCATGATAAAGTCCTTATATATCATATAATGTTTTAAGCGGAAGCCAAGTTATATTATAATCAAAATATATTAAAAAATAATAATAACATTACAAGAAATAAATAATAAATAAACTGCGTACCGACCTTTAATCTAATCTAGAACAGATTCTTTTTCACCGGAATTAGGTTATTAACCCGCTAGATTAGTGACAATTGATTTACACTTTTCATTATCTTTTTTGTTTTTTTTTTGTTGATGTTGTCTCAATTTTATATTTCGCAGTGACACCTGCGAATAAGATCAATTTAGTATTGACGGCGTAAAAAACATGGAAAATTTATGTAATGACCAATAGAGCATTAGAAATGAAGAAGAAGAAAGAAGGAGAACACAGTTTAAAAATTATGTATTAATGACCAATAGATATTGATGTATTTCCTTCCTGACATGGAGTGATAGACGAACAAGTCTCGATTTTAGCAACATCTTTAGGACATGTTATAAATATTGGCCGTGGCGATGCAGAAGATCTCTACGTCACTGGCTTGGCGCGTGGGGTGCATTTCATATCTTCTTGGAACTAGCCAGCCAGGGACGTTGGAAAAGTAGTAAAGAAATTATAACAAAAATGGCGAGTTTTCCTTTTCTCTTGCTATACCTCAGAAGAAAAATATTACAGAGGGTGTTAACTTTCAGTGCAGAGGATTATATATGGTTTAAGGGTAGAAAGAATTAGGAGGTTAAAGCTTTATTAGCATATGAATAATTTAAAATCAAGATGAAAAAGAAGAACAAGACACAACCTTAATTCTCAGAACAAAGAATAACAAAATAATATAATATTACTTTTTTATCTATTAAATAAAAAAAAGGAGATTATCCCGATACATGATATCGATGAAAATGTTATACTATTAAATTATCGGAGGAAGAAGCTGCTGTATCCATTAATTAATTAATTAATTAACACTCTTTTGAATGCTCCCTTATTTTGTCCCCTTGTTTTTTTTTTTGTTTTTTAATGAAGATTTCATAAACAAAGCAACTTAGCTTCTTCACTAATTAATGACATGAAAGTACTCGTCGTTAAACGTGGCGGCCCTTCAAAGTTAAAACCCCCACAAGAACCCCTTCTTCCTCTCATCCCCTTAAAACCCTCCTCCCCCCATTCGCTGGCGCCCACTCCTCTGCCGCAATGTCGCCCTCGCCGGAGCTCCTCCCCCCTGTCCCCGGCGTCGCCTCTGACTCCGTCGTCGTTTCACGCCGCCGCTTCCGAGACCCCTCCCACTCCTCCAACGAGTCATCCGTCCGAGTCACCAGGGGCTCCGGGCGAGGTCGCGGCCGCCCGCCGACGCAGGCGCTCGTAGAGGACGTCCCCGCCAAAAAGAAGCACCGCCCGCGCTCCACCGAGATGGTCCGCCTCACTGACGTCTCACCGCGCCACGATATGTACACCCTCGGCTTGGTCCGCCACGCCCGGATCACCTATGAATCGCTCCGAACCTTCCTCGTGGCCAGCGGCGAGGGAGGCCGCCGCCCCGACATGAGGGCGTTGCTGAAGATGTGCGACGCGGGACTCCTGCTCCACCGCGACCACCGCATACTCGGAGCGATCCCCGGCGTGCAGGTCGGCGACGTCTTCTTCTACCGCGCCGAGCTTCTCGTAGTTGGCCTCCACGGCCATGTCCAGGCCGGTATCGACTACGTCCCCGCCAGCAAATCTCCCTCCGGCGAGCCCGTCGCAACCAGCATCGTCGTCTCGGGGGGTTACGAGGACGACGATGACCACGGCGACGTGATCATCTACACGGGCCAGGGCGGGAAAGAGCACAATCGCACCCGCCTGCGGAAGCCCCAGACGCTGTCGCGGGGTAACCTTGCCCTGGAACGCAGCATGAACTACGGCATTGACATCCGCGTTGTCCGCGGCACCAAGTCGAAGCTCAGCCCTTCCGGCACGCTCTACGTCTATGATGGCCTCTACAGGGTCACGAGTTTCTGGACGGAGGTCGGCAAATCGGGCTTCGGGACCTACAAGTTCAAGCTCCTGAGGGTGAAAGACCAGAAATCCATGGGTAGCCTCGTTCTCAAGTCAAGCGAGGCATTGAAGAAGAAGCTCGACGACCAGGAACAGCCGCCGCCTAGGGGATACCTGAGTATCGACATGTCCCGTGGCACAGAGTCTGCCAAGGTTGCACTTTTTAACAATATCGATGGCCTTGAAGAGCCATTATCCTACCAGTACTCATTCCGCCCAATGTACCCGGCCTTTGTCCTGGACGTCAGCAGCTGGAGCAACGCAGCGCAGAAGGGGGGCTGCCGTTGCGTCTCGCCTTGCTCTGCGTCCAATTGTCAGTGCGCGCAGAGGAATGGCGGAGTGTTCGCCTATGATGTAAATGGAATTCTCTTGAAGGGGAAGCCACTGATATATGAATGTGGTCCTCTGTGTGGCTGCCCGCCGAGCTGTATAAACAGGGTGAGCCAGAAGGGTATCTCGCACCGGCTGGAGGTGTATCGCTCCAAGGAGACTGGTTGGGTTTTGAGATCCTTAGATTTCATTCGTGCAGGATCCTTCGTTTGCGAATTTGTTGGGCATGTTCTGCCTGAAGATGATACAACTCTTCATGGCCACTGCTTGATTCGCCCTGGGCAGTTGCCAAGCAGATGGATAGAATGGGGGGATCTTTCTGATGTGTATCCCAAGTATAAACTTCCTGAGTTCCCACCTTGGCCTCGGGTGGATTTTGCCATTGATATGTCGAGGTCAAGGAATGCGGCTTGCTATCTGACCCACAGCCCTGTGCCCAATTTGTTTGTCCAATATGTGCTGTATGATCATTACAATGAAGCATACCCACATCTGATGGCCTTTGCTTCGGAGAATATCCCCCCTCTCACGGATCTAAGCATCGATTATGGTATCCGCATGGAACACTTCATCTGTCAATCGTGAAGACCTGAAACTTCTGTTGTCAGATGTGAATATTTTGTGGAGTTGTGGCAGTTGTGAAATTCTCAGTCTTTTGATGCAAGAAACATTTTGTTCTGCACCCTAGCGCTGGTAAGTTCTCTGGATTCCTTTTAGATGTTCTTGCTTCCGCTATTACCTTTTTTTTTTTTCCCGAAGGAGCTTTCACTGTTAGATACATGGTTAATTTTACTGCATGCTACAACTTAAGAGAAAGGTAACACTTAGTGCTTTATTGAACTTACGTCTTGAGCTCTCAAGGGATTAGTTTATAGCATTCAATATCTCCTGATCGTTCCCAGTTAAACTAGGTCACCATCTAGATGGATACTTAAGTTAATTTCCAGCTATTCTTTATAGTATCACAGAGATAGAAGATGGAGAATGATATGTTCTGAGGAACTAAAATGTGGATGATGATGCAAATAGGATGAAAAGGTTATTAGTGTATATTGCTTTTAAACAGATAAGGAGCACCCGGCTGTTAACTAATGTCTGCTTTATTGAAAACTAATAGTTGATATCATAGTTAACTAATAAGGATTCTGAAGCTTGCCTTGAAAGTCATGTCCCAAGTTGTAATAACCACTAATCGGAATGTGATAATCAAATCTTGTTGATGTCTTGCATAAGACATGCTAACTTTTATTAGGACATTTGTGCTTTCATGCCATTGTACTTCTGAGATTGGGTTATAGGTAACTAGTTGGTTTATTTCTTTTCCTCCACTAAAGTTTTCACTATTTTAGCGTAGTGCGGGACCTCGGTTTTCACCATCCATATGGATTTGTTTTCCATTTTTGTTCTCTTTACGGTTTCGACATAAACTTGACAATCAAAACTTATTATGTTTTGCAGCCATTCTTCAGAGTTATCGAAGAATGAGGGCTGAGATCTTGGAACGCATATGCCATACGGTACCATGTTTTTTTTTTGTTTTGGAAGATGTATGATAAGATCTACCTGGAAAAAAACTCGGTAAGCATATGTAGAATACTTTCAATATCATATGATCTAATTTTCAGGCTACCCAAATCAAAGTTCCAACATGATGTGTTTTGGGGGAGATAAAAATTAGCTTCGTTGCATTTCAATTTGCTGTAACCACATTCCTCCTACCCTTAAAAGTTGAAGTTCACTGAACTCATTTTGTTTTCACTTTTCACAATGATGCCAACACATGCTGCCAGCGTAGATTTTGCAAGTCCTCACAGAAGGAAATCACATTGCTGTATCAGCCAGCTAGGTTTTTGAGTTTGTACAAAGTATAATTTGTAAATTAAGTCTGTTCTGCCTAAAACCTTCTCTCTCTCTCTCTTTTTTTTTGCTAACAAAATATAAAAAAACTAAACCTTGGAACCATGGATAAAAGAATTTATTCTTCTAGATGATTTTTTTAAAAAAATTTCTGAGACAAGAGTAACTTTGTTCTAACTTTTGGAAGAATAAATTATCTAAAATTTTTAAAAAGAATAAGTTTGTCTTCTAGGAATAGCTGACTTGTTTGGTAGATAAAAAGGAAACATAGCTTATCTTGTCATTTATCTATAAATCAAATAATACATTATGGGCCTGCTGCATTATCAATTTAATTAAGTGATAATTTGAAAAATTATTTATCAATACTTGCATTATCAATAGTATTTTATTATAATTGTAACAATTATTGATAATGTAAAAAAATTAAAACAATTAAAAATATAAAATTACAAAAATATTCTCGAAGATGTTTTAAATTTGGGTCATATATTACTAGAGAAGAAGAAAATAAAAACTAGAAAAGTTGATATGTATCAATGAAGATTAGTTAAGATCATGAATTATTAAAGTCGAACAATATTATTTACTAATAAGTTATTTAAATTTTTTCAATTTGATTAGATAAATATTTTGATCAAAATATATTCTAACATAATTGATAATTTGAAAAGAGACATCTCAT
Source organism: Pontederia crassipes (assembly GCA_030549335.1). NCBI lineage: Eukaryota > Viridiplantae > Streptophyta > Magnoliopsida > Commelinales > Pontederiaceae > Pontederia > Pontederia crassipes. Next base: position 34,668,287 of record CM060186.1, on the reverse strand, counting down.
ATTGTTATGTCGATAATCGTAATTATACGAAACTTAAAATAATCAATAACTTATTGCAACGTTGTGAATTTTAAAGAAAATACTGATAATTACTAAACGGACATATTTGTGAAATTTTGGTGGATCAGTTGGTTAACTTGGATGACTCAAATATTAATTTAACCGATCCGTGTACTTAAAATACTCTGCTAAGGCTGTTGAGGAGAGTTGAAATGTGTCTCGTACAACTCCAATCATATGAATTCGTAATTAGTTACATTATATCTATTTTTATATCCCAAGTTGTGAAAAAGAAATGCATCCTTTGATAATGTTGAAACATTAAAAGACTTATAAGTAGATTCCTCTTCTATTATTTTGTACATAATGACTAAGTGTTCTAATGAATTGGATCATTACAAAAGAAACTTTTCATCTGTCATTTCAAAATTAAAGAAGATTTAGAAAACTTTTAATATGACTAATTAGAAAGAATTCTAAGAGAGTATCGTTGTTAATTCTAATACAATTTTTCGCTTTTTTCACTTCAAGAAATTTGCCCCCTACTATTTGTTTCATTGTATTCTAATAAAATATATTTGGGAGTGAAAAATGCGAACAGTAACACCCAAAAATTTTCATGTTTTAATTAAATAGATAAATAGAATAATTAATGGCAAATGAGGCAGTACTCTACTGAAGTGCTAGCCTATGACGCACAGAAGAGAAGGATGACGCCGTAAACGACCTCCTCGGGAAGCATCAATGTGTGTCATTCTTGTGATGCACGCAAAATTTAATATATAATTTATTTTATATTTAATTTTATTTCAATTTTTTATATATGCATCATTGATGAGTTTGGTTACTTTAATTTTATATAAATAAATTAAAATTGATTCAAGTTTTGTATTTTATTATATAGAATGAAAGAAAAAAAAAAACTACCAACTCATCGTAGACATGGGCGGTCCTACGTACAGACTAATGGAGTCAATTGAACCCATTAATTTCTAATTATTAGTCTTATTACGTATTAATAATTAAGTAATATATTATGTATATTTTTAATATTTTCAAGTATTATATATTATTTCTTTGAATTTTTTTTAATATTGTCTCCTCTCTTATATTCCTACTATTTTATAATTTTTTTTCTTAATTCATTTTCCCTTTTATTCTAAGTGATCTTGAACAATTATTTCTTGTCAAACTTTTTATACTATTCCAATTCTATATTTCCTTATACAACAAGAAAACATTGATAAAAAAAGAAATACAAAGTTACATATATATAACACTTAAGGTTAAATTTTATATGATTATCAATATGTTTTATAAATCATATGTATACTCTTATTAATTATTTTTAATTTCACTCATTAATTAACAAATAAATATAATGTGAACAAAATATATGATATAAAAGATAAAGATAATATGGTGCATAGTATATATTTGCAATTACTTTATTTATTATTATAAATATAAATTTACACCCATTAGATCTAGAGTCTTAGGTTTGCCCTTGATCGTAGAAAAAGACACTCAAATCAGATTCAACACGTAGCTAGACTGGAAATTGAATGCAACCTTCGTGACAAAGTTGCAATGACTTGTGATAAAATAGTCATTACGGTTGTGAAAATCAATAGTTTTGTGTTCAAAACTTGCATAGATCAAAGGCCGTGTATGTCAATCGGACTTTTGCTTCAATCTTTTAGTACAAAGCAATTAGTCATATTTGAGGAGACATTACCTAAACTTTGACTTTAACTTTTACAATGATAATAATTAAATTTCAATGTGCGTGGAAGCGTTCTACATCCTTTTTTATTCAATAACCATTATAATTTACTATTAAATTACAATACAGCTTATAATGTTTGTCTTATGTGTAATCCAATATCATCTAGAGCATTTGCTGCCGTGCACATCATCATCTTTATTTATAACAATTAATCTAATCACTTGTAGGATCCAAATTTGGGGGAATGGAATTCACATGGGCTTTTACACCTAGTATGGAAGACAATAATAATGAATATGAAATCCAAAATAGAATAAATCATGTAAATATAATGAACAATGATCAATACAATAAGATCAATTCATATATTATTAATGGTTCAATAAATCATATGATTTGTCGATTTTGATGATCATGGATACAAGTTGATCAATAATTGAATGAATGGGACAATAATCAATGAGAGAGATAATAAGAAAAAACAATATCCAATAAGTAATATTGATATAAATCATTGGTGGAATAAATAATATAAGTATAATAATTGGGAATGACGATAAAAATCAATAAGAATAATTAATGGATAACTATCAATATCAATATAAATGATTGGATAAATAAATAATATAACTACAATAATTGGGGATGATGATCAAAATAATAATGTGTATAGTTAATATGATAGTTATCGGGTTAATAGTAAATATGAATATGAAACCGAAGTAACACTATTGAAAATCGATCAATAGTACAATAATCGATGCAATTTAACAATTCAATAACATTGATTTAATAATCAACATAGTAGATGGTATTAAATAATCAATTCAATATTTTACTTTATTTTGACAATGTAATATTTAGATCAAGAACCATGATGACGATATTTTACTTTTTTTTACAATGTAATATTTGGTTCAATTTTTTTGCCTTGCTTTCATTATGGTTCAATTTATTGTACTATGTATTTTGATTACATTATTTCAATTGGGAGTAACTTTCAACTCCATTGATCCTAATGTCTGTTGTCCTATGAAGAGCTATTTATTCAATTGTGATATACCAAGATATTTTCATGTCCAATTATCAATGGTGGATCAAGCCAATAATAGGTATCCTATTTTAGGAAAGGTTTGCACCCTTTTGGTGAGATCCTTTTTTTTTTTGTTTCACAAAGGTGAGAGTCTGTATTCCTGAAGGAAATACATACACCGGTAATAATTATTTCCTAACAATCCGATAAGGGCGATTGAAAGGCGACATATAACATCATCCACAACTATGTTTATTATTCTTTTCATATATTTAGCTTCATATACATAATTAATAATCATCATTACATACTATAAATACTTTGAAAAAAACTTTTAAAATATCATATGAGCATTTATTAGTCAGTCACGGTCGTGACAAAAGTGTCATGGAAAAGCCTATTTTCCACTTAACACTTGTCATGATCGTGACTGAGGCATCACGCCCATGCCTTATCTTTTGTCACGGCCATGCTCCCATGAACATGATCGTGAGCTAGTCCATCTTTTGGGTGTTCCTACAGGTGTCTTGCCTACGATCGTGATCAAGGTGGTCATGGTCGTGCTCGGCACCATCACAATCATGACAATGTTTGTTATGGGCATGACTGTGGGCCTTTTGCTTGGTCGCCTTCCAGCCTTTCGCTCACGACCATTTTGAGGGTCATCATGGCTGTGCCACAGTCCAGAATTCCTCCATCCAATCTGACTTTTACCAATTTTTGATCCAAAACTCTTATCATAAGAACATAAGAGATATGGAAAACTATTCAATTTTCATAATTTAGGGTTCGTCCCCCAAACATGAAGAAATAACCATAAACATACAAAACCCTAACAATTAGAACTAGGCATAAAAAACTAACAAAATTTAAAGATGCACATGAAATCCCTCAATCACATTTCCTACCAAGAACTAGGATGTTCGTGGATATCTGAATCCAATCATATAGACATCGAGAGAGAAGAGGAAAAGAGTCTTTAGGAAGAGATTTGAGATTTAAATAAGGGAGATCATGAGAGTTATTACCCAAAGACTAAATTGCCCCCAATTAAAAAACTTGGATATTACATTTTTGTTCATCTTCTTTCTTATTCTTTGTCTTGATTATTTATCGTGCTATATTTCCAACACTATTTTTTTACAAGTGAACGAATTAATGATTATAATTCAATTTTATTAACTAAATTCACACAGTTAACACACCCATCAAATTGGATTTGATATACATTCATTAAACCCAATTTATTAATACTATCTTTTTACAAAACCAAGAAATTAATGGCTTAAAATCTGATTTTATTAACTAAAACTCAATTAATAATCCTCTCAAATTGGATTTGATGTACCTTCATGTAATCCAATTTACTCAATGGAAGTTCATATTGTGTTATGCTATTTTCTTACAAGCCAAAGGATTGATTGCTAGAATCCAATTTTATCTACAAAATCACAAAACACAATTTCATTTACTAAAATCTACCCACAAATTTAATTTGATGTCCCATTCATTAAACCCAATTTACTTAGTAGAAAGTCAATATTATGAGATTAAATTTAGCTTCTAATTTATAATTCTTCACATTATACTAGTTTTAGTTTTCTTCTATATTGATGGACACTACCGTAGAGAGTATTGGCTCTATGTTATATTGTTCATCTACTTTACTAAGCTGACATTTAAGGAAGCAAAACATCAAAGTGACATAACTAAAGAGTGAAATATCATCGCGTCTCTAGTAAAATTGGTATGATTTGGCTCCATGTATACTTTGGAGTATATGTTGCTTTGATACCTGGTGAACCAATTGTGGTTATATTTAGATAGGTTAGTTAGATGAGTGGGTGGATTCTTTGTTATGTAGCTGTTGGCAGTTGAATGGTGGAGATTCTCAATTTTGGTATCTTTGAGGTACATGCTTATGATAATTGAGCTCTTAGAATTCTTAGATTCAGAAAAATTGACATTTTGCAGTTGCTAGATTGCAATATGTACCTAATCAAGCATTGCCTTTGATTGTTTACGAATTTGTTCCACAACAGTATTGTTCATGTGCTTTGGTAGTTATGCATTTATGGAAGTAAAATTTTCAAGTGTGCCGATAAAAGAGTAAAGTGTTTTTTGGGTATTTAGTAAAACTAATATGCTTTGGGTGCCATATGTTCTAGATTATATGCTGCTAAGATGTGTGGTGAAGCAGGTGTGGTTGTATATAGATAGTGTAGTTGAATGTGTGGATGGATTTTTTTGTTATGCAGTCACTGGCAGTTTGATGGTGGATATTCAACTCAGAGTTCTCGGGGTACTTTGCTAATCATAGTTGAGCACTTGTATTTCTTACATTCAGATAGTTTCATTGTGCAGTCGCTAGATTGCATTTTACACCTTGGATTTTGGTTGAATTATGGTTATTCTAAAGTTGCTCATGTAACACAATTCATCCTAAAAGTCAAGGGTAATTAGTGCATTCGATCGTGTCAGTTCATTCCTCATTACATAATCATAATGAAATGCTTTACTAAGCAACAAAAACTTAATAAAATAAAATAATCCTTTCAAATTTTGTGGACAACTTTCTGAAAACATCTATGAAATAATGTTACTATCACGGACATGCCCTACAAATATTATTTGTGCATAATCATGCATTTAATTAACATACTAAGTTAGTTGGATGTTCATTTAGTGATAGTTGTATATAGTAATTAATATTTCAATTAGAGCATAATGATTATTTAATTATTGATAAACTTTACAAAGTAATTACATAAGGTTATTAGGAATAAATTATAAATTTTTAAATATTATAATGTATATGTTTAAATAGGATTAAGTAAGGTTAATTAGGGTTAAGACACTTAGTTATGATAAAAAATGTGATTGGCCATCACTTAAGTCCAAGCAGTTGAAGCAGACAAGTGAACAACTGCTTAAAGGTATATTTTTTCAAATTGCCATATGACGTCACAAAATTTTGGAAAAAATATATAATCCACAAAACATTATCCTTTGACTTTTGAAAAATTACCAGAGGTAGAAGTTAAGCGAAACGACCTGGGGAAAATCGGGAACATAGACTGTTGAAGGTGAGTTTTGATCCAAAAATTATTCTTTTGATTGCGATGATCCCTCCTTTGTGATTACCAAACCATAAATTATGAAAAATTGTATGGCTAATTCATTCGACGTTAGATTTACATGGTCCTTGGAATTACCAAAAAAAGAGTTTTATAGAGGAAGTTATGAACTTATCTTCGCGGATCGCTCATCCTGTCCCGAGTATGATACATGTTCAATTTGTAAATTAGAGCACGGTTGGAAAGAGTGCATTTAAAATTTGGATATGCTTAAATAGACATTTCAAGGGTTCGGTGAGAAGTGGAATCATCTTATTTGGGCATGTATCTTGTGAGAAATGAATTTTTCATTACATAGTGATTCTTCAGTCAGATTTTAGGACATGGACAGATGATGACCCAAATTAACTATTTTTGTTATAAGGCTATGCAGAGAGTTAAATTCTCTAATTTTTATGAAAAAATACTAAGGAAATCTAGTTTTCAGGAAAACTAATAACTAGTTAAATAGACAAGAATGAATAAACATATAAATTAATCTTTCTGTGACACATAGTCTGCCAGGGCACAAACCCTAGGTCAGATTGTCTTAGATGTTATGACTTACCCATTTGGAATTTGATAATGATATTTAGGGGTTAGAAACCTTATATGTCTAGTTTCTAATTAATGAAGAATAATAATATTTGCCCATGTGATTAAGAAGTTATAGATTATTAATTGACAAACACTTAGTCTGAAATCTTGAGATAACACTTAGTTAAACTAAGGGTGATTGAGAAGTTCCAATTGTGAAATAGCCTATGTGCATAAATACCTGAAGTTAAAAATTGGTATTAGAGAGGATTATATGCATTTTAGGGTGCATAACCATTCATGCATCATGAGCATGCATTTCATATTACTTTGTTGTAATTAGGAAGTAAAAAGACATTATTACTTGTAGGAAATCATCAAGGTACAAGTGAAAGGGAGAAAACCTAATAAACCTCCATGAAGTGATAAAGTACAAGGTGGGTGGGTAAATTTACAACATAGCAAAATATTATTTGTTAGTTCTTTTATTTATAATATTATCTCAAGCAAAGATTATTATTATTAACATTGAAACATATCTTGAGTTATGAAAGATATTTATGTTATGTTTCAAGGATTTCATACGAGATGGAGTAACCTCTTACGAAAATATTTTTCAGGGAACAATGCTTGTAAAGTTAAAATAAGTTTTACTTAATAATGATATGTGATTATGACTTGCGTATTTTGATATTGTTAAACTCCATGTGTTCATTATCCATGTTAGTTGAAAAAGGTTTTTGGGATCGCATTCGATATACGTGAAGCCTTTGGGGTATATATCGGGTGTCTTTGCCCTTTGGGGGCTGCTCTACGTGTATGTATTGACCCATGATATGCTCTGCGCATCTAAGAATCATGATTGTGTGACATAAAATCATGAAGGGATATGTAGTGACCCATGATTTGCTCTACGTATCTGAGACTCTTGATTGTGAAGCTCTACTTAACTGTATGACACAATCATGGAAGGATACGTATTGACCCATGATTTGCTCTGCATATTCGTGACTCTTGATTATGAAGCTCTGTTTAACTATATGACACATGATCATAGAGGGATATATATCGACCCATGATGAGTATGTACAATGACACATGTGCGGAGTTTAATTATAAAAATTTTCAAATCTTGAGTTACTTTTACTTATGTGAAAGTTCACATGATTTGACAAATTATGTTATATGTGCTATGCTTTAAATATTTTCTTATATGAAAGAAATGTAGTTATTTAAATGTTATATGCATTCGTATTGTTCTCCTATGTTGTACTTTTATTCCACTCACTAAGCAAATCATTGTTGCTCACAGTACCCATTTTAAATTTTTTAGGTACCCGTAAGTTCTCTAGTTGAGTCGACTCAGAGCTTGTTTTGCTGCATATAGAAGAGGTCGAGCCGCTGGATCACTTTTATTTCCCCCTTCACTTTTGTTTTTGGGAGCATGCATGTAATAGATAATCATATATGTTGTAATTAAGTTTGAGAAGAACTTTTTGTAAGGTCATATATAACCTGATCCTGTGGGGTGTTAGATGTGAAATGGTGTGTGAAACAATAATGATACTATGTGAATGTGATGTCTAATAACTTTTGTTTAAACTATGATGAACATATATATGCATTTTTTGCATGTATTTGCAAATAACACAAGAAAGAAAGGGAGGGAGGTTTTGCCGATTTTATTTTTAGAATTACTAAATATAATTAAGGGATGCAATAATTGAGATTAGAATTTAGTCATGGAGTTGGGTGTGATAGATTTTGGTATCAGAGCTTATGTTATAAGATTCTGCAGACAATATAACCTAAATTAAGGCTATGTGAAATTATTTGCATTATATCGATAGTGCATGCTTTTGACTTTCCTTTTATTTTTATTTTGAATGGGTAAAAATGCCACCGCGTAGGCGTCGTGGCGATGACCAATTTGCTATTGTTGGCCCAAGTCATTCTGCTCCACCAGGCGGTCGTCCGTCAGTTTCTTCTCATGCATCGGTACAAGGTGTGGCACGAGATGTTAATGATAACCCTCCCTTACGTGATGATGAGATCCTAGTGGGTCCATCAAGACTTCATCATGTTGTTGAGCAAGTCAATCCTATTGAGAATTAGAGTGCTGCGCAAGTTCTTGCACAAGCTTTAAGGGCTATTATGGGTGGAGTAAACCCGATCTCCCAAGTTATGCAAATAAATAGGTTCTATGATAAAATTAGAAAACAAGGAGCAGTTAATTTTGAAGGTTCGGATGACCCATCAGAGGCAGAAGCATGGTTAAAGCATATGGATAGAATATTTAATTAGATGAGGTGATCTAATGAAGAAATGTTTGATTATATTATTTCCCTATTGCAAAAAGATGCTTTGGATTGGATGGAGACAGTTCATAGAAGTAAAAAATTTTCCAAGTACTCTTGGATAGGAGGACTTTTTTTGAGAATTTCGAAAGAAATATTTGCCCAAAGTGTACACTGATAGGAAGCATAAAGAATTTCTAAATTTGACACAAGGAACATTATCAGTTGCAGAGTATGAATTAAAGTTCACACAACTATCAAAATATGCATCGAGTTTGGTGGCAAATGAAAACGACAAGTGTAGGCGATTCGAAGGAGGACTTCACTTGAACATCAAGGTTGAAATGTTGGAATTCACTGACTACTCCAAGTTGGTGGCAACCACACTAAGAGTAGAAAAGCTTATAAAAGAAAGAAATCAAGTTAGCCAACACTTGAAAAGACCAAACTCCAACTTTACTCAGACCGGACCAAATAATAAAATGGCAAGATACAGTGATAGTACATTTCAGTCTCATGGTAAGTTCTACAATAATAGGAGACATGGAAATGGATCACGAGGTGCACAAAAATATCATACCAACCATAAAAATATGAGTACACCAGCAAGTGCAGTTAGGAGAACATATTAGAAAATCAAAGTAGAGTTGGACCAAGACAAAAACAATACCATACGAATGCATATTGCACAACTTGTGAAAGATATCATTTTGAAAAGTGCTCAGTATTCGCAGGAGCTTGCTTTAAATGCGGTCAAAAGGGACACAAGATACAAAACTATCGATTTATGGAAAAGGGTAAAAGCATCTCTGAAATAATAGCCTATCCCTCTGTGAAGTCTCAAATAAAAGATACTCCTAGTGCAAGCGTGAAAGCGAGTAATCAAAATGTTCCAAGTACATCGAAACCAACAAATCCACCATGGAGACCACAAACTCAAGCCCGTGTTTTTGCAATGACTGAACTTGATGCTTTTGCTACTCCTGACATAGTGATGGGTGCGTGGACTATCTTTGATAAAAGTGCACATGTTCTTATTAATCTTGGATCTACTCATTCATTCATATCAAAAGACTTTTCCATGCATACCGATAGAAAACTTAGTCCTTTAGAATGTTCCATGTTAATACATACACCCGTGGAAGATTCTATTATTGTTGCACAATCATATAAGGATTGTAGAGTCAAAGTTGTTGAGCAAGACATGCAGACATATCTCATTTATCTAAATATTCAAGACTGTGATGTCATTCTTGGAATGGATTGGTTAGCTCGTCATCATGCCACTATAAATTGTTTTAAGAAAGAAGTTTACTTTGAGTCACTAGAAAAAGAGAGGGTCACCTTTTATGGTAAACGACAAATTCTTCCCTCTTCTATTATTGCTACGATGGTGGCACAAAAATTAATCAATAAGGGATGTGAAGCTTACTTTGCTTTTGTGATTGACACTAAGGTAAAAAGACCACGGTTGGAAGATATTCCAATCGTATATGAATTTGTAAATATTTTTTCGGAGTGTCTTCCTGGACTACTTTTGGAACGAGAAATTGTTCAATATTGACCTTGTTCCCAGAACGACTCCTATATCCATTGCTCATCAAATGGCACCAGCAGAACTGAAAGAGTTAAAGCTATAATTACAAGAATTATTAGACAAAGGTTTCAACATACTGAGTGTTTCTCCATGGGGTGCACCAGTATTATTTGTTAAAAAGAAGGATGGAACATTGCGACTGTGCATTGATTACAAACAATTAAATAGGGTTACTATAAAGAATAAATATCTTTTGCCGCGGATCGATGATCTTTTTAATCAACTGCAAGGAGCAAAGGTATTTTCCAAAATAGATTTGAGATCAGAGTATCATTAGTTGAGAATTAAAAATGTCGATATTGCCAAAACTGCCTTCAGAACTCGATATGGACACTATGAATTTTTAGTGATGCCATTTGATTTAACAAATGCGCCCACAGCTTTTATGGATCTCACGAACCGTGTTTTTAAACCTTACTAGATAAGTTTGTGATTGTTGTTATTGATGATATACTAGTATATTCTCGAAGCGGAGTAGAGCATGAAGAACATTTTAGAATTATTTTGTAGATACTTCAGGAGAAATAATTATTTGTAAAGTTTAGCAAATGTGAATTTTTGCTCAAATCAGTGGTATTTCTGGGACATGCAATCTCAGCAGAAGGCATTTGTGTAGACCCAGCGAAGGTTGACGCAATATTGAAGTGGGAGCCTCCAAAAAGTGTGACAGAAGTGAGAAGTTTTCTTGGCCTAACATGATATTACCAACGTTTTATCGAAGATTTCTCTATGATTGCAATTCCATTAACTAGACTTCTTCGAAAAAATGTAAAATTCGAAGGGACAGAACAATGTCAAGATAGCTTCGAAAAGTTGAAGAGATGTTTAACATATGCTCCAGTGTTAACACTCCCAACATAAAATGGAGGCTATGTGGTGTATAGTGATGCTTCTAATGCAACATGGAAAAGTTATTGCATATGCTTGTCGACAACTCAAACCACATGAGTTAAACTACCCAACACATGATTTAGAGTTGGTGGTAGTTATTTTTGCTCTTAAGATATGGAGGCATTATCTTCATGGAGAGACATGCCACATTTTTACGAATCACAAGAGTTTGAAATATCTCCTTACACAAAAAGAATTAAATTTATGCCAAAGAAGGTTGATGGAGTTACTAAAAGACTACAATTGCATAATTGATTATCATCCATGTAAAGCTAATGTGGTTGCAGATGCATTTAGCCGAAAATCATTGAGTCTTCTAGCCCATATAAAAGTGTATCAGTTACCATTGTTACTTAAACTAAAATCCCTAGGAGTTGAGTTGAACACAAATGAGAAAGGAGCACTCTTGACACACTTTAGAATTAGACCCATTCTAGCCGAGAGGATACATGAAGTACAAGATCAAGACAAAGAACTAGTGAAAATCATCAATCAAGTAAAGAACGGAGAGCAAACCCAATTCTTATTAAAGAATGATGAGATTTAATGTTTGGCAGTAGATTATGTGTTCCTAACGTTGGAAATCTTAGGCAAGAAATAATGGAGGAAGCTAATTGTTCGTCTTATACTATACTCAGTATGGACACTATGAATTTCTAGTGATGACATTTGGTTTAACAAATGTGCCCGCAGCTTTTATGGATCTCATGAATCGAGTTTTTAAACCTTATTTGGATAAGTTTGTGATTGTTTTTATGGATGATATATTAGTCTATTCTCGAAGTGAAGAAGAGCATGAAGAACATTTAAGAATTATTTTGTAAACTTTGAGAGAAACAATTATTTGCGAGGTTTAGCAAATGTGAATTTTTGCTCAACTTAGTGGTATTCTTGGGACATGTAATCTCAACAGGGGGCATTTGTGTAGACCCAACAAAGGTTGATGCAATATTGAAGTGGGAGCCTCCAAAAAGTGCGACAGAAGTGAGAAATTTTCTTGGCCTAGCAGGATATTATCGACGTTTTATTGAAGGTTTCTTTATGATTGCAAATCCATTAAATAGACTTCTTCGAAAAATGTAAAATTCGAATGGATAGAGCAATGTCAAGATAGTTTCGAAAAGTTAAAGAGATATTTAACATCTGCTCCAGTGTTGACACTCCCAATAAAAAATGGAGGCTATGTGGTGTATAATGATGCTTCTAGACAAGGGTTGGGTTGCGTTCTAATGCAATATGGAAAAGTTATTGCATATGCTTCTCGACAACTCAAACCATATGAGTTAGACTACCCAACACATGATTCAGAGTTGGCAGCAGTTATTTTTGCTCTTAAGATATGGAGGCATTATCTTTATGTAGAGACATGTCACATTTTTACGGATCACAAGAGTTTGAAATATCACCTTACACAAAAAGTATTAAATTTACGCCAAAGAAGGTGGATGGAGTTACTAAAGGACTACGATTGCATAATTGATTATCATTCAGGTAATAATGATGTTGTAGCAGATGCACTTAGCCGAAAATCATCGAGTCTTCTATCCCATATAAAAGTGTATCAGTTACCATTGCTACCTGAACTGAAATCCTTAGAAGTTGAGCTGAAGACAAGTGAGAAAGGAGCACTCTTGACACACTTTAGAATTAGACCCATTCTAGCCGAAAGGATACACGAAATACAAGATCAAGTCAAAGAGTTAGTGAAAATCATCAATCAAGTAAAGAACGGAGAGCAAACACAATTCTCATTAAAGGATATGGGACTTTAATGTTCAGCATCAGGTTATGCATTCCTAATGTTGGAAATCTTAGGCAATAAATAATGGAGGAAGCTCATTGTTCGCCTTATACTATACATCCACGAAGTACTAAGATGTATATAGATTTGAGGAGAAACTTTTGGTGGCACGGTATGAAGAAAGACATAGCAGAATATTTTTCTCGAAGTTTAATATGTCAACAAGTAAAAGCAGAACACAAAGCTCTAGCTAGAAGTCTTCAATCAATTCTGATACCAGAATACGAGTGGGATGAAATCACTATGGAATTTGTAATGGATTTGCCAAGAATGAAATGAAATCATGACACTATTTGGGTAATAGTTGATCGTCTTACCAAGTCAGCACATTTTATTCCAGTTCGAAAGGATGATTCTCTTAATACATTGGCCAAACTATATATTGACAAAATTGTGAGACTACATGGTATTCCAACATCTATCATTTCTGATAGAGATCCTCGATTTACCTCTCGATTCTAGCATAATTTACAAAATGCCCTGGGCACAAAACTAAAGTTTAGTACTTCATTTCATCCACAAATAGATGGTCAATCGGAGAGAACCATTCAAACACTTGAAGAAAAGCTCAGAGCTTGTATTCTAGAATTTAAGGGATCTTGGGATGAACACTTATCATTAGAAGAGTTTGCCTATAATGATAGCTTTCATTCAAGTATCGAGATGGCTCCTTTTAAAGCATTATATGATAAGAAATGTAGGACACTGATATGTTGGGATGAAGAAGCTGCAAGAGTCCTTTTGGGACCACAAAAAGTACAAGAGACTGTCGACAACCTAAAAATCATCAAATAAAAATTAAAGGCAACACAAGATCGACAAAAGAGTTACACAGATCAAAATCATCGAGAAATGGATAATGAAGTGGGAAGTAAAGTCTTCTTAAAAGTTTCACCTTGGAAAGGTGTTATACGATTTGGAAAGAAAGGAAAGTTAAGTCCGAGATATGTAGGACCGTATGAAATTTTAGAGCGTATTGGACCAGTTGTATATAGATTAGCTCTACCGCCAGAGTTATCACGTATTCATGATGTCTTTCATGTCTCTATGCTTCGACGATATCAATCAGATCCTTCTCATGTGTTGGATCCCCAATCTATTCATGAAGCCTTTGGGGCGTATATCGGGTGTCTTTGCACGTATTAACCCATGTAATGCTCTACGTATCCGAGAGTGCTCGGATACGCACTCTCGGATACGTATTGACCCATGTTATGCTCTACGTATCAGAGAGTGCTTGGATATGTATTGACCCATGATTTTCTCTGCGTATATGAGAATCCATGATTGTGAAGCACTACTTAACTGTATGACACACAATCATAGAGGGATACGTATTGACTCATGATTTGTATGTGCAATGACACATGTGTGGTGTTTAATTATGAAAATGATGATATCTTGAGTTACTTTTATTCATATGATTTGATAAGATATGTTATATGTGCTATGCTTTAAATGTTTTCTCATATGAAAGAAATGTGGTTATTTAAATGTTATATTCATTCGTATTGTTCCCCTATGTTGTACTTTTATTTCACTCACTGAGCAAATGATTATTGCTCACAATACCCATTTTAAATTTTTTTTCAGATACTCGTAGGTTCTCGACTTGAGTCGACTCAGAGCATATTTTTGCTGCATATAGAGAAGAGGTCGAGCCGCTGGAGCATTTTAACCCCCCTTCACTTTTGTTTTTAGAAGCATGCGTGTAATAGATAGTCTTAGATGTTGTAATTAAGTTTGTGAGAAGCTTTTTGTAAGGTTGTATAAGACTTGATCCTGTGGGATCATATGTGAGATGGTTTGTTGAAATAAAAAACATAATGACAATATGCAAATGTCCTATCTTATAGCTTTTTATTAAACTTTGGTGATATATATGCGTCTTTTGTATGTGTGTTGGCAAATATCACAAGATAAGTAAGGGAGGAGGTTTTGCTGATTTTATTTTTGGAATTGCTAAACATAACTAAGCTTATGATTATTGAGATTAAAACTTAGTCATAGAGTTGGGTGTGACAGATTTTGGTATCAGAGCTTAGGTTATAAGATTCTGTAGACAATATAACTTAAGTTAAGGCTAGATGACATTATTTGCATTAGATCGATAGTGCATGCTTTTGACTTTCTTTTTATTTTCATTTTGAAGGGGTAAAAATGCCATCGCGTAGGCGTCGTTGTGATGGCCAATTTGCTATTATTGGCCCAAGTTATTCTGCTCCACCAGGCAGTTGACCTAATAGGAGTTCATCGGTTTCATCTCATGCATCGGTACAAGGTGTGGCACGAGATTTAAATGATAACCCTCCCTTACGTGATGAAGAGATCCCAGCGGGTCCATCAAGACTTCTTCATGTTGTTGAGCAAGTCAATCCTATTGAAAATCAAAGTGCTGCACCAGTTCTTGCACAAGCTTTAAGGGCTATTATGAACAGAGTAAATCCGACCTCCCAAGTTATGTAGAGAAATAGGTTCTACGACAAAATTAGAATTGAAGGTACCCATCAGAGGTTGAGGCATGGTTAAAGCGTATGGATAGAATATTTAACTAGATGAGGTGCTCTAATGAAGAAAAGTTTGATTATATTAATTCCTTGTTGCAAAAAGATTCTTTGGATTGGTGGGAGACAGTTCCTGGAAGTCAAAATTTTCTAGCTACTCTTGGATGGGAGGTCTTTCTTTGAGAATTTCGAAAAAAGTATTTGCCCAAAATATATACTGATAGGAAGCAGAAGGAATTCCTAAATCTGACACAAGGAGCATTATCAGTCGCAGGAGTTAAAGTTTACCCAACTATCAAAATATGCATATTTTTTTGGCTACTCTTGGATGGGAGGACTTTCTTCGAGAATATCGAAAGAAATATTGGCCCAAAGTATATACTGATAGGAAGCAGAAGGAATTCCTAAATCTGACACAAGGAGCATTATCAGTCGCAGAGTATGAGTTAAAGTTTACCCAACTATCAAAATATGCATCGAGCTTGGTGTCAGATCAAAACGACAAGTGTAGGTGATTCAAAAGAGGACTTTGAACATCAGAGAAAAAGTTGAAGTGTTGGAGTTCACTAACTACTCCAAATTGGTGGCAGCAGCATTAAGAGTTGAAAAGCTTATAGAAGAAAGAAATCAAGTTAGCCAACATTTGAAAAGACCAAACTCCAACTTTACTCAGACTGGTCCAAGTAATAAAATGGCAACATATGGTGATGGTACATTTCAGTCTCATGGTAACTTGTACAATAATAGGAGATATGAAAATGGATCCCATGGTGCACAAAAATATCATTCCAATTAGAAAAAATTGAGTACACAAGCAAGTGTAGTTAAAGAACATATTTAGAAAATCAAAATAGAGTTGGACCAAGACAAGAACAATACCGCACGAATGCATATTGCACAACTTGTGGAAGATATCATCTTGGAAAATGTTCAATATTCACAGGAGATTGCTTTAAATGCGGTCAAACTGGACAGAAGATACAAGATTGTCGATTCATGGAAAAGGGTAAAAGCATTTATGAAACAGTAGCCTATCCTCTTGTGAAGCCTCAAATCAAAGCTACTCCTGGTGCAAGCGTGAAAGCGAGTAATCAATATGTTCCCAGTACATTGAAACCGGCAAATCCATCGGGGAGACCACAAACTCAAGCACATGTCTTTGCAATGACAGAACCCGATGCTTTGGCTACTCCTGACGTAGTGATGGGTATGTTGTCTATCTTTGATGAAAGTGCAAATGTTCTTATTGATCCTGGATCTACTTATTCATTCATATCAAAAGACTTTTCCATGCATGCCGATAGGAAACTGAGCCCTTTAGAATGTTCCATGTTAGTACATACACCCGTGTGTCACTCCTTGCTCTGACGTGGCTGGGATGCATCAGGAGCCAATTGGACGCGCAGGGACAGCAAGTGACGTAGGGATGCACCGGAATGCACATGGCGACTCGATGCATGGAGCCAAAGTTGGAGGCTTTAGGGGACAAGAAGCGATGTCCATGGCAGTGAAGAGATCAAGGAGGACTCTCGGAGCATACTCGGGACATGGCGGGCGTGCGGCCGGCATGGAGGCACGGTGCACTCCTACTCCTAGTCCAAGTAGGAGTTGGACTAGGACAGCAAAGTGTGGAAGGTTGAAGATGGATGCCGAGGAATCCAAGTCCGAGGTTGGACCAAACGGGCAGGAGATGGATGGACGCGAGGTGGCGGCCATGCCATGGCCAAATCCTAGTGCAAGTAGGACTTGGACGGCCGTGTGGATCAGGGGCATGCAGTGTCTTCAGGCCGAGCAGCTTCAGAGTCTAGAAGTCTGACTTGGAGGAAGACTTTTGGATGTGCATGTGCATGGAAAAAGAATGATGGCCGAGTTCGAGTAGGAGCTAACCTTGGAAGAAGTCCTAAGTCGAGTAGGACTTAGGATGGGGACTTCCAAGTGGTCGGACCTTCTCCCAACAGCAATAGGAGCTGAAGACCAACTAGGAGAAAACTTGGAGAGCTTGGACGTGCAGGTCTGGGATGACAGCAAGGAGATGGGACGGCATCTCCAAGTGGCGGCCAACTCCTAGTGCTAGTAGGAGTTGGTGCACTAGGGCATGTCCGGATCTCCTCAACTCCAAGAGGGAGGGCCGAATTTTCCAAGGGTTTTGAGAGTTGGATTTGAGTCCTATTGGGAAAGGATTTCCATGTAAAAGATCTTGCATGATCTTGGGAGATTGGCTTAGATTAGGAGTAAAAGTTAGATGAAGAGTAGGAGGACTCTTGCACTATAAATACTCATGTAATCTAGACATGGAGAAGCATCCAACGATTGAAGGAACCTAGAATTGAGTCATGTAGAACTCATGGGGTCCTGAGATCGAATCTCGGATGGGCACTCCTCTAGAATTCCTCTGGGGCCGAGCAGGGCTTGAGGTTCTTGAGAGGTGTTGATCAAGTCGAGTAGGACTTGAGCCATCCAGGAGGAGGATCCTTAAGTCGGGGAGGACTTGAGCACGGGGTCAAGTCGCGTAGGACATGAGACCATGGAGGTCATTAGGTGATCCGAAGTGATCCGAGGAGGGGTCCTAGACATCCACGAGGGATTCGAGTGAGGATTTCCTTAGAGTGAACATATTGTATTCTCAGTTTGATTATTGAATATGAGAGCTCTTCCCTTTATCTTCTATGTATGTTCTTCTATGTGTGTTACATGTTGAGCATCGAGGGGTGACTTGCTAAGAGATGTTCCAGAGAGGGTCTTTCAGTAGAGTTCTTGGTGGCTGAATGGACGTCTCGAGCAGGAAAAGTGCCGTGCCACACGGGTGTTCGGCGAAGAAAAAAATTGACCTGTGACAATTGGTATCAGAGCTGAGTTCCGTCATCTTGACTCTGATACCAAGTGGTATCAGAGCCAAGTTCGTGGAGGAATTTGGGAGAATCTGAGTTTGTGCAGGAACTTGGAAGACCAGATTCGATGTGAACTTGGGAATGCGATGCCAGGAATGACAAAAGAAGACATGTGAATGAAGAAGAAGCAGCTGGTAGTTTCAAGAGATCATCACTCGCGGAGGAGTGCGATGCAAGGCTCGGCGGACTCGGGGTCATTCGTTCGCTCTTTCTCCATGAAGGACCTTGGACGAGCATGGAGGTTCATCCACTGAGGCGTGGTGGCCTCAGTGCACAGATGCTGTCCCAAAGGAGCGGAATCCGGGACATTGCGAGTGGGCCATGTTCGGGGACAGCAAGGCGGGTCACGACCTTGGAGAAGGAGACTCCCCAACACGCGGCTGTTGGTGGAGGCAGGAGCGATGCTTCCTCGACTTTGTACCTGAGGTGACATCCCAAGTGTAGGGGTGCACGGCGGCGGGCTTGGTGGGGAGTGGACCCATCGAGCGCTGTGGTTGTCCAACCTTCGACAGTCGGGACGTGAGGTGCAAGGACCAAGGAGCGCAGCGGCAGGTTCGGGGCATGTGGATGCTCCGGGCAGTAACGGTCTTCAGGCGACTACGGATAGGCCTAGCTTCTGGAGGAGCAGAGGCATTGTGGGTGCATCGAGATGGTCAAGCCAGGGGCTGGACACCAGGCAGGACCTCCTTCATGATCCGCAGGGCAGGATGCAGCGGCCAAAGCCAACAGGGACCGTCCCCAATTTCTTGGCACAGCAAGGACCATGGACACGACTTGGTATGGATGTTGCGGGGCAACGTCCAGGTTGATAGGAGCAGACTATCAACCCCTCCAAGACTTCGGCCAAGAAGATTCTACATGCAGTGCCCAGGTCAAGGTCCTTGGGAAGTTCGACAAGGAGGTCATGATCCCAGGACGTGTGTCAAGAAGGCATTGTACTAGGATCTTCAGCGGGCAAGGTGGTGCGGGGCATGAGAGCGAGGTCTGTGGATTCGAGGAACCACTTCTTCTTCGTGGGAAACCTGGCGGACATGAAGGTTCGTCCATTAGAACTTGGTGGTCCTAGTGCGCAGATGTCACCCCCAGGAGTGAGGTTCTGGGCGACACTTGCCGAAGAGGTCACGACGTTGGAGAAGAGGAGTCCGACCTTGTGGCTTTGGGTGGAGGCTAGAGCAGCTCTTCCAGGATCTTGCCCGGAGGTGGCATCCCAAGGCGTGGGAGTGGACGACGGCAAACTTGGTGGGGGAGCAGACCCATCAAGTGCTTTGGCCATACAATGTTGTTGGCCAGGACGCATGGGCAGGAACCAGGAAGTGCAACGGCAGGTCAGGGCAGGTGCATGCCTTGGCCATGGCAGTCCACAAAGGCTACAAGATTGATCGGTCTCTGGGAGTAGAGACGCTGTTGGACTTCGAGGCGTGTAGGCCAGGGAATTTTCCCTAGGATGACCTGGGGCAGGGTCATCCTTCATAAGTCCGTGAGGCAAGATGAGACAGCAAGCGTCAACGGGGCCGTCGCGGGATCTTTGGTGCAGCAAGGATCACCGACAAAGTTGGCGCAAGGATGTTGCTGGGCAATGTCAAGGTTAGTAGGAGCAGCTGGGCAACATCAAGGTTAGTAGGAGCAGTCTGCTAATCATCCAGCCTTCGACAAAGAAGGGTTTCCACGTGTGGCGTGCAGGCCATGTACTGGAATTTTCAGCTGGGCGAAGATGGAGGGCAGTCCAGTTCCTGGGACGAGGACGAGCGTGTCATGTCCCTGGAACGGGTGGACAGCAACCGAAGACTTGGGGTGTTGGAAGGAGGCTATGTCCCAGGATCTCCGATGGACTGGAGGTCACGGCAGTCCGACATTGCAGTATCCGTTCAAGAGGGAACATGATCAAGCCTAGTCGAGCAGCAAGGTGGACGCATTTAACTGCTTGGCGCAATCTGGAAGAGGTCAAGACGTTGGCCAAAATTTGGAGAAAAGGGCGTGAAGGACATGATGTGGAGATCTTGTCCTGGGACATGCGCGTGGAGGCGATGTCTCACATGTTCCAGAGATCGGCGACTAATGGTAACTGGTGGCCAATGTGGCACCTTCGGTCAGCAAGGTGACACTACAAGGGCCAGTTCGAGTAGGAATTCACCCCAAGGATGTTCTTTCTGGGTGCAGTCCAGAGGAGAACAACATGATGCGTGGGAACCGGATCACGCATCGGTGGGTGCCGACCACCAATCCTCAGACTTTATGCAAGTAGGCATGATGCACGGAGGTACCGAAGTCGGAGGCGGTGACATGGCGAGCAGGTCATGTCCCAGGATGACGAGGAGGAGGTTGTGTCCCAAAGTCTTCAGCGAAGTGAAGACAACGACATGTGCACCATCGGACAACAAGGATGCACGAGTAGGCGGAGAGGGCCTAATTGGGAAGTGACGCACAGGTCATATCCCCAGGACAACGACAAGGTGGCTACGTCCCACAATCTTCAACGGACCGAAGATTGATGTAGGGTGCGCCTTCGGACAGCAAGGACGCACAAGTAGTCGGTGAGGCCCTACTTCGGGAAGTGACGCAGAGGTCACATCCCCAGGACAACGGCGAGGTGGCAACGTCCCACAATCTTCGACGGACCGAAGATTGGCGCAGGGTGGAACCTTCGGACAGCAAGGTAACACAAATGAGTGGATGGTCAAAAGGCTCGAGGTAGAGTCATGACCAAGTTCGGAGACGCGGAGGTCTTCCGAACAATGCAAGTACGAGGATGCGGAGGTCTTCCGAACGTGACAATCTAGGAGGCGAGTCGAGGTCCTTCTTGGATGAAGCATGTGGCAGCGGGAAGAGGCATTGCCGGGACGGCAATGGCTTGAGTGGGGGATGATGTCACTCCTCGCCCTCTGCCACGTCCCAGGACGGGGCTGGGACGCAGCGGGAGCCGGTTGGACGCGCAGGGACAGCAGGCGACGCAGGGATGCACCGGGACGCACGTGGCGACCCGATGCATGCAGCCAAAGCTGGAGGCTTTGGGGGACAAGAAGCGATGTCCAAGGCAGTGAAGAGATCGAGGAGAACTCTCGGAGCATACTCAGGACATGGCGGGCGTGCGACGGGCATGGAGGCATGGCGCACTCCTACTCCTAGTAGGAGTAGGACTCCTAGTCCAAGTAGGAGTTGGACTAGGGCAACGAAGTGCGGAAGACTGAAGGTGGATGCCGAGGAATCCAAGCCCGAGGTTAGACCAAACAGGCGGGAGATGGATGGAAGCGAGGTGGTGGCCATGCCATGGCCAAGTCCTAGTGCGAGTAAGACTTGGACAGCCGTGTGGATCAGGGGCATGGGGTGTCTTCAGGCCGAGCGGCTTCGGAGTCTAGAAGTCTGACTTGGAGGAAGACTTCTGGATGTGCAGGTGCATGGAAAATGAATGATGGCCAAGTTCGAGTAGGAGCTAACCTTGGAAGAAGTCCTAAGTCGATTAGGACTTAGGATGGGGACTTCCAAGTGGTCGGACCTTCTCCCAACAGCAATAGGAGCTGAAGACCAACTAGGAGAAGAACTTGGAGAGCCTGGATGTGCAGGTCTAGGATGACAGCAAGGAGATGGGATGGCATGTCCAAGTGGCGGAGAACTTCTAGTGCTAGTAGGAGTTGGTGCACTAGGGCATGTCCGGATCTCCTCAACTCCAAGAGGGAGGGCCGAATTTTCCAAGGGTTTTGAGAGTTGGATTTGAGTCCTATTGGGAAAGGATTTCCATGTAAAAGATCTTACATGATCTTGGGAGATTAGCTTAGATTAGGAGTAGAAGTTAGATGAAGAGTAGGAGGACTCTTGCACTATAAATACTCATGTATTGTAGCCATGGAGAAGCATCCAACGATTGAAGGAACCCAGAATTGAGTCTAGTAGAACTCATGGGGTCCTGAGATCGAATCCAGGATGGGCACTCCTCTAGAATTCCTCTGGGGCCGAGCAGGGCTTGAGGTTCTTGAGAGGTGCTAATCAAGTCGAGTAGGACTTGAGCCATCCAGGAGGAGGATCCTCAAGTCGGGGAGGACTTGACTACGAGATCAAATCACATAGGACTTGAGTACCATGGGGGTCGTGAGGTGATCCGAAGTGATCCGAGGGATCCGAGTGTGGGTTTCCTAAGAGTGAACATATTGTAATCTCGGTTTGATTATTAAATATGAGAGCTCTTCCCTTTATCTTCTATGTATGTTCTTCTATGTGTGTTACATGTTGAGCATCAAGGGGTGACTTGCTAAGAGATGTTCCAGAGAGGGTCTTTCAGTAGAGTTCTTGGTGGCTGAACGGACGTCTTGAGCAGGAGAAGTGCCGTGCCGCACGGGTGTTCAACGAAGCCAAAAATTGACCCGTGGCACGTGGGAGATTCTATTATTGTTGCATAATCATATAAGGATTGTAGAGTCAAAGTTGTTGAGCAAGACATGCAGGCAGATCTCATTCCTCTAAATATTCAAGATTTTGATGTCATACTTGGAATGGATTGGTTAACTCATCATTAAAGGATGATGGGACTTTAATGTTCAGCATCAGGTTATGCATTCCTAATGTTGGAAATCTTAGGCAATAAATAATGGAGGAAGCTCATTGTTCGCCTTATACTATACATCCACGAAGTACTAAGATGTATATAGATTTGAGGAGAAACTTTTGGTGGCACGGTATGAAGAAAGACATAGCAGAATATTTTTCTCGAAGTTTAATATGTCAACAAGTAAAAGCAGAACACAAAGCTCTAGCTAGAAGTCTTCAATCAATTTCGATACCAGAATACGAGTGGGATGAAATCACTATGGAATTTGTAACGGATTTGCCAAGAATGAAATGAAATCATGACACTATTTGGGTAATAGTTGATCGTCTTACCAAGTCAGCACATTTTATTCCAGTTCGAAAGGATGATTCTCTTAATACATTGGCCAAACTATATATTGGCAAAATTGTGAGACTACATAGTATTCCAACATCTATCATTTCTGATAGAGATCCTCGGTTTACCTCTCGATTCTGGCATAATTTACAAAATGCCTTGGGCACAAAACTTAACTTTAGTACTTCATTTCATCCTCAAATAGATGATCAATCGAAGAGAACCATTCAAACACTTGAAGAAATGCTTAGAGCTTGTATTCTAGAATTTAAGGGATCTTGGGATGAATACTTATCATTAGCAGAGTTTGCCTATAATGATAGCTTTCATTCAAGTATCGAGATGGCTCCTTTTGAAGCATTATATGGTAGGAAATGTAGGATATGTTGGGATGAGGAAACTGCAAGAGTCCTTTTGGGACCACAAAAAGTACAAGAGATTGTCGACAACCTAAAAATCATCAAACAAAAATTAAAGGCAACACAAGATTGACAAAAGAGTTACGCAGATCAAAATCGTCAAGAAAGGACCGTATGAAAATTTAGAGCGTATTTGACTAGTTGCATATAGATTAGCTCTACCACCAGAGTTATCACGTATTCATGATGTCTTTCATGTCTCTATGCTTCGACGATATCGATCAGATCCTTCTCATGTCTTTCATGTTGTACTTTTATTCCACTCACTGAGCAAATGATTATTGCTCACAATACCCATTTTCAATTTTTTTTAGATACTCGTAAGTTCTCGAGTTGAGTCGACTCGGAGCATATTTTTGCTGCATATAGAGAAGAGGTCGAGCCACTGAAGCACTTTAACCCCCCTTCACTTTTGTTTTTGGAAGTATGAATGTAATAGATAGTCTTAGATGTTGTAATTAAGTTTGTGAGAAGCCTTTTGTAAGTATGAAGACTTGACAATATGTGAATGTCCTATCTTATAACTTTTTATTAAATTTTGATGATATATATGCATGTTTTGTATGTGTATTATCAAATACCACAAGACAAGTAAGGGAAGAGGTTTTGCCGATTATATTTTTGGAATTTCTAAACATAACTAAAATTATGATAATTGAGATTAGAACTTAGTCACGGAGTTGGTGTGGCATATTGACCCATGATATATTCTATGTATCTGAGAATCATGATTGGGTGACACATAATCATGAAGGGATACGTATTGACCCATGATTTGCTCTACGTATCTGAAACTCTTGATTGTGAAGCTCTACTTAACTGTATGGCACACAATAATGGAGGGATACGTATTAACCCATGATTTGCTCTGCGTATCCGTGACTCTTGATTATGAAGCTCTGTTAATACATGATCATGAAGGGATGCATATTGACCGTGATGAGTATGTGCAATGACACATGTGCAGAGTTTAATTATGAAAATGTTCAAATCTTGAGTTACTTTTACTTATGTGAAAGTTCATATGATTTGATAAGTTATGTTATATGTGCTATGCTTTAGATATTTTCTCATATGAAAGAAATGTGGTTATTTAAATGTTATATGCACTCGTATTGTTCCCATATGTTGTACTTTTATATCACTCACTAAGAAAATGATTGTTTCTCACAGTACCCATTTTAAATTTTTTAGATAGTCGTAAGTTCTCGAGTTGAGTCGACTCAGAACTTGTTTTGCTGCATATAGAAGAGGTCGAGCCACTGGAGCACTTTTATTTCCCCCTTCACTTTTGTTTTTGGGAGCATGCATGTATAGATAGTCATAGATGTTGTAATTAAGTTTGAGAAGAACTTTTTGTAAGGTTATATATAACTTGATCCTGTGGGGTGTTAGATGTGAAATGATGTGTGAAACAATAATGATACTATGTGAATGTGATGTCTTATAACTTTTATTAAAACTATGATGAATATATATATGCATCTTTTGTATGTATTGGCAAATAACACAAGAAAGAAATGGAGGGAGGTTTTGTCAATTTTATTTTTAGAATTACTAAATATAATTAAGGGATGCAATAATTGAGATTAGAATTTAGTTACGGAGTTGGGTGTGATAGTTACAGAATAGGAAACATAGCTAATATCCATTACTAAAACATTTTTAAGAGCTAAAGTCAACTAGACTCCATAACATCATGACATAATTAATCTTAGATCAAATGCAATCATCTCGTCATCAGCCAAGCCACCACCCATTCAAACTTTAGTTACCTACACGGATTCATAGTGCATAGTTTCTAAGTTAGAATATGCAAAGCCATGCTAAGTGTGTAATGATTCTAAACAGGGTACTTCATGTTTTGCATATTCAATTATCATATATGTGAGAAAAAAAAAACATGCATGTCATGTATTTAACATATGATTCGACATGTCAATCAACCACAACAATCTATCATCATGCATATAATATAATAGCATGGTAACACGTATTCAACTATCATGGGAACATTCATTAACTATCAACAATCACCATGGGCATATAAGTGAGTTGCATTTACCTTAACAATTGTCTCATTAACGTCCTCGGGGTTTCTTTATAATCCTTTCGGACTCCACTTTCGTAGGCACTAATTAATAACTATTAATTCAATATGGCCATTACAAACTTACACCTTTCTATAGTTGAAATTTATGTCGTTCCCTCACAATAGGCTATGATCCCTTCGCCCGAAGGATACTAGGAATACATACATCAATGTCGATGTGCAAACGATTATTCCTGAAGGAAATACATACACCGATGTGTAAGAACGATTATTCCTTGACTTTCCGATAAGGGTCATTAAATGGCGACATGTAACAATAATCCACAACTGAGTTTGTTATGTTTTCAAAGAACAATCAATTATTACTTCGCTCAATCTTCATATTTTAACCTACTTACGGGGGAACATGCACTTGTGTATCTATATTTGTATACAATCAACATTACATAGTATAATTACTTTGAAAATAACCTTTAAAATATAATAGAAGTCCTTAAGTTGTGACAGAGTTGTCACACCAGTGGCCGTGACCTGAAAATGCCCCCTTTTCTTCAACTTTTGGTCCCGGTTGTGACTGGGGAGTCACGGCCCTGCCATCATAAAATACGGTCATGTGCGATTCCTATTTTTGGACTAATCTAGTAGCTTTTTGTTCACGGTCACGACTAGGGTGGCCACGGCCGCGCTCAACATCATCATGGCCATGTCAAAATCTTTCATGGTCATTCCAATGCCTTGACGATTGGCTTGTTTCCAATTGTTCGGCCACAATAGTTCCGAGGGTCGTCACGGCTGTGCCATAGTCTAGAATTTTGGCCATCCAGCTTGATGTTAACATATTTTTTTACCCAAAACTTTGGGGGGGGGGGGGGGACAATACAAATCATTAAATGCATTTCAAATATGTTTCCTAGGACTTTAGGCATCATAAGAACATATGAAAACATGCACAACTATTCAATTTTAAGATATAGGGTTTATTCCTAAAACATAAAGAACATGATCTTAAGTATATGAAACCTTAGCAATAACATCAGGTATGAACATGAAGTGGATCTAGTGATTCCCATATAAAATCCCTCAATCACAATCTAATATGAGAACAAGATGTCCTCATGCTCTCAATACAATACAATAAAATCATTGAAAGAGGAGAGGGGTAGAATCCTCTTTACATATTGATCTTTAGATCCTTCTACTTTGCTTTCCTCTTTCTCTTCCTCTTCTTCTTTCTTGCTCCTCAGTTCTTCCTCTTTAAGCCCTACCTGTCAAGAGTTCAGATGGAGAAAAGAAGTAAATAAAGAAAATATAAGTCTTTATTTAGGGAAGTTTTCAAGGTTTGGCCAAAAGTCCAATATGACCTGATAAACACATCCTCCCCTCCCCCATCCCCTTACAATAAAATTCGTCTTACCAAATAATATTGAAAATTGTTCTTTCATCTCTTCTTCTAGTTCCCATGTTAGTTCACTTTCATTGTGGTGCTTATATGCCACTTTTACCATCTTCGCAACCTTGTTCTTCAAGAGACACTCATCATACTCTATTATCTCTGAATGATACTCTTAATAGGTGAGGTATTCCTTGATAGTTGACTCTTCAATCACCACTACAAGAGAGATATCATATGTGTACTTGCGAAGTATAAAGACATGGAAAACATTATAGATTTTATCATACAAAAGAGGCAATGCCAATCTGTGGCTCTAAGCTGCCAGCATTATTTTCTTGATCAAATCTACCTTCTCTGCATACTTTTCTACTATTTCTAGTCCTAATAGTCTTCCTTCTCCGACAACACTCTAACATGTGAGAGGTCTACAAGGTCTTCCATACAATGCCTCAAATAGTGCCGGCTTGATGAAGAAATGTAGCTATTTCTGTAAGCAAATTCAACTAGGATGAGGTGATCATCCTAGTTGCCTTGTCAATTTATGGCACATGCTCTTAGTATATCCTCCAATGTCTGGATTGTCCTTTCATTTTTCCCACCACTTTGAGGGTGGAAAGTAGTACTATAATGTAGCATTGTACCAAATGCAAGTTGCAATCCTCTCCAGAACCTTGCTGTGAATCTGGGATCTCTATCCGATACAATGAAAATAAGAATCTCATGTAATTGGATAATCTCACTCACATACAATTTCACCATGCTTGCAGCTGACCATCTTACATTATTGGATAAGAAGTGAGCTGACTTGATTAATCTATCTACAATGACCCCGATGATATTGAGACCCTTCTATGTCATAGGGAGACCCACAATGAAATACATTGTTATCTCCTCCGATTTTCACTGAAGTATGAGTAATGGATTTAGTAAACACGGTGACTTCTGGTGCTCAATCTTCACGCAAACTAGGAATTTAGACACAAATTCCGCCACTTCTCTCCTCATGTCCATCCACCAAAATGTTCTTCACAGGTCTAAGAACATCTTAGGGGTTCAAGATGAATAGAAAACTCTGACTTGTGGCACTTAGTCAGAATCTCTTTCTTAAGCTCTCTATCTGTAGGTACTCACAATTTGCCTTGGAACATGATGGTTCCATCTTCATCAATCTTGTAGTCTGGGTGTCCTTTCTCACATAGAGCTTTCATATCCTTGTACTCAGGGTCTTTCATCTGTGCATGTACTGTTCTACTTGTCATAGTGCATCATTATATTTTCTTGAGTACTTTCATTAGTGAAGTTCGTTTGTAAACCCTCAAACATGTCACCGATCCTTCCCGCTTTCTTCTTAGAGCATTTGTCACTGAGTTGGCCTTCCTTGTATGATAGAGAATACCAAACTCATAGTCTTAAAAAATGTTAATCATCTCCTTTGTCTCATATTGAGCTTCTTTTGCGAGCGCACATGCTTGAGACTCTTGTGGTTAGTGTAAACTTCAAACTCTTCACCATATAAGCAGTGCCACCATATTTTCAATAGAAATACCACTATTTCTAGATCCATGTAGGATAGTTCCTCTCATGTGGCTTGACCTATCTTGAGGAATAGGCTACAACTCTTCCATACTGCATGAATACACAGTCCAATCCTATTCCACTTGCATCATAATACATCGTATAGACTCTAACTCCTATGTTAATTGTTAGCACAGGTGTAGCTGTATGCCTCTTCTTCATCTCTAGAAATCTCTTCTAATATTTCTGTGTCCAATTGAATTGCTCTTCTTTCCTAATCAACTTTGTCATAGGAGAAGCAATCTTGGATAAGTCGGGTAAACCTTTTGTAGTAGCCAGCTAACCCAAAAACTTCTTATCTCTGTTACTATCTTTGGGCTTTCCCAATTCGCATACATTAGATGCTGCCTCAAAGTCTCCAAAACAATTTGTAGGTGCTTCTGCTGTCAAGACTTGAATAGATCAGAATGTCATTCACAAATATGATCACAAACCTATCCAAAGAGGCTTGAATATTTTATTCATCAAATCCATAAATGTTACAAGAGCATTTGTTAATCCAAAAGGCATAACAAAAAATTCATAATGTCTATACCTTGATATAAAAGCTATCTTAGAAAGGTCTTTATCAACCACTTTGAGGTGATGATAACCACTTTTCAAGTCAATCTTTGAGAAGATTGATATTGTGGATAATTGATCAAGGAGAATCCATAACATCATGACATCAATTAAGTCTAGACCAAGTTTGGGTACTATAAGTTTCTCCCAACCTTTGATTCCTATTTTCAAAGGTGATAATTATGAGTTTTGGAATATCAAAATGAAGCAAGACCTTTGGGATTTGGGTGAGAATGAATATGTAGATCTATATGAAGAAGGGAAATTAAAGGAAAATAAAAAGAAAGATGCAAAGACATTATTTCTTATTCACCAAGCTGTGCATGAGACTATTTTTTGAAGAGTTCAATTACCTCAAAGCAAGCATGCGATACATTACAAAAAGAGTATCAAGGAATATCAAAGGTAATCATAGTTAAATTACAAACTCTTCATCGATATTTTAAGATGTTATTTATGAAATCAAATGAGTCTGTTCAAAAATTTTTATCAAGAGTAACTATTGGGTTAACCAAATGAGATCTTATGGAGAAAAGATTGATGATAAATTTTTTAGGAGTTTGACCTCAAAATTTGATTAAGTAGCTATTGCAATTGAAGAGTTTAAGATTTGTACATTTTCTATTTTGATGAAGTAATGGGTTCTTTGCAAGCACATGAGGCAAGAATGAGCAAATGTATAGAAAAAGATGAAGAAAAAGCTTTTCGAGTTAAAACATAAGCACATCGATTGCAATAGAGACCGTGGTGGATTTCGTGGAAGAGGCTGAGGAAGAGGACGTGGTAGAAGGAGATTTGGTGGACAAAATGAGCAAAAACAACAATTATCGAATGAGTATAGAAGCAAAGTTCAATTCTACTATTATAAGAAACATGGGCATTTTGAAGCAATTTGTTGGACCAAGGCAAAACAAGCAAATTTTGTTGAAGAGAAAGAAGAGAAAAATAAGTTATTTATGCCCTATTCTCATTCTAATGATACAAATGAAATTTAGTTTCTAGATAGTGGTTTCTCTGAACATATGACTGGAATTGCTTAAAGTGCTTGATGAGTCAAAGAAAAAATAGCTAAGATTTGAAGATGATAAACCCGTGCAAATTGAGGGAGAAGGAACAATTGTTATTCGTTGCTATGACAAAAAATTGCATTCTTCCACTAGATTTTTCAAATTCTTATGCATTTTCAGCTCACCCAATTTATGAGTCTAAACTCTGACATTTGAGGTATGGTCATCTCAACATTAATACTCTAAAATTATTGGCTAGATTGAATATGTTTGTTGGTCTTCCAAAAATTGATTCTTTTGATGAAGTATGTGAATGATGCATTTTTAGAAAGCAATGTAAAAAATCATTTCTTGCAGAAAAATCCTATAGAGCAAAATATCCTCTCAAAATTATTCATGCAGATTTCTGTGGACCTATGCAAACAAAGTCCTTCAGTGGTAGTTAATATTTTGCATTATTTGTTGGTGATTATTCTCACATGAATTGGATACATTTTTTTAAGTAGAAGTATGAGACATTTAATATGTTAAAAAAATTCAAGGCTATGGTGGAAAATGAAAGTGGCTATCACATAAAGATTTTGCGCATAGATAGATATGGTGATTTTTTATCAAATGAATTTAACCATTTTCGTGAAGAACAAGGAATTCAAAGGCAACTTACAGCTCCATATACACCTCAACAAAATGGCGTTGCCGAAAGGAAGAACAAAACAATTGTGAAACAAGAAGTTTGCTAAAGCAGAAGAATATTCCTAATACATTTTCGGCTGAAGCAGTTGCAATTGTAGTATATTTGTTGAATATTTCTCCAACTAAAGCAGTGCAAAATTAGACTCCCTACGAGGCATGGAAAGGCCACAAACCAAAAGTAAGTCATTTGAAAGTTTTTGTGTGCATTGCATATGCTTTGAACAGTTCTGAAAATTGTCAAAAGCTTGATGACAAGTCCAAGAAATATATTTTTGTTGGTTATTCTGTTCATTCTAAAGCCTATCGATTATACAATCCTTCTACTAACAAAGTAAGTATTAGTAAAAATGTTATATTCGATGAAAGATGTAGTTGGACATGGGAGGAGACAAATAGAACCAATGTGGCTGCTTCGCAAATTGAGTTTCCTATATAAGGTGAAAAAATTATTATTGCAGCAATTCTAGTAAGAAACCAATGTGTTCCAAATAGTGACAACAATATATCTTCCTCAGAAAATTCACCGAATTTTACGCCAAGAAAATTTCCTTCTTTACAAGAAATATATAATTCTTGTCAATTTGCTTTATTTATCTCAAATCTAACATACTTGGAAGAAGCAATGGAAAAGAAAGAAATGCAATGAAAGAAGAAATTATGTCTATTGAAAGAAATCAAACGTAAGAATAAGTTGATTTGTCGGATAACAAAAATGTGATTGGTCTGAAATAGGTGTTTAAAACTAAATATTGCAGCAATTCTAGTAAGAAACCAATGTGTTCCAAATAGTGACAACAATATATCTTTCTCAGAAAATTCACCGAATTTTACGCCAAGAAAATTTCCTTCTTTACAAGAAATATATAATTCTTGTCAATTTGCTTTATTTATCTCAAATCTAACATACTTGGAAGAAGCAATGGAAAAGAAAGAAATGCAATGAAAGAAGAAATTATGTCTATTGAAAGAAATCAAATGTAAGAATAAGTTGATTTGTCGGATAACAAAAATGTGATTGGTCTGAAATAGGTGTTTAAAACTAAATATCATGCAGATGAAAGCATTCAAAAGCCAAAGGTTATACACAACGGCAAGGTATAAATTTGGAAGAAACTTTTCTCCTATTGTTCATCTTGAAACAGTAAGATTACTTCTAGCCTTAGCTGCTCAATTGCAATGGTTTGTTTATTAGCTTGACATAAAATCAGCTTTTTGAAATGGTGATTTGAATGTAAATGTTTATGTTAGCCAACCAGAAGGCTTTATTATCAATGGCAAGGAAGACAAAGTCTATAAATTAAGGAAGACTTTGTATGGCCCAAAGCAAGCTCCTCGTGCATGGTATAGTAAGATTGATTCTTTCTTTTATAAAAGTTTTCAAAGAAGTGAGATTGAGCAAAAACTCTACCTGAAAGAAAAAGGAGGTGAAATTATTATAGTTTGACACTACAAGAAAATCGACGAATAGCAACCCAAGGACCTTTGCGCTAATGCGGTGCTATTGAGTCTCTGGAAGTTATAGCGTCACCTTAGCGTCCAAATAGCCTCGATAACATACAACTTCGGTAATCGGTGGCTATTGGCGTCGCAATAGAACCAACAATGGTGGAGACGCTAATAGCGCCAACGGTAGATGCTATCGTGACGTTACAAAGACGCGTTGTGTCCGACTGGGAGCAGTAGCCAGTCGTCGCTAAGGCGACGCTAAAGTGGCGCTACAGGGGAGGCGTTACTCCGGCGCTCAAGAGATGCTAACATTATGCGTTAGTTGACGCTATTTCGGCACTTCTGTGAGGCTAACATCTTGTCTGTTGCGTCGTCAATGAGTCAACTATGTGGGTGACGCTAATGTGACTCTATGGAGGCACTAATTGTACATTTTTTTGACCCATTACAGCCACATTTTTTCCCTTCCCACACCATACAGTTATATAATGCATATAAGTGCATTGATGCATTGATATTCATTAGAGGCATAATATAAAAGCACCACAGGCATAATATTTAAGATAAGAATATGAAAAGTAATAAACTGAACTAAAAAACTATACGTATATCTAAAAAAATTTATGTAACCCAAATAGAAGATCGTACCATAAAGGTTTGAAAGATGTCATCCCGCACTTGAAGTGGGAGATCTTTCCATTATCCTACCCCTTTCGGCAAGTGGGAAAGAACGAGAGCATTGACATCCTGCATGGTACTAGTGGGTATGAAAGTGGCTCTGCCAATTACAAAGAAGAATTAATTTTTAATGATAACCAAAACTATAACAAAATTTTTACAACTTATTTAACTTACGATCGAACAATATTATTCACGATGATCACTCTATTATCATGTAATCCCTCTTCATCTGTCGAAGAGGAATCATCATCCGGTAGAACTGGGGTAGGCTGAGAAGGTCCGACATCGTCTACAAGCCCTAATGCAAAATAAATCATTAGTGTCATACCAAATTAAAGTAGGGATAATTTATATATGTACAGTAATGTTCTCACCTCGAGTGATGTCTACCGCTGCATGATCCGTGACAGTCTGCTCATCAGAATGTGATAAGCTAGGTGTTTGTGCTATCGGAGGCGTAGCAATTGACATCATTAAAAAATGATTAATGTAATTAATTGGGAAATATAATATCAATAATAATAAATATATCACTTGGGGTAAGATGTCGTTCGCCAACGCTAGAATATGGTGAAGCGTCCGGTAATCTCGGCGGTGGCGGTGACGTAGCAACTGTCATCATAAGAAAATACATAAAATTTACCTCCTATTGAAAATTATGGAATATACAAAAAATAACCTAGTGTGACATGCCGATCATCGTCGTGCGATCAAGACGTCCCGACTATGTGCTCCGTAGACGGTGGAGCAACAGTCACAAAAGTAAAATATTTAGAAAACTCTATCTCCTACTATGTCCCACGTAGCTGGAGTGATACGTGGAGCGGACACACTAATGGATCGCCTACTATGTGACGATTCGGCTACGTGCCTCGTCGGTAGCGGAGCAACTGACATTATTAAAAAATGAATTTAGCTATTATAATCAACTATAAATAAGCAACTGACAATAAATATAATACCTAGTGGTTGTGATGGCTGACTCATCTAGAGTGACCACCTAGAAGAGCGAGATGACCCAGATGCTCGACCTCTAGTAACCATGACTGAAAAAAGTAACAATCTTGTCTTATTATCGGTAACCATATATAATTAAAAAAATTAATAAGTTTGTGTCAGAATTCATTCGCTTGTTTCGTATTCTGATTCATTTTCATCATCTTCGTCATCGTCGCTATAATCTTGGTTCGAGTCATGGTCAATGAAATTGTCAAAGTTCACTTCGAAGAGGTAATTTGAATTGAACTCTTCCATTAGTTCAGCATCATCGACCAATTGAATATTCTTAATTCCATCGGCTATATCAATCGTCTCATTCGCTCTATCTTCTTGATAGTAATCATCCATGGGCACATCGTTGTATACATATGATATTTTATTACCATCTACCATTGTTTCTGCTAAGAATAGTTTACTTCTCACTGTGCATGATGCCCATCATTCATCCTTGGTACTTTTCGATGGATACTTAGTGTAGTACACTTGTTACGCTTGTTCTGTCAATACGAATGGATCGTATGACTGAAGTCTCGATCGAGGATTAATATCTACTAATTTAAACTTTTGATCGATCCGAACTCCTTTCTCTGGATCGAACCAATGACATGTTAGCACCACGACTTTGTTCGATTTTTGCAAATAAGACAATTCTGTGATGTCTTCTATAACACCGTAGTAATCAAAGTCGTTGTCCCCATACATGCTTCCTAGAACACATATGCCGCTATTAACAGTTGAACATTATCGGCTATATTCTTCTGTATGGAACCGATATCCATTGACTATGACGCCGCAGTAGCTAAGAATTTATTTCTTCGGGACATGACCCAGATCTCGTATTTTTAAATCTATGACTGAACCATTAATAACCAACAAGAAAATAACTAAAACTTTATTAATAGTTACAAACTTATGTAATAATTACGAGTAATCGGAAAGAATTCTCACTTCACATCTCAACTCCAATCAGCAAAATGTTCGTCTCGTAGTTTCATTAACTCATCGTTTAAAACTAACAGATTGATTTCTCGATGTAATTCTTTGAATTTTCGAACTTCATAGTTGTCAATTAATGAAATCATATAGCAACAATTAACTTTGAATTATATAGCATATTAAAATAAATTTTCTTACTCAAGATACGACGTCACTTCGCTATAATTTGCAAGAACATCATTCTCAACGGCGGTGAAATCTCTGTCATTCAAGACAACTTTGTGTCCTATATCAAGAAGCCGACATGGGTACTTGAAGATGGATAGAATATTCATGTTAACTTCTCTTTCATCACCATCATCATTTTTTGGAACTTGGGTGTGTCGTGATCGTATGCGTGGCTCAAAGTACTTTGAAGTGAAGTTTGACACCTCCTCAATGCAATATGCTTCACATATAGAGCTCAATTTTTGCCTTATTCTTTGCCTTCCTTTTTAAATATAACATGCACCTTTCGAAAGGATACATCCATTGATACTGAACTGGACCTGCAACTTTTGTTTCATATGGAATATGAACAATCAAGTGCTCCATCTCATCAAAGAAAGAAGGTGAAAATATCTTCTCAGCCTTGCACACGGTAATCACAATAGAAGCCTCTAACCGAGAGATATCTTCTTCTCGAACGATGGATGCACAAAGCTCTTTAAAGAACATAGATAAACTTCCCAGATGGCCTTTGGCAAAAGTTCTTTAAAGGCAATTGGAAGTAGCCTTTGCATAAACTATGACAATCATAACTCTTCATCCCATGCATCCTCCCATTGTCTAGGTTAAAACAACGAGATATGTTTGATACATATCCGTCGGGGAATTTCAATTGCTTGACCCATTCGAAAACCACTTTTCTTTGATCTTTGCTTAAGACATAAGTAGCTTTTGGCTTTTTGCATTTACTAGTTTGAAGATGAATGATATCTAGCTCTGGTCTTTTGCATATTAATTTCATGTCTTCGCGCGCTTGTATGCTATCTTTTATTTTTCCTTTAACATCCATAATATTGTTGAAGATGTTGTCAAATACGTTCTTCTCCACATGCATGACGTCCAAGTTATGACGTACCAAGTTTGAAGACCAATAAGGCAACTCTCAAAAAATACTTCTTTTCTCCCAATTATGTTCACTTTCAAACCCAATTTGCTTGTAACTATCGGCCTTCAATCCGAATGAGACTTCACTAAGCTTGTTTACTTGCTCTAGCAATTCATATCCCATCAAAGGAATTGGAGACAAAGTGTTCTTGGTTGTATTCTTTTTAAATGAGTTTCGATCGCGACGCATCAAATTCTCCAATGGCAAAAACATCATACGGCAATCAAACCAGCAAACTTTCCTACAAATTTTCAAATAAAATAATTTTGTATTCTTTTCCACATATGGGACAAGCAAGTTTACCTTTTTGTGCTCCAAACACTCAACATTCCATATGATGAAAAATCACTTATTGTCCACATTACTGCGGCTCTCATAATGAAATATTGCTTTTTAAATTTGTCATAGGTAACCACGCTATCCTCCCACAACATCTTGAGTTCATCAATCAAAGGTCTCAAGTAAACATCTAAACTTTTACTAGGAGATCGAGGACCGAGGGTCATGCAGGTAAGCAATATGTTCTCTCGTCTCATACACATGATTGGAGGCAAATTATAAGGTGTCACAAAGATCGGCCAACATGAATAAGCAGTACTTGATGAGCCAAATGGGTTGAATCCATCGGTGCAAAGTCCTAATCTAATATTGCGTGATTCTATAGAAAAAACAAGATGAAGTGCATCAAATCATTTCCATGCCTCAGCATCCGAAGGATGTGTAATGGAATTTTGATCACTACGTGCCCCTTCTCTGTGCCACCTCATAAATGATGCAGTTTTTTCAGAAAGAAATATGCATTGTAATCTTGGAACAATGGGGAAGTATTTGAAAAGTGCATTTGCCACATTTTTTTTCGAACTTTGGAAATTATTTCTCGGCTTGTATCTGGGCTCGCTACAAATAGAACAACTCATAAATGAGTTATTTTCATTGTAATACAATATGCAATGATTGCGACATGCATCAATCTTCTGATATTCAAACCCTAAATCTCTCATCAATCTTTTGCACTTGTAAAAATGTCCCGGTAATTTCTTTGAAGCTGGAAGCATACTCTTAATAATGGCAAGCATCCTGTCAAAATAACTTTCGCTCATATTAAATTCTGATTTCAAGTTCATTAATTGTACCACTACAAAAGGTGTAGTTTGCTTCATGTATCCATCCCTTAAAGGTTCATATGCTTCCTCGATAAGATTATAAAATTTAGAAGCCGGAGGATTCGGGTTTTCTTCAATCAGTATTTCACCAATATTTTCTCCTAACGTTGCATCTTGTATCATGTCCCGATACAGATTGCTCGAGTCGCCCACATTGGTATATACATTAGTTATCTCTTTAGCCCATCTTTCTTCACCATGAAAGAACCAATTTGTGTATGTCAGTAAGAAATCTTTATAATATAAATCCTTCTGTACATCGTATCTTACTTTCCACTGATAACATTTGCACTTTCGGCATGGACATAAGATTTTTCCATATGAAGAAGCAACACCTTCATTTTGATATGCCACATTAATGAATTCATCAACACGATCCTTATATTCTTCAGTTATAATGCCACGTTTATCCTTCCAACTATGAATCTCACTACGATATGTCTTTGTTATTTATGTAACAGATAACATTAAGCCACATGTCAATAAATTCTTGTACTTAAAACATATGATTATGGGCGGAGGAAGGCGTGGGCGGAGGAGGTGGAAGAGGACGAAGGAGGTGGAAGAGGACGAAGGAGGGCAGTGGAGAGTGGAGGAAGGCGGCGGGCGGTGGAGGAGGTGGAAGAGGGCGAAGGAGAGCGGCACCGGGCGGAGGAGGGCAGTGGAGGGTGGAGGAAGGCGGTGGGCGGCGGAGGAGGTGGAAGAGGGCGGAGGAGGGTGGCACCGGGAAGAGGAAGGCGGCAGGCGGTGGAGGAGGTGGAAGAGGGCGAAGGAGGGCAGCACCGGGCAGAGGAGGGCAGCCGAGGTTGGAGGAAGATGGTAGGCGGCGGGCAGCGGAGGAGGTGGAAGAAGGCAGAGGAAGGCAGCACTGGGAGGAGGAGGGCAGCGGAGGGTGGTGAAGGAAGGCGGCAGGCGGCGGGCAGAGTCATCAAAGCTGTCGACATCGTTAGTCGAAGTTGCCATCGTCCTCAGAGCCGTTGACGTCGTCGGTCGAAGGAGGGCAGCAGAGGAGGCAGAGGCCGGCGGGGTCACAGTCGTGGCAACAGAGGAGGCGGAGGAGGTCGACGTCCTACGGTGGCGTTGGAGCAAGGCACAATCGACAGAGGATGACACCGGCGGTCGCAATCGTCGATCGGCACAGTCGTAGAATGGTAAATAGTAAATAGTGAAAAGTAAATAATGGGGAAGAACCTAGATTTATGGTCATTTTTAGCATCACCAAGTTTTACGATGCTAGTTAGACGCTAATGTGACTCGACTGTGGTGTAGCATATATGTTGATGCTATGTAGACGTGATATTGATTTTTTTAACTTTATATTATATCTATGTATATCTATATAAATATATAATGTATGTATGCATGTATGTAAGGTCTATATATATAAAGTATAAGTGTATATTCATATGTAGTTCATATATACATATGTATATATTCATATGTAGTTCATAAATACATGTGTTAAGTCTATATTATAATTTTATAAGTCTATATATGTGTGTATATATATATATATATATATGTATATGTATATAGTTATATATGTGCGAGATTAGGTCACAATGGGACGTCATTTCGAGTTGTAGAGATGCCATTTTGAGGTTGTAGTATTGCTATTTCGAATATTTTTCCTAATTTAGGAGGAATTAGGGATTTAACTTTATGTTACATTATAAGTCTATGTATATTATATGCGTATGTGTTGTATACACGTATTTATATGTCAATATGTGCCTGATTAAGTAGGGATAATAAAAAGTCAGCTAATGCGGCTCTATAGAGACGCTAATGAGTTGCTAAAATAAATTAGCGACACACTAGCGTCGCAGTAGCATCTCAATTACCTTAGCGTCTTAATGTTGCGACGCCAGGGAGACACCAATAGTGCCTCTGTAGATCGTCATTGCGGCTCTATTGTGGCGCTACATAGATGCTATTGAGTCCCATGGTAGCGCTAAAATGGGCTATTTTGTAACAAATCATCACTTAATTCAACCATCACAATTCATGATTGTATAATTAAGATATGTATAATTAAGAAATTGTATATATTGTATGCATAAGTAACATATATAATGTTACTAAATTATGTAGAAATACATGCATGTATATGTTGAAGGTACACATATAATATTTAATTTATTTATTCATTAAAGTATATTATTGATAATATATATTAACATATATGGGTTGCATCAAAATAGGTAACATGTAGTTATATAAATATAGATAGCGTATAGTTAATCTATTTCTTAATTAACATATGTATAATATAAAAATAAGATAAGAATATATATAGTGCTAATTAAGCTTTGTATGTGTTACATGTGTAGGCAACTAGATATGATATATATTGTATACATATATAAGTAATATATATAATATAGGTACATAACATATATTTATTTGGGAACACACATATGATAGGCATATATAAGTAATTATATAGGGATGCATATACATGTCAAAGGTACACATATAATATATATTAAAGTATATGGGGTTACGTCAAAATAGATATAACATATATAGATATATATAGTTAACCTATTTCTTAATTAAAGTAGTGTTAAAATAGTACCAAGCATGGGCGTTGTAGGTAGCATTTGTCGACGTCGATTGTCCAGCTTCCCAGGTAAGATCTCTAATTACACATACATATATACATATACATACATATCTTTGATATTATATATTATTGTGCCAGGTGATCGAATATATTTTTACATTGGCGTCTACACAGCGTGGCATCACCTGTGACGCCACATAGTATCGCACAGTGCGGTGCCAAAACAGCGTAAACTTTTGGTGCCCATATTGATACCAGACTAGCGTCGATAGTGCGTCGCGATGCTTAAGACGCTATGTGCGTGTCAAAACGTGCCGACGCTACAACAACACTAAGTTCTGCTGCACATTTTTGCTCCATTGCGTGCAATAATAACATCTAATTGGTGCGTCTTTATGGCACAAGTTGTAGCGTCTATTTTGGGAAATGCTACATAAACGCTAATGTGGCGCTATTGAAGGCTAGTAGCATCATCGTTTTGTGACTCAACGGTGATGCTATAACGATGCGAACGACATCTACTTAGTGTCACTAGCAATTGAGATGCTATATTGTGCGCTAACCCATAGTTTTCTTGTAGTGTGCCTTTTTGTTGATGATATTCTATACATTGGTATTTTAAAACATGTATGATGGTGAATTTTGAAATGACAGATTTGGGACTGCTGAACTATTTTCTTGGTATAGAAGTGAAGCAAGGTACTGATGACATATTCATTTCTCACAATAAATATGCTAATGATCTATTGGTCGGGTTTAATATGCTGAATTGCAAAGCTGATGCCACTCCTACAAATGTGATTAAAAAGCTCAAATCAGATGATGGTACATGTCATGCTGATGCAAGAACATTTCAAAATTTTATTGGTGGGTTAATTTATTTGACTCACACAAGACTAGATATCTCTTTTTCTATTAGTCTGGTATCCAGATTTATGCATTCCCCATCAAAACATCATCTTGGAGCAGCGGTATATTGCCAGCATGGTGGACTTTGGTATTTGGTATTATGAAGTTTCTAATTTCAAACTGCTTAGCTTTACTGATAGTGGCGGGTAAGATTTTTGGATGATAGAAAAAGTACTTCAGAAAGTGTTTTTAGTTTTGGATCATGAGCAATATCATGGAGTTCAAAGAAGCAAGCAATAGTAACACTCTCATCTTCTAAAGCAGAGTATGTCAAAAAGAATCTTGCTGGATCTTCATCAATAAACAAAATGAAGCAACAATTATTTTCTGTGATAACAAATTGACAATAGCAATGACCAAGAATCAAATTATGCATGGACAAACAAAACTTATTATGATACGTCATCATTTTATTCATGGCCTAGTAGAGGATGAAGAAATCAAATTGGAATTTTATGGCACATATGAACAAATGGTAGATTTGTCCACCAAAGTTCTTCCTATTCGCAAGCATACACTTTTAACAAAATTATTCAGAGTCTGCGGCTTTGAATCAAGGGGGAGTGTTGAAATATGATTTAAAAAATATTATCCCCATAATTTCTACTTGGCAAAAAAAGAAAATGAATTATGATGGAGTTAGTGGGTAATTAATTGTAGTGGTGTAGTGTTGTTAGTGGTAGTGGTGTGTAAGTAGTGGAGTGTACCTATGTTCTTTCTCACTTTTATAGGCATTATCTTCATGTTCTCTCTTTCACCTATTTATAGGTCATCTTACTTTCAGTTTTTTTAAAAAAACCAAGTTTGAATCAATGATATTTCATTTTCTCCAAAAATTATTCCTTGATTCCTCTATTTTGTGTTGGATTATTTTCCTATTTTCTCCTTTAATTTTCAACACAAGTGCACCTCATGAGGACACACTTGGCCTAATAAACTCTATGTCTAGCAATTCTTATAATTGGGCTTTTAACTCTTTCATCTTTGCGAGTACAATCTTTTAAGGTGGTTTTGAAATTGGAGTCGTCCCTCACATCAACTCAATATAGAAGTCAATTGCCTTTTCTGGAGGTAATCTCAAGAGTTCATCGAGAAATACATCAGAAAAATCTCTAACCACTTCAAATTCTTACAATGGTTAAGGTTGAAAATCACTCTTGATGACACTAGCAAGAAATTCTCGGCAACCTCTATTTAGCATCTTAGTTGCTTTTGCTGAAGAAATCATCATCTTCTTATCTTTTGATGGTATTCTACGAAAAATCACAGAAGTGTCATCCTTCCTATCGATATTGACCTTTCTTTCACGCCACATCATATAGGCATCATGGCATGATAATCAATTCATGCCCAATACGACACCATAGTCTACCATAGGTAGCACTATGAGGTCAGTTTTGTAGTTCATTCCTTCTATTATTATCGGCGTCTCTAGGTGGTACTACCTAGTGGAGATTCTCCTTAATGGAATTTCAACATCATGCTGTCACTTCATACTTTCAATCTTACTATTTAGTATATTAGCATACACAAACGATGGGTGGCACTAGAATCAAACAGTATATTTGCTAGTGATCAATAATAAGGAGATTACCTTAGATCACATCGTTAGACTTTTGAATCTCATCCATTTGCATAGTGTAGACCCTTCTAGGTGCCTACTGCTGGTTCTCTACTTGCTTACCCTTGCCTTTGTCCTAGTGTTCGAACCTTCTTTGGACAGTCTTTAACATAATGGCCCATCTTACCACAGTTCAGACATGTCCCAGACTTCATCCTGCATTTGCCTAGTGGAACTTGTGGCAATGAGAATAGGCTTTGCTCCTTGTCCCCCTTCACTTCTGGAATATGGTTTGGAATTTTTGTTCTTCCTGTTCTTGTCTTTCCTGGACTCCTTACATTGTTCATACTTCTTTTGGGTATCCATTTCCCTAGCCAACATAGAAGATAAGGATATTGTTTTGGCCATGGTTTCTAGATCACCACACATGACATTCATCCCACTCATGACATTCATCCTAAGGCGAGGATTCAATCCTTTAATGAAGTGTCTGATTCTTACACTTTCATCCTCCTTTAGAGGACTACACCTTTGAAGTTCTAAGAACTTGTTAAGATATTCCTCTACTGTCAGTCCTCCTTGTTGTATATTCATAAACTCAGTCTGCTTCTCCTCCCTAATGTGCAGAGAGAGGTAGTGATTTCTGAAGGTTTTCTTGAAGTCCTTTCAGGTGATCTCTTCTTTGTCCTCGAATTAAGTTTTGGTCACTGTTTCTACCAATGACGAGCTTGATCAACCAACTAATGAGTGGCTAAGTTGACCTAGTGCCTTTTAGGCAATCCATCGCCAAGAACTTCTCAGTGATCACATCCAGTTAGGCCTCTTCTTTAGATCTCTATCTCCACTGAATGTAGGGAAATGCAACTTTAGAAACTTCTCAATTCTATAACTCGAGTGACTAGAGTTACCCAAGCATGCATTCATGTCCATTGCCCGAGCCATGCGGGTAATGCTTTCAATCAACTCCCTCTGGTCTCCTGAAGTATTTGAAGGATCCCCTGATTTCATCTTCACATAACAATGATCAACCAAATATTTGTTGGTTGATTTAAAATATATAATCATATGGTACAATAAGCTGCTCATGAAGATTGCACATGGACTTAGACACTTAACAATTCTATAACACACTTACAATAGTTCCTAAGCACGCTTTGATACCAAACTATAACACTCCAAAGTTCATCCTAAAATTCGAGAGCAATTAGGGCATTCGACTGTGTTAGCCTATTCGCCATCACATAATCATAATGAAATAATTTACCATTAACTCAACAAAATAAGACAAAATAATCCTTTCGAATTCAACGAAAGACTTTATGAAAAAATCTATGAAATAGTGTTATAAAATAGGAAACATAGCTAATATCCATTATTAAACATCTTTAAGATCTATAGTCAACTAGAATCCATAACATCATGACATCAATTAAGCCTAGACCAAGTTATCTTAGCCACCACCCATCCAAAATTTAGTTACCTGCATGATCTAGAGAGTAGGATTTTCCAGTTAGAATATGTAAAAGTCATGTTATATGATGTCACAATCCTAAACAGGATACTACGTGTTTTGCATATTCAATTTTCATATATGTGAGAAAAGAGAAATATGCATGCCATGTACTTAACATATGATTCTACATGTCAATCAACCACAATAATCTATCATCATGCATATAATATAATAGCATAGTAAGACATGTATTCGACTATCAACATACATGAAGTATGGGAACATTCATTAATAATAAAAAATCACCATGGGCATATAAGTGACTTACACTTACCTTAACAATTGCCTCATTAACTTTCTTAGTGTTACTTTATAACCCTTTCGGACTCTACTTTCATGGGCATTAATTTATCAATTCAATATGGCCCTTACAATCTTATATCTTCTCATAGTTGGAATTTATGTCATTCCCACACAATAGGCTAGCTAAGCCTTGGCGACCATGCTCCATGCTCCATGCTCCATTCGCCCGAAGGCGACTAGGAAAATATACACCATTGCCAATGTGACAATAATTATTCTCGAATGA
Organism: Pontederia crassipes; assembly: GCA_030549335.1. Classification (NCBI taxonomy): domain Eukaryota; kingdom Viridiplantae; phylum Streptophyta; class Magnoliopsida; order Commelinales; family Pontederiaceae; genus Pontederia; species Pontederia crassipes. The sequence continues at coordinate 34,623,861 of CM060186.1, read as the reverse complement.
AATACATACACCGATGTGTAAGAATGATAAGGACCATTGAGGAGCTACATATAAAGATCTTCCACAATTGAGTTCATTATATTTTCAAATAATAATCAATTATTACGTCACTCAATCTTCATATTTTAACATGCTTACGTGGGAATATGCAATTCGTGTATCTAGCTTTGTATACAATCAACAATCATCATTACATAGTATAAGTACTTTGAAAATAACCTTTAAAATATCATATAAGCCGTTAACAGTCGGTCACGACCGTGACAAGCTTGTCACACCTTTGGCCACAACCTAGAAATGACTCCTTTTCTCCAACTTTTGATACACCTTAAAATTAAAGAATTCAATTTAAACTGATTAGATAAAAATATAACAACAATACTAATAGTCATTTTCATAATAACATTAGCTATATTATATACATTATAAATTCAAAAATTAAAAGTCATGATAATAGCTATAGATTATTTTTATTGAAAATTTATCTTAAACTTATAATGGGTAAAAACTATAGTAACGATAATTAATTTAAAAAACATAATTAAACTTATAAGTAGGAAAGGAGGCTAGATTTATTAGCTTTTTATGTCAACTCATTAATGCATGATAGAAAAAAGGAGAAGTGTGCATGGAAAGAAATAAGTAAGAAACAACAAACAAATTCCAATAAAAATATTATCGAATAAAATTTATTCTTGGAGTAAATAAGAATTTTAAAAAATATTATGAGTATGCAATTAAATCTAATTGAATAGAAAATTAAATTTAAAATTAATTTGGTCACTACATAGATAATTTCTTTTTTACTGTATCCTGAATCCTGATTGTCCTTAAATTTAATTGGAGATGAAAGGTTAAGTATAAAGTCCTATTTGCTTAGCCTTTAAAAACTCACGATTGTGTATCTTAGTCTTTCTAAAAGGTGCGTCCCCATTAAACCAATGTTGATAACTCTTTTCAAGTGTTTGGATAAATTTACTCATTTAGAATAAATATATATTTCTCCAGTTAAATTTAAAAATACCCATGCACTCCATACCATAAGTTTATATTGTGTTTAAATCTTTTGGGTAATGAAATATATTTATTTTGTCAATGTTGACAATAAACTTTTTTTAGAAGAATGTTGACAATAAACTCCTTCAGAATATATTTTTCCTACTATTTAGATGTCTTTCACCTTCTCATAAAAGTTGCTTTGAAAATATTCATGCAAATTTATGGCTTGAACGTAGAATGTAAACAATCTAATTAGATGGTGTGGCCTTTTTTCGCTTGCATGCATATTATTTGATAAGAGAATAGACCGGTAATTATAAAATATATAACAAAATTGAACACATTTTTACTATTAGAAAAAAATAATTTCTTTCTTTAATTTTTTACTTCAAATCTAAAGCTCCATGTTGAATGATCCTAAAAGCATTATATATATATATTGATTTGAATAAATGTAGAAAGTTATAATTACATATGAAAATTAAAAATATACATAAAGAAAATAAAAAATAATTTATTTTACTAATTCAATATCCATAAAAAATCACTGTAATTGCATAATACTCATTTTATTAAATCAATAATTTAGTGTTTTTATGAACTAATAAGTATATTAAAAATTATGATGACATTTTTGAAAATTAAGTTTCAATTAAATTTCTTATTATGTAAATTGTGATTTTTTTTCACCATGCATCGCCTGGGTCCTATACTAGTTGTAAATAAACAAAGAAAAAATAGAAAGCCGAATATAGATAAAATAAGATGAGATAAAACTAAGATTATATGTAAAAGTTCCAAATAAAAAAAAAAGTTAAATGACATTTATTTATTAATAAAGTATTTAAAATTTTAAAAATCGATTGGATGGATATTTTTATCAAAATGTATATCAAGCAATTGATAATATAGAAAGACACCTTCTTCGTCTCCTACTAGTGATGTGGTAATTAATATTAGTAGAGAAATTAAAATTATCAATAATCAGTTACAATAAAATGAGATAATGTGGTAGTTCTTGAAAATTTTGAATAAAAAAGACCATTAATATGTCTACATTACCTTATATCAAACGACCCTAAGGTCTAGAATATTGCCATTGTGTAGTTGCTCAATTGCATGTTGTACCGACCTTGGATTTGATTGGCGTTCATCGGTGACAATACTAGTTTTACTTTTTCAATGGTCCGATACTAGTTTTTCGTTGAGGAATATGATAGTATTTTGTAGTATCATGAGATTGCTTTGTTAGGAAGGTGTAAGAAAGCAATTTTTGGCAGTCCAATTTAATAGCCTTGGAGCAAATAGATAAGGTTGTGTGTTGCTATCTTTTTTTTGTTTTTGCTTGTTCCAGTTGTTTAAGCAGATGCTATGTCAAGCAGAAGCATGAGTTACGATAGGAACCTAGGCAAGTCTATGCTTCTACTTGGGAGGGTGTGAAAGGTTTATGCCAATTCATATTTGTTAACTTCTGCTCGACTAATGTATCCTTTATTATTGTAATTCAAGTATTGCTTCATATTCGTTGGATTTGAGTGTTTCCAATGTAAGTCCTTTAAACATATTTATAATACAATATAAAATATTAATGAATTGAATTCAAATTAATCACATCAATTTAGAATTTTGAAGAAATAAAATCTTACAAATAATTATACTCGAAGCGGAAGATAAAACAATAATATTTAAGATTTCTCTTTATTGACCATTTTTTTCCTAACACAAGATAGAAGTTTTTAGGGTCTTCAGTGGGTAGAGAGAGAACCAATTTAGAATACATTTGCTTTAATCTAATATGTCCATCAAATACCAAATCAATGGTTAAGATTAACCTTTCTATCAATTTATGACTTGAAGAATTCAATTTCACATTATATGTTAATGCATTAAATTCTTAATAGTGTCATTAATAAATTAAAGTAAGATAGATTAATTTCGTATTGTAACATAACTAATCAGGCAACAAGTTAGAATAGTAATTAAATATTCTAGCATTCTCCCACTTCATCTGATTATTAAAACATTTATACTTAATAGCATAACAATAGATGCACATATGATTAAATTCATTATAATTACCAACACTGATACTTTAAAAATGTGAGTTATGACAGTTATACACTGTTAACCCAACATGCTTGCTTTTATATACTACACCACTTGGAACACATCAAAATAGGTCTTTACGTTATATAAATTAATTATGGTTCACCTAATTTTTTTGTTATCAAAATATATAGTTAAACAATCATCATTATCAAGAAATAAATATAAATAAGAAAGATATTATTGAGCTCCAAATCTCAATATAACATCATAGTCATGAGTCATGATTTTTGATCCATACTTTGCGCATGCAACATAAATGTCTTTGGTGGCAAAACCTTCGTCAAGGCATCTGCTATCATTTGATTAGTTATGACATATTGAATTGACACACCTCGTTTCTTAACCTCCTCCTTCACATCGAAAAACTTAACTTTCATGTAGATGGCACGTTTTGAGTACTTATCTTTTTTTGGAGAAGGAAACTGCTATTGTATTATCAAAATAAAATCTTACCGACTGATTAATGGTGTTGACAATCCCCAATTCTAAAATAAAATTTCGTAACCAATCAGCATGAATTGTGGCCTCATAGCACCCCACAAATATGCTTCCATAGTTGATGTAACAATGATAATTGTTTTGCACTTTTCAACAACATTGCTCCAGATTAGGCGTGAGCAAAATCAGGGTCGGGACCGAATCTTGAACCCGACCCGATTTGCTCCGAGTTTCTTAAAAAGGAAATTCGGTCCCGAACCCAGAAATCCGGACCCGGATCGGGTCTCGGACATCCCAGTCAAACTAAGACAAAAATTTGGTTGTCCCAATTTGACCATAAAAAAGTAAAATAATAAATAAAATAGTAAAAAAATTAATATTAATATATAAATATGATAACTATCAATTAAATTATATATATGATAATATAATATAATGTATATTTAAGATATATATCAAATAAAATATAAATTTTCATTTCTAAAAAATATAAATATAATATTTAAAATAATTTAATACTGATATAATATATTTAATTGGGTCGGGACTGGATCTGGGTTCTAATAAACTGGACTGAGTCTCGACCCGATTGCCCACCAAGTTGGGAAAAAACCTGAAAATTTTGAGTCAGTGCGGGCCGGGGTGACCGGGTCATCCCGGCCCGTGCTCACCCCTACTCTAGAGAATAGAAACAAGTAACCAAAACTGAAGTTCTGACTGTCAAGACAACTAAAAATTTGAGTCCGAGTATCCAATCACTTCTACCAGATTTAACTTTCTATACATGCGCATATAATATTTTGTACCTTGTAATTACCTTAACACTTTGCAAATTTCCGATGATCAATGATAGGATTATTTCGATATCTCCCTAACATTTAGACATCAAAACTGATATGTGGCCTCGTACAAGTTTGTGCATACTTTAAGCTGCCAACAACATATGCATATGGAATATATTCCATTTCTTTACATTCCATACTACTATTTGTCTCCTTTCTGAGCTGAACATTTATCCATATCATATCTCTCTAGAATTCTTTCAATATAAGTTTTTTGAGACAATACCTAATCCTTGTGATCTATCACGAAATATTTCTATTCCTATCACAAAAGATGCCTCTCACATATCTTTCACTTCAAAATTCATGGAGAGAAAACCTTTGGTCTTACGAAGTATGCTAAAATCATTAACATACGAACCAAAAAAATATAAACATACTCTCATGAATCTTTTGGTATATACATCGATCCATTGTGTTTTCTTCAAAACCAAAAGATGTCATGGTACACCAAACTTAATGCATCATTTATCAAGAAGCTTGTTTAGCCCGTACATTGACTTACTAAATTTGCACACCATATGTTCACTCTTTTTTTTTTAGAACTTTCAAGTTGATCCATATAAACTTCTTCCTCTATATATCTATTAACAAAAGCTATTTTCACATCCATTTGATGTAATTCCACATCATATTGATCTACTGAAGCCATTATAATTCTTAATGAATCTTTTCTTGAAGTTGGTGAAAATGTTGCCTTATAATTTATGACTTTTTTTCTGAATATATCCTTTAATAACAAATCTAACTTTATATAGTTTGATATTTCCATTTGAGTTGAGTTTCGTCTTAAAGACTCATCTACACCCACTCATTTACAATTTAATGGAAATTCAATGAGATCCTAAACCTCTAATTGTTCCAGGGATCTTAACTCCTCTTTGATGGCAATGATCCAATTTTAAGACTCATTAATCTTAATAGCTTGTGAAAATGAAACAACATCCTTATTGAAACCAATGTCAAAATCTTATTCAAGTAAATAAACCATATAATCTTTTGGAATAGTTGATATCCTTTCTCTGTGTGATCTTCTTAAAGCAATTCCTTGTCGTCCACTTACATGAGGCAATTGTGACTTAGTTTCTTCATGGAGCAACTCATCACTCAACATCGTTCATTCATTGACTAGAACAATAATTTGATTACTTGTGGATAAAGCAACGTTATAAACATGGGTGTAGTTACCCTTGTCTCATTAATATCCAAATTTTGTTCTTTATTGCTCCCACTGATTTCACCATACTCAATAAATCTTGCATTATCAATTTCAACAATTCTTGGACTATGATTAAGACAATACAATCGATAACCTTTGGATTTCTTTGGTTGACACAAATAAAGTAACCATTAAACGTTTGACAATCCAATCTTTTGTCTTATGGATTGTAAATTCGAGTTTCTTTCGGACATCCTCAAACATCAAGATGTTTCAAACTAGGATTCGTTCCAGTCCATAGTTCAAAAGGAGTCTTTGGAACTACTTTACTAGGAACCTTATTTAGCAAATAAACATAGTGAGGAATTACTCATCACACTCCTAACCATATCCATTAATGTTTTGTTATGCCCTTCGGAAACACCATTTTGTTGAGGTGTTCTTGACATAGTATATTGTGCATATATGCCATGTTTTTCGAGGAACTTTGCAAATGGACAAGGACATTCTCTAGATTCATTATATTTTCCATACTATTCTCCACCTCCATCAAATATTATGATTTTCACCTTTTTATTTAATTGTCTCTCAACTACATTGATGTCACGACCTCGATTTAAACTTTGGTTTAAACTAGAATTCGTGACTCATTATGGACGATCAAATTAAATTATAAAAGATTGTGGAAATGTGATGAATTTTTTATAACATAAGAATAAAAGTGTCATTAAAGCAAACTATACAATATTACAATAATCCTTCATACAAGACCAATACTCCTTGTTGAAGATTCTCCAAATCAGATAGAGTTTCTAGAAATAAATATTTAGGTCAATAAATATTTGATATGATAAGAGAAATTGTTGGAGATAATTGAGGCCAACAATTTCTCCATATCAATAATGATTCCTATGCAAAAGCCAACAATTACTTTCCTTTTGTAGTGAATTTCTATTTTTCATATTTCCATGTATTCTTCTATATATGAAGACATATTGTTATCAATAGATGGAAAATAATATTCTCTTCTACATGGTATCCAGCAGTGATCCTAGATCGGGGTTCTGTACATTCGTCCTTTCCCTCCTTTGTTCCTCTTCTCCACTCTTTGCTTTCCAGCGACTCTTTGCCCCACAAGGGCATCTCTACAGCTTTGCACATTTATATGATACCCTAAGTCCTTGAGGGCTTCATACTCCTTTGAGGCATCTTGCTCTCCATAAGGAGTATCCTATTGAGATTTGACTTGTAGTAGTTTCTGATATTTTTTTTCCTTTATCCAAATGGATTCTTCTCTCATTTCTTCTAGCATTCTTTCTACTGCTGAAGCCAAGTCTCCTACCCCCTCTTCTCATGTTGTTCAAGGTACTACCATATAACTCAACGGTACCCCAAATTCTACACTTCAGTCCCAAGTGTTTCGAATTTTTCTTGGTGGACAAAAGAAGTTAGATATTATTATAGGGACAAAAGAAACCCGCTGATGAAGGATTCTGAGAAGTGGGCAGTCATCAACTAGTTTATGAATAGAATTGAGCAACGAATATCTTCCAACTTACTTTACAAAAAGAATGCCAAGGAGATATGGTCCAGTCTTGAGAAGAAATATTCACAGCAATCTAATGATGCCAAACTTGATAATTATCATCGCATCTGGTCGATTAACCAAGGTGATATGTCTTTAGTAAATTACTACACTCTTATGGAATCATTATTTGAAGAATTATCCATTTTTTATCCATCATGTTGCGAGATGCAGAATAATCAGAGGGTAAAGTGGTAGACCTATCAATTTCTTGATGGACTTAGTTCTCGATTCCAAGCTATCAAACATAAGATATTATCCTCTACTGTCATCCCTGACTTAGAAATTGTATACAATCATCTTCAAAAGGTTGAGTCCAATACTCAACCTACTGTGATTTCTGTAGACACCACTGCTCTTGCTGTTGGTCATGGTTCAACTGTACCCGGCAATGGTTCATATTGTGGATGAGGACATGGTCATACTCGTCCCTCACAGTCTTGTGTGCATTGTAAGCGCACAAATCACTCTTCTGACAGATGCTGAGAAAAATTTGGGAAGCCTGCTTGAGCTAATCAAGCATCCTCTTATGATCATGCTGCAAAAGCCACTCATCAGAACTCATCGTCTCCCTTTCAGCTATCTCAGGAGGATTATACTTGTTTGATGAGCATACTATGATCTTCTACCACTACTGATTCTACAGTTGCTGGATTGGCAGACACATCAGGTAGTACTGCCTATTTGGCATCTATTAGTACTTACAAAAAATGGGTGATTAATTTTGGTGCTTCTAATCACCTCACTGGGAATTGTACTACTCTATCACATTCTGCCCCAACTAATACATTTAAATCTGTTCGCTTGGCTAATGGAAGTTTTTCTCCAATTACATCGGTTGGAACTATTGAGGTTTCTTCTAAACTCAAGCTTATAGATGATTATTGTGCTCTTGAGTTTCCTTTAAACTTATTATTTGTTAGCAAGCTATGTAAGCAATTGAAATGAGCTGCTGGATTAGTAGACACATTAGGTAGTACAACCCATTTGGCATCTATTAGTACTTACAAAAAATGGGTGATTAATTTTGGTGCTTCTGACACCTCACTGGGAATGGTACTACTCTATCACATTTTGCTATAACTAATACATTTAAATTTGTTCGCTTGGCTAATGGAAGTTTTTCTCCAATTACATCGGTAACTATCGAGTTTTCTTCTAAACTCAAGCTTACAGATGTTTATTGTGCTCTTGAGTTTCCTTTAAACTTATTATCTATTAGCAAGCTATGTAAGCAATTGAAATGCAAGGATATTTTTTATGAACATCATTGTTATTTACAAGACATCCGGACGGAATCAGAGAACAACATCGTACTATTTTCCATATATCAGGAGCACAACAACAATGATCAACACATCATTGATCACTGTTATCAATAGACATATGGAAAACAATATTCTCTTCTACACTCCTTAAGTTTTACATTTTAGTAAATGACTTTGTTTTCTTTCAAGATACAAAACGACACAATATAGTACACATAATAACCTCTCTCGACATCCTGATAAAAGGACATAAGAGACACAAATCTTCTCATCTTGCCTCCAAAGATGTTATACAATCATTCTAGACTATCATCTCGTATGAACCCCAAACGACTATATTAATATGAAAAATGTTAGAAACAACAAAGTGAGCTAAAATTGCTTAGTAAGTTGATAACTCATAAGCTATGTGTTACCATCTAATTAATTCGGGGAGACATAAAAATACATGTAAGAATCATAATATCAAAATTAATATTTTCATACATAGTACATATATAACATTCAAATCAAAACAATCACACTCAATTTTAACAACAATTGTCATTTAAACATATCAAACATTTGTATGCAATGCAACACTTTCATATGTATGCATGGATTACCAACTGACCAGTTTGTATAGTCGATAGATGGCTTCCAGAGGTGGCCCATATGGATTCTAGAGGTGTCTTCCACCATGAATTCTCACGATGTAGCACTTAGGTCCGCACAACACTTAACTCCATATTATCTCATCCCATTTCTGGGGAACAAATCATAAAGCGATAGATGGCTTCTAGAGGTGGCCCATACGGATTCTATAGGTGGCTTCTACCATGATTTCTCATGATGTAGCACTTAGGTTCGCACAATACTTAGCTCCATCTTATTTCATCCCATTTATGGGGAACATATCAGAAAGTGATAGCTAGAGGTGGCCCAATCGGATTCTAGAAGTGGCTCTCACCATGATTTCTCACGATGTAGCATTTAGCTCCACACAACACAGCTCCATCTTATCTCATTCCATTTCTGTGAATAGAATGATGCATTGGATTCTAGAGGTGGCCCATACGAATTTTAGAGGTGCCTCCCACCATGATTTCTCATGATGTAGCACTTAGCTCCGCATGACATGACACATATAGATGCATAGGCATGATTCATCATATAATAATTGTATCTTAAATATCAAAAGATGAATCATATCAATACTCATTCAAATATAATAGGATTGCATTTTACGATTATCACATATGCTTTTCAATGTACAATCGATTGATCAAACATTCCAACATACTTTTCATAAGAACATATCCAAAACATAGTTAATACATATCACAAACAATGTCACACCGAATTCATAAGAGGTGAATAATAGATTAGGAGAAACCAACTTACCTAACATGAGTAATATCAAAATACTTTTCCTTTTTCCTTTCCCTTATTATTCTTCCAATCCTATAATGTTCTTATCAATACTATGGTGTGCATACCAACATGCCCAACAGAGACACAAAATTATCAATGCTATATACCCTTCATGCCTTTAGTCCTATAACTTAATTAATTGGTTAATCATAGGAGTCCATCTTGTATCCTAGGAGATTGCATACGTTGTCGAATAAAATTCATATTACTTAATATAAATAATAAAATTGAATGATCCCAATTTTACCTAACTCCATATTACAAAAATCTTAATTTCTAGAAGTTTAAGATTTCATTCGTTATGGTCGTTTCTCAATAAGATAAACAATCAACCTAAATTTTATATTGGTTGTGTTCTCTAGCAAATTGATTGACCTTATCTTTATTATTTATATCAATTAATACACGACTCCTATTATGGTAATTCCAGTTTTACTAAAATTATAATTCTTAGGGTGTTCCTAATATGATTCTTAGAATTTATATCATGCCAGACTGATCATAAGAAGTTTAACAAATATTAGCATAATCCACCCTAAGTTTCATTCTGACGGATCAAGTGAGGTTTGGTTAATTGTTTATAACTTTCACTAGGCATATTCTTTTCAAGGGATTCCACTTGTAAATGAAATCTAACTTATTTATCTTTATGGCCTTAGTTTATGAAATAATTATAAATGTGATAATAAAAGTGCCACAGAAATGACAAAAATCTAATAAATCATTCTAGAACGAAGCATATTGGCATAAGATATCATTTCATTAGAGACCATGTGAATTATAAAAGTATTGCAATTGAATATGTGCCCACTTTGATTAAATTAGCTGACATCTTCACTAAACCCCTAAGCGAAGATAGATTTTGTATGCTGATGGGACTTTAATAGGGATATCAATTATAAATAAAGGTGATTTGCTTGTGCAAACCCATCTTTGATCTGAATTGAATATCAAAGGCTGTAGCATCCACATTACTTGACCAATTGAAAACTTCATTTTTTTAATTACGCACATTTCATCGGTCGACCGACTCTCTCAATCGATCGACTATCAAAATCGGTCAACCGACATCATATTTCGGTCGACTATCAGATTATCATGTGAGATACAAAATGGCACTATTCTAATCGGTCGACTGAGTCCCTCTTTTGGTTCGATCGACTGCGTGAGGGTTTAGCCGCTTAAAACCTAGGGCATCTTCAACTGGGCCCCACTTGTTGTTCAGTCGACCACCTTGTGCCCTGCGACCATCCCTCCTGCCACCTCTCGACAGCCGCCGAACATCCTCGCCGGTGAAGGCCTCCGACGATGATCTTAGTCCTGACCGGTTGCTCCATCGGTTGATCCTTCAACCAACCACTCTATGATATAAATGTGTTCTTCTCTCTGCGCCTTGGACCATGATCGTTTACTTATATGACTTATTTCCACAGATCATGCCTTCACACCTCTCATTGTGTTATGGTGCCTCGTACCAAGAATGCAACTGTTGAGCCATCGTTCTCTCGTGGTAGAATTAGCAATCGTGCGCGTGGCCTTGCTGTGGTCATGCTGGTCGAACTCCCACAACCCATTCATCTTCCCGCGACTCCTCCTCCAAGTCTCCACCACCACCTACATGCTACGACAATCATCTTTTTCGCTCTTCTTCATTGAGCCTTGCTTACGACACCTTTTATAGCTCACGCGAGGTCAAACGTGCTATCACTATGTATTGGGACTCTCTTAACATGCCTGATGTTCGAGAGATGCTCTTTGATATTGGCTAGTATCAGCTCGTGTCCTTGCGCGAACGCGCATTTCCTCATTTAATATGCATGTTTTATGCCAACCTAACCATTGAGAAAAATCATTTTTGGACTTATGTTCTTGGATGCCGCATCACTGCTGACCCATCCATTCTACTGCACATCTTTGAGTTTCTTGTTACGCCAACTTGTTGGGACTTTGAGTTATATGCCATTCACTCGTGGCCTCCCAGTACTCCGACTATTCAAGAAGCCATGGATCTTGTATTCTATGGACAAGTTACCCAATACAAGACTAATAATGTCCACAAACATCTTCCGCCTGCTCTTAAGGTAGCCCATCACATTTTAACATATATCATAACGCCTCGCTCCAGCCATTTCAATGAGGTTCAGCACTTTGATTTCTTCTTTCTCTACTGCTTGAGCATTCGAGAGAGTTCACGTCTAAGCTTTCTACAACTACTTTCTCTATCATCTCGAAGCCTTGCAAAAGAAGATCCTTAATAGAGCGCTTGGAAAGGATTAATAGCGTGGGATCCAACGTGAGGTTACAATAATTATATTCACATATAATAGTGTTTTTGCCAAATGGGCCCTTAGGTGGCATTTGGTTGCGGGTTAATTGATGGATTATGTAGATATTCCGCGGATTATAATCAAACACATCGTTTATTCTACAAAAAGTACCAAGGGCAAAGTTGCCATTTTTAAAAAAGTTAATCTCATGAATAGTGAAAAAATAAGGGTTAACGTATTTTTTATATCATGCGGAATAGAAATGATCCGGCGCAGGCTTCAAAAATTGACTAATCTACTGGATTATGTCTTACCCCATGCAAACTTAACCCCTAACCAAACGGGGCCTTAGTGTTTGCCTACATTAAATATATAAAACATGCAAATGAAATAACTTTATCCTTGTAAAAACTTGTTAATTGAAAAAGTTTTTCCACGATACAATCTACTTCAGTTCAGTTTCAGCATAAATAACCACGATTAGCTGGAGAAGAGTGGAGGAAGATAACTTTATGCCCAAAGCTATCAAACTTCAAAACTCAATTTTTTTAGGTGAAAAAATGATGTCTAACTGGGTTTTTAGACATCCTGCTTTATTAAAATGATATAATATGATTACATTAAAGAGTATTTACAAATGAGAATCAACAAACCACTGTAATCGCCATCTCAAAATTTGGACAAATTAGCAGCATGCATTTCTTGAGTAACTTGTAAACCCCTATAACTTCATGTTACTCTAGGGCATGATTTTTGGACATTAGAGTTATGATAATAATCTGCATCCTGTGCACACATATTTCAGAAAGATAACTCGTGAAAATGTTGTTCAAGAGATGTCTTCCACCAATAGGTTTTTAGTTACAGAATAGAGGGGTGTGCTGTGATTAAGCCATTACATGCAGGATCCCCATCCTCAGGGTAGTGTAACTGTCCACCTCCTAATTTTCAAAATTTCAACTGTTCATTTATTTGTTGTCAGTTAATGTCAGTGCGACATTGTAATATGTAAATACCATCTTTATATTTTCTTCAAGCAAGTTGAAATGTTATCTTAATGTGAATGGAGTTACCTTGATTCATCTAATATATTCCTTTTCTACTTTGTCTTCAATGACTTTGCACTGTGCAGTGGACTCTACCAAATTCACTTGACTCATGTGTTTCCTGATTTATCACTCTCCTATGCATGCTTCTTCATTTTGCTCCCATTTACCATTGGTGACTTAACCATTTGGAATGTAGAGTTGCTAAAACCTTTAATGATGCTGTTTGGTCACCTCATAACCTGCCATATGTGCATTTATTTTGTATAAAATTACTGTAGTTTCTCTTCAAAAACATTACTGTAGTTTCTTTCAAGAAGAGACATTTGAGCAGTTTTGAAGCTTGGCAAATAAAGCTTCTCATGAGCGACAATGTCGTTTGAATCAGCTTGATTTTCTTTTTTATTTTACATAAATGGTATCTCACAGCCGGAGACGGCACCCGTGACCTCCTCTGTCTTTGTTGCAGAGGTGTGACAAAGAGAAAAAAGAGAGGAGAATGGCATCTCTTAATCGCAGAGAGACCACTTTTTATTTTTGTTATATTATGCTTTTGTTACTTTGAAGATTTTTATATTATTCTTTGTGATGAGAAAGAGCACTCCATCGTATAATTATGCTGGAAATGAAGATAAAGTTGGATGTGTGTAATGTAAGTTGAGATAAAATGCAAAGCTGAGAAACATTTGTGTAAGTTAGCCAATATCATTTTTTTTGTTGAAATCTCCGGTGTTAGGATGGGAATGATATGGAAGTTAGCCAATATTTGTCAAGAGACATGTAAAAGTTAGTTTTGCTTTTCATAGATATCTTATCCTGACTATTTTTAGCTTCATAATTATGGAATCATAACTTCTTTTGTACTACCAAATTATATAACTTATAGAACCAGTTTGAATTGAGCATTTCTGCCATGTGAAAGCGCACACTCCCATCTTTTTCGCTGCAAAAAAATGATATTTTTTTCTTTTACAAAAGTATTTTGGTGCTTGGATTACTAAAATCCTCACTTACTCTGGAGTCATCCTTCCTATTGATGAGGAATTTATTCCCAATTGGTCTTTTGATACTATCGCCTCTGACACTCTGCGTCAAAAAAGTATTTCACACGATTAGGGTGGTGGCAGAGCACCTAAGGATATTCCCTCCAATACTATGGATATGAATCATACTCAAGGAGAGGGTCCCCATCCACAGCCACCTACTTCTAGTGCACCTTCTTCTTCTTATGGCACACTCGACTTGACTGCTCTTACCCATGAGGTGCGCGCCTTACAATGGGAAGTCCAGCATTAGGGTCAAGACCTCCGCTACATTACCGACGTGATGCTTGACTACTATGTGGCTCAAGGGTTGATGACGATTAGTATTTTTTTCTTGTTTGTCCCTCTTTGATGATGTCAAAAGGGGGAGAAGTATGTATTTCGGGGGAGGTAGTAGAAATGAACAAGTTGTATCCTGTAATGAACTTATGTGTTTGAACCTATGTGCTTGTCGGAACCTTTATGCTTAAATATGGCTTATCATGTGGTATCATAATATTCTTGTATGAATACTATATGCAATATATTTTGGGAGAGTGTGAAAATACATTTATATTTGACCTCCATGGTCCAATGTGTTTATCATCATTAAAAAGAGGAAGATTGTTGAATCTCGTACCATTCCCATGGTTTTGATGATAACAAACACAAATTGGTCGACAAATGTTACTAACGAGCTTGTCAAGTAATCTATATACAGGAACGAGTTTAACAGAAAAAAATTTCCAGTGAAATAGTGAAGAAAGCAAGACCGGTTGAAGGACCGGTCGGCCAGACGAACGAACGAATACAATAGAACCGGAAAAGCTATTGAAGGTACCAGATCGGTCGAATGATCGGTTGACCGGATAGGTGACTAAAGAAAATAGAAGTGTTGTAGCCATTGAAGTTATAAGACTGGCTGAAGGATCGGTAGACCGAATATAAGACCGAAGTAAATGGAAGTCTCCAACACATTGAAGTCATAAAACTGGTTGAAGGATTGGACGACTGAAGGCAATATCGAACTGAACAGAACACTTAGGCATCGAAGAAATCAACAATCGATCAAATTGTCGGTCGATCGGATGCACGTCCAAAATGAACAGAAGGATGAAAGAAGAAGAAACAAAGAACCGGTCATAGAACCGGCCGACCGGATGGTGCAATCGAAATAAATAGAAAGATGAAGATGCTATAGCAAAGTTTGAATCAGTCGACCGTCTCTCTCAATTGGTCGATCGATTCATGCGATCTGGCGAATTAAAACTCATTTAGAATCAAATCTATGGATTACTTTCCAAATATAGAAGATCTCAATCAATCAGACAAACTATAAAAGAAGGATATAACGTATGAGAGAGGCAGAGGAATCAAGCACAAGTCATCTAGAATCCACGAAACATTTCTCATCATTATTTCATCTGAAAAGCTTCAGAATCATTTCTGTCAATGTTTTGTCATTCTCTCTTTATTCTGTAATCTCGCTGGTGATCATTTATGAAAAAAGAGAGAGACTAAGAGATCTGTGAAAACATACTTTTGAAAGCACTTGTGTAAAAGAAGATCGCCTCTCCTCTTGAGTGGAGAAGAAGGTGGTGTACATGAAAAGGGTTTCCTTCTCCCTATTTGAAAGGAGGACAGTAGTGAATCTTTGATGGTATCGAGGTCGAGGAGTCAGGGCGGAACGTAGGCCAAGGAGTTGAGCCAAACTTCATCAACAATTTCTGTGTTTGCCTTCTAAAATTTTTCTGTTCTGCTTTACCACATTGCATTTAGTATTATCACGAAAAGGTTTTTTCTTAAAAAGAGAAGGATTAAAATTTTGAATTAAAATTTATACACCAATTCACTCCCCTCTTGATGCCCTACGATCCTACATAAAGAACCTTCTAGTCCTCCCAACACTGTAGTAATATGAAATTGTTCCATTGAGCTAATCAACTGCCTTGTCCAATCCTACCGCCCCATCAAATTTGGAAGAATATAGCCAAGGTTGTCATGATCTCAATCCCAGATAGTAAAATTTTATGATTTTACTTCCTATTGAAACACATATAAAAAATCTTTGATTACTTTCATTTATTGTAAATGATTGAGTGGAGAATCCTTAGAGATTACACTAGACAAAAATTCTCTGCAACCATTTTGTTATAATTTGCATGCCTTAATTGTCGATGCCATTAATTTGCATTATTTTCCTTTTGCAGTCACTCGAACAATTTCTTTAGGATGGATGCATCATCGTAAGTTAATCAAACTATCTATACTCGAAGATCACATCATAGTCATACATCAGGATAATGATTGAAACAACGAAGAATTATCTCCTTCAATATCAATTAGTACTTTAGGCATATACTTCTTGGTGTGGAGCATACCCATTGGAGTAGTGATCACCATTTCATGATTGATAATTTTGGTGAGGCTTCTAACACTTTGGCACATTCTTTGGAGATAATTTCCATACCTGGATGGAAATGCAGTCTTTGGTTGGTCTTCTTTGGCCACACAAAGCTAATGATAGCAAGTTCTAATAACGATCTTTAAAAACACCTTCACCCTTGGCAATTGATGAAATATGTCATAAATTCGCAATTGTGGAGATCTATTCTTTGTTATTATGTTATTTACACTACAAGAAAATCGCGATTTTCCGACGGATAATTTCCGACGGTTCTAAATCCGTCGCAATTTGCGACGGATTTTTTGACGGTTCCGTTTCTGCCGGATTTTTCGACGGTTATGACCGTCGAAAATAATTTATATTATTATTTAATTTTTCAACGATTAGGAACGTCGATATTTTCGATGGATATCCATCCGTCGCAATTTCCGACGACTTTTCCGACGATTACGACCGTCGGAAATAAAAAAATTAAATTTTGTATTAAAAATTAAATTTTTTCGACGGATTTTCCGACGGTCACCACCGTCAGAAGTAAAAAAATTAATTATATAATTTATTATATTATTATTTAATTTTTCAACGATTATGAACGTCGATATTTCCGACGGATATCCATCCGTCGCAAAATTCGCCGCAATTTCCGAAGGTCGTAACCGTCGGTAAATGTATAATAATATCATATAAGGAGTATTTTATTAATATAACTAGCGACGGTCCAAACCGTCGCAATTACAGACGGTTTTGACCGTCGGTAATGATTACCGACGGTTTTGACCGTCGGTAACGATTACCGACGATTCAAACCATCGGTAAAATAAAAAATAAATATTATATATAACTAAATATATTTTCGACGGTCACAACCGTCGGTAATTATAAAAATATTTAATATTTACATTTTCGACGGCCGAAACCATCGGTAATTAAAATTTCGTTATCCCGCTTTTTTTCCCTTTTTCCGCTTTCTTTCCACTTTTTCCCTTTATATATATTCCTCATCCCTCTTCTCTCTCTCCCTCCTCCCTCCACTCTTCTCTCTCTCCCTCCTCCCTCCACTCTTCTCTCTCTCCCTCCTCTCCTCTCTCTCTCGGCCGCGAGCACCCTCTCCCGCGTGCCAGACGCCGGCGACCCTCCCACGTCGGACGCCGGCGACCCTCTCCCGCATTGGCGATCCTCTCCCGCGCCGGAGTATCTCTCTCTCTCCCGCTCCGCGCCGGCGTCTCTCTCTCTATGCTGTCGGCCGGATCCGGCCCCCAGCGACCGATCGGCCGACCAACGGCCGGATCGGCCGCCAGGCGGCCGGATCTGGCCTCCTGGCGGCCGGATCGGCCTCCAACGGCTGGATCCGGCCTCCAGCGGCCGGATCGACTGCCAGGCGGGCCGGTTCCGGCCTCCAGCGCCCGGATCGGCGGCCTCCAGCTGCCGGATCCGAATGCTAATTTTTTTTATATTTAAAAAATTATTTGCGACGGTTGCGACCGTCAAAAGATCGACGGTTGCGACGCCCGTCCAAAGTTTCGACAATTGCGACTGTCGAAAAGTTGCGACGGCTCGAACCGCCGGCCTTTTCCGGCGGTTGCAACCGTCGGAAATTTTGACGGTTCGGACCGCCGGCCTTTTCCGGCTGTTGCAACCGTCGGAAATATCGACGGTTCGGACCGTCAGCTTTTTCCGACGGTTGCAACCATCGGAAATATCGACGGTTCGAACCGCCGGGGACTTTTCCGGCGGTTGCAACCGTCAGAAAATTTCGACGGATCGAACCACCGGGGACTGTTCCAACGGCCAGAACCGTCGATATTTTTGACGAATTTTTTCAACCGTCGCAAATCCGTTTGCAACGAGCGTTTTTTTGACGGATCGATTTCGACTGAAAAACCGTCGGTAATTGCGTTACCGACAGTTTTCGGGCTGATTACCGACGGTCCGGACCGTCGGTAATCCGCATTTTTCTAGTAGTGTTAGTATTCTTTAATCTATGCAGAGCCATAGTGATGTAGCAGGATTTGGATAATAGGAAGATAGTTATCTCGATTATTAGTTGTGGCGGAATATAAAGGGCACACTTTTATTTGCTGGATAGATTATTATTGCTCTAGAAATATAAAGGGCACACTTTTATTGCTCATATTCAACTTGTTCTTTTTCTTGTTCTGCAACTATTGTGAACTTGCAAAACAAAATTTGTTATTGCGTGTGTTAGTTTTATACGTCGCAATGTACGTATCAAGTTGCTTTCGCATCAAGTGGTATCAGAGCCCCATGACTCCATGGACGATGCTCCAACTCGCGTAGAATTTGACGAGATCAAGGATGATCTATAACAACTGATAGAAAGAGTCAATCAATTGATGTTGATTGTTCAAGAGCAACTATCTCCTAGAAAACATCAACAAGTTTAGCACAACAACCCTAGGCAACGTGAGGAAAGACAACCACGTCAAAATTTTTCACCACTGTTCTAGCGCTATCCATCGTTCCAGCGCTGCTATCGTGATGGAAGCGACAAAGTGAGGAGGATGCCTTTGGAGGAATCCAGCGACACTTGAATCAACAAGGTTATAAGATGAAGATAGATATCCCAAACTTAAATGGACAATTTGATATGACTGGAGAGGTTGATAAATTCTTCTCAACAAACAAGCCAAGGTTTTGGCCAATAAGTTAAAAGCTGGTGCATCAGCATGGTGGGATCAAGATATTACGCATGCGCCAACACAAGAGACCTATTCAAATTTGGGAGAAGATGAAGAGGTTGCTATAAGCTCAATTTCTTCCACCAGATTACCAACAAATTTTATATCAATAGTTTTGTAATTGCTGATAAGGAAGTAGATCAGTTGCAAGTTATGTAACTGATTTTTTTCACCTCTCTGCGCATAACAATATAACTAAAAGAAGAGAAGGTAACAAAGCAACTAGTTCTAGTGCAAATCCACTCAACCCAAGAACAATCAGCGATAGAATGCAAATAACTTATGATAATCTGAAATCCACTCAACCCAAGAACAATCAGCGATAGAATGCAAATAAAACTCAGCAAGAAGAAGAGAAGGTAACAAAGCAACTAGTTCTAGTGCAAATCCAAATAAGGACCGGCCTACAACCACATACAAAAGGTCAGTGAACCGAAACTCAAGATCAGGGTTAACCATATGCTATAGATGTCGTCAACATGGACATAAATCAAATACTTCTTAGTGTGGACCATACCGATCAAAGTAGTGATCACCATTTAATGATTGAGAATTTTGGTGAGGCGTCTATGATCTCCATTGGGCTTGATGTTGTTATTGGAATGGATTATAAGGCTTTCCCTATTATCCATGCAATCATCACAAAGATAGCCTTCTTTCCTAAGCTGATTTTGTCCGGATCTGGGTAACATTCCTATTCTTTTCTGTTGACATTCAATCATGTTCCTTTCCATCAGTGTTGTCAAATGAATGACATCGTTCAATGATTGGCAGTCTTCAATTAAAGTCCCCATCGAATGAGACCCTCAATGAAGTGATTGACGTGACATAGTTTACTTTGGTAGAGGGTTGATTACTTCTCAAGCCTGATGAACTTGGTAAAGTACGAAGACAAACAAATTTTCCCACTTAAGGTCCAGATATTTTGTTGCTTCAGGTCCCATATGTATGTAGGAAATAGCGTTCTCAGATGCTCCTTTGAACTCTACACAAGGAAAGCCATTCATGGTAGGATATTTGGTGGCCTTCCATCAATATTTGGCATCCTTGGCAAGTTGATTTGTGGCAATGATAACCTTCTTTTTCTAGAATAATCCACAAGTTCGATTGTTTCCTTGATGGCTTGGTCCATCATTTCATAGTGTTGAAGTCATCAACCCCATCAAACTCGGTGGTTTGGGCTTCAAAAAACTCTTAAATGTTGCTTTTCTTAAAGTTGTCTTCATCCTATTGAAGCCCATTATTGAAGTCCTCCAATTGATTATCATGCCCGAGTTAGGTCGGGGTACGAGCTGATAGTACTATGATTACCCCCCTTGGGCCTGTCCAACTAGTTAGTTGATCACCTTAAGTATGAATCATCTATAAAGCACACCATACAATTTAATAAGACAATATGAGTCAACTCAAAACTTACTTAATTTGAATGGCGCGACAGCTACTCATGAGGCTTGCATACGAACTTTCAAGTAACTTTGTTCTAGGGAGGTCCTAGGACATTACTCTAATATCAACTATAATGCCCTAAAATTTCTTCTTCTGTCATGTGACAAGAGCTCCTTTTATGTTTACAATTAACTCTTTTTGGACTTTAACAAATCCATAATAAAATAATCAATTAAGAAAACTAACTTCATCAATGTGTAGAATCTAATTAAACATTGTTCTCAATAATCCTTCAAAGACTAACAATCTTTCAAGTAGCTATTATATCTAAGTGAATAATAAATAAAAGTACTATTGACTTAATATCATGTGCAACTATATCATCACGGACATTTCGGTTGCATATGCATCCATCCTAACTGAGAATCAATGAGTTGTGGGATTCAAGCATAACAACATATAATATTCATGAGCAATGATGCCCAACACTTGAGATTATACAATTGTGTAAGATTGTCTAACAGAAGTAGTTAAACTTTCAAACAATATTCATGATAAGATAAACAAATACTGAATCATATAAATGAAACCTTCTTAGGTTAACTTCTTTCTTTTGTGTTTATACTTTATTTTTGGTGGATTACACTACATTTTTTACTTTAAGACAATGACTTCAAAACTGTTATATGTGTTGTATTAAATAAGCTCTTCGACAATTATTGTGAATTACACCATAACACTTTCATTTAACTCTAGATCAAGATGGATCAAGCCAAGACTAGAGTGGAGGTGTACTTTAGACCTAAAACTTGGGAGGGGGAATTAATTGAACATTGTGGATTATATGGAAATCCCATGAAGGTTATCTTAACATACTTTAGACCTAAGACTTTGGCAATCAATGCATATGAAAAATTATGTGCTACAATTTTTATCTTATAACCTAATTACCTATCTTTGTTGTCTCGAATTTAACATAATCAAAATAGGGGCAAAAAATCTTTTGATAATAAAATAAATCAAACTATTTATTCTGAAAATATAATAGAATCCATGTCGGGTAGGTTCAAACTCCAACCAGGTTTGGTCTAGACACGGGTTTAAGGGTGACAACCATTTTCTATGATTAAACTATGGGACAACTTTTTCCCCGAAACTCGAGCCAAGTTTCAAGGTGACTCAGATCGAGTGTCTGAACAACATTCGCGTAACTTCTTTCACATGGATCTAGGCTCAAATATATTGGTATGTCGGTCGGCTCATAAGAACAAACTCCAAATTCTCATAAATGTTCAAGACAGAACTCAAGTTCGGTTTATTCAAAATTCAAATTGTCTTCAGTGCAAATTCTAATTAGATTCACAATGGTCTGCGTTCAATTACAATTGAAGAACTCAAGCCAAGTTTCTTCAATGTGGGCCATGTTTGCACAACGAAACCTTATCATGTTTCAGTACTTTGTCACAACTTTATGACCTAGAAACTTATACTTTTGACATGAATATGAGACCTCTTCATGGATCATAGGAGACACATTCCATTAATCTTCCTTTAACTTAATTATCCTATTACAAATCGTATCCAAAACTAAAATTGAAATCATATGTACCTTTGTTGTAACGACTATCTTAAACTTGAAGCAAAATTTTCAGCGATGCATCCTCGCTTTTTTATCATGGCTTTGCCATCCCATAGCAAAGTTAACAACCACAAACAACGTGCTAAATAGAAACCATGCACAGCGGAGGAAACATGTTCTCAAAGAGAGGAAAAATCCATTTCCTAAATGAGGGAAAGGCTGAGGAAGGAGTTTATTATATAGGAGAGCAAATTTATGGTTGTGTGAAATTTTAATCTGCAAAAGGAGTCTTATCTTCAATTAAAACAATTTAGAACCCTATCTATAACCCCTCTTGATTAAATATGTTTAGGTTCTTTCATTTATTTCTTTTCCTTTCTTTTGACCAAAGTATCATCCTTTCACAAACTTCAATTATCCTTTATTTTTAAAAAATATCATAATTAAATAATAAATTTATTTGTTTACTTATTTAATTAATTTGAAAATTTTGGAATTGTTACTTTAGCTTGACTCATTCCACCTTTTTTATATTTTGACAAATGCACATCTAGTTTACCCTCAACCAGTCGAAATGCAATACATGACAAGCTAAAAAATTGCATTGCATTTTGACACTATGATTATATCCTCATTTAATGAAGGTTAAGAAAGGACGTACAACCATTTCTTCAATTTTTTTCTTTAAATCCAAGAGCATATGTACACATTTATCATCAGGCCTCCACCAAACAATATAATATATGATGACTTAAAAATTATATGGTTATTTTCATAAATCATCCTTAAACTATTGTGATTTTTCACATCTAACTTCAAACTACGAACTTATTTTTTTTATCCCTAAACTATTGTGATTTTTTCAATTTAATCCGTCGACTTCTGTCAACTTTTCTGTTAACTTCTTTCCATTTATGAAATTGTCAAAATTAACCCTTCTCTCATCTCTTCTAATATTTTAAAAATTAAAATAAAAAAGAAAAATGCAGGGGGCAAAAACCTCCAATCGCCCTCCCTGTCACGACCGATCGTCGCCGATCGCAGCAAGGGGGGCGACCCCCCCCCCCCCCTCTTCCCCCTTTACGCATTGGCCCTTGCGCGCAGGGGGAATGGGGGGGGGGGGGTCGCTCTCCTACTATGACCGACGATCTGCACATGTAAGGTCGCAGTCGCCCCCTCCCCCCTTCCCCCATGCGTGCGTCGGCGCTTTCTCTGCACCGGGACACACAGGTAAAGGGTGGGGGCTTGTTGCGATCGGCTTTTGCCGATCGCAGTAGGGGGGCCGACACCCCCCACCCCACTCGGTGGCGTGCGCAGGGGATCCCTTGCTACGATTGATGAAGGTCACGATGGGTCACCGATCTTAGCGGGGAGGCGACCCCCTCCCCCTCTCGTTTCCCCCTGCAGGTAAACATTGCCCCCTACTGTGATCGACGATGACTTTTGTCGATCAAAGTAGGGGGCGACCTCCCACGCCCAGCGGCCGGCATGCGCAAGGGTAAAGGGGCAGTCGCCGGCGATGTGGAGAAGGGGGGCGTCGCCTCCCCGCCGGGTTGTTGCCAGCGATGTGGAGCAAGGGGGCGTTGCCCCCCCTGCATTTTTCTTTTTTATTTTAAATTTTAAAATATTAGAAGTGATGAGAGAAGGGATAATTTCAATTTTGGGAAAAAAAACAAAGTCAACAAAAAAGTTGACAAAAGTTTACGAAAGAATATAATTGAAAAAATTGTGATAGTTTAGGAATAAAAAAATAAATTCATAATTTAAAATTAACTATGAAAAATCGTAATTGTTTAGAGATGATTTCTCATAATAATTCAGTGATTATTTAGAGATGATTTGTGAAAATAATTTAAAATTATATTGCATTTCTAGACAATCACCTGCATTTTGGATTAGGATTGATAAAGGAAAAAAAAAGGCATTTCTTTTATTTTATTTTTTCCCTTACGTACGTACGGCCCACAGCATTCGTGCGCACAAAAGCATCCAAGGACCTCCCGCGTGTTTACGACAAAAGAAAAACAACTTTTTTCTCTCTCGTTATTTTGACTCTTCAATGGGTCCACCCAACATGATTACGAGCCCTATCACAAAAAACAAGGAAAAAAGAAAAGAAAAATGACTGGAGATAAATTTCACTCCACACGAGTTGATGATACAAATTGTAGGTTGATCTTTTCCGTTCATGTATACCTTGTCATTTTCTTATCTAATTGTATATATAGTTGCCATGCATTCCATGCACGAGATCTAATCCAACGGCAAAAAAAAAGTATGTCAGAAGAAAAGGACAGATATACATCTCACTCCTATAGGACCATGTACTATGGATATTCCATCCAAAGATTTATTGCAGGTGCTCCATAAATAGCTGACACCATGTTCGGACGAGAGTAGTTCGGGTTAAATCAAATTTTTTATTTAGAAAAATTATTTGTTATTTTTTGAATTAATTTTTAAATTATAAAAATTATTATAAAATCATTTAATAAAATAAAAATCACCCTCTATTGAATAAGTTTTTATGGATGATTTTTTTAAGTCCTACTTTTATATAATTATAGTTGATAATGTATATAATAAAATTAAAATTATTATAAATTATTTAATTTTATATTAAACACAAAATATATTATTAAAAATTTAAAGTTATCAAATTAAAGTTTGATGATGCAAATAAAATTTTATACAAAAGATATTATATCGATAATAAAAATGGATAACTTATGAATTAATTATATAAATAAATAATGAGTTCAACGGGTCCTACGATATTTTCGGATGGAGTCCTAATTTTAGAGGGTGAATTTTAGTTTATAAAAAAAACACTCTAACTCATATTTGGCACCTAATTTTTAATTATTTTGTTTCGATTTTTTTCGGATAGATTAGTTTTTCTTACATCCCTACCATATCCTTTAACTTATATATTTTTAATGTAGAGATGTTGTAGTACTCCCAAATTTAACCATGGCTAAAGTTTTTTTAGATCATCATTAGATGAACTTATATCTTAACTTATTAATAATAAATAATAACAAAAATTATTAATTCAAAAGTAAAACATTAATTATGCAAAAAATTGGAAGCTCAAGAATTCCCATAGCATCTAATACAATAAATACCTTACATACAATATGATACAAATAACTAACACAACTATAGCAACATAAATTCCATCCATGTACACACCATTACCTCACTAAGCAAACTAATCAGTACTTACAAGGATCAACACAAAGAAAAACCACTATCCTGTAAGTAAAAATGTTTATTGTGTTAATAATAAGCCATAAAATATGTTATTTAAGCATAAGAATATAAAAAGTATACCTTAAACCATCATGTCCAATAAAGAAAAAACAAGTACATCGAAAATGGCATAATCGTGTTGTGAACTTTATAGAGGCATCATGGTCCATATTGGGCAACAATGTAAAAGAGAAGTCCATTGGGTCGATAGTAATATCAATAAACCTAAGTCGAGATTCCATCTTTCTTTTGTAAAAACCATATCTCTCCCATTTGAGAGGGCAATAACATCATAGCAATAACGATTATGAAACTTAGTTTCCTTCATTTTAATAATCATTTTTATACATTAGGAACAAAAATTCTCCATGGGTGCATCATATTTATTTTGTCATTATCTTCATAACATAGTCATCTTTTTCTTCTTAACTAACACAACTCTTCTTTTATTAAGTGGTTGTGAAACAATACAACTTATGTCATTCGTCGAATCAATTTAGGATGGAGCAACCCCCATAATAGGAACAATGGCACCTGGTGTTTTTCCTTTAATGAGCTATGTAACTTCACTGTGTTGGCTTCAGTTCCACTATTTGTCTCTCCATTAAAACATCTTTGCTTAGTTATCCCCAATTCACAAATATATGCAAAGGTAACCCACATCTTTCATCTTTTATCTTTCCTTAGCAATTATTCTATTTCTGGACCACAAGGGACAAATCAAGTCATAAGGAAGCACGATCGGCTTCAAATCATCACTAGAGATCATACAAGGATGCATGGAATTGGTATCTGTTATGATTTCTACACGAGAGAAATAATGCACCGCAAGAAAATCTGAGAAATTTAAGGCGATGTAGAGTTTTATTAGATGGAAGAAATATAAGAGGATTACAAAGATCGGATTACTTTCTGTTTGAATCCTTAGGGAGTTTATATAAGCACTCTCTTTTATAGACGATGGAAATTATAGACCGACTGAGACTCTGAATTAATCCTCCCAAAATAGGACACTTATCTCGTGATCAAAAAATAAATTAATTTTGAATCACATACATAATACCTCTAAAAAGCGAGACCCCTGGGAAATCAACTGAAGCACCTGACTAAGAAGGGGGACCATATAGGGTTACAACTGAGTTCAAATTCAAAGCATTATCAACAAGTCTCCACCTTTACTTGAATCTCTTGAATCCTCCAATCAGATATCTTAACACTCTCTGTCACCGTCAGTCCCAACTTGGGACTGCTGCCACCTATCAATATTTAGCAAGTCCAAACAATGTTGAAACTTACTAGTAGGAATCGACTTGGTGAACATGTCCTCTGGATTATCTTTTGTGCCGACCTTCTTCACTTTGATCCACTTCTCAATACGGATGAAGTGATACCTAACATCGATGTGTTTGATTCTTTCATTATGCAGTTGATCCTTGGCTAAGCATTATTACACTTAAATTGTCAAAGTACACTATAGCTTGATCTTGTTGTAGTCCAAGATCTTCGACAAGATCTTTTAACCAGTAACCTTCCTTAGAAGCTTCTTCCATGTACTCTACCTCTGTGGTAGACAATGTAACTGATGGTTGGAGTGTGACTTTCCAACTGATAATAGAACTGCCAAGAGTGGAGACATAATCTGTCTTGATCTTCTTCCATCAACATCTACAACATAATTTGAGTCTGAATAACCTGCAACCAAGCACTCTTTACCACTTATGTAAATGAGACCAATGTCAGAAGTTCCTCTCAGATATCAAAATATGTGCTTTAATTCCTGTCAATGCTCCTTTCCTGGATTGCTCATGAATCTACTAATCACACTAACGTCATGCGCAATATCAGATCTTGTGCATACCATAGCATTCATGAGACTTCCGACTGCACTAGCATATGGAATTCGAGACATGTACTCATTTTCTTCATCAGACATAAATTTAAGTGCACATTTGAAGCTGATAGAGTATTTAAAGTCTTTGCTACAGATATACCGAACTTGGATAAAATCTTTTGAATGTAACTTTTTTGTGACAAAAAGAATTTACTCTTTACGTGGTCCGTGTAAATCTTCATCCCTAAAATTTTCTTTGCTGCACCAAGATCCTTCATATCAAATTCTGCACTAAGGAGCCTCTTTAGATTCTGAATGTCTTCCATATTTCTGGCAGCAATCAACATATCATTAACGTACAAGAGCAGATAGATGGTGGAATCACCCTCCACCTTCTTGTGATAAATGCAACAATCATAAGGGCTCCTATTGAATCCCTTACTGATCATCAAACTATTGAATCTCTTGTACCACTGCCTCAGTGATTGCTTCAAGCCATATAATAACTTCTTCGATCTGCAAACTTGGTCTTCTTTATCTGGGATAGAGAAACCCTCTGGATGACTCATGAGGATGTCTTCTTCAAGTTCCCCATGTAAAAAGTTGTCGTCAAGTCTAATTGCTTAAGCTCCAAATTCTAATGTACTACAAGGGCAAGTAGCACCTGGATGGAAGTGTGCCTCACAATTGGAGAGAAGATCTCGTTGTAGTCTACTTCCTCTTTTTGGCTATTGCCTTTAGTAATTGACGTGCTTTGAATCTGATGCCTTTAGTTTCTGAACTTCCAACATTTTTCTTAAAAATCCACTTGCATCCAATGATCTTTCTACCTTTTGGTAACTTGACTAACTCCCAAGTTTAATTCTTGTGAAGAGACTCCATCTTTTCACTCATTGCCGCAATCTACTATTTCGATTCTGCACATGAGATAGCATTCTTGTAACTCGATAGCTCTGGCAACTCCACCTCTTTAGCTACTTGGAATGCATATGCAATTATGTCCTCAAAGTCATAGCGTTTAGGAGGACCTACTTACCTGCGAGCATGTCCAGCAGCTAAACTTGTCGTTGCTTCTTTCGTTTGCTCCTCAGGTTTTGGTTGTTCAACCTGATGAGATTCTTCTGCCCCATTATGAATTGAAGTTAATCCAAACTCCACCTGTTGACATCTCCTCTGTTGAGTCAACAACATTTGATTTCTACTTGAACATAGACATCTCATCAAAGAATATGTTTCTGCTGTGAATAACTTTGTGCTCTAAAGGAGACTAAATTCTGAAGCCTTTTACACCTACACCATATCCCGCAAAGACTCCTTTTTTGGCTCTTGGTTCCAGCTTTCCTTCGGTGGATAGCAAAAAATTTTTAAATTAGTATAATGAGTAGGATTACCTGATTATACCTCAATAGGAGTCTTCAGATCGATCGCGGTTGCAGGATTCTGATTAACAAGGTAGCATGTTGTGTTAATAGCTTCAGCCCATAATAACTTGTTCAGACTAGAATTAGAGAGCATGCATCGTGCCCTCTCTAGAAGAGTTATGTTCATGTGTTCTGCTACAACATTCTACTGTTTATCTTCAATGGTGCAATGTCTGGCAATTCCTTCATCCTTGCAGAAGCAATCAAATTCAAACGAATAAAACTCTAAACCGTTATCGATACAAAGACATTTCACTTTTCTCGATGTCTGATTCTCCACTAAAATCTTCCACTATTTGAAAGCTTCAAATGCCTCGCTTTTGTGCTTCATCATGAATACCTATGTCATCCTTGAGTAATCATCTATGACAGATAGGAAGTATCTAGAATATCCTAGAGATGGAACACGAGAGGGGTCCCAACAGTCAGTATGGATGTAATCGAGTGTTGCATTTATATTGTGCACGGCTTTGCTGAATTATTGTTGTTTTTACTTGTCGAATATGTAGTGCTTGCAGAATCTTATTTTAGACATCTTTTGATCACCCAGAAGCTTGCGCTTACTAAGGATGTCCATCCCTTTCTGGCTTATATGTCCAAGTCTCGTATGTCACAACTTGGATGCTTCTGACTCTGATTTGGATGAACTACATACTGCAGCGATGCCAAAAATTATTGTGCCTTGTAGCATGTATAAGGACTTTTGTCGGACTCCTCTTGTGACTTCAACATCACCCTTGGTGACCATGAGAACACCTCCTATTGCATTCATCCAACATCCTTTGGAGTCCAGAACTCCTAACGATATCAGATTTTCTTCAATTACGGAACATGACGGACCTCTATCAATACTCTCACCCGATTGTCATGAGTTCTAATTTGAATTAAGCTGATTTCAACTATTTTATAGGCTACATCATTACCCATGATGACGTTTCTGCCATCAATATTTTGATAAGTTGAGAATCACTCTTTGTGCAGAGTCATATGATAAGAGCATCCTAAACGCAGAACCCAACTCTCCTCCAAACATCTCTGAAAGATGGATGACGCAGAAGAGGATCACAAAGATCGAATTACTTTTTGTTATATAGGCACTCCCTTTTACAAATGATAGGAATTATAGACCGATTGGGAATCTGAATTAATCCCCCCAAAATAAGACACTTATCCCGTGATAAAGAAATAAATTAATTTCAAATCACATACAGAATACCCCTAGAAAGCGAGACCCCTGCTAAAGTGCCTCACTAAGAAGGGGGACCATATAGGGTTACAATTGGATTCAGATTCAAGGCATTATCAACAATATCATTTTCATTACATTTCAATCAAGTTGAAAATGAACTAAGAGTGGTTTTTGTTCAAGTTTCAGACATCCTATCCATAGTGTGGACATCCTATCCTCATTCAGGTCTCTGTGATTCAAACTTTTGCGCGTTTGATTGTATATCGAGCTTTTAGATGTCCTTTCCATAGTGTGGACATCCAATCCCCAAAAGTGCGAGAGGTGTCTTAGCTATTTGCGATCTTTGGATGCCCCGGTCTAGTGGCAGACGAGTCTAAAAAGGGTCCTTCAAATATCGGGTTATCATATTATTTCATTTGATTAGTCCGAGTACCAAGTGTTTGATCTGGAAAGTACTTGAACATTTGATACTATGATCAAAAAGTTTCGTTAAGTAGTCAACCAGCTCAATATAGTTCGAACATTTGAACATCCGCTCAGAGTTTTGGACGTTCGGCTTAAACATAGTGTAATCTTGGTTGTGATTTCAGGATTAGGGGTGTTTAGTGTGTAGGGTCGACCCACGGTGAACCCGATAGTGGTCGGGTCTAACTGGACCCCACCCGACCTCTACCGGACCTTGTGTCTAGTCGGGTAAGAGTCATAATTTTTTGACCCGAGAGACTTAATTTTTTTATTTTTTTAGCTTTCAGCTTATATTTTATATAAAATAAAATAATATTAAAGTAAATTATTTTAAATGTGTAAAATAATATTAAAATGTTTAACAAATTATTTTATTATTTTAAATAAATATTATATAATATTTTTATATTAAATAATATAAAAAGTAAGAAAAAATAAACAATTGTAATCGAGTAGTCTAACCACCTGACCAATCCCACCCAACTCGATCAGATCCAACTCTCCAAAGAGGGATGATCCGACCCGATCAAAATCGGGTGGGGCGGGTCGGGTCGGGTCTAGGGTTAGGTCGGGTCAAACCTGACCCGTGAACACTCCTATTCAGGATGTTCAAAACTTCTTTGTCTGAAATTTTGACTAATGTATATGACATTACGATTCTTAAGTTTTCAATAACCAAATCACTTTTAAGGTCCAACACAACATATATCCATGATGTATTGAGGTCAAGGAGCATCCAAAAATCATTCAAGTCATCCAATATCCATAATTATCATGGTATAAACATGATAGATCATCATAATTCATTACAACAGCTTACAAGTACTTTGTCCTACTAAACACATGAAAATCTTAGGGTAAACACATAAAATGGCCTAAGCAATTATCTTAGGGTGATAAGTGACCTCACTCCAAAATAGAAATTTGAAAATATTTTTAAAACTTATATATTCTTAACACACAAATATGTGCTGCAAGCTCACAACTATCAATATAGTACTTGAGGATTGATCATTGATAAAGTGCTAGTTATTACAATTAATTCGAAGCTACTTTAAGTGAAAAAGCTAAATCTAGAGATTAAAAATAATAAATGTGAATGAGTGAGAACTAAATTACAAAGTAAGAATTAATCTATTTTTTAAGAATTTTTCAGTTTAGTTTATGAAATAAAAACAATGAGGAAGCATGAAAACATATTCAGATTGTGAGTAGTAGTAATGGACACTAGGGCATGGAGATTATTTCTAGACATTATTTATTCAATCAATAAAATCATGAATTCAATAGTTCATCGACACAAGGTGATTTCATTATCGTGGTAGTCACCATCCAAGGCACTTTCATTCTCGTGCAAAAAAATGTAGATGTTAAATAAAAATGAGAAATAAATATTTAAGAATAATCATAAATAAAAACTATTTTATCAATGCAATATTTATATGAGAGAAAAACATATAATTTACCAATGTGTGTGTAAGTGAGAGAGAGAGAGAGATGGCTCAATTTACTAACAAGAGAGAATAGTTAATTTGGTTTAAAATTATTCATTCCTTCTCATTTGACCAATTTGGAGAATAACGTGGTGATTGGAGAGTTTAACCGCTTCACTCCATCCCTCCTATTTGAAATAAAAAATTTAATTAAACATAATTTTCTGATCTCATTCCTCCATATTCCACCCACCCCTTCAAAATTCTTAATCCAAATAGATCCTAATATTTTTCTATAAGTTGATAGTCCTTTAACTTTATCAAATAGTTGCCTCATTGATTCATTCAGTATTTTCTGTTGATTCGTTAGATTCTCCATCATGATCATTAGGTTGGATTTCTCTTCAGGTGGGAGCATATGATTCAAAAGTTGCATTGTTTGTGTATGAGGACCATTCACTTTGGTAAATAGTTCCTCCATCTTCTTACAATACTTTTCTCGTTGGTTAATGAAGTTTTGCGTCATAATCTCAAGCTTGAACTCTTCAGTAGGTGCTGGTAGCATATGTTGATGTTGATATGCAAGTGGAGTCACATATGTAGATAGCGTGGAGCTGAAAGACTTGATACCACATGAATATCTAGATTTTGATCCTGAATTGTATGTTGATAATGTTGGTCATTGTAAGACCAATTTTCATGATAGCTCCACAATTTTGGATCTTGGAAATTGAGGTAGAAAAGTATTCTTTCTATTGATTCCTTTGAGAAATTGAACTACCCATATGGTATCTCTTAAATATAAGAAGGTGCTTGACCGCAATGGACTTGAGAAGTTGCAATAGCATTCAGTTTGAACTTTGGATTTAATGGGCATCCACCCCATTAAAATTGGTGGATGTTCCTTCATATATCCTAAAGCGTACGATGCATGATGAATGGCTAGATGGAGGAGGAGCGATTCACGTCGGCGGTCCAGAAACGAGGGGAGGCTAGTTCAGAAAAAATAAAGCCAGTTCAAGCGAGGGCGACAACGACGACGTTGTTCCATGATAACGGTGATGTTCGAGGATGACAATCTGGCGGATTGCTTTGGACCAGTCAAACTCGATCAAAACTGGTTCGACTTGACAACTGCATGTTTTTATCGTACCGCTTGATGAATAAAATTACATTCAAAAACCTTTTGTTTGCATTTGCCCTAGTTTCCATTGGACTTAGACAGCGTCCCTATTCGATGATGCAATCTTCTTTTTGGGCATCGTCGACAGCGAACTAGTGACGGTCCTTCTGAGTTCTGAGTTTGGACACTAGTATGCTTCCTTGATTCATATATCTAGGTTGTTGTGCCCTCGTGCGACTGTGGCGGCACGTGTTGCTCCAACCATGGAAGAAGTGGGCTGGTGTGGTGTGCAATCGCGCCATGTGGAAGAAGTGGGCGCCAAGAAAAAAGGAGGTGGCTGCAAACAATGGGGCAGACATCAAAACGATCCCATGGTTGCACCTCATCTGATGGTGCCTTAGAAAGGAACACGGTTTGTCTTTTTCGTCCACAGGGTTGAAAGCCCAAGAGTTCACCAAGTGGTTTGACCGTGTGAGGAAGGAAGAGGACAAATTACAAAGTAAAAAAGCATGGAAGGAGAAGGTGTGGTGTTAAAAAATAAAGGGTGCTAGTCTACCACAGCAAGAAACAAGTCGCTCTTACACTTTTTTTGTCCATACATGGAACTATATTTGGAGAGCTGCATAAGATTTGGAGTGCATCTTTTTGTCATTATGTGCATTTGTCCAATCGTGATGTTGGCCATTTTATTAATTCACAATGTACTTTTTTTCTTAATCTTAATCCTTTTAAATTATATATGCATGAATTGTTAAACCATGCTTTTAAATTTATAGCTTTTCTTTTTCACAGAGCCTTTTCCTTTTCAAAAGTCATTAGTTTATGATTAAAGAGAATCAAATTTTCATAAGCCAATAATCAAGGTAGATCCAAATATCTTTTCTATTATGATTTTCTATTTATAATTTATTGATTTTTTTAACTAATGCTTTAACTTTATTTTATAGCACATGGAATCAGCATGAAATAGTGGCGGTGAAAATCAATCAATCAATGGGAGCATTGCATGGGAGTCATGAAGTAATCAATCAGTCATGAAGTAATGCTCAAACAATATGTGCACTTCAAGTACTCAAGTAGCATCTCTAAGTTGTCAATCAGTAAGACTAAGATCTGATCCTGCATGGGAGCATTGCCAAATTTGCTTTGATGCAGAAGGAAGGAGAGGGTTAAAATGTTTATATTGTGGGAAAATTTTAAAAGGTGGAGGAATACATATAATGAAATTACATCTTGTAGGGAAAAAAATGATAAGCATTATCTTGTCCCAAAGTTAGTTTTGAAGTTAAGTATCAACTTGGAGAGCATTTGAAATCTACAACTGGATCCAAAAAAAAGAGCACATGATGAAATTGAAACAAGTGTTTCAAACGAACAATTTAGGAATGATGCACAAGAAGTTATTACTCCAAATGCAACTAAGAGGAAAGGAAAAGAAATAACAGATAACTTTTTGCTTCAAGAACTACTCCTGCTTGGTAGGTAAAGAAGCCATTCACCGAGCTAATTTAGTTGTTGCTAGATTCTTTTATGATTGTTGCATTCCATCTAATTGTGCAAACTCGATTTATTATTAGCCCATGATAGATGCTATTGCAGCCATTGGTCAAGGATATAAAAGTCCTAATTATCATGTTACTAGAACTAAATTATTATATGATATTAAGAAGGAAGTTAGCATATTGATTGATACTTTTAGAAGTGCTTGAACTGAAACTGGTTGCACTATAGTGGGTGATGGTTGGCAAGGTCATAAGAACAGATAATTGATTAATTTTCTTGTTTATTCTCCAAAAGGAGTTTGTTTTGTTAAATCAGTTGATGCTGCTGATATTGTTAAAGCTGCTACAACACTTTGTAATTTGTTTGTTGATTTGGTTGAATTTACTGGACCAAGTAATGTTGTGCATTTAGGCACAAATTAATTTGTTGGTAGATTGTTAAATGAGAAGTATCCCTCCATCTTTTGGTCATCTTCTGCTGCTCATTGTTTGAATTTGATCTTGGGAGATATTGGAAAATAGAACTTGTGAATAATTTGACTGAAAAAACATCAAAGTAACAAAATTTATTTACATTCATGCTTTTTTGCTTGCTTGGTTAAGAAGAAGATCAAAATGGACAGAAATTTTACGCCCTGGATCAACTCATTTTTTCAACAACATTCATTGTATTGGAAAATATCAATGATCACAAGATTGATCTGCAAGCTTTGGTGACAAGTTTAGACTTCACAAATTCAAGATATTACAAAGATAAGAAAGCTAAGCCTGTCATTGATACTATGTTGAACATATTTTGAAATGATTGTGACATTATTGTGCAAATTGTGACTCATTTAGTTCGCCTACTAAGAATTATTGATGATGATGATGACCTTCCCTTGGTTATGTATATGATGGCATATACAGAGCAAAGAGGACAATTAAAAAACATTTCATGAATAGGAAATCTTTGTACAAGCCTTACACAAGAATAATCAAGCCATGATGGGATAATCAACTTCGTAAGAATATTTGTTGTGGTGCATATTTTTTGAATCCTGCCTTTGTCAAGCTAGAAGTTTAACAAGGATGGCTTGATGTATTAGATGCTATGATTACAACTCGAAAGATTGAAGTTTTAAAATAAAGTTGGATATATCAAGATCGATTGCAAAGCTTTGGTAAACAATTAGCTATTGCATCAGCTAAAGAATTAAGGCCCGGTAAGTTTTTCCTTTTGACATCTTTTTCACAAGATTATTGCATATATGAATTTATTTGTTGAATATGATTACTAATCTTCTTTTTATTTTATTTTTATAGTAAACCAATGGTGGCATAGCTTTGGATTTAGTCCTCTGTTACTTTCACAATTAGCAATTCGACTTTTGAGTCAAACTGCATCATCTTTTAGTTGTGAGAGAAATTCGAGTGTATTTGAAAGAATACATTCGAAAAAAAGAAACAAGTTAGAGCACAAGAGATTGAATGATCTTGTTTATGTGTATTATAATTTGGGGTTGAAAAATAGGTTTGTGATATTGTAATTTATATATTCATTGATTATTTTTTAACTTGCCTTCATTTTATTATGTTTACATTATCTTATAGCGCTCTTAATAAAGAAAAAAGCACTTCTTGATCCCATTGATTATGATAGCATGGAGAAGATTGAGTTTTGGATTATGAAAGAGGAAGATAATCCATTACTTGATTATGATGAGTTGGAAAAATGCTTTATGATGATTTGGAATGTTCAAGAATTGATATGCAAGAAGGTAAATTTATTACTTCTTGAATAAATGAAAAATCTAAATATAGCTTTTTATTTTTAAGTGAAGTGGAATAAAACAATGATGAAGATTCGGAATATAATTTGGATTCTTTTCTTCGAGATCAAGACTGTTGAAGAATTCTCCACTTGCTAGTAATTATCTTTGATGTTATGAAGAATTGTTAAAAGATGTTTGTTGAGACTTATAATTTAGTATAGCATTGGTTTTGCCTAGTTATCTTTTGATGTTAGGAAGAATTGTTTTAAGCTTGTGTTGTGACTTATAAAATTATGACGACTTGCTTTTATCTTGTGATTTCTTTTTTGAGTTATGAAGATTTTATGTGTTATGAATTATCTTATGTGTTACCATGTATTGCCATTTAAATATTAATTTATTATATCTGGTTCGACCATCCGGGTTAATCTGGTCCGACCTAACCTGAAGATTAATCCGGGTTGATGTCCGGTCCGCGTTTTACAACATTGGTTTTTCCCTCTCGAGCCACAAGTGAACCATGCTTCTGATTATCAATCCCAAAATTCTTTATTGCACACACATACTAACAAATACACTTTATAGCATAAGTACATAATATGAAATTTTAGAACCGATATAAACATTCATGGATTTAGAAATGTAGTAAAAAATAAAATATCTCAGCTACGATATGAAAATGACCAAGTATAAACAACGCACGTGCAGCTCAATGGATTATAAAGAAAGGTAAATCAGAAAAAGAGAAAACAACTACAAAATTTAAGAAGTGAAAAGTACTATAATTAGAATCTACTCTAAAGAAAGTCAAGAAAAAAAGCAAAATTTAAGAAAAGCAAAATGAAAAAGATTGGAATCTACTCTAAACAAAGTCAAGAAAAAAGCTAGACCATAATTAGATAATGTATTAAACAATGTTTATATACAAGGTTTAGCTTGTCCAAAATAGAAGATCAATTGTGACAATCAAAATGATGCCAAAAAATTAACTTGAATGAGATTTGTGTGAGGCGTGTTATTGGGGCATGAAAACAAAAAAGAATCGAGAGTAGATAAGGCTCAAATATGGAATTGAGCTAGATAAGGCTCATATAAGTCACTCCAATATTTGGAACTCGAAATCAATTATAAAACTTATAAAATCTTAACACACAAATCGGTGCTATAAGCGTTTTACTTTGAGTGAGAAGCTAACTTTAGAGATTAAAAGGATTGCGTGCAAATGACTGAAAATTAAAATTACATGAGTAAGAATTACTCTAATTTT
Organism: Pontederia crassipes; assembly: GCA_030549335.1. Classification (NCBI taxonomy): domain Eukaryota; kingdom Viridiplantae; phylum Streptophyta; class Magnoliopsida; order Commelinales; family Pontederiaceae; genus Pontederia; species Pontederia crassipes. The sequence continues at coordinate 34,586,402 of CM060186.1, read as the reverse complement.
TAGGAGTTTTTTAGTTTGGTTAAGATAGATAAACAAGGAAGCAGGAAAACATATTCGGATTGTGAGCAGTTGTAATGGACATTAGGGCATAGAGAGTATTTCTAAACATTGTTTCTTAAATTAATAAAAATCTAAATTCAATAGTTCTGGGACTTCGACACAAGGTCTAAATCACCCATTTAGATGTAATCTCTATCATTCTCGTAGCTAGAGAAGATTCAAATGTTATCTACTCATGGTGGGATCACATCTTGATCTCACTCAACACCAATAACCCCAAGGTTACCTCTTGTGCTCACTTGATAATAACAATCAATACCTCTTCAGCATACATTGTGATTCATCCAACCTCTTGACCTAGGATGAATCACCAACGAAATGATAAAAACCCTTTCAAGCAGACATAAATTGATTCCGATAAAAATAAATAGATGCAATCTGAATGGGTTCAACCCTCAGCCTCACTTAGAAACAACGATCATAGAATTGAGGATGATTTACTTTATTGGTATTCATCCGGCCTCTTGACCTAAGATAAATCATAATGGATACAGAAAATTCCTCTTGGATAGAGAATGATTAATTTTCACAAAGAACACTATCAATTTCAAGTTCACCTTTTGGTCTCACTAGAAAATGGCAATCAGTCTTCTCTTTTGACATACATAGGACTCATCCAACACTCTTGGCCTCGAATAACTCACTAATGGACAAAGAAAAACCTCTCTTCTGTAGAAGATGATTGTAGTAAATAAGGAAAATATTTTGGTTTATATTAATTAAATGCTAAAAAAAGAGGGGACAAAAAAAAAGATGGCCAACCAAAGGTTGGCAAAAAAGGATGAATGCAGTAGCCAGCCACTTCTTCTATTATTTTCTCCTATAATGGTAGAGAATGTCAAAAGTGAAGAGATGACGCTATCTATGGAGGTGCCCTCAGATAATATCTTTTTAGTTCACTTCAATTTTCTTTTGCACTTTCACCTCCAAAAATTTAGTAAAATTCTAAGTCATATAATTATATAAAATACATAGAAAAATCATAGTAATTTCTTCCAAAATAACCAAATTTTGAATAATTATAAAATGAGGTCAAAAAAATATAAAATATAAAAATCGAGAATTAAGTCCATAAATTTGCACTAAAAGCTATACAAATTAGGGTAAAACAAATGTTTACTATAATAAAATAAGTATGGTTTTCTCCTGCATCAGATTCCCCAAAACATAATCCTTTGCTTGTACTCAAGCAAAAATTAGAAACTTGTGATTAAAATTTTTGAAGTTGAAAGTGATCACATTATGAACAACACTCGACCTTCTCAGCCCACAAAAGTCATCCTAATTGAGTATTATTTACTAATTCATGACCCATTAAACTTTGATGGCCAAAGCTTATGTGTCACAGAAAGCACATTATTTAACTCATATTCTTCAATTTCATTTGAATTGGGAAAGAGAAACAAGTGGGTCCATGTCCTTTTGGGAAAGCCCCACGAAAGTTCAGATGTCTGCTCACTCTAGCAGGCATCCAGTTTGATGACATCTGTAACACACCTAAATTTTCATTAAAAATTAAAACTTTTATGTTGGACTATTAGATGACCGAAACCCAAATCGACGCTTGTTATCATGATGAGTCAACAGCTCAATCGAAGCTCCACCGAATGATCGAAACATTTTCGAGCGTTCGGAAGAGCAATGGACAGAACTCTGCAATATCACTCTTTCGATTTTCTCTTCATTCCATTGCATTAACTTCTCGAATTCAGTAACCACCCTTCATCCATAACTCATGAGATTCAAGTGGACAAAACCTCCATCATTTATACCCATTTTATGACCCATTTGGCCCTCATTGTTCTCTTTCTCATCTCATTCATATTCTCGCATTTTCCCTCATCCTTGTCGTTTTCCAGCCATTACTCTTGGTCGTCTTCCAGAGGATGTACAAGGCAGTGTTGTAGGTGTTGGAGACGCGAGGAACTAGGGGACACAAACTAGTGAACGACTGAAAACCATCCTTTGAAGATCCGATCGAAAAATCATCCAAAAAGGTGTGTTATTCAGGATCTAGTTCATGAGATTTTCCCGAGGGATTTTGCATGTTTTAAGGTCGAATTTTGGGGGAATGCATATGATTATACTTATGATAATGCCTAAGAGTTAGAACTATAGATCGATTTGATTTGATTACAATTGATGTGAGAGTTGATGATGTTGTATGATTCATATACCATGTCATTCAAGAGATCTACTTTTCGATTTGATAATATGTTAGGGGTGAGATTTATGATGTTTTGTATAGGTTAACATTTCGACTTGTACCATAATAGTTCGAGTTATGATAATGGTTTTGAATAAATTATGCATTGCTAAGTACGAGACTTTTATGTTATGAAAGAAATCAATCATTTTGAAACAATGATGTTAGGAATGATATTTTGATGCATGCCATATAATAGAATATGTTTATCTTAGTTAGATCTATGTTTGTTTGTTGAAAACTAAGTAAAAACATAAGGATTTCGCAATGGCCTGCGGCTCTGTCAATCTGAAATGGATGACCAAAACTCTTTTGTGCGTTAGGCATCCGATTCAGCTCGGCAAGAGTATAGTGATTTCTATATCGGATGTTCGAAACTTGATCGGACGACCAATATGGATCAAATTGAAAGTTCAAAACTCTTTCGGATGATCGAAATGGAAAATATCGAGACTAAAAAATGGCAACGATAATGAGTCGATCGACTAAAACCATTTCAACGATCGATCTGGATTATCATGCGAGAAAAAACTTTTGATGGTGGACGTGTAAACTATTCCCGACCAACCGAGGAAGAAGACACTATTTCTAGTGGACGATCGATCATGTTTCGATCAACTAAAATTCTCAACCGAAAGACTGAGAACCATCTCATGTTATAATGGACGACCGAACCTTTTTCAGTCGATTAATCATATATGGTCTTGGAACAACCCACGGATGAACTTAGAATGGACAACCAATGAACACAGACAAAAATGAATGTCTGATCCTCTTTTAGACGACCATTGTATGAATTTTAATTGGATGATCACTCGACTTTCAAGCATCTGATCTGTGGACAAGATACGACCTTAATCTAAATCCCTTGATTTGATAATTTTGTCCACCCGATTGAGTTATTGATTGATAGGAATTTAAAGATGATCCGGAGCCACATTTACCTCTTTAATGAATCCAAGTGATCGAAAGAGAGACTCATGATTAGTAAGATAAAATATGAGGGTTATCATTAGCCTACCTAGTTGGGAGATTCTCCCTATAGATATTTATGCATTGTGCGAGGTTATCTTGCCCAACGGGGCACTGGCCATAGCACTGATTCTCCATTGGCCCACCATGGTCAAGGTAGTATACATTTGTGTGTTTATAATGGTATTCCTTAAAAGTGAAGAGCTCTTCCAAACCATGACTATAGATGAATGGAAGAACTTTGTTCTTATGAAAATGAATTATGAATTTGAACAACATGAATATTAATATGAAAATGAAATGAAATAAGCAGGCATGAACCATTATGATGATTTCTCTATTGCTTCTCCATTATGATTCACTTTTACACTTGATTTATATGCTTCATGCATATTCTAAAGGATGAAATTATAACCTATACAAATTCACACTTTACTTTATGCTAACGATTGAGCTTGCTCCCCGTTATGATCTTCACAAGTACATAATATGGTTGCGAGCCTTGTTGATGTGTGTATGGTGACTACAATTTGATGACGTGTGCACATGGTTATCGCAAAGTCTGAACGAAGTCTATTTTTGTTATATTGTATTTGAAATATGTATGGAACCATTGGGATGTATTATTGGCATAGATTTTCATATGCCAAGATTGATGTACTCTTATTCTAGTAGTTTCTGTGTTTTCTTATTAATTATTGTAATATTTTAGTTTAAATGTTCTGCTTATGTGTGATGTTTCTTGATTAGATCAATAAAATAGTCAAAGAAGTATCGAAGAAAAAAGTACATGAAAAAATATTTGGCCGTATGGTGGAGTTAAATTTTGGGGAGTTACAACATCATCATGATTCATCATTTGGTGACGTGTGAATCGATGGCTTAAGATTTATATCTGGTGTAATAAGAAAAATCTAAACAAGAAGCCTATTTGACATATCCATTTATCGTTGGACTTAAGTGCTTGAGCCAGTGCCATCGCCATGATCTTCGACTCATTACAATTTATTAAAAGGATTTATAGGGGACACCATGTCCTTAGCTTAATAGCCTTTGGATCAAAGATTTACGATAAAGATTTTGAACCATGACTTAAGCCTTATATCCAGTGAATTTACGATAAGTAACTTTAAAAACAAAATTTACCCATCTATTACCGCCATAATTAAAGAAAATTATAATAAATTATCAAGGAATTTATTTGTCACTAAAAAGTTGTCGTGACACTCGACCATTGTTGCTGCTGCTGCTGCTGCTGATCTAATGAAATAACGACGCAAATAAGGTGAAACTATGCGCACTTATATATGTTAATTTCAGGCATGAAAATTAATACTGCACTGATCATGACCATGAAGATAGAAAAAAAAAAGAATAAGTGTTTTATTTCCCTCTTGAAAATTTTCTAATTAATAAGTTTCAGTTCAACTCTGAATGACCATACAATGAATCAGATAATAAAATGAACTCTGCGTGCCAAGATCTCATGCCTGCTCCGACGGCAGGCGGTCGCGGACCAACAGGGCAAAGCGACACTTCATGGCGATGTCGTACATGTGGATGGATGTGACGTCCGCGAAGCGTCGGGGTAGAGAGATGAGGTCCGGCGACTCGCTGCAGCGGTGGTACTGGATGAGATCCGACCATTGCCGGACCTGCTGCCGCGGCCGCCGCCGGGGTCGTGCTTCTCCTTGTCCTTCTCCTCCGTCGACGAGGTACCTCGTCCAGCCCAGCTCCGCCAGGTACCTCTCGAGCTCCTCGTGCGACCGCACCACTCGCCCCGACGATGCGTGGACCAAAAAGCTCCGCTTGCCGGCGAGGCAGGCGCGGCCACCGGAGCTGCCGTCGTGCAGCTTCTCCTTGGTGGACCGATCGATCAGCTTCAAGATGCCCTTTTTGAACACCCAAACACCGGCCATGAGGTGGTCGAATTGAAGTGTGTGTGTGTGTGAGAGAGAGAGATGGTTAGGTGAGAGTGGACATATGGTAATTGCAGACTCAAGAGTCGAGATATATTCAAATACTGCTACTAATGATTATCATGTAATTTTAGTTTCAAAGACTAATTGCATTGCAAAAAAAAAAATTTAATGGAGGCTACTACCCACTCGTAGGCCGTCCCATCTGATAGATTTTTAGGAGCTGTTCACAATTAAATTTTCTTTGGACCGGATGTGAATCATTTAGGATTGAACTGGATGAGATCCAAACTTGCTTGCTTTCTTTCCATTTGTTCGATTCATCCTTCGAGATGCCCTAACCTCATCGTTGATGTTTGTTGCCGTCCTCCATCCCCCCTCAATCACGTCTTTGTTGAATCATATCTAATATTGAGTTTAATATGAAAGTAAATTATATAATTAATATATTATCAAAATAAGATAAGATCCAAATAAAAGTGACTCAATATATATTGGGCATATTAATTAATATGTTATAATATGGAATATAATGTGAAGAGATCAAAGAGTGTATTGAATTTTTATGACGAGTAGAAATTTAAATCACATGAAAGGATGTCTATTATAAATAAATGATTATAGTCCCCAAAACACACTTCTGAAGAATCATTGAAAGGTTGTCTTCTTCTTGACTTTTCCTGTAACAGCCAGCAAAAGATAAAAAAAAAAAAAAAGAATCGGTCAACAGAATTAAGAGATAAAAGTCGAATAGGAGTGGAGATAAATGTTATCAGATTTAACGATATCAGATTAATCACGAGAAGAGTCTTATATGAGGGAAACTAATCAAGCATTAAATCTATTTATTCCCTCAACCTCACGACCTCTCTCTTCCCTCTTCCAAGGTTGCTGATCTATGCGTGATCAGAGAAGGGAGAAATAATTCTTCCAAAGAGGAAAGGGGCGCAAGGAGTTCGAAGAGAGGACAGGAGACACGGGTGATAATTAACCGCGAATCGAGGTGGGTGAATCGAAATCACCTTGCATGACCTCTGAATTATCCTAATTCATGCCCTCATAGTTATGAAAAGAAAAGAGTATGAATATGATTCAAGTTATTATTTTTAATTGTTTGATTTCTTGAATTCTTTGATTGGTTGATTGTAGCATGCATAGTTATTTTCTGCTTGTTATATTTCTGTGTTATTGATTGCTAAGGTGTACGATTTAGATAGGGATTTTGTTTTCGGTTTTAAAAGAGGAGAGAGAAGAGAGTTTTGGCCGTAAGGAAAAGAAGAGAGAGAATAGAGTTTCGGCCGTAAAAGAAGAGAGAGAAGGGAGTTTCGGCCGTAAAAGAGGAGAGAGAAGAGAGTTTTGGCCGTAAGGAAAAGAAGAGAAGGGAGTTTCGGCCGTAAAAGAGGAGAGAGAAGAGAGTTTTGGCCGTAAGTAAAAGAGGAGAGAGAAGAGAGTTTTGGCCGTAAGGAAAAGAAGAGAGAGAATAGAGTTTCGGCCGTAAAAGAAGAGAGAGAAGGGAGTTTCGGCCGTAAAAGAGGAGAGAGAAGAGAGTTTTGGCCGTAAGGAAAAGAAGAGAGAGAATAGGGTTTCGGCCGTAAAAGAAGAAAGAGAAAAGAAGTTTGGCCGTAAGGAAAAGAAGAGAGAGAATAGGGTTTCGGCCGTAAAAGAAGAAAGAGAAAAGAAGAGGGAGATAAGGGAAATAGGTTGTTACGGCCGAAGAGTTAGATTTCGGCCGTAACGGGATAGGCCGTAACGGATGGGCGTAACGAAATAGGCCGTAACGGATGAGCGCAACAGGTGATGGCCGTAACGAAATAAGAGTTGAATTATTACGGCCGAAGTAAAAAGAAAATAGGGTTTTACGGCCGTAACGTAATAAAGGTTAATTTTGTTTTTTACGGCCGTAACGTAACAAACGTTAATTTTTATGGCCGAGAAAAATGAAAGGACTCTCGGGCGTAAAATCTAAGAAATTAGGGTTTTACGGCCGTAAGGAGGAGGAGATTCTTTGGGCTTAAAAATCCAGCAAAATTCACCTATAAATCTCTCTTTATTTTGATATGAATATTATTGATTTTCCTTATAATTCCAACATGAACTCTTTGTCTTGATTTATCTCATATCGATCATATCTCCTTCATCATATGACACAAAGAATGAAAAGATATTCAAAGTGATTAATAAGTTCAGATGAAAGATTAATGATGGGTTGCCAGTCCAAGCCAAGTGCATCAAGATAAGGGTCGCTCCCTTGGTCATGGTTTGATCACCCATTGACCCGCACAAGGCCGTATCGTTTGCTGGGCACACCCCAAGAATTAAAGGCACCTCAAAGTCACCCTGATTGTTAATTAATAACCAAGATCGACAAGCATGTTCATGTTCATGTTCAAGTTCAAGTTCAAGTTCAAGTTCAAGTTCAAGTCAAGTCAAGTATGTCATGATTCCAAGTTTACTATGTACTATTGATCCTTATGATTCATGATATCGCTGATCTTATCCTTATTATGATCCATGATACTTATATGTCATCTTTCATGTTCAAGTTAAGCCTGATTAATTATCGCTGATTATTATAATCATGTTATGCATTGTATATCATGTGGTTCCCCACTAGGCTGTAAAGCTTACGGGAGGACCTCCTCCCCTGTGTCTGATTTCCACAGGACCAGGTCAGTAACGTGGTGGAGTAGGCGTGTGGTGATGAAGCTCTGGCGATAGGACAGCACATGAACCATAGGGCTTTTAGAGTGTTATTTTGTTTTTATTTACCTTCCGCAATTTAAATTCATGATGTAGAACTCAGTTATCTCTTAGTAATGACATAGTTACTTTTAGACTTCCGCAATTAAAGTTATAATTTATCTTTACTTCTTTTCTTCCGCTGACGTGTCTCGGTTCTTGACTGAGATATGGTCAATATTATGGTCAAGTTATAGCATGCCGTAGCGTCTCCAGATTGGTCTTCGCCACGTGGCGGGGGTCGATTTGGGGGCGTTACATTTATGGTATCAGAGCCTAAAGTTCAGGACTCTCTTGACGTCCTAGTGTATAGAATAGTATAGTATGGTAAAAGGTTCATGTGCTATCGCCGTGCAGTCGCCACACCCTCCACCGAAAAGTAATGTAAGTCATGTTTATGTTTAAGATAAGTTATGATTTATTGATGCATGATTTTATTGTATGAATAGAGGATAAGCATGTCACGACGGTCAGAGCGTATTCAAGAGCAAATGGCCAGAGCTGACCGAAATCTGTATGAGGCATCGGAAGGCCCACTTCCTGAGATGGGGGCCCAGCCGGGTCGCGGACGTGGCCGTGGCCGAGGTCGTGCGCCAGGCCGCGGAAGAGGTAGAGGCCGAGCAACTAGAGCGCCATTTGAGGAGCATGTGGATGAGTTTGCTCCACCTGAGGGTAGCCAGGCAGGAGACAGTCCACCGGCGTCAAGGCGTCGTAATCAGAGGGCACGCCATGAAGCAGCAGAAGACACCATCCAAGCTTTCCTGAAGTTGCATCCGCCTCATTATGATGGGAAGGCGGACTTTTTCAAGGCTGAAGAATGGATAGAGACTATGGATCGGATTTTTAAGCTGATGAGATGTACCGATGAACGCAAGGTTCTGTATGCCACACACATGCTTACTGGTACTGCAATGGGCTGGTGGAAGACTACAAGGGCCACCAGGTTCAGAGGGATGGAAGAAGAGGACATAGCATGGGATGAATTTAAGAAGGCCTTCATGACGCGCTACACTCCTGAACATGACCGCATCAACAAACAGGAGGAGTTCCTGCAACTGCAACAGGGAACCATGTCTGTGGCAGATTATCACACCCAGTTCATCCAACTGGAACAATATTGCCCGATGCCATTTGAGGGACGTATTCGGGCTAACAGATTCATTAATGGACTACAGCAGGCACTGAAGACTGAAGTCCTGTCTGGGGATTGTGAAGATCTAGAGAAGGCTGTGAGGTTAGCCACACGTATGGAAAAGGATCAAGCTGAACGCAAGGCCAAAGCTCCAGCCAGAGCAATAGAGCAGCCCAGGCCTCGAACGGATAATCATCGGCCATTTAGGAGGAACGACCGCCGCGATCGTCGTTACAGGCCATACCAACAGAGAGAAGCCCCAAGACAGGCTCAAGCTCAACCACGGCCTGCGCCAATGCAAGCACAGCCACTGAGACAACTGCCACCGCCACCACGTCAGCCACAAGTGCCACAGAAGCCTGTATGTCCTCACTGTGGCCGTCACCATGATGGAGAGTGTCGTAGATTGAGCGGCGCATGCATTCAGTGTGGACAGTTCGGACATTTCATCAGAAATTGCCCACAGGCTGCCAGAGGAGGCCGAGACAATCGAGCAGCAGGAGGTGCAAATTCCGTTGTACAAGGTCGTGTGCACAACCTGGAAGCTGATGCAGCCCAAAATGATAATGATGTCATTAGAGGTACCCTCCCGATCGCCAACTTGTCTGCTACTATTTTATTTGATTCTGGGGCTACACACTCGTTTATTTCAGAGTCGTGTGCCCAAACTCTTAGTCTACCTCAGAAGCAGATGCCCCATGCTATGCGTGTGAGTACACCTATGGGTACTCTCCATGCTGCCAAGTACATCCCGAATGTACCTGTCAATGTAGACAAGAAAAATTTTTCTGCAGACCTCATAGTCATTCCCATGGTGGACTATGACGTCATTTTGGGGATGGACTGGCTTTCATATCACGATGCAACTTTGCAATGCAAACAGAAGAAGATCGTTATAGGGACGCAAGGCAAGCCCAAGACAGTGATCAGAGGCACTCCGTCAACAAAGAACAAAGTCATTGTCTCAGCGATCAAGGCACAGAAGCTATTGCAGAAAGGATGTTGTGGGTACTTGGCTAGTGTGGTCAAGACGAATACACCTGTCACTGAGCTTCAACAGATAGATGTGGTGCGGGAGTTCCCAGATGTGTTTTCTGAGGACACATCCGGATTACCACCGAAACGGGAAATCGACTTTAAAATAGAGCTCCTCCCTGGGACTGCACCCATCTCTAAAGCACCATACCGTATGGCACCTGCTGAAATGCAGGAACTGAAGAAGCAGATACAGGAGCTACTGGACAAGGGATTTATCAGACCGAGCGTCTCACCCTGGGGCGCACCGGTCTTGTTTGTCAAGAAAAAGGACGGCTCCCTGCGGCTCTGCATCGACTATAGAATGCTCAATAAAGTGACAGTGAAGAATAAGTACCCCCTGCCTCGGATAGATGACCTTTTCGATCAGCTGTCAAAAGCATCAGTGTTCTCTAAGATAGACTTACGTAGTGGCTACCACCAGTTGAGAGTGGCAGAGGAGGACATACCGAAAACCGCTTTTCGGTCAAGATATGGCCACTACGAGTTCTTGGTCATGCCATTTGGACTGACGAACGCTCCTGCCGCGTTCATGGATTTAATGAACCGGGTCTTCCGACCATATTTAGACCAGTTTGTCATAGTGTTTGTGGATGACATTCTGATCTATTCTTCCAGTCCAGAGCAACACCGAGAGCATCTTAGGATAGTATTGGGGATCCTAAGACAACACAAGCTTTATGGCAAGCTTTCAAAGTGTGAATTCTGGCTGAAGGAGATCATGTTCTTGGGACACATAGTCTCCAAGAAGGGCATTGCAGTAGACCCCGCAAAAGTGGAAGCGGTAACGAATTGGACTAGGCCGAAGAATGCTTCTGAGATTCGCAGCTTCCTTGGTTTAGCGGGTTATTACAGGAGGTTTATCCGGGACTTTTCTAAGATTGCTGCACCCCTCACGAATCTCACAAAGAAGGCGGAAAAATTTATCTGGACAGATAAATGTGAGCAAAGCTTTCAAACTCTGAAGGACCGTCTGACTTCGGCACCAATTCTCACTATACCGACAGGCAGTGGAGGTTTCGTGGTCTACAGTGATGCGTGTGGAACAGGATTGGGTTGTGTCCTGATGCAACACGGTAAAGTAGTAGCTTATGCTTCACGACAACTGAAGAAGCATGAGGTCAATTACCCCACACATGACTTGGAATTGGCGGCTGTGGTCTTTGCTCTGAAGATCTGGAGGCACTATTTGTATGGAGAGACATTCGAGATCTTCACCGACCACAAGAGTCTCAAGTACATCTTCGATCAGAGAGATCTTAACATGAGACAACGACGATGGCTTGAGCTCCTGAAGGATTATGAATTTGCTATCAATTACCATCCGGGTAAAGCAAATTCAGTCGCCGATGCATTAAGCAGGAAGTGGGAAGGCTCGCTAGCTTATATGAGGCTACGCGAGTTCGAGATGCTGGAAGAAATTGAGCAATGGTGTCCCAAGTTGGGAACAAATGGAGCGTTATGGATGATGCATCAGATGAAGCCCAGCTTAATTGACAGGATCATAACAGCTCAGAAAGTAGATCCTGAATATCAGAAGGTTCTGAAGAGGTGCCAGAATGAACCAACAGATTTTCAGATCTCTGCAGATGGAGGGATTAGATATCGGGACAGGTTGTGGATTCCCTCTGACGCTGATGTCCGACGAGAGGTACTAGATGAGTGCCACAAGTCGGAGTTCGCCATCCACCCCGGTAGCACTAAGATGTATAAGGATGTACAACGCAGCTACTGGTGGCCGGACATGAAAAGAGAGATAGCAGAATATGTATCCCGATGCCTGGTGTGTCAACAAGTCAAGATTGAACATCAGCGGCCTTATGGCAAGTTGAAGCCTTTGGAAATCCCACAATGGAAGTGGGATAAGATTACTATGGATTTCGTATCCAACTTGCCTAAGACTAAGAAGGGTCATGATGCCATATGGGTAGTCGTGGATCGTTTCACAAAGGCAGCACACTTTATTCCAATCCGATGGAAGCAATCAGTGGAGAGTCTGCTAGACTTATATGTGAGAGAAGTGGTCAAACTCCATGGGATCCCAGAGTCCATAGTGTCTGATCGAGACCCCAGATTCACTGCCAGATTCTGGAGGAGTATGCAGGAAGCCTTTGGTACAAGGCTCAACTTCAGTACAGCTTTCCACCCTCAAACAGATGGGCAGACTGAGAGGACCATCCAGACACTAGAGGATATGTTAAGGGCCTGTGCACTAGATTGGCAGGGTAGCTGGGATGAGCACATTCATCTGATTGAGTTTGCTTATAACAACAGCTACCATTCTAGTATTGGTATGGCACCATTTGAAGCCCTGTATGGACGACCTTGCCGTTCACCTGCCCACTGGAGTGAAGTAGGCGAGGAAAAGATCATGAGTAAGGAAGAAGTGAAAGAAGCAGTGGAATATGCTGAAAAGATAGAATTGATTAAGCAAAGGATGAAGACTGCTCAAGGAAGGCAAAAGAGTTATGCTGACAAAGGCAGACGAGAGCAGATCTTTCAAGCTGGAGACCAAGTTCTTCTGAAGGTATCTCCCATGAAAGGAGTCATGAGATTCAGTAAGCGAGGAAAGCTCAGTCCTCGCTATGTAGGCCCATTTGAGATACTCGAGCTGGTAGGCGAGGCAGCATGCAGATTGGCTCTACCCCCATCTTATGGGAGAGTGCACAATGTATTCCATGTATCCATGCTCAAGAAGTACAAGCATGATGCTGCAAATATTCTAAGGATAGAGGAGCCAGATATAGCTGCAGACTTGACCTTCGCTGAGTATCCAACACATATAGTGGATCGCAAAGTACAACGTCAGAAGAACAAGGATGTCCCCATGGTCAGAGTAGCTTGGCGTCACCATAGCGGAGATGACGCGACATGGGAGCTCGAATCGGAAATGCGCCAAGAATTTCCCCACCTTTTCGGTAAGCCCTCTACTTAGTGCAAAATTCGAGGACGAATTTTCTTTTAAGGGGGTAAGAATGTAACAGCCAGCAAAAGATAAAAAAAAAAAGAATCGGTCAACAGAATTAAGAGATAAAAGTCGAATAGGAGTGGAGATAAATGTTATCAGATTTAACGATATCAGATTAATCACGAGAAGAGTCTTATATGAGGGAAACTAATCAAGCATTAAATCTATTTATTCCCTCAACCTCACGACCTCTCTCTTCCCTCTTCCAAGGTTGCTGATCTATGCGTGATCAGAGAAGGGAGAAATAATTCTTCCAAAGAGGAAAGGGGCGCAAGGAGTTCGAAGAGAGGACAGGAGACACGGGTGATAATTAACCGCGAATCGAGGTGGGTGAATCGAAATCACCTTGCATGACCTCTGAATTATCCTAATTCATGCCCTCATAGTTATGAAAAGAAAAGAGTATGAATATGATTCAAGTTATTATTTTTAATTGTTTGATTTCTTGAATTCTTTGATTGGTTGATTGTAGCATGCATAGTTATTTTCTGCTTGTTATATTTCTGTGTTATTGATTGCTAAGGTGTACGATTTAGATAGGGATTTTGTTTTCGGTTTTAAAAGAGGAGAGAGAAGAGAGTTTTGGCCGTAAGGAAAAGAAGAGAGAGAATAGAGTTTCGGCCGTAAAAGAAGAGAGAGAAGGGAGTTTCGGCCGTAAAAGAGGAGAGAGAAGAGAGTTTTGGCCGTAAGGAAAAGAAGAGAAGGGAGTTTCGGCCGTAAAAGAGGAGAGAGAAGAGAGTTTTGGCCGTAAGTAAAAGAGGAGAGAGAAGAGAGTTTTGGCCGTAAGGAAAAGAAGAGAGAGAATAGAGTTTCGGCCGTAAAAGAAGAGAGAGAAGGGAGTTTCGGCCGTAAAAGAGGAGAGAGAAGAGAGTTTTGGCCGTAAGGAAAAGAAGAGAGAGAATAGGGTTTCGGCCGTAAAAGAAGAAAGAGAAAAGAAGTTTGGCCGTAAGGAAAAGAAGAGAGAGAATAGGGTTTCGGCCGTAAAAGAAGAAAGAGAAAAGAAGAGGGAGATAAGGGAAATAGGTTGTTACGGCCGAAGAGTTAGATTTCGGCCGTAACGGGATAGGCCGTAACGGATGGGCGTAACGAAATAGGCCGTAACGGATGAGCGCAACAGGTGATGGCCGTAACGAAATAAGAGTTGAATTATTACGGCCGAAGTAAAAAGAAAATAGGGTTTTACGGCCGTAACGTAATAAAGGTTAATTTTGTTTTTTACGGCCGTAACGTAACAAACGTTAATTTTTATGGCCGAGAAAAATGAAAGGACTCTCGGGCGTAAAATCTAAGAAATTAGGGTTTTACGGCCGTAAGGAGGAGGAGATTCTTTGGGCTTAAAAATCCAGCAAAATTCACCTATAAATCTCTCTTTATTTTGATATGAATATTATTGATTTTCCTTATAATTCCAACATGAACTCTTTGTCTTGATTTATCTCATATCGATCATATCTCCTTCATCATATGACACAAAGAATGAAAAGATATTCAAAGTGATTAATAAGTTCAGATGAAAGATTAATGATGGGTTGCCAGTCCAAGCCAAGTGCATCAAGATAAGGGTCGCTCCCTTGGTCATGGTTTGATCACCCATTGACCCGCACAAGGCCGTATCGTTTGCTGGGCACACCCCAAGAATTAAAGGCACCTCAAAGTCACCCTGATTGTTAATTAATAACCAAGATCGACAAGCATGTTCATGTTCATGTTCAAGTTCAAGTTCAAGTTCAAGTTCAAGTCAAGTCAAGTATGTCATGATTCCAAGTTTACTATGTACTATTGATCCTTATGATTCATGATATCGCTGATCTTATCCTTATTATGATCCATGATACTTATATGTCATCTTTCATGTTCAAGTTAAGCCTGATTAATTATCGCTGATTATTATAATCATGTTATGCATTGTATATCATGTGGTTCCCCACTAGGCTGTAAAGCTTACGGGAGGACCTCCTCCCCTGTGTCTGATTTCCACAGGACCAGGTCAGTAACGTGGTGGAGTAGGCGTGTGGTGATGAAGCTCTGGCGATAGGACAGCACATGAACCATAGGGCTTTTAGAGTGTTATTTTGTTTTTATTTACCTTCCGCAATTTAAATTCATGATGTAGAACTCAGTTATCTCTTAGTAATGACATAGTTACTTTTAGACTTCCGCAATTAAAGTTATAATTTATCTTTACTTCTTTTCTTCCGCTGACGTGTCTCGGTTCTTGACTGAGATATGGTCAATATTATGGTCAAGTTATAGCATGCCGTAGCGTCTCCAGATTGGTCTTCGCCACGTGGCGGGGGTCGATTTGGGGGCGTTACATTTCCCATCTGAGAAAAGAAGATAGAGATTTTTTGTGTTGTTAAGGAAGATCATTCCGTCAAGTTATTCTTTACAGATTATTAACGATGGACAATTATAAATTGATGTATTTAAGCATTTAAGTTTCTTAATGATTTGACATGATCCAAATAGAATTTTATAATTCTGGTTTTTTATCGATTGATATCAGAGGTTACATGTTAGATCATTAGGAAACTTTTTTTTTCTTTCTTCGGCGATGAACAGTTTTTTCCTTTCGGTGACACCTTATGTTTCTTCTTATGCTTCATTCTCGTATATGGGTCTGCGCTTTCCTATCTCGTGCATGCATGAAAGATTTGAATGTTTTCAAGATGTAATGCATATAATTAGTGCAAGGGGTGGTTGTTTCATCGTGTAAAAAAAAAAAAGGGTCTTTTGTCTTTCGGACGTATTATGATTCTCATGTGCATGCCACTGTTTATTTTTTTTAGTGTAACTTGGATACTCTTTACGAATGCATGGAATCATGGATAAATTAGATCCATCCATTCTGGTATCTTGATAACATTATTTTATTTTTCAGCAGGTATGTAAAAGTTGCACTAATAATGTGAGGACATTTTTTTTTGGGTTAATAATATAAAACTGTTCATTTATATTTCTAGACATATGGACTTGCTCATTTATGTAGAACCTTATTGTCGTTATGTGGCATATTTGATTTTTAATTAAATCTATAATAATGGACTTAGACTGTCTACACATGTACATGCTATTTGCATTTTTTTTTGTTCATCGCGCTTTCCATTGATGTGAAGGATTCATTATTATTATTCTCTCTCTTTACTCTTACGGATGTACAGTAGACAATAATCCATTATTATATTTTGTACAACATTTTTTTTTCATGTAGCCAATATGACTTGATCGACATTTTGCCCATAATGTTTTATCTTCAGTGATTATTGTTATTATTCAAGTCAAAAAGCTTGCATGCATGAGTGTGCGTGGAATGAAATATCTCAATATTATTTATCATTTTATTTCTTATATTTATTATCATTACTTTTAATGATAAATTAGAAATAAATATGGGTGTGTTATATATTTTGAAATAAATTATTATTGCACAATATGTTACCAAAGTAGTCTCTTTTGTGTAGTTTAATTTATTTTAAAATGTAAATAGTGATCTATGTGTTACTAGTCAAATATTGAGTGGCCTAAAGGAAACTTAATATTTGAAAATGTAACCTATAGAATTGTGGTAATATTTGTGATAATTATTTGGTGTTACATGTAAGTAATAAATTGGTCCAAAGAAAAATTTATTATTTGACATGTTATTTTATTATCATTTTTTTTATTATTACCATGATTAAGATATTACTTGCATGTTAATATTTTTGTCCAAAGACTAAATATTAATGTTGTATCTATATCTTTAGATGGGGTTTGCCCATATTTATATTTTGATATTGTTTGATGTGGTACTTATATTTATTTTGTTCTCTATTCAATTTCTCCATCTGTTACTAATATCAATGTGAGCATCAACTCCATTCCAATGTTAAATGGCACCAATTTTAAGGCATGGCGAGAGAGTATTAATATTACTCTCGGAGTCATGGATTTGGACTATGCTTTGAGGATCCCAAAATCCACAGAAATTACTAATGTGAGTACCTCTGATGAAAGGAGGGAGTTGGAGAAGTGGGAACGATCCAATCGTATAAGTCTAATGATAATTAAGCGTGCCATTCCAGATTCGTTCCCATCGTATAAGTCTAATGATAATTAAGCGTGCCATTCCAGAAGCATTCAGGGGTACTATGCTAGAAGATATGGACACAGCCAAAGATTTTCTTGAAGCCCTTGAGAAAAGATTTGCTAAGAATGAAAAGGCTGAAACAAGTATACTCTTAGCATAATTACCAACGGATCTAGTCTTCGAAATTATCAACGGATTTAAATCCTTCGGTAATTTCGAAATCTATACTCATCAATAGTTTACCGACAGAGATTTGTCGTCCGTAATAACTTGGTATTCGATAATTCGAAAGGATTGTTCTATCCGTCACAACGACTGTCGAAATATGTGAAGAATTCGTATCCGTAGAAAAATGTCTCATCGCAAATTGACCATTTTCTTGTAGTGTTAATCCACATGAAGTTCCATTCTTATATCTCATTTTCCTAACCGCCATACTAATTAACATTAGATTCCATCCTTATATACTTCTCCCAACATATATAATGTCATTATGAATCACGGATTTCACATGAGTAATTCCACAGTATCATCTTATGCATCAAAGAAATTCATAATCAGGGCAAAAGAAATATCAGGGAGTACATCATGGAGATGTCTCGTATTGCTTTAAAATTGAAAGCACTCGAGTTGGATTTATCTGAAGACATGCTTGTGCATCTGATTCTTTTATCCCTTCCTGTACAATTTGGTCAATTTAAGGTGAGCTATAATTGTCAAAAGGACTCTTGGTCCTTAAATGAGCTCATCTCTCACTGTGATCAGGAGGAGCAAAGATTGAAGCAAGAAAAGATTCAAAGTGCTCACTTGGCTATCACTTTTGAAGAAAAGAAGAAGGAACTCAAAAGGAAAATTCAAAAAGATGTTGCGGGCGCAGCACCACAAAAGAAGCAACATAAAGATCAAAATAAGAATGGATGCTTCTTCTGTGGTGCAACAGGTCATCAAAAGAAAGAATGTACCAATTATCATGCTTGGCGTGTAAAGAAAGGTACATTTCTTAATTTGATTTGTTCTGATGTTAATTTAGCTTTAGTACCTAGACACACATGGTGGTTATATTCCGGTGCAACAACTCATATAAGTGTGTCTATGCAGGGTTGCCTGAATTACCGAAAGCCAAATGATGGTGAAAGATACATCTATGTCGGTGATGGCAAGAAAGTTGAAGTTGAAGCAATTGGAAAGTTTAGATTATTGTTAAAGTCTGGAACGTATTTGGATTTACATGAAACTTTTGTTGTATCGCCTTTTAGACGAAATTTAATTTCTATTTCTGTATTGGACAAATTTGGTTATTCTTATTCATTTGGAAATGGAAAATTCAGTTTGTTTCATGATTCAAAATTAATTGGTTCTGGTTCTTTATCTTATTGTGATAATATTTACTTACTTGATTCTATTGCTTCATATCATGAAACTTTGCATACTACTCGAGGCATTAAGAGAAAGTTAACTAATGAGAATTCAGCTATGCTATGACATAAGAGATTGGGTCACATCTCCAAAAAGAGAATAGAAAGACTTGTGTCAAATGAAACTCTCAATCCCTTAGATTTTTCAGCATTCAACATTTGTGTTGATTGTATCAAAGGGAAACAAACCAATAAAAAGGGATTAGGAGCCAACAAGACTACAGATCTTTTGGAACTTATACATACAGATATTTGTGGACCATTTCCTTCAGCTGCATGGAATGGTCAATGATATTTTATAAGTTTCACAGATGACTATTCTAGATATGGCTATCTATATCTCATTCATGAAAAGTCACAGTCACTGGATGTGTTCAAAAATTTTAAAGCTAAAGTTGAGAATCAACTTGGCAAAAAGATTAAAGCTGTCAGATCAGATCATGGTAGTGAATACTATGGTCGATATGATAGTGCAGGAGAACAACGTCCAGAGCCTTTTGCTAAATTCCTAGAGGAATACGATATCGTCCCACAATATATCATGTCAAGTTCGCCTAGCATGAACGGTATAGTTGAAAGACGAAATAAAACACTTAAAGATATGGTGAGGAGCATGATTTGTCATTCTACCTTACCAGAATCACTCTGAGGAGAAGCACTTAAGACTGCGGCATACATTCTGAACAGAGTTCCAACAAAAGCAACAACAAAGACTCCATATGAGATTTGGACTAGTAAAAAGCCTAGTTTAAATCATTTTCATATATGTGGATGTCCAGCTGAGACTAGGCCTTATAGGCCAAATGAGAGAAAATTGGACTCTAAAACAATCAGTTGCTATTTTGTGGATATTCTGAAAGATCCAAGGGGTATAAGTTTTATGATCCCATGAGTAGATTAATTTTTGAGACGGATAATGCTCAATTCTTTGAGAATGTTGAATTTGAGGGATGAGATAATATCAGGAACATTATCTTTGAGGAGGAATCAATTGAGATTCCTATTGACATTACTCAAGAATTTATTTCTGATAATGAGAATGTCACTATTCAAGATAATGTTGCACAATCTCCTATATTGAATGTTATTTCAGAAGAACAAACTCTACAACCTCAAGAACAATTACCATTAAGAAGATCCACTAGAGAGAGGAGAAATGCAATGCCACATGATTACATTGTGTATCTCCAAGAACATGAGTTTAATATTGGTATAATGGAGGATGATCCATTCAACCTCCGCCAAGCTTTGGAAAGTCCTAATTCTCAAAAGTGGATTGATGCTATGAATGAGGAAATGAAGTCCATGTATGACAACAAAGTTTGGGATCTCGTCCCATTGCCCGAAGGTGTGAAACTCGTTGGTTCTAAATGGTTATTTAAAACTAAAAGGGATTCAAAGGACAATGTAGAAAAATATAAGGCGAGACTTGTCGCACAAGGCTTTACACAAAAGGAAGGCATCGATTATCAAGAGACCTTCTATCCGGTTTCATCAAAGGACTCTTTAAGAACTATAATGGCATTAGTGGCTCATTTTAATCTTGAGTTACATCAGATGGATGTAAAGACATCGTTTCTTAATGGCGACATTGATGAAACGATTTATATGGTGCAATCAGAATATTTTGTATCTAGTAATGCAAAGTCTAGGGTTTGCAAATTAAAGAAATCCATCTATGGACTTAAGCAAGCATCTCGACAATGGTATCACAAATTTCATGAAGTTATCATCTCATTTGGTTTTGAGATGAACTTAGCAGATAATTGTGTATATCATAAATTCTGTGGGAGTAAGCATATTTTCTTGATTTTATATGTGGATGACATATTACTTGCCACAAATGATACAGGATTATTGCATGAAACTAAGAGTTTTTTTATAAGTCATTTTGAGATCTTGGTGATGCATCTTTTGTGTTGAAAATCCAGATATATCGAGATCGTGCTCGAGGTATCCTAGGATTATCCCAAAAATCCTATATCGAGAGAATCCTAAAGAGATATGGTATGCAAGATTGCAAACCAGGTAGTACCCATATATCTAAAGGAGACAAGTTCAGTCTCGAACACTGTCCTAAGAATGATTTTGAAAAATTGGAAATGTAGAAGATTCCTTATGCATCAGCAGTAGGAAGTCTTATGTATGCTCAAATTTGTACGCGTCCAGATATTGCGTACATTACTGGGGTATTAGACAGATATCGAAGTAATCCAAGAATGGATCACTGGAAAGCAGTCAAAAGGGTCTTGTGATATTTAGAGGACAAAAGACCACATGTTGACATATCAGAGAACAGATCAGTTTGAGATCATTGGATATTCAAACTCCGATTTTGCTGGATGCCAAGATAGCATGAAGTCCACATCGGGTTACATTTACTTGCTTGCCGACGGTGCTATATCATGGAAGAGTGTCAAACAAGACACTATTGCATCTTCCACCATGGAAGCAGAATTTATTGCATGTTATGAGGCATCTAATCATGAAATTTGGCTGCAAAATTTTGTCACGGGACTGCGCATAATAGATGGTATTGAAAGACCATTGAAATTATTTTGTGATAATAAGTCAGCAGTTGCATATTCCAAAACAACAAGAGCTCGTCAAAATCCCGGCACATCAATATCAAGTTTCTTATTGTTAAAGAAAGAGTGAGGAAAAAGTTATTGTTTGTTGAGCACATTGAGACAAACTCTATGATTGCGGATCCGCTTACAAAGGGATTGCCACCTAAGGTGTTTCTCGAGCACACCGTTAGTATGGGTGTCATTTTGGTTCAGGATGTTTAATTTCAGTGGGAGTTTGTAATTATAGATGCTCATGTTGTGAACATTTTGTTTTGTTACTTTCAGCATATATACAGTTTAGTTTTCTTTTATGTTCACTCTTTTATTTAAGTTTGATCTCAATTTAAGTGGACCAGTTGAAAGTAGACATGTATGATCACATTGCTTGTAACTTTCATGCTTCACATCCATATTATGATCTTATCATTGATCATATTGATATATGTGACCATTGTCTAGTTAAGTTGCAGTGATTGCGACAAATACTACTTTGATCCTATATTGATATATCGATGAATAAGATTGATTTTTGAATTATGATTTTGACAATAAAGCTGAGCTCACTTTGGTACTTATAGTGTATAATTATATGGCTTCATATATAACCCAAGTGGGAGATTGTTGGATCATATCCAATATTGGGTTTAATATGAACGTAAATTATACAATTAATATATTGTCAAAATAAGATAAGACCCAAATAAAAGTGATCAATATATATTTGGCATAGTAATTAATATGTTATGATATGGAATATAATGTGAAGAGACCGAAGGGTGCATTGAATTTTTATGATTGGTAGAAATTTAAATCACATGAAAGGATGCTTATTATAAATAAATGATTATGGTCCCCAAAACACACCTCTGGAGAATCATTGAAATGTTGTCTTCTTCTTGGCTTTCGCCATCTGAGAAGAGAAGATAGAGATTCTTGGTGTTGTTAAGGAAGGTCATTCCGTCAAGTTGTTCTTCACCGATTATTAGCGATGGACAATTGTAAGTTGATGTATTTAAGCATTTAAGTTTCTTAATGGTTTGACGTGATCCAAATAGAATTTTATAATTCTGGTTTTTTATCAGTCTTCAGTTGTTGTCTCCATGTCTCTCCCCTCCCTCCCATCCCTCCTCTTATCCATCGTCCTCGTCGTCGGTTGCTACTCGTGTGGTCGCCACCGCCATCGCCGCCTGGTCACTGCTGCTCATTGCTACAGTCGCCTAGTCACCACCGTCGTCACCTCCTGTTCATCTCCTGCTATCGCCTAGTCACCACTGTCGTTCTTGCTCGCCCCCTGATCCCCGCAATTGTTGCCACCACCATTGTCGCATGCTCGCCATCGTCGCCTCGGACCTCCTATGTCGTCACCTCTTGGTCGTCAGGTCGCGTGGTTGCCACTACCTATCGTCCCCTTCCTCGACTTCGTCTGCTTGCTTGCCGATCATCGTCGAGAAATCGGTTCAAGACCGATTGATCTCTGCCGGTTCATTTCGGCACAGAGGTGAACCATACAGATAAATCTTAGCCATCTGATCAGATCGGACGGCTAAGATCGTGAGTAGGAGGCTCCTAAAAAAAACTTAAGTTAAAACTAGATGTAAAAGAGTGTGAGCTGATATATTTTAATTTTCTTTTTAATAATATATAAAATATAGATAACAAATCCATATTAAAATAATTTAAATTTATCTTAGAATAATTATATAGTTATTTATCAATATTATATTACATAATAAGATATAATGCTAGGGATAGATCTATTTTTTATTAGTTTTAGTTGTCTATGATTAATTGTCATAATTTTGTTAAAAAATATATCTAACACAGTTTTCAATAATTAATATAAATATGGCATTTTGTTACTTTTTATTTAAGTAGAGTCAACTATCTATGATTTGAACATGGTGAACCCAATTTATTGAGCACCTTCCCTCTTATAATTTGATCCAATTTTTTTGGGAACTATGGTCAATATTAAATGTTAAACTAAATAAGTACTATGAATCAGTAAATTTGTATATTTTATTATTATATTAAATGGATTCATGGGCGCGTGTTATTCATATTTGTCCCAAAAAAATTAATTTTGATTTAAAGATAATTATATAATTCTTGATATCATATTGTGTAGTAGTATTTAGAAATATACATAGAACATTGATAACACCCTTTTCAATAATAATCGATATAAATCAAGTATTAAAGTTTATTTAATTAGCACTCACCGACCTCTGGCTCACGATGAGTAGACCCAAGTCATTTCACTTTCTCTCTTATAAACACTCCCTATTTTTTTCTTCATTTGCCGAATCTCAAATGTCATCTTCTACCTTTATGTATATATAGTTATTGATTTTATGCCATTGTAATAGTGTGTGGTATAAAAAGATACATCAAGCTATCATATATAGTTAGTTTCAGATCTCTAATTTTTGCATTTATTTTCATTATATATACAATATTATATAACTAAACAATTCCAAAAAATTCAAATATTTTAATCATAATAGGCAGCTTAACGAGGTGTTACCATGTGTCATCTACTACCTCTCTTCTTAATAGTATTAGTAAGAAGCCCGTGGGAGGCACGAAGAATATAAAAAAATATTAAATTATAAAATAATAATATTAAGAAAATTAAGGTACTTAAGAAAATATTTATCTTCTAAGAATCAATTAATTTATTATCTTTAAACTTATATCACAAGTAATTATTAAAATTAATTTACTCCTATTCTAAAATATAATATTTCTTTTATTATTAAAATATTATACTTAACTTTTATCAATATTCTATGAAACATAATTAAAAATTTTATTAATTAAAAACTAGTGACAATAATATAATTATTCATTTTTATAAAATTTTGGTAGCTTCTTACCTACTTATATTTAAATATATCTAATATTTATAACATTTTTTTTTAAATAATGATTTTACTACTTTTACTTATGTGGTACAAACCTCTATCCACCATGAGTCAAATCAATGCATCTCACATAGTCACTCTTATAAAGCTTTTTTTTATTTTCTTATGTCATGAATATTAGATGTGAGATTAATAAGTGATATTTTAAATATTATTGATGTATTATATTAATTCATGAGGGAACAGGAGTCTCTTTTAGTCCTATTTTTAATGCTACTAGTATAATGACCCGCGCGATGCACGAAGGACACAAAATTAAATTGATTGCAAAATAAGAAATTTTATTTTGATATAAATTTTATAAACTATCTAATCATTTTCTAGCCTTAGAAACTTATATATGTAAATATGTTATAATAAATTAAACTTATTAGCAATTTTTTAAAAATATATTACATTTTCTTTCATTTTTAATTATGTTTTACTTTATCTTTGCCCCATTAACTTTGTTACTTTCTTAACATCTATTACTTAAATGTTTTATTTTATTGATGTTAATTTACATATGACAATATAAAAACACTCTGACTTCTCCTTTCAAACTATATATATTTTTTAATTTCGATATCATACTGATATAAATAGTAAGTGATATCTATATTTTTTTAACAATATCATATATTAGATTTAAGTAAATACTATTTATTTTAATATTTTTAACAATGTTTATCTACTTCATTTTCTATGTGACAACCTAAAAATATCATATTTGACATTTTATATGTATGTAAAGATATATAGCATAAATAAATTAAATTATTATATATCATACTTAAATGACTATTAGAATTATTTAAATATATTTAGCCTTATATGTGGCTTAATGAAATAGTGCCATAGGTCAACTTCCGCCTTTCCATTAAATTATATATGCATAATATATATATATATATATATTGATGATGAAATGATAAAGATGATAATGATATGTAAATTCTTTTATTACTTATATCTTTTTGTAATTTGTAGTTAATTATATTTTGTTGTCTATTTTTTTAAAAAAATGTCCACCACAATGCATTCACTTCTTAATTAAGTATACTTTTATAATAATTAATTTTAAAATATATACTTAATAGTTATAACTTTCTTCCAATAATCTATACAAAGAATTATATTTTTTCATTGTTAATAACTAATCCTAAGGCAAAGGAAAGGGTCGAGAAACTCAATGTTTGTGTTTGTGGTGACATAAGTCCCTCCCTACAACTCATGAATTAAGAATTCTCACAATGACAAGGTCTGCTCGATATGGATTAGGCATGAATGAAAAAAAATCTTTCAAAAAAAATTCAACTAAACTAAAAAAATTAATTCATATTATATTTTTATCATGCATGATCTAACTTTAAAAGATCAATTATCTAGATCATATTAATGGCTTCATGATATGGTTACATTCAACTTTTAACTCTCTTTGAGTTGTGTGTATATATGCATGTTATTGGATGTATTAAATATAAATAATGATTGAAGTTAAATATTTTATCTAATATAATCAAAATTGTATATTTGGTCTTGATAGTATTTATTTTAATAAGAAAAGTAAGTAATATATATTTTAATATTATTATTTGAGTATGGTTGGAAAATTTTTAAGCTGATCATAAGTTAATTCCATGAAAACCCTCACATCTGTTATACCTTTTTATAATATTTTACTTTTAGTGTTTGATAATATTTACATGAGGAACTAAAATAATTCCTAGTGTTTGATATATTTATATAAGTTAATATTTAGTTTATTCAGTTGTCATTATAGATATACATAATATATTATTTACAAGTAATTTTAAAAAGATTATTTTGTGTGTGTCAGTTAGCATTTATCCCTTCCCCCCTCTCAAATATAATGTGGTTTATTATTAATACATAAATTTATCTTTCTTTATTCGTCATTTGGATTGCTCTCAATGGAATAATGGGAATATATTTTATTCTTTATAACAAAATATAGATATTAAATATGATTGTTATATTTAACTTCTATATAACTTAGCATTAAATTTTATTTACAATTTTTATTTGATTATATGTCACATGCTTCCGCCTTTTAAGTCTTAAAACATATTGATATTGATTGGCTTAAATCCGGAAAGATAGCTATAAAATTTGTGAATTGTTCTCATTTTATAGTCCATCTTATCTATTCCATATTATAAACTTCAAATGTGGGATTAAATTAGATAGTTAAATATGCTTCCATTTTCATTTTATCTCATTTCATTTATATTTGGAAACATTTGAATGTGGGACTAAAAGCATATTTGATAGATAGATACAAAAAAATTAAATTTATTGTACATGATCATTCTCATTTATAATAGTTTTTACAAATATTTATAATTATTTAATATAAATTTATTTCATATGTGACATCATAAGAGTTTTTCATTTGGGAACTTGTACCTCTCTCTCTCTCTCTCTATATATATATATATATATATATATTATACAGAGATACGTGTCAATATAAATATATAACTATATTCTTTATAAATATTATATTTTTTTATTATAAAGGAAGTACAATTTTGAAATTCCAAATTATATTATATAGGGAACATAGAGATTTAATCAATATCATCCTGATATATATTAATTATGAATATAAATTATTTTATTTATTATTATTTAACATAACTAACATACTTTATAAACTCTCATTTAAAAAATAATTTTCATGATACATAGCTTAATGAGATAATGATACTTAGTACCTTCTATCTTTTATTTTATATAGATATATAAATATGGATATAAATGTGTCATTTTCAATAACCAATAAAAAAAGATTTTAGCATTAAATGATGTGATACTGTTTGATATTATTAGGTTTACCATAGTAATAATTTTATGAATTTTAATTCATTATGATTATTATCGTAATAATTTAATTGAAGTAATGATGATTTTTTATTAATTATTATTATTATTATTATTATTATTATTATAAGACCAAAGACACAAGTTTTTGATTTAAAAATCTTCATATACATACAATATTTTCTTAGCACGTAGAGATCTGCACATGTTCTTCTATATCAGAAAGGACGTCAAATATACTATTATTTTGGTAGCGTCCTCTATCCATAGATACAAATATTGAATTCAAAAATATGAATAAACATATATATATATATATATTTTTCATAATGAACTTTTGAATATGATATAAAATATTTTTTATCATGCACATGCGTATATTCGTATGCCCGCACGTACTTTTTACCTTCGAAGAGGAAGTCAAGTATGCAAATAAAAATTGAAAGATTCTCTATTTGTACAAAACATGGTTTGCAATACACAATTTGTATATATAATTTATAAAAAAATTATTTCTTATTCTTGAAAGAAAGCATGCACATATTCTTTTATGACGAAGAGAATGTAGAACGTGTTTTTGCAATATGCACTATTGCATCCTCTACATTGCACCATATTTATAGCTAATGTAGAGAATATAAAGAAATAATAATTAAATTATAAACCACTCGATAACAAAATTTTATAGATATCATACTATATCTTATTTATATAATACTATTAGGATATAAAAATAATGTGTATAATTTACTTATTGTTAAGTATCATAAATAATATAATTTAAATAATAACTAACTTTTGAGTATTCATAATTATATAACTAACTTTTATTATAGTTGATTACATATCTTATATCAGTTTATA
The DNA here is from genome assembly GCA_030549335.1 of Pontederia crassipes. NCBI lineage: Eukaryota > Viridiplantae > Streptophyta > Magnoliopsida > Commelinales > Pontederiaceae > Pontederia > Pontederia crassipes. The sequence continues at coordinate 34,558,700 of CM060186.1, read as the reverse complement.
ATTAACAAAGCAATAATAATAAAATGATTATTTTGTTTGATATTCTGAAATGATTGATATGTATAAATCTTCTATATCCTATTAAAATAACAACCCAAAAATAACTATATACAACTAAATATTATTAGTATAAACAATATGTGATTAAAATATATATTGCAAAAAAAATTTATTCCATATGTTATTTGTTACATAATTTTTTTATTTATAGTAGTTTGCATACATACATACATACATACATACATACATACGTTACATTAATAATCAATGGAGTATGAAATGCATGTCTTTGACTTGAACTTAAGATGATGACATATATTTTTTATAGCATTTAATATTTTTTATTAGGTGAATAGAAATTATATATAAATGTTTTTTTATCACCCACACACTTGTTGTGGATCCACACATATTCTTTGCCATCAAAGAAGGCATCGAGTACGCAAATGTAAAATAAAAACCCTTATAATATTTAATATTTTATTACATAAGAGAAATTAAATATAAGTAATTTTTCTTATAATATTTAATATTTTATTAGTCAGAGAAAATTATAAATAAATATTTTTTATCATGGACAGATGTATATTTATAAATTCGCACATATTCTTTATCTCCAAAGAAGGCGTGCAAATGAAGTTGAAAGTCCCTCTATTTATAGTTACAATATAGAATTTAAAAGTAAAATAAATAAAATCATATATTTTCTAATAACTAACTCTTGTATCCATGATTATACAATTATAATATTATCGCTTCATACATTCAATTTATTATAGCTCTACGTTGCACTTTCAACATCTGCTTTTATATATATACTAGTATGATGACCTGCGCATCGCAAGGAGGACACAGAATTAAACATAAATTTTGATATAAAATAAAAAATTTTATTTTGATATAAATTTTATAGACTATCTAATCATTGTTTAGCCTTAGAAACTTATATATGTAAATATGTTATAATAAATTAAATTTATTTGGAATTGATTATTTTAAATATACTACATTCTCTTTCATTTTTAATTATTTTTTACTCTATCTTTGCCACCCCTTAACTTTATTACTTTGTTAGCATCTATTACTTATTTTTTTATTTTATTGATGTTATTTACATATGACAATATAGAAGCATGTGACTTCTCCTTTCAAACGAGGTGTTACGAATCGTCGGATTAAAAGAACGGATGGTCATGATTCGTTCCTTGATGAGCACACGGATCGCTAGTTAGTGATGCCAATGATGCGACGCTATTGAGTCGCTAATATGGTGCCATGTTGTATGCCAAATAGCATCTCAAGTTAGCGACTCAATATATTGTGACGCAAAGTTAGAGTATCATGTCGCATTGGCGCCGCGCATTTGAGACGCTAATTTAGCGTCACAGCTTTACGATGTTATTGTGACACTACTGTGATGCTAAAATGATAGCGTCGCTATTGTGACGCTTAAGTGGCGCCAAACTATAAGTTATTTGTTAACTATAAATTGATTAAATGTATATGTGGATGTGTATGTATATTTATATGTGTATATATGTATATGTATACGTATATGTATATGTATATGTATATGTATATGTATGTATATGTGTATGTACAGACCATTTTGAATACTTTTTAAAATTGGATACAAAAAAAATTCTAAGAAAATTGGTTCTATAACGCTCGTGACAATTTAAAAAGGGTGATGGAGTTCCATGTCTCTGTCACGATCGTGAAACATCGCATCATCCCGTGACAGAAAGGCTGAAAAATTGATCAAAAATTAGTTCTGTCATGCCCGTGACAAAACTTATCACGTCCATGACTAAGCCAGTCATGGTTGTGACGCCCCATGCCACGACCGTGAGAGATCAACAATGAGTTTTTTCAAGGCTTCTGCCTCAACTGTGACAACCCTTTTCACGACCGTGATTGATTGTTGAAGCCTTATATAATATATTAAATGTTAATTTTAAGGTATTGATAGTATGTATTGATGATTGTAGAAGAAGCTAGATACATGTATATGCATGTTTCCCATGTAACTTGGTTAAAACATGAATTTTGATCGATGTTAATGATTATTTATTAAAAAGCATAATGAACTCAGTTGTGGATAATGTTATATGTCGACCCTCAATGTCCCTTTGTTAGATTTTCTCTAAAATAATCGTTACACACATCGACAACGGTGTGTCATCTCGATGTCTCCCTCAAGCAAGAGTTCTCCAAAATGATCATTACACACATCGACAACGATGTGTGCATTATGATGTTGCCTTCAAATGAGAAGGGAGCATTATCTCCAAGGCTTAGCTAACTTATTGAAAGCGCAATGACATAAATCTTGACTATCGAAAGATATAACATTAAGACGGACAAATGTCCATCGAATGAAATGATGTCCCACGAAAGTGGAAGTCCGAAAGGGTTATGCGAGGAAAAGGTATTGAGGCAATGATTATGGTAAGTGTACATCACTTATGTGCCTATGAATCGAATTGATGATTGTTATGGATGTCGATACTAAATGTATGATGATAGTGATTAGATGTCTTTCCATGCTTTTATTTATTGCATGATGATAGAAATGGTATGAATGAATGACAGTAACTATATGCTAAGAACATGACATGCACATTATTTCCTTCTTATTATATGAAGATAACGATGCATGTCTTGTAGTATTGATGCATGTTCAATTCCACATATTATCTTACACTTTAATAAGTTTAAATTGAATGATCATGCATCAATTTTCTATTTTTTTCGTGGAAATACTATTTTCCTTTTTATTGTGTGATTTTCACAAATTTTGCTTGACAGGAGAAGAAAACGGCCTGCGTCCAAGTGACACGGGCTGTGTTTATCCAAATCGCGTCAACACTAACACGGGCCGAGGGAATTCTGCCACGCGCTGATTAAAACGGATTGTTTTATGACAACACGGATTGTGTTTGATAATGACGGAAAGATTTCTGCCGCTATACCAGAAGACAACACGATCCGCCATTAATGACACAATCCGTGTTAATTATATTGGAGGATCCATTGCGCTAAATCGGGACCGTGTAATAACACCATTAGTTGGTGATCGACGACTACAAAAAGACCCTTTTCCAACCCATAGAGGCATCAGATTTGAAGAGGAAAACATCAACTTTTATAGAGTATTGTGGCTACTTTGTTTAGAATCACATTTTAGAGTTCTATTTTCTTGCTAATCTTTTGTACTCTAATTTTTACATTATGATGTTTAACTCTCTAACAATGGAGTAGTCCTTCTCTGTTGGTTCTACTTTGTTGAACTCCACTGTTATTTCAATGAAAGATTATTTCTTTTATCTGAATATGGATGTTGTGTTTCTTGTGAATGTAATCCCTTTTTAATATCTTATATCTCTCCCCTATCTTACTATCTACTTATTGAGATTTAGAGGGATGTGGACTTAGACTTACTCGGTTGAGGAGTCTTTGAGATGAATTGAATTACTTTATGTTTTATTCAGAAATATTTAAAGAATGATTTGGTTAAATTTTCTTCAATTATTTAATTGATAAAACAAATAGGACATCCGGTTAGAATCATAATTTATATTTCAATTATTTCCATCATATATGATTTTCCTACTTAATTTAAATAATAGTGGAGGAATGCTCAGTAAAATCAACATTTCTCATATTTGATATTTTTCCCTTCTTGGATCTGCTTCTTGTTTCTCTCGAATTATTTCTACAATTCATTTCTCCTAAAAAAATTTCATCTGGTAAGAATAATAGATAAAATTCGTCGTGGGATCGATATCTTTTTACTACTTGTGCGACTGTACACTTGCCGCCTTCTTCTACTCTATAGAAACATCAGGTTAGGATCATGACATTGCATTGCATGATCTTTACATACTTTAAATAAAAAATAATGCACTCTGGATCCATGCAGGTAACTAAAGTATGAATGATAACGACTCAACTTATGACAAGAAAGAATGCACACTGGTCTAGACGTCTTAGAGTCAAGAGTTTGTTAGAATATGGGTTTTAAAAATATTTTCTATGATGGTATTTGACCATGGTTTTACGATTTTTTAATTTCTATCGATGATGTTCTAAATTCTATAATATTACTTTGATGTTGTAACAAAGTTTTGCGTACTAATTGAAGAACTTATTTTATTTTAATTATTTATTTATGTCTCCGTTGCAATAGATAAAAATATATTTTATTATGATTTTGTGATGGTGAACGGGCTAACATAACTGAATGATCTAATTGCCCTTGACATTTATGGGGTGAATTTTCGGAGTGTTACATAATAACTTTCTTAAATACTATACTACATTATAATTTTAAGAAGACAGATATCGATATAGTTCATTTTTTATTTATTTAGTTCTTCATGAGTTGTTATCATAATTTAGTTTAAAAAGTGGATTTAATGATGCTGCTACCTGCTACCTGCTGGAAGAGGTAGCAGCATGCTCCCTGTCGCTTCTACCACACGATTAGCGATCTACGGCTGACGATTTTTGGCGCAGTTCAGAAAGTAATTCGGCCGGTCCATTTGACTTTTGGCCGGTCCGATCCATAAGTGGAGATGAATGTTAGGGCATTCGACGGGGCCGAGATTACTCTGCTCGCCGCCAGACTGCCTCCGCCAGATTGTCACCCTCGCTGACGAAGGCCTCCGCTGGATTGTCACCCTCGCTGACGGACTGTCGCGCCGCAAGAAGGAACGCGCTTGCAACACTCGATGCCGCTCTGTTGTGTCGCCGAAGGAACGTGCTCGCCGCCGGACTGTCGCGCTGTCAAAGGAACGCGCTGCCAGGCTGCCGCAAGAAGGAACGCTCCCCCGGATTGTCGAGGCTAATCGGACGATCATCTCCTGACTCTCGAGGCTGATCGGCGAGTGTCGAGGCTCGCCACCACAAGAAGGAACGACCTCGTCGCTTACCAAGCCTAGTCGCTGAGGCTCGTGTCACAAGAAAGAACACAATCGTCTAAGGTATGCACTCAGCTAAGGTGTATGATAGTTTATGTTAGGCCACCGTTTATGAAATGCAGATTTTGTTATTTTTTTTCCTAATGTGCTAAATCAGTAATCTGGTTCTTATATTTCAAATATTTGATAATTTGCATGTATTATAGCCGTCATGTGCATCCTTGTTGAAACAATCCGTCGTTATTCCTGATAAATGAAAGAAAATAAGTGTCCATCCGGAAGCATTTTTTATGATTTCTAAATGTCCACCCAGGTATCATGGACATAGAAGACATTGAAGTTCAATCTATGCAAGAAGCAATTACAAATGATGATATCGAAGTAGGAATGGAATTTGACAATTGTAATGAAGGGTTGATTGTCGAAGACAATCATGAGGAAGGGAACAAGTGTCAAAATTCAAATTGTGTGAAATCTTTTGAGCTGTCAAAGTCATATATTGGAATGACTTTTGAAAGTGATGATGAAGCATACAAATATTATAATATGTATGCCAGGGTAGTAGGTTTTTCTGTTAGAAAACATACTTCTCATAAGTCCAGAGTCACAGGAAATGTTATAAATAGAACGTTTGTTTGTTCTAAAGGACACAAGGATTTGAAGGAAGGTGTTGAAAAAGTGTGTAAACCAAGAAGAGAAGTTAGGGACAATTGCCTTGCTCATTTGTATATTGGCTTAAGAAAGGATGGAAAATGGGAGATAAGAAAATTTCATGAAGAACATAGTCATCCATTAACAACCCCCTCGAAGGTAAAATATTTGCGATCACAAAAAGAAATCTCAGCAACTTCAAAAGAAGCAATTGAGAGCTTACATAAATTTGGTATGGGTCCATCGCGGATAGCTAGAGCACTTAATATGTCTGGTGAGCCACTTATAACAGCTCAATATTGTATTGATCATTTGAGAGCAAAAAAAAAGGCAACTTCTCTTCTGAATGTCTAAATATCATATCTTATTTTCGAAATAAGTTGAGTGGCGATACAGGTTTCTTTGATAGATGGGAGTTAGATGGAGAAGGCACTGTAATGAATTTTTTTTGGGCTGATGGCAGAGCAAGAGATAGTTATCTCACTTTTGGTGATGTTGTATTTGATACGACATATCGGACAAATAATTTAAGAATGCCGTTCGCTCTTTTAACAGGAATCAATCATCATGGGCGGTCATGTCTTTTTTGTTGTGCTTTACTTGCTGACAAGACTGAAGAGACATTTTCTTGGTTATTTTCTAAGTGGACTAATGTATGAATGGAAAGCACCCGACTTGTATCATTACCGATCAAGATATTGCAATGGGCAACGCTATTCGTAAGGTGTTTCCACACACGAAGCATATATATTGTACTTGGCATATCGCAAGAAATGCAATGATTCATCTACAAGACCTTTATGCACGTGGAACTTTTAAACAGGAATATAACAAATGGCTTTATGAATCCGACAGCATAGAGATGTTTGAAGATGGTTGGCTTTCCTTAAAGCAAAAATTTGATATACCAAATGGGCATTGGTTAGAGAGTATGTACAACAAGCGCATCCAATGGATTTCATTATATTTTCAAAGATCTTTTTACTGTAGGCATGCGCACTACTCAAAGGGCAAAAAGTATGAATGCATTTTTTGATGGATTTGTTAACGCAAGCACATCACTGTCGGACTTTGTACAACAATATGACAAGGCAATTCAAAGTCATCGTGGACTTGAAGAAAGAGAAGATTATCATACGATGAACTCTACTCCAGTGTATCTTTCCAATAATCCATTAGAACTTGAAGCAGGAAAGATTTACACACACAACATTTTTTCAAAGTTTCAAAAAGAATATGCACAAACCATCGAACTATATGGACGCAAAATTTTTAAGGATGACAACAAATCTATGTACTCAGTGTATCCTATACATGGTGTAGACGAAGGTAAACAAATTGTTGAATTTAGTCTTCAAATAAGTCTTCTGTTAAAATGCTCTTGTAAGAAATTTGAACAGGAAGGGGTTCTTTGTCGACATATTCTAACTATTCTCCATAAGAAAGGTGTAGGGTATTTGCCAAAAGAATATGTACTCCATCGTTGGACGGTGAATGCACAATATGCAAATGGTCGTGTGGTATATGATACAACATCATACTCTAGCGATTGCATTACACCATTTCAAAAATTGGCTTAGCAAAGCAATCTTTGGCAAATTGAAGAGATGGATTTAATTTCTCCAAAGTACTTGCAATTTGGTGCTCCATTAATAGATGACGTTATAGGTAAATTTAGGCCATTTCACATGGCAAATGCACCTTTAGAACAAAGTCAACCAAGTACTAGTGAAGTTCCTACAAGTAATGCAAATATTGTTGCGAGTCAAACAAGTGTTATCAATGTGCAAGAAAATTAATTCGTCATACGTGACCCACCACGTGTAAAGGCTAAAGGAAGACCAAGAAACATTTCAAGAATTAAATCTGGGATTGAAATTTCTATGTCAAAAAAAGATTCTAAAAAAAGGAGTTGTGGACATTGTGGAAGGAGTGGACATGATAAAGGAACGTGTCCGACGTTTAAGGTAAATCACACTTAGTCTTCACATTTAATATATTTTTAATATGTCATCTAATTCTATTGCCGTACTTTGCAGGTTATGGAAGGTCCTGGTAACGAAGACGAAAGTGCGTAGTTTGCAGGAGTAAGTTCTTGTTAGTAGTTTGTATGTTCTTATATTATGACTGGAAGATTAACTCTATCTTCTTTAGGATGCTTGGGTCCAAGCCTTGCATATTGTTACGCAAAGAAGAAACCGCAGATGTTGGGTTATGATGATGTAATGAACCTTGATTTGTGCTTACTTGCTATGATGATGTCCCCTATGAGGATAATTGTTGATGCTACATGCACTTGTCTGTAACAGTTGCTAATTAGAGGGTCTGACATTTGTAACACTGATCAGAACCTACTATGTCTGAGGCCTTTATATTATATGAACCTACTATGTCGTTTGTAACACTGATCAAATGGTCTGATGTTTCATGGATGACTGATTTCAGATGTTCCTTGAAACGTTATTTGTGCTTATTTGCTGTGATGTTTGCAATCTTCTTACTTGTTCTTATTTGTTGTGATGTTTGCAATCTTCTTATTTCAGATTCCTTGTTATCTTTGCTTGGTGTAGTCCAGTATTCATTGCTGTTGAATTATGCCAAGATAACATGTTTCAGATGCATCTTATTGTGATAATTTGCTGTATTTTCTTATCGTGTTTGGTCTGATGGTTATCGCTGATCATTTCAGAAAATGCTGATCATGCAGTCTGCAAGTTGTCGATATGAATCATAAATATAAATGATGACCACTTCCATAGATGCTAACAGTCGAGTCACATGGCATGCATAGATTTATAACCACTTAGATCTTTGCATGGGAGGCATATTAATTGGTCATCCATGGCAGGAAATGAACAGAAGTAATAAGTTGACATTGGATGCATCTTGAATCCTATTTCAGTAGTTTGCTAAAACTAAACGTAGAAGTAGAAGGTGGCTGCTCAGATGTCACTGTTTAAATCCTTATATGTCCTAATATTATGGAAGTAGAAGGTCTACCGCAAAAGAATGTGCTGCAAAATTATGCATGATATGCCACCCAACTAATGAGCACATCATGTAGTAGGCAAGCAGGCAGGCAGGTCAAGAAGCTGCTCAAAAACAAAACAAAAAAAAGAAAAGTTTCCTCCTTTCCGCAGTGAGAAAGACCCGCAGAACGGATCTCAATCCTGAAGTTCTTTTTCTTTTGGTTTCAGATGCAGCTTTCAGTCATGCATCGCCATGGCCATGGACACATCATGGGACCGAAAAAGGAACAAGGATTCAAGACATGTCATGTTTTCCTCCACATACAACTTCTACAGCAGGTGATGGTCGATAGGTCGATCACAATCACAAAGTTAGACCACATTATAATTCATTGACAAACAAAGTTCTTTATGATAATCCATATAAGACAATCCATACAACGATATTTTTGTTTCATGTCATATAAGAAATTTACGTGATAAGAACATGTATTACAATAAGAACAAGTACTACAATAAGAAATTTACAACATAACTTCTTTCCATTCCTATTAATCCTAATCCTAACTTCAACATCAACTTCATTGTTAACTTCCATCCTATCAATAGTCTATGCGTCCATCCATTGGAAGTAATCACACGCTCTTAATTGTTGCAATAAAAAAGGAAAAGGGGATTACGACATAGTAAATTATATGATAACCAACTTTCAAATTGTAAAGCAAACTTACTCCGTAAAATCGACAACCATAAAACCTATGACCAGGATTTCGCTCAGTCCATGATGTTTTAATCACCACTTCTTGATGACAATAACACTTGGGCAATTTCTTTGTGGATCTATATAAAAATATAAGTAAACTTTACAATTCGACAATAACTAACATTTTATCACTTGCTAATTAACATGTCTAATGTAAATTATGGTTCACATTTTATCACTTGTTAATTAACATGATTAGTGTAAATTATGGTTCAGAAAGTGAATACCATATCATCGAAAAGAAATCGAATACTATCATGAATGTGTTGGCACACACCATGAATGTCTATAAAATAATAGTCTATGCATTTCAAGCATAAAAGGGGCGAACAAGTGATTACAAACATTATATAACCCTAAAAGGAAGATAATATAGCCCTAACTCGATAGGTCGATCGGCGAGAGGTCGTTTAGCTCCGACGATGGACACCTCTGTTCAGTCCGGTGATGTTCAGCTATGGCAACTGGCAATAAAACATGTGAAGGACATTATTAAGACTAAAGGGAACAAACAAAGGCTAGGGGTATGATCAATTTACCACAAAACGTTGCGACGATGAGCAGATCTAAATGATGGAGGAGATCTACAAGGCACAACTCTGGTGATGGATGCCTCAAATAGCTCTGGCGAGGGACACCTCGTTGACGATGGACACCTCTGTTCAGTCTGGTGATGTTCAGCTAATGGCGAGTACTGGCAATAAAACATGTGAAGGACATTATTAAGACTAAAGGGAACAAACAGAGGCTAGGGGTATGATCGATTTACGACAAAACGCGCGACGACGAGCAGATCTACATGATGGAGGAAATCTACAAGAAGGCACTGCCCTGGTGATGGATGCCTCAAATAGCTGTAGCGAGGGACACCTCCTTCAGCTCCAACAAGCGACACCTCGTTCAACTCCGGTGATGGACGCCTCAAACGTGCAACTGCGAGTAGATCTACATGATGGAGGAGATTTACAAGTCGGCACAACTCGTTGAGCTCCAACAACGGACGCCTCGTTCAACTCCGGCCACTCCGCACCAGCCACTCCGCAAGAAATCACACTAGGGCAGTTTTTCTTGCCAAATGCCCAACTTGCAACAAAAAAGGAAATAAATGAATGCCCTAACTCGTGAACCGCGTGCAAAAGATGCTGAACCGCGCGTAAGAGTGTTGAACCGTGCATAAATCGACTTACGGGAGGGGAAAAACCGTGTGCACATCGTCAGCCGTAGATCACTAATCGTGTGGTAGAAGCGACAGGAAGCATGCTGCTACCTCTTCCAGCAGGTAGCAGCATCATTAAATCCAAAATCTTTGATGACACTATTTGTCAATAATTAATAGCAGTAAAATACTAATATTTATTTTGATAATTTTATTTAAGTAAGTGCCATAAACTTTCGATTCGGCTATAATTCAACTCAATTCATTGAACATATTTTCTCTTATATATTTCTCTATTTTCTGTTCATTTCGTGAATATTAAACGCATGACTAATAAACAAATTTTAAATTTAAAAAATTTATGTTTGATTATATATACCATATGAATTCATATGGAAGTTCAACTTTGTATATTTTACTTTTTTTTAATAATATATAGTATGTATAAATGTATATTATAATTTTAATAATTTAGCATTATTTTAAAGATAAATATATATAGTGGGGACCTACATTAACAGTAATGGGTCAATTGACCACATTAGATTTTAAAGCATATAATATATTTATATATATGTTATTAAAATATTATATATTATTTTAATAAGATATATTCAGAACAGTATCCTATTTAAAATTTATGTTTTTAAAAAATGAATCTTATAAGACATATTTCTGTAATAATTTTTCAATATATTTTTTCTTTCTTCCTGAGGAAATTTTTGTCCCAATTTTTTTTTCACATTTTCTCTCAACACACACCCTTCATCCCAAGATCGTTAGGCAATCATCTCTTTCTTCTTCACGTTTTTCCCCACCATGCTCTTTCTTAGCTTTAATTTTTCTTTTGGCATTTTATCTTCTTCATCCCTCCTTTGGAAGAAATTCATCTCTTTTATTTATAGTTTCCTTCAATAGAAAAAAGACTATAACATAAGAAAAAATTAATTTATAATTATAAAGAATAACCATTCTTTTCAAGATTAGTTTTTTTCTCTATTATTTCTTATGGCCTTTTCATTTTTATGGAATAAGTTTTACAGCTATTAAATCTATTTTACCATTTTGTTTGCTCTTGCATTACATTTAATTAGTAGACTATTTATACCTCATGTTATTTATTGTTTATCTATTTTTACATTATTTAAATTATAAAATGATTCAGAAATTATAATATGTTGACATTTATTAGATGGAGATGCATTACAAAAGAAAGTTCAACATCATTTTATAACAACATTGAAAATATGTATTTAATAATATCGACAATGTCAAAAGTTAAAAAATATGATATATCATAGGACACTATTGTAATATTACTTAGTATAACAAAATTTAATTTCTTTAAATATCATTTGATTTTTTATGCTATTATAACTTTTATTTAAAAGTGATACTTTTCACCCACTTACTCTGGGTCCTAGGTCAGCACATGAATATATTGTGTCAGAGAATAATATATAGAATATAGATGCAAGTCAAGAATATAGATACATATTATGATCTTTCTCTTACTTTTAGGGTCTGTTTGGCAAATAACTAATGGAGGGATGAAATGGGATGGTATGATGAGTGATGGGGTGGGGTGGCATGGTGTGTCATTAGAAAGTTCATGTTTGAATAATAAATTATATAAGATGTGGGGTGGGATAACGAAGATTTTATTTGTATAAAAGTTATTTTTATCCTTCATTATATATTTAAAGTATTTATAATAGTTAATTAGGGGTGAGCATGAACCGGGACGACATGATCGCCCTCGCTCGTACCGGTTTAGATTTTTCAAATTTTTTCCGACCCGATGGATAACGGAGTCATGATCGAGTCTCATTTTTTTGACACCCGGCCGGGTCGGGTCGGGAACGAATCCAGATTTTACATCCCGACCCGATTGAATATATTATATTAATATTAAATTATTTTTAAATAGTATATTTATGTTTATTTTGAATAAAATTTTATATTTATAATATATGATGATGTATTAGAAAAAAGATAATATATGATGATATATATCAATGTGAGAGAGAGAGAGAGAGATGTGGTTTAATTTGATAAGAAGAGAAATAATTTAATTTGGTAATAAAAAAGGGGAAAGAGGTTAATTTGATCTAAATTAATCTATCCCTCCTCATTACACCAATTTGATGGAATGAAAAATGTAGTGTTAAGAGGGCTTAGCTATTCCACCCCACCCCTTTTAACTTAAATAAAAAATGTAGCCAAACATGGTTTAACTAATTTCATTCCCCCATATTTCACCCTACCCCTTCATAACCCTCAATCCAAACAGACCCTTAGTTCGGTATAATTTATTATCATAATTTAGTTAAAATTATATATCTAACATTGATGAAGCATTTTTTTAATAAACAATATAGATAAGATAGTAAAATATTTTAACATTTTTTAAGTAAAGCCCACAGACACTCACCCAGACTTTAAGTAATTTAATTCACTGCGAACATTCTCTCTTATAAAAGCTCCAATATTTTTCCTAGTGATGAATCCCATTAACAAATATGTGATATATTTTATATTTTATTATATATAATCTTTAAAATATCATAATTGTACACATTAGTTTCATGTGTTGTTTCTAGTTGTGTGATTAGTTTGTTAGAATATCTTATTGTTAAAATCTAGATTATGTTAACAGAATTAGTTGATTATCCTAACCGCCTAATAACATCAAAAGGTAATCATATAAAAGTAAAAAATAATTCGTGTAAATATTTTATTGTAATACGATATGTGAGTTCATTATATTGAGTCACATGGTGTGTACATTATTCATATATACATATGAAAAAAAAATGTAATTGATAGAAAGCACATATGTACTCTTTTTTCTTGAACAGAGCATAGAATGTGTTGCTACCATTACACCATCTATGTTCACTTATATCTATAGTTACTAATATAAAGAATAGGGAGCACTAGATGTACAATGCTTCATTTATGCTGTAAATTACAGTGGATCATTAGATTTTGTAACACCACGGTCAAAAAAAAAAGAAGAAAATTGGTCGAGACTCTTCCTCTCACAAATGTTTGTCTGCTTTTGATTGTTCCTTTCCCTGTTTTGTTTCTCTTTCTCCCCACCGCCCAGACACCCAATGGTCAAGCTTGCCGCCTGCCAGGAAAACAATCAGCTGGCCAAGATTTTTTCCTCCATCACCAAGGAAGAGGCAGCAATTGGTTCTTCATTCTTATATGAAGACCGACCCTCCTCTCTTCCTTCTCTGCCTCTCATTCATAAACTCACCCCTCACTCGTTTCTCTTCTCCTCTGGTGCACGGACGACAGAGGGGCGAGCGAGCGATGCCGGCGATCATCTCTGACGTAGGCGATGTGGGAGGTGGACAACAGAGGCACCGGCACGGTGAGGACCCCCTCTTTGTTTTCTCTTCAACTCATTCAGTTCCGATTTCCCTCTCACTCGACCCTTCTCCTTCACGAAAGAGCTTAGGCATTAAGGTGTGTTATTCGGGATCTTTATCATAGGTCATATTCTTGACGAAATGATTATGCCATGTGAAGCTATGAACCATATCAACTATGATCCATCCACTGAACAAACTTGTACATGTTCCAATGTCATGATTTCCATGTTCGACCGAACCGACATTATGATGAAAACATATGAATCCGTATCGATGTCTTCTATTTCAATATGCATGTTTAGTGCGATATTTGTGTAGTGTAGACCTTAGATTCTCTTTAGATTCATGTTGTAATGCTATTAACTTAGTTGTACTATACTATCGATCGTCGGAGAGAACGGAAAACCAAAATCTGTTTTACGACCAAACAAAATCCGACCCGGGTTCCCCAAATCCCGGCTCGGGTCATGTCTGGCCGCACCGAGTTCCGTCGAGCGTGGCCCTGGTCCGCCATTGACACCGAGCATGAGCTTGACGTGAACTAGGTACGCGGACCAAATCACTCACGACTCCGTCCGAGCTCGCCGCGAAGAAGACGATCGGGAGAGATGACTCTCCCGACCCGATCGTCCTCCAAAATCTGGCCCGGGTATGATCCGCACCCGGTCCGGATTCTTCTCAAATTTTCTCCGAATGATCGAGCCCGATCCAGGTCGGACTCGGCCTGGGTTCACCTTGGCTCGGCACTGGTTTTGACCCAGAATGCGACATTCTCGATTTTGGACTTTGAATTAAATGTGCAACTTTCTGATTGTTACCATATTAAACATATTTATCTTGATCTATGACTTTTGTATGAAACCTATGCTTCTCACATGAATATGACTATTGATCTCTCATCAGAAAATGAACAAAGTATGCTTGTGATCTTTACGACAAGAATGATGATGATTCCTCTCAAACTTTTCCAACGAATGATTATGACACTTATGAACTTGACGATGAATGGTTATGAACCATGACATGATGATTATGAATGACAAGAAGCGGCGATCGCACCCCTCGGTCGATCGAGATAATTTTTTATAGGCGACCCTTGACCTTTGGGCATCTGTCGTGTGGATCGGAAGGGAAGATCTTTCATCTCGATCTGATTTAAATGAACTTTCACCTGATTTAAAGAAAATGAAACAACTATAAGAAAATATTTTCTCTACGCCTTGATCGATCTACGGATCGAGAAACAAGCCCATGTATGATGAGGGAAGATGTTACGGATGTTTCCACCAGGCGTGAAGTCATCCAACCCAACGGGGCTTGCTGTGGCATTGATCACCTACTGGCCCATGATGTCTAGGTAGTCGTATCTCACAGTTCAAGTAATTGTATTCCCCTCAAGAATGAAGAGCTCTTCTCATGAATGAAATGATGAAAGAAGGAATGAATGAATAAAAGAATGATGAAAGAATGAATGTATGAATGCACGAAATTATGAAAGTAAGTAAGTATGAAAGCAAGCAAGTATGTATGAAAGTATGAAAGATAAGCATGACAACGAATACGTAAAAGAATGACTGAAGAAAAAAGATGGATATGAAAACATGTTCCCTCTAGTGATATGATTCTACTGATACTATAATCTCCATTATGCCATTTCATGAAAAGATGATCTCTCTCTCTAGAAATCTGATTTTACTATGATATTGATGCTATAATCTTCATTATGCCATTTTATGGAAAGATGATCTCTCTCGAGAAATCTCATTCTAATACTGATCTATGATCTTCATTATGCCATTTTATGAAAAGATGATCTTTCTTTCTCTCTCTCGAGAAATCTGATCCTACTTTGACACTGATGCTATAATCTCCTTTATGTCATTTTGACATGACACACTTATCACTATTTTTCTACGAAATTATATGTTCTTCTCATGCCATATTTTGATTGGGACCGATTATGATAACTCGATTTCATTTTCCTTTCCTTATATTAATTTCATACTATATTCTGACAGAACTTATCTATGATTTATATTAACTCGCACTTAACTTTATGCTAACGGTTGAGCTTGCTCTCCTGTGTGATCTCCACAAGTTGATGACGATCACGAGCTCTTGATGTGTGTGCGGCGACTATAGCTTGGTGGTGTTTACACATAGTTATCTAGAGTTTAAATAGGACCTATAGAGTTGTACTTATGGCATGAGTTTATATATGCCTTGTGACGTACTAGTATCTATTTAACTTTCGCATTTTATTTTTTTATTGTTGTATTATTCTATTCATTTAATCTTCCGTTTTGCATTTTCCTTGTGTTGACCATTCAAGACAACAAACGAGTCAAAGAAAGAGAGAAAGAAGTAAAGAGTCATGTAGTACTCGAGAGGAGGTCATGCCACGTGACAGGACCGAGTCTCAGGACGCTATAGATTTAATTTGAGCGTAATTTAACAGTTAGATTTTTTTTCTTCTCTGATTTGAGTCACAAATTCACTTTCTCTCTCTAGTTTTCTTTCCTCCCTCCTGAAACAAATGGATTCAACTGCACACAAAAAAAATCGTCTTTCTTACAGATAATTATCAACGTGGATGATCTTCCTTTGCAGAAATTTCCGGCGCCATAACCATTTGAGTTTTTTTTTATTTCTGTTTCCTGTTTTCTCAATCTAGTGTTTCCTTCAATTCCTCCTGCTTCCTCCCTTTATCCATCGCATTCCCCCCCCCCCCCCCCCCCCCCCCCCCCCAATCTCTTCATGCTCTTCTCTCATCTTCCCAAGTTTATTTGTGCTCGTTTACTTACTCTCATTATCGTCTCTATCCCAATCTCCCTCTCCTACCTCCTTTGGTTCTTCATTTCTCTCTCCTCTCTTCCGATCTCCTTCGGCTAGTTCACGTTCACCTCCCAATATTCTTTTGCCTTCGGTTCAACGCTACACTCAACCTTTCTATAAGTCTCGCTCGCTCTCTGTATATGCATAGCCAACTGCAGTCAAGGAACAATTACACATTTTTCTCCCGATTGACAAAGAGGAAAACAATGGTGTTTTTTCCCACAGTTTGCGAAGAGGCTAGAAAGCGAGATCGTTTGAATGGAATAAAATAGAAATTTGATCGAAAGATGAATGGTCTATTGACTTCTGTACATTACAACTGTATAGGTGAGCTATTATATTCCTTTTTCCCTAGAGAATATAAACAAATATAAATTAAACCAGCAACTATTTTATAGCAAACTTTCAAAGATGTCACCTTATATATTACATAACTACGTCTAAAAAATATTGTTAAGACACGCATATATATTAGTCATGAATATAATTTACTTTATTTAAAATTATATTTTAAAAAATAACTTATTTAAAAAATTATTTAAATATTACATCGTTTTCAAAGAGGTTGTCACGTAACAATTTTTGCCACCATATGACGTGTGCATACACATATATATACATAAGAAAAAAATGTTCAGAGAAAGCACACATGCTCTTTTCTCTTGAAGAGGGCCCCACACCATTGCCACTTATAGATCCTGTTTGACAAATGAAATCAGCTAGCCATTCCTAGTGATCTGATTCCACCAATCATATCATCAGAACTTGGGGTCACGTGACTCAGGTCATTGTATCACGTTTTGTTTTTTTTAAATTTTTCCTTTGATTTGACACCACTTTCTTTTTTTTTCATTTTTTTTCTTTTTCTTATTTTCTTTATATTACAATTTTCACTTAAAATAAAATATATATTAAACATAATATATTTTTTTATAAAAAGGATTAATATAGTATTGTTCATTAATTATTATTTCATTAAAAATTTTAATATTTCATTAATTATAAATTAATAAAAATGATTTTTTATATTTAAATAATATAATTTTCAGCAAATTGTTTGACATAAAATTTTTTAATATACATTTATTTTTAAACTTTTTAACAAATTTATAATATCTATTTATTATACATATTTTTAATTCAAACACGCACTAAAATTAATCCATCACATCTACTTTTTCATATTACATCACCTACCTTATTTCTCCACATCAAATTTCACACCATCCAAACATACCTGAATCAATCCAATTATTCATCGAGAACTTAGTGGAACTTCAGTTTCCATTGTCAAATGGCCCCTTATGCTACTATCTTGGTTGAACTCTATCTATATATGAGATTCTTATTTATGTCTTAGTTTGATTAATCAACGCACGCATGCTTTAATATTTTTCAATTTAATTCTGAGTTCCAATGATATGAGTATTTATAATCTTAAAAGAATTCCTAGGTCCATTTGAGTTGCTTGGGATTATGGAATGTCATGAATTCCACAATTAGGGAAACTGAGAGAGGCCTAATTGATTTGCAAAAGTCCTCTAATTTATAATTCAAGTTTAATACATCTTGAATATTGGTGAATAGAATTTGGGAATTATTTAATTAATTAATCATATGATTTTCATGCTTAAGAACCCATACATTATAGTTATGTAGATCAAGAGAAACCCTAGTAATCAAATCTATCAGTTTATTGTTTCTTTTTCTTGTACTCATTTTCTTCATTATTACGAAAATCCAAAATTTTCTTCTTTCTTTTCATTTCACGAGCAGAATAAGTAAATAATTATTATTCATCCTAGTGGAAACGATTTTATTTATCACTTTATAACTTGAACAATTAGTGTATCCACTAGTGTAACTAGATCTAACTATAAGTTGAAGGTAATAAGAATAGAAGTCAAGCTAATGCTTATAATTGAAAATTGTGCGCTCTAAAATTGCTCTCCTCAGGTTTTAGTGATGTCTTAGAATTAGTACTTTTAGATCTAGAAGTTGTGTTCTTTATTTATTTAGAACCATTTTATGATTGTTCAGGAATCAAACACTATAATGGTCATGACAGCACAATTCATGGGCATTTCGGCAACTAAAATGAAAGGCCTTCAAGTACGGACAACCACATTTCATGGTTGTGCCATAAGTCTAAGGATAATGTGTTTTTTTTTTCACGGCCGTGATGAGGAGATGTCATGGTCGTGCCATTGATTGTGAAGTCATTAAGGTTCGGTCACACCAATTATGGACTAATTCAAGGCCGTGATTTAGTTTTCAAGAAAAATAGGCTTCAGTAATGCCCTTTGATGGCACAAAGCATGGTCATGAGTAAACAACCATTTTTTTTTCATTTAGTAGGACACATGGCACATCCACAATGGGACACCTGGCACTACTTAAACCATCCAACGATCCTCTCTTTGTCTCATATATATATATATATATATATATATATATATATATATATATATGATTTAATGGGGGTCATACGCCTGCTCAGGCGTATGACCCCCATACGCATGTTCTTCACCGTTCGATTCAATCGGACGGTGGCGATCTCTCCGGCGCTCTCCCGTTCGGTGGCTATCTCTCCTGTGCTCTCTCTCGTTCGGTGGCGATCTCTCCGACGATGATCTCCCTCTCCCTCTCCAGATCTGGCCGCCCCTCTCCCTCACCCTCGATCTCCCTCTCTAGGGCCTGCAATATGGCCGGCCATGGCCTGATCAGCCGCCAAGCGATCTGGGCCGGCCGTGGCCTAATCTGATCGCCAGGAGGCGGATCAAGCCGCAATCGGCCGGATCCACTACGAGGCGGCCTTCTCCGGCCTCCAAGCGGTGGGACCGCCGCCTGGCGTGTAGATCGGACGGAAGGCGACGGCGACGATGGCGGCTGCGAGGTGAAGCGGCGACACGACGATGTCGATGAGACGCGAGCAGCTAGGCGGCGACGACCTCTGAATCCGATCTATCGCCCTTTCCCTCCATTCGCCATCGTCGGCGACGAGGTGAGGGCAGACGATTGGGATCCGGCGAGGCGAGGGCCGCGCTCTCCCCCTTTCTCTCTGATCAACGATGAGGGAGGCTCCAGAGATCGCGCAGAGAGAGAGAGAGATCGGCGATGGCGAATCTCCTATCTCCCCCAGCGGCCCCGCCGTCAACCTCCTTCTCTTCCTCCCCATCATCTGTCTCCCTCGTAGCCAGCGTCCCTGCCGACGAGGACTCCTCCTAGCCCTTCTGTTGGTATGCCGCCGACGCCGACCGTTGTGGGCACTGGGGCGTATGGGGGTCATACGCCTAAGGAGGCATATGACCCCCATTAAATCCATATATATATATATATATATAATAAATGTGGACTTAGGGTGGCTTCCATACCCTAATAGATGATGTTGTTCTGTTAGCGACACACCATCCTCGATGTTGAAGTCGCCATCATAATCTATTGTCGACCTCATCGCTGTCCACTGCACACAAGCTGCCGACACAAAATATCGACTACCTTGACACCAACCGACGACCGGACAAACGAGAATGATGGCAACATTCCATCAGCGCACACACATATTTCAATCACCAGACAATTCTCCTAGTTCTCTGCGCATCTTGGTCATCCTCGGCACTAGTGCCTCCATTGCCCAAAGTTATTGCATCAAACCATGAAGGAGCCGGCCATGCTCTTGATTCCATTCAATCACCGGCCTATTTTCCCTTATGATGCACACACCTTCTCCTCTATGCCATCATTTTGCTCATGCATAACAGCTGCTCTTCCACCTCCACACCAATGCTCCATACAACATGTTGCTGGCCACAGATCAATGCACAAGGGGTGTTTACTGTATTATATTTTCACATTATCTAACAATCTGCATTGCCTAATAGAAAGATTGTCACCTATTGAATTAGTAGTAATGTGCATTACCTTGTTTACTATGTACAAATAATCTTTTCAACAATTCAAATGACACTATATGACTTTTACTAAAATACCATTTATCACTAATATTAAGTTAATATTTATAATCCAACTAAAAACTCAAATTAAATTAATAAATTAAATAAATATAATTATAAATATTTTCATATTTTTTTAAATGAAAATAATGGTAATGTATATAATATTTTAAATAATAACTAGATAATAATATGCAATTCATATGAATAACAATAATAAATAATTTTAAAATAAATTAATAATTAAGATGGTAATAATATTATTTGTTGTTGTTATATGAATTTTTATATTATTTTTATGTTTTATTTGCCTAAAATTGGAAAGGGCAAGAATGAAAAGAAAATAAAAATAGATTGTCATTTGAGTGGTAATCTAGATGGACATCCTCCTTCTAATCAATGTGGATTGTCACTTATAGACAATCTACATTGTTAGACAATCCAAATTACTTACAAATTAAAATAAAGTAAAGAAGGCAATGTGGTGTAATTTAACTTCATATTACCATTACCTGTAAGGAAACGTCCGACATTGGCATTACTCTCAACCTCAACCTCAGCAAGTTACCACCACTGCCACTTTTGCCCACGGTTGATGCCTCTTCTTAGTAGTTGGAATCTTATTCTTCTCCTCTCATGCTCCACCAACACTTCTTTCCCACTGCCTATCGATTCTGTCTAGACATGGCCTTGAAGGACTCGAGAAAAGCCACGGTCACTTTGTTCATTCTATCACCACTGTGATAGAGCAACATACGACTATGACTAATTCCTGAAGCTCGTTCACCACCCTTCAAAGTAGTCTTAACTTGGAGAACCTTCTCATGGACCAATAGCATAGTTGGCTCGCCTTGAATATTGTTATTAGGACGAGTGCGGAATAGCAAACTACGCCAACTTCCACTTGTTTCTAATTAATTTTTGCATGATGCCACAATGACAAACTTTAATATGAAGGATGATGTGCTTCTCATGTTCGAGAACATTAGCCTAACTCATTTTCTACAAGCACTTAGAACAGTACGAAAGGCTAACAATTGACATTATTTCATCCTTTGTTACTAACAATGATTGTTCAGCCCTCAGTTTCAAGATGCAAACAAGGAGTTCTAGCTCACACGGGAGAAACCAAGTGATATATATCACTTCCCAAAAGATCTACAGGATTATGATGAGGAGTTCAATAGTGGCAAATTTTGGAGAGAGATCACAGGAAAATATCGATTCAATCTCAAGTCAACAAAGAGTAATAGCATTCAGAATCCTATCTCAAGATTTGTTCATCAAATTTCGTCATGTGAATTATTTCCTAGAGGTCGGAGTGAGGGGGTCAATCACCTCGTCTAGTTATTCATCCTTCGGGCTATGTTGTTGTCTTCAATATGGGCAAACATGATTCGTCATTTTATGAAGAATGCAATCAGAGTCAACGGTAAAATTGTTGTAGGCCTCTTATTGCACAACACTTGGAGATTGATTTGGAGCTAATGGGTTCCTAGATCGATTTTTCTAGACGAACGTGTGGTTCATGCTATGCAATTAGTTGTTCATTAATATGGTGAAGGAGATCTATTTAAGTTTAAAGACATTAATAGAGTCACAATATTCACAAGACATCCAACACCTCCTTCCTCTCATCATTGAGCACAAGACGTCCAACACCTCCTTCTCTAGTGTATCATGATGCAAATATAGACCCATCCTCCACCACTCCACTGAGTGAGATGGACGTCTATCCTCCACAATAAACTACACCTTATGACTTCTCCAGCTTCCATACTATAATGGAAGTCATACAAGCGAAGCAACATGATTACTTTGATCGCCTCTATGTGCAACAACAGGACATCCGTGACCAGCTTCCATACTATAATTTTTTCTCCTACTTTTGAATCATGATCATAATTAATATGTTAATTAAATGCATGATATGCGACCAGCTTCATCTACAAATGTCGTTGGTGCATAATATGCATTTAATTAACATATTTAGTTAGTTTAAATGATCATATAGTCATGTTAGCATATAGCAATTAATATTTGAATTAAGGCATAATGATAATTAAATTATTGGTAAATGTTATAAAAAATT
Source organism: Pontederia crassipes (assembly GCA_030549335.1). Lineage (NCBI taxonomy): Eukaryota > Viridiplantae > Streptophyta > Magnoliopsida > Commelinales > Pontederiaceae > Pontederia > Pontederia crassipes. The sequence continues at coordinate 34,535,970 of CM060186.1, read as the reverse complement.
ATATAAGGTTATTAGGAATAAAACTTTAAAATTAATAAATATCATAATATATATGTCTAACTATAATTAATAAAGTTTAATTATGATTAAAATATTTAGTTATGTTAAATAAGGTGATTCGTCATTGATATTGTCATTTAGGGTAAGCAGATAGCTCAATAGTTGGTTAATGGGACATTTTTTTGAACCGACATATGAGCTTAGAAAAAATTAGAAACAAATATATAAGCTACCTATAGTTATCCTTTTATGGCCATAAAATTTCCAGAGGTCGAAACCTAGCATAACTTGCTGGAGAAATTCCGAAAATCAGTTGTTTAATGTGAGTTTCTTAATTCAAAATTGACCTTCTCATTTAGAATATCATTACTTTGTTGTTCTTACTCCATAAGTTCTGAAATTGTTTGTATTTAAACATTTGAAGTTAGCCTTCCATGGCCACTAGATTCATCTAAAAAGGAGTTTTATAGAGAAAGTTATGAATTTAATTTCCTTGGTCACTCATTCTATCCCTAGTCAAATACAAGTCAACCTTGTAAATGAGGACAATATTAGGATACACTTAATTAGGCTTTGCAAATTAGATATGTTAAATTATACTTTACAATGGTTTGGTAAGAAATTAAATAATCTAATATGAATTTTTTATATGTAAAAATGAAGTTTGCATTATGTATGATTTCTTCTATCAAGTTTTAGATTATTGACAGAACATGAATGGAATTGACTATTTTTTTTCTAGAAGGGCATATAAGGAGTTAAATTCTATAATTTTTATGGAAGTACAGTTTTTAGGATAATTAGAATCTCATCAAATAGGCAAGTATTGAGAAAGAGATAAATTATTCTTTTAGTGACACATCAGAACACAAATCCTATGTCCAATTATCTAAACTCTTATTCTTTAACCATTAGGGATTGGGTGACAATATTTATAGGTTGAAAATTTTAGTAAGTCTAATTTTTAATTCATCTATAATCATAAGATTTGAATATATGATTAAGAAGTTGTGTTCATTGAGAGACACAGTCTACAATTCTAAGATAGCACATTGTCAAGTTTTGGAAAATTGAATAGTTCCAAGTGTGGAATAACGTATGAATATAAATATCTGAAATTAAACATAAATATTTGGAAGAGAGTACATGCATTCTAATGTGCATAAGAATTCATATATCATGAGCATGCATTGCATTTCTTTTTATTATTGATTGAAAAGTAAAATGGCATTAATATTTATAGGAAATCATCAATCTATAAGTGAAAGGGAGGAAATCTAGTAAACCTCCTTGAAAAGATAAAATATAAAATGAGTGGATAAATTTATAGTATAACAAAATGCTATACATTACTTCTTTTATTTATAATAATATTTAAAGCAAGGATTAGTATTATTATTATTATTGAAAATATCTTGAGCTATGAAAAGTATTAATGATATATTTCAAGATTTTCATATGAGGTGAATTAACTTTATGAAAATATTTTTAGGGAACAATGCTTATGATGATAAAATAAGATTTACTTGATATTAATATGAGATTATAATATGTGTACTTTGTTACTATTAAACTCCATGTATTCATTGTCTATGCTTGTTGAAAAATGTCTTTGGGACCGCATTTGATATACATGATGTCTTTAAGCCGCATATTGAATGTCTTTGACCTTTGGGAGTTGCTTTGCATGCACATATTGACTCATGATTTATTTGCGACATGTATTAACTCATATTGTGCTCTACGTATTCATTTTGACCCATGATTGTGAAGTTTTGCTTAATTATATGACACATGATCATGAATCTTTGCCATGCATATTGGCCCAATTTACTCTATGTGATCGTATTGACTCATGTTGAGTATGTGCAATGACACATGTATATAGTTTGATTTTGATATGATGATATTTTTGAGTTATTTATATCTATATAAAAGTTCATATGACTTGACAATTATGTTATATGTGTTATGCTTTAAATATTTTTTCATATGGAGAATATGATTATTTAAATATTATGTGCATTCGTATTATTCTCTTATGTTGTACTTTTATTTCACTCACTGAGTAAATGACTGTTACTCATAGTACCCTTTTTAAACTTTTCAAAGACTTATAAGTTCTCAAGTTAAATCAACTCATAACTTATTTTGTTGTATATAGAAGAGGTCGAGTCGTTGGAACACTTTTGTTACCCCTTCACTTTTATTTTTGAAAGGATGTATGTAATAGATAAACATAGGTATGGTAATAGAGTTTATTAAATACTTTTGTAAGGTTGTACAAAACTTGATCATATAATGTGTTATATGTGAAATGATGTGTGAAATAATAGTGATAATATGTAAATGATATGGTTTATGTCTTTCGTTTAAATTTTGGCAAGTATTTGTGCATATGTTATATGTATTGGAAAATCACACAAGATAAGTTAGGAAAGTGGTTTTGCCGATTTTATTTTTAAAATTTTCAAATAAGATTATGGGATATAATACTTGGGATTAGAATTTAGTCATGTAATTGAGTGTGACAGATTTTAAGTATCAGATTCAAAGCAAGAGTGTTACAAATAAAGTACTTGAAATAGTGAAAAGGTGTCTCTGTGGAACCTTGGTGTGTTCGAACAAGTAGACCCGTAGAGGATTCTTGTCGAGAGACCTAAGTATATGGTCTCAAATCTGCCAGTTGAAAACCATTACAAGAACAACCATGTGCAAAATGAAGAACACATGAGCATTACATGTAGGTTATGTAGGAAAGACATGTTTGAGAGTTAAAATTTTTACAAGACTTGGTATTGGTTGACAAAAATACTTTGGTGATGGCCATGTCAAAAGTTAGTGGGTGGAAAGTATTGGTTCTGTGATGAAGTCCTAGCTTTATCTAAAATTTGCTCGAGGATAAGTAAGCTAGTAAGCTTGAGAGAATTTGATGAATGAAAAATCATGCATAATATTATGGAAAGTAGGCATTTAAAGGATTATTTTGTTTACGTTAGAAAATTTTTTGCTTTAATTTTATATCATTTTTGTAAGATTTGATTTCTACTTAAGTTTGTGAAATTTTGTCACATTAAACTATATAGGATCCTAAAGGGCACCAAAAGTGGGGGGAGGGGGGAATCGATTCGTTAATACTTTTAAAACCAAAGCAATTCATATCATAAACATAATATTAGAGGGAGAAAGAGAGAGAGAAAGCAAACACAAAATGCACGGGTGGTTGTTGACGAGGTGTTTAGGGTTTAGGGTTAGTTTTGACCCTAAAAATTGAGAATTTCGAGTGAAAGATCGGACTTCCAGGATGCCAACACGATCGTGCCAAATCCTGGAATGGCCGCGACCAAAGATGGCCGAAGCTAACGCTCGGCCACAACCATGACAACATTGTCACGATCGTAAAGGAGAGGAGCACGGCCGCAACTATCCCAATCACGACCATGAGAGGAATACAAGTAAAAAACTGGACATTCATGGATGTTCCCCAAGGGGGCACGTCTGTGACGATGACACGGCACGACCATGACACTCTAGTCATGACCATGATCATATGAGGAATTATAGGTCACGGGCGTGTCCACTCTATCATGGTCGTGACCACTCTATCACGGTCGTGACCGATTGGGAATAACCCTTAGGTTATTTTAAACCTAGTTTCAAAGTATTTATACTATGGAATTGATGCTTGATGAATATATGTATATGACACCTATATACACGAAATTTATGTCCGATCACAATTAGGCTAAAAGATGAAGAATGATTGATGTATTGCAAAGTATAATGCACCTAAAGTTAAAGAATGTCTTTATCACTCATCAATCGTGGGAAGGGGACCTAAGCTCGCGAAGTAAAGTCCTGCATTTATGTATGTGCTTCTCAGAGAACAAAGTCCCTCATCAGAAAGTGTGTGTATTCTTTGAAATAAAGTCTCTCACTATTATGATGTGTGTATTCCTTTCAATAAAGCCCTTCACTTTTATGATGTACGTGTTCTAAGGATCTGACCAACTACCCAATGTGATGATGTTGACATGATTCTTCAACTATTACTAAGATCAAAGATGTTATAAGATAAAGTAAGAATGAAATTGAAGTTTAACTTCAAAGCATCCTATAACAAAGAAAGTTAAGATGATGATGAAGAAGGATGGAAAGTAAAGTTATGTATGTACTTCAAGGGGACTTAAGTCCGAGAAGTAAAGTCTTGCATTTGTCTACGTACTTTTCAAAGAACAACGTTTCTCGTCATAAAGTGTGTGTATTCCTAAAGATGACTAGGAATAAAGTCTCACTATTATGATGTATGTGTTCCTAAGATATGACTTGTATATAAAAAGAAAATCAAGATGATATTATGTGATAAAGATGAAAGATGAAAATGCCACATGAAGTGTCACAAAATTTAGAAAGGTAATAAAATAAAAGAAGGTCCAAAAGATTATAAAGCAACCCTAATGAAATGTAAAATATAAAAGAAGTTAGGTAAGGATCAATGAGTTATAAAAAAATTTCTAAAATGTACGTGACAATGAAAGTGAAATGAAATGATATGTTACATTCCACGATTGTTTGTGAATGATATGAATGAATATTCTTATTATATGGCACTTGCAAATGATGAATCTAAAATTAAGCAAGTATGTCATGATGTTTATGTTTCACTACAAGAATTTAAGTTATTAGTGATAGAGTAATATGTGACAAATTAGTAGGTAATTCTGTCACAAATAATATTATTGACAAATTTTCCACATATTTAAGACATTTAATTCGTCCCTAATATGTCAATAGTCGTTGCTAATCTGTCAGTATTTTGTCTCATAGCAAACGTGTGATTAGTGTCGAATAATAGCAACAGATCGCGATCCCCTATAAAATAATTATTAATTATGTCAGATCTTTTCATCCTCCGCTAAAATAAAGCGTCGCATACATGTCCGACGCTTTGATGCCCATATTTTATGACGGTTATGTCATCCGCCACATAAATCTCACTCGCTTGGTTCTCTTGCGTCGGACAAATGGTCGGTCGCTCGAAAATAAGTCTTTGTTATTAGGGTTAAACACTTTAACTTTTGAATTTTATTTTTTAGCAAACGTTTAGGCAATTGCTCATTTCTCGCCGGCGATCGCATAGCATGTTCTGAGCTCTTTCGGCGAACACCTCGTCTCTCTTCGGTCATCTGCAGATGAACTCATCGACTGCTCTCTAGCGATCACCATGATCCCTGAGCTCACAAGAGCTATCATCGTCATCAAAATCCCCCCTCTCAATATAGCCTTGTTGATTCGCTCACTACCTGAAGGCCTCTATTATAATAGTAGAGCTGAGCACGGACCGCACCGACCCGGAAAACCGGGTAAAAAACCCAGCCCAGACAAGACTCGGTCCGGGCCCGAGTCTAATGGGTCAAAAATCCGGTGGGTTTCGAGTTAGGACCGGGTCTGGAGTGCAAATACCCAACTCGGACCCGACCCGATTTATATTCGCTATATAAACCCGCTGGCCCTTTTTTTCATTCATTTCACACTCGACTTTCTCTCTCTCCCATCTCTCTCACCGTCTCACGCCTCGGCCTCGCTCGACACCCTCTCCCTCTCTCTCACGATGGCGGCAACTCCGACAGCCCTCCCCCTCTCTTAACTCCTCTCTCTCTCTCCGGTCGCCTGGCGGCCGATCCGGTGCCTGACGGCCGGATCTGGCAGCCAGGCGGTCGATTCGGCCGCCAGGCGTCGAGATCCGCCGCCTGACGACCGAATCGGCCGCCTGGCTGCTAGATCCGGCCGCCTGGCTGCCAGATCCGGCCGCCTGGCGGCCGATCCGACTGCCTGGCGGCCGGATCCGGTCGCCTGTCAGTCGGATCGGCCGCTGGCGACAGATCCGGCCGCTAGGCACGATGAACCGATCTATTTCCGATCGCAAACCCGACGATGTTCCCAAATTGCCGGATCTGACTCGGAACCGAATCCGGCCAGATTCAGGTTCGGTACCGAGTCTGACCCGGAATCGGATCCGACCGGATTCGGATCTGGTACCGGGTCAAAAAAATTTTGACCTGATATAATTCGGGTCGGGACCGGGTCCGCTGAGACCCGGACCCGGTCCCGGGTTTGCTCAACCCTATATAATAGTTTTATGTGGATTGAAATCAACGCCCATTTTCCAGACACTATAAATTTGCCCAGGTGAGATTGCAATCAATGCTCCTTTGCTACGAATCTTTTTCCAATCTTTGATTTGATAAATTTCCTATTAGATCTTAGTTTTGCATGTGATCTTTTTTGTAAATGTTTGAATCATTTTTTATTTAATGATCTGAAGAATTTACATGTCTGAAGCATTTTGCAAATCGTGTACTATTTTTATTCTTGGGGAAAAAGAAAGGTTCATTTTGCTTATTTAAAGTCTTTTAAGATTTGTCTACATAATTTTCTTAAGTCTGAAGCATTTTGTATGTGATAACTTGCATAATTTTAGATTCGTTGTTTGTCTTTGGAACATAAATCCCGCATACTTCGTTGTCTCCATGGTTGACTAGCTTTAATCCATCATACATTGACTTCTGACCTCAATCTTGCACGATTTCTCATGTAATAACTAGCTTTTTTTGGATATGTTCTTTGTTCTCTCTATTTTTCTCCTCATTCCATAACAATTAACAGGTCCACGAACCAATCCTTACGCACTGGACCGCAAGGACAGCCGGAGGAGGGGGTTGAAGAAAAAGATAATGTCAAAATGAGATTTTTCTAGTAATAATAAGGTAGGAGAATTCTGTTGGATTAACCTTGGATGATTAATCAACTCTAGACAGGATAACATAATTGATTTCACTATGTTCCCCCTATCAAGTTCTTTCGGACCATGACTCTATACACTAAAGATACAACTGGTAGTTGGAATATAATGCATAGGAAACATAGTTCAGATGACTAGCAGCATGCTATCCAGTTGTTACTACAAATTTGATCACCACTATAATTTTAACTCTACCTTTGGGCGTGTGCTTGCTACCAGACTGATATGTGTTGTGAAAAAGTATAGATATGTAAAGTAACAATTTTGGTTTTTGTTTCTCTTCATTTTATTTGAAATGTACAGTTGCTCAAAGATTCAGGACTCCTGTGTTAAAATTGCTTTGTACAACTTAATGACAGTGCTATTTCATATTTCATGGATGTTGGCAGATTTTGTATGCAGCATGGTTCACAAATATTTGATTTGATCCATTTTTTAATTTCAAAGTTTAAAACCACATTGATAATCTTTCTTTCGTTGGTACATTGAAGGCAACAAAAAAAATATGAGCAGATTTTTTTTTCCAATTTTTTCATGTTTTACGAAGGATATTGCATCGGATATTCCGCTGCTATTTGCTCACTTTGTGAGCAATGCAGTGTGCCACAAACTAGTGGGGGTGCTTGTGTCAGAAATTCTATGATGGATATTGCGTCAGCCATGTCACCACAAAGGCTTTGCGTTCAGCCATGTCACCACAAAGGCTTTGCGTCCGATGAATCCTGCTATAAAATGTTTGCTTCCAAGGAGAGATTGTATCAGTGGTAAATCCTTCGCAAACAAAGAGTTTATGTCAGATTAACTATATTTTGTGGCGGATTACTCTGTCGCAAAATTCAAATTTCCTTGTAGTGATCCATCATAAATTCGAATGTGCTCTTCATGCGATCGTTCAAAATATCACGAGTAACATCCTTAAGGCAATTAATCGCATCATCCTATATCAAGATAAAAAAATAACTCATTGACATTTTGACTAGCTGATATAGCAAAACCAATAGATGAGTTAAAATGTTAAAACCAAATGTTGCAAAACAATACTTTACTGAGATGAGCAGTTCAAACCTGGCATATCATTTTGTTTTAATGTTATATGGTTAAACATCTTGGCAAAGTGATATAAGTCTCTCACCAAATTGAAATCTTTTAGGAGTTTCCTTGTTGCGTCATATCCCTGAATTGAATTCAATAAGAAAAAAATGTGTTAAAATTATAAAACAAAAAACTGTATGTAGACATCAAAGATCCAAACGTTCCACATCTCTGTCCCTGGAGGATATATGGTTAAATAAACATCATTCTGACAGATCCTCAATAATGACCCACTGTGATGAAGAGAGTGAAAACGTATTATCCAGACCCCTACGAAAACATTACCTGAAACTGAAGATGAAGACGAACATGCCAAAGCTAATAATAGCAGAAACTTGCTACAAAGCACTACTACTCTTATGCAATTTTGAATAAAAGAAGCTATAAAATTGTAAATGTCTCACAGGCGATGCCAGAGGCTTGTGTCAGAAGTCAGAGCTCATGGAATAAAATCTTGCAACCCAGACAACTTTAATCAATATGCAAAAACAAGCAAAAAATAATAACAAGGAACAGAAGTAATGCTTTGGCTGTAAGGTAATATCATGGATTAGAATAATCAAATCACTAGTGACTGCCATCACCTCTAAATTCAGAAGCATGTCAAGTCCTACTTTGTTTGCAACAGAAAAAAAGTATAAAAATCACAGAGTATGCATGTTAGTTGTTAATCTCCATGATATTAGCAATCTGCATGCTTTAAAGTTATTCAACCATATATATAAAGTAGGAAGTGTGGAAAATCACTCAACATGTATACTAGGATTTGGGTGTTCCATAACTTTAATCCCTTTATATAAAATCGGAAACATACCAATACAATCAGAAACAATAGGAAGACCATACGAAATCTAACTAATATCAGCAGTAAATCAATTCTTCTAATCACATAGCATTTTTGTAGAAGGAAAGTTACCGATGGGCGAAGATCATTAAAAAAAGTCGTGATCGCCTAACAGTAGAGAAGAAAGAGATCAGAAATCCCAATGACGAAGAAGAAATCTCAGAGAGGAAATAAGATAGAGGGAGAGAGGGAAGAGGAGGGAGATTGCGGAAGAGAGGGAGGGAGGGAGGGAACGAGAGAGAGAGAGAGAGAGAGAGAGGGAGGGAGAGGGAGATTGCAAGGTGGAGAGAGGGGGAGGGGGATTGCAAAGAAGAGGGAGGGAGATTTCAGAGAGAGGAGAGAAGAAAAGAGAGAGGGTTGTTGCAAGGGAGATTGCAAAGAGGAAGGAGATTTCGAGAGAGGAGGGGGAGAGAGAAAGGGAGATTGCAGAGGAAGGAGGGGGGGAGAGAAAGGAGGTAGGGAGATCAAGGATTCAAGGGAGATTGCAGAGAGGGAGGGAGGGAAGAGGGAGAGGATGAGTGCAGTAAAAAGAGGGAAAAAATCGTGGGAAACAAAAAGGGGTCTGGAGGGAAATTTTATTATAATTTTTTTTGCAATTTAGTTATATTAATGTTATTTTTTTATTTATGAATAGAAATTGATGTTGACTATAACTATATATTAAGATTTTTAATGATGATTTTAAATTGATATACATTTTTTATGCTGTAATTATTTACTTGAAGAAATAAAATTTTAAGTTAGATATGTATATTTTTATAACTTGAATCCTAATAGGACCTAAATAAAAAAAATTGACATACACAAAGATAAAAAAAGTTAAAATAAATATTATTAATTATTATAAATAAAGAGACGTCGACATCATGATGCTACATCATTAAAAAATGGAATTATCATCTAAGTATTAATTAAACATAAATAAGTATTGAAATTTAAAAGACAATATATTTTGTTTTATCTTTTGTTCATGGATCAGAACTTAAAAGATAGGATATAATGTTTAAAGTATATTTACGATTTTCTATTTTCAATTTCATTAGGAAAATTAAAATTGTGACAATTGTATATAATTATTGCCATGAAATAAAACCTTATGACAATTATAAAATCATTATTATCATTATATAAATTATTTGTGGCTACAAATTTTTTAAAGTCTATTTGACGCATTACCAATTGAATTAATAAGTAATTTAGATCATCACTTAAATAGATTATCACTACTTGAATTACCGGTAATATTCCAATATAGTGTTTGATAAGTATTGGTAATATAAATAATAGTTAAATTAGATAGAGAGAAAATTATCAAAATACCCCTAAAATTATTTTAAATTTTAATCACATAGTATTATAAATAAAGAAAATAAAAAATAGAAAAGTTAATATTGATAAAAGAATATGACACAAAAATGAAAAATTAAAATTATTTATACAAAAATTCAAATAAAAAATAACATGAAGTTGAATATTATTTATTTATTAATAAAATATTTAAAATTTTAAATGAAATATATATTTTTATCAAAATGTATATCAAACTATTAGTAATTTGAAAAGTTACTTTCCCTATCTGCATTATTAGTAATGTGGTAATTAAGATTTTTAGAATAATTAAAATTACTAATAATTAGTTACAATCAAACCAAGTAATGTAGTGAATCTTGAAAATTTTAAATAAAATAACTTATAATCTATCTATATTCCCTCATATCAAACAACCCCTTAGTACTCACAAAATTGACAATCATGACTATAATGTTAAAAAAAACTATTGATTGCATAGTGATTGTTAAAAAAACTGGTTGCATGCTATTTAGCCAATATGCCACCTAATATTTTTTTCTAATAATATATTATTAAAAATAGAAAAAAATTAAATTATGCTCTTAATAATCATACATGCATCCATCTATATATATATATATATATATATATATATATATGGTTAGAATTTATATTATAAGTTTCATGTTAACCTTAAAATCTATAAAGTAATTTTAAATTATTAAATTAGAAATTAAAATCATTTAATATAATCATAGTTACCAAGATGTTACACGACTAAATAGTGACTAAAATTACACTCATGCTAGATTTACATGATCCAATAGCAATTAAATTCTCATTCCAAATGTAACAATTGATTACTAATTTCGAAATGCTCTCGTATTGGCATTTAACTATCATAGGTAAAAGAAATTATAAGCAAAATTAATATTATAAATAGTCATAAAAAAATAATCACAAACCTATAGTGACTATTAGTGACAACAATTATGACAAATTAAGATTAAATTATAGGGATAAATTACTTACAAATTTTTATAATATACCAACTACTATTAGTTACCATAATTTTTGTAGTTAAATTGGTCACAATTTTGACTCAATAACATAAATTAGGTTTGTGAAAGTGGTGCATTAAATGTGTCACAAATTGGTAGTAAACTCGTCGATATTAGTGACAACTATTATGACAAATTATTGATTACGATCAAAACTTAGGGATGGATTACTTACAGATTTGTGGCAATATACTAACTAATATTAGTGACTATAATTTTTGTAGTTAAATTGGTCGCAAGCTTGTCACTATAATAATTCTTAGGTTTGCGAAAGTGGTGTACTAAGTGTGTCCTAAATCTGTCACTAATTTGTTCCTAACTGTGACAATATTAAGATAGAATTAAGAGTCCCTAAAATCTATAGCTAATTAATCAAATTCTTGTAGTGTTTCAAGAATGTTATGCTATGTAAGGAATGTAAGAATGATGTAATGCCATGTAAGGATTATAATATAGTATCATGTGATAGGATATGATAGCATGCATGATCTTTATATACTCTAATTAAAAAATTATGCACTCTGGATCTGTGCAAGTAATCAAGATTAAGTGATGGATGGCACTCAAGCTCATGACGAAGTGTTGCACATGCTTATGGTTAAATAAGTCATATGGTTCTACATGAATAATGGGCTAATAATGTAATAAAGGTTTTAGGAATTTGATATCTTATGGAATATTAGTCTTTATGAGTAATAGAAAAAATTTATTTATTATGACTTTATATCAATTGTTAACTCTTCCATTATTAAATGATATATGACGAACGGGCTATCAACGTGAAATTCTCCTAATTGCCCAAAACTTTTAAGGTGAATTTTCAGGTCGTATAATTAGAACCTAAATCTAAATAATGTAATGTTAAGAAGTCTAAGTCATGAGCAGCCATCAAGTGTTGAGTATGTAATGTTTAAGATATGTTATATGTGTTTATAACTGACCAACTAATGGATGATTAATTATAATTATGCCAAGGATGGAAGAATGAGGCTCATCTAGAGGTCATATTTCGGAAGGTCAAATGGAGCTGATCGAAAGCATGACTCATATGGCTCGTGCTATGGAAAGAAATGCATACTCAAGGCACTCTCACCGCTCGAGCTCAAGGATTGAAAGATTCGTAAAGCTACAGCCCCCAACCTTCAATGGGGATAGGGATCGAGACAAGGTTGAAGTTTGGTTGGATGTGATCACGAAGAAGTTCAAGACAATGGATTGCTTGAAAAGACATAGACTCAACCTAGCTACCCATTAGCTAGTTGACCATGCTTATCACTAGTGGAAGTTAGTAACTAGGATCCAATTTGAAGATGAAGATGAGATCACCTAGAGGGACTTCAAGGATCACTATCTTCCTCCACATGTAAGGGAGAATAAACAAGCTAAATTAATGAATATGCAACAAGACAACATGACAGTGGAGGAATACCTCAACAAATTTCTAAAACTTGAGAGGTATAGTCTTTGAAGGAGGATGAAGAATTAAGGATAAACCACTTTGTCAATGGACTGAATCCTTGCCTCAAGATGAACGTCAAGTGTGGTGATGCTGAAACCATGGCCAACTCCTTAGTGTCCAAGTTGGCCAGGGAGATTGACATCTATAAGAAATATAAACAAGACAAGGATTCTAGGAAGGATCAAAGTAAGGAGTACAAGAAGGAAGAGAGACAAGAAAGAAGGGTTGAGGACTCTAAAACTTATAAGATAAATGGGGATGGACAAGGACATCCACCTTGCCCACACTACCATAGGTTTCATAGAGAATGTCGTATGAAATTAGGAGCATGCCTTCAATGTGGCAAGATAGGGCACTATATTAGAGATTGTCCAGAAAAGTGTGATGGTCAGAAGGACAAAGGCAAGGCTAAACAAAATGATGAACAACAGAGAGCTAGAGATAGAGTCCACGCTATGGAGGTTGATGAGACTTAGAACATGAATGAAAAAGACTAAGGTAAACCTTTAGGTATTGATGATTATGTTAATGTCATACATGTCAATATGATTTTTCATACATTCATATCTTAGGCCACGAATTGGTTAATGTGAAAGATAATGAAGAAAATTGTATGAGTGCATAAGTAAGATTGAAATTCGAGGAGTAATTTCTTTTAAGGGAGAAGGATGTAACAACCCCAATTTTTTAAAGGGGTATTTAAGTCATTTAGAGAAAATCCTAAGAAACCCTATGCTAGACCGTATAAAAAGCCAACAAACATTTCCCGCTCTTCTCTTTTCTTATTTTTCTGGCTCCCTCATGATGGCTACAACCCTAAAAACTTCAGAAAGAAATAGAAGAATAAGGAGGAAGAGGGCAAAGAGAAAGAGAACATGGACAAGGGAAAGGGATTAATATTGAGGAAAAACAAGATCATAAGTATGTAAAGAAAATCCAACCCCTCTCTCATCTTTCAATGATGTTTTTTGTTGGATTGGAAGTTTCAAGAACACCTCATTCTTGATTGAAATCTTAATTGTGAAATTGCATTGATAGGATCATTAGATCTGAATGATATTTATGCCTAAATCTATATGCTTTGATTCATATTATATTGTCTTGTTTAGATCCTTGTTCATATGTTGACGCCCTAGATCTTTTAGATGAATTTGAGAGAAAAGCCCTAAATTAAATCTTAATAATGAATGTAAATTGCATGTTTTAGTATATTTCACGATGCTAAGATGAATCGAGAATTATGGGTGAAAGACCGGACTTCTAAGGCACCGGCACCATCGTGCTAGGTCTCGGAATGCCCGTGACCAAAGATGGACGAAGCAAGAACTCGGCCATGACCGTGACAACATTGTCATGGCCGTGAAGAAGAGGAGCACGGCCGTGACTATCCCAATCACGACCGTGAGAGGCATACAAGTTTAAAATTGGACGTTCATGGCCATTCCCCAATGGAGCACGATCGTGATGATAACCCAGCGCGTTCATGACACTCCTAGTCGCAACCATGACCATATGAGGAATTACAGGGCGACGATCACAGACGTGACCACTATGTAATGACCGTGACCGACCAGCAATAACCCCTAGGTTATTTTAAACCTGGTTTTAAAGTATTTATGCTATGGAATTGATGCTTGATGAATGTATATGACATTTAGATACACAAAATGTATGTTCAATTATAATTAGGCTAAAATATGAAGAATGATTGATGTATGGCAAAACATAATGTACCTAAAATTGAAGAATGTCTTTGTCACTTATCCATGGTGGAAAGCAAAGTCCTGCACGTATGCATGTACTTCAAGGGGACCTAAACCCGCGAAGTAAATTCTTGCATTTATATATGTGCTTCACAAGGAACTATCTCTCATCAGAAAATGTATGTATTCCTTAGAATAAAGTTCCTCCTTATTATGGTGTGCATATTCCTTTGAATAAAGTCCCTCACTATCATGATGTGCATGTTCCTAATGCTGTAGCCTAACTAGCCAATGCGATGATGTAGATATGATTCTCAAAGAAGTTATAAGATAAAGTACGAATGAAAGTCAAGTTTAATTTCAAAGTCTCTTATTACAAAGAAAGTAAAGATGATGATGAAGTAGAGATGGAAAGTAGTCTATGTATGTACTTCAAGGGGACTTAAGTCCGAGAAATAAATTTGTGCATTATGCACTTGTTGGAATTTATAACAGATATAAATTCTAGAGGTTGCGAAATACCTCTTACTGCGGAAGCGGATCGTCGGGGCTTTCCCACGAACCCTTGACGAATGCACTTGCACCTCGGGATCGGAAACCGAATCTCTGGGGAACGAAACTCTTCGCCATAGCACAAGTACTATGGGCGAACCTTTGCGAAAGTATGTTTGGGACCTATGCTATGGGTCCCCTTTTATAGGGTAAGAAGACTTTGAGATAAGTTAGGCAGAACGTATCACACGCGTCCATCGCGCGTGATGACGTGTCTACGCATCCCGTAATCCCCGCAGATTGCGAGATAAACACGTGTGATCAAATCACATGTTTCTTGCACGAGAAGCACACGCGCACGCACGACTCTGCGCTTGCGCGCATATGCGCTTATGCGCGTGATGCCCAAAAGGGCACATAACCCAACAATCTCCCACTTGCCCGCATTGGGCATTGTACTTTCGTTTATCCAGAATTTGTAAATGTGTCGTGCGACTCACAAGTACAAGCATGCTTCTTTATAGGAGCTAGAAGATACATGTCAAGGTTCAATTGCTCAACTATCTCTAGAGTGTATGTCATGCCCGTTAGGAATTCATGATAGCTCACACATGAGCCAACAAATGCTCAAATAATGTAACTCGTTATGCCCTAGATCTGTCTTGCAGCATAGCCAAGACAATGCATGTCTTGTTCCGCAATAACTATCTTTCACATACACTATTTTTAAAAAAAAAATAATTGGCCAGTTGTATGTGAAAGTTTTATGCAGCTCATAACAGTTCTTTCTCTCGCCCTCATGTCTCTTAGTAGTGAACTAGTTTCTTTCCTAGACGTGGCTCGTCGGGCTACTTTACTTTTCACCTTTGAGTACCACGCTAAAGTAGCAAACACTAATTCATTTCCTTAAGACATAGTCAAGAGTCTAAGAGCACGTGCAGATGAATCTTCTGTCAGAGACTCACCACATGTTGACCATCGAACTAATCAATTCATCATGTCTCTCTAGGTCGACTTTGCATACTTGGTACTAAACACAAGTACTACGGTGAAGACTCCCACTGAAGGAGCGTATGTCTAGCTCTATTTAATTACACACCGCATAGACTTAAGTCCAGTCGCTAACTTTTCGCGCCTGACTCGAGTTTTCAAATTACTCGCTAATCAATAGTGTCAAATTTGAATCTCGCATCTGGCCTCTCTCTCTCTAAATTAGGCGACATTGAGTTACTAAAACCCATGTTTTAACAATCACACTATGACTCACATAGTTCATTTTGCTCACTATCTTCGTGAGCGCCGAAAACATTTGTTCGTGTGAGTGAACAAATCTATGCCTGATCGACATACTTTTCACATGCATAACAAGACTTCACATCAATGAATTTATAAAAAAAATAATCTTTTATTCATTGAAAAATTTGAGTACATCATTACATTTATAATATATGCAGCCCTAAGGCATTTACATGTCTCAAGAATGCCTCTCTTGGCAATGGCTTGGTGAACGGATTAGCAACTATTTTGTGCGTTGATATATACTCAACTGAAATTTTCCTCTTTGACTTCTTGATTTCGTATAAATTTGTACTTTGTGTCGATATGCTTTCCTTTGCAATGGTATTTCTCATCCTTCACATAAGCTATGACAGCTTGATTGTCACAGTGAAGAATCATTTTCTTCATTGCATTCTCAGAAATCCTCAGGTTTTGAAGGAATCTCTTAAGCCATAAGGCCTCTTGTACTGCCACTGAACAAGCTATGAATTCTACCTCCATAGTTGACAATGACACACAATCTTGTTTCTTGCTACTCTAAATAACAACACCATTGCTGAGCAAGAAAATGTATCCGGAGCTGGATTTCCATTCATCAATGTCACCAGCCCAATCAGCATCGGTGAATCCAACAAGTCGTAGACTTCCTCCATGATAGCACAGTGTAAGATTTGCAGTACCCTTGAGGTATTTCATGATTCTCTTCACCGCCTTCCAGTGTTAGCGTCCCGGATTAGCCTGATATCGACTAACTAGACCCACGACAAAACATATGTCTGGCAGAGTACACATCATATCGTACATCAGGCTGTCGACCACACTCGCATAGGGAACATTGGATATTTCCTTTTGTTCCTCTAGAGTTTTTGGGCACATGTCCAAGCTTAAAACCTCGCCTTTTATAATAGGAGTGTAAATGGATTTGCAGCCATCCATGCGGAATCGTTCCAAAACCTTCTTTATATATGATTCCTGCGATAAGGCAAGGAGTCATTTGGAACGGTTGTGTTGGATTTTCACACCCAATATGTATGCTGCTTCACCCGTATCTTTCATCTCAAACATGGAGGACAACCATTGCTTAATGGTAATGACATAGTCTCTATTATTCCCAGCTATTGGAATGTCGTCGACATATAACGTCAGGATAACAAAATTATCCTCGGACTTATGAACATACACACAGTGATCTTCATCAATCATATTAAAATCGTATGAAACGATTGACTGATGAAATTTCAGATATCACTGTCTAGATGATTGTTTGAGTCCATAAATGAACCGACACAACTTGCAAACTTTGCACTCTTCTCCTTTTACAATGAAGTCTTGAGGTTGCTCCATGTAAATTTCCTCATCTAGTTCTCCATTGAGAAATGCGGTTTTTACATCCATTTGATGTAATTCTAAGTCCATATGTGCGACTATAGCTAATATTAGGCAAATTGAAGCAAACCTTACAACAGGCACTACATGAAAATTGGCAATTAGCGACTCAAAGTTGGAGACGCTAGGGAGGCGCTATTAAGTCTCTTTTGTCAAGAGCATCTCCTTTGCGTCTAACTAGCGCCGCAAAATTGAGACGCTGGAACTCGGTGGCTAGTGGCGTCGCACTAGAGTCAAAGATGTTGAGACGCAACTAGCGCCACATATTGACGCTATATCGACGGTATTAAGACATGATGTTTGGGGCTACGCGAAGCAGGACCGTGTCGCTAAGTCGACGCGCAAGGGGCGGTAGACCTGAGACGCCCTTCCGGCGACCACGTGCGGCTAAGTTAGGCGCTAGTATGGCGCTAGATTGACGCAAATATGATCATACATTTATCGCCAATGAGATGCTAAGATGGCGCGAAGTGCGATATATCTAAATTAGCATCAACATACGTTTAGACGCCAATGAGACGCTATGATGTCGCTACATGTACATTTTTTTTATCCGCCCCAACCTCATTTTTTCCCTTTCCACGCCATACAATTTATAATGCATCTCAAAATGCATTGATATTCATCACAGGCAATATAAAAGCATCACAGGCAATATAAAATCATCATAGGCAATATAAAACCATCACAAGCATAATATATAACATAAGAATACGAAAACTACTAAACTGAACTAACAAACTATATGTATGTTTAAGTCTATAAGTAACAAATGCATAGTTTGTTTTCTATTCTAGGTTTGTGAGTTATTGTTATCATTCCGGATGTTCGACCCAGACGTGCTCGGTCCATGGCCTCGCGGGGATGAATTCTGCATCGGGATCAATCCCTGAATCGCCTGCAATAGAGGACCCAACTACTGTGACAACTGCTGCGACACCTGCTGTGAAAACTGCTGCGACACTTGCTGCGACACCTGCTGCGATATCTGCTTTGATAATTGCTGCGATAGCTGCTGTGATAGCTGCGTTAGATCAGGTGCAGCGGATGAGCTCGGAGCAGATGCACCTCCTGCATATCCTCCGATCCTCCTAGGTATCTGAGCGGCTGTGCCGAGGCCACGCAAGTATCCCCCTCGTGTCGTGCCGGCCACCTCTTCCCAAACAGTAGGGTCCTCTACGAAATAGAAAAATTATAAAATCATATAATATATAAATTATATATCAAGAATCATGTAAATTAAAAACATGACTAAACCAACGAAGAAACATTACCTGGTGGCTGAGTACTCGGATCATCTCCATACTTTTCAGCCATTTTTGCATTATATTCATCCTAAAAAATTTAAACGTTGTGTATTTCAAAAATATTGCACTAACGGCAACAACCAAATGACCATATCATGAGACTTACTAGAAGCCTACGAGCAATGGGCGTGACTAAGTCGCTTGTCTTCCGACTCTTATGCGTGGCCTCATAGACCACACGAAAGTCTACGAGACCGCCTTCTTTCTCCTCCTACAATAAAGTTTCAAATTTGATAACATAAGTACAAGTCAAAAGTTTGATTAATTGAATTTATATGTAAATTATCATGCGTCGTCGATGCTCATCAAATCGCATCGATCCCCCTGTGTGGATGTGGGCCTCGGTCTTCGAAAGTCGGTTAACTCTTGCCTTTTCTGACTTCCTTTGCCATCGTTCATCCGTCCTTTGTGAACATCAAATACTTACACTTTCAAAAAACTATAATTTTCATAAGAATAATGTAAAAGTATACATACTTACCACTTCCTACAGAGGGACTCCCAAACCGAGCGCCTAATATGTCTTGGGCATATTTGTATGCCTGCTCCAAAGTGAGGCCGACGGACGTGACGACCTTGCGAAACTTGTATAATCGATTTCGGAGGCGTTTCGCAGTGACCTCCTCAAAAGCTCTCCGGATCGTCCCTAAATTAAGATCCGGATGAAACTAATTTGCCTCCTACAAATAGAACATTAAAACTTAGTAATTTTAAAATAAATATAAATCAAATTATGTAACCCAAATAAAAGATCGTACCGTAAAGGCTCGAAAGATATCATCTCGCACTTGAATTGGGACATCTTTCCAGGATCCTGCCCCTTCCGACAAGTGAAAAAGAACGAGAGCACTGATATCCCGCACGATACTAGCGGGTAAGAAAGTGGTCCTGCCAATTACAAAGAAGAATTAATTTTCAATGATAACCAAAACTATAATAAAATTTGTACAACTTATTTAACTTACGGTCGAGCAATATTATTCATAATGACCACCCCATTATCGTGTAACCCCTCTTCGTCACTCGAAGAGGAATCATCATCCCTGGGGTAGGCTGTGAAGGTCCGACATCAACTACGGGCCCTAATAGATAATAAATCATTAGTGTCATACCAAATTAAAATTGTGATAATTGATAGATATACAGTAATGTTCTCACCTCGATTGATGTGTACCGCATGATCAGTAGTAGTCCGCTCGTCTGAATGAATTGAGTCATTAGCTTGTGCTATCGGCGGCGTAGCAACTGACATTATTAAAAAATAATTAATATAATTAATTGAGAAATGTCAATAATAATAAATATATCACCTGGCGTAAGATGTCGCTCGCCAACGCTAGATTGTGGTGAAGCGTCTGGTATTCTCAGCGGTGGCGGTGGGGTAGCAACTGCCATCACAAGAAAATACATAAAATTTGGCTCCTGCATAAAATTAAGTAATATATAAAAAATGACCTAGTGTGACATGACGATCCTGGTCGTGCGATCAAGACGTACCGACTATGTTCCCCGTCGATGGTGGAGCAACTGTCACAAAAGTAAAATATTTAAACAAACTCTATCTCCTACTGTCTATTGCCCAAAATGTGTCACGTACCTGGAGTGATACACTGAGCAGACCCACCAATGGATCGCCTACTATGTGACGATCCGGCTACGTGCCCCATCGGCGGCGGAGGAACTGATATTATTAAAAAAGGAATTTAACTATTATAATCAACTATAAATAAGTAGCTCACAATAAATATATTACCTAGTGGTTGTGATGGCTGACTCATATGGAGTGAACGCCTGAAAGAGCGAGATGACCCAGATGCTCGACCCCTAATAACCATGACTGAAAAAAAAGAAAGAAACTTCTATTATTAAAAATAACCATATATAACTTTTAAAAAAGTAAAAAACTTATGTCATTAGAATAACTACGGGATTCATTCGCTTGTTTCGTATTCTGATTCATTTTCATCATCTTCATCATCGTCACTATAATCTTGGTTCGAGTCATCATCAATGAAATTATCGAAGTTCACATCCAAGAGGTCATTTGAATTGAACTCTTCCATTGGCTCAGCGTCATCGACCAATTGAAAATTCTTAACTCCATCGGCCACATCAATCATCTCGTTCACTCTATCTTCTTGATAGTAATCATCCATGGGCACATCGTTGTGTAGGGATGATGTTTCATTCTCATCTACCATTGTTTCTGCTAAGAATAGTCTACTCCTCACCTTGCATGACGCCCACCATTCATCCTTGGTTCTTTTCGATGGATACTTAGTGTAGTACACTTGTTGTGCTTGTTTCGCCAATACGAATGGATCGTATGACTGAAGTCTCGATCGAGGGTTAATATCCACCAATTTAAACTTTTGATCGATCCGAACTCCTTTCTCTGGATTGAACCAATGACATTTTAGCACCACGACTTTGTTAGATTTTCCCAAATAAGATAATTCTAGGATGTCTTCTATAACATCGTAGTAATCAAAGTCGTCGTCCCCGTACATGCTTCCTAGAACACATATGCCGCTATTAATAGTTGAACGTTGTCGGCTATATTCTTCTGTATGGAACCGATATCCATTGACTATGACGCCGCAGTAGCTAAGAACTTGTTTCTTCGGGCCATGACCGAGATCTCATATTTTGTTCTCTATGACTGAGCCATTAATAACCTACAAAAAAAATAACTAAAAAGTTGAAGTGAAAGTTACGAACTTATAACAATTAAGAACAAGCGGAAAGATTTCTCACTTCACATCTCAACCAATCGGCAAAATGTTCGTCTCGTAGTTTCAATAACTCATCGTTTGAAACTAACGGATTGATTTCTCGTTGTAATTCTTCGAATTTCCTGAATTCATAGTTTTCAATTAATACAATCATATAGCAACAACAACAACAACAACAACAAAGCCTTATCCCACTAGGTGGGGTCGGCTACATGGATCATATGACGCCATTCCGCTCTATTAGTAACCAATTCGTTGATCCATGTTCATAAGATTCGACAGGATTTTACGCTAGCTGTAGGGGTCTAACACAACCCTCCTCCTTTATCCGGGCTTAGGATAAATTATATAAGAAATTAGAACAAATTACCTTACTCGAGATACGGTGTCACTTCGCTATAATTTGCAAGAACATAATTCTCAACGGCGGTGAGATCTCTGTCATTCAAGATAGCTTTACGTCCTGCACCAGGAAGTCGACATGGGTACTTGAAGATGGATATAATATTCATGTCAACTTCTCTTTCACCACCATCATCATTTCTTGGAACTTGGGTGTGTCGTGATTGTATGTGTGGCTCAAAGTATTTTGAAGTGAAGTTTGACACCTCCTCAATGAAATATGCTTCACATATGGAGCCTTCAATTTTTGCCTTATTCTTTGTCTTCCTTTTCAAATATAACATGCACATTTCGAAAGGATACATCCATCGATACTGAACCGGACCATCAATTTTTGTTTCATATGGAAGATGTACAATATGATGTTCCATCACATCAAAGAAAGAAGGTGGAAATATCTTCTCAGCCTTGCACACGGTAATCACAATAGAAGTCTCTAACCGAGATATGTCTTCTTTCTGAATGATGGATGCACAAAGCTCTTTAAAGAACATAGACAATTCTGTTAAAGCCTTTGCATAAAAATATGACAATCATGACTCTTCATCCCGTGTATCTTCCCATTGTCCAAGTTAAAACAACGAGATATGTTTGATACATATGCATCGGGGAATTTCAATTGCTTTACCCATTCGAAAACCACTTTTCTTTTATCATTGCTCAAGACATAAGTAGCTTTTGGCTTTTTGCATTTACCATTTTCAAGATGAATGATATCTAACTCTGGTCTTTTGCATATTAATTTCATGTCTTCGCGAGCCTGTATGCTATCTTTTGTTCTTCCTTTAACATCCATAATAGTGTAGAAGATGTTGTCAAATACATTCTTCTCCACATGCATGACGTCTAAGTTATGACGTACCAAGTTTGAAGACCAATAAGGCAACTCCCAAAAAATACTCCTTTTCTCCCAATTATGTCCACTTCCAAACCAAATTTGCTTATAACTACCTGCCCTAGCTTGTTTACTTGCTCTAGCAATTCTTCTCCTGTCAAATGAGTTGGACACAAAGTGTTCTCGGATGTATTCTTTTTAAATGAGTTTCGATCACGGCGCATCGAATTCTCCAATGACAGAAACATCCTATGACAATCAAACCAGCAAACTTTCCTACAATTTTTCAAATAAAAGGATTTCGTATTCTTTCCACATATGGGACAAGCAAGTTTTCCTTTTGTACTCCAACAACTCAACATTCCATATGCCGAAAAATCATTTATGGTCCATATTAATGCGGCTCTCATAATGAAATTTTACTTTTTAGATTTGTCATAGGTAACCACGCCATCCTCCCACAACATCTTGAGTTCGTCAATCAAAGGTCTTAAGTAAACATCTAAACTTTTACCAAGAGATCGAGGACCCAGGATGATACAGGTAAGCAATATATTCTCTCGTCTCATACACATGCTTGGAGGCAAATTATACGGTGTCACAAAAATAGGCCAACATGAATAAGCAGTACTCGATGAGCCAAATGGGTTGAAGCCATCGGTGCAAAGTCCTAATCTAACATTGCGTGATTCTGCAAAAAAATTTGGATGAAGTGCATCAAATCGTCTCCACGCCTCCGCATCCGAAGGATGTGTAATTGAATTTGGCTCTTCACGTGTCCCTTCTTTGTGCCACCTCATAAATGATGCAGTTTTTTCATAAAGAAATAGTCGTTGTAATCTTGGAACAATCGAAAAGTATCTAAATATTGCATTTGCCACATTTTTTTTTCGAACTTTGAGTATTCTTTTTCGGCTTGAAACTGGGCTCGCCACAAATAGAACAACTCATAAGTGAGTTATTTTCCTTGTAGTACAATATGCAATGATTGCAGCATGCATCAATCTTCTGATATTCCAACCCTAAATCTCTCATCAACCGTTTGCACTTGTAAAAATTTTCCGATAATTTCTCGATAACTGGAAGCATACTCTTAATAATGGCAAGCATCCGGTCAAAATAACTTTCGCTCATATTAAATTCTAATTTTAAGTTCATTAGTTGTGCCACTACAGAAAGTGTAGTTTGCTTCACGCATCCATCCCATAAAGGCTCATATGCCTCTTCGAAAAGATTATAAAACTTAGAAGCCGAAGGATTCGGGTCTTCCTCAATCGATGTTTCGCCAATATTTTCTCCTAACATTGCATCTCGTATCATGTCCCTGTACAGATTGCTCGAGTCGCCCACAACGGTATCTACATTACTTGTTTCTTTAGCCCATCTTTCTTCGCCATGAAAGAACCAAGTGGTGTATGTAAGTAAGAAACCGTTGTAATATAAATCTTTCTGCACATCATATCTTACTTTCCACTGATAACATTTGCACTTCCAACATGGACATAAGATTTCGCCATATGAAGAAGCAACACCTTCATTTTGATATGTCACATTAATGAATTCATCAACACCATCCTTATATTCTTCAGTTATGACACCATATTTATCCTTCCAACGACGAATCCAACTACGATGTGGCTTTATCATTTCTGTAACGGAGAACATTAAGCCAAGTAAGAAATTTCTTGTACTTGAAACATGTGATTTTGGACTTTAAGTACTACTTAACTTAATTCATAACATGAATAAGTAATACTTAACTTAAGTACATGAATTACTTCATAAGTTAACTTAACAATTAACATAGGTTAACTTAACTTAAGTAATACTTAATAAGTAATACTAATTAACTTGATCCTAAGAGATGATAATTAACTTAAGTACTACTTAAGTTAATTCATAACATGAATAAGTAATTGTTATCTTAATTCATAACATTACTTCATAAGTTAAGATAACAATTAACATAAGTTAACTTAACTTAACTTAAGTAATACTTAATAAGTAATACTAATTAACTTGATCCAAAGAGATGATAATTAACTTAAGTACTACTTAAGTTAATTCATAACATGAATAAGTAATAATTAACTTAAGTAATACTTAACTTAATTCCTAAGAGATGATACTTAATATTATACTTAATAAGTAATACTAACTTGATCTAAAGAGATGATAATTCACTTAAGTACTACTTAATTTAACATGATAATAACATGAATAAGTAATACTTAACTTAACATGAATAATTAACTTAATTTAACTTCATGCATTAATAATTAACTTAATTTACATGGTGGTGGCCTAGTATCTTCGGCGAAGGGCGGAGGGCGACCGAGATGGCAGTGGAGGCGGTGGGCAGTGGCGACGGAGGAGGACGTTGGCGCCGGTGGAGGGCGGACGAGGCGGCGGTGGAGGCGGAGGGCAGCGGTGGAGGCGGAGGGCGGCGGAGGACGCGACGGACGGCGGTGGAGGAGGAGGCAGCGAACCGTCGGGGAGGGCGGAGGAGGAGGACGTCGCCGGCGGTGGAGGGAAGATGCGGCGAAGGGCGGACGAGGCGGCGGTGGACGCGATGGGCGGCGGTGGAGGCGGAGGGCGGCGGAGGCGAAGAGCGGAGGGCGGAGGATGCGACGGACGGCGGTGGAGGAGGAGGCGGCGAACCATCGGGGAGGGCGGACCGCGACGGAGGCGAACCGTCGGGGAGGGCGGAGGAGGAGGAGGAGGCGGCGAAGGGCGGTGGCGAATGCAGAGGGCTGCGGTGGAGGGCGGCGGAGGCGAAGGGCGGCGGAGGCGAAGGGCGGCGGCGGCGGTGGAGGGCGGTCGTTGGGCGTCGGACGTCGGGCGAAGGCCGGAGGCGGCAATGGAGGGCGTTGGAGGTCGGGCGTCTGGCGACGGGCATCGGAGGTCGGGCGTCGGGGCGCGTCGGAGGTCGGGTGTCGGACCGCATCGGGCGTCGGACCGCGTCGGGCGTCGGGGCGTCAGGGGTAAATGTTAAATAATAAAAAGTGAAAATGAAGAAGGGTTAGGGATTTAAGTAATCTTTAGCGTCGCACAATAACGAGACGCCATGTAGGCGCCGAAATTGTCACAATTCGACTAGCGCGGCGCTATAGAGAAGCTAATGTGTCGCTAAGAAATGTAGCGACACCATCGTGTCGTCGGGGCGTCGAACTATTGTAGCGTCTCAAAATCGCGACGCCATTGAGACGCTCAATAAAAGTTTTTTCAAATTTTTTTACTATGTATGTAATTTTATTTATCAATGTAACGTCTCATCGCATTATGCTCCGTTCCAATTATTTTATTTTCTTCCGATAATCTATCATGTATGTATACAAAATTATAAATATGTATGTATATGTGTATAATATAACACAATTGTGTGTGTATATATACATATGTCATATATGCGTACGTATATATATGTCTATGTGTGAGAGATTAAGTTACAACAATGTGTTTCGTCTATATGTATTATAAATATATATGTGTATGTATATGTCTACACATATATATAGATAACATGTATATGTATACGTATTCGAAGTGAATATATATATATGTGTGTGTGTATTTGTTTATATGTGTCAGAGTAGGTTATAATAATATGTATATATGCACTTATTATATATAGGTATCAGCATATACGCGTATTTATATGTCTATATGTGCCCGATTGAGTGACGGGTAAAAAGTCGGCTTAGGAGACGCAATACAGACGCCATTGAGTCGCTAGATTCATTTAGCGACTCCATAGCGCCAAACTAGCGTCTAAAACAATATGACGTCTCGAACGTGCGACGCTAGAGAGACGCCCATAGTGTCATCATAGCGTCGACAATAGCTTCGGCGCTAAACGCTAGGTGGACGCTATTGTATGTCTACTGTGACGCTAACATATCACTCACTTAATCAACCATCGTAATCCCATGATTAAGTATATAATAATATATGCATAATTAATTAAGATATTATATGTATACGTAATATAAATAATATAGGTAAAAAATTATATATTTAGGAACACTCTTATAATGTAAAAATACATATATATATATATATATATATATATATATATATATATAATCGTGTAATTAATGCATATATATATTTTGATATTATGCTATTGATAATATGTTTATAATCGTGTACTTAATACTAATATAATATTTAATGAATTTATTGATTGGCATATAATATATATAATATAGTGTTTAAATATATATACAGTAGCGTCTCATCAGCATCTCCTTTGTTTGAGACGCCATATAGCGTCGCTTCACAGTCTTCAGACATGAGACGCTAGTGTCCCGTCTAAAGTTGTCGACGACAAAACGGCGCTAGGTGCTGCCGCGCATTAAGAATAGTGGCGCGAAATAATAGCGTCTATGTAGCGTCTCGATTACAGCACTAGAGAGTTAACGTCAACCCAGCCGCTGAATAGCTAAGAAGACGTATAATTAAGATATATGCATAATAAAGATATTATATATATTATATGTATAGATAACATAGATAATATAGGAAAAAAATTATATATTTAGGAACACTCTTATCATGTAAAAATACATATATATATAATCGTGTAATTAATACATCTATATGTTGATATTATGCTATTGATAATATGTTGATAAATGTGTAATTAATACTAATATGATATTTAATGAATTTATTGGTTGACATATAGTATATATAATATAGAGTTTAAGTATATAATGTCGCGTCTCATTAGCGTCTCTTTCTATTGAGACGCCATGTAGCGTCGCTTTAGAGTCTTCATACATGCGACGCTAGCGTCGCGTCTAACGTTGTCGACGCCATAACGGCGCTAGGTACTGCCGTGCGTTTGCGATTCCTGGCGGGAAAAAAATAACATCTACGTAGCGTCTCGATTGCGCTACTTTTAATGTCAACTCTCTGAGTAGCTAGGAAGACGCTAATGAGATGCTATTGAGAGGCAAGTGGTGTCTGAATCTAGTGACACTAAAAAAGCGCAATGGAGGCGCTAGTGGCGTCTGTATAGCGTCACACACTTTTGAGGCGCTACATGGTATCGCTAATCGCCAATTTTCTTGTAGTGAGCTACAAAAGTTTCTTCATAGTCAACACCCACAGTTTGGGTGAAACCTTTCGCCACTAGGCGGACTTTATATCTCTCAATTGATCCATCCATGCCACGTTTAATTTTGAGAACTCATTTATTCCCAATTGCCTTACGGCCTGGCGGGAGATCAACCAAGTCCCAGACTTGATTTTTCTGCATAGACCCTAACTCTTCCTCCATTGCCTTAATCAATTCTTCCTTAGCAGGGGACGAGAGAGCCTCTTTGATTGGCTCAAGTTCATCTTTCAGACTTACTATGTTGACCTCATGTGGTCCATGTTCATGCAGCCCTTCGATTTCAAAACGTCGGCGCGGAACATGTTTTCTAGTAGTCCGTCGAAAAGAACTTTCAGGTTGGTCATCAGTTGACGATTGTGAATCTCTCTCACTCGGATCAAGTTGTGGGATAAATAAGACTAACTCCTCAACTGGTTGATCCGCTTGAGCCGTCAACTCAGGATCTTCCTCTTCATTTATGAGAAATCCCTTGTCTATCTCGCCTTGCTTAGGAAATTCATTCTCTATGAATGTCACATCTCTACTTTCGATTTCTGTTACCGTACCATCTTCTCTTTCTCTTATGAATACATAGTCCTTAGAGGTTTCACAATATCTTATAAAGATACATTTCTGCCCTCTAGGACCCAACTTCCCATACTTATGAAGTTGTTTAGAACATAGGCTGCGCAACCCCAAGGGCGCAAATAATTAAGGTTAGGCTTTCGACCTGTCCAAAGTTCATAAGGTGTGGTAGAAACGGATTTCGATGGTACACGATTTAAAATGTAGGCCGCAGTCAATAACGCATCTCCCCAATATAAAATTGGGAGATTAGCTTGCGCCATCATGGATCGGACCATATCAAATAAGGTACGATTCCATCTTTTTGCAACACCATTTTGTTGTGAAGTTCTCGATAATGTTAGTTGCCTAACTATACCTTTTTCATCACATAACTTTTTGAATAAGTCAGAGAGATATCCACGTCCACGGTTGGTTCGCAATGCTTTAATCTTGCGATCCACTTGATTCTCTGCCATGTTCATGAATCATACAAAACAATCCAAGGCTTCAGACTTATGAGAAATCAAGTATACAACATCGTAACGTGAATAATCATTAATAAATGTGATGAAGTAAGAGAAACCGTGTCTTGCATGAACATTCATTGGACCACATATGTCCAAATGGATTAATTGTAATGGGTACTCGGTTTTCCTATCCCAAATGGTGTTCTTATTTTCTTACTAGCTAGACATTCCTCACATGTTGAAAGATCAACTTTTGCGAGAGACCACAAGAGACCTTCTCTAGCAAGTCTATTCATTCAATCTTGACCAATATGTCCTAATCTGGCATGCCAAATGTTGGCACTATCATTCACATCAACAGATGATATAAAAGAATAACTATTAGCAACAAATGCTATATTTAAAACATAGAAATCATTATTGAGAAAACCATTGCATAGAAGAATATTGTTATAAGATATTGTCATTTGTTTCCTCTGAAAACTTATTATATAACCAAGTTTGTCTAATGTTGACACAGAAAGTAAATTTCGTCTAAAAGTTGGAGCATATAGAACGTCGTGAAGGTAAAGTATTTGGCTGTTGTGAAGTTCTAACTTGCACGATCCAATGCCTTTAACTTCAACTCTTTCGTTGTTTCCAACGTAAATCCATTTGCTTCCCGCACTTATTCGATGAAATTCCACGAAGACCCCGCGATCTCTCGCTACATGGTCAGTGGCTCTTGAATCTGCAATCCACGAAAGATGAGTTCAATTAAGGCACAACTCGAGACATAAGAAAAAGAATTATGGTCAGGACAAACCTTCTTTGGCTCAGTGCAATAACGAGCAAAATGACCACGTTTGCTACAATTGTAGTACTTTACTTTATTCATGTCTACTTTGCCGTCACGTTTTTCACGTTTGTACTGATGGCCTTGGGCTTTCTTCTGTCCAGCATCTCCGCTCTTTTTATTTGGTTGCGACTTATGCGACCTTTTCCTCTTGGATTGGGAACCAGCTCTTTGTGCACCATTATCAGCAACTAATGCTTCAAAAGTTTGATTCATGGCTTGTAGGGCCTCATCCTCCATTTCAATGTGGCAAGCAGCTTGGTCAAAAGTTTTGGCACCTTCATTGTGCATCAAATTACAATGCATGTGTTCCCAACTTTTTGGAAGAGAGTGGATCAGAACTTGCACCTATTGCTCATCATCGAGCACTTGTCCCGCACTTTTGAGTTCACGGATCATGTTAGACATTTCCTAGATATGCTCCCTCATCGTATGATTTGGTCGCTTCCGATAAGAGTCAAACTTGACCGTGAAAATGCGGCGCTTGGTGGTCATGTGACCCCATACTTATTGTGGAGCGCCGCCCACATTTCGAATGCTATCTTATAGACTTCGAATTCACACAGCAGGGAGTTATTCATCATGCTCAGCAAGGTAATGTGAGCAATACGATTCTTTTTTATCCAGGCCTGATAGGCCTCCATGTCCCTTTGGCGTTGGGCATTATGTCCAGGTGCAGGTTCAGTGACAACATGATTAATGATCTCCAAGACCTCTTATTCTTCTAGAAGATATTGGACCTTATGGTGCCAAATATCATAATTGTCGCCATTGGGCTTCTCATTCTTGTTCAGGTCAGCAATTATTATTTTGGAACCCATGGTCTAGTTTGGTCACAAAAAAATTAGGAGAAATCAGTGTTATGCATGTTTTAATTTTGTCCGCAAATAACAAAAAAATGAAATAATAATATTAATGAAGTAGTGACATCGAGAGGTTGTTGGACTCCCACTCATTTCTCACTATCTATAAGAAATATTATTATTCATTATTTTAACAATGCGACAAAATTTATCTAAATAATTGAATTTTGAATCAACACATAATTCAAAACTTTCTACTCTATCTATTTTTAATCAACTTATAATTCAAAATCACGGAAATTCATTTGGTGTGGTGCACCAAATTATCTTTAATATGACCAGGACAATCAGGACTAGTGCAATGGGAGCTCTTCTCCAAGGGGTGCTAATTAAATAATCGTGCACTATCCTTCGCCTCGACATCATATTGGAAAAAAATGTGCTCCCACTGTCACACATCAATCCTATTTCTGGAGACTGCGTTGACCATGCACCAGGCCAGTTCCTCGGAACTTTTCTAGACATGCATTTCGGGTCACGCATCACTTAACAGAAAGTCATTAGTTATTGTGAGAATTGAATCTCAAGGTGCCTTAATCCTACAAAAGAACTACCTATGTTTCATGTATTCTTTAATTACCTATAATTCATATAATTAGACCAATTAATTATTTAATTATAGGCTTGTATGAAACATGTATTCCAGCACATGGCCAAAAATAATATTGCCATCTTAATTAATTCTCACAATAGGAATTAATTTTAATTTAATCAATTTCAAATCAATTTGAAATTCTAGGCAAATTATCATGCTTAACAAGATTGGACATACCAATTTGATTTTAACACACAGTCAAAATTTTAATCACAGAAATAAATATCATTATGACATACATAAACGAAGATATTTATTTCATGCATGATAACACATGTATTAAGCAATATTTGATATTGACATGCAAATCTAATCATTTAATTTATTATTTTAAATCAACAAATGATTTTTTTATAATATTAAATTGCATGCAATATTACAAAAAAATTTCTAAGGAAAAATAAAATTTTCCTATTTTTTTAAGATTTTATAATAAATATTTTCTATTTTCATAATTTTTAAAAATTGGTGAAAATCTGTTTATTTGGCCTGTTTAAAAAAAAGAAAAAGAAAAACTATTTATTTGGCCTCTCAGTCAGCCCAATTGTCACTTATCATATGTGCAACTCTTTTGTACAAATTGGGCCTTCCAGCGGGCCGTATGTGGAAGAGTTTTTCCTTTTATTTTCTATTTTTTTCTGCAACGTATGAGAAAAAAAACAAAAATTTCATCAATAATATTAAAATAAATCCAAAAAATATATTATGATCTAGGTTCATCCATAATGTATTTGTGATGACAAACTCTACTTTGTCCCTTGGTTATGGACATACAATCGAGGTGCACAGATTTCAAATAATAATGAATATTATTTTTTTCGGCGCAATCACGAGTTCGAGAAAAACCTAAAAAAGCTCTGATACCAATGTTAGAATTTATAATAGATATAAATTCTAGAGGTTGCGGAATACCTCTTGTAACAGAAGCGGATCATCGGGGCTTTCCCACGAACTCTTGACGAGCGCACTTGCACCTCGGGATCGGAAACCGAATCTCTGGGGACGAAACTCTTTGCCACAGCACAAGTACTCTGGATGAATGCGAAAGTATGTTTGGGACCTATGCTATGGGTCCCCTTTTATAGGGTAGGAAGACTTTGAGATAAGTTAGGCAGAACGCATCACGCGCGTCCATCGCGCGTGATGACGTGTCTGCGCATCCCGTAATCCCCGCAGATTGCGGGATAAACACGTGCGATCAAATCGTGTCTTTCTTGCACGAGAAGCACACGTGCACACTCGACTCTGCGCTTAAGCGTGTATGCGCTTATGCATGTGATGCCCAAAAGGGCACACAACCCAATAGTACTTTTCAAAGAACAATGTTAGATTGTCTTGATTAGATCCTTGGTCATATGTTGAAGCCCTAGATGTTTTAGATGAATTTTAGAGAAAAGCCCTAAATCTTAATAATGAATGGAAATTACATGTTTTAGTATATTTCATGATGCTAAGATGCTTGGAGATCATACTTGTAATATTTATGATGTTTTAGATTATTTTTATTGAAGTTTTGATAAAAAAAATCGAGAATTATGAGTGAAAGATCGAACTTCCAGGACGTCGCCACCATCGTGCTAAGTTCCGGAATGGCCATGACCAAAGATGGCCGAAGCAAGTGCTCAGTCATGACCATAACAACATTGTCATGCCGTGAAGGAGAGGAGCACAACCATGACTGTCCCAATCACGATCGTGAGAGGTACACAAGTCCAAAATTGGACGTTCACGATCATTCCCAATGGAGCACAATCATGGCGATAACCCGACGTGGCCATGACTCTCCTAGTCGTGACCATGACCATATGAGGAATTACAGGACGATGATCACAGACATGACCACTATGAAACAACCGTGATCGACTGACAATAACCCCTAGGTTATTTTAAACCCAGTTTCAAAGTATTTATGCTATGAAATTGATGCTTGATGAATGTATATGACACTTAGATATACGAAATGTATGGTCAATTGTAATTAGGCTAAAAGATGAAGAACGATTGATATGAATGATTGATGTATTGTAAAGCATAATGCACCTAAAGTTGAAGAATGTCTTTGTCACTCATCAATGGTGGGAAGCAAAGTCCTACACGTATGTATGTATTTCAATGTGGCCTAAGCCCGCGAAGTAAAGTCTTGCATTTGTATATATGCTTCACAGGAAACAAAGTCTCTCATCAGTGAAATAGAATAAAGTTCCTCATTATTATGATGTGTATATTCCTTTGAATAATGTATCTCACTATTATGATGTGCGTGTTCCCAATAATGTGGCCTAACTAGCCCATGTGATGATGTTAACATGATTCTCAAACTATTGCTAAGATCAAAGATGTTATAAGATAAAGTAAGAATGAAAGTCAAATTTAATTTCAAAGTATCTTATAACAAAAAAAGTTAAGATGGTGATGAAGTAATAATGGAAAGTAAAGTCTATGTATGTACTTCAAGGAGACTTAAGCTCGAGAAGTAAATTCTTGCATCTATGTGTG
The DNA here is from genome assembly GCA_030549335.1 of Pontederia crassipes. NCBI lineage: Eukaryota > Viridiplantae > Streptophyta > Magnoliopsida > Commelinales > Pontederiaceae > Pontederia > Pontederia crassipes. The sequence goes on along the minus strand of CM060186.1, from coordinate 34,502,357 downwards.
TATTTTTCAAAGAACAATGCCCCTCATCATAAATTGTGTATTCCTAAAGATGACTAGGAATAAAGTCCTCACTATTATGATGTGTGTTTTTCTTAAGATATGATTTATGATATAAAAAGAAAGTCAAGATAATGTTATATGATAAAAATGAAAGATGAAGATGCCACATGAAGTATTACATAATTAAGAAACTTAAAAAAATGAAAGAAGGTTCAAAGGGAAAGTATCAAAGAAGTCATGTAATAAGTAAGGATCAAGGAGTTATAAAAGAAACTCCTAGGATGTACATGACAATGAAAGTGAAATGAAATGATATGTTATATATCATGATTGTTTATGAATGATATGAATGAATATTCTTATTGTATGACGACTGTAGATGATGGTTCTAAAATTAAATAGATATGTAACGATGTTTATGTTTCAAGAATATTATGGTATGTCAGGAATGTAAGAATGATGTAATGTCATGTAAGGATTATGATACAGTTCATGACATGCATGTTCATATATTATTGTTATGATGATGCATCGCATGTAGTATCATGTGATAATATCATAGCATGCATGATCTTTACATACTCTAATTAGGAGATCCTACACTCTGGATCCGTGCAAATAACCAAGGTTAAGTGATTGATGACGGCTCAAGCTCATGTCGAAGTGTTGTCATGAGGGTTAAATAAGTCATATGGTTCTACATGAATAATGGGTTAATAATGTATTGAATGTTTTAGACATTTGATGTCTTATGGAATATTAGTCTTTATGAGTAATAGAAAGTTTTTATTTATTATAATTTTATTTCAATGGATAAGTCTTCCATTGTTAAGGGTTTGTTTGGATTGAAGAATTTGGAGGGGAGGGGTGGAATATGGAGGAAAGAAATTAGTTAAATTATGTTTGGTTATATTTTTTTATTTAAGTTAAGAAGGGGTGGAGTGAAATAGCTAAGCCTTTCATATACTACATTTTTCATTCCACCAAATTGGTGGAATTGAGAAGGAATAGATAATTTTAGACTAAATTAATCCTTCTTTTATTACAAAATGAAATCATTTATATTGAAAAACCCACCCATCTCTTTTATTTTTGCGCCCCCATGCCCTCCCATGGGGTGATTTCAAATCCAGAGGTTAATCATACTCTGGCAACTTCAAGGTGCTAATTGGGCTCACCCATCTATGTCGAATAGACTTAGTTTTACCAAATTAAACCACCTCTCTCTCTTCTCTTTCTCTCTCCCAGACTATAATTTTTTATGAATAAAATAGTTCAAAAAAATAAAAGAGAAAAATAAATTAAGTGGTAAAGTAATTATTTATTGCCATTATATATCAAATAAAATATAAATTTTTATTTAAAATAAACATAAATATATAATTAAAAATAAATTAATACTAATATAATATATTCAATCGGGGCGGGACGTAAAATCCGGATTCGGTCCTGACCTGACTCTATCGGATCTCAAGGGAATGAGACCAGTCCTGACCCTAGTTGTCTATCCGGCGGGAAAAATTTGGAAAATCCGGGCTGGTGTGGACCAAGAGGTTGTCTCGGCCGGTGCTCACTCTTAATTAATCATTATAAATATATAATGAAGAGTAAAAATGACTTTTATACAAATAAAACTTCGTTACCCCACCCACATCTTATATAATTTATTATCCAAATATGAACTTTCTGATGACACACAATATTTCACCACCTCATTACTCACCACGTCGTCCCATTCCATCATTCCATTAGTTATTTGCCAAACAAGCCCTAAACGATGTATGATGAACGGGTTAACAATGTGAAATTATCCTAAATACTCAAAACTTTTATAGTGAATTTTTAGGTCGTTACAGTTACACATTTAAGCACAACCATTATCGAAAAATGAAATTGAATGTTCAGTCATGGTCATGTCGATTCTTGTCATGCCCATGAACATGGAAGCTAATCAACAAGAATGAATCCTTTCTGTCATGACCGCGATCAAATTATTCATGGCCATAACGGCTTCCTGGTAGTTGGTTATAGAAGATCTTTTATTTGATTTTCTATTGGAGATCTTATTTCTTCCTTTTGTACATGAAAAAAAAAAGTTATAAAAAAGAAGAGGATGAGGACTTTGAAAAGTAACTCTAAAGGCAGAAAAAAAGAGTTGACAGCTTAGGGAAGAGACTTTGATGGCGCTATGATGAAAGTCTCTTAGAAACTCACAAATGGATGGCAGAGTTCTAGAGTAGTTTGTTCTTTTATTTATTTTCATTTGTAGTTTGTTCTTTTATTTCTTTTCATTTTTCATGAAATGAAGATTTGACATCATACTTTAGCATTATCGAGTAATTTTAATTTAGTGTTATCCTGGTTAAACCATATAGTGGCTTTTGGTTGTTGAGTATCTGCGTTGACCTGAGTGTCTTTATTCTTCTGTGGTCGTTCTAGGTGTTGGAGTTGAAGCAGCATAAGTTTAGCCAGTTGTTTCCCACTTCTCAACTTAATTGTGTGGCGGTGCTCCCTCAGATTGATTTTAGGCTCACCAAAGGAGTTGTCGATGGACTTCGTGAACGGTATCGTAGGTGTTGACGGACGCCGTTTGCTCGATGAAGTGGCTATTGATGTGGATGATTGTAGAGGTCGACTCTGCTGGTGTGGAGGTCACTTTTTAAACTCTCTTTCAAGAGAAAAAAAACTGAAGTAGTTTGATGTGTCTCTTTTAAGAAAAAAATGGGGCTCTCAAGTTTGGAGGTTAAAATTGTGTGTGATATTAATAGTGGGGAGAATGCAAGTGATTAATAAGATAGAGAACGCTCTAAATAATGGAGAGAAAAACAATACATATAAATTATAAAAAGACAAAAAAAAAATTAATAGCAATGACTCGAGATTTGGACTTTGAAACTGTTATCCAATCGTCAGCAAACCCCCATTTTTCTTAATCATGTACAAGGCATGCGATCCAAAGTCTAAACGAGGAAGCAAGAGGTCCTGAATTATATATTATCAAAAAACCAGCAAGCGAAGCGTGGCCTCGTCCACTCCGCTACGCTGATAAAGACAACAAAATGAGGCAGCCTTTTAAATGTCTTTCTCACTCCATCCAAAAGTTTACAGCCTGGGCCTAACAGAAAACACAATAAAAAGGAAAACAATTTTCTGGCCAAGATTTCTGGGTCCCGATAGAGGAACACATCCAGTCCAATTCTGTCTGTTTACTTTTCCAGGCCATCCATCAAAAGATCACGTTGTGGACGGAGTTCAGAATCTGGACGTGAGGCACCATCCCAACCCCACGTTCATAAATAATAAGATTCCGTTATGATTGATTAGATTATCCCATTCCAATAATACCTACCTTCTGACCATTGTGCTGCTGCCGTCTCTGACCAAACTTTTCCTGTTGAAGGGTCTCCAGCCTTTCTGGTAACCGTAATAAAATCTTTCTAGTGGATAACGGTAGGGATCCCCATTTGGGAACTCGACTGACTTTGTGCAATTTGGCAGACAGCAGCAAGGTTAGATTCTTTCTCAGAATCCTGTAAGAGAGAGAGAGAGAGAGAAATAAACAAGAGCCGTGCAGTTTCCTACATATACATTCGGCTGTCGCCTCTCTGTCTCTCTTTCATTCCAAGTTTTTTCTTGTTGGCCTCCCACACCTTCCTCGACTCGTCCCCTTGCACTGATTAGTGCGCCGACGAGCGATGGTGTGGGAGAACGGTCGCGAGGACGCCAATGCCTCCACAAGGATCGATATCGTCGGCAGCGACGGCCTGCAGGACTCCGGGCAGGCGCGGCTGCGGGAACTCGGCTACAAGCAGGAGCTCAAGCGCGATCTCTCGTAAATTAACCTCCGAGCCCTATTTACCTCCTCCATGGATTTCCGATCTGCTGCATGCACGCTTTCCTTACGTTTTGTGTTCCTTCGAGGAAATTGTGGCTTGCAGGGTGCTGTCCAACTTTGCCTTTTCCTTCTCGATCATATCGGTGCTGACCGGGATCACGACGCTGTACAACACCGGCCTCAGGTTTGGGGGTACCGTCACCATGATCTTCGGCTGGTTCGTGGCCGGGTTCTTCACCATGTCCGTCGGGGCGTCCATGGCGGAGATCTGCTCCTCGTACCCGACCTCGGGGGGGCTCTACTACTGGAGTGCTCGGCTCTCTGGCAAGGAGTGGGCGCCATTCGCCTCCTGGATGACAGGCTGGTAGTGTTCTTCTCTCCGCGCCTTCGATGCCATCAATATAGTTCAGTTACTATGTTCGCGTGTGCTGAGACTCCAATGAATGTGCTGTAGATTTCTCTGTATTGAACTGAATGCTTTGCTGATCATTTGCTGTTTATCTCAGAAACGTGTTGAACTTTTAAACACGACCAGTTTCAGATTGTTAGGCCATCTAAAAAGAAGGAACATTTAAGACTGCAGAATATGTTTTTGTTTTAACGCCGTAACCATTGATGCCTAATTTTGTGCAGGTTCAACATTGTCGGTCAGGTAATTTGGGGGAGTTGCTTGGTTTCAGGAATTTTCCGACTTCAATTTCAATTGGATGATTGACCTCTTTCAGGTACTGATCTTTTCCCTTCTATCTCCTTCATTGCTAAAAGACCAATCTGTTTGCAGTGGGCTGTCACAACCAGCGTAGATTTTTCCCTAGCGCAGCTACTTCAAGTGATCATACTGCTGGCCACTGGTGGCCAGAATGGAGGTGGATATCTAGCTTCTAAATATGTAGTCATTGGTTTTCATGGGGGTATCCTCCTCCTCCATGCCATTATAAACAGCCTTCCTATCACGTGGTTATCATTTTTTGGCCAGTTAGCTGCTGCATGGAATTTGGTTGGTAAGTAATGCTGGTTCCCCTTTTTTTTTCACATTTTCCTCATTCAATAGTAATAACATATTATGTGCTCATCCTCAGGTGTCTTTATTCTTATGATCTTGGTGCCAACTGTGGCTACGGAGAGAGCCAGCGCCAAATTCGTATTTACACATTTCAATACCGACAATGATTCTGGCATCAACAGCAAACTGTACATTTTTGTCTTGGGACTTCTCATGAGCCAATATACTCTGACAGGATATGATGCATCTGCCCACATGGTATGCATATTAATCACTCATGTAACTGCTCTTCTTCCAAGTCCCAACCAAATTAATCAACACGACTGACTGCAAAGCATGAACATGGATCAATGAATATATTGTGTTAATGCTAGGTCGTTATCCGTAAATAACGCGTTGTACAGCTCGGGTACAGTGATAAGAGAGCAAGAGCCGCTGCATCCTCGCCTGAATATAGTGTTAAATGAGCAAGGGCTACCGCACTCTAATAGACGGAGGCGGTTAAAGAAGCTAGTTCATGAGACTAAGGTCAGATTAGGTTCTAGCCCGTATCTATTTAACTTAGTTATCGATGCTATACCGAGCAGAGGAGGTACCTAAGTGCATGCTATTTGCGGATGATATAGTACTTTTAGCGGATTTAAGAGAAGAGATTAATACAAAATTAGAAATATGGAGAAATACGTTGGAGTCAAAGGATTTTCGTTTAAGTAGGAATAAAACAGAATATATGCATTGCAATTTCACAAATAAACAACTTAAAGACGATTTGGAAGTTAGGCTAGGGGAGGATATAATTCCTCAAGTGACAAAGTTTAAATATTTAGGATCAATTGTAAGACAAGATGGTGAGATTGATGACGATGTTAATCATAAAATTCAAGCTGGTTGGTGTAAGTGGAGGAAAGCCACTGGAGTTCTTTATGATAGAAAAGTACCCAATAAAGTTAAAGGGAAATTCTATCGTACTGCTATAAGACCGGCAGTGTTATATGGTAGTGAATGCTGGGCTATGAAGGGACAACATGAACGTAAAGTGGGGGTAGTCGAAATGAGGATGTTGAGATGGATGTGTGGTCATACAAGATTAGATAAGATTAGGAATGACCATATACGTGAACGAGTCGGAGTGGCTCCTATTAGTGAGAAAATGGTAGAGAATCGTTTGAGATGGTTTGATCATGTTCAGAGAAGACCATTAGATGCGCCAGTAAGAAGAGTAGATCAAATAATCTGGAGTCCGATTAAAAGAGGGAGAGGGAGGCCAATGCGGACACTTGGCGAACTAATAGAGCAATATCTATTGATGAATAATATATCGAAAGGTTTGGTTACTAATAGAGCGGAATGGTCGTATGATCCATGTAGCCGACCCCACCTAGTGGGATAAGGCTTTGTTGTTGTTGTTGTTGACTGACTGCAAAGCATGATCAATGTGTTGATATTCTGCCAGTCTGCCTTACATTTGCATCTCATTTAATTGTTATTCATATAATACGATGCGGGTATAGTTACTCTGTTATTGTAAGATTTAGTATCACACATGATAAATGTAGATTTTCACTATGATGGCTACGTATCGTCATTGTGTTTCATTTATATAATTCTTCAAAATATTGTACACGTTATCACCATTTCAGTTTCTAAATTTACGTTCAAATGATTGCTTCATATTTTGGTGTTTTCAGTGATTGCTATTGTACTGAACTTGATTCATTTCTCTCAAACCTGAAAAATTATTCCAGCAAGGTTCTAACTGCTTCCAATTTTAGACAGAGGAAACTAAGAGAGCAGACAAGAACGGTCCAAAAGGGATAATAAGTTCAATTGGCATATCAATCATTGTGGGGTGGGGCTACCTATTGGGTATCACCTTTGCAGTGAAAGACATTCCATATCTACTAAGCAGTGACAATGATGCTGGAGGTTATGCGATTGCTGAAATATTTTATCTTGCCTTTAAGAGTCGATATGGCAGTGGAATTGGTGGTATTGTTTGTTTGGGAATTGTTGCGGTTGCCATATTCTTCTGTGGTATGAGTTCAGTGACGAGCAACTCGAGGTAAACTAAAGAGTTCCTCTTAGCATCTGAGTTCCTTCTTCCTCTAAATCATAATGAGATGCAGTTCCTAATTTCAATATCGACATCCAGGATGGCATATGCATTCTCAAGAGATGGAGCTATGCCACTCTCCTCATTTTGGCATAAAGTGAATGGGCAGGAAGTGCCAATAAATGCTGTTTGGCTTTCTGCATTCATATCATTTTGCATGGCACTAACTGTAAGTATTTATACTCAAATCAGTTGCGGCATTCCTTTCAATATCATCATTTCTCATTTCTTATTTTAGGCCAAGTTAGTCTCTCCACTAGTTGTTAGTTCATCGCCCACAACCCAGTGATTTTTGTGTAAACACTTAGTAAGACATGTTCCATGCTAGTGAAACTGAATGTGCCTCTTGTGAACTTTTGTATTTTTTTGGACTTGATTAATTCAATTTGATACATCTCTTTTGAAATATGTTAGATTTTTTACTCCCAAATTATTATAAGCACAAATAAAATAAACAGCTGAAGGCCTGTGAGTTGGTTACCTCTACAATTTTTTCTCCATGTAGCTCCTAGTATACTTGTTTCTCAAGCCTGTTTAAGTAGAATCCGCCATACTCACACTCATAAAACCTAGATGCCAAACTGCAATTTTTCTACGCTAAAGAAGTCACTTGTATTTTGATGATTCGATTCTAAACAGATAGTCTTTCTACAATCATCAAACTGAATAGGAGTTTTAAATGACCTCATAGAGTTTAAACAAGTTAAATTTAATTTTGGCAAGTATATTTGCTGCAGTTTGCTGGTTTAACACCAACATAAGACATACATTTCCTCATTGGTATACTATTATCAGGGAAGGATCACTAAGACGGTGTTTTATGTGATCCTCCTGTAAGTTTATCACTTGGATATAAAAAGAAACACTGGTGTTTCACTAAAAAAAATGATGTAATCATATTTCATTCTTACCCCCGTCATGTTTTTTGTTGCAGTCTCTAGGAAGCTTGGTGGCATTCCAAGCAATGGTGTCCATAGCTACAATTGGGCTTTACATTGCATATGCATTCCCCATCTTCTTCCGGGTTACTCTTGCACGCAAAATATTTGTTCCAGGTCCCTTCCACCTTGGTCGTTATGGTGTTGCAGTGGGTTGGATTGCTGTCCTTTGGGTTGCAACTATTACAGTCTTGTTCTCCTTGCCTGTTGCTTATCCTATTGACAAGGAAAATCTCAACTACACTCCAGTCGCTGTCGGTGGCCTACTCATCCTTACTGTTGGTTCATGGATACTAAGTGCAAGACACTGGTTCAAGGGGCCAATAACAAATGTAGATACTTGAGTCAAGAGGGATGAATATGCTGCACTATTTAGTGAGAGTTCAGGGTATAGGATTTTGATTCTTGTTTGTAGATAACAGGATTCAAGCTTCCTTAGTCACCGGAAATTGCAAAGTTTCAGATCCGTTCTTGATTCTGATTTCCTGATTCAATCAGCAAAAGTTATGCTATTTCCAACAAACTTGTGTGGTAGCTGTTTTCTATACAATGTAAGTGATCAGGTCAGTGTCGTAGTGCTTGCATTTTGTGGGTGAATAAATGAAAACAGAAGAAGATTATGTACTTCTTTGTCACAAGAAAACAAGAAACAAAACATATCATTTCATTGAATGGCTAGTGAACCTTTTTTGGTGAAAGAGGGAAACAATTTTAATTTGACGCATGGCAAATTATTGAAACATTGATCAATCCCATCCCCACCAACCTCCCACTCACCCCAAAAAAATAAAAGTATAACTTTTATTTTGAGTGATTGTTTTATGAATATTTTTCCTAAATTAGTCTAAAATCCATCGATAGATTATTAGCGTTCAATAAATTTTATGGTCGAGCGCATTTGGAATTATATACCTTGATCAAATTGATGACTCCAGAAATTAAATTCAAATTCAATATTACTAACTCTTGTCAATCCTAGGACATAATTTTACTATATAATTGTGCAAATCGATGTTAGTTTATAAATATATATTTAATTTTATCATATATTTGTAATGTTTGATTACCAGTCAATGGTGTTGAAATAATCTCATATTTTTCTTAAGTAAAACAAAATAATATTAAATAAAAAAAGAGAAAAGAAGAGACACCAGTCACCCTTTGTCTTGTCCTCTAAAATCCAATATCTCATCCAAACATGATCAGAAAATTTGGTTCGAGTTCAATAGAACATACATATATGCTTCCATCTCAATTTTTTCATTATGCAAAATTCGATGCATTGAAAAGTATAAGGAGGAGGATTGATCTTGAAAAAATTAAATTCACTTGATGTCATAATTCTAAAGATGTTGAAATATTAAAATAAGAGCAACTTGATTTTGATACCAATTGTAAGATCGAAAGCACTAAGAGAGGGGGTGAATTGATGTATAAAAATCCTTTCGTGAAATCACTTTCGAAAAATCAATAAAATCGATCTCAAGCAAATAATGATAAAGAGTAAGTAAGAGATCTAGAGCAAATGAAAAGAGGCACGATGTGTTGACGATGTTCGATCATAACTCTTTGGCCTACGTTCCCATTCTGACTTCTCGTCCTCGAGATCGTCGGAGATCCATTATCTTTTTCTTTTCTTGTAAGGAGAGGACAACCCTTTTTACACCATACGTCTTCTTCTCCGCTCAAGAGGCAAGGCACACATCTTATTACAAAGAGCTCTCAATTTCGCTAGATCGGAAATAATGATTCCCTCTAATCTCTTCTTTTATAAAACATTCTCACATTCAAAACTTAGAAGAGAAAGTAATGAATTTGCAACTTTGGGCTCAAGAACTTAAAAGGAGCTTTAGAATGATCTTGCTTATTTTGGATGATTTTCCTTAAGACTTTGGCACTCTTTTTATAGGTTTCTACAAGTGTTTATTTCGTCCAAAAAATCTTGTATAATCTTCTCTTAAAAAATAGCCGTTACTATTCATTTTTATCTGTGATCGATCGACTGCATTAATGGGCCGGTCGACCGGTCAATATGATCGTTGCGCCATATTTGTGATTTTATCTGTTGACAATCGACTGGTATAGTCTTGAAATTTTTTGAATGGCCCTTTGAGTTGATCGGTTGACTGGTGCAATGAACGAACTATCGACTGGTATAGTCTCGATATTTTTTTTTGAATGAGCCTTTGAGTTGATTGGTCGATCGGTGCAACAATCGAACGTTGACCGATATAGTCTTGCATTTTTTACAGTTGGGTGTCTATCGTCCGATCAACCAATGGGTCGACTGGTTGTGTGAAGAATTTTCATTTTTATCATTTAACTTGATGGTTTCTTCTGCAAATGAAGTCACATTAATCTTACACCTGCATTGTCATCACCTGAGCATATATTAGTAACTTTTATATCTAATTTAATTTATTATCATCAAAACATAAGATTCAATAGTGGAATCATCCAAGTTGGACTTGTATACATGGAGCAATGAATTTTTCATTTCATAGTGATTCTTTTGTCAGGTTTCAAAATATTGACAGATTACGATCCGAATTTACTATTCTTTTTATAAGTTTATACAAGGAGTTAAATTCTACAATTTTTATTTCTAAACACGACTAAGTCTAGTTTCTAGGAAAATTAGGATCTCGTCAAATGGACAAGTATTGAGAATGAAATAAATTATTCTTTTAGCATCATACAATTTGTCAGAACACAAATCCTAAGTCAGATTTCTTTAGATTTTATGGTTTACTCACTTAGAATTAATTAATGATATTTGGGGGTTAGAAATCTTAGTAAGTCTAGTTTTGAATGTATCCAGAATCATGAATTTTATGGTTAAGAAGTTATTAATTATTTATTGACAAACACTCAGTTTGGAATCCTGAGACGACACCTAGTTAAGCGATGGAGGATTGAGAAGTTCCAACTGTGAATACAAATACTTGAAGTTAGACACTAGTACCAGAAGAGATTATATGAATTTTAAGATGCATAAAGATTCATGCATCATGACCAAGCATTGCATTCTATTTTAAAATGATTGGAAAGTAAAAATACATTATTGCTTGTAGGAGAACATCAGGTTACAAGTAAAAGGGATGAAATCTAGTAAATCTCCTTAGGATAAAGTATCAAGGTGAGTGAATGCATGAAATTTTTTTATATCTGAAAATATTATTTATTGAATCATCTATTTTCAAAAATATCTCAGTACTTAACTTTTTGCTATTGCATTAAATCATTAGAAAATATTACACATGATATTCTTGACCTTTTAGCTTGTGGGCTTCTATATTTTGAGCATTTCCGAAGAGAAAATAAAAACATAAATGAATCCCTTGACTCGAAGCCATCTTCTCATAACCTGACCTAAAATCTTGCACTTACCTAACTACTTGATGTTACATTGTGATCTATAATATTATAGGAAGCTTAACTATTGACAAGTTGTATAATTTATTTTTGCACGCACTTATGTACCATCACAGATGTGCTCCACAAACATTATTTTTTTTGTAATCATGCATCTAATTATAATATCAAGTTAGTTTAGATGCTTATATAGTCATGGTTGTATGTAGCAATTAACTTTTGAATTAAAGAATAATGATAACTAAATTATTGATAAGCGTTATAAAGAAATTATATAAGATTATTAGGAATAAATTTTAATATTTGTAAATATTATAATAAAAAAATTTAACTAAGATTAATAAGAGGTTTAACACTAATTTTTAATAAAATAATATAGCTGGACCTTTATTTCAACCAATAGGGTTTTAAACAGTTGAAGTAGACAGCTCACCAGGTGCTTAGAAATCTATTTTTCCAAATCTCCATATGACGTAGTAAAAATATGAAACAAATATATAAATTACATATCCTTATCTTCGGATAGCCGAAAATTTTTCAAGAAGAAATCTCTAGTGGATAAATTTACAACATAGAAAAATGATATATTCTTTTATTTATGTTATTATCTCAAGCAGATTATTATTATTATTATTATTATTATTATTATTATTATTATTATTATTATTATTATTATTATTATTATTATTATTACATATCTTGAATTATGAAAAGTATTTATGATATATTTCAAGGATTTCATATGAGAGGAAGTAACCTCTTACACGAAAATATTTTCAGGGAATAATGCTTGTGAAGTTAAAATAAGTTTTATTTGATAATGATATGTGATTATGACATGTGCATTTTGATATTGTTAAACTCCATGTGTTCGTTGGTCATGTAGGATGAAAAAAGTCTTTAAGACCGCATTCGATATACCTGAAGTGTTTGGGGCGTATATCGGATGTCTTTGCCCTTTGGGTGACCCATGAATACGCTATTCGAGAATTATGATTGTGAAACTCTACTTAACTGTACGAGAAACAATTATGGAGGGATACTGATGTATGCATTTTATAATATATAATTAGACTTGCATTTAAGCTTATTTTGTACAATGTGCCCATAGCATGCATCTATTCATACATTTATTTCATTAAATTCTTTGAAGTAGTCATCTACCTCTAGTTGGTGTATTTTGCAAGAATTATTGATGAAAATGGCGGAGGAACGGAAGAAAAGAAGAATAATGTAAAACAAAGTCTAATTAGCTTCTGAAATTCGAAAGAGGTTTCTTCACGGGCCGTTATACAATTCTCACGGCCTTGAAAAGTCTACCTTACGCCCCCATCATCTGACGTTCATGGCGCTTATAGAACTGCTGCACAGAGAAATTGGATTTCACGGACTGTGAATATCTCTTCAGGGGTTGTGAAATATGAACTCATGCCTCAACTACTCGTCTTCACGAAAGAAGCACCCAAACAAAGGAATTGTGATCTCACGGGCCGTGAAATATTCCTCACAATTGTGAAGACCAAATTTCACGCCAGTCACTGCTTTTCACGAACCAAGCGTCACATATTTCACCCAAAGAGAACTTATTACAATGAATTTTCATGGATCGCACAATCTCACGGCTCCTACAATAAATTGGATATGAGAGGATTATAACGGGCCATGAGCAAAGAGTAACATGCTGTTAAGCATTCTAGTAATTCAAAGGCAAACATATTACTAACCGTTACATTGATTTCATGGATGTCACAAAGGGATTGAAATTGACGATCATTAATTAACGGATCATGATCTACATCTAATGGGTCGATTAGAATACTTCAGATCAACATATGATTCTTCACGGGTCATTAGCGCTTTATCTTCAGCCGTGAAATGAAGAGAAATTGCTCAAATCACGGTCGTGAAACCCTTCTCACACCCCGCGAAGGCAATAGAGAACTCCAATTTCGACTCTAATTGAGTCGTTAAATCAATTACAAGGGGCGTGACAGACAGAATTTGACTCATAGTCTATTTTTGAAAGAATTTTCATTGCACAAGGACTCCAACTCCTACCATATGTCCCATAGATCAGTTGAAAACAAATTAAACCAAAAATTTTGAAGTTTTACAAGGCAAAACTTTCAGAATCAATATGACTCTCAATTTACCTTATTTCAGAGCCTCTATAAAAAGGGACGTTTGGCATCCATAAATAAACTTGCTATGGCCTGCAACTTGTTCCTTGAAGCCAAGAACGTGAGAAAACTCAAAAGGATCATTGAGAAGATTTCTGCTGGACTGACTCTAGACGAGAATTCAGTGATAGTTCATCGGTGATTCCCCAAGAGTATTATTTGTTCTATTTAATGTTGGGATGATGAGAGTTCTTAGTTTCCTAATTAGACGATTTGTAATAGTTTTATTGTTAAAGGTAAACTACTAGACCTTCACTTTTTAATTGAAGTTCAATTTCTTTTATTATACATGCTGTTATTAATGCTTTCCAGAGACTAATTGTCTTTCTTAGTTCGCGATTATCCCTATGGGAATGGTTAAATATGTTTGCATGATGTGTGTGGAATTGATTTAAGATTATTATGTCGAAGCATCATATAACACAACTCGTAGGATCCTAGATGGGATGTGTGTTGTGTGGTCTATTAAATATTACCATCATATGGGCATTAATAGTTTAGAATCTACAGTTTAATGCATCTCAATCTCTATTTAACTTGGTTATAATCCTATATGGAGTAATTATGTTAAATGTGAGATTGAGATAGTTTGATTTATTCTGGTAGAAAATCAAAACTTGGAGTAGGTTCTAATCTCTCAATTGAATCGAACTTAATATTTTCATGTGCTATCAGTTTGTCTATTTTTTGAATTATCATCCTAAGGACCTATGCATCGGTAGCTTAATTTAGTTTTAGTTTTCTTTATCTTTCTGCAATTTTACTTCCTTCACATCTTACTCAAAACTTTATGTCATCTCCTATTAGCCTCTAAAATGTGATAGATAAGTAAATTAGTTCCTCGTGTGATCGACAAATTATACTTTTTACTTTATTACTTGAGCGACTAGTGCACTTGCAAGCTTTACTGTTATCAAATTTCACATCAACTTTTTTGCACAGTTGCCAAGGAACTATTCTTTACTTTCTACTCTTTTGTATACTACTTTGAGACTTGTTACTTTCTATTTTCCTTTCATTTGGTGGTTGCGCATATTTCCAAGCATGATTAATTTACAAGCCAGAGCCTTTGGATCGCAACATTAGACATAATACTCGAAGCTCCAAAGCCTCTCTGCAATTTGATCCTGAAATCGAACGAACAACATGATTACTGCGAAAGAATAAGATGGCTGAATAAGAGGAACGCCGCCAAGTTGAACAAGAAGAAGAAGAGGAAGAAGAACTAAGCATGAGGGATTACATTTCTGCTAAATATTCAAACACAAACTCCAGCATTGTGATTCCAGCAATCACAGCAAACAACTTCGAATTAAACCCCGCCATTATTCGCATGGTTGAAGCACATCAATTTGGTGGAACTTTCCATGAGAACCCTCATGATCATCTTGATAAATTTCTACGCATTTGCAACACCTTCAAGAGTCCTAATATTTTTGTGGATGCATCTCATTTAACTTTATTTCTCTTTTCCCTACGAGATAAAGCATTTACTTCGATGAAAACTATTCTTGAAGGATCAATCAAAACTTGGGCCCAACTTGTTGACAAGTTCATTAACAAATATTGGCCGCCTCAAAAGACAACAAAGCTAAAAAATGAATTCTAATCTTTTTGACAAGATGACGATGAAACACTCTATAAGGCGTGGGACAGATTCAAAGAACTCTTGGTCAGGGTTCCCAACCATCGAATTTCACTATGGAAAAAACTTTAAAGTTTCTACAATGGTTTGCGCCAAACTGATAAAGATAGGAACAGTCATGGGCAAGATGAAGCCACAAGAAATCTATGATCTTATTGATGATGTAGCTCTGAATTTATGGCAATTTAAATGCAATCAGAAAATAAGAGAAATAAATAAAGCTGAAAGTGAATTAGTAGTGGCTCAGTTGGAGTCGCTAAATAAAAAGTTTGAGATGCTTCTCAGCCATAACAATCCCTGTGATCTTTGTGGAGGAGGACACCCGATTTTCGAATGTTCAGGTGGTAATTCCTCTAATCAAATTGAAGATGCTAACTTTGTTTCCAATTCCTCTTTCAGGTCTCCACCCTTAGGAAATACTTACAATCCAAATTGGCGTAATCATCATTTATTTTCATAGAGACAAAATCTAGGACAGCAGACACCTTCACAAAACAACTTCCAATGACAACAATTTTGACAACCACTCTATCCACAATCACAAGCTCAAACAAAGCCGAACCTAGAAGAGTTGATGACAAAGTTCATGACAACCATGGAAACCAAGATTTCCAATCAAGATGCTTCTATCCGCAATTTGAAAATTCAAGTGGGACAGATAGCAAATGTTCTCGTTGGACGTACACTAGGCTCTCTTCCAAGCAACACCGAGAAAAATCTAAGAGAAGATGTCAAAACTTTAACGGGACCACCCCTGCAATCATCAAATGAAGACATCAGCATTAAAGCTAACATTGAAGCATCACATGATCCTATTATTGTTGAAGAAAGATCCTCACCTCCAACTCACAAATCTAAAGAGAAAGAACCAGCGACCATCGAGATATAGCAAATTGGGAAACCTGTCGTTCCCACAATAGCTATGCAATGAACGATAAGCAATTCTCTCATTTCATTGAAATATTTAAACAATTGTACATTAACATTCCTTTTTATGAAGCATTACAGTAGATGCCTAGCTACACAAATTTTGTGAAAGATGTCTTTCTTATCCCGTAAACGCAAGATCGATATTGAAGGCATCGTGAAGATGACACCTCAATGTTGTGTTGTCTACAAAGAAGATCTTCAAACTAAGATGGATGACCCGGACAGTTTTTCATACCTTGCACAATTGGAGATTATCATTGCATCAAGGCTCTTTGTGACATTGGGGCAAGCATAAATTTAAGGGTAAATTGCATAAAAAAAGTCTCAACTTTTGAGGGCGGAGGAGGCGTAGAGCGGAGGAGGCATAGGCCGGAGGAGGTGGAGGGTGGCGGAGGTGGATGGCGGCAGAGGAAGGCGGCGGAGGAAGAAGGCAGCGGAGGAGGCGGAGGGCGGCGAAGGAGCACAATGGGCAAAGGAGGCATAGGGTGGAGGGCGGTAGAGGCGGATGGCGGTGGAGGAGGAAGGCGACGGAGGAGGTGGAGGGCGGCGAAGGTGGATGGGCGGCGGAGGAGGCGGAAGTGAATGGCGGCAGAGGAGTCGGAGGGCGGCGGAGGGCGGGCCACGGAGGAAAACAGACAGCAGGCGGAGGGCAGCGGAGGTCGAGGGCAGCGGAGGCGGATGGCGGCGGAGGAGACGGATGGGCGGCGGAGGAGGTGGAGCAGCGGGCGGGCATCGGGCGTCAGAGTAGCGGACGGAGACGTCGAGGGCGGGGTCGGGCATCGGAGCAGCGGGCGGAGATGGCGACTTCGACAAGGGCGGGGTCAGGCGTCGGGCGTCGGAGCAGCGGGCAGAGACGGCGAGGGTGGGGTCGGGCATCGTCGGTCGCGGTGAATATCGACGAGCAGTAATAGTAAAAAGTGAAAATGCAGAAGAGGGTTAGGGATTTAAGTTAAGTATTTAGTGCCTCAAACGATGCGACGCTACTTAGCCGCTACGGCGGCGCCAGAGTTGAGACGCTATTTTGAGGCTGTAGTGACGCTATATCAAACTTTCTTCCTAATTTAAGATTATATGTGAAAGATTAAGTGATAATAATATGTATATGTGCACAATTTATATATGTCTATTTATATGTCAATATGTGCCCGATTAAGTGACGGTAATAAAAAGTCGGCTAATGCGGCGCTATAGAGAAGCTAATGCATCAATAAGACAATGTAGCAACACAATAGCATCGTTGTAGCGTCTTCGCCAACTTAGCATGTCAATTTGGAGATGCCAGGGCGACGCTAAGTGCTTTTATATATTCTATTTTTTTATTATATGTATGTAATTTTTTTTATCAAGATAGCGTCTCATCGCATTGTGCCCTGTTCCAGTTGTTTTGTTTCCTTCCCACAATCTAAAAATTATGGAATGCATATATAATTATTCATGTATGTATATAAAATTATAAGTCTATATGTATATGTGTATATAACAAAATTGTGTGTACATATATATATATATATATAATATGCGTATGTCTATGTCTACGTGTGAGAGATTAAGTCACAACGATGTGTTAATCTATATGTATTATAAGTATATATGTGTATGTATATGTCTATAGATAACGTGTATATGTATACGTATTCCAAGTATATATATGTATGTGTATATTTATATGTGAGAGATCAAGTGATAATAATATGTATATGTGTACTTATTATATATAAATATAAGTATATACATGTATTTATATGTCTATATGTGACCGATTAAGTGGGTGTGATAAAAAGTTGGCTACGGCAGCGTAATATAGACGCTATTGAGTCGCTAAAATGTATTAGCGATACACTAGCATCTACTTAGCATCTCATCCGATTTAGCGTCTCAGCGCGGAGACGCCAAAGAGATGCCAATAGTGTCTCCTTGGCGTCGACGAGGATTGCGGCTCAAGTGTGGCGCTAGGTAGACACTATTGGGCCTCCAAGGAGATGCTAAATTGGGATAATTTGTACCAAATCATGTCTCTTAATTCAACCATCATAATTTCATGATTAAGAATATAAAAATAATATATGTATAATTAAGATATGATATATATTGTATGGATAAATAAAATATATAATATTGGTAACAAATTATATATTTAGGAACACCCCTATGATGTACACATATATTTAGGAACACTCCTATGATGTAGACATATATCATGTAGGAATACATATATATGTTGAAGGTACATATACAATATTTAATTTATTTATTGATTAAAGTATAATATAGATAATATCTAGGGTTGCGTCAAAATAGATAACATATGGTGATATAAATATATATAGCCTATATAGTTATTTATTTCTTAATTAACATACTTAGGTATGGGATGAAAGTAACATATTGGCGTCTACGTAGCGTCGTCTTATTTGTGACGCCATCTAGCATCTCAGAAGGTGCGACGCTAGGGTCGTGCCGAAAGTTGTTGACGCGAGAACAACACTAGGTTCTCCCGCGTACTTTCGCTTCATGGAGCGCAATAATTGCTGCTATGGCATCGCTATGGCTCTTTCACTAGCGCCTATTTCTGGAAATGTAAAGAAAACGCTAATGAGACGCTATTGAGAGGCAAGTAGTGTCTCCTACTTGGGACTAAACTAGAACGTCATAACGGTGCTAGTGGCGTCGATTTAGCATCACCATATTTCGAGACGCTATTTTACATCGCTAATCGTCAATTTTCTTATAGTGTATTCTCAAATCTAGCCCGAACTTTTATTTTTTGCGTAAAAAGTCACGAACTTTGATTTTGTTCTCAAATCTAGCCTAAAATTATATTTTTTGCATAAAAAGTCATGAACTTTAATTTAAGTCTCAAATCTAACCTAAAAGAAGTTTTATTTTTAACATTTTTAAAATAGTTGTAAATGTATCCTATTATTGTATTATTATTAAAATAATAATTTAGTGATCATTACGTAGGCAAGTCATAAAAAATAAAATATTTTTGACAACTTTAATAATAAGTTAGTTTAAACTTTTAGCCTATTGTATTAGATATTTTAAATCAACTAAAAAATAATCTAATTATAAAATAGGTTAAAATTTTAAACTAACTTACTTTCAAAGTTGTCAAAAAAATTTTAATTTTTAATCTTTTACTTTTTTATGACTTGTCTATGTAATGATCACTGAATTATTATTTTGAATAATAATACTTTAATAGGCTACATTTATAACTATTTTTAAAATTTTAAAAATAAAAGTTTAGGTTAGATTTGAGACTTAAATTAAAGTTCATGACTTTTTATGCAAAAATATAAGTTTAGGCTAAATTTGAGAACCAAGACAAAGTTCATGACTTTTTACGCAAAAAATAAAAGTTCGGGCTAGATTTGAGAATAAATAAAAAGTTGGGGTTTTTTTATGCAATTTACCCTAAATTTAATGTCTTATTCTGTCCTTTTAAAGCTAGGTTATAGAGAACTATTTCCTACTTCGGTTTTACTTCAGATGGCTGATCACTGAAGAAACCAAAGGGATTGCTGGAAGATGTGTTGGTGAAAGTAGACAAATTTATCTTTCCAACGGATTTCATTGTAATGGATATGAAGACTGGACTAGAGGCTCCAATCATATTAGGACGCCCATTCTTGACTACGGGCAATACTCTCATCGATGTCTAGCAAGGAAAACTTACACTTCGAGTCAATAATCAGGATCTCAGCTTTGACACAAAGACCTCACTTCAAAACTCTATGAATTATTCTTCATGTTTTGCTATTGACCGTTTGGAAGATGAAGTTCACAATGAATTTGATGACATTGTTTTTTACGTTGTTAATGATCCATATGTAGGTGTCGAAGATGAATTAAAAACAAATGATGTTGTTGAGATGACAATCACGATACAAAATCTTGATAAAGAAGAGATCGCAATCCAGCAAGAAGAGATTACATTCTCATCGCCAAAACTTGAACTTAAAGAATTTCCTTCACATCTGAAATATGTTTTCCTTGAAAATATTCATTTCCTGTAATTATCTCTTCATCCCTTACAGACGATATGGAACGCCAACTCATGGAGGTGCTAAGAACACATAAGAAGGCTATAGAATGGTCTATCACTGTTATTAAAGGCATCTCTCCTGCTATTTACCAGCATAAGATATTGACAGAGGAGGATGGACATCCTGTTGTTCAGTTTCAATGAAGACCTAAATTATCAAGCTACTTGACGCCAAGATCATATACGCCATTTCCAATAGCCGCAGGGTCAGTCCGGTTCAGGTAGTACCGAAGAAAGGAGGTATGACGATAGTTACCTATAAAAAATAATGAACTTATTCTATAAAGAACTATGAACGGCTAGTGTGTATGCATTGATTATCGACGCAAGGATCACTTTTCTTTACCCTTTATTGATCAAATGCTTGAGCATGTTTCAGATCACAACTTATATTGCTTTTTAGATGGATATTCAGGGTATAATCAAATTATAGTTGCATCCGAAGACCAGGAGAAAATGACATTCACATGCCCTTATGGAACCTTTACTTGTCGAAGGATGCCTTTCAGACTTTGCAATGCACCAACAACCTTTCAACGTTGCGTGATGTCAATATTTTCTGATATGAACGAACAAATTCTTGAAGTCTTCATGGATGATTTTACTCTCTTTGGAAATTCTTTCGATAATTGTTTACATAACTTGTCTTTAGTCTTACAGAGATGTGAGGAAAGTGATCTTGTCCTGAATTGGAAAAAAATGTCATTTTATGGTGAAAGAAGGAATAGTTCTTGGTCATAAAATTTCAGAGAAAGGCATTGAAGTCGACAAGGCCAAAATTGATGTCATCACCAACCTTCCTCCTCCTACAAATGTCAAGGCCGTCAGAAGTTTCCTCGGACATGCTGGCTTCTACCATCATTTCATAAAACATTTCTCGAAGATCTCAAAACCACTGACTACCCTCCTCACTAAAGATGCTAAATTTGATTTCAATTCTGAATGTTTAGAAGCATATAATCTGTTGAAAGAGAAATTGATTTTTGCTCCTGTTGTTGTCGCTCCATATTGAAGTCTTCCTTTCGAACTCATGTGCGACGCAAGTGATGGAGCAATTGGGGCAGTATTGGGACAGTGACACAATAAGATATTTCGTGTCATCTATTATGCCAGTCACACGCTCACACCTACCCAAATCAATTACGCAACAACGAAGAAAGAATTTCTTGTTGTGATCTATGCATTTGACAAATTTTGACCTTATCTGATTTGCTCTATAGTTGTTGTCTATATTGATCATGCAGCCATCCAACACCTTATGATGAAGACTGATGCTAAGCCCAAACTAATTTGATGGATTTTATTGTTACAAGAATTTGACGTCAAAATCAAAGATAAAAAGGGAATAGAAGACTTAGTGATTGATCACCTTTCACATTTAGAACCAGCCCCTGAAGAAGTAGTAGACATCTGGTAAGAGTTTCTTGACGAAAATATTCTAGCTATGTTTGGGATTAATCATAAGACTGAACTAACACTATGGTTTGCATATTTCGCTAACTACCTTGCTAGCAAATGGATCCCCAAAGGATGGACTACACATCAAAAGAATAAGTTATTATCTGACACTAAATATTATCATTGGGAGGATTCGTATTTGTTTAAAGTATGTGCAGATCAGGTCATCCGACGATGCATATGAGAAGATGAGATGTCCAACATTCTGCAATATTGCCATGACGACATGGCCGAAGGACACTTTGGCCCCAACAGGACAGGAACAAAAGTACTCGAATGCGGGTTCTATTGGCCCACACTTTAAAAAAATGACAGGGAATGCTATAAATCTTGTGATCATTGTCAAATGGCAAGTAACATCTCACACCAAAATGAAATGCATTTAAACAACATTTTGTACTGTGACATCTTTGATGTTTGGGGTATCAATTTTATGGGACCTTTCCCTAAGTCTTATGATCATGAATACATCCTAGTTGCTATAAATTATGTCTCTAAGTGGGTTAAAACCATTGCATCACCTACTAATGACGCTAAGGTAGAAGTGAAATTTTTACGGAAGAATATATTCAACAGGTATGGCGCGCCTAGAGTTATCATTAGTGATAATGGCACACACTTCTGCAATAAAATAGTCATGAATCTAATGCAATGATTTAAGATTAATCATAAGCTTAGTACACCCTATCATGCACAAACTTGTGGTCAGGTAGAAGTATCCAATAGAGAACTAAAACGCATACTTGAGAAAACTATTAATGCATCTAGAAAAGATTGATCACTAAAACTTGACGATGCACTTTGAGCCTATAGAACTACATTTAAGACTCCCATTGACACATCCCCATATAGGTTAGTTTTCGGTAAAGTACGTCACCTTCTTGTCGAATTAGAGCATAAAGCATATTGGGCCACCAAATTTTTTTATTATAATTTAGATGACATTGGGAATGAAAGACTGTTAACACTAAATGAACTTGATGAATTAGACATCATGCCTATGAGAACAACAAGTTGTATAAGGAACGAACCAAAAAGCTACATGATAAACACATCAAACAGAAAGAATTCTTACTAGGTCAAAAAGTTCATTATAATAGTTGTCTACGATCCTCTTCTTTCTTTACTTGACGTAACCACATTATGTTCGCATCATAAATTAACAAGTCCTTCCAAGCAAGCAGTGACATATAAGAAAAATGCTAGGATCGGCCCTTCAAAGATAGTTAAATATCTCAAAATGTCTGATGAAAAGTTCATAACATCTCAACATTGCATTATCACATCAGGGCATCAAAGAAGAATTGTGTTGGTAAAGAATGCATGGCTGTGCTTTCTTATTTTGAATAGAAAATAGAAGATAATGATTCCTTATTTTGTAGAATAGTGGCCAATGAAAAAGATGTTGCCAACAGTTTTTTGGAGTAGATAGTAGATCACAAGATCATTACATAACATTTGATGATGCCATAGTTTTTTATACAACATGTCGAACAAATAAATTTAAGATGCCATTTGCACCCTTCAATTGTGTTAATCACCATGGTCAAGATATTATCTCATGATGGTAGGTCCACATTTAAAGTGAATGGACATAGAGTTAAACCATATGCTGACGGCACCATGCCAGCCGCCATTCAACTCCTCTCATGATATGAACCTTAGCACATGCTAAGGGGCCAATCGAGCTAGCGACTATACTCTAGAACTATACTGCCTTACTCTTTATTAGTAGTCTTTTAATTCTTAGTTAATCGCTTATACTACCTGCACTTTTACGTTCAATTTACATTTGAGAGAGAGACATAATTTCTTTCATATTCTCTTTCTCTTTTTATTTGCTACTTAGTTGATATTACATTTTCTTCTTACACAATTTTGTTTAGTTGAGTTAAATTCGATTTATCCTGCTAATTGATTGTAGGCATACTATTACTTTGTTTGGTAAAATTTAGCTTTTTCACAGTCCATGATACACGTTTCACGAGCTTCTCACGGGCCATTAATGTCTCTTCATGGCCCCACCAATAATCTTGCACTAACTAATCACATAGTCATGGGCCGTGATATACGTTTCACGAGCCTCTCACGGGTCGTTAATGTCTCTTCATGGCCCCACCAGTAATCTTGCACTCACCAATCGCATAGTCACAGACCGTCATACGTACCTCATGGGTCTCACAAAATGTTAAATGCAACTTTTCCTACGATGTGTGTTATACTTCTCATGGGTATCACAAAATGCTGAATTCAATGCCCTAGTCCGTCATACCTTGTTAGATTATTTTCATGGACCTAAAAAATATCCAGCTTCATTTCCCCCAATGCTCACGGAATGTTAGACTACGAAGAGTCACGGGCCGTCATACTCCCCTCACGGATCTATCAGTACATCGTAGATGTCTATCACGGGCCGTCAATTTATCTTCACGAGTCTTACAGAATGTTCATTTCACTAGTCCACTCAGTCACGGCTCATTAGAATGTGTTTACGGATTTTACCAAAAGGCCACATCCATCTACTCCATTGTCACGTGTTGTTACATAAGAGGACTCACAGTGAGTTGGAGTTTTTATGCGCTTAGGTTTGACGGGTCGTTATAATTTTTTCGTTGTAATTTTGTCACAAACTGTAAGTGACTTGCACGGTCCCGTCGGTCTATGCTTTACCCGATTCGCGGCCTCGCATTTGTTCACAAACCGTCACTGGTTCTCATGGGGAGTTAAAACTATCTCACCAGGCCGTGAGAAAGCCAGGCCGTTTACCATATCGAGCCACGTGGCATCTCCTCATTGGTCCATACCGTTTACCTGTATTGAGCCACGTGTCATCAACCATGAAACCCCACTAACGCCTCATTATCCATCCAATCACCCCGTGAACCGTTTAATGATTACCAACCCGCATTAACTCCTCAAGGACCGTTAAACATTCTTCACTGCCCCCCATTTGTTGGTTATTTATTCGCAGGTCTGTGACGCTGCTACTCATGCCTCATCACCCTCGTTGCGCTGGAACTCCAACCATCTTCTTCGACAATGTTCCAGACTGCACCACCACATGTCAGCGATTAGGGCTCCAGTGACCTTCGCGTGACCAGTGATTTGACACCGATGGCCATCCTTCGATTATGCTTCGCACTTTTCCTCACCGTCGTCGACTCTCTTCTGAAGGATATCATATACATCACACGAACGGTCAGGTTTCGCACCACCTCATCGTCGATCGACGTGATCCTCCTTTTCGACGACGTCCAGCGCCATCGCCACCGATCTCCCTCTCCATCGCCGTCCAGCAGCGCCCACCCTTTCTTCGATAGATGAACTTCAGCAATGCCGCCCTTCCTCCTTGATCGACGCCCGTCCATCGTCGTCCACGCACGAAGTTCGGACCAGCAATCCTTCGCCGATGACCAGCAACCTCGGAACTCTTCTTCGGCAATGATCAGTCAGATAGGGCCGTGAATCACGGCTCACCGACCGTACTTTTATTTTCATTTCCATATATCATTCTGTAAAGGTCGTGATATCTTATAAATGGCCATTTAGTCTTGCCCTACTGTAAGGGCCGTTATTTATGTATCACGACCCATGAAAGTAGTGCCCGTTATCTTGCTCTCATAGGCCGTGACTGACCTACTAACCGATGGCACCTCGAGTGAAAGCACCCGTCCGTCGCCGCCATCGTACAGACGAGAATGCCATCACTATAGAGGGCTCCACTTCGTGGATTCTTCGCCCTCCTAACAAGGAATGGCTCTCCACCAACGCATGGGCCCAGGAACAAATGCTAAACTTCTTTCGCATATATCCCACTCGTTTTGCGGATCAAGCTTCTATGAACATCTGGAACATCCGCCCTTTTATCATGACTTTATTCTCTAACATCGGCATGAGCTATTTTGTGCAGCAGTGGTGGCCCACTTATGAAGATACCACTATGGAGTTTTTATGTTCCCTAAAGGTGAAGCACCTTGAGGCCACTGGACATCGACAGACCGCCATCTCTTTCCAGCTCTACAATCATGAGTTCGAGCTCTCTCTTGCCAAGTTCAATGCTATTTTCCAATTTTTGAACACAGGCCACCTCCGCATACCCGGAGAAGGACACTTGGACTATCACTAGAGTAAGTCCACCTACATCCAGAATTCGGTACTCATATTTGCTCATAGGATCCTCTTCAACACCTTGTTCGGATGTGGTAACAGCAGTGGAGGAGTCAATGCACAAGAACTCTTTATACTATACTACATGACGTCCTCTACTTCAGTGAACGTGGGCGCTTTTCTGGCCCCGCACACTCCTCAAAGCTGCCAGCAAAGACAATGGCCATATTGCATCGGAGGGATGATCACACCCATCACCATCCACCTAAATCTCGATCTAGATGACCTACCACAGATTGTAGGATCCTCTTCGCTTGATGATTATGTTATTCGAGCTATGGAGTTAGGGGTCGGCCATCAAGAGGAACATTACTTTCGGCTCAGCAAGTCTGATATAAAAATCTCTTGCAATGAGCCAGCACGGTTTGATCCCTCCATCAAAGCCAATTGGCTGTTTGTCCTAGCTGAGTGCCCCATGATTCAATGACGTCGCCAACTACAGGACCTAGGCTAGTTGACACGATGCGTGTTGATCCTTCTGCTTCGTGTCTCACTAAATTCTCCGCCATGCTTTAGTTGCTAATCATGGTGCATGACGAGTAGCTACGCCAGGCCGACGAGCTTCTCCATATTCGAGTTGGCATTCCTACATTTACCGAGTGGCAGGAGTAGACAGATGCTATGGTGCGCCGCATGCATGACTACCACGTCAGCTAGGGACATTATGGGCCTCTCCTCGCATTTCTGCTGTAATAACCGACACAAAGTTAAAAAAAAAAGAAATCAAATCAGATTTTGATTAGGAGCGGTCATCACGGGATAAACCTTAAGTTTATCTTTATAATTTGATGCATTAGGGGGATAGAGATATCAAATCAAATTAGGAAAGGAATTCGTGTTTGGTTGGACCGACCATCACAAGATAAAAATCTGACCCCATTAATTAAATTTGAATTAGATTAGAAGAGAGGAGATTGTTATAGATAAAAATTAGATTTTTATTCATTAACCCTTTTCCACCAAAATAAACTCCACGACCAATCTCTTCTCCCCTGTTCGTCCCTTCCCGCAGACGTGAGCAAGGGCAGGAAGTTCTCGCTCGGTGATTTCAGGTGTAAGGGTAGTCGAGCTCTCTCTCTCTCTCTCTCTCTCTCTCTCTCTCTCTCTCTCTCTCTCTCTCTCTCTCTCTCTCTCTCTCTCTTCCCCTCCCCTTGTTGCAAGTTATCTGATCTCCACGCCACTTTTCTCAGCCTCTCCATCGGATTGTCGCAGGCGTTGGTCTGTTAGGAGAGGAAGAACAGGGAGTGCAGAGATAGGACAAGGGGTTCGGCCCATAATTTTTTTTCGACGAATCGAAGGAACGGATCTATCACGAAGAGGTGGGTGAATCGAAATCACTTTGCATGACCCCTGAATAATGTTAAATCATGCCCTAATCGTACAAGTAAAGAAGAAGAGGAAAAGATGGTTCAAGTTCCTTGTTTTGCCTTGCTTGATTTTCTTGAATTGATTGATTGATTGATTATTTGCATGCATAATTCACTGTTTGTTGATCTATTATTATGTGATTGATCTGCTAGGAGATAGGAATTATGTTAGATTGAGATTGCACCGAAGAATTCATGAAATTTGAGGGTTCTGCAAGTTTTTTGGACGCCTATCGGTCGACCGGTCCGTATGCATCGCGGCAACCGGTCGACCGATAACTTGCATGCAGCCACTTTCTGCACATGTTGACCGATCGACCGATTCCTGTCACAGGTCGACCGATCCTTTCCCATCAGGTCGACCGTTCAACTGAACGGATCAACCGACCCGCAGACAATCGGTCGACCGTTCCCCTGAACCGGTCGATCGATTCCCAGAAAATCTTTTATTATATTTATTAATTATTTTCCTTTTATCCAGATATTGTATATATATGATTGATCATATTTTCTGACCCCACAGAGATCCCTCACTGATTTACATGATTTACTCTGTTATTGATTTATTTCACGTTGATCCTATCGTATCGATTGAATCAAGAACAAAGAGCTACAAGTAATTAAAGCGATTAATAAGTTCAGATGAAAGATTAATGATGGGTTGCCAGTCCAAGCCAAGTGCATCAAGATAAGGGTCGCTCCCTTGGTCATGGTTTGATCACCCATTGACCCGCACAAGGCTGTATCGTTTGCTGGGCATACCCCAAGAATTAAAGGCACCTAAAGTCACCCTGATTGCTAATTAATAACCAAGATCAAGAAGCAAGTTCAAGTCAAGTCAAGTATGCCATGATTCCAAGTTTAATATATATTATTGATCCTCATGATTCATGATATCTACTGATCTTATTCTCATTATGATACTGATATGTTATCTTTCACGTTCAAGTTAAGCATGATTATTTATCGCTGATTACTATATTCATGTCATGCACTGTATATCATGTGGTTCCCCACTAGGCTGTAAAGCTTACGGGAGGACCTCCTCCCCTGTGTCTGATTTCCACAGGACCAGGTCAGTGACGTGGTGGAGTAGGCGTGTGGTGATGAAGTTCTGGCGATAAGACGGCACATGAACCATAGGGCTTTTAGAGTGTTATTTAGTTTTCGTTTACCTTCCGCATTTTGAATTCATGATGTAGAACCTTATTTTATTTCTTAGCAATGATATAGCCACTTTTAGACTTTCGCATATTTAAGTTATCATTTTTCTTTATTAGTTTTTTTTCCGCTGACGTGTCTCGGTTCTTGACTGAGATATGGTCAATATATGGTCAAAGTCATAGCATGTCGTAGCGTCTCCATGTTGGTCTTTGCCACATGGCAGGGGTCGATTTGGGGGCGTTACATTTATGGTATCAGAGCCTAAAGTCAGGACTCTCTTGACGTCCTAGTGTATATAATATGTATGGTATTGGTTCATGTGCTATCGCCGAGCAGTCGCCACACTCTCCACCGTAAAGTACAAGTAAGATTTTCTTGCATTAAGTTATTTTTTATTGATGTATTGATATGTATTTCACATGAGTGGTTGATTCCTAGAAATGTCACTCTGTATGGTAGGAATCAACTTAAATGTGATTAGTGATTAAACAAAAAGGATCATAAAGGTTACGAACAAATTGGATGCATGTGGATAAATATACCTACGTGAAAAAAAAAGTCTTACAGATATTTAAAGAATAAAATATAAGAAACGATTATGTTTCTTATAATCCATGTTTTTCATCTCTTTCATGATTGCTCTATTCACGGACTTCTTCTGCTGACTGCAGCAGTATGAAGAGGAAAATGAATAAGCATATCAGTTGCAAAGAGATGTAGATTTAAGAAAGAAATGAAGGAATTATAAAAGTAATTAAAGATTCGACTCACACAACACGTAGGTGTGAGATGATTTCAAATAGTAGAGGTGAAACCAAGCATGCATAAGTTATGATTTATGGTGATGACTTATGTGGTTCCATTGGTCTACCAATATAAGGGTTCAATAAATTATCTTATATGTTTATGTAGATAAGTATGGACCCATAATGCTTCTTGCGCCTTAGACTTCATATGATCCCTTTTTATGTAGATAAAGGTCCTAAGCAAAATTCAAATTAGTTATACGAATTTCTAATTAGATTACCTTATATTGGAAATAGGAATTAGAAAGATTAATCATGTTCAAGTTATGTAAGATTAGTTAAACAATAATTTAAGTATTAGTGAGCTGCCCAAGAATCATGCATAAGGTATGGATGGACAAATATAGAAGCTTAAAGTGTTCAGA
The DNA here is from genome assembly GCA_030549335.1 of Pontederia crassipes. NCBI lineage: Eukaryota > Viridiplantae > Streptophyta > Magnoliopsida > Commelinales > Pontederiaceae > Pontederia > Pontederia crassipes. Next base: position 34,472,960 of record CM060186.1, on the reverse strand, counting down.
AGTCACCTTGGCTTCAATAAATGTTAGAAGGAATTTTCAATGAGTAAGTAACTGTTTGAGTTAATCGAACATTTAAATCTAGCATATTCATACGCATATGTACATATAACATAGTATACTTATAAATATATAAAGATAAATAAATAAATAGATTTAATTAACTTAGTTTAGTATAGGGTGGATTTGAAATTTTAATATTATGAAGTATATTTTATATAGCCATTATTAAAGAATGAATTCTCTAACATCGCAATGTATATATATTTTCAAAATAGACTAATATAGTTAATACCAGAATTATATAAGAATAAGCAAGGCATAAAAGAGTTAAATTGGATGTGAGAAATTTTGAAAAGATTTAAGATGTTTTAACTGAGATAAGCTTGAGGAGGCACATGAGCCTCCAGCCATTAAGTATTAAAAGATCAAAACACCAAGTGAGGAAATTTTTAGAAAGTATGGAGGGGTTAAGGTAAAGTATGAGGAATTTTATAAGTCCCCTACAAGATTTCTGGAAAAGCAAGTTATGCACCCGAGAGGGATGATTATGCAAGTTTTAATATAATTATAGTTTTCATAATAATGTCAAAACGTATAGGGTATTCAATCATATAATCATGGTTGATGGTTCAAGAGGGAAAATAAATCATATATATGTTTAGATAATGGGTTAAGCAAGCCATCGGGTGATACATAGAATGTCCTCTAAGATGCAAGATATAAGATGATATATAGAATGTTCTCTAAGATGCCTCTACGTCAGTATGATGAAAAATGTTTAAGATTTTGTCTTGATCAAGTGGACCACTTATGATTTGATCATAAGTCTTATAAATGGATTAGTTCTCCTTTCCAACTTTAAAGTTTTCCCGACCCTCTCACATGTACTACAAGATATCGTTAATGCAAAGGATCATGAAATGATGTACGAAGAAGAAGAATGATTGCTTGTCTTCTATTTTGTTGATTATTTTGTTTTCCTATCTTATTGTTTGAATTCATTCCATGTGTCAACTTGCATTCATGATATTTGACTAAGGACTTATGTTATGTAGTGCACATAAATTGTTCTGTTAATTCTGAATTAGAATATACTATGTAGCGACCCCTCAGCGTAGATATTGTTCGACCTTAACATTGATTCAGAGTGCTTCAAGATACTCAAGAAAAGAATTTATTGTGGTCATATATAATCACTGGCCTCCTATAAAATTATATGACCTGACATTGCAATAAACAAATCAATGTAAGCCAAGAAGTTAAGATTGAGGGCAACTCTCATCACAACCATATCAAATAAAGCATTGTCACAATAGGTCGAGACAAAAAAAAAGGATAACAAATGACATTGATTAAGAAACAACCCTACTCCAATGACATAGAATGCCAAGAATGATCCGTCCTTAGTTGATTTAAAGGAATCTTGATTGATACCAAACGTAATTGTCTCATTTGACAATTATTCATTTTTATACTTTGTTTAATCCCTTAAGATATCTGATTTAAGATGAAGATCGAGTGACCATAAAGTCAATGCTAGTGACACTAATGACGATTGAAGATAAGATCCATTTTTCACATCGGCTAAAAACTTCTTAGGAGGATTACGATGAGATTCCTATTTGATTCTTCCTTCTAAGATGTATAAGCATTATCAAAAAGAAGAAGATAGTTGTCGGTATTTATCTAAAAGTTATAGTTAGAAATTGAGTGTCATATCGACTTCCTTTCAAGAATGACCTTGATTTCCAATGCCCCATGACACATGAACTAAAAAGACAAATCTAATAATCGCAAGATGAGGGGTTTAGGAGACGGAGGGTCTCATTTTTAAATGTTCCAATTCTTTTGGTAAAGAAGAATAATGACTCTATGAATCTAGAGATTTATTAACAAGTTGTTAAATAAAATAACCATCAAGACATAAGTGTTTGTTACCATGCAAAGATGACATATTTAAGGCTAAGTGCTCTCAAGATCGATCTAGGGAGTGAGTACCAGTAGTTCGAGTTGCTGAAGAGGAAGTAATGAAGATAATTTTTCCTGGCAATGAATGATCACTATAAATTGAGCGATGCCATTGGACTAAGAATACCCCTCAAACTTTTAGGCCCTCACGAACATTGTGTTCAAACTATGCCTACATTTATGTAGAAAAGATTGAAGTGTTCATCGATCAAAAGAGCCTTAGGTATGCTTTCTTTTAGTAGTACGTTAATATGTGACAATGAAGATGACATGAAGTTTGAAAGATTCTGAGTTCTCCATGAAGCACCATTTTGGTAAAAATGAACTCGATTGTACATACACTCAGACACAAGTGATGCTCACTAGGCTTCATGAGGCTGCGTATGAAATGTTGGAGGAACTCAGCATGTAGAAACCAAATGATGAAGTACTAAAGAGAGCAATACTAGACGAATAAGCTTAGGTTATGGTCCATTTAGGAATAAGTCTTTATAGGAAGTATGAGATGAATATTATAAGTCTGGGTTATGATCCATTTGGAAAGTACAAAGAAGTATAAGGATGTAATCATAAGCCTGGGTTGCGATCCATTTGGGAAGTACATAGATGTATAAGGATGAACAAATAAGTAATAGCATGAAACATGGAGATACAAAAATATGCCCTAAGTACCCAGCATGTCAAGGTGGAAAAAGTAAAGCATTAGAAATCCTATGAGATGATGATGCATGACGTTAAGAATTCGTAGACTTGATTTTCGCTGAGTATCTAACGCACATAGTGAAGCACAAGGTGCAACGTCTGAGGAAAAAGGACGTAACCATGGTCAGAGTAGCTTGGCGTTACCATCATGACGATGATGCGACATGGGAACTCGAGTCGGAAATGTGCCAAGTTCTCTCATCTTTTCAGTAAGCCCTCTACTTAGTGCAAAATTCGAGGACGAATTTTCTTTTAAGGGGGTGAGAATGTAATAACCGACACAAAGTTAAAAAAAAAAGAAATCAAATCAGATTTTGATTAGGAGCGGTCATCACGGGATAAACCTTAAGTTTATCTTTATAATTTGATGCATTAAGGGGATAGAGATATCAAATCAAATTAGGAAAGGAATTCGTGTTTGGTTGGAACGACCATCACAAGATAAAAATCTGACCCCATTAATTAAATTTGAATTAGATTAGAAGAGAGGAGATTGTTACAGATAAAAATCAAATTTTTATTCATTAACCCTTTTCCCCCAAAATAAACTCCACGACCAATCTCTTCTCCCCTGTTCGTCCCTTCCCGCAGACGTGAGCAAGGGCAGGAAGTTCTCGCTCGGTGATTTCAGGTGTAAGGATAGTCGAGCTCTCTCTCTCTCTCTCTCTCTCTCTCTCTCTCTCTCTCTCTCTCTCTCTCTCTCTCTCTCTTCTCCCCTGTTCGTCCCTTCCCGCAGACGTGAGCAAGGGCAGGAAGTTCTCGCTTGGTGATTTCAGGTGTAAGGGTAGTCGAGCTAGCTCTCTCTCTCTCTCTCTCTCTCTCTCTCTCTCTCTCTCTCTCTCTCTCTCTCTCTTTCCCCCTCCCCTTGTTGCAAGTTATCTGATCTCCACGCCACTTTTCTCAGCCTCTCCATCGGATTGTCGCAGGCGTTGGTCTATTAGGAGAGGAAGAACAGGGAGTGCAGAGATAGGACAAGGGGTTCGGCCCATAATTTTTTTTCGACGAATTGAAGGAATGGATCTATCACGAAGAGGTGGGTGAATCGAAATCACCTTGCATGACCCCTGAATAATGTTAAATCATGCCCTAATCGTACAAGTAAAGAAGAAGAGAAAAAGATGGTTCAAGTTCCTTGTTTTGCCTTGCTTGATTTTCTTGAATTGATTGATTGATTGATTGACTATTTGCATGCATAATTCACTGTTTGTTGATCTATTATTATGTGATTGATCTGCTAGGAGATAGGAATTATGTTAGATTGATATTGCACCGAAGAATTCATGAAATTTGAGGGTTCTGCAAGTTTTCTGGACGCCTATCAGTCGACCGGTCCGTATGCATCGCGGCAACCGGTCGACCGATAACTTGCATGCAGCCGCTTTCTGCACATGTTGACCGATCGACCGATTCCTGTCACAGGTCGACCGATCCTTCCCCATCAGGTCGACCGTTCAACTGAACGGATCAACCGACCCGCAGACAATCGGTCAACCGTTCCCCTGAACCGGTCGATCGATTCCCCAGAAAATCTTTTATTATATTTATTAATTATTTTCCTTTTATCCAGATATTATATATATATGATTGATCATATTTTCTGACCCCACAGAGATCCCTCACTGATTTACATGATTTACTCTGTTATTGATTTATTTCACGTTGATCCTATCGTATCGATTGAATCAAGAACAAAGAGCTACAAGTTATTAAAGCGATTAATAAGTTCAGATGAAAGATTAATGATGGGTTGCCAGTCCAAGCCAAGTGCATCAAGATAAGGGTCGCTCCCTTGGTCATGGTTTGATCACCCATTGACCCGCACAAGGCTGTATCGTTTGCTGGGCATACCCCAAGAATTAAAGGCACCTAAAGTCACCCTGATTGCTAATTAATAACCAAGATCAAGAAGCAAGTTCAAGTCAAGTCAAGTATGCCATGATTCCAAGTTTAATATATATTATTGATCCTCATGATTCATGATATCTACTGATCTTATTCTCATTATGATACTGATATGTTATCTTTCACGTTCAAGTTAAGCATGATTATTTACCGCTGATTACTATATTCATATCATGCACTGTATATCATGTGGTTCCCCACTAGGCTGTAAAGCTTACGGGAGGACCTCCTCCCCTGTGTCTGATTTTCACAGGACCAGATCAGTGACGTGGTGGAGTAAGCGTGTGGTGATGAAGTTCTGGCGATAAGACGGCACATGAACCATAGGGCTTTTAGAGTGTTATTTAGTTTTCATTTACCTTCCGCATTTTAGATTCATGATGTAGAACCTATTTTATTTTCTTAACAATGATATAGCCACTTTTAGACTTCCGTATAATTATGTTATCTTCTTTTATTTTATTTTCTTTCCGCTGACGTGTCTCAGTTTTGACTGAGATATGGTCAATATTATGGTCAAGTTATAGCATGACGTATCGTCTCCAGATTGGTCTTCGCCACGTGGCGGGGGTCGATTTGGGGGCGTTACATCTGCCGCCGCCGCCACCACCTATGGAGTAGACATTTGTCTCTTTATGTTTCTTTATGTTATCTCTTTTTCTTTTGTGCATGCTTGTATCCCTTTTATGAGTCTGACCTTAAACATTAGGGACAGTGTTGAGTTCAGGCTTAGGGGAGTTGCATTTTCATGCATCATATTTGCTTTTCTACTTTGCATTTTGTCATTCTTTCCTTTCAGCAGTTTGCATCTGCCTTACTTAGTGCATCAGAAAAAAAAATTAAAAATCCATAAATACCATATCAGATTTCCTCATGTCTTAACAGTTGCTTCTTTTGCAAGTTGTATTCAAGGACATCATGTTCATTAGCGAAAATTCAACGTATCTTATGTTTATCATTTATCGCCTTAGTGTAGGGTCTATTAGTTCGAAGAATGATGCTAAGTGAAACCATGAATATTTTGGCGATCACTTCCTATTCAAAATCACTTTAACATATATATATATATATATATATATATATATATATGCATGCCATTTTGATAATAGTTATATCCCTGTTGAATATTTAAGTGTCGGATGAGCTTAAAATAAAAAAAGTCAAATAAAACAAGGTCAAATAAAAGAGGGTTAGTTAAACCCCAAAAAGTTATAAAAAGGTATAAGTGTTATCCATAATCTGTGTGTGTTTGGGTGATTAGATCCATAGGGGATTCTTATTTGACGACCTAAGAGCAACTACTCCATCGTCGAAAGCCTGTTACATAGACCACCTTGCACAATATGGAGAAACACAAAAGTACCAAATCAGTGAAAAGAGAAATATAAATGTATTATCCAGAACCTTAGTGAGTCAGAGTGATTAGACCCGTAGGAGATTCTTGCCTGGCGACCTAAGGGCAACTGCTTTGGGATCCATCGGTCGAAAGCTCGTTACATGGTGCACTTTGTGCAATATGGAGAAGCACAAATCACTGACGCATGGAAAATAACAAGAAAAGAAAAACAAAAGCTCATCCTACACCTATCTATTCAACATTGATATTTTTATTATCAAGGCTTATTTTCTTACTACTTGAAATTGAACTTGGAGGAGTTTAAAAATGTCTTATATTCAGAACATTCACAAAGCTAGGATGGATTGGAATGTGGTGAGACACTTTGATGATGGATGTATAAACAAGGTGCCAAGAAAATAGCTAAGAGACATGGTGGAAACGATGATTAGATGATCGCCGCATGAGTTTTGCCTTGAACATTGTTTGAGGACAAGAAAATATCTAAGCTTGGGGGTGTTTGATGCATGCATTTTACAACATATAATTAGACTTATATTTAAGCTTATTTTGTATAATTTGTCCATAGCATGCATCTATTTTTATATTTATTTCTTTAAATTCTTTGAAGTAGTCCCTCTAGTCGGTGTATTTTGTTGGAATTATTGATGAAAATGGCGGAAGAATGGAAGAAAAGAAGAATAATGTAAAACAGAGTCTAATTAGCTTCTGAAATTCAAAAGAGGTTTCTTCATGGGCCGTTATACAATTCTCATGATCGTGAAAGGTCTACCTTATGCCCCATCATCTGACTTTCATGGCACTTATAGAACTGTCGCACATAAAAAATAGATTTCATGAGCCGTGAAATATGATCTCATGCCTCAACTACTCATCTTCACGGCTCTGGCAGAAGCACCCAAACGAAGGAATTGTGATCTCACGACCGTGAAGACCAAATTTCACATCAGTCGCTACATTTCACGGACCAAGCGTCACCTATTTCACCCGAAGAGAGCTCATGGGCCGTGACAAAATTCTCACAGTTGTTATAGTGAATTTTCATAGATCGGGCAATCTCACAGCTCCTACAGCGAATTGGATATGGAAGGATTATAACGGGTCATGAGCAAAGAGTAACGAGTTATTAAGCATTCCAGTAATTTCAAGGCAAACAAATTACCGGTCGTTGTATTGATTTCACGGATGTCGCAGAGGGATTGAAATTGATGATCATCAAATAACAGGCCATGATCTACGTCTAACGTGTCGATCAGAGTACTTTAGATCAACATATGAATCGTCACGGGTCGTTAGCGCTTTATCACTGGCCGTGAAATCATATAAGTCGTGCGACCGAAGAGAAATTGCACGAATCACGATCGCGAAACCCTTCTCATGCCCCGTTAAGGTAGTATAGAACTTTGATTTCGTCTCTAATTGAATTGTTAAATCAATTACAGGGGGTGCGACAGACATAAAATTTGATTCATAGTCTATTTTCAAAAGAATTTTCAATGCACAAGGAAAAACTTATGGAAAAGATCAGTCGGAAACAAATTAAACCAAAAATTTTGGAGTTTTACAAGGAAAAACTTTCAAAATCAATAGGACTATGAATTTCCCTTATTTCATATGGAAAAGATTTTCGTTTATTCTCAAATCTTATGGAAACTTAAGCCTCTATAAAAAGGAACGTTTGGCAGGCAAAAATAATCATGATAGGGAATGCAACCTATTCCTTGAAGCCAAGAACGCAAGAAAACTCATAAGGATCATTAAGAAGATTTCCGATGGATCGACACTAGACAAGAATTTAGCGGCATTACATCGATGATTCTCGAAGAGTATTATCTGTTCTATTTAATGTTGGGATGATGTTAGACATTTATTTTACTGTCTTTATCTTTTACGTAGTTTAGAGTTCTTAATTTCCTGGTTAGACAAATTGTAATAGTTCTATTATTAAAGGTAAACTACTAGACCTTCACTTTTTAATTGAAGTTCAATTTCTTTCATTATACATGCTGTTATTAATGCTTTTCAGAGACTAATTGTCTTTCTTAGCTGGCGATTATCCCTGTGGGAATAGTTAAGTATGTTTGCGTGATGTCTGCAGAATTGATTTAATATTATTATGTCAAAGAATTACATAACACAACTCGTAGGTTCCTACATGGGATGCGTGTTGTGCGGTCTATTAAATATCACCATCATATGGGTATTAATAGTTTAGAATCTATAATTTAATGCGTCTCAATCTCTATTTAACTTGATCATAATCCTAGATGGTATGTTAAACGTGAGATTGAGATAGTTTGATTCATTGTGGTAGGAGATCAAAACTTGAAGTAGGTTCTCATCCGTCAATTGAAACGAACTTAATATTTTTAGGTGCTATCAGTTTGTCTATTTTGTGACTTATCATCCTAAGGACCTATGCATCGATAGTTTAATTTAGTTTTAGTTTTCTTTATCTTTCTGCAATTTTACTTCATGCACATCTATTACCCAAAACTTTATGTCGTCTCCTATTAGCCTCTAAGATTTGACAGATAAGAAAATTAATTTCTTATGGGATCAACAACCTATATTTTTCACTTTATTATTTAAGAGACTAGTGCACTTGTTAGATTTACTGATATCAATTTTCGCATGAGATACGTATTGACCCATGATATGCTTTGCGTATCCGAGAATCATAATTATAAAGCTCTGCTTAACTGTATGACACACAATTATGAAGGGATACGTATTAACCCATGCTACGTATCCGATACTCATGATTATGAAACTCTTCTTAACTATAATGACACATGATCATGGAGGAATATGTATTGTCCATGATGAGTATGTGCAATGACACATGTGTGAAGTTTAATTAGTGAATACGATGATATCTTGAATTACTTTTATTTATGTAAAAGTTCATGTGATTTGACAACTTATGTTATATGAGTTATGCTTTAATTGTTCACCTATGTTGTACTTTTATTTCACTTACTGAGCAAACGATTATTGCTCACATTTACCCTTGTTGAGTTTTTCAGATAATCCTAAGTTCTCGAGTTAAGTCAACTTGAAGCTTGATTCGATGCATATAGAAGAGTCGAGCCACTGGAGCAATTTTTTTTCCTTCACTTTTATTTTCTAAAAACATGCATGCAAAAGATAAACATAAGTGTGATAATAAAGTTGAATAGAAACTTTTTATATGATGGAATGAAACCTGATCATATGAGGTATGATTCATGAGTTGGTGTGTGAATAACAGAGACAATATGTGAATGACATGATTTTTGCTTTTCGATTAAACTTAGATGAGTGTATATATGAATCTATTGTATGTGTTGACAAATAACATAAGAGAATTAAGGGAGGAGATTTTGTCGATCTTATTTTTAGAATTTCTAAATAAGATTAAAGGAAATAATAATTATAATTAGAACTTAGTCGCGAAATTGAGTGTGACATGTATTAGTCATCTCTTCTATGAAATGGGGAATTTTTTTCTAATTTTTTAATAAATGATCCAAATGCCTCATCAAAGTATTCGTAGAAGAATGGGTAAGAAAAATTGTGGGAAAACCTTCTCATCTCATGAATAATTACTCTTGTGTTCCCTCACTTGAGGGAGACAAGAGTATGTCATCACGGCTTTACTAGTACCCACGCCGAGTATTTCCCAAAAAAAGATGAGGAAACTACTGATTGAAACTATTTTTTTTTTCTTTTCAATTCCCAATTCACAACATATATGATAGCTGCAAAGTGTGCCAAAAAAAGAGGGCAGAAAAGTATAGTTAAGAATGGATATTCTCTTCCCTTTACTTGTAGATCACTTTTCAAGACCATTGTAGGATAAGGGAAATTGCATGTTCTAAGGGGGTGGTTATGATGTCAGTTAGTCTATAGAGGTGACCCTACCTGCCACAGATGGGGACACATAATTCAGTGGTCTTAATGTCAAGGGTTAATTTGCTAAAAATAAGTGAACAATGCTCAAATAGAGAGGATGCTTGTAGGTTAAGGAGATTGAGTTCCATTCATAGCGTGATTGGTGGAAAACTCTGAAATTTGTGACAGTTCCTCAGTTTTGTTTGAGGATAAGAAAAAGATTAATCGTCAAGAAAAAAAATTAATTTTGGAAGAATTTGATGCGAAGAAATTAAAATTTTTTTACTATTTTTAGCATGCGTTTTATTTCTTTTTTTATATTTTGATGCATGACTATGCTCTTTATTGTTGATTTTCATTTTTATAAATTTCTCCACATTAATATAAATTTGTTTTGCGTGTGTGTGTATTTGTAGCATCCCCAATAGTTTTTACTATTTTGGAGGTGAAAGCTGGTCGGGAGAAGAACTTGGGTGCATTCTATGAGAAGGCATCAAGTGAGAACACATGGACAGATGATCTCTTCCCTCCTTTGGAGAAAACTATCGCTAGAAGAAAATTTTACTTTTTTGACAAGTCTATATATTCTTTCCGACTTATGTAGGAAACTTCCTCCAATTGGAAAAGGGGGTGGATAGGAAGATCGTTCATTCCATCTTAGCTAAGTAATCTCATCTCCTCTTTTTGCTGATCGAGTCTTTGCCTTTGCTATTTGGGTGTTTTTTCAATTTTTGGACATCAATCTTTCTTGAAGAACATAACCTTATTCCTCAGCCATAGTATACAGAGGTCGGGCTATATTTGAGTTTTGTCAAAAAGGAGATTGACGGTCAATATCAAATAAGAACGAGAGGTGAACTTCAGGTATTATCAAATTTCGTGACTGCTTTGTTTTTTTATCTTGGTTATCTCTGCCAGAGAGGGAGAATCTGTGCAACCAGGAGACAACTCGAGCCGAGAGGTTAGTTGACCTCTAGTTTATGACAAAGAAATATTGAGTCCGATCATGAGGTTACACGAAAGGCGAGGCCATATGGATACTTCACACCTAAGCAATTCGGAAACTGCAAGCATGTGATGAATACACTCTATATAGATGTTTTTAGTCTTGCAGATTCTAAGTCATTAAGCACGAGAGTGAAATGATTTAGTAGGTGATTGCTGCGAGAACGATATCATGCATGAGTGAAATCCTCAACTGCTAATTTCTCTATATATATTCCATCAATTTAAGTAATAATTTTCAGAAGCAAACCATAAGCCCTAATGTCTATTTCTAGTTATTTTCATCCCATTTGTTCTTCCTACATTTCTATTGTTTCATGTAACTTCATTTACCATAATTTCTAGTTCATTGGCAATTTACTTTATTATTTCAACCAACATTCTTAGGTTTAACTTTTCTCTCTTCTCGGTTTCAATCTAGTGTTAGTTTTCAACTTTGTTCCCTTGGATTGAACCTCTAGTACTATAGTGATGTTGTGTTCTTGCGCCCTCAACTTGTGTGCTGAGGATTTTTAATTTTTTTAAAACTAATTTGAGATTTTCTAACAAGTGAGGTTACTTTCTCAAGTGGAGTAACTTTGTGCCTTCCGACTAACTAAACTCTTGAATCACCTAATATTCACTTCAGATTTTTGTATTTTGCGATATTATGCACTCTGTACCCTCGCACAATATATTTTGACATAAACACAGCACAAACTTGTGACACTATGTTGACACCAATGGGACGTTAGTGTTGTGGCACTAAGTTGACGATATATTGTAACTCAACACCATTGCATCACTACCATGTAACTAATATAGCACCAATTATGATATATTTTCCCCATTATGCACTCTATTGTTCCCTTCTCTCCCCATACAAATTTACAATGCATATATAATCATGGTTATTAATCCGGACCAGCCGATTCAACCACGAATCGACTGTCGGTCCGGTCCAAATTAATTTAAAAAATGGAATTGAAGTTGAAACGGCCAAAAATCGATTCAACCACTAAACCGAAAAAAATCCAGTTCAACATTTAAAGTGAAAAAAGTTATAAAGTAAAAGTAAAAATAGGAAATAAAAAGTTAGAAAGAAAGGTAAAAAATGAGAAAGTATTTGAATTAAGAATTGGTAAAAATTACAAAGGAAATAAACGTGGGAAATCAATATGGGAGAGGAATTAATGGAAATAAAAAAGGAAAGTATTAAAATGAAAATAAAGAAGAAAATAAATGAAAGTAAGTGTGATGTATGGAAAATTAAATTAATTTATTATCATCACAAAATAGTATAAAAATTAATATAGTATATCAATAATAATAACTTAAAGTTTTTTATGAATATTAAAAATTTTAATATCTTTTTATTATAGAAAAAGTAAATAAATATGGGAATTAATGGGGAGAGAGGAATTAATGGAAATAGAAAAATAAAGATATTAAAATGAAAGTAAAGAATAAATAAACATGAGAGTGATATATGTCAAAATTAATTATCATTATCGTCATCGATAACATTCAACTCATAAAAGTTTCTACAAATTAATTATCATTATCGTCATCGATTTCATTCCTGGCATTTGATGACAAATGTATTCGGTCTTGAAGCTCATGGTGTCTAGGGATAAGTGTAACGACCCGGACCTTGGAGCCAACGGAAGCATTTTTTCCTTATGTACTCGAGCATTTGATCGCTACTTCTATCATCTTGTCATAAATTACACTCATATGAAATAAAATCTTTTCTTTGTATCATGCACATACAGAAGCACTAATATTCATACATTAAATATGAAAAGTAATATAGTTAAAGAAAAACTCTCCAACACTCAGTTCCATGTGTCATCAATTGTCATGAGCATCGACCATCTGTGCTTTTGACCTGCAGGATCTGCATATACATATATATGCATAATCTCCATGAGCAAAGGCTCGTATATAGGGCCAAAGTAATATTTTTGAAGACTAACTTATAACTTATTCAAAATGTGAAATATTCGACTGATCAAGAATCATGATATCATGTGAAGAATCCTAAAACTGATACAAATCATCATTATCGTAAAACACATGGGTTATCATATCCTATCTTGTCAAAATACATGTTCATATACTTAAGTGTTTTCATATAAGCATGAGTACATATCATAATAAAATCATCTCAACATCCTTGTTCATACATATAATCATTAACATGCAAACATTATTACCACATCATTCATATCAAAGCATGTCATATAACTACACAATATCACAATCAATAATGCATCATATGCCATGCTCTTTAAAGTGGGATGTATGCAAGAAGAATGATGCATGCACATGTCATATCGCTAACTAGCTAGAGGCATCCCTTTCGTGATATATGTCGACTCTGCCCGGGAGGTTGATGGATTTTAAAGGTGGCCCTCGTGAATTCAAATGTGGCTCACATTGATTCCACAATCTGGTTCACATGGCACTTAGCTCCAATAATCTAAAATCCCATTCGAGATATTCATCGTTCCTATAAGGTCTTTCAACTATATAAGGGTAAGTTGTCGGTCTTACAAGATTTTTTCAATCGTGCAAGGGTAAGCTGTCGGCCTTACAAGGAGGTTTTTCAATCGTGCAAGGGTAAACTATCGACCTTACAAAGTTTTTCAATAATGCAAGGGTAAACTGTCTACCTTGCAAGTCTTTCAATTATGCAAGAGTAAACTGTCGGTTTTACAAGTCTTTCAACTATGCAAGGGTAAATTGTCACCCGGTAGGGGTAATGCACATGCATAGTAATGAGATGTACTGCATGCGCATAACCCAAGCATATTATATCATATCGTACCATATCGTGTCATCTTGTAACATGTCATGTCGGGTCATTTCCTTTTATATCTTGTCATGTCATGGAATATCATATCATATCATATCATGTCATATGACATCATATAATATCATATCATGTCATATGACATCATATCATATCATCACATATCATGTCATGTCATGCCATGTGTTCTCTTAATAACAATAATCATATAATGATGTTGTTATGAATAACAATGACACTTCAACAACACATGCAAGAACTTATTCATATTTATATCATATCAGTTTATTTTTCATACATTCTTTTACATTCATATAATAATTTCTTAATTATCGTATGAGACAAAAGATGGCATAGCATTTGTCCAAGTATTCATTTAATCATTTATTATGAATCCACAATGATGAATAAAATTTCATGTCTCATATATCATAACCGAATGCTAATAACAAAGAATGTAATAAAAGCACATGGATCCACCCTACATACATCTTCTTCAACTTGCTCCCTCTACATTCTTACACCTTAGGCCAATGGATCATCCTCCATTTTTACTTAAAGAATTCCTTCCTATAACCATAATATATGTTCATAATATTATTTAGACATGAAATCAACATAAACACCTATCGTATGGTACTATAAGAATCATATATTCTCCTTAAGTTGAATGGTATTAATACTTTTAATGCATGCAATTCCTATAACATAACCCTATTGAGTATGCACATTTTTTTTGTTTTGGCAGATTGTATGGTTTGTGGAATAAAATTCATATATGATCAAATCTCATGAATTCAATTTTTAAATGAACATAGGATTCTACAAAACTAATCAGTATTGAGATATTATTTCCTTATCATTTCCTCTCAATAAAACCAACACTCAACCATTGTTTTGTGTTAATTATGGGTCCAAGAGTGACATTGCTTCTAAAATTTGTATCAATTAGTAGATGACTCATATTTCAGTACTTTAAATTTTCCCTGAAAGTAGACATCTTAAAGTCTCATTCCCAAAATCCTTAAGGTTTAATGATTATAACAATTTTGACAAATAAGATCATGTTCTCCTTTAAGTTTTACAATGGCAGACAGGGAAATGTTTAGTTTAACATTTTATAACGCCTATATATGTAACCTTTTTATGTGATTTTAATTTTCCATAAAACCAGACATTATTATATATATATATATATCCCATAAACATTTTATGATTTATATGATCCTATAACTATCACAATAAATTTCTCAACTTAATCATATTCTGATCTATTCTTCATCCTGACAGAAAGGGTCATGTAGAATGATAAATTAGTAACTTTTTATAGACAATATTTTCAAATGATTCCAGTTGGAAACACATGCTAACTTCTATACTCTAAGGAACCTTAAATATCAATTTATATAATTACATATCCAATTTAATATCTAATTTGCAATTCGGACTAACAAGTTTATTAAATAGTATGATATACCCTTAATCTTGATGGCATAACTTTTGTTTCATAACTCCTATTAACATGATTTCAAATCTCGTATAAACTAGACTAGGAAAGGATCCTACATGTTAAGTTTCATATTTTTTTAAGAAAGAATTGATACGAAAGAAAATCTTAAGAAGAATATCATTAGTGTAGGGTTAGAATCTTCACCTTGAATGATCTTCCTTGTCGAATTTTCTTCAAAGTTTCTTCAAAGTTCAAGAAAGGAGTCGTGGTCTGAAACTTTTTGTGTGTTGTTTAGATATAAGGATAAGACCATACAAATTTTTTCAAATTTTTATCACCTGAACGAGTCGGTTGGAAAAAAATGAATTAAACATGAGGTGTCAAGAGTTGAAATTCTTGTCCAATTAAAATTTGACATTCAAATTATTAATTTCATCCCTAATTAATATTCATTAATTATTATTAAATATTAATTAATATAATATAATCCATATAATTTAGTCACATATTTTATATATTAATTATTGTTACATATATATTTGATTGGTCCACTAGAATTCCATACTCGTTCGTACTAATGAAAAGACTAATTAACCCTCGTATAAATCCACCAATACATGTCTTCTCACTACAGCAGAGCCTAATTAACGTCACATGTCACATATGCACAATGGCAAGATTCAATCGGACTTAGTTAATACATTAGTAATCCCAGTTTGAGTCATTTCCATCAATTATGAGGCAAGAACACCTTCTTCATAGCTTTTCGATAATATGCAGCAAGGTCGTGATCAGGATCTTTAATGACTGAGGCCTTTCATGGCATCTTAACTCATTCGATCATGGCCACATTAAAACCACTTCTATGAGTTAAAACTACCATAAATCAGGATTATGGGCAGCGGAGTAATAATATATAATTTTCTTAGAATTTAATCAATATGGGAAATAGTATAACATCCAAATCCTTCTTTAGTTATAATATTCATTACAATACAATGACATTGCATTAGGAATAAAAACATAAATTAAACTGACCCAATTCCTTTCATATAACTTATTATGTATCATAGCATTTTAATAACCTTTATGATAAGAGATATCAGCCAATGGACAGCACTAAAACCATTTTATCTGTTCATTCAGAGCATGCAACTGCACTTTACAAGGTAAAAAACAGAATTAATCTGACCCATTAACATTCTTATTAGTACTACTATGGGTTATTCCAACCACAAGCAAGGTAAAGAGCCTCCATCTTGAATTAATAAGGTTTCTTTAGCCATAGTTAGAGCCTTTATAATGATCTACAGCACTTCAATCATAAGTTTCTGAACATGGACAGCAATACTAAGATGACAATAGTACCAAGCAATAATAAGATGAGAATAATAAGATGACAATAGTACCAGGACATTAGCAGTAAGTGCACATCCATTCTGACCTAATTAACCATTTAAGAACTCTACAATGAATATCATTCATCTCATGAGAAAGGGGCAACACTAAAGGACTTCAGATCCTTTGCATATCAGTTTATTATTGCACATGGTTTTTGCTAAACTTATTCATATTATTATCCTTGTTAATAATCATGCACTGGTTGAATTACCTAACACCTATCGTACTAAAACACTATTGATCAGAAAGTAAATACATAATAAACCTCTTACAGGGTGATCTCGTTACCTTTTTCTTTCTTTGTTGTTTATACATAGGATATGTGTACATTTGTAGAAGCAATCAGATTAGTCTTTTCTCCCTTTGTACATAATACTAATACTTAATTATATTCGGTTAACAATTTCATTATTCCATGTTGTCGTGTTTAGAAATTGAGACATTGCAACAACAGCGGGATCCAGTCCCAAGCCAACTTAGCCAAGTCGTTTCAGAAGCCTACTTCCACCTAATTTTGGATCCCTGTTTGCACAGGCCTGATCAGCAGCTCCGTTCTAATCGAATATCCCATATTAACGTCCATATCGAGAGATTCAAAGCCCATATGCCGAAACCGATTCATTGCTCCAATTGTTGAGACTTTAATCACAACCGAGATTATACTACAGCAATTTTTTCTACAATAGTTGTAACGTCTTCAAATCGCACCTCACCACGTGACAGAATACGCTTCGAAAACACTATAGGTCATCCTTACGTGTACATCATGTTGACCGAAAATAAGACTTTGACTGATTAACTAAATATTAATAAAAGCGAAAGACTTAATCATCATTAAATAAAACATCTTAATAAAGAACTTTATGTGAGTCCAAAAAAAAGGTAATACATCAAACTAATAAAAAGAAAAAAAAAATCTATCTCATCATCTAAATGACTCAATAATCATATGTAGCCACCTACGAGATTGGCCATCTTCATCATTCTGGCCTTGTCCTGCATTTAAGAATATGCAGAGGAGAATCTCTCTATGAGTTTTACAACTGGGTATGCAAGTAAAATAAATATCATCATAAGATCATGATACTAAATAAGAATCATAAAGATAACATCATTATATAAAAGGAAAATAAATCATGATCATAAATAGGATAATAGAAGCATGTAAAGAGGCATATGAATAAGAGATCATAAATAATCATCATAAAAATGGCAAAAGTCGGACGTCATAAGAAAGATTTTTTATTCATATGTGTTCATCTTCCTCATCATCTTAGTTTTTAACTTTGACTTATTGAAATATATTTCAACTCACGGGGAGGTCTGCCTCAATCCGTTCATCATCATCATCATCATAACTAACAGAGCTAGTCCATAATTGACCGTAGTCAGCCCATAACTGATCGAAATCAATCCATAACTTGGTTGACATCAGTCCATCATAAAAGAGCTCTCCTTTTAACATTTTTCTCTTTTATCTTGCATCTTTTAATTAATCTTCATAAGAACTTTAAATCAGGATAACAAGATCGGATCATGGAGAGTAAATCAAAAACATGAAGGGCATAATCATCATCATACTTAGCTTTGGATTAGGAACATAAATCAAGGATCTAAACATCATAACGATACCGTAGTACATGTTGGAACCCGGGTTGAGTAGGGCAGAACCCAGGCCAAGTTCGTTAGTTGGCATTCTCGAGAAAATCAGGGGTAAACCGGGCTGGGTTCGGGTTACACCCGGACCGGGTTGAGTCATCTTCTTGTCGGGGCAGCCATCGTGCTCGACTATTCGTCGTGCATGAAATTCGGTCCGAGTCATCCTCAACCCGGGCCGGATTTGTCCGATTGCAAAACTTGGAGACGGCAACAATGGCGGATTCGGGCCGAGTTCCTACGAACTCAATCCGGTGAAGGACCTGCCCGGGCCGGGTTTTGGTTAACCCGGGCCGGGTTCTTACGCAGAAACTGCGTGAGTGCGAAGCACGCGTTCCATTCATCTTTTCGGGCGATGGCCTGCATCAATCGACATCATAGAACATCATACTATATTTAGGGATCAACTAGATCATGCTTCAAGTCTAAAATCAGGATTCTATCACGAATCTATCCTAATTCCATATCTTAAAGTTTCTGTCCAAGAAACTATTACTGCAGTCCTCTTCTTCCTCTTCCTCTGCTCGCTCCCCTCGGTTCAGGTGAACGTCTGTCGGCGTCCAAGTCCTCTGGTATCTCTCTTGTCACGTAGCAGCACCTCCAGCGTGAGAGAAGGCGAGAAGGGTGCACGAAACAAAGGAGACTAGGGTCAGATCGTGATAAACTGAAAACGAGATTCTGGTTTGGTTTGGCCTCATATTTATAGGAGAAAAGTTTGAGTTTTGGTTGAAAATCAACTCCTCTTAAAATTTGATCCCAGATTTTATCTTTTTCCTTCTTTGTTTTATCCTCATTTTCTTTTCTTTTTACTTTCTTTTCCAATTAGGACTCGGGCATTACAATAGCTGTGTAACATCCTAAATTTTTTATTAAGGGCAATTTAATCTTTTAGTCAAACCCTTGTGAATCCCCTATATAATGGCTCATATTTCCCTTATTTGTCTCTTTTCTCCATCTGAATCTCTTGGCGGCTAGGGCTTGAAGAAGGAGAACCTGAGGAACAAGGAGGAAGAAGAAGAGAAGGATAGAGCAAGATATGTAAAGGGGATCCAAACCCCTCTCTCCTCTCTTAATAGTTTTATTGTATTGGATTGAGAGCATGATGACACCTTATTCTCAAATTGGATTGTGATAGTGTGCATTGATCTGATGTTTGAATCCATCTAATTTTGCATAGATTTGTGTGAAGATGTGCTTAAAATTGTATAGATCTAATCATTAAGATTTTATATGTTCATATTGTTCATGTTTTGGGGATGAACCATAATCCTAGGAACTTGATGCTTTTACCATGTTTCGTGAGGTTCTTATGTTTCTAAAAGCCTAGAAAATATGCTTATATCATTCTTTATGATATGTATTATTTTTGCCATGTTTTTGGATCAAAATCATGTAAAAATTGGGCTGAACGTCGATTTCCAAGATGTGGCACGATCGTGGCGAATGTCGGAACGGCCATGAGCACGAGTCTCAAGGAAATGGCGTGCTCACGTCCATGACAAGTCAGGCACAATCGTGCCAATCAATATTATCACGATCGGACCGGACCGGCCGGTCGGACTGGATGGACCGTCAACCAGATGACAACGCAGTCCACTTCATGGGCTAAAACCAAGAAAGCTGTTGGACCAGGTTGAACCGGTCAAACCCGATCAAAAACTGAAAAAACCCGGACCAGACCGCGTTTCAATCAAACTGGTCTGCTCAGAAAAATAAAACAACAGTAAAAAACTAAAAGAAAAAAAACTCAAAAAGCCAAAACTGAGAAATCCTGAGCCTCTTCTTCATTCTGAGCCTGACTCTTCGTCGTTCCCATCGACATCAGTGGAGCAAGTGCCCACTTGGTGATGGATTCGACTGTTTGAGTCTTCCACGAGGCGAGGCATTGTGGCATTGTCAGACTTGGCAAACGCCGCCCTGATGTCGCGAGGCAGCGACGTACTATGCATGCCCGAAAGGAGATACTAACATTGTTCCACATTGGGCTCTCGTGCACGAAGGCGGAGCGAGAGGCGAGGACGAAGACCATCTTCAAGAAACTTGACAATGTCAGAGGCATGAAATGAAAGAAGAATAGAAGAAGAGATATAGTGTTACCTTTATTTAAAAGACATTGTGTATATCTTTAAATTTATCAGTCTCATATATACATAGTAATAAGTAGATAAATCACATTATTTTGTCAACTCTTATGTTCATGTTAACGTTCCTTTTATCATTATAATCTTTTTAAGTCTATTATTTTGTACATATTTGTTATTTAAAATAATTTGATAGTTTGATGTATTATATTAAATAATAATATTTTACTATTAATCGGTCCGACCGACCGGTCCAATCGGTTCGACCTTAAACGGAGACTTTCCTAGTTCATCGTCCGGTCCGATCGTGATAACATTGGTGCCAATATCAAGCACGACCGTGAGCGAGAGGGGTTCACAGTGTTTAGTCCAAACTGAACTCGCTCACACCGTGCACATGGGAGGCACAGTCGTGACACAGACATGGCATGAGCATGACAGTCGTGGTCGATAATTATAGGGCGTTCAAGTCAAGGCCACGGGCATGAAACTCATGTCACAGCCGTAGGCGACTTGAATGATGCATATATGATATTTTAAAGTTATTTTAAGTAGCATGTAATGATAATTGTTGATTGTATATAAACCTAAATACATGTATATGCATGTTTCCCACGTAACTAGGTTAAAATTTGAAGATTGAGCGATGTAAATGTTTAATGGTTGAAAAGCATAATGAACTCAATTGTTGATGATGTTACATGTTATCGGATTATCAGGAATGATCTTTACTCACATCGGCAATGGTGTGTGCATTCCTAAGTCACCTTCGGGCAAGAGTTTCAGGAATAATTGTTATCGCATTGGTGTGTATTCCTAAGTCGCCTTCAGGTGAGAGGGGAGCATTGTCTCCAAAGCTTAGCTAGCCTTTCGTGAGGGCAACGATATAAATCACAACTGTCAAAAGATATAACCTTAAAAAGGGTCAATGATTGAATGATTGGAATGATTCCCACAAAAGTGGAAGTCCGAACGAGTTATGAAGTAACCTGAGGAGAGTAATGAGGCAATGATTACGGTAAGTGCAAGTCACTTATATGCCTATGAAATGAATTGATGATTGTTATGAATGTTTTCATACTATTTGTATGATGATGAGTTGATACATATCTTAACATGCTTTTTTATTAATGCATGATGATGATAGATGTTTAATTGAATGACATGTAGTTCATATTTTAAGTATATGACATGCATATTCCCATTTTTTATTATATGAAAATGAATATGCAATCATGTAGTATCATGTTTAGATCATGACATCGTATTGCTGGTATTTACATACTCTAACTAAGAAACCCCTACACCTTGGATCCGTGCAGGTAATTAAACTATGGATGATGGCGGCTCAGTTCATGACAAGAAAGATTGCACAATTTGTCTAGGCTTAATAATGTCATGTGTTACTGAGTCTATTTTATTTTACTATAGTTTCAAAGATGTTTTGATGACTATTAGTGATGTTTTCAATTCTATAACACTACTTGTGATGTGATGATGAAGTCTTCCACTTTATTTGAAAGATTACTTTAATTTATTTTATTGAGTTATGTTTCCACTGTAATAATAAAAAAATATACTTTATTATGATTATGTGATGGAGAATAGGCTAACACATATGAATGACCTAATTGTCCTGGACTTTTGGGGATGAAATTTTGGGGTGTTACACGTTAATTTTTGAAATTGTAAGAAAAAAAAGAACTAGTAGTTGACCTCAATGTCAATGGGGGAAATTGAAAGAAATTACTTAACAAAAAAAAACTAGTAGTTATCTAATACAATTTCAAGATAGATGAGTTCGCATATTGCTCTTGACGATCGGAGGAGGATGATAGCAGCATTGGGTCAGTGGACGAAGGATGATGGCTCGGCTAGATAGAGGATGGCGGCGTCGAGGGTCAGCAGCTCGACAATGGCAGCCGCGACACAGTGGGCAATGGCGTAAACACCGACGACGATGACGATGGCAAAGCGGCAACAACAAGGGCGGAGCGACAACGGCAGAGCGAAGAAGGTGATGGAGGAGCGACAACGGCAGAGAAGGTGATAGAGAAGATGATGGAGGAGCTATGACGTTGACGATGGAGAGAATAAGTAAAAAGGTAAATGATAAAATGAAAGAGGGGATAAGAATTTAAGGTATTTTTTTAACGTCACCAACATTTGTGATGTTAACGAGAGGCTAATGTGGTGAGAAAAAGTCCGTTAAACTAATCGAATGCAACATGAAATAGATCGGGAAAACAAAATGCTAAAGAGCCGCTATCGTTACTCGAAGTTAGCGCTGAAAATAAATGTGGCACTATCGTGATGCTAATGCGAAGTCAACGTGACACATTTATTGTTGACTTCGTTGTATCTCTATGATGGTGCTAAATTAAAATCTAGAGGAAATTATGCCATTTAATTCTATGCTCCTAATTTCATGCTGGTAATTGTATAATTACGAAGATAAAAAAATATTATTTATAAATAATTAAGATATGAAATATGTTGTATATAAAAATTATGTATGTATATATATATTATGGATGTAGATATTCAAATTAGATGAACTCTATACACACACATATGTGTGTATGTATGTATGTATGTATGTATGTATGTATGTATGTATGTATGTATGTATGTATACTATTTATATTAGCAAATGTGTATATAAGTTTACATTACCTAATTATATCAATATATGTATGTATACACATAGATGTGCATATGTTTTTATATCTATTATACATAAACTATAGTGAAAGTAACATTTTTCTTTCTATGAATGCATATATATCTAATTTGTCTATTTCAACTGCTAAGAAAATTTATATTGTTTAATTCCATTCTCATAATTGTATGATTTAACAAAATGATTCATAGATTGATTATTAATATTTAAAATATGATACATGCATGTTTATTTAATATGTATATATGTTGATATATTAATTAGATGACCTATTTTACATATATATATAATTTATATTAACACATGTATATACAAATCAAATGAACATTAGCTACTTAACTCGATATAGGTATATTTTTGTCTTTGTATTTATACATATATATGTGTGTGTATTTGTATCTATGTCCAAACATGTGTATTTGTATTCATATACATCTATGAATATAATTACTATTCAATTAACTTATTCAAAGATTGGTATGGGTAACATATATATTTATATTTTTTTTAAAACATTGGATCCACATTAGGGTAACAATAGCAATGCAGTGTTGTTAGCAACACTTTCGTGTCAAATTGGTATTGTCAATGCGGTGGCACAGAAAACTTAACGTTGTCAGAAGTCGACGCCACAATCACATTGTATTTAGCGTGCCGACAAGGACACTACAACGTCGACATGGTGTTGACTTCTTCATGGCTATTTCAAAAAATTTAGCATCACGACCTATCGAAGACAAAGTAGCATTATAGTTTATCGTACATTTTTTCTTTTTTTGCACACGATAATAGTGACAATGTATTGGTGATTAGTGTCAGCTTAGTCAATGACACTTCATAATGCAATTGTGGCGCTAATTCAATGTTATGTGAGATAAGTAGTGTCGTTCTTCTTTAAACCCTACAACGTTGCTATTTCAACTCTGTTGGTGCCGACTTAGCGTCGCCATATTTGAGATGCTAATTGTTGAATCCCATGTTTTGATGATAACAAATTAAATGGACCTAAAAGTTACTAATCTACTCTTAAGTGATAATAATACAGGTGTAGGATTGATATGAACAGATTCGCAGAAGAATTCGGTAAATTAAAAGTTGGAAGAAAAAGTTTCAGACACGACCGATCGACCGACCATGAGCACCGATCGTCTGATATTCAGTGGAAAGAAAGACGACAAAATGCCGGTCGACGTCGAGACTATACCGGTCGATGGGCCGGTCGACAGCAATATGATCGGTCGACATCGAGACATTATCGGTCGTTATATCGGTCGAAGGATCGGTCGACCGGACAGCGTCAAAGCGCAGAAACGAGACAACGGTCACATAGACTAGTCGACCGGCCCATCCCAGCGGTCGACCGGCCATTCAGTCAAATGAACTGTAACGGCTAGAATTTTGAGGAGAAATTTGGGGGAGACTTTTTGAATGAAATCTCACCCCTAGGAGCCTATAAAAGGAGTGCCAAAGCCTGAAGAAAAATCATCCAAGCAAGAAGGAACATCCTAGAGCTCCTCTCAAGTTTTTGAAGCATAGAATTGCAATTTCTTCCCTTTTCCTTTCTTAGCCTTGAGTGTGAAAAAAAAAGTATTGTAAAAGAAAAGAGTTAGAGGGAAACTTTCACTTTCTGAAATATAGTGAGATTGAGAGCTCTTGTAAAAGAGATGTGCCTTGCCTCATGAGCGGAGAAGAAGGCATGATTGTATTAAGAGGGTTGTTCTCTCCCTACAAGAAAAGAAAAAGATAGTGAATCTCTAACGGTCTCGAGGTCGAGAAGTCGGAGCGGGGACGTAGGCCAAAGCGTTGGGGCTGAATCTCGTCAACATATCGTGTCTTCTTGTGTTCATTTTTTATTCTTCATCTATGCATTATCTTTATTTGCTTATGATCGTTTTTATCGTTTTTCTCTGAATGTGAATTTTTGGAAAATTTGATTTCACCAATTCACCCCCCCCCCCCCACCCCCCTCTTGGTGCTTTCGATCCTACACTAATTTGTGTGGCTATTTGGTAGATTTCTTATAGTGATAAGATGAGTTTTCTCTATGGATTATGATTCATTCACGTGAATGCCTTGCATCATATGAAGTGTTTGCCCACATAGTGAAGCTGAAATTATTGACACATATTTGTTAACTAAAATGGTTTTGGATTTATGGATTTTTCTCAATTTCTTTTACTTTATGTAAATTACAAGAGTTTAAAAAAAAATGAAAATCAAATCTTATGTTTTCCATTCCAATGTATGTGTGTTCATACATCATTAATTATGATGCAAATCTACAATGAGATTTTTATTTCATTGGAGCTTGATCAACTCCGATTAGATGCGACAACCATTAAGACCATTTTGATGATGGTAAACATTAAATTCATAGTATATAGTTATACTTTTCTAAACAAGAACAATATTACAGTGGTCAATCATTAAGTCCATGGATAGTAACAACTCCTAGACTGCACAAGAATCAGACGCCAACAAAAAATGCGTCAGTGAGGAAATGCAAACCAATGATTAATTCCCCTCTTCATTCTCTACAGGGGTCTCTGCCCACATGCGAAAGCGCTCGAAAGCCTCCACGCGCTCCGTTTTCTCGCTTGGAGTTTTCTCGCAACCTGTCCAAGCTGAGCCGCTTCAAGATGGTCGGATTAACCCCGAAAGAAGTAATCCAAAAATGGATTTTAATCGTATGCCTTAAGTAAGGCATTCCTCTCTTTACACTACTTTGGTTGTAATTTATGTGTCATCCACTCACTAAGCTCATAGTGTTCACTCCTTGATCTTTGCGGGTGATGACTACTAATCATAACCTATGTTGGGAGTAGGCTATGTGAGGAAGGGGATAAGGACATGTTTTTAGGTCCTCTTTACTTACCTATTTTTTTAGAAAAAAACTTTAAATTTATTTCAATTTCTCTCCTTGGAAGTTTTTGACAAACATCTATGGATCTAAATTATTTTAGATTTGAGGCCATGCTGCTATATTCTATTGTTTGGTTAGAGATATGTATTTCTTTGTGTTACTTGATGTTGATCTGGAATGCTCCTCTATTTTATTACCATGTTATGGGCTTTTGTCCCTTTTATCTGATGAGAAATTAAATCTTGTGAGGGATACAATATATGTACATGTCTCCATTTTAGCCACTACTTCGTTATACCAAAATTTTCAAAAATTTAATGACTAGATTTTTTTTAATCACGACTTTCGTGGCTTACTTTTATTGAATTTAACAATAAATCGTATTATCATTTAACAATCGTGATGGCTGACCATGGAGGCTGGTCACAACATGTCACTTGATAATTGATTATATTTTTTCTAAGTTTTATACTTAAGATTCGATATAATAGACATAGAGGATGTTTGACAAAATATTGTACAGGATAATTGATTACTAATATTTGCTAACATGAAATTTTTTACTTAAGGTTCCATAGGTAACATTTATACCTAATATTTAACATTGAATGAAGCGTCATATATTCGATCATTAACATTTGATAGTTGATATGCTTGTTATTTGAAGTTTGCTAATACATTATAGACAATATGCGATATTTGATATTGGTTAAGACAACATATATTATATTTGATATTTGAGAACTAATTTATTCTTGAGTTTTGATAATTGATACATGAAAGCTAACATTTGATTCAACAAGATAACACCACTACAAAATCACGATTTTTCGACGGACCATTACCTACGATCAAATATCCCTCACAAGTTTCGATGGATTTGCGACAGCTATGACGTCGTCGAAAGTTACGATGGCTCGAGCCATGGTAATGCCCTATTCATATGCAAAGGATGACATTCCCATGGCTGCAACCGTCGAAACTTTCGACGACTGTATCTGTGGGAAATATAAAAATAGTATATTATATTGTAAAGTGGGTGTTCCCACGGCCGCATCCGTCGGAACTTCCCACGGCTGCGGCCGTGGGAAATATAAAATAATAGTTTATAAACTAATAATGTGTATACGCATTCCCATTGCCGTAGCCATCAGAACTTTCCATGGCTAGGGTCGTGGGAAATATAAAATAATATTTAACCATATAATGATGTATACATTTTATAATATTAATAAAATAATAATGTCATTCCCATTTGAACCTCAATGTTTAGTAAATGCTATATTTGATATGTAATAATTGATGTTGGACCTAAAGAGTACTTGGTCCTTTCTACTCTAACTATATTTGTAATTGATTAAAACAATTCATTAAGCATGACTAATACTTGTTATGAATTTGTATTCTATTATATTATTTCAAGCATCGTACCTAATGAAAAGTTCATTCCCTTATATTTTAATATTCCTAATGATGATTGATTTACACATGAAACAAGTTCGTTAATTTTTTACTAACTCGTTGTATCAGCAATTTGCATGATATTAATAATTTTGGAAGATATATATGAGTATTGGATATCTGACTTCCGTGCTTTTATATAATTAAGTATCTTAGTTCTGGAGTTGGATATATGTTGAGTAGTCAAAATTAATTGTAAAAATAAGAAAGAAGCACTTTTGTATAAACCTAGTCATTTCAATAATGTCTAATTGTTTAACTTAACATGTGTTTCAATGCAGAAATAAAAGGAATTATAAATTATGATAATCATTCTTTAATTTGGTTTGAAATTTAAAAAGATGGGTGGAGAGTGAACTATAAAAAGATTAAATTGGCCTTTCATCTTGCATAAAATATATTTACGATAATGAACTCAAAAACTACAACGTAAGAAGAGATAAAGTAACAAAGAGATGTGGAGGTGGAGGAGCATATAACAATATCATCTAGGAAGATTTTGGAACAAAACTAAAGAGGTAAAACGTGCGCATAATAGTTAGAATCGCGCAAATCAAATCATCTCAGTTGGTTGGCTAAGAAAAAAATAACACTGCTAAAATGAACGACGAGCAGAACAAATTTATTGAAGAACATGACTTGCCTAAGGGAAATGCATTTTGTCTTAACAAACGAAACACAATTTATGCATTCTGGAAATAAGTTTGTCACCAAAGCATTTAATTATTTGTAAAATGTGGAAAAAATTAAAGAACAAAATGGAGGACGGGATGATCCCATTCGTCCAGACTGTCCTGCCTACATCCCACTCCGTCCGATTAAGGTGGAAAGACAGATTTGATATCTCTTCGAACCTGCGGTTGTTTTCACAAAAATTGATTTTTGCTATCCGTGTCTCCAAAGGGGCGAGCGACGGTGGAGGTTAGGCGAGCAGCGGAGGGCGAGCAACGATGTCAAATCCCTCATTGCCCTAACAGAGCTTGCGATCTCATTGTAACGACCTAAAAATCCACCATAAAAAGTTTTGGACATTTAGGACAATTTCGTATCGTTAGTCCATTCGTCATACATCATCTAATAATAGAAAAATTGATCATTTAAAGAAAAATATAATAAATAAAAACTTTCTATTAATCATATCATAACCACTTCAGAAAGACATTAAATGCCTAAACCTTCAGTACACCATTAACCTCAATGTTCAAATAGAATCTTAAAACTTATTTAAGCCTCAACATGTGCAACACTTCATCATGAGCTTGAGCCGTCATCCATCACTTAATCTTAGTTACCTGCACGAATCTAGAGTGCGGGATTTTCTAATTAAAATATATAAAGATCATGCATGCTATGCAATCCTATCACATGATACTACATGTGATGCATCATCATCATAATAACAAAAATGAACATGCATGTCATGAACTATATCATAAACCTTACATGACATTACATCATACTTACATTTATTCTACATATAACATTCATGAACATAAACATAATATCATAACTGCTTAGCTTCAGATCCGTCATCTGCAAGTATCATCCAATAATAATATACATTCATAACATACATGACATAACATCTCATTTCATTTCACTTTCATTATCATATACATCCTAGGAGTTTCTTTATAACTCTTTTATTCTTACTTCTTGACTTCTTTCATACTTCACATCTCCTCAAGATTGCTTTATAACCCTTTGTATCTCATTTCATCCTTCTTTTCTTTCTTTATTATGTGATTATTCATGTGTCATCTTCATCATTCATCTTTATTACATAATATCATCTTGACTTTCATTACATATCATAAGTTATACTTAGGAACATACACATCATAAAAGTGAAGGATTTTATTCCTAGTCATCTTTAGGAATACCCACACTTTATGATGAAAGATATTGTTTTTTGAAAAGTACACACACAGATATAGAACTTTACTTCACAGACTTAAGTTCCCTTGAAGTACATAAGTGTAGGACTTTACTTTCTATCTTTACTTCATTATCGTCATCTTTACTTCATCATCATCTTAACATTTATTCTTTTTTATAAGATACTTTGAAGTTAACTTCACTTTCATTCTTACTTTATCTTATAACATTTTTTATCTTAACATAGTTGAAAGAATCATATCACATCATCACATTTGTTGACTAGGCAACATCCTTGGGGACACTCACATCATAGTAGTGAGGAACTTTATTCCAAGGAATATGCACACTATAATAATGAGAGACTTTATTCCGAAGAATACGCACACTATAATAGTGAGGAACTTTATTCCAGCGAATACACACACTTTCTGATGAGGGAATTTACTTTGCGGGCTTAGGTGCCCTTGAAGTATATACAGAAATATAGGACTTTGCTTCTCAACACTGATGAGTGAGACATTCTTCAACTTTAAGTGCATTATGCTTTGCAATACATCAATCATTCGTATCAATCATTCTTCATATTTTAGCCTAATTATGGTTGAGCATGCATTACGTGTATATAGGTGTCATACGCAATCAATACACATCAATATATAACCTATATACATACGAAAATAGGTTTAAAACATCATAAAAACCATCCAGCGTCATAGTCGTGCCCATAAATGTCATGGTCATGCCCAGCATTGTCATGGTCGTGTTTGGCATTGTCACGGTCGTGCCCAAGGGTGTCACGGCCGCCATCTTTGTCATGATCGTGCCAACCTCATTCTTTCCGAGCCTTAGCCAAATTTCAACTATCGTTCTCGCTCACAGTCGTGACCAAGTTGGTCACGATCGTGCTTGGCTTTGTCATGACCGTGACGAAGGTGTCACGGGCGTGATAGAGCCTCGTCCTCGTCCGCTCGATCACCACCATTCCTAGGGTTGGCACGACCGTGCCGGCGTCCTGAAATCTCGATTTTCAACTTGAAAATCTCGAATTTTGAAATCAAAACTTCAATAAAAACAATATCGAACATCATAAAGATTTTAGGTATGATCTCTTAGAATCTATGCATCATAGAACACATGACAACATGTAATTTTTATTCATTAACAAGATTTAAGGCTTTTTCCTAGTAATTCATACAATTAATAGAATCTATTCTCTGTATAGTATTCTAACAGCAGACACTAAAATATTAATAACTTATTTTATACTTGTTCTTTTCAAATGATTCTAGTTTTCACAGAAAGAAAATACGAACTTTTAACTTGTGAATAAATTTTGAACCCTAATTCAGTCTTTCAAATTTATTATACATTTTATAATTTGATCTCACTGTTACCCGAGACAACATGATAGTAGTCCGATATTTAAATCATAACTACTTGTATACATCTTCAATTTTTGTGGAAACTAGACTTCGAGTGCTTTCCATCTATATATTATTTATAATTTTTGGATAAGTAAAACTTATCAAATAATTATTACAAGACAGTCAAGAATTTAAGAGATTATGTAACATAAATCATTAAACCTTCATTCATGCAATCCTTATTTATGCAACCCTCAATCAAAATCCCTATCAAGAATAGGGTGTTCTTGAAACTGTCAATCCAAATAAAACATCATTAAGAGGGGAGAAAGGATTTGGATCCCCTTTACAATTCTTTGGATTTTAGATCGAAAATCCCCCTTTTCCTAATCATTATTCTTCATCATCTAGAAGTTTCTAGGTCTTCTTGTCATTTTCTTAGAAACTTTTAATCTCCTCCTTCATATGGATCTTAAAAAGTAGTCATCATGGCTCTAGATCTCTCAACCTAGGAGTTTTCTTTGTGGAGAAGAAAAGAGAGAGAAGGAAGAGCTGACGGCTAGGTTTGTGGGGAGACTAATAGGGTTGTCAGACATTTATATAGAGTTACATTAAGCTTTTGGTCCAAAAGACCTAAATACTCAGCCCAAAATTTGGAGATGTTACACTCATAATCCTCCATTCGAGCAGTAACAGGGTGAGCGACGGCAAAGGTCAGGCGAGCAACGACAGGGTGAGAGCAATGAGATGAGAGTTACAGGGGCGAGCAATGATAGTCAGAAGGCGGCAGAGTGGCAAATGACGGTGGAGGGTAAGCGGTGGTGGTCAGACGAGCAACAACAAGGCGAGCGGCGGAGGGGCAAGTAGCGATGTCAAATCTCTCATTGCCTTAACGAAGCTCGCGATCTCATGATCCTTCGTTCGAGTAACGGAGCGACATGGCGAGCAGTAAAGGGGCGAGTGGCAACAGTCAGGCGGGCCGTCAGAGGGGCAAACGATGGTGGAGGGCGAGCGACGGTGGTCAAGTGAACGACGATAGTGCAAGCGGTGATGAGCCAAGCGTCGGAGGGGTGAACAACAACGTCAAATCCCTCATTGAGCTTGCAATCTCATGATCCTCCGTTCGAGCAGCGAGGGGGGAGCAGCGACGGAGGTCAAGTGAGCAGCGGCATTGTGAACGGCAATGTGAGCGACGGAGGTCAAGTGAACAGTGGCAGCATGAGCGTTGGTCAGGCAAACGTCGAAGGGGTGAGCAGCGGCAGCAACGTCCCCATCAACGTCAGACAACAACGAACGAGGAACCAACGAATGGGGAATCATTTTTTTCGTGAGAAAAATCGCGGTTCGAAGAGATGTAGATCTGCCTTTCCGCCTCAATCAGACGACAGATGCGATTTAGGCAGGACCAAAGTAGTCAGATCGGGATCTTATATAAGATTAGAGAGAGGTCATAAGATCGTAGGATCATATCGAGAATGATAAGATCATACCTATTAATAATAATATATTTTTAAGATGATAAATATATTTTTTATAAATTTGTCCCATTTAAATATTAAATTACACCTTAGTAAATCATTTTTTTAATCAATTCTTAAGCAAACTTATATCATTTTATAAATGATTATATTAATCATATATCATCGGATAAGATTATAAAATGTCGTGAGTAAAATTAAGATCATATTATAAGATATTTTTAAGAGAATATCGAGATTGGTATAATTAGGTCGGGACGATTAATCTAAAACAAAATAAAAATAACCAGAAAACTTTTCATGCGCCCGTCGCCTTCGACGCTCTTGTCCCTTCCAAAACCTTCTAGTTTCCGAACAATTTCAAATCCAAACAATATCATGTTTCCTCCGAGGTCGACGCAGAGTAAACCAACCGGAGAGAACTGAAACAAAGCTAAGAAGAAGAGCAAATCAACCGAACGCCTCTGCCTTCCCATGGTTCGCGTCTCCATTGCCTCCTCCTCCTCCTCCCCCTCCTCCTCCTCGGAATCTTCATAGGGTTTTCTCGAATCGCAGGACAGACCCTCCGCTGCCGTCGCCGGCTCCGACGTCGACGATCTCGAACCCCTCTTCAACTACGAGCGTGTCCTCCCATCCAATCTCCTCGCCTTCGACGGTCGATTTCCCTTCCTCCAAATCTCGTCCTATTTGTTCCTTTACTTGTTCTATTCCAAGGATTTTTATTATTATTTTTTCAAAAAAAAATGCAGATGATGCCTACGATTGCTCTCCGATATCCCCCGATAGCAAGCGGAGAAGGACCACGGATGCGCTTGTAAGTTTCTTCTTCCACCTTGTTTCCTCCGACTTCGATAGCGTAAGGCTCTTTCTTGGATGGTTTTTGTGTTGGATAGGGCACGGAACCGAAAGCCAAGGGCGCTGTGGCCGCAGTTGTCTTGGACCTCGATGATGACGAAGAGGGATCTAAGGCGAAGGAGGTCCAGAAGGCGGACGAGATTGAAGATGAGGACTGGTTGACGCTGCCGCCGCGAAAGGCGCCGAGTTTGGGGTTGCCGTTGGAGGAAGATAAGCTCTTGAAGCAACTCAGGTGCTTGAGTATATGTTTAAGTTCGTCTTGTATTGGCTCGCTTGGTTTTGATGATATCCAGTTATGGTTCTCCTCTGTATTACTTGATTTACTAAACTGTCTTCTTGTCTCAGCAATTTCATCTGCCTCAGTGCCCTGTGCGTCTTTTTTTCATTTATTTGATACTTTGGAAATTTCTAGTCTGTTTCCACACTTTATGCTCACAGGGTTTTTTTTCCTAAGGATTTCCATTATACTAATTAAATTGTGCAATAATAAAATTTGCATGTCCAAATGGATATTGGCTGATAGCCTTTTACTGAAACAAATGTAGATTTGCTCAATAATATGGATCATTTGGAAGTTTCAATTTATTTTGGTATATCAATATTTGATAAATAGGTTGCTTGTGTATACCATTTTTACAATATTCTTGTTAAAAAGGTTGCTTGTGTATACCATTTTTACAACTCCGCCTATATTTTATAGCCGGTCCCAAGCCCGGATAAAGGAGGAGGGTTGTGTTAGGCCCCGACAGCCAGCGTAAAATCTTGTCGAATCTTATGAACATGGATCAACGAATGAATGACGTCGTATGATCCATGTAGCCGACTCCACCTAGTGGGATAAGGCTTTGTTGTTGTTGTTGTTGTGTATACCATTTTTACATTGTTTCTGGTTTCTGGAGACGTACCACTGGTAATGAAGTTCAAATTGTTTCCAAGTTATTGATAAGACTTTAAGGAAAACTGTTAACCTGCGTAACTTTTTTTTGTTTGTTTAGAGGTTTAGGTGTTCAACTCCGCCTATATTTTATAGCCGGTCCCAAGCCCGGATAAAGGAGGAGGGTTGTGTTAGGCCCCGACAGCCAGTATAAAATCATGTCGAATCTTATGAACATGGATCAACGAATATATTGTGTTAATGCTAGGTCGTTACCCGTAAGTAACGCGCTGTACAGCTCGGGTACAGTGATAAGAGAGCAAGAGCCGCTGCATCCTCGCCTGAATGCAGTGTTAAATGAGCAAGGGCTACCGCACTCTAATGGACGGAGGCGGTTAAAGAAGCTAGTTCATGAGACTAAGGTCAGATTAGGTTCTTGGAACATTGGGACGTTGAATGGGAAGCGCCTCGAGGTGGCACAAGTAATGGACCAGCGTAAGATTAGTATCTTATGCTTGCAAGAAACTAGATGGGTAGGAGAGGGAAGTAAAGAGATTAGGTTAAATGGTTCCAAACTTTGGTACACAGGTAAGGTAAATGGAAGGAATGATGTTGGTATTATCGCGGATGCAGAATGGAGGAAGAATGTTGTGAAAGTTAAAAGGATTGAGGATCGAATCATATCCGTGAAAGTAATTATTGGAAAGGAGACTATGAACATTATTAGTGCATATGCACCCCAAGTAGGAGCAGAATCACATCTCAAGGAGAAGTTTTGGGCAGATATGGAGGGTTTGATTGAAAGTATACCAACAACCGAGAAAGTTTATATTGGAGGAGACCTTAATGGACATGTTGGTAAAGAGGCAGGACCACATGCAAGGGTTCATGGTGGTTTTGGTTTTGGGGAGTTGAATGAGGAAGGACAAACTATTATTGATTTTTCTTTAGCATACGACCTTAAGATTATCAACACTTGTTTTAGGAAGAGAGAGGAACATTTAATCACATACAAAAGTGGAACTCATAGGTCTCGAATCGATTTTTTCTTGACAAGAAATACTGATAAAAGACGTTGTACTAATTGCAAAGTAATTCCTGGGCATGGGGTGACTACACAACATAGATTGTTAGTTCTTGATATGCAAATAAAATGTATAAAACCAAAATCCCGAACAGTTTTTGATCGAAAGATCAAGTGGTGGCAGTTAAAGGGGGAGAAGCGAGAGACTTTTAGAAGTAAGTTATTAGAGGAAAGTGTGTGGGAGTTAGAAGGGGATGCTAGTATCATGTGGAAGAATGTGACAAAAAAGGTTGAAATGGTTGCTAAAGCTATTTTAGGAGAATCAAAAGGTTTTGGACCACGAGATAAGGAGACTTGGTGGTGGAATGAGGAGGTCCAAGAAAAGGTGCGTAATAAGAAGAATTGTTTCAAGGCGATACACTTGGACAATAGTTCTGACAATTGGGAAAAGTATCGTTTGGCGAAAAGGGAGGCTAAGAAGGCAGTTAGTGATGCTCGTGCTAAAGCATATGAGGGGTTTTATAAGGAGTTAGGGACAAAGGCGGGTGAACAAAGGATTTACAAGATTGCAAGGAATAAAGAGAAGGAGTCGGGAGATTTGGATCAAGTAAGATGCATAAAAAATGAAGTTGGCAAGGTTTTAGTTACTGAAGGAGATATTAAGAACAGATGGGAAGAGTATTTCTATAAGCTATTTAATGATGGATGTGAAGGTTCCCGTTGTGATTTGGAGGACTTGACAGTTAGCGAATGTGAGCTTAATAGGTCATTTTATCGTAGAATTAGAGTCTCGGAGGTTAGCGAAGCTCTTAAGAAAATGGAGAATGGTAAAGCCGTTGGACCGGATGGTATACCGATTGAAGTTTGGAAATGTTTAGGAGAAAAAGGTGTGTTGTGGTTATGTAAACTATTTAATGAGATTTTACGGTCGAAAAAGATGCCTGATGATTGGAGATTAAGTACATTAGTTCCTATTTACAAAAATAAAGGGGATATTCAGAATTGTGCAAATTATAGAGGGATTAAACTTATGAGTCACACTATGAAATTATGGGAAAAAGTGATTGAGCATAGATTGAGAATGGAGACTAGTATTTCTGAGAGACAATTTGGGTTCATGCCAGGAAGATCCACTACAGAGGCGATTTATTTACTAAGGTAAGGGGGATGATGGAGAAGTATCGAAGTAGGAGAAGAGACTTACATATGGCTTTCATTGACTTAAAGAAGGCGTATGATCGGGTACCAAGGGATGTACTTTGGAAAGCCTTGCAAAAGAAGAGGGTGAATGTTGCCTACATTAAGGTAATACAAGATATGTACGATGGGGCATTGACTAGGGTTAGGACACCCGGAGGTGAGACAAATGAATTTCCTATAGGAATTGGCCTACATCAAGGATCAGTTTTAAGCCCGTATCTATTTAACTTAGTTATCGATGCTATAACCGAGAGTATCACAGAGGAGGTACCTAAGTGCATGCTATTTGCGGATGATATAGTACTTTTAGCGGATTCAAGAGAAGAGATTAACACAAAATTGGAAATATGGAGAAATACGTTGGAGTCAAAGGGTTTTCGTTTAAGTAGGAATAAAACAGAATATATGCATAGCAATTTCACAAATAAATCACTTAGAGACGATTTGAAAGTTAGGTTAGGGGAGGATATAATTCCTCAAGTGACAAAGTTTAAATATTTAGGATCAATTGTAAGACAAGATGGTGAGATTGATGACGATGTTAATCATAGAATTCAAGCTGGTTGGTGTAAGTGGAGGAAAGCCACTGGAGTTCTTTGTGATAGAAAAGTACCCAATAAAGTTAAAGGAAAATTCTATCGTACTGCTATAAGGCCAGCAGTGTTATATGGTAGTGAATGTTGGGCTATGAAGGGACAACATGAACGTAAAGTGGGGGTAGCCGAAATGAGGATGTTGAGATGGATGTGTGGTCATACAAGATTAGATAAGATTAGGAATGACCATATACGTGAACGAGTCGGAGTGGCTCCTATTAGTAAGAAAATGGTAGAGAATCGTTTGAGATGGTTTGGTCATGTTCAGAGAAGACCATTAGATGCGCCAGTAAGAAGAGTAGATCAAATAATTTGGAGTCCGATTAAAAGAGGGAGAGGGAGGCCAAGGCGGACACTTGGCGAACTAATAGAGCAAGATCTATTGGTGAATAATATACCGAAAGGTTTGATTACTAATAGAGCGGAATGGCGTCGTATGATCCATGTAGCCGACCCCACCTAGTGGGATAAGGCTTTGTTGTTGTTGTTGTTGTATAGGTTTAGGTGTTCGGTAGATCAAGTCATTCATAATATTACTAATGGTGAACCATAATATGCCAAATTGTGATGCATTTCTGGGTATTGTCTTTCTCTTTATGTTAAGGCTTACCTATTATCTGTTTTCCTTTGCAGACAAAAAAAGCAGGAGCTTTCATCATTTGCTCAATCAGCTAAAGATGTAGTCTGGCAAGCGACAGAAGCTGCAAAGCAAGAGCTTATTAATTCACCAAAATCTGCCCCAGTAATTATATTGGATGAACCATCAAAACCACAAGTCCAAAGACCAAAAATAGTCATATCTATTCAGGACAAAGGTGGTCAAAAGCAGTTCCGTGTGTTCTCGGTATAATTTTCTACCACTTCTAACTATGAGTTTGTATGTAGTGAATGCTTCATTATATATTATCTTTTGTGGACATTATAGTATTAGCCAAATTTAATCGAAACGAAATTTTTTTCCATGGCCTATCTGTACCATGGAAGTTTATTTCATTATGTTCATGGGTATGACGGCTATCATCTTGTTAGTCATTTTTTAACTCTAAAAGAAAGATATCAAATGCCCTTTTTTGTGAATGGAAAAGTTCAGGTAACACAAATTGTATTGCGGGAGACAGGAGGGTGGTTTGAACTGCGTGCTGCAAATAATTAAATGAAGTTCTGATATAAGAAGTTTGGAGTCTGATATTAAACCTTTTTTTTTTTAAATTGTTCTGGTATAAATTTTGAAACACAACCGAGATAAACATATGTGTACATCTTTTTTTTAGGGAAAAAGATGAACCAGATCGCCGAACATGTGTACATTTTTCACACCTTTTATATACATGATTAACATCTGGCCATCCTTTACACCTAAAAAAAGAAGATTGGAAATACAGTTTTTCTTTAAAGTCATCGCTAAAGATAAGTATTTAGAAAATTAGTCGATATAAGGCAATTGATTTGTTAATGAGGCTTCGCTATTGTCTTATGTCTCCATTTGAAATCATCTAATCTAACAACTTCAAGTATTCTTTCAATTGGTGAGAAAATGCACACCCTATGACACACTTCTTCACTTTTGTGGCCATTGTAACATGACAGTTGACAAATTTTTTTTTTTCTTTTTGTCATTTTAGAGGACAAAACCTGTAATGATGGATCCCTAGAAAAACATTTAATTTGCAGAGCTCTCAAACCAAAGGCTTCTATGAAGTGAGAAGCATTATCTCCTTATTGGAGATCAGCTGGCGTATAACCTTTGAATATATGAAGAAAGATGTCCAGCATGACTTCATTATATTCCCGAACTTCAATACCTTATATAGAATTTCAAGTTGGATTTATATACACTAAAACGAACTTTGATGCAAAACAAAAATGCAAGTGACTGTAAACCAGCTAGGTCATGCTGTGGAACCTTCCATCCTCTGTTCTCCAAAACCTTTAATCTCTATGCATAACATCCGGTGCTTTTCCTTCGAACCTTAAAACAGACGATGGCATTTATCATTTGGTCATTTAACTTGTATTTAAAGTGTAAGCCCTTAACCAATAGATGGTTAAGTGCTTCCATCCACTGTGAGGATATCCAAGTACGACTAGCAGAAGCATGCCCATGGGGGTGAGGGGGGTAA
Source organism: Pontederia crassipes (assembly GCA_030549335.1). NCBI lineage: Eukaryota > Viridiplantae > Streptophyta > Magnoliopsida > Commelinales > Pontederiaceae > Pontederia > Pontederia crassipes. The sequence goes on along the minus strand of CM060186.1, from coordinate 34,434,366 downwards.
CTCTTGACACCCCACCCCTTTGGTTGTGTTAGTCAAAGGAGCTAGTAGTACCTGGTCAAAGAACAACAGTGTTAGCCCTCGAGTTAATGAACCAAGATCTACAATAAAACCATCAGGTTAGAGGATTAGAGTTGTCAGTTTTCCTGCAAAGATCATATTTGTTATGCATTTGACACTTAATGTATTCCTCTTTGTAATCCCTGTTATGTTTTGAACTTAATACACATGAACATCTCACATTATATCACATTCTTCCAGCAAAAACAGATATTCCAACATATGTGCTTGATATTGTTTTATTTTTATTTTTCTGGTGCATGTTAAGCCACACAAGATGTTGGATTTGTGCGAAAATTTGGTGGTCTTTATTATCTACATTTTTTATTTCAGTGCTTTAATAGTTGTTTGTTCCTTCTCAAAAAAATAGTTGTTTTCTTCTAAAAAAAATAGTTGTTTTTTTTCTATTTCCATTTCTTTTGACAAAAGACGATATTAGTTCTTTTCCCTGCTATTGTTATCATATGCGCGAAAACATTTGGATACTGTCTTCTATGTTGAGTTGATGTTCGAGGCATCGAGCCACTTCTACCACAATTTTACTATAAGCCATATTCTGTGGGACTACAGAGTTATCTGCATTTTTTTATTTCAGTGCTTTAATAATTGTTTGTTTTTTTCTATTTCCATTTGTTTTGACAAGAGACGTTATTAGGTCTTTTCCCTGATATTATTATGCTATGCGTTAACACATTTGGACACTATCTCCTATGTTGAGTTGATGTTTGAGGCATCAAACTACTTAAGGTATGTCTCGGATTAGTTTCACATGCATAAGTTACGGAAAAGGTGCTGAGTATATATATGGTAGTATGACCTTAACTTGGTAGGTCGTGTTTCGACAAAACTGTGCGGGCCATGGCCCAAAGCGAATAATATCCTATGCAAGTGCAAGAATGTTAGTCACTCCAAGTGGACCCCTGTGCATGGTGGGGTGCGATCCCTCAACGAGGGCGTCAAGTCCCCTAGGGGGAGTTGAGGGGGAAGGATGGAAGAGGGTTGCCATTGGATTAATTCCACATGAATAAGTCACAGGAGATATGTTGAGTATATATGGTAACATGACTTTGACTTGGTTGGACGCGTTTTGATAAAACCGTTCGGGTCAAGGTTCAAAGCGGATATTCTATGCAAGTGCAAGGATTTTTTTTTTTAAATATTGGGGGATCCCACCTAGTGGGATAAGGCTTTGTTGTTGTTGTATTGGGGGATCCCTACCAAGATGTAGGCATCCGATTTTGTCAAGTGCAAGTGCAAGTGCAAGGATGTTACTACCACAATTTTACTATAAGCCATAATATGTGGAACCTCCGAATTATTGTTATGGCTTTTTATCACTTTCTTTAATGCATCTATCTTAAGAAGCCTATTTGGAATGGTTTCAAGTGCATTCAGAAAAAAATAATAGCCTTCTTTTTGTGAATGTAAATTTGTAAATATAGCGAGTCTTAAGTATACTAATTGGTCTTTCTGAAGAACATTTATATCTGGTGAAAAAATACTGTTTTTGTTCAAAAGTTATTAGTTTCAGAATTGGAATATTGCACGTTTATTCCCAGAATTCTCTTACATGGCTAAACCTTTTTATGCTTGAGTTTTTTTTTCGAGTTCTTCATCCATCTATACTTTGCATTTAAATGTAAACCTGCATCACTTTTTGTCATTCCGTACTATGATTGGAACTATATTCATCCAGCATCAAGACGTTCTTCTCGGAGATGGGCGAAATTATTTGTCATTCAGAATTTGAAAGGATCTGAGGTTCTGCTACCATCCTAAGGGACTTTCTCAGCGTCTTTGCCACCTTGACTATGCCATGAGCAATCATGGTGATTAGTCAAGCAGTTTTTAAGAATTTCATTCTACATGCTTGTGTTAGATGATTTCTTAATTTTGAGCAGCTATCATTTTCTTTTTCGAGAAAGCAATCATTACTTGCATGTCAAAGAAACTCCTTTTTTTATTTCACTTGATAACCTATCATGGATTCCTCTAAAAAAAGTCATGGATTATATTCCGTCAACCATGTAACCCAGAAAAAAAGTACTCGTTTAGTCACATAGTTCTCATTTTTTCAGGACGACAAGTTTGAGAGGTTGTTCAAAATGTATGCAGAAAAGGCAGCACTCAAGATAGAAAACTTAGTTTTCTCTTTTGATGGGGACAAAATTAGCCCAAGTGCAACGCCTGAAGGTCTTGGCATGGAAAATGATGATATTATTGAAGTTCACGTGAAATCGTAGTATCATAGGTACATTCGTAGTTGTGTCTAACTTTCCCGTTACATGTTTTGCCAATTCTAGGTAGTATTTTGCACAGTTCACTTGATGTTTGCTTTGTAACCTTTTTGTAAAGGAAATTCTTTTGCCTTGTGACCTAGACTTAATAATTTTGTTCCAGATTTGCTGACAATATGTGTTGAATGATCTTTCCTATCAAAAGGGAAAACTTTAACTTAAAATTGATCATGGTGTGTAAAATCTTTTGATAACTGATGCTTCAAGCCCGCAATGCTATCAAGTTTTGTTTGTTCTATTGCCAGTTTAGTATATACTTATATTCAACTCTGACTAGAAATTGAAGTGTTGTAATAAGATACTGTAAACTTAAGTGCGTTTAATTTGTGAAATATATAGCTTCTGGGTCATTCATCAGGCAAACTGCAGTCTTATATATTTCTCATCATCGGTGTGACCGTCTTTTGCAGAAACAGATCAGAACCTTTTGTAACTCAAATTGTCTATAGCATGTAACAGGTTGTATATCTTTTTGGAAATGTAGAGTGGTAAGATGAGTGTGTTTTGTGATCCATGTAGATGATGAATTTTCTGAACCATCCCTTTTCCCCTTCGTTAGTGGAAGTTCTCATAATCAAACACAGATGAGGATTTCTAAACAAATGTTCGTATCTGTCTTGAATTACTTAAAGCATAAGTTGTAAGTAATCATGTTGGGCCCCGAGATTCTAACACTTGCAGAATTTCCTCTGGGTTTGCTATGGTTTGAAGGAAATAAGATTGTGAACAGCTTTGGATGGCCCTAAGTTTGTTAAAGCTTTGATGAGGAAGCAATCATCATGGCTTCTTTGTAACTAAAACTTGGCAGTGGAAGCACATATTGGGAGTGTAGATGCTTGAGTGGGTCAGACACTTCCAAGCAAAGCAAACATCATCATGGGCTCTTCTCCAACTCAACTGAAAACTTCTCAGTGGACTAGGCAAAAACCTTCATGATCTGACCCCCATTGTATCCTTCTTAATGGCCGTTCTTATCAATTGACCAATGATGTTTGGATATTTCCTTTTTTTTATTTTCCAAAGTCGCATGACAGTATTTTTAACATAGAAACAAGATACAAAATTCTCATGTGCCTAACACAAACTGCTTAGATTGTTAATTCCCATCCCACGTGGCAGTCCAGAACCAATCAGAGGATGTCTGAGTATTTACCTTTCTGATAACCGGCAGTGCTGCACACTTTCTGACTACCACGCTGCATTCTTCATCCATTTCTCATTGTGACAGAAAGTACATTGTAGGTTCAGCTACAAAGTCTCTTACAGGTTAATGATCGCAGCTTATTATGCAATAATAAGAACCAAATTAAATCAAACTATTAAATAGTGTATATGCCCTTTCCTTAGCTTGGTAAGACTTGACATACGCCATACAGAATTATAATTTACTCGAGTCTTCTTCATGTAAACAAACATAATGACATGGAAATCATAATTTTATAAATTCTTTTCTAGCTCAAGGAAATCATGCATTGCCACTTGCTAATTCCATGGCTGCAAGTTTATAGGAAATGGTGAAATGACATGCTGTGTCGTGGCATTTTCCTATTACCGCGTCGTCAACTCCATCTCTCTTTTCCCCGTATGGTAAAATATAAAATATCTCAATGATTATATTTTTGCCAAAATATTATTTTTCTATTTCGATTTTTTGCTTTAATCGTCATCATTTCCGTCAGACAGCTCATCGATCCGTCCGAAAAGGGAAATGGACCGCCGTTTGTTTCCGGTAGTAACGGTATGGCGCGGGACGACGCCGGTCCCCTGCTTGGAGACCAAATGCCCTCGAGCTATAAATAGTAAATACCCCCGTCACTCTTCCACCCTCGAGCTCCTCCTCTTCCTCCTACACATCCGTCGCCCTTCTCCCTCCGTTTGGCCGCTCCAAAGAGGAGGTGAGTGATTCCATCGTATAGTTTTTCTTACTACGTCCCCATTCGATTCTTCAATCATGTAATGTCTATGATTCTTTGATAGCTGTCTAATCGTAGAGATTCTGGTTTTGTTCGATGTTCCGATTCTTGCTTTACGATGCAATCGGGAACTTGTTTTCACCGAGATGGTCTTCGTTCTATCTATGCATCGCCGCGATGATCTCGTTTCATCAAATTCCATTGGTGATGACTTGGGGATTGGAAGAGCGGCAGCCATCGGTTCTTTTTCCTCTTCTTTTCTCTTTGCATTCGTTTTGATGGTAGTTAGTTTTTAGCTCAGATTCGATCCAGTCTCGAATATTCAAGGATCTTTTGGATGGTTTATTTTGGTAATATTTGTGTGTTTACCTGCGTGCTTCTTTTTGGAGAATTTTCCAAGTGGTGGTGCTTTTACGAGACGGAGAAGATAAGTGGAGATTACCTTTTTCTTTTAGCTTAATTTGTTCTGTGGGTTTTTGATCGGTTTTGAGGCTTTTTTATCCTTGTTTGTGATAGGGTGAGAAGATACAATGCAACCGGATTCTTCCCATTGTGCTGGTTTTGGGGGTGGTTTCGATGACGACCCCCAGGAATCTTCGCCGCTCATATCATTCTCATCTGCTCGGCAGCCGCGATCGCTACCTAACTCCGGAGGCCGATCCTTCTCTCTCACCCCATCTTCCGTCTCCCTTGACGACGACCTCGTGGCGGACGACGCAGCTGCTGCTATTGAGGAGAGGCTATACCTGGCCCGCCTCACCCTCCATTTTCAGGAGATCGCCGAACGCTACGACCTCTGCCTCATTCACCTCCAAGACGCCACCGAAGAAGCTGAAGCCCTCCGCCTCGAGAATGCCAGCCTCCGCATTGCCAACGCCGAGCTCGTCAAACGCCTCGCCCTCCTCGACGCCACCGCTAAGCTGGGGGCAACCCAAGGAGGCGGCATCCCCTCAACTTACACTGCGCTGACGGAAGAGCTCCGCCGCCTTGGCGTCGTCTCTGATTCTGTGCCCGATGACAAAAGCCCCACGAGCGTGCTCGCGTACAACCGGGAGGGCGCCGGAGGGAGTAGCGGCAGTGCCTTCGGACGCCAGCAGGGGCCGGCGGCTGCGTCCTCGGCGCAGAACAGGGTTGCCCTTCCCAAGAGCATCTCCATTCGATCCAGCGGATACCTAAAGCTAAATTCACCCGCGACGGCCGGTTCTCCGGCGAGCTGCAATGCCCGCCGTCTCCGCGTCTTAAGCCCTCCCAATCAAGCCATGATCGGTGCGGTGAGTTTTGCTCTTTTTGTTACCGTCTCTTGCAAGAATTACTGTTCAAATCCAATCCAAATAAGATGGTGTATCTTCAAATCTTGACCCTCCAAAGAGAATCAATCGGATCAACCAAAGCGCTAGTATTATAATTTTTTTATAAATTTTGCATATACTTAACTTTGGATAAAGATCAGAGGGCTCACATTCAATATTCTACTGTTATCTACTCTTAAATATTTTGTATTATGTCCAATACTTCTCATTTTTCTTGTGCTATATTATTAGTAAAGTGGCAGATTTTTTTTTCTCATTTTTTTTGTAGGTAGCTGAAATCCGGTAGATGATTCTTTTTTTTTATTAACTTCAAGGATATAGCAGCATGCATTTTAGATCTTAAATCACATATTTTTATGTAGTTGTTGTAGTTGTAGTTCTCTGATCTTATGTGCTGACGTTATGAAAATTATTTGTAGTGGTTTGCTATTCGTCTTGCGTGGTTATACTGTTTGCTGATATGTTAATGTGACATATATAACGTTTATTTGGATTATTGTTCAATTGAAATCTATCAGCAGCAGCTGGAGGAGGAGGAAGGCGCGGGAGGGGGGTCGAAGAACAAGAAAATAGGAGGAGAAGCGGGAGGAGGAGACAGAGGAGACTTGGACGTCGGGAAGGAGAAGGTGGACGCCGACGGAGCGCTGGAGGTGGAGGTGTACAGCCAAGGCATGTTCAAGACGGAGCTGTGCAACAAGTGGGAGGAGAAAGGAGAGTGCCCATACGGCGAGCATTGCCAGTTCGCGCACGGCATTGCTGAGCTGCGCCCCGTCATCCGTCACCCGCGCTACAAGACCGAAGTCTGCCGTATGGTCCTCGCCGGCGAGCCATGCCCTTACGGCCACCGCTGCCACTTCCGCCACACCCTCTCCCCATCCGGCCTCCCCGTCCTACCACGCCCCTAATCTTATTGTTACCTCATACGCGCAGCATCACCGCGTCTAGTCTCATTGTCCCAACAACTACCTACCGACGCCCTCCCCCCTCCGTAGAAGCTTTCAATTCCTTCCACTCTTGGTTACTCGCTAGTTTACTCTAGTTCAATTCCTTCCACTAATAACGACGTCGTATAGTAAGTATTTCCTTGGTACAGAGGCTTATACCCTGATACACGATTAGGTGGCATTTTCGATTGTTCACTTGTGGGTTAGTTGTTCGAATTGCGTGAATCTGTATATATTTTGCCCACTGGTATGTAAGTAAACATAGACATGTAATTAAAGGATGGTAGATTAGATAGGTAGGGGGGAAAGGTGGGAGGGATTTTTAACTCGTAGCGCACATCTCAGCCATTACTATTGAGGATTAAACACTGAAAATTTTCGCTTAGGCCCGTTTGGGAGTAGTTGAAAAGAAACAGAGGTTTTAAATTTCAGCAGGAATTCACTTTTCAAATGTTGATTCCTTTACCTATTATTTTTCCATGCATGATATTCAATATGGCGTTTGGATGGAGCGACCATTGACATTTTTCCTTTCATAAAAATATATGATAAAAAACAACTTGAAATTTGATTCTTGTAAAAAAATTATATACATTATTAACTGTATTTGGTATTCAACTATAATATATTAAATTAGTAGGATGGTCTGCTGCAATAAATGCACTGAGTTAATGAAAATTCTAGCACATCCGATACATTTGTAAGAATGAAACAAATGGAAAGTCCATTTACAAGTAGTAATGCCCTCTCAGACCACTTGCAAAAAATAGTTTCTTTTCACAATGGTGGAGACAGAAATTGATACCCGTTTTGTTTTGTTAGTAATGATAATACATCTGCTCATGTGTGCTTAGAAGATTCATATTTTTAGGGAGATATCACGAACGTCCATTTCTTATAAAACATTACAAAGAAGAATTCCTAAATATGTTCTGCAAAATAAGAACCCTAAATAGAGAAAATCCCCAAAATATCAAAGCGAAAGAAGAATAAAAATAAATTTTAGAGAAGACACGGGGCACAGAGCTGAGGATCGGCATCCACAAGATGAAGATTGGCATCCATTTGTTCATCGAAAATGAAAACGATGCTCGAATCAAAAGGGGCGCAGGGAGAAGACATTGGGTTGCAGGGAGAAGTCGAGAAAACACGGGAGGGAGAAAGAAAAAAAAAAACGGAGGTCCAAGCGAATGATTTTTCTGTTTTCTAACTAAACCATCGATCGGATCGGACTTCTTACTGATTGCGATTAGATCGGTCCAATCAAATTCGATCGGATTGAATCGAATATATTAAAATAATATTATTTATAATAATTATAAGGATATAATATAAGTTATATGAATATCATACTAATAACCTGTTAAAAATATTAAAAACTAGTATAACATAATTTTATTTATTAAAAGTTTTTTAATAATGATAAATAATAATGATTAACATATAAATATAGATAGATTATTATTAATTTAGTATCTATTATTTTATTAACGATAGATGCTATATTAATAAATTTTATTCTAAATTATTCTTATTTCTTTTTGTCTTTAACACTTTTCTTTTTATTTCCTTTATTTGTGCTCCATAATAATTTTCCATTTTAATGTTAATCAATTTTGAATACTTACCCTTTTTATTTCAACTCCTATTTAATTTTATACATATCATATTCCCGCTTGTTTACCTTTCTTATATTCCTTTCCTTTTCTTAACTTTTTTATTTTTATTATTTTTTAAAATTTATTTTTCAAAACTTGAATTGAATCGGGTTGAACTGGTTCAACCAGTCGGTTCAATCAGTTTTGGCCGATTCAACATCAAAAATTATTTTGATATCAAATGGAACCAGATTATGGTCGGTTCGCGATTGAACCGGCCGATCCGATCTGGTTTTGATAACATTGGTGTAACGCCCCCAAATCGCACTCTGTCACGTGAGAAAATATGTTTTGAGGACGCTACGGATCATCCTTTGTGTATATTATATTGACAAAAAATAAGACTTTGACTGATCAACTAAACATCATATAAAAGCGGAAGACTTATCATTATATTAACGCTAAAAAGAGTATGACATTATAATGTGCGAAAGAGTAATAAAGAACATCATATGAGTCCAAGAACTAATACATCAATCTAATATGCAGGAAGAAAAATTTATAACATAAATATAAATGACTCAAGACACCCATGTGCAATCACTAACGAGCTTGATCGGTCACCGTTGGTCACCTTCATCATTCTCACCTGGTCCTGCATTTAAGAACATGCATGAGAGAAATCTCCCTATGAGTTTTGCAACTCAGTATGGTAGTAAGGAAAAGACAATAATAAAATCATGATACTCGATAGGAATCACAAAGAAATCATCATTAAACATAAGAAGAAAATAGACATGATCATAAAATGAATAAAGAAATTCTATAGCGAGGCATATTAATATAAAGATCAATAAAATCATAAGTAAATCATCAAAAAGGAGGCAAAAGCCAATCATCATAGGGAAGTTTCATTGTCCATATGCCTTCATCTTTTTTCTTCATCTTATTATTCATCTTTAACTTATCATTGGGTATATTTCAACCCACGAAGAGGTTTGTCTCAACTTACCATCATCATCATAACTGACAAAAGTAGCTCATAACTAACCATAATCAGTCCATAACTGATCGTAGTTAGCCCATACATGTTGCCAGTCCATCATAAATAAGAGCTCTTCATTTAATATTTTTTCTTCTTTTATCTTGTAGCTTTTAATTAATCCTGATTAGGACTTAAATTTAAACTACAAGATAGGATCATGAAGAGTAAATCAGGGGCATAAACGATATAACCATCATCATCATAATTAAGATCAAGTTTAAGCACAAGAATTAAGAATAAAAAGATCATAGAAATCCTTTTGATAGCATCGGAACCCGGGTGGGTCGGGTAAGGGTGGAACCTGAGCCCTGAGCCGAGTAAGGGTGGAACTTGGGCCGAGTTCATCGGACGGTAATCGGGAAAACTACACCTGAACCCGTCCAAGTCTAAGTTATACTCGGGCCGGGTTCGATCGATCGCTCGGGCAAATGTCGCGGCCGAACGCGACTTCGTGGGACAGCCTGGACCAGGTTATCATCAACTCATGCCGAGTTCATCTTTATCCCAAAGCTCGGAGCTCTCAACAATGGCGGATCCGGACCAAATTCCAAAAAACTCGATCCAGGTGTGGACTTGCCCGGGTCGAGTTTCATTATGCAAAAATTGCACGAATACGCAGGGGGCATTCCGATCATCTTTCCGGCGATGGTTGGCATCAAGCATCACCATAAATTATGAGACTATAACTATGGATAACCAGGACATGTTTCAAGTCTAAAATCTGATGAATCTATCCTAGTTTTGTAAGTTTTCTTGGAGTAAGGTTCAAAGCTATAAGTTATAAATACTTATTACAACCTTTGGGTGTCCTAAGAGGTGATAGATCTTTAGAACTTTAACTTTATTTCAAACCGAAGTTGAACCGTTACAATCAATGATAAAGGTCTTGGGGATTAGAGACATGGAGTAAGGTTCAAAGCTATAAGTTATAGATACTTATTACAACCTTTGGGTGTCTTAAGATGTGATAGATCTTTAGAACTTTAACTATATTTCAAACCGAAGTTGAACCGTTACAATCAATGATAAAGGTCTTGGGGATTAGAGACATGGAGTAAGGTTCAAAGCTATAAGTTATAGATACTTATTATAACATTTGGGTGTCACTAGAGGTGATAGATCTTTAGAACTTTAACTCTACTTCAAACCGAAGTTGAACCGTTACAATCAACGATAAAGCTCTTGGGGATTAGAGTCTTAGAGTAAGGTTCAAAGTTATAAGTTTTAGATACTTATTACAACCTTTGAATGTCCTAAGAGATGATAGATCTTTAGAACTTTAACTCTATTTCAAACTAAAGTTGAACTGTTACAATCAATCATAAAGCTCTTGGGGATTAGAGGCTTAGAGTAAGGTTCAAAGCTATAAGTTATATATACTTATTACAACCTTTGGGTGTCCTAAGAGGTGATAGATCTTTAGAACTTTAACTTTATTTTCAACCGAAGTTGAACCGTTACAATCAATGATAAAGCTCTTGGGTATTAGAGACTTAGAGTAAGGTTCAAAGCTATAAGTTATAAATACTTATTACAACATTTGGGTGTCCTAAGAGGTGATAGATCTTTAGAACTTTAACTCTATTTCAAACCAAAGTTGAACCGTTACAATCAATGATAAAGCTCTTGGGGATTAGAGGCTTGGAGTAAGGTTCAAAGCTATAAGTTATAGATACTTATTACAACCTTTGAGTGTCTTAAGAGGTGATAGATCTTTAAAACTTTAACTCTATTTCAAACCGAAGTTGAACCGTTATAATCAATGATAAAGGTCTTGGGGATTAGAATCTTGGATTAAGGTTCAAAGCTATAAGTTATAGATACTTATTACAACCTTTGGGTGTCATAAGAGGTGATAGAGCTTTAGAACTTTAACTCTATTTCAAATCAAAGTTGAACCGTCACAATTAATCATAAAGCTCTTAGGGATTAAAGGTTAGTGTAAGGTTCAGAGCTATAAGTTATATATATACTTATTACAACCTTTGGGTGTCCTAAGAGGTGATAGATCTTTAGAACTTTAACTCTATTTCAAACCGAAGTTGAATCATTACAATCAATGATAAAGCTCTTAGGGATTACAGTCTTGGAGTAAGGTTCAAAGGTATAAGTTATAGATACTTATTACAACATTTGGGTGTCCTAAGAGGTGATAAATCTTTAGAACTTTAACTCTATTTCAAACCGAAGTTGAACCGTTACAATCAATGATAAAACTCTTGGGGATTAGAGACTTAGAGTAAGGTTCAAAACTATAAGTTATAGATACTTATTACAACCTTAGGGTGTCTTAAGAGGTGATAGATCTTTAGAACTTTAACTCTATTTCAAATCAAAGTTGAACCGTTACAATCAATGATAAAGGTCTTGGGGATTAGAGACATGGAGTAAGGTTCAAAGCTATAAGTTATAGATACTTATTACAACCTTTGGGTGTTATTAGAGGTGATAGATCTTTAGAAGTTTAACTCTACTTCAAACCGAAGTTGAACCGTTACAATCAATGATAAAGCTCTTGGGGATTAGAGTCTTAGAATAAGGTTCAAATCTATAAGTTATAGATACTTATTACAACATTTGGATGTCCTAAGAGGTGATAGATCTTTATAACTTTAACTCTATTTCAAATCCAAGTTGAACCGTCACAATTAATCATAAAGCTCTTAGGGATTAAAGGCTTAATGTAAGGTTCAGAGCTATAAGTTATATATACTTATTACAACCTTTGGGTATCCTAAGAGGTGATAGATCTTTAGAACTTCAACTCTATTTCAAATCGAAGTTGAATCATTACAATCAATGATAAAGCTCTTAGGGATTACAGTCTTGGAGTAAGGTTCAAAGCTATAAGTTATAGATACTTATTACAACATTTGGGTGTCCTAAGAGGTGATAGATCTTTAGAACTTTAGCTCTATTTCCAACCGAAGTTGAACCGTTACAATCAATGATAAAGCTCTTGGGGATTAGAGACTTAGAGTAAGGTTCAAAGCTATAAGTTATAGATACTTATTACAACCTTTGGGTGTCCTAAGAGGTGATAGATCTTTAGAACTTTAACTCTATTTCAAACCGAAGTTGAACCGTTACAATCAATGATAAATATCTTGGGGATTAGAGGCTTGGAGTAAGGTTCAAAGCTATAAGTTATAGATACTTATTACAATCTTTGGGTGTCTTAAGAGATGATAAATCTTTAAAACTTTAACACTATTTCAAACCGAAGTTGAACCGTTACAATCAATGATAAAGGTCTTGGGGATTAGAGTCTTGGATTTCCAAGAAACTGTTTACTCTATTCTTCTTCTTCTTCCTCCTCTACATCTTCCTCTTCCTCCGGTCGCTCCTCTCTGTCTAGCCGTGCAGTCGTCGACGTCCAATTCCTCTGGCCGATCTCCTGTTGGGTGGCAGCTAAAGGCGTGTGTGAGGACGAGAAGGGCACACAAAAAATAGGGAAAAATGTGTAGGGCCCGACTTGCAAAGGAGAAAAAAGGGTTGCACGATTTGTTTTGGCTTCTTATTTATAAGAGAGAAGTTTGAGTTCCATAGGGGTTTCACGATTAGATTCTATCTCCAAAAGATTTAAATTCTTTTCATATTCAGTTTTTATCTTTCTTCTTCTATCTTCTTCTTTTTTTTATTCAAACGTATCGGACGTCACATATATCGAGGGTGATGAGTCACTGATTTGAGCAGCCAAATGCCTTTTTTGCAATGATAGAAAAATAAACACTGGAATATGATTCATCCTATGGATTCTAAGACATCCAAACAGGGTCTTATTTGTTGTAAATGGGCCAAATTGCGTTGCCCAAACACAACCATGCATTTATGTTGGGTTTGTCGATAAACTTTACCAAACTTTTTGTCGTGATTTTGAAGATATTTTCTTGAAGAAATATATTCTATATATTTTATTGGTTGTGTTGAGCCGGGGAGAAAATGGTGTAGGCATATATTACTGCCAGAGTAAATTATATCAAATACCCTCCAACTTTGGCTATTTTCCTAACGCTATCCTCCAACTTCACTTTGCAATAAGATTGTCATTCATCTTTTAATTTATTTCATTCGATTTTTCACCTACGATCGATCATCTCCCGATTGTCCAGTCTATGTGATGTCCACATGGATATTTTCTCTCTCCTCCACATAAATGATCATCCGACATGACAACATTTAAAAATGAAATAATAACTAAAAAATCTCTCTCCTCTCATGCGTCGGCGAAAGGGGGTGGTCAGAGGTCGCAGAGGGGGCGAACCCCTAGTCCCTTTTGCTCTTCGTCGACGCGGGCAAAGGTGGGGCGACCCTCCACCCCCAGAGGGGGGCCAATGGCCCCCTGCTCTTCATCGGCGCTCACGCGGAAAGGGGGTGATCCGTCACTGAAGAGGAGAGGGGTGGGTCCAGCCGCTGCCCCTATCCTCTTCTCCCTCCAGCCATCGGCGCTCAGGCGACCAATGATCGAAGAGAAAGAAGGAGGCGGCCGCCCCTCCTTTTTTATTTTATTATTATTATCATATTTTTAATTTTATTTAATTATTTTATTTTTAAATAATTTGTTGAAGTGGAGGGCAATTTGCATGGCGGTGCCATGTCGAACTAGTGCCTACGTGGAGGAGAGAGAACGTCGCCACATCAGCTATGCAATCGGAGAATGGGCGATCAGCTGTGAAAAGGGCATTCGGTATAATGAATAAAAAATAGAGGGCATTCTTGTTACAAATTAATGTTGAGCAAACGTCAAAGTTGGAGGGCATTTGGTGTAATTTACTCATTACTACCGGCGTTTGTCTTGTTTAGAAGTTTGTTCATAGAAAGATAAAAATTGTTTCCATCCCAGTATGCTCACATAAACCTTAACCCAAGCACAATGGTCTCATTGAAATTTCAATAGTGTTGTGAAAGGACGGAGCAGTCCAAGTGTGAATATAATAATTAAACTTGTTCCTACTAAATTTTTGTATTAGCTTTGGAGGGGTTGATCAAAATATAATGATATAAGATGAAATGGGATATAAATAAAGAACATAATAGAAGAGAGAAAAGAAAGATATGACAAAACAAAAATACAGAACATAAGCCAAAGACAAGTGAATACCCCAAATTTTTAATTAGGGGCAATTTGGACTTTTTGTCCAAACCCTCATGATTCTCCCTTATATAAAGCCCTCTCTTCCTATTGTTTGCCTCTTTTCTCCATATCTCTTGGCGGCTAGGGCTTAAGGAAGGAGAAAAAGAAGAAAAGGAGGAGGAAGAAGAGGAAGATCTAAAAAAAAAAGGTATGCAAAGGGGATCCAAACTCTTCTCTCCTCTCTCAATGTTCTTCCTATGTTGGATTAAGAGTTTGAGGGCACCTTGTCCTCATGGTGGATTGTGATTGAGGGTTTTTATTCAAGATCTATGCATGTATAGGCTTTCATGATTAGATCTATGTCATGCTCAAGTTTTATGATTGGATCTATTGTTAGGTTCATGAGTTTTCCATATTGTTCATGATTTAGGGATGAACCCTAGATCTTAGAAACTTCATGGATTAGCATGTTTTCTAATGTTCTTTTGAACCTAGAATGCCTTGAAAATGCCTATGTTTTGATTCTTATTGTTGTATATCATTTTCCCTAAATTTTGAATGAAAAATCGTGTAAAAATTGGGATGGCAGCGGAACTCCTGAGTTCTGTCACAATCGTGACGCATCTCATCATGACCGTGACAAAACGATCGAAATCTGTCAAAAATCGAACTTATGTTACGTCTGTGATAGACTATATCACGGCCGCGACAAAGCTTGGGCCCAGCTGTGATCGCCTCTAGGCACGGCCGTGATAGAAGGGAAGTTTTCAGGGTTCTGTCACGGCCGTGATTATTGCTGAAATTATATGTAACATATTAAATATTATTTTCAATATATTAATAGTATGTATTGATGCTTGTTGATTGTATAAGAATCTAGATACACATATCTGTAAGTTTCCCTCGTAACTAGGTTAAAACATGAAGAATGAATGACGTAATTGTTTGTTAATTGAAAAGCATAATGAACCCAGTTGTGGATTATATTAAATGTCAACTCTCTATTGCCCTTTATCAGATTTTTTTGATATGATCGTTACACATATCGACAACAGTGTCATTCCGATGTCGCCCTCGGGCGAGTCCAAAATGATCGTTATACACATCGGCAACGGTGTGTGCATTCTGATGTCACCTTCGGATGAGAGAGGAGCATTGTCTCCAAGGCCTAGCTAGCCTATTGAGAGGACAACAACATAAATTTCAATTATCGGAAAATATAACGTTAATGAAAGGATCAATGATCGGTCGAATGGAATGATGTCCCACTAAAGTAGAAGTCCAAAGGATTATGAAGCAATCCTGAAAAAAAAGTTACGGAGGCATATGGTTATGGTAAGTGTACTTCACTTATGTGCCTATGAATTGAATTGATGATTGTATGAATGTCCATGCTACAAGCATGATGATAGTGATTACATGTCTTGCCATGTTATTATTTTATTGCATGATGATCGAATGGTATGAATAAATGGCATGTAGATCATATGATAAGAATATGGCATGTATATTATTTACTTCTTTTATATAAAGATGATGATGTATATCATGTAGTATCCTCATTAGGATCATGACATCGAATTATATTGTCTTTACATCTTGGATCTGTGCAGGTGCTTAATGATTGGATGGGTGGTGACTCAGCTCATGACAAGAAAGGTTGCACTAGTCTAGGGGTCTTAGAGTCAGTATTATCGAATCTATTTGACTATGGTTTTTAAATATTTTAATTGCTATTAGAGATGATTTTTAGATGTGTTTTCAATTTTATAACATTACTTTTAGAAGTCTTCCGCATTAAATTGAAAGTTTCCTTTATCTTATTTAACGATTTATAATCATATTTTGCATGTGACATACTAACACAGCCGAATGATCTAATTGTCCTTAACAATTGGGGATAAAATTTTGAGGTGTTACAACAAGACAAAAAGAGAAAGAGAAAGAAGAAAAAATTCATGCCTAAATATTTGATGAAAATATAATTAAATAAAATGCATGAATTAGGTGTCATAATGAATACATACATGTGTTTATATACAGTATCACATTTCTGTTCTTTTATTTTTGTACAAAGGAGATGTGATTTAATTTATCTCATCACTTCTCTTCTTATTTGAAAACGAGTTTAGTAATAGCATTGTATCTTATGTTTCCTCGTGTCATATTATAAATGAGTCATAAAAAGTGTCATCAAGGAAAAAACCAAGTGTCACATCCATGTAATGTCATGCTAAGACAAATTGAAGAAAAATAAGGAATACTTTGTTTTTCTTATTTTCTTTATTTTATTTTAGAAATAACCCTTAACACAGTGTAAACTGTAAAGATGTTAAGATTTGTATGTATAAAAACACCCATGAATGTCAAATAAAGTAAGATATATTATTTTCACTAAAGAGATTAAAATCAATCCTTTCATTGACCTAAAATTAATACTAGAAGTGAATTAAATTCCTTGTTTATTTTGATCATTTCACTTAGCCAACAAAGATTAGTAACTCGATGGCATAAACTAGAGTTTCGGCATTTTAAACTTGAGTAAAATGAACGCGCCTTTTACTTACACAATGTCAACATGTCATCCAATCTCTCTCACGTCCAAATACGATTCGATTATTTGTTCCACCAAACAGTGTAAAATAACATTGTAATGTATACACTATTCAATCAATTTAATGGTGATTTTCAAACTTCATCTCCCATACAGATGCCATAATATCTATTTTATGGTGATTTTGAAACGAGTCACAAAAAGTATGAACGAAAATAATATATGGGTAATAGAAAAAAAACAGGTTCTACAATTTTAAACGACAGGCTTGAAAATTGGAACGATCTCGTAATAACAAATGTGATGCTCTCAACATTTCCTTTCCCCTAATATTCAGCCATCATACCACACAAGTGAGCTGTACAAATCTTCTAATTTTCTTTAAACAAGAATTTATTTCAATTCACAATCCCATTTTTTTAGGCCTGAGATACGTGGAAGAGCCTTTCCGCAAGCCCGGCATTACAACTTTCTGTTGTTCCTTTGCCCTCTTCTCTTTCTCTTCCTCCTTCTTCTGGACCTCCTCTGCAGCCTGCTCCTTCCGCAGATTCTCCATCTCCTCTTCCATGGCCGTCTTCTCTTCCTTCTGCCTTTTCTTGTGCTCGAGCATGGACGTGTCTGATTCCTTCACAGAGAAGAACATGGGCCCCAACTCAGCCAGCCAGTGCGGTTCTACTGCCGTTACACACTGCATGTACTCCTTGGTTGTTAGCAGAAGCTCATGGTAGACGACATAATCTGGCGTATAACCAAGTCCATAGAGTGCACTGCTCGGATGCAGATGGCACGGCATACCGTTCCGGCAATTGACATACTCCCCAACACCTTTTAGTCTAGCAGCATTGTGGAAGTAGGCAGAACAGATCGCCTTTCGCACTACATCCCAGTCCATCCCACATGAAGTCAAGGGAATTTTCAATGAATTCAGGATGTCTAGGAGTTGTGATCTAACTTCTCTTGCCTTTTTAAGACCTTTAACATGCAAGAAATGGTCGTTGCACCAGTCTCCACGATACTGGTTTGACTTCCACTGCTGGTAAACATTGAGAAGCGTCAAATGGTCAGACTCGGGGACAAAAAATTTCTCCCTTGCAGCATCACTTTCTTCGACTCTATCCTTTGGCCTAAAGAAAACCGATGGCACTGAAAGCATAGACACAATCGTTAAAACTTCATTTAGGCAATCCAGCTGCTCGCCCATCAACAACATCTTGGCAAGAGTTGGATCCAGAGGGAATTCCACCATTTTCCATCCAAGGTCTGTGAGGCCACCAACATTATTCAATGCACCCAATACCCAAAGCTGATACATAGAGTTCAGTATATTTTCCTGTGGTGGAGGGTCCATGAAATCAAAATCCAGGAGATTTTCAACTTTTAATGATTTCAGCAACAAAACCACATTGCCAAGGTTCGTCCTCTGAATTTCTGGGACAGGATTGGGAAGCATCTCATTTTGGTATGCCGCCTCGGTATACAACCTATAACATGTTCCGGGACCAGTTCTTCCTGCACGGCCAGCTCGCTGGTCAGCCGCTGCCCGGCTGACTGGAAAGACTTGGAGTGCATCCATACCCATCCTAGGATTGTAAACCTTCATCTTACCATATCCTGTGTCTATGACATAAAAGATACCATCAACTGTCAGTGATGTCTCAGCAATGTTGGTTGCCACAATGCATTTTCGTGCCCCATCTTCAGCTTTCTGAAAGATCTTGGCTTGGAGATCAGCCGGCAACTGAGAATATATTGGGAGTATCAGGAGCTTTGGAACTGCTTTGTTGGAAGATGAAATGAGCTGTTCCATACGTTCAGCCAGAGCATAGCAGGTGGCTTCAATCTCATCTTGCCCTGTCATGAAGATAAGAATGTCACCAGGAGCACTGGTAATATGTATAGTCATTGCCTGCTTTACTGCAGCTTCAACATAATCTTCACATGGCGTCTTGCTGTACAGAATATTTACAGGGAATGTCCTTCCAGGAATGTGAAAAACTGGCACACTGTTTCAAGAGTGAAAAAAAGACGTTAACAAAGCAGACGTAGAAGTTCTATTATGAAAGTACTGAATTTTTATAGATTATGCTTAAGAGAAAAGTCTACTTAAGAGGAATATTGGCATACCTTCCAAAAAAATTGGAGAACTTCTGAGCATTGAGGGTTGCTGATGTCACAATAAGTTTGAAATCTCGTCTTCTAGCTACTACTTTTTTCAGTATGCCAAATAACACATCAGTATTCAGTGACCTTTCATGTGCTTCATCCATAATTATAATACTGCAGGGGACATATATTTGTTAAGAAAGTGCAAGCAGTACTTTAGCAAAGTGTCGCACTAAATAACCACATTATCCCTCTCAAACAATTAACCACACATTATAAAGGGCAAGGAGATCAAGACAATTTACCGGTATTTGTCGAGGTCCGAGTCTTTCAATGTTTCACGTAAAAGCACCCCATCTGTCATGTACTACAAAAGATTCGAGATGACAGACTTTTAGCATTTTATCTTATGACTGTGGGATATGTAAAATATATTCACACTAAACGTTTCTTTTAGGATGAAGAGGAAGGTTGACAATGTTTTTACCCATCCCATTTTGTTCAAGAACTGTATTCATAAAAGGTCATGTACATTTGCAGAATAACGTAGGATCAGAAAGACTAAGCAACACCTTCCATAGGAAATAAAGCAATAATGAGAACTGTTGTCCCCTGCTGTGTTTCTTAATATAAACTCAACTATTTACTCATATTATTCCAATATGCCTCAAAGTTCAAATGAACTTTGTAACAGTCAGGGTATTAGCCTAAATCCTGTTGGAGAGATTTGGAATGTACCTTTATTATAGTGTTTACTCCTGTCACATCTTCAAACCGAATAGCATATCCAACTTTATCACCCAATTCTGTTTCCATCTCCTCACTGACCCGTTTTGCCACACTCATAGCTGCCACACGCCTTGGTTGTGTACAACCAACAATACCAGAAACCGTATAACCATCTTCATGAAGATACTGTCAAAGAATCCTTGAGATCAGAATATGAATAATGCACATGTTTGCAGGAAACAATTATACAAGTACAGGATGATATAATTGACCTGTGTCAGCTGTGTTGTCTTTCCAGAACCAGTCTCTCCAACAACTACTACCACCTGATTTTCACGAACTACCTGATGAAAATTATGGAAAACATCAATTAGAATAGCTTATGACACAAAAGAATAAACATATTACAGCAGCACCAAGACAACTTGTGAAAACCTTGAGATTGTATCATATGACAGATCTTATATATATATATATATATATATATACTTTTTTTTTGGAGAGAATATGTTATGTATGGATAAATTTGAAAGCTGGCAGTGAAATATCCATATTCGAGTGGAAGGGGACAAGAAGGAAATCATGGTCAGATTATTGTCTTAAAACTTCTATCGCAATTCCTCCTGTCTCAATATTGGTTATTTATGCACAATAAAGGTAAAATTGACTTGCTTCATCGATAGATCTGCATTATTTTCTTGTAACTATGACTGTAGTTTAACAACTGTCCTGTGATATATGAATATTTCTTCAACAACAACAACAAAGCCTTATCCCACTAGGTGGGGTCGGCGAATATTTCTTCCTATAATAAAATATAAAATTTGTACAACAAATGGCAATCATCCTTTTTTTTCCTATCTTGAGATGTTTAACTCCGCCTATATTTTATAGCCGGTCCCAAGCCCGGATAAAGGAGGAGGGTTGTGTTAGGCCCCGACAGCCAGCGTAAAACCCTGTCGAATCGCATGAACATGGATCAACGAATAGCGTCGTATGATCCATGTAGCCGACCCCACCTAGTGGGATAAGGCTTTGTTGTTGTTGTTGTTGTTGAGATGAAAAAAAAATGTATGCATTACAACTTTTCAAGCTGCTGGCTCAAAACAACAAAACTAGGATACGATGCAATAAAAAAAGCATAAACATATTACAACAGCACCAAAACAAAAACTTATGAAAAGCTTGAGATTGCTTCCTATAACAGATCTAATATATTCTGTATCAAATATATCAATAAATTTTGAAGCTGGTTGCAAAATATCCATATACAAGTGAAAGGTGAGGAAACTCATGATCAGATTATTGTCTTAAAAATTTGTTCATGTATCCACAAGAGAGGTAAAGTTGACTTGCTTCATTGTAAAATCTGCATTATTTCCTTCAATGACTAGTGTGTTTAAAAAAAACAATGACATAGTTTCGCAACTGTTTCATGATATTCGAATATTTCTTCCATCAATTAATTATAAATTTGCAATCATTCTGCTTCCAGATGCTGGCCAAAGATTGAGGTGGTGCTTCTAGCTGAAATATCTTTCCTTTTCCCCAGTTTTTATGATTCATTGTATTGTTGCTCTTTGAGCTATGTCACGCTTTGATTACTTTGATCTTCACAATGAGAATTTCTGGATACGACTGCTGTCTTGTTAGTCATCCTTCTTTTTCTCAAAATAAATAAATAAACAAATTTGCAATTATTTCTTCTTTTTTTTGTATCTCCAGATGAATAAAATGTATACATACAACTTTTCAAACCGTACCTCAAAATAAATGATGGAAAGGAATGCCCAACATGATTAGCAGAAAAGTGTTCATTTTGGATTGGGAAGATCAAAATTTTGTTAAATGCAAAATAAGTGAATAATCATGTCAATGTTGATTAACATTATCACTTTCTGCATATTAATTTTCTTTGAAACACATGGAAGATACTGAGAACCCAATTCCATTTGATGGTTTTATCAGCTAATTTTTTGAAGGACAGAAAGATGAGTATAAAAAAGCAAGTCATATGTATGTGTGTGCATATATGCATGAATTAGAAGCTGACATGTCTAAGGTACAAAAACGAACTAAAATCTGATCTATATTTAAAGCTTACATAAAATGGTAACAGAAGAAAGAACAAACCACACATTAAAATCAAATTGTTTTAATAGAAAAAGTACAATTGTTTTTAAGAGAATTAGAACTCACAGGGTGTCAAGAATTCAATAAATCATTCTTCTTAACAGGGTTTCATACCATGGCTAATATGATTGAATATAGGCATCTTTTTTGTATTTATGCATATACTAATAACAATTAAGCAGGAACAAAAAAGCTACGGTAACTTGCACATATGTCCTTCAACTTTGGGTTCAATACCTCTATTGTTCTCAACCTTTGTTTTTTGCACAATCAGCAATCCAACTTTACTTATTTTGTGCGATTCATCCTTTTGTCTGTTTCAACAGATTTTTCTTCCAAATTATTGACTATATATATATCCGTTTTTTAAGAGGGACTATATATGTATATCCATCTACATATTATATGTTATTATTACACTTATAAAAGTCGCGTTAAACACAAATGACATCATGGATACAAAGTAATCACACCAAAAAAAATTATATTGTTGACATTATAGGGTATTTCATTATTTTTATTATATTATATTGTTATTTATTTATAAAAATAAATGATTTGGCGAAAAACAATTTGGATGAATATATATCAATCATGTGAAGAAAAAATTTGGTGTAACCGATAGAAGGATGAGACATGCAAAATCATTAAAGTTAGAGGACTAATTGTGCAAAAAATAACTCAAGGACAAAAGAGGTATTGGACTCGGAGTTGGAGGATCATATGTGCAAATTACCTAAAAAAGATATTATGTACTGATACGATCAAACTTGTTAATTTTGTTATGTAGAAAAATTACAAACCTGCAGCAGGTCCTCTCGAACAGAATATATTGGTAGATATTGCCTTTGTTGCAAAATAGATTTTGTCTTCGCAAAATCACTCACTGCTTCACCCTTCTCCTTCATATGCTGTGCAAACTTCGCTTCCGTTTTGAAATCCACCTCACCATGTTCTCCTACTTGTGCAGTATCTGCATCGATCTGCCAACCAAAGTAGCAAATTTTAAACGTCCAAACAAAAGTAGCAATATATGTTCAATGAGTTCATCAAGTTAAATGCCTCAATCACATAAAGCCAACCTGCTCTGCTGTCTTCTGAACACCTAAAATGTCACCAAGTTTTGATCCTGCTAGCTCCCAAAACCGTTGGCGTGATTTATTCATACTTTGCTTTTCATGAATTTCCCTGACGAGAGCAGATCCTTTACGTGAAATTATGGCCATATCTGAAGTTGGATCTTTTATTGGCATTACTGGTTCAGCCTGTTTAGTGAACACCACTCTTCCATCCAAGAAAGGAGGCTTTGTATCTGCACAAAGATGGATGCTTCAGTGTTAGAGTATAAACATTACTCTTGCCACCAAGTGATAATAACACCTTAGAATTGATCTCAAGTCTATCAGCAGGTAAATGCTACAGCAAAAGATTGCCTTTATGGATGATCAGATATAACGGACTGTGCAGAAACTTCTTGCACAACGAGACCCTCTTCTTCTCATCTTTTTGTTTTTTTGTTGGAGAAGTGAAAGGGTGGATAACCACGAATGTTAACGAAAAGTTACAGACAACGTAAATGGATTAGGCACCAAAAGGGCTTCAAAAACATAAGGAACGATCAAGGTAAAAATTGCCACTCCCCGCACAGCCTCCGTGCATGAAAGACAATATTTTCAGCATAACAGCGGCGGCTATTGTATTATTTCGTTGCAACCAAATAGCCCAGAGAATAGCAACAACCATGTATCTTTCCCTTCTGGACCTAAATGTGATAGTACCTTGTATACCTCCCCTCCTAAAGGAGTTCCAGAAGTCTGACTCCGGGGTGTGATTAATCCATCGAATGTAAACCATGCACCAGACCTGTACAGCCACCTGACAGTCAAAAGAGGATGAACGGTATCCTCAATCATCCCACGACAGAGAGCACAGTCAACCGGGGCATTTGGAATCCACTTGGCAAGGTAAGCACATGTAAGAATCCTTCTGTCTTAAGAGTCAGATGAATATTTTAATCTTCAGTGAGCATAGGTTCTCCAGAGGAGACCACAGTCCATCATGAGGTTAGGGTCTGAGTAGGCGTCCAGATCATGTCAAAAGCCTGGTGCACTTGGTAGCTGCCTATTGTCCAACACCAGCCACTGCGCTGCAAAGTATTTAATCTGTAAGGGCTGAGTAATGCCAGCAGATCAAGTAATTCCTGGGTACGCTGGTCTGAGAGTGGGTAAGAGAAACAGGGAGCCCAGCAACCTAAACCCAAGGAGGCAAGGTCAGACCAAACCGTCGATAGGTTAAAAATGTTGCAATAAGGGGAGGTAATTGATCAGCACTCAGCGTCCTCACTCCATGACCCAACCATTGCCAGTTACTAGTACACCGATTCCTAGTAATAGAATGAAAAAAAAATGATGCAGCTTGCGCAATCTGCTCTCCTCCCCCGACCCATCCACCTTAATTGTTGATATCTCATTTCTCCTCCTGCAATTATTAGCACTCAGATGAAAGAAGTGGGTGTTTGAATCACAAATCCTCCGCCACAACTGCCTCGACCGCCACTGAATTTTGCAGCTTAGAGTATTCAGAACTGACTATCTCCTATTGCCTAGTGCACTCAAAACATTCCTCCATTGTTAAGGGACGATAGTCCTCCAGTCGATCTAGCCCGGAGATACACCCAAGTGCTTCACTGTGGCGCTGACACATCTATTCTCTAAAGGATCATCTATAGGAACACAGGAATTTCCGAAGTAACTCAAGCTTCCAAAACATAGTCCTGGTGGCGGAAGATGATGAGGGGAATTGCCGCCACAGAGCAGCTACCATGTCATGGACACCTGGGGCAGAAAGCCGCATCTTTTCAAATTTAAAATAGGCACCACAACCAGTTTCCTCATTCGACTTCCACATAACTGGAGTGTGATCGGAAAAAAGGCTGCTCAGTAGCAACCATCTCAGCAAGATGAAAGGTCTGTGCTACTTCAGTAGAAATCAAACACCAATCCAGCCTTGACCTGACCGTGGAAGAAGCTGAACTGTGCCAAGTGTATCTACAATTGGAAGAAGATAATCGATCAAACCATGTTTGTTTGTGAAGTTCCTGAACTCTGCCAAAGACCTTCCCCTGCTGTATCATCAGGTCTATCCTCAGCGAGAAGGGTAATGTTAAAGTCACCACCAATAATCCACGGAATATCTGAGTGCTGCTCGCAGATGTTGCCCAGCTCCAACCAAAAGAGATTGCGTCCCACAGTGGAGAGAGGGCCATAGACACAGGTCACCAACAGTTCCATCAGAAGAAAGGATAGTGGATAAACATTATCGCTGAGATAAGGAAGATTCCAACTTGAACTCATCTTTCCAGCAAATAATTGAACCACACGATCTCCCAGAGGGAGGGATTAAGTGCCACAAATTTATTAAGATGAGCACCCCGATTTGACCCCATATCAGGTTGTTGCAATCCGGAAGCTTAGTTTCTTGCAGTAGAATAATGTCTAACTGCCACTTGACGAGGAAGTGATTGAGCAGCCTCCTCGAGATATTCCCCAGACCTCTAACATTCGAGCTAACAATCTTCATTTAGAAACTGATCATGTCCCTCTGTTCCTGTGTCACACAATAATCTTTGGGACACAGTTCCAGTAGTTTTGGTAGAAGGAAAGGGGGCATATTTCACTGTTCTCACAGCAGGGCTGTTGTTGATGTGGCACATGGCAGGACAGTGAAGAGTTTCCATAGCCGCCCCTTTGGTTCCTGTGAATGATAGCGTATCCACCCTGGGGAGCACATCAGGTACCTTGGGACCTGTGTGAACCTTGAAAGATTGTTTTAGCTGCCATTCGCAGTGGCTAGTCATCAGCGGCGGCGCTGGCCACAATCTCCACCCATGAGCACTGACCCTGTTGGCGATCAGACTGACAGGGAAATTTCATAGGTGCACTGGTTCGAACGTATGACCATGGAGTAGGGAATCAGACAGTGCGGCAGCAGCTCAACAGAAGCACTTATAATGAAAACATCTGCTGAACCATTGGCTGAGATAATGATCTCGCAGAGGATGCCAAAGGTTTGATGATAGCCACGAAGGCCTCAGGGTAGCGCAGATGCAGGGGAATTCCGGTCAGGTTGACACTTATCGTCCACCGCCTCTGATTTGGTGTGCCTGCCACACCTAGGATCCGCCTGGACCATCAAATGGATGTGCATTGGTTGACTCGGGTTGGCTCCAGAGTCAGCATTTGGTGCTGTTCCGGCTGCCCCAACCATCGGAGAACCTGACTGGTCGATATCCGGGATGGGGAGAGCCGGAGGGGACCCTGGAGTTGCTCCTCTATAGTTTCTTGCACCTCAACCAGTGAAGCTGCTGCCACTGGAAGTTCTCCGATCAGACATCAAGAAAAAAGTTCAATGGGTGGCATTAGCATCAGGACCCCAGGGAATGATGTCCTTCGGTTTCGCTAAACTTGGCAAAGGTCTGATCGTCAGAAACCAACCTCCAGCAGTGTGAGTAGAGTGCCAGGACGAAAAAGGGGAACAGCATCTTGCGAAGACCGAGTGGTGAGACAAACATGGGGAAGTGGAGGGGTAGCAGTCACTGCATTTCTGCACTCTGAATATAGAAAGGGTGAACTTAAGGTTTGCGGATATTGAGCATCATCTATCAATTTTGACAATATAAGGAAGATAGCTTGCATTTGCTCTTCTAATGTCCCTGTCAAGGTAACTAGCCTATCCTTCATCTGATCCTGATGTGTTATCTTAATGTCAGCCTCTGACTCTTCAATAAATGACCGGGGTTAGGGGAAGGCGAGCATTGCTGCTGCTGCGACAGTTTGGGGATGGATTCGGGGATGGAGTCGTGGTGCGAGTCAGGGAATTCCGTGGGCGGAGGGGTTTACTGGACAAAGCGTTAGGAGGAAGGAGCAGCAGAAGAAGTAATGGCAGCGGCGGTGATGGTATCCAACTACAGGGAGCGGCCTCTGGGCTTGTGATCTCTGAAGGTTGATTTATGCCCTCCTTAGAAAATTGGGGTCTCATATTATGGGATGACCGGTGTGGGCACTTGTCAATTGTTTCTGAATGCTTGGGATGACCGGTGTGGACTCTTGTCAACTGTTTTGAGTGCTGTTTTTGTCTAGTGTGGGTTGCAAGAGCATTGTCGTTCAACACTGCATGGGATACAGGGGCCATCTTTCATATAAAGTGGTGTTTTAGAATGGTGTTTTGCTGTCTTTTCGTTCATGGCCTGGATGTTTATTGGCCTTTCTATCCAACTTTTTGTAATCTCTACTATTATTAATGGAACTTTTGGATGACTACCTTCTTGCTAGTCATCCTTTCTCGTTTCAAAAAAAGAGTATTTTATCAGTGGTTTTGTCAGCCTCTTCCTCACACGGTCACACCATTGACAAAATGGGTCTT
Organism: Pontederia crassipes; assembly: GCA_030549335.1. Lineage (NCBI taxonomy): Eukaryota > Viridiplantae > Streptophyta > Magnoliopsida > Commelinales > Pontederiaceae > Pontederia > Pontederia crassipes. The sequence goes on along the minus strand of CM060186.1, from coordinate 34,407,188 downwards.
GTGCAGGGAGAAGGAGAGGGCGACAGAGAGTTCTCCTCTTTTCGGGCAAGCAAGGCAATAAAGACCAACACAGAAGATCATGTGGAAAGTTTATCAAATCAAACATACATACAAATACGTAGAGTGATATTACCATTGTCAATCACAAGTAACACATCAAATTAGAAATAATTTTCATTGTGATCTCCACATTAAATTTTATCACTTCACTTTGTGATGTTTTTTTCCTGAGGTAACACTTGTGATTTGGAAAAGATTATTCAAATAAAAGTGATACTGGAAGTTAAACTTCCTGTTGAGTAATGAAAATAAACAAATTGCAATAGAAAACTTGATACCATATATTTCTAAAAACAAAGTTTTCTAAAGCAAGCACCATCATAATAGCATCACTCCTTTTGAGTTGGATATATAGATTTTTTATGGTTCTACTAACATGAGTTAGGATATATTTATTCTTTATATTTGAGGAGAAAGATATTGCAGAATGACAATCAATTAGGAGAACAATTCAATGCACCAAGTGGCCAAAAAATTAGACAAGTTCTTACAGAGAATTGTAGTAAGAGTGTTCTTTTTTTAGAGAGAAAATGTGGTAACAGTGTTGATAGAGATAGAAAAACTGAGTAGGATCCAATAAGAACACCAACCACAAAGAAAGGAATTAGCATACCATGAACAAGAAGTATAACTTTGCGCTCATCCTCATCCTCAAACTCTGTCTGGACTTCTGTTCCTCTGACAGCTCCAGATCTTAGTAGTTGCCTGTCTTCCCATTGAGCATTATCAGCAGTTAACTGTGATAACTTCTTACTCTGTGCAAGGGACATCAATGTCCCATCTTTGCGAGTCTGCAAATAATATACAATTAAGAAAAAGAGGTGAATAAGCTTTCTGAACTGTAGCCTATTTAAAAAAATAAATACTGGACCTCCGACAAAATCAACAGCACCTTAAGGGTCTATTTGGTTCAAAATTCATTTACGGTAAGGGAAGGTAAAGAATGGGAAGAGAATGAAGGAGAATGAAGGTGAATAGTTATCCATATTTGGTTGACATCAGTAAAAGTAACGGAAGGAAATGATCATTAAGTGGTAATTTTATTTAGACGATTTTATCCATTATATATTTACTTATTTTTTAGGAGACATTATATATTTACTTATATGTGTAGTTTATATGGTGAAAAATGGAAACACATATTAAATATATCTTTCCCCTCTTTCCACCCCGATTTGGGGAAAAAATGGGATAGTGGAGGGGAAAGGAGGGGACTTTCCTCTCCATTTTCCTCCAACTTAAATTCAAACAAACAAGGAGAATCGATTCTCCTCATTTCTCTTCTCACTGATTGCTCACCTTTCACCCCCAACCAAACAGACCCCTAACGGATTAAAAAATATATGCATGCCAAATAGTTTATAGAGTCTAAAATATAAACTCAATAAACATCAGTATACTATTGACTGCACAAGATCTCTAGACCATTTCAACAAATTTAAGTCTTGCAAATGCACATACTTAACATGCATAACTCACAAAAGCCACAACCCAAACATCCGAGCAACAGCAAACAGACAATTGTTCATTGTCTTGACAGTAAAAATCAAGAAGTCAAAGAAAAAGCAGGAGAAAACCCCAATGCAGCCAAAAAAAAAAAAAGACGTCAAAGAGCAACTGAATAACATACAATTTACATCAGTATAAACTCTGCATTTTTTCCATCTTAACTATGTGATTAACAGATGAAAATTTCTAATTATTCGGTGCATCATCATACTGGCAACAAAAATATCTCAAATATGCAAATACAATCCAGGATATGAGCTAAAAAAGATGGAAGTAGATGGAATTGGAATGTCAGCGAGCGTTTGGAAGATAATTTGATGACCTAATGATCAACAAAAAATTAAGGGGAGGGAGGGACAATGGGAATACCAATTTCTTTGCTAATTCAGCCAACAATTTACATCACAAGATTCAACCAACATTTTTTTATCTTATGCATGTGATTAACTGATGAAAGATAGACCAGTTTCTAATGTAAATGCAATAACAACTGCATCTTGGGGTGACGCCTCATCTGCCACACTAGAGGACAGCTAGCGATTCTCCATTCCCGCCTCCGGCAACCCCTGCCGGCAGCACCACCTCTGCCCCTGGCAGCCCCTGCCAGCGGCGCCCTTCTCCCCTCCGGCAGTCCCTGTCGGCGGCGCCCTTCTCCGCCTCCGGCAGTTCCTGTCAGTGGCGCCACCACCATCATCACCTCTCAGCGAATATGCGCCAGAAGCTGCACCAGACGGCTGATGGATGGGCGACTGTTACGCGACCACGCGACAGTTGCCCCCGCCAGCACCGACGTTCCTACATGCGTTGCTTCCGGTGTTTGGCGGATGGCCACTTCGCCAGTCAGTGCTCCAGCCCGTTTCACTGCCTTCGGTGCAGGGACGAAGGTCACAGGAAACTGGACTGCCCTCTATCTCGCCAGCAAGTACCCTCTGTCGTTCCAGTGCTTGAACAGTCCGCGTCTGAGCCGACCACGACATTATCCATGCCTATTCCTTCCGTCACCATCCCATGGTCACCGGATTTCCAGCGCCGGCATGATTTCCTCTGGGCATGTCTCATTGGCGAGGTCAGCAGCCCTCCTCCAAACCAGTCCGCCATCCGCTCCTCCTTTATCGCCGGAATGGGAGCTTCGCCGCCTTTCCACCTCAGCCGCGTCACCCCCTTCCTCTCTGGCTGCTCAGACCCGGCTCCACGCAACAGCGGGAACTCCTCCAGGTGTCTCCCTCGTCCTTAGCTCCGGGCACTCGCATCGTGTGGCAATAGCGAAATCTTAAGGAACAACTGCAGCGCCACCAGCGGTTTGCTGCTCTGTTGACGTCCACGGCTTGCCCCTTCATCTTCTCTGGCCAGAGATGGTCCTATCTGTGGTGAGGCAGCTCAGGAACCCCCTATCCTTCTCCTTTCTGCCGCTTGGGTCACCGGATGTCTCCACCGCCACTGTTGATGTTGAACTACATGCTAGTCTCCACCTTCCCCCAACTATTGTTCTGCACGCAGGCACCGGAAGCTACATTCTCTGACTGCGACGCGCTGGCAGCACCTCCTCATGGGCGGATGTCGTCGCCAGCCAGCCTGCTTTGACACCGCAGTCGTCAGCCACCAGAGGCCTGCAGATGCGTCAGCCTGTCCACCAGAGGAGCGTCAGAAGACCGCAGCCGAGCCATATCTCGGACGCCCGTACTGCCATTCAAAATCCTTCTCCTACACCCCTGATCCAGCCAAACCCGCAAATCCACTCCAACCATACTCTACTGAACCAGGACCCCACCAACGTCTCCACTTCTATGACCCAATCAACAGCCAACCCGCAGCACCAGGACCCAACCAACAGCCAATCCGCAGCTGATCAACACACCCAACTCAACTGCGTCCAAGCCAAACCCGAGTCCAAGACAAAGTCACGGACCAGGGTGCAACCTGACCCGCATCCACTCTTCACCATCTCCGGCGCCGCACCGACCCGACCCACATCCTCCTCCACCCCAACAAGCCGCCAGCAACACTGTTCAAGCCAGCTCGCAGCTATCAGCTTGCTATGGTGTCACCTCTGTCTTCATCGGCGTCATCTCCCATCCAGCCATCGAGAGCTTCTCTGCCGCCTATACCCCCCTTATCCCCACCAGTGGCTTCCCTCAGCCGACTGCAGCCCCCCATCACCAACCAACTGCCAATCTCCTCCCCTGTCTTACTCTCTCGCATCTCCTCAACAGTCATCCCCCACCCTCTGCTAACCACTGATAGCTCCTCTATCTCCTCTGTTTTCACCGGCAGCACCACTCCTCAGCTGGCTGCCGACATCTCCTCTTCCGCCCCACTCCTCGCTGCCGTCTCCCACCCTCACCCAACTGCAGACCTCCCCCTCCCCTTCCTCCTCCCACTTCCACTTGCACCTCCTCAACAACCCGACCTCCTCCCCTCTCCACAAATCATAGACAACCAAGATCGAGCCCACCTTGATTGCACCCAAGACAGCCCTGGCAGGGGAGTGCGATGCTACCGGCACCGGCGCCCTCTTCCTGGCAACATCTCTCTGCCCGCACAGCCGGATGGTGATGCTCGGCCGTCTGCTTTCCTCTCCTTCACCAGCTTCAACCAGTGAAACAGATCAGGTCGGCGACCGCTGCCCTCATGCCGGGCAACCTGAAGAAATGAGACAAGTGGCGTCTGCGGCGGGGTTCCATTACCTTGGCAGGCGGCCTAGGGTGCACGCGGAGGCCAAATGGAGGCTCAGAGAAAAAGGGTGGCTGGAGGCAAAAGTGCCCAACCCAAAGGGGCACAGTGTCTGAAGGTCCTCACCTGGAACGTCTGTGGCCTCAGCGACGTGGGGAGGCATCGCATCTTCTGCCACTATATCAGAGACTGGAAGGCGGATGTCAGAATGCACCCCGTTGATTTGGGGACAGATTGGTGGCCCCCACATTTTAGAGTTCCTATCTCTCAGCGCTATTGGCCATTCAGGTGGATGTATCATTGGCTGGCGGGCTCACCGCTTCACCTTGGTGGACTACTGGATTGATCATGTCAGTGCATCTTCATCACAGAGTGGGTGGTGGTTCATATTTGTTGTCCTGTGTCTATGACCCATGTTCATCATCTCTTCAGACCACCAAGTGGAAGGAACTCAGGGTTGTTCGGACACACCTCTCGGAGGCTCGATGGTTGCTTGGGGGCGATTTCAATGTCACGCTTGACATAGAGGACAGACCCATCAGAGATTTTATTGATTCTCAGGAGTTGATGGATTTCCCTGCTACCAACTATATGGCGGAGCACGGCAACACCCACCGCGCGGTCGAGGCTTGACAATTTTATGGGATCAGTTGAGTTAGCTGAGGCTCATCAATTGGCCGATGTTCAGGTGCTTGATAGACCATACTCGGACCACACACCACTTATGTGGCGGTACAACAACAGTCAGCCTCAGCGCTCTCTATTCAGATTTGAGGGATCTTGGCTCTTGGACAGCTTACGGCCTTTCCTCCAGACTTTTCGAAGGCAGATCCGGGAGGACAAGGAGAGGCGCAGGACAGAGGCACCGGCGATCATCACACAGATGGACCGGGTAGAGGACCTTCGCCATCTCACGGAGGCACAGCGCAGGCACAACGCAGGTGGGCTCAACAGATCATTCAGCTTGAGGACAGGATGATGGAGATCCAGTAGCGGCAGCGCTTCTGACAGACTTGGCTTGTTTTTCCACCTGTATGCGAGTTCGCGCCGGAGGGCGAACAGAATTGACCGATTGGAGGTTCAGGGGCAACAGATTGTCAGCCAGTGGTCCATTGGGGCAGCTATTGCTTCTTATTATCAGGAGTTCTACAGGAAGCAGCATCCAAGTTCGTGGAGGTGGTCTCCTGGAGACACCCCCACTCTTACTAATGCTCAATCTTCTATATTATCACAGGCCATCACTGACGATGGAATCACCCAGGCGCTTGGAGACCTCAATGCTGACGCGTCGCCTGGGCAGACGGCTTCCCACTATTTTTCTACAAAGAGTTCTGGTATACTCTTCATGGGGATGTGATGGATGACATTGGGGAGTTCACCGGCAGGAATCACGACTTCGAGCACCTCAACCAATTCTTGCTCTTCATGCTGCCCAAGTGCACGCCAACGGAGCGTGTTAAGGACTACAAGCCGATAGCCACATCTAACGCCATCTACCTTCTGGTGACTAAGATATTGGCTAACCAGCTTTGGGAGATGCTTCCAGATCTCATACATCTAGTGCAGTCAGCTTTCATCCAGGGCCGTGACATCACCGAAAGCTAATCCATCACCAGATCATTGCACATTGGAGGACCGACACCCCTGTGTTTCTGTGGAAGGTGGATTTTTTCGAAGGCTTATGGCACTATCTCATAGTCGTTTCTTTGGCATCCATTACAAGTTAGAGGTTTCCTTGAAGCGCTGCATCACCACTGCTTCATTTTCTGGATTTATGGGGAGTTGGCTGGTGCCCAAGTGCAGCCTCAGAGAAGGGTTCAATGCCCCCATGCTCTTCGTGCTAGCAGTTGATGCCCTAGCTAGATGCACCCAGGCCTCTTGTAGGACTGGCCTATTCAGTGGTTTTGCTGACAGCAATGTTCCCATTCTACAGTATGCCGAGACAACCTATGGAGGGAGGTTTTCTTCATTTGCCATGGACAGGACCTATCATGAGATTCCAGACCTCTTCTAAGAGGGGGGCTTCATATTTCTGGATGGGCGTAGCGACTATTCTCTGTCGGGCACGTCCTCAAATGGTTCCTTCCCTTGGCTCCGAGCAGGTTTTCTCCTTTTGGTGATCGGAGTGGCTTCCCGATTGGGCCCTTATCAATAGTCGGGCTTTAGCCACACATCCGAGCGCGAGACATGGTCCGATGACGGTGGTCGGGGCACTGGCTCATGGACTTCCATTTTCAACTCTTCTCTCTCTAATCAGCGTTTCTCGGAACTCTTGGCACTCTAATCCGCCTGGACTCTTCCAAGTCTAACAGGTGGATTTGGGCAATGTTGTCAAACTCATAAATCGGGGTTGACACGAAAAGTCTGGATAGACACGTAAAAAGTGAGATCGTAACACGACACATTCGATTCTACCAAAATCATATTTTAATTAAATTAATGTTAGTTTTTCTTAGCCTTCAAAAAATCGAGTAATAATTAATTATTTAATCATCTATGATTTAATAAATTATAATAATTAATAAATTAGCAATACATTATATGAAATAGCAGAAAATTGAAAAATAAAAGAAAAGCATGAAAAAGGTATGAACCAAAAAAATAAAAGAAGTCGTCATCCTCTCTCCTCCATCAGAGAGGACGAGTCTTTTCCTGCTGGCAAATCAGAAAAAAAAAAGACTATCCAATCTGCTCCAACAGAAAGTACCGACTCTTTTGCAAACCCAAAAATCAAAAGATTGTACCCAGTCATTTCTGATCACAAACCCAAAAAAACAAAACTGGAAACCAAAAGAAAAAAGACTAAGGAAGAGTGTCTCATCCTCCTGCTCGAGCAGACTCTAAGAGAGAGGGACGAACAAAGGCTGGCGCCGGCGAGCAGCGGCATGCGCCGAACAGCAGCGAACAGCGGCAGCGAGCAGCACCGGTGGCGGCGAACAGCATGGGCGGCGAGCGGCAGCAATGGCGGAGAACAGCAGTGACAGCGAACAACAGCGACGGCGAGCAGCAGCAATGGCCGCAAACTGCGGCGGCAGCAAACAGTTTGGATTTGGGGCTTGAGTAAGCAATTAGGCTATCGCGTGACAGAAAAAAAAAGTTTTGGGTGGACTCAGCTGGACACCGTTTCCACTGATTTTACGAGCCAGCACGTGATTCTATCGCGTGCTGGTTGAAAACGATTTTTCTTATGAGCTGACTCATTTTCCTTGGATGACATCGTAAAATCGACCGATTTCACGAGTCAACTCGCGGATTTGACAACATTGGATTTGGTTGTCGGAGTCCTCAGCCCGCAGTCTTTACCTCCGCTTTCTTCGCACCGTCATCCTCGGATGCATTCAGGCTGATTGTAAACTCATTGACGATCCTGGGTACCGCTGAAAATCAAGATTTTTACTTGGTTCATGCGGCGGGATAGGCTCCTCACCAGAGTATCCAAGTCGAGATGGGCACCCATGCGGATACTTCTTTCCCCTTATGTGGAGACTCAGAAGAGGACATTGATCATCTTTTCTTTGCTTGCACGGTATCTCGATAGTTTTGGTCGCTGATGCGTACATGGGAGGTGCTGGCCATGACCACCCCCCTCTGAGGCTGAGATATTTTGGCACGCATTCCGTGCTCGAGCTAGACAGCTGCTGCCATGCGTGTTTTCCTAGCGTCCTTTCTGGCCGGTGCCATCAGCACAACCAGATCATTTTTGTAGGGTGCAGCGTCTCATTGATACTATTGTATTTCATGCTTCCTTTCTTCTCAGGGAGTGGGGTTTTGGTTACATCCCCCCGTGTTGGCGCTCTCTTCTTGAGAGCATACTTTTGTACATGACATTTCGTCCTACAGTTATATGCTACGTGGATGACAACCACAAATTCTGGGTGTCATCCTTCCTTCTCTCAAAAAAAAAAGCAACAGATGAAAATGTCTAATAGTTCGGTGCATCATCACAATGGCAACAAAAATATCTCAAATGTGCAAATACGATCCAGGAATGAGCTAGAAAAAGATGGAAGTACATAGAATCTGAATGCCAGTGAGTGTTTGGAAGATATCGTGATGATTTAATGATAGACTAAAAATTAAGGGGAGGGACAATGGGATAAAGCTTACCAACTTCTTTGCTAATTCAGCCTCTTTCTTTTGGTAACCACTCTCATCCCCACCAAAATATGATGAGCTATCACCGTCAAACAGTGTGTTATGTTCTTCTCTGTCATACCTAAAGAAAAATTCACAAGTAAAATGAAAATGTTAAGAGCATTACTAAAGCTTCCCTGCACCATTTGATGCATTTCAATTCAGAAGCAGACATTAAACTTGCAAGCACATTTGGACATGCCCAGCAACAAGAATCTAGGATGGTAAATGCAAGATAAATATTCAACCTCCTCAAAAAAAAAAAGATAAATATTCAACCATTTGGTCAACATATGTGAACAATTCTGATTATAAAACAAATGCAACATGAGCACAAATTAAAAGATAAGTGTGTTTCAAAATATCAAGAGGGGTAGATTGTCTACCATGCGCGGTCAGCATTGTAATCCATCTCCTGGCGCATCTCCTCAGTGATTTCATATGTTCTTTCCGTAGTTAAAGAACTTTCGGCAGCTCCACTTTCCTGAAAATAGATACCGAAAGCATCAAAACATTAAATTAAAACACTGACAATAACTAGAAGATGTCAATTTAAACAAAAACAATATTATTATTATAATTCTAAAGAACACAAAAGTCAATACATAAGAGATACAATAACATAATCAACAAGACAAATACAGTAGCAACTATGTCACTTTGTGGATGACAAATATAAATGATTATCATCCTTTTCACCCACAAACAAATCATTTGTTATCTTCTCGTGATGACATTGTATCTACTTAGTAAAGTCCAGGGCATCAATAGTGATTTGGTTTTTTCTGTTTGCAAGTCTCTTGTGCCTTATGTAGAAGGTCCGAAAGGAAACCATTGACCCCATGTCACTGAATAATGGAAGTTGCCTGCATGGTGTGGATGCCGTCTGGATGTAGATAGTTGGATGCTTCCTCACTTAATGGTTTTTGGATATCCTTCGAATTTTGGGGGTTAGACAACATGATAAGACGTTAGAAAAAGAAAACAAAGGGTCCTCTCATCTATTGCTATCTTACAGTCCATATGGTTTAGTATCTTCAAGGGTGAGAGGTGCTACATTGTTAAAGTTCTACTGTCCGATAGATATTTGGGTAAGCTGTGGGTAGGGAAGTAGTTAGTAATGGAGATTTGATTGTAAATATATAGTTTTCAGAACCATAAGTAATACCCAGAGATTCACTCAAAAAAAAAGTAATACCAGAGAAAATCAACAAAATGAGATGTGGACAACCACAAATCTTGGTAGTTATCCTTTTCTCCTCAAAAAAAATGAGATGTTTACACAGACTGGTAGACATCCTGTTTCGCCTCAAAAGTTCAACAAGGAAAATGGTTTAAAATTTCTTAAACTAAGTTCTTTAACAAACAAAATGTTACATGAAAAGTAGCACCTTATCACTACTGAACTATTGAAGCAAAGACAAATTTCTTCGTTACTTTTGTGCATGCTCAACAAACCCAACTTGTGGTAGTTTGATACAGGTGAGAGACTGTGATTTAGACATAAATTTCCTACCTATGCTGTATCAAACCATGTTACCTATAAATATATGCATTTGAGCTGCCATCATACATAAGCATGCTGAGCATATCTATGACAAGTTTCCTAATGGTATCAAAACTCAAAAAAAAAAAAAAAAACTGCCAAAATCAATCACAATGTATGAAGCATACTTTTACTCTATACAATACACACAAGCTTGCAATGGAAATACACATATGATACAAATGAGTTAAACAAAACAAGAAGTTAAAGTTATAATTGTCAAACCTCATATCGAGATGATGCAGAAAATAAAAGCTTGTGCCTCCCACTTTGAGATGCATCTGAAGTTCTTTTCTTGGACCCACTAGCACGTATAGGAGTAGGAGAGGGAGATATGTTGTCCCATGGAGAAGCTGCATAGACAATTGGTTAACAATTTTCAGGAAATGTATGATAGGTGTTAAACTTTTACATAGATGAAACACATCAAGGCAAAAAAAATAAAATAAAATAAAAACAAGTTAATTTGATATCACACTAATATTTCGATATCAAACTAATGTACCTGCAGAACGAGGTGTATATCCACCAAGCCAAGGAGACACAAGACGTGCATCAGGTGAAGCACCTGCCAGCAATGGAGATGGTGAAGCATGGCGGCTGCTAGGAGGTCGGGAGTATCCATCATGACTAGCTCGACGGGGTGTATCTTGCCACTCCCACCTACCATCATCCCAGTCAGACCTAGCTACAAATATTAAATATAAATGTTATAAAATGAAGAGTTGTCACATGCCAATTAAAATAATTGGCAACCAAAAGAAATACTGAATATACCAGGCGTCCTTGAAGAATGATCATGGCGACTCCGCTTCCTTCTGTCTCCTGCGGAATGTCGAGACCTCCCATCTTCATCCCTTCTATGATTATGACGATCATCACTGTGATATTGTGATCTTTCACTCCTATAGCTCTCTGGAGTGTGTGAACGAGTACTCCTAGTGCTTCGATAAGTAGAAACCTTGAAATGAAAGAAACTAGTAATAAGTATAATAACATCCTGTTATTTCAATTCACAGAAAACATTTACATTTTTTCAAACTATGATGAAGAAAGTCTCAACTTATGACACAGATTACAAAATAGCAAACATCATAATTTCCTTAAAGTGCATGTAGTAATAATATCTATATAAGCAACTATATCCATATCATCTTTTAGAACTTTTGATTTGTAAATGGTAATACGGATTCATGTCAAAACGAGATCATACAAAACAAATAGTGAACATAACAAAGCACAATTCTATTTGCAATTGTTAAGTTAGCATCATTTGATTGGTCATCCAAGCCTGCCTCCCCACTGCAAGTAGGCCCAACGAGGTGATGCTGCCTCTATGTGCAGATGACAGCACGCAATGCATCCTCAGCTCCAAAGCCTCCCTGATGACTAGCAGATGTACACATGCCCTCTCCGACAATGAACAGCAGGCAGACTTGTCTTCCAAATCCTCTGCCACACGACCGGAAAAGGGCGCAGAGAAGGCTCTACCGGAAACATAGACAAATATAGTCACTCCGATGAGAACCACATCCACAACAATGAAGTGGCACCATGTAATTCTCCGCCACTCATTCACCTCTGTTGGTCTGCGGCCATGCAGAAGAGCATCGAGATTCTCCCAACATATCTAGTTGGCATCGCCTCCCAAGCACTATCAGAATTGTCCATAAGCTAAACGATCCCCATGGCTTCTTCCTTCTCCTTCCTACCAGATGGTACTCTTACATGGCGACTTTGGGAACTGGCGGATGAAGCAATCTTTGCGCCACCTTTGATGGCCTTGAGAATTGTGCTGGAAGGCATCCCTCTCAACTTGATGAACATGGAGATGGTGCAGTCCATTATTGGCACATCAGCTTCCTATCATCAGCATCTTTCCCCTCCCTTAGGTCATCGGACATCTCAAAGTCCAGGGAAAACATCACTTGTCAGAGGTCTTCTCCAACGAAGTCTGCCCGAAGGAAGTCGACGCCTGCAATGGCCACATACACAGTCTGAGAGGGGCACGAGATTGCTGACATTTGGCGGGATCAGTACAATTGCACTCCCAACTATTGCCCCATCAAAATTCCTCCCCCCTACCCCTAGCCATCACACCCGAAAACTTTCATCGGGCACAACACAACACCCAAGCGAATCAAAACCCTCCTCAGTCCTAACACTCATCCAACACGAAACCAAAAGCAACCCCAGAGCACATGGAGTTGGAACCCACTCCATATCAACCTCACCAAGCTCATCATGCCATCTGCTCATGCAATTGTTGAACCACAACTTTCCCCAACATGGCTCGACCCAACCAAGCCTAAAAACACATAGTACACCATTGGTCCTCACCAACCCTAACACTGATACCCCGCCCCCTCAAGACCCCTGAGCACGCCTCTGATGATTGTCTGCCCTAATTCTTGCGTCGGTACAGCAAGACCCTAACAACGTCAGCCACAACTGCAATTCCCTCTAGTGAGGGGCTCTGAGGCCACCAAACCCATAGAAGGCTCGCCTCTACAAATCAGGATAATCTACTATAAAGCCATACAAACAAGGAGGGTAACCATTGTTGCAGACAACTGCTTTTCGCCAAAACCAGAAAGGAAGCATCCAGCACAATGCCATTGCTGCTGGGAACAGTCCATGACATCCAAGGCCATCATCATCTCCAATGACGTTTCTCTCATGGAATGTGTGTGGCCTCAGTGAAGCTCACTGAATGTGGCGATCTACTATGGGGCCCGGTGATGGATCTTGGCTTACTGGGCACATCATCCTCAATCAATTGAGGCTCACAAACAGAAAGATCTTCTATCGAAAGTTGATTTTTTTAAGGCACATAATGTTGATTGGTCTATTTTGTGATGTTTTTTACACTATTAGCATATTTCCAAAGAGATGGTTTTCTTCAATAAAAAATGTGTATACACTATTTCTTTCTCAGTTATCATTAAAAGCAATCCTGCGGAGTGGGATACGACATAAGAGGGATTTGTGCCACTGATGTCCCTTTGCACTAATGTTTTTTTGTGCTCACACCTGATGATCTTGCAAGATGTGCTACCTCCTTTTTTTATTGAGGAGGAGATGTGCTCTCTCTGTCTGTGCTGCAAGCATTTTAACAAGATTCTTTACCTACTCCGGGTCAGGGCACTCTCATCTCTTTGATTCATTATGATCTTACTTGATATTTTTAGTGATTTTTCAGGGCTTCAGGTTAATCACTCAAAAAGTTTGTTACCAATGAAATGGAAGTGGAGGTGGTGGATCAATATGCGGCAGAATTTTTTTCCTTTTTTGGGGGGACGGAGAGCAGATGACGCGGTTTCCGAGGGATGTGCAGCAAAGTTATTTACCCCATTATTAAATATGTGGGTCTATCCCTTTCAAACAAACGAATTTCTGCACATGATTGGAGCCCAATTGTGGAGCGAGTTGGTAAGATGATGTCTGATATCCATATTTATTCATAAATGATAGCCATACAAAGTTGTAATTACAGATCAGTTTGAATTTCTAGACATCACAAGTTTGTCCGCTCATTAATCAATCCTCTTGCTCCCACTACATTTTCAGTATAGAAACACTCATGTCTAAAGATCACCATGTTATGCTGTCTCCAAATGATCCAAAGAAAACAAATAGATGCAATCCTGTACCGAGCAGACACAAATGTACGAATTCTGTTAATTGAAACACCACTGAAAGAGCTCCAGAAAACCACTTCCTATTGCATATCTACCACCAAAATTTGCATCACTAGACTTATGTTTCTAACCTTTGTACACCCCAAAAACAAATGATTTTAGTCCTCGGGAGCTTCACATGAGGGATAGCAGGTAATAGCTTTTTTTTTTTTCGAGAGGAAAAAGGATGACTACCAGTTAGGCTGCCATCCGGGATAGCAGGTAATAGCTGCCAGTGTCCACCTTGCTCTATATATCCTTGTAAGCACTGCTTTTCCTGCTTCCGAAGCGCATCCCGGCGGAGCGAGTGGAGGACTTCAGGCCGATTGCCTTATCCAATGCCATCTACCTCCTGGTAGCTCGGGTACTGGCAAATCGGCTTTGGGAGGTGCTTCCTCACAGTCAGCTTTCATCCAGGGACGGAGCATCACCGACAGTTACACTATTGCCTAGGAGATCGTTGCTCAGTGGAGGAGGACCAGCCGCCAGGCCTTCTTATGGAAGGTCGGTTTCTCCAAAGCTTATGACACGGTCTCATGGTCCTTTTTATGGCATTCATTGCAGGCTAGAGGCTTCCCGGAGATCTGGATCGCTTGGATGAAGCGGTGCATTACCACCGCCTCTTTCTCGATCTTGGTTAACGGGGCTACATCCGGCGCGTGGGTGCAGCCACAGAGGAGGGTTCGTCAGGGCTGCCCCCTCGCCCCTATGCTGTTTGTCCTGGCAGTTGACGCCCTCGCCAGATGCACGCAATCCTCCTGCGAGATAGGCCTTTTCAGCGGTTTCGCCGGGGGCCTCGTGCCACTTCTCCAGTATGCGGACGATACAATATTCTTCATTGAGGGCTCTGAGCAGGAGGCTCGACGAGTGGCCATCCTTGTTGACCTATTTGGTGAGACGACCGGCCTCCGGATCAACCATGCTAAGTCCTCCATTCCTTTTGGCATGGTCCCCGACGAGGCAGCTCGTTGTGCAACCCAGCTTCACACCCCGATCAGCTCCTTTCTGATCACATACTTGGGTCTGCCGTTGTCAGATCGTCATATTGCTTCCAGGGGGTGGACTCCGGTCATTGAGCGCATGGAGCGCCGTCTTCAGGGTTGGAGTTCACAATTATTATCACGTGGAGGACGACTCACCCTATTGCGCTCAGTCCTTTCGGCACTCCGACATACTACATGACAGTTCTTCTTCTACCAGCTCAAGTTCTCAGACGGTTAGACTCATTGAGGAGCAGATTTTTCTGGCAGGGATGCAGATCTAATCACCGGGGGGTCCATCTAGTTACTTGGTGCAGTATTTGTCGGCCCACCTCTCAGGGCGGTTTGGGAGTCCGAAACCTCCGCCGCACAAACTGGGCTCTCCTGGCTCGGTGGGTGAGGCGGATCATGGGGTCAGAGGACAATCTATGGCGCAGGGTCTTCTACGTATGTAATGGGCATGATCTCTCTTGGGATTCCATGACCATTCTGCCACGCAGGGCCTCATCCTTTTGGCGTGGAGTGGCGGCTCAAATCCCTCGGGACCGCCCACTGATGGTTCCTTCCCTTGGCTCGGGGGAAGGTTTCTCCTTTTGGCGGCACGACTGGGCCCTCAGAGGCTCCCTTGCTGAGGCGTACCCCCGTTTATGGGCCCTCGCGGCGGACCTGATGCGGCGGTAGCGGAGGCATGGGCCGAGGCTGGTGGCCCAGACTCGGGCTCTTGGGCTCCACTCTTCAGATCACACCACTCTGATCAGCATTTTGCGGAGCTCTTGACACTTCATCAGCGGATCGCTCCATTCCGCCCGGATCAGTTCAGACCCGATGGTTGGGTCTGGTTATCCGAGTCTTTCTCAGCGTGCAGCCTTTACATTCGTTTCCTATCGCCCATCACTCTTCCAGAGGATTTCAGTTTTGACTGCAGACTTATATGGAGGTTGCGGGTGCCATTGAAAGTCAAGATCTTTGACTGGCTTCTACGGCGTGGATGGCTTCTCACTAGGCGGTACAGGGCGAGATGGGCGCCTCACAGTGACACATCTTGCGTACTATGTGACGAGACGGAGGAGGACATCACCCATCTATTCTATGACTGCCCGACTTCTCGTGGCATATAGCAAACCAGCATCGTGGGCCTCTTCTCATCGGGTTTGGAGACTGTGTGGCACTCCCTTCGTGGTTTAGCCCGTCGAAGACAGGGATGGAGAGCGTCTTTCGCGACCTTTTTGGCCGGTGCCTAGGCCATCTGGCTCCAGCGCAATCAGACTATTTTTTGTGGGGAGAGATATCAGACTGAGCACCACATCCTTTTTCTTATCCAGGAGTGGGGTTTTGTTGGGATACTTCCTATTTTTTGTCGTTGCTCTCCCTTTGAGAGCTCGCCTTTGTACATGACTTTCAGTTCACAGTTATATATATAGATGGATGACAACCACAACTCTGGTGATCATCCTTTTTCACCTCAAAAAAAAAATCGTTGTAAGCAGTCATTGTCTTCGAAGTAGCCAAGCAAACACTTTAGCCCTCATTGGAATCTTAAGCATCCAAATAAGTCGGCAATCCACATTTAACTCCTCATTACCAATCCCTTGATTGACTTCTAAAAGCTTGTAAAACACTAAAATGTTCAAGATTTCATCTCCAACCATCACGTTTTACGGAGTCCAATGAGAATGCAGTCCGTCTTTCCAAAAGTAACATCAGGCTATTGACTCTTTGGTCTGGTGAAGTGGACTGGAACGTACACAGTCAACTCTCTCCTTGAGCTAATCCAGTCACATGCGAGTTAATGGTATAGTTATAGATTGTTGCCGAGACATTCCATCATATTTGCATTGGCATCATATATTATATGTCAATATTCAAACTGCCAGCTAGTGGGGAATTACTCATCAATTCACAAAGATGAAGGTTTCTATAGAAGCATTTCGAAATCCAAGAAAAGGAATGATCAAGCATTTCGGCCACTCATTGAAGGCAGTTTTGAGTGTTCAGAAACCCAAGAAGATGAATGATACTCCTTTAAAAAAAGGATGAATGATACACTCCTTGAAAAATGGGATAAGGCTTTGTTGTTGTTGTTGTTGTTGTTGATACACTCCTTGAAAAATGGTCATGTAGCATATGGCCTCATGAGGATTTATGGAATTGTATTTTTTTCATATGTCCTTCAAATATCAAGGGAAGTCAAGATTGATTTAATACCAACACCCATCTTCATTTTGGGAAGAGTGTCTATGCTTCTTCCAGAATCAAATCTTCTCTCTTGCACTAGGGTCTAGCATAGATATTTCAATGCAATGACAAGTGGACTTCAACTGGTCCTTGCACATCTTTCAAAGGTCAGCATGCGTAGCGTTGGTAGCAGATCAAAATGCCACTTTAGTGGACTAACGTACTAGTGATATGTTGAACTGCGGACACCCATCTTCTGTTTATTAGATCCATAAGTGGATGAGATCATTCTCATTTTTCAGAGACTTGAGATTTTCTTTGGATTCAACACAATGGGACTGTTTGGCTCCAAAGAAAATGTTCTGGGATCAGGGTCAGCTGACCCAGTTTTGTTCTAGCCTTGGGGTTCCAGCAAGAACATTAATGTTCTTGGGCCTCCCTAGAACATAAATGTTCTTGCGTTTTTGTTGTTCCTGCCATCATGACTATGGAACCCACTAATGTAAAAATAAGGTGTTTGGATGAAAAAGTGAGAACAACCCCTTGTTCTTGGTGATGTTCTCATGCCAAACAGCCCCCAATGAGATTGTTGGCGTTGGACAACATGACAGTTCACGATGAGGGAGGCTTCAGTTTATTAAGTGTTGGGGATATTCTGATTGACGGAGATCTAAAGACATATTATGATCTTATTTGGCGGACTTTTGCGCCATTGAGAATCAAGTTCTTTATGAGGCTGCTCAAAAGGCGAAGGTTACTCGCTTGTGCGTATAGGATGCTGCGTCTCGAGATTTTGATGCATCAGTTTTAAGGGAGATTTAGACATATCTTGCATGCTATGTGGGAATTCATTAAGACATATTGCAATCTAATTAGGAGGACCTGCATATGATTGAGAATCAAGTTCTTTATGAGGCTGCTCAAAAGGCGAAAGTTCTCACTCATGCACATAAGATGCAGTCATCTCTAGATTTTGATGCATCCTTCTAAGGAAGATTTAGACAATTATTGTATGCTATGTAGGGATTCATTAGAATATAACAATCATTTATTCTTCCGACGTATGATAGCCCAACAAGTTTGAACAATTATGAGCTGCAGGTGAATTAATGTCCAGAGACATCATTTTCGGCATCACTCAGATTTGGTGGCACACGGTTAAACACACAAAACTTTGTTCATCTGGAAACAGACGGCCTGAGCCATTTTTTTTGTGGGCTATTTCATAACATGAATGCTTGCATCTTTACAGCGAACCAAGTTGGGTAGAGAATATAATCATGGGCTCTAGCTTTGAATCAGGCATACAGAGTCATCAGATACAGCATAAAATGTTCCCTTAGACTGCTTGTTAAATCATTTATTCTTCCAATGTGATAGCCCAACAAGTTTGAACAACTATGAGCTGCAGGTGAATTAATGTTCAGAGACATCATTTTCGACATCACTCAGATTTAGTGTCATACAGCTAAACAGACAACTTTATTCATCTGGAAACAGACAGGCTGAGCCTTTTTTTTTTCTTTGGTGGGCTACTTCGCACATGAATGCTCGCATTTTCAAGAGAACCAACGTTGGGTAGAGAATCTAAAATGTCCCTTTACAAAGAAAAAAACAGTATTGGTGAGTAGAGTCACTAAATACAGCACAAAATGTCTTCTTAGACTGCTGTAAAGCTTATACATATACAACAACAACAACAAAACCTTATCCCACTAGGTGAGGTCGGCTACATGGATTATACGACGCCATTAAGATTCGACAGGATTTTACGCTGGCTGTCAGGCCTAACACAACCCTCCTCCTTTATCCGGGCTTGGGACCGGCTATAAAATATAGGCGGAGTTTAAAAGCATATACATATATACAATAGAAATGATATTACCATAAAAGAAGAAATAGTATTGTCATGTAGAGTCACAAGAGCATAAAATATCTTTTTAGACAGTTGTAAGGCATATACATTCATATTATACTTTAAAAGAAAAATAGAAATAGCATTGGAGGACTATATAACAGATGGCCATCCTTTTTTTCCAAAAAAACTATTGTTTTTTTTAGAAGAAAAAGGATGACCACCCGATTATGTGGTTGTCATCCAGGTATATATAGATCTATGGAATGAGAATGATATACAAGTGTGAGCTCTCGAAAAGAGGAGACAAAAAATGGAAAAGTATATCAGCTAAAAAAAACTGAGAGATGCTATTTACAGAATGCACAAAAGCATCAAAACGCTAAAATGTAATACTTCTTGTAACTTAAACAATTAATTATGTCATTCAAGAGTAGTAATGTACCTCATCGCTTGGCGTTTCATTTGATCCCCTCCCATGAGTGACATGTTGTGCTTCAAGTTCTGAGGTTGTTGTGGAGTCTGAGGTATCAAAAAATGCTCCTATTTGAGCTTTTCTTACTCATATGATGTACGGCAAAATTTATAGCGATAAATTCAAAGTGGTAAATATTGCAACAACAATTTTAATACAAAAAAAAAATTAAAATGGGTGACCAACACCCTCTTGAGTCTTTTGTTTTGCGCTTATACACAATTGTCATCTCATAGAGTTCAATATATTAGTATAATTAGGATGACTACCCAAGCTCAGTATTTCCTTTCTTTCTCCGAAAAAATGAAGGGTGAAAGATAATTGTTGCCCATTATAAAAAAATGTAGGAGTTTTGAGCATCAAATGGTAGATAATGTTTGAGGTATTCAAATGGTAATAATGGTTCTTTTTCGTAGGATAACAATGGATCTTCAATAGTTAACATCGTATTTTGCATCATAAAAGAAGGTTTACATTTCTCCAAACAAAAGAAGGTTTACAAGCTAATATAGAATACTCTGTGTATCAATATTTACACAAGCTAAAAATAATACAAAGGTGAGAGGTATCAAAGTTATGTCAAGGTAAATGGACCAGTTTTGGTATTATTTTAAGAACAAATTCACAAAAACAAAGACATCATGTGAATAAATCATCACGGCCTAAAAATAAATTTAAGTATTTTAGCAAGTCCTAACATATTTTTTAGGGAGAGGGGGGCGGCAAATTTCTGTAACACAACCCTTCAAAAAGATTTTTTTTTTAAATGAAAAAGAAATTATTGCCATCCTATGTAATTTGTAACTCAAATTCCTATTAGAAATGAGATTTTTGTATGTTTAACACCCCAGTTATTCATCTTTTTTCCCCTCTCAGAAACAAAATTGTTACATGAAGGAAAGTTTTCAAGCGTCTTCGTGGAGTATCTAGTATAAGCACACAATGTTGTCAAAATCACGAGTTGACTCGTAGAATTGAACGACGATCTCATCCGAGTAAACGAGTCAACTCGCAAGAATCAAGTGCTGGCTCGTAAAATTGGGACACAGCATCAGGCCAAGTCCAACCAATTTTGTGTACTTTACCTTTGTGAGTTATGTGATGCGCTAATCACTTATGCAAGCCCCAAATCCAAACACGTGCTTTGTTGGACTGCTGCACCAGACTATTCACCACTGCTGCTCATCATCAGCTGCTGTTCACTGCTGAAGCTGCTCACCGCCGCTGATGTTCGACGCATGTTGCTGCTCGCCGCTGCCGCTGTTTTCATTAGCGAGTAGCAGCTCGCTGATGTCATTCGCCGCTACTGCCATATGCCTCAGCCTCACTTATTCTCACCTCCCTCCTCTATCAGCCTTGAAAGCAGAAAGAGGAGAGCTTCTCTGCTGATTAACACTATCAGCCAGCATGTCTGATTTTTTTTTTTTGTGTTGTTCGTTGCTGTTTTTGTGTTTGCTTACGAGTTAGGCGTGCTGGCTCCATCTTTGTTTTGGTTTTTGTCTCTGTTACTCTTGGCTGTGAAAATTCCCCTGCTCGTGTACAGGGGAGCCTTTTTTAAGTTTTTTAGTTGGCTGCATTTGTGTTTTTTTAGATAAATTTGTTTTGTGCTGTATCATTTTAACTTATATTCTAATATTTTAGATTATCAGTGGTATTTATGCTTCATTAAAGTTATATGCAGTTGTTGTAACCATATTTATCTTTCAGAAATTTAATATATTGACCTTTTTCAATGTTTTTCAATATCAGACAAATTAAAATATACAAATATTTAAAAAAATAGTAGAATCTCCCGTTCAGGTGTATACCTACCTTTTTCATGTCGTCTCATTTACAAGTTTGACAACATTGTAAGCCCAAACAACAAGATCCCCTGGAACAGGCATCCAAGATAATTTTGACATCTTTGAAGTGAAACTATACTCTCTAAGATTCTAACTTCCATAACTTAAGAAATGACACCTAGACTTCACACTCTTCTTTTTCTTTGAGAGAGAACTTCACACCCTTCTACAGCAAGCAAGAATTCTGATTTGCTGTACAATGAGTCACCTGGTTTCAATTGTAAACGAGGCATACCATAACATCCAAATTTTACAATTACGTACTTAATAGCACAAACAGAGAGCAAATAATGATGTCTCAAGGAATAATACTTAAGTATCATTATATGAAGACCTTGGTAGTATGATTAAAATATCACTACATTGAAAATGATCAGAATATTTTAACTAAAGAAAGAAATTAACATCGCATGATAACCATAAAATTTTGGTGTGTATTAAGAAAGGAGAAAATAAGATATATTGAATAAAAGTATAATGACTCACCTGCTTGTGATTGTTCTTCCACGTTAGATCCACGATAGCGCCGGGAAGTATGTCTATTAGAACTGTTCGAGGAACCTCCACTAGATTCTTCCAATCCAGAGGAGGCGGATTTTTCATCTTCATCAAGGGAAGAAAAGGAGGTCAGGGTTCTGTTGCGAGGTGCTCTAAACCCATTATTCTCTTTTTCCTCCTTTTTCTTAGTAGCAAGTACATCAAGACCTGTAAATATGAGATTGGACTTAGCTCCCAATTCTTAAGTATGCAATACAACAAGGTTGGAAATTTCGACCAGTAACTACATATAGTTGCATGATTAAAGAGACAACAAAATATAGAAGAGAAGAAAGCACACCCAACGTGGACTTCCTCTCACGGGGTACATAAAGGACTCGCTCCTTATTTGGGACAATTAGGCCTCCCTCATTGCTTGTATCCGGTTCCAGCATGGCAGAAGTGGCATTAATATCAATAGCTCCTCTTCTTCCCTGCATCCAGCAATATAGTCATCTGAAAATTAGATCTTTACATGCAAGGTTAGCGACAAACTGGCAAGAGATGATAACATAGACAGAAAATAATGAACAAATACTGCAGAACAAGCAGAACTGAAGACAAATTCTTTCATAAATGATGTCCTTACCTCCATGGTTGGCGTTTATCCCAGAACCAAATGTGACTAACAAAAGTAATTCAAGTAGTTTATAATTTGAAGTTGGAGATAAGAGGGTTCTCAAAAAGCTGCACTAAGTAAAGTGAGACAGCTGAAGACCGATTGCCGCTGGAAGAGAGGTATAGCGATTTGAGATGGAACACCACCGGAGGAGGTTGGGATGGCGGGAAATTAGGGTTACGTCTGGGGAGAGTGGCCCGAGAGAAATTTGCCGAAAGGGGT
This sequence comes from Pontederia crassipes, assembly GCA_030549335.1. Classification (NCBI taxonomy): domain Eukaryota; kingdom Viridiplantae; phylum Streptophyta; class Magnoliopsida; order Commelinales; family Pontederiaceae; genus Pontederia; species Pontederia crassipes. The sequence continues at coordinate 34,384,882 of CM060186.1, read as the reverse complement.
TGGGCAAGAAACGGAAGGTAAACGCCGACCGCGGCTTACGAGGGCAGCGACCGGGGGCCGATCCTTCGGAAGGCAAAAGAGCAGATGGCGCGGTTTACGAGCAGCGGCAGCGACTGCGGGTTGCGATGGCGACGCGGCGGCTGTCGGGGCTTGTGAGGGCGGAAATCGGCGGCCGGAGCTTGCGAAGAAGGCGTCAAGCGGCGGGTGCGGATTTGCGAGGGCTTTAGGTGCCGCTTGCAAAACCGGCGAACAGCGGCCGGAGCTTGCGAGGGCGTCGAGTGGGCACCGGGGATGGGCACGGCTTTTGTGGGCGTCGTACTCGTATCACAACGACGCAGATCGAATTAGCCCTTTACCTCTATCTCATATGGTCGTTGATTCTCAATCTGGCGGCAGTCCGATCTTGGTTTTTAACACGGACTTGGAATGAGGCGTTCCGCGGGCCCATGACGGTGGATTTTATGATTGTTCAAAATTTTATTCAACCATCTTTTTACTCGCATTTACAAGATACAATATATATATATATATACGGAATTTGAGAATGATGTATGAAGCTGGAAACAATATTTTCTTGAAATTGATAGTCTCGTTTTAGGTAAAAGAATGGAGATAAATTAATTCATTAAGGGGATCTTTGAAAGAAGTATAAGGTATGAATAATATTGTAACTCCCGATTCGGGTCATGGAGAGAGGAAAAAAAAAAGGAAGGAAAAGAAAAGGATAAAGGAATAAAAGGACTAACAAATCACGAGATAAAGATCATACTTTTTAATCTAGCTAAAAGTTAGATTTCCTCTCAAGGCTAAGCCAACCGAAGAATTTTCTTTTCTTTTTTCTCCCTTCTCACATGTATGCCCTCTTTATTTTATCTCTCCTACGTCGATATCTCTCTCTTTGTGGGTTGATGGTGTCAATATTACATGAGAAGGTCCCGTGGATGAGCACATAGTTACATCGATAGGATTGTGATTCTTGACTTGGAGCCTAATGTCAATTGCTCTAAACTATTCTTAGTTGTAAATAGATCTCATAGGATGTTAGCAATAGTTGAAAAAGATGACTAGAAAATCACTGTGCATTCGTAGTTTTCCAAATATAAGAACCCGACTTGAGTGCTGTCTGGATTGGATTGGATATTGCTCGGACCGAGTTCTCTGCAATTCGGCATGAGTCCTCTATGGTCGGAGCTCAATAAAGTACGATCGGTGCTCCTTCGTGCCCAAATTTCTTCTGATTTTTGACATTGTACTCACCCCAAGTTTTGCTTATATTTAGCATGGTTTCAACTCTGTTTATGATATTTTTTAAGTCTATTGCCTTTTGATTTATGTCCTTAAGCTTATCCTACTCTATGATGATATTTATTATAATTATACATCTTATGATTATAACGATGATGTCAACTATGACCCTACGATCTTATAAATACAATCACAGCTATGATCACACTAATAATGTCCCATAAATTTTAATCTATTTTATGATGAGTATTATATTTATGTACCTATAGTTACTCTTTATGATCATATCTTATAGTCCTAAATTGATTACATATTATTATGACGATGAGGTTCAATTATGACTCTAGATTATTATGCTCTCATGATCATTTTGATCTTTTTCATATGATGACACGTGTCAATTTATATTTATATATATATATAGTTTAAGATTTCCAAAAATAATATTTTACAGTAATTTTTTATATAAGGTAACAAAATTTAAAAAATGATTAAATTTATTTGTATATTTTGATTACAAGTAGATTGTTTCTAGTATGATTAAAAAGAATAATATTTTTTTCTAAAAGATAATGTACAAATAAAAGATAATTATTATTTTTGGAATTTTTAAAATAACTTAAAATAAATAATTCTATTCAAGACAAGTTAATATTAAAATTATCTTTTTATCAAATTGAGTATGATTAAAATAATTTATTTCTCTTCAAAAGATAATATGCAAGTAAATAATAATTCATCTTTAGAAGATAATTTATTGTTTTTTTTAATTTAAAATAAATAATTTAATTTGAATAAATTTAAGATTATTCTTTCGTTTTATCAATTTGGGTATACTGGCCGGTCTTTCAACAGTTAAAATAAAGAATATTTTCCTTCCAAAAGTTAATATGCATTTAAATAATAATTCTATTTAAAAGATACTCTATTAATTTTGGAATCAATTCAAAATAATTACGTTAAGTCAAATTAAGATTATTCTTTTCTTTGTAACAATTTGAGTATGATTAAAAGAAAATAAAAAAATATCTTCTAATAGTTTGTTATATAATATCAAATAAATAAATAAATATTAAACTTGTTAGCATATTTTTATTAGGTGCAGATTATTTTTATTATGATTAAAATAAATAATATTTCTTTTTCTAAAAGATAATGTTCATGTAAAAATAATTCATTATAAAAGATAATTTTGTTAATTTTGGAATAATAAAATAATTTAAAATAAATTATTCAAATTGAGTAAAATTAAGATCAATATTTTCTTAAATAATTCAATTTGAGTTAAATTAAGATTAATCTTTCACTTTAATAAGTTTGCGTATGACCAAAAAATTAAAAGTTGTCTTACAATAGTTTGTTATATAAGGTAATAAAAAAAAGAAGATTAAATTTATGAGCATATTTTTATTAGAAGTAAATTCTTTTTAGCGTCATTAAAATAAATACTTTTTAGTATGATTAAAATAAATAATATTTTTTTATAAAAGATAATGTACAAGTGAAAATATTTCCTTTTAAAAGATAATTTGTTATTTCTTAAATTTAAAATGAATTGTTCAATTTTAGTCAAATTAAGATTAATATTTTCCTTTTATCAATTTCATACCAAAAAATAATATCCAAGTAAACAATAATTCCTAATTAAAATGTAATTTGTTATCTTCATAATTAAAGAATAATTTAATTCGAATCAAATTAAGATTAAAATTTTATTTTATCCATTTGAGTATGAGTACAAATAAAGAGAATTCCTTTTATCACACAATTTGTTATTTTCAGAATTCAAAAAATTTTAAAAAATAATTGTTTATTTAAATTAAGTTTAGTCTTTCATTTTTTATCAATATGAGCATGATTAAAATAAATAATATTTTTTAAAAAAAATAATAATTTTAGTTAAAATTAATTTATTGTTTTCAGAATTAAAAATAAATAATTTAATTTAAGTCAAATTAAGGTTATTTTTCCCTTTTTATCAATTCAAGTATGATTAAAATAAAATAAAAATTATATTATTATAGTTTTTATATAAAGTAAGAAATTAAATTTATGAGCATATTTTTATTAGAGTCAATTTTTTTAATATTATTAAAATGAATATTGTACAAGTAAAAATAATTCATTTATAAAAGACAATTTATTAGTTACAGAATAACAATATAATTTTAAATAAATTATTCTAATTGAGTAAAATCAAGGTTAATATTTCTTTAAATAATTAAATTTGAGTTAAATTAATGTTAATCTTTCCTTTTTTTTATAAATTTGGGTATGATTACAAAAAAACAAATTTTATCTCATAATAGTTTGTTAAAATTTACCTCCATAGCGGCTCCTCAGAGCATCCCTCCGGAGCAAATCTAAGTGGTTGATCGAAATCTACGATTGATACGAAAATGAGAAAAATAATGATATCATGTGTGTTCTTTTGGCATCGACGATCGAGCCACGCCTTCCCACTAACGATCCAAATCAAACTCCAACACAGTAGGGTTCTTTTGGCATCCAGATCTCTCCCTGCGAACGGCCACTCAATTAGAAAGTTCGGCGATCTCCTTGCAACTGTGTTCGCCCTGCCCAGTTTGATAGTCCATCAATTTCCTTTTTTGCCACTTTGTACTTCCCTTTTTCTCCATTCACGAAATGTCATTTTGCCCCGCCTACAGTTCTGCCCAATGCTGAGACTCTCGACAATGGACGTTAGTGATAGGGGCGGCGAGGGCAGGTACATTCCATAGGTTATGCACAATCCCCAATGCTCCATGTCATCTCCATTTTCAGAAGGTGAACTCTGAATGTCACGTTTAGTTCTGAGTTTTCTTTATGTTTGTTGGTTGTAGGTGAAAACCATGTTGTTTGGAAATGTTGCATGACGCACAAATGACAAATGGTAGAAGACAAATTCTTGTCGTTGTTAAATGATTTAATTTGGATTGCCATGTCATATTAGATTCTGAATGCAAATTCAAGAGGATTAGGAAACCCCCCACTTTAACATGTAATGAATACTTTGTGCAACATTGATTTGTTTTTCTTTTATCGAAGTGCAAAATTATGCTTCTGGTGTAAAACCTTAGTGTTTTCTTAGAAGCTTCCTCTCCTTTGGGTGTAAAACATAATTTGAAATTAGCAAAAGGCAAACCTACTAGTGAGTTTGAAACTTGTACTCTGAAGATTCGAAAATAATTCAATGGATGAATATCCTTGTACTCCTAAAGATCAAGAAATTGAAGAACTTGAAGCCACACAAGAACTGTAGGACATTTCATTATAATTTGCTTGTTATTCAATTTTTTGTATCATTCAAATTGTGAAATTAATGGAACCTTTATGTCACAGTGGCCAATGCAATAAATCATTCATTGGCATGAAGTTCGATACATAAGATGATGTTACGATTTTTACAATGCAAAGAAAATGAGTTATTCGAGAAAATTACGGTGCTTTATTATTAACTAGAGTTTCAACTGATGGAAAGTGGAAAATATAAATGTTCATGAAGAGCATACACATGAACTTGCTTCACAATCATATGTTAGCATATTACGTTCCCATAGTAAGTTGTCGACTCTTTTTAAGGAAGCTATGACAGATTTAAGAAATGCTGGAGTTGGACCTTCTAAGATATCTAAATATCTTAAGATGTCTGGAGAGAATTTTGTGACATCTCAATAATGCATAAATTATGAAAAGACAATATGGGAGGAGAATGCATGGCTATCTTACATTATTTTCAAAAACAAATAGCAGATGATGAAAGTTTTTTCTTTAAAATGATGGTGGATGTAAATAATGTTGGAAAAAGTTTCTTTTGGACAGATAATATATCACAAGACAATTGTATGACATTTGGTGATGTTGTAATTTTTTATACAACATATCGTACGAATAAGTTAAAAAAAGCCATTTACACAATTTTCAGATGTTAATCATCATAGACTTTACTTGGTTGTGCATTATTAGCAGATGAAACTGAAGAGACATTTATTTGATTATTTCAGACTTGGTTAGAATGTATGCAGAGGAAAAACCAATTTGTATCATCATAGATCAAAATATTGCAATGGACAAGGCCATTCTCAAAGTGTTTCCTGAAACTCGACATATGTTTTGCATTTGGCATATAGTTAAGAATGTTTTAATTCATCTTCGAGATCTATATGCACTGACAATTTTAAAAAAGAATACTTCAAATGGATTAACAATTCTTCGACTATTCAAGAATTTGAAGACACGTGGCTAAATTTAAAACACAATTATGCTATTCCAGATGATCATCGGTTGGTTTATATGTACAACAAGCGTCATCATTGGATTCATATTTATTCAAGTGACACATTATGTGCGGGCATGCAATACACTCAAAGAGCAAAGAGTATTAATGCTTTCTTTTGATGGCTTTGTGAATTATAATACTTCGTTGTCTGATTTTGTAAACCAATATGATTTATTTATTTTTAACCGTCGTGAGGCTGAAGAGCGAGAAGATTTTAAAAATCTAAATAGCTTGTTTATCCCAACTTAAAAAAATTCTTTGGAGATTCAAGCAGGAAAAGTATACACTCAAAGTGTGTTCAAAATATTTCAAGAAGAATTCAAGAACATGGTACAATTATGAAAGCAAATAGTGTCCAAAGATGGTGACAAGGTTATGTACTTTATCAAGAAAGGATTATTGTATAGTAAAATGCCCAACCAAATGTTTTGGTAAAATATTTTTGCAAGATGTTTGAACATGAAAAATAGAAAATAGAAAATCAAGAAAGGATTATTTTTTCATGCTTTGATCATTCTGAATGAAAATAGAGCTATCTTCTTGCTTAAAAAATATATTCGTTATCGTTGGATAATAAATGCTTGGTATTCAGCTGCACAAATATTTCATGATGCCGAACACACTTGTACAATTGGTCAACGTGTTGTTAGTCTTTCACAAAAATAGAATTTCAAAAGGAATGTGCAAAAATTTGTAGAAATGAGTTTGCATTCACCCGAACACTTCAACGTTGGCACTTCATTCTTAAATGAGGGTATTCAAAATTTGGAGGTTATAAAGAAAGATTATATGAGTGAAGAGCCTTCTAAGAACATAGACATGGATGAAGTACATTCATTAGATGCTCACACACACTTTCAAACTTTGTGGTACATGATCCTTATATTGTAAAAACGAAGGGAAGACCACGAAACATAAAAAGACTGAAGTTTAATCTTGATATTTCAATGTCACAAGATGAGAGAAAGAAAATGACATGTAGTCATTATTTTAAACAAGAACATTATGTAACTTCATGTCCGATTAAAAAAACACAAGTAAATTTTAGTTTACTTTTATTTTTATTTTCTTTATGTTTGATATGGAGATTCTAAATTACTTTGTATTTTTTTATTTGATCAAGAACAAAAAAAAAACAAAGCCAAAACAAATAAGTTATGCCCAATAAATCTCATATATGGTGTCAATGTCTCAATCTCAAACTTTATTGTTGTAAGTATAGGCTTGGATCTGTTGAGTTATTAGGTTATGTTGTATTAATGTTGACATGGGTTTTCATTTCTTCACTTCAGCTACTTTGGATGTTTCTTCAAGTTCAACAAGTTTTTATTTGATTTTGTGTTAATGCAGGAAAGTTGCAGCAATTTTTGTGTCTATTCTCGATCTTATGTTTGGAACATTTTTTGCAATGCCATATTTGGAGTAAATTTACAAAGCCAAAGTTATTTCTTGTCTTGTTTGGAGTAGTTTTTGCAATGATGTATTTGAAGCAGATTTACAATGCCAATGTTATTTTATTGATTTGACATGTCATTACCATTATATTAAGATGTCCCATTGTCATCGTATTGTGATAAAATTAAATATACACATATGTGTAACACTTATATCTTTATAACATTTGGCTCTGTTGGGTCCCAAAAGCACCAAAAGGGGAGGAAGTGAATTGGTGTTTAAATTGAAAATATCGATTTCACGAAAATCGACGTGAAAATTTAAAATTGATTCAACAATCAACACAAATCAAATCATATCACACAATATGAGAAGGAGAGATAGAGAGAGAATTCAATCACAATGCATGCGATGATTGTTGACGAGGTTCGGCCACACCTTGACCTACATCCCCGCTCTGACTTCTCTAACAATATTTCTGTAGTGATCTTCGAGAGGTCCATCCATCCAGCGAAAAAGTCGGTATGCTTCATATATCTTCAAAAAGTAAAATTAGAAAATGATTTAATGTCAACGTCATGTAAGGAACAAAAGATAAGCTATACTTACTCCATGATTCTTGTAACCATAGAACCTTCGACCAGGATTGAACTCTGTCTAAGATGTCTTAACATCCGCTTCTTCTTCACAATAGCATTGAAGCACCATTTTTTTAAGGATGAAGACTTCAACATATTAGTTACATTTGCACTAGGTTTATCAATTTGATTACAATTATTATGGTTCAAAAAATATTATATGGAGGTATAACTAAATGTAACTAATATAACTAATATGGAGGCAAAATATTATCCTCTTCTCAGCCTAGTCTTTCTCAAGGAAGATAATTACAAGATAAAGGCACACATATCCAGTGGCTTCAGATAGGGACAAGAAGTCCAATATTATCTAGTGGCTTTGGATTTAAGAGAATAGTAGAAAATGTATCTAGCATAAAATATAAGAGGTTGGAATTTTCACATAATGTTTACTAAGCACATGAAGATGCATTAACAATTTAAATTGTTTAGGCCAAGTCAAGATAGAATTTCTCACAGTTCAACCCTCAGTAGCACACTAGTTATGAGCAAGCAATACACGAGTTATAAGCAAGCAATACACACGTTATGAGCAAGCAATGCATAGATCTGTGCCTTTTATGCACCCTTCAAGTGCACAGGTTAGAGTGCGAGAGAGGAAAAGGATTAGAGAAATAACTTATTAGTCGTCGGATCCACTACAAGAAAATGGGCGATAAGCGACCCAAGATAAGCGACGCTAGAGTGGCGCTATTACGTCTCCACGGTGAAGAGCGTCTCATTCGCGTCTAGATAGCGCCACAAAAATAGGACGCTACGTATCGGTGGCTACTAGCGTCGCAATAGAGTCAAAGTAAATGAGACACTACTAGAACCACGGGTTGACGCTATCTCGACATTACTAAGACGCGTAGTTTGCGGCTGTGCGTAGAAGACATGCGTCGCTAAGTCAACGCGCAAGGGGCGCTAGATATGAGGCGCGATTCCGACGCTCACGAGTCGCTACTTTAGGCGCTAGGAAGGCGCTGAAGTGACGCAATATGATGGTGTACACGTCGCCAATTAGACGCGACTATGGCGCTAAGGACGATATATTTAACTCAGCGTTGACATTATTTGCGACACGAATGGGACGCTATGGAGTCGCTACTTTCATATTTTTTTTACCCATTCAATCCTCATTTTTCCCCTTCCCAGACCATACAATTATATAATGCATACAAAAATGCATTGATATTCATCACAAGCAACATAAAAACATCACAGACAGTATAAGAGCATCACATGCAATATAAGAGTATCACAGACAATATAAAAGCATCACAGGCATAATATTTAACATAAGAATAGGAAAAGTAATAAACCAAACTAACAAACTATATGTATATCTAAATCTATAAGTAACAAAAGCATTGTTTGTATTCGTGGGTTGTTTCTATCCTAGGTTTGAGAGTTATTGTTATCATTTCAGACATTCGACTTAGACGTGCTCGGTCCATGGCCTCGCGGGGATGGATTCTGTGCCGGGATCAATCCCTGAATCGCCTGCAATAGCGGAGCCAACTGCTGCGATAATTGCTCCGACACCTGTCGCGATATCTGCTCCGATAACTGTTGCGATAGCTGCTGTAATAGCTGCATCACATTAGGTGCAGCGGATGAGCTCGCAGCAGATGGACCATCTGCATATCCTCCAATCCTCCTAGGTATCTGAACGGCTGTGCCGAGGCCATGCAAGTACCCTCCTCGTGTCGTGCTGGCCATCTCCTCCCAAACAGCAGGTCCTCTACGGAATAGAAAAATTATACAATCATATAATATATAAATTATATATCAAGAAACACAAATTAAAAACATGACAAAACCAACAAAGAAACATTACCTGCTGGCTGAGTACTCGGATCATCTCCATACTTTTTAGCCATTTTTGCATTATAATCATTCGATAAAATTTAAACATTTTGTATTTAAAAATTAGTTCACTAACGACAACAACCAAATGACCATGTCATGAGACTTACTAGAAGCCAACGAGCAGTGGGCGTGACTAGGTCGTTTGTCTTCCGACTCTTATGCGTGGCCTCATATACCACACGAAACTCTACGGGACCGCCTTCTTTCTCCTCCAATAAAGTTTCAAATTTGATAACATAAGTATAAATTAAAAGTTTGATAAATTAAATTTATATGTAAATTACCATGCGTTGTCGATGCTCGTCAAATCGCATCGATCCCCCTGTGTGGATGTGGGCCTCGAGCTTCGAAAAATGATTAACTCTTGCCTTTTTCGACTTCCTTTGCCATCGTTCATCTGTCCTTTATGAACATCAAATACTTACACTTTTTATAAAAATAATTTAAAAGTAAACATACTTACCACTTCCTACAAAGGGACTCCCAAATCGAGTGCCTAATATGCCTTAGGCATCTTTGTATGCCCTGCTCCAAAGTGAGGCCGACAAATGTGACGATCTTGCGAAACTTGTATAATCGATTTCGGAGGCGTTTCGCAATGACCTCTTCAAAAGCTCGCTGGATCATCCATAAACTAAGATCCGCATGAAACTGATTTTCCTCCTACAAATAGAACGTTAAAACTTAATAATTTTAAAATAAATATAAATCAAATTATATAACCCAAATAGAAAATCGTACCGTAAATGCTCGAAAAATGTCATCCCACACTTGAATTGTGACATCTTTGCAGGATTCTGCCCCTTTCGGCAAGTGGGAAAGAATGAGAGCATTGACATCCCGCACGGTACTAGCGGGTATGAAAGTGGTCCTGTAAATTACAATGAAGAATTAATTTTTAATGATAACCAAAATTATAACAAAAATTGTATAACTTATTTAACTTACGGTCGAGCAATATTATTCATAATGATCACCCCATTATCGTGTAACCCCTCTTCATCACTCGAAGAGGAATCATCATCTGGTATAACTAGGGTAGGTTGTGAAGGTCCGACGTCATCTACGGGCCCTAATACATAATAAATTATTAGTGCCATGCCAAATTAAAGTTGTGAAAATTCATAAATGTACAGTAATGTTCTCACCTCGATTGATGTGTACCGCGGCATGATAAGTGGCAGCCCGCCGCTCGTTTGAATGTATTGAGCCAACTACTTGTGCTATTGATGACGTAGCAACTGACATTATTAAAAAATAATTAATATAATTAATTAAAAAATGTCAATAATAATAAATATATCACATGGCGTAAGATGTCGCTCGCCAACGCTAGAACGTGGTGAAGCATCTACTATTCTCGTCGGTGACGGTGGGGTAGCAACTATCATCATAAGAAAATATATAAAATTTGGCTCTTATTTAAAATTGTATATCACCTACAATGTGTCACGGATCTGGAGTGATACGCGGAGCAGACCCACCAATGGATCACCTACTATGTGACGATCCGGCTATGTGCTCCGTCGGCGGCGGAGGAACTGATATTATTAAAAAACAAAATTAACTATTATAATCAACTATAAATAAGCAGCTGACAATAATTATATTATCCGGTGGTTGTGATGTCTGACTCATCTAGAGTGAACACTTGGAAGAGCAAGATGACCGAGATACTCGACCCCTCATTTTATGATTGAAAAAAAATGAAAGAAGCTTCTCTTATTATCAGTAACCATATATAACCTAAAAAAAAGAAGTAAAAAGTTTATGTCATTAGAATAACTACGGGATTCATTCGCTTTGTTTCGTATTTTGATTCATTTTCATCATCTTCATCATCGTCGCTATAATCTTGGTTCGAGTCATCGTCAATGAAATTATCAAAGTTCACATCCAAGAGGTAATTTGTATTGAACTCTTCCATTGGCTCAGCGTCATCGACCAATTGAAAATTCTCAACTCCATCGACACATCAATCGTCTCATTCACTCTATCTTCTTGATAGTAATCATCCATGTGCACATCGTTGTGTACGGATGATGTTTCATTGTCATCTACCATTGTTTCTGCTAATAATAGTCTGCTCCTCACGTTGCATGATGCCCACCATTCATCCTTGATTTTTTTCGATGGATACTTAGCATAGTACACTTGTTGTGCTTGTTCCGCCAATACGAATGGATCGTATGACTAAAGTCTCGACCGAGGGTTAATATCCACCAATTTAAACTTTTGATCAATCCGAACCCCTTTCTCTGGATCGAACCAACGGCATTTTAGCACCATGACTTTGTTAGATTTTTCCAAATAAGACAATTCTAGGATGTCTTGTATAACACTGTAGCAATCAAAGTCGTTGTCCCCGTACATGCTTCATTGAACACATATGCCACTATTAATAGTTGAATGTTGTCGGCTATATTCTTCTGTATCGAAATGATATCCATTGACTATGACGCCGCGGTAGCTAAGAACTTGTTTCTTCGGACCATGACCGATATCTCATATTTTGTTCTCTTTGACTGAGCCATTAATAACCTATAACAAAATTAACTAAAAACTTTAGTAAAAGTTTCGAACTTATAACAATTTATAAGAACAAGCTGAAAGATTTCTCACTTCACATCTCAACCACTCGGCAAAATGTTCTCATAGTTTCAATAACTTATCGTTTGAAACTAATGGATTGATTTCTCGTTGTAATTCTTCCAATTTCCTGAATTCATAGTTTTCATATAATGAAATCATATAGCAACAATTAACTTTAAATTACAAAATAAATTAGAACAAATTGTCTTACTCGAGATATGGCGTCACTTCGCTAGAATTTGCAAGAACATAATTCTCCACGATTGTGAGATCTCTATCATTCAATATAACTTTGCGTCCTGCACCAAGAAGTCGACATGAGCGCTTGAAGATGGATAGAATATTCATGTCAACTTCTCTTTCACCACCATCGTCATTTCTTGAAAATTGGGTGTGTCGTGATTGTATGTGTGGCTCAAAGTATTGTGAAGTGAATTTTGACACCTCCTCAATGAAATATGTTTCACATATGGAGTCTTTAATTTTTGCCTTATTCTTCGTCTTCCTTTTCAACATCGATACTGAACCGGACCCGTAATTTTTGTTTGATATGGTAGATGTACAATCAAATGTTCCATCACATCAAAGAAAGAAGGTGAAAATATCTTCTCAGCCTTGCACACGGTAATCACAATAGAAGCTTCTAACCGAGAGATATCTTATTTCCGAATGATGGATGCACAAAGCTCTTTAAAGAACGTAGACAATTCTGTTAAAACCTCCCAGATGACCTTTGGCAAAAGTTCTTTAAAGACAATTAGAAGCAGCTTTTGCATAAAAATATGACGGTCATGACTCTTCATCCCATGTATCTTCCCATTGTCCAAGTTAAAACAACGAGATATGTTTGATACATATCCATCGAGGAATTTCAATTGCTTTACCCATTCGAAAACAACTTTTCTTTGATCATTGCTCAAGACATAAGTAGCTTTTTACTTTTTGTATTTACCATTTTGAAGATGAATGATATCTAACTCTAGTCTTTTGCATATTAATTTCATGTCTTCGTGAGCTTGTATGCTATCTTTTGTTCTTCCTTTAATATCCATAATAGTGTTGAAGATGTTGTCAAATACGTTATTCTCCACATGCATGACATCCAAGTTATGACGTACCAATTTTGAAGACCAGTAAGGCAATTTCCAAAAAATATTTCTTTTCTCCCAATTATGTTCACTTCCAAACCCAATTTGTTTGTAACTACCGGTCTTCAGTCCGATTGAGACTCCACTAAGTTTGTTTACTTGCTTTAGCAATTCTTGTCCCGTCAAATGAGTTGAAGACAAAGTGTTCTTGAATGTATTCTTTTTAAATGAGTTTCGACCACAACGCATCGAATTCTCCAATGGCAAAAACATTCTATGACAATCAAACTAGCAAACTTTCCTACAGTTTTTCAAATAAAATGATTTCGTATTATTTCCACATATGGGACAAGTAAATTTTCTTTTTGTGCTCCAACCACTCAACATTTCATATGTCAAAAAATCACTTATGGTCCACATTAATGCGACTCTCATAATGAAAATCACGTCATCCTCCACCAACATCTTGAGTTCATCAATCAATGGTCTTAGGTAAACATCTAAACTTTTACCAGGAAATTGAGGACCCGGGATCATACAGGTAAGTAATATATTCTCTCGTCTCATACATATGCTTGGAGGCAAATTATAAGGTGTCACAAAAAGTGGCCAACATGAATAAGCAGTAAGTGATGAGCCAAATGGGTGGAAACAATCGTGCAAAGTCCTAATCTAACATTACGTGATTCTACAGAAAAATCCGGATGAAGTGCATCAAATCGTCTCCATCCCATAAATAATACAGTTTTTTTAGAAAAAAAAATTGTTGTAATATTGGAACAATCGAAAAGTATCTAAATATTGCATTTGCCACATTTTTTTTTCGAACTTCAGGAATTCTTTTTCAGCTTGAATCTGGGCTCGCCACAAATAGAACAACTCATAAGTGAATTGTTTTTCTTGTAGTACAACATGCAATGATTGCGGCATGCATCAATCTTCTGATATTCCAACACTAAATCTCTCATCAATCGTTTGCACTTGTAAAAATGTCCTGGTAATTTTTCTGAAGCTAGAAGCATACTCTTAATAATGAAAAGCATCCGGTCAAAATAACTTTCGCTCATATTAAATTCTGATTTTAAGTTCATTAGTTGTACCACTGCAGAAAGTGTAGTTTGCTTCATGCATCCATCTCATAAAGGTTCATCTGCTTCTTCGAGAAGATTATAAAACTTAGAAGCCGAAGGATTCGGATCTTCTTCAATCAATGTTTCGCCAACATTTTCTCCTAACATTGCATCTTGTGTCATGTCCCTGTACGGATTGCTCGAGTCGCCCACAACGGTATCTACATTACTTGTTTCTTTAGCCCATCTTTCTTCGTCATAAAAGAATCAATTGATGTATGTCAGTAAGAAATCATTGTAACATAAATTCTTCTGCACATCATATCTTACTTTCACCACTGATAACATTTGCACTTGCGACATGGATATAAGATTTCGCCATATGAAGAAGCAACACCTTCATTTTGATATACCACATTAATAAATTCATCAACTCCATCCTTATATTCTTTAGTTATGACGCCATGTTTATCCTTCCAACGACGAATCCAACTACGATATGAATTTATCATTTTTGTAACGGACAACATTAAACCATATGTCAATAAATTCGTGTACTTGAAATATGTGATTTTGAACTTACGAAGTCCAAAATCACATGTTTCAAGTATTTCATCGTCGGATCATAATCTCATTTTATCACTAAGAATGTGGAAGTACATCCTTAGTAAAATTTATGAGAACATGATCAAACAGATGTTCTAGAATTATGAAAAAAATACTTTAACTTAACATGAATTACTAACTTAGTACATCCTTAGTAACTAACTTAACAAGAATAATTTCAAGTAATTAAATAGTATTTAACTTAACATGCATTACTAACTAACTTAACAGCAAAACAATCAAGTAATTAAGTAATATTTAACTTAACATGCATTAGTTCATAACTTTCAAGTAATTAAGTAGTATTTAACTTCATGCATTAATAATTAACTTATCATACATGGTGGCGGGCTAGTAGCTTCTTAACAGGTGAGGGATGGCGATGGAGGAAATCGGTAGGCGACGACCGACAGAGGAGCACAGTTGATGGAGGCGAAGGGAGGAGGAGGAGGAGGCGAAGATGAATGTCGGCACGGTGGTGGAGGGCGGTGGAGGAGGAGGAGGCGACGGCGGAGGGAGGACGAGGCGGAGGGAGGAGGAGGAGGTGGAGGCGGAGGTGGATGAGGCGCAGTGGCGGAGGGCGGTGGAGAAGGCAGAGGCGATGGTGGAGGGTGGCGGAGGGGCCCGGTGGAGGTGGCAGATGGGCGCGGTGGAGTAGGCGGAGGGCCGCGGTGGTGGAGGTGGAGGCGGAGGGCGGACGTCGGAGGCGGAGGGTGGCGAAGGGGCATAGTGGAGGAGGAGGCGGCGATGGAGGCGGAGGGCGGCGGAGGTGGACGTCGATGCGACGGAGAAGGCGGAGGGCGGTGGCGGAGGAGGAGACAGCGGCGGAGGAGGTGGAGGGCGGCGGAGGCATCGGGCATCGAGCGTCGGGCGTCGAAGGAGTCGGGCGTTGAGCGTCGGAGGAGTCGATCATCGACATCGGGCATCGGGCGTCGGAGGTCGGGCGTCGGATGATGGAAGGTAAAATAGTAAAAGTGAAAACGAAGAAGAGGGGTTAGGGATTTAAGTAAATTTTTTAGCGTCTCCAAAGAACGCGACGATACGTAGATGCAATGTAGGCGCCGCTTCTATCAAAATTTGACTAATGCGGCGCTATGGAGAAGTTAATGTGTCGCTAAGCTAATGTAGCGACACCATAGCGTCGTAAGGGCTTCTCCATAGATGTAGCGTCCCACAAATGCGACGTCAGTGAGACGCTAATTAAATGTCTTTTTCAAATTTTCTAGGATGTATGTAATTTTATTTATCAATATAGCGTCTCATCGCATTGTGCCCCGTTCCAATTGTTTTATTTCCTTCCGACAATCTATCATGTATGTATATAAAATTATAAATCTAAATGTATATGTGTCTATAACAAAATTGTGTGCGTATATATATATATATATATATATATATATATATATATATACCTATAATATATGTGTATGTATATGTCTACTTGTGGGAGATTAAGTATTATAAATCTATCATGTATGTATGTATGTATATATGTATTATAAATATATATGTGTATGTATACGTCTATACGTGTGCGAGTCATATATAAATTGTTGGGTCAAAGTTTTAATGACATATAAAGTTATATTTTGATGAAACAAACCTCGAATGATTAAAGTTGAAATGTTGAAAAAGTTTAAAGAAAAATGGATAACTTTACGCACTACGATTTGATTAAATAATTGTCATTAATCTCATCAGTTTTGGATAAATGTGGAAAAGAGTTGTAGAGAATTCTATTAGCTTTCCATAGACTCCAAGATCATCTAATTTGGATAACCGTGCAGAAAGTTATGATCAAAATAGTGCAGGTCGGTCAACCTACCGGTCGAAGCAAAGAAGGCCGGTCGACCGATCTGAGAAATTGGTCGACCGATTTGAGAAATCGATCGACCGATCAAGGCATAAGCTACTCAAATGAAAACTACGAGATCTGTATCAGTCGAGACTGTATCGATCGAGACTGTATCGGTCGAGACACCGGTCGATGGACCAGTCGACCGATCAAGTGAAGAAACTGTGAAAATGACGCAGCGATCACATAGACCGGTCGACCGATCCAGAAGTGTGGTCGACCGTCCTCCAAGTCAAATGAACAGTAATGATCAAATTTGAAGGAGGAATTTGTGGAATGATTTTTGGACGAATTTTCCACTCATTGAAGGCTATAAAAGGAGTACCAAAGCTAGAGACAAAGGCATCCATTCACTCATTGAAGAAAAACTTCAAGTTGTCAAAGAAAGATTTTTTTTTGAAGTTTTTATTTTATAGCTTTCTCATTCTCTTTCTCTTCTTCTCTTGTGAGCTTAGTTTTGTAAAAGAGAGAAACACTTTTGTTCAGAAAAATTAGAGAGAGCTCATGTGTAAAAGAGGTTCAAAATCTTACCTCTTGAGCGAGAGAAGTAGATTAGCTTCCTAAGAGAAGATGTTGCCTTGTCTCTCGAAGCGGAGAAAAAGGCGATGGTGTAAATGGCTTTCTTCCTTACCCTATTTGGAACAAAAAAAGTGCTAGTGGAATCTCCGACGGTCTCGAGGTCGAGAAGTCGGAGCGGGGACGTAGGCCAAGGTGTGACTGAACCTCGTCAACAACCACCGTGTCTTTATGTTTGATTTTCTCTTTCTCCCCATTTATATTGTGTTTATAATATGAATTGCAAAAGTTTTAAGAATCAATTTTGTGCTTCCGCTACGAATTTTGTGAAATCGATATTTTCGATTGAACATCAATTCACCCCTCCCCCCCTCTTGGTGTCCTTTGGAACTCTACAATTGGTATCAGAGCGGGTTGCTCTTATTTTGATCTTTTGAATCATCTCGGTTTTTAGATATAATCATTTTTAAGATTTAATCATTTGTTTTAAAATTTAATAATCTTAAGAGCTATGGCATCAAGTGCATTTGATTTTACCGAAGAACAATCAATTAGTTGTCCTCCCCTTTTAAATGCATCAAATTTTCAATTTTGGAAAATTCAGATTCAAGCCTACATATGTTCTATCGATTTAAACATGTGGGATATTGTTGACAAAGGCTACTATTTACATGAAAAATTACCTTCCGAACATCACGAAAGACAAAAAAAATTTCGAAATTAGATTGGAAAGCAAATAATATTTTCTATTGTGATTTAGATTCAACGGAGTTTAATCGGATTTCAAGTTGTGAAACCGCAACTGAGATTTGGAAAAAACTCATCACCACTTATGAAGAAACCGACAAAGTTAAAGAATCTATATTGAATATTTTAAATCATCAATATGATTCTTTCAAGATGCATAAAAATGAGTCTGTAAATGATATGATTGCTCGATTTAATGATATTTTAAATGGCTTAGCCTCCTTGGGCGAGCCAAGATCTAATTTCCAAAAAGTGAAAAAGATCCTTAGGTCTCTTTCGTCAAGATGGCATACAAAAAAGACCGTGATCGAAGAAAAAAATTTGAACAAATTGTATTTCGATGATCTAATTGGTTCACTTCTAACCTATGAGATCTCAATCCAAGAAGATCAAGAAGAAAAAGCCCCCGAGAAGAAAACATTGGCATTAAAGGCAAATGCAAATGAAGAAGACTCAAGTGAAGAAGAAGTGGACGAAAAGAGACTTGCCTGTTACACAAGAAAACTAGATAAGTATCTCAAGTTGGTGAAGAAGAAAGAAAAGAATGAGAAGTCTACCCGAAGATAAAACAAAAATCACAAAAAAAAAAGACATCTCGAAAAGGTAAGAAAAAAAAGTATGCAGAGTCAAGTGAAACAAGTGACTCATCAAACTCTTTCAATGATGAAGCATACTTATGCTTAATGGCACACGACGATGAGGTAACCTCTAATCCTTCAAATAATGACTCATCAAGCTCTTCCGAAGAAAATCTTTCTTTAGATGTAAATAAAGAACTCTCTTCTTTTATAAAATGATATTTTTCAATTAAAGAGGAAAATGAAAAATTAATATGTGAAATTGAAAAATTAAAAGAAGAAAATGATATATGTTTTATGGAAAATGAAAATCTTAAAAATGAAATTGAAACTTTGAAAATTACACATGCATGTGAAATTGTCAAACTAGCACGTTCATTAGAAAAAATAAAACAAGAAAACGCCCTTTTGAAAAATACACAAAATAAGACTATTTTTCAACTAACAAAAAATAATCTTATGAGTCATTTTGGACATAAAAACTCTTATTGAAAATCCAATCATTCTTATGATAGAAAATCACGTATTACATATTTTACATGCGGAATTCATGGCCATTATTCATATCAATGCAAAATGAGAAAATCAACACAACATGGCATGATTTGAGTTCCGAAAGGAACATTATCTAATAAATTATGACCCAAAAAAATTTTGGTACTAAAGATTACATAATTACTTTTTAGGTGTGCCTCACATGCAAAGCAAAGGACAAGTGGTGAAGGCACAAAGGTTATGGTAAAAGTATCACTTACTTTTTTATTTCAACCAAAAATTTCAAAATTACTATTTCTTTAAAAGAAAAGAAGAATACATAAAAGATTGGTCATGGTGATAGGGGGAGCATGATTAAACATTATTTTCACATATCATAGATATCACATTGTTTTGTCAAAGTTTTTAATATATTTTGTTTTGCCTTTCATAAATTAGTTTTCATTACAAAATAACCATAAATTTAGGGGGAGTTATCTTTTAAAACTTGCAATACTCTACATATCTATTATATGACAAAAGGGGGAAGAATATTTTTTTTTGAAAATTTGATTAAGGGGGAGTTACATATGATTTCTTATATACTTCGTTTACAAATGACTTTTTGATGAAACAAAAGGGGAGAAATATAGGAGAAATATGATTTGAATGTACTTTAAGAAAAGTTAAGTATTAAGGGAGAGTAAAATTATTTTTACAAGATTTTGCAATTGTTTCGCCAACTTATATCTTTTTCATATTTCTCGTTTTGTCTTCATAAAAAGGGAGAGATTGTTGGGTCAAAGTTTTAATGACATATAAAATTAAATTTTGATGAAACAAACCTCGAATGATTAAAGTTGAAATGTTGAAAAAGTTTAAAGAAAAATAGATAACTTTATGCACTATGTTTTGATTAAATAATTGTCACTGATCTCATCAGTTTTGGATATGTGAAAAAGAAATTGTAGAGAATTCTGTTAGCTTTTCATAGACTCCAAGATCATCTAATTTAGATAACCGTGCAGAAAGTTATGATCAAAATAGTGCAGGTCGGTCAACCTACCGGTCAAAGCAAAGAAGGCCGGTCGAGATAGTCCGGTCAACCGATCTGAGAAATCGGTCAACCGATCAAGGCATAAGCTACTCAAATGAAAACTACGAGATTGTACCGGTCGACAGATTAGTTCAACGGCTACAAATTAAAACTGTGAGACTGTACCGATCGAGACACTGGTCGATGGACCGGTCGACCGATCAAGTGAAGAAATTATGAAAATGACGCAACGGTCACATAGACGGTCGACCGATCCAGAAGTGCGGTCGACCGGTCTCCGAGTCAAATGAACAGTAACGATCAATTTTGAAGGAATAATTTATGAAATGATTTTTGGACGAATTTTTCACACATTAAAAGCTATAAAAGGAGTGCCAAAGCCAGAGACAAAGGCATCCATTCACTCATTGAAGAAAAGCTTCAAGTTGTCAAAGAAAGATTTTTTTCTTGAAGTTTTTATTTTATAGCTTTCTCATTCTTTCTCTCTTCTTCTCTTATGAGTTTAGTTTTGTAAAAGAAAGAAACACTTTTGTTCAGAAAAATTAGAGAGAGCTCATGTGTAAAAGATATTCAAAATCTTACCTCTTGAGCGAGAGAAAGTGCTAGTAGAAGCTCCGACGGTCTCGAGGTCGAGAAGTCGGAGCGGGGACGTAAGTCAATGTGTGATCAAACCTCATCAACAACCACCGTGTCTTTATGTTTGATTTTCTCTCTCTCTCCCCGTTTATATTGTGTTTATAATCTGAATAGTAAAGGTTTTAAGAATCAATTTTGTGCTTCCGCTACGAATTTTGTGAAATCGATATTTTCGATTGAACATTAATTCACCCCCTCCTCTTGGTGTCCTTTGGGACCCTACATAGGTAACGTGTATATATATACGTATTTGAAGTGAATATATGTGTATATGTTTATATGTGTGAGATTAAGTGATAGTAATATGTATATATGTATTTATTATATATAAGTATAAGTATATACGCATATTTATATGTCTATATGTGCCCGATTAAGCGAGGGGGATAAAAAGTCAGCTAAGGAGGCACAATACAAAAGCTATTGAGTTGCTAGGTACTTTTAGCGACCCCATAGTGCCGAACTATCGTCTAAAATCTTGTGGCGTCTTAAGTCAGTGACGCTATAGAGACGCCAATAGTGTCACCATGGCGTCGAAATCACTTGCGGCTCTAGTTAGACGCGAAGGTGACACTATTGAGTCTCAACCGTGATGATAAAATTGGATAATTTGTAGTAAATCATTCTCTTAATTCGACCACCGTAATTTCATGATTAAGTATATAATAATATATGCATAATTAAGATATTATATATATTGTATGTATAGATAACATAAATAATGTAGGTAACAAATTATATATTTAGGAACACTCCTATCATATAAAAATACATATATATATAATCGTGTAATACATATATATAATATGGGTAATCATGTACGAATACATATATATGTTGATAATACTAATATAATATTTAATTAATTTATTGATTAACATATAGTATATATAATATATAGGGTTTAGGGTTTAAATATAAAACAAATAGCGATATAAATATAGATAACCTAAGAATAGTTGTCAAGTAATCACATTCGCATCTACATAGCGTCACCTAAGTGTGTGACGCCAGATAGCATATTTTTAGAGCCGCAAATGGTGAGACGCGCGCATAGCAATGCGTGTTGTCGACGTGAGAACGGCATTAGGTACTCTCGCGCTTTTTTGCTCCGCGACGCGCAATAGTAGCATCTACGTAGCGTCTCCATTGCGCCATCATTAGCGTCTATTTCATGAATAGCTAAGAACACGCTAATGAAATGCTATCGAGAGGCAAATAGCATCTCATTATTGGGACGCAAAGTGGACGCCATAAAGGCGCTAGTGATGTCTCTATAGCGTCACCAAATATGCGACGCTACTTTGCATCGCCAATAGCCCATTTTCTTGTAGTGATCTATGCCTTCTATACGATCATTTGCCAGTCGCTGCCCCTGTAGTAGTCGGAGAAGAGGCAAAGAGAGGTGGAGAGAGAGAGAGAGAGGGGAAAGGGTTAGAGAAACACCTGCTTTCTGTTTGCCCCTATCAGTCATCGTGATTTGCGCCTTTGGAGGAAACACCTAAACACTGAAACCCTAAACATTGCACATTGCCGGAGAAGGGTAAGGGTGAGAGAGGTCGGGAGCAAGCTCGAGAGGTCAACATTCAAACCTGTTGGATGGCAGAGATTGAGATCGAATGCCGGAGATTGAGATCGAAAGCCAGAGATCGAGATTGCACAAGAGAGCGTTTTAGGGCGAGAGTTGCACCTCGTTGGAGGAGAAGGGTAAGGGTGAGAGAGATCAGGAGCAAAAGAGAGAATGTGGGAGCCGCATCTGTTGGACGCCGGAGATGGAGATCTCATGCGGGAGACATGCATGAGACATTGTGATCGGGCGACAATCCAGAGAGAAAGAGGGATGGAAGTGAGATCAGGGTTGCATTCTAACTTTTAGCATTGCTTCAATTGTGATCTGTGAGATCAGGAAGTGAGATCAGTGAGATCGGGCGACATTGTGATCTGTTTCTCCTTTCAGCATTGCTTCAATTATTTTTTGTGATTTTTTTTGCATTCTAACTTTTATAGTCAATCCATCAAGTATGAAATCATTAAAACTTGATGAATGATTGAATAAGTTAGCATATGTTTTAGATAATTAATGATGGATTTCAAGATGCTTCTAATATGATAAGTTCTGCTAGTACAAGTCAAGGCTATGATTTTCTTAAATGAGACTTATTTCTAAGCACTATCAAAATGATAATTGCAAGCCAAATCTTTTATATCTGTACATGAGGAAGAATGATTTGATTTTGATAAGAATTATGTTAACATTTATTTCTGAACCAAGTTATATATGAGTAGGATGTTTATTTAAGATTAGGATTGTGCTGGGTATGAAAACTGCTTAAAAACATAAGGATTTACAATGACCTATGATTCTGCCGAACTGAAATGAGCGACTGAATCTTTTTCGGGTGTTTGAATCACCTCGACAGAGGATAGCGACTACTATATTGGACGTCCAAAATTGGATCGAATGACCTATCTGGATCAGAACGAAAGTATGAAACTCTTTGAACGACTGAACTAAAAAATATTGAGACATGAAAATCAACAATGATAGCTAGTCGATCGACCCATCCTGGATCGGGCGACTGATTTGGACTATTCAAGCCGGAATGATTCAAAGGTTGACAGAGCACCATTCTCGGCTAACCAAAGATCATGAATGTGTTCTAGCAGACAATTGATCATGTTTTGACCCATCGAATCTCTCAACTGAAAGTTCGAGAACCTTGCTTGTGCACTATCAAATGACAAACCATTTTTTATCATCTGATGAACATAGATCAAACGGACGCCCGAACCTCTTTTAGATGATTGTTGATGAATTCCAAACATACGATCAATCTTTGGGATGTCTGATTTGTGGACGAAGAAAAATATGATCTTAATTAAACTTCACGATTTGACAAGCCTCTGATTTTTATTTATCTACATGAACTTAAAGATGACATGGAGTCACTCTTACTCTCTACAGTCTTGATTGATCCAAATGAACGAAAGATAGATTTGTGATTAATAAAAAAATACGAGTTACCATTGCCTACCTAGATGGGAGTAGTGATAGCCATGTGCAAGCTCCCCGTGGACATTCTCCACCTATATATATTTTGGCCTTGTGTGAGGTCGTCTTGCCCGACGAGGCATTTGTCGTGACAGTAATCCATCATGGTATAGGTAGTTACACATGTGTATGTTTACAATTGGTATTCCCTAAAAGCGGAAAGCACTTCTAACTCATGGATAAAATGAAAAATTATAAATGACTAAAGATGAATAAAAGGACTTTGTCCTTACAGACATGAAGATGAACATGAGAACAACGAATATAAGTAAGGAATATGAATATGAAATGAAAATGATATGAAAATAAGATCTCTTATGAATTGTCCTCATCCTTATGATTTGTTTCATGCTTATTCTGATGAAATTTTCTCATGACTTATATGAATTCACACTTAATTTTATACTAACAATTGAGCTTGCTTCTATGTGTGATCTCCATAGGGACATATAGAGGTTTTCACCGAGTCAGGTCGACCGAGTGAACCCGATGACCCGACCAGACCCAATTTAGTTTGGGTCGGGTTGGTCCCGATAAGCGTTTGGGTCGGGTACGGGTTAAGATTTCCCAACCCGAGTCAACCCCACCCGATGACCCGACATTTTTATTATTTTTATTATTATTTTTACTTAATTTTAGTCCTATACTTAATTTAAAAATGAAAAATATTAAAGGAAACATTTTAATTATGAAAACAATGTTCAAATATTCAAAAAACTTACTTTATATTTTATAATAGTTATTAACTAATTTTATATTAAAATAAATATAAAAAGTAAGACAAAAATTAAAAAAAAAAAGAAAAAAAAGAGTAGTTGGGTGACCCGACCACCCGACCCGAACCGGGTTGGGTTGGGTTGGGTCAGATTTTCTGCCCCTAGGGGCCTTAACCTGACCCGTCCCGAATCCAACCCGACCCATGAATTCCCCTAGGTACATGAGGTGATTGTGAGTTGATTGATGTGTGTGCAATGACTAAAGCTCAAGTGACATGTGCACATAATTATTTAGGAGTCGTTTGGCAATAAGAACTGGAGTTCCATTAAGTTTTCTTAGTTCTAGTTGTGTTTGGTTAGAGTGAAATTTAATGAGAAAGAATAAGGTAGTTGATGTGATAGAAAAAAGTAGATGTGATGGGTTAATTTTTTTGTAGGTTTTGAAATAAAAATTTATATTATAAATATAAAACATATTATTGTTAATAAATAAAAACAAAAGTAAAAATTAAAAATTTTGTTCAAAAAAATTTCGTAAAAAAATATATTATTTAAATATCAAGAAATCAGGTTTTTAATAAATTATATGTAGTAAAATATTAAACTTTTTAATGAAATAACAAGTAAAAATAATATTATATTAATATGTTATAATAAATAATTTATATTTAATAAATAAATTATTTTATAAGATACATATGTGTGAGAAAGAAAATAAAGAAAGAAAAAAAATAAATAAAATTGAAAAAAAATGTCAGCACACTAACTCAAAACAAAAAAAAAATAAAATACAATGCTCGGTTCCACCAAGGAACCGAGTGAAGCAAAAAGGAGTCGCATAATCTTTTTTAACAGGATTTCACCTTCAGTCAAATGTCACGTCATTTGACGGAACCGGAAACGTTCGTTTAGTTATGGTTGCCAAATATTCCCTTAGAGTAATTATGAGTCTGTTATTTTATAGACTTGTATTTGAATTATACATGGGCCTATTGAATTATACTATGCCATAGATTTTTATATGCCTCGTGGTGAGATGTTACTATGTACTTTTATTTATTTAACTTTCACACTTTTTATTTTTAATTGTCGTAATATTTTAATTTTAGTTTTTCATTTATGTGTCACTTTTAAAATAGATTTAGTGAATGGAGTCAAATTTTAGTCAAATTTTAAAGTGTTACACATATTGTAATATATAATATTTTAATGCATAGGATGAGAAAGTATATGCTGATTTCAGTTGAGCAAAGTTGAGACTTGAGACAATAGGTAGTTAGAAAGAAGATGAGAAGAAGAAAAAAAAAACCTTTTAATTGTTTCATACAGCATTGGTCATTTCCTGTTCTTGCATTATTGTTCCTCTTGTCATAAATTAATATCATAGACTCGTCGAGCCTTGATAGTGTTTGCAGACCGAAGTATTTGTTATTTTTCTTTTGTGTTGTGTTTAGTTTTTATATTTTACAAACTATTATTACAAGCTAGTCATTGTTATCTTGAATGCTTCTATTGTTATTCAAAAGGAAAGTTAATGCCAATCCATAAATTTTCTCTTGAACGATTGTATCCTTTCTTTTGTTCATCATCTTCGTTAATTTTTTTAAAAACTTTTTTTCAGTCACCCTCATAAAAAATATTTTACCAAATATAGAAATAATTTCTTTTATTTTATATAAATATTTTTCTTTTTACATTTTTCTGTTAATTGAAACAATAATTATCAAAACTAAACTTGAAATGTTGATTTTAGATAAGATTATATATTATTTAAAAGAATAATAAATAACATACCTAGTGAAAATCATTTATTTTGTTAAAATATTTTTCGATGACAAAACCTTTTTTTGGCATTTTTATATTAATTAAACAAATTAGACGACACATTAGAAAAAAAGAAGAGGACGCTTTTAATTAAAAAATATATATAACCATGGTTACAAAGGAAAAATTTAGAAGATCAAAGTAGTTGAAAAGAGAGGAGAGAGAGTTATAATTTTTTCATCTAATAGCAAACAGACACATTTTATCCCAAAATTGAAAATTAAATTGGCATCTAATAAAAAAACAAAGACTTGTTAAGAACAACAATCGGATTGATTCTCACGGGGCTGACCAATATGTGGTCAGAAAGATATGGGCAAATATTAGCTTAACTAAATCCACTTAGGATTTAGGAAGAAAACAAGAAAGATACGGGTCCCATCTGAGGCCAACAAAGCTGCATGCCCTACCCAGCTGCATTCCACCCCTCCCCTCGTTTAAAGATTGTCATAACAAGAATCTGACAGAATAAGTCCAAGGAGTCCAAAATCCGCGCTGTTCAAGATCGTCTGGTACGGTCACCTCGCATCGATCTCTACTCTGCCCTGTGCTTTGAAGCAATTCCATCCATACCAAGTGACTGGTCAAATTAATTTGGCATTGTACCCAAATTAAAGAGAGCATATCAAACTGATATCGTCTACAGGACTTCTAAACAAGGCTCGTTAATGTCAAATTATACAACAAAGTTCTTAAGCTCTGAAAGCAACTCCATTCCAATGACCAGTACCAAAATATTACATGATCCTATTGCAAATGATGCATTCCCAGCACCAAATCTAATCAGGCCTAGCTTTAGAACGTCCACATTACATCCAGAAAGAAAAAAAAGAAAGAGAAGAAGAGTTACCTAATGAATTAACGAGAGAAATTAAAGCATTCGGACCATCAACCTCAATTCCCCGCAGCCATGTGCCTTCTCTCAAGAACTGTACTTACGACGACTGGCTCTAAGCAGAACAGATTGGAGCGAGAGAGGGGGGGGGGGGGGGGGGGGGGGGGGGGAGGGGAGAGAGAGAGATAGAGAGAGAGAGAAAGGCAACTGCAAATAGGACGTATTCCACTAGTCTTTAATCTTGTCTGTCTTTTATGTTGCCGTCATAGTGGACCCAGAGTTGCGCTTCCACCCCACATACAGCGGGGCCGCCAGTTCTCCTCTTGTTGGAGCTGGCTGCTGCAAGATCCATGGAGGCCGCCACTTCCACCATGGTCGCTAGCCCTTGGCCAAGCAGCAGCAAGCTTGTGCAGTTGCATGGCTTTTTGGAGCAAGCACTTGGGCGAGAATTAATGGCGGAGAAGGAAGGCAAGAGGCCGACAAAGAGCCACAGGGAGGGAGACGGCCGGAGAGAGAACAAATGGGGTCGATGGATGGATGGATCTGATTTGACTTGCAGCATGGCTGTGAACTGTGATGGATTTTTAAGGCCTTTGATGGGCATCACGTTCGTGGTCTTGGGGGAACGCAACAAACGCACTTGCACGGATTTCAAAGCATTACACATGTTGCTATTGCATGCATTCTATAATTAATTATAACCATGGTGTAGTAATAATAATAATAGGATTTAAAAGGCAATAAAGTGAGCAATATATTAAAAAAAGTTAATTAATTATAACCATGGTGTAGTAATAATAATAATAGGATTTAAAAGGCAATAAAGTGAGAAATATATTAAAAAAAAGTTAAGGTGGAATACGACTACTGTTGACTGGATTCGTCTTTGGTGTGTTATTTTATTTGATTCGTTCAATGTTTTTTTTTTCTTTCCTTTTCCTGAAAAGAAAGTGATTTATGATGGGCACAATATGCATGCTTGTTATGGGCAATCCTTTTCTTAATTATGCTCGAATAATGTTAGCAACACCTAGGAAGTTGGAATGCATTAACGAGCATAAGAACTAGTGCTGCACCCTTCATCTTTTGATTCCAATGCCAATTTTGTACTACGATTGCTCTCTCTTTCTCTATTTTTTCCTTGATTTATGAATAACTTTTATACACCCAATACAAATAGATGATGCACAAATTAGTTCTTGAATAAAAAGAAAAATCTATCATCATCTTATATTCAGATCATATCAGCATCTTATATTCAGATCATATCAAGATTCCAATCCGGATAGTAAAATCTTACGATCCTTCGAATAGAAAATGATCTCGATCATACTCGAAAGATCTTAAACGTAGGATCTATAGTCGGGTCTTAAGATTGATAGGATCTTACGATCCTAGCGATCCTAACGATTCTACGATATTAGTATAAATTTATTTATTCGAATAAAAAAATAAAAGTAAACATAAATGTCATTGAGAAAATCAAATTTAACTATTTTATTTATATATATTGTATATGTTAGTCTCACTTTCATGAATTTTAATATCTTTTAATAATTTAATGTTATATTATGAATCTAATACTATATGGAATGAGTGTGTGAAGCGCTTTTCGTGTGAAGCGCGTGTGAAGCGGCATTAGACATATTTTTTTTTATTTTTTTCGATATTTTTCTTTATTAATAGCTTAAATGATCATTTATGATAATATAAAATAGTTTTATAAGATTAGAAGTTATATAAAATTCTTATATCACCATTATGACGGATAATAATATGCAGAAGTTCGTTAAAATTAAAAAATGATGAAAAAATTTATTGTCAATGATTTGAATCATATATTTGTTATCTTTAATGACCCTCTAAACTATCAATGAAGAAAAAATGTCGAAAAAATAAACATAAGTATGTCTAAAGCCGTTTCACACGCGCTTCACACGGAAGACGCTTCACACGCTCATTAAACTCATACTATATTATCTTTCATCAAAGTTATTTTTTATTATAGCACATATACTAAGAATTATATTTCACTTTAATAAATATTATAGTTCAATAAGATCAAATAGGAGTGTTCATCGGGTCGGGTCGACCCGGTGAACTCGAAAATCTGACCCAATCCCTCGAGTCGGTTGGTGGTCGGGTCAAGTTCGGGTTGGAATTTTCCAACTCGAGTTGACCCAACTCGACCTGATGATCAGGTTTTTTTTTCTTTTTTTAATTTTTTAATTATTTTTTAGTTCAATGTATAGTTTTATATCATTTAAAATCTAAAAAAAATATGAAATAAATTATTTTAAATGTAGAAAAATATATAGATATTTAAAACAATATTTTTGGTATTTTAAAATACTTTATTTTGTATTAAAAATAAAATAATAAATACTTTTTATATTAAAAATTAAAAAAAATAAAAAAAAGGGTGGTCGGGTAACCCGACCACCCGATCCGACCCGGCCCGGCCCGGATCGGGTCAAACCCAACCCGTGAACAGCCCTAAGATCAAATATTATATATTATTATTT
The DNA here is from genome assembly GCA_030549335.1 of Pontederia crassipes. Lineage (NCBI taxonomy): Eukaryota > Viridiplantae > Streptophyta > Magnoliopsida > Commelinales > Pontederiaceae > Pontederia > Pontederia crassipes. The sequence continues at coordinate 34,355,300 of CM060186.1, read as the reverse complement.
TAGTGTTTTTTATGAATTTATCATATTGTCTTTCATATTGACATAAAAAAATATCTATTAAAATTGAAAATATGAATAAAGTATTAATGATCAACATTTAATTAACTTATATATAAACATAATATTTACGAATAAATATACTACTTTATTATTTTATATTAAAAATTTTTTATTCATGGGTAGGATCTTACTATCCTCGATCCTCGAAGTCCCTTACAATCATACCTCAAAAAACGATCATGACAACCTTGATTCAGATCTTAATTATTAGGAAGATCGATTATTAATAATATTTTTAAAATTAGACCGGATGTCAAATTGACGTGCTAATAAGGTCATGATTTGACCGGTTTAATTGAATTCAATCGAATTGAATTTTTATTAAAATATTATTTTCTATAATTTTAAAGATATATTATGAAGAATACTTTAAAAAGGAATATAAAAATGCTTAAAACATATTTTTCTTAATATTTAATGCTAATTTAAAACCTTCTTATTTTCTAAATGTTATTTGTAATAACTTTTTTAAATAGATTTACCCAAAGTATATTCTAATTGTCTATAAGTTTAATATGTTTGAATATAAATATAAAAAGAAAATTTAGACTCATTATATTAAAATAAAAATGAAAATATTTATATATGATAAAATATGTCAATTCTTGAACTCCATGTTCATGATATTATAAGAGTATAAAGTTAAATGATTTAATTTAATTTAAATTTATTACTAAATTTAAATATTAGAGAAAACTGAATAAATTATTAAGGTAAATACTTATGAGTGACATTCATTTCTATTCTTTTGATTTATAATTATTTTGTTCTTTTATTTTTTCTATTAGTATATTTTATTTTTCTTTTTAATTTAATTCCTATCAACAACTTCCCGTTTTCATATCTTTCTATTAAATTATGTCTATTTTCTTTTTTTGTACAATTATTTTCATTTTCATTTTTTTCTCTTACTTTCTTTTTTTTCTCCTTTGGATTTCTCACTTCATTTAAACACCTTTATTTTCCCTTCACAATTATTTTTTTTATTTTCTTTTTATTTGGTTCTATCATTCAAATTTCTAATTTTACATTTTCTTTAATTAAAAAATAAAAAATCCAGCTGAAATAAGTTTTTCCTTTCCATTTTTATTTGATTCTATCAATCAAATTTCTAATTTTGTTCTAAATTGGTTTTGCCCAATTTAATTCAAGTTTTTGTTATTTTGCGACCGATTTACTATTGAACCAATAGAACATGCCAATCCGGTTCCATTTTCAAAACCCTGAGCATTAATACACAACTCTTTCGATGTTAATTCCAGTGTCCCGAATGCTATTAGTCCCCCATTAATTCAATTCTTTGGAGTCCCAATAATAAAAACACCAAAATTAATTGAGACTTGTACATGTCATGATTTTGTTTTTCATAGTTAAAATGAAAAAAATAATGAATAGGATCAAATTGACATGAAGGAATGCAATCTATGTGTGTGTTGGAGGTACATGTAACAACCAACAAAAAGATAAAAAAAAGAAAAAGAACTAGAATTTTAACCGCACGGCCGAGAGAAAGAAATAAAAGGCCCAATGCCACTTAAAGTTGGTAAAGGAAAAGTTTAAATCTGATCTCATCAGATTTGTTTGGGAGAGAGGGGTTATATAAGATGAGACAAATTAGTTAAACCTCTTTCTTCCTTGGCAAAAGTCACGACCCTCTCGCTGTTTTGCCTCCCTCTCGTTCTTCTTCGCACGCGAGCAGAGGCAGAGAGTTTTCTTTCGTCATTCTTGGTGCAAGGGCACTGATCGGCCGGTAGAAAACAAGGCACAGGGAGACGAAAATAGGGGACTCGGCCGTTAATCAATTTTTCGACGAATTGAAGAACGGATTAACCGCGAACCGAGGTGGGTGAATCGAAATCACCTTGCATGACCTCTGAATTATCCTAATTCATGCCCTCATCGTTATGAAAAGAAAAGAATATGAATAGGGTTCAAGTTATCATTTTTTTAATTGTTTGATTTTTCTTGAATTCTTTGATTGGTTGATTGTTTGCATGCATAGTTATTTTTGTTTGTTTGTTCTATTTTTATATTATTGATTACTAGGATGTAAGATTTAGAGTAGGGCGAAAGTACGTAAGGGGGATTCCATTTTCCTATTGTGTCGTAATATTTTACGGTGCAATCTAGTTTGGAATTAAAATTATTACGGCCGTAATATTTATTTGCTATTGCATCGCAAGGTTTTATAACGCAACCTAATTTTAAAGTAGAAGTATTACGGCCGTAAGTTGTTTGGCCGTAATTTTCTTACGGTCGAGAAAAGGACGGAGAGAGAATTAAAAAAAATGTTTTCGACCGTAATGGAACAGAGAGGTAGAGAATTTCGGCCGTAAAAGAATAGAGAGAATATTAGAGAGAGAGAAAGGGAAGATGGATTGGCCGTAAGAGAATTAAAAAAAAAGGATGAAGCTTACGGCCGTAATGTAATAGGGGTAAATTTTTACGACCGTAATGTAACAGGGCGTAAAAATCCAAAGAATTAGAGTTTACGGCCGTAAGGTGAAGGGGATTCCTCGGGCGTAAAAATCCAAAGAATTAGAGTTTACGGCCGTAAGGTGAAGGGGATTCCTCGGGCGTAAAAATCCAAAGAATTAGGGTTTACGGCCGTAAGGTGAAGGGGATTCTTCAGGCGTAAAAAATCCAGAAGAGGTGAGGGCGTAAAATCCAGCAAAATTCACCCATTAGTCTCTCTTTATTTTGATATGAACATTATTGATTTCCTTATAATTCCAACATGAACTCTTTGTCTTGATTTACCTCATACCGATCATATCTCCTTCATCACATGATACAAAGAATGAGAAGATACTAAAAGTGATTAATAAGTTCAGATGAAAGATTAATGATGGGTTGCCAGTCCAAGTCAAGTGCATCAAGATAAGGGTCGCTCCCTTGGTCATGGTTTGATCACCCATTGACCTGCACAATGCCGTATCGTTTACTGGGCATACCCCCAAGAATTAAAGGCACCTCAAAGTCACCCTGATTGTTAATTAATAATCAAGATCAACAAGCATGTTCAAGTTCAAGTCAAGTCAAGTATGTCATGATTCCAAGTTTACTATGTATTATTGATCCTCATGACACATGATATCGCTGATGTTATTCTTATTATGATCCATGATACTGATATGTTATCTTCCACGTTCAAGTTAAGCATGATTATTTACCCTTGATTATTATATTCATATCGTGTATTGTATATCATGTGGTTCCCCACTAGGCTGTAAAGCTTACGGGAGGACCTCCTCCCCTGTGTCTGATTTCCACAGGACCAGGTCAGTAACGTGGTGGAGTAGACGTGTAGTGATGATGCTCTGGCGATAGGACAGCACATGAACCATAGGGCTTTTATAGTGTTATTTAGTTTTCATTTACCTTCCGCATTTTAGATTCATGATGTAGAACTTATTTTATTTCTTAGCAATGATATAGCCACTTTTAGACTTCCGCATAATTATGTTATCTTCTTTTATTTTATTATCTTTCCGCTGACGTGTCTCAATTTTTGACTGAGATATGGTTAATATTATGATCAAGTTATAGCATGCCGTAGCGTCTCCAGATTGGTCTTCACCACGTGGCGGGGGTCGATTTGGGGGCGTTACATTTATGGTATCAGAGCCTAAAGTTAGGACTCTCTTGACGTCCTAGTGTATAGAATAGTATAGTATGGTAAAAGGTTCATGTGCTATCACCGTGCAGTCGCCACACCCTCCACCGAAAAGTAATGTAAGTCAAGTTTATGTTTAAGATAAGTTATGATTTATTGATGCATAATTTTATTGTATGAATAGAGGATAAGCATGTCACGACGGTCAGAGTGTATTGAAGAGCAAATGGCCAGAGCGGACCGGAATCTGTATGAGGCATCGGAAGGCCCACTTCCTGAGATGGGGGCCGAGCCGGGTCGCGGACGTGGCCGTGGCCGAGGTCGTGCGCCAGGCCGCGGAAGAGGTAGAGGCCGCGCAGCTAGAGCGCCATTAGAGGAGCATGTGGATGAGTTTGCTTCACCTGAGGGTAGCCAGGCAGGAGACAGTCCACTGGCATCAATGCGTCGTAATCAGAGGGCACGCCATGAAGCAGTAGAAGACACCATCCAAGCTTTCCTGAAGTTGCATCTGCCTCATTATGATGGGAAGGCAGACTTTTTCAAGGCTGAAGAATAGATTGAGACCATGGATCGGATTTTTAAGCTGATGAGATGCACTGATGAACGCAAGGTCCTGTATGCCACACACATGCTTACTGGTACTGCGATGGGCTGGTGGAAGACTACAAGGGCCACTAGGTTCAGAGGGATGGAAGAAGAGGACATAGCATGGGATGAATTTAAGAAGGCCTTCATGGCGCGCTACACTCCTGAACATGACCGCATCAACAAACAAGAGGAGTTCCTGCAACTGCAGCAGGGAACTATGTCTATGGCGGATTACCACACCCAGTTCATCCAACTGGAGCAATATTGCCGGATGCCATTTGAAGGGCGTATTAGGGCTAACAGATTCATTAATGGACTACAGCAGGCACTGAAGACTGAAGTCCTGTCCGGGGATTGTGAAGATCTAGAGAAGGCTGTGAGGTTGGCCACACGTATGGAAAAGGATCAAGCTGAACGAAAGGCCAAAGCTCCAACCAAAGCAATAGAGCAGCCCAGGTCTCGAACGGATGATCAGCGGCCATTTAGGAGGAACGACCGCCGCGATCGTCGTTACAGGCCATACCAGCAGAGAGAAGCTCCAAGATAGGCTCAAGCTCAATCACGACCTGCGCCAATGCAAGCACAGCCACTGAGACAACTGCCATCGCCACCACGCCAGCCACAAGTGTCACAGAAGCCTTTATGTTCTCACTGTGGCCGTCACCATGATGGAGAGTGTCGTAGACTGAGCGGCGCATGCATTCAGTGTGGACAGTTCGGACATTTCATCAGAAATTGCCCACAGACTGCCAGAGGAGGCCGAGACAATCGAGCAGCAGGAGGTACAAATTCCGTTGTGCAAGGTCGTGTGCACAACCTGGAAGCTGATGCAGCCCAAAATGACAATGATGTCGTTAGAGGTACCCTCCTGATCGCCAACTTGTCTGCTACTATTTTATTTGATTCTAGGGCTACACACTCGTTTATTTCAGAGTCGTGTGCCCAAACTCTTAGTCTACCTCAGAAGCAGATGCCCCATGATATGCGTGTGAGTACACCTATGGGTACTCTCCATGCTGCCAAGTACATCCCGAATGTACCTGTCAATGTAGACAAGAAAAATTTTTCTGCAGACCTCATAATCATCCCCATGATGGATTATAACGTCATTTTGGGGATGGACTGACTTTCGTATCACGATGTAACCTTGCAATGCAAACAAAAGAAGATCGTTATAGGGACGCAAGGCAAGCCCAAGGCAGTGATCAGAGGCACTCCATCAACAAAGAACAAAGTCATTGTCTCAGCGATCAAGGCACAGAAGTTATTGCAGAAAGGATGCTGTGGGTACTTGGCTAGTGTGGTCAAGACGGATGCACCTGTCACTGAGCTCCAACAGATAGATGTGGTGCGGGAGTTCCCAGATGTGTTTCCTGATGACACATCCGGATTACCACCGAAACGGGAAATCGACTTTAAAATAGAGCTCCTCCCTGGGACTGCACCCATCTCTAAAGCACTCTACCGCATGGCACCTGCTGAAATGCAGGAACTGAAGAAGCAGATACAGGAGCTACTGGACAAGGAATTTATCAGACCGAGCGTCTCACCCTGGGGCGCACCGGTCTTGTTTGTCAAGAAAAAGGACGACTCCCTACGGCTCTGCATCGACTATAGAATGCTTAATAAAGTGACAGTGAAGAATAAGTACCCCCTGCCTCGGATAGATGACCTTTTCGATCAGCTGTCAAAAGCATCGGTGTTCTCTAAGATAGACTTACGTAGTGGCTACCACCAGCTGAGAGTGACAGAGGAGGACATACCGAAAACCGCTTTTCGGTCAAGATATGGCCACTACGAGTTCTTGGTCATGCCATTTGGACTGACGAACGCTCCTGCCGCGTTCATGGATTTAATGAACAGGGTCTTCCGACCATATTTAGACCAATTTGTCATAGTGTTCGTGGATGACATTCTGATCTATTCTTCCAGCCCAGAGCAACACCGAGAGCATCTCAGGATAGTATTGAAGATCCTAAGACAACACAAGCTTTATGGCAAGCTTTCAAAGTGTGAATTCTGGCTGAAGGAGATCATGTTCTTGGGACACATAGTCTCCAAGAAGGGCATTGCAGTAGACCCCGCAAAAGTGGAAGCGGTGACGAATTGGACTAGGCCGAAGAATGCTTCTGAGATTCGCAGCTTCCTTGGTTTAGCGGGTTATTACAGGAGGTTTATCAGGGACTTTTCCAAGATTACTGCAACCCTCACGAATCTCACAAAGAAGGGGGAAAAATTAACTGGACAGATAAATGTGAGCAAAGCTTTCAGACTCTGAAGGACCGTCTGACTTCGGCACCAATTCTCACTATATCGACAGGCAGTGGAGGTTTCGTGGTCTACAGTGATGCGTGTGGAACAGGATTGGGTTGTGTCCTGATGCAACACGGCAAAGTAGTGGCTTATGCTTCACGGCAGCTGAAGAAGCATGAGGTCAATTACCCCACACATGACTTGGAATTGACTGCTGTGGTATTTGCTCTGAAGATCTGGAGGCACTATTTGTATGGAGAGACGTTCGAGATCTTCACTGACTACAAGAGTCTCAAGTACATCTTCGATCAGAGGGATCTTAACATGAGGCAACGACGATGGCTTGAGCTCCTCAAGGATTATGAATTCGCTATCAATTACCATCCGGGTAAAGCAAATTCAGTCGCCGATGCATTAAGCAGGAAGTGGGAAGGCTCGCTAGCTTATATGAGGCTACGCGAGTACGAGATGCTGGAAGAAATTGAGCAATGGTGCCCCAAGCTGGGAACAAATGGAGCTTTATGAATGATGCATCAGATGAAGCCCAGCTTAATTGATAGGATCATAACAGCTCAGAAAGTAGATCCTGAATATCAGAAGGTTCAGAAGAGGTGTCAGAATGAACCAGCAGATTTTCATATCTCTGCAGATGGAGGGATTAGATATCGGGACAGGCTGTGGATTCCCCCTGACGCTGATGTCCGACGAGAGGTACTGGATGAGTGCCACAAGTCAAAGTTCGCTATCCACCCTGGTAGCACCAAGATGTATAAGGATGTACAACGCAGCTACTGGTGACCGGACATGAAAAGAGAGATAGCAGAATATGTTTCCCGATGCCTGGTGTGCCAACAAGTCAAGATTGAACATCAGCGGCCATATGGCAAGTTGAAGCCTTTGGAAATCCCACAATGGAAGTGGGATAAGATCACTATGAATTTTGTATCCAACTTGCCTAAGACTAAGAATGGTCATGATGCCATATGAGTAGTCGTGGATCGTTTCACAAAGGCAGCACACTTTATTCCAATCCGATGGAAGCAATCAGTGGAGAGTCTGCTAGACTTATATGTGAGAGAAGTAGTCAAACTCCATGGGATCCCAGAGTCCATAGTGTCTGATCGAGATCCCAGATTCACTGCCAGATTCTGGAGGAGCATGTAGGAAGTCTTTGGCACAAGGCTCAACTTCAGTACAGCTTTCCACCTCAGACAGATGGACAGTCTGAGAGGACTATCCAGACACTAGAGGATATGCTAAGGGCCTGTGCACTAGATTGGCAGGGTAGCTGGGATGAGCACATTCATCTGATTGAGTTTGCTTATAACAACAGCTACCATTCTAGTATTGGTATGGCACCATTTGAAGCCCTGTATGGACGACCTTACCGTTCACCTGCCCACTGGAGCGAAGTAGGCGAGGAAAAGATCATGAGTAAGGAAGAAGTGAAAGAAGTAGTGGAATATGCTGAAAAGATAGAACTGATTAAGCAAAGGATGAAGACTGCTCAAGGAAGGCAAAAGAGTTATGCTGACAAAGACATACGAGAGCAGATCTTTCAAGCTGGGGACTAAGTTCTTCTGAAGGTATCTCACATGAAAGGAGTCATGAGATTCAGTAAACGAGAAAAGCTCAGTCCTCGCTATGTAGGCCCATTTGAGATACTCGAGCTGGTAGGCGAGGCAGCATACAGACTGGCTCTACCCCCATCTTATGGGAGAGTGCACAATGTATTCCATGTATCTATGCTCAAGAAGTACAAGCACGATGCTGCAAATGTTCTAAAGATAGAGGAGCCAAATATAGCTGCAGACTTGACCTTCGCTGAGTATCCAACGCATATAGTGGATCGCAAAGTGCAACGTCAGAAGAACAAGGATGTCCCCATGGTCAGAGTAGCTTGGCTTCACCATAACGGAGATGATGCAACATGGGAGCTCGAGTCGGAAATGCGCCAAGAATTTCCTCACCTTTTCGGTAAGCCCTCTGTTTAGTGCAAAATTCGAGGACGAATTTTTTTTAAGGGGGTAAGAATGTAACAACCAACAAAAAGATAAAAAAGAAAAAGAAAAAGAACTAGAATTTTAACCGCACGGCCGAGAGAAAGAAATAAAAGGCCCAATGCCACTTAAAGTTGGTAAAGGAAAAGTTTAAATCTGATCTCATCAGATTTGTTTGGGAGAGAGGGGTTATATAAGATGAGACAAATTAGTTAAACCTCTTTCTTCCTTGGCAAAAGTCACGACCCTCTCGCTGTTTTGCCTCCCTCTCGTTCTTCTTCGCACGCGAGCAGAGGCAGGGAGTTTTCTTTCGTCATTCTTGGTGCAAGGGCACTGATCGGCCGGTAGAAAACAAGGCACAGGGAGACGAAAATAGGGGACTCGGCCGTTAATCAATTTTTCGACGAATTGAAGAACAGATTAACCGCGAACCGAGGTGGGTGAATCGAAATCACCTTGCATGACCTCTGAATTATCCTAATTCATGCCCTCATCGTTATGAAAAGAAAAGAATATAAATAGGGTTCAAGTTATCATTTTTTTTAATTGTTTGATTTTTATTGAATTCTTTGATTGGTTGATTGTTTGCATGCATAGTTATTTTTATTTGTTTGTTCTATTTTTATATTATTGATTACTAGGATGTAAGATTTAGAGTAGGGCGAAAGTACGTAGGGGGGATTCCGTTTTCCTATTATGTCGTAATATTTTACGGTGCAATCTAGTTTGGAATTAAAATTATTACGGCCGTAATATTTATTTGCTATTGCATCGCAAGGTTTTATAACACAACCTAATTTTAAAGTAAAAGTATTACGGCCGTAAATTGTTTGGCCGTAATTTTCTTACGGTCGAGAAAAGAATGGAGAGAGAATTAAAAAAAAAAACATGTGGCTTAGAATAAGATTCTTGATACACTTAAAGGTTTGGAACACCGAATTGGGGAAGGGCAAAAGCCAAAAGGTCTCTTCCAAGAAAAAAAAAGAGGAAGAAGGAATTGATAGAGAAAAAAGAAAGAAAAAAAAAGACGGGTTAATTAATGGGCCCACTGATAAATTTTATGAAAAGAAAGCCCACCGCCGTTCTCACACCTTGTTCAATTCAGGATTGACGGTCCATTCGATTCACTTTTCTTTTCTTTTTTTTTTTGAGAAGATCCATTCGATACACTTTAAAAATAGTTTTGACACCCCATCTAAAAAAATGGAGAAAATTAAAATTTAAAAATCAAAGAAAATAAATAGTAAAGAGAAAGTGTCGAAAGAAAAGTTGAAGAGGAGAAAAAAAATCAGTAAAAAAATAGAAATACAAACAAAAGAAAGTATGTATTAAAAATTAAATATCAATATAAAGTAAATAGAATAATATCAAAAGGAAACTATCAAAGAGCAGAAGTATGGAACAAAAAAAGGAAAGTGTTAAAGAAAACAAAATAGAAATAAAAAGAATGAAGAGTAATTTAAGTTAAAATGTATTAATACAACCTGTTTATGACTAATCAATTTTTAAATAAATAAAAAAATTATATTAATATTTACATTATTAATAGGTTATTAATAAAATATTCACGTATTATATCAAATAAATTGTGCTATATATTTAAAACTATTACAAATAGAATTATTTTAATATACTTTGATTCAATTCAATCAAATTCGATTGGATTTGTCTAATTGCGACCTGGTAATAAATCTAATTTGATCGCCAATCCGATTGCAACATTGCTGCTCCTACACAACTCTTCTAAGTTCTAATTGGCCATCCATCTCTAGTCTTAATGCATATAAATATAGTATATGGTCCTTAAGTTCAATCAACAACTTTAAAAGTCGAGTTACCAATAGTTGAATTCCTTGACAATAGTGCAATATGAACATATGCACTCATACTAAGTGCTTATAAGCAATACTTAGATGTCACTGGAATTATAAAACATAAACACATGAATTAGATAGTCGTCATATGAAAATTAGACTCAGTGTTAAGAATATAAAATTAATGATATTGTTCTTTTTAATGACTTAAATTTTTAGGAAAATTAGTCAACACATCAAATTCAATATGATATCAGAGTTAAAGGTCCTAAGTTTAAACTTCGTTAAGCTCTTTTTAAAAATTAATTTCTCTTATTAATTGTCCACGTGTTAAACTTGTGCTAGATCAAAAGTTATCAGCATGTCACATATTATGAGATAAAATTAATGATGTTATTTTTTCTAAGAACTTAAGTTTTTAGGAAAACTAATTAGTACATTAAATTTAACAGTCAGTATTAAAAAAAAAAGGAGAGAGCAAGACCCCCCTCTTAAATCTCCTGGTTTAAGATTGCATTTTATATTTCAACGATGATTTTTTTTTTTATCATCTTAACTGCTCCTACTTGTCAAATATTGTCTTTTCTAAACAGTATTTTCTTAGTAACATTTTGAAGTGAAAAAAAAGGCCCAATCATAACCTAACATTTTTGTATGCCATAGCAGTCCAGCAAAGATAGCTTACCTTGCTGAAAGTCATCTCGTCGTCGGCATTTTATTTACTAACAAAAGTTGAGATCGAGTGGCAAAGAATTCATTCTCTCTTGGTCGATATCCCGAGTTTAAATTTTTACGAATGAAAATTTTTTTATTGAAAGTGTCACTTGCCAATACATGATGCGAGATAACTTAATTAAATTTAATAGTGAATCAATCTCGCGAATAATACAACTTCAGCATTGTTTTTAACACCACTAAATCAGGGAAAAAAAAGAGCGCATTTAATTTCAATTTTGTTACACAGTTTCTCTCCCACTAGTCAACAACTTTCGGTTTGTCTTTTTTTTTTTTTTACATCTTTTCAGTAAAAATGACGTCTTTTAACTTGTGACTTAGTCCGGGACAGCCCGTTTGGAAATGCTTTAAATAGTTTAAAGAATTTTCCAAGATGATTGATAAACATTTCTTTCATCCACTTATATCTTATTCTTTATATTTTTAAATATTTACATATATATATATATATATATATAATTTATTATCAAACATGTAATTCATTTTTTAATGAACTTTTCAGAACTTCTACCAGTGTTTCAAGATATTTATCAGCTAAATTAAAAAGGCAATATCTATAAGTAGTAATTTTTAAATAATAATTATTTTAAATGCCTTTTATGAATAAAATATCTTACGTAAAAAAATTAAGACACGACTGAATCCAATTTTTTTTTTTAAATTTAAATGTAAGAATCTCGACGATTCTAACTATGCAGAAAACAATAACTTATTAATCGCAAATGACAAATCTATAGTCAATATAAAATTTAACTTGGTAAATTTAGGAAATAAACATAATTTTTCTTTCCGATTTAATAATTGCCAAATAAATATTTGGTTTCGATAAATTTTCCGAAACAATATATTTTGAACGTTATAATTACCAAATTTAATTGTAATATTAAAATATTTTATAATGTAATATTTGCGAAAATTATATATAAGCCACTAAAACTGGTTTCAATTAATAAAAAATACAAAATTAAAAGGAATTTGTGCTCACAAAAGATAATTGATAAATAAGTTATATGGGCTACTGAAATTGGACAACCAAATTATGTGGGCTAAGTAAGATAAATTAATGAAAGGTTTTGAGCTACTGCAAAATGAACGATCTATATTAAAAAAAGAGGGATTAAAGACTAAGGCTAGTTAAACAAAATTATGACAGCCAAGATTAACGCTCATAATAGATCAACGATTAAAATATAAACTTAAAAAAGTTTGATTTAATCATGCAATTAGATTGAACAACTATAACTCAATGTATATAAGTAATTAGATAAGGGAGAATAAAGGGAGGGTAATTATATTGCTCTTTGCTGTTCCGTTACGAACAATCGCCATTAGTACTTGTAGCTATATGTATTTAGACCATGTTAAGTATGCATTTTATCTTGATTTGTACATTTTTATTTGTATGCTTCTAGATTAATTAATTGATTTCAGGTTTTTTATTATAAATTCTTCTTATATTTCCTTTTTGTTAAATTCTTTTTTTTAACAAAAGGAGATTAATTAACTATTATAAAGCATAATATTGGGGCACAAAATACAGGGGGTGGGGTGTCCTCCCAAAAAAGATCGCCTTGCGATCTACGATCAAAATTTGTTAAGAAATCAACCTCCGTATTTGCATTTCGACCGATGTTAGTATATTTAAAGTAAAGAATAGTATCAACTGCAGCTTTAATGTCACAAAACATGTTCGGGCATAATTGTTGTTGATGATAGAGACTACCATCGAGGAGTCGGTTTCCACAATGAGCTTTGAGATACCTCGTCGGATGCAATAAAAGGCCCATAGAGGCTGCCATCGAGGAGTCGATTTCCACAATGAGCTTTGAGATACCTCGTCGGATGCAATGAAAGGCCCACATCGTATTGCCTACCAATGCCGATGAGAAGAGCGACAACGATGTGCCTGCACAAATAAAATAGGAAGATGAGCTCAAGAAAGAGTCGTCTGTGTTCAATTTAAAGCAGGACATGGGTGAGGGCTCCCATTGAACCATGCAATGGTTCGATGGGGAAGTTCCCTCAGAGTCAGAGTGAAAATTAAGTTCACAATAGTGGACCAAAATCCGCGACCAAGCGATCCCTACGGTTTTCTTGTGAGAAGAGAAGTAGGCATCATTTTGTAGTCTCTAGATCCCCATAAGGTTAAGTTATGCAAGGTTTGAATCTGGGAATGAGACTTTGAGACCGGAAGGTCTTGACCTTCTAGAGCCCACTGTCTATCCCCCCACTGATGATAGAATTTGAAAGAATAATTAGTGTAGGATTGGAAGCGATTCCAAAATTGAAAGACAATACGACATTCAAAAAAGAAATGGACATTTGTCTCTATAGCAGAACCACATAAAGGGAAGCAGGGGTTAATAGATGAGTGGAAATTCATAAGCATAAGCAAGGTAGGTATTTTGTTGTGGGCAAGTTTTCCACAAGAAAACCTGAATCTTTGGGGGGGATCTTGAGCTTCCAGATTATTTTCCAACCATACATCCAAGTAGGGGTGGCGGCATAGGTGGCTGACTGATCATCTTGTTTACTGACTTTGCAGTAGGAATTCCAAATGATTTTGAGGTCCCCACCTAGTTATCATCACAGAGAATGACATGCAATATAATATCTGAAATTCTCTTTATCAAGCTTGGAGCAAAACAATCAACAAGAAGGCATAAATTACAATTCGAAACGAAAATCAGATCAGCAATATTTAAACCAGTCAGAGGAGACTCAACATTGATAAAAGTAGGCATATGATTGAAAGATAGATTGAATAGCCATGGATCATAATATGCATGAGTAGTTGAACCATCACCTATATGTTTTCTTAGATTAAGCTTAATTTTGTCAAGTGTCTGTATAAGAATTTTCCAACTGCAAGCAGGTTTAAGTTGGCCATTAGTTAAGCCTATGGGAGCATTCCAGGGGTGGGGGACACCATACTTTTGGATCATAAATGATGTACATAGATCATTTGATTGATTTAGAAGGGATAAGACACGCTTTGCAAATAGGGCAGTTCTCATGTGAGATAGTGTTTTGATGCCTAAGCCCCCATTTGACTTAGGTAGTTGAGTGGAATGCCAATTTATGAGGTGGATACCTTGCCTATCACCCGAGGATGACCATAGAAAAGTTCTAGATAGTCGTTCTAAGGATTCTAGCAGGCCAACGAGGGTATAGATTGACCTAAGTGAGTAATTTGGGATTGAGAAGAGAGTAGCTTTGATTAAGGTGATTTTTCCTGTTTGAGAGAGTGTTTTCATTTTTCAACCTGACAGCTTTGAATGAGTTTTGGAGATGATGTGGTTATAAGAATTGTTATTTAGCCTTTTATATGAGATAGGAGTCCCTAAATATGTGAAAGGGAAGGTGCCAATAGGCATGTTAAGAATATTTTTTATTTCAATTTTCCTTATTAGATTCAACTTTTGGGGAAGGTAGATGGCTGACTTGTCCAGGTTAATTGTTAGATTTGTTATTAACTTATAATGAGAGAAAAGTTTCATTAGTTTGGTGCAATTTGCGGTAGTGGCTGCATAATTAGATCATCTGCATAAAGTAGGTGGCTGACAGATAGGATACCAATTTTAAAGGGACAAATACTTCCCCTATTCATATGGTGGTTTAATTGGGAAGAAAAGACTTGAGACACTAAGATGAATAGGTAAGGTGAAAGGGAGCCCCCCTGTCTAAGTCATCTGTGACTCTTAAATTGATGATAGAAGGTCCCATTTATATTACAACTAAATACGGGAAATTGTATGCAAACCATGATCCATGTGATAAACTTGGGAGGGAATGCCATTAAGTGTAAGATCATATAAATTGCATTTCAGGAAACCCTGTCAAAAGCTTTCTCCATATTTGCCTTAATGTTTATATGCTTTTTTCTACCCTAGTCATAGAGTGATAGATTTCTTATACTAGGAATAAATTATCGTGGATTTATCTACCCTAAACAAAAGTAGCATGTGATTTATCAATTAGTGAATTTAGATTAAGCTTTAATCTATTGGTTAGGAGTTTTGCAATTATCCTATAGATAATAGAACATAAGAAAATGGGTCTGTAATTATTAACCCTGGATGGGTTTGTTTTTTTTTTTTGGAATAAAGGTGATAGCAGCGAGATCAGATCCAATTGGATGTCTGATATGTGTAAATAAAGATTGAATTTCATTGTTGGTGTCCTGTCCACTTATGTCCCAGTAATATAAAAAAAATTCAGAAATGAAACCATCGGGTCCTGGGGCTTTACTTGGAGCAAGTTGCCAGAAGCAGTTTTTAATATCTCTATTAGAGATTGGATTTGTAAGCATAGAAAATCAAGAAGGGTCAAGTGTAGGCAAAGTTGGCCAGTCACTAATGTTAAGAGGAGGGAGGGAATCTGGGCCTAGAGTTAAGAATAATGATTCACAAAGCAGGATTTAATGTTAGGTTCATTTGTTATTGAGTTTCCAACTTCATCTTTTATATGAATGATAAAATTCCTTCCGTGTTTGATAATAGTAGTCAGATGAAAGAATTTAGTATTTTTGTCCCCATTCCTAATCCAACTCACTTTTGATTTGGACCACCATTTAATACTTATTTGTCTGAGAAAAGCTGCATGTTGATTATATTTGGACCTTAGAATTTTAAGTTCATTATCGTAGAGACCTTGCCTCTCATATTTGCGTTCTAATTGTGTAATTTCTTGTTGAACCTATGCAGCCCTATTTTCTAGTTTTCCTAAGTTGGATCTGTTCCATTTAGTAGTCAAATTCCTAATGTCTTTTAGAGATTTTTGGATGGATGTAGAGTTATTTCTTTTAGCCCAAACTTCCTTAACAATATTGATATTCAAACCAAAAGTGTTCATACTTAAAAGCCCTAGATCTATAGGACTTATTATTCGCGTCTAGTAGTATGGGGGAGTGGTCTGAGGTGCCCCTAGTTAAAACCTTAAAGGTAATATTTGGGAAAATAGTAAGCCAATGATAATTTATGAGAGCACGATCTAGTTTACACATTATTCTAGCATGTTGTGATCGGTTGTTACACCAGGTATATTGAGGACCAGTGAGTGGGATATCAGTTAAACCCAGACTTTACAAAAAATTACACAAGATAGATATTGATTTTTTAAGGGAGGGATTAAACCCAGACTTTACAAAAAATTACACAAGATAGATATTGATTTTTTAAGTGAGAATGGGTCCCTCCCTATTTATCCTCTGTTGAACAAATTGTATTCATGTCAATAGGAGTGTTCACCGGGTCGATACACCGGGTCGGATCGACCCGGTGAACCCGATGACCCGACCCGACCCGACCTCAACCCGAAGGGTGGTCGGGTCGGGTACAGGTTGGGAAATCCCAACCCGAGTGGACCCGACCGGACCATTTATTTATTTTTTTACATTTTTAAATTAATTTTAAGTCGATATTCAATTTAAAATGTTAAAAAAATAATAAAATACAATATTTTAAGTATAAAAATAATATTTAACTATTAAAAAAACCTATTTTATACTTTAAGATAAAATATTAAATAATATAAAAATAGTAAGAAAAAAATAAAAAAAAGCTAAATGGAGATTCCTCGAGATTCTAAGTGAGCAGGCGATTAATAAAAAAAGTACGGGACCTGCGCTTGGAATAGTGAGTTTCTTGTAGACCCGACCCGGGTCGGGTTGGGTCGGATTTGCCTCTTCTAAGAGGCTCGACCTGACCCGACCCGACCCGACCAAATTTGGACGGGTCGGGTCGGGTCAAGTCGTTGTTCACGGGTCGGGTCCAACCCGACCCGTGAACACACACCCCTACATGTTACCCATTAAGATCCAAGGCAAGTTATCAAAATTAAAAGATCAAAGAGAATGCCAGAGATCATTTCTAGTAGACAGGCAAGAACTAGCATAGATTGCAGACAATAGGAAAGAAAAATCATCGATAATGACAATTGCATTTATATATTAATGTGAAGAATTCACCACCGAAACAATAATTTGGCCTAACCTCTAGGCAATTATTATACCTCTAGATGCCCCGATGCGTTCAAAATAGCAACCGGTCCAGTTGGTACATAAGCATTTAATTACTAGTTCAGAAGACTTACCATAGGTGTGTGTCTCTAGTAAAATGATTATGTCCAAGTTATTTTCTTGGATGAGATTGCGGAGACGACCGTGGACCCGACTTCGTATCGCTCCACGATATTCCAAGCAAGGACTCACATAATTAACTTGATAAGGGTGGGAGGGCCTCCTCCGAGCTCTGCGTCAAGGAGGGTAGAGAGTTAGACCTTGAATGAGATGATTTTGATCTACCTTGTTTTCTCTTGCCACCCGGGCGCTTTGAGTGGACAGATGGTGGAGGGGAGAAACGGGAGGTCGTCTTTTGACTTTGGCCCGATTTATGGATGGTCTCGACTTGGATCTCCTCGTCGATATCTTTTGAGTCATTGTCCAAGAGCTCAAGCATCTCCTCCCATCGGGGGGACTGGAATCTCTCAAGCACGAATCACTCCAGCACTTGAGCGACCAGGCTTTCATGACCCTGCATAGAAGAGGAAGGAAAATCCGGGGCGACACGAACAAGGGTTTTTACCCTCGAAGAAGAGATTGGAGGGATGGGAGTTAGGGTTTGAGAAGAAGGCTTCTGAGGAGGGAGAGCCGAGATTTTAGGAGGGGTAATCGAGTCATATCGGACACGTGAGGAGAGGGTATAACATTTCTCAATATTCTCGATCACATGGGGAGGGTGAAGTAGAGGTGGGCACGTGAGGCACATCAGATGAGGGCATGTAAGTCGTGGGGTGGAGATTGCCACCGTGGAGGGCTGGGATCTACCGGGACTAGGGCATCAGGGGTGCTCCCCAGAGCCGATTCAGGGTGTTGAACCATTGGACGACAGAGACTCAGGCACCTTGGGCGACTCGGATCGCGTGGGTGCCCGGTTTGACCGGTCCTGGAGGAGGCCAACGCCGGACGCCGATGACGCGAGGCCGAAGACCGCATCCAAGTCCCATAGAGTAACATTCCATCCTTTCCGGTCGGGAGCAAACCTTGTTCACCTTGTCGCGCCGGGCAGTGATCTAAGGCATGACCAACATGGCCACAGTTGAAATAAAAGAGGGGAAGGTTTTCATAGGTTACCGATTGAAAGTATTGGGAGCCATCCAACAGCAAGATCTAGGTGCCTTGCTTCACCGGAGCAGCATGGTCTAACTCCACATGGACACGCATAGAATGGAAATGTTCGCCTGTCATGGTGTGATGATCTAGTTTGAGTGGTTTGCCAAAAACACCTACAATACACACAATAGTTTCTGGATCTCCTAGATCGTAAGCTAGTCCCTGGAGTTGAAGCCACACCGGCGCCAATGATAATTGTTCGTCTTGTGGACAAAAGAAAGCCTTTGCCTGCGAGAGACAAAGCACATTGTCTTTGTATGTCCAAGGACTATGAGTAAGTACCTGCAGCCTATCTCCCGGCGAGTCAAATTCGAAGAGGAAAAAGTTGTTTCCCAAATCCACCAGGTGGAAGGTGGCCGACCAGAGGGACGAGATATCTGCATGTAGCATTTCCACAGGGAGATCATGAATTATTAGGCGACCCAAGAGGGATTTTTGTAGATCCACGGACTGTTATGCGACGTCGACCGCTTGAATAACGATTTCATCCTTGAGGCCTACTGTATGGCAAGTAGCCACTATTTTGCGAGAGGAGGTGTATGAACTGCGGGGGAGCCGCTTGAACGAACAACATCCGTCCAGGATCTACCACAGTCTGGTGGGGTGGGGAGGAGAGGGGGTAGGGATGGAGGATGATCTTGGGAGGTGGCGGAGGCCATAGGATGGCCGTGGGGAGATGCCACCATCGGCAGGGGCAGCGGAGGTGGTAAAGGAGGCAAAAGCAAAATGATCACTAGAAAGAGAAGCTCCGGTTTAGAGAGAGAGTACACTCTGACCTCTTAGAGAGGGAGATTTGTTAAATTCTTGAAGCTTATAATGTTTGATGATGATAATTACCTTTTAATGTACTTAAAATCAATAATAGAGCTTGGGATATATTTGAGTCCCAATGTGGTGGCATTCTGGCATGGGGGAAAAAAATAAAGGCTGCCAACATGTCTCTATAAGGATAAAGATAAAAACTATGTTTTGCGATTCTAAATTCCCTTTGCGCAATCATTTAAAGATTCTATAAGGATAAATAAGCCGAGAACAACATAAATATAGGAAAAGTGAGATGCAAACCCTAGAAGATAAACAAAAAGCAAGTGACCACATTTTAAAGGGAGTTCGGCAGTAACGACTCAGAAATTTTTTGATTAAATAAATAGATAAAGTAAATAGTTATTTATTTAATTTCAAAAATTCTTTTTCAATTAAAGAATAAGAGAAGTTGGAAAAAAGACAAAATTTGAATTGAAGACAAGAAAGAAAAAGGAGATCAAAGAAAATTGTTTTACTTAGTTAATATTCAATTTTTAATTGTTAGAATAATTATTTCAAATTAATTTATTTCTCTATAAATAGGACCCCTTCCTCGTACCAATCTCCCTTGCCTAGAAATATGAGCTTTTTCATCAATTTTAGAATCCTAGAACTTCTTCCTCGATGGGCGTGCATAGAAGAGAATAAAATTGAATTGAACCGAACCAAACCAAATCGAAAACAAAAAAAGAATCGAAAAGAATATAAATAACTAAACAGAATTGATAGAATTATTTTATCATACTGAAAGCTCGTCTTTTGCGTTAAATTTTCTTATCCATTTATATTATCATATGTACTGAGTATTTTTGTATTTATGGATATTCTATGTCATGTGTTTGAATCCCATAAATAACCGAATAGACAAGGATGAAGGTGTGTGCAACTAGAAGTGTTCGGGGTAATTTTATTCTAGTTGCTATTCTGATGTAATAAAATGGATACATGACCATTTGAAAATAATTGATATGTTAGCTTCCCACTCTTATATGTTTGGTTATTGATAATTTATTATGTTATTTCTTTGTAGATCAATGAAAGCCCATTAGATAGAGATAAGTTGTTGCTAACACTGGTCGAAAAGAAGTCCAATTGCGACGTGGTAGGAATGTAGTTTTTGGAGGTGTTAACATAGACCATTTTACACAAGGAAAAAAAGTTGAGAAGTGACTTGGAGGTTGAGCAAAGTTGTTCTACTATTCTTACCCTATCTTTTTTTTTCTGATCGGAACTGTTAACATTTTGTGATGGAAAAATTTATGATTACAATATATTGTGCTCGATTTTTGATAGTATCACTAAACAATATCGTGTTTTGTGTTTGTTCTAGTGCAATGTTCTTGATTCTTGAGAGTATTGTAATTTGGGTTCAATTATGCTGTGATTCTTATTCGTTTAATGTCATAAATTTTTGTCGAGAGGGATATGCTTATGTTTCTGAATGCTCATTGAAAATTGAAAGATTACAAGGACTCTTGATGGATGATAAAGGATCATTGACAAATAGTACAAGAAAACTGTCAAATAGTGACAGCCTTTAGCATTGCAAAATATGGTGACGCTAAGTAGACATCAATAGCGTCACTATATAGACGACAACACGTCACTGAAAAGTGACGCTAATAGCCTCCCCATAGCATCACATTAGAGTCGCATTAGCATTACCAAACGTCGATGCCATGGAGACGCTACTTCACTACTATTACTACGCACGATAATGGGGAAATGCGCGATAAATCATAGCACTGCATTAACATCGACAGGCGTCGATGCTAAATTAGCATCCCATGTATGCAACGCGATATCAATGATAACGATGGAGTCAATATGGGCGTCGATAGCTTGCGCTGTGTTGGCGTCGATGACATGCGACGATACTTAGCGTCACCCCGTCTGTGACGCTACTTAGACGCTAAGGCGGCGCCATACGGATTAAATATTTCTAATTAAATATATATGTTACCTACATATGTATTCCTATAACTTATGTTACATATATGTATTATAGATAAATTATTTTTATATTCTTAATCATGGAATTTATGAGGGTTGAATTAAGTGACATGATCTAGCGCCACGGTATAGATGCAATGACGACGACATCGTGTTTCAATAGCACATATTAGCATCACATTAGCGACACTAGTTAGACGCTAAGTAGGAGCCTTACAAATTAAATATTTCTAATTATATATATATATATATATATATATATATATTACATACATTTGTATTCCTACACTTACCTACATATGTATTCCTATATAATATGTTACCTATATTATATGTGTTATGTACGAATATATTCATATACGATATGTTAGCTACATTATATGTATTACCTACACATGTGATCCTATACCATATGTTACATATATGTACTATTAATA
Source organism: Pontederia crassipes (assembly GCA_030549335.1). NCBI lineage: Eukaryota > Viridiplantae > Streptophyta > Magnoliopsida > Commelinales > Pontederiaceae > Pontederia > Pontederia crassipes. The sequence continues at coordinate 34,333,869 of CM060186.1, read as the reverse complement.
AATTTTTTATATTCTTAATCATGAAATTATGAGGGTTGAACTGTGACATGATTTTGAGACATCGCGTACCAATAGCGCCGAAATAGTGTCTCATTAGTGACACAAGTGATGTCGTCGCTAATTTAGAGTCACAATCGCGTGGACTTAGCGTCGTGCTCCGTCGACGTTACTTTGGTGTCTCAGCACGATGATGTCGAGTCGACGCTAATTAGTTGGTAAACATTTTTTTCACGACATAGCGCCGACATAAATGATATGTTGCGTCGCTAGTTGGACTTTGCATCGTTAATTATATACATATATATATATATATATATATATGTATATATATATACACACATACATACATATAGACTTATAATACATATATGTATGTATGTATGTATGTATGTATGTATGTATGTATGTATGTATGTATGTATAATCTGCATATGAATATACCCTTATAGTTTAAATAGGCCTAAACATTTGTCTCCCATTTTGTAGGCGATCCAGACCTTGCTTTAGCCACAGACTCAGTCCCCTATCAGGCTAAGGATCGAGTACGTCGGCATCGAATGTCATGAATGACAATGACGATGATAACGATTTAGGATAAAAACTTTTGTATCATATCATTTTGTTATCTTATTAGAACTTTTGTGATGACTATTAGTGCTTTTGGTGATGGTTATTAGTTCTTTGCTTTATTATTATTGTTATCAATATGAAGAATGCATTATATATGCATTCTATAATTTATATGGTGTGGGAAGGGAAAAATGACTAGAATGGGGAAAAAGTTTTGGTATTTAGCATCGCCTTAGCGTCACGATAGAGACACAATTTTAAATATATCGTAAGTGATGTCACTTTAGTGCTGGTTAGCATCATAAGTTTTGGTGTCACATTAATGTTGCAGCAGAGACGATACATGACATCACATTAGCGTCACATTAGCGTCTAAGTAGCGTCACACTAAGCAGCAGTTTAGCGCCACCTTAGCGTCAAAGTAGCGTCGTCATGTTCATTGCCAACTCAACGTCGGATTAACGATGCCCTTAAACTCTTAGCAAGGACATATTTTTAATAACATCACAGTAGCATCACTCTATTGTGCTAGTAGCATCGTGCTTTTTGTCGATGCCATTTCGACGCTAATAGTTATTAAACACCGACACCTCCATCGTGTGATGCCATTTTGATGCTAATGTGTGGCTATTTCTTTTAGCCTTGCATTAGTGTCAGCTTAGTGACGACAACCCTGCGTCACCAATCGATAGATTTCTTGTAGTGAAACATCATCCGATGAAGCCGAAACGATAAAATTGTATGTTAATTTCTAAACTATGCTGAGAGGTGGACCCACTTGAGTAAATGACAAGTTTTTCTAGCTTGGAGTTATGGAAATAGCCTTGGTGACAATCCGACAACAATCCGATTTATCATTTTCTTTCTTATCCAATGTTTTTACAACATATTATAAAACCCTAAAATTTAGATTATCATTCAACTCTTGAAACATTTAGTTTTTAGCCATTTGCATTATGTTTTCCTCCAATTTGTATATTTAACTTTTCATATAAAGTACGCTGGATGTATAATGATAACTCAATTGATTTTTTTTCTTATGTACTATATTAATAACTGTGTGCTTGCAACATCGAGGATTTCTAAAATTTAAAAGATGCTGTAATTTTTGTGCAGATCGCAATATGTGTAGCACCCAACTATCTGTTAGGCGCACAAGGGGGTGAAACCATAAAACCAAATGTTTAAATTCAAATTCAAATCTTCAGTGAAAAAAAAACCAACGTTCGAAATTAACTAAGCCTAAAATTTTTAAAATTTTTTGACATGACATATGCGTAAATTCATCCATACGTCATATACAATATTTCATATGATTTATCCCAGCGTTTTAAAAGTTTAACCATCACGGGCAATTTTAAGAATATTCTGACAATTTATAGTGGAAATCAAAAGGTGGGACTCAAGCCCAAATCAATGAGTCATAAGCTCACTCTCAAATCAAAATTACAAGCTCGTAAATCATATATCATGAGTGTTCATCACTCTACACTACTAATCCAACAACTTCAAACCATTCACAACATTCTTCCAGTTAATAATTTGTATAAGAAGCGAATGAAATACAAAAGTAACAAAAAATCACGATCACGACTCTCACACATGGTCAATTCCTAGCCCCTTTACATTTCTTATTTCATGTCAAGCAATTAAGACTTTCATTTAATTCCTGCAAAAAAAATTAGATAAGAGAGGTGAGCATCTACAAGCTCAGTGAGTAATAAAATCCATAAATCTTAAAAACTCAGAAAATAACTTCTTGCGAGAATCAATACAAACTCAAATGAAAATTATCCACATGCATGTCATGTATGCAAGAAAGTTTAGTTTTATGTTCCACCGTCTTGCATGGTCATAATTCATGGGGTCATGTGCGCGTACTCGCTCCTGAGGCCCTATTTCATGCCAAGAGCTATGACATTCACTCCTCAAGTCTTATTTCATACCAAGACTTAGATGTTACTGTCTCCTCTCCAGGCCCTATTTCATGCCAAGGGATATATATATATATATATATATATATATATATATATAAAGTTGCCCATCCACTAATAATATCGCTCCTATTTCATGCCAAGAGCTATGACATTTACTCCTCAGGCTCGATTTCATTTCAAGGGGGTATTACCGCCCCCAAACGATCATCTCAGTGTTGATCAGACATCCGAGGTAAGTCATGCAAAAATAGTTTTGGCATGCAATACATGAATGCAATTTAACACATTTCTAAGTGCACCATAGTTAGTGATATTTTCAATACGACAATAATCTCACTCATAAAACCAACATCATAGACCCATTCCATATATAATTCATCATCGTAATAAGGTAACATATCAATAATCATTTTGATGGCATACTGAGGCATTCATATACATAAAAGCATGCACACATCAAATCGAATAAAGTCCGTTCTATATTGGCATGGAAAAGAAACATGTAAATGCCCGAAGGCCATCGTCACTATCTTATGGATAAACCCACTCACCTCGGATTATGTCGGGTCTCAACTACGTCTCGTCTGAATTCGATCAAAAGAGAGAAATACCTATTACATTCATTTAAACTTTATTTAGAAACATAAAATTATCATTTAGAACATTTATCACTTATAGGTATCGTTTATCTTTTAACTCATTAATCACCTCATAATAATATTTTTTAATGACATCTTGGTACTTAGAATTAGGATTTATAAATCTTTTACCTAAGTTCATAATTAACGTATTATACACACAGATAAACTAATTTCATAAATTGATCAACACTATGGACTTTTAGTATACTTACCAATAGGGGAAAAGAAATCTCCAACTAACAACCACCTATGATATTCAATTAACCATATAACAATTCGAATTACACACTATAACTAATTCTTATCAATTTATAAAATTAAGTCTTATGAATAGTTTCAGCCACCAATCATATCCTTACCATAATAAATGAAGCCCCCTGCTCTCGAAAACCAAAACTACACCCACGGAATGTCGAACACTACCGGTCGCCTCTTCATTAATAGCATAATAAAATTAATTAAAATCAGTGCATTTTCATTCGCTTACCAATACAACGAGTCGTCAAAAATATCGTCGATGATCGAAACTCAAAATCGATGAACCTACAAGTAATTTGTGATTAAATTTTTGACGGACAATAACCTAATACATTTCTCCCTAATGTAAGCACTTACTAGAACGTCACGATGAACTCGGCTAAAAAGGTCGTTGAAAATGTTACCGAAAAACTCCAATCTCAATCACCTACAAGATTGGAAGTAAAACACGTTCAAAATCCCTCGAAATGAACCTAACCGACTTGAGGATGTATATAACTCACCGGGAGAAAGATCGGTGCGAATCAGAGCCGGAATGGGTCGTCGAAGAATTTTCCCTCTTTCTCGTGTTCGACACTCACTGCATCGTCTACAATGGATCGATCTTTTGATAATCTATGTTAAAATATTGGTCTTGTCGCACTTTTTTTCAATGGTACTTCACACGCAAAAAATGGAGGTCGGATGAGGATGAACATAATATTGAAAGTAGAGGAAATGAAGGGGAGATAAAAATGATGTCTTCTCTCTCCTCTTATGTGGCCCACCTCGTTTATTTTTTTTATTTTTATTTTCTTGTTGCCTGCAAAGACCAAAAATCGTCCTCACCTTTTAAAAAAGTTCCATTTTTTTCTCAAAATGTACAAGACGTTACAATATGAGGTCATATACATGTTACAAATTTTTTTATTAAATGTACTAGTGCTAAGTCGCATCGCACATTATAAAAATTAGTGAAAATATAATCATGATATTATTGTCTTTAATATTATTAAAATTATTTGTTATTATTTCAAAAGCGGCTTTATATAAACTAAATAAATCACATCTTTTAAAAAATGTTGGAATATAAAATTTAAATAGGTTCGTATAGATTATAATAGAGTGAATGCTCTAAATATATATATCTTTTTATAATATAAATTGAATAACATGAATTAATATATATATATTTTCTATAATATAAATTGAATAATATGAATTGGTGAAATATTTTTGAAAACGGCATAGAAAATCATATTTAAAAAAATATATAGTTGAATATAAAATTGTTTACTCGAATGAAAACACTATTATGTGAGAAACCTTTTTTTATTATAAGATGATTGTTTTTCTATTTATGGAGAAAAATACTATGATAGTAATAAATTGGATTATGTTATATTTTATTTTTTATATTATATGTTTAATTTATTGAGGGATAACAATTGATATTTTGTCTATGACATGAGTAAATTCTGAAATTATTTATTAATAATATTATATTATGTATTATTTGGTAAATAAATGAAAATAAAGGCTTCTTTAATTTACTTTGGTGGTGGTGGTGGTGGTGGTGGTGGTGGTGGTGGTGGTGGTGGTGGTGGTGGTGGTGGTGGTGGTGGTGGTGGTGGTGGTGGTGGTGGTGGTGGTGGTGGTGGTGGTGGTGGTGGTGGTGGTGGTGGTGGTGGTGGTGGTGGTGGTGGTGGTGGTGGTGGTGGCGGCGGCGGCGGTGGCGGCGGCGGCGGCGGCGGCGGCGGCGGCGGCGGCGGCGGCGGCGGCGGCGGCGGCGGCGGCGGCGGCGGCGGCGGCGGCGGCGGCGGCGGCGGCGGCGGCGGCGGTTTTAATTCTACATATATTATACTCTTATATAACAAATTATTACTATTAATATTTTTATTTAAAGAAATCCAAAACTATAAGATTAAATAACAAAATAAAACTTTTACTTGACCCAAATTAAATCCACTTTTTTTATATTAAATTTAACTAAATTTATTTCTTTTTTCATTGATTTATTCCTGTCAAGACCCCTACTTATACTCTAAATTTTAATTCATTTTTTAGATTTTAGATTTCTTATTTTTTGTTATGTAACATACCATTTATTATAATGTGGAATTTTATTTATTAAAAAGTATCAAATAATAAAAATGTATCGTATTATGTTTTATATTTTTGTTATATTAACCGTAATTAGGATTAGAATTAGAAAAAGAATCATGTCTCGCAAGAATAATATATTGACCGTAGATTTTATATTTTTTATTTCTTGTTAATAAACATTTTATTATAAGATGATTTTTTTATTAATAAAATACACAACTAATAACAAAATGTATTATATTATATTTTATATTCTGTATATTAACCTTAGTTTGGATTGGAATTAGAAACTAATATCTTTTAAAAAGAAAATATTAATCTTAAAATGATTCAAATTGAATTATATATTCAAATTATTCTTTAATTCCAAAAAATAACAAATTATGTTTTAAAAGGAATTATTTTTACTTGTAATAATACTCAAATTGATAAAAATGAGAGATTGATCTTAATTTGACTAAAATTTAGTTATTTATTTTAAATTATTGTTAGTTTCCTAAAGTAACGAATTATTTATTTTACTTTTGTTTCCTTATATAACAAGCTATTATAAGATAATATTTATTTCTTTTTAATCATACTCAAATTGGTAAAAGAAGAAAGTCTAATATTAATTTAACTCAAATTAAATTATTTATTTTAAATTATTTTTTAATTCTGGAAAATGACTAATTATTTTTTAAATAGGAATTAATTTTACATGTAATCATAGTCAAATTAATAGAAATGAAATATTAAACTTAATTTGACTCAAATTAAATTATTTATTTATAAATTTTTAGTTCCAAAAATAACAAATTATTTCCTTTACCTTTGTTACCTTATATAACATACTATTAAAAGATTATTTATATTTACTTTAATCATAATCAAATTGATAAAAGAAGAAAGATTAATCTTAATTTGACTGAGATTGAATTATCTATTTTAAATTATTTTTAAATTTCGAAAATAAAAAAATACTTACAAAATATCATTTAGATAGAAAATAATTTATTTTAATATACTCAAATGGATAAAAAGAAAAGATTATTCTTAATTTGACACAAATTGAAATTTTTTTATATTATTTTTTAATTCCGAAAATAACAAATTATTTTTTACTTACATATATCTTTTGAAAAGAAGATAACATAATTATTTTTTACTTACATAATATCTTTAAGAAAGAAAATAATATTTATTTAAATCATACTCAAATTGATAAAAAAGTTTAATCTTAATATGACTCAAATTGAATTATATATTTTAAATTTCTGAAATGACAAATAATGTTTTAAAAGGAATAATTTTACTCCACACCCCACCCCTCTCCCTCTCTCTCTCTAAATAAATATATATGATGTCTTAAGCCACCATGGGATTATAATTGAAGATCAATTTTTAAAATAATATTATTTATCTGACTTTTCCATGTATACTAATTGTTAATATTGAGTTTTATATATTGTTATCTTATGTAACAAACTTTCTAAGATTAGTTTTATCTTTTAGATTTAAACTGAATTTTTGTTTTCATATTATTTTTTAATTCTGAAAATAAAATTAGTTTTATATTTTAAATTTAAAAAATTTAATTATGTCAATTATTATTATTTGACATGGGTGATCGTAATATTCCGTCATTTGTCGCGCTCTCGACTTTCGTACTTTTACGTCTGCTTTATTATTAGCTGTCATGTGTCATCGTAATATTCCATCATTTACAGCGCTCCTGACTCTCGTACTTTTAGCTTAGAGTTAATTAGTGAATAGCCGTTCACCATCGTTGCGCCCTCAGGTGGTATATATCTATATACGTGCACGCTGGACTAACGGACACACGTGCATGTTCTCAAAACTTGGGTGAAAAAAAAAATTCCTCATTTTGGTAGAGGAAAGTTGTCCATTTTCTTGATAATATATTTACCTCCAAAATTTTATGTGACACGGGTAGTTTAACCCAATTACTATTTGCTCATGATAATGTGGTTGAAGCATGACTTTATTTTTATGAAATATAGAGTTCAGATTTTATGCATTTTGACATTTTTTTGCCACTTTTTTAGTTTGTATTTCTTCATGTGTTACGTTTACTGCATCACTTCACTTATTATATTTTTTTAAACATTGCTTGATTTCGTCATGAGACCATTTAATGTCAAATTAGTTAACCATGCTATTTTTTTTTCTCTTTTGAGGTTGGGGATGGTTTGGTTGGGGCTCAAAAGTAAACAAATACATTACATTTAACTATAACTTGGAGTGTGGGGATTGGCAACCTGCATGCATTGTCTCCAAGGATCAACTTCCACATGACATTTGCTTCCACTCAAATTCTTCCAATCAAATGCACGCCCCCCCACGCAACATGATTTAATTTTCCATCCAAATGTGTCTAATTAGTTCTGAAATGAAATTGCACAATGATTATTTCCCTCATGTTCAAAACTGATATTTCTATTTAATTAATGTAACTGGAATTTCGAAATGTGCATGCACCGAGTGCTTTGGACCGTTTGTGGAAATTCAGTATTAGAAACCGAAATCGAACTTAAAAAAAAAATCACTATGTTGATTTTATCTTGGCTTTAGAAAAGTTGAATAAGAAGGAATCGATGTTTTTTCCCACAATAATCAACATTCTTGTTCAATTTACGGTCTTATCCATGGTTAGAGACTTACTCGTCCATTATTTCGATACAAGTACAATTCCATCTTTTTGATATATGAACGTCATCCTTCCTTGATATTCCATAATTAGATATACACACGACATGAGAAAACAAGGAATGATCTCATACAAATTAATTAGTATATATAATACACATATATACAAATTAATCAAACTTAATCTATTATCGGGTCCAGTACTAGAATGATCTCATGTAAAAGACGGATATATTGAGCCATATATGTATATGCAGACAACAATTAAAGTGCATCTAATTAATTAAGGATAACTTGAGGGAGAGTCAGGATGATCGTTGGCTCTTGGTGCAGGTGGTGTACGTGGAGATGCTCTTCTCATCTGCCCTCCAACTGCTACTCCTGATTCAAACTTATCTTCAATAGCAGTGCCTATATATATGAAAATAGTACAGATTAATTATACTTATGCTTAATTAATTTTCATACAGTATATATTGAAGTACCTGTTGATGAAAATAGAAAGAAAACAAGAGTCTGTCATCTATATTTTCTGTACAACTATGAGATGAAGAAATTATCCAACAGCTGGAGGGAAGAGGAGAGCACAAACCTTTTGCTTGACGAGGCATCGTCGCCCTGGCTTCTACTGGAGATATTATCAGAGTGGATGAGAGAACAAGGCCGAGGACGACGAGGAACTGCAGGTTGATGATGGTTGGATCGGATGATGAAGATTTCTTCATTTTGGACTTCTTTCTTTCTTTCTTTCTTTTGTTGTTGTTCTTGTGTACATAGCTCCATAATTTTGTCATTATATATAGTAGAGTAGACTACCTTTTCAGCTGTGTTGCGAAGCTTGTACGTATATATAAACGTATCGCTCATACACCAGAACAATAAGTTAAGAGGAAATACAGTTATACATCCGAGAGTAACCCAGGGCAACGGACATTTCAATATTAAATTTTATGTCCTCACATTTACTCATTCTTAATCAAGTGAACCAAAATGTATCAAGCCAAATAAAAAGACATAATCCTATTCATGCTTAGTATGTTTCTCTGACAGTACTTATGTTACTGATTGCTGCATGCGTTTTAATTACAAATTTATAAGTCGCTATAAAGACATTGCTACATATAAAAATCATGTCTTTGATTTGGTTAATAATATAATTAATAATGTTGCTCCACTTAAACTTGTAGAAAAATTGATAGCACATCAAATTTAAATTTGATAGGATGCATTTTATAAATGCCAAAATTTAAAACTAAAAAAATCTTGCACAAATACACTATAAGAAAATTGCACATTGCTGACCGATAGTTTTGGATGGACTAATATTCTTCGCATTTTCTGATGACATTTGCAATGGATAGAAACATCATTCCAAAATATCGATAAAAAAGTGCCCATCACTAATACCGATGACAAAAGCCGTCAATAATTTATTGACAGGTCTAGCCTTTGAAATTATCGACGGAAAGGACATCCATCGGTAATTTCGAAGGGTATATTCATCGATAATTTTAATTATAATAAAAATAGATATATAATATAAGCATACAATTAATATTTTAATATTAATAGTTTCGACAAGTTTAGCCTTCAAATTATCGACGAATGAAAATTCATCGGTAATTATGAAGGATTAAGTTTTATTTATAATAAAATATATAATATAATATAAAAATATGATTAATATTTTAATATTTCTTTTTTTGATGGGTCTAACCTTCTGTATTCCTAGCGAATTGATATCATCGGTAATACCGAAGGCTAGACCCGTCGATAGCTATTTTTAATAAAAAATATAATATAATATAAGTATACGAATATTTTAATATTAATATTTTCAAACAAGTTTAGCTTTCAAAATTATCGAGGATGTATATTTGTTGATTATTCCGAAAAATATATCCGTCAAAATTTATTTATAATAATATATATAATGTAATATAAGAATACAATTAATATTTCTATATTACTATTTTCAACGAATTGAGATCCATCGGTAACAGAAGGCTAGATCCGTCGATAATTATGTTTTTAATAAAACATATATAATATAATATAAGCAAAAGATTAACATTTTAATATTAGTATTTGTCGGGTTTAACCTTAGATATTATCGCCAGATTGAAATCCGTCGATAATATCGAAAGTTAGACCCATCAGTAACTATATTTTTAATAAACTATGTTATAATGAAAGAGAGAAGAGGGAAATAAGAAATAGGGAGAGAGGCCGGAAATTAGAAAGTGAGAGAGGGGCGGGAGAAAGAGAGAGACTGGGAGAGGGAAAGAGATAGTAGGAAAATAATGTAGGAAAATTTTATATTAAAGTTTCCTGCGGGTGCCACGTTCAGAATTATCGACGGACAAATAATTTGTCAGTAATACCAAAGATCGTACCAGCTGGTAACTAAAATCATAAAAAAATATATTAACATTTTAAATAGCCCTCTCTACCTTGTCTCTCTCCCACACCCTTGTCGTCACTCTCTCCCTCTCCTCCTCTCAATCTCCCTCTCCCTCTCCATCTATCTCGCCCTTTCTCTCACCCTTGTCTCTCTCTCCCCTTTACCTTATATCTCTCGCTCTCACTCTCACTCTTAGCTCAGGTGACCACGGACTTCGGTGACCCACGCTGCGGTCGGATTTCTCTCTCCCTCTCCTTCTCTCTCGGCAAGATTCGATCGCTTGACGGTCAAATCTGTCGGCGCTCAGAACTAGGCCACTACTGATAGTTCTGGCTTGCCTGGCAGCCAGATTCGGTCTCCTAGCGGCCAAATCTAGCCGTAGATCCGGACGCCTGACGATCAGTTTCCGATTGCGGGGGCGAGATCTGGATGCGACAGTCGAATCACCTATGGCTAGATCCCTCTCATCTCCAACCACTTGGGAATCTCTCTCTCATCTCCGGCGACTCTTGGCTTCGGCCAGATCTCTCTCATCTTCCTCTCTCTCAACAATACCGAGCTTTCAATGGATCTGTAAAAAATATTGAAACTCTTTAGAAGTTTCGACAGGGTGTCTAGTCAAAATTTTTGACAAATAGGCCATCCTTCTGAAGTTCCAATGGGAGCCTACCTGTTGAAAGTTCTGTCGGGTGCTTCCCTTTGGAAGTTCTGAAAGGAAACACCCGTTGGAACTTCCAAAGGGTGCTATGATGCATGCATAATATAACATATATTTAACCATGCATTTAATCTCATTTCGAATCATTTTCTAATAGCATGCATCATTTTATAGACTTATTTACATTAATTTTACAAAAATAAAAATATACTCAAATGTTGTATTTTATTATCTAGGAAGTAGAAAAACTAAATTACGAAGCCAACGAAAAAAATCACACTCAAATCGAAGTTAAAACAGAGTCAAAAAGTGGAAAATAATGAATTAAGGATGAAATGTAACTTTAACGAGCTGTGAAGGAACTTTAATGGGCCATGAAAAGGGCTGTGAAACTTATTAATAGGTTGTTAAAATGTATTTTGAGTTGCCCTGAGTCACGGCCATGATCAGGCTTTCACGGACCGTGAAATTCATAATTTTCACACTGTAAGGGCCGTGAAAAATCACTCACAGGCTGTGAAAACTCATTCTTAAGCCGATTCGGACACTATTTAAGCCGTTAAAATGCTGTTACAGGTCGTGATAAACCCAGATTCGAGATTTGAATGGATGTTTGAAAGAATTTCAATTGCATAAGGACTCCTACTCATATTATATGATTCTAGGATGATTTGAAAACATATTATGACCCAAATTTTAAAGTTTGACAAGATAAATATTTCAAAACTAATTAACATCCGAACTTTCCTTATTTCACATAGAAAATGTTTCTGTTTCTTCTCCAATCACATGAAAATCTGAACCCCTATAAATAGAGCCTTTATACCACCTAGGGAGAGTATGCTCGGAATGCTAGGGCCTGCAATCAGAAAATTGAAGCCAATAACGTGGGAGAACTTTAGAGGGATTGTCGAAATAATTTCTACATGATTGATTCTAGACGAAGACCGAGCAGCAGTTTTTCGGTGTTCCTGAGAGTACTCTCCGCTCTATCTTCTGTTGGGATGATTTCATACTTACTTGATACGTTATTCTATCTTTAGTAATTTAGGCTTTAGTTTTATTTTTTGTTTGAGACAATTGTAATAGTTTTAATCATTAAAGGCAAATTGTTAAACCTTATTTCATAATTAATTATAGTTTAGTTTTCTTTCGAATATGCATGCTATTATTAATGCTTTTTTAGAAATTAATTATCTTCTATAATTAGCTATCATCCTTGTAAGAGTAGTTACTTTTGATTGCATGATTTCTATGGAATTGATTCTTGACTTTTAAGTCCAAGCATTGCATGTCACAACTCGTATGATCCTTGGTGGAATATTAGTTGTGCGATCTATTAATCATTACCGTGTTATGAGTGATTATAGTTTAGAGATTACATTTTAATGCATCTTAATATCATGTTTGATTAAATTATGATCCACGACGAAATAGTCTTAATCTAATTTGAATTAAGATAGGTTGATTAATCATAGATGGAAATCAGTAATTTGAGTAGACTCTAATCAGTCGTTAGAAACTAACTTATAATATTTGGTTAATTCGGTTTGTCTACAATTTCTTTTATCATTCTAAGGACCTATGCATCGGGAGATTAGATTAGTTTAATTTAGTTTTAGTTTTCTTTATCTTCCTATTATTTTATTTTCTGCAACTCCTTTTTACCCAAAATCGTGTCGTCTCCTATTAGCCTTTGAAATTAGTTTAGTTAACTAAGCTAATTCATCGTGGGTTCAACACTCGATTCTTACACTTTATTACTTGACCGACTAGTGCACTTGCTAGCATTTAATTATTATCAATTCTCGCCTTATGCTGCCTTTTAGAACTTTTGACTAGTGTTTCCCGTCGACATTTCTAAATGACGTCTTTGTGACAACATTACCTATCAGCAATACTGACATTTTTTATTAGCCCGTCAAAAAATCTTTTAGAAATTATAGTTTACAACGGATTTCATAATATTTCCGACGGATTTGTCCATTAGAAAACTCTAAAAATATTGTAGTTATATAAGGATGTTACGTATAATATTGGTTTGAACTTTGGTGAAATTCCATCAATCTATAAGTACATCGAATCTTGTAAGCATGAAAAGACAAGAGGTATGTGCATAAGTAAATGTATATAAGGTAAAATGGGCATGTCACATGTTGGAACAAAGTTTTCATATTATATCTAATTATATTTTGATGATACAAACCTCGAATAATCAGAGTCATATTTAAAGTGCGAGAAAAGTTCAATTCGGAATGGATTATTAAATGCACTGAAGTTGAAGTTAATATTTGAATATGTTTGATTCATATTTGGACTAACATGTGAATAGGAAAGTTGTAGATAATCTTGTTATGTTTTCAACGAATCAAAAATCACCTCATTCCGATATTGATGCAAAAGTTATGTGCAAAATAGTACAGAATGGTCGACCAGCCGGTCTGGCGAACTGGTTAATCGACCAGGTGAATCAATCGACCGATTTGAATAGAGAACAAAAAAATCACATGATATTTGAGGATCAATCGACCAGTTGCAGGCACCGATCGATCGATTGTAGCAGTAGTGATCTAGATGAAGTTAAAACATGGACCGATCGAACAAAGCGATCGATCGGATCGCTCGCAAAATGCATTCTAATGGCTAGTTTTTAGTCAAATGAAAGGGCAACGGTTATATTATCCAAAGAGGCCTATAGAAGGGTCCAAAGAGTGTAGAATCAATCAAGTATTGAAGAGAAATATCAAGCATCAAAGGGGAATAATTTTCTTAAAGTTATTGAGCCATATTATTGAATCTTCTCCTCTTTCTCTCTTCTCCTAATGTGAATTTGATATTGTAAAAGAGAGAAATATTTGCTTAGAGATTTGGGTGTGAGCTCTTGTGTAGAAGAGGTTTTATCTTACCTCTCGGGCTAGAGAAAAGATCAAGAGTTCTCCTTTGTAAAAGAGGTGTGCCTACCTTTTGAAAGGAGAATTAAGAGTAAAAACTTCCTAGGAGAAGAGGTGGGCCTTACCTCTCGAAGTGGAGAAAATATGGTGTGTTATAAAGTGTTTCTTTTTTGCCCCATTGGAACGAAGGAAGGTGTTTAGTGGAATCTTCGATGGTCTCGATGTCGAAAAGTTGAAGCAGGGATATAGATTAAGGTGTGATCGAATGTCGTTAATAAACCACTGTGCACCTTGTATTTGTCTTTCTCTCTCCCTCTCCTTCCTATCTTATTATGCATGTGATTTGATTATTATTGCATTGATTTAAAGTTTAACGAATCAATTTTAGGCTTCCGCAATGATTTTCGTAAAATTGGTGTCTCGTGATCCAACATCACACACCTCCCACTTCACAAGCTATCACGCATGGTCCTGTGATTTAAATGGATATCCGATGGCTACTGTTCTCGCGCAAGTATCACACCATCCATATTCGATTGTGAGTCTGTCATTCATCTCACGAGAAATTTGGAGTCATAGATCGAGCCAACAAATGGCTTCTCCAAAATTTTCCTTATTCTTCGCCCTTCCTTTCTCGACCTCTCGCTTGCCTCCATGAGGAGACACCATGATCCCCGACAAGTGAGATTGATGATCTCAGCAACAACTATTGATCTCTCTCGTACTCGGCGCATGCATGTGATAAGTGAGACACCTACTTCACACATAGTTTTTCTTCTTTTGATGAATGACCCGTTTACTGCACCATCCCCCTTTCTCCTCATCCATTGAAGGATCTACATTTTTTCCAACCCTTTCTCTCCTCATTTCCCCATTCCTCACTCTTGTCGTCGAGGGAAGATTTGAGATCTCTAGGGTTTAGACCATATTTCACCGGATTTGGATTTAGGTTTTCAATTAGAGGTCTCCTCATTATTTGTTATTTGACATTTGTAGGGACAATTTGAGGTCTCTAGGGTTTTGACCAAAATTTGGTTCTACATTCTCTAGGGTTTCATCGGATTTGGGTTTAGGTATCTAGGGTTTCGATTAGATGTCTACATTTTGTTTGTGTCTTAATATAATATGAGCATATTCATGAGTTTGATCAATAACGTTAGCTTCTTATAGCTGACTAGCCTTTTAAATTTTCTTTCTTTTGCTTTTTCATTTTGTTTGTGTTTTTTTTCTAAGTTTCTTCCTATTGCCGTGTCATGTTGGATACATTCAATCCAAAGTGTTCGTACACTATGTCTTTCAATCCAAAGTACTTTTATACTGCAGTCACTGTTGTTTCCAGCATAAATACTGTGTCTACTTGCTAGTCATCATTGTTTTTAAATTCAAGGTTATGTCACAAAAGGATATGGCACTCCAATGTTATTGCGAAGTAGAAGTGACTGTTACAACATCATGGGTAGAACTTAACCCTGGGCGAAAGTTCTATGGTTGTAAGAACCATGGAGTATGTTTGTTATCCAATGCTAAATGTATCTGATTCTAAAATTCCAATTTTGTAGCTAATTGAAGCCTGTCGATTTTTTCATTGGATGGATGGACCTCTTGAAGAGCACTACAAGAACCTCATTAATGGACTACTACACAAGATAAATAGGTTGGAGGGTGAAGTTGAAATCCTACAGAAGTAGGAGCTTGAGATGATAAAAAATGTTAGACATGGATCTTCTTCATCATTTTGGAAATGCTCAACACTTTTCTTACTCATGTTAGTTATAGTGATGGTGATATCTTAGTTGTATGACTTAGTGTTATATTGAGGGACATGAGCATGCTCTTTTGTATGTATTAGCGTTATGCATTGGGCATAAGCTTGCTCTCTTTTATGTATTGGTGTTATGTATTGTGACATGAACATCAACATGCTCTCTAGTTGCATTTTCTAGTGAACATCTAAGAGAAATGTTCTCTTGTAATTTATCCTTTTTTGTTGTGTAGTAGTCGATGGACATCTAAGAGAAATATCTCTAGTTTGTTTTATTGTAATTATAGGAGATTCCATGTAGGTCCTCTGTTGCTCCATTTCATTTGTGCATTGAAATAATTTTTGAGTTTAGGGCCTTAGAAATTGTGTCCCTATGTGAATATTAAACAATTGGGATCAACTGTATTGAGTTGTTGGATCTTGTAGTTTTGATTAAAAAATTTATGTTCACTACTACATAAGGAAAAGGTTGGGGTTTCTGCTTTGAGTTCTCACTTTTCCAAGTTGGTTGCCTAGAAAAGGCATGATCTTTTATCATCTTGTACATCGGGAGCGAGGTAGAAACACTAGGGAATTTTTCATATATACTTGTGTAAGATGCTATTGTTGTAATTCTATTGCCCCACGCGAACTCTACAATTGAGAAACGAGATGGTGCCGACCTCTTTGTGAATGTAGGTTCTTTCTTTGAGAGGCCCTTGGATTCCAAAGTGTTTGATGATAAAACGATGAATGCCTCAACCTCTGGAAGCAAGCTTCTAAGTATCTTTAATAAACCATTAATACATATGCGTGTGATAATGTTTGATAATTCATCTTACCTATGCCTTTTCTTTGGGACATGAAATGACATAATGTCGTCCTTGTTTCAAATAGGCTGAACATTCTTTTTTATGTCCACTTTTTGACATGGAAATCTTTTCATTCGTTGTATTTTTCTTGGTCTTCCTTTCGGTTTGATGGCACATGGGTCATGTATGACAACTTGAGAACCTTCAACTGAAGAACCTTGACCTTCTTTATGGTTTGAATTTATCTCAACTGATGAACCTTTGACTGCATCACTTAGTTTGCTACATGATAATTTTTGAATTGCTTTTTCAAAATTGAAAATCCAACATCCAAATGTTGGGGCGAATGCAAACTCATTTCCGCCACTTTGCGCCAGTTTCTCTTGAAGTTCATTTTTCGTAAAGGAGTAATAACACATTCGCCTCTTGTAAACCCATCATGTGTATAATTGAGTACCGAGCATTCATCTTCCAATGATGGAGAATATATTTTTCAATAAACACTCAACTTTTTTTTTCATTCAGAATAAGCAATGCATGTGCACATAAAATGTCTTCTTGTTCGAACATTTTGCAAGAACATTTAACTGAGTTGCTTGGTTGTGTATTATACTCCACGATAATCCATTGTTTATCTTCTCTTACTAATACCGAGTAAATTCCTCTTTCACTATCTTGTGAAATTATTTGTGACCACAAAATGTATTATTTTCTTGAATTCTCCCTCAAATATCACAAAAACCTTTTCAGCATAAACTTTTGTAGCATGAATCTCCAAAGGACTTTTTGAAGTTGTGACAACTTGAGAATACAAATTTTTGAAATCTTTTCATTCTTCATCCTCATGACACGTAGAAAGAACTATATCATATTGATACACAAAATCGTCGAGTGAAGTATTAGAATTGACAAATTCATTAAAAAAACATTAATACTCTCAGCCCTTTGTGTAGATTGCTTGCCTGCACAAAAAGTATCATTTAAATAAATAGGGGGACTCAATGTTCATGCTTCTTATACATTTGTTCCAACAAGTGCCCATATAGAATATCATATTTTTGTTTCAAAACCAACCACTTTTCTTCAAATTCCTGTGTACTCAAGGATTGAAAAAACCAATCATTGAATTATTTTCTAAAATTGTCACGTGCATATAAATCTGGTGTGTTATAGCATTCTTTGTAATGTGCCATATGTAGAACATATGTCGTGTATCAAGAAACATCTTGCAAATAACATTACCCATTGCCACATCTTGATCAGTTATGGTACATAGTTTTTTTTCCATTCATACACCCTAGCCATGTTTCAAATAACCAAACAAATATATCTTCAGTTTCGTTAGCAAGTGGAGTGCATCCAAATAATATCGATTGCCTATGGTGATTAAAACAATTGAAGGGTGCAAATGGTATCTTAAATTTATTTGTTCGACATGTTGTATAAAAAACTATGACATCTCCAAATATCATGTAATTATCTTGTGATTTACTATCTGCTCCAAAAAAAAACTCTTGGCAACATTTTTTTCATTGACCACTATTCTACAAAATAAGGAATCATTATCTTCTACTTTATTTTCAAAATAAGAAAGCACAACCATGCATTCTTTATCAACACAATACTTCTTTGATGCCCTGATGTGATCAATGCAATGTTGAGATGTTATGAACTTTTCATCAGGCATTTTGGGATATATAGCTATCTTTGAAGGGCCGATCCTAGCATTTTTCTTGTCGGTCATTGCTTGCTTGGAAGGACTTGATAATTTATGCTGCGAACGTAATTTGGTTATGTCCAGTGAAGAAAGAAGAGGATGTGTATGCTCTTCTTGAAATTTCTTACCTCCCACTTCCTATCATCTACAACTTTGACTAATAGTTGAGCACCACAATCCTTTCTTACTTCTTTTCGCATTTTTTCCTAGGTCTTTTGTTTTAAGATCCTTATGTCCTTCTTTTGAATAAACCGATATTCTTCCAATAGGCTGATTTATTTTCTTAGATTTATAATTGTAATGACTTAGATTTTTAGAAAATAAATAAAAGATATTCATTTTAATTTAATGGATCTAAAAATCCCTATAATAATATCCTGGAATTATTTAATTACGAAATTGATAGAAATTTTGGGATAAATTGGAAAGTTGATGGAATTTGAGAAGAGATGAAATTGTTATGGAGATATTTATGAAATTATGGAGTGATTAATTATTGATGGATGGATAAGATTGATTCTAAAAGAGTCCAAGGCCCAATAGAATTGAAAATCCTAGCCTACACTATAAATAGACATCAAAGGAGTGGTTGGGAACTCCCTTTGACAAAGTAGATTTCTTGCATCACGAACCTCTCTTTTTTTCACGAAAACTGAGGCATCTTCGAGAGCACGTGGTGGCTGATTTTGAAGTCGGCATATAGGAGAAGATATTTCAAGTGGCAGCCGCGAGTTTTGGGACATCGATAGAGAGTAATCGCCGACCAATATCGGCATTCATGCAGTTTTCCAGAACAGGGATTACAGTTGGTTTTTCGGCCAACTTTAGGTATGTAGAGAGAATCCCTATGTCATCGATTTTTTATGACATAGAACCCTATTCTCTTCTCCTTTGTACCGAGAATCCATTGATATATGATATGCATAGTTTGAACATCAAATGTGTTTCTCCCTTGACGGCAGAACCCATCCCGAATTTTATAGAATCCAGACCGAGTTGGACTCGGAACCGAATCGGGTTGTCAAACCCGATCCGGGTTCACCATACACTCGACCCGAGTGTACCCTGGCCGAGAGGATTTTTGACTATTTCGTACATGGCCCGGTTCTACCCGACGCGGGCCAGGTTCTAGGGATAGAAAGCTTATTTTTGGATATTTTACTATGGATAATTGAATAGTTATTATGGATAATTGTTCCTAATCATCCATGATCATATTGTTAATAGATGTGACCTCATCATGCTCTTCGGACCTGATTGTGAAATTATTCATAATATTGATTATTTTGATCATGTGATTCATCATAGTCTTGATCTAGTGGTTTTTCCGTGATTGGGTCCTTATTTAACCTAAATTGAATTATTAAAAATAGGTCTTTAAGATAAACAAGATAAAAAAAATGAAAACTAATGAGTCTCCATGTTCTCCAATTGTCTCTAAGCCCCCTATGCAATATTGTTATTGTCTTATATGGGGCAGATAGTGTAGGGGGGCAATATTATTATTATATTATATGGACCAGATAGTGTATCTCGAGGTTTGAGACATAATCCTTTATTGAAGCTATGACTCTCCTGTGATGGTCATGGTCCCTCGTCATCACGAAGTTTATTATTTAGTGCTATTATTGAAGGGCGGCTTGTCGTGACTTGATCCCCATTGATCTACATGAAAGAGACATGGAGTTTTTCTTAATTGACTGAGCTCTCCCCATTGAATCAGATAACTCCGAAGATTGAGTTAAAATTGAATTGAATTGGATCGAATCAAATTAAATGGAAATCGAATTGAATCATAGTCATTCGGGTATTGGCGTTGACTATCATTGTCTCCGCCCATTGAATCAAATGAAAATTATTATTAGCCGATGATCATTGATATTGACTTGAAAATTGTTAAATTGGTAGTGCCATAGTGATAAGGCATAATTGATTATTTTTAATTATTAATTGGTACTGATTGATCTTTTGACCTCTTTCCTGATCCTCTTCGTTAATTTATGGCTAGATTGATTTATTGATTTATCGGTTATTGAGTCTTATCCTATTGATTCATCTAGTGCTATATTGCTTATTGTTTCATATTGTTATTGATTTATTATGCACTATTGATTATTGACTATTGTTATGGTTAGACTCTACGTATTGAGTATTTTTATACTCATGGGTCTTCTCTTGCATTTGAATTTATGCAGGTCAGATGATGATAGAGGATGGTGATGCAGGTCGTCAGCCTCAGTGACAAAGATGTTACACATGGTGTAGGATTGTGACCTACTTTTCCGCATATTTAGTATTGTGTAGTTATGGACGTTCCAGCTCCTTTAATATTATGGAATTTTAGATGATCTTATTATCATTTCTGCATTTAATAGAATTTATTTTTTGCAAAATTATTTTATATAGAATTGTGTAGCGCCTCTGAGATGACTCTGAGCACGTGAAGGTCACGTGGATCTCGGGACGTTACAATAACAATTAACCTTTCGTATAGAAAATCCTATTGATTTGACATATGCATTGTAAAGTCATATGCATCGTCTTTCGAATCAAACTTCATTCCAATATATGGATTTCTAATGTCGATATGTTCATCTCGAATGACTTCAATTTCATTCAAACTTGAGTGCTCTTGATCTGAATCCATTTGCCACTTAAGTTTGGCATAGAACAAATACATAATGTTAGTCCAGGTTGATCCTTGTATCACAAATTTTCATGCATGCTACGAGCCTATAAATCTACTAGAAAGTTATTCATGAAAGCCACAATATAAGGGCTTTGAAACATGTGGGGAATGCATTAAAAAGATGGTGACATGAACCCATTGGACATGTGGACTCCTTCCCTTGGTATCTTTTGTATTCCCTTTTGTTTTTTTTCACTCTTTTATAAATTTTGTGCCATTATGTGTGAAAAAGGACATAATTCATGGAACACGCCATTAGATAAGATATTATATTTTGGCATTGTTAAAATGGGTGTGACATGATGTAACTTACTTTGTCATTGTTAATGAACATGTACATATTGTGAACATTATTGTGTATTTAGTGGCTATAGTGTGCACTTATGCTAAAGTTAAAACTTGTGATAAAAATGTGCATGAAACTATGCATTAAAAAGCTAGAAGCAAATTTATCATAGAATAATATTCGGGAGTAGCTTCTTACTTATTGCATCGTATCAAATCTATCAAGCTATTATACAGAAAAATATTCTAGTTATTTCATCATTTTCTTTAGGAGGAAGGATTAATTGATGAATGAATAATTCATCATGAAAGAGAGGACTCTTCCTGCCAAGCGACTTCCTCATCATTGTCAGGAAACTAGTCGCCGGGATGTCGCCTCACGGACCTCGCAATCGCAGTGTCTGCACGGATGAGTTGAGCGACAAAGATCAGTGAGAATGAGGTGACGATGGTTTGGAAACTCGTCGCCGGGGGTCTTGCCTTGCCTCGCAGCCGTAATGTCTGCATGTGCCAAGTAAAGGGAGTCAAATCTGTGAGAGCGAGAAGGGATGGGGGGGGGGACATACAGACAAAGATGTAACCTTTGAAAACTCGTCGTCAAGGATCGTCGATCTCACTCACCTGAAGATTTTGGTGTCACCTTGTGGAGGGGGATCATGCATGACAATCTGGAAACTCATGGCCAGGGTGTTGCCTTGCAGTCACAGTGTCTGGAACTAGAAACTCGTCGATTTCACTCATCGGGGATCGCCCTCGCAGTCTCTGAGGATCGTGGTGTCACCTCGTGGAGGGAGAGCGAGAGGTTGAGAGAGGAAGGGAGAAGAATGAGGGAAAATTTGGAGAAGCCATTTGCCCGCTCAATATGTGACTCGAAATTTCTCGTGAGATGAACGAGAGATGCATAATTGAATATGGATGGTGTGAATGATCGAATATGGATGGTGTGGTACTTTCATGAGCGTAGCAGTCGTTGGATATCCATTTAATGCAAGATCATGCGTGATGTTGGAAAAAAAGTTTTTATGCCTTTATATAATTATATTTTGACAATACAAACCTTAAAATATTAGAGAAAATATTTAAAATGTAAAAAACATTTAAATATGAATGAGTTGCTTCATGCACTAAATTTCTGATTAATATTTGTTTATATTTTCATGAGATTTACATTGAGAACTAAATACAAAAGTTAATATAATTCTTTTATCTTTGTAGAGAATCAGGAATCACCTCATTTGGATAATCACATAAAATGTTATGTTTAAACAAGTGAAGCTTGAAAAGTTCAATTTGAAGTTGATATTTTTATATGCTAAACTTGCACTTAATATTTGAGAATTTTGTCAATCTATTTTAGATGAGAGATAAACATGAAAGTTTTGGATAATGTTGTTAGCTTTCTATAGAATCAAATATCATCTCATTTGAATATTGGTATGAATAGATATGTATAAAAGAGTAACAGTCTAAAAAATTTAATTTGAAATGGACAACTTTATGTATTAAACTTTGAATTAATATTGGACTATGAAATTATTAGATTTTCGATGAATGATAAATATAAAAGTTATAGAAAATTTTGTTAGTTTTCCATAGAATAAAAAATCATCTCATTTGGATAACTCTGCGAAATGTTATGTATAGAAGAGTATAGGTCTATCTGTTGATGACGAAACGAACGATAAAAAAAACTTCGATCACCCGCTGGAGAAAAAATGGACACATGAAAATGTTGGCGTAATGACCAAAAATGTTTGAAACTTTAGTATTTTCATAATGGATGGCCAAAAATCCAAAATGAAGGCTCCAATGTTGCCTGCAATGACTATATTTCAATGATTAATTCTAAAACAGATGTCTGAATCAGTGTAGAAAAGTACATAAACGACTAGTTTTGAATACCAATGGCTATGGAAAATATTGGAGTCTATAAAGAGGTCCATAACACATAAAAAAGACTAAGACTTTATAGAAAAAAGATAAGCAAACACTAGTGTTCATCCAAGAAGTTATATTGAGCTCAAAGTTGCAAATCTCTCTTTTTTTTTCTCTCTTACTCTGGTGTGAGGTTCCAAATTGTAAAAGAGAGACTGTGGAGTGTTCTTGTAATATTTTAATAGTTGTTTAACTCCTTAGTGAAGAGAGATTGTGTCTTACCTCTTGCGCGAAGAAAAAATGAATGAAAGCTTTCGAGTAGGAGAGGTGTGCCTTACCTCTTGAAGCAAAGAAAATGCAAGAGTTATAAAGAATTTCTTCCTTTCCCCGTTTGGAATGAAGGAAGGGTGTCAGTGGAATCCCCGACGATCTCAAGGTCGAAAAGTCAGAGCGGATACGTAAGCAAAGGTGTGATCGAACCTCGTCAACAAATCACTATGCATTTTATATTTGTCTTTATCTCTCCCTCTTTTTCCTACTCTGTTACACGTGATTTGATTGTTATCGTGTTGGTTTAAAGTTTAACGAATCAATTTTAATCTTCCATGATAATTTTCAAAAAATCAATATTTTTGGTTTAACACTAATTCACCTCCTCTTAGTGCCTTGTGATTCGACAATTGGTATCATCGGAGCAAGGTTGCTCTTATTTTAAATATTTAATCATAATTTAGAGCATGACATCATTTTTGGAAGAAGGATCTTCCATTTTCGAACCACCGAGTTTTCAAGACTACTCTTTTGATTCTTGGAAAATAAGAATGAAGACATATTTATGTTCAATTGATTTTGACATGTTGGAAATTGTAAAAATGGTTTTGAAAAGTCGAAGAAGATTTTAAACGATATTTTCATTGATATTTCGTTCTTCGAATAAGAAGACTTTTAAATGTCGATTGAAAAACTTGACTACAACATTAAAAATGTCTTTTACTCTTCTTTGGATTCCTATGACATGAATCTTATTTCTAAATGCTCCACTTCTCATGAGATTCAACAAGTTTTATTAGATAGATGTGAAGGAGCAATTTTGATAAAAAGGACACATCAAATGTGGATAAAAAAGAAAGTGATAATTCATCATCCATAATGTCCGATCTAGGCTTATGTTTGATGGAAGAAAGCGAGGATGATGAGGTATCCTCCAACACCTCTTATTGCTCTAGTGTTAAGAGTGATAATGATACTATAAATTTTGATGCACATAAGGAATTTTCTTCTTTAATCAAAAAATATCTTGCTCTTAAAAATAAAAAAAATGATATATTGATAAATGATTTTCATTTTATGAAAAATGACTTTGATATTTTGAAAAACAAAAGAGATGCATGCCTTGATTCTTCTTCTCAAATTTGCATATGTCGTGATGTGGTGAAATGTGAAAAATACAAATTTGGTCACCATGATTGAAAATCTAAAAGAAGAAAATGATGTATGTGCAATTAAAAATGAACTTTTGATAAAAATTGATTCACTTTCCTTGACAATAAAAAATTACAAAATTTTGAAGTTAGATAACTTAAAGTTGATATTATGTTACAAACTGAATTACAAAAGATAACTTCTTTGCAAAATATTTTACATGTTAAAATTGTTATGCCTTTGAAACATAGTAGGAATGTTCAGAATCCTATTGAAATGAACTTGCGGAAAAATCTAAAAAAAGTAAAAGGATATTATTTAAATATTCTTATTCTTCAAAATCAAAGGATGCTAATGATTATTATTTGAAGAATAAACATGCTTACTATTGCTCTTTTAATGTTAAACAATCTCATACTTCTCATCATGATTATTCAAAGTTGAGATATGTTCATGATAATTTCATCAGATCATCTACTACTTGTCATTATTATGATGTTTATGGTCACTATGCGTGTGAATGCAAAATTAAGAATTCTATGAATATGGGCATAAAGATGATGTCAGTTTCGGGAGGAACTATAACTAACAATGTAGGACCTAACCAAATTTGAGTACCAAAATGCAAAATTTTTTTGTTTGTAGGTGTGCTTCATAAGGAATTACAAAGATTCAAATAAAGCGAAGGAACATGTATTTTGGTATCCATCACATGAAAATAAAAAAAATGAAGTTGAAATGAAGTGAAGGCATAAAGCTTGTGGTAAAAATAATTTGACATATGAAAATGAAGATTTGAATCTATTTTGATATCATGAATATTTATTTCTTGAATTTAGTTATTTATTATCATAAAATATGCAAGAGTTAATAATTGATTAGGATCCTTAAGCATACTAGAATTATCTTACTCATGTAATTTTGAATGTGCCTATATCACTCATTTTGACTAAATATACTTAATGAGAATATGTCTATTGAATTATGCATGATGATTACTAAGTTGCCATTTTTGAACTACCTTGCTAATTTCATGCAGAAATCATATTTAACATAATAAGAGAACTTATACCAACACTAAAGTTTGCACGCATATATGTCTCTTCACACTCAAAATATGTTGATTTTTCATTGAGCATGTATACTTGATTTATATGAATCTTATGTAGTAGTTAGTATTTTGATATTTGTGATTGAATATACTTATATGATGCATATGATTTTAAAGTATAAATAAATCATATGTTTGAAATATGAGTCGAAACAATAAATTACTTTGATTGGTTGAAGTTTAATTATCGCATACTTTTTGGTTGATGATAGTTGATGTTTGATGATTCTAAAATTAAAAGAAGTCATAATTTTGGGATAAGAATTTAATATATTTCGAATGTTTAGAAATGAATTCTTATGGAGAATTTTCAAATTAATCCATAATAGCTTCTTTTTGACTTGTGATAACATGTTTCCAAAATTTATGTTGTTCACATATAAAATAAAGAAAATTATATGTCTATTTTTTTATCCTTGCCGCACTGATTATCACAATCAGTCTTTTGATTTGGAAAATGAAAAGACATATGTAAATTTATTTGCTAAGTCTTCAGAACTTCAATATTTTTTGTTTATCTATAAAGATGACTTCATATTTATGACAAATATGTTTGGCATAATTTTATAATATGACTCTTGTGTTATGAACTTTAAGTGCATAAACTTATTAGGGTTATTTATATAAATCACCCCTAAATTATAAATTTTTTTACATCTAATCTTAAATTATGAGCTTATTTTTTTTACTAAAATATCGTGATTTTTCACTTTAATCCTTCCGTTCTCTTTTGTTACATTTTCTGTTTGTTTTACTTTTTCTCATTTATGAAAAGATTAAATTACCTCTTCATCCATAAGACATCAAATAATAAATATAAAATAAAAAAATATTCCTTATTGGATAAGCTTTCCATCCTCTCTTATCGGTGATACAGATCAACCTTTGTCCAAAATTTTTTTCTTCTTTTTTATTTGTTATTTGATGTATTATGTGATGAGGGGTAATTTAGTCCTTTCATAAATGAAAAAAAGCAAAAGTAACCTAACATGTAACAGAAGTGGACGAAAGGATTAAAATGAAAAGTTGCGATAGTTTAGGAATTCAAAAGAATAAGTTCGTAGTTTGGGATTAGATGCGAAAATTGCAATAGTTTAAGGAAGGTTTATGAAAATAACTCAACTTATTATGAATTTTGACTTTACACTATGTCATTTGGGTATACATGCACATTGCTTTTTCAAAAATTAAGTTGAAATGAGATGATTAATCATATTAGTGTGTCATTTGAAAATTATTGCATAAGACATTTAATTGTCAAATTCTATGCTTATGCACTTGATTGAAATAAAGTATATTATTAAGGAGATTATTTTCAACTTTATATATACATCTCTTATCAAAATTGTTTTATATGATCATCTTTATGAAATATTTTGACATGATTCTTATCTCTTTGTATTTCAAATTATTATGTCATGTAATAAAAGTTCATATACCTCATTCATTACTTTAGATAGCTACCATTATTTTAAGAAAGATGGAGCATGTAAAAGATTAAACTTTGAATATTTTTCTAATTTTATTTCTTGCACTCTAGTAACTAATATTGATTATTATTTTGTGACAAAAGAATAACCACAAAGATAGGGGGAGCTTGTCAAAAGTTTAAAATCTTAGATCCTCCACTCATTTTGAATATGATTTTGTTAAATAAAAATTTATCAAATACTCTTGTTCATATTGTCACATCTTAAACTATTTGATATAATTTAATTCAAATTCAACTGATCATTGTTGTATAAAGTTTTATGCAATATTTTTATTCCTTATATAAGTTTTTGAAATGTATTATTCATAACCCCTAAATCAATTTGATTTCATATTTTACTCTTATAAACGGATCATGAATTTAGGGAGAGTTATTTTTGTTTATCACATATATTATATTTGAAACAACTCTTGTGATGTGACCAAATAATAATAATTATTTTCATCTCTCTTATGATACTTTATATTTTGTTTCTTATATGACAAAAAACAGGGAGAATGAAAAATTTAGGAAGATGCCATATTTAAGGGGAAGTTACATTTGTCTTGGATTTGTGCTTAATTTTCATATTACTTTTTGATGAGACAAAAGAAGGAAAATATGATAAGAATATTGGAGAAATTTATATATGATAAATATAACCACAAATTATATAACCCTTAATTAATTTCGTGGACCTCATGAATATAACTCTATATGAAAAGTACCTTATAATTAAGACTCATGTGCATATCTATTATTGTAAAATTGATTTTAATATCTTTGTCTTCCTAATTTATATACTTTTTATATTTTTCAGTTTTGTCTTCATTAAAAAAGGAAAGCTTGTTGGAACAAAGTTTTTATTGCCATATATATTTTGTTGACGTAAACATCAAAATATTAGATAAAATATTTAAAATGTCGAATCTTCAGAATTTTCATAACGGATGCCCGAAACCCAAAATGGACATTCGAAAGTTGCTTGTAACAATTATATTTCTATTGCGTTAAATTTGTAACAATAAAATTACTAGCAAGTGCACTAGTCGCATCAAGTAATAAAGTAGAGAGTAAAGTGTCGAACCCACGACGACCTAATTAAATTTAATCTATCTCAATAATCATTAAGAGAAGAAAATGATGTTGTGATATGAAAATAGAAAATAAATATGCAAAAAATAAAATAACAAAAAATAAAATAAATGAGTGTTGAGTCTTGGAATTATGGATGATTAATGATGATGATTCACTAGCATGAACAACTATGAAGATTGAATTGCAACAATGATAAATAGATTCAATTCTTGAGACGGATTATAATTACTCTGAGTAAGTCAAACTATCTTTATTCTCATGAAACTTAGGATCACAAACGCTGAATTAATCTTCATTTAAGAAAGATAGTAAGATGCATTAAGTTGTTTTTACTAAACTAGTAGTTATCCAACGCTGGGTAAAAACTGATAGACTGCACAAAATTAAGCACAAATGACGAGTTAAAGATTTGTGTTATGATTGCTTCAACTTTCAAATCAAAGAACGATTTCTTGAAAAATATTAAATCGTAGAACTAACCACCAAACACCTGGTTTGTAGTCTTATTTCAGAATATAATAATCTCAGTAAAAAACATTAAGCATAACAATCATCATCAAAATAATTCGAATAACTATATTAATTCAAATCTAATAAATGGTTGATGCAATTTTCTCGTAAACAATACAAATCTCTATTACATAAAAGGTAGAAATAATGAAATCTGAGTAAAGAGCATCCAAACAATAGGTAGAAGACATAATTCTTGGCCTTCGATGATATCTGGATCGCTACAGAGTACACGCGCTGAGTTGCTATGTAGTTTCTCTCAAACAAACATAGAAAAAGTTCAAAAGTTTTCTTCTACAATGTAGCATGACTCTTAGGTCTCAAGCACCACAAGCACCACAACACCCAACACACGTTTTTATGTATCCTAGGGTCTTCACTTATAGCTTCTAGGTGTCCCAAAGATTTTGGTAAAATTTTGGTTTGATTGAGAGTCTTTTTATGTCAAAATAATAAAATTTGAAATAGATTTTTTTTATTGGGCTTTAAAGCCATCCAAAACTTCTTAAAATCTGAGTGAATATGTTTCCTAACGATCATATTGTACGATTTAGAGTTGATTTGCAATTAAAATCCTAAAAAAAAGTGGAAATATCGAAATCAGCCTTCGGTATGCCTCAACATCTTTGTAACGACCCGTAACATGGATCTCACGGTCCGTAACATTGATTTCTCGACACTCAAAGTGTCCAAATCGGAGTAAAAATGTGATTTTAGCGATCCGAAACATAGCTTTCATGGCTCATAACTTGGACAGATTTTTAGCACAAAACTAACATTTTAATGGGCCGTTACTGCTATTTAACAGACCCCCGTTACGACCGTTATAGCTTTATCATGACCCATTATATTCAATTTCAGCCTCGTCAGCCTCCACTAATTTTCACTTTCTAGTTCCATTTTAACTTCGATTTGAGCGCGGTTCTCTCTAGTGGCTTCATAATTTAATTTAATTTCTTTTTGTGCAATAAAAAATATAATTTGGGTAGATGTCTATTTTTATAAAATTAAAGCAAATAAAACCATGAAATGATGTATGCTATATGAGAATGAATCAAAATGTGATTAAATGCATGGCTAATTATATGTTGTATTTTGCATGCATCAAACTCCCCTAAGCTTAGATATTTGCTTGTCCTCAAGCAATGTTCAAAACAAAGCCCCAACCAAAATGATTAATCATCGCTTCCACCCTATCACACAGTTATTCTTCTTAGCATTAAATTTTATACATTCATGGCTAAGTTTCTCACCACTTTTTATAATAATCCGACTTTATGAAATTTCTGAATGAAAGATATTTTTGAACTCCTTCTAATTTAGCTCTGAATAATAAAAAAGTAATTCTTGAAAATAAAAATATCAATGTTGAATACACAAGTATAACATGAGCTTTTATTTATTTATTGCTATTATGTTTCTTCACTTGGAAACTTTCACCATCAATTTTTTTCACTTCGGTACTCATGTGCTTCCAACTATGGATCTAATTATCCGAACACACAAAGGCTCAGAATAACACATTTTTGTACCTTCTCATACTTTTTAGAGCTCCACTAGCCCTTTTTTATATATGATGATAATTTTACATGTATTTATTTATTAGTAAATTCAGATGCACTTGAATGTTCAACATGGATATAATTATTATCAAGCTAATATACATAATAAAATAAAAAAAATAAGATCAAGAATAGGATTTGTCGTCAAACATCTATAGTTTCACTAAGCAACTTTCTTCAAACCAATTACCCGACACGAAGGCGATAAATGATAAAATAATAATGCTTCAAATTTCGTTAATTAACAAGATGTCTTTGAATAATGCTTGAAGAATAAGAAAATACTAAGACATGACAAAATAAGTTTCAATTCAAAACAAATGTTTTCTTGATTTTTTTAATATGAGATGCAAGAAATATGCAAATAAAACATTAAGAGAATGTATGCTTGCAAGCAAATATGGAAATAAAACATGAAGAGAATGTATGCTTGCGATGTAATATAAAAATATGTACATGATCCATGAAATTGCAAATTCCCCCAGCTTGAACTCAACACTGTCCCCAGTGTTGGAAATCAAACTCGTAGGAATATAAACATGATAATAAATAATGTAAAAGTATAAAAAGAAAGAGACAACTTGGCGTGGAAGATGTAGGAAGAAGACACGAAGAATCCATAGTATCCTTGATCGATAGAAATTTGGGTGTCTGTGTTGTTCCTTTCATTGATTTTGAGGAGCCAAAAGTTTTTTTTCTCTCTCATTTTTTTAAAATATATTCATCATGAAGAGATAACGACATGTGAGATGATGTTAATGAGTTGCATTGAAGAGATCATGGACTTTGCAATGTTAATGAGTTGCATTGAAGAGATCACGGCCTCTGCGCAACTTAATGGGTCATGATTTGGAAATCACGGCCTTTGCGATGGTGATGAAGAAGAGGCGCAAATTGTCACGGATCGTGGTCTGACAATTACAACTCGTAAGCAATGGTCCCCTTCGTAATCGATGGGTTCGCCGACGATAACAAAATTATAGTTGCGGCATCGGAGATGCGAATGTAGGTCGATGCTGGAAGGAGAACCCCGCCTTGTGGACACCAAGATTCTGGTTTGTAGCCGACAACAATGTTGTCGAGATTGGTCGGCGACGGGGTGTCCATGGTCATCGTGAGTTCAGGTCACCGAAAAGAGGGCCAAAATGGGGCTTGTTGGCATGACTAATTGGGGCGTGCGTTGAATTATCGGAGTTGAGAATGAAGATGTAGTTGTTGGAGCTCGTCGAAGAGAGCCAAGATTGTCGGGGCCGGTCTTGATGCTACAGCTGTCGGGCAGAGAGAAGAAAGGGGTGGTGCTGGTAGGTCATCGATCGGAGATCGTCGACGCCGAGGAGGTCCCTGCCGGCGTGGAAGAGGTCGATGCGTGGGGGTCGCCAGGTTCCTTGTTGATGGTGGACATCGCTCAGCCCAGTGCTTGACGATTGGAAGAGTGCTGCTAGACGATGGGGCGTGAAGGAGCACCTGTGATGTTGTGAATCTTAGTTCATGGGCTTGCATAAATAGAAGAGGTGAGAGTGTGTTACGAGCGTGAACTCATAACGGCCCATGATGATAATGTGACACCTCAGGATGGACATGACGCCCCGTGTACGTTTTGAAAGGGTCGTGAATCGAGCAAAACTAGGCACAAATGTGAGAATCAATTGACTTATGAGCCGTGACACAGAGATAATGGCCCATGAAACTGGTAAACTACTCTCTTTAAGAACTGTGATTGAATCTTAATGGCTCGTAAATAAAGAGTATGTATATGAGAATCTACTATAAGACTTGAGATTGGTTTATGAAACTCGAGCCCCGTGAAACAAATCTAATGCCCTGTGAAAACCAAGAGTTCAAAAGACCAACCACTGTGAGACCCATGAAAAACATATGACGACCCATGAGATATGTGTAACACCCGTGAAAGGTATATAACGACTTGTGATATAAATATAAAATTTGTCTTGTGACCTGCAGAGACTTGCTAAAATAAAAGTAAACTAACGAGGCTAAACAACTAAGAAAATCAAACTAACAAATCTAACACGAACTAAATTAATCTAAACTAAATGATGCAAAAGATCTAAACTATAAGTTTAAGGATTGAGATGCGTAGTTCTAAGTTTAAGGTCGCTAATTCCACTTTGATATGGCAATGATATGACTAATAATTATCAATTAAAATAATATAATATGCTATTAATGAACAATCTCATCGGATTTAACGTGAATACTCGTAGTGATAAGGCTTAGCACATGCGAGGTTGGATGACGCCTACGTTTCAATTTGATGTGATCATCAGGCGGCGGTATCTCTTCATGTACAACAACTCTTTGAGGTTGAAATTGAGGTGTGTTGCTGGTGAACTTGGATCGTTGAATGGGCTTTAGGCTTCCATTGTAACGATGTAGTTGGGGAAGATTGTACTGATGTAGATGGAGAACTTTTCCCTTCCAAAGATTTTGTCAATTGCACTAATGGATTTGAGGAGATGTGCGTTGATGTGTAGGCAATGGTTGGTGATTTGCTCTTCTCCTTTGGTGGTGGCTGAATTGGAGATGGCGATGTCAGAGCGACAGGAACTTTCAAAGGCAGGCCTCTCCTTTGAAGTTTTTTGTTTGTAATGATGTATTTGTTCGTCTCCTTGACATTCCACTGAGTCGTCAGTTCTTGCTGAAAAAATTATTTTTTGATGCCATGGTTATTGATAATGGCATGGGCATAAGATGACCTTCGGATTGTTTTCAATATGTCTCAGACATTCAAAAATTAGAGAACTCAGTTTTGCAACTTCATCCTCCAGTGCATGAAATTTTGATTCAAAAGCCTCGAACTTGAGCTCGGGGTCAAATAGTCATGCATTGTCAACTTCACAACTTAGATTCTAGATTATGGTTGTGTTGGTCTTGCATTGTCAACCTTCTTTCAATTGTTGTGGCGAATTGACCAATCATCTCTACAAGGTCAGAAGTTGATGATTTAAATTCGAGAATTGATGCCACATTCTCATTTGACTTTTTATTGTGTTGCCCGATGTTGTGAATTTATCTCTCCAAATTTTTGATTTGATAATTTTGAATGGAGAGCTTTTTCAGCAAAGAATGCAGCAGATGGATCTCGAAAAATATCTTCCCTCTTTTCTTGTTGATGCTTCTTCTTTGTTCTTTGTCTTGATGACGATGCCTCGATATGAATTCCATCTTGCTAGACAATAGGGTTGTTTTCCTCAATTTTTTGATTTGTGGTTGTTTTCTTCTTCATCATTGAGGATGTAAAGATATGCTCGTGATGATCAAGTTTTGTACAAGATATGTCACCTGAATACACAACACTAAAAGAAAAAAAAATGAAGAAAAACAAAATATAAAAATTCTCAAAAGTAGCTTTCATGAGATAGACTAAGAATTATGAATATAGTTCCCCGACAACGACGCCAAAAACTTGATGCGTTAAATTTATAATAATAAAATTGCTAGCAAGTGCACTAGTTATATCAAGTAATAAAATAAAAAATAGTGTCAAACCCACGACGAACTAGTTAAATCTCATATATCTCAATAATCCACTAAGAGAAGAAAATGGTGTTGTGATATGAAAATTGAAAATAAATGTGCAAAAAATTAAATAAATGAGTGTTGAGCCATAGGATTATGGATGATTAATGATGATGATTAATTAGCTTGAACAACTATGAAGATTGAATTACAACAATGATAAATAGATTCAGTTCTTGAGACGGATTATGATTACTTAAACTAATGATCTCTACGTTGAGTAAGTCAAACTATCTTAATTCTCATGAAACTTAGGATCACAAATGCTGAGTTAATATTTAGTTAATAAAGATATTAAGATGCATTAAGTTGTAATTCCTAAACTAGCAATCATCCAATGCTGGGTAAAAATTGATAGACCGCACAAAATCAAGCACAAACGATGAGTTACAAGATTTATGTTATGATTGCTTCAACTTTCAAGTTAAAGAACGATTTGCTAAAAATTATAAAACTAACCACCCACACCTAGTTTGTAATCTTATTTCAGAATATAATAATCCCAGTAAAAATCATTAAGCATAGCAATCATAATCAAAAGAAATCGAATACTATATTAATTCAAATCTAATCAATGGTTCATGCAATTTTCTCATAAACAATAAAAATCTCTATTACATAAAAGGTAAAAATAGTGAAATCTGAGTAAAGAACATACAAACAATAGGTAGAAGGCAAAATTCTTTGCCTTCCATGATTTTTGGATCGCTACAGAATACACGCGTTGAGTTGCTATGTAGAGTTTTCCGAACAAACACCAAAAATTCTGAAATTCTTCTTTTACAATATAGCACGGCTCCTAGGTCTCAAGCACCACAACACCCAGCACACATTTTTCTGTCTCCTAGACAAAGGCTTTGGTAAAGTTTCGATTTGATTAGAAGTATTTTTATGTCAAAATAATAAAAATTTGGAATAAACTTTGATTGGGC
The DNA here is from genome assembly GCA_030549335.1 of Pontederia crassipes. Classification (NCBI taxonomy): domain Eukaryota; kingdom Viridiplantae; phylum Streptophyta; class Magnoliopsida; order Commelinales; family Pontederiaceae; genus Pontederia; species Pontederia crassipes. The sequence goes on along the minus strand of CM060186.1, from coordinate 34,299,011 downwards.
TTTCAAACAATCCAAAACTTCTTCAAACTTGAATATGCTTTCTAATGATTCCTGCGACTTATTGTACGATTTGGAGTTGATTTGCAATTGAAATCCCCAAGAAATGTGTATGAAATCTCGAAATCAGCCTTCGTAACACCTCATAACATCTTTGTAACGGCTCGTAACATGGATTTGACGGTTCATAATACTGATTTCACGACCTTACATTGTCTAAATCGAAATAAAAGTGTGATTTTAATGGTCCATAACATAGCTTTCATGGCCTCTAACTCGGGCAGATTTTTAGCACAAAAATGACATTTTAACGGGTCGTTACAATAGTTTCACGGTCCCCTGTTACAGCCATTACAACTTCATCGTGACCCGATATATTCAATTATGACCCGTTACGGTGCAAGACAAGCAGTAGAAGCACATGTGATGGAATCTCCCCCTCTCCAGTTGCTCTAGACTTCCTTTTATAAGTTTCCCTCCTTTTCGTCCTCCTCCTGCAACTGTTGCTTCTGCAACTTTTGTCTCCTTGTTATGACAATGGTCCCCTCCTTTAGGTTCAGGGAGTTTCCTTACGCAACCGTGGCTTGAGGAGCTGGTCCTCCAAATTTGATCGATGTTTGTTATTAGTTTGATGACATTTACTTTGTACTGAAGCAAATCATCTTCTGTTGATGCAGACACTGGTGCATGGTGTCCGACTTGCTCCACTCCATCCGTTAAGCGTTCGTCGACTTCCTACAATGGTGTTCATTTCAGGGGATAATTTAGTAGCAAATGAATAGCAATGGTATGATGTGAAAAATGTGTAGAAACATGGCTAAATGGTGCTATGCATGCATTTGTAATGGAATTATGCATAGTATAAGAGCAAAATACATAGAAATCGGTGATAAAAATATATACATGAATTTTTCACATCAATAATTGTTAGAATTTCTGCACAAGAGAAATTATGCACCGCGAGAAAATCCGAGAAATTCAAGGCGACGCAGAATTTTATTAGATGAAAGAAATAGAAGAGGATTACAAGATCATAATGCGTTCTCTTTGAACTTCTAGGGAGTTTATATAGACACTCTCTTTAACATATGATAAGAATTACAGATCCTCGTAGGAAAAATCTGCTGAAGCGCTTGATTACATAGGAAGACAATTGAGTTCAGATTCAAGACATTATCAACAAATCATGATTAGATAGATCACAACATGCATAGTTATGACTAGCTAGTCACATAGTCGTGACCCGCATAGTCATGACATGTGATTTCGAAAGCCGTATTCTGAAAATGAGTTATACATGAGCCATTTTGTTTTATAATCATGATTTAGAAACATGAATTATTAATTTTCCAAATTCTACCAACAGAGATTTAATGACCAAAGTCAACCAAAACAATTATTAGAACAAGGGGTTAATATAGTTGAACTAAGACGGAATGACTAAAAGAAGACTGAATGAATTGGACTCTATTACAAATTGGGACTTGATGAAGCAATCATAACCACCTGTGCTCCTAGGTAGGAAGGAACTTAACTTAAACTTAATACGATATGATCCAGGCAATTAATCATCCAAAACATATAGGCTCATGATCATTGATCATATATAAATAATGAAATTAAACACACAAAAAAGTTAGTTCACAACGTTGACTAATTATTTAACATCATTTTGTCCGAAGACACATAACTAAGGAGTTAAAACATGGATTGATATAAATAGACATACGAATCGATGTAATAATAACATGTAACATTCCAAAATCTATATTTAAATATATGATTTATTTAGAAATATCACTGTATCAAATTAAATGGCACTTATTACTGCTTCTGTGATCCTATCCTCTTCCGTCTTCTCTTCCCGCTTCTCCCTCGACATTGCCATTTGCCCTTTGCCTTTTCGTTTTCCCTATTGCGTTTGGAAGAAGAAAGTAAGAGAAATAATAGAAGTCGAGGCAATTATTTCGTGCAAAAAAAGAAGGTTACCAAAGTTGAAATGAAATGTTTCATGGAAGGAGATCATGAGGAAAGGGAGGTTAGCATCTTCATCTTTTTCTTTTTTTTTTTTTTTTTTGCCTCTTCTAAGTTGTTTTAAGTTGCGACTACGAGAGTCATGTCATATGAGCAATTATGGATTTTCATTAGTGATCCACCCAACGTCAATTAATTGTCTGAGATTGAAAAATTTCAACTCAACTCGACCTGATGTAATTCTAAAATAGGATTTTTTATGAAACTTTAATCTTATGTCAAATTTAAAATTTTAAAAATATTGAAGTAAAATTTTAATGGAAATAATATTTAAATATTTAGAAAATCTATTTTATACTTTAAAATAAATATAAAAAAATAAAGAAAAAACATATAAAATGTTAATCAACTCATCCGACCACTAGGATCAAATGATCGGTTGAGCTTCGAGCCAATCCATGAGGAGTTATATTCCTATTCTACCAAGTTTTTATTAAATATTTTTTTAATTTAATTAATTTTTCGTGATGGTATTGTTGATCTATCAAAAAATGATCCTATGATTTAATTTTAATGGTTCTTTCTTTTTTTTTCTTTTTACTTCTGGAGCAAGTAATCTTTATTTGGGCTAAACCTGGCGTCCAGTACAAAAGGACGCCTCCCTTTGCTATTTCACGTCCAACTTCCTTTAGTTTCGTTTCGTGTCTTTCCGGCCTCTTGGAGTAACCTGTCGGTGTACGCGTACATTTGCAGGGGAAGTGGCTCGGTGGCCTGCGGCGTGGAGGGATGTCGAGAGGTGACAGAAGAGCACACCTCTCTCGTTTCCTCGACTCTCACCTGCAGAGCATCCAGGAAACATTTCAGGTCCTTTACTTCTTCTCCTCGATTCGAAGTCTACTTCTCGAATGTTGCGTCTTGGTTCCCGAATTCGTCTGCCGCAGGTGTTGGAAAAGCCGGCGGCTTCGTCGCTGGACAAGGTGGACTGGAAGGAGGTCACCAAGTTAGGCGATGAGGTCTCCAAACAGGCGACCATGGGTATTCCATTTCCCTACTCTCCTCTCATTGTTCTTCTGATCTTCTTCTACTAGCTTGTCCCAAAATATGGTTTTCGATAATTCCTTCATCCCATTTTCACTCTTGGATGCTCTTTCAGTTGTCATTGTATGTTGTTGTTTGAATAGTGACTTTACTGGTCATATATTTCAATATGATGAAACTATCCCATTTGTGATTATATACTTGGAGTGTTTCCTGGACCGTTTGACAAATAGACCCATTAATCACAATTGTAATGCCACTATCTCCGAGTGGTGAAACAATTGTTTTAATAACTGGGTTTATAATGTTAAAGATGCAAGAATTCATGACACAAGCTGATGCCAAAAACATTAATGATCATGCCTCAGCCTGAATATTGTTGTTGAGTCCGTATTTGGTCTTTATCAATCGCAGGATGAGCAAGATTTTAGTGAGATCTGTAAACAATTATTTGACTCACTGTCCTTTAAAATGGGAATATACATGGACAAGCAAACTTGAATAGGCGTCAAACAAATAGAAAGCTAGCCTTCTGCTAAGAAGGTGATGCATACCAGCAGTCGAGCACATCTTACTGTCCTTCTGGGCCTGGGTTTTCATAAGTTAGGCATGACTTTCTGAAATCTGATACTGCTAATGATGATAGATATGGGGAGGCCCTGCAAGTGATGAAATAAAAATTTCATGATCGGTCTATTGAGCGTGAACTACTTACATAAAATAATTGTTTAAGCCATTTATCAAATTATGAATTGTGTATCAAGTGGTAATATAGATTAAACCTGTGTTATTTTTATGTAATTTGGGCTAGAATATGTCGCTGCTGCTAAGGAGTTAAGGGAAGAAATAGTTTCATTTGTGGATTTAATGTATACATTTCAGAGTCCGTTCATGTGGATGATCTCACTAGAAATGTTGAAGTTGTTGATTTTGTTTGGACATAAGTTAAAATGCTTATCGTTTTAGGATACCAGTTTATGTAGATGTGCATGATGGTTTGGTTTGAGGAAAATTTCTATTCATCATGCCTTTGGGCATTTTGACACATCTCAAATAATGGACAGATTATAAGAAGCAGTGGATTAAAATTAGTGTTTCAGCCCACCATCTAATAAGTGCCACATGATCTTGCTTGTAACTGCAGATTTTGATATCCTCCACGCTTATTCATTTTCTTAGATCCGTCAAAACTACTGCCTCACTCTTTTTTTGTTTAAAGTCGTCACCTCAGATCTGCCACTTCAAATGATAAATTTAACAAATACACTTGCTTTCCTATATTTAGTTTGCTTAAGTTTAGTTTTCTCCATCAACACTCTGAAACATACTTGTAAGCCATTCAGAGATGAAAAAACATAGTCTGCAACCATTTTTGGTTTATAGTATTACCATGTTAAGAATTTATATGGTCATGAGCCTTATTTTATAATCAGTTCAATTTTTACTGATCTCTTTTTAACATGAAGCTGGAATGCTTTGGAGTGGAGAAACACCTGAACTGAAGGCATTAGAGGAGAACCTGGGGTCGTTCTTCAACGCACTTCATGGATTCATTTTACTTTGTCATGGGAGCACAGTTGGTGCTGGGACAACCCTCCTTGCAAGTATCCATGCATCTGCAAAGCAGGTTCTGAGTTCCAGTATTTCATTGTTAAAGGAAGGCATCTCCTCATATGGTAATGCATCCTGATATGTATTCAATCTTAGATTTTGTAATTTCAGATACATGGAAAGTTTTACTATGACTTGATTCATTTTTCTTTTCATTTCATAGCATAACCAGATTATATCCATGGTGCAAATTAGTGTGTGCTCCAGAAATTAGATTAGTCCAAGATATACACGTTTCGAATGAGCCTGTGTTAATTTGCATTTTAAGAAAAGAATATAGATATTGCCAGGTGATATGATTTCTGAGTTGAAACCCAGTTCAGTCTAATGCATTGTTGTTCTTTCCCAAATTTTGCAGAGTCACAGAATTCAAACAAAAAGCTGTTGATCCCACGGCTTGCTGGATCAGTTTGGGAAGCATGTGATGCTCTCAAGAAGGTGCCAACAAACAACTACACTGCAATTAAACGTGCCATGACTCAGGTGGCCATCTCTGTGAAAGATGTTCTTCGCGAGATGGGAGAACTAACGTCTGCGCCCTTTTTTGACTTGGCAAGTGTGGTGTCTATGGAAGAATCCGTGTCTGAAGAAGAGATCGACCTTAATGATCAACTAGGTGATGATCTTTCACCCGAAGAGATGCACATTGCCCAGTTAGCCATCAGTGTGGTGGCTGACACCCTTACTGTCATAAAGGAGCTGATCCAATTTATTACGGGCTTGCTTAAGAGCTCCAACAAAAAAGCCATGACACAGGAATATATTGACCCCTTGGAAAAACTCCTGAGCTACTGTCAGGAGATGGGATCCCAAGTCAGTGAGTTAGGAGCTTGTGTCTATCCACCACAAGAGATTTCTCAGATAAAGTTGATTGCCAAGACACTTTGTCATCGGAATGGCGACATATGCAATGAGGTCAAGAGACTCGGAGGCTGGCCTAATTTGTTTGGTGCTGTAGAAGTTTTGGAAAATGACTTGGGAAAGCTGGAATGTGAATTAGGTGATGATCTAACAACTCAAATGGGAAAGATGGTGTTGTGACATGTTGGATAACCCAGGGTTATTCTGTATAGCTAGTTGCATTTGATACTTTTTCCCCTTGTTTTCTTCCAAAGTTCATATAGAATTTTGGATCATGATAGGCAGGTCATTTGCATTCTAGACTTCAATGTTGCATACCTTTACAGCTTTGTATACCAAAACTCAAAGTCGGTTATATACATAATTTCCCTTTCCATGCCTTCTTTAGTTTAATATAGCCCTTAAAAAAATCACTCCAATTCGAGATCAAGTTAATCAATGAGATCTGATTGATGTGTCTTTTCATTTTTAATCTCTACTTTAGCCTCCTTAAACCGGAAAAAAAAGCATAAAAAAAGAAAACTATTCTTGCATTTATTTTCTACTGCCCCGTGGTTCTAACTGTGAAGGTCAAGAACAACCTCAAGTGCACACATGTATGTATGTATGCGCTCTTGGCACGGGTCAGATTCCATGACTGGAACATGTGAACCCTCAGTCACCATAATGTCAATTTATTATATTTTTACATAGTTTTTTTATCTTGCAATAAGAAGACTATTAGTCTATCAACTGTAGCTATTATCTATTGTTTATGCATAAGCACATTATGAAGCATATACCTTGACAGTCAATGACGCACACTGATATTCGTTAAACAGAGATACTAATGGCAGGAAATAGTGAAAAAAAAAATGACACAATTTATTAGTAGGATTCTGTCCCGTCACTTGTCGGTATGTTATTTTTAATATTTTAAAATCATACCGGATCAGTTCACAATTGATATCTTCAATGTTCCAAAAACCGGACGGCCTGGATTGGAAAAAAAACATTTCACAAAAAAAATGGATTGAATAAGATGGAGCTAATCAATCCAATTTGATTTTTTTTAAAAAAAATATAAAAAATACTGAATAAATAAAATACAGAAAGTATATTTTAGTGGGAAGGTGGGAAAAAGAGGAAGGAAACAAAATAAAGTAATAAAATATATTATAAGAAAAGTAAATTTGAATTTGACAACTAAATTTTGGAAGATAGTAATAGAGTGAAATTTAAAAAAAACGGGAAATTGCTCATAAAAATTTAAATAAGAAGATGATAAAATTTAAATAATTACAAATGATATATATTAAAAATATAAGGAAATAGAAATTACATAAACGTAAGTGGGTAGGACTCATTCACCCGTCTAGAAGCCTCCACCATAGTCCATTCCCATCACCCTCCACTATAAAGACCTCCTCCACTCCAATCATCCTCCACTATAAAGACCTCCAACAACGTTATGTTCTCTTTGGCTTTTCCTGCAGAAGATTCTGTCGCGACAAACCAAGTCCAGATCCTCTTCATCTATTCCAGCAAGATATGAAGGAGCATTGCAGCAAGACATCGAGGGAGGGAGCTGACTTGATGCTGGAGGATTTGATAAAAAAAAAAAAGAAAAAAACGAAAGAAGATAGGACAAGAAGGCAACGACATATGTAAAAGGGATCCCCAAATTGATCTTACACTACACGAAGTTCGCAGATTAGTGACTCTAGCATGTGACTTTAAAGCGGTGTTAAATTGTGACTAAATGAAATACCACATATTAGCCATGAGATGTTGGTCGTAGCTGATAGCGTCATCGTTGCGCCAAGCATTGCAAAAGGTCATTTGTGTCGTTACGTAGACGCCAATGCAACGCTAACGAGTGCAACTCTTGTTGACGCTAATGTTTATTGTAATTTATGTGCATTCAATCAATTTATAATTAATAACTAATACTTGTATTAAGTTTGCACCACATCATCATCACAATAGTGACGCAATCAAAATAGCGACTCATTGGCCTCACAATAGGTAGTCGACACTACTATCGCGCTGTGCAATAGGGCCACAATAGCATCAAAAAGACGTGACACTATTTTAGCACACTTCAACGTCGCAAGGTGTCGACATCAATGCAGTACTATAGCTTACCGTGCATTGCCTTTTTTGGCGCGTATATATTAATGACAATGTAACACCGAGAAGGCACTAACTTTAGCGTCGAGTTGTGGTAATGCAAATGCAATGCTAATTAGTGGTTATTGAGAGACAACTAGCGTCGTGTGTTCTTTGACCCAATGACGTCACTATTTGGACCCTATTGGCGTTGATTTATTATTCAACAGATTTCTTGTAGTGTTGTACCAATGTAGAATTATGAACATATATATCTTAGGTTCTAACATTTGTTTATGTATTTAAAGTTAGAATGCATGAATGTACCATGAACCAAAGTATATGTTATGTAATGCTTATGAAACCTTAGCATGTTATATTCCTAACAAGATACGTCATTGTATTGTCTAGATGATTGGCATGATAATGTATTGAAATCTAGCTTAAAACTATGAATGAAACCCACAAAAACAAGATGATGGCCTGTAATGATTAGTCGATCAGCCTAAAATAGAATGTATGCACATTCAAGTTCGAGCGATTTTGAATGTTCACTCGTTCGAATCGATTGTCTGAAACTTCAAGACCTAAAAATCCGCACACCAATTGATTAGATTTGAATGATCACAAAAAATGGCAGATCAAATGCCAAATCCATGTTTATGACATTGAATGATGATCAAATGACAATCTTGTTTGTTTAGATGGCCGATCACACACCCACTGTGTTGGATTTATCAAATTGCCAATCTAATTAGAGGATCAAATGATGATAATGCATGTTATATGCTATTTTTATTGAAAAAAATTATGTTAATTTGAGATGTATATATTGATGCTTGTTTCTTATTTTTATGATGAAAATCCAATAATGATACGATGCTAAAAAAATAATGCATTGAGTGACCGAAACATTATATGATAATCAAGAGAAACGAGATCGAATGAATTTCAGGCAACAGAATATTAACCTCAAGATTGCCAGTGAACCAAGCAATCGATATTATAAATAGATAAATTTAATCGCAAGATTATAAACATTGTAATTAATAACGGAAGTTCTTGAGGAACGGGTTGCAGGAGTTCCCTCATAGCAAAATCAATTATGTCATAATTCAATAGATTAAAAAATGACTTAAATAACAATGAGTACCAATATTTATAGGCCATAGAAACAAAATTTGGGCTGAAAGAAAATATCCTAACTTAGACTACAAGTAACCTAATTAATTTATTAAAATAACAAACTTAATTTCTGTTACTATCTTCAACGGAACATTCTATATCTAATTAATTTAGAAAATTCTAAATAAATATAATTAAACCATGGTTTATTTGGCCCAAATTATTTTGACTCTTCATGCGGCCCAATTTGTAACACATTAAGAATTTTGATCTGATTTGTAATTGCATGTCCATTTTGTAAATGATTTTCTATTGTCTTCTGAAGTTATTTTGTTCTTGATCTTGTAAGTGGACATAAGGATTCTTGATATTCAGTTTCTTTTATCTCAAAAATCCACAACACTATCTTGATCATCGAACTTTACTCGAACATCCTTATTTTCATCGTTTGCATTTATGGATGCTTCATAGTTCATATTATTTCCCACCTCTTCAAAAAGAAACAAGTTAGTAACATTGAAAATATAACTCACTTGATACTTGTATGATTTTGGAAGGACCATCTCCACGTGGATGCAACTTTGATTTTCGTTCTTGTGGAAATCTCTCTTTTCTGAAATGTATCCAAACGAAATCTCCTAGCTGAAAACTAATTTCTTCCTCTTGGTATTCAAGAGACTAGCAACTTGTTCATTCCTTTGAAGAATATGAACCCTAGTATCCTCATGAATCTTCTTAACCAATTTAGCTTTCCTTTTGCCATCTAGATTGGCAACTTCTTTCACTGGAAAAAAGAATCAAATCTAAAGGAGTTAACGGATTAAAACCATAAACAACTTTAAAAAGAGTAAACTTGGTAGATGTATACAATGTTCTATTATAAGCAAATTCAATTTTAGGCATTTCCGGTTCATAACAAATAACCAAGAGATGATATACATGATAGTTGTAAGTATGCTTAAAAGATGGAAAATAATAAGTAGATCTGACAAATTTTGAGATGATAGTAGCTAGGATGGATTGTTTCAACAAAAGTTAGGTATGACCTTTTGAAGAGAAGGATACAATGATGACTTATGATGCCAATTAGGTTATTCAATAATGAAATCGAAACATATCTTATAGTAACACTACAAGAAAAAACTGAATTTCCTACGCCCATATATGTCACAAATCCCAAAAAAAAAACCATCAAAATAATGTCATTTTTGACAATTTTTCCAAGGGAAAGAAATCGTTCGAAAACTCCTCGTCGCAAAAAGTTTTCGACGGAAAACCTTAATCAATTTGAACTTCTGACAGTTAAAACCATCGGTAGTTTCAAAGGATATTTCCGACGGGAGATGCTTGTTAAAGATTTCCATGAGAGCTACCCACCGGAACTTCCAAGTGGAAGTCTCTCGTCGAAAACTCCGATGGGTAATTCACATTAGAACATCTGGCGGTTATTTACTTTTTCGACAAATTTGTCCATTGAAAATTTTCTTTAAACTACAAAAATTAAGCCACTTGTGGCTGGATCGCTCATGACTGCAGGCGACTAGATCCGACTGCCTATAGCTAGCCAGATCGTCCACGAATGGCCAAATCTGTCTGCCTATAGGCCCGATCAAATTTGGGCCACGACTGGCCAGATCAGCCACAGTCGGCCAGATCCGCCTGCCTACGGTCGACCGAATCGGCTATGGTCGGCTAGATCCGCCCACCTATGGCTAGATACGGCCTACAGACGACCGATCCGACTGCCTTCAGTCAGAGTCATGAGAGAAGGAGAGGGAGAGGAAGAGGGCAGCCGGAGCAAGAGTCATGGAGTCAAGAGAGGGAGAGGACAACAGTCACCGGAGCCGTGGGAGTGTGAGAGAGAGAGAGAGGGGAGAGACAAAGAGATGGAAAGAGAGAGAGGGGAGACAAAAAGAGAGCGCGAGAGAGGGGATAGTGAGAAATATAGGGAGAGAGGTAAAATGAGGCGAGAAGTTTAGGCAGAAACGAAATTAGAGTTTTTGACAGTAGTGTTTGTCAGAATTATTGATATATGAAAAATCCATTGATAATTGTGAAGGACTGGACCATTGGAAACGTTAAAAATAAGATATTAAAGATATGCTTATATTATATTATATATAATTTTATTATAATTTAATTATCGATGATCCTCTCCTTTGGAATTACTGACGGATGAAAAATCCGTCGATAATTTTGAAGAATAGGACCGTAAAAAATGCTAAGAATAAAATATTAAACATATGCTTATGTTATATTATATATTATTTTATTATTAATTTAATTACTGATGATCTTGTCCGTCGATTACCGACGAATGGAAAATTTGTCGATAATTTCGAAGGACAGGACCGTAAAAAATATTAATAATAAAATATTAGACATATGTTTATAGTATATCATATATAATTTTATTATTAATTTAATTTTCAACAGCTCTGTCCTTCAAAATTTTTGATAGATGAAAAATCTATTAGTAATTTGGAAGGCTATGGCTGTCGATAAATTAGCTTTGGTATTTCGAAAGGAATTTTCTTTTCATCACAAATGTTGTCAAAAATTGCGAAGGCTTGTCTTTCCCACGATTTTCTTGTAATGTGAGATATATAAATTATCACGTCAAGGACATGTTGGCTTGTGAACTCTACCAAACGCATGAAGCACATCACATTTGTAACGCACAACATTTTGTTTTGTTGGGGGTGAAAGGAGGGGAATCAATGGGAAGGGAAAGAAGGTGAATCAGTTCCCCTGTTTATTTGAATTAAGTTGGAGGAGAATGTAGGGGAAAGTCCCCTCCTTTCCCCTTCATTCTCCTTCAATTCTTTCCCTCCCAAATTGGGGTGGAAAAAAGGGGAAAGACATACTTAACACTTATTTCCATTTTTAACCATATAAATTAAACATATAAGTATATATATAAAGGATATAATCGTCCAAATAAAATTATCACTTAATATTCATTTTCTTCCCTTCCCTTTAATGATGTGAACCAAACATGAGTAACTATTCACCCTCATTCTCCTGCATTCCCTTTCCATCTTTTCTCTTCCCATTCTTTACCTTCTTTTCCTTTTAATGAAATTTGAACCAAACAGATTCTTAAAAAAAGAGACGAAACGAAGAGACCTCGGTCTCTCTCTCTCTTTCCCCCTCTTCAATGTCACCGGCCATTCATGAAGTGGGAAAGCAGGAGACGGAGGCCAACACCTTAAAAACCCCCTTCCCTCTCCCTCTCCCAATTTTTCTCTCCACTCCCTCATTCTCTGTTTCCTCTTCTCCAACACGGTCAACAGAAGGGGAGGCGATCCAGCGGGACCTTCTAGCATGGATGACACAGGAAGATGATGATGAGGAGGTTGAGGATGAACCACCGCGATGATGAACCACCTCGAGGACGAACCACCACGAGGACGAGCCAAAAATCATAAGCTCAAAGTTGTGTTTCGGGATCTGGGTCATAGGGTATTTTCCTAAAGACTGTGCATGTTTTTAAGGACCTAATTAGATGTAGAATACATGCTATGGGAAGTGGAATTTTGTGCAATATGTGTTCATGAAGTTATAGTTTGATTCTGTGGAGTATATTCTTTAGTCGAATGATATTATGTTATGCTATGACTTATTCATGTTATGAATGATTAGATTTGTTAGAGCATGATTTAGATAGCTATTAGTGATCTACTCCATGCCCCTAAGTTGATATTTCATGTCGACTAGAATTAAGAGAGAATGGAAATCATTCTATGTTTGTTAAGAAACTTTGATGAGTTATGATATATGAAAGAAATTGATATAAATGATATGTTAGAATGAGATTTTATGTTAAATGTGCTTTTGGATCATGCTAGGTGTTAAGTATCACGTTAAGTAGAGTTAGATCTTTGATTATATTGAAGAACAGATTGAAAACGTAAGGATCCTGCAATGACCTGCGTCCATGTCGAATTGAAGCGAACGATCGAAACCATTTCAGGCATTTGATTCGGCTTGACAGGAGTATAACGACAGCTATATGGGGCAGGTACGTCCTGGTGTTTGAAAAAAAAGGTGTAAATATGTCTAAAAGAAGGGGCTTTTTGGTCTTGTGCAGGAAAAGAAAAAAAAAAGAAGAAAGAATAAGTTACATGACCAAAAGGAAAAAAGAAGTATGTATTCTTCTCCTCCATTCCCCACTCATCCAACCGCTCAAACTCCAACCGCCACCACTTTTAGCGCTCGGTTCTCCATCGTTCGGCCACCATTTTTCGCGTGTGAGGTGTCGTTGGAAAGAGGACGATGAGACAAACATTTCAACATCATAGGAGATGATCAGTCCATTGTAGATGGCACAGTAAGCGCCGAACGTGAGAAAGAGGGGAAGTTCATCGGTGACGTTTCTCGGCTGAGTCAATTAGGTTCATTTTAAGGGGTTTTAAATGTGTTCTTGCTCCAAATCATGTAAGTGGCCGAGTTGGGCTTTCCTAGTGACCTCTCCGGTGACATTTTCGACGAGTCCAACGGGGAGCTCCGGCCGAGCTCATGACGATGCTCTAGTAGCATGTGAGAGAGAAATGATTCAGATTATTGTCCGATAAAATTTAACCGCTAAACCTTTTTAGGTTCATGGGTTTTGGATTCCGATCATTCTCCGACGACCTTTTTGATGACTCATCCACATATTACGGTTGGTAACTTTATACATGTGATTGAATTTCAATTATGTCAACAAATTTAAAGTAACTTTATTTTACTATTGATGAAGGCATTCAACGGCTTTTCGACATTTCGACGGGTGCGGTAGTGGTTCTGAGAGTGGTGGCTATGATTGTTGTGGTATGGATGATCGAATAACTAAAAGTATTTTTTTATAATATAGTTAGAGTTCTAATTGGAAGTTGTCTTGAAGATTGATTGAATTTCGCTTATAGGAGTTGTTAATCGGAAGGCAACAATTTGTTATTTGTTGAGATTCGATTAGGCTATTACTTCATATCCTTCGTGTTGTAATAAATTCATAATAGGACTTGGTTTATGATAAACATGTCGAGTTATTGTGAAGAGTGAATTACCAAATATTAATTAATTAAGTAATGAATATAATGTTAAAAAAATGAGTATCTCCCACGTAAATGAATCAAATGATATTTTGTTTAAGATGTGGAGATCGATAATTTGAATCCTTAGATATATTTATATCTAATTAATCATTTTTTATACTAGTTTCTTCGAGTTTTTATTTTCTTTCCCAAAAAACAAAGGCCGATAATTTTATGTTCAATGGATAAAGCAAATATTATGACAACATTTTTCTTTCCATAATACCTTATCGAAACGTTATCATAGACGACGACAACACCATGACTACTCTTACCATCTCATATTATCTGGAGCCTATGAACATACATATGCAGCAGGTAAACAAATACGTAGGGAGTCATTGTTGTCCAAGGATATTGGAAGATAACGAGATCGTTCCAGGTTCGATTTTTAAAATAACTATCACTTTTATCAAAAGTTATTCATACTTCCGTCCGAACACCGGTTAATTAGGAACCGCCTCAATACATGCCGACCAGGCATTAATTAAAGACACACTTGTATAAGCTTGTTGTAACGCTCCCAAAAATTCGACCCCAATATAGTTGCCGAACCCTGGACGGCGTCACTTTGAACTTTGACCTAATTTCATAAAACTTGCAGCGGAACCATAACGTAATAAATTTAAACAATAATATCATAAACATCATTCTCATAAACAGTGGAAGACTTCATAAGTAATTAAAATAAAATCCAAGATAACATACTGACCCATGGGCCTAGTAGGCTCTAACGTATACCCAACAAAGAGTTCTTACAACATAACGAGTTCAAGTAAAACACATGACTCCATAAGACCCATAAGCCGTACATAAGTGACTCTTACAAGAGTTCATCATAATGAAATAATATAAGTAAGATAACTTGGGCTGCTGCCTGACTCGTCCATGTGCAATGTCTTCGTCAAGAGGCCCTTACCGCCGAACCTAAACCTCTTCCATACCTGTACGGATCCATGGGGTGCAGGGGATTTCTCCCGTTAGAGTATGTTGATGCCCATGCATGCTATGACCTTATAACATAATTTCTACATGTCATGATGCATATCATCATCATGGAACATAAATCATATGCATGCTATGAGCTACTTATGCATACTACATGGCATGTGAGCATATCATCATGGCTATATAAGATAACAAGTAACATCATAATTTTTAAGTCAGACATGTCATAACTTATCATTATGCTAAGGCATATCATGATCTTATCTTACTTTGCTTTATCATCTTTCATCATGCCATGATATGATGTGACAAGTTGACATTTATATGGCATCCTCATAGGTGCATACTTCATCATACTTCTTTAACATCTTTACTTTATGTCTCAAGTCATTCATAATTCATCTTTTCATCTTTCATCTTTACTTAAATACTTTCTTATCTTGTTGATTGGTAAGACCATGTTGAGTTCGTGGGAGAATGGCTAGCTAGGCCAACATGTTGGGTTCGCGGGAGGCCAATAGAGACGCCACACTAGGGGTGGAACTCGTTTCCCCGGAAAATGCCGCCACTTGGGAGCGGAACCCATTTTCCCTCCTCGATTACAATAAGTCACCTTCACGCCAATTCGTCTTTTACTTGCTTTCATTAATACATACAATTATTCATACATGTTGCATGTTTTAATTCTATTTAAGGTCATACATACTTCAAATCATACTATATGTAGACTTTCAATCATAGCCAATCAGCTTCCAGAACGAACGACCATTTTGGGTGACGATCGACCATTGGAAGGGTACCAGACGACCGATCAAATTATCGGTCGACCATTATGGTCCTTTCGGACGATCGAAATGGGTATTCGGTTCGTCCGCTAATCACAGAATGTGCGACTCTCTAAAATGGACGACCGCTGGTACAACGGTAAACCATTACGAGTCTTTCGGACGATCAAACATGGACTTCGGTTCGACCACTAATCACAGAATATTTTGACTATTTTGACAACACATATCGAGCGACCGTTTGATTATCGGTCGACCGGTATTTGACTTTTCGGATGCCCGGAACAAGGTGCTCAAACGCCCGCTAATCACAAAATGTGTCGAGTGTTTCGACCACACATATCGGACGACCGTTAGTGTATCGGTCGATCATTACATTACTATCGGATGATCGAAATAGGGTGTTTGGTCGTCCGCTAATCACAGAATGTGTGACTCTTCTAAAACGGACGACCATTATAGAATCGATCGACCGTTGGACAGAGTTCTAACACTACAATGGTCTACAGAACGGTCGACCGATACATTATCAGTTGCCTGTTCTAGGCCGATAGAAACTCGATTTCTACATCTTTTTCTTCCTAATCATACGTACATTGACATATGGAACACATACTTGCTTCTAAACATCATATAAAATATTTCTTAACATTCTTAACATTCTTAGCATTCTAATCATGAACCACATGGAGTTTTCACATAAAGACTTTTAACATGTTAATCATACTTATAAATGTACACAAGCTTTATAAGATTTCATAACGAGCTAATAAACCACAATAGACATTATACATCCATACATGATTAACAATAGAACATGAAGGTATAAAACACATAGCATTCTAAGCATGATTAGCAATGAAACAGTAATCTAAAGAGCATTACTTATAAAATGTACATTTCTCAAATCTTCATTCTAAGAACAAAGGGTTTGTTCTTTATGCCCTAATCCACACATACAACCATCATTAGGGGAAAGATTAAGGAGGTTTGGATCCCCTCAAGATACCTTAATAGAAATGCCCTAATTTTAGCTTTAGCACTTTGCCCTTCTCTTGGTTTCTCCTTGTTGTAGTGTAGGTGCTGGGTCCTCTCTCTCTCTCTTGCTGCCGAAGGAAATGAAGCTATGGGCGATTACTGTAGCTACAGTGGAAAGGTAAGGTGGAGAACAAGTGGCAATGGGGTTTACTGTAGCTGAGAGAAGGTTGGGGGTTTAGCTTAGCTGCCGACATGGTGGTTAAAAGCAAACTTTTGCTTTTAGGTCACTTAGTTACATGGGCTTGTGGGCTGCGTGCGCGTGGGCTGCTATGATTCTTCCTTTTTTTTTCCAATTAGCCGGATGTTACAACCTACCCCCCTTAAATAAAAATTCATCCTCGAATTTTAGTAAATCTTAAATTGCTTATCGAAGAGTTTCGGAAATTTCTCTCGCATTTCCTCTTCAAGCTCGCATGATGTTTCTTGTCCGCGATGGTGCTTCTATGCCACTTTGACCATGGATATGGTCTTGTTCTTGAGATGCTTCACTTGATAATCTATGATCTCTATAGGTTGCTCCTCATAAGTCAAGTCTTCCTTAATATTCGGCTCCTCGATCCGAATCACATTTGCTTCATCATGGACATACTTTCGGAGCATAGATACATGGAAAACATTATGAAGTCTAGCATATGAAGGTGGTAATGCTAACTTATAGGCTGCTTCACCAACTTTCTCTAGAATCTCAAATGGTCCAATATATCTTGGTGTTAACTTTCCTTTCTTGCTAAATCTCATAACACCCTTGGTTGGTGAGACTTTAAGCATAACATGATCACCAACTTCATAGAGTTGTTATCTTCTTCTGAAATTCGCATAACTCTTTTGCCTACTTTGCGCCGCTAACATCCTTTGCTTGATGAGCTCCACTTTATCAACATACATGTGAACCAAATCCGGTCCAAGGTATCTTTGCTCATCGGTTTCACTCCAACATGCCGGAGAATGGCAAAGCCTTTCGTACAAAGCTTCAAATGGAGCCATCTTAATACTTGAGTGATAACTATTATTATAGGCGAATTCCACCAAAGGAAGGTGGTCATCCCAATTTTTATGCCAATCTAAAGCACAAGCTCTAAGCATATCCTCAAGTGTTTGAATTGTTCTTTCGCTTTGATCGTCGGTTTGAGGATGAAACGTCGTGCTAAAATTCAGTCTTGTTCCAAAGACATTTTGAAGACCTTTCCAAAATCTTGATGTGAACCTCGGATTTCTATCCGAAATAATAGATGGTGGAATTCCGTGCAAATGGATAATCTCATTCACATACAACTCTACCATGCTTTCCATAGATTGGCTCACTTTCATAGGAATAAAGTGAGCCGACTTCGTTAAACGATCAACTACTACCCAAATTGCATCATGCCCTTTCCGAGTTTGTGGTAATCCAACCACAAAGTCCATAGATATACTTTGCCATTTCTATTCCGAAATAGGTAAATGTTGTAATTTTTCACAAGGCCTTCGGTGCTCAATCTTGACTTGTTGACACACTATGCACTTTGCTACATACTTGGCCACTTTCTTCTTCATGTCTTCCCACCAAAAATTCCTTTGCAAGTTCTTGAACATTTTGGTGCTCCCGGGATGAATGGAGAATTCGGACTTGTGATACTCATCCAAAATCTCTCTTCTTAATGCTTTGTCCTTTGGAACCCATAAGCGGTTCTTGTACCGAATTGCCCTATATTGACCATACTCAAAATGATTTCTTTCCCTTTTGCACACGTTGATCATTCTCGCATATTCCGGGTTCCTTCTTTGAGCTTCAACTATTCTTCTCACCAAGCTTGATTCGATCACATGATGAGTCATACACATGATCATTCGGCCACAAATGCTTGGGGCCCATTGCACTATGCTTTCCACAAGGTTCCACTTGTGGACACTTAAACATCCAAGTGATCCTTCCCACTTGCGACTTAGTGCATCAGCAACTATATTTGTCTTACCGGGATGGTACAATATTGCGAACTCATAGTCCTTAAGGAACTCGAGCCATCTTCTTTGCCTAATGTTCAAAACCTTTTGAGAGAATACATACTTCAAGCTCTTGTGATCCGTGTACACTTCGAAATCTTCACCATACAAGTAGTGGCGCCATATCTTCAATGCAAATGCAATCGCCGCCAACTCTAGATCATGAGTTAGATAGTTGACTTCATGCTTTTTCAATTGCCTTGAAGCATATGCAACGACTTTACCATGTTGCATATATCCAGCAAGTTCCAAGAAGTTTCGAATTTCGATGACATTCTTGGGCCTATTCCAATTCATTACCGCTTCAACTTTTGCCGGGTCCACGGCTACTCCATGTCTTGACACAATATGTTCAAGAAACATCACCTCTTCAAACCAAAATTCACATTTTGAAAACTTTACGTAAAGCTTGTTCCTCCTCAAGGTTTCCAACACAATGCAGAGGTGTTCTCTATGCTCTTCCGGACTTGACGAGTAGATGAGGATGTCATCCACAAATACAATCATAAATTTGTCCAAGTGTGGACGGAAAACTCTATTCATCAAATCCATGAATGCGGCGGGCGCATTCGTTAGTCCAAAAGGCATAACCAAAAATTCGTAATGTCCATACCTTGAACGAAATACCATTTTGGGAACATCTTGCTCGGCTACCCTTAGTAGGTGGTAGCCACTCCTTAGGTCGATCTTGGAGAAAACCGACGCCGATGATAATTGATAAAAAAAGATCATCAATTCTTGGCAAGGGATACTTGTTCTTCACTGTCACCTTGTTGAGCATTCGGTAGTCGATGCACAACCTTAACGAGCCATCCTTCTTCTTGACAAATAGTACCGATGCGCCCCATGGTGAGATGCTTGGCCTAATAAACCCATTATCCAAAAGTTCTAGTAGTTGCATCTTCAGTTCATGCATCTCCGCCGGAGCCATTCGGTAGGGCGGCTTCGAGATGGGAGTGGTCCTCGGAAGTAGTTCAATATTGAACTCAACTTCCCTTCTTGGAGGTAATCCCACAATGTCTTTCGGAAAAATATCGAGATATTCTCTTATTGCATCCAAGAATTCAAGTGCCTTGGGTTGTGAATCCGTCTTGACGACGCTTGTCAAAAATTCTCTTGCCTCTTTCTTGATCATCTTGCTTGCCTTAGTTGCTGAAATGAGCACCTTGGCTTCCTTGGAAGGAATTCCCTTAATCATTGTAGGCTTTCCATGATGGTTACCTATAAAAACTTTCTTTTCCTTACAATATCCTTTGTTCTTAGAGTGAAGATTTGGGAAATGTGCATTTTATAAGTAATGCTTTTTAGATTACTATTTCATTGCTAATCATGCTTAAAATGCTATGTGTTTTATAGCTTCATGTTCTATTGTTAATCATGAATGGATGTATAATGTCTATTGTGATTTATTAGCTCATTATGAAATCTTATAAAGCCTGTGTACATTTATAAATATGATTAGCATGTTGAAAGTCTTTATGTGAAAACCCCTTGTGGTTCATGATTAGAATGCTAAGAATGTTAAGAAATATTTTATATGATGTTTTGAAGCAAGTATGTGTTCCATATGTCAATGTATGCATGATTAAGAAGAAAAATATGTAGAAATCGAGTTTCTGTCGGTCCAGAACGGACGATCGATAATGTATCGATCGACCATTCTGTAGACCATTGTAGTGTTAGAACTCTGTCCAACGGTCGACCGGTTCTATAATGGTCGCCCATTTTGAAAGAGTCACACATTCTGTTATTAGCGGACGATCAAACATCCTGTTTCGGTCGTCCAATAGCAATATAATGGTCGACCGATACACTAACGGTCGTCCGATATGTGTGGTCGAAACACTCGACATATTTTATGATTAGCGGGCATCCGAGCACCTTGTTTCGATCGTCCGAAAAGTCAAGTACCGGTCGACCGATAATCAAACGGTCGCCCGATATGTGTTGTCAAAACAATCGAAACATTCTGTGATTAACGGTCGAACCGAAGTCCATGTTCGATCGTCCGAAAGACCCGTAATGATCGACCGTTATACCAGCGGTCGTCCGTTTTAGAGAGTCGTCACATATTGTGATTAGCGGACGAACCGAACGCCCATTTTGATCGTCCGAAAGGACCATAATGGTCGACCGATAATCTGACCGGTCGTCTGATATCCTTCTAATGGTTGACTGTCACCCAAAACGGTCGTCTATTCTGGAAGCTGATTGGCTATGATTGAAAGTCCACATATAGTATGATTTGAAGTATGTATGACCTTAAATAGGATTAAAACATGCAACATGTATGAATAATTGTATGTATTGATGAAAGCAAGTAAAAGACGGATTGACGTGAAGGTGACTTATTGTAATCGAGGAGGGGAAATGGGTTCCGCCCCCAAGTGGTGGCATTTCCCGGGGAAACGAGTTCCAACCCTAGTGTGGCGTTTCCATAAGTTGAGACGAGTTTCACCCCTAATGTGGCGTCTCTATTGGGCATCCGCGGAACCAGGAGGCGAGTTCCACCCCTAGTGTGGCGTTTCTATTGGCCTCCCGCGAACCCAACATGTTGGCCTAGCTAGCCATTCTCCCACGAACTCAACATGGTCTTACCAATCAACAAGATAAAAAAGTATATAAGTAAAAATGAAAGATGAAAAGATGAATGACTTGGAACATAAAGTAAAGATGTTAAAGAAGTATGATGAAGTATGCACCATGAGGATGCCATATAAATGTCCACTTGTCACATCATATCATGGCATGATGAAAAATGATAAAGCAAAGTAAGATAAGATCATGATATGCCTTAGCATAATGATAAGTTATGACATGCCTGACTTAAAGATTGTGATATTACTTGTTATCTTATATAGCCATGATGATATGCTCACATGCCATGTAGTATGCATAAGTAGCTCATAGCATGCATATGATTTATATTTCATGATGATGATATGCATATGCCATGACATGTAGAGATTATGTTATAAGGTCATAGCATGCATGGGCCTCAACATACTCTAACGGGAGAAATCCCCTGCACCCCATGGATCCGTGCAGGTATGGAAGAGGCTTAGATTCGACGGTAAGAGCCTCTTGACGAAGACATTGCACATGGGCGAGTCGGACAACGACCCAAGTTATCTTACTTATATTATGTCATTATGATAAACTCTTGTAAGAGTCACTTATGTACGACTTATGGGCCTTATGGAGTCATATGTTTTACTTGAACTCGTTATGTTGTAAGAACTCTTTGTTGGGTATACGTTAGAGCCTACTAGGGTCAGTATGTTATCTTGGGTTTTATTTTAATTACTTATGAAGTCTTCCACTGTTTATGAGAATGATGTTTATGATATTATTGTTTAAATTTATTACGTTATGGTTCCGCTGCAAGTTTTATGAAATTATGTCAAAGTTCAAAACTATATTGGGGCCAAATTTTTGGGGACGTTACAAGTGGTATCAGAGCCATAGTTTGGCTCTTATGTCTTAAGTCTTATGTGTCTAAGCCATAGGTTGGCTAAAATGTCTATGTGTAAAGTTCATGTGCAATCGTCATGAGGTGCCACCGAACCTAAAGGTACATGCTCTTCCATGTTTAACTCATGCTAATGATGATGTTATGTTTATTGATTATGAATGTAGATGCCTCCAAGACGTGCAATCGTGGATGAGGAGCATGAAAGGAATGCATTTCTTGATGGTCTAATCCGGGCGGCCCAAAATGTCCAAAGAAGTAATGAGTCGGATTACTCCATTGAGAGGTTCTTAAAACTCCAACTCTCAAAGTACGACGGAGTAGGAGATCCCGAGTTGGCAGAATCGTGGATCGAGGAAGTAGGGGACATTCTCAGAGTTATGGGGTGCCCCGAAGATCGCAAAGTGATGTATGCCACACATTGCCTTTGTGGCCGGGCCAAGGCATGGTGGAAAGCACTGTTGAAGACCACCTCCGATAGTAAGGAAAATGTGTAATGGAAGAGTTTCGTGAAAGCATTCGAGGCTCGTTTCTTCCCAAACCACGTAAAGGAAAAGAAGAGAGATGAGTTTCTCAACCTCGTTCAAGGAGATATGACTGTAGGTGAGTATGTAGAAACGTTCTTGAGGTTGGAAAAGTATGGGGCGTTCAATGAGAATGAGCTCCGAAGAACAAAGAGGTTCATCAACGGCTTGAAATCAGGATTGCAACCTTAGGTGAGAAGCGGTCATTGCACCACTATGAAAGACGCGGTGGACCTCGCCGCTGAACATGAAAGGAAGTATCAAAAAAGAAAGGATGCCAAGAAAAAGATCATTAAGAAGCATGAGGGGAAGGACCAAGGGAGTAGTCCAGGGAAGGCACTTTACCACTCTCCAAAGAAGGTAGAACCAACCAGGCCCACATGCCCACACTGTGAAAGGCCTCATTATGGAGAATGTCGCATGAAGGCCGGGACATGTCTCTAATGTGATAAGGAGGGCCGCTACATAAAGGACTGCCCCGCAAAACAAGAGGGCAACAGGGACAAAGGAAAAATGGTGGCAAACCCACCAAGAGCTCCAACAAGAGTTTTTGCCATGGAAGTGGATGAGGCCACTCCAAAAAATGATGTGATCCAAGGTAATATTCTAATTGCCGGACACTATACGAATGTTTTATTCGATTCGGGTGCAACCCATTCTTTTATCTCACATGCATTTGCAAGCATGCTAAAAGTAAGACCTCTAGTCACTAATTGTCAATTAGAAGTTGTGACCCCTACCGGAATGGTAGGCACTAGGAGATATATCCCTAATGTATCCATAGAAATAATGGAAAGAATTTCTCAAGTGATCTCATATTGCTTCCGATAGTAGAGTATGATGTAATCTTGTTATCTTACAAGCCCTAATCCACACATACAATCATCATTAGAAGAAAGATTAGGGAAGTTTGAATCTTCTTAACATACCTTAATAGAAATGCCTTAATTTTAGCTTTGACACTTTGCCCTTCTCTTGATTTCTCCTTGCTGTAGTGTAGATGCTGGGTCCTCTCTCTCTTTTGCTGCCGAAGGAAATGAAGCTATGGAGACTACTGTAGCTACAGTGGAAAGGTAAGGTGGAGAACAAGTGGCAATGGGGTTTACTGTAGCTGAGTTTTCCAATTAGCCGGATGTTATACTCGTAATTGAACAAGAATCTTTAAACAAAAAGCCAGGCAGAGATCATATGAGGGGCACTGATGGATGCATGCACACGAGAGAAGAGACCGCATTACTGCAGCCTCCTCACCCAAAGGGTCCACCAGGAACATCACTGTTAGCAGTAGGGGAAGGGGGCGCCGGCTGCTCCCCCCTGCTGGCCAAGCTCGCGTACTCTCCTCCCTGTGCCTCGTCGGATCCTCCTGGTCCACCTGCGGCAGAGGAGTTCTCGGTGTTCTTCGACTGGGATGGAGGGAGTAGGAGGAGACCCGTCGTCAGGAGAGCGACGATGAGAAGGGACGCCATGGATCTGGAAAGCATTTGGTTTGGACTTTGGAGTGCGCGTGCGAGCGACAGCAGGCAAAATACTCTTTTCTCTTGGCCGATTGATTGGTAGCACAGACATGTATACTATAAATAGAGATGGGGAGAGGTTGACCTGGCCATATGCAACTTGAGTGGTCGAAAGTGATCATGATTATGATTCTGCAAGTTATACCAAAAAACACACACAACCAAAAAAAATCTAATTATATTTTTCAATTTCGTTTTTCCTGTATATTTTGACCTCCTTTAAAAGAGGAAATTTACTCACTTGACAATTGACTTCGGAATATCTAAAAAATAACATATCTGTGTTAATCTTTAATTGGATGTGTGTGTGTGTGTGTGAAAAGAGAGAGAGAGAGAGAGAGAGAGAGAGAGAGAGAGAGAGAGAGAGAGAGAGAGAGAGAGAGAGAGAGAGAGAGAGAGACCATTCCAATGTGGGGGTTTAATCGGACAAGGAAAAAGATGGACAGTTTGGAGTTGTTCAGACCTTGGAGAGAACCAATTCATGTGCAAATGCGGCAATCATGGGTCTGCTAATTTGGTAAAAGATTGCTCATGGGGCATCACATATGATTTTGTTCGACTCTTAGAACAAATATTTCAGAAATGCAAATTGCAGCCCCATTCTCCATCAACCTTAATCAAAGGTTGAATCGGTGCACATCCCACATAGTTATGCCAAGACTGGAGGCTTGAGAACTGTGAATGGTCCACCGAGCATGTGAAAGGGGAATAGATTCAAGCACTCAACAGGATTGCGTTTTCAGGAGTCATGGTACGATTTTGAAGCAAAAAAACAGCACATTTGGGGGCAACCACTTGTTCAATGTCAACTTCAGTCTCAAAGGTACAAGTCTTCACCCCACAGAAATTATTTAGAATGTCTACATGTATAATCATCCCCTACTGATATGATGCCATTAAGACAATGCAGTAGCTAATGACTTCGGACGAAGGGAAAATGATAGTGAAGTGGAAAAAAAAGGCAAGATAACACAAATGTAGATAGCCTCAACCGAAAAATCTTTGAAACAGCATATGGTCTAATATCATATATCCAGCATGAAATAGTAATTACTGAGGATTATCTGCGGAAAAGAAATAATTGTTTACAGAAGGCTGGAGTCTTGTTTATATATATCAATGAATCACAGCCTTAAGCGGATGTGCCCTGAGTTTTGATAGGTCGAGGCTGGAATCTAGCTCTTCATCCAATTCTCCCACGACGCTTCTGCAAATTGTGCCAATGCTTTTAAGTGGATGAAAAACGGGATGGTCGAAAACATAGAAACTATAGTACAAATAGTGTTGTATCTGGATGGAAGCTTACATGTTATCGCCTCTTATAATATAAAGCCCCAAGACAAGTTGCTGTACTCCTTCCTGCAAATATAGAAATAAGACTAAACTTGTTTAATTGTCAAGCAGAGTGAAAAAATTATTTGAACTGCACCATCCGATAATTAGTAATTAAAAGATGTATTTTTTTGTGGGGTTAAATATCAAAGAATTTCACCAGCCGTTGGACCCTCATTGCAGCCAACAGAATGAAGCATTAAAAGATGTAACACAATATTTGATGGATACTTTAATCTAAAGGCATCTTCATCAGATAAGAGAAATTATGTTGGTAATGAAGAGCAAAGGGAAACTCGAACATAATGCAGGCAATATTGGTGAATAGTGCCCTCTCGAAAAGGAAATAAAAAAAAATCAGTGAACAGGGGCAGTAGTGTGTCACTGCAAAGCTACCAAACATAGAGTAGCAGTACCCATACTTATAGAGATGGCTTTTCCCTTTTTTTTGCTTTATTTATTCCCCTTCCATCTCCAGTGGTATACTTTTATTCTTCATATTAGAATGTAATTCATTTTTTTCTTTCAGCTCTCCTACTCTTGTGCATCTGCTTGTGCCTTTTTTTTCTTTCTTTCCATCTTTCATTTTTATTTTTGAGCGTGTCTAACAATATTTTCTGTGTTTTTTTTTTCAGATTAGAACATCCTACATTTTTGGGGGTTGTGAATCTTGCATAATCTGTTCCCCAAACTTTTGTGGAATTTCCCCTAAAATATTGTGATTTTAATAGTTTTCTGTTATACGAGTAGCAAGATTGAGTATCCATTTGATATAAACCAATTGATGTCTTCATTGTGCTGTTGTGACTCGTGAGGCAGTTCTGACAGCATGAAATTTTCTCTTTTTTTGTTTCTCTATATTTTTTTCTTCAAGGATTCTACTCCACCAGGGTTTTTATGGGGTAAAAGATGACTATTAAATGTCAACGTTCATCCAGATTTATTAAGAAATAAACATATCATATATACAAAGGATGCTACAATGCCAATGATAAAATGCTTCTCCTAAAAAAAATGATAAAATGCTTAACTCAGATTATCAACACAATCCCCAAGTAAAGCTCCTGCATGACATAACATATGATATTTTCCATGAAGCATTTAATCCCATTAGAAACACCCGTCATTCCACTAGAACTCTCGGTTCATAGATCAACTAGATCTACATAAATTACTTGCTTGACATACAAATAGCAGAAGTTCCATCTTTTAGCATAGAAGAAATAGGCTGCAAATATCTAAGACAAACTATCCAAAAATAGCCGAGAGATGGACAACAATGTTGTCAAAAACGTATGCGGGCACATAAAAAAGTCTGATTTTACGACTCCGCCTCTGCATTTCGTGCTCGATCCCACTTGGAAACGTTTTTGGCCAGCATGCAGTAGGATCGCGTGCTGGCCCGTAGGATCAGTGGAGACGCACGAGTCCACCGATCCCACAATCCTGTTTCTTTTACCTTTTATAAACGATAGGCACTCATCTCTCCTTTTGCTTGCTGTCCGTTGCTGTGCCCTGCTGCTCTGCTGCCGCCGCCGTCCTGCTCATCTGATGCTGTGCTGACTGCCGCTGGCGCCCCCCCCTCATCTGACACTGTTGCTGACTGCTGCCGCCGCCGATGACCTAACAGGTTCTCTCTCTCCCTCTCCCTGACTCGCCCTTTCTCTTTCTCCCTCTCCCTGTCTCGCGCTTTCTCTTTCTCTCCCTCTCCCTGTCTCTCCCTTTCTCTTCCCGCACTCTCTCCCCTCTCCTTCTCTCGCCTCTTCTGTTTCTCTCCATTTCTCTTCCCGTTCTCCCTTTCTCTTTCTCTCCCTCTCTGGCACTCTCTCTCTCCCTCTCCCCTTCTCTCTTCGTGCTTAGGAGCAGGTTCCCACTCGTTCTCTTTTTTTTTCACGATTCCATTTCCAATCTTCTCTCTGCTCGTGCACAGAGCCACAGGGGGACTAGGCTACTTTTTTTTATTATGTCAAAACATTTTTTTATAATTCTAGTAGTTATTATTTGTTTAATAAAGTGGATTTATACATGGCTTCTATTATTCAAAATTTATTGTTGTCTTGTTTTTTATAGATTAATAATGAAAATTATTTATTGATGTTTTAATCGCTGTTATTATTGTAAATTTATTGATGTTTAATTTTTTTAATTAACTATATTGATGGGTTTGCTGTTATTCTGTTATTATTACAATTTATTAAGGTGTTAATTTTACATGAATTACTATTTTTCCTACATATATGTGTATATAATTAAATAGGTATTATATCATGAATTGATGTTAAAATTAGAAATTTGCAGATTGCATTTTGTACTTATAAGTTCAAAAAGGTTTCATCTCACCACTAATACCATGGGTTTATATATATATTTTACACACTAATATATACATGTAATATTTTAAAAAAATCTGGTAGAATCGGCCGTGTTCACGATTTACGTGTTTCTCCGGCTCTCCATGTCGAGTTCGTTTTACGTGTTTGACAACATTGATGGACAACATCCAAATAAACAGAAGTTGAATGGAACGAAGAAGAAAAATAAAATTTTGTTAAAAAAAGTGATGTACAAACCTTAGTAGAGTAAACTCTCTCATGGGATTCATCAAGAATGATATTGGTTGCCTGATCAAATCCTTTCAAAACTCCCTAAAGTACCAGATGTTAGAGCATAGCAAATTTGAATTTCGCTGATAAACATAGACTATTATAATGAGATCACAGGCAGCATGCAAGAAGAATAAATTTTATCTACAGAAGAGCAGCCTATAAAAGTCATACAATATTATACGAGACAACAACAACAACAAAGCCTTATCCCACTAGGTGGGGTCGGCTACATGGATCATACGACGCCATTCCGCTCTCGTTGATCCATGTTCATGAGATTCGACAGGGTTTACGCTGGCTGTCGGGGCCTAACACAACCCTCCTCCTTTATCCGGGCTTGGGACCGGCTATAAAACATAGGCGGAGTTATACAATATTATACGAGAATAGTAACAAATATGATGCATAAACCAAACATAAAAAAACCACGAAATAAGAAAGAGACAAATCATCAAAGAGAGGTGTTCCAGAGCTTTAGCATGCATGGATGTCAAATACATCAACTATGTGAATAGCTATACAATGAATACACTGACTTACCACGATGTTACGCCCGTCATTTGTGATGACTGATATGGTCTCTGCATAAACAATTATATTCCTATAAGTTCTCATTTCAATTACTAACTGATGAACACAAGAGGCATTAAATCATGCGTCTCAACATACAGCAAGGACCATTAAAAAGGATTTTAATATCATTAATCTGAAACAAACGAGATAACAAACAATTATGAACAAACACATACGGTCAACAAGAGACTCCAGTCCAGGGCCAGATGACATGTCTAACTGCTTGTGAATGAACAGGTTTTCCTCTTACCCTGCAAGAAAGACATACATGTAGACATTTCAAGCATAAAGTATTGTTATGGACATCTTTACAGCATCCATAGTAACACACATCATCTTCTAATGTTGCGACATTTAGACTAATATTTCAGCTACGCCGACAAGGAAAGTAATTAGAAAAAAGAAGTATCAGGACCACTAGCACCGAATGACTAATGTTACAGTTGCGCTGACAAGGAAAGTAATTAGAAAAAAGAAGTTTAAGGACCATTAGTACCGAATAATTCAATTCCTACTTCATAAATATAAGCTTTGGCGTAAATTATCAGCTTAACATCCAATCTGTCGTTCAGAGAAACAATTAACGAATCATTGGTGCCCACAAATGGAGTCATTCAATAAAGAACAAAGTTGCAGGACCATTAGCATCTCAAAAAAACAAATCAAGCTTCTGCCCGCAAAGAGCAACCTTAGGACATTAACACCTAAAGCTTTGATCTAAGCTTATCAGCACCCGAGAATCGGAGAAATAGTCAGTAAACAATTAGAATGGTGGAGGAAACGTATTAAAAGAGGGAACTTTGAAAGATTAACGTGAAAAAGGGATCACCGTTGAGGTCTTCTGCGCTCAAAGCCCTAAGGAAAAGGTTTGATATTCGAAGAAGAACGCACGATGGTTGCGAGGTCACAGCGAGCAGTGGAAGAGCAGCGCAGGGCGGCGCGGCGGAGGAGAAGACGAGACGACGTTGGCCGCTGGAACCGGCCGGAGGGGAACCTGCTGTGGAGTAGAAGTGAAGTAGAGGCGGCGCCGTCTCTTAATGGAGACGGATAAAGCAAGCCGTGGGACTACCGCAGTTGCGCACAAAGGGCCCAAAAAAGTGGCCGAGGTAGCCACGCGACTGATGGGCCTTCTATCATTAGAAGGACGCATTCTCGCGAATGAGCTGGGAGAGCAAAATTGGATTCGGGACGGGTTTTGGCCGATCCGATTTTGTCCGAGTTTTTTAAAAAATAATTTGATCCTGGACCTGTCACTCAGAATCGAAATATTCTCGATTGTCCATATTCGATCATAATTAATAAAATTAAATATAATATTATAAAATATTTAATATTATTATAAAAATATAATAATTATCAATTAAAATACATATATAATATGTTCTATGTTTAATATATATAATAAACTATAAATTTTAAATTAAAATAGGTGTAAATATAATATTTTTAAATAATTTAATATATTAATATAATATATGATACCGACTCGGACCCGGTACCGATCAGGTCTCCAAGAGTGAGACCCGGTCCCGACCCGATAGGTAATCGGACCGGGAAAAAGACCCAAAATTCCGGGCCGGTGCAGGCCGGGGTCGTTCCGGCCCGTGCTCTCTCCTAAGCTTGAGCCCGAACCCGAAGACGTGGAGAATTCAGGTCGGATCCACGGCGATGAGACCAAATAACAATAAAATCTAACCTTATAAAATATGCTAAATCAAACTATTCAACACCCTGTATTAACAACCTCAATCAAATACAGCTGTAGAAATTCTATTAAGATAAGATAATAATTCATAAGACAAGTTTTAAAACGAAATCTAACATCTTCTAAGAAAACTAATAGCTTACACATTTTTGTGTGAAGACTCTAAACCCTAAAAAAGCAAAATACAAGTTTTTTCCCTAATTTTATTGTGACTAACCGTGGTGTGGTGTCCTTAGATCAATGAAATGAAAGAAAATAATGAAGGATTGTCATCGCGATTGGAGATCATTCGAGAATATGCTTAAATCGGTCGATATTGAGCTTTCAATGCATCGTCTATCCTCTCATGCCACATCATTTATATTATGTTCCCAAAAGCCATTGTCTTCTTGAAGCAATGCATGCAAAATTCAATATATATATATATATAGTATTGTAATTAATATTATTTTAATT
This sequence comes from Pontederia crassipes, assembly GCA_030549335.1. NCBI lineage: Eukaryota > Viridiplantae > Streptophyta > Magnoliopsida > Commelinales > Pontederiaceae > Pontederia > Pontederia crassipes. The sequence goes on along the minus strand of CM060186.1, from coordinate 34,268,303 downwards.
CATCTTTTAAAAGTACGCATCATTTTATGAGATTATTTGATTTAATTTTATAAAAATAAAAATCTACTAATATATTGTATTTTATTTTTTAGAAAGCAAGAAAATTGAATTATGAAATCATTAGAGAAAATCACACAAATCAAAATTAAAGCGGAGCTAGAAAGTATGTGACCATGACAACTTTGTTAGACAAGGTCATGAAATCGTCATAACGAGATGTTAAAATGCATATTTTCATATTAAAGTGATCATCATTTCACGATCCGTGAAATCTATATTTTTACGAAAATCAAACAGTATAAGGATCGTGAAACTTCTATGGGCAATGAAAACTCATTTCTAATGGGATTCATATACTATTCAGGCCGTGAAAATCTTGTAAACTCGTGACAGATCATAGTTTCAAGTTTTGAAGGAATTTCACATGCATAAGGATTCCTACTCATATTATATGATCTAGGATGATTTGGAAAATATATTATAACTTAAAATTCGAACTTTGATAAGACAAAAATTTTTAGAACTAAATCAACTCATAATTTACCTTATTTTGCATGCAAAAAACTTCAGTTTCCTTTTCGAGCACATGAAAACCTAAACAACTATAAATATATGCCTTCTACTTGCAATCGAATCTTTGAAGCCAGAAATGAAGGAGAATCTTTGAAGAACGGTGAAGAAAAATTATGCACAATAAACTCGAGTGAGGATTGTGTAACAATATGATACATTGGTTTTGAAGAGTACTTATTGTCCTATCTTCCGTTGGGATGAGATTTTAGACTTTAATGATCAATATATTTCATTTTTGTAATCAGGATAATAGTTTAGTTTTATTTATGAAAAACTTTCTATTGTTAAGGAAAACTTGTGAACCTTTGTTAGTGTTGATTATACTTTGTTTAACTTTTATTTAAGAATTTTCATTAGTTTTATTTGAATTATTAATTAATTATTAACTGGATAGTGTAATTAATATATTAATTCATAATTTTCAATTAAAAAATTCATGTCATAATTTAATAGAGTCGGACAGAGTATTAGATTATGTGGTCTACCAAGTTGACTAAGGTGAGGAGTTTGGTAGTGTAGGAATTACAATTTAAAGTATTCTAATATTAGTATGATTGAGAGTAGAGCCAGATGAAATTCTCAAATTAAAAATAGTTGGTTTACCCGATTAGAAAGATCATAATTTTTAAGTATTCCTAATCCATCTAAAAGTTTAACCTAGTTATCTTTGATTAAATAAATTGTTGCATAACTTAAACAAGTTTATTCTTAATCATTTTAATCCATCCTAAAATCCTAGTTTAGTTTTATTCTTTACTTTTTTGTTATTTATTTTTTCTCAAAATCATTTATGTAAAATTGTTGTCCCTTATTAGTCTCTCTGAAATTAGTTTAACTAAGTAAGCTAATTCAACTTTCTTACTTGAGTGACTTGTACACTTGCTACCATTTAATTGTTATCATTCTCGCATCACATTCATTGACATCATTCTCTTAACTCCAACCATTATAGATAGTTTGCCCATAATGACCATCAATGCCATGATTCAATCTATGTGCCTACTTGTCATGCCTTCATCACATCCATGATTCTTAGCCACACTCCCTAAACTTTTGACCATATCAGTCATTGACTAGATCCCTCACTTCATTGATGTGATCATAGTATTTAGCACCCCACGATTCCTGTAGTACTAACTAAATATGATATCTTAAATTCTACTATCTGTAAGATTTAAGATTAACACTAAATCATTCTTCAGTCTCACCTTGTTTAATTAATATTGCACTCCAACTTCCTTTTCAGGAAAATCAATTAACATGTTAACACTCATTACCCGTGTAGTGTCAATGATGGACGTTAGGTTCTGCTCCAACTCCATTTTCTAATTCTTTAAAACCAGTATATTTAATTAATATAATTATTTTAATTTTGTTACAGAAAAACTAGCTAACTATTATTGCTAAGTATATAAATCATTATCACTATTTTTCACTATATACTCAATATAATGTTATTTTATCTCGACGTGTTTCTTTGAACTATTGGATCCATTGTCTATCAAGTTTGTTAAAACTTAATTATCTGCACACATTTGTCTCGTGACCATACTAAACCCTAGTTCCAATATATAATACCTAAACCAGATATCAACAATTATTGACTATAACATACATATTCAAAACTATGTTTCTAAGCACATACTGTATTTCTATCAACTACAAGAAATGGTTGTACTATCATAGTAAGCTCATGTGGACTTTCGATTCGAATATTCTATAAGCTTAAGGAATTCACTATGTATGTTGATCTCACTTCTATAATGCCTCTTGGATACAAGAATAATCCATAATAAATCTATATTAGGCTTATCTTAGTTGTTTTATTATATGTTAAAAAACTTATTAAATAAGTTAACATGGGCAACTACACTTTATCACATACATTAAGCTTCCCATCATTTGTCCATAATGTTCATCTAAAGAATTTCGAAACATTGAATTTATAAACTCTTTTCTAATCATGAGTGCTTTGTATTCAGTATATTATTCACATGCTGAATGAAAAAATATAGATATATATATTCCTTATTTCACATTGTCTTCTCAACTTGCGTAGCATGACATCAATTTTGATGAGTAAAATGTCAAATAGATATAGTGAGATTATTTCAACTTTGCTTATAGTATCCATGGCCTTCATACAATACTCTAATTTATTTACAATGAAATTAAATCGATTAACCATCACATAGTATCCTATGCACCATAATGTGCCATTTTTTAAGATATTGGTGACTATCTTATTTGTTTTATCCCATTTTTTCCAACATCATCGAGTTCACATGCATGTATCTTAACAAAATTCTCCATTGATTAAGATCTTCATATATATATATATATATATATATATATGTGTGTGTGTATATATGTATAATTACTAAGGTTGTCCTTATTATGTACAGAATAAGTTCCATTTAAAGTTTTTTCGAACTTGATGGTTATAATATTGGGAACCAATCTCATTTTGCGTGATCAAGAGTGCCCTCATTCCGATGCTTTGTCTTGAAGTTTTATTAGTGCCCTAGGGACTTTACCTATTTACTAACAAGTCCTAATTATTTGTTTTGATCAGTTGAGTTCATTTTATTTCTCATGATGTCCTGTCTTTGTAAATAATAGGATTTGTACAAATATCTATATCAATATTGATAGAATAATACAAAAAATTCACACTTACACAACACAATAGAGAAAATGATGGGTTTCGTTTATGACCTCTTGCTACCATTTATACTTATGAAAATGATGGGCACTTCCAATCCTCGAAACACATATCGTCATCTACCAACTCTCACTAATGGATAACATAGTACATCTGTGAAATTAGACTCCACTATCTCATAAAGTCATCAAAGGATATAAATGTTCCTTTTTCATTTTTTATGAGACCTTTATATAGGTGAAAAATATATACTCTTTTGATTTTATCACAATATTCAATAATGCATGCACATTATCGTCCTCATGTCCTTTTTGTCCCCAGGCTAACTGAAAAGCTTATATGTGCCTCTTACATCTCCACTTTCGAAGATGGCCTAAAGTTAAAACTTGGCATTCCAACTACAAATTAATTAGAAATACTTATATGTAACTTGTGATTGTTATTGTCTTTGCTCAGAAATCTTTAGCCACACTACTGTAAAACAACATTCATCTTATTGGAATTAAAAACTATGATTCACAACACATATGGTGTGGTGCATAAGCAATAATAGTAGCCCTACGTATCTCCACTTGAATGCAATAATTATTATCCTCAAAGATTTAGTTTTCTCTTCTACAGTCCTTGATTGGTATCTTCAATTTTTTTTCGCATATCTTATGTCTCTTTAAAAGTTAAAAAACACTTAGTTATCCTTTCTAAGAAATAAATATAGGAGAATACAAATAATCATTAATGAATATTATGAAGTATTTTGTTGCCTTTATGTGTTGCAACACCTAATCACTTTGAAATATTAGAATGAACTACGCCCAACAATTTTCTCGAACCTATTCTTATCAGGAAAAGATGTCCAAGTCATTTACTAGTCAAGCAATGATAATATATCATAATTCTTGAATTGATATATTAAGTACCAAATTCATAATAACTCATTCCCGTCTTTGAATTTTTGGCATTTCTCAATATCTTATGTTGAAGATGAGATTAGAAGTAACATAGAGTATATTCGTTGAGTATTCTTCTTTTGTTCTTTCTAATATGTACATGACAACTATAGAACAAATCTTCAATACTTTTGTAAATAAAGATGAAGATGGAGATCATATTACAATATATTATAGACGTGTACATCACATCTTAAAATGTCATGAAGCCAACTCTTTTATGGAACCTATATTTGTCAATGCCTTTACCATTTTGTCATAGATGCTTCACTTTTTACCATTTTGTCATAGATCCTTCACTCTCCCTTCTATATCTCCTTGACGTTTATCATTTTCTATCTTTATAACATAATGGATTGCTCAAACTCAATTTAATAAATAATTGGTATCTATTGTGACATTCTTTTTCTTGACAAGTTCAATAGCTTAGGCTTATTTAGAGTTTCAATCTTTCTAGCACCATATTCTTGCCTAGGAACTCTTACTATGGAATAATTTGTGTTACAAAATTTTCTACAATCAAAGCATGCTTCAGGATATTAAGATATCACTAATATTATATCATATGGACTTATGGACTTCTTCTTTAACCTCCTTAGTTATGAGACTTTAGTTAACATGTCTTGCAAAAGTAGTCCTACACCGCTTCAATTTTAAAATCATAAATTGTCTTTATGGCATTCCATAATCATATAACATTTTATTAGGTCTCAAGAACCTTGATGAGAGTTTCCTTTATGTATTATGAAGACCTCCCTTCTTGACATTTTACTCCCACTACTCAAATATTTTCATGCATGACTTATAATGTGCATTTTCTCTAAACGTTTGCAGGAGAACCATGACATTGCATAAAATGATCATTTATTGTATGTCATTGTTGATGCCTTTTGTATTTTCTATTAAAATTTTGTCCATGGAAAGCTACTGATGCGAAAATTGATAATGATATAGCTAGCAAGTGCACTAGTCGCTCAAGTAATAAAGTGTAAGAGTAGAGTGTCGAACCAACGAGGAACTAATTTACTTTTCTATCAAATTTTAGAGGCTAATAGGAGATGACATACAAGTTGGGGTGAGAAGTGCGCAGAAGATAAAATTGCAGAAAACTAAAACTAAATTAAACTACAGATGCATAGGTCCTTAGGATGATAAATTTTAAGATCAACAAACTGATAACAATTGAGAGTATTAATTTCATTTCAATTGATGGATTAGAACCAACTCAAAGTTTTGACCTCTTACCAAGATAAAGCAAACTATCCTAATCTCAACTTTAACAAAAATTACTCCATCCAAGATCGTAACCAAGTTAAACAGAGATTGAGATGCATTAAAATGAATATTCTAAACTATTAACATACAAACAATGGCAATGTTTAATAGACCGCACAACACGCTTTCCATCTAGGATCCTACGAGTTGTGTTATGCAATGCTTCGACATAATAATCTTAAATAAATTCCACAGACATCCTGCAAACATAATCAACTATTCCCACAAGGATAATAGCCAACTAATGAAGACCATTAATCTTTGGAAAGCATTAACACCAGCATGTATAATCAAAAGAAACTGAACCTCAATAATTAAAAAGTGAAGGTCTAATAGTTTACCTTTAGCAATAGAACTATTACAAATCGTATAACCAGAAAGATAACTAAGAACTCTAAACTAAAATAAAAGATAAAAATAAGAAAATAGATTACTAAGATCATCCCAACATTAAGTAAAACATATATTACTCTTGGGAATAATCGATGAACTACTGCTTGATTCTCGTCTGAAGTCAACACCGCAAAAAATTTTCTCAGTGATCCTTCAGAGTCATCTCATGTTATTGGCTTCAATGAACAAGTTGCAGGCCCTAGCATGATTGTTTCTGACTGCCAAACATCCCAATTTATAGAGAGATTTCATGAAGTTTGGGAATAAATGGAAACATTTTCCTTGTGAAATAAGGTAAATTCGAAATCCTATTGTTTCTAAAAGTTTTGCCTTGTAAAACTTCGAAACTTCTGGTCTAATTTGTTTCTAATTGATTCCTGGGACATAAGGTAAGAGTTGGAGTCCTAGTGCGTTGAAGATTTTTTTGAAAATAAACTGTGAGACGAGTTCTACATCTATAATTGATTTAATGACTCAATCAGAGTCGGAATTGAAATTCCCTAGTATCTTCACGGGGCATGAGAGGAGTTTCACAGTCGTGATTCTGGTGATTTCTCTTTAGCCGCGTGACTTAAGTGATCTCACGGCCCATAACAAACTATTAATAGCCCGTGAAACTCAACCCCATAACGTGTGATCGTTCTGTGATACCCGTGAAAGATTTGGGGCATCCCATTAGAGATTAGTCTTGAAATTGCTTCAGTGTGTAATGGCCCGTTAAGCGTATATCATGATCCATTAATTGATAACCGTCGATTCAAACCTTTCATGACATCTGTGAAAGTAATATAACGACTCGTAAAATAATTCATTTTTGAGCTGCTAGAATGTGTAACGGTCTGTTAAGCATTTCCCACGGCCCGTGATAATTCTTTCGTATCCTATTCGCTGCGGGGGCTGTGAAACTGTGGGATCCATAAACATCTATTGTCACGGGCATGAGAAATATGTCACGGCATGTGAAATCATCGTTTCTTCATTGGAATGCTTCTGCTTGAGCCGTGAAGATGAGCAGTTGGGGTGTTAAACCATATTTTATGACTCGTGAGATCCATTTTTCTATGTAACTTGACTCTGTAAGAGCCATGAACATCGGATGATGGGGCATGAGATAGACCTTTCACGGCCATGATAGTTGTGTAACGGCCTGTGCAAAATCACTTTTGAATTTTCGAAAGCTAATTTGACTCTATTTCACGTTATCCATCTTTTATTCCTTTCCTCCATCGCTTTCATCAATAAATCCTGCAAAATACATCAACTAGAGGTTGATTTCTATTTCAAAGAAATTAAGAAAATAAATATGAAAATAGATGCATGCTATGAACAAATTACACAAAATAAGCCTAAATGCAAATCTACATATATGTTGTAAAATGCATGCATCGAACTCCCCCAAGCTTAGATATTTGCTTGTCCTCAAACAATGTTCAATGCAAGGCTCAGACAAAATTCGTCTAATCATCGCTTCCACCATGTCTCTCAGCTATTTTCTTAGCAACTTGTTTATACATCCATCACCCAAGTGTCTCACCACGTTCCAAAATATCATTGCTTTGTGAAAGTTCTGAGTATAAAACATTTTTAAACTCCTCCAAGTGCAATTTCAAGTAGTAAGAAAATAAGCCTTGATAATAAAAATATCAATGTCGAATAGACAAGTGTTGGATGAGCTTCTAGTTACTTGTTTTTCTTTTCTCTTTCTTTTCCATGAGTTAGTGATTTCATGCATCACCATATTGCGCAAAGTGATCCATGTAATGGACTTTCGACCGATGTCTCAGAGCAGTTGTCCTTAGGTCGTCAGGCAAGAATCCCTTTAATCACCCAAACTCACTAAGGTTCCAAATAACACATTTATACATCTCTTATACTTTTCTCTTTTCACTGATTTGATACTCTTTTGCTTTTCCATATTTTGCAAGATGGTTCATGTAACGGGCTTTCGACCGATGGATCCTAGAGCAGTTGCCCTTAGATCGCCAAGCAAGAATCTGCTATAAATCTAATCACCTGAACACACCCAAGTTTCGGGTAACATTTATACCTTCTTATAACTTTTTGAGGTTCAACTAACCCTCTTTTATTTCATTTATTTATTTTAAGCCCAACCCACACTTAAATATTCAACAGGGATATAACTGTTTTCACAATGGCATATATAGATCGGATAACATAATCATCAAGCGAAGAAGAGCTCTCGATCTGTGGCAACTCGTCTAGATCAAGATTGAGATGGATGGCGATAGGAATGGTCATCCCTCTAACAACAATATGTCCCTTGTCTTTATTAGCAGCTTTGAGGAGTGTGCGGGCTAGAAAAGCGCCCACATTCACTAGAATGGAGGACGTCATGCAATATAGTATGAAGAGCTCTTGTGCATTGACTCCTCCGCTGTTCCCACCACATCCAAACAAAGTCTTGGAGAGGATCCTGTGAGCATATCTGAGTACTAGATTCTGGATGTAGGTGGACTTGGCCCGCTGATAGTCCAAGTGTCCTTCTCCCGTGATGCGTGACCAAAAGTCCAAGGCGTTGAATTCTTTAGAGATGCAGAGGTGGCCAGCATTAAAAAATTTGAAGACAGCGTTGAAATCAGTCAGAGAAAGCACGAACTCATGGTTGTAGAGCTGGAAGGAAATGGAGGCTTGTTGACGTCCGGTGGCCTCAAGGTGCTCCACCTTGAGGTAACATAAAAACTCCATAGTAATATCTTCATATGTTGGCCACCACTACTGCACAAAATAGTCCATGCTGATGTTATAGAATAGAGACATAATAAAAGGACGGAGGTTCCAGAGGTTCATCGTAGCCTGATCGGTGATAGTGATATTTGGGTTTTCTAGTGATAACTTGCTGAAATTAAAGAAAATGTCAATTTTTCATTTTTTTGGTCTCCCAACTCACTAGCTGCAAGTGCACAGGTAAGTTGTAGTAGACTCAGGTTGTCGTATCCAAAAGAATTTGAAGTCTAAGACACCCTAAAACAATTTAGATTAGTTCTACTTAAGTGGCTAAAAACAGATTTTTAACGAATAGTGAAAATAGATTTTTTTTATAGAAAGTGAAATGATAACAGATTTTTGGGTTTTGGAAATTTATCAAAACTGAATTATAAATGCTAGAATGAAGTCTAAAAAGTTTTAACTATCTATGAGGAAGGTTCTTCTAGGACTTGGGGTTCATCTAAATTAATTAAGGATGGAATGGAACAAGTTATCATTAAATATCCAACTTTTGATTCAACTTGAAAATGGCTGTTCCCACAGCTCAATTGGCCTCTAACTAAGCAATATATGATTATATAATTGTTAGCTAGGTTGAATCAAAAGAGGGTCCTCACTGAAAATCAAGTTATCATTGGGCTCAAAAGGAAGATTCAATGCTGATTTTTTGCAATCCAAGGAAGTTTGGAATGATAACTTGCATTTGCAATCATAAAAAGATGGAATCATTCCAATCAACCAAACCAGGATAAAATATACTCAATAATGGTGCTTGTGTTCCATGACTCATCTCTGAATTCAAGGGGGATTCAAAGTCAACCTCTCGGTTGCAAAATAAATTGGAATCCACACAAACACACTCAATTGGAAATGCAAAACATATGACCACATGAGTTCATAATTCCCATTGCTCCTTGGCCCATCTCTGGATCTCAAAGAAGCCCTTAAGACTACCTCTCAGTAGTGGATTAATATGAGGGTTGACAATGGAAATCAGAAGTTAATTAAATGAGAAAACAGAAATCAGCATTTCTGAAAAAATCAGCAATGTGGATTGATGGAATTCAAATTTGCCAAATGCCCCTTGACCCATCTCTGGATTACAAGGGATTCCTAGAGTACACCTCTCAGTGATTTGAATAAAATAGGGATTAACAATTGGCAAATCAGATTCCAAACAATCAGAAAATAGAATTTAGAATCAAACTAAGAAATCAGATTTTGGAAAAAAAATCAGATTTGAATTCTGAATTGTCAATGATCTTGATTCATTTCTGAATAAGATCATGGCATATATTAGCCTCTCAACTATTCAATTATCCAATCCTTGATGACAATCAGATTCAAAAGCCCAAGAAATCAGATTTTTAAATTCAGGAAACCAGATTCTGAAATTCAGAAATTTTAGGTTCCAAATCAAACTCAAGGTAATGTTGAGAATAGATTTGAATCATGGAATGCCCAAATATTCATAACTCAATTCTGAACAAGATTAGGATGAAGACCAACCTTCCAATTGCTCAATTAATCAAGTTCAGAATGTCAAATAGGTTCAAACAGTTCAGAAATCAGATAACCAGAAAATCAGAATTAGAAATTAGTGGAAAAAAATCTGATTTGAGTCAAATGATTGTCCAAATAATCTTGATTCATTTCTGAACAAGATAGGGACAATAGCAACATCCCAAGAACTCAGATCCTTGATGACAATCAGATCCAAAGCCCAAGAAATCAGATTTTCAGACTTCAGGAATTCAGGAAATCAAAAAAATCAGCAACTCAGTAATTTAGAAATCAGAATTTTAAACCAATGGAAACCTGACTTACCAATTGATTCTTGACCCATCTCTGGATTACAAGACATCCCTAAAGTTCACTTATTAGTGAAGGGAATGATTCAGGGGACTCAATTGATAAAATCAGATTCCAATTAGGAATCAGAAAAATTAGAATTCTGATTTCTATTCAAAAATCAATGGAAAATTCTGGTTTTGAGTCAAATGATTGCCCAAACAATCTTGATTCATTTCTGAATAAGATAGGGACAATACCAACATCCCAAGGACTCAATTAACCAAGTTAGAAATGAAGAACAGATTCTGATATCCACAGAAATCAAAAAATTCAGGAATCAGGAAATCAGAATTCAATTTTTAAAAATGAGATTATGAACAATAAACAGATTTGAATCATAAAGAATGCCAAACAATCTTGATTCATTTCTGATCAAGATTTGGGACAATATCAACCTTCTAGTTGCTCTATTAATCAAATCCACAATGGCAAACAGATTCAAAGGTCCAGGAATTCTGGTTCAGGAAATTCAGAAAAACAGAAACCAGAAATTTAAATTTCAGAAATCAGCACTTCAATTAAATTGGAATAAAGAACTTGACATTGATTTCTAATCCATTTCTGAACTAGGGATAGATCAAATGATAACTTCTCAGCTATAGATTATAATAGGATCCAACAATGGCAAGAACTAACATTAGAAAATTCTGAAATCTGAAAATCAGCAAATCATTCAGTGCAGGAATTATAAAACAGTCCATATCCATCCAAAACTAATCTAAACTACTACCCTATCCTAGAAGAAATGGAGTTTAGCTCCTCATATTTACAAGATTTGACATCAAATGGGATAAGAAACAGATACAATTCATGGTTCTTTTAAGCTTCCTGGCCAGCAGCTCCTCCACCAGAATCAATCCAGCCTTGCTTGCCTTCAAACCCTTGAATGACCAGCCTTGCTTCTCCTCTAGAAAAATCCAGCTTATATATCACTCCTTTCCACCCTTTGATCAGCATCTAAATGTTCTAATCCTCCTGATTGCAGCCACCTGTCCACCCCTCTGAAATTCCAGCTGCAGATTCCTTTTTGGTGCAGGAAAAAGTAAATGGTCCCCCCCTACTTTTTCCACTTTTTGGCCACCTTTCTCCCTGCTACAAATCCCCAAACAGCAAGCATCAAAGCCCTTGAATGGTATTTTGACAAATAAGGATTAGGATAATGATAGTTGCTAGCTCAGATATCAAATGGTATTAGGTGTTGTGCAGGAATGAAAACTTGTATCAAAATTAATGAATTAAGGGGCCCGGAATGATAACTTTATGAAAATCTTGGAAAATGTCCTAATATGGGTGGTTCAAAGCATTTTAGGCATCAAATTGATTAGAGTGACAAGTGAGTGAGGTCAGAAATCAAATATGAATGAGATTCCTAAAAGTGATAACTTGAGTGCCCCAAAAACGATAACTTATATGACTTAAAAACGATAACTTGTCATAACTTGAGTTTTGATTATCCAAATGTGATGAAATTTGACCAGCAATGAGTTAGAACAATAATAAGATGATTGCTTAAGGTCCTTGTGCAGAATTAATGGTTTTGCATGTCGAAATGACAGAATTGCCCTTTAACGATAACTTGGCACTTGAAAAATGATAACTTGTTCAAATGGACTTAAAACTTTGCACAAGTTGAGATGTGACTATCCAAATATGATTTATACATGATAATGATGGATTTAGGGCAAGAAAACCATTGAAAATGAGTTCATTCAAAATAATGATAACTTGACACTTAGGAATGATAACTTGTCCTCAAAATGATAACTTGGCATAGAATTTAAATATTAATGAATTTTGGCATTTCAGAACCTCTATGCACATGGAATTAAGTATGAAATGAGGAATATCAACTAGTTATCACAATGTTTGCATTCCAAGTATAATTGGCCCAAAAATAGGTAAAAGTGGGACTCCATATGTATGAATTGCATCTAAAATGGGTTAGAATCATATAGTGATCAGCAAGTGATCAAACTCCCCCAAGCTTAGCCTTTTGCTTGTCCTCAAGCAAAACATTCAGAAATTAAGGACAAACTTGAATTAAAAGTCCACAAATGAAGTAAAGTCTAGCTGAATTGAATCCAATGAGTTTCCCACTTTGCCAACACTTCATTCTTTCCAAAAACTCAATTTCTAGCCAGGGAATCACAGAGGCTAAGGCAAATTTAAGCCATGGAAGAAGTACTAGCAATAACATGTTTGAATTGTAGGAATTGTCAACTTTACAAAGGGGTTGAACTACAAATCTCTTTATGAACAGGTTTTCAATTGATTAAACAGGTTTAACACCTGACTTTTATTCATGAAATGCATATAAACAGGTTTAGCACCTGATTTTTATTCATGCTTTCTTTAGGAGAGATTCCTTTGGAAGTTTTGCTCTCCTAAAATTTTTTTCTTTTTGCATTGAAGAGAGATTCCTTTGGAAGTTTTGCTCTCTTCCTTTTTTCTATGCATGCATATGACTTTTTACTTTTCCTTTTTTCATTTTTCTATCTTGTTCATGAAGTGAGCAATAGTTCAAACTCAAGTATAGTTTAGATCCCTTTATCCAAAAAGTCAAGTTTTCCTATTTAGCATGGTAGCAAGAGCCTTGACTCCCTTCTAGACATCTGATATTACTAATTCAATCCATAAGTATCAACTAGTGTGACCCACAAAAAGGAAAAATTTTCAGCTAGAAATTTCATTCAAATGCATCTGAATTCATAATGCCAATTAAAGCAAGAAGGCTAATGGCCAAGTTGGCCACTTGGTATTGGAGTGCACCCATTGTCAAAATAAAGTATTCTACCCATTTCAGAGTCAAAATGAATTCAGAATTGAGTTGGGTCCAAAAATTGATAACCGAGTGATAACTAGTGATAACTTGTGAAAACCAATGATAACCTGGTATGAATTATGATATGAACATTAAAATCAATTGAAAACATGGTGTAAAGGTTAGAAAAGCACCAGGTTTCCTCCCCCAAGCTTATTCTCAACACTGTCCTCAGGGTTGAAAAATAAAGGCAAGGGAGAGGGGTGGGTGGGATTGAAATGCATTAAATTTGGAATTTGGATCCCCTTGGCATTTCATCCAGCATCTTTGGGTGGTCTAACCTTCATTAGTTGCAACTAATCCTGCATAGAAACAAAGGATATCAGTGGAATGGTAGATTTGCAACTAATCAGATTTTTGAGTGCAAATTTCAACATTGCATTGTGAATTTCTGAAATTCACTGAAATTAGGCTATAATAGATTGAGATAATTGAAATGAATGTTAATTCAGATGATAATATGATCCATGTAGCATAATGCGAAAAATATTATCAGTTATCATTAAGCTTTCAGTGTAAAAATCAGAAATAGAGGTAAGGGTACTCCCTGAATTTGAGACTTGTGAATTGAACATGTTCCTCATCTCTTATTCCTGCAAAAACAGAAAGATTAGGTTGATAAGTGGCTTGGGTTACCTCCCAAGAAGTGCCTTTCTTTAATGTCTTTGGCTAGACATTGTTACAACTCTTGATGTCAAGGAGGTTTAAATAGTGTGATATGATCAAGTAGAGATCTCAATCTGTGGACAGCTTTACTAATCAAGTATGGATTTCTTAGTTTCACAATATTTGACCTTTGTTTTTCAGTTGGATGTATCCCTCCTTCATTGTACCAAAAATATACTAACTTCTCATTCCATAACTTCTCATCTAAGACATCTGAATCTCCTGGATCACCATCTTGTTTAAGCAACCATTTCTTCAATGGCCTCTTTAAATGCAGCATTGTTGGAAGATCTTTGAGCTCTTGGTTCCATCTTTCAGTAGGCAAGCAATGATCTTCCTTCATTGAATTTTCAATTCCTTCTACAAATCTAAATTCTGCTATAGCCTCTATTTGGAAAGAAATTTCTTCTGCTTTTGTATCCTCCTTGGCCATTTCAGTTTCATCATGTGTCTTTGCTGTCATAACCAGTTGCCCAATGAAAAATGAGATGGGTGAGACTTTGGAACTTTGAATGACTTCAAATGAATTAGTGCTTGGTTCAAGTTCAGGCCACTTCTTCTCTTTTGACGTTTCTTCATCTTTAACCCTAAGATGTTGACATTCTTCAACTGATCCATGATGGTTTGTGGAGCAAATTGCTTCAAGTAGAATTTTTGGACAGTTGAGTGCAGGAAGTAACTCATCTTTAGGGATAGACAATAAGTGAATTGAGTTGCAGCCCTCATCACAATGGAGTGTATCTGATAGTTTCTCCAAAGAATCAAAATCAGGGTCTTCTATAATTAATTCTTCATTGGATGGGAACCTTATAAGTGGATCTTCAATGTGATTTATTGCTGGTATCATTGGAGTAGCTTTTTCAATAACTTCAGCAACATTATCTTGTTTCTTAGCTTGTTCTATAAGTGTGATAGACTCCTTTTCAATTTCAGCCTTCATGACTACTTTTTCTTCATTCATCTCTTTCTCAATTCCCATCTTCATTTCCTGAATTTCTTCTTTCAGAAGGGCAGATTGGATTTGTAGGGCTTCTTGACTGGACTGCAAACAAAGCTTGGCCTCCAATCCAGCTCCAAGAACATCTACTTTCATACATATTGTTTTCAAGTTTGCAAGTTGCTCGTCCTGCCGCCTCATGAAGTTCTCCAACATAATCTTCATTTCTGACTCTATGGATTGATTAAGTGATTGCTGATTTTCTGAAATATCCATGGTAGCAATCTGAAAATTTGACTCTTGACCTTGATTGTGATGGTAATACAAATGATTTTGTGAGTCATAAACATAAGGATTGCTGCTTGAGAAGTCTTGCTCAGGATTCCAATAATTTGAAATATAATGACTACTAGTTGAGAAACCTTCTTCTTGATTCCAGTAATTAGAACTTTCATGACCATATGAGGCATACATGTAAGCATTAGAGGGCTGTTGAAATTGTGGTGATCCTTGATTGCAATGAACTTGTGATGGTTCTTCAACTATAGAATCCAATTCCTCCTGGCTCAAGGGTGTTTCACTTGATTGATAATAGTCATAGGACCAAGTTTGCCAACTCATATCCATCTTTTCTTCTTTCTCTCTCAGAAGTCGAATTCATAATTTTCTTCAATTGCTGGGTGAATAACGATCCCTAAATGTCCTAGGAGCAGCCTTGTTTTGATTGGTAGCATCCTTCTCAAAAGTTCTTCTCCTAGCCTCTTCTCTTTGCAATCTCCTTCTCCTATTGAATCTTCTTTCAGTTGAGGATCAGATAGGTAGAGGTCTCCTTGAAGCTCCAAATCTGCATAAAATCAATTCAGAAGTATCAATTTCATAAAAAGAAAGAAATCTGTACAGAATTGAAAAGAAAAAAAAATTCAGAATGATAACTTGCAAAAACTGAAAATTGGCTTAACAAATAAACTAAAAACTAATCTAAAACTAATCTAAACTATCTAAGTTAGCCTAATTGACCTCAAATCCCCGGCAACGGCGCCAAAAACTTGATAGTGATATTTGGGTTTTCTAGTGATAACTTGCTGAAATTAAAGAAAATGTCAATTTTTCATTTTTTTGGTCTCCCAACTCACTAGCTGCAAGTGCACAGGTAAGTTGTAGTAGACTCAGATTGTCGTATCCACAAGAATTTGAAGTCTAAGACACCCTAAAACAATTTAGATTAGTTCTACTTAAGTGGCTAAAAATAGATTTTTAATGAATAGTGAAAATAGATTTTTTTTATAGAAAGTGAAATGATAACAGATTTTTGGATTTTGGAAATTTATCAAAACTGAATTATAAATGCTAGAATGAAGTCTAAAAAGGTTTAACTATCTATGAGGAAGGTTCTTCTAGGATTTGGGGTTCATCTAAATTAATTAAGGATGGAATGGAACAAGTTATCATTAAATATCCAACTTTTGATTCAACTTGAAAATGGCTGTTCCCACAGCTCAATTGGCCTCTAACTAAGCAATATATGATTATATAATTGTTAGCTAGGTTGAATCAAAAGAGGGTCCTCACTGAAAATCAAGTTATATTGGGCTCAAAAGGAAGATTCAATGCTGATTTTTTGCAATCCAAGGAAGTTTGGAATGATAACTTGCATTTGCAATCATAAAAAGATGGAATCATTCCAATCAACCAAACCAGGATAAAATATACTCAATAATGGTGCTTGTGTTCCATGACTCATCTCTGAATTCAAGGGGGATTCAAAGTCAACCTCTCGGTTGCAAAATAAATTGGAATCCACACAAACACACTCAATTGGAAATGCAAAACATATGGCCACATGAGTTCATAATTTCCATTGCTCCTTGGCCCATCTCTGGATCTCAAAGAAGCCCTTAAGACTACCTCTCAGTAGTGGATTAATATGAGGGTTGACAATGGAAATCAGAAGTTAATTAAATGAGAAAACAGAAATCAGCATTTCTGAAAAAATCAGCAATGTGGATTGATGGAATTCAAATTTGCCAAATGCCCCTTGACCCATCTCTGGATTACAAGGGATTCCTAGAGTACACCTCTCAGTGATTTGAATAAAATAGGGATTAACAATTGGCAAATCAGATTCCAAACAATCAGAAAATAGAATTTAGAATCAAACTAAGAAATCAGATTTTGGAAAAAAAATCAGATTTGAATTCTGAATTGTCAATGATCTTGATTCATTTCTGAATAAGATCATGGCATATATTAGCCTCTCAACTATTCAATTATCCAATCCTTGATGACAATCAGATTCAAAAGCCCAAGAAATCAGATTTTTAAATTCAGGAAACCAGATTCTGAAATTCAGAAATTTTAGGTTCCAAATCAAACTCAAGGTAATGTTGAGAATAGATTTGAATCATGGAATGCCCAAATATTCATAACTCAATTCTGAACAAGATTAGGATGAAGACCAACCTTCCAATTGCTCAATTAATCAAGTTCAGAATGTCAAATAGGTTCAAACAGTTCAGAAATCAGATAACCAGAAAATCAGAATTAGAAATTAGTGGAAAAAAATCTGATTTGAGTCAAATGATTGTCCAAATAATCTTGATTCATTTCTGAACAAGATAGGGACAATAGCAACATCCCAAGAACTCAGATCCTTGATGACAATCAGATCCAAAGCCCAAGAAATCAGATTTTCAGACTTCAGGAATTCAGGAAACCAAAAAAATCAGCAACTCAGTAATTTAGAAATCAGAATTTTAAACCAATGGAAACCTGACTTACCAATTGATTCTTGACCCATCTCTGGATTACAAGACATCCCTAAAGTTCACTTATTAGTGAAGGGAATGATTCAGGGGACTCAATTGATAAAATCAGATTCCAATTAGGAATCAGAAAAATTAGAATTCTGATTTCTATTCAAAAATCAATGGAAAATTCTGGTTTTGAGTCAAATGATTGCCCAAACAATCTTGATTCATTTCTGAATAAGATAGGGACAATACCAACATCCCAAGGACTCAATTAACCAAGTTAGAAATGAAGAACAGATTCTGATATCCACAGAAATCAGAAAATTCAGGAATCAGGAAATCAGAATTCAATTTTTAAAAATGAGATTATGAACAATAAACATATTTGAATCATAAAGAATGCCAAACAATCTTGATTCATTTCTGATCAAGATTTGGGACAATATCAACCTTCTAGTTGCTCTATTAATCAAATCCACAATGGCAAACAGATTCAAAGGTCCAGGAATTCTGGTTCAGGAAATTCAGAAAAACAGAAACCAGAAATCTAAATTTTAGAAATCAGCACTTCAATTAAATTGGAATAAAGAACTTGACATTGATTTCTAATCCATTTCTGAACTAGGGATAGATCAAATGATAACTTCTCAGCTATAGATTATAATAGGATCCAACAATGGCAAGAACTAACATTAGAAAATTCTGAAATCTGAAAATCAGCAAATCATTCAGTGCAGGAATTATAAAACAGTCCATATCCATCCAAAACTAATCTAAACTACTACCCTATCCTAGAAGAAATGGAGTTTAGCTCCTCATATTTACAAGATTTGACATCAAATGGGATAAGAAACAGATACAATTCATGGTTCTTTTAAGCTTCCTGGCCAGCAGCTCCTCCACCAGAATCAATCCAGCCTTGCTTGCCTTCAAACCCTTGAATGACCAGCCTTGCTTCTCCTCTAGAAAAATCCAGCTTATATATCACTCCTTTCCACCCTTTGATCAGCATCTAAATGTTCTAATCCTCCTGATTGCAGCCACCTGTCCACCCCTCTGAAATTCCAGCTGCAGATTCCTTTTTGGTGCAGGAAAAAGTAAATGGTCCCCCCCTACTTTTTCCACTTTTTGGCCACCTTTCTCCCTGCTACAAATCCCCAAACAGCAAGCATCAAAGCCCTTGAATGGTATTTTGACAAATAAGGATTAGGATAATGATAGTTGCTAGCTCAGATATCAAATGGTATTAGGTGTTGTGCAGGAATGAAAACTTGTATCAAAATTAATGAATTAAGGGGCCCGGAATGATAACTTTATGAAAATCTTGGAAAATGTCCTAATATGGGTGGTTCAAAGCATTTTAGGCATCAAATTGATTAGAGTGACAAGTGAGTGAGGTCAGAAATCAAATATGAATGAGATTCCTAAAAGTGATAACTTGAGTGCCCCAAAAACGATAACTTATATGACTTAAAAATGATAACTTGTCATAACTTGAGTTTTGATTATCCAAATGTGATGAAATTTGACCAGCAATGAGTTAGAACAATAATAAGATGATTGCTTAAGGTCCTTGTGCAGAATTAATGGTTTTGCATGTCGAAATGACAGAATTGCCCTTTAACGATAACTTGGCACTTGAAAAATGATAACTTGTTCAAATGGACTTAAAACTTTGCACAAGTTGAGATGAGACTATCCAAATATGATTTATACATGATAATGATGGATTTAGGGCAAGAAAACCATTGAAAATGAGTTCATTCAAAATAATGATAACTTGACACTTAGGAATGATAACTTGTCCTCAAAATGATAACTTGGCATAGAATTTAAATATTAATGAATTTTGGCATTTCAGAACCTCTATGCACATGGAATTAAGTATGAAATGAGGAATATCAACTAGTTATCACAATGTTTGCATTCCAAGTATAATTGGCCCAAAAATAGGTAAAAGTGGGACTCCATATGTATGAATTGCATCTAAAATGGGTTAGAATCATATAGTGATCAGCAAGTGATCAATCGGCAAAATGGGTGGGAGAGCCATTCCTTGGTTGGCGTCTCCAAAGCGACGAAGGTTCAACGTCTGTTCCCGAGTCCGTGCATCGGTGGAGAGCCATTCCTTGGTTGGATGGCTAAGAATCATAAAGTGGAGCCCTCAGTAATAATGGCAGTCTCGTCGGTGCGATGGCGGCGGCGGATGGGGACTTTCACACTAGGTGCCATGGTTACTGTGTCATTCACGATCTGTGAAACCAAAATAACTGCCCATGAAGCAAGTTTTATTGAATCCTATGTTTTTTATGATAACAAATTAAATTGGACATAAAAGTTACTACTTTATGCTCAAGTGATGATAATACATGTGTAAGATTAATATAACCTCATTCATAGAAGAAATTGCCAAATTAAATCTTAAAAATGAAGATTCAGCACACGACCGGTCCACCGATCATGGAGTCTGGTCGATTGATATCAAGCAAAAGAAATGACGAGACTATACCGATCGATAGTCCGATCGTTGCACCGATCAGTACAGCAATGAATTCAGAAATGGCAACATTATACTGGTCGACGTCGAGAATATACCGATCGATGTATCGGTCGACGTTGACATGTACTAGTCAACGTCGAGACGTTACCGGTGTATCGGTCGAAGGACCGATCGACTGGACAGCGAATAAAATTGCAGATATGCTGCAAGGTCATATTGACCAATCGATTAACCCGTTAACGTGGTCGACCAGTCATAGTGCCAGATGAATAGTAATGACTATTTTTCATGAAGAAAATTGTAGAAGAATTTTTGGACAAAATTTTCAGCTATAGAGGCCTATAAAAGGAGTGTCAAAGCATGAAGAAAATCATCCAAGCAAGCAAGATTATTCAAAAGTTCCTTTCAAGTTCGTGAGCCTAAATTTGCAAGTTCTTCCTTTTCTCTTCTAAGCTTTGAGTGTGAGAAACTTTTGTAAAAGAAGAGAGTCAGAGGAAATAAAAATTCTCTGATCTAGTGAGATTGAGAGTTCATTGTAAAAGAGTAGTGCCTTGCTTCTTGAGTGGAGAAAAAAGGCATGTGTTGTAAAGAGGATTGTTCTCTCTTTACAAGAAAAGAAAAAGTTAGTGAATCTCCAGCAATCTTGAGGATGAAAAATTAGAACGGGGACGTAGGCCAAAGAGTTGAGGCCGAACCTCGTCAACCTATCGTGTCTCTCTGTGTTTGCTCTTTTACTCACTCTTTATCATTATTTGCTTGTAATCGATTTTATTGATTTTCCAAAAGTGATTTTGCCAAAAGATTTTTATACACCAATTCACCTCCGCTCTTATTGCTTTCGATCCTATAATTGGTATCAGAGCCAAGTTGCTCTCATTTTTAATATTTAAACATCTTTAGAGCTATGGTATCAATTGGATTCAGTTTTTTTCGAAAGTCAATTGATTAATCATCACCCACTTTTTAATGCATACAATTTTGCATATTGGAAAATTAGGATGCAAGCATATGTGTGTTCCATTAATATTGACATGTGGGATGTCATTAAAAAATGTTTTGATTTATGTGAAATCTCCTTTAGAATATACTAAAGGAGAAACATTTTTGGTAAAACTTGATTGGAAAGCAAACAATATTTTTTATTGTGCTTTGAAACCTACTGAGTTTAATCGGATTTCTAGTTGTCAAAGTGCTAATGAGATTTGGAGAAAACTTATTATTACTCATGAAGAAATAGATAAAGTCAAAGAATCTAAATTGAATATTCTAAATCACTAATACGATTATTTCAAAATGCATGAAAATGAATCTATAAATGAATCGTTCGCTTTAATGATATTGTAAATGGCTTAGCCTCTTTGGACGAGCCAAGAACTAACTCTCAAAAGGTAAAAAAGTTTCTTAGGACTCTCTCCTCCATATGTCATGCAAAGAGGACCGTGATTGAAGAGAATGATTTGAACAAGTTAAATTTTGACGATCTTATAAGTTCACTCTTAACATATAAGATCGTAATAAAGGAGGATGAAGAAGCAAATGCTCAAAGGAGAAAAATCTTAGCATTGAAAGAAAATAAATATGAGGAAGACACAAGTGAAGAAGATGAAGATCTTGATGAAAAGAAGCTTGCCTTATATGCAAAAATGCTTGACAAGTATCTCAAGTTTGCCAAGCAAAAGAAGAATGGCTTCACCAAGAAAAGATCGTCATCAAGAAAGAATCAAATAACTTGTTTTGAATGTAGAAAGGTTGGACATTATAAAAATGAGTGTACAAATTTGATCAAA
The DNA here is from genome assembly GCA_030549335.1 of Pontederia crassipes. NCBI lineage: Eukaryota > Viridiplantae > Streptophyta > Magnoliopsida > Commelinales > Pontederiaceae > Pontederia > Pontederia crassipes. The sequence goes on along the minus strand of CM060186.1, from coordinate 34,246,408 downwards.
AAGGATAAAGATGGAGAAAACTCAAGAAGGAAGAAAAATGCTCGTCAAGCCACTTAGGATGAAAGCGATGATGAAGAAAATGACTCCAACACCTCCTCAAATGATGATGAACAAGCCTACGTATGTTTAATGGCTAATAGCCACGATGTATCATCTATCTATTCTAGTGATAGTGAATCCTTTAATGTGCATAAGGAGTTTAGAATTCTTATTAATAAATATGGATGCTTAAAAAAGAAATACGATAATCTAAAAATAGAGCTTGAAAATATGCAAAAAAAATAAGGATGTTAAAGCATGTGAAAAATGTGATATATTGAATGAAAAAAACTCTAGCTTATAATTCTTAATTGAAAAATTGAAAATGAAAAATAGTGCATTAAGATCATCATGTGAAAAATAAAATGTAGAATGTGCATGCTTGAACAAAGAAATCAAGAATTTAAAAGTTGAACTTGAAAATTTTTCAAATGAAAGTAAAATGTTAGATGTCATGTTTAGTGGATCCAGAATGTCTTCAAATAAAAACGGACTTGATTTTAACTCTTTTGAAAAGAGAAATGACAAAAAAATTATTTGTTAAAGCATCACATAGTTACATAAGGTCACATACTACCTGTGTTCATTATGAATATGAAGGACATTATTCTTATGATTGTAGAATTAGGAAAGGAGTAAGTAATGGGATGAAAAAAATTTAGGTCTCATAAAGAACGATTTCTAACCAAGATGGACCCAAGCAAGATTGGGTACCAAAAAGATAAGACTCTTAGTTTCTTTCTTGTAGGAAGCTCCAAAGTATAATGATGGTAAATGATATTTGGATAGTGGATGCTCAAGACACATGGCCGGCGATGCATCAAACTTCATCACATTGGAAAAAAAAAATGAAGGAAAAGTCACTTTTGGAGACAATAGCAAAAGAAGAGTAATTAGTATGAGTAATATTGGTAAGAATGACAGTGTATTTGGAAAATGTGTAACTAGTTGAAAATCTAAAATATAATTTAATTAGCATAAGTCAACTATGTGATAAAACTATTTAGTTAAATTTGAAAAGGACAAGTGTTTTATATTAGATGAAAATAATGAAGTTTTACATATGAGTCTTAGATACAATAATGTGTACAAAATTGACTTTGATAATTTGAAAAATAAAAAATGTTTTGGTGTTATGCATGATGATATAAATTTGTGGCATAGAAGATTAGGACATGCAAACTATAAATTACTAAATAAACTTTCAAATTATGAATTGGTTAGAGGTTTGCCTAAGGTTAAATTTGAGAAAAATAATATTTGTGATTCTTGCCTCAAAGGTAAACAAACCAAAAGTTCATTTAAATTAAAGAGAGTCATTAGTATACATAGATATTTGGAACTTTTACATATTGATTTATTTGGACCAATTGATGTAGTAAGCTTAGGAGGAAAAAGATATGTATTTGTGATTGTTGATGATTTCTCTTGTTTCACTTGAACTATTTTTCTTACTAGTAAAGATGAAATAATAAACATGTTTTTCAAATTTGCAAAAAATAATTCAAAATGAACTTGAATAAAAAATTTTAAAAATTAAAAGTGATCATGGAGGAGAATTTGAAAATCATAAATTTGAATTATTTTGCGAAGAAAATGATATTACTCATAACTTTTCCACTCCTATGACATCTCAACAAAATGGAGTAATAGAAAGAAAAAATATAACTATACAAGAAATAGTTAAAACAATTTTAAATAAAACAAATTGCCAAAATATTTTTGGGCCGAAGTCGTAAACACATCATGTTATGTTCTTAATAGAATTCTACTTAGGTCTATTAAGAAGAAAACTTGTTTTGAAGTTTGGTATGAAAAAAAAATTAAATATTTCTTATTTCAAAGTTTTTTATTATAAATGCTATATTTTGAATGTCAAAGATAAACTAGGAAAATTTGATGCAAAATGTGATGATGGTATTTTTCTTGGTTATTCAAGTACAAGTAAAATTTATAATGTGTATAATAAATAAACATTAGTTGTTAAAAAGTCTATTAATGTTAAATTCAATGAGACTAATGATTTTTTTATGAGCAAGCAAGCACATGATGATGAGGAAAAAAGAGTTGAAGTGTAAAGACAATTTGATGATTTGCAAAATGAGGAGTTAGAAGAAGTTAAAGTTGACACTCGAAATGTAAAAGAAATGGAATAACCTCGAATTGAGGAGGACCAAATTATTTCAAGAAATTGGAGACATGTCTCATCACATCCACTTGAACAAGTTATACGTAATAAAAATGAAGGTATAAAACTAAAAACTCTTTAAAAATTTATGTGCTTTTTTGACATTTCTGGTCTAACTTTGAACCCATCAATATAGATGAAACACTTGAGGATCCAAATTCGATAAATGCAATGCACGAGGAATTAAACAATTTTGAAAAAAAATCATGTGAAAACTTGTGGAAAGACCCAAGGACCATCAATTATTGGAACCAAATGAGTCTTTCAAAACAAGTTAGATGAAAATGTCATTGTGAGGAAAAAGACGAGTAGTGGCCAAGGGTTACTCACAAATTGAAGGGATTGATTTTGATGAAACTTTTGCTCCCGTTGCGAGACTTGAGAAAATTCTAATGCTTTTATAAAGGTTTTAAACTTTCTCAAATGGATGTAAAATCAACTTTTTTTAAATGGTTTTATAAATGAAGAAGTTTATATTGAACAACCTCAATGTTTTGAATATCTAAATTTCCCTAATCATGTTTTCAAACTTTCAAAAGCTCTTTACGGATTGAAACAAACTCCTCGAGCTTGGTATGAAAGCTTGAGTTAATTTTTAATTGAAAATAGTTTTCAAAAATGGAAAGTTGACACCACATTATTTTTAAAACATTTTAAAAATGATATTTTAATAGTTCACATTTATGTTGATGATATTATTTATGGTGCTACTAATGCCTATGCAAAGAGTTTGAAACTCTTATGCAACAAGAATTTGAGATGAGTCTTGTAGAAGAGCTCACCTTCTTTTTAATCCTATAAGTGAAACAATTCAAGGAAGACATTTTTCTCAATCAAGAAAAGTATACAAGAGAGTTGCTTAAAAGATTCGGGATAAACGAATGCAACACAACCCCTATGCGCACTACTACAAAATTGGATAAGGATAAAAAATGCAAGTCCATTGATAAAAAAGGTACATATGTATGATTGGTAGCTTGTTCTATTTAACGGCATTTAGAGCAGATATTATGTTTAGTGTATGCTTGTGCGCTAGGTTTCAATCCGCTCTAAAAAAATCACATTTAATCGCAGTAAAAAGGATAATACGCTATTTAAAGAATACATGTTAATTAGGCATTTAGTATGATAGAAATTCCCCATTTGAATTACATGTCTACACCGATGCAGATTTTTTTGATTGTAAAGTTGATAGAAAAAGCACTAGTGAGATGTGTTGCTTTCTTGATAGTTCTCTCATCTCATGGGCTAGCAAGAAACAAAACTCCATCGCACTTTCTACTGTCGAGGTCAAATATATAGTCGTCGGTAGTTATTGTTCACAAATATTATGGGTAAAATAATAATTGTTGATTATGGTGTGAATTGTTCTAATGTACCCATGAAGTGCGATAACACAAGTGCTATAAAAATGACTAAAAATCTAATTCAACACTCTAGGACTAAACACATTGACTTGCGATATCATTTCATTAGAGAACATGTGACCCTTAAGAACATTGCCATTGAGCATGTGTCTTTTAAAGTTTAACTTGCAGATATATTTACAAAATCCTTGAGTGAAGAATAGTTTTGCATGCTTAGAAAGGAATTAGGAATTATTGAATCTTAATTACATATCAATTCTAAGTAAAAATTGACTTGGTTATGCAATATCACTTTTGAAATGAATTGAACATTAAAAGTGTTGCACAACACTTACATTTATTGAAATAAATCCTTGAAACTAAGTTTCAATTGTTTAAATGTCAAAAAAATTAGTGAAAAAATGTCTGTCAGATTAGGATCGGTTGACCGATATGATTCACCGATAGTATATGTCTGCGTCCGATTGACATCCATCGTTCGATGGATTATTTATTGCAAAAACAACTATCCGATAGACCACTGGACATAATCGGTCGGGTATATACTAAAATCGAACATTTAAGATTCAATCGGTCGAATCAGTCGACCTCATTTTCTTTCCTTCGATCGTTGCCCTAGCCGCCGATCTCCCTTCCTCTCCGTGATGTCGCTGCCGACCGTCCGGCCGTCGTCATCACCGTTCCTCCTCATCCACACTCCCCGTTGATCGACATTCCTGCTGTCGCCTCTGTATTTCCTTTGACAATCGCCGCTGCCGCCCTCTTCTCTTTTCGCCAGCCGCCATCTTCGTCAGAAACCTTTGTGGCCGTCGTCGACCTCCCTCTAGCCACCACCGTCGGCCTTCCTCTCGACCGCCACTGCCCATTGTAGTCATTGCCCTGTTCTCCACTAGTCGCTGCTCGTCCTCTCTACTTCTTTGTCCGCCACCATCGCCGACCACCCCTCTACTTTTCGATTCCCTCTCTATCGACCACGTTCCTTTCTAGCCGCCCTCTTCTCAATCGTCGTCTCTCTCTCTCTCAATCGATCTCTTCTCTCCTCACTGACCGTCGTCCTCCCTCTAGCCACCATAGTCGCCACCGTTGTCTCCCTCTCATCACTTGACAACACTCCCTCTCTTTGTCAACCCTCTCGCAGCTATCATCGTTTTCCTTCCGGTGCCCCTTTCAACCACCGGCTAATCAAAACCCTTCTACTCCTTTCGGCCACCAGCCACCATTGTTGAATCCATGGCCGACGACGAAGGGATTCTACTTATTCAGCTAGCATTTTAGCATCGTTGTCATTTCTATGGCTCAGGTGGTAGCATCCATATCATCTAAAATAAGCCTGAACCTGGCCCGGAATTGAAATTTGAACCCGTGCCTGTCCAACATGGATGAGGCCTAACGAGGATGATCCCATGGACGTGCTCGCTAGTTACCTTCTACTGACCTTACTGATTTTGATAGTCATCTCTTTGTCACCAGGGCAATCTCTACTTCTTTTGATGCCTTGTACGCCTCTCACGATGTCCAACGTGCTTATACCGTTGATTGGGATGCTTTGAACATTCCATATGTTCAGGAGACATTCGAAAATATTGGTTGGTTGTCACTTCTTTCTCACACAGAGCGTGTGTATCCCCATCTTGTTCGTCATTTTTTATGCGAACATGACGATCACTCGGGAGGCTATCATCACCTATGTTTTTGGCTTACCCATTTATCCAGTCTCTACTCATTTGTCACTCATGGTTGGCCCTCCGATTATCTATGGATGGCAGATGGCATTAATATGGTGTTTAGTGGACAAGATATCCACGACACCGTCGAATCATCCTATAGGCATCTTCATCCATCCATGAAGATGGCTCAACACATTTTGAGTCATATGATTACCCCTCGAGTTGGGCACCATACAGAGGTTACCCACTTTGATTTGTTATTTCTTCATTGTCTCTATATCCGAGATGTCTCCTTTCTCCATTTTGGTCATTTAATTTTCTATCACATGGATTCCACCTTCCGCTGATACTCATGGTCGACACCCCCTTTATTTTGGAGCCTGGATCACTAAGATTTTACTTCATTCGATCCCGCCCCCTTGATGTCATTGGTTCAACAATCTTGCACTGAAAACATCTTAGGATCAATAGATTCTGACGATGGAGATGATGCCACCGATGGACACTCAGGCGACACCAGAGGCTACCCCCCAGCTTCCCTCCACCTTCGGCGTGCCTGCGGAGCATATTGGATCTTCCCATTCGGCTTCCTATGGCGCTTATGATTTCATAGTAGGTGGGTGCCATAGACCATCGCACGACCTAGATGGATCGTCATATTCGACGAATGGAGCGTGACTCTCGGCATCGTAGGGATTTACTCTGCCTGTATTTCGTAATGATGATAGTCTCAATGAGATGTAGATTAGTTACCTCCCTTTTGATGATGTCAAAAGGGGGAGAAGTTGGTTGGGATGGGATGATGTTATGTGAGTTTAGTGATGCATTTTTAGTTTGATGTACCTTAGTGAGTTGCTATATATTTGCGTTTGTATAGTGTCATGCAACATTTTGTAGTGACTACAGTCACATTTGTTAGTACATGAACACTCAATATATGTATTGACTATGGATATAATGTGATGATTTTTTCTTCATGATGGATGTGCTACACAATTGAGTTCATATTCATTTTGTGCCTTGTTGATGTTATATGCTCATATGGTTCCATATTATAAAAATATAAAAGCCACTTATTCAGGGAAGAAAATTTGAAATATGCATGGATGCAGGGGGAGTTTTCTTACTACTTATTCTCTATACTTAAAATTTTTTCTCTATATCGTCCAATTAGTTTGTCATCATAAAAAATGGGGAGATGTTTGAATCCTATGTTTTGATGATAACAAATTAAATTGGACATAAAAGTTATTAATCTATTCTCAAGTGATGATAACGCAGACGTAGGATTGATATGACCTCATTCACAGAAGAAATCACCAAATTAAATCTTAAAAATGAAGATTCAGCACACGATCGGTTGACCTACCGGTCGATCGACCATGGAGACTGATCGATTGATATCAAGCGAAAGAAATGATGAGCTATACCGGTCGATAGTCCAGTCATTGCACCGGTCGACTGGTCAGTACAATAATGAATTAAAAAATGATGACACTATACATGTCGATGTCGAGACTATACTGGTCAATGTACCGGTCGATGTCGAGATGTACTGGTCAACGTCGAGACGTTATCGGTCGATGTATCGATCGAAGGACTAGTTGACCGGACAGTGGATAAAATCCCAGATATGCCGCAACGGTCATATTGACCAGTCGACCTGCCCATTAATGCGATCGACCGGTCACAGTGCCAGATGAAAAAGTAACGGTTATTTTTTATGGAGAAAATTGTGGAAGAATTTTTGGACAAAATTTCCACCTGTAGAAGCCTATAAAAGGAATGCCACAGTATTAAGAAAACTCATCCAGTTCCTTTTAAATTCTTGAGCCCAAATTTGCAAGTTCTTTCTTTTCTCTTTTAAGCTTTGAGTGTGAGAAACTTTTGTAAAAGAAGAGAGTTAGAGAGAATCATTATTCTCTAATATAGTAAGATTGAGAGCTCGTTGTAAAAGAGGAGTGCCTTGCCTCTTGAGCGGAGAAAAATGTGTGTGGTGTAAAGAGAGTTGTTTTCGCCCTACAAGAAAAGAGAAAGCTAGTAAATCTCCAGGGGGTCTCGAGGATGAGAAGTCGGAGCAGAGATGAAGGCCGAAGAGTTGAGGTCAAGCCTCATCAACATATCGTGTTTCTCTATGTTTGCTCTCTTACTCACTCTTTATCACTATTTGCTTGTGATCGGTTTTATTAATTTACCGAAAGTGATTTTGTGAAAAGATTTTTATACGCCAAATCACCCCCCTCTTGGTGCTTTCGATCCTACAAGTTTCATGGGTTGTGATATAGAAATAACGGCCCTCACAGTAGAGCAAACAAAAAATATAACGGGTCTTTATGATCCTTACAGAACTATCGACAGAAAAGAAAGTAGTAGAATCACGGCCGATGATCCATGGTTCATGGTCTTCTAAGGATGAACTTCGTTGGAAGAAGGTTGCCGATGATGCTGGTCACCCGGCGAAAGGGTCTATTCTGGATGTCGCATGCGATTGCCATAGGCCTACCATCAGTTTGGAAGGAGGAAGGACGGCGCTTCTGCTGTCATCGATTGGAGAGGGGAAAGGGCAGCGGCACATGTGTTGGCGTGGGTGAAGAGTGAACAAGGCGGCGGCACAAGACTTCATCGGAGGAGTGGATCGTAGTGATCAACGATGAGGTGGTGTGAAAATGGACTAGGTGCTTGTTGTAGGTGAGGGGCGACATCCGTCGGAAGGGGAACACCGACAGTGAGGATAAAGTCAAAGCTGTCAAAATATGGTCATCGATGATGAATCACTAGTGGCGCGGAGGTTGGCGGAGTCTAAATCGTCGATGGAAGTTGACGCAGTCTGTGGAGAAGACGATTGGAGTGCCGGCGCTGGAAAGAGGATGGGCGTGAAGGACAGCGTCATGGGCCTACAATTAAATAGCCAACAAATAGGAGGCTGTGATGAGATGTTAACGGCCCATAAGGAGTTAATGCGGTTCGGTAGCCGATGGGGTGGTTCATGGGGCGACGAGATCGAGTTACGAGGCGTTAGTGGGGGTTCGTAGTCGACAACACGTGGCTCGATCCAGGGTAAAGAGTCAGGACTAATGAGGAGGTGCCACGTGGTCGGCCGAAGGTGAGTCTTCTTACGGTCCATGAAGGTTGTGTAATGCCTTGTGAAAACAAGTGATGGCTCATTAATAAATACAGGGTCATGAATCGGGTAAAATATAGGCCAGGAGGATTGGGGACATCACTTACGACCTATGAGATATATCTAACAGCCTCTGTGACCTCAGAACGTGATAGTTTGGACCTACTGTGAGACTTGTGAAACTATGATAATGATCCATGACCGATGGAGTAAAGGATGTGGACGTTTTGTGAGACCCGTAAGAATTATGTCATGCCTCGTGATATATAGAGAGTGCTCACTGGTCGACCCGTGAGGAACATAGAATGGCACATGAAGGTGTAGGGGCAAAATGATTGTCCTGCTAGAACACCCATGAGTATATTATGATGCCCCGTGAGCCTTCGTGTGGTCAGAGTTGAATACTGGGGGGCCGTTATGAGAAAGTAACGACCCATGAGGGGCCCATGAAACCATTATAACGGCCCATGAAAGCGTGAAATTATCTCAATGTAGTATTGTGCCTACAATTATTTAATGGGATGAGCAGTATCTAATGTAACTCAAAGAAGTGAAACAAAATTATCTAAGAAGAAAATGTGAATGCTCCTAAGCATCAAAAGAAAAAGAAACTCAACTAAGAGTAAAAGTGAATATGATAATAACTATTAACTAAGAATTAAAAGAAAATAAACTAGACTATTAGTAAAGGGTAAAGGCAATATAGTTCTAAAGTTATAGTTGCCAGCTCTGTGCTAAGGTTCATATGATGAGAGGAGTTGAATGACGGATTGGCATGGTGCCGCCGACATATGATTTAACTCGATGTCCATTCACTTTAAACGTGGACTTACCATCACGAGATATTAGCTCGTCCATGCCATAAGGTGAAGCGTTGACCACAATGTAGGGACCAGACCATTGGGAAATAAGTTTTCTAGGAAATAAGCATAAATGACTATTATAAAGAAGAACCTTTTGACTGGGTAGGAATTTTTCTGCTTGATGTGTTTATCATGTAGCTTTTTTATTCTTTCCTTATAAAACTTGTTGTTCTCGTAGGCCTGTTGTCTAAATTCATCAAGTTCATTTAAAGTTAACAATCTTTCTTTCCCAGCGACATCTAAATTATAATTTAGAAATTTGGTGGTCCAATATGCTCCAATCAACAGGAAGGTGACATGCTTTACCGAAAACTAACCTATATGGGGATGTGCGAATGGGAGTCTTAAATGTAGTTCTGGAGGCCCAAAGTGCATTCGCAAGTTTTAGTGACCAATCTTTCTTAGATGCATTTATAGTTTTCTCAAGTATGCATTTTAGTTCTCTATTGGATACTTCTACCTGACCACAAGTTTGTGCAAGGTAGAGCCTATGATTAATATTAAATCATTGCATTAGATTCTCTAGGATCACAAAACACCAAGAGAGGTGAATTGATGTTAAATAAAAAATATCGATTTTATGAAAATCATCATGGAAGCTTAAAATTGATTTGTTAATATATAAACCAACACAATAGCAATCAAAGCACATGCATAATAAAGTAGGAAGGAGAGAGAGAAAAAGATAAACACAAGATGTACGGTGGTTTGTTGACGAGATTCGGCCAGGCCTACGTCCTTGCTCCGACTTCTCGATCTCGAGACCGCCGAATATTTCACTAACACCCTTTCTTCTTCCAAATGGGACAATGAAGAAATCCTTTACAGCTCTTACCTTTTATCCTTTTCAAAAGGTAAGACATATTTCTTTCACTCGTCTTTTCTTCGCTTAAGAGTTAAGACACAACCTCTTTTCACTCAGGAGTTAAACAACTATTAAAATATCACAAGAACACTCGACAATCTCTCTTTTACAATTTGGAATCTCATACAAGAGTAAGAGAGAGAAATGAAAAATTTACAATTTGGAGCTCAAATGGACTTTTAAAATGTTCTTCCCACTTTTTCTTAGAAGTCTTTATCATTCTTGCACCTTTGGATTCTATTTTGTAACCTTCTTAACTCCATTTAGCCATTGGAGCTTGTTTCCTAATTTTGGGGGCCAAAATATGACCGGACAGGTATCTATAATTCTTATATTCACCTTTTAATGTAAATCTCGTTGGAACATAAACAATTATTAATCGAAAGTTTAATGCACGAAGCAACTCATTTCTATTTAAACTTTTTTAGCATTTTAAATATAACTCTAATCTTTCGTGATTTATATCATCAAAATATAATTATATAGGGCATAGAAATTTTGCTCCAATAGACTCATTACCATTTTGTTGCAGAAGTGTGTGCCATTGTCACTAATGACAACTCGAGGCGTGCAATACTTGGTGAATATATTTTTCCTTGTCACCACGAGATCTATGATGTTCTACTTGTATTTCTTCTTCTCCATGACAATTCCAAAATAATAGTTTTCAACAAATCCTTTGCTTACCAAATGATAACGGACATCATCTAGCATGAGATACTTATGATTTTTACACCTTTGACATGGACAATGAATCTTTTCCCCATCCATAAATGGAGAATGAGCGAAACTAACAAAATTTTCTAAACCCTCAATAAACTACCTATTAATCAGCCCCCTTGAATTCCGCCTACAGTACATCTACATCCTATTTGATGTACTCATTTTTCCTACAAAGTCAACTAATTAAAGTTAGCATAAACCAAACCAATGATGACTTGCCTATTAATTAAAGTTAGTTATAGGCAATATGACACGAATTTTTGACTTATTTATTCTAACCAATATAATCAAGGTATGCGATAAAGATTGGTCAGCAACTCATCTAGTATCAGTTTGGAAGGAATCCTAATTTTCTTAACTTTAGTAGAAAAACAAATATGACACCTATCTAAAGTATAAGAAATCTAAAAATATATATGGTGAAATGAAATAATAGAGACCATAATTTTCTAAAATTAAAAATAATAAAAAATTGACGCATCATAAAAGAAATATTATAATTGTCCCTTAGGAAAAGAAAACAAATCAAACTGCTTTTTAGCTCGATTACATGAAATATCTTGTCTACGAAGATGCCAGAAGGTCAAGTAAAAAATAATACTATAAGAATAAGAGATACCTCCAACATTTTGATTTAATTAATAAATCTCCATGATTTAATATTGAGTTTTTGATAGAACACAATGTGCTGATCTTTTTCTTAAGGCAATGGGTAGTTAATAATGTATAAGTTCTAGTATCACATGCTAAACATGAGTAATTAAGTATGCAGGTCATTTTCCACAAAAATACTTGAAAAATAGTTTGAAATGTCGAAGGGCCAAAGAAGCCATGCTACCTCTGTGGATGGCTACACATGGACGTATAATGGCCAATGTAGAGAGGTTTAGAAGACACATGGGGACAAACAAGTGTCCAAGATGTGCTAATTTCAAGGACATAATTATCCACAACCCCATATTATGTAATTGGGTAATAAAAGTATGGATTCATTTACTTCCCTCCTCGCTACATGATATTTTCTTTGATCTCATCTTCAGGAATGATAAAAAACTAACTTGAACAAAAGGATGAGAAATGGAGTAGTAGCATTGGCAAAACTTTTTCACTATGGCATGTTGGAGATTCTGCATGTGGAGCAATAGAAAGATCTTTAAAGTCAATACCTCAAATCCCTACAACCCAGAGGAGATTATAAAATATGATGCATCAAGTTTCACACAAGTTCACCCAATTAAAGTCATAAGTAGAGGGAGGGACCTCTTGATTACCCACCAAGTGGAACCCATAGCCAGGGGTTTGGATCAAGATAAATACTGGTGGGGCAACAGTGGCTTTAGGCATTATATCAACTACAGGTGGTCTTCTCCGTGATGATATAGTACAATGATTCTTGGGGTTCATGCATACACTTGAAGTTGCCACTGCAATTGAAGTAGAAATATGTGGAGCCTTAATGGAGCTCCAATTGGCATGGCAACAAGGATTTACATATGTGGAATTGGATTGTAAAGAGGTAGTAGATGTTTTAACAAATAGGGCAGAGCTAGAGAGACACCTTTCTCGCTTGCTCTAATGGCTAGGAATTTTTTAGGCACAATTAATAGGTGGTAATCAAGCACATCTACAGAGAGGGCTTGATAGGTGGAATTGGAATCTACATGCAAGCCATCAAGAACATCTATACCCCATATTTCCTCTTCTTTTTTTTTTTTTACATTTTTGCACCAAGAGGCTAGTTTCCTCTTAGCAATTGAAAAAACAATTAGTGTTGACTAGGGGAAAAAGTTCACTATCTAGTTAATACCAAAGAGTAAACTCATTTACCCACTAAGAAGTCAATTAACCAATGAGATAAATCCTCTTGATTCCCATTTCTTATTGTCCTGTTCAAAATATAAAATGGTTTAATGATTTTTTGTTGGTTTTTCTACTCCAAAAGAAAGCATTTAAAGCTTATCATTTGGGAAAGGAAGGATGACAGCTGCCATTGCATGAACTTAAAATCATTTTGTGAAACTATCTCAAAGTAAATCATTTCATTTTCCACATAACTACAAGGTTTTCTTTTCCACAAAGGTTATAAGTGTACTTAAAGCATATCATTTTCATTATGATAGCATATATAATTTTCAGGGCATGGGAATAGTTAACATAGAAACAACATAAATATTTATAAAAAAATTTTAACTGAAATATAAGTATCTAAGAAATCATAAAAAAAGAAGCATGGAATCACTTACATTAGTTTGAGGGAAAAAAATTAAAGAAGAGAACAAAATAAATGTTAATAACTAGAAAAACGAAGAGGAGATTATAAAAGAAGAACTAACTAGACAACAATGAACACCTTCAGCTCCTAGATGCCCAAAATCGCTTTAATATTGGCAAGGAGAGGCAATGAGCACCGCTCACAAGCAGCCTATAAGGCATTTGAATACCTTCAACGTGGGGAACTGTAGGATCATTAGGATGAGAGAACTTATCAAAAAATGAAACAAAAAATGGCAAAAAGGAACCAAAAGGAGGAAGAGGAAAAAATAACTCTTTAAAGAACACCAACCAAATCAATAGCAGATGTGCAGGAAAGAACTCACATGAAGAGGCACAAAAATAGGAAATAAGTTATGGCAGGGCTGCAAAAAGGGAGGCGGGATTAAGATGGAAAGTAGGAAAGTAGGAAAGTTTGCAACAATTTGCCAAGTAAATACAAGTGGCAACTAAATATTTGTCTATTATATTATTATTAAAAAAGGAAAGAAATAGCACAAATGATTGTGACCAAACAAAAATGGTTGCAATATTTTTAAATTATAAAAAGTATAACATGGTTGCAAATTGGTCGCACTTTTATTTTTTTATTTTTTCACCAAGAAGGATCACACTAATTTTTTATTAAATATTGCGACCAATAAAAAAATGACGCAATGTGTCACAATATTTCTAAAATAATTTGAGCAAAAAATTAGAGTTATTTGGAGATCAAATGGTTGCAAAATAGTCGATATATTACGACCACAATTTGGTGGTCGCAAATTGAGGATTTTTTAGTAGTGTATCTTTATAAATAGAATGTACTATATGAATGAATGTGTATAAAAATTAAAATTACCTAATGATATCAATATATGTATATATATCTATTTTCTTGTGTATACGTACATACATACACACACAGATAAAGAATAGTTATATTAACATTCTTTCTTTATATATATATATATATATATATATATATATATATAGTTATATTAACATTCTTTCTTTATATACATGTATATATGTAGATATTAAAATTTTCTAATCTAACTATTAAGAAAATTTATATACTTTAATTTCATGTTTGTAATTTCATAATTTAACAAAATAAATCATACATGTCTAAGATATGATACATGTTTATCTAATATGTACTAGATGCATGAACTATATGTACATATATATAGGTAATTTATCTAATATATATAAAATATTAATATAATATTATTTATTACTTGTTATTTCATTAAAATTTTAATATTTCATTAAATATAATTAATTTAAAAAATGGTTTTTATATTTAAATAATATATTTTTTTAACAAAATTTTTAAATTTTAATTTTTTATTAATAATAAAATTATACTTTGTATTTATAATAATTATTTTTAATTGAAAATCTATCAAAATTAATCCATCACATCTATTTTTTTCCTATCACATCAACTTCCTGATTTCTCATCATTACATTCCACTCCATTCAAACACACATAGAACTAATTTATCAATTCAACTATTCACTAAGAACTTAAGAGGAATTACGGTTATGTTTCCAAATGCAACCCTATTGCTTTTCATCCCTATCCTATTTTCATATTTTTGTCTTATTTTTTGCTTTACATTAACAACTCATAAAATTAGTGTAATTTCATTTACTTTTAGATTGGTAGTGCCATACTTTCTTATTTTAAACAACACCTTTTGGTTTAGCTTTTTGGCTTTTCGGTAGTAATCTAGTGTGAGCTTTCAGCTTTGTTCCCTTGGATCGAACCTCTAGTACTACATTGACTTTCTGCGTATGTAGTCTCACTTTGTGTGCTGAAGATGTAATAAATTTTAAAGTTGATCTAGAACTTTGTGTTTTCATCTTTCTATCTTATTTTCTATTTCCATCTTCCTATTTTATTTTCTATTTCCATCTTTTTGTCTTATTTTCTATTTTACATTAAAAACCCATAAGTGTAACTTCAATTTTTAGTTCAATAGTTCCATACTTTATTATTTTAAACAACACATTTTGGTTTAGTTTTTTCTCTTTTCAGTAATAATCTAGTGTAACCTTTCGGCTTTCTTCCCTCGGATCGAACCTTTACTACATTGACGTTGTGTGTTTATAGCCTCATCTTGGGGCACTTCATATCTTTAGGGCAACTTGGTCCCTAAATCACAACTCACAATTGTGGCTACCATGTCATGGCCTGTGAAATCCTATTTCCTACAAAACCTTATCAGTTCAACTCACTTTCTATTTACAACTCTACCCTTACATATGATACACCATGCTAATAACAATTTCGAGCTAGTTTAAGAACATAATTAAGGAATAATATATATGGCAAGTTTTAAATTGATGTAATAATGTTTCATGAACATTCCATAATAATGCCAAAAGCCTCATTCATAAGAACGAAACATCCGCAACATGATTCTTTCAAACCACAACAAATCAATAAACTATATTAAACTCCTAATCCAAGTGTGAGTCTAATTAAGGTGAGGGTTTACCATTTACATATCTTAATTCCTAAAAGCAAATTGTGATTCCTTCTTCCCTTAGTTCTTCTTCTCCCCAAGTGAGCTCCTCTCCAATGGATAAAGCTCCTAGCACCTCTTACCCTTATGTCTCCTCCTTCTTGAGCTCCTAAAACACATGGATAAAGGCCTCAAGGTGAGAAAAAAAGAGGGTGCTTGTTGTTGGATTGAAACGAGGGAAGAGATGGTTTGGGGGAGGGTTTTAAGGTAGGATTGTTGTCTTATTCCAGATGATGAAAATGCCTCTACATCAGCCCCACTTTTAATGGCGTTTAGACTTTCTTACCTTTTATGTCCAAGAGTTAAACTGTCTTAAAGATATCTTTACTTTTAGGGACAATTTGATCTTTTGATTTATCAAATTATTACATTTTATCAGCCTTAAATAAAAATGTCTTCAAATTTACTTCTAATGTGAATTACATATAATAATGGAAGGATCCTTTTTTCACATTTCCCTTTTAAATTCCCAAGTTGCTTCCACACTCCGTTGATGTCTCCATACTGCCTTGACCATAGGGATAATTTTGTTCCGGAGACAGTGTTCCTTGTATTCCAAAATCTCTACTAGTTGCTCTTGTGATTTGGCTCTCCAATCCTTATCATATTGGAATAATCATGTTGAAATTTTTTAAACATTGAGATATGGAACCCATTATTTAATCCTCTCATAAGAAGATGGTAACGTCAACCAATCCGTCGGCATTGATCAATTCTAGCACTTCAATTGGTTCAATGTACCTTGGATTCATTTTTCCTTTCTTGTTAAAGCGCATTACGCCCTTGTTGGAGATACCTTCAAAAGTTACCAAATCACCTTCTCTAAATTAGATTTATTCCCTTCTTCTTTGGTCGACATAGCTCTTTTGCCTAATTTATGCCGAAAGCATTTTTCCCTTGATTAGGCACATTCTTTCAGAGTTCTCTTTCATCGTTTTATGACCAAAATGCCTCCTTTTACTTACCTCGATCCAACATGTAAGTGATTTACAAAGTCTACTATACAAACAAACCCATATGGGGCATATTGATTGTGGCATGATAGCAATTACTATAAGTGAACTCTATCAAATGGAGATGATCATGCCAATTTTCATGTTAATGTAATAAGCATGTTCTCAACATGTGTTCTAAGATTTGAATGGTCTTTTTAATTTTGTCATCCATTTGTGGATGGAACGTCATACTATACTTGAGCCTTGTTCGAAATGCTTCTTGAAAATTTTGAAGTTTGAAGTAAAGCGCTGATCTTTATTGGACACAATCGTAGCACTAAGAACTTTAGGCTCTGACATTTAAATGTAACGCTCCCAAAATTCACCCCATGGCTCACAAGTAGGTCCCAAAGTGCATTACATGATGAGCAATATGATAGGCAATATGATAAGATTACATAATAATGCACATTAGCTACGATATGAACGTAAAGCTCACTAACATGATATATGAAATGTGACATGATCCATAATGACACATAGAAGAAGCGTAACATAATGATAATAATAACATTATGGGAGAAGTCCCAACAATAATATAGTATGACTCGAACTCTACTTTTAACATAAACAAAATTGTTTCTTGTAGGTGAGAACAAAGGACATTTGACATAGATATAAGTCCATGACTAAAAGTCCATGGGCTAATACATACTACTAAATGATAAACATAAAGGACGCAATACGAATGTCGGTGTGATGTGCAACATGTCATCACAAGCCTGCCACCAAACAACATCACTCCTTCATACTTGCATGAAAATTCATAGAGAAGAACCACCTCCCATTAGTTATATGTAAGGACCATAATATAAACAATAATTTGTAATAAAATAATAAAACATATCATATGTGCAATCATTGAAACATATCCATAAACATAAATAACCTACTTCAATTTCCATTCGATAGACAATAATTCAATCGCATTAAACTTCATAAATGCCCAATTTCAATATTAATTAATGGCTAGCCAATAAACAATTGCATTAACATTTTATTGTTTCATAAATAATGCTATCAATAGTTTCTAGCTATTTCACGATTCAAGTGATATTTTTTATCAATTTTAGGATTAGAAAACATCAACAATCAATGCAATGAGTGTTCCATATAAGGATACTTGGTGATCCCCGAAGCCCGTAATGGCTAGCCAAGCCAGATCATTCTTTGGATCCAAATGACATCTCAAAGGTATACCAACTTGCACTCCCTATGAGTTTCAATCAAGTCCATGAGAATCCATCTCACAATTGTGACCGAAAGAGGTTTTCAATCTTTTATGACCCATGCAAATGTCCGATGACTCTAAGTTATGGTCATGTCCGTTAAACACCTCCATCGTAGCCATTACCAAATAGTCATTATAAGTTTTAAATTAACCCATAATTCGTGAGATGCCAACTCATAGCCGTGACCGAAGATGTTACAAATATTATAACGACATGTTGAATACCTCATGATCGTGCATGACTTTTATGTCACAACCTGTGAAACTTCAGATTTTTGTGAAATATTGTTCGATTCAACTTCCAATTACAACTCAAATGTTTCATTCTATTTTCAATCTCGAGCCAATACAAGTCCATATTCTAGGTTTTAACATCAAATAAGCATTCCATGATCCAAAATTACAAATGAGCATCAATACAATAAGATTCCATGTAAACATGTTGCATGAACCATGACCATCTCATAACAGACTCCAAAACATCATCCATAAGATCAAATAATCCATGAAAAATAGCATTAATACAATAAGCTTAAATTTCCAATCCAAAATATGAGTTGGACTAAGGAGAAAGTTCACTCAATTATATATTTTTATCCTGAAATTATAATAAGTGATTCATTCTTCTCTTAGTTCTTCCTTTTCAAGTGAGTTTCTCTTCAATGGCTAATTAAAGTTCTTAACTCTTCTTGCACTTTTCTCTTTCTTTTTTAGCACTTAAAACACGATGGATGAAGGTCTCAAGGTGAAAAAGAAAAGAGAGAGGCTGCTATTAGAGAGGTGAAATGGAAAGGAAAATGGAGAAGGTTTTTGGAATTAGGGAGTGAAACAGCCGGATTAAGACAAATGATAAAAGTGTTTTGATATTTTTTTCCTTTGTCAAATGATAAAAATTGTCGCATTATTTTTTTTTTAAGGTAATAGGTTATTACAATACAAATTTCGGGAATGACCTCAATAGTTCGATTGATTGTGTAGGACACGACGTGTTGACTGACTTTGATTGATTCATGCATGCAAACATTTTATTATTCTATAAGTACCTTTACCCGTTACAGCTTTAAGACGAAGAATAAATTAAAAATATTATATAAAAAAGTTGCGGCTGATTCCATCGTTCCTCCGTTCACACGCATTTTTTTGTAGGCCGCTGGCCCGCCCTCCACCAACCATGCAAACATTAAACGACGACTTTTTCTTTTTTTTTTTTAATTTCCAAATCATATCGCCTTCGGAATTCTCCATCGACAAAGATGAAGGAGACTGAAACGAGTCCGACTCCTTCATCTTTGTCGATGGATTAGCTAAGATGTTTTTGCCTTCGGAATTCTCCTTTGTCGATGGAATTCTCCTTTGTCGATGGATTAGCTAAGATGTTTTTGCCTTCGGAATTCTCCTTCATCTTTGTCGATGGAATTCTCCATAGCTAAGATGTTGAGCGCTTATTATTATTATTCCTAACTTAGCTATGCTTTTGCTCGCTTAATTAAAATAATTCGATTCTTGAGGGCATGCAAAGAATATGAACAAAATAAATATTAGATTTTCATGCCAAGAGGGTCGGATGATGATGTTTGTTCCCAAGGCTTCCGTTAATTATTTGTACGTTACACATATTATAAGTGGTCATGTCAAATTAAAATCACTCAAGATTTTACCCACCCACCACCTCCACCGTCTCCAACCCAATAAAGGCAAAGATTCCATAAAGAGCTAAGCTCCAAAGCCTGTGACTACGTCAGGATGCAATTTCTTGGTGTCATCCCCCTGCACCTGGTAATAAAGAGCTACCAAACAACTCAATACATCATGCACAGTTTCGATCACCATGTCTTGATGCATGCATGCCATGCAGCAATATTTTTTTAGAAGAAAACCTCCGATTCCCAGCACTGTAACATCAGCCACCTATTAAATATACAATTGATTATGTATTTAAATATATATATGGAGCAATTGATTACTACAATTTTAACATGGAAACACTTCATTCAACTAAAAGAGGACATGATTGATTACCTCATGCGTGAAGCAACGGTGAATTGTTTAGCATTGGGTCCTTGCAACAAGTCCTGGATCGGTTCTGATTATAATAAAATGGACATTAGGGTGGAATTGCGTCATGTTTCATGCATGGTGGGTCAACTGATCAGCAAGATCATATCGGAAATTAACCCGATCGCGGAGGGCTCGTCGACGTTGATCGATCGGTCGGCACCGGAAGAGTCATGTCAGTGATGGGATTCGCAGGCTATGGGGCTCCGACAGGTGGCGCGGCTGGGACCGCCGCCCCATTATTTTTCTGAAGTTGACAGGTGCAACAGTAGTGGAGGAGAGGATAAGGTGCTGTATTGCATGGTTGTCGAACGATATGAGAGAGAGAGAAATCTCTCCTACACACACTTTCTCTCTCTCTCTCGGAGAGAGGCTAGTGGCCCAGCTGCATCAAATGGACACATATCCCTCACTATAAATCGAGTAATTTACATCGCCTCACATGTGACCGGCTCCCTTTTTTTCATAATGAAGGGCTCCACCATATCTCTTTCCCGAGTCATCTGATCGTGATCCAGTGCATACTGTTTCAGGATGGCTGGCAACCTCAACCTTTTTGGTAAACTTGGCGTGCCATTGGCAGCTAAAATCAGCAAGAGAGTGTTTTCCTGCTACTGAACCTGATCACATCTCCTCCTATAAATAGGACAGTATGGAGAACTACCCTTGTGTACTTGTAGCTATAGGTAGGCCTTTTCAAGCAAAATATACACTAAGCTTATGATTGCCGTAAGGCTGTGTATATACACACAGTACAACTTTTCTCTGCTGTTATCACAAGCTCTGAAACTTATGCTTCTTTGTTGTTGTTATCAGGGCTGCCGGGGCAATAAAAAGTGGCATTTTGGTGATGCTGTTGACAGAAGATAGAGAGCACAGATGATGTCATGCATGGCTTCTTGCATCGCACTCCTTTGTGCTCTCTATGCTTCTGTCATCACCGTCAGCCCCTTGCAACATCCACCTTCTTTTTTTCAACTGTTTTATTGACATTTTTTTCTCAGATCTGGGTACAAGAGGCTGCTTGGGGCATGCAGACAACACAACCATATGAAGCTGTCTAGTTGGGAGGTTTTTGTTTGATGTTGAGACTTAGAGTACAAGTGTCAACAAAGTTCTGATCATTTAATTTGTTTCCAAGATTTTAGCTTCTCATGCTCTTTTTTTTTTTTATTTATGCATCTTAGATGGTAACGGCCTTTTACCTGTACCGACTTATTAATGATCGTTCATGCACTAATCAATACATCTCACTGTGTCTCTCTCTCTAATTAATCTAACTTTTTTCCCCTGGTAGAACATATGTGGAAGTCAGGCAAGCTACATCAGTGCTTTTGCTGCAACCAAGTGCAAGAGGGGAATCATGAAATTTTTCAAGCAGATGTGCAGCGCACTTATCCATGGAATGATGATGTTGTCGTTTTATCAAGTAATATTTGATGGATAAAATTAATTGTTACCTTATTTTTCTCAAAGGAAACTGAATAAACTTTTAGTCTAGCATTTGCAACTGCTGTAAAAGGTACTCTAACTTAAGTTCTTCAACGATTAACTATGTTGGCCTTAAGATTTGTAAAGATTCTGGTTCGGTAATGGTTCAGATCAGTTCAATATTGGTTTGTTGTTGATAGATGATGCATTTTTTCCCTTAATGAGCTCAAGTAGTAAAGTTAAGCTACAATGTTCCTGGACTGCAAAGCATACCTTCCTTCTGATGTAGAGTCGGAAGTGGTGATGTTTATTTTTTTATGGAAATTAAAGCTTTAGACAAACATTTGCTTTTTCACAACTAGTTGGCAATATTGTGTATCTCAGTATCTGTCTTGCACAGCAAATTCACTTATTCATATATTAATTATCCAGTTATATTCATGATGACAGTTAATTTACGAAGTCAACACAGTCATTCTAATTAAACTAAAATAAGGCATTAAAATAAATCCAATACTACGAGTTTATGAATGACACAACATGATTATATTCATTCTAGAACTCTGATGTCATACTACATCATATCGGATTATGGACGACAACTGGGTTTCCCATACAGAAACAGATATAAATATGCTTGATGCTTCAAACTTTTTTTGATGTATGGTCACATACTTATATGAGAGAATCAACTTAAATGGCAATTTATATCCTTTAGAATATCATAGGAATGTCCTTATAACTTACTGGAGAAACGAAATAATTAATGAAAGCCCATCTTAATTAATCTGCTGCACAGTGAAGGCAGAACAAAATAAGATTCCATGGAAATCACTGTTGTCTTTCCAGGCGAAGATGATAACACAGAATCATTTAGTAGCTCAATCGTGATGGTCTCCATTAAGATTCCAGTAGTGATCAAGCATAGATCTGGAAAGACATATATACTACGCATGGAACGAACATATTCTTGATCAAGTAGTCAGTGCTACTTGTAGGCTTAAAAATGTCACTCTAGTCCAAAACTGATTATCTCAAGATTCCACTCATAACAATACGTATATATATATACACACACATACATGGCGCAGAGAGAGAGAGAGAGAGAGAGAGAGAGAGAGAGAGAGAGAGAGAGAGAGAGAGAGAGAGAGAGAGAGAGAGAGAGAGAGAGAGAGAGAGAGAGAGAGACTAATATTTCATGTTATTAATTAAGTTGACTCAGATGTGGAGCTCCTGCAATCAATCACCAATTGACAATGCATGTGGAAGAGAAGATGGTAGGCCACTATAATAAAATTTGGGGGCATGATGCGTGCAGGACTAAACTCAAAATATAGTGCATGCATCCAAAGAAACACATTACTTGTGTTTTTTTATGCATGACTGAGGTTTTTTTGTAGGATATCAATTCTATGTTGCTAAGTATATATATTCTCATCTCGAATGTCACTATATTAACTAGCTAATTTCTGGCTTCTTACAATCGAAACATATATTTACACAATAAGTAAATTATCATTACTTGGAATATTAATCAGAATTACATTTAACTACTACGTAATTAATGAAGGGATTGATCATGAATATTTAGAGTATCAATTAAAACTGTGTATTGAGAAAAATCCAAGCATTCAGTGAACGGATATAGCTGTAGTCATATATCATGTTGAGAAAACTATAAACTTATACACAGAATCATACCAATTTCCAGCTATATGGATAGAATGACTGAGATGCCTATGAGTTCCTGGAAGCTGAAAGCACAAGTGTGCATAATGCGGATAACTATGGATGAAATGAACGAGGGGAACGGAAAACATAATACTCTTGATCAAGTGAAGAGACAAATTTTAGTTTCGGTACGCTCTAAACCCATGCTTTAGAATTTATCGGGGTGCCCTAAGTAGAGAATATAATTAGGTATGCTCTGGTGAAGATCAAGAAGCAACGGTGCCAATTGCCCATAAACTGATGACTAAAGAGAAAACAAAAGTTACCTGTTTAATTAATAAATCTTCGCAACTTTAATTTGTTTCAGATTCTTGAACATATCTATTTTGAGTTGTTAAGAGTATGCTTAATTTCTGGGTCTTTATCCCAAGCTGAAATGCTTAATTGATTTAATTCACTCTGGAGATTTTATTAGTCGAGATGATGCATGCATGCATCATTAATGAAATATTTGAAGTGCTTCCGAATTGTTCTTTAATTGCTATGCCTTTGAAGATTCTCCGAACACCTCCTTTAGCAGGATGCTGCAACTTTTCCCAAGAGAAATATCTCCTTGGTCAACCCAACAGCCCTGGCCAAATCTTTTTCATAAGCTTCCAATCTTCTTAGAATACTGTACCTTTCTACATGTGGTATGGTTAACGTTATGCCCCATAAGAGAAGCATGAGCTGAGAATGGTCCGCTCATTCCTGACTACTTTTCCTTTCTGGTCACTTTATGCTCATCATTTCTGAACAAACCAATTCGCCCATCCCTTTCCCATTCCAGGACTGATGAGCACCCGACAGAGGATTTCCATCACAAGTGTTCATGGTAATTTATTTTTGACAGGGACTGAAACGCATGCATTGGATTACATGAACGCATGTTTGATAGAGAGCACATCTATGCACGCTGTGTATGTACATGATTTGCTTAAAATATTTGTTCTTGACGCATAAAGGTTGCACCTGCGGATTCTGCTTCACGGGCAGTAAACAAACTTCCTTGGTGTGGTCTGCATGCATATCTATTGGACAAACGTAATAAAATCGAATCTTCATAAATGCAAAAAAAAAAAAGAAGTAAACCTAATTGTCCCAGCAAACCATGAAAGTAACGAAAATAATGTACATGAAAGTATCAAATACCAAACTTAAGAAAATTAATGAAGAAGAGAACTTGATGTGTTAATTAGGTTTCTCCAATGGCCATCTCTGCCACTTTGAAGGAGGAACGGTGAAGTTGCCTTGTGGACTCGGTGGGGGTGTCCAAAAAGTAGAGCAAGCCGGAGATGATGACGCAGTAGGCGAGCATGGGAATGGGTCCGAAGATCCAGAGGAAGAGGGCGAAAGAAAGGTAGAAGGCCCTCAGGCCGAGCGACCAGAAGTAGCTGCCCCTGTTGAGGCTCCTGACGATGTAGTCGGTGGAGACGTCCCCGTAGTAGCCATCGGCGGCGGCGGGCAGGGCGAGGAGGAAGCTGACGTGGGAGTAGTAGCGGATGGACTGGACGTTGCAGAGGAAGGCGAGGATGTAACAGAGGCAGATGGAGAAGAACTTGACGGAGGACATGATGGAGGACTTGCTGCCGTAGACGAGGGAGGAGGTGAGCGTGCTGGTGGTGGCGCTGACGACGACGCTGATGAGGGAGGCGAGGGTGACGGCGGTGGTGGCCAGGACGGTGGATGCCATGATGTTGTTGCGCACCGTCTGCACCGCCAGGGTGCCATTCGTCAGGGGGTCCTGCATGAGAGTACATGCAGGCACGTGACAGAAGGAAGGAAGGAAGGAAGGAGGTGCACAGGAGTCACGAACAAGAGGGCAGTTAATTTGCACGAAGAATTTTTTTTTCTTTCCATAGGCCATTTATTGTAGAGAACGATTTTTAAATTGTAGTTTACTGCTCATATATGCATAAATATTTTACTGCTCGTGCACTGAAGTTTATGCGTGGAGTAAATAATGAAATTATATATGTTAGCAAAGATAAAAGTAATCATTTACATTTTAGTGATTTAGAAGCCAATGTATAACATGATGGTAAAGGGAGTTGTTTGACAGAGAAATTAAATTCTTACTTGCACATACTTTACATGCATTAATCATGAACCATAAAATAGAACACAGATAATATGCTATGTACTCTTTTTATTTTTCAATAACTGAATATTAAATTCAAATAGTAAACTAGTCGAAAAACATAGCAAGCCCCGAAAATGCTGAAAATTTTTTCTAGCACATGACTTTACTTAAAACCTTTGAGAAATTATTGTTTTACCCAATTGAATCAATTAGTTGTAATTAACGGCATTCGATATTCAAACCTTTCACATTCACAAAAGATTCTCATGGAGAATTCAAGGGCAGCATAAAAAAATATTTTTTTATGATTATGTGAGGAATTTGGGTCCACTTTTTAATTTGTCCTAAATAGATATTTTTTGGGGACTTAATTATGATTGATCTCTATATTATAGTTCCTAAATGCTAATTTTATTGTAGTGAACTTTGGAGATTTTAAGGAGTGACCTTATGGTTCAACGAGTCATTTGCATGGAAAATACTGAAGGCCATTGCAATTCAAGCTTGAAGAGTGGACAGTCATAATTAATTATTGTTTTCATTTTTTAAATTTATTGTTTTGTCCAATAAGAACTAGTATATATAGGATTAAAATGTGATGAATGATCATGTATTTGTTTAGTTATGAGAACTATTCTCTTTTATCTTGTTTAAGTATGTCTTGGTGGCTTGTTCAACTTCTTGGGGTCTTAAATATTATTATAAATGTGATTACTTTTCTACATGGGCTCCGACTCTTTTAAATGATCGGACATTTATTATTGATGACGGTCCAAACATCAACATGGCTAACAAGAATGTGATCTTATGGACTAATTGTGATCTCAATTAGTCCATCGACAGCTTGAAACTTTACGAATCATGATGATTAAAATCACGATTTGCAAGATGATGATGATGAGAAATTGAATTCTTTTTCCAGATGATTATTCATATTCATCTACCAAAGGAGTTTTTTTGTGTCATCAACATGGAGACATAGCATCCGAGTTGACATCCCTAACTTCAAATGCCAAACACATCAAGAAGACTTCATTGATTGATTTGCTAAGGTTGAACAAATTTTCGACAACAAAAGCATCTCGAAGGACAAGAAAGGGAAAACTACTTAAAAATCTAAAGGGACAAAGGAAACTCAAAGGAGACAACAAGTAAAGTCATAGTAAAAAAATAAAAAGAAGTCTTGCGAGTAGTTGTTTTCATCAACAACGTGTGTTAATTTTGGGGGTGAATTTTTTTAAGGGGGTATAATGTAACATCCATGATTTGATCCATATAAATTATATAATTTAAGTATATATTATATGATTAAAATGTATTATGATAAGTAAGTAAGCATATGTTCTTCAACTCCATAGATTCCAACACAGAAATTGATGATAACCAACTAAGGAGAAGAAAAAATGACTTTGCAAAAATATTATAATTTAGAAAATTAAAGTCCAGGTAATTGTTCCTATATTGAAAGTATGTTAAATATGATTTTAACAATTTTTAAGAGGAGTATTAGTTAGGTTAAATGATAGTGCAAAATAAAAAATTCTATACAATTACGATTTTTGTTCTTCGAACAAAAAAATTAGATTTCAATTGTTTGGGAATTTTATTTTCTAAATATTGTCTTTGAAGCCGAATGGGGGTTCGTATCCTATTTATATGTAATGTCTTAAGTAAATAAATAAATAAAATAAAATAAATATTTGAAAAGGACAAAACCATTTACTTAAAGGGTATTATGGGGATCTCTCCCTACAACCGACTTAAGGTCAGTTCACCATACTAGAGCCTTATCTATTAAGGCTTTCACCCCCGATTCCCAACTCACGAACTATCCAAAATTGAGACCTAGGAGAGTAGAAACAAAGTGGACAAGTAGGGAAATCAACATCAATTCAATGATTCCAACTATAAGGTAAGTTGACTACTCCTTTCCTGTGAATTATCACTATGAAATTCAGATGAACATCTATTTTTCTTAGCCTTCATGATTTCTCTGTGCTTTCTATGTTCATGTCCTTGTGGTGTAGATCAAACCTTAGTTCACCTAGATGAAGTCTCATCTTTGTCGGACACAAAACAACATCCAAAATTTGTCAACGTGATCTCAACATTTTAGGGTTCTTAAAAAATTATGAAATTTGGTAGTTGAACCTTATTTACTTTCAATAGGTTCTAGAAAAATTATGAAATTTGGTAGTTGAACCTTATTTATTTTCAATAGGTTCTAGAATTAGGTTAATTGGATTTGCATATGAAAAGTTGTGAATCAATTATTCTGAATCCTCTTTCTGTTTGTTGTCATGAGTAGTCTGAATTGTAAATACTATGATACTTTTAATATTTATCCCTTATAATTGAAACTTATATATCATGTTAAAGTCCTCTTTTTGATCCAAGGAATCGCCCTGTACAATTAAAGTTATGATTTTTAGAACAAACATCATTCAATCTACCAGAATAGAAAAGTCAAAGAGAACAGAGGCAAATCTTTGAATTTTTTAGAACCATATATGAGCAATAAAATTATGAGATTTATGTGGATTCAATCTTGGAAAGTCTAGTTTCATGAAAGATTGCAATTCTCGAATTATCACAAGTAGATCAAAGGTTATGAATTTTACACTCAGCACCCCTCAATTTGTCAATAAACTGAGAAGGTGAAGAATATAGTTATATAGTTATAATCTGTATAGGCTTTACAGAATAAATCTTAAATGAGAAATTTCCAAAGGGTTAAGAATCATAAAGTCCATTCTTGAGGCATAATTAGAATTGTATTAATATCACATGTTTGCTTATTCTTATGCATAATACTTTCAACACCACACGAGCTCCTAGTGTGCTAAGGTGCACTAGAATAACCCATCATTATTTTACCTCATGTTGTGCCTTTGAAATGTCATTTGACATGAATATATGTTCTATATGATAAAAAAGTGAGTGAATTATATTTTAAGGCAATTATATGATGCCTGAGCTAATATATTATATGTCATGTCTATGATCCATCATTGTTTTACCCATGCATATGCTTATATATTATATGTCATGCATCTACGTTTCCTCTGTCGGAATGATATGTCTTATGTAGGAAAGATACCCCATTTTTATGGGATGATATAATCTCCTACGGAATAATATATATGTTCTCGACAGGGATGATATGATGTCATACAGGACGATATGAGATCTCTGGTTAGGGATGATATGTTTCATGTTGGAAATGTACCCCATGATTTGGGATGATATGAAACTCTATGGGGTAATATGTACCTCTGACTAGTTGGTGATATGACGTGTGCATTATGCATATGCGCATAAATATTATGATATTGTACATGATATGATATGTGAAATGATATATGAAAAGAAACAAATATGTGACATTTTATATGGTATGTTAAAGATGTTATTTCATTGATGTTAATTGATATAGTATCCTTCGTAATATGATCATGAGTAATGAGATGTTAGCTTGTTTCCTATGAGTTCTTAAAATGCTAAATCATTTTATCTAATTGAAATAGGTTTTTAACTTACTGAGTTGTTGTTTGTTCATAATATTATTTCAACACTTTTCAGATTAGTAGACCAATCATGTGATCGTTCTTGGAAATCTCTTATCGAATTAGAAGCACTTTTGAAAATGGAAGATAGATATGACACTTAGTCTCTATTTGTCATTTTGTGAGGATGTGTGACTCTTAACATGTCATATGATGTGTAAAAGCTAAATGTTTGAAAAATCTTTTGGAATGCATTAGTTTGAATTAGCATGTGTACTTGATCTGAGATCAAATATTAGTATGTTGTGAACAATAGTGACATTATTTCACATGTTTCTACATGACAATATGGCGCTTCTGGCGTAAGAATTTGATTGATCATATTTTGTCACGGCTTGCGGGTTAGACCAAGGTTTTAAACCAAGGTTGTGAAAAGTTGGGTTGGCCCCCCTCACACATCCCACACTTGGGAGACTGGAAGTAGACATCAAAGCCCATGGATGAGTCGAATAGAGGCAATCTTTGATTGTGTTCCTCGCCTAGACCATGATAGATTTATCATCCGATGACTGCAATGGCAATGGCAAGTGAAATGCCAACACATGATACATTTCGAAAGCTACCTGAGATGAGGGGGTGAAGCCGGAGACGTTGTGGCAATGGCAGTTGCCATGGCAGCCACCTTCTAGATGGATTTGGAGGACATGATGACATCCGAGAGGTGGAGGTAGTGTGTGGAGGCTGGGAAGTTGAGGTTGGCGAAGGTGCCCTTAAGGTAGAGGAGTGCGGCATGCACGGGTGGTGACCTCCAGCGTGGAGTAGGACTGATCCTTCGACTTTTGGTTCGACTTCTGAGCGAGGTGGCCGGCAACACCACATGATTCAAATCCTCAACACACCTGCCAACATCTCTCACTATGGTGGAGAAGGGAGGGCTGGGGGGGGGGGGGTGCTTCTCGGTAGCCAGCTACTGGAGCTTCTCCTCCAGCTCAGCATTAGGGCGTTGCTTGCCTCTAGGTCCATTTATTTCTCTTTGAGCCAATTCATCGTCTGCTGCTCGAAGTTCATCAGAAGTCCGATAGTGCCTTTTGTGTTGCTAGCGCAGCGAGAGAGATGGTGGCTCTCTCTCTCTCTCACTGGGGATATGTATGAGGAGGATTAGTATTTTAATATTATGTATTATATTATTATATTAGAATGTTAAAAATGGTATTTTTGCCACGTTGAACAACAAATAGACTTGGAGGGGAGAGAAATGTGACACATGATGTCATTGTAGGCCCGACAATCAGTAAATAAGCTATTAGAGGTCAAAAGGACTGCTGGTGAAATAAGTTGATAGTTGGAGGACGGTCTAGTTACAATGCAAAGGTTGGATAGAATTAAAAAAGAGGGTAAAGTTGGAAGACATTTACTAGAATTTACCCTACACATGGCGAAGAACAAACATAAATTCGTACATTGCACATAATTGATTGTAATGGGAATTATATGGTACTAGTTTAAAATGTCATGGTAAATATATGATATTCGTAGTGGATAAACACATGTACCCTTATAAGTTTTCATGCTAACATGGTTATTAAGATTGTAGTCCTAATCTTAAGATTGTATAGAGGGTTGTTGATCTCAATCTCATTCAAGTGATCGATTTTTCAAAGTTATAGTTGGATCATGATATAGATCACTAGATTGGTAGGATCAAAGGAATAAGTTATATTTTATAAGATACTTCCATCACTAGTATGTGTTGGTAAACATAAATTCCAAATTTTGTGATGTTAACCTTCTTTCATCTTAGAATTCTTCTTTAGTTGATGCATTCTCTCTCTAATATGAGATGTCGATTATGGCATACTCGTGCTCAATTCACTTGATGATATGTACTAAGCTCTAACATCTTCCCTTCATCCCTCTACTACTCAATTATTTATCTCTCTTGCTCTCTCCCTCTCAACCCCATTCTTATTTTCATCATGTTTTCATGACTCTTGAAGCCGATCATCCTTAACCATTTGAACTTGAAATTCACTGCTACATATTATCTTTATTTATTAGCTTTAAATCCTATTGATTAGTGAGCTCATTTTTATAATAATGGATATCTAATTATTTGGTTATTTGTGAGTTGTGAATATGTGATTGATGTGTTTTTTATACTTATAATTTTGGTTTCTTGATTGAGATTAGCCTTTTGTGAGCTTGTGAATTCAATGAGTTGTATGTTTTCCTTGTAAATTAACTTTTACGAATTTTTAATTAGTAATTGACTATGTTTGTCTTTTCTTATGAGTCAATTCTTTTTGTCTTTTTATGTTATTAGTTCATTACTAAATGGATTAGTTTCTCTATCCTTTAAGTGTTTGCAAAGTGACACCACTATTTTTTTATTGTTGTGTTACTTTCGGCCTAACAACTGCATTACTAAGGATGGCATGTGGAGTTGATAGTGGATCAAGTGCTAGGATGACATTATTGGTATTGCAAATTTACGTTATAGCAATAGCGATAGGATTAGAAGTAAAACTAAAATCAGAAAAAATGCTATTAGGTGTGCAATTGACGTGGGATGGCCTCATGGTTTATAAATAGTGTTAGTACATTTATAAATTGGGATATCATAAGTATTACATGCATACATTTGTTGGGTCAAAGTTTTAATGCCATATAAAATTATATTTTGATGATACAAACTTCGAAAGATTAAAGTTGAATGTTGAAAAAGTTTAAATAGAATGGATAACTTTATGCACTACATTTTGATTAAATAATTAACACTGGTTTTATTACATTCTGAATGAATCATGAATATCAAAGTTGTAGAGAATTCTGTTAGCTATCGATAGAATCCAAGATTATCTAATTTGGATAACTGTGCAGAAAGTTATGATAAAAAAGTGCAGATCGGTCAATCTGCCAATCGATGCCGAGACAACACCGGTCAACTTACCGGTCGACAGTCCGATCGATCGACCATTGACAGAAACTGACGAAATGGGCGCAACAGTCATATAGACCAGTTGACTGATCCATAAATGCGGTCGACCGATCCATTACTGAAATGAGCAGTAACGACTATATTTCAAAGAGAAAATATGGAATTAATTTTAGACGAATTTTTCATATGCCAAAGTCTATAAAAGGAGTGCCAAAGCTAGAAGCAAAGGCACTCATTCAAGCATTGAAGCAAAACTTCAAGAAATAAAAAATAAATTATTTCTCTTTAAGTTATCATTTAGAGCTTTCTTTATTTCTCTCTTCTCTTCTTGTGAGTGCTTTATTGTAAAAAAGAGAAACTATTTTTCAGAAAGATTGTGAGAGCTCCTATACAAAAGAGATTCTAAAGCTTACCTCTTGAGTGAGAGAAAATATTAGCTTCCTACGAGGAAGGGTTGTCTTGTCTCTCAGAATGGAGAAAATGTGATTGTGTAAAAAGCTTTCATCCTTGCTCCTATTTGGAACAAAGGAAGTGATTAGTGGAATCTTCGACGGTCTTGAGGTCGAGAAGTCAGAGCGGAGATGTAGGTCAAGGTGTCGCCGAACCTCATCAACAACCACCCGTATTTATTGTGTTTGATTTCTCTCACTCTCACTCTCACTCTCCCTTTCATATTGTGTTTATAATATGAATTGCAAAGATTTTAAGAAACGATTTTAAGCTTCCGCGCGATGATTTTCGTGAAATCGATACTTTCGAATTGAACACCAATTCACCCTCCCTCTTGGTGCCCTTTGGGATCCTACAATTAGTATCAGAGCAGGTTGCTCTCATCTTAAGATCAAATCATTTTAAGATTTAATCATCTTCAGATTTGATCACCTTGTCTTAAGATTTAACAATATTTAGAGCAATAACATCAAGTGGTTTTAATTTTGCCGAAGGACAATCAATTAGTCATCATCAACCTTTAAATGCATCAAATTTTGCATGTTAGAAAATTAGGATTCAAGACTACATATGTTCTATTGATATAAACATGTGGGATATTGTTGAAAAAGGCTATTACTTACATGAAAAATTACCTTCCGAACATGACGAAAGACACAATTTTTTTTGAAATTGGATTAGAAAGCAAAGAATATTTTTTTATTGTGCTTTGGATTCAATGAATTTTAATCGAATTTCAAATTGTGAAAGCAACCGAAATTTGGAAGAAACTTATTACTACCTATAAAGGGAATGGATAAAGTCAAAGAATCTAGATTAAATATTTTGAATCATTAATATGATTCTTTCAAAATGCTTGAATGTGAATCCATAAATGATATGATTGCTCGATTTAATGATATTGTGAATGGCTTAGCCTCTTGGGCGAGCCGAGAATTAACTCCCAAAAAGTGAAAAAGATTCTCAGATCTCTCTCTTCCCAATGGCATACAAAAGGACGGTGATAAAAGAAAAAGATTTGAACAAATTAGATTTTGATGATCTTATTGATTCACTTCTAATCTATGAGATCAGAATCCAAGAAGAAGAAGAATCCAATGCTCCCGAAAAGAAGATATTGACTTTGAAAGCAAACGAAAATGAAGATGACTCAAGTGAAGAAGTGGACGAAAAGAGATTCACCCGCTATACAAAAAAAGCTTGTCAAATATCTCAAGTTGGTGATATCTAAATAAAAGAGTGAAAAGTCTAAAAGAGGATTATGTAAACATCACTCAAGTCTCATCAAGAAAAACAAAAAGGAGACATCTCAAAAAGAGAAGAAGAAAAAGTACGAAGAGTCAAGTGAAGCAAGTGACTCATCAAGCTCTACTAGTGAAGATGTATACTGCCTAAT
The DNA here is from genome assembly GCA_030549335.1 of Pontederia crassipes. Lineage (NCBI taxonomy): Eukaryota > Viridiplantae > Streptophyta > Magnoliopsida > Commelinales > Pontederiaceae > Pontederia > Pontederia crassipes. Next base: position 34,212,990 of record CM060186.1, on the reverse strand, counting down.
GGTACATAACAATGTGGTAACTTCTAACCCTTCTAATTCAGATAATTATGAAAAAGATATTTCCTTTGATGTGCACAAAGAACTTTCCTCTCTTATAAAAAAGGTATTTTACATTTAAAGAGGAAAATGAGAATTGCTACATGAGATTGAAAAATTGAAGGAAGAAAAAAATACAAATTTTGTGGAAAATGAAAACTTGAAAAATGAAATTGATTCTTTGAAAATTACACATGCATGTGAATTTGTAAAACTAGCATGCTTTTTAGAAAAGAAAAGAAGGAAAATATTCTTTTGAAAAATTCATAAAATGATGATAAGACTAGCTTTTATGCAAAGAAAAATAATTCTAGGAAATACTTTGGATATGAAAACTCTTATTGCATATCCAATCATTCATATGGTAGAAAATCACATCTCAAATGTTTTACATGTGAATTTTATGGTCATTATGCATATCAATGTAAAATAAGAAAATCATCACAGCATGTCATGATTTAGGTTCTGAAAGGAACAATATCTAACAAAATAGGACCCAAAAAAGTTTGGATACCAAAAATTACTTGATTGTTTTTCAGGTGTGCCTCACATGCAAAGCAAAGGACATGCAATTGGAAATGTGAAGACACAAAAGTTATGGTAAAAGTATCATTGGGTATACTCTTGCATTTTTTTCAAGTGTTAAGCCTATTCTCTTGATTCACTAAAAAATTTCAAAAATGACTATTTCTTTGAACTAAAAGAAATGAACAAAAGAAAATTTGTCACAGTGATAGGGGGAGCATGTTAAAACTTTTCAACTTTATTTTTGACATATCATGGATATCATTGTTGTATCAAAGTTTTATGCCATATTTTGATTCATAAATATATTATTGGATTTCATCAAATTATTTTCATTTTACCATTATAAATAGTCATAAATTTTGGAAGAATTATATTTATGATGCAATACTCTACATGTCTATTATATGACAAAAAGGGGCAAAAAATGTTTTAAAAAAATGATTAAGGGGGACCTACATATTGTTTCTTATATGCTTCATATACAAAATATTCTTTTTTATGAAACAAAATGGGGAACAATATAGGAGACATATGATCTGAATATAACTTTGTATGAAGAATATTTTACAATTAATATTCATGTGAATTCTACCATTGTAAGGAAAGCAATGTGTTAGGGGGAGTAAAATTGATTTTACAAGAATTTTATATCTTTTTCACAATTTATATATTTTTCATATTTCTAGGTTTGTTTTCATAAAAAAGGGGGAGATTTTTGGGTCAAAGTTTTAATACCATATAAAAAATTATATTTTGATGATACAAACCTCGAAAGATTAAAGTTGAATACCGAAAAAGTTTAAATAAAATGGATAACTTTATGCACTACATCTTGATTAAATAATTAACACTGGTCTTATTACATTCTGAATGAATCATGGATATCAAAATTATAGAGAATGCTATTAGCTATTCATAGAATTCAAGATTATCTAATTTGGATAACTGTGTAGAAAATTATGATCTAAACAGTGTAGGTCGGTCAACCTGCCGATCGACGCAAAGAAGGCCAGTCAAAGATATACCAGTCGACCTACTGAAGTTGTCGGTCGACCGATCCAAAACCGGTCGATGCCGAGACAACACCGATCGAATGTCCGATCGATTGACCATTGGCAGAAACTAACAAAATGTGCGCAACGATCAAATAGACCGGTCGACCGGTCCATAAATGTGGTCGACCGGTCCATTACTAAAATGAATAGTAACGACTATATTTCAAGGAGAAAAATGTGGAATTAATTTTGGACGAATTTTTCACGTAGCAGAGCCTATAAAAGGAGTGCAAAGCTAGAAAAAAAGACACTCATCCAAGCATTGAAGCAAAACTTCAAGAAATAAAAAAAAAGATCATTTCTCTTGAAATTATCATTTAGAGTTTTTTTCTCTCTTCTCTTCTTGTGAGTGTTCTATTGTAAAAGAGAGAAACTATTTTTCAAAAAGATTGTGAGAGCTCCTGTGTAAAAGATGTTCTAAATCTTACCTCTTGAGCGAGAGAAAATATTAGATTCTTAGGAAGAGAGGTTGCCTTGCCTCTCGAAGCAGAGAAAATGTGGTTGTGTAAAGGGCTTTCTTCCTTGCCCCATTTGGAACAAAGAAAGTGCTTAGTGGAATCTCCGGTGGTCTCAAGGTCGAGAAGTCGGAGCAGGGATGTAGGTCAAGGTGTGGCCGAACCTCGTCAATAACCATCCGTGTTCATTGTGTTTGATTTATCTCACTCTCTGTCCCTCTTATATTGTGTTTATAATATGAATTGCAAAGGTTTTAAGAATCGATTTTAAGCTTACGCGACGATTTTCTTAAAATCGATATTTACAGATTGAACAACAATTCACCCCCACTCTTGGTGCCCTTTGGGATCCTACAACATTTTGATAGTACATTTAATGTTGATGTTTACAAATTCTAACATCAATTGGCTAATATGAAAAGCAATGCTGCTCCTTGTAATATTGTCCTTGGAGATGTGAACAAAAATAAACGTGCACTAGCTTGACAATTTTAGAATATATTGCAACGAAGAAAAACAAAAATGTTATTTTTGGGTAAAAGAATCAAGTTAAATGTTGATATAGGAATTGAAGTTGCACTTGTTGGAATAGAAGCATGTCAAGAATAAAATTAAATCTAGAAAAAATGAGAGGATATGTAGGAAATAAAGTGAAAGTTAGAGACTACTACTACTTTGCTAAATAAAATAAGTGGAAACTTATCACCAGTGCAATCATCAATTTGGACTTCTCCATGTAAATTATTGTTTTTCTTCTAGGAAAATGTAATTTGATTTCATTGTGTAAAGAATCACTATGAAATGTTTTGTAATAATCATCTTTCCACTACCCAACTACTTTGGGTGCATAAAAGATAAATTGAAAAAGTTTGGACACTACATCATGTTGGATGGCTGAATTAATAAGAAGAAATGGAAAATATGCAAATTTCTTTGAGATAGTTTGTTTGGGGAATAACAGTGGAATATATGAATATTCCAATAATATAACCAAACATGATTTTCAATATATAGGATTAACTTGATCAAATCTTATTTTCTAAATTCACTTTGAAAATCATGAAACCATTCTTTTTAACCCACATCACCAATATATGTAGGTATCGAGATTCTTAACTTACGATGTATCGAGATTACTAAATTTGTGAGTTCATATTCAATTGCCAATCTCTTATATTCTTTTAGAAAACATTTTTTAATTATATAGGTATTAATCTTACAATCATCACCGATACTATGATCATCCATCCTATAGCTCCCTTTTGATTCTTGGGTAACATTCTAATCTTGACAAACTTACATGTTAGTATTTATCTCTTATTCAATTTTTAATTGGTCACTAAGATATATAAATTAATTGTGATCTAATTATATGTTGTTCTGATGGATCAATGCTTACCATATACTTGTCCATATGATAGGTAGTTTATAGCTCCATTTTTGTTATCTAGTAGGTGAAAAGTTAGGCCAATAAAAAGTAATTTTCTATTGTTCGGAAAAAAATTCAAATGGGAATTCATTTTCTTCTCCTAGTCACCTCTTATTTCCTTTTTCCATTTACAAAACGAATTATTTATAAATCAAAATCATTTACTGAACAAATGAAATTAAATCACTTTCTTAGAATTCATTTTTAATAGCATGTTATTTTCATTAAAACAAATAGAACCTATGATAGTTTCAAGTATACATATTCTTGAAAGATGGCATAAAGACTTTGCTTGATCCCTTTAATTTGGGGGTAAATCTAAATCTAAAGAAAAGAGCTATTATCTTTCAAAATCTCATTTCTTAAACTTATGATCCATTTTATTGGAGGAGAATGAAAACCGAGATAACACTATATCCATTTTGAAGCCTTCACTTCATAAATTTTAAAGTGTAATACTAATGACATTCCTTCAATGTTTCCACCTATCAACATAATGAAACATAACATGCTTTCATGCCTAATTCTTCTATTCCAAATAAAGTGACATACCTAATGACTACTAAGGAGCATGAGGAACTACAATGACAAGTCGACGAGCCCAGACAAAAGAATTTTATTTGAGAAAGCTTAAGTTTCCTTGCACAATCCCTACTTTTGTTATCCCAAAGAAGGAAGGATCATGGAAAATATGCATAAATATCCAAATGTAAACAAGTTAACCATCTAAAATATCAGTATTCTAAGTGTGCTGAGGATTATTTGATCAACTTCATGGTGCATCATTATTTTCACAACTTGATCTCACGAGCTAATATCATAAAAGTTGAATGTGTTAATGTGAAGAGTTTCCCACTATAAGAAAATTCAAAATATGCCACAAATGCTTCACTTTAGAAAAGCTCGATGGATAACAATTTGTGATGGAATATCCGCTTTGAAGAATTTGCATTGTGATTTTTTGTAGTAGAGATTTTGCCTCTAAATTGTGAAAAATATATTTAATTAAAATAAGAGATGGTATAATATAATTGGATCTCTCATAACCTCATAGTACATTTCTGCATCTTATGAACCATAAGCTCGATGCAATATTGCCGCTTTTTTTGTATAGTTTTATGACACTCTTATCTTTAGCTTGTGACCTGTTGGAGCATCTCCCACCTCATTTTTTATTTTCTTTGGGAGTAACTATTATTTGTGAATTTTAAGAAATGTTTTCATATTAATCATGTCATTTTATAGGGGAATATGTTGCTTCTTGGGAAGGCATTAGCAGGGGGTCAAGAGTCCAAGAAAATTTAAGCAATAGTAAAGTGGCCAACGCAAAAATCTTTGCATGTTACTTAGAGCTCCCATGGGTCCGTGTCTTTTGTCAACAATTCATTGCCAGCTTTAGTGCTTGTGGCAGTTATCATTGAGAGAGTAAAGGAATAAATGACAAAAACATCAGTACTTTCATTGTTGGGAGAAACTCTTTGTAATTTGTTGTGAGTCTTCTAAGTGGGAATTAGAATAGTCCTTTCTCAAATAGGCAATGTAACAATCCGAAATTTTAAGTAAGGACATTTAGGTCATTGGAACAAAAGGCTAAACCTTATAAAAGGCCCCCAAATCATCCTCCTCTTTCCTCTTTTCTTATTTGCTCTCCTCCCACACGATGACTACAACCCAAAGAAGAGAACACGGAGGAAGGGGAGGACAAAGAAGAAGAGGACATGGACAAAAGAAAGGGGATCAACATCAATGAGAAAGAACAAGATAGATACGTAAAGGGGATTCAAACTCCACTCTTGTCTCTCAATGATTTTCAGGTATTGAATTGAGAGAATGAGGAGACCTGTTGTCATGATGGATTGTGATTGAGGGTTGCATTGATTATCGTATGATTTCATCTAGATTTTTTGTATTAAGATCTATATGATTTTATGCATTGAAAAGAATGCTAATGTCCTAGATCAAAGTTTTTGTATGTTTTGGGAAAGAACTCTAGAAATTTTAGTGACGTCATGATTTGCATGTTTTCATCCATACTAAATGTTTTTTTTGGATGTCTATAAAAGTCCTTAGAAGTTGTTCTTATGATCTACATGATTTTCAAAGATTTCCACTAAAAAATATGTAATTTCGAGAATGGAAATAAGATGTCTGGACGTTGGCATTAATGTGAATGTCATAGTCACAATCATGATAGAAAGGGGAAAGACAGACTACAAGTCCGGTTCCGTCACACCAACGATAGGTTGGGCACGACCATGACAGGTCTGGGTATGCCCATGACAAGATTGGGCACGACCATGATAAGTCTGGATACGCCGATGACAAGGTTGGGCATGACCATGACAACTTTGGGCATGATAGTGACGATTGTTGGCATGATAGTGACAAGGTTAGGTATGGTCATGATAATTCTGGATATGGCCACGACAATTCTACACACGACCGTGACCGTTGGAAAATATTTTTTATGACATCTTAAACATTGTTTTATTGTATGGATGATTGATGCTTGTACATCACAGCTAGATACACACAATAACCGTAATTAGGCTAAAAGATGAAAATGTATTAGACGAATGTTTGATATATTGATGACCCTAATAAAGTATTAAATTAAAGAAAATGTCTTGGCACTCATTAAAGATAAGAAGTAAATTCCTTTCATCTTATGATGATTGAGACTTCTTCGAAAAATAATGTCATCATCCAAAAAGTGTTTGAGATTTTCTAGGAGCCTCATGGCCTGGTTATAATGATGTTGTCCAATATTTTCAATTAAGTAAAGATGAAATTCATAAAGGAGCTGAATGAAATCAAAATTTCATGTTCGGTTTTGAATTAGAGATGTTAAAAATGATCAACCAACGTCGACTATAACCCCTAGCCTTCCAAGCTAACGATGCGGGTTCGATTCCCGCTACCTGCTCTTTTATTTCAATTGGAATTTGGTTATTTGTGATGTACAATGATCCCTGTTAAGCATCCATGGCTGAATGGTTAAAGCGCCCAACTCATAATTGGCAAATTCGTAGGTTCAATTCCTGCTGGATGCACGCCAATGGGAACGTTTAATAAGTCTATTGGAATTGGCTCTGTATACGTGAAGAGGAAATTGTGCAGATTTAGCGACTGCACCGAGAAATAATAAAGAGGCACACAAAGTGGCAAATAAGGGGTTGACTCCATTATTCTGGATCAAGTTATTAGTTATTTTGAACAAATCTCAAAATTCGAAACTACCTGTTATCCAATAAAAACCTAAAATTCCTAATAATAAACCAAAATCCCCTACACATGTTATATGATGAAGTTAATGGATGCAATTATTAAAGATGAGACAAAAATGTCTTTCATCTTATGGTGATTGAGACTTCTTCGAAAAATAATGTCATCTCCTAAAAAAATATTTGAAAATTTTGAGGGATCCTAGGACCTAATTAACCAATGTAATGATGTTGCCCAATATTTTCAATTAAATAAAGATGAAAGATGCAATATGAGAAGTTAGTGTATGTAACTAACAAAGATGAGAAGTAAATGGCATTCACCTTATGAGATTCTATTATTCAGAAAATAATACCATCATGTGAAAGAGTGTTTGAGATTTCTCAGAGCCTATGGCCTAGATAACCAATGTTTTGTGATTAAGCAAAGGTGAAGAATGTCATGTGATTAATGAAAATAATCATTAAAGACAAAGGTGGAAAGTAAATGCCTTTCAACTTATGGAGATTGAGATTTCTAAAAAAAATAATGCCATCACTTAAGATGAGTGTGAGAGATTTTTTAATGCAAAGATGAAAGATATCATATAATAAATTTAATGAAAGTGATGTCATAATGTACCCCAATTATATCATAAGATAAGAAAGGATAAAAAAGTTAAAGTAATAGTAAGTTATATGTCATGTGTATTTAGGAATGTAGTGTAATTTATACTATTATTGTATGAGGTTTGTAGGAGATGATTCTCAAGTTAAGAAAGTATGTTAAGTTTGTAATGTTCCAACCATTGTTATGCCAAGAATGATAAGTATGGTATAATGTCTTATAAGGATCATGATATAGTTCATGGCATACATATTTACATGTTTATGTTGTTATAATGATGACATGCACATATCATATGATAGGTTATCATGACATGCATGATCTTTATATTATCTAAATGGGAAAGATTTGTGCGGATAATCAAGAATAAAGTATGACTACTCAATCTCATGACCGAAGTGTTGCATCAAAATATGTCTTTAATGAACATTGATGCAAATGATAAAATGAAGTATTTAGGCATTTGAAGTCTTATGAATTATTAATTGAAAAATATGTTATATGGTTATAATAAAGCTTTTATTTATTATGATTTTCACTAAAATATTAAAACCTTCCGTTGTTAAATGATTAAAGTGATGTATGATGAATGAGCTAACGAAATAAAATTCTCTTAAATATCCAAAACTTTTAAGATGAATTTTGGATCTTTACAAGCAAGATCACTCACATCATTAGAGAGAAACTAAATGGGTAAAAACTCTTCAAATTATGATGAGAAATTATGTGCTATCATTTACTTTGACCAATTGGAGATACTATTTTTCTAAAAAAATTATTCTATTCTCATATCTAGAGGTCTTCAAATATATTAGTGGTTAAGATAAGCTCAATGAAAGAAAAGAAAAATGGGGAAACTCTTCCAATATCCTATTCATTCATTTTAAGCATAAGAATGGGAGTCAAATTAAGTTGTAGATGCAAGATATGCATTAGTCTCCTCTATACAAGGGAACGGTAAGGGATTTATCGTCATCAAAAGGGCTTTATGCCGAAGATATTTAAAGCTATATGAAGAAAATATTTATTTGTCCAAAAGTTGTGGTGAGTATTCCAATTATACCATTATTTTTAATTGTGACAGAGTTTATGAGTCATTACTAGTTTACAAGAAGCTCAAAACTATTCTCTTGGACTATTCTCTATAAATCGTGCCACATAATTAAGAACTAAAATAATTAGTTAATAAAAACCACTAAACGATTTGCAAAATTATCAAGATCACTTTCCGAAGTAGGATCATAAAAGATTTCAAAGATCGAGGATCATTGGATTGAGGATCGTAAGATCCTACTTCACGAATGAAAAATATTTTAATATTAAATAATTAACATTATATATTTTTTCACATATGATATGTTCATATATAAGTTAATTAAACATTAATCATTAATATTTTTTTCATATTTTCAAACATAATTTATACTTTTATATCATATGAAATATCATATTATTAAAAAAACACTAAAATAATATATAATATTTTATCCTAATGAAGTATAATACTTTATTAAATGGATATAATTTTTAGTATACGTGTAATATGGGATTAGATTTATAAAATACCATTGAATTATAGAAAATATTAAAATTCATGAAAGTGAGAATAAAATGTACAATATATTAAAATAAATAGTTAATAAAAACTAAATTACTTTAATTTTTAATCAAATGGATAAATTCGTATCAATATCGTAGGATCGATCCGGCTATAAATTTGATATAGATCCTACATTTAAGATAGAGTATGATCGAAATTGTTTGCTCTTCGGCAGATGGATCGAAATCCTGACAAATCACGACAATTTGACTAGCAATATCTTCTATATTTCTGGGCTTACTCATTAAAAATCATTAGGTCGTTGTACCAATTATTTAAAATGTGTTATTACCTATTCAGATAAAAAAATACTGACGACAAAGCGAAAAAAAAAAATGGCACCTGCCCGTGCTTCCAGTTCCACCAATTTGATGGAAGCCACAAGATGGGAACACGTGCGGTACTCGGAATTCTCGGCCCCAAATCTTAGGCGCAAATTCTAATTGCTTCTTTGCTACAAATCTATCAAATTCTAGTCCAATTTTGATTGTTTAGCAGCAGCACGCCCTAGTCATTAGTTGTATATATATATGGTTATTAATATGTCAAAAATATAATATTCACAATAATTAAACACGGAAGAAAGGTTTTTTTTTTCTTGAAAAGGGGAGTGAAAAACTATCTTTCATTACCCCCTAACTAACTAATAAAACCAATGGGTCAAGTTGAAATATAAGTTGCAAGAAAATAATTTTACCCCCTAATACTCTCTCTCTCTTTATATATATATGAGTTTAATTTTGATGTTCCTTTTCTTTTCTATTTTTTACACCATCCGATCTCATGATTCATAATTGAATCACTCAAATAATTTATTACAATTGGACGAAAATGAATAAGATGAGATAAGAGACACCTATATATATATATATATATATATATATATATAATATATATATATATATATATATATATATATATATATATATATATACACCTCCTCCCCTTCTCCTTCAAGTTAACTAAAATCAATTTAGTGAATAAAGATTCATGGGAAGAAGAAGGAAAGGATTGGATGTCTTCTAAATTTATGCATAATGCCCATTAAAGATAGCTAAAATGGCAATTGACGTTTCCGTAATACTTTTGCTTATCTTTCCAAATTCCGGAAGCTCTGGTCAAACTTAGTTTATATCCAATTCCACAAGCAAACTCCATTAACTAACTAATTAAATACGCGCAAATGTCTGATTTGACATGAACTCTAAAAGGATGTAGATAACGTTTGAGCGATGTACTTCAAGTCAACTGACCTCTCACAAAATTAACGCATTATTGTAATATTACACTTAATTTCCGATCGAGTACAACTACAAACCAATAGATCTCCATCGATATTGAAATATGAACATAATTATATATCTATTGATTTGTTGGCAAGATTAATTCCTACTCTATATGTGTCTTCGAAAGGGCAAAAGAAAAAAAAAGTTAACAATTAAGATATTATCTTTTTGCTCACGACAAATGTCAGACAGGATTTTTTTTAAGATGTATCAAACCTAAATTTCTTATCATGGATCGCTCGGTCTCTTTCCTCATCAAGAAATTTTCATTAATTAGATTATATCTTAGGAATCTTGCTGATCAGATGGAAAGGTAGTTTAGAGAGAGAGAGAGAGAGAGAGAGAGAGAGAGAGAGAGAGAGAGAGAGAGAGAGAGAGAGACTTACAGCCATGATGGTTTTGACCCAGCGTCGCCGGGCTTCTGCGTTGAGGCCGATGACCGTACGTTTGGGATTGTGCAGCACGGTGTACAGGAGCCACAAGTGGTAGCAGGCCATCACCGCGAGACCCAGGGGAACCAGAACCAGATCCAAGTGCCGCTCTTCCATCTTCTCTCTCTCCCCCTTTCTCTCTCTCTCTGAATGAATATTTAGGTATATAGGTATTAAATGTGGGCAGGCTCGGACGACTTGGGGGGTTCAGAGGAAGAACATGGGGGCTCAGACGAAGTTGACAGGAATAAGGAATCACAGCGAATGGTTTTTCGGAAGAACTTCTACAGCATCAGAATGGTAATGGTGTTCAAAGCCTCAGGTGGGTCAGGGGTTTATCAACGGGGTGTCCCATCTGCGAATCACTGAATATATTGATGTGTGTATATATAACTGCAATGATTGTGTTAATATGATATACTACACCAAAACAATATCTTACGTTACAAGAAAATCACAAATTTGTGAGGGACACTAATCCTTTGCATTTTTTGAAGATATTTCTGACCGAAAGAAAAAATCTTTCAAAGTAGTGAGGGCCAAAAAGTCCTTTGCTATTAGGGAGATAAAATTGTGTCAGTAATTTATCGACGGTCCTAGCCTTTAAAATTATCGATAAATTTAAATCCGTTAATAATTCCGAAGGTTAGGATCGTCGATAAATCCGTCTGTACTACCGGAGGATGGATCCGTCATTAACTATTATTAATATTATACTATAATATAAAATATATGATTAATAATTTAATATTATTATTATCGACGGATTTGGCCTTCGGTATTGTTAACTGATCTCCATCCGTCGATACTACCAAAGGGTGGACCTCTCAGTAACTATTATTATTATCTATTATATATATAATATACTATAAAACATACGATTACTAGTTTAATATTATTATTACCGATGGATCTAACATTCGGTATTACCGACGGATCTTCGTCCGTCGGTACTGTAGAAGCATGGATCCCTCAGTAACTATTATTATAATATATAATATAATATAAAACATATGATTAATAATTTAATATTATTATTACCAATAGGATTAGCCTTCAATATTACTGACGGATCTGCGTCCATCGATACTACCAAAGATAGACTCATCAAAAAGTCCAATTTCCCCCGCCCATCATTCCCTCCTAATTTTCCCTCTCTCACACTATCTCTCTCTTTCATCTCTCTTTCCATCTCTCCATCTCACCTCTCCCCTCTCCCATCGTAACTCTTCGTCTCCCCCTCTCTCTCTCTCTCTCACTCCCACGCCTCCGATGACCCCCATGGCTCTGACGACCACCGACGATGTTGTATCCAGCTTCCCTCTCCGTCTCCTTTCCCTTTGTCGACTTTTGCCGCCTGCAAGTCAGAACTGACCACACACATGTCAGATCAGCCGCAGGAATCTGCCGTCAGATGGGGTGCAGGTAGTCGGATTCGACGCCAGTGACTGGCCGAATCCATCCCGTGGCCTTCGTCGGCCTACATGCATCGGATCTAGTGCTGCATTCCTCTCTTTTTCTATCGGTGGCCGCCACTTGTAGGCCGTGCGGCCGCCTAATGGCAGCCTCCCTCTTTCTTGCTCCCCCGCTCGGCAAAGATCAACCTGTTGTCGGATTAGACCGCCTACGGTTGGATCTAATTGTAGGGTTCAATTTTTTTATATTTTAAAAATAGTTTTCAACATGTGAACCCATCAAAACATCAGATGAGAGAACGTCCGATGAGCTTTCCCATTGGAGGTTTCGACGGTGGATTGCTATCGAAAACCTTGACGAGTTCCTGTCAAAGGTTCTGAGGTGGACTTCCCGTTAGAATCTCTAACGGGCATTCCCTCCATCAGGTGTTTCGACGGGTGACTCCTTCAAAAATAGCTACGAATTTCAAAATATGTCAAAAACTTGTTACCAAAGAGCTATTCCGATGACTGTCTTTTTGTTGAAAAATCCATAAAAAATTATACTTTTCGACGGATTTTACAATATTTCTGACGAATTTGGCCGTAAAAAATCGTTAAAAATGTTGTAGTGTTAGTAGTCAAGACTTATAGGATCAGTCCAAACCCGCACAATATGAAAAAAATAGTTCATCAATAAAACAATTATCCATCACCATGACCTTGTTTGTCATTATGAAATTATCTTTCTTATCTAAGCCTTATTATTCTTTTCATCGTATCTTACTCACAAATGAGCTATCCACCAAAGAGACTAGACGAAGAATACAACTTTGCACCACAAAAGCATAAAAAAGATCATGTAATTGACAAGAAATAATAGATCATTACAACATCATCATCATCATTTGATTATGATATGTGTATTTTGATATTGTTAAACTCTATGGGCTCATTGATCATACTCATTGAAGAAGGTGTTTGAGATCGCATTCAATGTACATGATATCTTTGGACGCATATCGGGTGTCTTTGCCCTTTGGGTGCTTGCTCTGTGTGCACGTATTGACATATGTTATGAGTTACATATTCAAGACTCATGATTATAGCTCTACTTAATTGTATAATACATGATCATGTAGGGATACGTATTGACCCATAATATACTTTAAGTATTCAACTCATGATTATGAAGCTCTCCTTAATTGTATGAAACTTGATCATGAAGGGATACATATTAAAGTATGCGAGTATGTGCAATGACATATGCATGGAGTTTAATTGTGAATATGATGATATCTTGAGCTTTTTATATTTATATATAGGTTCATATGTTTTGACAACTTATGTCATATAGGTTATGCATTAAATGTTTTCTCATATGAAAAATATAGTTCTTTAAATGTTACATGCACTCCTATTGTTCCCCTTAGTTACACTTTTATTTTACTCACTAAGAAATGATTTTTTTCTCACATTACCCTTTTTGAATTTTTTAGATAATTGTAAGTTCTCGAGTTGAGAAGATTTAGAACTTGCTCTTGATACAAATAGAAGAGGTCTAGTCGGAGCACTTTGATTTCTTCTTCACTTTTGTTTTTTGAAAGCATGCATGTATTATCTAAACATAAGTGTTCAAATAGATGGTAATTGAAATAATTTGAGGTGATATGACACTTAACTATTTGGAGTGTGAATGAGAGATTTTATATCTTTTCACTAAACTTTGATGAATATAGTATTTGTTATTTGTGCCGATAAGTAACATAAAGGAGGATGTTTTGTCAAATTTATTTTTAAAATTAAATAAGATGAAGAATATGATAATTATGATTAAAATGTAATCATTGAGTTGAGTGTGACAGGAATGGTGCAGAAAACTAGGTGACCGACCACCTGTCAAAACTTCAAGAAAATGAAGACCCACAAGATGAAAGATCTCCAATACAAGGTCTACTATCTAGTTGGGGCATCCCATCACAAGGCCTCATCCACTAACAAAGAAGGAACTTTTTGATAGAAGTGAAAAAAAATACTACTAGGGTGATCCCTACTAATGCATGCAAAATATAATATAAAATTAGCAATGCATTTAATCACGTTTTGATTCATTTTCATGTAGCATACATCTTGTGAGCTTATTTAATTTAATTTGATAAAAATAAAAATCTTCCAAAGTTTTGTGTTTTATTGTATAAAAAATAAGAGAAAAAAGTCACGCATCTACAGGAGAAAATTACACTCAAATCGAAATCAACACAAAACTAGAAATTAAAAATTAGTAAAAGTTGCCAAGATAAAAAATTGAATATCACTACAAGAAAATTGGCGATTAGCGACGCCATGTAGCGCCTCAAAAGTGTATGACGCTATACAGACGCCACTAGCGCCTCCATTGCGCTTCTTTAGCGTCACCAGAGTCAGACGCCACTTGCCTCTCAATACCGTCTTCCTAGCTACTCAGAGAGTTGACATTAAAAGTAGCGCAATCGAGATGCTACGTAGACGTTATTTTTTCCCGCTAGAAACCGCAAACGCGCGGCAGTACCTAGCGCCGTTATGGCGTCGACAACGTTAGACGCGAAGCTAGCGTCGCATGTATGAAGACTCTAAAGCGACACTATATGGTGTCTCAATAGAAAGAGACGCTAATGAGATGCGACATTATATATTTAAACTCTATATTATGTATACTATATGTCAATCAATAAATTCATTAAATATTATATTAGTATTAATTACATGTTTATCAACATATTATCAATAGCATAATATCAACATATAGATGTATTAATTACACGATTATATATATGTATGTATGTATTTTTACATGATAAGAGTGTTCCTAAATATATAAATTTTTTCCTATATTATCTATGTTATCTATACATATAATATATATAATATCATTATTATGCATATATCTTAATTATGCGTCTTCTTAGCTATTCAGCGGCCGGGTTGACGTTAACTCTCTAGTGCTGTAATTGAGACGCTACGTAGACGCTATTATTTCGCGCCACTATTCTTAATGCGCGGCAGCACCTAGCGCCGTTTTGTCGTCGACAACTTTAGACGCGACACTAGCGTCTCATGTCTGAAGACTGTGAAGCGACGCTATATGACGTCTCAAACAAAGGAGATGCTAATGAGACACTACTGTATATATATTTAAACACTATATTATATATACTATTTGCCAATCAATAAATTCATTAAATATTATATTAGTATTAAGTACACGATTATAAACATATTATCAATAGCATAATATCAACATATATATATATATGTATTAATTACACGATTATATATATATATATATATATATATGTATTTTTACATTATAAGAGTGTTCCTAAATATATAATTTTTTACCTATATTATTTATGTGACGTATACATATAATATATATAATATCTTAATTAATTATGCATATATTATTATATACTTAATCATGGGATTACGATGGTTGATTAAGTGAGTGATATGTTAGCGTCACAGTAGACACACAATAGCGTCCTCCTAGCGTTTAACGAGCGCCGAAGCTATTGTCGACGCTATGATGACACTATGGGCGTCTCTCTAGCGTCGCACGTTCGAGACGCCATATTGTTTTAGACGCTAGTTCGGCGCTACGGAGTCACTAAATGAATCTAGCGACTCAATGGCGTCTGTAGTGCGCCTCCTAAGCCGACTTTTTACCCGTCACTCAATCGGGCACATATAGACATATAAATACGCGTATATGCTGATACCTATATATAATAAGTGCATATATACATATTATCATAACCTACTCTGACACATATAAACAAATACACACATATATATATATTCACTTCGAATATGTATACATATACATGTTATCTATATATATGTGTAGACATATACATACACATATATATTTATAATACATATAGACGAAACACATTGTTGTAACTTAATCTCTCACACGTAGACATATATATACATACGCATATATGACATATGTATATATATACACACAATTGTGTTATATTATACACATATACATACATATTTATAATTTTGTATACATACATGATAGATTATCGGAAGAAAATAAAATAATTGGAATGGAGCATAATGCGATGAGACGTTACATTGATAAATTAAATTACATACATACTAAAAAAATTTGAAAAAACTTTTATTGAGCGTCTCAATGGCGTCGCGATTTTGAGATGCTACAGTATTGCGATGCCCCGATGACGCGATGGTGTCGCTACGTCGTCTTAGCGACACATTAGCTTCTTTATAGCACCACGCTAGTCGAATTGTGACAGTTTCGGCGCCTACATGGCATCTACGTAGCGTCTCTTTATTTTGCGACGCTAAAAATTACTTAAATCCCTAACCCCTCTTCTTCATTTTCACATTTACTATTTACTGTTTACAATCGCCCCGACACGTCGACGCCCGATCTCCGACGTGCCTCGACGCCCGACCTCCGGCGCCCGTCGCCCGACCTCCGACGCCCTCCACTGCCGCCTCCGGCCTTCGCCCGACGTCTGACGCCCGACGACCGCCCTCCACCGCCGCCGCCACCCTTCGCCTCCGCCGCCCTATGCATTCGATCGCCCTCCACCGCCGCCCTCTGCATTCGCCGCCGCCCTTAGCCGCCTCCTCCTCCTCCTCCACCCTCCTCGACGGTTCGCCTCCGCCGCGGTCCGCCCTCCCTGACGGTTCGCCGCGTCCTCCTCCACCGCCGCCTCGTCCGCCCTTTGCCGCGTCCTCCCTCCACCGCTGCCGACGTCCTCCACCGCCGCCGCCGTCCTCCTCCTCCGCCCTCCTCGATGGTTGACCTCCGACGGTCCGCCCTCCCTGATGGTTCGCTGCCTCCTCCTCCACCGCCGTCCGTCGCGTCCTCCGCCGCCCTCCGCCTCCACCGCCGCCCGTCGCGTCCACCGCCGCCTCGTCCGCCCTCCACCGGCGCCGAGGTCCTCCACTGCCGCCGACGTCCTCCTCCGTCGCCACTGCCCACCGCCTCCACTGCCGTCTCGACTGCCCTCCGCTCTTCGCCGAAGGTACTAGGCCGCCACCATGCGAATTAAGTTAATTATTAATGAATGAAGTTAAATTAAGTTAATTATTCATGTTAAGTTAAGTATTACTTATTCATGTTATTATCATGTTAAATTAAGTAGTAACTTAAGTGAATTATCATCTCTTTGGATCAAGTTAGTATTACTTATTAAGTATAATATTAAGTATCATCTCTTAGGAATTAAGTTAAGTATTACTTAAGTTAATTATTACTTATTCATGTTATGAATTAACTTAAGTAGTACTTAAGTTAATTATCATCTCTTAGGATCAAGTTAATTAGTATTACTTATTAAGTATTAATTAAGTTAAGTTAACTTAACTTATGTTAATTGTTATCTTAACTTATGAAGTATTAATGCTATGAATTAAGATAACAATTACTTATTCATGTTATGAATTAACTTAAGTAGTACTTAAGTTAATTATCATCTCTTAGGATCAAGTTAATTAGTATTACTTATTAAGTATTACTTAAGTTAAGTTAACTTATGTTAATTGTTAAGTTAACTTATGAAGTAATTCATGTACTTAAGTTAAGTATTACTTATTCATGTTATGAATTAAGTTAAGTAGTACTTAAGTTAAGTATTACTTGAAACGTGTGATTTTGGACTTAAGTTAAGTATTACTTATCAAAATCACACGTTTCAAGTACAAGAAATTTCTTACTTGGCTTAATGTTCTCCGTTACAGAAATGATAAAGCCACATCGTAGTTGGATTCGTCGTTGGAAGGATAAACATGGCGTCATAACTGAAGAATATAAGGATGGTGTTGATGAATTCATTAATGTGGCATATCAAAATGAAGGTGTTGCTTCTTCATATGGCGAAATCTTATGTCCATGCTGGAAGTGCAAATGTTATCAGTGGAAAGTAAGATATGATGTACAGAAGGATTTATGTTACAACGGTTTCTTACTTACATACACCAATTGTTTCTTTCATGGCGAAGAAAGATGGGCTAAAAAAATAAGTAATGTAGATACCGTTGTGGGCGACTCGAGCAATCCGTACAGGGACATGATACGAGATGCAATGTTAGGAGAAAATGTTGGCGAAACATCGATGGAAGAAGACCCGAATCTTCAGCTTCTAAGTTTTATAATCTTCTTGAAGAGGCAGATGAACCTTTATGGGATGGATGCGTGAAGCAAACTACACTTTCTGCAGTGGCACAACTAATGAACTTTAAATCAAAATTTAATATGAGCGAAAGTTGTTTTGACCGGATGCTTGCCATTATTAAGAGTATGCTTTCAGTTTTCGAGAAATTACCGGGAAATTTTTACAAGTGCAAACGGTTGATGAGAGATTTAGGGTTGGAATATCAGAAGATTGATGCATGCTGCAATCATTGCATGTTGTACTGCAAGGAAAACAACTCACTTATGAGTTGTTCTATTTGTGGCGAGCCCAGATTCAAGTCAAAAAAGAATACTCAAAGTTCGAAAAAAAATGTGGCAAATGCAATATTTAGTTACTTTTCGATTGTTCCAAGATTACAACGACTATTTCTTTCGACTTTGCACCGATGTCTTCAACCCATTTGGCTCATTGAGTACTGCTTATTCATGTTGGCCTATTTTTGTGACACCGTATAATTTGCCTCTAAGCATGTGTATGAGACGAGAGAATATATTGCTTACCTGTATCATCCCGGGTCCTCGATTTCCTGATAAAAGTTTAGATGTTTACTTAAGACCTTTGATTGACGAACTCAAGATGTTGTGGGAGGATGGCGTGGTTACCTATGATAAATCTAAAAAGCAAAACTTCATTATGAGAGCCGCATTAATGTGGACCATAAGTGATTTTCCGGCATATGGAATGTTGAGTGGTTGGAGTACAAAAGGAAAACTTGCTTGTTGCATTAATGCTGGTTTGATTGTCATAGGATGTTTCTGCCATTGGAGAATTCGATGCGCCGTGATCGAAACTCATTTAAAAAGAATACATCCGAGAACACTTTGTGTCCAACTCATTTGACAGGAGAAGAATTGCTAGAGCAAGTAAACAAGCTTAGTGAAGTCTCATTCGAACTGAAGGCCGGTAGTTATAAGCAAATTGGGTTTGGAAGTGAACATAATTGAGAGAAAAGAAGTATTTTTTGGGAGTTGCCTTAATGGTCTTCAAACTTGGTACGTCATAACTTGGACGTCATGCATGTGGAGAAGAATGTATTTGACAACATCTTCAACACTATTATGGATGTTAAAGGAAGAACAAAAGATAGCATACAGGCTCGCGAAGACATGAAATTAATATGCAAAAGATCAGAGTTAGATATCATTCATCTTCAAAATAGTAAATGCAAAAAGCCAAAAGCTACTTATGTCTTGAGCAATGATCAAAGAAAAGTGGTTTTTGAATGGGTAAAGCAATTGAAATTCCCCGACGGATATGTATCAAACATATCTCGTTGTTTTAACTTGGACAATGGGAAGATACATGGGATGAAGAGTTATGATTGTCATATTTTTATGCAAAGGCTGCTTCCAATTTCCTTTAGAGAACTTTTGCCAAAGGCCATCTGGGAGGTTTTAACAGAATTGTCTATGTTCTTTAAAGAGCTTTGTGCATCCATCGTTCGGAAAGAAGACATATCTCGGTTAGAGACTTCTATTGTGATTACCGTGTGCAAGGCTGAGAAGATATTTCCACCTTCTTTCTTTGATGTGATGGAGCATTTGATTGTACATCTTCCATATGAAATAAAAATTGCTGGTCCGGTTCAGTATCGATGAATGTATCCTTTCGAAAGGTGCATGTTATATTTGAAAAGGAAGGCGAAGAATAAGGCAAAAATTGAAGGCTCCATATGTGAAGCATATTTCATTGAGGAGGTGTCAAACTTCACTTCAAAATACTTTGAGCCGCACATACAATCACGACACACCCAAGTTCCAAGAAACGATGATGGTGGTGAACGAGAAGTTGACATGAATATTCTATCCATCTTCAAGTACCCATGTCGACTTCTTGGTGTAGGACGCAAAGTTATCTTGAATGACAGAGATCTCACCGCCGTTGAGAATTATGTTCTTGCAAATTGTAGCGAAGTGACACCGTATCTCGAGTAAGGCAATTTGTTCTAATTTATTATATAATTTAAAGCTAATTGTTGCTATATGATTGTATTAATTGAAAACTATGAATTCAGGAAATTCGAAGAATTACAACGAGAAATCAATCCGTTAGTTTCAAACGATGAGTTATTAAAACTACGAGACGAACATTTTGCCGATTGGTTGAGATGTGAAGTGAGAAATCTTTTCGCTTGTTCTTAATTGTTATAAGTTCGTAACTTTCACTTCAACTTTTTAGTTATTTTTTTCGTAGGTTATTAATGGCTCAGTCATAGAGAACAAAATACGAGATCTCGGTCATGGCCCGAAGAAATAAGTTCTTAGCTACTGCGGCGTCATAGTCAATGGATATCGATTCCATACAGAAGAATATAGCCGACAACGTTCAACTATTAATAGCGGCATATGTGTTCTAGGAAGCATGTACGGGAACGACGACTTTGATTACTACAGTGTTATAGAAGACATCCTAGAATTATCTTATTTGGGAAAATCTAACAAAGTCGTGGTGCTAAAATGTCGTTGGTTCGATCTAGAGAAAGGAGTTCGGATCGATCAAAAGTTTAAATTGGTGGATATTAACCCTCGATCGAGACTTCAATCATACGATCCATTCGTATTGGCGGAACAAGCACAACAAGTGTACTACACTAAGTATCCATCGAAAAGAACCAAGGATGAATGGTGGGCGTCATGCAAGGTGAGGAGTAGACTATTCTTAGCAGAAACAATGGTAGATGAGAATGAAACATCATCCGTACACAACGATGTGCCAATGGATGATTACTATCAAGAAGATAGAGTGAACGAGACGATTGATGTGGCCGATGGAGTTGAGAATTTTCAATTGGTCGATGACGCTGAGCCAATGGAAGAGTTCAATTCAAATGACCTCTTGGATGTGAACTTCGATAATTTCATTGATGATGATTCGAACCAAGATTATAGCGACGATGATGAAGATGATGAAAATGAATCAGAATACGAAACAAGCGAATGAATCCCGTAGTTATTCTAATGACATAAGCTTTTTACTTTTTTTAAAAGTTATATATGGTTATTTTTAATAATAGAAGTTTCTTTCTTTTTTTCAGTCATGGTTACTAGGGGTCGAGCATCTGGGTCATCTCGCTCTTCCAGGCGTTCACTCCAGATGAGTCAGCCATCACAACCACCAGGTAATATATTTATTGTGAGCTACTTATTTATAGTTGATTATAATAGTTAAATTCCTTTTTTAATAATATCAGTTCCTCCGCCGCCGACGGGGCACGTAGCCGGATCGTCACATAGTAGGCGATCCATTAGTGGGTCTGCTCAGCGTATCACTCCAGGTACGTGACACATTTTGGGCAATAGACAGTAGGAGATATAGTTTTTTAAATATTTTGCTTTTGTGACAGTTGCTCCACCGTCGACGGGGAACATAGTCGGTACGTCTCGATCGCACGACCACGATCGTCATGTCACACTAGGTTATTTTTTATATATTACTTAATTTTATGTAGGAGTCAAATTTTATGTATTTTCTTGTGATGGCAGTTGCTACCCCACCACCACCGTCGAGAATACCAGACGCTTCACCACAATCTAGAGTTGGCGAACGACATCTTACGCCAGGTGATATATTTATTGTTATTGACATTTCTTAATTAATTATATTAATTATTTTTTAATAATGTCAGTTGCTACGCCGCCGATAGCACAAGCTAATGACTCAATTCATTCAGATGAGCGGACTATTACTGATCATGCGGTACACATCAATCGAGGTGAGAACATTACTGTATATCTATCAATTATCACAATTTTAATTTGGTATGACACTAATGATTTATTATGTATTAGGACCCGTAGCTGATGTCGGACCTTCACAGCCTACCCTAGCTATATCGGATGATGATTCCTCTTCGAGTGATGAAGAGGGGTTACACGATAATGGGGTGGTCACTGTGAATAATATTGCTCGACCGTAAGTTAAATAAGTTGTACAAATTTTGTTATAGTTTTGGTTATCATTGAAAATTAATTCTTCTTTGTAATTGACAGGACCACTTTCTTACCCGCTTGTACCGTACGGGATGTCAGTGCTCTCGTTCTTTCCCACTTGCCGGAAGGGGCAGGATCCAGGAAAGATGTCCCAATTCAAGTGCGAGATGACATCTTTCGAGCCTTTACGGTAAGATCTTCTATTTGGGTTACATAATTCGATTTATATTTATTTTAAAATTACTAAGTTTTAACGTTCTATTTGTAGGAGGCAAATCAGTTTCATCCGGATCTTAGTTTAGGGACGATCCGGAGAGCTTTTGAGGAGGTCGCTGCGAAACGCCTCCGAAATCGATTATACAAGTTTCGCAAGGTCGTCACGTCCGCCGGCCTCACTTTGGAGCAGGGCATACAAAGATGCCCAAGACATATTAGGCTCTCGGTTTGGGAGTCCCTCTGTAGGAAGTGATAAGTATGTATACTTTTACATTATTTTATGAAAATTATAGTTTTTTGAAAGTGTAAGTATTTGATGTTCACAAAGGACGGATGAACGATGGCAACGGAAGTCGAAAAAGGCAAGAGTTAACCGACTTTCGAAGCCCGAGGCCCACATCCACACAGGGGGATCGATGCGATTTGACGAGCATCAACGACGCATGGTAATTTACATATAAATTCAATTAATCAAACTTTTGACTTATACTTATGTTATCAAATTTGAAACTTTATTGTAGGAGGAGAAAGAAGGCGGTCTCGTAGACTTTCGTGTGGTCTATGAGGCCACGCATAAGAGCCGAAAGACAAACGATTTAGTCACGCCCACTGCTCGTAGGCTTCTGGTAAGTCTCATGATATGGTCATTTGGTTGTTGCCGTTAGTGCAATATTTTTGAAATACACAACGTTTAAATTTTTTAGGATGAGTATAATGCAAAAATGGCTGAAAAGTATGGAGATGATCCGAGTACTCAGCCACCATGTAATGTTTCTTCGTTGGTTTAGTCATGTTTTTAATTTACATGATTCTTGATATATAATTTATATATTATATGATTTTATAATTTTTCTATTTCGTAGAGGACCCTACTCTTTGGGAAGAGGTGGCCGACACGACACGAGGAGGATACTTGCGTGGCCTCGGCACAGCCGCTCAGATACCTAGGAGGATCGGATGATATGCAGGAGGTAAATCTGCTCCGAGCTCATCCGTTGCACTTGATCTGACGCAGCTATCACAGCAGCTATCGCAGTAATTATCGGAGCAGATATCATAACAGGTGTCGCAGCAGGAGTCGCAGTAGTTGTCGCAGCAGGTGTTGCAGCAGTTGGGTCCTCTATTGCAGGCGATTCAGGGATTGATCCCGACGCAGAATCCATCCTCGCGAGGCCATGGACTGAGCACGTCTAGGTCGAACATCCGGAATGATAACAATAACTCACAAACCTAGGATAGAAAACAAACTATGCATTTGTTACTTATAGACTTAAACATACATATAGTTTGTTAGTTCGGTTTAGTAGTTATCGTATTCTTATGTTATAGACTATGCCTGTGATTGTTTTATATTGTTTGTGATAGTTTTATATTGCCTATGATGATTTTATATTGCCTGTGATGTTTTTATATTGCTTGTGATGCTTTTATATTGTCTGTGATGAATATCAATGCATTTTGAGATGCATTATAAATTGTATGGCGTGGGAAGGGAAAAAAATGAGGCTGGGGGGGGGGGGGGGGGTAAAAAAAATGTACATGTAGCGACACCATAGCGTCTCATTGGCGTCTAAACGCATGTCGACGCTAATTTAGATATATCGCACTTCGCGCCATCTTAGCGTCTCATTGGCGACAAATGCATGATCATATTTGCGTCAATCTAACGCCTTACTAGCGCTAACTTAGCCTCACGTGGGCACCGAAGGGCGTCTCAGGTCTACCGCCCCTTGCGCGTCGACTTAGCGACGCGGTCCTGCTTCGCGCAGCCCCAAACATCGCGTCTTAATACCATCGATATAGCGTCAATATGTGGCGCTAGTTGCGTCTCAACATCTTTGACTCTAGTGCGACGCCACTAGCCACCGAGTTCCAACGTCTCAATGTTGCGGCGCTAGTTAGACGCGAAGGAGACGCTCTTGACAACAGAGACGTAATAGCGCCTCCCTAGCGTCTCCGACTTTGAGTCGCTAATTGCTAATTTTCTTGTAGTGTATGACGGCCATGACAACAGTGTATCCGTAATGGTCCGTTAAATGCCCAAAATTGTGCTTAAACCTTATCCGAGTTGGATCAGAATATTATGGGCCAGTGTTGTCAGGATCCTGATCTGGATAGTAAGATTTTACGATCTTACAATCCTCCGAACAGAAAACGATTCCAATCCTACACAGAGGATCTTAAACGTAGGATATATACCGGATATTAAGATCGGTAGGATCTCACGGTGGGGTCTTACGATCCTAACGACCCTAGAACATTGGTACAAATTTATTTATTCGAATAAAAAAATAAAAGTAAACTTAAGGTCCTTGAGAAAATTAAATTTAACTATTATATATATATATATATGTGTGTGTGTGTGTGTGTGTTGTATATGTTAGTCTCACTTTCATGAATTTTAATATCTTCTAATAATTTAGTGTTATGTTATGAATAATACTATATTATCTTACATCAAAATTAATTTTTATTATTGCACGTGTACTAAGAATTATATTGCACATTAATAAATATTATAATTCATTAAGATCAAATATTATATATTATTATTATTATTTTAGTGTTTTTTAAGAATATATTTCATATTGTCTTTCATATTATATAAAAAATATCTATTAGACTTGAAAATATGAATAAAGTATTAATGATCCATGTTTAATTAACTTATATATAAACATAATATTTATGAATAAATATGCTATTTAATTATTTTATATTATAAAATATTTTTTATTCATGGGGTAGGATCTTACGATCCTCGATCCGATCCTACGATCCTCGATCCTCGAAGCTCCTTACGATTCTACCGCAGAAAGCGATCCTGACAACCTTGTTGTGGGCTACGAAATTCACACTTTTACTCTTATTTGGACAATATGAGGGTAGTTATATCAGTGTTACGAACTAAGAGAAGCCATATTTATGCCATTACGAAAGCATTATGGGACGTTACAAAGCTGAATTTTGAAATTTCTTTTACTTTTCTTGGGAATTTAATTGCAGGTCGACTTTTAACTTTGTCATTAGTCTCATATCATTTGAAAATATATTTATTTAAATTTGAAGAAATTTCGATGGTTTTAAAGTCCAACAAGGAGTTTAATCCAAATTTATCTTGTTTTTAAAAGACTATCAATTAATTTGAAATCCTACCAAAAATCTTGGGACACTTGGAGGCTATAAATAGACTAGAAGATAGAAAATAGTGTACTTGATACTTAGGAGCCGTGCCATATTGAAAAGAAGGAATTTCAAAAGATTGAAGATCCACCAAAGGAGAAGGTTGTGTAGTACCTCGTTGATTGTGCTGTGCAACAGTCCATAAGTCCCGAAGACTACGAATTCTTCCTCTATCTGTTACTTGGATGTTCTTTCACCTAGTTCTTCATGTTATAATTTATTGTAATAGGTACTTTATATTTTATTTTAAAGGGAAAACTATTTGAACCTATTATTAGTAAATTTTTTAATTTCTTTTTATTATGCATGCTAAGTTTATTGTCTTTTGATGAGTAATTTTATTTCAAAGATTATATTACACACCTATGAGGGGTGATTAGTTTTAGGAATTATTATTGCATTGATAATTAATCTTTTACTTTTAAGTTGAAGCATACATAATGCATGTTCGGTAACTCATCTTTTGTGTCGAATTTGGTCTGATCTATTATTCTGTCCAGTATTGTGGATGAATAATAGCATATTAATGCTTCTTAATATTTTGCTAAATTGAGAATTGACTCATCATTTGCGGTTTGCAATTTTGTCAAAAATTAAGATAGTTTGATTTTCTTGTATTAGAGAGGTTAATAATTTAGGTACTCCTAATCCGTCATAAGAATGGATACTATTATTTTATGTTATAACTCAACTATTACAGAGGATCGTACAAGTTTATCTTTACATTAATCATCCATAATTCTTAAGGCTTAACACTAAGTCATTTTACTTATCTTTTATTTACTTTTTGCATCTTTATTTTGTATTTTTCTTACTACAAAACCAATTATCTTCTCCAAGTAGATTATTGAGATAGATTAGAGTTAAATAGTTTCTCGTGGGTTCGACACTCTAGTCTCTAATTTATTACTTAATACGACTAGTGTACTTCCTAGCAGTTTTGTTGCTACATATTCATCTACCTATTCAAAGAATGTTCTGACAGCCAACTATGGAGATTCATGTCAGACATTATTAGTTCCTGCCATACCCCTACCTATGGTGGACATGGGAGTATCCAGAGGACAACCACTACAATACTACAAACTTACTGGCCAACCCTTTTCCATGATGTTCATCGATTTGCACCCTCATGTGATAGGTCTCAGAGAACCGGGAACATATCAAGGAGGCAGGGGATACCCTAAACTGGAATTCAAGTCATGTAGGTTTTTTACTACATGGGACCGTTCTCCAATTCAGGAAACTACAAATACTTCCTAGATGCTATGGATTACATGTCAAAGTGGTTTGAAGACATTCCCACCACAAGATGTGATTCTCTACATGTTTTGAAGCTTTTCACAATATCATTTTCCTAGGATATGGGATGTCGAGAATCATCATGACAATGAGAAACACTTTATGAAGAAATAGTTTGATAGTATGCTATTCAAATATGGGATCACACACTGTGTAGCCACTCCCTACCACCCTCAGACATGCAAGCACATGGAAGTTACAAACTAACAAATCAAAGGAATTCTAGAAAGAGTAGTGGCTCGATCCAAATGTGACCAGAGCTCGAAATTGGATGATGCACTCTGGGCCCACTGAATAGCCTACAAGACTTCATTATGAGCCATGCCATATCGGCTAGTGTTCGAAAAACCTACCAACTTCCAATAGAGCTCCATCACCGCGTGTATTGGCCATATGCTACCTAAATCTAGACGTCGAAAGCTACAACTGAATGAGCAAGATGAGTTAAGAAATGAAGCATATCATGATGCCATTATCTTCAAGGATGAAACGAAGAAGTGGCATGCCATAGCAATCCAACGCAGACCATTCAATGCCCGCGTTGTACTCACTACAAGAAATTGGGTCACTTGTGAAGAGATATGTAGTCAATAAAAATTATCATCTTGACATTAATACTCATTAGCGACAAGAAAAACTAGTTGCGATATTAGCGCCGGCGCGGTTTGATGTATTCTCGGCCTCATGTGAGCTGAGATTAAGAGCTGAGATTGGCGTCAGCACCTTGCGCTCTTTTGGCGTCGACTCTGTGTGACGCTAAGTTAACTAAGGTGTGGTGAACATGATGCTAAATATATTCATTTGTATTTAAGTAGGTAATGTTAATTTGTATAACTATATATATTAACTATACTATAGTTTAATGAATAAATAGATTAAATATTTCTAATTAAATATAGATGTTACCTACATATGTATTCCTATACTATATCTTACATATATTATATGTGTTACCTACATATGTATTCGTATACTATATGTTATCTATATTATACGTATTACATATATTATTTGTGTTACCTATACCATATGTTACCTATATTATATGTGTTACCTATATATACATTCCTAAATATAGATGCACATATGGAAACACAAATACACATATATATACATATACACACACACACATCATATATATATATATGTGTGTGTGCACATACTTTATATATAGAAAAAAAGAATGTTATCTACATGTATACTTTATATATATATGTATAACATAGTACACATACCTACATGTGTATGCACACATTTCAATATATTATACATATAGTATATATATCATTTGTCTTGGAGCAGCTATCGCAGTAGTTTCCTCAGCATTTGGTTTCTATCTTACAAGCGATCCAGACGATGACTCAATCCCCACGAGGCCAAGGATCGAGTGCGCCAACATCGAATGTCAAGAATAACAATGACGACTCCCAAAGAATAGAAACTTTTGTATGTTATTATATATTTAATACAATTTTGTTATGATGTGTGATATGATTGGTATCTTTGATATAGTTTTGTTAGTTTAGTTTATTAGTTTTCATATGCATTACTCTTTATTATTATTGTGATGAATCATTATATATTTGCATTGTATAATCGCATGGTGTGAGAAGGGAAGAATACGACTATAATGGGCCCAAATAATATGTAATTAAAGCCTCTTTAGGGTCGCATTACCGACGCAAGAACGCTAATGCTATTTCAAATATATCGCAAAAGGATCACATTAGCGTCGCATTGTTTAGCGTCATCTTAGCGACGCACTAGAGACTACAATGCGACATCACTTTGGCGCTACTATAGTGTCGCGACAGCGCTACAACTTAGCATCATTGGGCATCTAACTAGCGTCGCTTTAGCGTCTATGTAGCACCAGAAAAAGAACAAGCATAGCGCCATATTAGCGTCGAAATAGCATCGCAATCTTTAGCGCCACCTTAGCGTCGACTTAGCGATGCATTCTAACTCCTCGCGATGACACATTTCTCGTCATTGTATCGTCGGTTTAGCGTTAATAGTTGGTTGCGTTGGCTGGACATTTGGCACTATTGCGACGCTAATGGCTACCGATTCAAGCGTCTCATTTAAGAGGCATCGTGTCGATGCTAAATCGTCGCTATTTCTTCCAGCCATGCATTAGGTTTCTTGTAGTGATTGTACTATAGTCCTCAAATTATTTTTCTTCTATAATTCTGTTCTTGGTAGATTTTGGAAACCCCAATTAAATTTGCATATAAGCAAGTATTGATTAGTGAACATTATGTATAACATTTTTTACCCTTTTAGCCCACATGCTTAGCTTATCATGGACATTCCTAAATCAAAATATATAGATTCCTAACAACCCTACATCAAAGCTCAAGATAGTGTTGTGTAGGGTGACCCTCCACATAGCCCCATCTATGATTTTACACTTATTCTATTCTGCATAACAATAAAAGCATGACCCACGATAGTGTTAGAATAATAAGTGTTGAATCAGTACATATCCTCTTACCTCTGTGTCTTGTCTTTTAAAATGTTTTTATTTTTAATTAAAAATCCAAGCGCATCATCGAAGTATTGTCAGAAGAAAAGGTGGGGATGATGTGGTCACCTAAAAAAATGAAGGACGAAAGAAGTGCTTTATGTGGGTATATGAAAAGAGGAGCTAGTTAAGCCCCAGGGACATATAAGTGTCCCAACACACATTGATCATCTTTTAGTGTGATATAGATTGCGGGAAGTGTACATTTTAAGGGGAGGTTATGCGAACAGCCATTCAGTAGGGTAGCCTCACTCAACACCCATTTATGCTTTTGCTCTAATGGCTTTCGCTTTATTTCGCCCCCCTTACAAATAAATGGAGCCTAGCATGGATGATTGTCTATTGGAACGAGAATGAGGACGATGAACCTGGCCTATCTGTTTCTATTTTTTAGGGGTTAAAAGATTTTAAGCATTTAATTAACGTTTAGATAGATGATGTCTAAATGCTAGGGAGATGTAGTGTTATGCATAATGTGGTCATGAACTCGAACCTAAGTTCTTAATTTTCGCTTGAGGACAAGCAAAGGCTTTAGTTTGGGAGAGTTTGATGTGGAGAAATTATATACACTTTATTACTATTTTTGACATGCATTTCCTACATGTTTTGACATACTTTCATGCTCGAACACGTACTTCATGACTAGATTGTAATTTTTATTATTTTTCCGCATCCATTTTATAAAAAAGTGGCATTTCATAATTTTGTGACTGCATTACTACTTTTTATAATATTTTTTATGCAGAAATCCCAGTTGTCTAAGAGAAGAATCAATTGGCCGAAGGAAGGTTGAGATTTTGGGCAAGCAACAATAGGTGGCAGAATTCAGGGCAGGACTGCCACCACTTGTACACTTAGGCAAATTTGAGAGAACGCAGCGCGGTTCACCAAGGCAATTGGTTCAAAGAAGCAAATAGGTTCCCATTGCACCAAAAGGAGGAAGCTTCCTTTAAAACTTTTCAGGCATATGAGGACAAGGTGTAGTTGGCAAAGGCAGATAGGTGGGAACCCTAACCCAAGTATAAATTGAGCAAAGGGTTAGTTGAGGAGGGGGTTTCGAATTCCATTCATAAGGACATTCTGAATTC
Organism: Pontederia crassipes; assembly: GCA_030549335.1. NCBI lineage: Eukaryota > Viridiplantae > Streptophyta > Magnoliopsida > Commelinales > Pontederiaceae > Pontederia > Pontederia crassipes. Next base: position 34,182,482 of record CM060186.1, on the reverse strand, counting down.
TAGGCAAAACGTAGGAGGAGGGATCATGAAGCAACAACTTTCCTCTTTATTTTTTCTCTTTTCCTCTTTCTATTTTGGGTTGTCATGGACATGGACGCTCGGTCATCCTTTTCTGAATTCATGTTTAAGCAGCAGTCGATTATCTTAACCTATTTATTCACTATTTCATTGGTTGATTTGATTTCATGTTCTTTCTCTAAAATATCATTTGTGTTTCCTCTGGTGTTTAAACCATTGTGTCTTGGCCCGAGAGGGGAGTATCTTCCTCAGTGCAAACTTCAAGATAGAGAGGTGTGGAGTTTAAGCCAAGTTCGTTTAGAAATACACATTGCGATTATGCTTTAAGTACATTGTTTTCTATTTACATCAAAATCTTCGAGTTTAGTTCGGACAACTCTTGGTATTGGTGATTCCCTCCTGAGAGGGTGATTTGATTCTCTAGATATGGCATGCAAGCTGAGATGTTGTTTTCATTCTATGATATGTCAAGGGATAGTTGCCCGAGAGGGCTCGTATCAGTTGCGAGGAAGTGCCTGAGCTTGCTATTGTTTCCTATTTTTGAAAGATGGTTTTTTTTATTTGAACTTCAAATATGTCCTAGTCATCCGCATCTCTCGTCCGAGATGGTGTATCATTCGCCAATGGTTTCTTGTGTGACGAGAGATGGGGTGATCATTGGCTTACGTTTAAGAGATGTTGGTGAGGCCGAGAGGTAGAGCCTAAGTAATCTCGGTGTTTTCCATTGAAATGCTTTCTTGTTCAAACTAGTTCTTTAGTTTTTAGGCATTGATGATCTTGACCCACGAGGGTGATATATTCCCCTACCATCGCATGCATGTCGAAAGGTGGGGTGACAGTTTATTTATGCGAAAAGGGGCCACCAATGACCAGTATCAAGTACAACCGAGAGGTTTGCTTGTAGCATTCTCGTAATAAATGTTATTTTCTCTAACACAGACCAAGAGGTTTGCTGAGCCCCTAGGAAATATCACTTGTCGAAACTCAACACAGACCGAGAGGTTTGCTGAGCCCCAATTTACGATGACATTCCTTTAAATCAGGATATAAGGATATGCCACTACATGCCCCCATCATCAGAGTTTAGAATATCCCAACATCGTGAGAACATGATGGATACTTTCTGAGTGACCCATGCACATAAGTCTAGCACCGATGAGCACAAAAGTGACCAAATCGCTGGATGATATTCACCATGAGTGGGAATGACCATGCACGAGGGCATCTACTATTCCTTTATGCGTTTTACATTGGTCTAAGCAATAGAAATCCTAAAACTATCCTCCTAAGCCTTAGTGTCTATTTACTCTGATTTCAGTCCACACTCTATTTCTTTTTTTCTGTCTTATTTCGTGTTTACACTAAAAACCATTGAAAATTCGTATAGCTTCCTATTCCGCATAATTTAGCACGATGGCATTTTATTTCCACATTTTCTACCTCCTCGTTAGACTTGGGTCTTTCTTATTGTTGAAAAAGTTTTCACGTTAGATTTGACTTGTTTCCCTTGGGACGAACCTTAAGTGCAACACTAACTACTACATACTTCTAGCCTCATCATGCGTGCTAAGAATCTTTAGAATTTTAAAGCTTATTCAAGTTTTTCTGTCTAGTGGAGGCACGTCCACACATGTTCAAGTTTGATGATTAACGCACCTAATTTGTACCACTAAAATGCAATGTATTTTCTCTATTTAGAACTAATTGAATCAATAATTGTTAATTAATGCCTTGAATCCTACTTTAACTGAAAATCTGTTTGGATCCAAAGAAGTAAAAGAAAACATGTCTGACATATTATGTATATTTCCTTATCATGAGATTGTTAAGGAATTAATTTATTTCCTTATTACAAAGTAGGTGTCCTATTTTTCGGATAATATATAGTCCCAATTGATCTCTAATTCCTATCATTTGTTAAAGGGAGTGCCTATATAAACTCCCTAGGGGGTCTAAAGAGAAATTAATCTGATCTTGTAACCCTCTTCTATTTCTTCCATCTAATAAGATTCTGCGTCGCCTTAAATTTCTCGAATTTTCTCGCAGTGCACAATTTTTCTCATGCAGAAATTCTAACAAACTGGTATTAGAGCGATGCTTCATCGTCGATTCCATCAGACGTAGAGATGGCATCGCACAACATGAACATCGAAAAATTCACGGGACGAAATAGTTTTACTCTATGGCAGATCAAAATGAGGGCGCTTCTGAAACAACAAGAAGTTTGGGCGCCGCTCGCGAATGTGCCGAAGAACGAACCAAAGGAGGAAGACTCGAAGGGCAAAGAAAGAAGTCCGACCTCGCAAGTTTGGCGGCACAGGAAGAGAAGACGCACTCTATGATCCTGCTGTGTCTAGCGGATGTTGTTATTATCGAAGTCGCTGATCAAGAAACAGCGGCCGGTCTATGGTCGAAACTTGAGAGTCCCTACATGACCAAGTCTCTGACCAACAAGTTACTATTGAAACAACGTCTGTTCGCCCTCCGCATGCAAGAAGGTACCCCTCTGAAAGATCATCTTGATCAGATTAATACTCTGTTGATGGAATTATGAAACATAGATGTGAAGATTGAGGATGAAGATGCTGCCCTACTTCTGGTGTCTATTCCTTTGCCGTACGAAAATTTTATTCAGTCTGTTATCATCGGAAGAGACACAATTACTCTGGAAGAAGTAAGATCGATTCTACATACTCGTAAACTTCGTCATAGGGCATCTGACAAAGCTGTGGAGATTCAAGCTGCAAGGTTGGCAGCAACCGCAGAGAGGACAAACCCTAAAAAGGGTAAGTCGAAGAAGAACATCAATCCGAAGGACATCTGCAACTACTGCAAAGAACCAGGTCATTGGAAGGACTATCCCAAGAAGAAGAAGAAAGACACGATTGTTGCAGTAGCTCACCAGAATAACGAATTTGATGATGATTTGGCTCTCATGGTGTCTGATCAGTGGAGGAGAGTTGGGTTCTCGACTCAGGATGTTCCTATTATATGACTCCGCACAGAGAGTGGTTCTCAACTTATCAGAATATTGATGGCGAAAACGTCTTCATGGGCAATGATGCAGTCTGTAGAATAGTTGGAATCGTCTCAATTCATATCAGAAGTCATGACAATTGGGTGAGGACATTGATAGAGGTTCGTCATGTTCCACAAATGAAGAAAAATCTGATATCATTAGGAGTTCTGGACTCCAAAGGATGTCGAATGGATGCTGCAGGAGATGTTCTCACGGTCACCACGGTGATGTTGAAGTCATAAGAAGAGTCAGGCAAAAGTCATTGTACATACTACAAGGCACACTAATTTCTTACGTGGCTACAGTAAGCAGTTCGTCCAAATCAGAATCAGAAGCATCTAATTTGTGGCACATGCGATTTGGAGATATGAGTCAGAAAGGGATGGACATTCACAGTAAACGCAATCTTCTGGATGGTCAGAAGATATCTGAAGTCAAATTATGTAAGCACTGTGTTTTTGGCAAACGAAAATGACATCAATTCAGCAAAGTCGTGCACAAGACGAAGGCAACACTCGATTACATCCACGCTGACTGTTGGGGCCCCTCTCGTGTTTCATCTATAGGAGGTTCTAGATACTTTCGATCTGTGATAGATGATTACTCAAGGATGACATTGGTATTCATGATAAAGCAGAAGAGCGAGCATTTGAAGCTTTCAAGCAATGAAAGACTCTGGAGGAAAATCAGACATCGAGAAAAGTAAAATGTCTTCGTACCGATAACGGCTTGGAGTTTTGTTCGTCTGAATTTGATCGATTCTGCAAGGATGAAGGCATTGTCAGACATCGCACCCTTAGAGATACACCACAACAGAATGGTGTAGCAGAACGCATAAACAAAACTCTTCTGGAGAGGGCACGGTGCATGCTCTCTAATTCTGTTATGAATAATTCATTCTGGGCTGATGCTGTTAGCATAGCATGCTATCTTGTCAATCGGAGTCCTGCAATCACGATCGATCTAAAGACTCCTATTGAGGTATGGTTAGGTAATCCCGCTGATTATACTAATCTGAGAATTTTTGGGTGTCCAGCGTATTATCATGTCAGTGAAGGAAAGCTGGAACCAAGGGCCAAAGGAGTTTTTCTAGGATATGGTGCAGGTGTAAAAGGCTTCAGAATTTGATCTTCCTCGGAGCACAAGGTTATTCACAGCAGAAACGTATCTTTTGATGAGATGTCTATGCTCAAGTAGAAATCAGATGTTGTTGACTCAGCAGAGGAGGGTGTTAACAAATAGGTGGAGTTTGGCCTAACTCCAATTCAGAATGGGCCAGAAGAATCTCATCAGGTTGAACAACCAGAGTTTGAGGAGCAAGCAGAAGAAGCAACGACAAGTCTAGCTGCAGGACATGCTCGCAGGCAAGTAGGTCCTCCTAAGCGTTATGACTTTGAGGACATGGTGGCATATGCATTCCAAGTAGTTGAAGAGGTGGAATCGCCAGATCAAGCTACAAGGATGTTATCGCATGTGCAAAATTAGAACAGGGACTGGCGGCGGCAGAGAGTGTTAGATATCTGATTGTAGGATTCATTTTAAGGTGGAGATTTGTTAATTAATGCCTTGAATCCTACTTTAACTGGAAATCTGTTTGGATCCAAAGAAGTAAAAGGAAACCTGTCTAACATATTCTGTATATTTTCTTATCATGAGACTGTTAAGGAATTGATTTATTTCCTTATGACAAGATAGGTGTCCTATTTTTGGGATTAATATAGAGTTCCAATTGATCTCTAATTCCTGTTATCTGTTAAAGGGAGTGTCTATATAAACTCTCTAGGGGGTCCAAAGAGAAATTAATCTGATCATGTAATCCTCTTATGTTTCTTCCATCTAATGCAATTCTGCGTCGTATTAAATTTCTCGAGTTTTCTCGCGGTGCATAATTTCTCTCGTGCAGAAATCCTAACAATAATAAAGTTCAATTCCCAAAATTAATTAACCAATAGTTCAAGTTTTAACTACTATCTTAAGAACAATTAGAATTAATTAATCCCCTTTTGATTTTTAACTTATCTAATTAATCAAAAGATTCATGCAATTAAAATTAGGATTAAGGGTTTTTTGGGGTAACTACACAAATTAAGTCTCTTTCGATTTTTCAAATTCTTGAATGCATGAAAGTAAATCAATTCTATAAGTTTTTATGAAAGTAAATGCTACTTCTCAAATAGCAATCAACTCATAAATCATAGAATCAAATGAAAACTTTAAACACATGCAAGCATACCATTAAAGACTCAAACTAAACTAATAGTAAGAAAAATTCCAAAACACAAATAGGGTTCAACAGATAATGTAAATGCTTTGAAAAAGAAAACAAAAAACTCTTGAACTACTATCTCTTACAACTATGTGCATGTAGTCTCTCGAGTTTTCGATAGATCATCACAATTGTTTTTGAACTTCTCCACTTATTGATCTTCAAAATAATGCTCCAGGGATGATCTTTAGAAGCCTATTTATCCCCCTTTATAAGTTTTCATTCTCTAAGGGAAGAAACCAAATTGCTATCCAAAAAGTCGAAACTGTTGTATAACCACCTACCATATCATCATCACGACCATGAAAAGCTTCATCATGATCATGACCGCACATGATTTTCATTGCGACAACATTTGTCCTTTAGCCACAGTAGTGAAATATGTTTTAATTGAGAAGGAGTTGAACATGAGATAGAGGAATGAAGTTACCCGAAGTCTATGAATTCTCAATTAACTACCACCCTAGAGACGAACTTCACAGCCAACACTTTCAGTCAAAAAAGGGAGATTTCTTTGGCACAGGGTCATCTCCCCGATCATCTCAATTAACTTCGGATGTATGAGATGATCGGGGAGATGAACTAGTGGAACCCAAGAGCTACATGACACAAGGTCGTACTGATGATGCACTAGTTGCAGTCGAGTTTGATTGATAGGATCCTTGCCGCACAATTGACATACGGTGAACACTACAAGATGCTTAAGAGGTGCCACATGAGCCCAAAGACTTCAAGGTCGCTTCTACGGAGGGATCAAATATCCAAAACCACCTCTGGGTTTTCAATGATGCTATGGTCATAACGTAGGTGCTCGATTGAGGCCACAAGTTAGAGTTTGTGATTCACCATAGGAGAACAAAGATGTACAGGGATGTTCGGCACAATTTCTAGTGGCTTCACATGAAGAGGGAGATTGAGGACTATGTCTCTAAATGACATGTTTGTCAGCGGTTAAGATAGAGCATGAACGACCATATGGATTGACGAAACCTTTAGGGTTGTGTTTGGATAGTAGAACTTAAGTTCTGATTAGTTCTCATCGATTAGAATGAAAAGTTTAAGTTTAGTGTTTGGATGAAAAATGTTATGATGAGAATTTAAAAAGTTAATTTGATAGAGAAGTTTTAGTAGGTATTTGAATTAAAAGTAAGAACTAAAGAGATAAATTTATTTTTATAATATGAAAAATATTATTTTCATTTATCTTATAAATAATTATTATTGAAATGTAGAAAGTAATTTAATAAATAATATTAATTAATAATATTTTATTATACTATAATACTAATTAAAGTATAACAAAAATTAATATAAAAATAATATTGAATTAAATAATTTAGTTTATAGGCACAATAATGATGTATAGAGAAATAAATAATGATATATATATATATTAAAAATGATTATAAGAAAAAAAAGACAAATTAACATTTCATTAACTTAAACAAAATATTAGTTTAAGTTTAATTGATAATAATAATTTCATATAAAATGTCAAAAAAATGTATTTAATAATAAATTAATACTAATAACTTAGATCAACTAATAAATTATCTTTTATGGTTAACAAATTATTACAAGGTGAACGTAAGTAATAAGTCGATCGATCGAGAGAGAGAGAGAGAGAGAGAGTAAAATTTGGATAAAAAATAAATGTTGGTTTGTCATGCGCTGGAACTTTTAAGTTCTTGCACAAAGTAAGAACTTTTTGTTGAGAATTTGGACGTTGACTATAACTTTAGTTCTTGTGGGGCTCATCAGAATTTTGATAGTTGTTTGGCAGAACTAAACAAAGTTTTGATGAAATGTTCTGATCCAAATACACCTAGAAGGAATATGATGCCATTTGAGTCGTAGTCGATAGGTTGACAAATGCAACACACTTCATTCCGATAAAGTGGAAGAAGCCGATGGAGATTCTACTAGAGTTGTGTGTACAAGAGATCATCTAACTTCATGGCATTTCAGTCTTAATTATGTCGATCGAGATCCCCGATTCACGTCAAGATTTTGGTAGAGTTTGTATAAGGCATTTAGCACCAAATTGAACTACATTATGTTCTTCCGCCCTCGGACAGATGGACAGTTCGAGAGGACGATTCAAACTTTGGAGGACATGCTCTAAATTCGTGCCTTGGATTGGCACGGTATTGAATTCTCGTATAATAAGAACTTTCATTCCAGCATTGGCATGAAGCCTTTTGAGTCTAAGTACATAAGACCTTGTCGATCACTTGTGCATTGGAGTGAGGTTAGCAAGAAAGCAACTATGAATTAAGAACTAGCAGTTTAATCATAGGAGTGTGCTATAAAGAAAAAAAAATGAAGGTTGAACAGACCAGACAATAGTTCTATGCCGACAAGAAATGAAGAGAACAATTATTCAATGTCGAAGACTTAGTGTTGCTGAAGGTATCTTCGATGAGTGGAGCTATGCGGTTCAATAAAAGAGGAAAGCTCAATCGTCAATTTTTGGGCTCTTTTGAAATTTTGGAGTTGGTGGTGAAGGAGTGTGCAAGTTGGCCTTGCCCCTTCATACGGGTGAGTATACAACATTTTCCACATATCCTTGCTACGAAAGTACAAGCACAACGACATCAATGTAGTGAGAATCGAAGAATCGAACCTCAATGAGGACCTGACTTATCAGAAATACCTAAAGGATCTTGGAGCACAAAGTGCAACATGACAAGGAAGTGTCATTGGTCAAAGTCGCATGAAAGTTCCATCACGGGAAGAAGGATACGTGGGCCGATTTGGAGATGTCTAAGGAGTTTCCACCTATTCAGTAAGCATTACCACGTCCAAGATTTGAGAACGAATCTTTTTTCTATGGGTATATCGGACATGATTGTGCTTAAGACGAATCTTTTTTCTATGTGTATATTGGACATGATTGTTCTTAAGATTAACTACTAAACCATGCCATATGTTAGGAATAAGTTTACTTATGTTTAGAATTAATTGTTGTGTGAAAATTGATTGAAAACTTAAGCACATCACAATGACCTACAACTTTGTTGAATAAAAATGGATGACCGATCCTCTGATTGGGCTTACATTTTCTTCTCTGCAGTAATTAGCCCACTTTCAAACTGGATGACAAATATATAGGTCAAGCATGTGATCTAGAATGTAAAGGCTAAAACATGATTGAAAGGTCGACCGTGAACTCACACCCGCCCACCTCTAATCATGAATGAATCATGAATCATGAATTATGCAATTTTTTGTCCAAGGAAGCTCGGGTGACCGCTTAATCATTTGAGCGTTCCGATCACATATGTCTCTTATGAAATCGAAATATGAATCTAGACAAAGTGTCTGCCTTAAAGAGTGGATGACCGATGATCCTTACCAGATTGAGTGTCCGCACGATCGTGGAATCATTCTAGATGGGCGACCCTCGACCCAGCGGATGATCGCTCGACTTAATGGGCGTCCGATAGTCGGACAGAGGACTAATATGATTTTTATTTAATTATTATGTTTTGATTTTAACTTTGTCCACGTGATTTCCTTACACCCAAATGATTCTTTATGATAATCTAGAGTCGACTTTTGCTCCTAAAAGCCTTTATTGATCCTACTAGTAAAAAGATAGGTTGATAGGTTAATGAAAATAAAAACATATTAATTGGAGGGTTACTATTGTCATTTTAGATGAGAGGTTATCAGCCTTGTGTGAGGCACTCTACCTTCTTAGTGGATGTTATCAGTCTTGTACAAGATCATTATGCCCCTTTTTTGGCCATGGTAGTGATGCCCCACTGACCATACATGGTTTAGGTAGTCACATATTTCTATGTTTGTATGATATTTCCTAAAAGTGTAGAGCTTTTACAATTTATTGAAACATGAATGGTTAAGGATAATGGAAGGTCCTTGTCCTTATGAAAGAACAAAATAGAATGATACCTTTCCAAGTGGAAAATGACAAGTACTAAAGATCAATAGAAAATGAGCACTACATGTCATTGTTCTTTATTATGACCCCCATGAATCATATGATATAAATTGTTATATTTTTCATTCATGCTTATGCTTTATCAATCATCCTCATTACTTATTTTGATTTCTCACTTAAATTTATGCTAACGGGAGGGTTTTCTCCCTTTTGTTGATCTCCGCAGGTACTTGATTATTCTGGATGACTTGATGTGTGTGTGGCAACTTCTACTCGGGTGGCATATACACATGATTATGTTAGAACCATATATAGTTGTCTTTATGTTATGGAGTTGTATGTGTGATATATTATGGCATGAACATTTATATGCCTAGATGTTGTATTTGATGGACTAGGTAATGTACTCTATTTTACCGAGCTTATGCCCTTATTGCACTTATATGATTTTTTTATTTCATGTTTTAGCTTATGCATTTGTACCCAATTTTTGTAATATTTATTTTTTTTAATTATTCTGCTCACCCTTATTGACTAATTGAGTCAACAAAAGGGTCAAGATTTACGAAAAAATGGTATTTCTATGAGAGGAGATTTTGTCATTAGTTGTGTTACACATTCACAACAAACTAGTAACATACCCGGTCTTGGATACTATGATTACAACAAAAGTCATGGTAAGTTCTTATGTTCATTTTGCGAAGAAAGAAGTTTCATTGTTCTGCCTCCGCCTCTGCCTACATCAAAAAAGCCCCCATGGACTGATGTGGTCCGGAGTCGGGGTCAGGAAGCCACCCTCTCCAAATGTCTAAACAATGTCTCTAGGTTATTCAGGAAGCCTCAAAGGATGAGATCAATATAAGTGTCAAAGAAACGCAGCAACGCACTCAAGACTTCCAGAAGGGGCTTATGGCTAGGTTCATGAGCAGTGACATCTCTCCGGATAAACTCAAAGAAGACCTTTCTATCCTGTGGGCAGTAACATCGTTAACTCGTATCATAGATCTTGGTAACTTTTACTTTCTTTTTCTCTTTGATAATGAATCTGATCATCTAAAAGTATTAGTAGCAGTCCGTGATTTATGAAGGTAGTATTTTATTAGTGTCTCAACCAAAGTCAATTTTTCAGCCTTATGATGAACACATTTCATCATCGCCGGTTTGGATCCAGCTTCTAGGCATGGCGTATGAGTTGTGTAAAAAGGAAACTCTTTTATGCATTGCCTCTATTTTTGGTACCCTCCTGAAGATTGATGATCACATAGTAACAGGAGATAAGATGCGGTATGCTCGCATTTGTATAGAGCTGGATCTCTCGGCGCCAGTGAAGATGGGCACTTGGATATCCTTGCTGAATGGATCTCGCTACTTTCAAAGAGTTACTTATGAAAACATCCCTCTTTTCTGTTTTAACAGTGATATCTTAGGTCATAGGCTGGATCAATGCCTGGGGCGTGGTCTAGATGGTCAGCTTCTGTACGGTACTTGATTATGTTCATTTCCACTCGGCGTCGGCCTACTATGCAAGATGGGGGAGGCCACCAGTGGAGATGGTTGCCCGAGACCGACCGCGGCCACCCCTAGGTTGAATCGGAGTAGATCACGACATCCACTAAACTGAAGCGCCGCATTGATCCCAAAACTAGGGTCAGGTAATCATTTTTATGCCCTAACGATGGTTGATGCTAAATCTTCTGATGCGGAGGCAGACTATCAGAGTCATTGGATGTGAGTTGTCCTCCCATCATTCAGCCAATGGCTACAAGTGAAGCTTTTATTGGGACTCTGCACGTGACCAAGGCTGGTGTGGGCAAGGGATCTTGTCATGTCCTTCTGTGTCAGATAAGGATGAGCATCGGATGGATGCCACTTTGGCACATTTCTCTTCAGTAACCCTTTCTCGTTTATCCTCCTCTAACTGCCCTAATCTGCAGAAAGGCGGCCTTCTTTCTCCTCCCCCTATCACCATCCTCTTGACATAGAATCCTTCCCTCCTCTCTCTCCTAATGTGCATACCGGTTCTCAACTAGGAGTCCTCAACGACAAGCAGCAGGAACGACACAACAACATTCTCTACCTTCTCCATGAAGCCCTCAGAAGCTGATCTGCGGGCATGAGGACATGGTTACCCATGTTCAGCCATGTTCAGCGGTCTCTTCACCCTCCAGCAATTCAGAGCCCCTACTCTCATCGGATGAGGAGATTGAGGAGCAGGATGTGGATATGATCCCCGACGTCCAAATCGAATCAAGGAGAACCCGCAAAGCAACGACAAGGTTCTCACCAACTGGGCCAAATGTTGGATCCAAAATCAAGCAAGGGAAGAAGAAGTCATGTAAAAAAATGACTATGATTCTTCTCCAAATCGTAATGCTTCAATAGATTGTATGCATATCCAAGGTGTTGTGGGAGCTTCTGGACTAGGAATGCCTCCCGACATATAATGCGGATTATTACATGGATATTGTAGCGGCGCTCTTCGGAGTAAGGTATGCGATAACCTTTAAAATATAATTCAAACACATCATTCGGATATCATAATTCTGCTAGAGACACACACTACTGATATCAAATCTGAGAAGGTCATTAGAATATTAGGTAGACAATGGACTGGGATTTCTTATGCAGGAAATGGTGCCTCTAGTGGCATTGTTATAGCATGGAAAATTGATGCTGCCAAGGTAACAAAATTAGAAACAAATGCTCAATATATTCATGTGGTATTTACTGTTAAAGACTTTTCTTTCTTATTAATAGCTATTTATGCTAGCATATTACCTGCTATTAGAAATGATATTTGGAAATGACTTTCAGCTCTTCATTTTGATGACATCCCTTGGGTATTAATTGGGGATATGATTGCTTACTCACATCATATGACAAAAAAGGGGGAACACCTTTTAAACTTACGAAATCTGTTAGGCTTTCAGAGAGCTCATCCACAAGCATGGCCTCATGGACATTCCTCTTTTAGGTAATAGATATACTTGGTGTAACAATAGAGCAGACTTAGCTAAGGTGTTATGCAGGTTGGATAGAACCTTGGTTAACCACCATTGATTAATAAGATACCCAAATATTAATCTAAACATCTTGATTAGGGGTCCTTCAGATCATGCTCCTATTCTTTTGAACACTAATCATAAGAACAATCACCCAAAAACTTTTAAATATGAACACTTTTGAAATATCAGGAACCAAAAAATATTGTCTCAACGGTATGGCATAATAGAAATCAAAATTGTTCCTTACACCAAGCATTGATTAAAGTTAAAAATCAGACCTATAAATGGAACAAAACTAGGCTAGGTAGGCTGGAGAACTAGGTACAAGTGGTTAAGCAAGACATCAAAACCTTAGAAGAGAAGGATGGAAATCATAGGCTTACAGATAATGAATGTAAACAACTCAGGACTTTGTACAATTAACTTGCAGCATATCTTAGACAAAATTTGTGTAAAATGGTGGAGCAAATCAAGAGTTAGTTGGTTAAATGATGGAGATAAAAATACAAAGTTTTTTCATTTAAGTACCATCATTAGGCAGAAAAGAAACAAAATCAACACAATTGATAATCAGGAGGGGGCTACCATATCTAACACTACGAATATACATAATTTTTTTGTCTCTCATTATGCTAGTCTCTGGGCTCCTGACCCTCAAGAGCCTATACCAATCTCTTTTCGGCCCTCTCTTCTCTCTCTATAGGAAACTTGGAAAGCTAGCCTTATTTCTCTAGTTACTGAAACCAAAATCAAGAATAATTTTTATATAATGGCATCAAAAGGCCCCTGGTCCAGATGGTTTCACATGTGAGTTCTATAGAAATTATTGAGATATCGTAGGAAAGACTGTAGTGTAGGAAATACAATGGTTTTTTTCAAACGGGGATTTTACCCGAAGGTTCGATAGGAATGCTATTACCTTTATCCCTAAAAAATCAAATCCTAAATTAATCTCAAATTATAGGCCTATATCCTTATGCAACATTATTTATAGAGCGATTGCTAATATTTTAGCTTATAGGTTAAAGCCAACTTTGCCTGATCTCATTGACAACTCACAGTCAACTTCTGTAGCGGGCAGGACAATTGAAGATAACAATTTTTTAGCCCAGGAAATCGCACACTCTATGAAGAAGGGAAGAAAGAAATATCTTATGCTAAAAGCTGATATGGAAAAGACTTTTGATAGAGTGTCTTGGGACGCCATAATTCAAACATTAACTATCATGAAATTCGCTGATCAATTCATTTTCTGGATCAAATCTTGTATTCAATCTTCTCAGTTTTCATTTGTGATTAATGGATCTTTATCGCCTTATTTTAAGAGTTACAAGGGAATTCAGCAGGGGGACCCTCTCTCTCCTTACTTATTTATATTAATATCTCAAGTGTTCTCCTCACTTCTCACTCATGAAGTTAGATGGTCACATTAAACCCTTCAGATCTGGAAGATTCTCCCTTAGTCATTTGGCCCATGCAGATGATTTGTTAATCTGTATTGAAGCAACTCCTCTAAATTGTAAAAGGCTAAAGCATATTATGGAACGATACAAATCCCTCACAAATCAAAAGATAAACTTAGACAAGTCTGCTTTCTACCTTCCCCCAAAGTTCAATTCTAGAAGAAGGACAAATCTAAAATGTATCCTGGAAATCAATAATGGATCCTTTCCTTTCCTATATCTTGGGGTGCCCATTTCTTACAAATCTCTAAACAAATCACAGGTAGCTTTTATTTCTGATAAGGTATCAGGCAGCTTGCAGGGTGGAAGATGAAAAACTTATCTCAAGTGGGAAGAACAACACTAATTAATTCAACAGTAAACATGATCCCTAATTATTCCCTCAGTTTGGTTTATCTATCCTCTGGATTTATTGAGTCATTGGAAAAATCTTCACGTAGCTTTTTATGGGTATCAAATGGGGAGAGGAAAGGTCTGCACTTAATTAACTGCCAAATGGTTCAAATGCATAAGCATATGGGTGGTCTTGGGGTAAGAACTTACACTATTTGAGAGATGCTATATTAGCAAAAAGGCTTCTAGCTATACTAAACCATAATTCTCAACCTTTAGTGGACATAGTAATTAGCAAATATGGTTCCCCACATCCTTGGTTTACTTCCATACCCCACCCAAATAATTTGGCCTGCAGTTGGAGATTAATGTTGCAAGCTTTAAATAACGTTAAACTAGGACTTCGAAAGCTCATTGGTGATGGAAAAAATACTGATGTCTTTATTGATCCTTGGCTCTTTTATATACCTCTATGTTACAAGCCTACTTTTGTGAATATGGATAATTGTTTAATATCACTCAAAGTTGCTGACTTTATAACAAATGCTACCTAGAATGTCTCTATTTTGTCATTATATTTTGCCCCTTGCATTATCTCTCGAACTTGCCTGCTTCCCCCTATGATGACTCGTGGATTTGGGCTCCTGAGCCTTCAGGCATGCTCGTAGCAAAATCTATCTATAAATTCATTAGCAGGACCCCTTGCTCTGTGCAGTCATGGATTTGGACTATTTGGCGCATTAAAATTCCCCCAAAGATACATATATCTTCCGAAGCTTGCTCATTATCGCCTGCCCACATGTGACATGTTGGCCAAGTTTAATTCCTCTCTTGATTCTAGTTGTACATTCTGCCAGACTGTAATTGAAACCAATCAACACCTTTTCTTTACATGTCTTTTCTCCGCCCAGGTGTGGAACATCTTCCAGGAAAAATCAAAATTTACTCTCTTATTTGCATTCTTGATCGGATGGTGATTGGACTCTTGAGGGGATTCTCTTGATTCCCACTCACGCCTTAAGTTGTTAACTCTCTTTGCCTTGTGTCTTTAGGGAATATAGCGTGCTAGGAATGATGCTCATTTTAGATCCTCCCAGGCAACCACAACTATTATATGGGAAAGGGTTCTGGCTAGCAATAATGAATTAGACTCTCTCCACTACTCTGAGGGGATTCCCCATTCGGACCATTCTTTGGTTCGATAGGAGCCTCCGCTTTGCCACTGGTTCAAGATGAACTCGGATGGCTCCTTTGTGAGAAATGGCAATATGAGGGGGTGCAGGCTATGTGGTCAAGTCTGCTAATGCAAGTTTTGTCTTTGCAGGTGCCCATTTCCTTGAGGGCTCTTCGGCGCTGGAGGTTGAGGCTAAGAGTTTGTGTGATGGTTTGCATAGATGCATGGCCAAGGGGTTGAAGAAGGTCCAAGCCAAATCAAATTCAGCTATTTTGGTATCCTTTGTTAACCGTCGACTGCAGGCACATTGGAGAGTTAGAGCTATTATTGAGGCCACATGGAGAATTATTCCTTTCCTTGAAGACTTAAGTGTAATCATATTACCAGACTAGCAAATACTACTGCTCATTTTTTGACCTCTTATGCGAGGCAATCGCGTTGCGATACATTTTGTGAAAATAAGCCCCCTCATGGCCTTCTTCAGTTTTTGTATGGGGACTCTCAAGCAATTTAATATCTAAGCATAGTTCTCTTTATAAAAAAAAGATAGATGCATATGGATGTATGTCATTCGAGACTTTCTCCTTCCACCATAGAATCTTGAATTCCATGCCTAAAATTTCTGTTTATACAAAAATACAAAAAAGCTTTTTCCTTGTAGCTAGAGAAGGGGGAAGGAAACTTGATCGATGTGTTCAGATAGAATCATAGAAGTCTCTTAGAATCAGCCAGATAAAGAAAAGTGCTTTTCCCCTAGCAATTATCAATGCAGTTCTTGTCTTTGAATCGTGCAAACCCATGACTGAGTTTTCTTCACTTTGAATGCCTTCTAGCTTGCCCGTGCCAAAATATCTAAGCAAAGTAACTGCTTGAGTTAAGGAACGAATGAATTTTTAGGAGACGAAAGTATAATGTCGTAGCAGACGACAAGACATACCTTAGTCATTTATACATATGATCTGAGGTGCTTCATGGCCTCTAGCAAAACAGGCTTAAATCTTGTGACATCAAGCTTGACATTTTGCCTCAAGTATGCTTCTGTGACAGCAGACCATCCCTGTTTGTGAACAGACGAGGGGTCCTTAATGTAGGGGTGATCCTTTGGATACTTCTCATTCAGTGAGCTCTCTTCCAAGCTGATCTCATACTGCAAGTAATTTAGCCGACATTGTATAGCTTGCCTTCCATAGTCATAAAATGCCACGTCCGTCATTTTACCCCATGGAACAATTTGTATCAATGTGGCATTCACTGGCAAGAAGATCAGATTGGTGAGGCCAGCTCCATGCACACCCATCATCACATCACAGGAGTTCACGATCTCCGCGAATTTTTCCAAGCTTATTTTGTAGCCGGCCTCCATGACAACCACCTCGAAGCCTGATTTTTTTATCATCTTTACTATCTCCTTCTCGTTGGTGAACTTTCTAATCCATTTCCTTGTTATCACCAGAAGTCTCGGTCTCCTAGCGGAGAATTCTCTGGCCGCAATGGCATCCCTCTTCAATGAATAAGACCTCCTCAGGAATTGCGTGAAGTTTGCCATGGAGTATCCAACAGGACGCATTAGCGGATCGATGCTGAAGTCCTTGTGGCATCTGAGACCCACGGTAACACTTTTGAAGCAATGAACTCTGCAATCATTATCGAAATCGATAACTTCGTACCGCGATAAGCTTGACAGAAGCTTGCCATGCTTGATCAAGAACCATGGCTTCATGTCTACTATCAGCAGCTGCACCTCCCCATGATACTTATGTGCAGTGAGGTAAAGAGGAATCAACATGTCCGAGAAGTCATGGAATATGTTACCCACATGTCCTCCGGTAGAGAACACAATGGCAGGGACACTGTGGTTAACCATGCAGAGAGGA
The DNA here is from genome assembly GCA_030549335.1 of Pontederia crassipes. Taxonomy (NCBI): domain Eukaryota; kingdom Viridiplantae; phylum Streptophyta; class Magnoliopsida; order Commelinales; family Pontederiaceae; genus Pontederia; species Pontederia crassipes. The sequence goes on along the minus strand of CM060186.1, from coordinate 34,165,423 downwards.
CTTCCAACATGGTTATTTGTCTCTCTGAGGAAGACTTCCCTGACCTTGAGCATTGCTCTTTCGTCAAGCTTGCGGGCATGAGGCTTCACATTCCATGATGCAAGATCTGTATCAGATTCAGAATGTCTGACTACTGTAATTGAGGAAGAGTTGCCATGAATCCGTATGTCACCATCCAGTTCGCAAACAACCGATCTAGGGCCTGAATCATCGCACATGGGCTTCTTTTGTGTCTTCAAGTCCTCATGACTTGCATCTTGATCTATTGAAATGGAAGGAACATGTAGAAAAATATTAGAATTTGAAGATTCAATCTGAATGATCCGTTGAACTAAGATTCGGAGCTTTGTTCTGATATGTATAACTCATCCATAGCAATGAACTGTATGTATGATTTAGTTGTTAGAAACATGCTATTTATTCTACTAGGATTAGAACTGTAATCCTGTTCATGGATCGTGAATTGCTCATTCAAGCATTGCCAAATTTTCTATAAACTAAACTAAAATGTTTGACCCAATCCGTTTAGCACACTTCATGTTCATGATATACATTTTTGTAGGTGAAACATTATGATCTAGTTAATCAGTAAGCAGCAAAGTAGACAAGTAGGAAGCTAAAACAGAACTGACTAGATCCATCTGGAGGCTTCTGAAAACAAAAGGATATGATAAACCTGTACCTGATTCCACAGGAATGTTGGATTTTAGTTCCTGAGTTGAATTCACACCTGACTGACATGCACCAATGGTGGAGTCTTTGCATGCAGAGTTCTGTGTCCATTGGCTCATATTCTTTGCTCCTGGGAACAGAAAAAGGATAAATAAAATGTTCACTTATATAAGAACAGAAAGAAATGTTACAGTGAATGAAATTTTGCTTAAGAAATATACATGCCGTAAACAAATATACTAGAAGTTTTCTTTACCCTCCAGAAAGAACCAATTGCTAAGAAATTTCCAAGCATTGCTGAACATTAATGTATATAAAACAGCTTCACCTATTTCCGAAATTAATGCATATTTTATCGCTATACATACCTAAAGGAACAGATCTTGTTCTTCTTTGAAGTATGATAGTAGTTGGAGCTGCTTCTAAGGTCAATAACACACTTACTGCAAACAAAGTTCATGAGAAAAGCCAAAAAAGATGGAATTACACAAACTAAAATGCAAGTCTTGATCTCGAAATTCTGGAACTTACATCTCTGAACAGACATCAAGTAATGCCTTGCCATCATTGACATGGTCAGAGTGAGAAAGCAAGCACATAGAACAAGAACTGTCGGGAAACGCGTATGAGGTTCAAAGCTCCGATTCTTCAGAAATTTCATTTTGTAGTCCCTCTCTCCCCTGAACACATCGAACTTGAGCACTTGGCGAAAGCAAAGAAGCTTATAGAGAACTCACAAGAAATAACTGGCGATATCTTTTTTCCTGCGGCATTTGTACCTAGTAATGCTATTACTGCTAAGTGCTAGCCATGATAGGTTGAAGCTTCATATATTAATGAATTATTTGTCTTGCAAGTTGAAACTATATAGTTGACCACAGCAAACACCTGCCGTCTAATTTCTTAATGCATATATGGGAGATTAGTAGAAACACCGTGAAGATATGAATCTTTCCAATTTCTATCGAATGAAACTACAGGAAATACTAGTAGCTAGTACGTTGTTTCCTTCATAATTAAGATGACTCTCCAAATCTAAATGACTTTTTGAGTGCATGTAATACAGAGATTGGTTGGATCCTTGATTTAATGACCTCTTTAGTAATACGTTGTGAGCTTAGTTTAATGTTCGGATAAGTCTATCTTTTGTAAGAGATTAAACTGTTAGAACTCAGATCACAGTCTCATATAAAATATACTGAAACTTAACCACATTATAATTTGTAATTAAGATGGGAACATGTTCATGTGCTGCCTGTAAATTGCACCTAAGCAATTCATTAATAGTAGGGCGTGGCGAATCAACAGTATATGGATTCTTTCGGAAACATGCCAAGATGTGCCATTTTTTAGTCGGATAACCATGCAATTCTAGAATAGAAAAAAAAAGGGATCCATGTACTTTGAATCTACATTGGTTTATATGTGGTTGGCATGTTGCAGAGGGATATCATGCGAGGCGAGCAAATGCAGGTATAAGAGACCACCAGAAGGTTCAAGTGGTTTTTATCTGAGTGGAAGAAACGTGACGAGAAAGATCCAACGGGAAAAGATATATTATGCTTCGAAAAACAGAGATACCTTATGCTTGTTATCAGTACATTAACAACGCCTAGTTATTCCTCGTTTACCATACCAAAAAGTTGCTAGTTATCCATGATGCAGAGAAATAGTTATTAGTGGAGTAGAGAGGGTCCGGAGATTTTGTAGCTAGATTCATTCTCACTTCCAGATGAATAACAAATTTGAATTTTCATAATAAGATATGTCTATTTTTTTTAAAGGGAAGGTTTTCGATTATACAGAAATTCGATCCCTGATACAAAATTCGGGGGTAAATTACACGAACGGTCCCCCAACTTTATTGGTCTCCCAACTTTAATTTATAATCAGAACGTCCTCCATCTTTCACTTTCTTGCACGCTTAGTCCTCTTGACGGATGATCACAGGTTCACCGATTGCCTTGCTGATGTGGCCGACTTTCTCTCTCATCCACGTCAGCTTAAGTCGGCCACGTCAGCTTAAAAATTTTAAAAATTAATAAAAAATATGAAACTATCCACGTCATTAAAAAAATTAAAAAAAAGTTGGAGAGAGAGAGGGAGGGGGGCGACCGCCCCCTTCGATCCAGCTCGCGATGAGCTAGATCTCCGGAGCTCGCTCGGCGAGCTCGACCAGAGTGCGAGAGAGAGAGGGAGGGGGGCGACCGCCCCTCCTCTCTCCCGCACGACGAGAGAGAGGGAGTGACCGCCCCCCTCCCTCTCTCTCCAACTTTTTTTTATTTTTTTAATGACGTGGACAATTTTATATTTTTTTTATTAATTTTTAAAATTTTTAAGCTGACGTGATCGACTTAAGCTGATGTGGATGAGAGAGAAAGTCGGTCACGTCAGCAAGGCAACCGGGGAACCCATGATCACCGGTCAAAAGGACTAGGCGTGCAAAAAAGTGAAAGATGGAGGACGTTCTGATTATAAATTGAAGTTGGGGGACCAACTGAAAATCGACTCAAAGTTGGGGGACCATTCGTATAATTTACCCAAAATTCGAAGGACTTGTGGGAGGTTCCCCTTCCAAAATACGTCCACCTCGACTGTGCAGGCAAAACTTGTCAAAAAAATTCGCCATGCAATTTGATTTACGGGGAATGTGCCTAATTTCATATCTAGTTACAGACGGTACAGTTGTCAAAATCTAGAGCAACACCTCAAAATTCCACATTCATCACTTGATAGTGTCCTTATGTAGGGATTATGTGAACATACATATTAATCCTTACTTTGACTAAGAGTGTACCGCACTTCAAATCTACTGCTAGGATTTTTTCACGAGAAATTTAAGAGGACTCAAAATTTTATTAAATGAGAATAGAAGAAGATTACAATTCACTCTTATGAAATTTTAATAGGCACTTTATAAATGACAGGAATTACAAACCGATTGAGACTCTGAATAAATTTTTCAAAATTAGGACACTTATCTTGTGATAGGAAAATAAAGTAATTTCGAATCTTTGGAATGTCTTAGGGACCAAATGAATTACTAGTTCGGGTAGGATTCAATGTATTATTAATAAATCTCCACCTTAAATTTTTTTTAATGATGATCTCCACCTTCAATTGAATTCTAAAAAAATATCTAATATTTTTTGCCGCCACCAGTCCCAACACAGGGACTACTGTCAACTATCAATGTCTAGCAAGTTCAAATAATGTTAAAACTTCCTAATAAAAATCGACTTGGTGACATTTATACCAACTTTCTTCGCATTGATCCTCTTTTCAATACGTCAAGGTGTTTAGTTTTTTCGGGATGCGCTTGATCATTGGCTAAGCATATTGCACCTAAGTTGTCATAGTTCACTATAGCATGATTTCGTTAGAGTCCAAGATCTCCAACAAGGCCTTTTAACCAAATGCCTTTTTTAGCAGTAGTTTTAGTTAATGTCATCTACTCTGTCTTCATAATAAGATGGCTAGAGTGTGGCTTTCCAATTGATAACAAAACTGCCAAGACTGAAAATATAACATGTCATCTTCTTCCATCAACATCTGTTGCATAATCTGATTCTGAATAATATGCAAGCAAACATTCTTTACCACTTCTATAGATGAGGACAATATCAGACATTCCTCTCAAATATCGAAAGATAGTTTTACTGCCTACCAATGTTCCTTCCCTGAATTGCTCATGAATTTGCTGATCACACTGATGGCATGCTTAATATCAAGTCTTGTGCATACCATAGTATACATCAAGCTTCTGACTACACTAGCATGTGAAAATCGAAATATGTACTCATTTTCTTCATCAAACATATGTGCAATTATGAAAATGTGCACATCTGAAGCTGATAAAGTACTTAAGATTTTCGCTGTAGACATACCGAAGCAAGATTAAATCTTCTCAAGGTAATTTTTCTAAGACAGAAAGAATTTATCTTTTATGTGATCCTTGTAAATTTCCATCCATAAGATTTTCTTTGATGCACCAAGATTCTTCAATTCGAACTCTGCACTTACGAGCTTCTTCAAATTCTAAATGTCTGACATGTTTCTAGTAGTAATTAACGTATCATCAATGTACAAGAGCAAATAAATGGTGGAACCATCCTCCACCTTCTTGTAATAGACAAAAAAATCATAGGGGCTCCCGTTGAGCCCCTTAGTGATCATAAAACCATCGAATCACTTATACCATTATCTGAGTGATTGCTTCAAGCCATATAATAACTTCTTCGATACAAACATGATCCTCTTTACCTGGGATAGAAAATCCTTTCTCATGAAGATGTCTTCTTCAACATCCCTTGTAAAAATGCAATTTTCACGCCTAATTCTCAAACTCCAAATTTTAAGGTGCTACAAGGACAAGTAGCACACGGATGGAAGTGTGCTGACAACCGGAGAAAAGATCTCATTATAGTCTACTTCTTCTTTCTGAATGTAGCGTTTCAATCTAATGCCTTCAACTTCTGAACTTCCAAGACTCTTCTTGAAGATCCACTTGCACCTGACAATCTTTCTATATTTTGGTAAATTGACTAACTCACAAGTCTAATTCTTGTAAAAAGATTCCTTCTCTTCATCCATTGCTGCAATCCACTGTTATGATTCTCCACATGTAATAGCATCCTGGTATCTTGATGACTTTGGCAACTTCACTTCTTCAGCTACTTGGAATGGATATGCAACCATGTTCTCAAAGTCATAACGCTTAGGAGGATCTACTTGCCTACGTGCACGTCTTGTAGCTAGACTTATCGTTGCTTCTTCTGATTGCTCTTCTAGTTGTTCAGCCTGATGAGATTCTTCTAAACTCCACCTATTATTGACACTCTCATCAGTTAAGTCAATAATATCTGCTTTTTGTTGGAGCATAGACGTCTCGTCAAAGAATATATTTATGTTGTGAATAACCTTATGCTCTAAAGGAGATCAGATTTTGAAGCCTTTTACACCTGCAACATAACCCACAAATACTCCTTCTTTGACCCTTAATTTCAGCTTTCCTTCGTTGTCATGATAATATGCTAGACAATCAAAAAGTTTTAGGTTAGTATAATTAGCAGAATTTTCTGATCATACCTCAATAGGAGTCTTGAGATCGATCGCAGTTGCAGGACTCTGATTCACTAGGTAACAAGCTATGCTACAACCTAAACTCAGAATGTCTTGTTCAGAGTAAAATTTGAGAGCATACATCGTGTCCTCTCCAGAAGTATTATGTTCATGCATTTTGCTACATCATTCGGCTGCGATGTATCTCTGACAATGCGATGTCTGCCTTCATCCTTGTAGAACCGATCAAATTCGAACGAACAAAACTCCAAGCCGTTATCAGTATGAAAATGTTTCACCTTTCTCGATGTTTGCTTCTCCACTAGGGTCTTCCATGGTTTGAATACTTCGAATGTCTCACTCTTGTGCTTCATCATTAATACCCATGTCATCCTTGAGTAATCATTTTCATAGATATAAAAGTATCTAGAACCTCTTAGTGATGGAACATGAAAGGGCTCCCAACAATTAGTGTGGATGTAATTGAGTGTTGCTTTTATCTTGTGCACTACTTTGCTGAATTGAAGTCATTTTTGCTTGTCGAAGACACAATGCTTGCATAACCCAATTTCATATATTCTTCTCATATTCAAAAATATTGCACTTGTTGAGGATGTCCATCGCTTTTTTACTCATATTCCAAGTCACATGTGTCACAACTTGGATGCTTCTAATTTTGATTGGGATGAACTACTTACTATAGCCACATCAGAAATTTGTGTGCCTTGTACAAGGACTTTTACCTAACTCCTCTCATGACTTCAATATCACCTTTAGTGACCACAAGAACACCTCCTGCAGTATCAATCCGACATTTTTAGAGTCCAGAACTTCTAATGATATCATATTTTTCTTCAGTTGTGGAACATGATAGACCTCTATTAATGTCCTCACCTAATTGGCATGACTTCTAATGAATTAAGCCAATTTCAATTATTTTACAAATCACATCATTGCTCATGATGTTGTTTTTGCTATATAAGTTAAGAACCACTCTTTGTGTGAAGTCAGATGATAAGAGCATCCTAAATCCAAAACTCAATTCTCCTCCAACATCTCATATCAAATATGAGCCAAATTGTCATCGTGAGATCGTTACTCTGGTGTATACTGTCTTCTTCTTCTTCTTGGGACAATCCTTTTTCTAGTGACCAAGTTCATTGCAGTAGTTGCAGATGTACTTCGGGTGATGGCCCTTCTACGCGGTTGTCACCAACCCTCCAACCTGAGTCTCCACAGTCTTGCCAAATGTCCTATGTCGAAGTTCACGAGTATATAGACTCGATCTCATTTTTCTAGAGTTATTGTGTCTATTCCGATGATCACAGACTAAACAAAATTTTCTTATGACAGAGGAAGAGACACCAACAAAAGTAGGGCAACATCTTCATCCTCAACTTCACATATATGTTTCATAATTCTATCAACAGTGTATTCAACTGGTTAAGATGATCTTTTAAAGGGGTACCTTCTTGCAAGTAGAGGGCGAACAAATATTGCTTCAATAACAACTTATTGGTCAAAGACTTGGTCATATAGAGACTCTTAAATTTCGACCATAGACCAATCGTCGTTTCTTCATCGATGACTTCAATGATCACCTCTTTCGCCAAGTACAACAGGATCATAAAGTGTGTCTTCTCTTGTTGTGTCGCTAAATTGGTAAGGTCAATATATTTTTCTTTACCCTTCGAGTCTTTCTTCTTTGTTTATTCTTCGACATGTTCGCGAGCAGAGCCCAAACTCCTTGTTGTTTCAGAAGTATTTGCATCTTGATTTGCGACTAAAACTATTACGTCCTTTGAATTTCTCAATTTTCACATTGTGTGATGTCATCTCTACGTCTTTTGGAGGATCGACGATCAAACCTTGCTTTGATACTAGCTTGTTAGGACGAGAGAAATTATGCATCGAAGAATAAATTGAGAAATTTAAGACGACGCATAATTTTATTAGATGAGAATAGAAGAATATTACAATTCAGATTGCTTTTTGTTCGAACCCCTAGGCAATTTTTATATGCACTCCCTTTACAGATGATAGAAATTATAAACCGATTGGTACTTTGGATTAATCCCTCAAAATTAGGACACATCTCATAAAAAAATGAATCAATTCCGAATCTTCAGTGTGTCTTAAGGAGCAGATGAATTTCTAATTGAGGTAGGATTAAAGGCATTATTAACATCCACTACAATGACACATGTCACAACTGGGCTCCGTCATGCATGACAATATGATAGGAAATATAATGACAATGAAACATAACTGAATATGAGCAAGAAAAATGATATAAAATATAAAACATAACTCATAAAACATATAGAGGAAGATAGCATAATGATGACATAATAAATAATGTTTTTAAAACTGGATCGGTCATCAAACCGATTGGCCAACTGGGTCATGGTTGTTCGATCGAGTTCGACAGGATTGAACCGAATTTTTATTAAAATAATATTATTTTATTACTTTAGAATAATATATTACAAATAAAAGAATAAAAGGTAAAAAATAATGAAATAAAAGTATATTAATCATCATTTTAAATTAATCAAATATTAATAATTTATTTTTACATTTTAAGAATATATATTGTTTATAATTAATTAATTTTATATCTAATTATTTAATAATTTCATGAATAATTTCCTTTTTTGGATTTCCATTACTATTATCTTGCCCTCATTTTATTTTTTAAATCCATATTTTCTTTCCATATTATTTGATTTATTGTATAAATTCATCCTATAAAATTTACTATATTATTATGTTTCCATTTTCATATTTTATCATATAATATTTATATAAATTAAAATTTTGTCATCTTCTTATTTATGTTCACGATATTTTTTTCTTTTTTTTTCAAATTTATCTTTATTACTATCTTTCTAATTTCATTTCAAATTCAAATTACTTTCCTTATTATTTACATCCATTTATTCTTTACAATCAAATCACTTGTATTACTCCTCCATCCATTATTCTAGATTTCCTATTATCATACACTTTCCTTCATTTGTTTTTTGTTCATTTATTCACCTCTCTTCATTTGTTTTTGAAAAAACTGGATTGAATCGGTTTTTCGATTCAACCCGATTTTGACCGGGTTAACTCGATTCAATCTGGTTTTTTGCAAAAATGAGTTTATACACTAACCGGATCGGACCGATGACCGTTCACGGTTGAATCAGTCGAACCGGCCAGTCTGGTCCAGTTTTAAAAATACTGATAATAACATCAAGGAAGTAGTCCTAATAATAATATGTGATTTAAAGTCCAATGATACAATCCATAATGTTCCTCCTCCACAGGACATAAGACACAAGATGACAATAACGGTTCATAACCATAAGACCGTGGAGAAGTACAAGACCGTACTAAATGACAATAATAAAGCCCAACAAAGGACAACCTCTAAGTGCAACGCCCCATCATGAGCCAATGACAAATTCAATTCCTTTCGATAATAATAAGTTTGATTGTATTATTCATGATAAATGCCCAATATTGATATCAATCGATGGCTAGTCGATAAACAATTGCATTAACAATTTAATTGCAATATCCAAATAATAAAAAGGGGTTAACTAACTTGATTATAAATTAATTAAGTTAATCATTATTTTATTAACTTTATTATATATATTCTTGACTTTTGTTCACGTATGCTTGACTTAAAATTTCTCTGCATTTATCCCTTTGATTATTATATTGTTGCTTTCTCTTTAAGTCTACCATCATACGTTAATGGCGACCATGGCTATTGGGTAAACAGAAAGTAATGATCATAAGAAAACTATGAAGGAAAGGTTCACATGAATAATCACACCTTGATTTTATTTCTTTTATCATTTATATGAAAAAGGTTTAATTTGATCTTATAATCAAGCTTATCGGGAGGGTCAAAATTGTAAACAAGAAGATCATAAGTGTACCTACAACATTAATTCAATGTTTCCGTTGATATTTTGAGTAGCTAGATGTTAATCGTATTAACAAATCATATCCTAGTCATTTAAACATAATGATACGTATGTGGAACAAATCGTTAAAAGTCTACAATTCAAAGGAGCTAAATCATAGAAAACTAATATTAGCAGGAGGGGTTATGATAAACATTGTCATACTAGCTTTGTTGTTTCAGGTAGTTACTAGATACAAATAGTATCTTATGTTAGTTTTTTGATGTAATTGGGTTTTTGTTTATATTGGAAAATGAAAATTGAATAATAAAGACACTAGTAAGTGATCTCAAAAGTGAAATTAATTATTTGTGATTCTGAGAATTACTAGAAATAAAATATAGTAGTGTAAATTCTAAAATAAATATATGTTAAATATAGTAGTGAAATTTAATGCACGTGATTTGGGTGCCCATAGAAGAAGACAAGAATTTAGCATCCAACATCTGTCAGTTATACTACAATACTACAAAACGCGAGATTGTTTATTTTCAAATAGAAATAATACTTTGATTTTAAATGTCTATGTAACGCCTCTAAATCGCACCCCACCACGTGGCAGAAGACACTTCAAGGACGTTATGGGTCATCCTTATGTGTACATCATATTGACCAAAAATATGACTTTCTCTAGTCAACTCAACAACGATAAAAGCGGAAGACTAATCATCATTATGAGTGTGACATCATAATATGCGGAAGATTGATGAGGAACTTCAAGTGAGTCCAAGGGAAAGCTAGTACATCAAACTAATATGCGGAAAAGGAGAACTCTCACATCATCTAAAGGACTCAAGATACCCATATGCAGCCACCTACGAGCTCGATCTATCACCGTTAGCCACCTTCATCATTCTGAGTTGGTCCTACATTTAAGAACATGCAAAGAAGAACCTCCCCATGAGTTTTACAACTCAGTATGAAAGTAAGATAAATATCATCATAAGATCATGATATTAGACAAGAATCAATATGGACATCAACATCAATATAAGAGAGATAATCATGATTATCATAAAAGTAATGGAAACATGTAAAGGGACAAGTGAATAAGAGATCAAAAGATCATAATTAAATCATCATAAAAAGTGGCAAAAGTCGATCATCATAAGAGTGATTCCTTATTCATATATGTTCATCTTCTTCTACATCTTATTATTCATCTTTGATTTATTTGGGGTATATTTCAACCCACGGGGAGGCCTGCCTCAACTCGTCCATCATCATCATCATAATTGGCAGAGTCAGCTCATAACTGATTGTAGTCAGCCCATAACTAACCGAAGTCAGCCCATACATGATCATCACCAGTCCATCATAATAAGATATCTCCATTTAATATTTTTCGTATTTTATCTTGCAACTTTTAATTTATCTTTATTAGGACTCAAAGTATGATTAGGATTTATGTCATCATAAAAGAGAATCAAATTATCATAATAATCAAGGGTCCTAATCATCATCATCACATAAGATTTATTCAACACTACAAGATAGGATCATGGAGAAGAATCAGAGGTGCATAAACATCATAATCGTCATCATGAATAGATCAGCATTGATGGATATAAATCATTGTCATTACATATATGATTGGATCTAAATTGAATCATCATCGTGATAGGAAGAGTCATAATCGAGTCATCATATGAAAAGAATCTAAAGGATCATAAGATCTCCATAATCGGAGGGTCCCGATTTGAGCATCATCATCAAAATCATGTAAGACTTAAATCAAAGCTATAATATATGAGGGTGTAATTAGAGAGCATTAACGACATAATCATCATCATAAGGATCCGGAGTGAGTACATAAATTAAGGATCTAAGCATCATAAAATCAACATTATTATGTCAGAACCAGAGCCGAGTAAGCTAGAACCTGGGCCTTGTTCATCGGTTCTCTTCGGGGAAAATTTGGGTTAAACCCAAGCTGGGTCGGATCGTCATTGAGTCAGGGACAGCCATTGCGCTCAACATCTTCCTCGTGCATGGAACTCAGGCCGGGTCATCCACAACTCAGGCCAAGTTCGTCTGGTTGCAGATCTCGGGGAGCGTCGGCAATGATGAATCTAGGATGAGTTCCGATGAACTCGATCCGGCGAAGGACCTGCTCGGGCCGGGTTCGTCTTACGCAAAAACTAAGTGATTGCGTAGTATGCGTTCCAATTATCTTTTCCAATGATGGTCGGCACCAATCATCATCATAGAACATTATACTACGACTAAGGATAATTAGAGCATGCTTCAAGTCTAAAATCAATATTTTATCACGAATCTATCCTAGTTCCATACCTTTGTGAAGTTTCCATTGAAACTCCACGTTCCTTATCTTCTTCTTCTTCTTCTTCTTCTTCTTCTTCTTCTTCTTCTTCTTCTTCTTCTTCTTCTTCTTCTTCTTCTTCTTCTTCTTCCGGCCGTTCCTTTTGATTCAAATGTGCGTCGTTCATGCCCAAGTCCTCTGGTTGCTCTCTTGTTAGGTGGTAGCCATCCGGTGCGCACGGGAGAGCGAGAGAGGAACGAGAGAGATGGGAGAAAAATTAGGGCCGACTTCTAGAGAGAAAAAGGGGCTGATTGGTTTGATTTGGCCTCATATTTATAGGAGGAGATTCAAAGTTTTGATTGGAAACAAACTCCTCATATCTGATTTGTTTTAACTTAATTCCTTTTTATCTTTTCTCTCTCTTCATTTTTTCTTATCTTTTGGTTTCCAGTTTTATCATTTCTTTTTTTTTGTTTTCCAACTAGGTTGAGCGTTACAGTCTAATTTATAAGTTAAGGATTATTCTCTAAGTCGTATGCAAGATATCAAATAGGTTCTCTTAAAGTATTTTGACTTATCTCCTTAGATAAGTTACATAAGATTCTTACATGTGTAAATCATTTTATGTTTACGTGTTTTAGTTATGACATTTGTTATGATATGAAGACAAGTGAGAATGACATAGAACTTTTGTAATTATATGTTCTAAGTATGATATGTGGTAATCAAATCATAGTGATGAGGTGATCATATATCATTGTTATAGGATTGGAAGAATAATAAGAAAAAAGGAAAAAGAAAAGTTTTTCGTTATCACTCACATAAGGTAAGTTGATTTCTACTCTATGTATTCACATCCCTTGGATTTGGTACGATATTGATTGTGATATGTATTGAATATGTTTTGGGTATATTCTTATGAAAAGTATATTTGAAATGATTGATTGATTCTACATTTGAAAAACAAATGTGTGATGTTATGAATTAATTTCGAGAAATGCAATTATGAAAGTACACCTGAATGATTGCTTGATTGTGTACTCGAAAAGCATATGTGATATGATACGAATGAATTTCAAGAAGTGCAATCATCTTTCGATTGGAATAGTATTTGATATTATTCATCTTCTTCTGATATTTCAAATACAATTGTTATATGATGAATCATGCATTTGTATTATGCATATGATGATTGGAGCTAAATGTCATGCAAAGTTAAGTGTTACATCGTGAAAAATCATGGTGGGAGCCATCTCCAGAATCCATAGGGGCCACCTTTAAAATTTAATCTATCATTATATTCCCTAGAAATGGGATGAGATAAGATTGAGCTAAGTATTACATCGTGAGAAATCATGGTGGGAGTCACCTTTAGAATTCGTATGGACCACTTTTGAAAGTCGTCGCTTTCTAATATGTTCTGCAGAAATGAAAATCATGGTGGGAGCCACCTCCAGAATTGAGATGATGATATGTTCACTAGAAATGAGATGAATGATGATATGTTAAGTGTCATGCAAAGCTGATGCTACATCATGATAAATCATGATGGGAGCCACCTCTAGAATCAATATGGGCTACCTCTAGAAGTCATCTATCGATTTATGATATGTTTCTAAAAATGAGATGATATAAGATGGAGCTAAATATCATACGAAATTAAGTGATACATCATGAGAAATCATGATGGGAACCACCTCTAGAATTTGTATGGGCCACTTTTGTAAGCCATCTATCAACTATACAGACTGACTAATTGGTGATCCGTACACTCATATGAGAGCATTTGATATGATATATATGTTTGATATATTTAAATAATAGTGATTGCAAATTGGTGTGATGTTTTTTTATTAGAATGTTGTATATTAATTATCAAATGTATGAAAATGCTTATTTTGATATTATGACTATTGTATGTGTTTTTATCTCTTCTCAAATTGATTAGTTAGTAACACATAGGCTACGAATTATCAACTTATTAAGCTATTTTAGCTCACTCTATTATTTCTAATATTTTTCAAACCAATATAGCTATATAAAATCTTATACCTTGTAAAGAAGGATGAATATTTGAGTATTGGTTTGCTCTGAATGATCGTCGCATATTGTGCAGTTTGTTTAATGATACTTTTATTCTTATGTTATAAAAAAATCAAAATCATCACATTTTTTAAATCTTTCTTGGATTTATTTAATCGTCTGTAATGAGTCGTGAGCTCCAGATTAAACCACGACTTAAATCGGGGTCATGACATTAATGCCCATAAATGATAACAATAACAATTTCTAACATTTAATGATTCAAGTAATCTTTTTACCAATTTTAGAGTTGGCAAATATTAGCAACCAATATTAGTGGGTCATTCAATGTATTGTGGTACTTGGTGTCCTTGTTGCCATAATGTCTAGACAACTTTTGGTCTCATTCACACCCAATTGACATCCTGAAGGCATACAAATCCGATTACTCATGTTCGGGTCTAATAATAATAAAAATAAGTTGATTCGTTGAGGGCCAAGTCTAAATCAATACAATGGTTGATTTTAACCATACGACTTAGCCTGCATAATCTAGAGTCTAGGTGTGCTAACCAATCATGACATAAGTCATTCATATCATAACATGGCATAGAATAGCATGACATAACATAAACATGATGGCCATATAACTAGAAAAATGACATAAGAATTCATTTAATCAAATTGGAACATGGAATGATAGCTTTAATTAATCATAATTATCTCTTAATAAAAGCAATTTAAGGAAAATGTTAGACCACTACAGTTTGTAGGGGCACAATGGCTTAAATGGTCAATATACGGCCTGCCAACATTCTCGACTTTGAGAGCTATAGTTTAGATTGATGCACTAGATGTTGAATGACAAAAATATGGTTTGCTTATAAAATTTAGACAAGATGCCTCATTAATAACTCTCAGGGCTACAATTTTACACTGTCGCACTATGATTTAGATGCCCCTATTACAGCTTTCATGTCGAGAAGTGGCAGAATAGTCAAAAATGCCTCTTCTCCCTTAGTTTCTTTTCCACACTTACAACATATCATTTTCACTTCCATTCTAAGAGTTTACAAGATAAATTTCTACCACATTGTCCCCTAATTTGATGGCAAACAAGCTCAATACATCTAGGGTTAATACATATAAAGGAATTAGGAAACAATGGTCACGTTCTGTATGAACTAATCCATCACTAGAGTTCTAACACTCTCAGCATGAATCCATAACAATAAGCACAATAATGAAACCAAAAGCTGTAATATCCCTACCTCACACACATATTATTAAATGTATTAATGTTACATTAGGTGATGATTTTTATGACATGATATATATGTCAAAGTGGAAGGTCCAATTTTAAGTGTCAGTGCATAGAAACTAACAAAATTCACCTAAGTAATGAAAAATTATTTTAAAAAATGTTAGAATTAAGAAAATTGAAGTTTCATCAATTGTTCACCTATGTTAATGTATGCTAAATATGTTTTTTAATAATTTTTAGGTAAAGACTTGGTTATGTTAAATGATAGCGCAAAATTTAAAAAATAAAAATGACTAATTATGTTCTTTGGACAAATATTTAGATTTTGATTTCTTTGGAATTTAATTATCTAAATATTTGATTTAAATCCAAATGGGTTAGTTTCTTATTTATATGTAATATCTTAATTGAATAAATAAATAATAAATATGTTAGGAAATGTGCAATCATTTACTTAAATGTTATTCATGTAAATAAATTGAACTCCGAGGGCAAGGTTGGAAAACACTTTCAATCGACTTTAGACGGTATCTATAATATATAACCCTCGACCTTATCTTCTTATTCCATCTTAGCATACCTTGGTCATCCCCCACCGACTTTATTTTAAAGAAAATTGATCTTCATTAAGATAGCATTAGAAGTTCATTACACAAAATTTGGGTGAGGCCCAGAGGGGGTCAATCACCCCAAAAGTACTCGCCATATTGGCGGCCAAAAGCTGCAAGGTAATTTGTTGCCATGTTATCAGTGCAAGGGCAAAAAGCCAGGTTCGTGGGGGCAAGATTACAGAGATGCATGCGGATGTCTTCGGCTATACCACGAATATGCCAAGGACATGTATAATGGTTGGTGATGATGCGAACGAGGAGTTGCGAGTCCGTCTTGATGCAGATATGTGTGATCCCAAGTGAATGACATTTGCGGAGACCCATAAGTAGAGCCCATGCCTCAACGTGCAAAGTTGATTCAAAAGTGCATCCCAGTACCTGCAAAATAGAAAACACTCGTGTTAGATCTTAAGATGAAGCCATATCCCCATTTTCACCAGCCATGATAAAGGAGCCGTCAGTATTGAGCATAACCCAATTCTGGGAAGGGGGGTCCCACCGGATCCGCTGGAGATCTTGAGGGCGAGTTGTCTCAAGGGCGTGGGTATGTGTAGTATCAAATTCATGAAGACAAGCAAGAGCCTTTTCCTAGATCGCATCGACAGTTGTACGTTTGGACCGAAAGTGAATATCATTGCGCAGGTTCTAGATTCCCCAAGACAATAAGCAAAAATGGATTGTAGTTTGTTTCTAGAATGTTGATCCAAACTTGCTCCCTCCTCGACCCAGGAACCAATAGGCCAAGTAGAGGAGAACTAGAAATTGTAACGAAGCTTATACTAAAAAAGGTGCCAAAGTTGATTTGCCACTGGGCATGAAAAAAGTAGATGATTGATGGTTTCAAGGGTGTTGCCATAGAGAGAGCATGATGGATCAACAGAGGGGTCGAAACTATGAATGAGGTCTAGAGTAGGTAGGTGTCCATGGACGAGCTTCCATAGGAAAAAATTGCTCTTTGGGGGAACCCTGATGCTCCAAACTTATTCCATAACGACCCTCCAGTCGGACGTGACGGCAAGGAATGCCTATTTACAAAGTTATACACTGCTTTACAAGATAGGCGTCCATATGGATTAGTCATCCAAACCCACGCATCATCATAGGCCGAAAGAGGTATGTAAATGCCACAAACTTCATCACAAAGCGTCAGGCAGAAGATTGAGGACAGAAGGGTGGTATTCCACTGGTGGTCAATAATTAAGTATGATACTCTAAGGGAGCTAATGTTGACGTCCATATTTAGATATGTTGGTAGGCGAGATAATGGTATGGGAGAGATCCAGGGATCATAGAGGACAGAGCTGTTGGTACCAGATCCAATATTTTTAAAGAATCCCATACGGAGTTCAGGGATGGAGTCAAACATAAGTCGCCACGACCTACACATGATACGTCATCTGCGTGGGAGGGCATTTTTTTCTTACCTTTACCGCGTCCTATGGATGACATTGGCCAGGGACGAAGGGCGAGGGGTAGTGCTGACGGTCACACGACCCTTGTCTTCTTCTTCTCTGTACGAGGGGGTGGAGATAGGTCCGGGTCGTCTGCAGAGGAGTCATCCAGCGAGATAGCCGGGTCGGTGGCTCCCACCAGGCATTCTGTGACCCTCGTCGCCAGCTCCTCATGACCTGTGACAAGGTTAGGTGGAACAAATCTTTTCACGGGGGCCGAAGAACAAGGCAGCAACCAAAGGCAAGGAAAACAAGATGATTCCACAACAAATCTAGGGGTGAGTATGGGCTGGGGCAACCCCGTCGCCTCGATTCGCACAGACCCAAATTTTTTGAGTTTTTTCCCTACATTATATTATATTATCATATATATAATTTAATTGATAGTTATCATATTTATATAATAACATTAAATCTATTATTATTTTACTTTTTTATGGACAAATCGGAAATTCCTTATTTTTGTCCCGATTTGACTTGGATGTCCCGATCCCAGACCGATTGGGACCGAGTCCGGGACCGGGTCTCTGTTTCTGGAAACCCGAAGCAAACAAATCACGGGTTAGTTGTTAGGGCTTCATCTATGTTCAAAGCTCCTCGCTTATGAATTATCCATATGAATTTGGATTAAAACAAATCATCCCTCGTCTTTAATAGCTTTCCCTCATATTTTATTTCATATGATTATGAAAGAGGGATTTTTAAGATGAAGAACAAATCTCAACTAGTGCTAAAATTCAAAGTCGCTAACTCTAAATTATGTTCTTATATCTTTTGAAACTCCAAAAAATTAGGAAATTAAATCAGGAAGTACTTGTTGAAGTCTAATATTCACACTTTGAAATTGGAGTGGTTGGATATATACCTACACTAGTTATGTGGTAGATAATTTGAATACTTGAGATGTCATGTTGTAATTCAAGGGATAGAAACTTATAGTGTAACCTTTCTGGCGCAATTGAAATCTTATGAAAATAATATATGGACTGAGAATTATAAATTTTCAAATGCATAACACAAAATCTGCCAGCTTCAAAATTTTTACAAACCATCTTCTAATTTAGGAATTTTCTTAAGTTAATATAGAATGACTAAAATTATAAAGTTGGTATGGTTTCGAAATCTGAAAGTCTAGTTTTAATAGAAAATTTGATTACATGTGAGAGGATGTCTATTTGAAGATTTGTGAATTTATACTAAGCCTTATGCAGTTTGCTAGGGTTTGAAAGTGAAACAAAATATAGCTTGATTCTATAATTTCCTAAGTCATTTTATAAAGATCTAAATTATGAGTTTTTTTATAGTTATACTTGATGAAGTCTTCTACCATGGAAAATTATTTCACGTCAATAGAAGTTACACATTAATTGTTATATATTTTATATTGTATAGCGTGCAATTTGTTATATGCAAAATAGAAACAACATGTTTGTGCTTATATGAATATATGATGTGAATTTGAAAGTTGATTAATTGTTTTCGTGTGATTACATATTACATGATATGATACACAATTATATGTTATATGAATATACCCTGTGTGCACTCGTAAAGTGATTTAATTGCTATATGTGCAATTATCTATTACAAGATATGAAAAGATATGATGTGAGAGGACATGTTAAAAGATAATATGATATGACATGATATGATTGGGTCATGCATTTACATTACCCTTTTGGGACGACAGTATCCTTTTATAGTTGAAAGACTTGCAAGGTCAATAGTTTACCCTTACATTGTTAAAGAACGTTATAAGACCGCCCCTATATGGTTGAAAAATATTATAGGATTAATAAATATCTCAAAAGGGGTTTAAGTTATTTGAAGCTAAGTGTCATGTGAATTAAATTGTGAAATAACACTAACCATTTGAATTCATAGGAGTCACATTTAGAATTCATCGGTTTCCCTCAACGGATATCCCAAAAGATAAACCTTTAGAATTTGTTCTACTTAGGTAAACTCTTGAACTCGTAAGAGTTTAAGAGTTTCACTCGAGAGTTTAATAAAATTGTTCATGTTCATATAAAAGTATGTAAGTAGAAGATAAAACATAATCATGATATATAAGTAATGAGTTCCCAGAGTCCATCTTTGGCAATATATATATATATATATATATATATATATATATATATATGACAGAAAAGAGAAATCATAAAATTATCATTTGACAGTCATATCTTACTTAAGTCAAGTGGAGGCTCATCTCCCCTTTTAAGGAGGAACATGTCATCATTGTTCATCTTTTTGGGGAACATAGTTCATTCATCATCATCTTAACATATATGACATCATCAACAACAACAACAAAGCCCTATCCCACTAGGTGGGGTCGGCTACATGGATCATACGACGCCATTCCGTTCTATTAGTAACCAAACCTTTCGGTATATTATTCACCAATAGATCTTGCTCTATTAGTTTGCCAAGTGTCCGCCTTGGCCTCCCTCTCCCTCTTTTATTCGGACTCCAGATTATTTGATCTACTCTTCTTACTGGCGCATCTAATGGTCTTCTCTGAACATGACCAAACCAACATCATGGTTATATTTTAGTTTGTTCTTATTAATTAGAATATCTCTCCACTTTTAATGATATGGCATGAAATGCTACTAACCTGCCATAATTAATGGGAGACCAATGCCATAATAAATGTCCTATCTTAGGGAAGGATGTGCCACCTCTGGAATTCTTTTTGTTGTCTATGGTGGAGAGTAACCCTGATAATTGGAATAGTATTTCAAAGTGTTTTGCCTTTCATCGGCATTGTAGTTTTACTGCTTGGCTTTAGTTCTGTTAATTGCCCTCTTTTAAAAATCATCTTGCTAATTCTTATAGGTATAGCCAATGACAATATGCATTTCCAAACTTTTATCTTTCCTTAATTATTGTCTATCATATAAACACAATCAAGTCATAAGGGAGCAATGGAACAAAGGTGGATCCAAATCAATAGTAGAAATCTTTTAGGAGAGATAGGGATCAATAAGAATTGGATTTAGTTTAGTTCGATTTGGATTGATAAAATAATGATAAATTATTTTTTTCCAAGTTTTGAATTTCCAAGCATCAAGATCGGACGTTCAAACTTTTAGTTGAACATCTGATTAACTATTACCATCCAAATTTTTAGGATTGTTGGGATTTTCGATCATCCAACCTATTGATCAAATGTTTGATCTTTACTTGATCAGACTTAGTCTCTGTTTCCAAAAGTGTTTGGACTTCGTGTTGAATTCTTTGCATACAGATCTAGGTCAAAAACATATTAATATAATATGTGTTAACATCTTTGTTCCATAAGGATTATCATAAGATTCAATGATTAAAATATACTACAAGATCATAGTTAAAACCTAAAATGTTCTTGTCACAAAAATATCATTTTCTTCATGTGTCGCCATGAGAAGTCTAAGAAAAACCTTGTTGCAACATTCCTTATTTATGGCTATGAGATAACAACAATAAAACAAACTCTGCCACAAGTTTGAATAAGCCTAGTTATCATCATCATCTATTTTATTAATTAAACTAGGTAACAAACTCATGCTTTGTGCAATTTAGACATATTTTAAAGTATTATCTATAAAATACAAGTAATATTCCTGAAACATACAATATTTCTTAAATATCTTACAATTTTTAAGACCATATTTTCGTTAAATTTAAATTTATAATATTTTAAATTATTTTTTTAATATTAGAAAAAGTGTTCTACACGATTTTATGTTTTAGAGAAAATTTATTAATTTTTTTCTACCAATTTACAAAAAGAATAATTAAAAAATGTTTTTTCTAAAATAATATAATATATTCAGAAGAAAATTAGATTGATATTTTCATTATATAAATTTATGATTGTCCTATTCAAAGAGAGTTTCTCGCGTGATTAATTTGAATTATCAAAGAAAAATTAATTTAAATTTGCCTATTCAAAGACAGGCTACATTCTTACCTTCGACGTTTGACATACCTTGTGATATAATTTTAGTATGGCTCACGATATTACATATATATATACATATATATATATATAATGTTATATATTTTAGTAAAATATAATATTTATATTAAAAAATCATTTTAGCTAGAATACTAAAGAGATAAGAGACACTTTTCCATATTATATTTTATTTTAAAGAAATTGATCATATAAATATGAAGACATAATATCAATTAGTTCACGCTTTTTATTAAATATTAAATATTTTTATTATTATTAAAAATACAACGAATTTCAAAGTTAAACATGTAATTTATGAAAATGTAATCATGTTGTTGTAAATTTAATACTCATTAATCAAGCAGGCATTTATATATAGTTATTTTTTATTATGAATAAAACGAAAGTGGAATATAAAGATTCAAAATATAATTATGAAAACTAATGATGATTTTAAAATTTAATTCCAAAATTAATAATCAGACGTAAGATAACATTTTAAAATAAATTAAAAAATCATACATAAAAACAAGGAAAATGACAAAACCGGAAAATGAAATTATGTATAGGTATTAATAAAATATATGATTTTCTTCTATCTGGAATAACAAAATATAGCGAAATACAAATAATGAACCTTGCATTTTGTGAAATTTAACTATGATTTTGAAAGACACTGCATATTAATTAAGAATACCTTTATCTATGATTATAATAATTTATTAAAGTTTAATTTAAAATATTAAAAATACATAAAAATATAGCAAGGATATTAAAAAAATAAGAGACTTCTCCTTCAATATTTTACCCTTTTTAATTTATTTGCAAATAGAATTGATTAAATACATAAGAAAATTAAATTACATATTTTTATTAAATATTAAATATTTTTCATTATGAAACAAAACAAAATAGCTTTGAAGAGTTAACAAAGAATTTTAAAAAATTAATGCAGATTAATTAACAATGTATTTCTTATGATTAGTTTATTTTTTTATTATGAATAAAAATCTAATGGAATATAAAGAGTTGACATATAAATTATATATGAACAATTAATGATGCATATATTTATATAAATTGTCAATAAAATATAATGGAATATATACAGTAAAGTTGAAATTTTGGAAAAGGTTTATAATATTAACATTTTAATACATAAATTAATAAATGACAATATCCAGTTTGTCCTAAGAATTAAATAATGTATGAAATTTAGTGGAACATTCATATGATAATTAAACTATTATAAATTCAAAAGATCATGTAAAAGATAAAAAGAATGATATATAATTTTTATATGAATAATTAATGACACATTCACGTATGATTATTTTTATTATGAATAAACAATATAATAGAATATAAAGAATCAACGTGTAATTAATAAAATATTAATGATATTGTCAAAATTTTAATGTGCAAAAATTAACAATGAGAATACCAAATTTTTGTACTAATAATTAAATGACGTAATAAATTGATGGAATATTGAGTAATAGTGAGAATAACACGTTTTGATGGGTGCAGCTTAATATTATAGGATATGAAAGAAAATTCAAATTTAAAAAATATAACAAAAGAATAAATATGAAGCGTGAAGATATATATATTATTTGAATAAATAGAATAATATATTATTTTCTCAAGAACAATATAGAATTCTCATAAAAAATTAATATAAATATAAACAAATATTGATGTTATATTATATTTTATATTTTAATTAATTATTAGCAATATGAATATAAATGATACATTTTTGTCAAAAAAAAAAGAAAGTGAAACAATTACTTGATGTAAGTAGGTTGACACATTTGATATTAACTAAAGAATTAAGTGTTAAGAAGGTGTCACAAATGAGATGGTGGGTTGGTATGGAGAATATTTCAGATAGAAAAAAATCATAAAAAAAAAAAAAGAATGAGTGAACGGAGAAAGGAGAATGCTTTAACTTTTTTTCTAAATTTAATATTATCAAAATATACAGAAAGAATTCTAGCAATCAAGCATATGTAAATGGGTATATTCCTTTCATAAAATAATAGTTTAACATTTCAAAGTTGATGAGGAACATTAATTCACCCTCCAACGTGTACAAGTTAAATGTTTGAAGTAATAATAACCATAGCTTCTAAAGTCAAGTTGTTCCAGGTAAAAGGCAAACTAAAATCTTCCAAGGAAAAGAGAGCAGTATTGCAACTGTACGTTCATTTAGCAAGCAATATTATCAGAAGGATCATTTGTAGTGTCCACGAGAAACAAATGACGTAACATCTTAAAGAAATTAAAAAAAAAAGGGCAACATCAAAGAAGCCCAGCCGCACGAGCCCACAAGCTCACAAGCCCAACAACTTAAGTCACTATAGGGGAGTTTTTTTTGTATCTAAATCCGATTGGCTATTTCAAGACTTACTACAGTGCCTAACCGACAAGCACACCTCAACAACCCCATCTTCATCTACAGTAAACTCCTCTTTAAGCTCTTGTTATTGTAGCTACAGTAGCTCATCTCACTTCCCTCCCTCCATTCGTCCGCTCATCTCTCTCTCTCCATTGTTGCTACAGCTGAACCAAGGAAAGAAAGAGGGGGCCTAGAGCAAGAAGACCAAGTTGCAACTAGGAGTGGAAGAGGTGGAAGAAAGGAGAAGAGAGGAAGGAGCTAAGTTTTTAGGGATGGCTATTAAGGTATATTGATGGAATTCAAAACTAATGATGTATGTAAGTTTGGATTAGGAATTAGAGAACACGTCATTTGTTCTTACAAGGATTAGGGAATGTTTACATATTGCATTAGGTTGCCTTAATTCATGATGATTACTATTCTATTGCTAGTCATGGTTAAAACTAAGTTGTTTTTTATTATCTATATTATGCCATGATGAAGTTGTTTCTTTTCATGAATGATCGTGATGTGTATTAGATGTTCTTATGCAAATCCTCATACCTCTCTATGATTTCACTTATAATAATTTAGTTAGCTCATTGTGAATCTTAGATGAGAAATGTAAAGTTCCTATTGTTCATGCTTGGATGCAAGTACATTTCATAGGTGTTTGTGTAAATGTGTAAAAATGGTGAAAAATGGAAAAAATAAGGGAAAGACTGTCCAACTGCTCGGGCACGGTCGTGATGACATGTGTCACGCAAGGTTGTCAAGATGTCGATCTAAATCTTAAGATCTTACGATTTTACAATCTTACAGTCCTCTTTCGATCTCGATCTTATCTTGAAGATCTTATGTGTAAGATGTTAATACGATCTTAATTTTGGTTACATGATCTTACGATCTTATCCGATCCTATACGATCTCATATGATTAATATAATCATTTAAATATTAATTAAAAATATATTTATGATAATAAGAATTTATTTATATGAAGTTAAATATATTTTTGTTCATTTTTAATATGTTTTGATATAATTTAACTCATGAATCCATAAAAAATGTCTTAGTGAGATATAATCTAATATTTCAATACGAAATATTTGTCAAAAATATATTTATTATTTTGAAAATATACTATTTTATTAATAGGTAGGATCTTACGATCCTCGATCCGATCTTACGATCTTCTATTTTATGACCCCCTCCGATCTTATATAAGATCCCGATCTTGACAACATTGGTGTCACGACCGTGACGTATAGTGAATTTCATGCCTTAGCGTGTAAATAAGTCAAGTGGATAATTGAGCTTTCTGTTATGACCGTGATGCTCCAAACCACACATGCCTTAGAAAATTTTCGAAAATGATCAAAAAATGATCGTTCTGTCACGGGCGTACAAGTACGGGCAGGAGAAAGTTGGTCGTGGAGGCCAAATTGACAACCCGTGCAAAAACATGATCCGAGCATGGTCGTGACGGATGTGAGCATGACCATGACTATATGATGGAGTTGAAATCCTTCTAAGTGTTCGGCCATGCCAAACTGAGGCACGTCTGTGCCCAAGTGTGGGCACGGCCGTGATCCTATGTTGCAAGGTCGTGACCAACACGAAGTTATGTACATGTTTGAAATGTTCACACTTAGCATGATTTAAAGTATGTATGATCTTAAATAGGATTAAAACATGCAACTGTATTGAATGATTGTATGTATAAGTAAAAGATGGATTGGCATGAAGGTGTTTTTGTTGTAATCGTGGAGGGAATAAAGTCCTATGTGATGTATTTCCGAGGAAGTAATGTCGGCTCATTGTGATTTGTACTTCCAATGGGACAAAAAGATCTCGACCTAGCTAGCCAAGTCCTGTGAATCAGCGTGGTCTTCTTAATCACCAAGATAAGAACTATCTAATCAAAGATAGAGGATGAAAAGATGAAGTAAAGATGGAAAGTAAAGTCTTACACTTATGTATGTACTTCAAGGAAGCCTAAGCCTAAGTAAAGTTTTACATCGGTCCATGTACTTTTCAAGAAACAATGTCTTTGGGACATAAAGATGAAGATGATGATAATGAAAGCATCAAAAGGATGCTAATGTATGTTATGTAAGAATATGTTAAAATAAAGCAAGATAAATGATGATATGCCTTAGCATAATGATAAATTATGATATGCTTTCACATAATGCTTATGATGTACATGTTGATCTTATCTTGCTATGATGACATGTTCACGTGCCATATAGAGTGCATAAGTAGTTCATAATATACATATGATTTATATAGTATGATGATGACATGCACATGTCTTGACATGTGAAGATTATGTTATAGGATCATAGTATGCATGGGTCTCAACATATTCTAACGGAAGAAATCTCATGCACCCCATGGATCCGTGCAGGTATGGACGAGGCTTAAGTTCGATGGTGAGAGCCTCATGATAGAGATATTGCACATGTGATGGTCGGGTCATGGCCCAAGTTATCTTTTAGTATTTTATATTATGACGATGGACTCATAGTGAGTCAAGTATGTATGGCCTATGGGCCTTTGAGTCATTTACTTTCATTTGGACTCATTTATGTATTATGAACCCTATGTTGGGTCTTGATGTTAGAGCCTATGTGGCCCATGGACTAATATTGTTATTTTGAGATTTTATTTGTTATGAAGTCTTTTGATATTTTGTGTTATTGTTAATTATGTTTTATTATTATATTTTCCGCTACAATGTTCTATGTAATTAGGTCATGAAAGTAACGTCGCATAGGGTTCGACAACTAAATTGGGGCCGAATTTTAAGGACGTTACAATTGGTAGCAGAGCAATAGTTTTGACTCTTATGTATTTATTCTTAGAATGTGTAAGCCATAGATTGGCTAAAATGTCTAAGCGGCATGTCCAAGTATGAAGTAGGGCTGAGCACGGTCCGGGCCGACCCGGTCGGCGGTCGGCCCGGACCGCACCGACCCGAAAAGAGAGGCAAATAACCCGGCCTGGATCAAATCCGGGCCGGAATCGGGTTCAAATGAAAGAAAACCCGACGGGTCTCGGGTCAGGACCGGGTTTGCCATCCCAATACCCGACCCGGACCCGACCCGGATTACCACTTCACTATATAAACCCCAATCCACACTATTTCCTCATTTCACCCTCTCATTTTCTCTCTCCCATATCTCTCTCCGTCTCACTCTCAGACTCTCACGCCCTTTCCCTCCCATCTCTCTCCGTCTCTCGCCCTCTCCCTCCCATCTCTCTCGCCATCTCCCTCTCAGATCCGGCCGCCAGGCGCCGGATCTGACGCAGTAGCACCTGGCGGCCGGATCTGGTGCCTGGCGCCCGGATCTGGCGCTTGGCGGCCGGATCCGGCCGTCAAGCGCCGGATCTGGCGCTTGGCGGCCGGATCCGGCCGTCAAGCGCCGGATTTGGCGCTTGGCGGCCGGATCCGGTCGCAGGTGCCGGATTCGATCTTCGGCATTCGTCCTACAATTTCCGGATGCAAACCCGGTGGCATTCCCGGATTGTCGGGTCTGACCCGGAACCGGATCCGGCCGGGTTCGGGTCCGGGACCGGGTCGAAAAATTTTTGACCCGGCATAATCCGGGTCGGGACCAGGTCCGCTTAAACCCGGACCCGATACCAGATTTGCTCAGCCCTAGTATGAAGTCCATGTGCACTGAGCCTAAAGGTAATATTCTCTTATGATTAGCTCATGCTAATGATGTTTCTATGTTTGTTTGTATGTGAATGTAGATGACTCCAAGACGTGCAATCGCCAATGAAAACGTGGAAAGGAATGCTTTCCTTGATGATTTAATTCGTGCGGCAAAGAATGCACAAAGAAAGAACGTCACGGATTATTCCATTGAGAGTTTTTAAAGCTTCAACCTCCAAAGTTTGATGGAGAAAGGGAACCGGAGTTGGCCGAATCATGGCTTGAAGAGGTGGGGGACATCCTTAAGGTTATGGAGTGTCCCGAAGATCGCATGGTATTGTATGCCACTCACCGCCTTTGTGGACAAGCTAAAACATGGTGGAAATCTCTCTTGAAGACCACCTTTGAGAGTGAAGAAGAGGTTGTTTGGGAAAGCTTTGTAGAATGTTTGAAGCTCGCTTCTTCCCGAATTATGTTAAGAAAAAGAAGAGGGACGAATTTCTCAATCTCGTCCAAGGCAACATGACGGTGGACCAATACATGAGCACATATCTTAAGTTGGAGAAGTATGGTTAGCTCAATGAAAATAAACTTAGGAGGACTAGGAGGTTCATTAATGGCTTGCATCCCGGATTACAATCTTGGGTCATCAATGGTCGTTGCACCACTTTGAAGGATGCGGTGGGACTTGCCGTCGAACATGAAAGGAAATACAATGAAATGATGAGTGCTAAAGGAAAAGCAATCAAGAAGCATGGAAAGAAAGCTATGGAAAGAGCCCAAGAAAAGCTCCCTTGCACGAATTTTCACACCCTCAGAAAATTTTCACCCGAGTCCATTTTTTCATCCCAATCATCTCACCATACATAAACACGCGTAAAAGGTGCAAAAAGGCGTGCGCACAAATTTTTGCACCCCCAAAAAATTTTTGTCCGAGTTCATTTTTTCATCCCAATCATCTCAACATGCATCAACATGCACGAAAGCGTAAAAAATTTTACGTCTTTTGGCCTTCTTGGTTAAAAACACGCGTAAAAGCCGCTAAATTTCGCTCGAGTTTATTTTTCATCCCAATCATCTCATCATGCACGAAAGTATCAGAAATTTCACGTCTTTTGATCTTCTTAGTTGAAAATACGAGTAAAAGGCACGCATACGAATTTTCGCACTCCCGAAAAATTTTTGCCAGAGTCCATTTTTTCATCCCAATTATCTCACCATGGATCAACATGCATGAAAGCGTAAAAATTTTTACGTATTTTGGCCTTTTTGGTTGAAAACACGAGTAAAAGGTGCGCGCGCGAATTTTCGCACCGTCGGAAAATTTTTGCCCATGTCCTTTTTTTCGTCCCAATCATCTCACCATGCATCAACATGCACGAAATCGTCAAAGATTTCGCGTCTTTTGGTCTTGTTCGTTGAAAACACGCATAAAAGTCGCTAAATTTTGTCTGAGTCCATTTTTTTCATCCGATCTCACCATGCATCAACATGCACGAAATCGTCGAAAGTTTCGCGTCTTTTGACTTTCTTGATTGAAAACACCCGTAAATGGCGCGAAAAGGTGCGTACGCGAATTTTCGTCCGAGTCTATTTTTTCGTCTCAATCATCTCACCATGCATTAACATGCACGAAAGCATAAAAAATTTTGCATCTTTTGGCCTTCTTGATTGAAAACACGAATAAAAAGCGCGAAAAGGCGCGTGCAAATTTTCGCACCCCAAAAAATTTTTCGCCCGAGTCCATTTTTTCATCTCAATCATCTCACCATGCATCAACATACACAAAAACGTCAAAAATTTGGCATCTTTTGACCTTCTTGATTGAAAACACGAGTAAGAGGCGCGGCAAGGCGCACCCTCGAATTTTTGCACCCCCGAAAAATTTTCACAATAAAATAAATTACCTTACTAATGTGAAAATGAATCTTGAGAAGGTGATTGACCACTTTCTTGTTGAGTAATTTGTAATACAAGTGCATGAACACATTCTTCCATTTCAGCATTCACTTTTTTAATACGATCATCTCATTCTTATTGCAATTCTTGTTGCATTTCTTCACGCACTTCTTCTCTTATACGTTGCAAATCATCCTCAATAACAACATTTGAAAAAGAAACACCTATGTGCTTTGATATAGCATAACTTAAATTATTTACTAGTGTTTGAGCACATTTTCCAACACCAAATCCATATCCTCTTCCTTCTGTTGGAGCAAATCCTGGTTGAGAACTAACATTTGAACCATATTTGATGTTAAGAGATGCATTGTAATCTTCCTGCATTTAGCACAAACATAATATGTTAAAAAAAGTAAAGAATATATAAGGTGGATGAATAAATAAATGTTTTTGTATAAAAACTTACACAAACTTTTTTTTTATTTTCCATCAACATATTCGTCAGTTTTTTCTTTACCTCGACACTTATGTTAATGCTAAAAAACTTCATAGTCGATTGGTTGTTTGTCTGACTTTTGTGCCTACGAAAGTTTCTTGCATACAAATCACATTATTGACCTTGATTGTTAAATAATACCTTAAATGCATTCGACATCCTTGATTGTTCTCTATGAGCATCCCAAATTAAATAGTCTTTTTTGAATCCTTTCATGCAAAGGTGAATGGATATTGTATCTCTATCATGAAGTAAAAAAATATATATCGCCGCAATTGTCCAAAATGAATACAAAAATGCATAATTACATATGTTAGTAATAAACTTTTGAACAATGATATAAACATGAAATAAATGCTAGCAACACCATATTACTTATAAATATAAAATAATATAACATGCAAAAAGTTATTAAACAAATAAAATATATATAATAACAAATTATTATTATTGCATTTTCCATTCTCAACACAATAATATAATGTCTTACATTTCAACATATTTGCACAATTCAAGTAAACATTTACTATAATTAAATAAGAAAGAAAAAGTAACATGAACATGTGTCAAAATAACACGAAAGTTTAAATTCTTTTCCTGAAAAATATACATTCAATAAATTATTTATTCTTTTTTAATGAAAAAGTTAAAAAAATAAAAATAAAAATAGGGCTGCTGCGTTTGCAGCCCGGCGCCTGCGTCCCTGACGCACTCTTGCGTCCCTAACGCACTTGCATCAAGGATACATGGGCAAACGCGCTGCGTTCCTGTGCAGGTTTGCCGCTGCATCCCTGATGCACCTAACACAGGGGCAATATGCGTCAGGGCGCACAGCCTTGCGTCCTTGACACAGGCTTGCATCCATAGGGCTGCAAACGCAGCAGCCCTGCGCGCCTGACGCAGAGGCAAAATAGCCCTGCGCAGCCCTACGTCAGGCCCCCTACGCATTCGCCTGCAACAAGACGGCCGTCGACCATGAGAGGAAAAAGAGAGGAAGAAGAAAAAAACTTGAAGAAGCTAAAAACGTGATCTTCTTTGCCCTAGGAAAAATTAGATAGGGTTATTTATTTCTTTTATATAATAATAAAAATATTTATTGGATTAAATGAAAACAATAAATTTGTGATAATATTGTGACTAAAGATAAGATGAATAAATAAATGTGATCATAATGTGACGAATATATTGTGACGTTTTTATAGTTATCACTTTTGAGTCAATAAATATTTTAATTAAAATAATGGTCACAAAGCGTCACAACAATATGACGGATTTTTTATGGACGATCTTGTGATAAATATTATCATCACATATCAATAACTAAAATGTCAAATTCGTATCGGTCACAAATTTCTCACAAATCTATTAAATATTGTGATAGAATATTTTGTCACAAAAATTTCATCACAGAAGCTACGTTTTCTTGTAGTGATAGCAATTGAAGAAGCATGAAGTCAACTACCCCACTCACGATTTGGAGTTAGCGGTGGTGGTATTTGCATTGAAGATATGGCGCCATTATTTTTGCGGTGAAGACTTTGTACGGATCACAAAAGTTTGAAATGTGTTTTCACAAAAGGAGTTGAACATGCGGCAAAGAAGATGGCTTGAATTCCTTAAGGACTATGAGTTCGCTATATTGTACCATCCTGGGAAAGCAAATATAATTGTCGATGCTCTAAGCCACAAGTGCGAATGATCACTTGGATGTTTAAGTGTTCACAAGTGGAATCTTGTGAAAAGTATAGTGCAATGGGTCCCAAACATTTGTGGTCGAAGAATCATATGTATGGCTCACCATGTGATCAAATCAAGGTTAGTGAGAAAGATTATTGAGGCTCAAAGAAGAAATCCAAAATATGCAAGGATGATCAATGTTTGCCAAAGGGAAAGAAACCACTTCAAGTATAGTGAAGATGGAGCAATTAGGTATAAAAACCTTTTTTGGACACCAAAAGACAAGGCACTAAGAAGAGGGATTTTGGATGAGTATCACAAGTCAGAATTCTCAATCCATTCCGAAAACACTAAGATGTATAAAAAAATTGCAAAGGAACTTTTAGCTGAAAGACATGAAGAAGAAAGTAGCTAAGCATGTGGTTAAGTGCATAGTTTGTACTTATTCCGAAATGAAAATGATAGTATCTCCATGGACTTTGTAGTGGGACTACCCCAAACCCGAAAAGGTCATGATGCAATTTGGGTAGTAATGAATAGTTTGACAAAATCGGCTCATTTCATTCCTATGAAAGTGAACCAATCCATGGATAGCGTGGTGGAGTTATATGTGAATGAAATTATCCGTTTGTATAGAATTTTAGCTTCTATTGTTTCGGATAGAGATCCAAAGTTCATTTCAAGATTTTGGAATGGTCTTCAAAATGCTTTTGGAATAAAATTGAATTTTAGCATGGAATTCCATCCTCAAACCGATGGTCAAAGTGAAAAAATAATTCAAACTCTTGCTTAGAACTTGTGCCTTAAATTGGCATGAAAATTGGGATGACCACCTTCTTTTGGTGGAATTTGCCTATGATAATAGTTATCACTCAAGTATCAAGATGGCATCATTTGAAGCCTTATATGGAAGGCCTTGTTTGTCATTCACTCGCATGTTGGAATAAAATCGGAGAGGAAAGATGTCTTGAACTGGATTTAGTCCAAATGTACATTGATAAGGTGAAACTTATCAAGCAAAGAATGTTAACGGCTCAAAGTAGGCAAAAGAGTTATACAGATCTGAGAAGAAGGAAGAAACTTTATGAAGTTGGTGATCATGTAATGCTTAAGATTTCACCAACCAAGGGTGTTATGAGATTTAGTAAGAAAAGAAAGTTGACTCCAAGATATATTAGACCATTTGAGATTCTTGAGAAAGTTGGAGAAGTAGCTTATAAGTTAGCACTACCACCTTCTTATGCAAGTCTTCGCAATGTTTTCCATGTATCAATGTTTCAAAAATACATCCATGACGAAGCAAATGTGATTCGAATTGAAGAGCCAAATATCAAGGAAGATTTAACATATGTGGAGCAACCTATAGAGATTATAGATTATCAAGTGAAGCATTTTAAGAACAAGACCATACCCATGGTCAAGGTGGCATGGAAGTGCGGACAAATAGCTACATGGGAGCTTGAAGAAGAAATGCGGAAAAAGTTTTCGAAACTTTTCAATAAGTAATTTAAGATTTACTAAAATTTGACGATGAATTTTTATTTAAGGGGGTAGGTTGTAACATCCTAAAGAAATAAAAAAAAAGAGAGAGAAAGGGCAACATCAAAGAAGCCAGCCGCACGAGCCCACAAGCCCAACACCGTAAGTTACAATAACCTAAAAAGCAAAACACTCTCTCACCTCACCAACTCATGTCGGCACCTCCAAAAACCTCCCATTTTGCTACAGTGCCTAACCACCTCACTCATCTCTCATTCTCTCGATCTGACGACAAGCACACCTCCCAAAACCCCCATCTTCATCTTCAATAAGCTCCTCTTTAAGCCCTTGTTACTGTAGCTATAGTAACTCTACAGTAGCTCATCACACTTCCCTCCCTCCATTCGTCCAGTAGCTCATCACTCTCTCTCTCCATTGTTGCGCCGGCCGAACCAAGGAATGAAAGAGGGGGCCTAGTGCAAGAAGACCAAGTTACAACTAAGAGAGGAAGAGGAAGAAGAAAGGAGAAGAGAGGAAGGAGCTAGTGTTTTAGGGATTGCTATTAAGGTATGTTGGGTCCAAACCCTCAAATTCCCCTAATGATGCATGTATGTTTGGATTAGGGATTAGAGAACAAGCCATTTGTTCTTACAAGGATTAGAGGATGTTTACATATTGCATTAGGTTGCCTTGATTCATGATGATTACTATTCTATTGCTAGTCATGGTTAAAAGTATGTTGTTTCTTATTATCTATATTATACCATGATGAAGTTGTTTCCTTTCATGAATGATTGTAATGTGTATTAGATGTTCTTATGCAAATCTTCATACCTCTCCATGATTTCACTTATAGTAATTTAGTTAGCTCATTGTGAATCTTAGATGAGAAATGTAAGTTCCTATTGTTCATGCTTGGATGCAAGTACATCACATAGGTGTTTGTGTAAATGTGTAAAAATGGTAAAAATGGCAAACAGGGGAAACTCTATCCAATTGCTCGGGCACGGCCGTGACAAAATGTGTCACGGTCGTGACGTATAGTGAATTTCATGCCTTCGTGTGTAAATAAGTCGAGTGAAGAATTGAGCTTTCTGACACGGCCGTGATCTTGTGGTTGCACAATTATGAAGCTCCAAATCGCAGCTTTATAAAATTTTTGAGAACGATAAAAAAATGATCATTCTTTCACGGGCGTACATGTACGGACAAGGAAAATTTGTCCGTGTAGGCCAAATTGACAACCCGTGTAGAAACATTACCCGAGCACGACCGTAACGCATGTGAGAAGGACTGTGACTATATGACGGACTTGAAATCCTTCTAAGTGTTTGATCGTGCCAAACCAAGGCACGACTGTGCCAAAGTGTGGGCACGGCTGTGACCCTATGTGGCATGCTCGTGACCAGTCTTAGAGTTATGCAATGTTTGAAATGTCCACACTTAGTATGATTTGAAATATGTATGATCTTAAATAGGATTAAAACATGCAACATGTATTGAATGATTTGATGTATTGATGAATCTAAGTAAAGGATTGGCACGAATGTGTCTTATTGTAATCGTGGAGGAGAATAAAGTTTTCACTTTCTATCTTATGTGATGTATTATCGGAGAAGTAATGTCGGCCCATCATGGTTTGTACTTCCAATGGGATAAAAAGATCCCGGTCTAGCTAGCCAAGCCCCGCGAATTAACATGGTCTTCTCAATCACCAAGATAAGAAGCTATCTAATCAAAGATAGAAGATGAAAAGATGAAGTAAATATGGAAAGTAATGTCTTACACTTTTGTATGTACTTCAAGGGGACCTAAGCCTATGTAAAGTTTTACAGCGATGCATGTACTTTCCAAGGAACAATGACATGGGACATAATGATGAAGATGATGATAATGAAAGTACTAAAAGGATTCTAATATATGTTCCCTTGTCATATGATGTTTTGTAAGATATCTAAAGTAAAGCAACATAAATGATGATATGCCTTAGCATAACGACAAGTTATGATATGCTTTCATATAATGTTTATGATATACATGTTTATCTTATCTTGCCATGATGACATGTTCACGTGCCATATAGAGTGCATAAGTAGCTTATAGAATGCATATGATTTATGTACTATGATGATAACATACACATGCCATGACATGTAGAGATTATTTTATAGGATCATGGCATGCATGTGTCTCGACATTTTGACGGGAGAAATTCCTGCACCCCATGGATTTGTGCAAGTATGAACGAGGCTTAGGTTCAACGACGAGAGCCTCAAGACGGAGATATTACATATGTGATGGTCGGATCACGGCCCAAGTTATCTTTTAATCTTTTATATTATGATAATGGACTCATAGTGAGTCAAGTATGTATGGCCTATGGGCCCTGGAGTCATTTACTTTCATTTGGACTCATTTTTGTATTATGAATCCTATATTGAGTCTTGATGTTAGAGCCTATGGGCCCTGGAGTCATTTACTTTCATTTGGACTCATTTTTGTATTATGAATCCTATATTGAGTCTTGATGTTAGAGCATATGTGGCCCGTAAGCTAGTATTATTATTTTGGGATTTTATTCGTTATGAAGTCTTTCGCTATTTTATGTTATTGTTAATTATGTTTTATTATTATATTTTTTGCTGTAATGTTCTATGTAATTAGGTCATGAAAATAACGCCGTCTAGGGTTCAACTAAATTGAATTGACAAATTAATTTAGCGTGTGTTTAGTTAGATGGAGTGAAATGTAATATTGAGAAAATAAAAAAATGATGTGATATGTTAATGTTTGAGTAAAATATAAGTATTGTAAATATAAAATATAATTAATTAATGAATAAAAATAATAATATACATTATTTTTATTTAAAATTGTTAAAAAATATATTAATTAAATAGAATAAATAATATTTTTTTTATAAACTATAGTTACAAACTATTTTTTTATAATAAGTATATTATATTTAATAACTAAATTATTTTTGTGAGAGAATTGTAAGAGAGAGAAAATATTCTTGAAACATACAATATTTCTTAAATATCTTACAATTATTAAGACCATATTTTCATTCAATTTAAATTTTTAATATTTTAAATGATTTATTGTAATATTAGAATAGGTATTCTACAAGATTTTGTGTTTTAGAAAAAATTTATTAATTTTTTTACCAATTGATAAAAGAATAATTAAAAAATGTTTTTTTCTAAAATAACATCATGTATTTAGAAGAAAACTAGATTGAGATTTTCATTATTTAAATTTATGATTTGCCTATTCAAAGAGAGTTTCTCGCATAGACTTAAGTCCAGTCGCATATCTATAGCACCTAACTTGAGTCCTCTCACTAGTCTCTCAAAATTTCGGCGCCTTAAATGAGGTCTCATATCTAGCTCCCCTTGTTAGGTTACACGGAGTTGAAGTAAACTCGTGTTCAAAAACTTTCTGAACAAATCAGGATGATTTTAGATCATATTACGAATGTAAACCATTTCTTCCCTACTCGCTATACTCTAAGCGTTGGAGGCGATTATCCGTGTGACTTGATAATCTCAGCTTGAGTGACATACTCTATTTGTGTATAACAACTCATAATAACTTAAACAAAGGAAAGGAATACTTCCATTAAAAATAGATAAGTACAATTAGGATTACGTAATCCTATAGCTTTTATATGTCTAATAAATACATCTCTCGAAATAGACTTTGTAAATGGGTCAGTCACATTATGATGTGTGGACACATGTTGAATCATGATCCTTTTCTGAACATCTTCACTTCGTACAAATTTATACTTAGTGTCGATATGCTTCCCTTTACAGTGATATATCTCATCTTTGACATATACAATGGCAACTTGATTATCACAGTATTGGTGAGTCTTTGAAGCATCATCAGCTACTCTCATATGACGAAGGAATTTGCCTAACCAAAGGCCTTCTTTTATAGCTTCGGTATATGCCACGAATTTAACTTCCAATGTTGACAATGCTATGCAATGTTGCTTCTTGTTGCTCCACATCACATCGCCATTGCTAAGCAGGAAAACGTAACCGGAGGTGGACTTGCGCTCATTAACATCGTTAGTCCAATCAACATCCGTATATCCAGCTAACTTTAGGTTTTCTCTTTGATAGCATAGTGTGTAGTCAACTGTTCCCTTCAAGTATCTGAGAATCCTTTTGACAGTCTTCTAATGTTGTGTCCTGGATTAGACTGATATCGACTGACTAGACCAATGGCATGACATAT
Organism: Pontederia crassipes; assembly: GCA_030549335.1. Classification (NCBI taxonomy): domain Eukaryota; kingdom Viridiplantae; phylum Streptophyta; class Magnoliopsida; order Commelinales; family Pontederiaceae; genus Pontederia; species Pontederia crassipes. The sequence goes on along the minus strand of CM060186.1, from coordinate 34,128,311 downwards.
GTCGAGTTGAGTACACAACATGACTACATCATACTTATGACTACGCTTGCTTAAGGAATAGAGGCCATAGCACTCTTTTCTTCTGAAATCTTTGGACACATGTTAAGACTTAAAGCTTCACCTTTCACTATAGAAGTATCAATGGGTTTGAATTATTCATTAAAAAATGCTCATTAACCTTTTTTATATAGGTTTCTTGCGAAAGAGCAATGAATCTCTTTGAACGATCTCGATGAATATTTACTCCAAGTATATATGCTACTTCACCCATGTCCTTTATTTTAAAATAGAGGACAACCATTGCTTAATGGTATTTATATACACCTTATCATTCCCAGCTAGCAAAATATCGTCGACGTATAGAATTAGAAATGCAAAAGTATCTTTGGAGCCACATATATACACATAATGGTCTTAATCAATCATAAAAAATTTGAAGAAAATTATTGATCGATGAAATTTCAAATACCACTGCCTAGATTATTGGTTTAGTCCGTATATGGACAGTCACAATTTACATAATTTGCGCTCTTGAACTTTTACAATGAAGCAATTAGGTTGCTTCATGTAAATTTCTTCATCTAGTTCTCCATTTAGAAATGTTGTCTTTATATCCATTTGATGTAGTTCTAAATCCATATAAGCAACTATAGTTAGGATTAAGCGAATTGAAGAAAATCTTGCAACTGGTGCAAAAGTTTCATCATAATCCATACCCTCCTTTCGAGTATATCCTTGTGCAACAAGACGAGCTTTATATCTTTCTATGGATCCATTCACACCACGTTTGACCTTGAGAATTCATTTATTCCCTATTGGTCTTCTATCGGGTGGGAGATCAACCAAATCCTAAACTTGGTTATCTTTCATTGACATCATTTCTTCTTTCATTGCTTTCATCCATTCTTCTTTTGTAGGACACGAGAGAGCCTCAATTGTTTTAGGCTCATGTTCGTCTTTCAAGCCAACTATAAAAGTTTCCCCCTCGATCTCAAAATGGCGACGTGTGATAATTTTTTGATTAGTCCGACTTATTGATATATCTTGTTCTTGAGTTGGCAATGATTCTCTCCCACTCAGATCAGTATTCTGAGGTAAGGAGACATACTCCTCAGCAGATTGATCCATTGAAGGAGTCAACTCATGATCTTCTTCCTCTTTGAGATGCAGATCTTTATCTATTTTGCCTTGCTTAGCAAAATCATCTTCTAAGATACTTTCTATCTCTGTTATAGTTCCATCATTCTTTTCACCTATAAAAATATATCCTTTGGAGGTCTCAGAATATCTTATAAAGATACATTTTTTTCCTTTGGGACCCAACTTTTCATACTTATGAGAAGTATTAAGTACATAGGCTGCACACCCCTAGGGTCGCAAATAACTGAGTTTAGGCTTTTGACCTATCCAGAATTCATAAGGAGCGGAATATATAGACTTTGATGGAACACGATTCAATATATTGGATGCAGTCAACAAGGAATCATCCTAGAAAGAAATAGGAAGATTTGCTTGTGTTATCATTAATCGAACCATATCAAGTAGTGTCTAGTTTCTTCTTTTTGTAATACCATTTTGTTCTGGAGTTCCTAGAATTTTTAATTGTGTAACAATTCATTTTTCATCACATAACTCTCTAAAGAGATCAGATAAGTATTCACGACCGCGATCTGTACGCAAGATTTTAACTTTGTGATCCAATTGATTCTCAGTCATATGCAAGAATCTTTTGAAACACTTTAATACCTCATATCTATGTGTGATTAAATAGACCACACCATATCATGAATAATCATCTATAAAAGTGATGAAATAAGAAAAATCATGTCTAGCCTTAACATTCATAGGATTACAGATATCAGAATGAATTATTTTTAAGCAAGAATCTACATGTTTGCCTACTCCAATTTTGAAAATGTATGCCTATATCAACATTTTTATCAGAAAGTGATACAAATGAACAACTCGAATTTTGAAAATCCTTAAAGAATTCAAGAACATAAAAACCATTATGCTCGTAAGCAGTACAAATACAAATATTGTTTAACATCATGTCAACATAACTAGAACCAAATGTGTCACGGACGTGCTCCACAAACATCATTTTTATGTAATTATGCATCCAATTATAATATTAAGTTGGGTTATTTTCTCTGACCACCTATAAATTATCGCGAATTACCATATCTAACCCCAGACTACGAACTTCATGTTTTGGGTACCTAAACTATCACGATTTTTCCAGTTTGGTCCTTCCGTCCAATTCCATCGACTTCTTCGTTATTTTTTATTTTTTGCATTTGTGAAAGTCCATTATACCCTAGCCCTAAATTGAATTCTATTTTTTCATAAATAATATATTAATAATAAATATAAAAATAATTAAAAAAAGAAAAACCACGTGGAGTGGGGTCTCGCCGCCCCCCTCTTCATTGACCTGTGTCGTCGACAATGACGACGCAGTCAACGACGCAAGGGAGTGGCGACCCCTGCATCGTCGTCGTCGTCGACGAAGGCGGCGAGCCCCTCCACATGGTTTTTTCTTTTTTTTAATTGCTATATTTATTATTATATATTATTTTATGTAAAAATAGAATTCAATTTAGAGTTGGGGGTATAATGGACTTTTCACAAATGTGAAAAATAAAAAATAACGAAGAAGTCGACGAAATTGGACGGAAGGATCAAACTGAAAAAATCTTGATAGTTTAAGTACCCAAAAAACGAAGTTCGTAATCTAGAGTTAGATGTAGTAATTCGCTTTAGTTTAGGGGTGGTTAGAGGAAATAACCCTATTAAGTTATTCTCGATGCTAAAATAGTCATGGATGCATGTAGCAATTAACTTTTGGATTAAAGCATAATGATGATTAAATTATCGATAAGCATTATAAAGAAATTATATAATATTATTAAGAATAAATTGTAATATTTGTAAATATTATAATAAATATGTTTGACTATGATTAACTAAGTTTAATTATAGATTTAATACTACTTTTTAACAAAATAATATGATTGGACCTTTATTTCAACCAATAGGGTTTCAAGCAACTGAAGTAGGCAGCTCACCAACTGCTTAGAAAAATATTTTTCCAAACCACATATGACGTGTTAAAAATCTGAAAATATTATATAAATTAAAACATCTTATTCTCGGAAAGGCCAAAAATTTGTAAAGGATAATACCTAGCAGAACCGCCTGAGAAAATTCGCCAAGTTTGCTTGGTTAAGGTAGGGTTTTTTATCCGAAATTGATCTTCGTTTTCATATGACCATCTCTTCGTGGGTAGTTCATAAATCCTGCCATTTTGCATGGTTCATCCACTCTATGTTAGATTTCCATGACCACAAGAATCATATAAAAAGGATTTGTTTAGAGAAAGTTATGAACCCAGCACCGTAGGTCGCTCACTCTATTCTGAGTCAGAGATAGGTCCATCTTATCAATTAGGGCATGACTAGTATAAAATGAATTAGGGTTTAAAATTTATCTATGTTTAATTAGACTTTGTAGTTGTTCGGTGAGAAGTGGAATCATCCAATTTGGATGTGCAGATGTGGAGAAATGAATTTTTTATTTCATGGTGATTTTTCCATCGTGTTTTAGGACATTAACAGAACACGACCTGAATTGACTATTTTTATTATAGAGTTATACAAGGAGTTAAATTCTATATTTTTATGACTAAATAATATAGTTTTCAGAAAATTTATTATCCAAGTAAATACACAAGTGTGAAGAAATATATAAATCAATCTTTCAGAGACACATAGTCTGTCAGAACACAAACCTTAGGTCAGATGGTCTTGGATTCTATGACTTGATCATTTGAAATTAGTGAATGACATTTGGAGGTTGGAAACCTTAGTTTCTAATTTATCTAGAATCATAAGATTTCCTCATGTGGTTAAAAAATTATGAATTATTTATTGAGAGTCACTCAGTCTGAAATTCTAAGACAACACCTAGTTAAGCTTTCGAAGATTAAATAGTTGGGAGTGCGAAGTAGCATATGAATATAAATACCTGATTTACACATAGTATTAGAATGGATTATATGCATTTTAAGGTGAACAAGCGTTCATGCATCATGAACATGCATTGCATATTATTCTTATTAGTAATTGAAAAGTGAAATAGCATAATTGCTTGTAGGAAACCAACAAGCTGCAAGTGAAAGGAGGAAAATCTAGTAAACCTCTTTAAGAATATAAAGTACAAGGTGAGTGGGTAAATTTATAACGTAGCAAAATATTATATGTTAGTTCTTTTATTTATGATATTATCTCGAGCAAAGATTATTATTATTATTATTGAAACATATCTTGAGTTATGAAAGATATTTATGATATATTTCAAGAATATCATATGAGATGGAGTAACCTTTTATACAAAAATATTTTCAGGGAACAATGCTTGTGAAGGTAAAATAAGTTTTATTTGATAATGATATAAGATTATGACATGTGTATTTTGATATTATTAAATTTCATGTGTTCATTAGTCATGCTATTTGAAAAAAGTCTTTGAGATCGCATTCGACATACATGAAGTCTTTGGGGCGTATATCGGATGTCTTTGCCCTTTGGGGGCTGCTCTGTGTGGATGTATTGACCTATGATATGCTCTGCGTATCTGAGAATCATGATTGGGTTACGTATTGACCTATGATTTGCTCTGCGTATTCGTGACTCTTGATAATAAAACTTTGCTTAATTGTATGACACATGATCATGGACCATGATAAGTATGTGCAATGACTCATGTGTGAAATTTAGCTGTGAATATGATGATATCTTAAATAACTATTATTTATGTAAAAGTTCATATGATTTGACAACTTATGTGATATGAGTTATGCTTTAAATATTTTCTCATATGAAAGAAATGTGATTATTTAAATATTATATACATTCGTATTGTTCCCCTATGTTGTACTTTTATCCCACTCACTGAACAAATGATCGTTGCTCATAGTACCCATTTTAAATTTTTTTTAGATACTCATAAGTTCTCGAGTTGAATCGATTCAGAGTTTGTTTTGCTGTATATAGAAGAGGTTGAGCCGTTGGAGCAATTTTATTTCTCCCTTCACTTTTGTTTTTGGAAGCATGCATGTAATAGATAATTCTAGATGTTGTAGTTAAGCTTGTGAGAAACTTTTATAAGGTTGTATAAAACTTGATCTTATTGGATGTTATATGTGAAATGATTTGTGAAATTATAATGATAATATATGAATGATATGTCTTATAATTGTTTATTTAACTTTGATGAATATATATGCATCTTTTGTATGTATTGACAAATAACACAAGATAAGTAAGGGAGGAGATTTTACAAATTTTATTTATAGAATTGCTAAACATAATTAAGGAAGATAATAGTTGGGATTAGAATTTAGTCACGGAGTGGGGTGTGATAAAATGTCACTACATAACCAAGTTCATCTAAACGAGATACTGAAATTAAATTTCATCAAAAATCTGGAACGTAGAGGATATCATGGAGGTACAGGACACGTCCTTCGCAAAGTTTAATTTGCATATACCAATGCCTTTGACCTCCACACGTGCGTTGTTGCCAACGTAAATCCACTTGGTTCCAGCACTAAATTGATGAAAATCCACAAAGACATCGCGTTCCTTTGCTATGTGGTCAGTTGCTCCTAAATCTACAATCCACGAAGGATGAGAGCCAGCGACTAATGCACTGCTAGAAACATAAATGAAAGTTTGTTTGAAAAGTATACATGTGTTTTCTTCTTCGACTCAGTGCACTCACGAGCGAAGTGTCCATGCTTGTGGCAATTATAACACTTAACTTTGCTTTTGTCAAACTTCTCACTGCACTTATTATGTTTGCGCTGGTTTTTAACTTTATTTTCAGTCTTGTCTTTACCCTTTTGATTGTGTGGCCTTTTACGTTTTGAACTTTTACTCGCACCTTTCACACTAGATTCAGCAACGTATGCTTGACTGGAACGTTTAGCTGTCTCAAGGTGTTCTTCTTCTAGTTTCAGATGACGTGCAACATCAGTAAAGGTTTTGATGTTATTGCTATGAGCTAAGTTCAAAACCATTTGTTTACAATACGCCAGAAGGGAACGAAGGACAGTCTGCACTTGTTGTTCATCAATAAGTGGAATACCAGCACTTTTCAACTACGAATCATGTTCGACAATTCATGCAAATGTTGCTGCATAGTGTGATTTGGGCGCATACAGTATGAATCGACCTTAAGATTAAGTAACCTTAATTTCGTAGTTGATATGACAAACTTCTCATGAAGGTTATCCCACATGATTTTGGCAATTTCATGCACCTCATACTCACATTAAGGAATTGTCCATACTGCTCAACAACATAATGCGGGCTCTTTTGTCTTTCTTTTTCCATGCATTGTAAGCTTCCAAATTCCTTTTGTGTTGAGGTGTAATGTCAAATTTTAGTTCAGGCATGGTGTTTTTTATGCATTCAATAATTTCCTCTTCTTCGAGGATGTATTGTATTTTCTTATGCCAGATATCATAGTTGTCACCATTCAACTTGTCACTTTTGTTTAATTCAGCAATTATTTGCTTGGTTGTCATTTAGTCTAAGTTCATTTTTTATAAGTGTTAGATCGTTATACACAAGTCTTCTTATCGCATATATTTCAAAAATAATAAAATAATAATATTTTAGGATAGTGACATCAAGATGGTAGCAAAGCTCCCACTCATCTCCCACTAATCCATAAACATTACCAAGTTATTAAAAAATAATATAATTGCACCAAGGTACTATTCTATTAATTTTGGAAAAAATGAACATCCAAAATCATTTAAAATATATAATGTGATTAACATATTATTTTCAAAATTTTGTCCAAACAATTAGAATTCTGTCATGGGGGCACTTCCTTATCTATGCAAGGTGCCAATTAGAAAATCATCACCCCTTCACCTTGACACAAAAATAATTGAAAAAATGTTATCGTGTCAGTGAACATAGTAAAATTTAGAGACTGCATTAACTATACACCAGGTAAGTCCATAGAGAAAGAGAGTACTAAATTTTTTATTTAAAATATCTTTTCGGTACTTTTCTAGACATGCACATGTCATGCACCACTCAATAAAAATTACTACCGTGACCATCATATAATTTAAATGCCTTAGTCCTATTTTGACTACCTATGTTTCATTATGAAAATAATTAACTTAGGTCTAATTTATTAAATGTCTAAGTTCATGTAACATGTCACATTTATAATTGGCATATTTATGCATAACACAAACATAGCATAAAAAATATTATGAATTACAAAGCATACAAATAATTATACAATTCATTTATCACATAATGAAATTATTTGTCACATGCTTTTAACATAATATATGCATGATAATAAGCATGGTTATTATTAATTCATACATTTACATAAAATGTAAAAAAAAATAAAGTCACATTCTTATAAGACATATATGTATAACACAAGGTATTGAAATAATTAAAAATATCAATTTTTTATAAAAAAAATTGAAAAATTATTTGTCACACATGCCTTAATTACATCTATGTAGTGAAAATATTCATACAACAAAAATAATTTTGTCATATCATACATATATTATTAATTGCACAATGTTTTTAAAAAAATAGGCAATATCATGTGAAAATACATGTGTTACATCAAACACTAATTTTGGTAACAAAAAATATGTGCACTTCAAAGAAAAATCTTACAAAAGAAAAACTATTCTTTATAAGTTCCATATCATAAAATGAACCTTAAAAAATAATATTGTGCCCAAAATATTTCATTTTCGTATATAACATAACATAATGTAATATAATTATGTTCATAACATAATATCAAAACATATTACAATATATACATGACATATTTAAATTTTGTACACATGACAAATCAAGAAATGTTCATAATCATGTCATATAGATTTCAAGAAAATTTCTGTAAATTTTCAAATTATCATAACACAATTACATGCAAGACATTTCATATAAAAAACATATGTCACATTATAACATGTCACAAAATTTTTAACATGTATAATAATTACAAAAACTAACTAAAAATGCATAATATATGTCATGGATCATCAATATAATTTCACAAAATTTTGGCTCACAAAACAAGCAATTTTTTATTTTAATATAATCTTCCCGAAATTTTCCTAATACACTATAATTTAAAAAAGTACAACTGTTCAAAATGGGTTGCAATTGTAGCCCAAAACTGGCGCTGCACGCAGTAGCAGCGGGCCTTGGCCTGTGCTGTGCAGCAGCAGTCACGGGCCTAGGCCCTCACCTTACTGCACTGTAGCGCTGCCTGCAACGCAGCGCAGCAGGACAAAGCCCACGACTTTCTTCGCTGCTGCGCTCGCAACGGCAGCGGGACAAAGCCCGCGATTTTCTTCGCTGTAGCGCTGCCCGGGCCAAAAATCCCGCTCGTCATCGACAACAGAGGCCTGCAGCGTAGTGCGTGCGACAGCGTCGCATGGCACTTTTCACGTAGAATAGTGTGTTTTTTTAAAAATGTTATGAGAGAAAATATATTAAAATTTGTACCAAATATTCTGTTGAATTCAGTGCATATGGATAATAAAAAAGTTGAAATTTTTGTTCTTTGATTATGATCATATAACCAAAGGTGCAAAAAAAACATAATTTTTTGCACAATTCGGTATTACAAAAAAATAACGAAATGAACCCTTTAAGCTGTGATACCAATTGAAGGTTTTAATATAGAGAAACCAACTTTTTAAAATTATTTAATTGATTATTTTATATTGTACAACACTCCGAGTCGAACGATAATCACTGAAGGAGGATCGCCACTGTTTTCACAATCCAAATACCTATATGAATATTCAATAAATCTTTTGACAAAAGAGACAGAACTTATGCAAGCATTCACGTACTTCAATATGCAATGTCAGAACTCTATTTATAGAGTAGTCATGCAAATCACTTGATTGCATGCATCATATGGGTATGTCCAACATCTTTAATATTCACTACAAGCAGCAACGGAGCCGGGGTAATGGGTTAGGAGGGGCCAATATCTAATATTATACTATATTTTTAATTATTTTATACCTATATTTATATGGTGGTTAAAAAGTTTTTTTTTTTTGCCCCCCCCCTCCAAAACCCCCTAGCTCCGTCCCTGACTATAAGAAAACTAGCGAATAATAGCGAAGAGAAGAGAAGAACTTGCAAGTGCTACTAAGGTTCTGAAGTATGTAATAACCCAACCTTTTTATTGCTTCATATTTATATGCATTTCCTTTTCACTTTACTTCTTAGTTTGTTGCAAAATATGTTTTCCGGATGGTTCAATTTGTTCCATATCTTTCCTGAATAGAGTGTATCACAAAGTCTTTAAGATAATTAGGTTTATTTCTCTTCCTAGTTGCCTTGTATTCTTCTTTGTTTTGGTATGCAACAGTTTACCCTATAAATAGATATCTTAGTTCCTAGTTGACTTGATATGCAATAGTTTACTCTATAATTAGGCGAATTGGTGTATTAAAATAAAATTAATTTTACAAAGTAAAAGCGGAAGCATAAAAATGATTCGTAAAATTCATCAAAGGCACATCATAATAAGAATGAGAGGAATGTAAGATAAATGCAAAAGGATTAAATGGCAGTTCTGCCTAGGGGTGTTCAGCGGGTCGGATCGACCCGCGAACCCGACGCGACCCAAACCAGTTTGGGTCAGGTCAGATCCTTGGGTCGGGTCCGACCCGACCCCGAGCCGACCACGAGTACGGGTCGGAATTTTCCGACCCGAGTCAATCCGACCCGACCCGAAGATCCAGTTTTTTTATTTTTTTTTAATTTTTTTTAGTTTTAAGCTTATATTATGTATAAAAAAGTATAAAAATATTAAAATAAAATATTTTAAATGTGTAAAATAATGTTTAAATATTGAATAAGTTATTTTATGCTTTTTAAATAAATATTATATAATATTTTTATATTAAATAATAGATAAAAGTAAGAAAAAAATTAAAAAAAAAAAGAAAAAATGATGATCGGGTAACCCGACCACCCGACACGATCCAAATTGACCCGAACCGATCACCCCATTTTTTAAGGGCAGACCTGATCCAACTTCGGGTCGAGTTGGATCGGATCCGCCCTTAAAAAATGGGGTGACCCGAACCAACTCGATCAAAATCGGATGGGTCGGGTCGGATCTGGGGTCGGGTCGGGTCGGGTCAAACCCGATTCGTGAACACCCCTAGTTCTGCCTAGCAAAAATGTCAAGATTTTTTGGCCTAGATCCGCGCAACGGTAGATCTATCATTTATTAGAACCGTCAGATTTTTCCTCACATATTGATAAAAAAACCGGTTTTCTTTTTTTTCCCATCCGCATCTTGACCTAGTTTTCACGCACGATCTCCACCGTCGCTCGCCGCGTTGCTCCGTTCATCGCTCGACGTTCTTCCGTCATGCCCAGATCTATTCCACGACCTACTCCAGGTTCCTCTATCCTACTCTGATCCGTCGGGAGCCGCTCGCCCCTCTATCGCTCCCCTGACCACCGAGAGCCCCGACGCATGCCGAGAGTTGGATTGATGAGAGCCCCACAGCGAGCCGTTCCTCCGTCGCTCGATCTCCTCTCTGTCATTCCCTATCCATCGTTCGATTGCCTTTCTGTCATCCCCTGTTCGTCGCTCGATCGCCCATCAAAGTTCCCAACGGCCTCGAGGCTCTCGGCGTCGGGCGAATGATGGTCAAGCAAAGCGGCAGACAAGCTCTCGACGTTCAGGTGAACATGGGAGCCCCGAACAAGCTCGCAGAGGACAGGCTCATGACGAACAGGCTCGAGCGGCTCAGGGCGGAGGAGTAACGACGAGTGTCGAGTGGCTCGCGCCAGCGACGAATAGCGGAGCAGCGGACAGGCTCGAGCTGTTCACGACAGATCGGGGCAGATTCGACGATGGCGAGCGGCACCGCGATGGAGGATCGCAACAGCAAGCGGCGCCGCGAGATCCGGTGGCGAACGAAGGTTTGTTCGATCGCGAGGTCCGCTAGGGCAAGACGCGGATGGAAAAAACCGGTTTCTTTTGTCAATCCGTGAGGAAAAATCGTCGGTTCAGACAAATGACAGATCAACCGTTGCGTCTCAATCGAACGGATGCGGATTTAGGCAGGAAAATCGGGACATTTTTGCTAGGCAGGACTGCCATTTAATCCAATGCAAAAAACAAAAGAAAAAAAAACAATATATGGTCAAAGTTTGACCACGCCTTGGGTGACATTCTAGCTCCAACCTGTCAAAAATTCACTAGACACCCTTCATTTCAATTAAAATAAGGAAGAAACCATTTATGGTATCACTTTTTTTCTATTTCAAGAGGATGACACACTTTTCGAGTAAATTATATTATTAGTTTCTCAATTTTAAATCATTTTTAAATCGGTCTCTCAACTTCAATTTATAATTAGAACGTTTGTCAACTTTAATTTTCTTGCATGATTAGTCCTCTTGATCGGTGATAATGAATTTTCTAATTGCCTCACTTATGTGGCCGCCACTTAAAATTTTCTCTCACATTCACGTCATATAAAAAATAATAAAATAATATTAAAAATTAAAAAAATGGTCAGGTGGCATTCGGAAGAGAGAGGGAGGGGGAGCTCACCGCGAGAGAGAGGAGGGGGGCGATGGCCCCCCTCTGGTCGAGCTCTGGCGAGCTTCGAAGCTCACCAGAGGGGGGTCATCGCCCCCCTCACACTCTCTCTCGAGTGCCCTTGTCGGCGCATGGGGGAGAGCCGCGTGAGAGAAGGAGGGGGGGGGGGCGATGGACCCCCTCTGGTCGAGCTAGCTGGCGCTCGACCAGAGGAGGGCCACCCCCCCCCCCCCCCACTCTCTTTCTCTCCCGAGTGCCCTCGCCGGCGTGCGCGAGAAAGAGTGAGGGGCTCGCCGGCGCACGCGAGAGAGCCGTACGGGAGAGAGAGGGAGGGGGTGATGCCCCCCTCTAGTCGAGCTCGACTAGAGTTTCCCCCCTCTGGTCGAGCTGGACATTTTTAATTTTTAATATTATTTTATTAATTTTTACATGACATGGATGTGAGAGGAAATTCTAAGTGGCGGCTACATAAGCGAGACAACAAGGAAACCCACCATCACCGGTCAAGAGGATTAATCGTGCAAGAAAATCAAAGTTGACGGACGTTCTAGTTACAAATTGAAGTTAGGGATCGATTTGAAAATGACTCAAAATTGGAGGACTAATCGTGTAATTTACCCCACACTTTTCCTTCTCTAAAGTTTTTACTTGTCTGTTTCTTCACTTTTTTTTAGTTTAGATATAACTTTTTGCATAATTATTCAAATGAAGGGATTTTTTTATTTTTTGAAAACCTAACAAAATCATGTATATTTTTTATGTTCATACTTAAAACTGATGACATCATATTAAAATATTAGTTTAAAGTTCATTGCATATAATTTGATTTCAATAATTTGAGAGACTTTGACTTTTTTTAAGGCAAATAGGAAGACCTTGACTTTTTCATATAATATTTAAGACAAATACCAAAAATGAGACAATTATTAATTATCTAAAATGGTAATAAAATTATTCGCAACTCATCTACTCATATCTCACCGTAAAACATAAATCAAGTTAGGGCTTTAGTTGGACTAGGATCATAACAAAAGATTATTTTTTTTGGTATTGTGGAAGTGAGAAGAGACGAAGGTCCAAGTCCAAGGTCATGTAGAAGCACTTGCCTCCAGCAATCGATGGGCTTTGTTGGTCGTTCGGAACGAATGGGCATGCTTTCGGCCCCCCTTCAATGCAAGGTACGCATTTGTTTTTTACCTTGTTATTTTATTAAATTTCTTTTCCATCCAATGCCTCCTAATAGTAATCTCATCTGAGTGGCAAGGAAGGAGGTCGAACCACCATATTACATTCAAGGAAGGAGGGTGGAGTAACTTTTATCGAAATAAATAAAATTTATCCGGAGTTGAGTAATTTTCTAGTTTGCGATCTTATATGCAAGAAAATTATATTTTACTTATTTCATTTTTAAATGCCATCTTACTCCAATTTTAGTACTTTTTTTTTGGAAAAAAAAATTAGTGACGCTTGGACCTAAAATTAAAACGCCCTACATGTTGCAAGCTGTCGTTGGACAGGCATGATATAGATATATATCCTCGTTAGTTCTTGGAACTATCGAATGCCCACATAAAGATTTATCTACGAATGAGCAGCAGCAGAAAAAGGTGAGCTGCATGAGGTTTCAACTATTTCATGCTCTCTCTCTCTCTCTCTCATATATATATATATATATATATATATATATATATATATATATATATATATATATATATATATTATAAAGATATAGAGAAGTATGTCCAGTTGTAATGGCGGATTAGCTTGTTTTGAACTGAATAATGAAGAATGAGGAACAACCTTGGAGACTACTTTGTTTAGGTGTCAGAGGTTGCGTTGCTTCTTGACCAACCACTCGCATGTTCAAGAAAAGAAAAAAAAAATGTTCCATTATGCTGCCATGCAAAAACAGATAAGTTTGTTGCTCAGAACAAATGATTGCTTCGAAATCTTTTTGTTCCATTTTTCTATACAAAAATAAGAAGCTCATATCTTATAGAAAAAATAAGAAGCTCATATCTTTACCTACCATCCATCCTTAGTCCTTTACTGAATTTAGTAACAAGATTGTAACTTAACTTTGGCATGGAATGAATCAGAATTCTTTAAAGCTTTGACTTCAAATTCACATAAGCAATAGAAAAAGAACTATTGCTTTATTTTTTTACCTACAGGATAGAAAAAAAAGGAAAGTGGATATAGGGTGTTTTAATTTCCATGACACAACCCTTCTACTAGTATTTGGCAGTTCCACTGCTGCATTAGGTGGACAAGATTAGCCATAGTGTCAAAGACTCAAAGTTGGACTAGACTTGGCAAAAGGTGTGTACAAAGGCATCTACATTGGTTGCAATGTTCCATCTTTGAATAGGACCCTTTCAATTCCAGCGCCCAAGTGACTCAAAGAAATGGACCTTAATTAGGTGAGGCTTCCATCTCAAGAGGCCCCAATTTAATTAACTAACCTCATGTGAATGGGACATAATTGTATATTTAGACAATAAAGTTCAATTGTATTCAATTTTAAAACAAAAGTGTAATTATGCTAATGGGGGAAGGTAATCAGCAAAATAATTTATCAGTTAACTAAACTACATCATTCAAATATGGAATGAGGCCAGCTATGAAACTGATTTGATAACCTTCAAGATGAGAAAGCTGAAAGTTCTTTCTTCTTAGTGGAGGAAGAAGAAAGAAAGAAAAAAACAGAAGAAGAATGATAAAATAAGGAATCAAGAATCAACCAGGCAACAAGCAATGAATTGTCTCTCTTTATTCCCGAGTGCACATATTGTCTATTTGTTTTCTCTTAGCTAGTGGCCTTCTTGGTATAATCAGGAAAGAAATTTGCAGGACCATTAATGACTTGGTGCTGAAACTAATTCAACGAGGGCAATTAATGGAGGTAGTTCGCTACTACTGCTCCCAAATAAGATCCTTTCCGTAGGGTAGTGATGCATGTATAGATAGATAGATAGCTGCTACTTTCCGGTATCGATGTGATTCTTGTGACTAATTCAATCCAAAGTGGGAGCATCGATTACAAGTTGAACAAATCAGTTCCCACCCATGAAAATTAATTTTGAAACCGCGTTCTTGCTTCCAGTGCCACTAATGATCAGTATCATCAGCCTTAGGTAGTAATTCATGAAACTAGAAAAACGCTGATTACCGACGGTCCGGACCGTCGGTAATCAGGCTGAAAACCGTCTGTAACGCAATTACCGACGGTTTTTCAGTCGGAATCGATCCGTCGGAAAAATGCTCGTCGCAAACGGATTTGCGATGGTTGAAAAAAATTCGTCGAAAATATTGACGATTCTGACCGTCGGAACAGTCCCGGCGGTTCGAACCGTCGAAAATTTCCGACGGTTGCAACCGCCGGAAAAGTCCCCCGCGGTTCGAACCGTCGAAATTTCTGACGGTTGCAACCGTCGGAAAAGGCCAGGCCGGATCCGGCAACCTGGCGGCCGATCCGGTCGCTGGAGGCCGGATCCGGTCGCCAGTCGGCCGATCGGCCACTGGGGGCCGGATCCGAACGGCCACGGCCGGATCCAGCCGACAGCGGCCTTTGGCTGGAGAGAGAGAGAGAGACGCCGGTCGGCCGATCGACCGCTGGGGGCCGGATCCGAACGGCCACGGCCGGATCCGGCCGACAGCGGCCTTTGGCCGGAGAGAGAGAGATGCCGGCGCGGGAAAGGGTCGCCGGCGTCCGGCGCGGGAGGGTCATCGGCGTCCGACGCGGGAGAGGGTGCTCGCGGCCGGGAGAGAGAGAGAGGAGAGGAGGGAGAGAGGAGTGGAGGGAGGAGGGAGAGAGAGAGGAGTGCGGAATATATATAAAGGGAAAAAATGGAAAGAAAACGGGAAAAGAAAAAAAAAGCGGGATAACAAAATTTTAATTACCGACGGTTTCGACCGTCGAAAACGTAAATATTAAATATTTTTTATAATTATCGATGGTTGTGACCGTCGAAAATATATTTAGTTATATATAATATTTATTTTTTATTTTACCGATGATTTGAACCGTCGGTAATCGTTACCGACGATCAAAATCGTCGGTAATTGTGACGGTTTGGACCGTCTCTAGTTATATTAATAAAATACTTTTTATATGATATTATTATACATTTACTGACGGTTGCGGCGGATTTTACGATGGATGGATATCCGTCGGAAATATCGACGTTCCTAATCGTCGAAAAATTAAATAATAATATAATAGATTATATAATTAATTTTTTTATTTCCGACGGTCGTGACCTTCGAAAAATCCGTCGGAAAAAATTAATAATAATATAAAAAAATACATAATTTAATTTTTTTATTTTCGACGGTCGTAACCGTCAGAAAAGTCGTCGAAAATTGCGACGGATGGATATCCATCGAAAATATCGACGTTCTTAATCGTCGAAAAATTAAATAATAATATAAATTATTTCTGACGGTCATAACCGTCGAAATTATTTGTGCCTGTTATAAATCTTACCATTTTCGTAAGTAAATTTTATCAGGATTTATCATCTCCAGAAAGTATATGAATCAAATCAATGCGACGTCGTCCAGTTCTTATCATGGAAAGAGACACTAAGAAAAAAGAAAAAAAAACTGAAAGCGTAGAATTTTGGTGCAGTAGTTAAGGGCATCACTTTGCATGCATTAATTACATATATTTTATGTCTTATTCCGCCACAAAGCATACATAATTAGCGTCTAATCCGGTGGACGTAGTGCAGCTAAACAAAGGCATTTATGTTCCATTCCACATGCTTATGACCTAACACAAAAAGAGAGAAAAAATAAAAAAAACATGCAAAGCTGTACAAGGGAAAGCAGCATAACAACTGCATACTTGGTATGTGTATATACACACACGTATTTATGTTATATTTATATCTGCATATATATCGAAGAGAGGGGATATATATATGTATGGGACTACATGGTAATCGGAATGTCAACATCACTTTCGGTAGTGTGCAAGGGAAAGCAAAACAACTGCATACTCCGACGACTCCTTTTTGAAGATTTGTATACGGTCGCTCTCTCTCTCTCTCTCTCTCTCTCTCTCTAATCAGCACATGCATGCCCACACGGACCTGGCATGCATATGAGACCATGCCAACGAGCCCTCCTCTCTCCTCCTAACTGCAGCCGCGCGCGCACGCCAAAGCAGCACCATATATATCCTCCTCCACTATATATGCACTAAACCTTCCCTTCTGCAGCAAAGGAGAGCGTAAAGCTCTGCGGCATACGCAGCTTTTTCTGAATAATTGTCGACCACCACGGCCGGGAGCATCATGGCGGTCGCCAAGAGGCTACCATGGGAGAGGGTCGTCCTCCTCGCTGGCCTCGCCTGCCTGCTCGTCCCTTGCTTCATGTTCCTCTTTCTGCAGCCCCAGCTCGATCCTCTTTCAGTGCGTAAGTTCCGAATCCTTCTCCCCGCCGGCGACGACGTCGATGACTTATTCATGGGCGCACGCATGTGTGCAACATGTTATTTATGCATGTCTGTTCTGAATCCTGTGACGCGTCTAAATATCTGAAATCTTTGTATTCGTTTCCAGTGAACTTGCAGCTGTCTGTGAGGACGAACATAAATATACGGGTGGTTGAAGAGAACACAACCATTTCTGATGTGCCTGGTGAGTCTTGAATTCATATATGTCTTGATGTACTCGTATCTAGAAATTGCGCCAGTTTAATTAAATACTCGTGAACACAATTAATTCAGATTTATAATTATCATAATAATTTGTTTCTCTTCTCTCTTCTGTTAAAATAAACGATCAAAGGGGCCCTGCTCAGTGCACCATCTCACGTATCACGCATGGGGCTCAAGAAAATAACGCTTCTGTGTATTTTTTTTTCTCTGTTAGTTCAAACCCAAAGGTACATCTACATGATTACCAGCCCTTGGCAATTAATTAATCCTTCTGCCCTACCTTGATTAGTAATCTGAATATTCATCACATGATGATATTTAGAGGACATAGTGAGGGAAAGGAAATCTCCTTGGACCCCAAACTTAATCATAGGCATCTATTTATCTGATTGTGCTGCATCGAAATTATGTTTAAACATGATGACTTATCTCTCCAAACTAGGAGTGGATGCACTGGACATGGAGAGAACAAACTCCTGTGAGTGGGGTGTTTGTGATCCCTGAAGTGCCCTACAAGGATAAGAATAAAAGGCAAATAGGAAGCTGAGCAATTGAGTCACATCAAGCCACCAACCAGCATTTTTGTTCAAGCTTTGTTAACCATAATAGAGCATGCGAGTTGTGGAACTCAACAAAAGAAAAAGAAAAAAAGAAAGAAAACTATTTCAGCGTATATATAAAGCTGGGGATAGAAATAATAAAACAAGGGACAACAAACTTGTTATTCTTCATCCAATTTGCGCTTTGGCTGTCCTGAAGAAGTGAAGCCGAGAGGTCATTGTCATTCCACATACCTCCATTTTAATCTATAAGAATATATTTTTATCCGTTTACTTAAAAATACACAGCTGGCTTATTTCTCAATATATTGTATTATTGTGTACAGTATAATAAAAAAATATCTTAGTCAATGATGGTTAACGTATGATGAAGGTTTCTAGGTCAACGTCAAGAAACAGTTCATGTTGCGAGTTCTTGCACATTATTAATTAGAGTTGCTTGATCAAGGCGAATTCGTGGTGGCAGTGGAGAATTTAGTACGCATATTGCCAATTCAGCTGCATATGCATGAACTCTATCTCGAATGGGAGACGACTCTGAACTGTTCAAAATAGGACACCTCAATGCTCATAATATGAATTGAATGCATTACATTATATATGTATATGGAAAAGGCATGACTTCTAGCATGTTTTTTTTTCTCTCTCTCTCTCTAGACTAAGCAGGGACAGAGAATGGTCGTTGCAATGAGATTAGTTAGGCGGGAACCGTAAATTTAGTTAACCAGGCCACCTTTTTGTTAAACGTGTCATTTATTAGGGTGACACCTGATATCGATCTAACGAGTCATCTGATTATCTAGAAGGCATTTAGATTATTTCTAAAAATGTAATTTTGCATTTACAGGTGAACAGACAATAGTCCTACCGCTCGCTCTAAATGCAGATGGAGTAGATAAGACAACTGCAGCAGGTGATCAGTGAAGCTTCAGTAATCATTTGAGCTCATGAGTTAATTAATTCTGCAGTGGGACTAATTAACTTCTGTTTGGCACACAGATGTTAAATCGGATGACATGCCCTTCGAAGACCAAGATACAAAGATGACAATCACAGGTTTTCACCAGCTCTTATCTTGGGCTTGAATTCATTAATTAACCTATTTCCACTGCCACTAAATCCGTGATCATATAACGCAGATCCTGAAGTCAAAAATCCAATCTCGGAAGGGGACAAATCCAAATTGGGTATGTTCAACTCATCCCCCAACCAAACGTACAATGCCTTGGCAGAGCAGAAATGACCTGTATGCTGAAATAACTTGCTTTGGCAGATGGTGCAGATGTGATCGAATCGTCCAAGCCACAAGTATTGGAACAAGAGACGGAGGACGCGGACAGCACACCTTCTGGTAAGGCTTAGCTTCTTTTGACCAGTCTTGAGTTCTCCATCAGTACAGCAAAAGATATCGCATTCTAAAATCGTGTGCTGCTTCCTAATTCTGAATCTAGCCACCGTTGTCTTCAAATGAACTCGAGAGAGGACTATTTCATTCTCTTGTTGTCAATTGTAGAAAGCGAGTGGAGCGAAATTTTGTTTCATATCGATCGGTTTGTGGCAGATGAGCACGCCATAATTAAGCACTGACATCTTGGAATGATCCTATTTTTTTTTTAAAAAAATAATAATAAGTGGATCCTACAAGACCACAAAACAAATGCCAAAAGCTAAACAATTTCTTTATCATGGTTGCGTGTTAAGATGAAGGATGTGAAGGCACCATGAGCTTCTTCTCACTTTGAGTGTGGGGAGGACCACTTGTTGGAGCATCAACTCTGGTTTCTTTAATATATGTTTCTGGCCAGTCCAATTTGAACTAGTTCTCAGTTGATCATCATGACAAGATCAATCTTGGTATCATGACTAGTGGTTTTGAAGTAAAGTTGATCACATGATCTTGTACACATTTGCATTCAAATCATAACCTTTTTTTTACTAATTGAAACCTTCAAGAAAAATTTATAGTGCTGAAAAAGTAGTGTATTTGTTTTAGCCAATGGATTTTTCTTATCGATTGAGTTTCAGGAACTGACATGCCAAAGACAGACTTAGGAGCAGAACAAACTGAACTGAAGTTGGAGATTGGTAAGCAAAAAAGAATCCTTAATTTGCTGCTAAATGAATTGATGTTTACACAATTTTCTGATTCATTACTCTGTGCAGAGCATACCGAAGCGGTAGAGAAGCCCCCAAATGATGCTGAACAGAAGCAAGAGGAGGTGCACAACAATGTGGCAGCAGGTAAATTTCATAGGAGTAAGGAAAAAACAAAAAGCAATTACTAGTAAATAAATGTGCATTTTTATCAGTAAAGATAAATTATAATTTCTGTGGCTAATTATATTTTCTGTTCTTCTCTGTGTTCTGCAGAAAACGTACAAGTTCCAGAGAGCAGCAGCATCTCATGCGATTTCTCGCAGAGGAGATCGGCCACCTGCGTCGTCCATGGAGACGTCAGGATCCATGGAGCTTCCTCCTCCGTCATCCTCGCCAAATCGCCTCCATGGAGCAGCTCTGCAACGGAGGAGACCACATACAAGATCAGGCCATACGCGAGGAAATGGGAACAGCCGGTGCTGGAACTGATTAGGGAGTTCACGGTCAGGGAGTCGTCGAACCCCGGCAAACTCCCGCCGTGCGGCGCGCAGCACAACGTCCCCGCCGTCGTCTTCTCCACCGGAGGTTTCCTCGGCAACTTCTTCCACGACTTCACGGACGTCCTGATCCCACTCTTCATAACCTCGTACCAGTACAAGGGCGAGGTCCAGTTCCTGATCACCAACTTCAATTACGCCTGGGTCATGAAGTACGGCGCGATACTGAGGAAGCTCTCCAACTACGAGATCATCAACCTGGACAGGGATGAGCGCGTGCACTGCTACCCACACGCCCACGTTGGGCTGCTGAGCCACAAGGAGCTCGGCGTGGACCCATCCAAGTCCCCCGGCGGTTACTCGATGGCCGATTTCAGGGAACTGCTGAGGTCGTGTTTCAACCTGAAGCGGACGTCCGTCAGGGTCGGCGGCCGGAGACCGCGACTGCTGATGCTTCAGAGGAAGGGGTCTCGGTCGATTACGAACCGGCGGGAGGTGGTGGCGCTGGCGCGCAAGGTGGGGTTCAAGGTGGTGGCGGCGGGGCCGGAGGCGACGCGGAACGTGTCGCGGTTCGCCCAGCTGGTGAACTCGTGCGACGTGATGATGGGCGTCCACGGGGCGGGGCTGACGAACATGCTGTTCCTGCCGGACGAGGCGGCGCTGATACAGGTGGTGCCGTGGGGCGGGCTCAAGTACGCGTGCAGCCACGACTTCGGGGAGCCGGCGCCGGACATGAGGGTGCGGTACTTGGAGTACGAGATCAAGGAGGAGGAGAGCTCGCTGATCATGCAGTACCCGAGGAACCATCCGGTATTCACGGACCCCATGTCGATCCACAACCAGGGGTGGAACGTACTGTGGGCGGTGTTCCTGAACAGGCAGAGCGTAAAGCTCGACGTCAAGCGATTTAGGAGCACCCTGCAGGAAGCACTACAGGGCACTCCCCGTTAATTACGCGCGCCACATTTTTATCCTTCCTATTCCATTCTATTCTATTTTATTATTGGTAATGGTTACTCACTCACTGTAATTAAAAGTAAGGTCATTTTTTTTCATTTTTCTTCTTTTAGAGAGAAAGAGAGAGAACGAGAAAGAGAGAGGGAGAGGGAGAGGGAGAGGGAGAAAGCTACGCCATAAAAAATGGGGGCACTACATTGTACATCACATTCAAATTTAATTGATTGGCCGTTATGATTCAAACTCAATCGATTTTTTATATATATGCATTAGATATTCATGATAATTAATTTATAGTAAGTTATTTCAGAAGAGTTGTATATTAAAGATTATTTTATTGTAAAGATATTATTGATTTAAGGAAAAACATTTTACTTGATGTCGATAAGTAAAATATTAAAATCAAATATGGAGCATAATAGATAGAAATTGAATAAAACTTTTAAAATATCATGTTAGGAATAAAATTTTCAAATTGTACTTTAAGAATAAATATTTTTTTTTTGGAAATATCTGTTAAATTTTTAACTCAGTGAAAACATTATTTTACATTCTCTTTTGAGCCTCAGTATAATACAATAGTTAGTTTTCTTTATAAAAGTTTAATAAATGAAGAATGTTCATATATTATTTGTAGTCATGCATTCTATTAAAATAACATGTGATTATTGTTAAGCTAAAGAAGTAAAAAATTACTAAAATTATTATCAATTTAAAATTAAATAATAGAATAAAACCTTATAATTACATTTTATTATTGGTTTCATCTGAGGCATCATTAATTGATTCATTAAAATAGTGGACCTCCTCTCAAATTAAACATAAAGGTATATGTCAACATTCAGTGCCAACATCAAAAGTAGTATTTCGTATGTGCGAAATAAGAAACGATGATCTCCCTGCAGTTTAATTGCATGAATTTTTTACGCCAAAGTAGCCTAATTTTATCTATTAGTTCATGTGATATTTCAACAAGAAGAAGAAGAAAAAGCTTCAGCTTTAGTGTCATCCTCCAAAGGAAGAAAAAGATATTACTCGGAAATTATGCAAGTAATCAAAGTGGCCTTTATTGAGCAAGTTAAGTTGTCACAAGCAGTCACCAAACAAAGAACCTAACTTGTCAATGTCAATGCCAATTGCCACTATTATTTCGAGGAGGCCACCACACTTCTTCATTCAATATATATATATATATATATATATATATATATATATATATATATATATATATATAGGTGAAACACTTCTTAAGTGTAATTTTGTGTAGTACCTAAATTTGGATCGGTCAATCTAACGACGATCAAAATTATCTCCCCTTCGACCGTCATCCCTCTCCCCTTTCCTCTTTTCCATCATCGGCCAGCAGGCCCCATCTTCGCCGTCGTCACGAGCGTCGGACTGACACCCCCCCCCCCTCTCCCAAGGTCCCCTACCCCACGCGCGACCTCCTTGCTATTGTCGGTGCCCCCATTCCCCTCTGCAATCTCTGGTGCACCCGACCCTTGTGAGCACAAGCCGACCCAACCTGTTTCGAGCGTCGTCGATCCCTCTCCAAGCGCCCACCCCCGATCGTTCTCATGAGCCCGCACTGTGCCGCCGACCACATTCCAAAAATCGTGCCAACCCCGCCCCCATTCTGAGTGTCGTCAACCTTCTGTGCACCTGACGGCTGCCATCAGTCCAAGTGCCGCTGAGCTTTCAATGCACCTAACGATTGCCATCACTCCGAGTGTCGCCGAGCTTTCGATGCATTGGCTGTCATCAAGTTTATATGCATGTGTCTGTTGGATTTGATCTGATCCCTAATCTTAGAGTTCTGATGTGAGTCATCCGTTAGATCAAACGACTCAGATGCAGGTGTTGCACCAAGTTTCACCCAAGAGGTGTTACACCTCCATTAATCACACATAGCTGCATACATTACATCTTGTCTGTTTGATCTACATTCAACGCCTTGGATGAGATCGCACTTGAACTGCATATCACGTGGCGCGGTTCACTTCATTCCAATTTCGTCATGCATCGTCAGTTGGCCGAACTAACACGCATCATCATTGGTAGCGGGGGTGTCGACCCCCCTATGCGACCTCATCGATGATCGAGGTCGCAGAGGGTGCCGGCACGGTAGTAGAAAGGGGGAGTCAGCCCCCCTCTACAACCTCACTAGTGAGGTCGCAAAGGGGGGCCGACGCCCCTCTTTCTCGTTGTCGCGTCTGTGAGTGTGAGAGAGCAATGCTCACGCCGGAGCAACCGCAAACCCCATCAGAGGATGCTGATGTTGGGTCAAAGTTTTAATGACATACAAAATTATATTTTGATAAAACAAACATCAAAAGATTAAAGTTGAAATGCTGAAAAAGTTTAAAGAAAAATGGATAACTTTATGCACTATGCTTTGATTAAATAATTGTCACTGGTCTCATTAGTTTTGGAAGAATGTGGATACCACATTTGTAGATAATTCTATTAGCTTTCCATAAACTCTAAAATCATCTAATTTGGATAACTGTGCAAAAAGTTTTGATCAAAACAGTGTAGGTCGGTCAACTTGCTGGTCGACGCAAAGAAGGCTGGTCGACAAAATGAATACGCCGGTCGACCGATCCAGAACCGATTGATGCCGAGATAATACCGGTCGACAGTCCTATCGACTGACCAAGTGCAGAAGCTAGAAAAATGGCACAATGGTCATATAGATCGGTCGACCGACCTCCGAGTTAAATGAATAGTAATGGTCAAATTTGAAGGAGAAATTTGTGGAACAATTTCTGCACGAATTTTTCACATACTGAAGATTATAAAAGGAGTGTCAAAGCCAGAGGCAAATGCACCCATTCACTCATTGAAGAAAAACTTCAAGTTATCAAAGAGATATCATTTCTTAAAGTTTTTATTTTATAGCTTTCTCTTTTTTCTCTCTTCTCTTCTTGTGAGCATAGAATTGTAAAAGAGAGAAACACTTTTGTTTAAAAAAAACTGAGAGAGCTCCTGTGTAAAAGAGGGTCAAAATCTTACCTCTTGAGCGAGAGAAATAGATTAGCTTCCTAGGATGAGATGTTGCCTTACTTCTCAAAGCGGAAAAAAAGCGATGGTGCAAAAGGCTTTCTTCCTTTCCCCATTTGGAACAAAGGAAGGAATTAGTGGAATCTCCAACGGTTTCGAGGTCGATAAGTCGGAGCGGGGATATAAGCCAAGGTGTGACCAAACCTCGTCAACAACCACCGTGTCATTGTGTTTGATTTTCTCTCTCTCTCCTCGTTCATATTATGTTTATGATCTGAATTGCTTTATTTTAAAAGGTTTTAAAGAATCGATTTTGTGCTTCCACAATGATCTTTGTGAAATCGATATTTTTTATTTAACACCAATTCACCCCCCTTTTGGTACCCTTTGGAATCTATAATTGATATCAGAGCGGGTTACTCTTGTTTTAATTTTTTGAATCATATTGTTTTAAGATCTAATCATTTTTAGATCTAGTCTTTTTAAGATTCAGTCATTTTGTTTTAAGATTTAATAATCTTTAACAGCTATGACATCAAGTGGTTTTAATTTTGTCGAAGTACAATCAATTAGTCGCCCTCCCCTTTTAAATGCATCAAATTTTGCTTGAAATTTGGAATCCAAGCATACATTTTTTCTATTGATATCAACATGTGGGACATAGTTGAAAAATGTTATTATCTTCATGAAAATTTGCCTACAGATTCTAAAAAAAGAGAAAATATTTTTTCAAAACTTGATTGGAAAGTCAAAAATATTTTTTTGCGCTTTGAATTCAACGGAGTTTAATCGAATTTCAAATTGTAAAACTGCAACCGAGATTTGAAAAAAAACTCATCACTACTTATGAAGGAACCGACAAAGTTAAAGAATCTAAATTAAACATTTTAAACCATCAATATGATTCTTTCAAAATGTGTGATAATGAATCCATAAATGATATGGTTGCTCGGTTTAATGATATTTTGAATGACTTAGCCTCCTTGGGCAAGCCAAGATTTAAGCCTCAAAAAGTGAAAAAGATTTTCAAGTCTCTCTCCTTCAAATGGTATACGAAGAGGAACGTGATCGAAGAAAAAGATTTGAACAAGTTGGATTTTGATGATCTTATTGGTTCACTTCTAACCTATGAGATCTCAATCTAAGAAGGTCAAGAAGAAAAAGCCCACAAGAAAAAAACATTGACATTGAAGGCAAATACAATAGAAGAAAATTCAAGTGAAGAGAAAGTGGATGAAAAGAAACTCGCACTCTACACAAGAAAATTAAATAAGTATTTCAAGTTGGTTAAAAAGAAAGACAAGAACGAGAAGTCAACTAGAAAATCATACAAACACCACAAAGAAGAAAAATCTCAGAAAGGTAAAAAGAAAAAATATGAAGAGTCTAGTGAAACAAGTAGTTCATCAAGCTCTTCTAGTGATGAAACATACATATGCTTGATGGCACACGACGATGATGTAATTTCTAACCCTTCAAATTCAAATTATGACTCATCGAATTCTTTCGAAGAAATTCTTTCTTTAGATGTGAATAAAGAACTCTCCTCTCTTTTAAAAAGATAATTTTCAATTAAAGAGAAAAATGAAATATTAATACATGAAATTAAAAAATTAAAAGAGGAAAATATTGCATATTTTTTGGAAAATGAAAAATTAAACAAAGAAATTGAGACTTTGGAAATCACGCATGCATGTGAAGTTGTAAAACTAGCATGTTCTTTGAAAAAAGTAAAGAAAGAAAATGTCTCTTTCAAAGATATACAAAATAAAATTATTTCTCATGCAAAGAAAAATAATTTTAGGAATCATCTCTATGATAGAAAATCACATTTTAAATACTTTACATATGGATTTTATGGGCATTATGCATATCAATGCAAAATGAAAAAAATTAACACAACATTGCATGATTTGAGTTCCGAAATGAATATTGTCTAACAAATTAAGTTCCAAAAAAATCTTGGTACTAAAGATTACAGGTGTGCCTCACATGCAAAGCAAAGGACAAATGGTGAAGGCACAAAGATTGTGGTAAAAGTATCACTTATTTTTTTATTTCACTCAAAAATTTCAAAACTACTATTTAATCTTTAACAGAAAAGAGGAATATATAAAAGATTGATCACAATGATAGTGAGAGCATGATTAAACATTATATTCACATATCATAGATATCACATTGGTTTATCAAAGTTTTTATGCCATATTTTTAATATATTTTTGTTTTGGTTTTTATAAATTGGTTTTCATTATAAAATAGCCATAAATTTAGGTGAAGCTATCTTTCAAAACTTGCAATACTTTACATATCTAATATATGACAAAAAGGGGAAGAATAAATTTTTTGAACAATTGATTAAGGGGGAGTTACATATGGTTTCTTATATACTTCATTTACAAATGACTTTTTGATGAAACAAAAGGAAGAGAAATATAGGAGAAATATGATCTGAATATACTTTATATGAATAACTCTCATTGTAAGGAAAGTTAAGTGTTAGGAGGAGTAAAATTTTTTTTACAAGATTTTACAAAACTTTTTCCCTTTTTCATATTTCACGGTTTGTCTTCATCAAAAAGGGGGAGATTGTTGGGTCAAATTTTTAATGACATATAAAATTATATTTTAATGAAACAAATCTCGAAAGATTAAAGTTGAAATGCTGAAAAAGTTTAAAGAAAGATAGATAACTTTATGCACTATGCTTTGATTAAATAATTATCATTGATCTCATTAGTTTTGGATGAATCAAATTTGTAAAGAATTCTGTTAGCTTTCCATAGACTTCAAGATCATCTAATTTGAATAACTGTGCAGAAAGTTATGATCAAAACAGTGTAAGTCGGTCAACTTGCTGGACGACGCAAAGAAGGCCAGTTGACCAAATGAGTACTCCGGTCGACCGATCCAGAACCGGTTGACGCCGAGATAATACCGATCGACAGTCTTGTCGACCGACCAAGTGCAGAAGTTGGAAAAATGGCACAATGATCATATAGACCGGTCCAGAAGTGCGGTCGATCGGCCTTCGACTCAAATGAATAGTAACAATCAAATTTGAAGGAGAAATTTGTGAAATAATTTCTGAACGAATTTTTCACATACCGAAGATTATAAAAGGATTGCCAAAGCTAGAGGTAAATGCACACATTCACTCAATGAAGAAAAACTTCAAATTATCAAAGAGAGATTATTTCTTGAAGTTTTCATTTTATATTTTTCTCTTTTTTCTCTCTTCTCTTCTTGTGAGCATAGAATTGTAAAAGAGAGAAATACTTTGTTTAAAAAAAAACTGGGAGAGCTCCTGTATAAAAGAGGTTAAAAAATCTTACCTCTTGAGCGAAAGAAATAAATTAACTTCCTAGGAGGAGATGTTGCCATGCCTCTCAAAGCGGAGAAAAGACGATGGTGTAAATAGCCTTATTCATTTTCCCATTTGGAACAAAGGAAGGGATTAGTGGAATCTTCGACGGTCTCGAGGTCGAGAAGTCGGAGCGGGAATATAAGCCAAGGTGTGACCGAACCTCGTCAACAACCACCGTATCTTTGCGTTTGATATTCACGCCTCACTCGATCCGAACCATTGTAGACTCCTGACGCTGATCACATTCATCATCCGAATGAATCGTCATAGGATCCCATGAAACATCCGGTTCAAGCACTTTCATCGTAGTCGTCAATGCTGTCATCTGACGACTATGATGCAATGTATGCACCTAAGTGTGTATGCACCCTAATATTCCTCTCTCTCTATATATACACGTGTGTATTTTATATAATATAATACAATAGACATATATGTCTTTATCACGAATCTCCTAAAAAATGGTAAGTAATTAATTAATTAGTTTCTCTCAATAATTCTTTCATAAATATCGTTTTGTTTAATAATTTCACAAAAGTGATCATATTTTGTGTGTTGATGTGTGATCCTTACGCCCAGTACACGTGTGAAAGAAAAGAATTACAACATTCGAGGAAGAAGGAAAATTTGATGAAGGCAGGGGGATTCATGGGGCAACGAATAGTGAAGAAAGGGCGAAGATGAGCGAGATAGGAAAAAAAATGCACCCATAAAGCTGAAAAACCGAATCAATTTTTCATTACCAAACCTGATTTTTTCTCTGCAACACATTGAACTGAACCATTCCTTTACCACTAAGATGAGAAACTTCAAGATTGTCGTCATGCTATCGACCACAGTCCACCATTGTAGAGTCCTTATTGCCTTAGAAGAGGAATCATTTTATGTCATGAGAATCACCAATCCTTGGATTAGTTGAGATTTTTTGAACATACAGGGTGCTTCTTCCCTTTCTTCTTTAATTAGAATAAAAAAATATCCATTCCAAATACAATCATGGACTGCAAAAAAAAATTTGATTTTTTGATTGCTCAATCTGTCCGAAATCTCACAAAATTTGTAGAAAACTAAATTTCTAACGAAATTTTCTAACAGGAGAGTGCCCTTCAAAAAATGCTCGTTCTAGAGTATTTTTCAGTGGACACCAAAATTCTTTCGTACAATTGAATCTATCATAAAAAATGGCCTTCAAATTTTTTTACAGAAACTTCTAAGAAGTTTCAATGATTGAAAGTCTCGAAACTTTTGAATGTTGTAGCACTCGTCAATAAATTATTTATTTTCAAAAAAATATTAAAACTAAAATTTTGAAAAAAAATAAAGAAAACTTAATTATAAAAATTTGATTAATTACATAATTTAATTTAAAAAATAATTATAAATTATAAATTATAAAAAATAAATTATTAATTGACAAAAATAAATAAAACATGTTACATAATTGAATGAAATTTGATTAAAATAAATTTAAGTAATTGAATAAAATTTATTATTAAAGTTATAAAGTTTGTAGACAATTTTCTAAATTAAAATATTTTACATAATCTCATCGTCGTCTTGTTGGCCATGCATCATTTGCCGCATCATGATCTTCATTTGCTTTTATTGAATTTTTAGCATCTCTCGTTGTTGTTGCTTAAACTCTTGTTGTACTTCATCTCGGATATCTTGTCATAGGTCAGTCAATAGCTTTTTCCATAACCAATCATTTTTACCTAAACATTATTGTACGTCCTGGTCTAGATAGACGAAATATATGACCAAATCTAATATCTGCATAACTAACGAATGATTTGAGACTGTAAACACAACCGTTCTTTTATACCGATATGATCTGTCTAAAGCTAACATGATCCGTCTAAAATTGTCAAGACGTCATTAGCCTCACTCCCTCTTGTGTGGCCTTTGTAATATGTTTGGCTTCTTTACTTTGAATTCCTTCTAAATTTTATTATTAGACATTTGTTAATAATAATAAAATTATGAATTTTTTAACTATTTTGGCATGTCTTCCGAGCAAATGATGAAACTTTATTTTTCTTTTGATGGCTTTTTGAGAAAATATTCATCTTGAGTTATTTCTTTACCAATCATTTTTCATGAAATTAAAATAAAAATATGTAATTACAGATATTAGTCTCACATTTATTAAATAAAATTTTAAAAAATATTAGTGCTTAGCATTTCTTTTGCAATGGTGGACATAGATATACAATCAATGACGTGTACGCAAGCTCCCTAGTTAGATCCCCGATTTGCCTTTGTTTTTTTGCAATTTGATTTGTATTCCTTAGTCGACCACTTTGCATTAAACTTGGTCCATAGAGTTTCGCTAATCCATCGAAGACAATTATTTTGAACCCTTTGAATTAAACTCTTTCCACATTTATTTTGTGTGCTAAGTGTCCCATGACACATCAGCCTTCAAACAAAAATATATAAAATTAATATCAACAATAATTTAAAATCAATCTTCAGGGACGGATGCAACTAGTTCAAGCCCGGACAGAATCACGAACTTCATGGCTGGATGCAGCCGGTTCACGGCTAGATTCAGAATCCGGATATTTGCGACTGGATAACGGCCGCATGCTATTCGGATCCAGTTGCTTGCCAATTGGATTCAGCTACTTGATAATTGTTAACAATCGGATCAACCATAAGCAGCCAGATCTGGCCGCTTGCGTGCCACGACGGTACTGTCGTCCCGAAAAAAGGCACGATGGCGTAGTCGGAGCATGGACGAGTACCTCATCGCCGAGCTATTGTGTCATTGTGAGGAACGGAAGGGATCACTAGAGCCATCGTGTCATTGGAGCCATGCGCGAGAGAAATCGAGAGAGTGAAAAAGAGGGAGAGGGAGAGGGAGAGAGATGGATAGGAAGTTTCGACGGCTCCGATGGCCATCAAAAGTGTCGATGACATCGATCATCGTAATTTAAATATATTATATAATATAATATTATTATAATATTAATCTAACGCTTGTATTCATATTATATTATTAAAGTTTTTGATGATTGCTGTCGTCGAAACTTTCGATCGATGCATCATCCATCGGAACTCGCGATGATTAGGATCGTCAAAACTCTGTGCTTTTTCATCACAGGTAGAAAAGGTAGTAGTCAATAAACTTTTGCTGATGGATTTTTTTTCCGTCACTATTTGAAAAGTATTTATTGTTTCGTCCCAAAATCCTTCTAAAATTAGTATTGAGAAAATGACCACGACAGTCATCATTTATAGATCTAATATATATTTCAGTCATAGTATATCTTTCATCCACCCTAATTAATTAATCACCTTAAATAAATATTAGACTTCTTCCACAATATTCACTATTCTCAATCATAATACAACAGTATAAAATATAATAACCTCAAATGCATCCTTTTGCTTGCGTGCTTTGAAGTCTTATTATATTACAAGTCAAACGTTGATGGCACAGAAACACACACACTCTTTGTTCACATACTCCGATAGAAGAGTTTGGTCAAAAGTTGAGTTATGTGCACTTTAGGCAAGGCAGTTACTTACACCCGATCCAAAGTCTACAATTACGTACATTGGTTTGTCATTTGTGGTTTCAATATTAAATTACTTACACCCTTTCTGCTCACCATCTCATCCCCAACATATTAAATTTGACAAACGCTTACGCAAGAATTGCAACCATCCATTTCAATATTAATTTTCGGCACACAGCAAAACCAGAATCTTTCTGCTAGTTGCCATTATATACGTCCAATAGCATAAGGAATTCTAATGGATTGATTGATGAGCAATGGCGCATTTTTGTTACAAAAGGTACAGATCATATGGTCAATTTTAATTAAGGCGGCTATACATATGAATAATCAGATTGAAACTATCATTAGTTGTGTACTAATGCAACCACCCATTAATGAAAGTTAAAGTTCCACGTATATGTCATTATATATTGATATATTATATATAGCTTAGGGTTTCTTGTGGTGCAAACAAACAGTGCCTTAATCGTCCATTAGTCCGTCAACAACAATCGAGAATGATGAAATCCTTGGTCACACACTAATCATCACATAGTTATTAGTTATTACTATAGTTATCGTAGTTATTACTAATATTAATATTATAATATATCAACAACCGGAATTAAGAAACTGTGTAGCATCCTTGGAACTGAAAGGAACATGGTGGTAATTGGGATGTCAACGTTACCGATCGTTATTTCATGGCGTGGAACGAAAGGCCAGAGAAGACTCCTTACGTTACTTACAGAATAACGATTCCAACACGCCATAAAGCAGCAGCACTCGGCTTTGGACGACGACCACCACCCACAAAAGTCGTAGTCGTCTGCCATTAAAGGCATATACACCTACCGTTCGTATATACCTATACACATATGATATGACTCGTATACATGCACTTGGATGCACATATGAGCTTCTCTAGTTAGCTAGCTAGCTAGGTCGATCATATATGCATGGCCGTTTGAGCACCTAATTAATCCAGGAAGAAGAAGTTGGTCGGGAATTAATCATGAAGCAACTTAAGGCCGCGGTGGCGCGCGTCGAGGTGCAGAGGCTCATCGTCGCCGCTGCGCTGTTCATCTCCTTCTTCTTTGTTGCACTATCGATGCCGAGGATCGATGCGCTCGCTTTCTGTAAGACGCAAACGTTATATCTATATATTTTCTCTCGCTGCAAGCACAAAACCTAACTTTCTATTCATGTTATGATCCCTGCACGCGTACCGTGCAAGCTCAGCTCGCATGCATGCATGAAGTGTAAATATATATACATATGGATGCATGCTGAGTGCAACTGGTGATCCTGATCTTTTCGGATTCTTCCTGCAGTAAATCTGAAGTTGTTTGCAAAGACGAACATGGAGGTGCATGTCGGGGAAGGGATTGATAATCCTGCGTCGCCAGTTCAAACAGGTGAGTAGATTTGTACCGTTTCATGCTCATTTTGATCAAAACGAGAGATCGAATAATGAAGTCAAATTAAGACTGCTCTAAGAAATGGATATGAATCTTTTATTCAAATTAATTAATGAACAAGATAAGTTCACGAGTTAGTTAACCAGGAAATAGTTTATGAATGTCTTAGAGTCACTCTTGGCCAATAGTTCTTACTCGGAACATTATGCATTGATTATAAAATAGTAGTTTAAATATCGGATTAGTAGTTAGGAGTGATGGACACTGATGTATAAGAAAGTCCAAATGTATAAAAGAGTACGTAGAGATGATGGAAAACCTTGGCTGCGCGTTGCACTGCTGACCCATGGCTATCCTGATAGCACCATGAAAGAAAACAACATCACAGCTATCAGAAATTGAAAGAGATAATGAAGAAACAAAACAACACCTTATTTCTGACCCGGCTGCAATTTGTAATTAGTTGTTTTAGCGACATCAAACTCATCGCTGTCCGATTTGTTTCATCCACTTACGCATGCATGGTGCCGTGACAACTTACATTTATTTGTGGTTGAGCCATCACCTTTTCTTTTTGTTTTTTCCCTTTAATTAATATGATAACCTCGAAAATTACTCTCCTAACTAATCCAGTTATAAAATTAATTAAAATGTTAAGATTTTTTAGGTAAAAATTCGATTTTTGATGCCATTCCTTTATTGAATTAACAACCACAATTGCTGGTTGCAATGAGCTTTCTAAATTATTGGGAAGGAAAAACCAAGAAAACAAGCAACGCTTAACGTCCAAGGGGTCAATCACATATATAGTGAAGTTCTTTCACCCAAACATACATTATCATCTTTAATTTCATCAAAGTAATGAACTACTAAATTAATTATTGCAGAAAGGAAAGATGTCGTCATTTAATCGAGTTTTCGATCAGGAAAATCAAGTTCTGAAACTCTAGACCATAACTGATAAAGGAAGTTCTACTTTAAGCAAAAGATATAAGAAAGAAAAAAAAGCAGAATAGTTGAATTTCTATATCGATTACGGAAATATCCTATGTATGAAGCAAAGAAATGCGTGCAAAAATGGAAAAGAAACGAGTGAGGCTTGACATGATATTTGAAGCTTAGGTCAAACCTTCCAAATGATTCCTTTGTTACAACTGTAGAGCATTTATGATGGGACTTATCAAGTCATCAATGTAACAACTGGGCTTCTAAATATAAAAATTAATCTTCTTTCAGCTTAGCTCACCTATTTTTCTAGACGGAGAGCAATTGATCAATGTTCTCATTCTTGGAATTCCTATGCCAATATTTTATCATATATTCAAGTTTGGGAATAAGAAATAGGCTGCATGAACATATATAAAATCTTGTCTAAATCAAATTTAATATTTTGACGCAGGCAGAGTAGCCAGTAGGCCTCCTCCTGATCTGAATGCCAACAATTATTCAACCCCAAGTCAGTGCATAACATGTCATGTTTATTACTTATCCGCTCTTACAGTGCCTAATTAATTTCATGACGTACTTCTCTAGCTAACAACTAGTTCGTTCTGGTTATTACTCACAAGTAGCTGGCGGGGTACACATGATGCAGGTGTTCACTTGCCCTTTAATCCTAATGAAGAAGTGAAGAAAAGAGACAACGTAACTGTTGCAGGTAGACAGCTCATTACAAGCTTATGATGGCAACTTCTCCTTATTGATATGCACAGGAATCTGACATATATACCTTACATTAGACTAGTACAAGTTCTGTGCATTAAGTTATCTAAGTTCATGTGATCCGGTGTTTGTTTCTTGTACTCAATAGCAGATACGAGCTTTCGTTCGCATACACATATATATATATATATACGCCCAAGCCTGACAACTCATTTGGGTGCATGTAAATGCAGGTACTGAAACATCAAAGCCAACTGTGGAAGATGAGCACAAGAA
Source organism: Pontederia crassipes (assembly GCA_030549335.1). Taxonomy (NCBI): domain Eukaryota; kingdom Viridiplantae; phylum Streptophyta; class Magnoliopsida; order Commelinales; family Pontederiaceae; genus Pontederia; species Pontederia crassipes. The sequence continues at coordinate 34,093,633 of CM060186.1, read as the reverse complement.
AGATGTGAGAAAGCCAGGTCAGCAAGAGTTATAAATCCTTCTTTGCCAGGAGAAAAAAATAAGGAGAGAGAAAAAGTAGTGGGGCCTCTTTTTATACAAGTGCTTCTACTTTGAAGCAGACAACAACTTCACTGCCTAAAATTTTTCACAGTTAACTTGTTTATAATTGGTGCATTATGCAGAAGATCATGTTGAAATGGTGGAGGCGAAAAATCAGGAGTCTGAAGAAAACAAACAACAATCCCCTGAAGTTCCTGGTGAGAGTTGGTCTTTGGCTGTCACATCTGATCACATAAACTCTTAAATTACAGAGGACAAGGGAACTGAACAATATTGTTTCGTTAATTCAACATTTCTGATCATTAATGCAGACGATATGGTTCCTGACAACAGCAGCATATCATGTGATTTCTCTCAGCCACGATCAGATACTTGCACCATGAAAGGTGATGTCAGAGTCATCGGACATCTCTCCTCAGTCATCTTAGCCAAAAGGTCAAGTGCAGGGAATCAAGCAGAGGCTACGTGGAAGATCAAACCCTTCACCAGAAAATGGGAGAAGACAACGATGGAACCGGTCAGAGAATTCACGCTCAGGTCATCCATGGTAGACTCTACTGAGTTGATCCCGCAGTGCACGGTAAAACACTCCGTTCCGGCGGTCGTCTTCTCCCTCGGCGCCTTCCTGGGGAACTACTTCCATCACCTCACAGACCTCCTGGTTCCAATCTTCACGACTTCCTACCAGTACAAGGGCGAGGTCCAGTTCCTGGTGGCCAACTACAATGCAGACTGGATTAGGAAGTATGAGAAGATACTGAAACGACTGTCCAACTACGAGATCATCAACTTGGACCAGGAGAAGGCGGTGCATTGCTATCAGGACGTTCATGTGGGCCTCCTGAGTCACAAGGACTTGGGCATCGACCCTACCAAGTGCCCCAATGGCTGCACCATTGATGACTTCAGAGCACTCCTGAGGTCGGTCTTCTCGCTGAAGAAAAAGGAAGTTAAGATCGGCGGCAGGAAGCCAAGGCTGCTGCTGATGTACCGGACGGGATCGCGGGCGTTTACGAATTTAAAGGAGGTCGTTACGATGGCTCGAAGCTCGGGCGCCAAAGTAGTACTTGCAGGGCCCGAGGACGCCAAGAACTTCTCGCGGTTCGCACAGACTGTGAACTCTTGCGACGTCATGATGGGCGTTCATGGCGCAGGCCTAACCAACATGTTGTTCTTGCCAGACCATGCAACGCTGATACAGATAGTCCCGTGGGGAAATCTGAAGGAGACTTGCTCAGGCGACTTCGGATGGCCTGCACTGGGAATGGGACTGGGGTACATGGACTATGAGATCAAAGCGGAGGAGAGCACTCTGATAGATCAGTACCCCAGGAATCACCCCGTGTTTACGGATCCTGTTTCGATCCACAGGCAAAGTTGGTACATGCTCTGGCTCATCTTTTTGCAACAGCAGAATGTGAAGCTTGATGTTGCGAGGTTTAAGGGCACATTGCAAGAGGCCATCAGAGGTCTCCCTCATTAGTTTCCGGTGCAAAATGGAGAAAAGCTATTCGTTTTAATTTCCTGTCAGCGTCGTTGCAGAGAGAACCAAGTTGGATTCAGATGAGAGGAAATTCCTTTGCATACAAGGGATTGAAACATTTGATCAAAACCTTCAAGCTTGAAGATTTTTGTTATGATTTCAGACAAAAGAGAGCTGAACCAGAGGGATGCAGTGAGCGAACTTGATGTCACAAGGATAGATATATAGAGGGGCAATTTAGCAGAAATCCTTAAATTTCTCTCACCATGCGAACTAACATTGACTTCCTTATTCTTTTCAATACGATTCATGGAATAAAATGGTGCATATGAAACATTACACTTCCCACGTGGTAGAAATAAAACTTTTATTTTCGTGTTTTGTTCTCAAGGTAATTATGGCTTAATGGCATCTTAATGATATATGACAACTGATTTTAACATTTTTTATGCTCAGAGAGATTCATCTCTTTCTGTTGCCAAACCTGTATGATCAGGCCAAAATGTCAGCAGACTAGAAGTGTACTAACAAAATGTTTGTAATATGTGACCAAATGTTTTGTTGATGTGCCTTGAATTATGTACCGTGTACCCAAAATTGTGAAAGAAAAAAGCGATATGGATCTTTATATATGAGGGTTAGGGTTTTATATGATGTACATTCTCTTTTGGATCATAGAATAAATTTCTGGCGGCGGCCTCCTTTGCCCGTGGATGTTTCTCTCTTATTCACATTGATCAAGAGAGTTTTACCACGTTAAATCTCTGTGTTCATCTTCTCTTTCTTTCGTTGTTTTGATTATTCATTAATTCTCGGTGTTCTATTCGCAACAAATTGGTATCAGAGCCGAGTTTCTTTCCGCGAAGATGACTACAACGAAGTTCGACATCGAGAAATTCAACGGGAACACAAATTTCAGTTTGTGACAGGTTCGGATGCATGCCATCCTGGTTCAGAATGGGTTGAAGAAGGCGCTGTCGGGTCAAAAGCCTGACACCATGGAGGCGTCCGCCTGGGAGGATCTCGACGAGAAGGCCATGTCTGTGATTCAGTTGTGCCTGACGAATGATGTTCTTCAGGAAGTTCTCGCAGAGAAGACGACGATCGGTCTTTGGACGAAGTTGGAAACTCTGTATCTGACGAAAACCCTAGCGAATCGACTTGTGTTGAAGCAGCGGCTGTACACCTTTCGTATGGTCGAAGTTACGTCGATCAAATCACATATCAGTGAGTTCATTGCCCTAATCAATGATTTGAAGAACGTAGATGCAAAGATTGATGATGAAGATCAGGCCCTATTACTTCTTTGTTCTCTGCCATCTTCATATAAAACCTTTAAGGAAACGATGATCTACGGTAGGGACAAACTCACGTTTGAAGATATTAAGGGCAGACTGCTGAGCAAAGAAAAGTTGGATAATGAATTGGGATCAAGCAGCAAATTTGTTGATCAAACCTCAGGTCTGATCGCAAGAGGCAGACATCAGATGAGAAATCAAAATCAAGATAGATCCAGATCTAAGTCGAAGAACAGAGATAAAGTCTGCAATTATTGTAAGAAGAATGGTCATATCAAAGCAGAGTGTTACAAATTACAGAATAAGAATAAAATGATTAATGATGGCAACGAGAAGGGAAATCAGAAGGCTGAAGTTGCAGATGCCGGTGTAGCAGAAAGTGAGAATGAAGATGTTCTGTTGGTAACGGCATCAAACAAATCCAGATCATCAAGTGAATGGATTCTTAATTCTGGATGCTCATACCATATGTGTCACAATCGAGATTGGTTCTCCACGTACAAATCTGTTGAAGGTGGAGTCGTTCTTATGGGCAACAATGCTGCCTGTAAGATTGTTGGTATTGGGTCCATCCAGATTAAGATGTATGATGAGATTATTAGGACATTATCTGAAGTCAGACATGTTTCTGATCTGAAGAAGAATCTTATCTCTCTCGGTGTCTTAGACTCAAATGGTTGCAAAGTTGTTATTGAGTCTAATGGAATGAAAATTTCCCGTAGTGCTCTTGTGTTGATGAAAGGCCTCAAAATCGGTAGTTTGTATGTTTTCCAAGATTCGACGGTGATAAGTTCAGCAGCAGTCTCATCTACCTCAGAGGAAGATTGCACAAAGTTATGGCACATGCGTTTGGGCCATATGAGTGAGAAGGGCATGCAAGTTCTCAATAACAGAGGTCTTCTTCCTAGTGCAAAAATTGGAAAGTTAGAGTTATGTGAGCATTGTATCTTCGAAAAGCAGAAGAGAGTTAGTTTCGGCTCAGCCATTCATAAGACGAAGGGAACCCTTGATTACATCCATTCAGATTTATGGGGTCCTTCTCAGGTTTCTTCGAAAGGAGAAAATAGGTATTTTCTAACATTTACTGATGATTTCTCTAGAAAAGTTTGGGTCTATTTTTCTAAAGCATAAAGATGATGTATTCGAAACATTCAAGTCATGAAAGACTTTGCTAGAGAAGCAATATGAAAAAGTTGTGAAGAGGCTTATGACTGATAATGGACTAGAATTCTGTAATTCTAAGTTCAATGAATTCTGTGACAAAGAAGGTATTGCAAAGCATCACACAATTGTGAGAACTCCACAGCAGAATGGAGTCGCAGAAAGAATGAACAGAACTCTACTAGAAAGAGCACGATGTATGCTGTCAAATGTAGGACTTGGCAAGGAGTTTTGGGCAGAGGCTATTAACCTGGCATGTCACTTAGTGAATCGGTCTCATCACCGATCTTTAGACTTAAAAATTCCTGAAGAAGTGTGGCCAGGTAATTTTCCTAATTACTCACATTTAAGAGTTTTCGGTTGTCCTGCATATGCGCATGTTAATGATGGAAAGCTTGAACCTAGAGCTAGGAAGTGCATATTTCTTGGTTATAAATCTGGTGTTAAAGATTATAGATTATGGTGTTCTGAAATCAAGAAATTTATTATCAGTAGAGATGTTACTTTTGATGAATCTGTGATGCTTCACTCGAGAAAAGATTTGTCTATTATTGGTGATACAGAAAAGCAAAAAACTTTGAAGAAGGTGGAGTTAGAACTGTCAAGTTCTTCTGATGAAAAGAATGATACTCCTGATGCTCCTGAAGTTCATACATCACCTTAAGTTCAGCAACAATACATGTTAGCTCGTGATAGACCGAGGAGAGAAATAAAAGTACCTCAAAGGCTCGGATTTGAAGAACTGGTCGCTTATGCATTAAGTGTTGCTGAAGATATTGAGTTACCTGATCCTTCCTCCTATTTTGAAGCTATTCGAAGTCCTGATTGTAATAAGTGGTTAATAGCAATGCAGGAGGAGATAGAATCTCTACAGAAGAATGTCACTTGGGATCTTGTAAAATAACCCGTGAATAAGAAGATTGTTGACTGCAAATGGATGTTCAAGAAGAAAGAAGGAATCAATAATGAAGAGACAAAGTACAAAGCAAGATTGGTGGCAAAAGGGTACAGTCAAGTGGAGGGTGTTGATTATCATGATGTGTTCTCTCCAGTTGTGAAACATACTTCTATTCGTACTTTGCTTGCTATTATTGCTTTGCAGAATCTTGAACTTGAGCAATTAGATGTTAAGATTGCATTCTTACATGACGATCTAGAAGAAGATATATATATATGGAGCAGCCAGAGGGTTTTCATATTGAAGGTAGAGAAGATCAAGTTTGCCATCTGAAAAAATCATTGTATAGACTTAAACAATCCCCTCGACAGTGGTATAAAAGGTTTGATTCATTCATGTTGAGTATTGGTTTTGCTAGAAGCAAATATGATAGTTGTGTTTATTTGAATCAACTTGCCGATGGTTCATTCATCTATTTATTGCTCTATGTTGATGATATGTTAATTGCAGCGAAAGATATATCTGAAATTTATATTTTGAAAAATAAGTTAAGTTCTGAATTTGAGATGAAGGATCTTGGAGCAGCAAAGATGATTTTGGGAATGGAAATTTCTAGAGATAGAAGTTCAGGAAGACTGTTTCTGTCTCAGCAGAAATATATTGAAAAAGTTTTGAAGCATTTTGGAATGCAGATTTGCTAAGGCTGTCGGTACACCGATTGCAGCATACTTTAAACTCTCAGCTTCATGTTCACCTCAATCTGATGAAGACAAAAAGTATATGTCAAAAGTTTCTTACTGTAGTGCAGTTGGTAGCATTATGTATGCAATGGTTTGCACTCGTCCAGATATATCTCATGCTGTCAGTGTTGCTAGTAGATATATGTCTAATCCAGGAAAGAAGCACTAAGAAGCTGTTAAGTGGATACTGAGATATTTAAGAGGTACTTCTGATGTATGCTTGGAATTTGGTAGAAATTCAGCTGGACTGGTTAGCTATGTTGATTCAGATTTTGCAGGAGATCTTGATAGAAGAATGTCCCTAACTGGTTATGTCTTTACTATTACTGATTGTGTTGTGAGTTGGAAAGCTATTTTGCAGGATACAGTAGCATTATCCACTACTGAAGCTAAATACATGGTCATCACTGAAGCTGTGAAAGAAGCTATCTGGTTGAGAGGATTAGTTGGAGAGCTCACTATGAAAGAGGAAGCTACTGTCATATATTATGATAGTCAGAGTGCAATACATCTTACAAAAGATCAAATGCATCATGAAAGAACAAAGCATATAGATGTGAGATATCATTTTGTTCGAGATATTGTCGAAAATCAAGATGTTCAAGTTCAGAAGATTAGCACACATGATAATTCAACAGATATGATGACAAAGAGCTTACCTGTTGTCAAATTCGACTATTGTTTAAACTTGGCGGACGTTACGCAAAGATCAAGCTAGGCCCTCGTGGGCCATTCGGCAAAGGAGAGCATGTTGAGCATTTTATTTTTGAGAGTTTTGTGAAATTAAAGTTAAGGTGGAGATTTGTTGATGTGCCTTGAATTATGTACCCTGTACCCAAAATTATGAAAGAAAAAAGTGGTATGGACCTTTATATATGAGGGTTAGGGTTTTATATGATGTACATTCTCTTTTGGCTCATAGAATAAATTTCTGGCGGCGGCCTCCTTTGTCCGTGGATGTTTCTCTCTTGTTTACATTGATCAAGAGAGTTTTACCATATTAAATCTCTGTGTTCATCTTCTCTTTCTTTCGTTGTTTTGATTATTCATCGATTCTCGGTGTTCTATTCGCAACATGTTTATAGTGCATCCAATATGTTTTGAAATAGCAAATCACGTTTTTTTTCAATTATCATTATATGAGAGAGTGATCAGATAGAATTATTATCATCCTGATTGATTTGTGTTATCCTAAGCGCATAGCATACTCGGTACTACGATGGATGAAACTTTTACTGCAATTATTTTGATTAGGGGTGTGCACGGGGAAGGACGATCCGGTCGTCTCGGTTGGTCTGCACCGACTTAAAAACAAAGTTTTTTCTTAACCCGATAATACATATGATATTAATATTAAATTATTTTAAAATATTATATTACATTTATTTTCATTAAAAGTCCATATTTTATTATATGTACATATATATTACATATTATATATGTAATTTAATTAATAATTATCGTATTTATATAATAATATTAAATATTTATATTATTATATTTTTATTTTTTTATAATTAAATTGGGATAATCGAATTTTTTTTCATTTTTGTTCCGATTTAACTCCAACGTTCTTAACCCTAAACCCTACATTCGGAATAAACTAAATCGGACCGGGATGCCCGAGACATGATATGCCCGTATTTGCTCATCCTCATCCTTAATTTTGATGATGATGATGAGACAGGTGGTGTTGGTTTGCCCGTTAAATTCCAAAATATCCTCAATTAATCTCTTGCAGCTGTCAGGATTAAGGCAACCATCCCCATCCCCATCCCCATTCCCCACCCACATTGCAGTCCAGTCATCCGTCCTCTCAATAATATTGTTCATTGGCAATGGCAGCCACAAAACAACCTTCTTTCTTTGTAAAAGAAAATACATTATTTATTGCTACTCTAGTGAGTAGTGAGTGTCAGGTTACATACATATTTATATTCCACAAGCAACTTGAGCGTTCATGTCACGTGTAAGCGTCGCTCAACCCTTTTAGAGAAATAATAAATTATTGGATCTTTTTAGGAGTCAAGTCGAAGTGAGATTAGAAACTGAATTAATTATCCTTATATTCTCGAAATAAAAGTAGAAAAAAAAAAGATGGGGCATCGATTTATTACTCGAAATAAAGTAAGATTACCATTGTACTATTTTTCCTTTTATAATGCCATGAGTTATTATTTTTTTATTTCTTCAATGGGACGATGTATTATAGAGATTGGGCATGGATTGCAACATTCCAACGTATAACAGATGATACTGCTGAAAGGGTTTCTTCACCTACCACTTTTCTAGGTCTTGGGGATGAATTTTTATCCATCTAAAATATATTCAGATAGTTCAAATTGTGAGGCAACACATGATTGAATTCTTCTATTATCATATTTCACCTTGTCATTTTAATATCGAGAAAAAAGATACAACTATTCTTTAATTAATTTCTCAAAAGTAGTAGTTGATCAATCGTTGTATCACTTTAATTGGCCTATCAAATTCCAAAACGGGTGAAGGAAACTTAATTATCTTTAAAGATAAAAGAAAGAATTGAGATCATGAGATAATTTATGCATAAGAAGAAATCGATAATTATAACACGAAAAAAGAACTGGCGCTCAAATTTCCAAAAAAAATATATATTATTACTGTTATTTGGGTATTGCAACCGGATTATATGAGTCGGGATAACTAATGGGCCCAAAGGAGATCTAATGGCCCATTTTAACATTAGGCTGAACGGTTGACTGCCATATTTTTTTTCTCAAACACCTCTACTTTTTCATTTTTCATATATAACCCTAAAATTCATTATGTTTTAATATTTGTTTCCATTTTTTCACAGAATTGTATTCCAAATCCTTTCCATAAATGGGTTATATATAATTAAATTGTTAGAAAATGTCGAAATATGGCAACTTAAAATTGAGTCTCGTCCACTAGATAGAAAACTTAACAAACACCAAACCACTTCAAAACTTCTAATTACCAACAAATTCACAAGTAATCTCCAATTCTCAAAGTGGCACCAAACCATCAGAAAAAAAAGTACATAATGAAAATAAAATAAAAATGAATGATAAAACAAAAGAAAGAGGTCATATTGTAAGCAAAGAAAGAGGACATCATCCCTCAACCTCACCTAGCTAGGCAGAGAAATTTTAACTAACAGCACTTGTAGACAATTGCACTGTCCTTTGTTAATTATCGCAAGTTGGATATGTAAACATTTTTTTTCTTATAAAAACGAAAACAGCGGCACAACAATTATTTCATTTTTATATCATCTTAAAATCTTAACTAAACAATTATATAATACGAAAGTTCTCAAGTATCTCAAGATAGTGATCAATCTCCCCTACAACCTTTGATCACTTGCAAAATGTTATCATGCGAATGCCCTTCCTACTTTTCTAATAAATTATAAAGTTACTAGTAAAAGGGACTAGCATTTTTCTATTTTGACATATTACCATAAAAACAGAGACATCATGAATCCAAGAAGGATTTAATGGAGGTGCTACCTAGTCAAGTAGGTAGTCTGCATGTTAGTATGGTATTTGTCTGCATGTTAGTATGCATGTTGCTGTCAGTATATGGTATTTGTAGTTGTATGTAAACAAACCCACGAAAAGTCATGCATGCATAGTTGGCCATCCCTTGCGTAGGTTTCCATTAGCTGTACCTTAATAATCTTATATTAAGATTATTATTAACTCCTAATTCAATCAATCCTCTTATATAAAATAATATTATATTACGCTGTTGCATGCCCAGACAAAGGGCGACATGCAATTGATCAATTCTTAATCCACATGCCCTGAGTTTTAGCAGCCCCTTCAACTTGCAGCGGCGCCGGAACAAGCTCACCAAAGGTGGTAATTGGAATGTCAACGTTGCAGAGCCAAGTGCCAACGGCCCCCCCTCTACTTACCGCTTACGGCTACTTTGACCACGGTGACTGAGAGTGCATTAATATCGCTCTAACACGCCACGCCACGCACGACACCAATTGGCCTCGGGCGTCCTGATCAAGTCGTTGTGGTGACATGCCAAAAGTATCAAAGTGTGTAACAACTGCACCTGCACTTTTGTATGTGCTGCTCTCATCCTTCGCAGCCACTTCGAACAGAGGGCCTGGTGGAGGAATTAAGCTCCAAACTCTCTCGATCGAGGATGAAGCACCTCAAGGCTGTCTCCGCACGGATTCAGGCGCAGAAGTTGACCGTCGCCGCCGTCTTGCTCCTGCCCTGCTTCCTCCTTGCCCTCTCAGCACCCAAGTTGGAGTCCCTCTCCTTCTGTAAGTTTTGGTTTCCGTTTTCTGCTCCGCTGTTTTGCTGCTTCATGCGAGTTGTACCGGAGGCTCTCTCTCTCTCTCCCCCCTTATTTATAACTCTTACTAACATGACACGGTTTCTGAACTTCTATTGTTGTGAGGAATGGAAGGTGGCCGCAAAATTATCTGTTTTTTTTTTCTGCTCCGATTTTTCTTGTGGTTTAGCAATTATGAATCCATGAGCCTTCTGTGAGTTGTATGATTGCAGTCTTTGTGATTCTTATTGTGTTAAGCCCGCATGTTAAACAGTGAATTTGAAACCAGTTGCAAAGGCAGACGTGGAGTTACATGCAATTGAAGAGAAGACCAAAGTTCCTGATCAAACAGGTGAGCCAATTGTCAAAATTCAAACAAAACTGGTGATTGAAAAACCGTATAGAATTCTATTAAGATAGCTCCTGTTCATTATTCTTCTTCTTCTGTTTTCCTTTGAGAAAATTGTTGTTATACTTAGTTCACACGGCAAGTCCGTGCTTTATTGCTATCAGTAGTATTATGACACTGATTAAGGATGCATAATTCTGCAAGTGATCCATAATAAGATACCATTGAAGTCTTTTAAGATATCTGCACAGATTCTCAGTTTGCTTGCTCTCGCAGAACGGCAGCCTAATTTGTTTGTTGGTTTCTTTAACATCAATATGGACCACGACGCTGTCCAACTTGTCACTGCCCCACTTTTTTCAATACGTAGTCTCAGAACCTCATTCTTAGTTTGCCGAAAGACTTCATTGCATTTGCTTGGGAATAAAGGAAAGGAAAAAAAATGACTTGAGAAATCAGTCAGCTCCAATGGAAAAAAAAAGAAAATGAAAATTCACCTCTGGACTTAATTTTATTTTTCAGAAGGGTCTAAACTCCTAACAAGATAAAACATAAAATGCTTCAAAATGCTTATATAGTGGGTCCAATGAGAGCACATGGTGGTCCTTCTAATTCAGAAGTGGCATATTCTAATTTGTGTTAGTTCATGACACGTTGGTGCCACCTTGTGTGTGCAAGTGCTAATGTGCTGATATGACATTAAGACAACAAGGGAAAACAAAAGCTAAGCAAATTTGAGTGATCAAACTTAACAATTCTTGTTCATGTGGAAATTGCTTCTAGACTTGGTGGATGAGGATGCCAACCTGAACAAGACTAATTGAATGAGATCGGGTTAAGAACTATGCATCCATGACTGATATTCCTGTTATGAAAAGTATGCCTCTTGGTTTCTGTCTGGGATTCAGTATGGAAATGTTCCAAGTTCAGATAAAGGCGCCATTTCCTATTGTTCGTCTCAGAGAAATATATTCGTTACTTTTGGTTTAACATATTCTTAATTTTATTCTTACACACTTGGCACATTTCATTTGAATTATTAGCAGGACAGGGAATGTAGTGATCTAAATTTTCTGTTGCAGGGACTGAAACCGTTGTGCCACTTCCTCAGAATGCCAATAATGGACAGGAGACGATATCAAGTAAGTGAAATCAGGTGTCAGTTTCCTGTCCATCTAGAATGTGAAATGCTTTCTTATTTTTCCCAGCTACATTCAGATGTGCATCTGATGCAGATATTGAAATGGAAAGTCAGACACGTCCAAGTAAAGAAAAGGAGAGAGAAAGTGTGCCCAACCCAGGTTGTTATTACAACTTATATGAAGTCGTCCTTTCTTGACGCGCACACGTCTTATGTTAATGCAAAATATTATCATAGTTCATAACTGGATCATATAACTTTAATTATGTCTTTCATCAATTCCATCTTCCATAATTTTGTGCAATAAGTTTTCTGTAAACTTGGACAGCACTGGTGCAATCTATAAGTACGAAATACAATACAGAACACTAGAGCATTGACTTTTGCAATTTATAATGACATTGTAAGACAAAATGACATCTCACTAGCTGTTCTGTGGAAATCAACTTCTGAGCATGCACCCAACATTCTTTTATGAAAAGTCATGGTAATAGTTCTGTCCCAACAATGTCGATAAAACCGACAAGACATCTGGAGGACGTAATTGAGATATTGAAAAGTCGGTCAATTGTTGATGATGAACAGGGAAGAGATGTGGCAGAATCCTGCAATAATGGGTTTAGGCATTTTTTCTTTTATAATTTAAAAAGGTAGCACCAAGTCCAGGCATCTGAAAAACCTTGCGAGTCCATTAACCTTTGTCTCTGCTGTACTTCTGCAGAAGAGATTACGGTAGCTGAAATACCTCAGGTTGCAGAAAAAATACAAAAAGAGGATGAACATACGACAGGAGATGGTAAGACAAAGTACACCTGTTTGAATCAAATTAAGGTTGCACCTTTAACATATCCATCAATGGAAACATATCAATTTATTTCTTCTCTTGTAGGTAAAGTAAGAAAGATAGTTTAGTTCTATTGTAATACTGTCCAGACCAGTCTTCAATAATTCGGTGCATTTGCTACAGGTAATGAAACATGGAAACCAAATGCAGAAGATGACCATGAAGGAAGTGCACTAAAGACAGGTGAAGCAGGATTTTCTTTTTTTTTTTTTTCTTTCTGTACTTATCTTGGCGTGGAGAAAGAAAATGAAATCACAATATTAATACACGCCTTTCCTCACATGTTCATTAACACAAAACTTGAAAATTCGACTCATTAACACAAATCTTCAGGTTGTGTTCTTTCTTCTTTGTCATGCCAATTTCTGGATGATTAATACAAACTGTACTATAGACTATAATGTCATGATCATAGTGCCAAAGCGTAATAGATGGAAAAGGTATTGGAGATGTCCTTAAACAATCAGGATCAGCAAAGAGAAATATTTCCTTAAAAAAAATAAGTGAAAAAGTACTCATCTGGAATACTATAAAAGTATTGTCGACAAGAGGTTCGTAATGTACTGACTGCCCCTTCCTCTATTTTCTCAACAGAAGTGAATCCAGTGCCTGATAGCAGTGGCATAGTATGTGATCTCTCCGAGCCAAGATCAGATTCTTGCTCCATCCGTGGCGACGATGTTCGAGTAATCGGCTACGCCTCATCTGTCATCTTAGTCCAAAGACCTCAAGCAAACAGCTCGGCCGCAGATGAGACTACATGGAAGATCAAGCCGTTCACCAGAAAGTGGGAGAAGCCGACCATGGAAGCAGTCAAAGAAATCACAGTGAAAACATCTACAGACTCGAACGAGATCCCTCAATGTACCATTACGCACTCTGTTCCGGCCGTCGTCTTCTCGCTCGGAGGATTCCTGGAGAACTTCTTCCATCATTTCACAGACCTCCTGGTTCCACTGTTCACCACTTCCAACCAGTACAAAGGCCAGGTCCAGTTCTTGGTGACCAACTACAATGCAGAATGGATCAAAAAGTACGAAAATATACTGAAACGGCTGTCCGTCTACGACATCATCAACTTGGACCAGCAGGGCAACATGGTGCACTGCTTTCAGAACGTTCATGTTGGCCTCATAACTTACTGGAGGGACCTCAGCATCAACCCGTCCAAGTGCCCCAATGGCTGCACCATGGACGACTTTAGAGGGTTCCTGAGGCAATCTTTCTCTCTAAAGAAGAAGGAAGTAAAGCTTGGTGACAATAAGCCGAGGCTGCTTCTGATGTACCGAACAGGGTCCCGTTCGTTCACGAACCTGCATCAAATAGTCGCCATGGCACGCGGCCTGGGCATCAAGGTGGTCTTAGCAGGGCCCGAGGAGACGAGGGACCTGCCGCGCATAGCCGAAATCGTGAATTCCTGCGACATCATGATGGGCGTGCATGGCGCCGGCCTGACCAACCTGCTGTTCCTGCCAAACAACGCGACGCTAATACAGATAGTGCCGTGGGGGTCGCTGCAGCTGACCTGCAAAGGCGACTTCGGGTGGCCTGCAGAGGGCATGGGGTTGAGGGACGTGGAGTACGAGATCAAAGAGGAAGAGAGCACCCTGATCGATATCTACCCGAGGAACCATACTGTGTTCACTGACCCTGCGTCGATAGAGAGGACGCAGGGGTGGCACATGCTCTGGTCCATCTTCCTCACTCAGCAGAGCGTTAAGCTAGACATTGAAAGGTTCAGGGGCGTTTTGCAGTATGTCGTCGGAGTTCTCCCTCGTTAGTGATCCCCTTCATTCTTTTGATCCATGTAGAGAGAGAAAAACAAAAAGGATTTGTAGATAACACAAAGTTTGGATTGATTCATTTGCTGTCACGGTCAGCGATTACAGCGACAAAGGCATTGAGACAAAAAAAAATTATAATAATTCACATATGTTCGAATTATACATTGCTTTCTTTGGTCCAAATAGTATTACTGTTGGAACCTACTTCGGTGTATCAGAATTCGTTGCTAGTGGATCTTTTAATTTGTTGTGTTGTATTCACTTTCGTGCAAAGTAAGTAATAATATTCCTGTGGTAGGACAATTTATACAATTAACCCGTTGCAGAAAGTATGTTGTCACAGCTGTCCATTGAATCACATAACTTTTTTTTGTCTTGTGATCTCAACCTAGTAGTTCTTTTGAAATGTACTAAATTATATTTGATCAAGTAGTTTGAGACAAGAGCATTCAAGAATTCAGTTTGACACTGGAAGTGTGAGAGATAAACTTATTCTAGTACTCAAAGGCGAATCTTGAGATCTTCTTAGTCCAGCACCAATTCAATCCGATAATGTCACCGCAGAAGAGATCTAGTTTATGCGAAATAGAAACTAAATTAGGATCGGAAAAAGCAACTATGGAGCCAAGCACCTGGTCCACTTGAAACATTTATCTGCTACATTCTTACCCTTTCAAAAGAAGGCCACGAATGGTGTTCAGCTATCTGAAAATCAAGCCAACTTCTGCCTTAAGATGTATTCCAGATCATATATGACAATGTCTGATGTTGAAACAGATCATTGGCTGACCACAATGACCACGGGAGATAGACCATAAGTTCTCGTTAAGCAGCTTCTACTCTAAAATATCTGCAAATGATAATCGCAATGCGGGGAAATGATATTAGATTTTTGGATCCTTAACTGCAAGGTTTTGACACTTCATCATGTAATTTGTGGACACTTCAATAATATATTTTGAAATGGCAATATGGACGCTTTTACCATTGTGCAAGAAAATACTTGCCATCGTTGTGTATTATTTGTCCGACGAGCATTTCCTGAATTCTATTGAACGGGACAGAGTTCAGTTCCTGGCCAAAAGCAGGTTTCGATTCGCCAGCCAAAAGAAAAGAAAAGAAAAAGAAAAAAAAAATCAGGGGTGATTGGATTTGAATAATGATTCACCGGAAACGGAAAACATGTTTGTCGGCTTCACAGCCACGGATCGACAAGTGTTGTTTTAACGAGATCCTTTGGTTTTCGATAAGTTTATTGTGTTGGGTTAGATTTACCATCAGGAAACATGAATCTACAAGTAGATGATGTGGCGACGGATCATTGGCTGACCCCAGTGATCAGAGCATAGATGCGGCCCACAGCTGGATGCGCGCACGAAGCGCAACCACACAGCCTCCAGCTGAGGAACCCCATGCGATCGCCACGTGTGAAGAGGAGACACGAGCGCCATACCCCGAAGCAGCCAATGAGAGCAGCCCCTTATCCGAACCTCTTATCCTCCGGTGCTCGCGCTATAACACATTCCATGTCTCCCATCGACATTAAACCCCTTCAGCAGTTGTGAGGACGAGGAGGAAGAAAAGAGTAAGGGGGAAGAGAAAGAGCACACAGCCAGCGGACACACCATGGCAGCCTCTCTCCAAGCAGCGGCCACCATGATGCAGCCGACCAAGCTCGCCGGCAGCGCCGCCGGCCGCGGAGTGCAGCAGCAGCTGAGGTCCTCCTCCTTCGGCCTCTCCAAGGCCTTCGGGTTCGAGCCCTCCGCTGCCCGGCTCACTTGCTCCCTCCAATCCGACCTCCGGGACATGGCGCACAAGTGTGCCGACGCCGCCAAGCTCGCCGGCTTCGCCCTCGCCACTTCCGCCCTCGTCGTTGCGGTAAGACCTCTCATGTCTCATCTTCATCTAGAACTGCTGCTGCTGCTGCTACATCGTGCTCTTAGGCAGTAAGCATGACCAACGGCGCATGTAAACTTAATTTCAGGGAGCGAACGCCGAGGGCGTGCCGAAGAGGCTGACGTACGACGAGATCCAAAGCAAGACGTACATGGAGGTGAAGGGGACAGGGACGGCGAACCAGTGCCCGACAATCGATGGCGGCGTGGACTCCTTCGCCTTCAAGTCGGGGAAGTACAACGCCAAGAAGTTGTGCCTGGAGCCGACGTCGTTCACGGTGAAGGCCGAGGGCGTGAACAAGAACGCGCCGCCCGAGTTCCAGAAGACCAAGCTGATGACCCGCCTGACCTACACCCTGGACGAGATCGAGGGGCCCTTCGAGGTCTCCTCCGACGGCAACATCAAGTTCGTCGAGGAGGACGGCATCGACTACGCCGCCGTCACCGTGCAGCTGCCGGGAGGGGAGCGCGTGCCGTTCCTGTTTACCATCAAGCAGCTCGTGGCCTCCGGCAAGCCCGAGAGCTTCAGCGGGCAGTTCCTGGTGCCCAGCTACCGGGGCTCCTCCTTCCTGGACCCCAAGGGACGCGGTGGTTCCACCGGGTACGACAACGCCGTGGCGCTCCCGGCCGGCGGCCGTGGAGACGAGGAGGAGCTGACGAAGGAGAACATAAAGAACGCGTCATCGTCGACGGGGACGATCACCCTGAGCGTGACGCAGAGCAAGCCAGAGACCGGGGAGGTGATCGGGGTGTTCGAGAGCGTGCAGCCCTCCGACACGGACCTGGGCGCAAAGGCCCCCAAGGATGTGAAGATCCAAGGCGTTTGGTACGCCCAGCTCGAGCCCAGCGCGTAGAGGGCTTTGGACTTGGAGCCCCATGTGTTGTTCCATGGAAACTGGAAAGAAAAAGAAAAAAGAAATTGAAGTGGTGCATGTAATAACTACTTATTGTTAGTTTATTTTGGTTTTTATAAGAGACGTGGATATATTTGCTGTTAAGAGGCTAAAACTTTGGATCGATGTCTTTAAACATCGTAACCTTTTTTAGAGTGAGAAGCTCCGCTAGGATTTTCTGTGTCGGCGGAGTTTTCCTCCGGCTTCCTCCGTCTTTTCCTCCTCTCTTCCATTATTTGTGTCTCATGAGCCTGATCCTCGTGTTCTCCCTTGTGCGCTTGGGCAATCTTGGCCCTGGCGCTCACCTCCGCCCCCGGCAACCGGCCGGGGGAAATGGCTACCGCTTCCTCTGTTCCCCCTACAAACACGCTCTCCCCTCATCTTGTAATTTCGGATCCGTTTTCCCCACTTCCAAGTAATGGGTCGCTTGGCCCCTTGCTTCCGATCCCAAACTCCCTCGCTCCACCGCGTTCATGGGCGGCCACTGTTCGGGCATCCCAGCCTTCCTCTACCTCCATCTCATCGAGGCAGCTCCGGGGTCTGCACGAGGTTGTCACCGAGGAGGTCACGATCCCCGCCTACGAGACGGAGGACCAGTCGGCGGCGCTGCGTCTCTGTCTTCTCGGGCGCTACGTCGGCGACTTCGCTGTCTTGACGCGGGCTATCCCGGAGCTCTGGCGAACTTCTGAACCATGCTCCCTATCCCAGATTGGTAACTCTTTCATCCTTTTTTTCTTTTGTTAACGCCAAGGATCGCCTGCAGGTACTTACAGGGGGTCTGTGGGAATTCGGAGGGAGCTTGCTCACGGTGGCGCAAGTGGTGCCCTTTTTCCGACCTGACGGAAATGATGATCTCGCGTCCCCACTTGGATCCACTTGTCGGGCCTACCCTTGGAGCTCCGTTCTCCGCGGGCTCTCCGTAGAATCGCGGCTACCTTTGCTCTTGTTCTGCAGGTTGAGCCCGGTGAGCAGGGAGCGCCGGCGAGGGTGTGCATTGAGCTCGACCTTTCTAAACCTTTAAAGCAGGGGACCTGGGTGCGGCTCTCTAATGGCGATCGCTACCTCCAGCGGGTCCTATACGAAAATCTCCCCTCCTTCTGCTTCCGGTGTGGCATCGTCGGCCATCGCTTCGAGCGCTGCACTTCGCGGCCACCTTCTGACAACTCTGATGGTGCGCGGGACGTCATGTTGTACGGGCCTTGGTTGCGTGTGGCTCGCCCACCCCCCGTCGGCGGGCCGGCCTGGTGGCTCCTCGCGTTGCTGCGTCGCTGGTGGTCCAGACTCAGACACCTCCATGTCTCGACCTGAACTGCCCGGCGCCGATCGTGGAATCGCCGCCGGCCTCCGAGGGGTTGACCTCGCTGGCTGAGGGGTTCGCCTCGCCGGCTGATGTGGCAGCCTTGCAACGGGAAACTCCCCCCCAATGGTCGGCTGACGGGTGGTCGCCACGTGGGAGGGCTTCTCCCGTGCTGCCTTCCACCTCACCAATCCGGGGCGTTTGTACCATGGTCTTGCATCCGACTTACACATCATCGATCCGCCCTGCGGACGGTCGTGATCTGCCACTTAAAAACACAAGTGTGTTTCTTCCTCGGGACAATCTCACCCCTCAGAAGAAATCTAACGGCTGTGATGTTTCCGTAGGAGGACACGTGGCATCCCATGGGCGCGCTGATGGTGATAACATGGATTCAGCTGCTGATACTACGACCCGTGTTGCATCTCCACCCTCTCCTTGCCGTTCTCTCCCAAAACATACACCTCCCTCCTCTGGACGGTCTATCTCCCTCCACGAACCTTCTACCTTCCCCGCCTCGCTTCCGCCTCTTCTCTCGACGACCTCATCTCCATCATCTGCCTTGCCTTCGCGGCTAGCCCCTGCCCCCCTTGATCCACCTTCTGACATGAATCACACTGACTTTGCTGCCTTGGCAAGTTCTTGTGTCACCCCGGTGGTTCCGGCGGCCCCTGAAGCCCAACCCGATGAGCCTTCTGATGAGGAGGCCGATGATCTTGATCTACTTCCTTCCCCGCGCTCGGAAAAGAAAAAGTCTCGTGTTCTCCGACCACAGGCCCCGCTCCCTTCTCTCCGTCCGAGGCGGGGACCGATGAAATCGACCCTCGAAGGTAAGCCATCTGCTCTTGCCGCCTCCCACCCCCTCTAACTGGTTTCTCTTCATCACTGCAGGTTACGGACACGGCGGCGCCGCTGTCAAGGCCTGAGGACCCACCACTGTCTGATAAATGAGACTTCTTGCCTGGAACTGCCGGGGCGCACTTCATGCAAAAACCCGGGATCGACTTTATAATCTTATTAGGTCTCATAAGCCAACTTTTGTAATTTTATTAGAAACGCATACTTGTTTTGTAAAGTCTAAATAGGTAATCCGGCGCCTGGGTCCCAACTGGGATGGCGTCTTCTGCGCGGCCGCCGGTGCCTCCGGCGGCATCCTCCTGGCCTGGTGTAGCCAGGAGGCTCAGGTGACTTCTCTCCATACCTCTGCGCAAGTTTTACATGTTGCGGTTTCTTACAATGGTTTTAATTTTTTATTATCTGCTATTTACGCTAGTACCATTTCCTTGGTTAGGACCCGTCTTTGGCATGATCTAGGTTTACTTAACACTCGCATCTTCCCTGGCTCCTTATTGGAGATTTCAACACCATCTCTAGCCCCTCCGATAAACTAGGTGGATCCCCTTTCAAGAATACCAGGCCTGTGGGTGCCTTAAATGATCTTATTAACTCTAAATCACTCTTAGGCATTCGACCTAATGGACTTCCCTACACTTGGTGTAATAACCGTGCGGGCCTGGCCCGTATTTTTTGCCGACATGATCGTGCCTTAGTGAATTATCATTAGCTTGCTTCCTTCCCAAACCTATCCCTGACCACCCTTCAGAGATGTGTTTCTGATCATGCCCCAATCTTTTTAGAGACTGACCTCCAAACTCGAAGGCCTAAGTCTTTCAAATACGAACATTTTTTGTTATCTTATCCAGAGCCTCGGGACATCATCAGGAGACACTGGTCTTCCAACTCCCCTTCTTCCACCATCTCCCAAGCCCTAAGCCGAATTAAACGTGATACCATTAAATGGAACAAAGACTCTCTTGGTCGGCTTGAATCCCTGGCTGATCTTGCTCTTCAGGAGATTAATCGCCTTGAAAATCTAGATGTCCACCGTGGTCTAACACCTGCTGAGCTCGGGCATCTTCGCTCGGCTTATCATCGTCATGCAGACTTCCTTAGACAGATTAGCCTCAAATGGTGGAGCAAGTCCAGGGCAACCTGGCTCCAACATGGAGATTGCAACACCAGATTTTTTCACACTTCCACCATCGTCAGACATAAGCAAAACACCATCTCTACTATCGTAAATGACAATAATGACTGCATCACTGATCCTACATTAATAACCTCCTTATTTGCTAAGCACTATTGTCACCTTTGGCAATGACAATCCTCTCGTACAATACCCCCTGATTGTTGGCCTTGCCTGCCGGCCCTCGATTCCTCCAGTCACTATTCTTTGACTGCTCCTGTCTCTCGTGCTGAGGTCACTCGCGCCCTTTGGAGTATGCCCCTGGGCAAGGCTCCGGGGCCTGATGGCTTCACAGTAGAGTTCTATAAATCTTACTTAGATATCGTTGGTGACAAAGTCGTAAATGAAATCCAAAATTTCTTCGTCTCAGGTATCTTACCTGCAGAATGGTCCAGAACTTCCCTCATCTTCATCCCAAAGATCGCAAATGCCAAACGGGTCAAAGATTTCTGTCCTATTTCACTTTGTAACGTCCTTTACATATTGTTATCCAAAATCATTGCCAATCGCCTTCGGCCTACTCTAAACACTTTGATTGACCATAATCAATCTGCATTTATCCCTGGGAGGTCTATCCATGACAATATTTTGGTTGCGTAAGAACTGGCCCACTCTCTTGATTCTGGCTGGCAAAAATTTATGCTCTTAAAAGCTGATTTGAAAAAGGCCTTCGATCGTGTCTCATGGTCTGCACTATGTTCCATCCTTAAGCTCATGAACTTCCCGGATTGCTTCATTAATTGGATCCGTACATGCGTTTCCTCCCTAGTATTTCATTGTGTTACGCCACCCTTTCACGGTTTCAGGGGTATCAGGCAAGGTGACCCCCTCTCACCTTACCTATTTATCATCACCTCGCAAGTCTTTTCCTCTATCATGAAGCAACATGTGACTGCAAGACTCATCGAACCTTTCCGTATCGGTTCCTTTAGCCTCACACACCTCCTTTTTGCAGACGATCTACTCATTTGTCTCAAAGCAACCAAGCGAAACTGTTTGAACCATAACAAAATCCTTGAGATCTTTCAGTACCTCACTGAGCAGAAGATAAATCCACAAAAATCCGAGCTTCTACTTCCAGCTCTTAACTCTCGTCGCCGCCAGCAGCTAAGCTCAATCTTAAATTTTAAAATGGGTTCCTTCCCCATTCACTATCTCGGCGTGCCTATCTCTCCCAAGCGCATCCCTAGTAGTGATCAAACTGCCCTCCTTGATAAGATTTCGACTCGCCTGGCTGGTTGGAGGCGAGGGACTCTTAACCAGGCAGGACGCACCGTTCTCATCAAAACCATCCTAGCTTCCATTCCTATCCACACCTTGAGTGTTACCAATCTCTCTGGCAGCACTATTGCCTCCATCGAAAAACTATCAAGAACTTTTCTTTGGGACCCTGGCGGGGGTCGCCGGGGATCTCACCTCATTAACTGGAATATTGTCCAATTACCCCGTAATCTTGGGGGACTGGGCATAAGGAATTTCATGACTGTCAGGCATTCGCTCATTGCAAAATGCGTTCAAAACCTGCTCAATAAACAAGATACCTTCTGGGTAAATTTAGTCCTTGCCAAATATGGCCCACTCAGGATTTGGGACGAATTACCCTCGGCACATACTACAGAATCTTGGAAATTAATCCTAAACTCTATCCAGTTCCTTCGGGCTGGATTTAAAGTGAGCATTAGCTCCGGATCTTCAACATCTGTTCTCCTTGATCCCTGGATCTCCACCATTCCACTCATACGTCTTCCCACATACATCAACATGAGCTACAATCTCAATAACAAAACGGTTGACCATTTTATCTCTAATGGCTCTTGGAACATTTCTATGCTTTCCGATGCTTTTGGGCCTAAAGTAAGTACTCAAATTAAGCGCATTTACATTCCTACTTCTGCCAATGATGATGCGTGGGTTTGGGTTAGTGATACCTACGGATGCGCAAATGCGAAGTCAGTTTATCATTATATTAGCCGCCGTCCTACGCCGCTGTCTCCTACTGGAGGGCCGCCGTGGCACCGTGTTTGGAAGATTTCGGTTCCTTCCAAGATCTATATTTTCCTTTGGAAATTATTGCATACAAAATTACCAACATTAGACACCATTCTTATATTTGATAACACCATTGATCCAACTTGCCCCCTCTGTGGTCTCCACCTTGAAACCAACACATCTATTTTTTCAATGCCCACTATCGCTTAGCCTTTTGCAACTTTTTCAGAGTAAAATGCATTATGAGTTCCTGCATATGGCCTCTTGGCACCTCAGCTCTTGGATCCACGAGGGAACCAACTTGGATCAACAGTCTCAAAAAATCTTTTTGTCTCTTTTTGCTTATTGTCTCTGGGAGCTCTGGAATCTTCGAAACAATGTGCATTTTAGGGCCCGGCGTACAACCGTGGAGTTGGTTTGGGAAAGGGCTCTGGCTGGCTACTCTGATTTTGCTGATGCCCACGCGCCTGAGGCACCTCGCCCCCACGATTCACCTTCGCGAATCCGGTGGGAGCCCCCTCCCCATCATTGGGCTATCTTGAGCTCAGACGGCTCTTTGGGGCCAGCTGGGGAAGGGGGTATTGGATATCTCGCACTTGCTCATAATGAAACTTTCCTTTTTGCAGGCACAAGCAAGGCTATGGTGGACTCCGTTCTGGAAATTGAAGCACGTGCTATGCTCTCTGTCCTTCTGAGGTGCAAGACCCTCGGCATGACCCACATCCAGGTCTACTCGAATTCTGAGGCGCTAGTGAAGATCATCAATGGCACGCTTCTGTGTCCTTGGCAAATCCGCGGAATCATTGTCGATATCCACGCAGTTCGTCTTATCATCAGTCCAACCATTGTATCGCATCATAGTAGAAATGCTAACGGCGCTGCTGATTATTTAGCACATTTTGGTTGCACACAGCTGCATAGAGACAACTTTTGGCTGAACAGACTTCCTCCGGGTCTGGTTCAATTTTTGTACTCTAGCTCGAACCGAGCTGTTACTTAATATATAAATCAAATTTTCCTTTAATATATATATATATATATATATATATATATATATACACTTTGATGCATCTTTCATCTATAGATCGGTGAATTGGGTATTAAAAATGGCAATAAAAAATTTCTTTTAAAATCATTTTAGAAAAGAGCAAAACACGTTTGCAATATTAAAGAACAAGTAAAAAGATGCAGACACCATGAGACAAGATGTGTTGACTAGATTTAGACTAACTTTTTA
Organism: Pontederia crassipes; assembly: GCA_030549335.1. Classification (NCBI taxonomy): domain Eukaryota; kingdom Viridiplantae; phylum Streptophyta; class Magnoliopsida; order Commelinales; family Pontederiaceae; genus Pontederia; species Pontederia crassipes. Next base: position 34,070,236 of record CM060186.1, on the reverse strand, counting down.
GTTTACATCTTCGTTCAGACTCCTCGATCTCAAAACCATCAGAGATTCATTATCTTATTTTTTTGTAGAGAGAGAATAATTCTTTTACACCACATTACATTCTTCTTTGCTCAAGCTCGCAAATTATTTTAATGAGTACAAAGAGATTTCCTCCAACTCTATGTTTTTACAACAGATGTTCACACATAAAGAGAGGAGAAGAATGATTTGCAAACTAGAGCTCTTATTTTGTTTTTTTACTTGAAGAAACTTTAGAATGATACTCTTTGCTTGAATAATTTTTCTTCAACCTTTGACACTACTTTTATAAATTTCTATAAAAATTATAGACGTCAAAAACTAATTTTAGAAATTTCAGCATAGCTGACTCTTCATGCGACCTAATTTGTAATATATTGAGAAGTTAGATCTCATTTGTAGTTGCATGTCCACTTTGTAAATGTGTTATTTTACTCTTGATCTTAGAAGTGGATGTAAGAATTCTTGATTATATTCAATTTCTTCTTCTCGAAGATCCATAGCACTATCTTGATCATCGAACTTTACTCGAACATCCTTATTTTCATCGTTTGGATTTATGGAAGCTTCTAAGTTCATATCATTCCCCTCCGCTTCAAAAGGATTCATCCTCGAATCTACATTAAAATCAAAAGGAGACAAATCAATAACATTGAAAGTAGAACTCACTTGACACTTACCTTCAAGTAAACTCTATAGGCATTATCATTAATTTTCTCGATGATTTTAAAAGGACCATCTCCACGTGGATGCAACTTTAATTTTCTTTCTTGTGAAAATCTCTCTTTTCTAAAATGTACACAAACAAAATCTCTTGACTGGAAAGTAATGTTTTTCCTCTTGAAATTCAAGCGACTGACAACTTATTCATTCCTTTGAAGAATATGATCTCTAGTATCCTCATGGATCTTCTTAACCAATTCAGCTTTCCTTTTGCTATCTAGATTGACAACTTCTTTCACTAGCAATGGAATCAAATATATAGGAGTTAATAAATTAAAACCATAAACAATTTCAAAAAGAGTAAACTTGATAGATGTATACAATGTTCTATTGTATTCAAATTCAATTACAAGCAAGCATTCTTCTCAAGATTTCAAATATTTCTTTATCACATCACACAGTAAAGTACCAAGACTTCAATTTACTACCTCGGATTGCCCATCAGTTTGTGGGTGACAAGTGGTAGAATATAGTAATTTTGTACCCAACTTACTCCATAGAACATGTCAAAAGTGGCTCAGAAATTTGACATCTCTATCACTTACAATAGTTTTTGGAATTTCATGTAGACGCACAACCTCTTTAAAGAATAAATCTGCAACATGAATAACATCATTTGTTTTACGACAAGAAATAAAGTGTGTCATTTTTTAAAACCTATCAACAACAACAAATATAGGGTCTTTTCCACTTCTAGACTGGGGCAAACTTAGAACAAAATCCATGGGAACATTAGGTCAAGGATGACTGGGAACTAGCAAAGGCATACATAATCTTAGGCCTAATTTTAGATTTAGCCTTTTTGTATGCTATGCAATTATCGCAATTTCGTTGCACATCACTCTTCATGTGAGGTCAAAAGAAATGTTCTTTCAAAATTTCTAAAGTTTTTAAAACTCCAAAGTGCCACATCAATCCTCCTGTATGTAATTCTTTAACAAGCAATTCATGCAAAGAACATTGAGGAATACATAACTTATTCTTGTGAAATAAATATCCTTCAAATCTATAAAAATTTTCAAAACCAAATTTGTCACAAGTTTTAAATACAACAAAAAAATCATGATCTTTCTCATACAAATCCCTCAAATATTCAAAACCCCAAAATTTTGCATTAAGTAATGAGATAAGTGCATACCTTCGTGACAACACATCAGCAACTATGTTTTCATTTTCTTGTTTGTATTTGATAACAAAAAGAAACATTTCAATGAATTCAACCCAGTGATTATGTCGTCGATTTAGGTTACCTTGTCCCTTCAAATGTTTTAAAGATTCATGGTCTGAATGAATGACAAATTCTTTGGACCACAAAGTGTTGCTAAGTCTCTAAAGCTCTCACCAATGCATAAAAAGCTCCTTGTCATATGTGGGATAGTTAAGAGCTGCGCCACTAAGTTTCTCGCTAAAATAATTGTTCTTTCTTCCTGCATTAGACTATCACCACTACCAATTTCTGAAGCATCACATTCTATTTCAAAAGTTTTAGTAAAATTAGGTAAAACAAGTAAAGGAGCCGAACGTAGCTTATCTTTCAATGTGTTGAAGGCATTCTCCTGCTTTTTTGTCCATCGAAAACCAACATTCTTTTTTATTACTTCAGTCAAAGGAGAAGCTAAAGTGCTAAAATTTGGCGCAAATCTGCGATAGAAGCTAGCTAGCCTATGAAAACTTCGCACATCCGTCACCATCTTCGGTGTAAGCCATTCTTTTTTTGCCTCGACTTTTTCTTCATCAACTTCTACACCTTTAGAACTAACAACAAAGGCAAGAAAAAAATACTTTATCCATGCAAAAATCACATTTTTCATGTTAGCATATAACTTTTCATGTCTTAAAGTCTCATGTACATGTCTTAAATGTTTAATATGATCAGATAAACACTTACTATAAATCAAGATGTCATCAAAATACACAACAACAAATTTGCCTACAAAAACACATAAGACATGATTCATTAATCTAATAAAAGTACTAGGTGCATTCGTGAGACCAAATGACATGACTAACCACTCATATAAATAATGTTTTGTTTTAAAGGCAGTCTTCCATTCATCACCTTCCCTCATCCGAATTTGATGGTATCCATTTTTTAAAGGATATAATGTGGTTCCAACCCACATGAATAGGTAGTACCTACATCAGATGCTGTCCAATTTATATGGACGACATATGTGAGAGTGCGTCCAATCTTTGAAAAAACTTGAATCAACAGTCGGTCCAGAGAACAAACTGACGACACAAATGGGCTCGTCCTCTAGACATCGTGCCCTAGTTCCTCAACCACAACAAGAGACGCATCCTGCGATTTCCCCCTTAACGCATCATCCCTGCGGCGACCAGGCTTCTTGAGAATGAATTTCTTCACCCGCCATCTACTATCCAGGTTCCTATTGTGGCTTGTTTGTGATTATATTTGTACTAATCCTTCAATGTGTGATCTGTTGTATAGGTTCCCTAAGTACCTCATCACGATCTGAGGTTCACGCACGATTTGTTGTCCAGGTATGGTCTTTGTTGGTTTCTTTTTGTTTCATCGGAAAGAAATTTTTGGATTTTTCATACATGGTAAAAACTTCCTCTCTAAAATAGTTTCCTTCACTCATGATCTATTGTCCAGGTATGTTTTTTGCCTTTTCTTTTCGGTTTGTGACCTTATCAGCTTGGATGATGATTCGTATGGTAACATATATGAGAACACCCGACGTGTTAGCATATTTATATAAGTTCACTGATGTTTGTCCTCATATACATGTAAAACATGCATATTGATAGAACACTTGACATGTATGTTTCCTACCATTCCACCTTTTGCACTCTGGTTACGCTACAATATCTACAACAATTTAGCTCGAGGGATTTTCGTGAGATGGTTCCTTTGCACGTCATCACAGTTTGTAGTTGGCTGGAGGGCAAGTAGTGATGTCCAGATTTTCATGTTATCCTATTGTCTGTGCTTAATTTTAGTTGCCTTTGCCTTTTAATTTCCTTCATTGTTTTGAAATCTACTGAAACCTCTTATAAGAAACGAGTATTGCTTGTTATTTATACCATATCATGCTAAACATTTCAGCTAATGCATTTTGGGGGCAATTACCCTAGCTGAATATTAGCCATTGGCATTTTAGTGATTGTTATCAACTGCATGTTAAACTTTAATCTTTTCAGCTAATGCACTTTTGAGGCAAATACCTAATATGAATGTTAACCGTAGGCATTTTAGTGATTATTTTGATTCTTGCCACCAAGTTAATAACATTGATATGCTCTTGCAGGTGTTCTGGAATCAAATTGCAATTTCAAAGACACACTTTTGACTCAAATGGATTATTATTTTGCATTTTATAAAACAATGTATCGCTGAAAAATTTGTGTTCATGTTCATTTTATCGTTGGACTAAAATTCAGACAATGTATCATGTTGAGATATCATGTCCCTATATTCTAGGTATTGTTGAGCTATCCTATTTTGTATTATTGTTGAGGCTTGCCATGATATTTACGAAAAAGACTGAGAGTTATGAGAGAAAAAGATGTGTTTTGGCACCTTTCTTTCCTTTCATATGAAACATTTCGATTGATAGGAAGCTCAATTATTGGTACTTTTTTCTTCTCTTTTTACGTCTCATATATGTTCCTGTACATTGCAATTATCTTGCCAATAATAAACAACCTGTACACTGTAATTGTCTTGCCAATAATGAACAATCAGAGTGATAAAGGAATATTCTCTCAGGCTTCTTCTCATCACAATCTGGATACCAAGCAATCTATGTCACGATAAAGTTTTGTGCAAGAGGATGCTGGATATAATGTTGCTGGATGTGCATAGAGAAATGAGTACAAATATGCACAGATCGATGGGAACAATATCAGCATTACAATAACATTGCACATTAAGAAAAACACATCATTAAAAAATGCATGGCATTGACGATCCGTATTACATTATCGGTTCATATACATGCCATCAAATTTGCAACCTCATGTCATACAAACATGACCAATATATGTATAAGAACAATTATCACAACAAGATATTAGCAACATAACTTCATCCTATTTCTGTTAATCCTAACTTCAGGTTCTTCAACTAAATTTGCAACCTTTGTGTTCCACTTATTGAATAGGGTCTATGGTCGGTCCGTGACCCCCGGATGCCGAAGGCGTGTCAAGGGTCTTTGATTCCATGCTCCTGAAGATAGGAATCAAACGTGAGCTGTCATGTGCTCATACTCCGCTGTGGTGTCCGAAAGAAAGAATCGACACGCTGATTCTTCAACATCAGTCGATTCGGACCTTCACGTAGTTTCACCCAAGGTTCATCCCGGTCATGGATAGATCATTCAGGTTCAAATCCATAAGTAGTGACAATCACCCTCTTGTCGGTTTTTTGCAACAATCCATTTATCACTTGTGTAGATTTTGGTTCAAAAGAAGGATCCATCCGCCTAAAATACTTGCACACCTTTTGTTGTCGTGAGATAAAAAAAAGAATCATAAATATGAAATTTAATTTAAAATTACACCTATAGTAAAATTTTACATCTCAGCCAAGAAAATGGACACCCATAAAACCTTCTACCAGATCAGATGGACTCTATGAGATCAGTGAATTGATGGGTTCTCTTCCTCCAGAAATTAAGGTCAGGAACCTTTGTTATGGTGCGTCATCAAATGTAACCCAAAGGTAAACCAAACAAAAAGGAGAAAATATCCAAACTGTCTCAATATCTCCAATTTCCTTAAATGCTTTTATTATTTTTGCCTCAAAATCAAAGAAAACTAACACAGATCGAAACAAGTAAAAGCACCAAAACAAGGAACAAAAAATGAAGAAAAATAAATGAATAAGGCATTCTAAACAAATTATCATTTCACCTACAAAAGTAGCAGTCTAATAGAAAATTGCATTTACTCTACAACTTTGAAAAGAAAAATGAAAATACCACATATTTTGCTAAAAAATCAAGCTAGCGCCATTAAAAAACATATAGAGAGAACTGATATTTTATATTAGTTGTTCATAAAAGAATGATTGGTTTTAGGTTACTCAGCTTAAGCATCGATCAACATGAAATCCATGTAGCACCTCCAACTCAATTAATCAGTAATGAATGGCCCGAGCACTTGGATTCTAACTAGGTTGCATTTTGATACAGGAGAAAATGTTACTGAAGTATTTTTTTTCCTTCTGGTGCTCCAATTCTCACTATCTCAATATATTTGTGGAGGGTATAAGAGCCTGAAAGGGAGGGAAGGGGGAGAGTGCGAGCCTTACCTTGTAATGGAAACTCAGATAATTATCAAGTGAGTACTCTACAAATATGAAAGGAATATTTGCTTGATTCTAAATGCAGCTGAAGAACCCATAAAAGGGAAAAAAAGGAGCACAAAGAAAAAGAAACTGAACAGAACAAATAGGAAACAATAAAAGGTTCAGATTTTATTGCGATGGCAAAAAAAAATTTAACCTCCTTGTGCAGCGGCAAGGTGATGAGGCTCGTGTGCTCTGGCGACGAACCAACTCATTAGCGACGACATGGTACTCTGGCAACCACGGCCTGATGTCTTACCGCACAAGATCACCTCCTGCTGCTGTCCAGGTTACCACGCTGACTTCGTGTGGCCGGACAGCACATAAGGAGGGGGGCTTCGCGAGTAGACGTGATCTGCTACGGCGAGGAGGGATAGGTGCCGATCTGCCATGGCGACGATGGGTACATGCGACGGGATTTGCTGAGTCGACGAGGGGCGCTGTTGAACCAACGAGGGGCGACACTGACGAAGGGTACACGTGACGCGATTTGCCGAGCTGACGAGGGACAACACGTTCAAGGGAGAAATTGTAGGAGAGGGAAATCACCTCTCTTGTTGTGGCCGAAGAGCTAGGGCACAATGTCTATAAGTCGAACCGGTTTGAGTTGCCGGTTTGTTGTCGGATTGACGGTCGATTCAAGTTTTTTTTAATTGGACACGCTTCCACGGATGCCATCTGAGTAGATCAGAGGGCATCCGACGTAGGTAGGAGGCTCATACCTAGTTATGTGGGTAGGAGCCCATTATATTCTTTTTAAATCAATCTTAGAAAATATAGGAGAACCAAGCAACTCATCAAGCATATCATCTAATCGAGGAATAGGGTGTCAATATTTTCTCATAATCTTATTTACTGCATTACAATCAACACACATTTGCCAAGTCTCATCTTTCTTTGGAACTAGTAAAATAGGGACAACACAAGGGCTCATGCTCTCACGAATAAGCCCTTTATAAAAAAAGTTCTTCCACCTGCCTTTGTTTCTCTTTTGTCTCTTTGGGGTTGCTTAGATAAGCTGGACGATTTGAAATTTGCGCACCTGAAATGAAGTCAATCTAATGTTCAATTCCTCTAATTGGGGGTAAACCTGAAGGTATTTCATCGGGCGAGACGTCTTGAAATTCCTGCAATAGAGAAATAACAATACTTGCAAAGGAGTGTCAGCATTAGATAAGTAACCTCCTTGTATAATAACATTATCATTGGCCTCATTGATTATAAGCTTCCTGATTATCACTGACTCCAGCTACAACACTCATTTTTTTATCTTTTTTTTTATTTTTCTTTGTCAGTGTTTGCACTCAGATTTTTTACTCTTCCCTCCTCTTCTTTCTCCATGCACACTTTTACATCATTACTTTTCCACTTCGCTTTTCAACTCTACTCTCACTCTCTTTTTGTATTGACTGATCTTGACTAACATTCGAAGTTCCTTGTAATAAAATATAATAAAAAAATTAACTTCCTGATATGACACAATAAAAAATATTATAATAATAAAAAATATTATAAAAATAAAAAAACAACAAGGGGCGCCGATGAGCTCGAGGGGGCCGGTGCCCCTCTTCCAGCTCGCACACAGGGCCCCCTCCCGAGCTTGTCGGCGTCCCGTCATTTTTTATTTTTTATAATATTTTTCATTATTTTTATTATGCCATGCCAACAAGTTAAATTTTTTTATTATATTTTATTACGCCCCATTAGCAAGGTAACCAAGAGACTACCTATTATCGGTCAAGTGGATGAATCGTGCAATACAATCAAAGTTGGGGAATTTTTTAGTTACAAATTAAAATTGGGGGACCGTTTAGAAATCGACTCAAAGTTGGAAGACGATCCATGCAATTTACCCAGTTTAGTAACGTTAAATGACGTGGATGACTTGAACGACGTGGATCAAAGAGAAATGACTCACGTGGAGGTCACGTACGCAAGGCAATTGAGAAATTCACTACCATCGGTTGAGGGGATTAATCATGCAAGAAAATCAAAGATGAGGGACGTTCTAGATAGAAATTGAAGATAGGGGACCGATTAAAAATTGACTCAAAGTTGGGGGACTAACCATGCAATTTACCCTGTAATAATTGGTCATGGACTTCTTTATTTTCAATTGCTCCTCAAACACTTGGTGTGATAGTAACGGTATGAGTGTGCTATGATTCTTGTCCTTGTGGAAACTATAACGATTCGTGTAATCATCATGTGTAGCACATCGATCAAACTGCCAAGGTCTCCCAAGTAAGATATGGCATGCTTGTATAGGTACAACATCACACAACATCTCATTAGCATACTTTCCAATAGAAAATGATATCAATATCTATTTAGTAACTTTGAGCTCTCCATTTTCATTTAAGTATTCAAGCCTGTAAGGTTTGGGATGTTTCAAAGTGTGTAAGCCAAGCTTATCGACCATAAACTTACTTGTCACATTAACACAACTCTCAATATCAATGATCAATCCACAAGTTTGATCTTGCGCAACAATGAGCATAGAAGATGTTCTCTCTTTGAAGTTCTTTAGTGTTTTCTTGGACATTTATTAATCTTCTCAAAATCACAAAAATTTTCCCAACTTCTTCAATTTCTTCCCCACTTTTTTCTCCTACATTCTCTTGTGACTCTTCTTCAGATGCAATATCATCATTGTTCATCATGATCATAGAACGTTTATTTGGGCATTGTGAAGCAATATGACCTGAACCAAAACAACAAAAACATTTAATATCTCGAGTCCTTTGTGAACTATTAGAGGTAATACATTTAATACCTCCAAATTTTGAGTTGGCTTATCAACTGACTTGAATTTGCATGCCATTTTGATTTTCAAGCAGAATTTGAACTTTCAAATTTACTATTTGGACGAATATCTTTCTTCAATTGCTTCTTAACACTACAAGAAAATGGGCGATTAGCGACGCGAAGTAGCGTCGCAGATTGTAGTGATGCTACATCGACTTCACTAGCGCCTTCATAGTGTCCACTTTGCATCACAAAAAAGAGATGCTATTTGCCTCTCAATAGCATCTCATTAGCGTGTTCTTAGCTATTCACGAAATAGACGCTAACGAAGGTAGATGCTATTATTGCGCGCCACGGAGTGAAAATGCGTGGGAGAACCTAGCGCCGTTCTCGCGTCATAATCTCTCGACGTTAACCTCGCGTCGCACACATTGTGGCTCTAAGGAGACGCTATCTGGCGTCACATGTTTAAACGACGCTATGTAGACGCCAATGTGATTACTTGGGAACTATACATAGGTTATCTATATTTATATTGCTATTTGTTTTATATTTAAACCCTAAACCCTATATATTATATATACTATATGTCAATCAATAAATAAATTAAATATTATATTAGTATCTTCAACATATATATGTATTCCTACATGATTACCTATATTATATATATGTACTACATGATTACATATATATGTATTTCTACATCATAGGAGTGTTCCTAAATATATAATTTGTTACCTATATTATATATGTTATTTATACATACAATATATATCATATCTTAATTATGCATATATTATTTTTATATTCTTAATCATAAAATTATGGTGGTTGAATTAAGAGAGAGATTTGCTATAAATTATCCTATTTTAGTGTCATCGTGGAGACTCAATAGCGTCAACTTAGCATCCAACTAGAGCCGCCGACATTGTCGAAGCTATGGTGACACTATTGGCGTCTCTGTAGCATCGCCAACTTGAGACGCGAATAAGTTTTAGACGCTAGTTCGGCGTCACGGGGTCGCTAAACTTCTCTAGCGACTCAATAACGTCTATATTGCGCCGCCGTAGTCGACTTTTTATCACACTTGCTTAATCGCACACATATACACATATAAATACGTGTATATACTTATACTTATATATAATAAGTACATATATACATATTATTATCACTTAATCTCACACATATAAACATATACATACATATATACATTTAGAATACGTATACATATACACATTATCTATATATGACTCGCACATGTATAGACATATACATACACGTATATACTTATAATACATATAGATAAACACATTGTTGTGACTTAATCTCCCACATGTAGACATATACATATGCATATATTACATATATATATATACACACACACAATTTTGTTATAGACACATGTTACGAAAAGAGGGAGAGAGGGATCGCACGAACACAGAAGAACACGGAGATTTACGAGGTTCGCCCTAAATCGGGTAACGTCCTCGGGAAGCGGCGGCTCTCTTTTTATGGAATAATGATGATTACAAGGATGGGTCTCTATCTAGACTCCTAGGGAGTTTATATAGGCACTCCCTTTGACAGATGGTAGGAATTACATACTAGGAAATTCTACTGAAGCGCCTGACTATGTAGGGAGACCAACTGGGTTCAGATTTAAGGCATTATTAGCAAATCTCCACCTTGACTTGAATCATCTTCAGAACACACAAAATCATGCCATGCCGCCTCCAGCCCCACCTCGGGACTTTTACCAAGTGTTGATGTTAAGCAAGTCCAAGCAATGATGGAACTTTCCATGAGGAACATATCAGTTGGATTGTCTTCAGTGCCAATCTTCTTCACCTTGATCCTGTTCTCAGTGCGGATGAAGTGATACCTGACATCAATGTGTTTGATTTTTTCATGATGTACTTGATTTTTGACTGAACATATTGCACTCCGACTGTCACAGTACACTATAGCCTGCTCTTGATGTAATTCGAGATCTCCAACCAAGACTTTTAACTAGATGCCTTCCTTGATAGCTTCTGTCAGTGCCATGTATTCAGCCTTTGTGGTGGACAATGTAACTGATGGCTGAAGTGTGGCCTTCCAACTAATAACTGAACTGCCCAAAGTGAAGACATAGCCCGTCATAGATCGTCTTCGATCAACATCTCCAGCATAGTCTGAATCTGAGTACCCTGCAACCAAACACTCTTTATCACTTATATAGATGAGGCCAATATCAGATGTTCCTCTCAGATACCGAAAGATTTGCTTCACTGCTTGCTAGTGTTCCTTTTCTGGATCGCTCATGAACCTGCTGAAAACACTGACTGCATGAGTAATGTCCGGTCTTGTACAAACCATGGCATACATTAGACTTCTAACTACACTAGCATATGAAACTTGAGACATGTACTCCTTCTCTGTTTCTGATTTTGGTGCAAAGGCAACATAAAAGATGAACATTTGCAGCTGATGGAGTATTCAAAGGCTTCGCTTTAGACATCCCAAATCTGGATAAAATCTTCTCAATATAACTTATCTGAGATAAGAAGAGTTTACCCTGTGCGCGATCCCTTAGAATTTTCATCACTAGAATCTTCTGTACTGCACCAAGATCCTTCATGTCGAATTCTGCACTGAGGAACTTCTTCAGATTCTGAATGTCTGTCATGTCTCTAGCACTAATAAGCATATCATCAATATACAAGAACGGATAGATGGTAGAGCCGTCCTTCACCTTCTTATGATATACACAACAATCATAGGGACTTCGACTGAATCTTTTACTGATAATGAAGCTGTCGAACCTCTTGTGCCATTGTCTGGGAAATTGCTTCAAGCCATACAAAGATTTTTTCAAACTGTAAACTTTATTCTCCTTTCCTAGAATGGAGAATCCCTCTGGTTGGCTCATAAGAATGTCTTCTTCAAGTTCTCTATGGAGGAAAGAAGTCTTCACATCTAGTTGCTCGATGTCTAGATTCTGATGTGATACAAGAGCAAGTAGCACCCTGATAGAAGTATGTCCGACAACATGCGAGAATATCTCATTGTAGTCCACACCTTCTTTCTGACTATAACCTTTAGCAACCAGTCGTGCTTTGTATCTTGTGCCTTCAACTCCTGGAATTTCACCTTTCCTCTTGAAGATCCATTTACAGCCAACAACCTTTCTGCCTTTAGGCAACTTGACCAGCTCCCACGTCTAATTTTTGTGAAGAGATTTCATTTCCTCACCTATAGCAGCGATCCACTGCTTAGATTCGGCACATGTGATGGCATCCCTATAAGAGGACGGCTCCAGGGACCACCTCTTCAGTTATCTGCAGTGCATAAGCAACCATGTCCTCGAAACCATATCGTCTAGCAACAATTGACCTCTTTAGGTTGCTCATTAGATTCTTCATGTTCTGATTCTGCTTCTTGATATAATCCTTTAGCATCATCCTCAGTTTGAGTAATTTCAACCTCCACCTGTTTACTAACACTCTCTTCAACCTCCACCTTCAACTGAAGTATTGATGCTTCATTAAAGGTCATGCTTCTGCTGTGGATGACTTTGTGTTCTGAAGGAGACCAGATTCTGCAGCCCTTCACTCCTACACCATATCCCATGAACACCCCTTCTTTGGCCCTTGGCTTCAACTTCCCTTCGCTGACGTGATAATATGCTAGACAACCAAAAACTTTCAGACAAGTATAAGACAAGTATAATCAGCAGGATTTCCTGACCATACCTTAGTTGGAGTCTTGAGATCAATCGCAATCGCCGGACTTTGATTCACCAAGTAGCAAGCTGTGTTAACAGCTTCAGCTCAGAATGTCCTATTTAGGCCATCATTAGAGAGCATGCACCTTGCCCTTCCCAGAAGTGTCATGTTCATTCGTTCTGCAACTCCATTCTGCAGTGGACTATCTCTGACTATGCGATGCCTGGCAATGCCTTCATCTTTGCAGAACTGGTCGAATTCAGCAGAACAAAACTAATCCATTATTAGTATGAAGGCACTTCACTTTCTTTGACATTTGATTTTCCATCAAAACCTTCCACTACTTGAAGGCCTTGAAGGACTCACTCTTGTGCTTCATCATGAATACCCAAGTCATTTTCGAGTAGTCATCAATCACGGACAGGAAGTATCTAGCACCTCCTAATGATGGAACACGAGAGGGACCCCAAACAATCAGCATGGATGTAGTCAAGTGTCGCTTTCGTCCTGTACACTACTTTGCCAAACTGAGACCTTTGTCGTTTGCCAAACACACAGTGCTTGCAGAAGTTGATTTCAGATATCTTCTTGTCTCCAAGAAGACCTCGCTTGCTGAGAATATTCATCCCATTCTGACTCATACCCAAGCCGCATGTGCCACAGCCTGGACTTTTCTAATTCGGATGAACTAGTCACTACAGCAACGACAGAGACTGTCTTGCCTTGCAATATATACAATGACTTCTGTCTGACTCCTTTCAGAACCGTAGCATCACCCTTCATGACCGTGAGGATGCCTCCAGCAACATTGATCTGACACCCTTTGGAGTCGAGGACTCCAAGTGATATCAAATTCTTCTTCAGTTGCGGAACATGGTGGACATCTGTCAGCGTCCTCACAATATGAGTCCTGATCTGCACAGAACCGATCTCAACTATCTGACATGATGCGTTATTGCCCATGATGACATTTCCACCGTCAATCTTCTGATAAGATGAGAACCAATCTTTATTCGGAGTCATATGATAGGAACATCCCCCAACTATCCTCTAGACATCCTTGATCAGAAGACCAAATCATTTTCGGAATTCCCAATTTCATGTGCCACCGCAGCGACGAGGACCTTATTCTTCTTCGGACAATCTTTCTTCCAATGACCTGGTTCCTTGCAGTAATTACAGATGTCCTTCGCAGTGACTTTCTTCTTCTTGGACTTGGATTTCTTCGAATTCGAGGACTATCCCTTCTCCACGGTTGATATTAAACTCGTGGCCTGAGTCTCTGCAGAATTTCCAGATACCCTATGCCGAAGTTCACAAGTATGGAGACTCGATCTTACTTCTTCCAAACTTATAGCTTCCTCCCGATAATCATAGACTGAACGAAATTTTCATATGATAGAGGAAGCGAAACTAACAGAATTAGGGCAGCATCTTCATCCTCGATCTTAACATCGATATTTCTGAGTTCCATCAACAAAGAATTTAACTGATCAAGATGTTCCTTCAGAGGGGTACCTTCTTGCATGCAGAGAGAGAATAGACGTTGCTTCAGCAGCAACTTGTTGGTGAGAGACATCGTCATATACAAACTCTCGAGTCTCAACCATAGACCGGCCACCTTTTCTTCATCTGCGACCTCGATTATCACCTCATCCGCCAGACACAACAAAATCATCGAGTGCGCCTTCTCCTCCTGTGCCGCCAAAGTTGCGAGGTCGATCTCCTTTTCTTTGCCCTTCGAGTCTTCCTCATTTGGTTTGTTCTTCGACACGTTTAAGAGCGGCGCCCAGACACTTTGTCGCTTCAGAAGCGCCCGCATCTTGATCTGCCACAACCCCAAACTATTTTTGCCAGTGAACTTCTCCATGCTCACATTGTGCGACGCCATCTTCCTACTGATCGAGAATCACTAACAAATCCTAAGGCTCTGATACCAATTTGTTATGAAAAGAGGGAGAAAGGGATCGCACGAACACAGAAGAACACAGAGATTTACAAGGTTCGTCCTAAATTGGATTATGTCCTCGGGAAGCGGTGGCTCTCTTTGTTATGGAATAATGATGATTACAAGGATGAGTCTCTGTCTAGACTCCTAGGGAGTTTATATAGACACTCCCTTTGACAAATGATAGGAATTCTGTTGAAGCCCCTGACTATGTATGGGGACCAACTGGGTTCAGATTTAAAGCATTATTAACAACACATATACATATAGACTTACAATTTTATATACATACATGATAGATTGTCGAAAGGAAATAGAACAATTGGGGGGCACAATGCGATGAGACGCTATATTGATAAATAAAATTACATGCATAATAGAAAATTTTAAATAGAAAAATAATTAGCGTCTCTCTGGCATCACAATTGTGAGATGCTAAATCAAAATCGATGCCCCTACGACGCTATGGTGTCACTATAGCGACACATTACCCTCTCTATAGCGTCGCATTAGCCGAATTTTTATTACTCTTTTTTAATGCGGCGCCTACATTGCGTCTACGTAGCGTTGCATTTCGGGGAGACGCTAAAGAATTTACTTAAATATCTAACCCCTCTTCTTCGTTTTCACTGTTTACTATTTTATTATTACCCCTCTGACGCCCAATGCCCAACGCTGACGATCGACTCCTCCATCGCCTCTGCCTCTACCGTCACCACCTCCTCTGCCGCCCTGCGTCGACCTCCGCCGCCTCCTCTGCCGCCATTCGCCTCCGCCTCCTCCGCCTTTGTCGCCCTCTGCCTCCTCTGCCGCCATTCGCCTTCGCCTCCGCTGCCCTCCACCTCCTCCGCCTTCAGCCTCCTCCGCCTCCTCTGCCTCTGCTGCCTCCTCCACCGCGCCCCTCCACCTATTCCACCGCCTCCTCCACCGCACACCTCCACCTCCTCCACCGCGCCCCTCCGCCGTCCTCAGCTGTACTGGATGATGATTCCTCTTCGAGTGATGAATAGGGGTTACACGATAATGGGGTGGTCACTGTGAATAATATTGCTCGATCGTAAGTTAAATAAGTTGTACAAATTTTGTTACAATTTTGGTTATCATTGAAAATTAATTCTTCTTTGTAATTGGCAGGACCACTTTCATACTCGCTAGTACCGTGCGGGATGTCAGTACTCTCGTTCTTTCCCACTTGCCGGAAGGGGTAGGATCCTGGAAAGCTGTCCCAATTCAAGTGTAGGATGACATCTTTCGAGCCTTTATGGTATGATCTTCTATTTGGGTTACATAATTTGATTTATATTATTTTAAAATTACTAAGTTTTAACATTTTGTTTGTAGGAGGCAAATCAGTTTCATTCGGATCTTAGTTTAGGGATCATCCGGAGAGCTTTTGAGGAGGTCGCTGCGAAACGCCTCCGAAATCGATTATACAAGTTTCGCAAGGTCGTCACGTCCGCCGTCCTCACTTTGGAGCAGGGCATACAAAGATGCCCAAGGCATATTAGGCGCTCTGTTTGGGAGTCCTTATGTAGGAAATGATAAGTATGTTTACTTTTAAATTATTTTTATTAAATTTATAGTTTTTGAAAGTGTAAGTATTTGATGTTCACAAAGGACGGATGAATGATGACAAAGGAAGTCAGAAAAGGCAAGAGTTAATCATCTTTTGAAGCCCGAGGCCCACATCCACACAGGGGGGTTGATGCGATTTGACGAGCATCGACAGCGCATGGTAATTTACATATAAATTCAATTTATCAAACTTTTGACTTATACTTATGTTATCAAATTTGAAACTTTATTGTAGGAGGAGAAAGAAGGCGGTCCCGTAGACTTTCGTGTGGTCTATGAGGCCACGCATAAGAGCCGAAAGACAAACGACTTAGTCACGTGCACTGCTCGTAGGCTTCTGGTAAGTCTCATGACATGATCATTTGGTTGTTGACGTTAGTGCACTATTTTTTAAAAATACAATGTTTAAATTTTTTAGGATGATTATAATGCGATGATGGCTGAAAAGTATGAAGATGATCCGAGTACTCAGCCACTAGGTAATGTTTATTCGTTGGTTTTGTGATGTTTTTAATTTATGTGTTTCTTTATATATAATTTATATATTATATGATTGTATAATTTTTTTATTTTGTGGAGGACCCTGCTCTTTGGGAGGAAGTGGCCAGCACGACACGAGGGGGATACTTGC
Organism: Pontederia crassipes; assembly: GCA_030549335.1. NCBI lineage: Eukaryota > Viridiplantae > Streptophyta > Magnoliopsida > Commelinales > Pontederiaceae > Pontederia > Pontederia crassipes. The sequence goes on along the minus strand of CM060186.1, from coordinate 34,053,563 downwards.
GTGGCCTCAACATAGCCGCTCAGATACCTAGGAGGATCGGAGTATATGCAGGCGGTCCATCTGCTCCAAGCTCATCCGCTGCACCTGATGTGACGCATCTATCACAGAAGCTATCGCAGCAGTTATCAGAGCAGATATCGTGACAGGTGCCGCAGCAGTTGTCGTAGCAGTTGGCTCTACTATTGCAGGCGATTCAGGAATTGATTCCAACGTAGAATCCATCCCTGTGAGGTAATGGACTGAGCACATCTGGATCGAACGTCTGGAATGATAACAATAACTCCCAAACCTATGATAGAAACAAACCATGAATACAAACTATGCTTTTGTTACTTATAGACTTAGATATACATATAGTTTGTTAGTTCAGTTTATTACTTTTCGTATTCTTATGTTAAATATTATGCCTGTGATGCTTTTATATTTCCTGTGATGAATATCAATGAATTTTTATATGCATTATATAATTGTATGGTGTGGGAAGGGGAAAAATGAGGTTGGTATGGGTAAAAAAAATCTGCAAGTAGCACCTCCATAGCGTCACATTCACGTCGCAAAAGCATTCGACGCTGAGTTAAATATATCATCCTTAGCGCCATATTCGCGTCTCATTGACGATGCGGATACCATCATATTTGTCACTCGTGGGCGCCGAAATAGCGCCTCAGACTTAGCGCCATCTCCGCGCCGACGTAGCGGCGCATTTGTTTTGCGCCCAGTCGGAAACCATGCGACTTAATAACGTCGAGATAGCGTCGATGCGTGGCACTAGAATCGTCTCATTTCTATTATATGTATGTGATACAATTTCTATTGTGTAGGTTTAAACATTAACGAATTAATTTTAAGCTTCCACGATAATTTTTGTGAAATCGGTATTTTCAGTTTAAACATCAATTCACCCCTCTTGGTGCCTTGTGATCCTACAATTGGTATCAGAGTAAGGTTGCTCTCATTTTTTTTAAGATTTAACCATCTTTTAGAGTATGGCACCATTTTTTGGATCCATTTTTGACCCAACGAGTTTTCAAGACCATTATTTTGCTTGTTGAAAAATTAGAATGAAGGCATATTTATGTTCCATTGATTTTGATATGTGGGAAGTTATAGAAAATGGTTTTGAAAAGAGAAAGAAGATTCTATTGTACGAGTTATTCGTACCAATTTTCATTGATATTTCTTCCTTTGAATATGATGATTTTTAAATGCTGATTGAAAAACTTGATTACAACGTCAAAAATATTTTTTATTCTTCTTTAGATTCTTATGGCATGAATCTTATTTTTAAATTCTCCACTTCTTATGAGTTTGTCAAGTTTTGTTATATAATTATGAAGGGAGTGACTTCGATAAAAAGAGCACACCGGATATGGACAACATTCGTCAATGAAGCTTTGTGCTTAATGAAAAGAGTGCAAATAATGAGATAACATCAACTTCATCTTATTGCTCTAGTGATGATGATGTTGATATTGCTTTTGTTGTTCATAAGGAATTTTCATCTCTTATTCAAAAGCATGTTTCTCTTAGAAAGAAAAATAGATCATTAATGAATGAGTATATTGCTTCGAAAAATGAGCTTGAAACTTTGAATGAAGAAAGAGATGCTTGTGTAGTTAATAATGAAACTTTGATGAACGATTTTCATGTTATGAAAAATGATTTTGAAAATTTAAGAAATGAAAAGAATGCATGTTTAATTCAAAATGAAATTTAAGGAAAAGAAAATAGAATGAAAGTGGAATTTTGAAAAATAAAATTAGTTCTTTGCAAAATGATTTAGATAATAAATTTTGGGAAAAATCTATTGAATATATAAAGAAAATGAATTTAAAGAAAAATGTTAAAAATACAAAAGGGTATTACTTGAAATATTCATATTCTTCGTTGAAATACAAACATGATGCTTTCGTCATTTGAAGGATAAAAATCCTTGTGATTATTCTCTTAGTGTCAAAGACTCATAGGACCATAGTAATATTTTTAAATTTGAACATGAACATAATCATAATAATTTTGTTAGATCATTTATTAAATGTCATTATTGTAATTCTCATGGGCATTGTTCATTTGAACGCACAGTTAAAAAAATTATTAATATTAGCATGAAATTGATGTGTGTTCCTCAAGGAACCAAAATTAATCATGTTGGACCCAAACAAATTTAAATACCAAAATGCAAATGATTTTTTGTTTGTAGGTGTGCTTCACAAGGAATAAGAATGATTCAACTAAAGTGAAAGCACACACGTTTTGATAAAAGTATCATTGAAGAAAAAAATTTTGTGCACATATGATTTTTAATTATGATATATCATACTTAAGATGTACATTTGATATGTCCATTCTTGATCATGATTATACACAAGCTCAAATGCATATATCTTAATTCCTTCTCATATATATTATAATTTCCATCTTGATTTGGCAAAAGAAAATGATGTGTGTGATAATCTTTGATGAATATTTTATCTATTAATATTTGACAATAATATGAAAAGTTGGATAAAAATTTAAGGAATATTTTGGACATCTTTATGTTTACTTTTATAAATCTAAACATGTTAATACTTGAAATATCATTCTATTTATTATGCATATAAATTTCATGATCACTATTTTCTTTTATGCAAAATTGAGGAAACTAATCATGGTGAAATGAAATAAGTTTCAGAAAGAGATGTGACTAACAACGACTCAAGCCAATTTGGGACCAAAATTCAAATGATATTTTACTTGTAGGTTTGCGTCACATGGGAAGAAAAAAGGAAAATGAAGTTGAAATTAGGTAGAGACATAAAGTTTGGGGCAAAAGTATTTGGTATATGAAAATGAAAATTTGAACTTATTTTGATATGATGCAAACTTATGTTATGAATTTGTCATTTTATTATCATGATATATGCATAAAGATAATATTTGATAAAAGATTATAATTCTTATGCATACTAGAATTATGTTGCTCATCTAATTTTAAAAGTGTCTATATTACTTATTTTGCCTAAATATGTTCGATGAGAATATGTCACATGCATAATGGTTGATAAATTGACATTTTTGAACTATTTTACCAATTCAATGTGAAAATCATATTTATGAAAAACAAGAGCACTTATATCAATATTAAAATTTGCATGCATGATTCATCACACTCAAAATATGTTGATTTTGGTTTCAAGCATGTAGAATTGAGTTATTTGAATCTTGTGTAATATTTGCCATCTTGATATTTGTGATGCCTATGATTTTGAAGTATAAAAATCATATTTTTATGAGTGAAAAATAATAAATGACTTTGTTTGTTGAAGTTTGATTATCACAATTTTTTTGTTGATGATACTTGATGTTTTAAGATCTTAAATTAAGAAATGCAAGCTTATGAAAAATTTGAAACTATTACATAATATCTTCTTATTAACTTGTGATAATATACTTACAAAATCTATGTTGTTCACATGTCAAAAAAAAAAAGATAATTGTATGTCGATTTTTACCTTGCCATGTTTATTATCATGACTATTTTTTTAATTTAGCAAAAGGAAAGACACATGAAAATATGAATTGGTAAGTCTTCTAAACTTGAATATCTTTTTCTTTACATATAAAGAAGACTTCATATTCATAATAAATATGTTTGACATAATTTTTATATGACTTGTGTTATAAGCTTTATGTGCATGAACTTATTGAAGCTTACTATTAAGGAGATCATTTTCAATTTGTTATATACATCTCCCATCAAAATTGATTTATATGCTCATCTTTGTGAAATATCTTGACATGAATCTTATTCTTTCATATTTTAAATTACCATGTCATAATGAAAGTTATTTTCTCCATTCATAATTTGAAATAGTTACTACCATTTTAAGAAAGAGGGAGCATGTAAAAGACTAAACTTTCAATACATTTTAGTTTTATTTCTTGTCACTAATCTTGATTATTCTCTTGTGACAAAGAAAGAAAATGAAAAATGAATTTGAAGGAGTGCAAACACAAATTTTATGGTAAAATTATTATTTTAAACATAGAAATGAAAAATTATATATACTTGTGTGTCACAATTATTTGTGCTATAGACTTGTCTACTACTTATCATAATTTGTGTACAAATCTATGCTTATTGAAAAATTAATTTTTGACCTATTTGTGACGGACCATTTCCGACAGATAGAAATCCTTTGCATTTTCTGACAACATTTGCGATGGATTGTAAAAACTCATATACTCATCCAATTTTAATCGAAAGGCATAAATCACGTCACTCACATATTGTCACTGTTATTCACACACCATTTTATGAACTATACCCCATGTGATTAGGTTCCATTCTATCTTACAAAATGTTTTTAATCAACTCTATTACCATACTTGTGTTTATCCCTCACATGCACGCTTTTAAAAATAAAAAAGAAGGAGAAATAAAATTTGTTCCAGTGGCTCGACCTCTTCTATATGCATCAAAATCAAGCTTCAAGTCGACTTAATTCGAGAACTTAGGATTATCTGAAAAATTCAAAAAGGGTATTGTGAGCAACAATCATTTGCTCAGTGAGTGGAATAAAAGTAAAACATAGGAAAATAATATGAGTGCAATGATATTTAAATAATCAAATTCTTCATATGAGAAAAACTTTAAAAACATAACTCATATAACATAAGTTTTCAAATCATATGAATGTTTACATAAATAAAAGTAATCCAAGAAATCATTCATGTGTCATCGCACATACTCATCATGGGACAATGCTTATCCCTCTATTATCATGTGTCATACGGTTAAGTATAGCTTCATAATCAAGAGTCTCGGATACACAGAGCAAATCATGAGTCAATATGTATTCATCTATGATTGTGTGTCATATAATTAAGTAGAGCTTCACAATCATGACTCTCAGATACACAGAGCATATCAAGGGTCAATACATACCCCTCCATAATTGTGTGTCACACAATTAAGCAGAGCTTCAAAATCAAGAGTCTCGTATACATAGAGTAAAACATGGATCAATACGTGCACGCAGAGCAACCCCCAAAGGGCAAAGACATCCGTTATACGCCCCAAAGGTTTTATGTATATCAAATGGGCTCCCAAAGATCTTTTTCATCTATCATGACTAATGAACACATTGAGTTTAACGATATCAATACACATGTCATAATCACATATCATTATCAAGTAAAACTTCACAAACATCGTTCCCTGAAAACATTTTCATGTAAGAGATTACTCCATCTCATATGAAATCCTTGAAACATATGATAAATACTTTTCATAATTCAAGATATGTTTCAATAATAATAATAATCTTTACTTGAGATAATACCTTAAATAAAAGAACTAACATATATCATTTTGCTATGTTATAAATTTACCCACTCACCTTATAGTTTATCCTTTCAAAGGAGGTCTACTAGATTTTCCTCCTTTCACTTGTAGCTTGATAGTCTCCTACAAGCAATAATGCTCTTTCACTTTCTAATTATTATTAATAACAATATGCAATGCATGCTCATGATGTATGAACCCTTTTTCTCCTTAAAATCCATATAACTCCTTCTAATACTAATTTTAAATTTTAGGTGTGCTACTTACACTTGAAACTATTTAATCTTCCAAAGCTTAATTAGGTGTTACCTCAGATTTCAGACTGAGTGCTTGTTAATGAATAATTCATAACTTTTTAACTACAAGTTAAAATCTTATGATTTTAGATAAATTAGAAATTAGACTTACTAAGGTTTCTAATCCCCAAATATAATTAACTAATTCCAAGTGAGTAAGTCATAACATCCAAGGCAATCTGACCTAGAGTTTGTGTTCTAGGAGACTATGTATCACCGAAAGATTAATTTATAGCTTTAACAATACTTATCCATTTGATGAGACCCTAATTTTCCTAGAGTCTAGACTTGATTAGAGTTTAGTAATAAAATGTATAGAATTTAATTCTTTGTATGCCCCTCTAACAAAAATAATCAATTCGGCTCATGTTCTGTCTATGTTCTGAAACCAAACAGTAGAAGGCATATGAAATGAAAAATTCATTTATCCATGTATATAAGTCCAAATTGAATGATTCCACTTCTCACCATAAGTCTAGTTAAGCATATCCAAAATTCAAACCCTAATTCATTTTATCCTAATTAGGACCTAATTTTACAAGGTGGATGTATCTCTAACTTGGGACATAGTGAGCAACCCTTGAAGTTGGATTCATAACTTCCTCTATCAAACTTATTTTGAGATGATTCTTGTGATCATGAAAAATTAACTTCGAAAGGATTAATCATGTAAAATGTAAGAATTTATGGAGGACTATCAACGAGGAGATGATCATATGAAAATGAAGGTCAATTTTAGATCAAGAACCCTACCTTAATCAAGCGATCTTGGCGAATTTCCTCAGGCCGTTATGCTAGGGATTTTCTTCTTCAAAATTTTTGGCTCTCCGAAGATAAGAACATGTAATTTATATATTTGTTTCATATTTTTAGCATGTCATATGGTGGTTCAAATAAATGCATTACTAAGCAGCCTACTTCAGCTGCTTGAAGTCCTATTGGTTGAAAATCATATTACTTTGTTAAAAATTAGTGTTAAACCTCTAATTAACCTTAGTTAATCATAGTTAAACATGTTTATTATAATATTTACAAATATTAAAATTTATTCCTAATAATCTTATATGATTTCTTTATAACACATGTCGATAATTTAATTATCATTATGCATTAATCCAAAAGTTAATTGCTACATGCAATCATGACTATATAAGCATCTAAACTAACTTAATATGCTAATTAAAAGTATGACTATATTAAAATGATATTTTTGGAACACGTCCGTGACAATTCTCTCCTCCTTAAAAAAATTTTGTCCCCGAAATTTAGATACATGTTACCGGGAATAAGAATAGATACCTCTTTCCTTACCACTGATCATTCTCACTTTCAAGTTGCATCCTTTCTTGAGCGATTTATCCAGAGCACTAACACTAAAGGGATTTTTCATTTCCAAAGCTCCTTTTCCTTGATTCTTATAATTTATACTATATTTTCTTCTCAAAACAAATTCTCTTATACTCGAATAGATTGAGGTGCTCTTTATGTATATCCAGAGCACTAACACTAAAGGAATTTTTCATTTTGAAAGCTCCCTTTCCTTGATTCTTATAATTTATACTATATTTTCTTCTCAAAACAAATTCTCTTATACTCAAATTTATTGCTGGTACAATCTCTAATTCTCTATCAACACAAGAAAATTGTATGTGCTATTCTTTTTTTATGTTCTGTACTCTCTTTGGTTTTTGTTTTAACGCTGCTAGCACACTAGAATATCATATCCCAGAAGAGATGAGAAAAGCTGGTTATTGCATCAACCCAGATGAGTTAGCACCCATTGCACTTGGACATACTGACAAGGGTTTGATGACCAATGTAGGACGGTGGATTATCAAGGAAGATATTTGTTTCACTTGATGGTGGTATAATGACAAGCAGAATATTTTTTTGTGTCAACAAGTCTGCCGAAAAACCATCAAGAAGCTTCTGGATGTTTGTTTGGGATACTTTACAAGATTTGACATTGATCATTCTTATGATTTGCGCTTTGATATATGTAGTTGTCGGACTTCTAAATGAAGATTGGCCAAAGGGTACATACGATAGTTTATGAATCTTACTTAGCATATTCCTGATCGTAATAGTTACAGCGGCTAATGACTACAAGCAATCATTGCAGTTTAGAGACTTAGATAAGGAAAAGAAAAAGATATTGATCCAGTACCAGTGATGGATGTAGACAAAAATCCCTATTTATGATTTGGTGGTCGGAGATGTAGTACATCTATCAATTGGAGATATTATTCCAGCTGATGGATTATACGTATATGGTTATACGTTGTTGATTGATGAGTAAAGCTTGTCTGCAAAGAATTTGATCGATATCTTTGAAGCATAGAAACATTGAAGATATCGTGGATGCAAAATATATCTAGTGATAGAACTTAATAAATAAATAGTGACCCAATACATGCTAAAATCTCATATGGGCCTATGTATCGTGGGCATAACTTTTCTTCATTATTTTTTCCCATAGGTAATGTCGTCCTTGTGAACTCACTACTTTGATCACTTTTTTTTTATTTGCCTTGACATTTCACAATAATTCAGCATTTATTATATTAATCTTCATTAGTTTACCAAAATTCTTTCGACTATAACATTATTCAAATGTGCATATTTAGAATTCCATAAAAGTATTAATTCCTTCATCTAATTTTGTTACCCATGGTTAATTTTATACAAAGTTCCCATAAAAATAAGTACCAAGGTTATGAGTGAAAAACTAATTGTAGGGACATTTTCAAATATTTAACAAATTTTATGCACAACAAGGATAATGGGTAGTATTTCAACAATTATAGAGTCTATCATGCCAAGCAAAAGAAGATGACACATTGAAAAAGGAAATGACAAAATAATCATCGATTATTACGTGTCCATATGTAAAAAACTATCACTATCATTTGTAAGAATGACCTCAGAGATTTGTGAATAAGATTTTTGTCACACCCAACTCCGTGGCTAAGTTCTAATCTCAATTATTGCATCCCTTAATTATATTTAGTATTCTTAAAATAAAATTGATAAAACCTCCATCCCTTACTTTCTTGTGTTATCTGTCAATGCATACAAAAGATGCATATATATATTCATCAAAGTTTAAATAAAAGTTATAAGACATCACATTCACATGGTATCATTACTATTTCACACACCATTTGACATCTAACACCCCACAAGATCAAGTTATATACGACCTTACAAAAAGTTCTTCTCAAACTTAATTACAACATCTATGATTATCTATTACAAAAAGTTGTTATCAAACTTAATTACTCGATAACTTACGAGTATCTGAAAAAAGTTTAAAATGAATATTGTGAGCAACAATCATTTGCTCAGTGAGTGGAATAAAAGTACAACATAGGAGAACAATACGAGTGCATATAACATTAAATAACCACATTTTCCATATGATAAAACATTTGAAGTGTCATACATTAACATAAATTATCAAATCATATGAACTTTCACATAACTAAAAATAACTCAAGGTATCATCATTTTCATAATTAAACTCTACACATGTGTCATTACACATACTCGTCATGGGTCAATACGTATCCCTCCATGATCATATGTCATACAGTTAAGTAGAGCTTCATAATCAAGAGTCAGGATACGTAAAGCAAATCATGGGTTAATACGTATCCTTCCATGATTGTGTATCATACAGTTAAGCAGAGATTGATAATCAAGAGTCTCAGATACGCAAAGCAAATAATGAGTCAATATGTATCCCTTCATGATTGTATGTCACCTAATCATGATTCTCAGATACGCAAAGCGTATCATGGGTCAATACGTGCACGCAGAGCAGTCCTCAAAAGGTAAAGACACTCGATATACGCTTCAAAGGCTTCATGTATATCGAATGTGGTCCCAAAGACATTTTTTATTCAGCATGATCAATGTACACATGGAGTTTTATAATAAAAAATAATATATCACCATCATATATCAATATCAAGTAAACTTATTTTAAGTTCACAAGCATTATTTCCTGAAAATATTTTGATGTAAGAGAATACTCCATCTCATATGAAATCTTTGAAACATATCATAAATACCTTTCTTAACTCAAGGTATGTCTCAATAACAATACTAATAATATTTTTTGCTTGAAATAATATTATAAATAAAAGAAATAACATATATCATTTTTCTATGTTGTAAATTTACCCACTCACCTTATACTTTATACCTTCAAGAAGGTTTACTAGAGTTCCACCCTTTCACTTATACCTTGATGTTTTCTTATAAGTAATAATGTCTTTTTACTTCCCAATCACTAATAAGGTAATATGCTATGCATGCTCATGATACGTGAATGCTGCATATAAACTCGTCTAGACTAATTTCTAATTTAAGGCATTTATATCCATAAGCTATTTCACAATTGGAACTTCTCAATCCCCTTTAGTTTAACTAAGTGTTGTCCCAAGATTCTGAGTGTCTGTCAATTAATAATCCATAACTTCTTAACCACATGGGAAAATTTTATGATTCTGGATTAATTAGAAACTAGACATACTAAGGTTTCCAACCTTAAATATCATTAACTAATTCCAAGTGAGTAAGTCATAACATCTAAGATAATCTGACCTAGGGTTTGTGTCCTGACAGAGAGTGTGTCACTAAAATATTGATTTATATTTTTCTTCATACTTGTCTATTTAACATATCATAATTTTTCTGAAAACTAAACTTCCTTAGTATTGTGTCATAAAAAAAAAGAGAATTTAGCTCGTTGTAAAGCCTTATAACAAAAATAGTTAATTCATATCATCATCTGTCCATGTCCTGGAATCTGACAAAAGAATCACTATGAAATGAAAATTTCATTTATCCGAATATACATGTCCAAATAAGATGATTCCACTTCTCACCGAACCCTTGTAATGTCTATTCAAGCATATCTAAATTTCAAACTCTAATTCACTCTATTCCAATCGTACCCTAATTTACAAATTGAACCTGTATCAAACTCGGGACAGGATGAGTGACAAGCGAAGATAAGTTAATAACTTCCTCTATAAAACTCCTCTTTTAGCGATTCTAGGGACCATGTAAAGCTAACCTCGACATACAAAATGTCATAATTTATGGTTTGGTAATCATGAAGAAAGGATTCTCTCAATCAGAAGAACAATTTTTGGATCAAAAACTCACTTTGGACAACCTATATTCCCGATTTTTCCCAGGTTGTTTCACTCGAGTGCTTCCTCTATTAATTTTTCTTCGGTGAAATGATAATGTTAAATGTCTTATATATGTTTTTCAGAATTTTCTGATGACATAAGGTGGTTTGGAAAAATATCCCTTTAAGTAGCTATTCACCTGCCTGCTTCAGCTGCTTGGAACTTAAGTGATGGCCAATCACATTTTTGTCATAAAGTGTTTTAACTCTAATTAAGCTTAATTAATCCTATTTAAACATATATATTATAATATTTATAAATTTTATAATTTATTCCTAATAACCTTATGTAATTACTTTATAAAGTTTATCTATAATTAAGTAATCATTATACTCTAATTGAAATATTAATTACTATATACAAATATCACTAAATGAACATCCAAAATGACTTAATATGTTAATTAAATGCATGATTATACGTAAATGACATTTGTAGAGCATGTCCGTCATAATTCTCCTCTCCATAAAAAAATTTCGTCCCCAAAATTTGGTTACCTGTTTCAAGGAATAAGAATGGATACTTTTCTCTTATTTGATCCTCTCGCTCTCAAGTTGCCTCTTCTATTGAATGATTTCTCCAAAGCACTAAAACTAATGGAATCTTTCAATTCCGTAGTTCTTTTTCCTTTCTTCCAATAATATGTACTGGATTCTCTTCATATGACAAATCCTCTTGTATTTGAATAGATTGGGGCTCGAACACATGAGAAGGAGCTAATTGATATCGTCGAAGCATAGAGACATGAAAGACATCATGAATATGTGATAACTCTGGCGGTAGAGCTAACTTATATGCAACTGGTCCAATACACTCCAAAATTTCATATGGTCCTACATATCTCGGACTTAACTTTCCTTTCTTTCCAAATCGTATAACACCCTTCCAAGGTGAAACTTTTAAGAAAATCTTACTGCCCACTTTATACTCCATCTCTCGACGATTTTGATCCGCATAACTCTTTTGTCGATCTTATGTTGCCTTTAACTTTTTTTGATGATTTTTAGGTTGTCGACAGTCTCTTGTACTTTTTGTGGTCCTAAAAGGACTCTTACACCTTCTTCATCCTAGCATATCGATGTCCTACATTTTATATGCTTCAGAAGGAGCCATCTCGATACTTGAATGAAAGCTATTATTATAGGCAAACTCTGCTAATGTCAAGTGTTCATCCCAAGATCCCTTAAATTCTAGAATATAAGCTCTGAGCATTTCTTCAACTGTTTTAATGGTTCTCTCCGATTGACCATCTTTTTTAGGATGAAATGAAGTACTAAACTTTAGTTTTGTGGCTAAAGAATTTTGTAAGCTATGCTAGAATTGAGAGGTAAACTGAGGATCTCCATCCGAAATGATAGACGTGGGAACACCATGTAGTCTCATAATTTTGTCAATGTATAACTTGCCTAAGGCATTTAAAGAGTCATCTTTTCGAACTGGTATAAAATGTGCTGACTTGGTAAAATGGTCAACTATTACCCAAATAGTGTCATGATTTCCCTTTGTTCTTGGCAAACCTGTAACAAAATCCATAGTGATTTCATCCCACTTGTATTCTAGTATCAAAATTGATTGAAGAGTTCCAGTGGAGTTTTGTGTTCTGCCTTTACCTGCTGACATACTAAGCATCGAAAAATATATTATGCTATGTTTTTCTTCATACCATGCCACCAAAAATTTCTCCTCATCTATACATCTTAGTACTTCCTGGATGTATAGTATAAGGTGAACAATGAGCTTCCTTCGTTATTTCTTGCATAAGATTTCCAACATTAGGAATACACGACTGCTACCAAACATTAAAGTTCCATCATCCTTTAATGAGAATTGGGTTTGCTCTCTGTTCTTTACTTGATTAATGTTTTTCACTAATTCTTTGTCTTGATCTTGTACTTCGCGTATCCTCTCAGCTAGAATGGGTCTAATTCTAAAGTATGCCAAGAGTGCTCCTTTCTCACTTGTCTTCAACTCTATTGGATCTAAGTTTTAGTGATATATAAAATTATATTTTAATGATACAAAGCTCAAAAGATTAAAGTTAAAATGCTAAAAAAGTTTAAAGAAAAAGGGATAATTTTATGCACTACACTTTGATTAAATAATTAACTATGATCCTATTAAATTAGTCATAAATATCAAAGTTGTCAAGAATTCTGTTAGCTTTCCATAAAATAAAAAATCATCTCATTTGGATAACTGTGCAAAAAGTTATGCTTAAAATAGTGCAGGGCGATCGAGCTGCCAACTGGAAAATAGGTCGACCAAGGAACACAGGTCGACTGATCCAGAATATCGTCGATCAGTCCAGAACACAGGTCGACCGGTCAGTGTAGAAAATGTCCAATTTCAACCAGCAAAATGTCGAGACTGTACCGATTGAGGTACCGATCGACCGGTCGAAAATACAGGTCAATCGGACAGTGCAGAATTCGCCAACGGTTACATTTTTCATTAAAGAAAGTGTATCGGTCGACCGGTCCATATGTGCGGTCGACCGGCCTCCGAGTCAAATGAACAGTAATGGTCAAATTTGAAGGAGAAAATTATGGAATGATTTTTGGAAGACTTTCTCACTTGCAGAAGCCTATAAAAGGAGAGTGCCAAAGCTAGAAGGAAGTGCACTCATCCAAGCCTTGAAGAAAAATTTCAAGTTATCAAAAGAAGACATTCTTCTTGAAGTTTTCATTTTTAGTTTTCTCTTTTTTCTCTCTTCTTCTCTTGTGAGCTTAGCTTTGTAAAAGAGAGAAACATTTTATTTAGAAAAATACTAAGAGAGCTCCTGTGTAAAAGAGGTTCAAAATCTTATCACTTGAGCGAGAGAAAAGATTAGCTTCCTAGAAGGAGAGGTTGCCTTGCCTCTCGAAGCGGAGAAAAGGTTGTTGATGTAAAGGGCGTTCTTCCTTGCCTCATTTGGAATTAAGTAAGACTTTTAGTGGAATCTCCTACGGTCTCGAGGTTGAGAAGTCGGAGCGGAGAAGGTGTGGCCGAACCTCGTCAACAACCACTGTATGCTTGTGTTTGATTTTCTTTCTCTCTCATCCTCTAATATTGAATTTATGATCTGAATTGTAAAGGATTTAAAATCGATTTTAAGCTTCTGCGATGATTTTTGTGAAATCGATATTTTTGAATTGAACACCAATTCACCCCTCCCCCATCTTAGTGCCCTTTAAGATCCTACAATTAGTATCAGAGCGGGTTGCTCATGTTTTAAGATCAAATTCTTTTAAGTTTTAATCATTTCAAGATTTGATCACTTTGTTTTAAGATTTAACGATCTTTAGAGCTATGTCATCAAATGGTTTTAATTTTGCCAAAGGACAATCAATTAGTCATCCTCCCCTTTTAAATGCATCAAATTTTACATATTGGAAAATTAGAATTCAAGCATATATTTGTTCTATTGATATCGACATGTGGGACATAGTTGAAAAAGGTTATTAGGTTCATGAAAAGTTACCTACTGATTCCAAAAAAAAAAGAAAAGATTTTGTCAAAACTTGATTGGAAAGTCAAAAATATATTTTATTGTGCTTTGGATTCAACGAAGTTTAATCGGATTTCAAGTTGTGAAATTACAACCGAGATTTGAAAAAAGCTCATCACTACTTATGAAGGAACTGACAAAGTTAAAGAATCTAGATTGAATATTTTAAACCATTAATATGATTCTTTCAAAATGCATGATAATGAATCCATAAATGATATGGTAGCTCGGTTTAATGATATTTTGAATAGCTTAGCCTCATTGTGCGAGCCAAGAACTAACCCCCAAAAAGTAAAAAAGATTCTCAGGTCTCTCTCCTCCAAATGGAATATGAAGAGGACCATGATTGAAGAAAAAAATCTGAACAAATTGGATTTTGATGATCTTATTGGTTCACTTTTAACATATGATATCTCAATCCAAGAAGATCAAGAAGAAAAAGCCCCCAAGAAGAAAACATTGGCATTAAAGGCAAATGCAAATGAAGAAGACTCAAGTGAAGAAGAATTGGATGAAAAGATACTCGCCCGCTACACAAGAAAACTATATAAGTATCTCAAGTTGGTGAAGAAGAAAGAAACAAATGAGAAGCCTACCCAAAGATCATACAAAAATCACAAAGAAGAGACATCTCGAAAAGGTAAAAAGAAAAAGTATGAAGAGTCAAGTGAAACAAGTGACTCGTCAAGCTCTTCCAGTGATGAAGCATACTTATGCTTAATGGCACACGATGATGAGGTAATTTCTAATCTTTCAAATAATGACTCATCGAGCTCTTCCGAAGAAAATCTTTCTTTATATGTAAATAAAGAACTTTCCTTCTTTATAAAAGATATTACTCACTTAAAGAGGAAAATGAGAAATTACAACATGAGATTGAAAATTTAAAAGAAGAAAAGAATACATGTTTTATGGAGAATGAAAACCTAAAAAATGAAATTGAAACTTTGGAAATTACACATGCATGTGAAATTGTAAAACTAGCATGTTCTTTAGAAAAAGCAAAGAAGGAAAATGATCTTTTGAAAAATTCACAAAATAATGATAAAACTTGTTCTTATGTAAAGAAAGATAATTCTACGAAATACTTTGGACATGAAAACTTTTATTGGAAATCTAATCATTCCTACGATAGAAAATCACATATTACATGTTTTGCATGTGGATTTTATAACCATTATGCTTATCAATGCAAAGTAAGAAAATCTTCAAAACATAGAACGATATGGGTTCCAAAAGGAACTTTGACTAACAAAATTGGATCCAAAAAAGTTTGGGTACCAAAGTTTAAATGATTGTTTTTCAGGTGTGCCTCACATGTAAAGCAAAGGAGAAATTGAAATGTGAAGGCACAAAGGTTATGGTAAAAGTATCATTTATCTTTAATTTCACTCAAAAATTCAAAATTACTATTTCTTTGAAAAGAGAGAACATCTAAAATTGGTAATAGTGATAAGGGGAGCATACCAAACTTTATTTTGACAAATCATGGATATCATTGTTGTATCAAAATTTTATGTCATATTTTGATTATTAATATACATATAAATAGTTATGGTCTTCATCAAATTGTTTCCATTTCGCCATTATAAATAATCATAAATTTAGGGGGAGTTATTTCTTACATACTAACTCTTTATGATGCAATATTTTACATATTTCTAATATGGAAAAAAGGAGAAAATAATTTTTTTTCAAAGATGGCATGATTAAGGGGGAGTTACATATGATTTCCTATATGCTTCATACACAAATTATTCTTTTTTATGAAACAAAAGGGGGAGAAATATAGAAGAAATATGGTCTGAATATCACTTTATATGAAGAGTTCCTTAAAATTATACTTATGTGAATATCTATCATCGTAAGGAAAGTTGAGTGTTAGGGGGAGTAAAATTGATTTTGCAACTTATTTTATAACTTTTTCGCAACTTATACATTTTTCATATTTCTCGATTTGTCTTCATAAAAAAGGGGGAGATTGTCGGATCTAAGTTTTAGTGATATATAAAATTATATTTTGATGATACAAACCTCGAAAGATTAAAGTTAAAATGCTGAACAAATTTAAAGAAAAAGTGATAACTTTATGCACTACACTTTGATTAAATAATTAACTATGATCCTATTAGATTTTGGATTAGTCATAAATATCAAATTATAGAGAATTCTGTTAGCTTTTCATAGAATAAAAAATCATCTCATTTGGATAACTGTGCAAAAAGCATGCTTAAAATAGTGCAGGGCGATCGAGTTGTCGGCTGGAAAACAGGTCGACCGGTCAAAAACACAGGTCGACTGGTCCAGAATATCAGTCGATCGATCCAGAACACAAGTCGATCGGTCAGTGCAAAAAATGCCCAATTTCAACCAGCAGAATGTTGAGACTGTACCGGTCGAGGTGCTGGTCGACCGGTCCAAAACACAGGTCGACCGAATAGTGCAGAATTCGCCAACGAACATATTTTTCATAAAAAAAAGTGTATTGGTCAACCGGTCCATATGGGTGGTCGACCAACCTTCGAGTCAAATGAACAATAATGATCAAATTTGAAGGAAAAAATTATGGAATGATTTTTGGACGACTTTCTCACTTGCAGAAGCCTATAAAAGGAGTGCCAAAGCCAGAAGGAAGTGCACTCATTCAAGCCTTAAAGAAAAACTTCAAGTTATCAAAAGAAGACATTCTTCTTGAAATTTTCATTTTTAGTTTTCTCTTCTTTCTCTCTTCTTCTCTTGTGAGCTTAGCTTTGTAAAAGAGAGAAACATTTTATTTAGAAAAATACTAAGAGAGCTCCTATGTACAAGATGTTCAAAATCTTACCTCTTGAGTGAGAGAAAAGATTAGCTTCCTAGGAGGAGAGGTTGTCTTGCCTCTCGAAGCGGAGAAAAGGTGGTTGATATAAAGGGTGTTCTTCTTTGCCCCATTTGGAATTAAGGAAGAGTTTTAGTGGAATCTCCGACAGTTTCGAGATCGAGAAGTCAGAACGGGGACATAGGTCAAGGTGTGGCCGAACCTCGTCAACAGTCACCATGTGTTTGTGTTTGATTTTCTCTCTCTCTTCCTCTAATATTGAATTTATGATCTGAATTGTAAAGGATTTAAGAATCAATTTTAAGCTTCCACGATTGTTTTTGTGAAATCGACATTTTTTCACCACCCCCCTGTCCTCTTGGTGCCCTTTGGGATCCTACAAACTCAACTCCTAAGGATTTCAGTCCAGGTAGTAATGGCAACTGATATATTTTTATATTAGATAGAAGACTCAATAATTTTCGGCTAAGTGCATCCACAACCACATTGGCTTTACCCAGATAATAATTAATTATGCAGTCATAATCCTTTAATAACTCTATCTACCTTCTTTGATGTAAATTTAATTCTTTTTGTGTAAGGAGATATTTCAAACTCTTTTGATTCGTAAAAATATGACATGTCTCTCCGTAAAGATAATGCCTCCATATCTTAAGAGTAAAAATAACTGCCGCCAACTCTAAATCATGTGTTGGGTAGTTTAACTCATGTGGTTTGAGTTGTCGAGAAGCATATGCAATAACTTTTCCATGTTGCATTAGATTGCAACCCAACCCTTGTCAAGAAGCATCACTATACACAACATAGCCTCCATTGTCTATTGGGAGTGTCAACACTGGAGTAGATGTTAAACATCTCTTTAACTTTTCGAAACTATCTTGGCACTGTTCTATCCATTCGAATCTTACATTCTTTCGAAGAAGTCTAGTTAATGGAACTGCAATCATAGAGAAATCTTCGATAAAATGTCGGTAATATCCTACTAAGCCAAGAAAACTTCTCACTTCTTTCACACTTTTTGGAGGCTCTCACTTCAATATTGCATCAAGCATTGCTGAGTCTACACAAATCTTCTATGCTGAGATTACATGTCCCAAAAATACCACTGAATTGAGCCAAAATTTACATTTGCTAAACTTTACAAATAATTGTTTATCTCAAAGTATCTGCAAAATAATTCTTAAATGTTCTTCATGCTCTTCTTCGCTTCGAGAATAGATCAGTATATCATCAATGAAAACGATCACAAACTTATCCAAATAAGGTTTGAAAACATGGTTCATAAGATCCATAAAAGCTGTGGGAGCATTTGTTATACCAAATGGCATCACCAGAAATTCATAGTGTCCATACCGAGTTCTAAAGGTAGATTTGGCAATATCAGCATCTTTAATTCTCAACTGATGATATCCTGATCTCAGGTCTATTTTTGAAAATACCTTTGCTCCTTGCAGTTGATAAAAAAAAGATCATCGATTCACGGCAAAGGATATTTATTTTTTATAGTAACTCTATTTAATTGTCTATAATCGATGCACGGTCGCAATGTTCCATCCTTCTTTTTAACAAATAATACTGGTGCACCCCAAGGAGAAACACTCGGTCGAATAAAATCTTTGTCTAATAACTCTTGTAATTGTAGCTTTAACTCTTTCAATTTTGCTGGTGCCATTCGATAAAGAGCAATGGATATAGGAGTCATTCCGGGAACAAGGTCAATACTGAACTCAATTTCTCGTTTCGGCGGTAGTCCAAGAAGATCCTCCGGAAAAACATTTGCAAATTCAATACGATTAGAATATCTTCCAACTATGGTCCTATCTTAGTGTCGATCACAGAAGCAAGGTAAACTTCATAGCCCTTCTTGATTAATTTTTGTGCCACTATCGCAGAAATAATATAAGAGGGAAGAATTTGACATTTACCACAGAAGGTGACACTCTATTTTTTTGGTGACTCAAAGTAAACTTTTTGTTAAAACAATTTATAGTGGCATGATGACGAGCTAACCAATCCATTCCAAGAATGACATCAAAGTCTTGAATATTTAGAAGAATGAGATTTGCTTGCATGTCTTGCTCAGCAACTTTGACTCTACAATCCTTATATGATTGTGCGTCAATAATAGAATCTCCCATCGATGTATGTACTATCATGGAACATTCTAAAGGACTAAGTTTCCTATCGGCATGCATGTAAAAGTCTTTTGTTATGAATGAATGAGTAGATCCAGGAGAAATAAGAACATGTGCACTTTTATTGAAGATAGTCAACGTACCCATCACTATGTCAGGAGTAGCCAAAGCATCAGGTTCAGTCATTGCAAAGACACATGCTTGAGTTTGTGGTCTCCCTAGTGGATTTGTTAGTTTCGATGTACTTGGAACATTTTGATTACTCGCTTTCACGTTTGTACTAGGAGCAGCTTTGATTTGAAGCTTCACAGGAGGATAGGCTATTATTTCAGAGATGCTTTTATCCTTTTCCATGAATCGACAATCTTGTATCTTGTGTCACTTTTGACCACATTTAAAGCAAGCTCCAGTGAATACTGAGCATTTTCCAAGATGCATTCGTGCGGTATTGTTCTTGTCTTGGTCCAACTCTACTTTGCTTTTCTGAATATGTTCTCCTAAATGCACTTGCTTGTGTACTCTGAAATCCATTTCCATGTCTTTTATTATTGTAAAAGTTACCATGAGACTGAAATGTACCATCACCATATCTTGCCATTTTATTATTTGGCCGAGTCTGAGTAAAGTTGGAGTTTGATATTTTCAAATGTTGGCTAATTTTATTTCTTTCTTCTATAAGCTTTTCAGCTCTTAGTGTTGCTGCTATCAATTTGGATTAGTCAGTGAACTCCAATACTTCAACTTTTTCTCTGATGTTCAAGTGAAGTCCTCCTTCGAATCGCCTTTCATCTAAAACCAAGCTTGATGCATATTTTGATAATTGGGTAAACTTTAGTTCATACTCCGCAAGTGATAATGCTCATTGTGTCAAATTTAGAAATTCCTTCTGCTTCCTATTAGTGTACACTTTGGGCAAATATTTCTTTCGAAATTATCGAAGAAAGTCCTCTCATCCAAGAGTAGCCAAAACATTTTCACTTCCAAGAATGGTCTCCCACCAATCCAAAGCACTTTTTTTGCAATAAGGAAACAATATAATCGAACTTTTCTTCATTAGAGCACCTCATCTGATTAAATATTCTATCCATATGCTTTAACCATGCCTCCGCCTCCGATGGGTCAACTATACCTTCAAAATCAATTGCTCATTGTTTTCTAATTTTGTCGTAGAACCTATTTCTCTGCATAACTTGGGAGGTTAGATTTACTCCGCTCATGATAGCCATTAAAGCTTGTGCAAGAACTTGAGTAGCACTCTGATTCTCAATAGGATTGACTTGCTCAACAACATGAGGAAGTCTTCATGGACCTGCTAGGATCTCATCATCCCGTAAGGATCTTGTGCCACACATTGTATTGATGCATGAGATGAAACTGATGGACTCCTATTAGGTCGACCGTCTAGTGGAGCAAAATGACTTTGGGTCAAAAATAGCAAATTGACCATCGCAATGACGCCTACGCGGTAGCATTTTTACCCCTTCAAAATAAAAAAAAAGAAAGTCAAAAGCATGCACAATCAATCTAATGCAAATAATGTTACCTAACCTTAAACTTGGGTTATATTGTCTACGGAATCTTATGACCTAGGTTCTGATGCCAAAAACTATCACACCCAACTCCGTTGACTAAGTTCTAATATCAATTATTGCATCACTTAATTATATTTAGTAATTCTAAAAATAAAATTGACAAAATATCCCTCCCTTACTTTCTCATGTTATCTGCCAATACATACAAAAGATGCATATATATATTCAAATAAAAGTTATAAGACATCACATTCAGATAGTATCATTATTGTTTCACACACCATTTCACATTTAACACCCCACAGGATCAAGTTATATACGACCTTACAAAAAGTTCTTCTCAAACTTAATTACAACATCTATGATCATCTATTACATGCATGCTTTCATGTAAACATGCTCCAGCGGCTCGAACTCGTCTATATGCACCAAAACAAGCTCCGAGTTGACTCAACTCGAGAACTTATGAGTATTTGAAAAAAAATTTAAAATGGGTATTGTGAGCAACAATCATTTGCTCAGTGATTGGAATAAAAGTACAACATAGTGAACAATATGAGTACATATAACATTAAATAACCACATTTTCCATATGATAAAACATTTGAAGCATCATACATTAACATAAATTATCAAATCATATGAACTTTCACATAATTAAAAGTAATTCAAGATATCATTATTTTCATAATTAAACTCCACACATGTGTCATTACACATACTCATCATGGGTCAATATGTATCTCTCCATGATGATGTGTCATACAGTTAAGTAGAGCTTCATAATCAAGAGTCAGATACGCAAAGTAAATCATGGGTCAATACGTATCCTTTCATGATTGTGTGTCATACAGTTAAACAGAGCTTGACAATCAAGAGTTTCAGATACACAGAGCAAATCATGAGTCAATACGTATCCCTTCATAATTGTGTGTCACACAATCATGATTCTCAGATACGCAAAGCATATCATGAGTCAATACGTGCACGTAGAGCAGCCCTCAAAGGACAAAGACACCCGATATACGCCCCAAAGGCTTCATGTATATCGAATGTGGTCCCGAAGACCTTTTTCATTCAACATGGTCAATCTACACATGGAGTTTTATAATAGCAAACTAATATATCACCATCACATATTAATATCAAGTAAACTTATTTTAAGTTCACAAGCATTGTTTCCTAAAAACATTTTGATGTAAGAGGATACTCCATCTCATATGAAATATTTGAAACATATCATAAGTACCTTTCTTAACTCAAGGTATGTCTCAATAACAATATTAATAATAAACTTTGCTTGAAATAATATTATAAATAAAAGAAATAACATATATCATTTTGCTGTGTTGTAAATTATCCACTCACCTTATACTTTATCCCTTCAAGGAGGTTTACTAGAGTTCCTCCCTTTCACTTGTACCTCAATGTTTTCCTACAAGTAATAATGTCTTTTTACTTCCCAATCACTAATAAGATAATATGCTATGCATGCTCATGATACATTAATACTTATGCACCCTAAAATGTATATAATCTCCTCTAATACTAATTTCAGGTATTTATATTCATAAGCTATTTCCAATTGGAACTTCTCAATCCCACTTAGTTTAACTAAGTGTTGTCTCAAGATTCCAGATTGAGTGTCTGTCAATTAATAATCCATAACTTCTTAACCACATGAGCAAATCTTATGATTCTGGATTAATTAGAAACTAGACATATTAAGATTTCCAACCCTCAAATATCATTAACTAAATCCAAGTGAGTAAGTCATAACATTAAAGGCAATTTGACCTAGGATTTGTGTCCTGGCAGATTGTGTATCACTAAAATATTAATTTATATTTTTTTCCATACTTGCCTATTTAACTATGTCATAATTTTCCTGAAAACTGGATTTCCTTATATTGTGTCATAAAAAAATAGAATTTAACTCATTGTAAAGCCTTATAATAAAATAGTTAATTCGGGTCATCATCTGTCCATGTCCTAGAATTTGATAGAAGAATCACTATGAAATAAATAGTTCATTTCTCCGAAGATACATGTCTAAATAAAATGATTACAATTCTCACCAAACCCTTGGAATGTCTATTCAAGCATATCTAAATTTCAAACCCTATTTCACTCTATTCCAACCATACCCTAATTTAGAAGTTGAACCTGTATCAAACTTGGGATAGGATGAGTGACGAGCGAAGATAAGTTCATAACTTCCTCTATAAAACTCCTCTTTTGTTGATTCTAGGGGCCATGTAAAACTAACTTCTAATGGATTAACTATACAAAATTTCATAATTTATGGTTCGGTAATCATGAAAAAAGCATCCTCTCAATCAGAAGAACAATTTTCGAATAAAAAACTCACCTTGGATAGCCTATGTTCCCGATTTTGTGCAGGTCGTTTCGCTCGAGTGTTTCCTCTAGTAATGTTTTTATGGTAAAAGGATAATGTTAAATGTCTTATATATGTTTTTCATAACTAAGTGTTTTAACCCTAATTAAGCTTACTTAATCCTATTTAAACATATATATTATAATATTTAAAATTTTATAATTTATTCCTAATAACCTTATTTAATTACTTTGCAAAGTTTATCGATAATTAAGTAATCATTATGCTCTAATCAAAATATTAATTACTATATACAAATATCACTAAATGAACATCCAAACTAACTTAATATGTTAATTAAATGCATGATTATGCAGAAACTACTTTTGTAGAGCACGTCCGTGACAATTTTTCCTCTCCAATTGATTTACAATGGTGAAATGTCGATTCGAGTTCGCGATCAAGGATCAGAAAGGCGTCTCCCTCCAATTGCTCATTCGCTAAACGTGCAACCAACATTTCATGATTGAAGAACACCCAATTAAAGTTCTCGATAAATAAGTAGAGGATGCATCACTCCAATACATCTTTTGATAAGCATTCTCACAACTCTTTAAACTTCCAAAATTGGTGGACGTACTAAAGTTCGAAATGGCAACATTTATCACTTGAGGACTGACAATGGTGAGTTAATCAATCACGCTAAGTGAGATGTGATGAGATAAAAATCACTAAACTATGAGGAATCAATAGATAACAACCAATCAAGAATCATCAAAATCTATAACGATGAATGTTATTTGACAACGTTGGGTTGGAAGTTGACAATAATTATAATATCAATAATAGCAATTCAAGGTTTCATAGTGATTTCAAGATCACTAATAATAATTCACATTAGACAATGGTAATTTAATGATCATCATATAATTTAAATCCTATCAAATAGGTATCAATTTGCAACACTAAATTAATTTGATGATTGGTTCTCCAACCCTTATGCATAGTCTAATATTATTATTCATTTCTATAAAATGTTTACCATTTATTATTAATATGGACATCTCATAATGTCTTAAAAGGATTACAAGCATATATTAAGATTGTCCCTACAGAACCTTCAATATTCCGTATAATGTTGTTAAGATTTGATGTTCTTAAATTCGAAGAATAAAACTCATACTCTACTATCTACACATCCAACACAAGTAGTATTTCTAATTTCATATTAAGGACCATTCATATACATATATATATATAATTTCATGATCATATTCAGATTTCACTTATGTTATTTATAGCACATTTTGCAAAATGATTTTGACTATTCAAAATAACATAACTATACTTTATTCTTTTTTATCTTTCTATTTTGGATCACTCTCAATCTTGTAGAACTAAGCTTCAAAGTCAATTCATATGTATGTTATTCAAAATTTTGGATATACATAATCACTTGAAAGAGTCAAACAAATATAATGTTCAAATTCAAAGAATTCTCCTTTAAATTATAATATCAATGATGTAATACATAACTATTATCTGATTCTCATACATATGGATAATCCAATGTATGTACATATGGATAATTCAATGTATGTTAAACATGAAACCATGAATGGTGTCTTGTAAGTATCCTCTCATCACATCATCATAAGGTTCAAATGCATTTATTCCCAAAAAAAACGCAATGTCTCATTGCCAAAAGTTTTATAACACAATATCTTATGATGTGACTTTTCTTATATTTTGCATTTCGTTTTCCAATATAGGATGCAAACTAGTTGTTCTTTATGTGACAAGTTCTTGACAAAATCAATAAACTTGTTCATACACAGTCATATGTAAATGATTACTTCATATTTTCTTAGATTGGATAAAAGGGAACTCGTCTTGCCTTCTTTCCATATTAGAAAGAAAGGGCTATATGATAAATAATTGATCAAACTTATTCAGATATATCAAATGATTATATGTACTAAGGACATGATTTATTTTTCTTAGAATTGACATGATCTAATACTATGAGGTCATGCCAAAACTCACGCATGCTCTTAGTTTTTTTTCCTCTAAGAATTTTGCAAAATAGTGTTTAAATATTTCTCATAATGTGCATGATTTTAAGAATTGAGAGATCATAAGATTATGAGTGATTTAATGGACAAGAATTCATAATAAACATATCGAGTTCCATGTATATAATTTTTGAGATATAACATTCTTTAACTTTAACTAATGATATCCATATCTTAACATCATTTTTGAGAATCTAGTAGTACTTGTAGTTGATAAAACAAGTAACCTCATTCTTGATAAATTATTCTTCACAATCACTTAATATGAACGTATATAATTGATGCCAAATTAAGGAACTTATCTTTCTTATTGAAGAATAAGTCTGAAGCTCAGAATTTTGATTGAATACAAATCTCATCGGAGTGCTCCTATAGTTCTTTTAATCTTACAGGTGTTATATGATAAGGAGTCTTAGAAGTGGGAAAAGTTCTATGGTCTAGATCCATAAAGAATTCTCACTATCTCCTTAGTGATAATCTAGGAAGATCTTCTAGGAAGATCCGGTAGCAAATTCACCAAATCGACCGCCATCTCAAACTCCCCCACTTCTCTCTCCCTCTCGCCCCCATAACTCTTTTGGCTTCGTGGCTCTCCTCTCTCAGCAGTGGCTGTCAAGGCGGTCAATCCGGCAATAATGACCGACTTTGCCGTCATTCGGCCATCGGCCAGATCTAGCCCCTTGAAAATAGATCTAGCCGCAGGTGGCCAAGACGACCATCTGTTGTCTCCGACGACCAACACCAGATGACGGGAAGATCGGCCGCCTACACCGTATTCAATTGGATCCGATCGCAAGTGTCTGACTTTTTTAATTTATTAAAAAAGTTTTCGATGGTTGAAGCCGTTGGGAGCTTTTGGCGGATTCTTCCCATCAGAAACCCTGATGGGAGGTTTTCCTTCGGAGCTTTCGATGGGTTTCACCCTTTGGGACCTTTCAACGGGTTTCACCAGTCGGAGGTTCCAAGGGAAGACACCCTTCGAAATTTTTTATGGTTGTCTTTGCAGAAAATACCGAAGGGAATTAAATTTCATCGGTAATTTTTTACCGATGAGTAATTTTCCAATGACCATGCGCCTATCGAAAAATCTGTCAAAAACTTTGATTTTTGATAAATTTAATGATATTTCTGACAGACTTTTTCGTCAAAAATGGGAAAATTCTTGTAGTGTCCAGTTCCCATGCACCTCGGCATCTCGATTGTAGCTCCAAGCAACTCTAATCATCGTTACATCTCTATTCCTTTACCTCTGGATCTTAATTATACTCTAATATTGGCCCTGGGTACTCCTCATATCTTATACATCTCTATCCTTTAGGTTTGGCTCTTCATATCTTATGATGTTGGCGTCATTGTGCTTATATCTCCTTAGTATGGATACATGAAAAATATTATGCACATGCCCATAAGAAGGGAGCAATACCAATCTACATGTCACCTTACCAACAAGCTCAAGCACATCAAAGGGGTCTACATACTAGGGAAACTTCTCCTTCTTATTAAATCTCATGACTCCTTTCATAGGAGAAACTTTCTTATCACCAACATAGAAGATTTGCTCATGCCTGCCTCTACTTGCATACCTCTTTTGCCAAGACTGATCAACCTTCATTCTTTTATTTATCAGTTCCACTTTATCTATGTACTTTTGTGCCTCTAATACTTCCTTATGGCACCATCGTAGCGTCTAAGTAGCGTCGCAACTGAGTGACACTAAGTAGCATCGCATGTGGTCGATGCCAACACAACGCAAGGAGTCGGCACCCATATCGACTCTATCGTTAGCATCGATATCGCATCGCGTACGCTGTGACGCTAATTTAGCGTCGATGGCTTTCAACACTAATACAATGCTATGATCTACCGCACATTTCTCCGTTCTCGCACGTAATAATAGTGGCAAAGTAGCGTCTCCATGATGCCATATGTAGAGTCGACATTGAGTAAGTGCTAATGTGACGCTAATGTGACGCTATGGGGAGGCCATTAGCGTCTCCTGCTGGTGACGCGTTGTAGTCTCTATAGTGACGACATAAAACTAACGACCCAAAAATAAACTAACTCTAAAAAATTTAAAAAGATCTACATGATGTATGAGAAAGTACATCCATGCATCATGTACAACATTTAATATATTCCATCATAGGAAATTCAAATAGAATAATCATTACTAGCAGTTTATAAGAACAATACTGACAATTTATAATGGTAAAACAAAGGTGGGACTTAACTTCAAAAAACATGTCTCAAGCTCACACTCCATTGAAATACTTGATAATCACATATCACAAGCGTCCACCGCTCTCCACTAAATTCAGCAAACTCCAAAAATCATTCAAAGCATATTCTAGTTAACAACTCGTGTAACAACCAAATGAAATACAAAGGCCACCAAGACGATGAACACATATCTAACATAGGCCCATTTCTTAGCTCATTTACACTTCTTATTTTATAGCAAGCAAACAATCGTACCTCATTCATTACACTAATTTTTAACTTTGATTGTTGTGCACCTAACATTTAATTTTAATCATAAGTTGTAGAACGATAGTATTGTCCATTGTGAAACATATGGTCTTGATAACACCATGCATTTGAATCTTGGGCATATGAACTAAAGAAATGATTTCCTTATTGGCTGCTATGATTATCCATGTGAAATTGCCCATATGATTTCTGCTCAATGTAGAAGTGCACTTGATTAGAATACTATAGCATTTTTCTACCATTTGTCAGGCCATTGAAAAACCGTTTGTGTGTTTCCCTCACCTGTTGAGAGAAGAGTTTCGGTATATCTCAGCATAGTCCACACATATAGTATATTCCATGGCAATAGAAGTGACATCTAACATCCATGCTGCTGGATTTTGGCCATCTTTGATCCTAGGAACACCAGGGATGGTCTGCACATATAGGTATGAGATGAATCCAGTGGAACTATATGTACGCAAAGTTAGTGTTCCAAACTAACAATGATGTTACCTCAAAATATTGAACCATCCTCTTAGATAGAGGACCCAAAGATCCACTATAGATCAACTTTCCACCTCTTTTCATTAGTAGTAACTGTTTGACAATAACATAAAATTGTTAAGACAAGGTGCTTTTAATATTTCACATGTGATTTTCGACGTTGTAACCTTTCTATGAAAGCTAAACTAGTGTGTTATATAGCTTATGTACAGAAATATGAACTTCTTTATATAATTCGGGTATTATTAATACTTTTTTTAGTGGATGGTATTATTAATACTTATTAGTCCAACAAATAACTCCGCCTATGTTTTATAGCCAGTCCCAAGCCCGGATAAAGGATGAGGGTTTTGTTAGGCTCCGACAGCCAGCGTAAAACCCTGTCGAATCTCATGAACATGGATCAACGAGGCATCGTATGATCCATGTAGCCGACCCCACCTAGTGGGATAAGGCTTTGTTGTTGTTGTTGTTGTTGTAGAAGTGCACTTGATTACAATAGACTTGAGAAGTTGTAGGAGATTTCATCTTGAATTTAGCAATTGCATTTCTTACTATGTCTTCAGCTTTAGGGACTAAGTTGTCTCATCTCTCATATTTTAGCACTCCACTAGCTTGATAAAGATTCTGCTCATCTTCTAACCAGCTTGGATATTTCAGATCCATCACAATGTTAATCTTAATAAATGGTTGATGAATTCATACTTATCACCACTTTTCGAAATATGAAAATTGAAATGTTTTCTATAGACAATTTATAGAGTAGGTGCAGAAATTAAAATTTTAAAATTTGAAATATGAATTTTGAAATCTAAAAATTAAAAGTTGAAATCTAAAGTTTGAAATATGAAATATGAATTTTGAAATCTCAAATATGATATCAACATTCAATGATAAAAAAGGCATGTTCAACAATATTTCTGCACAATAAGATATATGGATTATAGAATAATTGCAAAAAATCTGAAATGGGAGATCCAAATCGGAAATCAGAAATCTAATATGAACATTCAAGGATCAAGAAATTGATATGTTCAGAATATAGGTATAAACAAAAATATTGCTGCAAGGTATGTTCAACAATTTCAGCAATGTGTTTAAGAATGGATGTTCAGAATAGAAGTGTTTGCATGTTCAGCATGGTATGTCCAACAATGTTCAGGATATATGTTAACATAAGAATGCATGTTCAGTAATATTTATGCACAATGAAGACCTAGAATGTAATTTTTAAGATATGTGCAAAAATCTGAAATTCATAATCTAAGATTTGAAATCTAAAGTATGGATTCATTTTTGCATCATAAAGACTTAGTAGACATTTTAAAGCATAAGTACATAATATGAAAATGCAAATATGAAATCTAAAATCTAGATTCAGTGATGTTCCTGCACTATAAAAACTCAAAAGGTACTTTATAGCTCAAGTGCGGAATATGAAGTTTTAGAATTTCAAAATTAGAAATGTAGAAAACAAAAGATTGAAGATGATAACTACATGATCTAAGTGAAAACTACTATAAACAGTTAGAGAAAAGAAAAAAAAATGCAAAAAGTTAAAATTTACTTCAAGCAAAAAAGAAAAGAATATGCTAAACTATAAGTAAGCAAGAAATTCACATCATGATAAAAAAAGTAACTCCGGACAAACCTCTCAACCCTACCTGACACCAGTCATTAGTGAGTCTTTAGACATAACTCGCCCGTCGTCCCATCTCTTGGCACACATACAACAATCAAGGAATAAATTATCCTCTCGGGAAGGAGTCATTACACTATGAAGGTAAAAATAGTTCAGACGAAAGAAGAATGTCGACAAAATATAACCACAAAATGATGACAAAGAAATGCTCTCATCCCACCTCTCGACCTTGCTCGGCACTAATCAACAATGTCTCATTACTATAACCCAAGGACCATCCCGCCTCTTGATGTGAATGCAACCACTTGAAGAATACCCATAACCTCTCAGGCGAAAGATGACGGTGTCATCATTAATGGCCGACGATCAATCTCATTAAAGGGGAACTTCAATAAAAAGACAATGACTTTTGTGGTACTCCGAGTCCACCTCTCGGCCTCACCACGGAATTGAACACAGGCATGTCGATAGAAATAACCCTACCACTGCCCCACCTCTTGAGGCACATGCATCGATTGGTGGATAGAGCACCCTCTCGGGCGAAAGATGTCGATGCCAAAATGAATGGTCAAAGTCCCAAAAACATAACATCCTCTCTCGAAATCAAAACACAAGAGAAGTCTGAATGCATCCTCCTTGGCTGAACCTTGGCGATGGTGATTCCTCAACATATCCTAGCACCAGCTCACCTTCTCGGCTCGCATGCTTTGACTAGGAATTGTGAACCCTCTCGGGCGGGAATCATCCTTCACTTAAGGTTGACTGAGCTAAAGTAGGTTCCAGAAAAAATAGAAAACACGGAGTACAACATTGTGTCACATCGTGCCTTTCGGAATGAACTCAGCTCAAGCTTCTGACCTTGAAGCTTGATTTGAGGAAGGTCTCGCCCTCTCATATCAAGGAATGATGGATAGATTAATCAATGAAAATACATTTGGCAGTACAAGAGACATCAAGAAATTTGCAACAACACAATGAAACAATAAATAAGAAATAATAGAACAATAATTATGAAATAAAATGTAATCGATCATTGCATATCATAAGCTTAACAAGATAAGTTCATAAGCATAAACCACCATCACAGATCCCCAATCCTAGATAGTTGTTCAACCACAAATAAAGAAACAAGAAA
Source organism: Pontederia crassipes (assembly GCA_030549335.1). Lineage (NCBI taxonomy): Eukaryota > Viridiplantae > Streptophyta > Magnoliopsida > Commelinales > Pontederiaceae > Pontederia > Pontederia crassipes. The sequence goes on along the minus strand of CM060186.1, from coordinate 34,022,596 downwards.
AGAAGAAAAGAAGAAAAGAAAAAGGAAAAGAAGAAGGGAGAAGGGAAGCTACTGCTGCAGCGTCCTTCTTAGCTTCCTTCAGCAGCTCTCTTGGGCAGCATCCTTGCTCTTTTATACTCCAAGGGGTTTGTGCCACTTTTCTTGTCTTCTTGTGCCCACTTTTCAAGCTAAAGAAATATAGTCCCTCCTTGGCTATCTCCCTCTTAGCTACCACCTGTCTAACTTTTTCAGCTACTCTTTTGTCCTCATCTGCCCATAAAGTAGAGAGGAAGCTTCCTTTCTTTTATACAAGGAAATATGACATGCTGATTTGGAAATGTGTTTTGTTCTAGCTGTTTGTTGCTTTGGACAAGATGTCTTCTTAAATCGTGTCGTCTGCTCTCAATTCGTCTAGTGTCCAGGAGGGATGTATCAACATGTATGCCCTTATGTGATGCGTAAGTGGGGGTATCTGCCTACATGTCCGCATGTGTTGTCTGCTATAATTTCTACATGGAAAATAATCAAAACAAATAATGCAATCCCATATTATAATAATTAGAAGATGGATGTTGAGAAATCATAAAAGTTGCATTTTGACAATAAAGCATGTGTTTGAACATGAGAATATATCAAAACATGATATGAAAACAAGCTGAACATAAATGAAAACTAAATATAATTTCTCCACATCACTCCACTTTTATAATTAGGAGAGTCTTAAGTCATAAAGCGAAACTCAGCCAACCTCTCAGGCTGTACTAAATCACAATAATGTGATACTACCTCTTGAGTGGAATCACCTAAAGTCGGTTCGAGCAAAGCTAACGAGAAATGCTCTCCAAGTTTGTCTATTGACTGTCAATCACCAATTTTAGGAAATAGTCACCCTTTCGGAAGGAAATCATCGTGCCAAAAGATGGATATTTTCTGAACCAAAAGAAATGCCCCATAAACTTCTAAACCAAAAGGAATGCCCCATAAAAAAATAAAGGATGATGAAAAGGAGATTTAATGTCAATATGTCTTTCTTATAACTCAGTTCAAAACCCCTCCTCTTGGCTTGGGATTTCCGATGAGTAAGATACCATCCTCTTGAGCCAAGACATGAGAACATCCGACAACAAATCATATTCAACAATCTCGAAAAATAATGCATAAAAAATGAACTAGACAATGGAACGGTAAACAAACTAAATAAGATTAATGACTGTGGCAACTAACATTAGGTTAGGAATGTCACGATACAGAATTGATCAACAAATACCCCCAACCCTATATGATTGTTTAGTTCCATATTAAACATGACAGCACAATGTAAATTGACACTTAACAAAATAAAAGAAAAAAAGAAAAGAAAAGAAAAAGGGGTGCTATTGCCCTAGCCTCCTCCTCAGCCTCCTTCTTCTCCAAGCTGCAAAATGAAATGGGTTGGGGATAATGGATCCTTTGGTAGAATGTCCTTTTATAGACACAGGATTTTGTGCCACCCATCAATTTGTCCACCTGATCCCTTGTTTTATCTTACCCACTTTTTCAGCCAAATCCTAGTCAAGATTTCGATATAGATCTTAAGATTTTACAAGTTTACGATCCTACTACCCCTTACTGATCTCAATTTTATCTTCAAAATTTTATATGTAATATTTTAATACGATCTTAATTTTGATCTCACAATCTTATTTCATCCTATATGACCTCATATGATTATTATAATAATTTAAATATTAATTAAAATATATTTATTATAACAATAATTAATTTAGATGAAGATTAATATATTTTCTTCATTTTTAGTATGTTTTGATGCAATTTGACTTAAGTTTCAATAAAATATGACTTAGTAAGATATAATTTAATATTTAAGTGCAACAAATTGATAAAAACAACTATCTATTTTAAATATATATATTTGTTATTAATATGTAGGATCTTACGATACTACAATCTTCAATTTTATGACCCCCATTCGATCATATATAAGATTCTGATCTTGACAACATTGTTCCTATGCTTGCAAAAACGAATCTATAGTCTTTTCTGTAGGTCTAACAATATAGAAATTTATCCTCTAATGGAAGACTTCTTCTAAGGTAGGAAGTGATTTCATCTGCCCACATGCTCCCATATGTTGTCTTTACTCCAATTTGAGCATGTATTTAAGCTTGGTTGAGCAAAATGATCGTAAAACATATGTTCGAGCATGAAAATGTGATAAAATGTAAATGAAATGCATGTTGAATGTAAACAGAAAGTGTATGTAATTTCTCCACATAAGCAATCATGGTATGACAATAAAAAATCATTCAAAAAATATCACACTTAGGTCAAGTAAGTCCATAATCATAATGAGAACTACAAGATCATGATGCTATCCTACTGTAGCATGAATCATAAGCCCAGAGGCGGATGGAGAGTGAAATACTAGGAGAAGGGGGGGACGCAAAAAAAAAGCAAAAAAAATATTTGAAAGTGAAGATGCAAACACCCAACCTCTCAACAGGCAAATAGCACAACATCCATTACTCTAAAGTAAAGAATATGTCTATGTGATCATATAGAAAGTTTTTAAGGGGGGCTGATATGAACTTGGAAGCTTCCATAAATCAAACTGATGAAAATAAGGATGTTCGAGTAAAGTTCGATGATCAAGATATTGTTGTGGATCTTCGAGAAGAAAAAACTGAATATAATCAAGAATTCTTACGTCCACTTAAAAGATCAAGAGCAAAACAACTTCAGGCTACAATAAAAAGTCATTTACAAAGTGGGCATGCAATTACAGATAAGATCCAACTTCTCAATGTGTTACAAATTGGGCCGCATGAAGAGTCAGCATAATTTGGATCAAATAAATCATGGTTTAACCATATTTATTTGAAATTTTCAAAATTAACTAAATATGGAATATGCTATTGAGATTTGTAACAGAAATTGAATTTGTTATTTTAGTAAATTAGTTAGGATACTTGTAGCCTAAGTTAGGATATTTTCTTCCAGTCCAAATTTTGTTTGTAGGGCCTGTAAATACTGGTGCTTATTGTTATTTTAGATATCTTTGAATCTATTGAAATTTGGTTTAATTGCTTTTGTTGTGAGGAAACTACTGCAACATATTTTTCGGGAGCTTTCTCTGTTAATTACAAGGTTGGTAATCTTGGTAAGTGATTAAATCCATTTATTTATAATATTGATTGTTTGGCTAATTGGTAATCTTGAGGTTGATATTTCGCTGACTGAAAATTTATTTGGTCTCATTTATTTGATTATCATATATTATTTTTGTCACTCAAGGCATTGTTTGAACATCGTATCAGTTAGTATCAGAGCCACATTTTCGAATCGATTTTCTATTATCTTCCATTATTTTGTTTCCCCTATTTCAGTTTCTGAAAAACAAAAAAGAACACCAAAATTCTGCAAAAAAAAAATTGGTTTGTTTGTTCTTCCACAAAATCTACTACAGTTTAAAAAAAACTACAAAAAATCTGCTTATTTGTTCTTCAAATACTAGCCGTCTTCCTTATTTTCTCTTATCTCTATTTCTTTATTCCTTATCATCCTTATCAAATTCTAGTTTGATAGTTTTTTATCAAGATTTGCAGTAGTATAAAAAATCTCACGAAAAATTTGAAAAAAAAGAACAAAAAAATTGAAAAGGAAAGTGCAGGAAAGGAGAAAAGGAAGAACAAAAAAATCTGAAAAAAATTTGAAAAAAAAAAGCTAAAAGAAAGGATTCAAAAGGAAGAGAAAAGAAGGAAACAAAAAAAAAGAAAGGGATTATTGTTGTAGCCAAGTGCAAAAGATTTTTTTGAGAATAAAATAATTAGACTCAAGGAAAAGTGATCTTTGATTTCATTCCAATCTATTCTTATTTGACAACATTTTCCTCATTTCTATTCTAAATTCAACTTCAAGTATTCTTTTGATCTTACAATCAGATTGATTCAATCACACATTGCATTGTATTGACTTGCATTAGTTCTCTTAGAACTTATTGGAATTCAAGAGAGAAAAAATGTCGTGTGGTAAGTACAGGGAAAAAACCTAATAGAGTTGAGATAAAAATACCAGTGTCACCATGTGAGGTAGTGAGATTGTTTTTACCACTAACTTTTGCTATAAATCTTTTACAATGTCAACAGGAAAGGATAAAGAGATTAATCCTAGAAACGAAGAAATTGATCCGACAGAATGATGGAAGTCATGACGAAACATTTTCAGCATCTTGGAAATATGATTACAGAACTTCGTGATCAGGTAGATGTGCAGAAGATCAAATTGCACAACTACAACAAGTAATTCAACCAAATCAAAGAAGAGATTGCCAAAAACATCGTGTAACTAATGATGAAGAGATGGAAGAGGAAGATGACGAAGTCTGAAGGAGAGGGAGAGAAAAGATAAACACAAAATGCACGATGGATTGTTAACGAAGTTCGGTCACACCTTGGCCTACGTCTTCACTTTGATTTCTCGACCTCGAGACCGTCGGAGATTCCCCTAACTCCCTTCCTTCATTCCAAATGAGGTAAGGAAGAAACCCTTTACAACTCTTGCATTTTCTCATTTTCAAGAGGTAAGGCACACCTCTTTCACTTGTAGGCTTTCACTCATCTTTTTTTCGCTCAAGAGGTAAGACACAAACTCTTTTCACTCATGAGTTAAACAACTATTAAAATATCACAAGAACACTCAACGATTTCTTTTTTACAATTTGGAACCTCACACAAGAGTAAGAGAGAAAGAAATAAAAGATTTGCAACTTGGAACTCAAATAGACTTCACAAATGTTCTTCCCACTTTTCCTTGGAAGTCTTGATGATTCCTATAGTTTTGGATGTCTTTTATAGCCTTCTTAACTCCATTTATCCATTAGGACTTGTTTCCTAATTTTGGGGCCAAAATATTATCGTTATAGTGTATTCTACGCGCTAATCGGTCGACCGCTCTGCTCCACCGATCGACCGGTACACTTTTTTTTAAAAAATGACCATTGATGAATCCTGCACTAGCCGATCGACCGAATCGATCATCATGGTCTCGACATTCTGCTCAACTGAAATATGCATTTTCTACACTGAGCGAATGACTGGTATTCCGACTACCTAATTGATCGTCCTGCACTATTTTGAGCATAATATTTTGCACAGTTATCCAAATGAGATGATTTTTTATTCTATGAAAAGATAATAGATTCTCTACAACTTTCATATTTATCATTCATCCAAAATCTAATGAGGTCATAGTAAAATATTGATTTAAACTTCAGTACAAAAAATTATCCATTTAAAATAAAATATTTTAGACCTTTACTCTTTTATACATAACTTTTCATACCAGTATCCAAATGAAATGACTTATTATTCGATGAAACACTAACAATATTATCTATAACCTTTATATTAATCTCTTGATCCAAATCTCATGATAAAATACTCAAATATTAAGTGCAAGTTTAACACATAAAATATCAACTTCAAATTTAACTTTTTGAACTTTACTTATTTAAACATAACTTTTTATGTGATTGTACAAATGAGGTGATTCTCTACAAAGATAAGAGAGTTATCTATAACTTTTATATTCAACTCTTAATGTAAATCTCGTGAGAACATAAACAAATATTAATCGAAAATTTAGTGCATGAAACAACTCATTTTTATTTAGCCTTTTTAGACATTTTAAATATATAACGCTAATCTTTCGAGGTTTGTATCATCAAAATATAATTTCATATGGCATAAAAACTTTGCTCTGACACCATATTATTGTTTAATTGCATAGTTAATTTTATAGTTTAATTATATGTTTGTCAACTTGAGGTTCTATTTTTGCTATAGTTTTTAAATTCGCATTTCATGTCTTTATTAGCCAACTTAAAGAGATGTGACCCTTTAAAATATTATATTAGAATTTAATGTTTTGATAATTGTATAATTTAGAAAACTATACAACTTATTATGATTTATTATATTTTGAGCAGGACGATTGAAACCTGTAGATGACATCCGAAAGCAATAATGTGGAAGTGAAAAATTAAGAATGAATTGATAAATGATAATCCCAATGGTAACAATGATTTTCTTGAGCGTAAGCTTTCTGAGATGACATTAAATAGAAGACTGATGTGAAAGGACAAAAAATGAAAGAGGAATGGCATAAGTTTCATATCCTCGTGTGGATGAAATAATCTTATTAGGGTCTAAACACATGAGATGATTGTACGATCTATGAACATTATCAAGTACTCTTCAAAAAGAAGAACAAGTGTACCACTTCTTCTATACAAATATGAGATGAAGGAAGTTGATAATATAGATTATATAAATAGAATAATTGTCATGCATGGTTAAGAATTCAGCCATTATGAGTATATTTATACGAGAAGTAATTTCAAGTGAGAATAATCCTGAACAATTTGTCTCCATCGCTATTGTGTGGCATGGCTACCACAATCTCATGTCTTAAAAAAATTTAAGCCAATTACCGATATGCCAACTCTATTAGACATAGAATCTAACATGACTAAAATTAAGTGGACCGTTATCTGTGATTAAAGAAGAGGAACAAGTCCATTGTAATACATTATTAGAAATATTTTAACCTTATTAGGAGGTAATTAAAAAAGAGTAATAGGGAACATGTCATTTCTGTCAAAAATTTGGCCACATCAAACTAACTTCTCACATGGTAAAGAAATTGGTCCAAAATATGATACCTGAATAGATAGAATTCAATAAGCCAAAGTTTATAGTAGAGCCGAATGTAATATTATGAATATTGGAATATATTGGGATATATTGGGATAATACATTTGAATATTGATAGCATAGATATTTTAAGCTAAATGTTAATGACAACTATAACATCCTAAAATTCGACCCCAATATAAAGATTGAATCCTAAGCGATGCTACTTTGTGTCAATTCATCTTAACCTAATTACATAAAATATTGCAGCGGAAACATAACATGATACTAATAATAATAGCATAAACACAGCGAAAGACTTCAAAAATATATAAATCCCAAGATAACATGATACTAATAATAATAGCATAAGCACAGCGGCCAAATATGCTCTAACATAAGGACCTAACGTTGGGTTCAAAATACATAAATGAATTCACATAATAGTTCATGACCCAAGGCTCATAGGACTCGCTAAAGAGTTCACCATCATAATAAAACATACTAATAAATAACTTGGCCATGACCTGACCAACTAGTGTGCAATCTCATCATCACGAGACTCTCGTCGTTGATCCTATGCCTCGTTCATACCTGTACGGCTTCATGGGTACAAAAAGTTTCTCTCGTTAGATTATATTGAGACTCATATATTTTATGATACTATAACATGATTTTTATATGTCATGGCATATGCATTTCATCATAATAGGAATAGAACATGATAATCATCATGGCAAGATAAAATCATCTAAGTCATATTATGCACTTATCTTGCTTAACTTTAAAATCTTCATTCATAACAGCATATAATAATGGAACATTCATTTTGCATCGCTTTAGGTGCATACATCATCATTATCTTCATCTTTATATTCCAAGTCATATAATCATAGTCTCATGTCATATGACCATATCATCTTTTCGTCTTTCATCTTTAATTAGATAGCTTCTTATCTTGGTGATTGAGAAGTCCATGTTGGCTCATCGATCTTTGACTGGCTAGGCCAAGATTTCTTTGTCCCGTGAGAGGCCATACCTTGTCCACTCTTATGTGGGGTCTTGGTCCTCCCAAGAAAGTTGGCACTCATGCTAGCTAATGTCAACTCCATTCCCATCGTACGAATGACAAGAACAAGACACCTTCACCAATCTATCTTTTAATTATATTCATCAATACATATAATCATTCAATACATGTGGCATATTTTAATCCTAGTTAAGATTGTCCATACATCAAATCTTTTTAAGTGTAGACAATCAGCTTAACATGAGCATTCTGTCGGATGCCAGATCAAACCACTGGTCGAACGGTCAGTCAGCCATCCGATTGACCAGTTCCTCAATCGATTTAAATAGTAACACTCTACCCTATGGAGCAATCGAACACTCAGTTCATCTGGTCAACCGATTCATCGATCGATTTGAACATTAGCATTGTAGCCTATGGAGAGGTCGAACCCTCGGGCCATCCAGTCGAATGATTCATCGACCAAATTCGAAAGTAGCATTCTATTCGATGGATCTTCGATCGACCGATCGTGACTGACTATGTCGGTCGATTGGTCATATCGAATTTTCCACTTTTCGCCATACGAAAACTATCATAAATCATATATTCATCCATACATGGAGCACACATATGCTCTAATTATCATATGGTTCATATCTTGGCATTTTAACACAACAAACATGGAGATAAGTAGAAATTTTGAGTAAGGACTATTAGACCTATTAATCACATTCATATTTCATAAATGAGCAATTTCATCATGAACTAAGAATAAATGACAATGAAGCATCATGAACTAAGCATGATTATCAATAAAAGAATGACTATCATGAAAGATAACATAATCTAATGCCATCATGCACATTCCCTAATCATGAATAAAAAAGACCTAGTTTGGCCTTCAAAAATCCTTAATCCAAATATTAAGCATCATTAAAAGGTGATTAGGAATTGGATCCCCTCAAAACATACCTTGATTAGCAATCTCTAAACCTTAGCTTCTTCCCCTCTTCTCCCTTCTTCCTCTCCCAGCCGAACCAGCCTCTTCTCCTTCCTTGATGTTGTTGTCCAGAAGCTCCAATGGGATTGCTATAGTGAAGGGGGTAAGTGAGAGAAAATGGGGGTTTTGGGGTGAGGTTACTATAGTTTGAGTGGAGATTCTAGGGTTGCAGCCGAATGGGTAGGCGGGGGTGCTTTTAGGGTGTTTAGCTTTTAGGTGGTAGCACTTGTATTGTTGGGCTAGTGGGCTTCAGGTGGTAGTAGGCCGCTTTTTTTTTTCTTCGGATGTTACAACCTATCCCCTTAAATAAACATTCATCCTCAAATTTTATGAACTCTAAAATACTTACCAAAGAGCTTCAGAAACTTCTCTCTCATTTTGTCCTTGAGGTTCCATGTAATTTCTTGTCCACGATGGTGTTTCCATACACTTTGACCATATATGGTCTTATTCTTGAGGTGCTTCACTTGATAATCTACCATCTCTATCGGGTACTCCACATATCTTAAGTCTTCTTTGATATTCGACTCTTCGATCTGAATCACATTGGATTCATCATGAATGTACTTTCAGAGCATTGACACATGAAAGACATTTTGAAATTTTGCATATGAAGGTGGGAGTGCCAACTTATAAGCCACTTCTCCAACTTTCTCTAAAATTTCAAATTGACCGATATATCTTGGTGTCAAATTTTTTTTTTTTGGCTAAACCTCATAACACCATTAATTGGTGAAACCTTAAGCAGTTGCCTACTTCATAGATTTGCTCTCTTCTCCGTAGGTCTGCATAGCTCTTTTGTCTACTTTGCGCCATTAGCATTCTTTTCTTGATTAACTCCACTTTGTCAGCATACATTTGACCAAAACTGTCCCAAGATATCTTTCTTCTCCGATTTTACTCCTAACATGTCGGAGAACGATAATGCCTTCCATATAAAGCTTCAAATTGTGCCATCTTGATGGTAGAATGATAATTATTATTATAAGCAAATTCCACAAGAAAAAATGGTCATCTCAATTTCCATATTAAGGCATAAACTTTAAGCATGTCTTTAAGAGTTTGAATTATCCTTTTGCTTTGACCATTGGTTTGAGGATAAAATGTCGTGCTAAAATTCAATCTCATTCCAAAAGCAGTTTGTATTCCCTTCCAAAATCTTGAAGTGAACTTTGGATCTATTCGAAATAATGGATGTCAAGATTCCATACAAATGGATAATTTCATTCACATATAGCTCAACCATACTATCCATGAATTGATTTACCTATGAAAGTGAAAGAGGAAAATGTATCCTAATTTGAATGAAAAAGTAACAAATATAGTGAAATGTATTCTTATATATAATATATATATGATTAATCAAATTGAAGGATTCTTTTGTGACTTGACAATGCAAAAATAACATGAATGATGTACCAAAATCAATAGTTCAACAATAAGGCATCCAAGAGCATTTCTCCCATCACTCGCAGTCCTCGGAAATCTAAACATAAATAATAGAGCCCAAAAATTGGCAAATGACATACAATTGCAAAGATGCTAAAGATCAAGAAAGTTTATGCATACCCTAAGCAACCGTGCACTCATTGCTCATTGTGATGGCCTGCCTGACACCCAATGCCTACAGCCATAACAAGGACCATAAAAATTGCAATTCATAACCAGAAGAAGAAGAACTAAAAACAGGAAGACAAAAAAAATGTTATCCCAATCGTAAATCTAGATCTTGAACAAATAGATTGAGCAAATATGTTTTACTCGCATAGATCCATGATGTGATTCCCATATGGCACAGTTATCCACAAATTGCACCAGTGATCCAAACAATAAATTAGAGTCAAATAGATTGATGGAATACAGAACAAGAGGAGGGTGGGGGAATCCAAAAACCTAAACCTATAATCCCCGAGAAATAGAGAAGAATCTCGCGCTCACCCCATGCCCAAAGGGCGACGGCATTCCAGTTTTGGATCTCGAAGCGATTTGGTTTCTTCTAGTCTAGGGTATAAATTATAATATCCATACACCCAAGTCATGCTAGGCGGACAGGCCTCCCAACTTCTGCGAAGCGCCTGCTGATCGTTTGATAATGCTTTTGCAGGAAGCTTAGCTGTTGGTTGCTTTCATCGGCAGGAGCACTTGGGGTGTTGCAGAGAAAAGCCAAAAGTTGGCTCACTAATTTCTTTCAAGAAAAGCAATTTTAATATTTTTACTAAACATCCAACATTCAGAAAGCAAGTCGTCTTTCTCGTACAGCACTCTTTGCAAAGCAAACCCAAACGTAGCTGAAGATCCTGCGTCGTCGATGAAAAAAGGAGCAGAACTAAGCCGGTTCGCTCTGCGGTTCATGCTAAGCAGCGTCGGTCCACTCGTGAGCCGTTCGAAGACTGCTTCACTCAACCTCTGCTCGAGTCCGCTACTGCAAACCCTTGCCCAAGCTTGAGTCATAGATCTCTCGTTGATTCACTCAACAACCAGCAGCCTCACTTTACCACTACCCACAGCGCACACCATCCCTATTCGATCTTATCCTCTTCTCCATAGCAAAGCAAAGGAGGGAGAGAAGGGAGAAGAGAGAGAAAGAAAGAGAGCGAGGGGGAGAAAGGACACAATGCGGTGAGCTTCTGCCATGTTCGTGCTCGCGTTCGTCATGTTATTGGCGTCGCCGATCGCAACGGCAAGCTACAACATCATGAAGATACTGGTAGACCATCTGAGCTTCTCCACCTTCAATCATTACCTGAGCGTCACGCGCCTGGCCATGGAGGGATCTTTGCTACCACACCATCTCAATGCCGGCATGGCAGGACCTCCTCGCCATGCATCTCAGCTTGCCCCACCCTCTGCAACGTCCTCTTCATCCACATCCTCACCAGCTATTACGACGCGAAGAAGCTCTACCTGAGCCCTGCCCTCGCCTCCTCCGTGTTCCAGTCCTTCGGCGCCGCCCCCGGCACCATCGGCTACGTCAATATCATGAAGATACAGGCGGACCATCCGAGCTTCACCACCTTCAATCATTACAATAATGATGAATGGAAGGAAAAAAGAAAAAATCCTTTACAATAACTGTCCTAGTTCTATCCTATCTTTTGTTTCATTTCTTCTGGAACAATCAGAAAAACTTTTTTGATTATGGATCTACTACCCGAGTGTCACGCGCCTAGCCATGGAGGGATCATTTCTGGCGCACCATCTATGCCGGCATGGTGGGACGTCCTCGCCATGCACGCATGCCTCGAGCGGGGGTGATTCTATTCAAACATATCGATTTCATAAAAATCATTGTGAAAGTTTAAAATCGATTCTTAAAACTTTTGCAATTCAGATTATAAATACAATATGAGAGGAAGAGAGAGTGAGAGAAATCAAATACAATGAACATGGGTGGTTGTTGACGAGATTCGACCACACCTTGGCCTACGTCCTCGCTCCGACTTCTCGACCTCGAGATCGCCGGAGATTCCACTAAGCACTTCCTTTGTTCCAAATGGGGCAAGGAAGAAAGCCCTTTACACAACCACATTTTCTCCGCTTCGAGATACCTCTCCTCCTAGGAAGCTAATCTTTTCTCTCACTCAAGAGGTAAGATTTAAAACCTCTTTTACACAAGAACTCTCACAATCTTTCTAAAAAATGGTTTCTCTCTTTTACAATAGAACACTCACAAGAAGAGAAGAGAGAAATAAAGAAAGCTCTAAAATGATAACTTCAAGAGAAATTATCTTCTTTTGATTTCTTAAAGTTTTGCTTCAATGCTTGGATGGGTGTCTTTACTTCTAGCTTTGGCACTCCTTTTATAGGATCTAACATGTGGAAAATTCTTCCAAAATTAATTCCACATTTTTCTCATTCAAAACTAGTTGTTACTGTTCATTTGACCAGTGGATCGGTCGATCGCATTTATGGATCGGTCGATCGGTTTATATGACCATTGCATTGATTTCTCAAGTTATCGCAGCTGGTCAGTCGATCGATTCATCGATCGGTATCATCTCGGCATCGACTGGTATAGTCTCATCATGGAACCTGGGCAGTACATGCATTGATCAGTCGACCGACATCTTGAATTGGTCGACTGATGTTGTCTCGACCGGCCTACTTTGCTTCGACCGGCAGGTTGATTGACTTGCACTTTTTATCATACTTTTTGCACAGTTATCCAAATTAGATAATCTTAGATTCTATGAATAGCTAACAAGATTCTCTACAACTTTGATATTCATCTTCCATCCAGAATCTAACAATATCATAATAAATTATTTAATCCAAGTGTAGTGCATAAAGTTATCCATTTTATTTAAACTTTTTCAAGATTTAACATTAATCTTTCGATGTTTGTATCATCAAAATATAATTATATAAGGCATTAAAACGTTGACCCAACAACCCCCCCCCCCCCCCCTTTTTTGATAAAGACAAACCGAGAAATATAAAAATTATATAAGTTGCGAAAAAGATGTAAAATTCTTGTAAAATCAATTTTACTCTTCCTAACACTTTGTTTTTTTTACAATGTTAGATATTCTCATAATTGTAAGGTACACTTCATATAAGTTTTATATTCAAATCATATTCCCCTTTTTTCACATGTAAAGTATTGCATCATCAAGATAACTCCCCCTACATTTATTGCTATTTTATAATGAAAATCTATTTATGAAAGCCACAAAAAAATATATTAAGAATTAAAATTTTGCATAAAACTTTAATACAACAATAATATCCATTATATGTCAAAATAGAGCTTAATATGCTCCCCCTATCACTATTATTTATATGTTTCTTTCTTTTCTTTCAAAGTAACAGTAATTTTGAAATTTTGAGTAAAATAAAAAATAGGCTTAACACTAAAGAACCAAAAAAAATGCAAGAGTACAATCAATGATACTTTTACCATAACCTTTGTGCCTTCACATTTTCACATGTCCTTTGCTTTGCATGTCAGGCACACCTGCAAAAACAATTATGTAATCTTTGGTACCCAAATTATGTAGCCATTGTTTCTTTTGGAATTCAAGTCATGCCATGTTGAAATGTTTTTCCTACTTTCCATTGATAAGCATAATGGTCATAAAATCCGCATGCAAATCATGTAATATGTGTATCATATGAATGATTGGATTTTCAATAAGGGTTTTTATGTCCAAAAAGATGCCTAAGAGTATTTTTCGTTACATGAGACATGACTTTATTTTATATATTTTTTAAAGAGGCATTTTCTTTTTTTACATTTTCTAAAGAGCATGCTAATTTTACAATCTCACATGCATGTGTAATTTTCAAAGAATCAATTTCATTTTTCAAGTTTTTGTTTTTCACAAAACATGTATCATTTTCCTCATGTGGTAATTTTTCATCTAAGAATTTTTGTAAAGAAATATTTTTCTTTTGTAACTCATCATTCAATACAATAAATTTTGAATTCTCAATTCTTAAAGATTCATAAGACACCCAAGATAATGAAAGAGAATCATTTTTCCTTTTTAAGGTATCTATTTGAATTAAACATGCATCATTTTCCTTTTTGAGAGAATCATAGTTATCTTTCAAGATATGAAAATCATTTATTAAAGTTTCCTTTTTCTTTTTGAGAGTATGAATACCAAAAGCAATATCAACATCATCATTACTATCATTAGTAGATAAATAAGATCAAGTTGACGTTACATCATCATCCTCACTTTTTGCCATTAAGCATAACACATCATCTTTGGATGTCGTGGATGTAGAACTATCATTTTATTCATTATCCACATCCGATGTGCTCTTTTTTCACAGTCACTCCCTTCATAACTATTTAACAAAACTTATCAAATCTCATGAAAAGTAGAGCATTTGAAAATAAGATTCATGACATAAGAATCTAAAGAGGAATAAAAGGCATTTTTGGCATCGTAGTCAAGTTTTTCAATCGACATTTGAGAATCATCATATTCAAAGAAAGAAAGATAAATGAAAACACCATTCAAAATCTTCTTTAGCTTTTCAAAATCGTTTTCTATAATTTCCTATATATCAAAATCAATTGAACATAAATATACCTTCATTATAATTTTCCAATAAGAAAAGGAATAGTGCTTAAAACTTAGTGGGTCAAAAATGGAAGAACCTTCTTCAAAAAATGGTGCCATGCTCTAAAGATTGTTAAATCTTAAAATAAGATGATCAAATCTTAAAATAATTAGATCTAAAAATGATTTGATCATAAAATAAAAATAACTCGCTCTGATACCAATTGTAGGATCCCAAAGGACACCAAGAGGGGGGTGAATTGGTGTTCAATCCGAAAATATCGATTTCATAAAATTCATCGTGAAAGCTTAAAATCGATTCTTAAAACCTTTGCAATTCAGATTATAAACACAATATGAGAGAGAGAGCGTGAGAGAAATTAAATACAATGAACACGGGTAGTTGTTGACGAGGTTCGGCCACACCTTGGACTCTATGTCCCCGCTCTAACTTCTCAACCTCGAGACCGTCGAAAATTTCACTAAGCACTTCCTTTGTTCCAAATGGGACAAGGAAGAAAGCTTTTTACACAACCACATTTTCACTACTTCGAGAGGCAAGGCAACCTCTCCTCCTAAGAAGTTAATCTTTTTTCTCACTCAACAAGTAAGATTTAAACCACTTTTACACAGGAGCTCTCACAATCTTTCTGAACAATGGTTTCTCTCTTTTAAAATAGAACACTTACAAGAAAAGAAGAGAGAAATAAAGAAAGCTCTAAAATGATAAGTTCAAGAGAAATGATCTTCTTTTGATTTCTTGAAGTTTTGCTTCAATGCTTGGATGGGTGCCTTTGCTTTTGGCTTTGGCACTCCTTTTATAGGTTCTAGCATGTGGAAAATTCGTCAAAAATTAATTTCACATTTTTCTCATTTAAAACTAGCCGTTACTATTCATTTGACCAGTGGACCGGTCGACCGTATTTATGGATAGGTCGATCGGTCTATATGACCGTTGCACTGATTTAGTTATCGCAGTTGGTCGGTCGACCGGTTCATCGACTGGTATCATCTCGGCATCAACTGGTATAGTCTCGTCATAGAATCTGAGCAGTACATGCATTGAACAATCGATCGGCATCTTGGATCGGTCGACCGGTGTTGTCTCAACCGGTCTGGTTTGCTTCGATCATTAGATTGACCGACCTACACTATTTTGATCATAACTTTCTGCACAGTTATTCAAATTAGATAATCTTGAATTTTATGGATAACTAACATGATTCTCTACAACTTCAATATTCAACTCTCATTCATAATCTAACAACATCATAGTCAATTATTTAATCCAAATGTAGTGCATAAAGTTATCCATTTTATTTAAACATTTTCAGTATTTGACATTAATCTTTCGATATTTGTATCATCAAAATATAATTATATAAAGCATTAAAACTTTGACCCAACACGCCCACCCTACCCGTCCTCTCCATCCACATCCGCACCAACTATTACGGCACGAAGAAGCTCCACCTAAGCCCCGCCCTCGCCTCCTCCGTGTTCCAGTCCTCTAGCGTCGCCCCCGACACCACCAGCTACATCAATGTCACCGACCAACGCATCGGGCGCGTCATCTTCATCATCGAGGACACCGATGGCGCCCCTCCATCGACCTTCATCAAAGGCCGTGAAGGAGCTGCCCTATGACCTATCAAATCAACGCCATCTTGTCCTCCCCCAAGGCCGAGGTCCCCGTGGCCACGCCGACCCCTGTCAACCTCACCGACGTCAACTTCACGCCATCTTGTTCTATGACCTCCTCCTCACCTACAATGTCAAGACCTTCCTGGATAGCCTCGAAAATGGCTTCATTTCTTCGAATCGTGAACCAGCAAGGTGCAAAAGTTGTTCAGAGTGAACATTCCCATGGACGCAGGATCTCCATATGACGATTCACAAGATTGGGACAACTTAGATGGACAGACATTATATCCATATTTATAACCCCTAAAGATACAAAAAAAATTAGGTCTTAAAGGTAAAATTAATTTGTTTAGAAGTATTTTAAATTTTTAATTAAATAAATTATTTTTAGAAAAAAATCATTAGAATAAAATTTATAATAGACAAAATATTGAATATAAAATAAATTTAACTTAACTAGAAGGTAAATATGTCACGTGTGATTAAAAGCGGAGAAAAGTGGCTTCTTGGATCGGCGTGCAATCAGTTCAATCATATTTTCATATTTATAATTATTTGATAGTAATATAATTTACAAACAACTAGAAAAAATAATTTAATCAATTTAATTATTATTTGTGAACAGATATTAGTTTAAATCTTACTTTTATTTTATTTGAATATATCATTACTAATATAATGGTCTAAATTTATCTTCAACCTCAAGTGATACTTATATTTTATTATCTTCCCATCTATAATTATCATTTATTTTATTATCTTAATAATATATTTTCATTTTTATTCATTTCCTCCGACTATCATCTTTCCTTTTATTTTCTTATTTTGAATTATTTCCTTTCTTTTTCTTCCTCCATGTTGAGAACTTTCAAATTCCATTTAAAATATTTTTGGTAACTTTAAAGATTCATATCCCCTAATAAATGTTTCCATATATCTTATTTTTTAAAAAATAAAAAAACTAGGTTGAACCCAGTTTATCAGTCCAACTCATTTTTTAATAGTATTTTTTGATTTTATTGCTAAATCAGCAACCGGCCGATTTGAATCAGTTTTTAAAATATTGTGAATGACTAGTGTAACGCCCCCAAATTGACCCCACCATGTGACAAAGACCAATCTGAAAATGCTACAAACGTTATGATATTTACTATAATATTGACCATGACTCGGTCAAAAATCGAGATACGTCAACAAAAAAAGAATATAAATAAAAGAAAAAATACGGGAAATGACATTAATAAGGTCACTACATAGTCTCAAATTAATAATGTCATAATGACTGCATCAAAGTTCATAAATGTGGAATATAGAGAAAAGTAAATAATTTAGTTCCTTACATTCATGTTATTTATTGTCTCCCGAGCATCGTCGCAGTACACCAACTCAATACCATCACTAACATAACCCTATGAAAATCAAACACAAGGGAGGCAATTCTCCCGTAAGCTTCACAGCCTAGTGGAGAACTAATTATAATATACAATGCATAACTCCAATTAGAATAAATCGGAAGATAAAGACCAATACCTTAGTTAGGAACATGAGCATGAGGATCATCAAATAACATGAGTAAGAGGAAATCAATAGATAATAATGATCAATGAAATCAAGTGATACATGATAGACTTGGAACCAATAACATGCTTAGAAAATCATGATGACATGCGATGTACATAACTTGATTCGGTAGTCATGTTTCTTTACTTAACCAAGCTTCTTTATCCTAAATCATACTTAGAAATCAAGTGATTTTTGGTGCATTTAACTTCCTCATCTTTTACTTAACATATGATGGGTTCTTGTTTACTTATGGGGTACGTCGAGCGAAACGATACAGTCGCATGCGGATTAACAATTGATTAAGTCATGATCAAGGGAGCGACCCTTATTATAGAAGCACTTGGCATAGACTGGCAATCTAGTGTTCATCTTTCCTCTTATCTTATTAGTCACTTTAAAATCTTTTGTTTCGTTGTTCGTCATAATATGGAAATCAATAGATCAATAACGTGACAAAGCAACATAGAAGTTCTTGTCTTAGATCGGGATGAAATCATATATTGGTAATCCAATAAAGATTGTGCTAGGAATGAGTGTGAACATGTAAGTTTCAAATCCAATTCAGAAAATCAGCAAGAAGGCATGAAAGATGGTCTCGGATGCCATAACTCGGGCCGAGTATGGGGTGATCTGGGTCGGATTCATAGCATGAACCCGGGACAAGTGTAACTTGCACTCGGGCCAGATTCGGGAAATATTATCGCACCACATCAGGGTCAACGTGGGACAAACCCGCGCCAAGTTCAGTGGAACCCAGGTCTATGAAAAAATGTCGAGAGATCAGTCAATTCGTCATTCGCTAACCCGGGCCGGGTTCCACAAAAATCGGTCGGGTGATTCGTTTACCCGATCACATATAATATGAACCTGAGCCGGGTTCATTTCAGTTCGAGACAGTTCACATCTTATTCAGAAGCCGAGAGTTCTTATAAATTCATCTGATAGGAAAATGGAAATGTCGATCATATGAAACTTATGCATGATGGAAATACATTGCACAAGATGACATAACAATAAATTACAGAGATGGCAATTCAAATAATATCAAGCAAATAATTATCATGCAAAGAACGTCACTAACGACATAATGAACAACCAGGCAGCGCAGGCATGATATAGCAACATAATCAAATCAAACAATCCTAGGAATAGGTCTCACATTCTCATTACTTATGTGGAACGATTTACGCTTTATGGATGGCGGATCTGGATAGAAAATTGACTAACTATTCCAGATATAAACTAACTAGATTTATGCATGGTGATTTCAGGATCACCCACCTGATTTCTGATTGCTCCCTCGTCAATTTTTCAAATCTTCGAGATGCCACACCCCTCTGGACCGTCCCTGCATCCATGTCTCTTCCCCTCCTGCAATATGATCTAAGCATAAGATGAAATGTCCAAATAGTGCAGGTTCGTGAGTGAAAGAGAGGTACCGAACTTACACAGATTGCAACAGTGGTGAGAATTTCATGATTTTCGTGAGGTGGTAAAAGGTATGAAGCTTTTGTCTTTTGGTGCAGATGTGAGCATCTGTGATGAGCATGGATGATTAAATCCCATTAAATTTTGATATCATTCCATATTAATGCACCTATCTCCAGAATAACTGATGCACGTTGGGCATCCCCCTAATAATAGGGATTTTAGCACTGATCTCTCTTGGCCGTTGCATTATGATTTATGTTATTTCATTTGTTTGGGTGTTACAACTAGTGTGTGTTTGGAATTGTGGGACTAGCTTTTTACCCCCTGAAGTTTGGTAAAAGAATCTATTGCTACATTTTGAAAAAAAGAAAAGACTAGACAATTATGTGCTCTTTAGAAAACTCATCATTATCTTACGTGGGCAAAGGCATCTTTTTGTGCTTTTTGTGAAATATTGGCATTTCACAAATCTTTTCCCAAAGCCACACAACTATTTTATTCAAAGGATGCCTAGTGCAACTTTTTGAAAAGACATAAAATTGATTTTCAAAAATAGTAATTTTCTAAAGTAACATTATTTTTATTATCAAACATCATCTTACAAAAAAAAGTTATATGTATCATAAGACACTCCTTCCACACTACACTCAAACACAACCTCCATGTGGAGTGATTTTTTACCACAGAGCTTTGAGAAAAAAACTTTCTTTTCTAAAAAAATTTTAGTAAAAAAAAATTTATCAAGCTTTTATTCGCATATACATTAATTTTTTATACATTAATTTTTTATGCTTTTTGCTACCTTATACAAAGTCAAGGACTCCCCGCTAGGGGTGGACCCCATATATAGGGTGAGGGTTCTCCTTCCAAACTTTTTAACTTTTTTTATTAGTTATATATATTAAAACACAAATTTTAGGATTTGTGTCCTCATCTTGCGACAAAGAATGATTAACCACAACTTTTACAAAGAGGTCCTATCATGACTTGGAGAAGCAACATGGATGAAAAGTTCACATCTTGAAGTTGACATGGCCCGCGTCAGATCGACATGGCCCATGGCAGGACCAAAGTTGAACCATGTTGGTACCAACCCAGATCGTGTGCATAGATAACAATGTTGGTTCACAAGGCATAAAAGAAGGAGTGAATTAATGTATAAAATAAATTTAACAAATGAAAGTGTGGAAGCTTAAAATTGATTTGGAAAATTTGATTAAGGAAAATTAGTAGAGATGATGAGTATGCAAAAATATAATGAAGGACAAGAAGGAATGAAATGCAAACTAAAATATGCAAGGTGATTTCTTGATGAGGTTCGTACATGCCTTGACACATGTTTCTGCTCCAATTGTTTGACCTTGAGACCATCATAGATTTCACTAGTACATCCTTTTCAAAATATGACGAAAATGTTTTTACACTGCACAACAATCTTTTGTACTTAGAAAGGCAAGACACACCTCTTCTATTAAGAAGTTTCAAAAGCCAATAATCTTTTTATATATTACTAATATTTCAATGAACATGACAAATAAACAAGAAGAAAATAACATCATGTATCCATTTTATTACTTTCTTGATAAGCACAATCTACTTATAATTTTTCATAGATCCAAAATATTTATCACATAAGCCATTCTCAAATGCAAATGAAATAAAGTGTGATATTGCTCATTCCTTGGAGCTGGCTTCACCATTTTGGTTTTGGTTCTCTTCAAGCATGTGAATCAGTAGATTAAGAAAGTATTGTTGACAATAAGTATGAGTTAAGCAGCTAAATATTCAAATAGGTCCAAGTAAAAATATGCGATACTAATTCTTAAAGGTATAAGAAAAGAAAATTTTAGAACCTGCCATTCTTATTAAAAATAGTGCCTAAAATTGTGTTAGATGTTTCAATATTAATCTAATATTATTATGTTGTGTTAATTGTTGATCCTTGTCTACCTACGTATGCATGTGTTTTGATGTGGAGAAATTACATATACTTTCTATTCATGTTTAGCATGCATTTATTTCGTATTTAGTTATGTTCTCATATTCGAACATATGATTTATTGTTGAAATGTAACATTTATGATTTCTACACATTTATTGTAACAACCAGCATAAAGATAAAAGAAAAAAGAAAAAAAGGAAAACGTGATGGGCTGGGACGGCTGAGAGAGAGGAGTCCATATTTCACTCAAAGTCAAGGAATTAAGGGATTTGATGACTTTTACAAATCAGGGAACTTATCTGATTACTTTGAATCAGATTGGGTTTAAAGAAGAGGAGATTTTAATGGATAAAAACAGAATTAAAGGAAAGAACCGTATAGAAGTGGGGATAAAAATTTAATCATATCAAATCTAACTAGGAGAAAACCATTATAAAAGAATACAGAATTAAATTAAGGGGTTTTTCCCTGAACACCTCACGAACCCTCCCTTCTACGTGGCTGATCCTGTGCGAGAAGAAACATCCCTGGTCGTCCCAACTACAGGCAGAGATCAAGAGGAAAAATAGAGAGGAAGAGCAGGGGTAGAGAGCGTAGGAAACAGGAGGCGCCGTTGTTAATTTTTCGACGAATCGAAGGATGGATTAATCGCAAACGGAGGTGGGTGAATCGAAATCACCTTGCATGACCTCTGAATTATCCTAATTCATGCCCTCATCGTTATGAAAAGAAAAGAACATGAATAGGGTTCAAGTTATCATTATTTTTAATTGTTTGATTTTTCTTGAATTCTTTGATTGGTTGATTGTTTGCATGCATAGTTATTTTTGTTTGTTCTATTTTTATATTATTGATTGCTAGGATGTAAGATTTAGAGTAGGGCGAAAGTACGTAGGGGGGATTCCGTTTTCGATTTCATAACGCAACCTAATTTTAAAGTAGAAGTATTACGGCCGTAAAAATTGTTTGGCCGTAATTTTCTTACGGTCGAGAAAATGATGGAGAGAGAAAGGGAAGATGGATTGACCGTAAGAGAATTAAAAAAAAAAGAGAAGGATGAAGCTTACGGCCATAATGTAATAGGGGTAAATTTTACGGCCGTAATGGAATAGAGAGGTAGAGAATTACGGCCGTAAGGTGAAGGAATTCCTCGGGCGTAAAAATCCAAAGAATTAGGGTTTTACGGCCGTAAGGTGAAGGAATTCCTCGGGCGTAAAAAATTCAAAGAATTGGGATTTTACGGCCGTAAGGTGAAGGAATTCCTCGGGCATAAAAATCCAAAGAATTAGGGTTTTACGGCCGTAAGGTGAAGGAATTCCTCGGGTGTAAAAAAAAATCCAAAGAATTGGGGTTTTACGGCCGTAAGGTGAAGGGGATTCCTCGGGCGTAAAAATCCAAAGAATTAGGGTTTGACGACCGTAAGGTGAAGGGGATTCTTCGGGCGTAAAAATCCAGAAGAGGTGAGGGCATAAAATCCAGCAAAATTCACCCATTAGTCTTTCTTTATTTTGATATGAACATTATTGATTTCCTTATAATTTCGACATGAACTCTTTGTCTTGGTTTACCTCATACCGATCATATCTCCTTCATCACATGATACAAAGAATGAGAAGATACTAAAAGTGATTAATAAGTTCAGATGAAAGATTAATGATGGGTTGCCAGTCCAAGCCAAGTGCATCAAGATAAGGGTCGCTTCCTTGGTCATGGTTTGATCACCCATTGACCCGCACAAG
This sequence comes from Pontederia crassipes, assembly GCA_030549335.1. Taxonomy (NCBI): domain Eukaryota; kingdom Viridiplantae; phylum Streptophyta; class Magnoliopsida; order Commelinales; family Pontederiaceae; genus Pontederia; species Pontederia crassipes. The sequence goes on along the minus strand of CM060186.1, from coordinate 33,999,577 downwards.
GCCGTATCGTTTGCTGGGCATACTCCAAGAATTAAAGGCACCTCAAAGTCACCCTGATTGTTAATTAATAACCAAGATCAACAAGCATGTTCAAGTTCAAGTCAAGTCAAGTATGTCATGATTCCAAGTTTACTATGTATTATTGATCCTCATGATTCATGATATCGCTGATCTTAATCTTATTATGATCCATGATACTGATATATTATCTTCCACGTTCAAGTTAAGCATGATTATTTACCGTTGATTATTATATTCATGTCATGCATTGTATATCATGTGGTTCCCCACAAGGCTGTAAAGCTTACGGGAGGACCTCCTCCCCTGTGTCTGATTTCCACAGGACCAGGTCAGTAACGTGGTGGAGTAGGCGTGTGGTGATGAAGCTCTGGCGATAGGACAACACATGAACCATAGGGATTTTAGAGTGTTATTTAGTTTTCAATTACCTTCCGTATTTTAGATTCATGATGTAGAACTTATTTTATTTCTTAGCAATGATATAGCCACTTTTAGACTTCCGCATAATTATGTTATCTTCTTTTATTTTATTATCTTTCCGCTGACATGTCTTAGTTTTTTACTGAGATATGGTCAATATTATGGTCAAGTTATAGCATGTCGTAGCGTCTTCAGATTGGTCTTCGCCACGTGGCGGGGGTCGATTTGGGGGCGTTACATTTATGGTATCAGAGCCTAAAGGCAGGACTCTCTTGACGTCCTAGTGTATAGAATATGTATGGTATTGGTTCATGTGCTATCGCCGAGCAGTCGCCACACCCTCCACCGTAAAGTGCAAGCAAGATTTTCTTGCATTAAGTTATTATTTATTGATGTATTGATATGTATTTCACATGAGTGGTTGATTCCTATGAAGGTCACTCTGTATGGTAGGAATCAACTTAAATGTTATTAGTGATTAAACAAAAAGGATCATAAAGGTTACGAACAAATTGGAAAAAAATAAACAACATGCATGTGGATAAATATACCTTCGTGAAAAAAAAAGTCTTACAGATATTTAAAGAATAAAATATAAGAAACGATTATGTTTCTTATAATCCATGTTTTTCATCTCTTTCATGATTGCCCTATTCACGGACTTCTTCTGCTGACTGCAACAGTATGAAGAGGAAAATGAATAAGCATATCAGTTGCGAAGAGATGTAGATTTCATAAAGAAATGAAGGAATTATAAGAGTAGTTAAAGGATTCGACTCACACAACACGTAGGTGTGAGATGATTTCAAATAGTAGAGGTCAAATCAAGCATGCATAAGTTATGATTTATGGTGATGACTTATGTGGTTCCATTGGTCTACCAATATAAGGGTTCAATAAATTATCTTATATGTTTATGTTGATAAGTATGAACCCATAATGCTTCTTGCGCCTTAGACTTCATATGATCCCTTTATTATGTGGATAATGGCCCTAAGCAAATCTAAACTAGTTATACGAAATTCTTAGTTGGACTACTTTATGTGGAAAAATAAGAATCAAATTATTAATTATGTTCAAGTTATGTAATATCCGTACACAAGAGTTTACAGAATTAGTAAGCTGTCCAAGAATCATGTATAAAGTATGGATGGACAAATATAAAAGCTTAAAGGGTTTAGAAGTCACATTAGCTTGAATAAATACAACAACAACAACAACAACAAAGTCTTACCCCACTAGGTGGGGTCGGCTACATGGATCATACAATGCCATTCATATTCGTTGATCCATGTTCATAAGATTCGACATGATTTTATGCTGGCTATCGGGGCCTAACACAACCCTCCTCCTTTATCCGGGCTTGGGACCGGCTATAAAATATAGGCGGAGTTATTAGCTTGAATAAATATTAGGAGAAATTTTCAATAAGTAAGTGATTATTTAAGTTAACCGAACATTTAGACCTAGCATACTCACACACATATGTACATATAACATAATATACTTATAAATATATAAGGATAAATAAATAAGTAAACAGATTTAATTAACTTAGTTTAGTATATAGTATATTTGAAATTTTATTAATATGAAGTATATTTTTAAATAGTCATTATTAAAGAATGAATTCTCTATCATCGCAATGTATATATATTTTCAAAATAGACTAATATGATTAATACAAGAATTATATAAGAACAAGTAAGTCATGAAAGGGTTACAAATGAATGTGAGAAATTTTAAAAAGATTTAAGGTCTCTTAATTGAGATATGCTTGAGGAGGATATGAGCCTCCAACCATTAAGTATTAAAAGATCAAAACATCAAGTGAGGAAATCTTTAGAAAGTATGGGGGGTTAAGGTAAAGTATGAGAAATTTTATAAGTCCCCTACAAGATTTCTGGAAAAGCAAGTTATGCATCCGAGAGGGATGATTATGCAAGTTTAATTGATTTATCTTGATTATTGATATAATTATAGTTTTCATAATAATGTCAAAACGTATAGAGTATTTAATCATATAATCATAGTTGATGATTCAAGAGGAAAAATAAATCATATATATGTTTAGATAATGGGTTAAGCAAGCCATCGGATGATACATAGAATGTCCTCTAAGATGCAAGATATAAGATGATATATAGAATGTTCTCTAAGATGCCTCTACGTCAGTATAATGAAAAATGTTCAAGATTTTGTCTTGATCAAGTGGACCACTTATGATTTGATCATAAGTCTTATAAATGGATTAGTTCTCCTTTCCAACTTTAAAGTTATCCCGACCCTCTCCCATGTACTACAAGATATCGTTAATGCAAGGGACCATGAAATGATGCACGAAGAAGAAGAATGATTGCTTGTCTTCTGTTTTGTTGAGTGTTTTGTTTCCCTGTCTTGTTGGTTGAATTCATTCCATGTGTCTACCTGCATTCATGATATTTGACTAAGGACTTATGTTAGGTAATGCACATAAATTGTTCTATTAATTCTGTATTAGATCATACTATGTAGCGACCCCAGGGTAGATACCGTTCAACCTTAACATTAATTCAAAGTGCTTCAAGATACTCAAGGAAAGAACTTGTTGTGGTAATATATAACCACTAGTCTCCTATGAAATTATATGATATGGCATTGCAAGAACCAGATCAATGTAGTCAAATAAATTATGTCTTCCACTCAAAAGCTAAATGATTATGATGATATTTAGAGTAGGGTCACATCAAACATAGGTCACCGTGAAAGTTATTGATCTAAATTAACCTTATAAAGATGATGATTGACATGATTCCATCACCTATTTTATCGAATCATATGATGATGCCATTATCTACGATGATGGACAATGTTCTTAGTGATCCTATTGATCCTTACACGACATAGGTCACCCAATAAGGACGATGACCCTATGGAAATAACTTCATACCATGAAGTCCATGCTAGTGATATTAATGACGATTGAAGATAAGATCTATTCTTCACATCGGCTAGAAACTCTTTAGGAGGATTACATTGGGATTCCTATTTGATTCTTCCTTTTAAGATGTATAGGTATTATGAAAAAAAAGAAGAAGATAGTTGCCAGTATTGAAAAATCTAAAAGATATAGTTAGAAGTTGAGTGTCATATCGACCTCCTTTCATGCATGACCTTGATTTTCAAGGCCCCATGACACACGAACTGAAAAAGACAAATTTAATAACTTCAAGACAAGGGGCTTATGAGACTGAAGGTCTCATTTTTTTTTATGTTTCACATCTTTTGTAAGAAGAATGATGACTCTATGAATCTAGAGATTTATTAACAAGTTGTTAAATAAAATAATCATCAAGACATAAGTGTTTGTTACCATGCAAAGATGACCTATTTAAGGCTAAGTGCTCTCAAGATCGATCTAGGGAGTGAGTACCAGTAGTTCGAGTTGCTGAAGAGGAAGTAAAGAAGATAATTTTTCCTGACAATGAATGATCACTATAAATTGAGCGATGCCATTGGTCTAAGAATACCCCTCAAACTTTTAGGTCCTCACGAACATTGTGTTCAAACTATGCCCACATTTATATAGAAAAAAAATTGAAGTGTTCATCGTTTAAAAAAAAAAGATCCAAGGTATGTTTTCTTTTAGTAGTATGCTAATATGTGACAATGAAGATAACATGAAGTTTGAAAGATTATGAGTTCTCCATGAAGTACCATTTTGGTAAAAAATGAACTCAGTTACACATACACTCAAACACAAGTGATCTCGCTAGGCTTCATGAGGCTGCGTATGTAATGATGAAGGAACCAAGCATGTGAAACCCAAATGATGAAGTCCTAAAAAGAGAAGTACTAGATGAATAACATAAGTCTGGGTTGCGGTCCATTTAGGAATAAGTCTTATAAGGAGTATTAGATGAATATTATAAATCTGGGTTACGATCCGTTCGGAAAGTACATAGGTGTATAAGGATAAACAAATAGTAATGACATAAAACATGGGGATACAATAGTATGTCCTAAGTACCCATGGTTAGAGTAGCTTGGCGTTTCCATCATGATGATGATGCGATATGGGAACTCGAATCGGAAATGCGCTAAGAATTTCCACATCCTTTCGGTAAGCCCTCTAACTAGTGCAAAATTCGAGGACGAATTTTCTTTTAAGGGGGTAAGAATGTAACAACCAGCATAAAGATAAAAGAAAAAAGAAAAAAAGGAAAACGTGATGGGCTGGGACGGCTGAGAGAGAGGAGTCCATATTTCACTCAAAGTCAAGGAATTAAGGGATTTGATGACTTTTACAAATCAGGGAACTTATCTGATTACTTTGAATCAGATTGGGTTTAAAGAAGAGGAGATTTTAATGGATAAAAACAGAATTAAAGGAAAGAATCGTATAGAAGTGGGGATAAAAATTTAATCATATCAAATCTAACTAGGAGAAAACCATTATAAAAGAATACAGAATTAAATTAAGGGGTTTTTCCCTGAACACCTCACGAACCCTCCCTTCTACGTGGCTGATCCTGTGCGAGAAGAAACATCCCTGGTCGTCCCAACTACAGGTAGAGATCAAGAGGAAAAATAGAGAGGAAGAGCAGGGGTAGAGAGCGTAGGAAACAGGAGGCGCCGTTGTTAATTTTCCGACGAATCGAAGGATGGATTAATCGCAAACGGAGGTGGGTGAATCGAAATCACCTTGCATGACATCTGAATTATCATAATTCATGCCCTCATCGTTATGAAAAGAAAAGAACATGAATAGGGTTCAAGTTATCATTATTTTTAATTGTTTGATTTTTCTTGAATTCTTTGATTGGTTGATTGTTTGCATGCATAGTTATTTTTGTTTGTTCTATTTTTATATTATTGATTGCTAGGATGTAAGATTTAGAGTAGGGCGAAAGTACGTAGGGGGGATTCCGTTTTCGATTTCATAACGCAACCTAATTTTAAAGTAGAAGTATTACGGCCGTAAAAATTGTTTGGCCGTAATTTTCTTACGGTCGAGAAAATGATGGAGAGAGAAAGGGAAGATGGATTGGCCGTAAGAGAATTAAAAAAAAAAGAGAAGGATGAAGCTTACGGCCATAACGTAATAGGGGTAAATTTTACGGCCGTAATGGAATAGAGAGGTAGAGAATTACGGCCGTAAGGTGAAGGATTCCTCGGGCGTAAAAATCCAAAGTATTAGGGTTTTACGGCCGTAAGGTGAAGGAATTCCTCGGGCGTAAAAAATCCAAAGAATTGGGATTTTACGGCCGTAAGGTGAAGGAATTCCTCGGGCGTAAAAATCCAAAGAATTAGGGTTTTACGGCCGTAAGGTGAAGGAATTCCTCGGGTGTAAAAAAAATCCAAAGAATTGGGGTTTTACGGCCGTAAGGTGAAGGGGATTCCTCGGGCGTAAAAATCCAAAGAATTAGGGTTTTACGGCCGTAAGGTGAAGGGGATTCTTCGGGCGTAAAAATCCAGAAGAGGTGAGGGCGTAAAATCCAGCAAAATTCACCCATTAGTCTTTCTTTATTTTGATATGAACATTATTGATTTTCTTATAATTCCGACATGAACTCTTTGTCTTGGTTTACCTCATACCGATCATATCTCCTTCATCACATGATACAAAGAATGAGAAGATACTAAAAGTGATTAATAAGTTCAGATGAAAGATTAATGATGGGTTGCCAGTCCAAGCCAAGTGCATCAAGATAAGGGTCGCTCCCTTGGTCATGGTTTGATCACCCATTGACCCGCACAAGGCCGTATCGTTTGCTGGGCATACTCCAAGAATTAAAGGCACCTCAAAGTCACCCTGATTGTTAATTAATAACCAAGATCAACAAGCATGTTCAAGTTCAAGTCAAGTCAAGTATGTCATGATTCCAAGTTTACTATGTATTATTGATCCTCATGATTCATGATATCGCTGATCTTAATCTTATTATGATCCATGATACTGATATGTTATCTTCCACGTTCAAGTTAAGCATGATTATTTACCGTTGATTATTATATTCATGTCATGCATTGTATATCATGTGGTTCCCCACAAGGCTGTAAAGCTTACGGGAGGACCTCCTCCCCTGTGTCTGATTTCCACAGGACCAGGTCAGTAACGTGGTGGAGTAGGCATGTGGTGATGAAGCTCTGGCGATAGGACAACACATGAACCATAGGGATTTTAGAGTGTTATTTAGTTTTCAATTACCTTCCGTATTTTAGATTCATGATGTAGAACTTATTTTATTTCTTAGCAATAATATAGCCACTTTTAGACTTCCGCATAATTATGTTATCTTCTTTTATTTTATAGTCTAAGGGATATGTGCCACCTATCTAATATCTTCACATGCAAGGGAGTTTGGATTTTAGCTGAATCTGAATTCCATTTGCTGCTGAAGGAAGCTAGATGAGGTGGTTGTAGCAACAGCCTCCCTTCTCCTTTTCTTTTCTTTTTTCTTTACCTCTTTTTTAGTTTTCCTAATGTGTAAATAAATCATCTACCTAGTGGCTGGGGGATGTTGATCTTGGATTATTTTTGTTCTGTGTTTATCTTTATGATTTTCCCTTATTTGAATGATTGTAGAACAGTCTACTATTTTATTAAAATCATCTTATGCTTTATTCTGTTCAATATGTTCTGATGATTTCATATTTTGATTGAGCTTTGGAATATGTCTTGAATGCAACTCGAGAGGGATTTCCATCCTTTGTCTAGCTGAATGTCGAGTGGTATAGATGTTGAACAGAGCTATCTACATGTAGTTCAGGCAGTTTGTAGTTCTGTGATGATCTTATGCTTATGATGGTATTTGCTTAATTTTAGTTCAAGTGTCGTGTGTTCACTGAGTCCCAGCCCGAGAGGGATATCTTCACATTGATACTCTATATGCCCACCGAGAGATGGGACAGAGTTTTCAATCATCAAAGATGGACTTATGACCCGCGCATTTTGGAGTTGAACTTATTCCAAGAGAAATCCCATCTAAGACACAAATTTATGTTCTTATGGATACATTTTTTGAGTATTTAAATAGGTTACCTGTGTTTTCAAAAGTGACCTTATTCTTGGTGTCCAAAATAATATCAGGGCGTAATATTTTGGGTTGCTAATGTGCGTCTCAAATATTAAAACACTTTTTTTGTCTCTAATCAACGTTGTTAAATTGTAGACGCTATTTTTGGTGTCGTCCACTTGCAATTCTATTTTAAAGACGCAATTATGGGTGTCGTTAGTTGACGTCAGCAAGTTAAAGATAGTTTAGTTTAGATTATGTTGCTACCTTGCACCATTAACAAAGTCACCTACACTTTTCAAAGTGACCTTATTCTTGGTGTCGAAAATTTTAAGACGTTAATATTTGCATCGTTATCATGCGACGCAAATGTAAAGGCATTATCGTTTATGTTGTTAATTTGTGTTGCTAAATTGGACACACTATTTGATTGTATCACTAGCGTCTCTAATGTAAGGACATTATTATATGCATCGTGTTGCCAATTAAGAATGCTATAACAAGTGTCACAAATAAATGTTGTAAATTTAAGGATACTTTTATTTCAAATTTTTATTTTTTAAAAAAATGTCACATTTGAAAATTGGGGCATGCTAAGAAATGTCCTTAATTGTCCTTTAAAGACACATAATTGGCATCTTAAATTATATTATTATTTTATAAATATTAATTCATTATATCATTTAATATGCAAATGGTACTGGTTTTGCAAACTAGACAAGTAGAATATAAGCAAAAAGTCAATTTAGAGATCAAATTAAAAATTATGAAGAATTTGTGACATGTATCACACACATCTCTATTGAAAAAAAAAAGAAAAATATGATAGATCTAAAAATCTCTAATAGAAGACATTTGAAGTTTTATCATTCCCTTCAATCTTTAAGTTCTTTAACCATGTTCCTATTAAAAACAAAATGATAAATTTATAAGTATAAAAATGTACATTTATTGTTATTAGTATACTTTTACATTATAGAAATTGAAAAAAAGGAAGAGTGCTTACTTGTGAATGTGAACATTTGTCTACATTTCCTCGATTAAAATGCCCTACTAGTGATGTTATGGTATCAATTTGACCTTGCATAGCTGATATTTGTTGTTGATGATATTTGGGATCATGTTGTGTGAGGAGCAAGTTGATGTGCACGTGTTCTTTTACCTATTGCAAAAATATTCTAACAAAGAAAAAAAAAACAACCTCATAAGCACCATACTTACTTAAATTTTAGAGAAATGTGAAACTATTACCTTCCTTTTTTTAGAAAACCAATAATGGACTGGGTCAATCCATTATTGGGAGGGAACTTCTTTCGGATCTCGCTCGCTACATTTAGTTCTGACCTCCCACCAAGCATATGTTTTGCTTTGAGAATTTAGAATCCATTAATCAACTTTAGTATTAGGAAGAAGGACAAATTTTTTTCTCTAACAAATAAATGAATTAGCATATGTATGAAACACGTAAAAAGTTAATAAACATATTTGCAAATGAAATGTTACAACATTTTTAACATGCCATATTTAAAACAATCGAACAATTGTAACATATATTAAAATAACCTAACATTTTTAACATGGCATATGAAAAAAATATTAATTTTAAAAATAAGACATGACATAGATGAGAAATTATTAACAAAAATGAGAAATTTAAACACTATGCCACTAAATGCGAGTAAGGGTGCACGTCTCATCTCATGGTTCGGCAAAGGAGCGCACAACGCCTCTGCACCCGAGCCGAGGCACACATTTCGCGCCCCACTCTCGCCAAAGGGGCGAGTGCTGCCCCTACCCGAACAGGGCTGCTGGGCGAGCACGCCCCTCTACTGACCTGAGCAGGGGCACCGTCGCGCCCCTCTGCTCACCCCAGAAGGGGCGCGTGGCGCACCCCTCTACCCGCCCTAATAGGGACGCACCCCTCTTCTCACGCCAGCAGGGGCGCGATGGTGCCCCTGCTCGGGCAAGTAGAGCTGCGCACCACGCGTCCCTATTGGGGCGAGCAAAATGACGCCCGCCTGCGCCCCTGCTGGGGCGAGCAAAATGGCACTCGCGTGCGCCCTTGTTGGGGCGAGCAAAGGGGTGCACGTCATGTCCCTCTGTGCGCCCCTGCTCGGGCGTGTGCACCCCTCTGCTCAACCCAGCAGGGGCGCACGATGGTGCCCTTGCCCGGGCGCGTGGGGCGAGCAGAGGGGTGCATGGGGAGAGCAGAGTGACGCCATGTCCCTCTCTCATCGCCGAAGAGCAGCGGGGGCACCGCATGCACAAGGCAAGCAAAGGGACACGCATCGTGCCCCTCTGCTCATCCAGCAGGGGCGCACGATGATGCCCCTCCTCGGGCGAGTAGAGGGGCACGCGTGTCACAGGATCATTCTCGGATACGAGATCAGATCGTTCTCGGACACGAGATCTCGTGTGGCAACTAGGTGGATGGGCACCTAGCCAAGCCTATTTTAAGCAGCAGTAGAAGTTTTATGATCGAGACGATTATGCCGAGAGTCGCGTATTCGATCACGGATATGACTAGAGTGTTGGCTACTCGTTATCGGTCCATGACATTAGCGCGTTGAGGTACTAATGTAGGCGCTTGAACGCTTAAAATCTGAAGGGGCAGTCGAGGAACCACGGGACACCAATGTGGATTTGTCACTCCACGCTCAGGACTAGACACTAGAATTAAGGAAAGCTTGCTTGCATTAAATATGATGAAACATAACATACATCTGGGTCTCGGAAGGCACTAGTTGATATGATGCTCAAGAACAATGCCTTGAGTGTCCGAAACAATATATGATAATCAAATAAACGAGATCAAACGAAGTTTCAAGCAGCGGAATATCAACTTCAAAATTATCAATGAACCACGCAATCGATATTATAAATAGATGAATTTAATAACAAGATTACAAACCTTATAATTAACGGCAAAAGTTCCTGAAGAATGGGTTGCAGGAGTTCTCTCACAACAAAAGTAATTAAGCCAAATTTTAATAGATTCAAATATGTCTAAAATAATTACAAATAGCGATATTTTTAGGCCCTACATAGCATAATTTGGGGTGGAAGAAGTGCTCTAACTTAGCCTACAAATAAGGTAACTAGTTTCCTAAAATAACCAAGCCAATTCCTCTTACAAATCTCACCATAATTTCCCATATAAAATTATTTCGAAAATTCCAAATAAATATGGTTAAACCATTATTTATTTGGCTCAAGTTATGTTGAATCTTCATGCAGCTCAATTCGTAGCTCGTTGAGAAGTTGGATCTGATTTCTAATTGCATGCCCACTTTGTAAATGATTTTCTATTGTCTTCTGAAGTTGTTTTGCTCTTGATCTTGTAAGTGGGCGTAAGGATTTTTTATTATATTCAGGTTATTTATCTTGAAGATCCACAACACTATTGTGATCATCGAACTTTATTCGAACATCCTTATTTTTATCAGTTGCTTTTATGGAAGCTTCTCAGTTCATATCACTATTGAACTCTTCCAATATACCGTAGGTATGAGAGACTTATTTCAAAATAGGAAACGTAAAAGATGTACTCTACAGGTACCACCACATAACTTGATCAGTCATAAGGATGACCTTACAAGATAATGCCCTAAGGGCGGATAACTTGGTACTCTGCAATATTACGCAGTACGGGACTGCTGCATATGTTAAGTGATGTCCCTATTATCGAATATTATTAGGACACATAATAAGTTGCGTCTTTATTATCAAATATTTTTAGGACACATAATAAGCGATGTCCTTATTGTCGAATATTATTGGAACGCATAAAAAATGTCGCTCTTTATTGGGATGCGCAATAAGTGACATCCTTATTATCTAATATTATTGGGACGCATAAAAAGAGGCATCCCTATTTATTGGGATGCATAACAAGCGACATTCCTATTATCTAATATTATTGGAATGCATAATAAGTGACGCACTTATTATTAAGCAATATTGGGACACATAATAAGTGGTGCCTCTATCATTCGAATATTATTGGAACGCATAATAAGCGATGTCCATATTATCGATATTATTGGGATGCATAATAAGTGATGTCTCTATTATCATATATTAATCGGGATGCATAATAAGGACGTCTTTATTATCGAATATTTTTAGGACACATAATAAGTGATATCTCTATTATCGAATATAATTGAGACGCATAATAAGTGATGTCTCTATTATCATGTATTATTGGGACACATAATAAGTGTTGTCTTTATTATCAAATATTTTTAGGATGAATAATAAGTGGTGTCTCAATTTTTGAATATTATTGAGATGCATAATAAATAATATCCCAATTATCTAATATTATTATGACGTATAATAAGCGGTGTCCCTATTATCGAATATTATTAGAACATATAATAAGTGGCGTCCATACTATTGAATATTATTGGGACGCATAATAAGAGGCGTCCTTCTTATCGAATATTATTGGGACACATAATAAGAAGCATCCTTATTATAAAATATCATTAGGACACATGATAAGAAACGACCCTATGATCAAATATTATTGAGACGCAATAGAATTTGCGTCGCTAGCTTATTCAAATTACAAGATTCTAAATTAAAATAGGGACACAAAATTAATGTGTCTTAAAATTTATAAAAGTAAGATGCTAATTATATTTGTGTCATTATTTTATAATAATGACAACGTTAGAAAAAGTGTCCTTATAAGTGAACACTTCGTAGAAAATAAGGACGCTTGAATTTGTGTCTTAAATTATGTGCCCTTAAATGACTATTTTGTTGTAGTCCTCACCTTGTATCGCCATTATCTTTTCATTTTGATCATGCTATTATTGATTCCATGCTACCGAGAGATAACTTTCATCCTTTGCGACTACGAAGGATCCAAGAGGGCATGCATTCGCAAAGTCATCTTTAAAAAGATCACTGGAGTCATAGTCTTCATTTCTAAATTGAATCTGAACTCAATTTGTTTCACGCAATGCTTGGCCACAACGTCTAAGAGGGTCATCTTCACGAATTGGTCTTCAACTCAAGCTGAGAGGTTATTTTGGATCTCTAGTTTTCTCTTAGAGAACCTGTCGAGCTGAGATGGCAAGAAACCTAGCTCGATCACAGAGGATTCGCTTCATTTATCTGCTCAATGCACACGAGAGTGTTGCTTGACCTAAATAGATGATCCCATTAGTATGCACGAGTTGATCCATTCATGTGCGCGAAAGTGTTACGGATGAGTTGAGTGGTGTGTATCATGATTACATACTTACGCGCATGTTGAGAGGCAGTCTCAAATATTAACCATAATTTTAAGCACAGAGAACACTAATTATGAGTGAAAGCATCTCCTCAACCTTAACGTTATCTTGGATTATTTTTGTTCTGTGTTTATCTTTATGATTTTCCCTTATTTGAATGATTGTAGAACAGTCTACTATTTTATTAAAATCATCTTATGCTTTATTCTGTTCAATATGTTCTGATGATTTCATATTTTGATTGAGCTTTGGAATATGTCTTGAATGCAACTCGAGAGGGATTTCCATCCTTTGTCTAGCTGAATGTCGAGTGGTATAGATGTTGAACAGAGCTATCTACATGTAGTTCAGGCAGTTTGTAGTTCTGTGATGATCTTATGCTTATGATGGTATTTGCTTAATTTTAGTTCAAGTGTCGTGTGTTCACTGAGTCCCAGCCCGAGAGGGATATCTTCACATTGATACTCTATATGCCCACCGAGAGATGGGACAGAGTTTTCAATCATCAAAGATGGACTTATGACCCGCGCATTTTGGAGTTGAACTTATTCCAAGAGAAATCCCATCTAAGACACAAATTTATGTTCTTATGGATACATTTTTTGAGTATTTAAATAGGTTACCTGTGTTTTCAAAAGTGACCTTATTCTTGGTGTCCAAAATAATATCAGGGCGTAATATTTTGGGTTGCTAATGTGCGTCTCAAATATTAAAACACTTTTTTTGTCTCTAATCAACGTTGTTAAATTGTAGACGCTATTTTTGGTGTCGTCCACTTGCAATTCTATTTTAAAGACGCAATTATGGGTGTCGTTAGTTGACGTCAGCAAGTTAAAGATAGTTTAGTTTAGATTATGTTGCTACCTTGCACCATTAACAAAGTCACCTACACTTTTCAAAGTGACCTTATTCTTGGTGTCGAAAATTTTAAGACGTTAATATTTGCATCGTTATCATGCGACGCAAATGTAAAGGCATTATCGTTTATGTTGTTAATTTGTGTTGCTAAATTGGACACACTATTTGATTGTATCACTAGCGTCTCTAATGTAAGGACATTATTATATGCATCGTGTTGCCAATTAAGAATGCTATAACAAGTGTCACAAATAAATGTTGTAAATTTAAGGATACTTTTATTTCAAATTTTTATTTTTTAAAAAAATGTCACATTTGAAAATTGGGGCATGCTAAGAAATGTCCTTAATTGTCCTTTAAAGACACATAATTGGCATCTTAAATTATATTATTATTTTATAAATATTAATTCATTATATCATTTAATATGCAAATGGTACTGGTTTTGCAAACTAGACAAGTAGAATATAAGCAAAAAGTCAATTTAGAGATCAAATTAAAAATTATGAAGAATTTGTGACATGTATCACACACATCTCTATTGAAAAAAAAAAGAAAAATATGATAGATCTAAAAATCTCTAATAGAAGACATTTGAAGTTTTATCATTCCCTTCAATCTTTAAGTTCTTTAACCATGTTCCTATTAAAAACAAAATGATAAATTTATAAGTATAAAAATGTACATTTATTGTTATTAGTATACTTTTACATTATAGAAATTGAAAAAAAGGAAGAGTGCTTACTTGTGAATGTGAACATTTGTCTACATTTCCTCGATTAAAATGCCCTACTAGTGATGTTATGGTATCAATTTGACCTTGCATAGCTGATATTTGTTGTTGATGATATTTGGGATCATGTTGTGTGAGGAGCAAGTTGATGTGCACGTGTTCTTTTACCTATTGCAAAAATATTCTAACAAAGAAAAAAAAAACAACCTCATAAGCACCATACTTACTTAAATTTTAGAGAAATGTGAAACTATTACCTTCCTTTTTTTAGAAAACCAATAATGGACTGGGTCAATCCATTATTGGGAGGGAACTTCTTTCGGATCTCGCTCGCTACATTTAGTTCTGACCTCCCACCAAGCATATGTTTTGCTTTGAGAATTTAGAATCCATTAATCAACTTTAGTATTAGGAAGAAGGACAAATTTTTTTCTCTAACAAATAAATGAATTAGCATATGTATGAAACACGTAAAAAGTTAATAAACATATTTGCAAATGAAATGTTACAACATTTTTAACATGCCATATTTAAAACAATCGAACAATTGTAACATATATTAAAATAACCTAACATTTTTAACATGGCATATGAAAAAAATATTAATTTTAAAAATAAGACATGACATAGATGAGAAATTATTAACAAAAATGAGAAATTTAAACACTATGCCACTAAATGCGAGTAAGGGTGCACGTCTCATCTCATGGTTCGGCAAAGGAGCGCACAACGCCTCTGCACCCGAGCCGAGGCACACATTTCGCGCCCCACTCTCGCCAAAGGGGCGAGTGCTGCCCCTACCCGAACAGGGCTGCTGGGCGAGCACGCCCCTCTACTGACCTGAGCAGGGGCACCGTCGCGCCCCTCTGCTCACCCCAGAAGGGGCGCGTGGCGCACCCCTCTACCCGCCCTAATAGGGACGCACCCCTCTTCTCACGCCAGCAGGGGCGCGATGGTGCCCCTGCTCGGGCAAGTAGAGCTGCGCACCACGCGTCCCTATTGGGGCGAGCAAAATGACGCCCGCCTGCGCCCCTGCTGGGGCGAGCAAAATGGCACTCGCGTGCGCCCTTGTTGGGGCGAGCAAAGGGGTGCACGTCATGTCCCTCTGTGCGCCCCTGCTCGGGCGTGTGCACCCCTCTGCTCAACCCAGCAGGGGCGCACGATGGTGCCCTTGCCCGGGCGCGTGGGGCGAGCAGAGGGGTGCATGGGGAGAGCAGAGTGACGCCATGTCCCTCTCTCATCGCCGAAGAGCAGCGGGGGCACCGCATGCACAAGGCAAGCAAAGGGACACGCATCGTGCCCCTCTGCTCATCCAGCAGGGGCGCACGATGATGCCCCTCCTCGGGCGAGTAGAGGGGCACGCGTGTCACAGGATCATTCTCGGATACGAGATCAGATCGTTCTCGGACACGAGATCTCGTGTGGCAACTAGGTGGATGGGCACCTAGCCAAGCCTATTTTAAGCAGCAGTAGAAGTTTTATGATCGAGACGATTATGCCGAGAGTCGCGTATTCGATCACGGATATGACTAGAGTGTTGGCTACTCGTTATCGGTCCATGACATTAGCGCGTTGAGGTACTAATGTAGGCGCTTGAACGCTTAAAATCTGAAGGGGCAGTCGAGGAACCACGGGACACCAATGTGGATTTGTCACTCCACGCTCAGGACTAGACACTAGAATTAAGGAAAGCTTGCTTGCATTAAATATGATGAAACATAACATACATCTGGGTCTCGGAAGGCACTAGTTGATATGATGCTCAAGAACAATGCCTTGAGTGTCCGAAACAATATATGATAATCAAATAAACGAGATCAAACGAAGTTTCAAGCAGCGGAATATCAACTTCAAAATTATCAATGAACCACGCAATCGATATTATAAATAGATGAATTTAATAACAAGATTACAAACCTTATAATTAACGGCAAAAGTTCCTGAAGAATGGGTTGCAGGAGTTCTCTCACAACAAAAGTAATTAAGCCAAATTTTAATAGATTCAAATATGTCTAAAATAATTACAAATAGCGATATTTTTAGGCCCTACATAGCATAATTTGGGGTGGAAGAAGTGCTCTAACTTAGCCTACAAATAAGGTAACTAGTTTCCTAAAATAACCAAGCCAATTCCTCTTACAAATCTCACCATAATTTCCCATATAAAATTATTTCGAAAATTCCAAATAAATATGGTTAAACCATTATTTATTTGGCTCAAGTTATGTTGAATCTTCATGCAGCTCAATTCGTAGCTCGTTGAGAAGTTGGATCTGATTTCTAATTGCATGCCCACTTTGTAAATGATTTTCTATTGTCTTCTGAAGTTGTTTTGCTCTTGATCTTGTAAGTGGGCGTAAGGATTTTTTATTATATTCAGGTTATTTATCTTGAAGATCCACAACACTATTGTGATCATCGAACTTTATTCGAACATCCTTATTTTTATCAGTTGCTTTTATGGAAGCTTCTCAGTTCATATCACTATTGAACTCTTCCAATATACCGTAGGTATGAGAGACTTATTTCAAAATAGGAAACGTAAAAGATGTACTCTACAGGTACCACCACATAACTTGATCAGTCATAAGGATGACCTTACAAGATAATGCCCTAAGGGCGGATAACTTGGTACTCTGCAATATTACGCAGTACGGGACTGCTGCATATGTTAAGTGATGTCCCTATTATCGAATATTATTAGGACACATAATAAGTTGCGTCTTTATTATCAAATATTTTTAGGACACATAATAAGCGATGTCCTTATTGTCGAATATTATTGGAACGCATAAAAAATGTCGCTCTTTATTGGGATGCGCAATAAGTGACATCCTTATTATCTAATATTATTGGGACGCATAAAAAGAGGCATCCCTATTTATTGGGATGCATAACAAGCGACATTCCTATTATCTAATATTATTGGAATGCATAATAAGTGACGCACTTATTATTAAGCAATATTGGGACACATAATAAGTGGTGCCTCTATCATTCGAATATTATTGGAACGCATAATAAGCGATGTCCATATTATCGATATTATTGGGATGCATAATAAGTGATGTCTCTATTATCATATATTAATCGGGATGCATAATAAGGACGTCTTTATTATCGAATATTTTTAGGACACATAATAAGTGATATCTCTATTATCGAATATAATTGAGACGCATAATAAGTGATGTCTCTATTATCATGTATTATTGGGACACATAATAAGTGTTGTCTTTATTATCAAATATTTTTAGGATGAATAATAAGTGGTGTCTCAATTTTTGAATATTATTGAGATGCATAATAAATAATATCCCAATTATCTAATATTATTATGACGTATAATAAGCGGTGTCCCTATTATCGAATATTATTAGAACATATAATAAGTGGCGTCCATACTATTGAATATTATTGGGACGCATAATAAGAGGCGTCCTTCTTATCGAATATTATTGGGACACATAATAAGAAGCATCCTTATTATAAAATATCATTAGGACACATGATAAGAAACGACCCTATGATCAAATATTATTGAGACGCAATAGAATTTGCGTCGCTAGCTTATTCAAATTACAAGATTCTAAATTAAAATAGGGACACAAAATTAATGTGTCTTAAAATTTATAAAAGTAAGATGCTAATTATATTTGTGTCATTATTTTATAATAATGACAACGTTAGAAAAAGTGTCCTTATAAGTGAACACTTCGTAGAAAATAAGGACGCTTGAATTTGTGTCTTAAATTATGTGCCCTTAAATGACTATTTTGTTGTAGTCCTCACCTTGTATCGCCATTATCTTTTCATTTTGATCATGCTATTATTGATTCCATGCTACCGAGAGATAACTTTCATCCTTTGCGACTACGAAGGATCCAAGAGGGCATGCATTCGCAAAGTCATCTTTAAAAAGATCACTGGAGTCATAGTCTTCATTTCTAAATTGAATCTGAACTCAATTTGTTTCACGCAATGCTTGGCCACAACGTCTAAGAGGGTCATCTTCACGAATTGGTCTTCAACTCAAGCTGAGAGGTTATTTTGGATCTCTAGTTTTCTCTTAGAGAACCTGTCGAGCTGAGATGGCAAGAAACCTAGCTCGATCACAGAGGATTCGCTTCATTTATCTGCTCAATGCACACGAGAGTGTTGCTTGACCTAAATAGATGATCCCATTAGTATGCACGAGTTGATCCATTCATGTGCGCGAAAGTGTTACGGATGAGTTGAGTGGTGTGTATCATGATTACATACTTACGCGCATGTTGAGAGGCAGTCTCAAATATTAACCATAATTTTAAGCACAGAGAACACTAATTATGAGTGAAAGCATCTCCTCAACCTTAACGTTTATCTACACTAATCTTTATATACTTTTGCTTTAAAAATCCATAAAAATTAGTTAATTTTATTTGTTGTGATTTCTTATTTGTAGCATTTCACGTTGTCACTTTAAACAACACTTATAGACTTAAGCTTTTCCTTCTAAACGATTTTTAATCAAGTGTGAACTTTTCAAGCTTCATTCTTGTAGATCGACCCTCAAATACTACAATGTCTTCCATATATTCTCGTCATGATTGTGTTGAGAAATTATAAACTTTAAAGCTTAAATCGATATTTCTTGTGAAGTAAGGGTAATTGTCAGTGTAGAGATAATCACATGTCTAAGGTAACCGCTCCTTATGCGTTACCCTTTTATACGAAGTGTACTATTTTATGTTATTTTGAGCGTCTCACATCACATGATTTTCGATGCATCATGTTTGTCTCATTTTCACATAGCTATTTGTGCTCTCTTTAGGGAAGATAAACATCATGTTAGACTATAATCCCCTCTTAGACTGATCTCTTTATTGTAGATCAGGTCATTATTGTATTTATTTTCACTTTTCAGTTCAATTGGAAGTGTGACACTTCGAAAATTCACCCTAAAAATTGAGGGCAATTAGGAAATTTTTCGACTATGTTAGTCTGTTCGTCATCACATAACTATAAGTAAATAATTAAATCAATGCAACGAAAGCTATAATCTATATTATAAGATAAAAAAAACCATTTTCAACGGAAGACTTTAAGAACATTTGAAAACTAATGTCATAGAACATAGGATAATATCCACTATTCATGAAACGTCTGTAAAATCAACATTTTCTAATAGACTTAGCAAAATATAATATCATGATTTCATTGAACTCTAGGTCATGTGCAACTTCGTCGTTATCAGGAATCTAGAGTATAAAATTTTCTAGTAGAGTATGTCATATATTCATTTTTTTTCCTTTTCTTTACGACATATGTTAAAATGATTACGTTAAAGTGGTAAGCGACTTATTATCACTTAAGATTTTGAGTTCAAATTCTTGTGAATGCAAAATATTTCTATTAAAAATCTCACGTTATTACCAAGTACATTATGTTAAACTGAATTAGACACCGAGCGACAAAAAAAACTATATGTTAAAGTGGGAAATGAAATCAAGTTGATCCGTAAAATAAAATACTCTATTAAAAATGTTTTGAGAGTGTTCTATTGCTACAACCATGGTAAAAAAATATCTCCAAACTTATAAATCAGTATGTCCACTACATCCATCTTTTTTCCATTAAAAAATTAATAATTTAAGTTTCGATTTTTAGAAATGAAAGATGATATATATATATATATATATATATTCATTTATTGTTATAAAACAAATATAAAATTGGTCAATAAATGTATTTTCATATTATATCTGTGAACTGCAAAAACTTTGGATTTTTTTCTCTGACCTTCCCTAAACTATGAACTTTTTTCGTATTTACCCACGACTTTCGTATTTTCCGCATACCTCCCCTAAATTATGCCACTTTTTTCACTTAGGTCTATCCATCTTTCCTATTAATTTTTATTATTTTAATTTATGAAATGACTCAATTGCTCTCGCGCATGTAGGTCAACAAAAAAAATGGGGAGCTCGCTTATCTGAACTGCGCGATAAATCAAAATAATGAAATTTGATGGAAAAATTAACAGAAGTTGACAGATGAAGCTAAGTTGAAAAGTTGCATAATTTAGGAGAGGTCTACGGAAAATACGAAAGTCATTGGTAGACACGAAAAAATTTCATGGGGGAGGAGGAAAAAATCCAAAATTTTTTAATGTGTTAAGATGTGATTAGGGGTGTTCACGAGTCGGATTTGACCCGACCAGTGAACGAACTCGCGACCAGTCGGGTCAGATTGGATCATTCTCTTTTTTTTGTTATGACCCAATCCGTCGGGTTGGGTCGGGCCCGACCACCATTTTTCCTTTTTTAAATTTTTTTTATTTTTTAATATAAAAAAGTATTTATTATTCATTTAAAATAATTTATTTTATATTTTTTAAAATTTTAAATGATATAAAACTGTTAAATTAACTTAAAAATCATTTAAAATTAAAAAAACCATTATATATTGTTAGATGTGATGCAATATTGCGGGAATCATTTGATAGATATTATCGACTACCATTATATATTGTTTCTAAATTATATTATGCATAATACCCTTTTATAAATGTATTTAACAGTAAATATTTTTATATTATTTAAAATTGTGCTTAGCACAAAAGTCAATTAATCTTTTTGAAACCACGATCTTATTTTTGGTGTCATTTTAATTAGAAAAACAGGAAAATGAGAAAAAAAAAACGAAAACACTGAAAACCACCTTTTATATCAGCAGCCATATCCACTTGGACAAGGACCATTTCACCGTCGCCGGCCGTTCACTTCTCCGGCGAAATTCCACGTTCCCCGCCATCGCCTTCTTCCGAACTTCAGTCTCCTCTCCCTTCAGAAGCGGATCTGCATCTTGGTCTTCGTTACGCCTCCGGCGATCGCGACCTCCGCCTTCCTCGATTACCTTAAAATTCCGCCTTCCTCGATTACCTTCTTCCGAACGACGGTTTCGTGCTCGGGGAGTGCAGAGGTAATAAGCTTGCGCGCGCCCGAAGCTCTCTTCCTTACTTCGGTTTCAGTTGTTTACAGTTGGATCGAACGGCTCATCCGACTAGTAGTGGTGGAAGCCATGGTGCTCGCCGTCGGTTTCGGCGTTAGAATGGACTCAATTGCTTCATTGTGAGTCTGGATCACAGTGTCAATTTTAGGAGAGGAGCAATATGTTCAAAATTTGAGCTTTTGTCGTTGCTATCGTGTTTAGAATATCATGTATTTATCCGTTCCTTAAAAATTTGACCTTGTTTCGCGAATACAGGATCGAGACTTTTCTGGTCGGAGTCTAATAACTGTGCTGTAATGGGATGGTACGGGTTCATTATGCTGTTCCGTAGTTTGTCTTATTTTTAGCTCATCAATGAGAGTTTAAGAACCTTGGTATACCTAGATTGAGTGACTGTCAATGCCGTCGTCATGAATATGAGGTGGCCTTATATCTACCTTAGTGTTATGTTGATGGGCATCCCTTGCCGTTCTCACGATAATGGTTCAGGAATATGGTGTTCTTGAGGTTATAAGAAACTTTTTGGGTTAGTGTAACCAGGACTATGGCCCTCAAATGTCTCACATTTTCTGGAAATTGGTAAAACTAGTAATGACGGTATGTAGATAGGTAAACTACACAATACTTATTAACATTGTTGCAAGAAACACTATTATGTTTCTGGATCTTCATAGGATATGATATTAAATTGGAAAGGATGGAGAAAGATAATTCATGAAATAATCTGCAATTAGGTGTAATGCATCTCTTAAAAAAGAAAAAAAAATAGGTGTAATGCAGTGAAGGAAAACTTGTTAAAGGGTAGTAAAAAAGTAACTAGCACAAGGACCATCTTTTCTGTTTTTGATTATGCTGCATCATGTCTTCATTGCCTTTGATCTAATTTATTCCAGGTCATAGAATTAATGATGATTCTGCAAATATCAGCAATGTGAAAAGCCATTGCTTTAATTGGTCAATGATTATGTGGACACTTTTCTAGAGTTTGTATTCAGTAGCTAGTAGTGTTGAAGGTTTCAGGATAGAAATGAGCTCCTGTGTTATCTTCTAAGAAATGGTGCGGGTCAACTAAAACAATTCTTTTGACCAAAGTAAAGAGTGGAGTGTAAGGAACACGTACATGTTTCTAATAGGTGACAATTGGAAACTAGCTGATGCTTATAGTGCCGCCAATCTTCTGAAAGAGAACATTACTTTTAATGGTTACGTATAGCTTTATTGAAACTTCTGAAATGCTACTTATTTGTATGGAAAACTATTCTAAATGAATTTTCATGCTTCTTGTCTTGGGCATATATGGAAGTGTCTTGGCATAAAATAATCCCAGTTTCTCTCTGAAAATAAATAATCACAGTTTCAAATTGACGTTTTTGACAGATTGGTTGCAGTTCATTGACCATCTTCTAGGACAATTTATTACTATTGTTCAAACACCTAGATGGAGATCAGTACACGAATTTCATCTTCTCTCCAAGATCTGCATTCGGTAATTTCAGGAGAACAATGGAAAAATACTGACCTTGAGGCAGATAGGAGTTATGGACGATCAAAGCACATTCATACCTTCACAAGAGAAGGCATTTCAAGTTTCTCAAAGGAGAAGTCGCCTCCATCATCTCCTACTAAGAAAAAGAAATGGATAAGGGCAAGCATATCTACTATTGCATTTCTCTTATTGCTAGCATTTATTTTTGTTTCTGTCAGAGCTTTCCACACTTACGTGTCACATGAGGCATCTGAACACTATGTCATCCTAGATTGTGGTAGTACCGGCACTAGAGTTTATGTTTATAAGTCGTCTATTTATCAAAATAAAGAACATTCAGGCATGCCCGTCATCATTAGATCATTACCTGAAGAGCCTCGAATAAGACCCCACAAGCAGAGAGGCCATGCATATCACCGTATGGAAACTGAACCTAGTTTCGATAAGCTTGTGCATAATGAATCTGGTTTAAAGGCTGCACTACAACCACTTCTTCAGTGGGCTGAGAAAAAAATCCCACAACGTTCTCATAGAAATACATCCCTTTTTCTGTATGCTACAGCTGGTGTTCGGAGATTACCAAATTCCGATTCACAATGGCTTTTGGACAAAGCATGGGAAATTCTAAAGAATTCATCATTCATGTGTAACAGAGATTGGATTAAGATAATATCTGGAATGGAGGAAGCTTATTATGGATGGATAGCATTGAATCATCATTTGGGTATGTTGGGTGCCTTGCCACCTGCCAAAACATACGGTTCTCTTGATCTGGGTGGTTCGTCTTTACAAGTTACATTTGAGTCTGAGAAAGCGACAAATCATGATGCAAGTATAAGTTTAAAAATTGCCTCTGCTAGCCACCATCTTAGTGCATATTCTTTGCCTGGGTATGGCTTGAATGATGCATTTGACAAATCTGTTGCCTTTCTTCTTAGAAATTTCTCAGGCACCAGTAGAAATGCTAAAGTGGAGCTTAAACATCCATGCTTACATAGTGGATACAGGGAGGACTACTCATGTTCTCACTGTTCTGACCCCAACTTAGAAGAAAATCCTATGTTTGGTGGGAATAACATGAGGAAAGGCCACCCTGCTACTGTTGTTGAACTTCTTGGTTCTCCTCATTGGGAGGAATGTAATGCACTTGCAATGGTAACGGTCAATTTGTCTGAATGGTCTAAAACAAGTTTTGGAATCGACTGCAAACTGAGACCTTGTGCTCTGAATGATGGTTCTCCTCAGCCAGTTGGCCAGTTTTATGCTACGTCTGGTTTCTTTGTGGTCTTCAGATTTTTCAATTTGACATCTGAGTCTTCCATTAAAGATGTTCTCAGAAAGGGTAAAAAATTTTGTAAAATGAGATGGGAAGTTGCAAAAAATAGTGTCATTCCTCAGCCTTTTATAGAACAGTATTGCTTTAGGGCGCCATATATTGCATCACTTCTAAGGGATGGACTACATATTAAAGATGACAAGGTGACTATTGGGACTGGTAGCATAACTTGGACCTTAGGGGTTGCATTGCTGGAGGCAGGACAAGCATTTTCTAGCAGACTCGACCTTCAAAGCTATATGATAATACATAGAGAGATACATCCAGCGATTCTTTTCATAATGATTTTGATTTCTGTTGCAATGCTATTTTGTGCACTATCATGTGTGAGCAATTGGATTCCAAGATTTTCTCGGAGGTTCTATCTCCCACTTTTCAGAAGCAATAATCTTATCAATTCTAGCCGAAGCATCCCAACGTCTTTCAGGTTCCAGTGGTGGAGCATTATCAGTTCTGGTAAGTTCTGCTAAAAGTGCACAAAAGTCTCATATATTTATACATTTCATCTCGAACATGCTTTGAATTTCTTGTTACATATCTGCAAATAAAATGTTGCGTTTGATTTTGATTTCAAACTACGTGGGTCTTATTCTTATACCAAGATGCATCATCATTGTAGTTGTAATGGGCTCTTCATTTTGAATGTAGTCTGAACTTTGGATATTACATGATTTTTCATTCAGACTCTCAAATATGCATTTATTTATTTTTTTATAGTAATCATGAACTGAAGATCCAAGAATGCAAGAAAAAATGTGTTGATGTATTATGTGGTACTCAAAATTTTCAAAACTTAATGGCATTGCTTTGCCCTAGTTCAGAAGAAGTTTGAAAAGCTAAATAAAATCCCTGTCCTAATATTATTATTTCTAATCTCAATCCGACATCTTGTGTGTTGTCTGCGTGCAATTTTTCTCAAGACCTCATCATAATCGTATGTAAAAAAATCATATGGAATATCTATTCAGTTTTCATGAACTAATACTCAATGTCCAATGGTCACATCTTCATTTTGCCCGTTGTTCTATTATTTGATAATGCAAAAGATAACTAGGCGAGTTAGATAACCATCAATAAGGTACCAAGTCTCTGCAACTCCTTATCATGGTATATAAAATATCATCGTAACTGGTTTCCCTGAAAATTGTTGTATTCCTTCTAATCATATAGGTCGAAGAAATGCTAATATGCAAAGTCTCTAGTGCCTACAGATGTAGATGTGACCATCCGGATGTACACCACCAATCTGAATGTCCTCTAACAAATCGCTTCTGTCAGTATAACAACTCATCCACCCCCAGACATTGACCAAACCTCGGTGTTCACTATAAAATCAAAACATAGGTGAGATGTTTTCTCATTACTAGTTCCACAAAGCCTGCAATTAACACCGTCATTTGGAGTATACTAGTTGCACACAAGCTCGGAGTAGTAGACAACCATAAAGTTACGCCTTCAATGTTGCTCCACAGAAGTTTGGATTTTCATCCAATGGCCACACCACACGATGTATTAGGAGTCCAATCCCAAGAAAAGTTGTGTTTATCAGATGAGGCAAACCCAAAATGTGAATGATAATGAAGCAATTGGAAGCTTTGCAACCTGTCTTAGTTGACAAGTAAAACTAGAAATCACGTCCCTCTACCAAGCAGACATTATGGATAAAGTTAATGCATCAACTAGTGAATAAACAACCTAGGTGCAACTGAATATCATTGTTTAACCCCTTGTTTTGACTATACTTGATCACCTGCTAGATTGCTTTTGATTAGAATGTAAAAGAAACAATGATCACACACTGTTTCATCCAAGAAATTTGGTGGTTGGCAATACCTCTTGGATCAAGATAAATATCAAATTTTGCATCCAATTCCCCTCACTAATATTTTCTGATATGGGCTCCCTTGGTTCTCAGTTTTTTAGAATTCGTCTAGAGGTTATAAAATTTTTCACATATGTGTTCAACATTTTTTTTGTGTTTTGCTCATGTTAGATTTGTCTAAAATTATAATTTTCACCATCCTTAAGGATTCAACTCACCATGGCTTAGGGTTGCACAGGGAATGACTTAGGTGCCAAATGTAACATTTTAGACCCCACTTGATAATGTTCATTTTCCTTGGCTACCCACAGTTTTTAAAATAAGTCAAAGTTCATGTATATACTTTAACATCTTTTTTGTGTTTTGTCCATGTGGACTTTGTCGAAGGTGTGCACTTGTTCATACACTTGCAGAGAAATTCACCTTCCACAACATCCCTTTTTTGCCGCATGCCTCCTGGTTGTCACTATATGAAGCTATCTAATGTAGAACAATCAACAACAAATGCTGAATTGATAGGATAAATCAAGTCACTTGGAACCACCCGTCAAACTGTTTTGCTTTGTTAAATGGATCCTCATACTTAGATGAGTCATTTCTTATAAGCAAGGTGCTTATTCTGTAAATTTCTTTACATAAAAGTTATAAATGTAAACTAGTGTTGTACCATAAGAGTGCTTTAAAGAACTACACATTTGTTTAATATATGTAGAGATCTTTATGTTAAATGGAATAAATGTGCATCTCCATATAGTTCATTTGGCATTTGCCGCATTTTCAATCTAACACATACTTTTGGAAAACACTTACTGGAGAATTATAAGGTGTCCACTTATCAATGTAGTTGTGCATCGTATTTCTAAAATTACGAGTCTTGCCTTCTCTCAATGCATCACTTAGTACAACCCTCTATGCACTGGCCAAAAATTAGGATTTTTTTGTTCTTATTGGGCTGGCCTGCTAAACGAAAATTACGCATGTATGATGACAAGGTAATTCTTTTAGGGTAATAACAAGGCAATTACAGAGAAGAAAAGAAATGCCTTGAATTATAGATTGTAAAATTGTCATGATAAGTTCCTGTATTTTACACTGTGATAGTTCATGCCATAAGGAAAGCTTGTATTTAAATTCGTTGAGATAAAATATGTTTTCTTTTTTCAGAAAATGTTTTTTTCATCTTAATTTAATTTCAAATGAAATTTGTTAGTTCATCATGCCATGAGGAAAGCTTGTAGTTAACTTAATTAATATGAAATGTTTGCTTTCATGTGAATAGAATTTCAACAGGCTTCTATGCTAGTCATTGTACTAAAAGAGGCTTTTTATACATAGAGAGTACAAATATACTGATTTTGTGGTATCATCTGTCATCCAATTGAACTGTTTCCTTGCAGTTTATTAGCCATGATCTGATGGTTGTGATTCGTTTTAGATTTCATTGTCCGAAACCACAATTTGATCATTGTTGCTTTTTCTCCTTAAATCTGAGACATTTTTTTTTTGTCTTCACATAGCTCGTATGATCTACTTCCGTCTTCAGTTTCTAATTGCATTAGTTTTGGAGAAAAGGATGTGAGAGCCATGATTGATGCATGTTTCATGTATATGGTTTTTATTATTCCTTTCATGTTCTTTCCTCTTAGGTGATGGAAGGGCAAAGGAACCCCTCAGTCCTACCACTGGTGGTTCTCAACTGCATCCTTTTGGCATGGGACATGGGTTAGGAGGCAGCAATATTCAGCTTGTGGACTCATCTGCATTTCCCTTGGGTGTCGCTCACAGTTATTCTTCCGGTAATTTAGGTCAAAGTCAGACTGGAAGCGGTTGGCAATCACTCCGTGGTCAAACGACACTTTCAAGTCGACGATCTGCATCAAGAGAAGACCTCATTTCATCTTTAGCAGAAACACAAATTGTGAAGCTCTAACGTACACAATTGAGCAATGATCCTAGTATGAACTTTGTTTCTTCGGGAACCATGTAAATAAAGCACTATATACAGTTGAGAAAAGTAAATCCCCCACATTTAGAAAGACATGAACAAACTTAGATATTCCATTTGTTTTTTTTCTTTCCTGACACATAACAATAACAAAGATATCCTGCATTAAAATGCCTCACCTTGCAGCAGGTGTCTACATGTTCAAGTTGAAATCTGCACTGCGACAGAATTTAACACCTCGCGCCAGGTGCTTGTAGTGTTTTCCAATTTCGTCTTATTTACTCTGATGGAGCTTCTGTTGTCCCTCTTATTTCCTTTTCATATCCATATTATTTTATTGGGATATCATCATTGTTGCTAACACAAAGATGATTATTTTATCATTAAATCGGCAGTGTTTTGCTAACGTTTAGTCTCGTTTTTTGACAGAGCCGCGACCATCCTGATACAAGAACTCTGCCTGACCTGAGCAGATGACATATTTTCTTTGCAAAGCCAAATGAATGTACAAAATTACATGGATTTGTATTTACAAAAATGGCTCATTCCTTTTTTATGCAGGGATTTGCAACCCCCAACCCCACCCACCCAACCTCTTGTAAGCTTTGTTGGATTCCACAAGTGGCTTAGAATTTGCCATTTTTCTTCTTAGTTTATGCTTTTAGTATGTTAAGAGACATTTCTACCTCTTTAAACTTGTGCGTTTAAAAAAAATCTGAATTTTTATTGATCACTTTTCTTCTTATTATAGCTCTTAAAATTTTAAAAAGAAACAATGCTGTACAAATGGAAAATTTTCAAAAGAAAGTTCATAAATAAATTGGGAAAAAAATGTTCCAGTGTTATATGAAGGGTAAAAAGATTGTCATTCAATATATAAAAATATACTATACTTAAGATTGATGAAATGGTTGCATTCTGTACCCTCTTTATTTTCCTATGGGTAAATTGCATAAAAAAGTTCAACTTTTGATTTATTCTCAAATCTAACCTGAACCTTTATTTTTTGCGTAAAAAATCATGAACTTTGATTTTATTCTCAAATTTAGCGTAAACTTATATTTTTTTTATAAAAATTCATGAATTTTAATTTAAGTCTCAAATGAAACCTAATTTTTTTATTTTTAAAATTTTAAAATTAGTTATAAATGTAGCCTATTATCGTATTATTATTAAAAATAAATATTAATCAAGTAAACTTTAGTTAATTATTATCATATTTTAAAAACTATTAATTATTTTATAACTTTTAACATTTATAGATGAGAATTGTAATTTAAGTTTAGGGAGTTCAAAATCATTTATATATATGAATTGTCTTTGCATACTAAATAATATAATATACATTATTGATAATTTAATAAGTGGTAATCTTTCTAAAAAATAATCTATGTTATCAAAATTCGGACCGGACATCGAGTCAAAAAAATTTCCGGTCAAGTCGAATTGGGTCGAACCAATTAATAATAATAGTATTAACAAAATTTAATGAACAATATTAACAAGATAGTTGTTCAAATACCTTTTTACTTTGGTCCTAAATATAAAACGCAATATATAAACTCATAATTCAGAACTTAATTATTAATATTTATTGGGTAAATTGCATAAAAAGCCTCAACTTTTGATTGATTCTCAAATCTACTCAAAATTTTTATTTTTTGCGTAAAAAAGACATGAACCCTGATTTTATTCTCAAATCTAGCTTAAACTTATATTTTTGCAAATTATGACTTTGATAATAATATAAAAAAGGTACATAATTTTATTTGATTAATATTTATAATTTTATTATTAATAGTACAATGATAGGCTACATTTATAACTAATTTTAAAATTTTGAAAATAAGTTTACATTAGATTTGAGACTTAAATTAAAGTTCATAACTTTTTATTAAAAAATATAAGATTAGGCTAGTTTTGAGAATAAAATTAAAATTCATGACTTTTTACGAGAATAAATCAAATTTTATGCAACTTACCCTATTTCTATTTATATCTATTTGTAAAATAATAATAAAAAAGAAACAATAGGTGACAATAACGCGGTGCAAACGTTTATACTGGGCAATTAGATTAGCATATTTACTGGCTAAAATATATTTTATTCTTATTTCTATATGAGTGTGAGCAGGCCTTCTCGCGGCGTGCCCTAGAGATCGGCCTCCACCTCCTTGCTCGCGGCACAACCAGAAGATGCCGTCAAACTCACAAATGCCGATCAACTCACAAGGCGTCTTCGCGATTCCTACTCGATCACTCCATTCGGCGACCTTGTTTGTGCCTTAGCAGGAGATCTCCACCTCGCCGCTGCTGCCATCGACTTGAGCTTGCCCTCCAATGCCAGTCGAACTCAAGGACGTCGATCACTCATGACACACCTGAACACGCCGTCGAACTCAAGGACGCCATTGAACTCGCAAGGCACCCGTGTTTTCTACTCGATCACCCCTCTCAACGACCTTGTTCGTGCCCTAGCAGGAGACCTCCACCTCGTCGCTGTTGCCATTGACTCGAACACGCCATCGAACTCCAGCGCTCACCCTCCAGCTAGCTTCCTGAACACATCGTCGAACTCGCATAAGGATCCGCTCCGCTCGACGATGCTGCTAGACCTCATCGGATCCGCCTCTCTGCTCGCCGCTGCCACTAGATCCACCAAACTGCTTGCTCTGCTCAGCGCCCGCCTGTCAGTCCTGCCCACTGAAGGATGTGCCCCGAGTGGGCGTGGCCACGCGCACAAGGAGGCAGGCGCGGCCGGGATGATTCCTACTCCTAATAGGAAATAGGAGTTATCCGAGACTCCAAAGATCCGACGATGAGGGAGGAGCTTCTGGAGGTGAAGACTTGGACTCCTATCGTGAGTAGGAGGACGAGTGCGTGGAGAAATGCAGGATCGGAAGATTTCCTACTCCTAGTGGGAATAGGAATTCGGACATCTCCTAGGTCGAGTAGGACTTGGACGTGGACGGAGCTTCCTTCTGGATCGAGGGTCACTTGGAGTTGAAGTCATAATCAAAGGAGGTTTTTCTGGAGAAGGGCTTGCATGCCTAGTAGGATTAGGTCCATACTTAGACTAGGAGTTATTTTCTCTTAGGCCCTATAAAAGGACATGTAATCAAGGCTTGTAAGACCATCCTAGACAATCTGAGATTGCTCAATAATATTCTCTAGTTTTCCTTTAAACTCTTAGCCTCCCTCTCTTCTTCCTGGGCGAGAGTTTCGTTGTGCATCCGGGACGTGTACGGCCGGGGTCCAAGGCACGTCTAAAAGGGGGGTTGATCAGCGATCGAGTAGAGTTTGGCCGAGCCGCACGTCTGGTGTTTCATACCTGAAGCTTAAGGGCATGACAACATGATATCAGAGCTTAGGTTCCGACTATGTCAGGAGAAGAAGGTGCTTCGAGCAAAGGCCATTCGATGGAAGCCAAAGACACGACCCTTGCGGTGGTGGGGAAAAGAAGAAGATTACTCGAGCAAAGTCCAGAGATCCCGACAACCATATTGAGATGAGGCGCTGGAGCGAAGTCTTCGAAAAATGGACGAGGCGGTCCGTAGCCTAGAAGTCGTGGCGGGTGATCACAGCTTGGCACTGGTGCAAGGAGGAGCCTTGCACCAGGAGCTGGCCAGCCGCGTTGCAGCCATAGGGGAGGCTATGGATTCAAGGATGAAGGCCTTCGAGACAGATTTGTTGCTGCTCAAAGGACTTCTCTTCGATGCAGGAGGGCTGCGATCGAAGACCCTGGTGCCCAAGTTCTTAGGATCGGAACCAAAGAAATATGATGGTGCGCGGGAGGCGACGACCATCGACGATTTTCTTTGGTGTCTTGAAAAGGGGTTCAAGATGAGCAAGATCGTGGTCGAGAAGGACCAGATTGACATGGCCATGCGCTACCTGGTGGATGGTGCGCTCTTGTGGTGGCGTCGGATGGAGGAAGGGGACGAGACTTCAATAGAGTCTTGGGCGGACTTCAAGGTGGAGTTGAAGAAGCAATCTACCTCGACAATGCACAAGAAGTGGCTATGAACAAGCTGACCTCTCTCAAGCAAACGGGTTTCGTGAAGGAATATATCGAAAAGTTCCAACCGCTTATGTTGGAGATGCCCAAGAGCATGGAGGAGTCAACATGGTTGTTCTTCTTCCTGCGGGGGTTGAAACCATGGGCGGCTCAGGAGTTGAGACATCAGAAGGTGACGACCATGAATGGAGCATTGGTTGCTGCTGAAGCTTTGGTGGAGTTTTCAGCAAACCAGGATCCTAGCGCGGGTGCTAAGGATCAGGGCAAGTCGAGGAAGGACGGAGCCCGACCAGGTGGCAAGAAGAATGATAAGTAGGATAAGAAGGCGACGACATCGAAGGGTGATGCCAAGAAGACGGTCAGATGCTTCCTCTGTGTGACACAAAGAAGGGGCTCTCGGCCATGGCATCTACCGCAGACACCGAGCAAGGCGCTGCACATATGGAGTCTATAATGGCTTTGACGACTGCTGCCGCAACTCTCCCGATGAAGGAAGTGAGGAAGACCGCGAAGGGCCTGATGTTCATGGAAGTCGCAGTGAATGGCCACACTTCGACCGCTCTGGTAGATACTGGAGCCACGCACAACTTCATGGATTCAAGGGAAGCGGCACGACTTGACATAGGGTATGTCAAGGAGCCAAGATTGCTTATCAAGACCGTGAACGCGGCCTCCCAGCCAATTCTTGGTACGGCGAAGGATATCCACGCGAAGATGGGGGAGTAGGAAGGAGCGATCACCATGACAATCGTCAACATGGAAGACCATCGGTTCGTCCTGGTCATGGAGTTCATGGATGCGTTCCGTGAGGTGAGACTTTCGCAGGAGCGGATTCGTTTTCTATCTCAGGAAGCTTCGCATGAAGTTGTCACGACAAGAGCTAGCGTGAAGTCCAAGGTGCTTTCGGCCATGCAACTTGATAGGGGCATGCGTCGGAAGGAGGTCACCTACTTGGCTGCCTTAAAGCTCAATGAGACCGGGCTCAAGGTTCAAGGCGTCCCAAAGGAAGTGGAAAGGCTTCTGGAGTAGTACAAGGATGTAATGCCGCCAGAGCTGCCAAGCAAACCTCATCCTCGTCAAGATATCGATCACGTCATCGACCTGGTGCCAAGTGCGAAGCCTTCGGGTATTGGGCTGTATTGCATGGTACCTCCGGAGCTGGAGGAGCTTTGAAAACAACCGAGCGAGTTGCTGAAAGCTAGGTTCATGGGATCCTCGAAGGTACCTTGTGGGGCGCAGGTCCTACTTCAAAGGAAGCAGGATGGGTCAAGGAAGAACAAGATCTTTCACCCACTACTGGACAAGTGCGTGGTGGTGTACTTGGACGACATAGTGGCATGCTCGGAGAAGCTCGCAGAGCATGTGGAGCATCCTAGGGAGGTGTTCGAGCTGCTGCGAGAGAACGAGCTGGGGAAATGCTCATTCGCCCAATCGAAAGGGATGTTCCTTGGGCACCACATCGAAGTCGGGAAGATCAGCATGGACAAGGGAAAGGTCCAAGCTATTCTCGATGGGGAGCCGCCAACAAACGTTTCGGAGATGCGATCATTTTTGGGACTCGTCAACTACTACAGAAGGTTCATCGAGGGATACTCGCGACGGACTGCGCCCCTCACCGACATTCTGAAGAAGAACGCGAAGTGGGTATGGTCAGAGAAATGCACGGAGGCATTTGAGAACCTGAAGAACATAGTGGCGGAGGAGCCGTGCTTGCGTCTACCCGACTACGGAAGGCCGTTTGAGGTGCAAACGGACGCTTCCGACTTCGCATTGGGTGGGGTCCTCATGCAGGAGGGACACCCAGTGGCCTTAGAGAGTCGGAAGCTCAACGAGGCCGAGCAACGATATCCGGTCCACGATAGAGAGATGACTGCGGTGGTGCACTACTTGCGCACATGGAGGCATTATCTTCTTGGGAGCGCATTCGTTGTGAAGACGGACAACGTAGCGACATCTTATTTTCAGAATCAGAAGAAGCTGAGCCCGAAGCAGGCACGATGGTAGGACTTCTTGGCGGAGTTTGATTACGTCTTGGAATACAAGACGGGGCGGACCAATGTGGTGGCCGATGCCCTAAGTCGCAAGGCGCAGTTTGCGACGATAAGCGCCCGCATGGACTTCAAGGATCACATCCGGGAGGGATTGAAGCAAGATCCTAAGGTTCTAGAGATGCTTTGACTTGTCGAGGAGGGCAAGTCACGATGATTCTGGACGGAAGATGGGCTATTGTTCCATTGAAGAAGGTTCGGTTGTACGTGCCACGATGGGAGGGTCTTCGACGATCGATCTTGAAGGACTGTAATGACTCAAAGTGGGTGGGCCACCCGGGAGCGGCTCGTACCTTGGCGTTGATTGATGACTCCTACTTCTGACCTCAAATGACAGAGGATGTCGAGGCATATGTGAGGACATGTCTCAAGTGTCAGCAGGACAAACTTGAGCAGAAGAAGCCGGCAGGGTTGCTGGAAACCTTGCCCGTATCGGAGCATCCATGGCAGATGGTGACTATGGACTTCATCTCAGCCTTGCCTAAATCTGAGGGAGCGGAATCGATCATGGTGGTGATCCACAAGTTTTCAATGGAACCTTCATCCCGGCTCCAAAACATTGCTTGGCGGAAGAGGTCGCCCGCTTGTTTGTCAAGCATATAGTAAAATATTGGGTCGTACCTGAGATCATCGTCAGTGACCGTGATCCGAGGTTCACGAGGCACTTCTAGAGGGAGCTCTTCCGGCTCCTGGGGAGCAACTGCGCTTCTCGACAGCTTTCCACCCTCAGACGGATGGCCAAATGGAGCGGGCCAACCATCTTCTGGAGATCTACCTGAGAGCCGATCAGGAGGATTGGGCCAAGCTCTTGGACGTTGCATAGTTTTCGTACAACATGCAGAAGAGCGAGGCGACGCAACAAAGCACGTTCGAGATCGTCACCAGGAGGTAGCCAGTGACACCTACAGGACTAGCAGCCAAGTACGCAAGGAAGTGTCCGGCGGCATATCATGTGGCGCGTGGTTGGTAGGACAACCTCGAGGCGTCGAGAGCTATCTTGGACAAAGCGGTGCACAAAATGAAGAAGTTCGCTTATCAGAAGCGGAGGCATGTCGAGTTCCAGGTGGGAGATAGGGTTCTTGTGAAGCTACGAACTCGTCAGTTCAAAGCACTTAGGAACCTGCACCAACGGTTGTTGCGAAGATACGAGGGTCCCTTCGTCATCACCAAGCGAGTAGGCAAGGTGGCCTACAAGGTGAATCTTCCCAAAGAACTGTGACAGTGTTGGGTCAAAGTTTCAATGACATATGAAATTATATTTTGATGAAACAAACCTCAAAAGATTAAAATGCTGAAAAAGTCCAAGAAAAGAGATAACTTTATGCACAAACTTTGATTACATAATTAACTATGAAATGATTAGATTTTGGATGAATATTCACCAGCAAATTTGTAGATAATTCTGTTAGCTTTCCATAGACTCCAAAATCATCTAATTTGGATAACCGTGCAGAAAGTTATGATCAAAATAGTGCAGGTCGGTCAACCTACTGGTCGACGCAAAGAAGGCCGGTCGAGACGTACCGGTCGACCGAATAGAAGATGTCGGTCGAACGATAACTACTGAGGCCTACTCCGGACGATGTGAGTCTGTACCGGTCGGCAGTCCGATCGAAGCACCGGTCGATCGATCAACTTAACGACTATAAATCAAAACTACAAGACTGTACCGATCGAGACATCGGTCGATAGTCCGGTCGACCAACCAGCTGCACTAACTGGAGAAATGGCGCAACGGTCACATAGACCGGTCGATCGGTCCAGAATTTCGGTCGACCAGTCTCCAAGTCAAATGAACAGTAACGGTCAAATTTGAAGGAGAAATTTGTGGAATGATTTTTGGACGAATTTTCCACACATTGAAGACTATAAAAGGAGAACCAAAGCTAGAGACAAAAGCACACATTCACTCATTGAAGAAAAACTTCAAGTTGTCAAAGAGAGATCATTTCTTGAAGTTTTCACTTATAGCTTTCTCATTCTTTCTCTCTTCTTCTTTTGTGAGCTTAGTTTTGTAAAAGGGGGAAACACTTTTGTTTAGAAAAATTAGAGAGAGCTCCCGTGTAAAAGAGGTTCAAAATATTACCTCTTGAGCGAAAGAAATAGAATAGCTTCCTAGGAGGAGAGGTTGCCTTGCCTCTCGAAGCGGAGAAAAAGGCGGTGGTGTAAAGAGCTTTCTTTCTTGCCCCATTTGAAACAAAAAAAGTGCTAGTGGAGTCTCCGGTGGCCTCGAGGTCGAGAAGTCGAAGTGGGAACGTAGACCAAGGTGTAGTCAAACCTCGTCAACAAACCATCGTGTCTATTTGAGTTTGATTTTCTCTCTCTCTCTACCCGTTCATATTGAATTTATGATCTGAATTATAAAGGATTTAAGAATCGGCTTTGTGCTTCCGCGATGATTTTTTATAAAATTGATATTTTCAATTGAACACCAATTCACCCCCCCCCCCCCCCCCCTCTTGGTGCCCTTTGGGATCCTACAATTGCTATCAGAGCGGGTTGCTCTTATTTTGATTTTTTGAATCATCTTATTTTCATATCTAATTGTCCTTAGATCTAATCATTTAAGATTCAATCATCTTGTTTTAAGATTTAACAATCTTCAAGAGCCATAGCATCAAGCGGATTTGGTTTTACCGAAGGACAATCTATTAGTCGTCCTCCCCTTTTAAATGCATCAAATTTTGCATATTGGAAAATTAGAATTCAAGCATGTATTTGTTCTATTGATATCGACATGTGGGAAATAGTTGAAAAAGGTTTTTATGTTCATGAAAAGTTACCTATTGATTCTAAAGAAAAAGAAAAGGTTTTTTCAAAACTTGATTGGAAAGCGAAAAATATATTTTATTGTGCTTTGGATTCGACGGAGTTTAATCGGATTTCAAATTGTGAATCTTCAACCAAGATTTGGGAGAAACTCATCACCACTTATGAAGGAACCGACAAGGTTAAAGAATCTAGATTGAATATTTTAAACCATCAATATGATTCTTTCAAAATGCATGAAAATGAATCCATAAATGATATGATAGCTCGGTTTAATGATATTTTGAATGGCTTAGCCTCTTTGGGCGAGCCAAGATCTAACCCCCAAAAAATGAAAAAGATTCTCAGATCTCTCTCCTCCAAATGGCATAAGAAGAGGACCGTAATCGAAGAAAAGGATTTGAACAAATTGAATTTTGATGATCTTATCGGTTCACTTCTAACCTATGAGATCTCAATCCAAGAAGATCAAGAAGAAAAAGCCTTCAAGAAAAAAACATTAGCATTGAAGGCAAATACAATAGAAGAAGACTCAAGCGAAGAGGAAGTGGATGAAAAGAAACTCGCACTCTACACAAGAAAATTGGATAAGTATCTCAAGTTGGTTAAGAAGAAAGACAAGAACTAGAAGCCAACAAGAAAATCATACAAGCACCACAAAGAAAAAAAATCCCTGAAAGGTAAAAAGAAAAAATATGAAGAGTCTAGTGAAACAAGTAGTTCATCAAGCTCTTCTAGTGATGAAGCATACATATGCTTGATGGCACATGATGATGAGGTACTTTCTAACCCTTCAAATTCAAATTATGACTCATCGAACTCTTCCGAAGAAGCTTTTTCTTTAAATGTGAATAAAGAACTCTCATCTTTTATAAAAAAATATTTCTCACTTAAAGAAGAAAATGAGAAGTTAATACACGAGATTGAAAAATCAAAATAAGAAAAGGATATATGTCTTATGGAAAATGAAAATTTCAAAAATGAAATTGAAATTTTAGAAATTACACATGCATGTGAAATTGTAAAACTAGCATGTTCTTTAGACAAGGTAAAGAAGGAAAATGACCTTTTGAAGAACTCACAAAATAAGACTATTTTTCATTTAATGGCAAATAATCTTAGGAATCATTTTGGACATGAAAATTTTTATTGGAAATCCAAACATAGAAAATCACACCTCAAATGTTTTACATGCGGATTTCATGGCCATTATGCATATCAATGTAAAATAAAAAAATCATTATAACATGGCATGATTTGGGTTCCGAAAGGAACATTATCTAATAAAATCGGACCCAAGAAAGTTTGGGTACAAAAAATTACTTGATTTCTTTTCAGGTGTGCATCACATGCAAAGGACATATGGAGTTGGAGATGTGAGGGCAGAAAGCTTATGGTAAAAGTATCATCTATTTTTTATGTCACTAAAAAATTCAAGACTACAATTTTTTTTTAAAAAAGGAGGAATATATAAATGAAAATTTGTAATAGTAATAGGGGGAGCATGATTAAATTTTATTTTGACATATCATAGGCATCATTGTTGGATCATAGTTTCATGCCATATTTTGATTCTTAATACATTTTTGTTTTGGCTTTCATAAATTGGTTTTCATTATAAAATAACCATAAATTTAGGGGGAGTTATCTTTCA
Organism: Pontederia crassipes; assembly: GCA_030549335.1. Taxonomy (NCBI): domain Eukaryota; kingdom Viridiplantae; phylum Streptophyta; class Magnoliopsida; order Commelinales; family Pontederiaceae; genus Pontederia; species Pontederia crassipes. Next base: position 33,961,227 of record CM060186.1, on the reverse strand, counting down.
AAACTTGCAATACTCTACATTACTCTACATATCTATTATATGACAAAAATGGGGAAGAATATTTTTTTACTAAGGGGGAGTTACATATGATTTCTTATATGCTTCATATATAAACTATTCTTTTTTATGAAACAAAAGGAGGAGAAGTATAAGAGAAATATGATATGAATATCGCTTTGTATGAAAAGTACCTTACAGCTAATATTTATGTGAATATCTACCATTATAAGGAAAGCTACGGTAAATTACATGAATGGTCCTCCAACTTTGGGTCGATTTCTAGTTGGTCCCCCAACTTCAATTTATAACTAGAACGTCATTCATCTTTCAATTTCTTGCCTTAGTCCTCTTGACCGGTGATCACAGGTTCCCTGGTTGCCTTACTGACGTTGCCGACTTTCTCTCTCATTCACGTCAGCTTAAGTCGGCCACGTCAGCTTAAAAATTTTAAAAATTAATAAAAAAATATGAAACTGTCCACGTCATTAAAAAAAAGAGTTGGAGAGAGAGAGAGGGAGGGGGGCGACTCGATCCAGCTCGCCGGTGAGGTAGATCGGAGGGGGGCGGTCTCCAGTCTAGCTCGCCGAGCTCCGGCGAGTTTGACCGGAGGGGGGCGCTTGTACAAGAATTTTACAACTTTTTCGCAATTTATATGTTTTTCATATTTCTCAGTTTTTCTTCATAAAAAATGGGAAGATTGTTGGGTCAAAATTTCAATGACATATGAAATTATATTTTGATGATACAAACCTCAAAAGATTAAAATGCTGAAAAAGACCAAGAAAAGAGATAACTTTATGCACAAACTTTGATTACATAATTGACTATGAAATGATTAGATTTTGGATAATATTCGCCAACAAAATTGTAGAGAATTCTGTTAGCTTTTCATAAACTCCAAAATCATCTAATTTGGATAATCGTGCAGAATGTTATGATCAAAATAGTGCAGGTCGGTCAACCTACCGGTCGACGCAAAGAAAGCCGATCGAGACGTACCGGTCGACCGATAACTATTGAGGCCTACTCCGGACGACGTCGAGATTGTACCGGTCGGCAGTCCGGTCGAAGCACCGATCGACCGATCAGCTCAACGGCTATAAATCAAAATTGCGATACTGTACCGATCGAGACACCGGTCGATAGTCCAGTCGACCGACCAGCTGCGGTAACCGGAGAAATGGCACAACAGTCACATAGACTGGTCGATCGGTCTAGAATTTTGGTCGACCGGCCTCCGAATCAAATGAACAGTAACGGTCAAATTTGAAGGAGAAATTTGTAAAATGATTTCTGGACGAATTTTCCACACATTGAAGGCTATAAAAGGAGTGCCAAAGCCAGAGGCAAAACACCCATTCAATCATTGAAGAAAAACTTTAAGTTGTCAAAGAGAGATAATTTATTGAAGTTTTCACTTTATAGCTTTCTCATTCTTTCTCTCTTCTTCTTTTGTGAGCTTAACTTTGTAAAAGAGAGAAACACTTTTGTTTAAAAAATTAGAGAGAGCTCCCGTGTAAAAGAGGTTCAAAATCTTACCTCTTGAGTGAGAGAAATAGATTAGCTTCCTAGGAAGAGAAGTTGCCTTGCCTCTCGAAGCAGAGAAAAAGACGATGGTGTAAAGGGCTTTCTTCCTTGCCCTATTTGGAACAAAGGATGTCACGGACGTGCTTTACAAACATCATTGCGCATAATCATGCATTTAATTAACATACTAAGTTAGTTTGGATGTCCATTTAGTGAGATTTATATATAGTAATTAATATTTCGATTAGAGCATAATGATTACTTAATTATCGATAAACTCTACAAAGTAATTATATAGAATTATTAAGAATAAATCATAAAATCTCTAAATATTATAATATATGTTTAAATAGGATTAAGTAAGCTTGATTAGGGTTAAAACACTTAGTTATGACAAAAAAAAATGTGATTGATCATCACTTAAGTTCCAAGCAGCTGAAGCAGACAAGTGAGAGCTGCTCAAAGGGATATTTTTCAAACTGCCATAAGACCTCAGAAAATTCGGAGAAAAATACATAAGACACTTAACCTTATCTTTTCACCGTAGAAAAATTACCAGAGGAAGAACTGAACGAAACGACCTGGGGAAAATCGGAAAAGTCGGCTATTCCAGGTAAGTTTTGATTCAGAAATTTTTTTCTCTGATTGAGTGAATCATTAATTGGTGATAAACAAACCATAAATTATGAAATTTTGTATGGTTCATCCATTCGAAGTTAGCTTTCCATGGCCTCTGGAATCATCTAAAAAGGAGTTTTATAGAGGAAGTTATGAGCTTACCTTCGCAAGTCACTCTTCCTATCCCGAGTCTGATACAAGTTCCATTTGTAAGTTAGGGCACGGTTAGAATGTAATGAATTAGTGTTTTAAATTTGGATATGCTCATATAGATCGGTGAGAGGTGGAATCATCCTATTTGAACTTGTATTTTGGGAGAAATGAATTTTTCATTTCTTAGTGATGCTTCTGTCAGATTCCAAGACATTGACAGATTGCGACTCAAATTAACTATTTTTGTTATAATTCTATATAGTGAGTTAAATTCTCTAACATTTATGACAAAATATTAATGAAGTCTAGTTTTCAGAAAAATTATATCCTAGTTAAATGGACAAGTACGAAGAAACATATAAATTAATCTTTCTATGACACACAGTCTGCCAGGGCACAAATCCTAGGTAAGATTGTCTTAAATGTTATGACTTACTCACTTGAAATTAGTAAATGAAGTTTGGGGGTTGAAAACCTTAATAAGTATAGTTTTTAATTTATCTAGAATCATAAGATTTGCTCATGTGGTTAAAAACTTATGAATTATTTATTGAGAGTCACTCAGTTTGAAATCCTGAGATAGCACCTAGTTAAGTTGTAGGAGATTGAGTAGAAATAAGTAGTTGAAGTGTGTAATAGCCTATGGACATAGACACCTGAGATTGAACAATGAATACTTAGAAGAAATTACATGCATTCTAAGGTGTATAATTATTCATGCATCATGAGCATGCATTGCATAGTATTTTTACTAGTGATGGAAAAGTAAAAAGACATCATTGTTTGTAGGAAACCAACAAGCTATAAGTGAAAGGAGGAAAATCTAGTAAACCTCCTTGAAAGGATAAAGTACAAGGTGAGTGGATAAATTTACAACATAGCAAAATATTATATGTTAGTTCTTTTATTTATGATATTATTTCAAGCAAAGATTATTAGTATTATTATTATTGAAACATATCTTGAACTATGAAAAGTATTTATGATATGTTTCAATGATTTTATATGAGATGGAATAACATTTTACATGAAAATGTTTTCAGGGAATAATACTTGTGAAGTTAAAATAAATTTTATTTGATAATGATATCAGATTATAACATGTGTATTTTGATATTGTTAAACTCCGTGTGTTCATTAGCCATATTGTTTGAAAAAAGTTTTTGGGACCGCATTCGATATACATGAAATCTTTGGGGCGTATATCGGGTGTCTTTGCCCTTTGGGGGCTGCTCTGCGTGCACGTATTGACCCTTGATCGCTCTGCGTATCTGAGAATCATGATTGGGTGGCACACAATCATGATTGGAATACGTATTGACCCATGATTTGCTCTGCGTATCTGAGACTCTTGATTGTGAAGCTCTGCTTAACTGTATGACACACAATCATAGAGAGATACATATTGACCCATGATTTGCTCTACGTATCCATGACTCTTGATTATGAAGCTTTGCTTAACTGTATGACACATGATCATAGAGGGATACGTATTGACTCATGATGAGTATGTGCAATGACACATGTGTGGAGTTTAACTATGAATATGATGATACCTTGAATAATTTGTATTTATGTAAAAGTTCATATGATTTGAAAAGTTATGTGAAATGAGTTATGCTTTAAACATTTTCTCATATGAAAGAAATATGATTATTTAAATGTTATATGCACTCGTATTATTTTCCTATGTTGTACATTTATTCCACCACTGAGCAAACGATTGTTGCTCACATTACCCTTGTTGAATTTTTCAGATAATTATAAGTTCTCGAGTTGAGTCGACTCGAAGCTTGTCTTTGATGCATATAGAAGAGGTCGAGCTGTTGGAGCACTTTTATTTTCTCTCCACTTTCATTTTTAAAAAGCACGCATGTAATAGATAAACTCGAGAGTTGTACTAGAATTTATTAGAATCATTTTGTAAGGTTGTATGAGACTTGATCCTGTGGGGTTATATGTGAAATGGTTTGTGGAAAAAAAATATAATGACCATATGCGAATGTCATATCTTATATATCCATCTTTTGTATGTGTTGACTAATGACACAAGAAAGTAAGGGAGGGAGGTTTTGCCGATTTTAGTTTTGGAATGGCTAAATGTAACTAAGATTTATGATAATTGGGATTAGCACTTAGTCACGGAGTTGCATGTGACAAAGGAAGTGCTAGTGGAATCTTCGACGGTCTCGAGATTGAGAAGTCGGAGCGGGGACGTAGGCCGAGGTGTGGCCAAACCTCGTCAACAAACCACAGTATCCATTTGAGTTTAATTTTCTCTCTCTCTCTCTCCCCCATTCATATTGAATTTATGATCTAAATTATAAAGGATTTAAGAATCGGTTTTGTGCTTCCGCGACAATTTTTTGTGAAATTGATATTTTCAATTGAACACCAATTCACCACCCCCTCCTCTCTTAGTGCCCTTTGAGATCCTACAGATAGATCCATTCAGTGTTCCACATGAGTATGCTGAAGAGATTCTATGGGGATACAAAAGACTCTGGGCATGAGGTGGAGACACGAGGATTAGTGAACGACATGAGCACACTGACAAGTTCAAGAGGCGCACCGGAGTTGCCGAGGACGGCAACAACTTCGGTGGGGGAGAATGTCACGCCTGCCACTGAAGGACGCGCCCCAAGTGGGCGTGGCTACACGCGCGAGGAGGCAGGCACGGCCAGGACGAACACTCTGAAGATCCGACGAGGAGGGAGAAGCTTCTGGAGGTGAAGACTTGGACTCATGTCGTGAGTAGGAGGACGAGCGCGTGGAGAAGTGCAGGATCAGAAGGATTCCTACTCCTAGTGGGAATATGAATTCAGACCTCTCCTAGGTCGAGTAGGACTTGGGCACGGACGGATCTTCCTTCTTAATCGAGGGTCACTTGAAGTTGAAGTTCTAATCAAAGGAGGTTTTTCTAGAGAAGAACTTGCATGCCTAGTAGGATTAGGTCCATACTTAGATTAGGAGTTATTTTCTCTTAGGCCCTATAAAAATATATGTAATCGATGCTTGTAAGACCATCCTGGATAATCTGAGATTGCTTATAATATTTCATAATTTTCCTCTAAACTCTTAGCCTCCCTCTCTTCTTTCTGGGCGGGTGTTTCGTTGTGCATCCGGGACGTCTACGGTCGGGGTCCAAGGCACGTCTAAAAGGGGGCTGATCGGCGATCGAGCAGAGTTTGACCGCACGTCTGGTGTTTCGTACATGAAGCGTAAGAGCATGACACGCCGCTCTGTTCGACTGTAGCAACGCGCGTCGAGACAATGACCGTTGATAAACAAGTATCTCCGTCGACGGGTTCCGTTGTTCTCATCACCAGCCGGAGCAGAAGAAGAGCGAAGAAGAGTACGATTGTTTTTCTCCTGAACCGTGCGTAAATCGCGTGGGAACCGCATTTTTTATCGCAGCCATTAGATGTAAATTGGCAGTGACCGTGATAGGAATGAACGTTCACTCCATCAAAATGAGTGGATGCCCATTAAATCGTTACATGTTTATGTTTACTGACAGCAAAATATATACAGATTCACGCAATTCGAACAACTAACCCACAAGTGAACAATCGAAAATGCCACCTAATCGTGCATCAGGGTATAAGCCTCCGTACCAAGGAAATATTTACTATACGACGTCGTTATTAGTTAGTTTAACTAGAGTAAACTAGCGAGTAACCAAGAGTGGAAGGAATTGAATGCTTCTACGGAGGGGGGAAGGGCGTCGGTAGGTAGGTGTTGGGACAATGAGATTAGGGGCGGTGATGCTGCACGTATGGGGTAATAATAAGATTAGGGGCGTGGTAGGACGGGGAGGCCGGATGGGGAGAGGGTGTGGAGGAAGTGGCAGCGGTGGGCGTAAGGGCATGGCTCGCCGGCGAGGACCATACGGCAGACCTCGGTCTTGTAGCGCGGGTGACGGATGACGGGGCGCAGCTCAGCAACGCCGTGCGCGAACTGGCAATGCTCGCCGTATGGGCACTCTCCCTTCTCCTCCCACTTGTTGCACAGCTCTGTCTTGAACATGCCTTGGCTGTACACCTCCACCTCCAACGCTCCGTCGGCGTCCACCTTCTCCTTCCCGACGCCCAAGTCTCCTCTGTCCTCCTCCTCCCGCTTCTCCTCCTATTTTCTTGTTCTTCGACCCTCCTCCCGCGCCTTCCTCCTCCTCCAGCTGCTGCTGCTGGATTTCAATTGAACAATAATCCAAACAAACGTTATATATGTCACATTAACATATCAGCAAACAGTATAACCACGCAAGACGAATAGCAAACCACTACAAATAATTTTCATAACGTCAGCACATAAGATCAGAGAACTACAACTACAAATATGTGATTTAAGATCTGAAATGCATGCTGATATATCCTTGAAGTTAATAAAAAAGAATCATCTACCGGATTTCAGCTTACCTACAAAAAAATGAGGAAAAAAACTATCTGCCACTTTACTAATAATATAGCACAAGAAAAATGACAAGTATTGGACATAATACAAAATATTTAAGAGTAGATAACAGTAGAATATTGAATGTGAGTCCTCTGATCTTTATCCAAAGTTAAGTATATGCAAAATTTATAATACGCTTATTAAATTTATAATACTAGCGTTTTATTGACATAGGTTGGTCCGATTGATTCTCTTTGAAGGGTCAAGATTTGAAGATACGCTTCATCTTATTTGGATTTGAACAGTAATTCTTGCAAGAGACAGTGACAAAAAGAGCAAAACTCATCGCACCGGAGGTCGCGGGTGAATTTAGCTTTAGGTATCCGCTAGATCGAATGGAGATGCTCTTGGGAAGGGCAACCCTGTTCTGCGCCGAGGACGCAGCAGCCGGCCCCTGCTGGCGTCCGAAGGCACTGCCGCTACTCCCTCCGGCGCCCTCCCGGTTGTACGCGAGCACGCTCGTGGGGCTTTTGTCATCGGGCACAGAATCAGAGACGACGCCAAGGCGGCGGAGCTCTTCCGTCAGCGCAGTGTAAGTTGAGGGGATGCCGCCTCCTTGTGTTGCCCCCAGCTTAGCGGTGGCGTCGAGGAGGGCGAGGCGTTTGACGAGCTCGGCGTTGGCAATGCGGAGGCTGGCATTCTCGAGGCGGAGGGCTTCAGCTTCTTCGGTGGCATCTTGGAGGTGAATGAGGCAGAGGTCGTAGCGTTCGGCGATCTCCTGAAAATGGAGGGTGAGGCGGGCCAGGTATAGCCTCTCCTCAATTGCAGCATCTGCGTCGTCCTCCACGAGGTCGTCGTCAAGGGAGATGGAAGATGGGGTGAGAGAGAAGGATCGGCCTCCGGAGTTAGGTAGCGACTGCGGCTGCCGAGCAGAGGAGAATGATAGGAGGGGCGAAGATTCCTGGGGGTCGTCATCGAAACCACCCCCAAAACCAGCACAATGGGAAGATTCCGGTTGCATTGTATCTTCTCACCCTATCACAAACAAGAAAAAAAAGCCTCAAAACCGATCAAAAACCCACAGAACAATTTAAGCTAAAAGAAAAAGGTAATCTCCCCTTATCTTCTTCGTCTCGTAAAAGCACCACCACTTAGGGTGACAAATAACTAATAAAAGGATGGAATGAAGTGGTACGGTGAGTGATAGGGTGGGATGGCGTGGTGTGTCATTAGAAATTTTATGTTTGGATAATAAATTATATAAGATGTGTGATGGGGTAACGAAAATTTTTTTTATATAAAAATTATTTTTATTCTTCATTATATCTTTAAAGTATTTATAATAGTTAATTAGGGGTGAGCATGAATCGAGACGACCTGATCGCCCTCGTCTATACCGGCTTAGATTTTTCAAATTTTTTTTCCGACTCGATGGATAACGGAGTCAAGATCAAGTTTTATTTTTTTGACATCCGACCGGGTCGGATCGGGAACGAATTCAAGTTTTACGTTCCGACCCGATTGAATATATTATATTAATATTAAAAAAATTTAAATAGTATATTTATATTTATTTTGAATAAAATTTTATATTTATAATATATGATGATGTATTAGAAAAAAGATAATATATGATGATATATATCAATGAGAGAGAGAAAGAGAGGGAGAGAAATGGTTTAATTTAGTAAGAAGAGAAATAATTGAATTTGGTAATAAAAAAAGGAAAGAGATTAATTTGGTCTAAATTAATCTATCTCTCATTAATTGGTAGAATGAAAAATGTGATATTTAGAGGGCTTAACTATTTCATCACACCTCTCTTAACTTAAATAAAAAATATAATCAAACATGATTTAACTAATTTCATTTTTCCATATTCCACTTCACTCAACCCTCAATCCAAACAGACTCTTAGGAAATTCTCCAAAAAGAAGCACGCAGGTAAACACACAAATATTACCAAAATAAACCATCCAAAAGATCCTTGAATATTCGAGACTGGATCGAATCTGAGCTAAAAACTAACTACCATCAAAACGAATGCAAAGAGAAAAGAAGAGGAAAAAGAACCGATGGCTGCCGCTCTTCCAATCCCCAAGTCATCACCAATGGAATTTGATGAAACGAGATCATCGCGGCGATGCATAGATAGAACGAAGACCATCTCGGTGAAAACAAGTTCCCGATTGCATCGTAAAGCAAGAATCGGAACATCGAACAAAACCAGAATCTCTACGATTAGACAGCTATCAAAGAATCATAGACATTACATGATTGAAGAATCGAATGGGGACGTAGTAAGAAAAACTATACGATGGAATCACTCACCTCCTCTTTGGAGCGGCCAAACGGAGGGAGAAGGGCGACGGATGTGTAGGAGGAAGAGGAGGAGCTCGAGGGTGGAAGAGTGACGGGGGTATTTACTATTTATAGCTCGAGGGCATTTGGTCTCCAAGCAGGGGACCGGCGTCGTCCCGCGCCATACCGTTACTACCGGAAACAAACGGCGGTCCATTTCCCTTTTCGGACGGATCGATGAGCTGTCTGACGGAAATGATGACGATTAAAGCAATTAAATTAGCATACTTCTTGGCTCAAAATATATTTTATTCTTATTTCTATCCGAGTGTGAGCTGTATGCACTGTACAAGTTGTGGTTGCATTTTACTTTTTCATGGTAGAAAGGTAGGTGGATAATTCATATTTCATGACCAGAGGCAGCGTTAAAAGAAGAACACTTTTTTTCATTATTTTCCAAATTTTAAACTCCAAAAGAAATAACAAACAACAAAATTTTCTCCAGTCGTATGGCACGACTCAGCTTAATTAAAAAAATTGAGTTATATTTTAACTAGTTATATTAAAAATGATATACAAGAATGTTTTACACAATTCTTAATCCCTATTAAAATAAATTAACATAATTTGCTATTAATTTAACGAGTTTGTTTGGAATGAGATTACGTAGGAGACTGACGAGTTATTTTTAAAATAAAAAATACTCAAAATTCGTTTACATTTTGTCCTTTGAAATAAAGGCTTTCTTATACATCAATTTTCTCCTTTTTTTATAATAAAAAATGAAAATTGATAAGTACTTTTTTATTCACTTATATAAGTAAAAAAATTGGGGCAACCTAACTTTTTTGTGAGAGAAAAAAATTAATAAGTTATTATTCAATTGATTATCCGCACTTCAATTAAGGAAGTAGAACTGGAAAACAATCTCCAGTTTTATTTTCTCTTTGGACAAAGAAAGATGTCTTAAAAGATCCCTCACATAATTCATGTACAATCAAACTCATGATTTATTTTACAGAAAGTACAAAGAGCAAACTTATCATTTATAAAAATGTTAAATTTGGAAACAATAAGAAAAACCATATTCTCTTAAAAAGGTGGATTCTGAATGAAAACTTTAAAAAATATTTAATTCAATAGAATATTTATCTTTGCATTTCTAATTTCTAACCAAACGATCCCTTGGGAGAAATAAAAGTTAAAGTAATATGCACAAGAACATGAAGTAACTAAAACGATATTATCTTTATTCTAACTCTTGTTTGGGTTGAAATAACTAAAAAAAATGTTTTAGAAAAATAAATAATGCTCAAACAACTTCGTTATGCTAATTAATATACATGCAAATTCTTGATACAAATATGCAAAGATTTTTTATATTTGTATCAAAACTTTACATATTCTTGTCCAAAAAAGAAATAAACAATAAATAAAGTTAAATATTTTACATTTGCAGCTTTGCAAGCTCAGTGACATTAAAAAACGACAAGCGCAAATAAGATGTGAATCAGAAAAAAGAAAAAAAAAATCTAAAACAAAGTGGGAATAGAGGAAGAAATAGACCGCCATATCATTTGTTCTTTCTCCTCGGCCTAAAAGCACCATCTTTGCCTTCTTGGAGAGAGACGGCTAGGAAAAGGAGTGACAGAAGGGAATGGGAAGCGCCACTCTTCTCCTCTCTCAGCCGCGCCTATGCGCCCCTTCGCGCCGCCGGTGCGCCGCCCCCCGGATCGCCGTTGGGCTCGCCGCCTTGTCGAAGCGCCGCCTCCAACGCCTCTGTTGCTCCGCTCTCCAGGATGACTCTCGTCAGGGACAGCAGCGGCAGAATGAACAGCTTCCATCTACCGTTGGTTCTGCCGTCGAAGAAAGGCCGAGTATGATTCCTAGACGCGTTCTATCCTTGCCCACTTTCTTAATTGGCTTTCACGTCTACCGACTCCAAGATTGAATTTTGATATCTGGATTGCTTGCTTCAAGTTGTCGCCATATTTGGGGGTCGACATGTCTTGGTGGTTATTTCCAGCAAGTTCGGCAAGATTTTTGGATTCCTTTGTAACCTTAGAACTTCCAAGTTGGGATCTTTCCGTGTGTTCGAATGCATCAAATTTGTTTTGAGTTGTTGTTTGTGTGTCTTGCATTAGTGTAGCTGAGAAGTTCCATGTTTGAACGTTTAGCTGTTAGCGTGTTCCATTTTCATATCTTTGTTGGTTGTTTGAACGCAATATAGTCCTACATGAAGTGCTCAGAACATTTTTAGTTGTTTTAACTCGCAGTCCTATATGTGTTATTATGTGCTCATAACTGGATTAATTTGACGGGTCAGTCTATCAAGGTTAGTTTTATCAATTCTTGTACAGCTGCAAGTTTAAGGCTGGAGAAAACGACAGATAGTTGACTCTGGTAGTGTTCTGGCCGGATTGTAGAGAAATGATGAATACTTCTGTTGGTTATATGTTGAGATGAGATTCCGAGAATTTCGGGGGTATTATTTTCTAGAAAATTTCTCTTCCTATTCACTTTGATTCATGGTGACAAAATAAAGCAAATGATAATTTTAGTTAAATTTACTAAACGTTACACCAAAAAGCCAAACTTTCACTTTTCTGATTGACTCTACTGGTATTCTGTAACAATTTGCTTTGTGCTGATTTGGGACTGCCATAAATACATAGATATATCCAACAAATAAAAAGAAAACAATAATCACTTAACCGATTTATGTGGTTATTTTTCAGTTCTTATTGATACATAAGTCAAGCATGCACATCAGTTTTACATACCACTGTAATTCTTTTGGTAGACTTCTTCGACTTATTTTGTTGTGGCGCCCATCGGCTCATCACGTGGGTATTCTTCTGCCTTTCATTGGCAGTGCCACTCTAGCACATGAACAAAATTGTTAGTACAAAAATAGTACTAAGGGAGGCTAGATTTCAGACATGCAAAAGTTGATTATTTTATGACTAAAAAAATTTCAGTCTATACAGTAGTCAAAGTATAGAAAGTTTGGTGTTTGGTAAAAAGTTTCCCGAAAGATTGTACTGGTCATGTCATGATTTTTTGGGTTAGTGTTGTGTATAACTAGTGTAAGCGATGTTAGGTTAAGAGTATTGTACATCACATCTCGTTTCTTCTTCGAGCGTAGGGTTTTGGTTAGGCGTTGCACCTCTCTCTTTCTTGCCGCTCTCTTCTTGAGAGTCCCTTTTTGCACATAACATCCTCTTCATAGTGATACATATACACACCTAGATGACAACCACAACTCTGATGGTCATCCTTCTTCTCCTCAAAAAAAGAAAAAAACTGCTTAGCAAGACAAGATATAAAAGAAAGAGTGAGAAGTGGACGAGACAGGACAAAGAGGGAAAATTGGACGAAAAGAAAGAAAACATTGTGAAAACAAATCTTTTGCTGCTTTCTTTGTGTTTCCTTGAAACATCAGAGAAACAGAAAGATCAAAGGTTGAATAGAATATTTTACGTTTCTTCTCTCAACATTTCTGATGTCCAAAGATGGAAATTGACTTTCTTATACCTTTTTCTTTGGCCAACCACTATCCTCCTTTCTTGTAATCTTCTCCATTCCTATCATGTGAAACATAGGAAACTTCTTTTACTAAATATAATATATGGATGGATATCCAAAATGTGATTTGGATTCAAGTTACCAACACAGGGGTAAGTTCAAATTTAATGCTCCCATCTCAAATTGGATTTATTAGGCCCACTGGGTTTCTTTATACCAAGGTTAACACTAAGAACAAAATGGTAAAACAGAATCTCATTTTGAACATACTAAGAAGATGAAATAAGCTTACATCCAATCTCAACCATGTGTTAATATTTTAAGTCATAGCTTTCATCGAATTGTAAGCGTAGGTTTATTGAATTATGACTTTCGTATAATTTCTCTTCTTCCAACATTGGTTTTTTCAGTTGGATCATACCACTACAAGAAACACCAAGTTCAATTGAAGCTTTACTATGCAATTCTCTGGCATCCTAGCATGACATGCAAATGATAAGATGCAGGAAATTTTATCTCTACAAAGAGATGAATTCTTTTATTTTAAAAGATCCTCAGATCTTTCTAAGCCTTGTTGGTAAATTTCTACTGAAAATGATTTGATTACTCTCAGAAGGATTTTAAAGTCGGTTTTCAAGTAAGAGCTACTTATAATGACAATATCATGCTGAAGAAACATCACATCTTGTGGTTGTGTGTCTGATTGCCAAGAAAACCAAATATATTTGAAGAAGTTTCATTTATTTATCAATGATTACTTGTTTAGATAACCCCTAAAAAAGTTACTTGTTTAGGCATCTGTCTTATTGTATCTTAGTGAACCATTACAAAATGCACTGATTTAAGTCATTGGCTGAAATAAATTATAACATATCGACATTCTTTATGCATTAACAGTTTTTGGTAAGATCTTGTCAATTAACCTTGGAGTTTAGTATACCGCGTCTAGTTTGACATGCTATATATACAACAACAACAACAAAGCCTTATCCCACTAGATGGGGTCGGCTACATGGATCATACGACGCTTCGTTGATCCATGTTCATGAGATTCGACAGGGTTTTATGCTGGCTGTCGGGGCTTAACACAATCCTCCTCCTTTATCCGGGCTTGGGACCGGCTATAAAACATAGGCGGAGTTTTTAATCTAATATGGTGACCAAGTTTTTAATCTTAGGATGCTTCTAGACTAGAGATAGACATGAACCAAAAGACTAATTCAGGGACTTAAGATGGCTTAAGGTTTTCTTAAATTATTAACTTATCAATATTAAATTGTGGTCTCTAAAAAACTAACATCTCTTAAATTCAACACAAGCATATCAAAATATTTTAAATTAAAATAAAATTGAAGTCTCTTCAAGTTTTTGCATCCTATCAATTGAAATTAAATTTACAATACAATAACATGTATTGCTAATATATTAATTGATGTACAAAGTGGTATAAATTAGTAGACCAATAAGATTAATTCTCTAAGCTCTAGTTATTAAATTTATGTCAATTAATAAACCCAAATAAAATTAAATAACAATATCATGAGGTCTAAAATTAATCACTCCATATAATTAGGTATACATTACGAGCAATCATGGTGAAGATAACACAGACCTGTCGCTACATCCATTGAAATTTTATATCTTGTGTCCCAATGTAAATGTCCCTTGTAGCTAAGTAGTTTTGGTTAAGAAAAAAATAATTCCATTGGTGTCATATCCAATAAGAAACTGAATTATATTTGCGAGAACAGAAAAGATCCTTTCTGACATGATTTTAATCATAGGGGAGGGAACAAGAAGCCCAAACCATTCTCAGAAAGATATACTCAGCTCATGAAGTCGAGGGGGAGATGTGCGCTGAAAGAATCAGTAGACGCAGAGATCCAGGAGGCAGGATCATCCGAGAAGATCCAGGAGGCAGGATCTCAGAAGTAGAACGCTCGGGAAATAAGAAAGAGCAAACATTGATGGAGTGATTAATTATATGGAGTGATTTTAATCATAGGGGAGGGAATAAGAAAGGAAACAAAGAATAAGGAAGAAAAAAAAAGAAAGAGACAAAAGAGGGAGAGGAGCTGCCATAGGTCTTCCACAGCCGTCCATATGTACTTCGTAAAGATATGTACATTTGTACATGCCAACGACACCCTATTTTATTTGTACCTAAAACTTATTACTTCTCTAAATTCACAGAACCAACTGGATTAACTTTCAAGCATTTTTCCATGTACTTGATTATGTCAGTTTTATTAAAAACACATTATTTTTTTTAGGGGAAAAAACACATTATTTGAGCAAAGACATTAGGGCAAATGGCTCTTACTTTTATTAGGTAACAAAGAACCACAAAATTCAAGCATTACTTGATTGCATTTTTTTATTACATCAGTTTTTGTAAATAAATAAAGATGATTTCATCTAGAGGTCAACAAAGTTCATGCTAGAGCCATCAAGTTAACACCATCTAATTTCAAAAGAGTTTCAAATGCTCCAAGATTTGACAATATCTACAGGCAAAATAAGGGATGCATAGTATCTTCAGTGCATGATTTCATAAGACAAATTTCAGCATGGTAGTAATCTGGTCAATTGTACAATCTCTGTCGAGAACACCATTGATAGCAACAGGTAATACATAGTGGTTGGAAACACATGGAATAACTGAACAAGACCTACAATTTGCATTGGACGCCCCAATACCAATGAGCATTCACATGATAATTTCCTATTAAGCCATCTCAATAATATTTGTATTGCCATTGCGTCTACAGACTAACCTCAAAATGCAGCAACATCCTTTCATCAAAGCCAATAGCCGTTTTGCTGCTCGAGGTGAAACCTTGCAGGCTTTGAACTGCATCTGAGTTACAAGAGATTTGAGCTTCCTTCCCGATATGGTAGTGGGATGTGTTGAATCTAAATAATTCACTGTCCTTATCCTCTCCACAGATTTCGCAACGGTTAACATGCTATATATACTCTCCCTATTTTAAAAAATCACCTTTTTCTAAAGGTTTTATGATCTGTGGTAGTAAATATCAGCAATGGTGCATGCAATAATGTATATGGAGGTATCCTTCAAAAAATAATGTACATGGAGGTACTCTTGATGTTGTTCGTGGTTTGACTGTGCTGCTATTTTTTCTACAGTAGGCAATTCAAATGAGGGTTCCTTACGGAATTTCAATCAGGATAATGAGCAAAGTACTCTATATAATTTTCTCTATCCTGGTAAAGAGCTTCTTCCAGATGATAAAGAGATGAGCATATTTGACCATCTCGAAGAGCTTCGTGGGAGAATTTTCATCTCAGTTTTGGCTGTGGGAGCTGCTATTGTTGGTTGCTTTGCCTTTTCAAAGAATTTGATTCTTTTTCTTGAAGCACCTGTTGCAGTTCAGGGAGTTCGCTTCCTGCAACTGTCCCCTGGCGAGTTTTTCTTTACTACTCTGAAGGTAGCTTCCTGCTGCTCATATTCAAGAGATAATTTCTGAAAATATACATCATAAGAAAAAAAGTGCATTCACATTGGTTGCTACATATCATTGTACTGTTTATTTTATTAGTTTGTTTGTTATAATTGCTACTTTCTATTTGACGTCTGCAGAAATGAATCTAGCTACTTTATTGTCCGTTTGAGAATTATAATTGCTACCTTCTATTTGACGTCTGCAGAAATAAATCTAGCTATTTTTTTGTCCGGTTGAGAGCTTCCAATATTAAATACTTGACAACTGGTATAGGCTGCAATTTATTGAGTTATGAACTGGAAGAGGATCATTTGAATTCCCTTCTTTTATGTAGTATGAAATTTTTAGTCTTCCATATGCTAACTACAATGATCATTGCCAAGTAGCCAGAGTTTCAGGGGGACATACATTTGGACCATAATTAAGAATAAAAGTGGGAAAATATGGATAGTCGAGAAGATACTTTGCTCGGATGTGACAAAATGTGAGGTTAAATGATGTGGCCCGCTTCTTGACTTGAGTATTATAGGTACTTAGGGTAGAATGGTTGAAGCTCCGTGTTTGTTTTTGGAGGATATACCTGTGCACTATGTGGTCTGGGTGAGCAGAGCATGGCCATGTATTTTTTGAATGCCCCATAACCATTAAGGTGTGGCCTCGTGTGCGGTGCGCGAAGGTCAACACTTCACATGGGATTGTTTTTGGAGCTTCCTTATCACAACTTGGAGGGTTTGGTTTCAGCACAACCACACCATTTTCAGGAATGAGAGGAGACACATTGACAATGTTGTACACCATGTTTCTTCTTTTATTAGTGGGTGGGGAATAATGCCTATTTTATCATTGTCCAAACCTTAGGCTTGGATAATATTTCTTTCATCTTATTCTTTACTTGTAAATCTTCTAGCTTTCAAGTTTTAATACATACAAATGATTACCAAATTTTGTAGTCATCCTTTCCTATCTTAAAAGAAATATGCTTGTAGCTTGTTTAACCATTATGCTTCTTTCACCAGCCATTCATTTTTTTAAAACATTGTTTTTTTTTTACTTTTACTGATTATTGCTATAAGTTGGCTTTTGGTTTATCTTTTCCTTTTTGGAGAGCGGAAAGGATGGCTGCATTTAGTAACCATCCACATATCTTAAAACCAAAATGGGAATGTACAAGTGTGTAAGGGAGTACTACAAAGATCATAGTTATCCCAAAAAAAAAACATGAAGCTTTTGGTTTATCTACTTGGTCATAGATTGATGGATATGACTTTGCCAATTAGACTGAACTTTCTTCATGTTTCACAGGTATCTGGCTATTGTGGGCTTCTTCTAGGAAGTCCTGTTATTCTTTATGAAATTATTGCCTTTGTTCTTCCTGGTCTTACTAAGAATGAGAGAAAATTCCTAGGACCCATTGTCTTGGGTTCCTCAGTTCTCTTCTATGCTGGTCTTGCCTTCTCTTATGCTGTTTTGGCTCCTGCAGCCTTAAATTTCTTTGTTAACTATGCTGAAGGTGCTGTGGAATCATTATGGTCTATCGATCAATATTTTGAGTTTGTGCTCATTCTTATGTTCAGCACCGGCTTGTCTTTTCAGGTAATGACAACATTTCTTTTTCTTATCTCTCAGTATATGAATACCTAATAGTGTGACGGATATTTTTCTGTAGTTCAATGGTCATATCTGTCTGTAAGAGCTAACGCTAGAAATGCGTACTTCTGTTTTGGTTCGTAAGAGAGAGTACTAAGACAAGCAAATGCACTCTCTCTTGCCTTGTTCTGTATAACACCAAATTGTCATATCCATTAATATACTGATGCAGTAAAAGTGAAGAAAACCAACAAGAATAAAGAGAAATCGGCCTAAAGATTGGAAGGATTGAAAAAGGAAACACTAAAATTTATGAGAAAACCACAAAATCTGTAAACTTTATAAAAGATAGATAAGAGGGCTGAAAACACGTTTTGCAGTCTGACATAGGAAATGTGCTTGATCTAATAATCAATCAGTTCTTGATCAAATTACTTTTAATCTTGATGCTTATAATTAAGTAAATGTGCTGATCATATGACAACTACTAAACTAAAACACAAGCTCTAACTAAAATAACTAATTACAAGGAACGCTCTTGTATCATATACACTGATGTTTGCCTTTTATTTCAGTTGAACAGTTTCAAATTAGTGTGCCAAGGACAGTTGTTTATCCCTATAAGGCATTACATCTTGTCAAATGAAATAAATATGAAAGCAAACATAACTTGGTTTGTAGTTCTTTCAGCTTTCATCTGAGTAAAGGAAACAATTCTTTTGTCATTTGTTCTGCACATAAACCCAATCTTTTCTCCGAAACACCAAATTAGTGTCAGAACAAATGATTGGTCGAATCCATCTATCATGTATGCATGCATTGATGTAACAGCTGGCACAAGAGAATGGGCATTTCAGTTTCTTGGTTTCTGAGAAGAAATCCTGTGTTTCACAGAAAATGTAGATGGGTCACATTTGTCTTGTATGTTATCTCAACACAATGTGGAACAATAGCTTGCCATGTCATGCTTTTGGGCATCGTGACAAATCGTCAGTAGAATCTACATGCAAGTCTTTGCCAAAATCTCTCGTCGTGCTCATACGCTTTCATCTGTTTCTTTTTATCAGGTTCCAGTTATACAACTTTTACTAGGACAGGTTGGCTTGGTTTCAAGCGATCAGATGTTATCCATATGGAGATATGTGGTCGTTGGCGCCGTCATCGCTGCGGCTGTGCTGACACCGTCGACTGATCCTCTGACCCAAGTGCTACTGGCAGGGCCACTATTGGGTCTCTATCTGGGTGGTGCATGGATGGTCAAGTTAATAGGCCGTTAGATTAAGCAAATGTTTTCTTCCATGAGTAAGCTATGATGTGCCACTAAATACCCCTTAGTCAAAAGTTACCATTTAGGGGTGTTGTATAAATATTTTCCATATAAATAGAATGCCATCCACTTCTACATGTCTCCTTGAAGCCTTCAGCATTAGTTACCTTTTCTCTTTTGAATAGCACTTACTTCGCATTTGAACGGACTTATCAATAATGATCTAAGCAATTACGAGAGTTGGTTTTGATAACAAAGGGCAAAAAAAAATTTTAAGTAGAACTAATTATTTAACGAAGGAAAGAAATTTGGTATAAGTGTAACGCCAAAATCGGCTCTCCTGTCACGTAGACAGTCGGTTGATCCTAAGGATGCTACACTGTCTATTATATTTTTTACTTTGACCAATCAACAAGCGTAATAAGTGTTGGATCTAAGTTTTAATGATGTATAAAATTATATTTTGATGATACAAATCTCGAAAGATTAAAATTAAAATGCTGAAAAAAGTTTAAAGAAAAATGGATAACTTTATGCACTACACTTTGATTAAATAATTAACTATGATCTTATTAGATTTTGGATTAGTCATAAATATCAAAGTTGTAGAGAATTTTATTAGCTTTTCATAGAATCAAAAATCACCTCATTTAAATAACAGTGCAAAAAGTTATGCTTAAAATAGTGTAGGGCGGTCGAGCTGCCGGCTGGAAAACTGGTCGACCGGTCTAGAATATCGGTCAACCGGTCCAGAACACAGGTCGACTGGTCCAGAATATCGGTAAACCGGTCCAGAACACAGGTCGACCTGTCAGTGCAAAAAATGCCCAATTTCAACCAGCAGAATGTCGAGACTGTACCGGTCGACCGGTCCAAGACACAGGTCGATCGGACTGTGCAGAATTCACCAACGGTCACATTTTTCATAAAAGAAAGTGTACCAGTCGACCGGCCTGTGAGTCAAATGAATAGTAACGGTCAAATTTTAAGAAGAAATTTGTGGAATGTTTTTGGACGACTTTCTCACTTGCAGAAGCCTATAAAAGGAGTGCCAAAGTCAGAAGGAAGTGCACTTATCCAAGTCTTGAAGAAAAACTTCAAGTTATCAAAAGAAGACATTCTTCTTGAAGTTTTCATTTTTAGTTTGCTCTTCTTTCTCTCTTCCATTCTTGTGAGCATAGAATTGTAAAAGAGAGAAACATAATTATTCGAAAAATGGAGAGAGCTTCTGTGCAAAAGAAGTTCTAAATCTTACCTCTTAAGCGAAAGAAATAGATTAGCTTCATAGGAGGAGAGGTTGTCTTGCCTCTCAAAACGAAGAAAAATGTGGTTATGTAAAGGACTTTCTTCCTTGCCCCATTTAGAACAAAGGAAGGGATTAGTGGAATCTCCGGTGGTCTCAAAATCGAGAAGTCGTAGCGGGGACGTAGGCCAAGGTGTGGCCGAACCTCGTCAACAACACCGTATGTTTACATTTGATTTTCTCTCCCCCCCCTCCCGTTCATATTATGTTTATAATCTGAATTGCAAAGGTTTTAAGAATCGATTTTGTGCTTCTGCTAAGAATTTTGTGAAATTGATATTTTTGGTTAAACACAAATTCACTCCCCCCCCCCCTCCTCTTGGTGCCCTTTGGGATCCTACAATAAGAGAAAATATGATTGCGAAAAAGAAAATATCTGAAGATCAAAGGACACCAACATTCAATGAAATCAATCGAGAGTAAAGAAAGGAATACAAACTCCAACAAATTCAAGCGAATGATCACATGTCCGATTCCAAAAGAGAGAACCACAATGTCTTTCGAATACAAGGACTAATTATTTGATTAATTAAATAAAAGAGGTGTGTGCTATCAAATTTGAGAAGTCATGTGCAGTTATCATCGAGCTCTGCGCCCCCCATCACCTTCCTAGGTAGAATTTTCACCTACAAAAATTTTAATGCAAGGGCATAAAATATCCGTGAGCGAAACGCTTCAGATTATAATTAAAATAATAATGGTTACTCAATAAAATAACATGCTTTAATCAATGGTCTCAATGTTTTAATTACAGTGGGCAATGAACAATACTCCATTCATCTCTATGCTTTATTCTTTAATTTGACAATATCATGTTCTGTACTTTACTATGCTATACACTATCATACTTTGTTTTGTTTTATGTGGTATTACATCTTTTTACATTACTATGCGATCCTTGAAGTTCATTATCCTATGCGAGCTCGACTTGATTAAATTGGAAAGTTAAAGGTGCCTCTATACACCTGTGAAGCCAGGATGCCCACTTTGGGAGAGGTGTGATGTCAATGCATACCCTCTTCGAAATATAAGTGGGAGAGGAATTGTACCTCAAGAACAGCGGTCACTAAAAACTCGTAGGTTCACTATCTCCTTAGCTAAGATACATGTCTCTCTAGCAGCGCTGTAATCCATGTGATGCCCTCTTTGGGGAAGGGAAGATGTCAATGCATCGCTCTTTTTGGAATATAGGTGAGAGAGGGCCTGTATTCCAGGAGCAGTGGTCGTTTAAGACCTATTGATTCACTGTCTCCTCATATCATCTACCTGCCCCTCCTCTGTACTATATCCATGATCTTTGTTCTGTATTTTGGGCGGCACATGGCAATCCCATAATTTCGTCTTTTTTTTTACTTATCTTATTTATCATCTGTGAAATTTAGAAATCACATGTCAAAGAAAGGTTACAGTCAAGTCCCTTATCTCTGAGGTAATAACATCATGTCTTATTACTTGTTCTTTATTCCAAGTCCTGATTCAAACATCAGATTGAGCTGGGTCCCTTAAAGTCTTTACTGCGTTGGATACGATCTCAAGTGGGTCCATCGATGTTAGGGCTCAACTAGGAAAGTTCGGGCCCATGAAGGGTAATTACGTATTTTGCTACAAAGCCCGGACCGGGTAAGGGTAACCCGAGTCGAGTCTTCTATATGAGGTCCATGTACATCACTCGAGGTTCAATTCGGGCCGGATTAGTGTTCGTAGGTTGGAACCGGTTCGGAATCCTTCCTGTCCTTGGACCGGCCGACCGCTCCCATTGAACCTGTCGATCGCTCCTATTATATCGGTCGATCGTTCTTGTTGAACCGGTCGACAGATCGTGATGACACATCTGTACCTTCCCAGACCAGTCAACTGTTCTTATTGAGTCGATCGACCGATCGTATCGGCATGCCTGTGCATCGGATTGGTTGACCGTTCTTGTGGAACTGGTCGACCGATCATAATGGCACACCTATGTGTCATCGGATTGGTTGACCGTTCTTGTGGAACTGATCGACCGATCATAATGGAACACATGTGCTTCCTCCGACCAGTCGACCTTTCTTATGGAACTGGTCGACCGATCTTGCTGCTAAAATAGAGCCGCTGATCTTCTTCTTTTTCTTCGGCCGTCGGATCACGACGATCACAATACCAACACATGAAGCTTATGGTCTCTAGTTTACTATGGAGTCATCTCGCACCTTATATGATCAATTATTTATCGTCTATGGGGATTAAATGTCTAATGTACCTTCTTTGCTCGATTTCGGTTCGCCGGACGCGCTGGGGTTGTCTTCTCTGCCTCCGGTCATCCCTAGCCGGTGAGGAGGTGCGATCATCCTTCGAGTGGAGGGCAGTTGTGCGCCGTCTGCTGGGTCATCCCTGCGTGCGCACTGCTCACTCGTCGTTCGCCGGAGGGAAGGAAGAAAAAGCAGAGGCGGTCGATAGGTGGCTGCGGCGGCCTCCTCGTGCCCTCTTATAGCTCTTGTCCCCCCCCCCCGGAGGCGAAGTCGGAGGGGGAGAGAATCGGGGGAGGAGGTTACTCCCCCCTATTCTCTGTTCACTTCATTTTTTTTCCAATTCGAATTCGAATTCTTTTTTTTTCTTGTTGGGTTGTTTGTGCCGATTGTTACAATAAGAATGCATCTATTGAGCTTTGACAAAATGGGCATTGATGTATAGCCTCTTTAACACTTTGATGAACCATGGAAACTTATCATTATGCATTTTAGTTAGTTTTTGTGGGAATCAATGAGTCTGGATCTAAGACTTCTCTTTCTCTCTCTTTTTTTTTCCTTTTTGATTTTTTTACCTTTCTTTATATAGAACTTTTTTTTCCCTTGTGGTTCTGTTTTCTGAATTTAATTTCAGTGCATTCTTATAGGTTCAATCAATTGCTTGTCACTTTTTAGTTTTTCTACCTTTGTATTTTTCTATTGAACTAATTTCAAGTTGATGGGGAAATATTATTAGGGATCTTTGCAGAGGAACTTATTTGCTGGGCAATTTGATTCTTCGAAATTTTATTATAATAGCAACTAAATCTTCCATCCTTAAAAAAACTTGTCACACAATCTCCTCATGTTTTAGAATTGTCTCATTCTGGTTCTCTTATTTAGTTAGTAATGAAGATTGTTAGCTCATCAAATTTTTCGATAATCGCTTTCAAATTGATCTTTTTTAAAACTCGAAGCAACTGGTTTTATAATTGTGTGTTAGGGTAAAGTCAGGTATTCTTGTAGGTGGTGCTAGACTTGGTGTTTTCTGATCTTTTGCCATTGATCGTAATCGTCATTATTTGAAATTCAGATTTTGAGGTGGTGTTCCATAATATTGACATCCATATGATAGGAAGGGTGCACATTGATTCAAGGTTCATTCTTGTTTGGAGTTTGTTGACCATGTCCATAAGGTTCATTAGCTCTTTTATTGACCTCTTGGATATTGTAATTAATGATTTGATAGTTGACAATCATATGGCAAGTGACCCACAGTTATCACAATAAGTGAAAGTATGTGGACCGTTTTCAAGAGTAATTTATATTCACACATTTAATGTTATTGAAGTATGCTATGCAACACACTCGCACTTGGTGAGATTATTGTCCACTTTAAATCTTATCACACAAAGATTTACCAAAATACATTATGCAATTTTAAGATTATGCTATCATATATGCTTAATATTTCTTCCGTGAGTGATGCATATAAGATTAATTCAAGGTAGAATACATTTTGATTTAATCCCGCGGAACAAGATTCAAAATGAATATCATGTGCAATTGCAAGGATATTACATTCTCGTTTGAATTATTTTTTGTATTCCTTGTGCAATATCCCTTCCACTCTTGTTATGAATTGATTCCAAACTTTAGTTCTTGGACTTGTGATTGATTCGGGTTTTTTTTTTTGGCGATTGGTTTGATCTTGTATCCAATTGCGGGGATCAAGACATACTTGCTCGACCAATTTGTATCCAATCTACTCTCTTGAAGGTATCTCTAATCATTGAAATTAATGAATTGTTACATTGACTAGTAAGTCCAATGCAGAATATTTGAACAACCATCCGTTTTCAAATTTTATAATGGGAACACCTCTTAAGCATATATTTACACCTATTTTATATCTCATAGATGGATTTATTGTCTCGTTAAAGGAAAATAAGATGATACGAATCCTCATTGCAATAAATTTTTTGGGGAGGAACAAATTTTGATTAGAATGTTGTAACGAATTCAACACAAATTTCAATAATTTTTTTTTCAAATGAATCAGACTAAGAAAATAGAAAAAGAAAAAAAAAATCACTGGACATGCTCCCAAATTTTTAGATTTTAATAATTATTTTAAATTATAGTTTCAAATAAAAATACAACGATTAAAAACCATGGACTTATCTATTTATAGATATAAATGTTTATGTATAAAAAAAGAGGAAGTAATTTAATATAATTTACACTATCGCGTTTCAAAATTGATCCTTTAATTTGGTTTGATGGTGCAATTTATTATTTTAAATCAACTTCTCAAAGTATTATTTATCACATGTAATTGATAATAAATTATTTCTAATAATTATCATGCGATCTTAATATTACGTTTGTAGAATAATTAACTTTTTTTTTTTTTGAGTAAATGACTTGCATAGACTACTACATTTACGCATGGTCGCTTCGTTTGCTACAGGCCGCAGCCAAAACCCCGACGCAGAGCCGGCGTGCCCTATCAACGCTGCTAAGCCCAGATCATTCGTGCCAAAAGCACAAACACCTCCAGTGCGTACGCCGAAAAGGACGCCATGGGCTCGCGCCTCGTCCTCCTGCTCCAGCTTCGATCCGCCAGACTTCTTCCTCTCCGCCCCGAACCCCCGCCGTCCTTCACCGCCCTCTTCCGCAGCTTCTGCGCTGCGCCCTCTACGGCCAAGGTCGAGGGCCTCGAGCCCTTCGACCCCCGCAAGCTCCCGACGAACTACGACCCCGCCACCTTCGACCCGGCGGCGCCGCCTTCCCGGGGTCCCCCCTCCGAACGAGTCTGGCGCCTGGTCGACGATGTCTCCGCCCTCACCCTTGGGGAGGTCGCCGAGCTTTCCGTCATCCTCCGCGATAAGATGGGCATCAAGGATCCTCCGATCGTCGGCATCATGAACGCCGGTTCCGGCGCCGGAGGCTTCGGTTCCGGTGCGGGCGCAGGCGCCGCGGGCGGCGGAAAGGAGGAAAAGAAGCAGGAGAAGACGGTCTTCGAACTGAAGTTGGACTCGTTCGATGCGGCGGCGAAGCTCAAGGTCATCAAGGAGGTGAGGGGGTTCACCGACTTGGGTCTCAAGGAGGCTAAGGAGCTGGTGGAGAAGGCCCCGGCTGTGATCAAGAGCGGAGTCTCTAAGGAGGAGGCTGAGCAGATCATCGAGAAGATGAAGGCCGTGGGTGCAAAGGTCATCATGGAATAGTTTCCCAATTTTAGAACTCTCCAAGGTATTGTTCTAGGAAATATCCCTTAGATTTCTTTCGTGGGATATGAATTCTTTTCACAATTATCATGAAAAAATTCGTGCTTGAATTAGGGTGATCTTTTCTTCTTCTTTTTTCTCTCATATATTAATAAATGAAAACTTAGTTGCAGTTTTTGAATTTTATCTTATATTTTCATTGCTTTTCTTAGGGGAAGTTATATTTTTCAATGCTACCTTATCGAATTAGGGCAGAGGCCTTTGCTTGTGCTTACTGTTGCTTTTGTTTCTAACTGACGTGAGATGCTTAAGAGGCCATGATGTTGTTATTTTCGAGACAAACGTTTCCTTACTATTGATTGAACAATGAAGTATTCTACAGAAAGATGGAAAAATTGAATGAATCGGTCATTACATGTACTTTTCAATTGACCTATACAGTATCAAGAAATTAATTCAAAGTTGATCAAGGATCGGTGTCTTTGCTTTTTCTTCCATAACTTTCACGTCCAAGCTACATTATTGATGCCATCTGTTTTGGGTTTCTTTTTATATGCCCTCTTGAAACAAAACAAAAAAGTATGCATTTGATGTAATCAAGTGTTAGTTAGTTGTTTTGGTTTTTGAACAAACGTCAGATTTCGACTATGATACAGATTCTAGCTAGTAGGTCATCCCAAAAGGGACTAACACACATGTGATTCTTTCAAATCTCAGTAAACAATGCCAACGACTCAATGGAAATTCAAAATATTTAAGCATGCTAGATGAACTTACAACAACAAAGCCTTATCCCACTAGGTGGGGTCGGCTACATGGATCATACGACGCCAATTCGTTGATCCATGTTCATAAGATTCGACAGGATTTTATGCTGGCTGTCGGGGCCTAACACAACCCTCCTCCTTTATCCGGGCTTGGGACCGGCTATAAAATATAGGCGGAGTTAAGCATGCTAGATGAACTTAAACCTCATTAAATAGTGGGCCTTCAATTACAGCTATAACTTAGCTCATGGCCTCCTCACCAATGAGGCAACATGGTAAAGTGAGATTTGTGTGTGTTGAAAAGGAACCCTGTGTCCTGTAACACCCGTATCAATGCTTTGATTAATTGAAACCTGGAGGTAACCAGTAGTTTTCTTGGAACTGCACGCGAGGCCTTTAAGTAACAATTATGTGCTATTTCATCCTCAAAAGAAAAAAAAAAGTGCCATTTCCTCAAGTATATATGTTTGGATGAAGTGGCACAAGTTGAACATTAGTTTTCACCCTGTTTGGTCTTGATGATGGAATGTTTGATGAAGTATACATTTTGTTGGACCAATATCTGATGCAAGTTCATTAGACTTTCTTTTCCTTTTGAGAAAAAAAAAAGCTTAGTATCTTATTAGAACTGACATGTAGTTAATGTGTTGCATGACGTGTCCAAAATGAGATAGAACAATATCAAGCATCAGCCAACTTTTGGCACACCTTAATTTTTAGATGCATCCAAGCGATATCATTGTTTAGGGGAGCTTATTGGATGCTTGTATTGTTAGACAGTGGACATTTGATACGATGATAGGTTTGATGTTTGGATAAGATTCATGAGAATCAGTTCTTGTAACATGTTAATCCCGTCTGGAAGAAATCTTATTATCTGCTCTTTTTTTGTTCCATTTCTGTTGGGAAAGTATGTGTGCCCTCTTTTGTATATTCTTGTAGGCTTTTGTTCTCTTGGATTTAAATGTGAACGTTATTTGATCAGATTCGTCTTGACTGGTAACATGTATTTGCGGGATCAACTATGACTTTCATTAGTATGTCTATAGCAATGATATGGCGAACATTATCAACTTTGTACCGCCCTCCTGATTATGTCAATAACAGCGATATATAACTCGGAGTCATTTTTATGATTGATCCTTGGACGTCGTCTTATTCCCATTTTAGTCCTTCAATTTCATTCTAACTAATTGATTTCCCAACTTATAATTTTGTAATAAAATTGTCTTCTTAACCTGCAATCATGCTTTTTTAAAGTCAGGGACGGAGCTACAGTATAGGTTGGGGGGGCTTGGCCCTCCCAACTTTTTCTAAACACTTAATATTAATATATAGGTTATATGAAATTTATTAGTTGAAGTATAATTTGGCCCCCTTAAACTTCTAAGAATAGCACATATTAATGAATATTAAATAGAAATGTACCTATAAGCAACTATTTTCTGAGGTTTAAACTATTTTACTACTTTTTTATTCTTATTTTGTTGTATTTATTAACCTATTTTTTATTTATGAAATAAAAAAAATCAAAATTATTATCTTCATTTATATTGGCCCCTCCTAATATCTCAGGCTGGCTCCGTCCCTGTTTAAAGTTATCTTGTTAACTAGAAAGTTGACGTAGATGCCATGTGGCATCCACCTCAGTTCCAAAAACTTAATTTTTAGAAATATAAAGTATTTATTTTAAAATAAAATATAAGAAAATGAAAAAGGGAAAAAGAAGGAGTTGTAGCCGGCCTCCGTCGTCTCTCGGTCTCCGTCGTCTCTCTTGTGAAAGATAGGCGGGGTGGAGAACGAGGGTGAGGGAGAGAGAAAGTCTGCTCACAATTTTTTTGTCATTTTAAAATAAACGACGGAGAGAAATTCTCTGACATTTTTTTAACTTACTTTAAAATAAGTATGTGTGTGTGAGAGTCCCCTCACACTTTTTTATGTTTTATTTTAAAATAAAATTTATATATTATTTTGGTCCTAATTTAGATCATATTCAGCAAAATAACTTAGAAATTTAGACAAAGTTGAAGTCAATTCTTTTAGGGTTTAATGTTGGTTCTCCTTCTTTTGATAGGGAAGACTGCGACCCCTATTTTCTCCATCGTAGGATCTCCATTTGACATGCGATTTAAAAATGCATAGTTCAGGCCTATTCAGTCGTCGATGGTTCAACACTTGGGTGAGAGAAGGTCGAACGAACAGGGCGCTCTCAACGGTTGCATTCTCCCTACTGTTGACACCTCCTTCAATCGTTTTGGCACTGGAAGCTTCCCTGTCCGACCTTCACTCCGACATCCTCTCCTCCGCTACAATTGATGATGGTGGCAGCCAGGAGGTCGTTTATGTTGTGTGCCATTTGATGGCGATGCCCTTGTTCGTGTGCGGTAGCGAATAGGCTTGGGAGGTTGTTCCGTTGTGTGGCGTCCGACGACGAGGAGATCACCGATGCCTCACTGATTTTCGGTGATGAACAAGTGTAGGAGGTCATTCCGATGCGTGGCTTATGGCGATCCCCTCTTCGTGCACGACGATAACAGTTATACTTATTTTTCATTTTTTGTTCAAGGGAGTGGTTGATAGAAATAGTGAATCCTTTCTAACTTTAGGAAGTGTTTACCTATTAAACTATCTAAGTAATTTATCTAACAATTCAAATAGTTATATTTACACATCTTTTACTAAAATGACATTTTATTAATGTCAGCTTTACATAATTTAGTTGAAATTGACAAACTCATAATAAATTTATGAACTTAATATATTAGGTAAATATGTGAATAATCATTTTTCTTAAATAAAAAATAATATAATATAAAAATACAATGATCATGTAACGTTCCGAATTTTTTTTTCTTTGTGTCCTCTATTTCAGCGACGTCACTTTATTCTATGACTTAATTTTGATCGGTCAACAAAATGGTTTACATAAACGAAAGATCAATTTTTATTATAAATTTTACAATATGCAGAAGCTATTTATACTATATCAAATAACCTGTAAGTTATGGCTCACATCTATACAATAATGAACCTTATATTCATGTGTATGCCACTCGTCAGAGGAGCTACCAATCGTCTCATCATCGTCATCACCATTATGGATCCAAATACAGGGACAAAGCCTAAGGAGATAACTCAGTACATAAGGGTCACCCATAATAATATCTATATGAACCATGAATCAATATCAATAATAACTATCCAATGCTATAAACAATCAATAATCTATAAACAATGTCATGATTAATGATAAATAATTTATGCTATAATAATTATCTATTAATAATAAGTAATTGATCAATTATACAATTATCCATATCGTCAATTTAATGTTGATCAATCAATATCAATCACTTCAATTATTAATTATCGTTAATCATTTATTTAATTGGCCAAACTCAAAGGAGGTCCTACTTAGCAATTATCAATCAACTATCGATCAGGCACAAAGGTCGTAATCTATTATCCATTAGTCATGACGGGCGAAATCAATTATCTATTAGTCACTAGAGCGCAATTCACTTATCCATCAACCATTTCGGTTGCAATACAATCGTCCATACAATAACGATTACCATATGATTGTTTAGTTAGCAATTATCTTTTCTTCAATCGTAAAGAGTGCAACACAATTGTCAATATCATAAATGTCACAACACGATTGTCAATTAATCAGTTTGCAATACAATCGTCAATACCATCAAGGTCACAATACGATTGTCAATCAATCAATTATTTATTATTTATTTTTTAACAACTAGGATTACAATATAATTATCAATACCATAGATGTCACAATACAATTGTTCAATTATCTATTTAATTTTTGGAATTACCATACGAACCATAAGGTCGTGTCGAGAGCATTGTTTTATTAAGAGAATATCATGTCGCGTGGGGTCAATCAATCATAAAGGTTACAATACGCAAAGCATGAAGACCCATAATTTTCATCTTTTATCTTGTTTACTTATGACGTCTATCTTTATCAATTTAGATACCTTTTCAATTTGGGGTACCATCATAAGATCATATCAACCATGTCATATCAATTAGGTGTCAATCAATAAATACATACACCTATTCTCAATAATCGATTTTTCATCGATTCCAATTCTCCATTATCAATAACAATATGTAATGATGTATCATCATGTCCATAATTCAATCTTATCGATAAGTCAATTATCGATAATCAATTTAACAATGAATCTATATACAATTCACGACAATCTATTATCATATCAATAATTCAATCATAACAATAAATCAATTATCAATAACCAATAATCCATGATCAATTATGATACTATCATGTCCAAGAATTATCAATATTCCAATTATCATAATTAATCATAATCAATACTTCAACAATAATATTTTCAAAAAGATCACAATAAACTTTTGGTAAAAGTTATGTCTTGGTCCGAGTGGGATAGGTTTTCTCTTCTGCATGTCTATGGAGTTTTGAAAAATCCAAACATCTCAGAGGTAGGAATTTGTCGAAGGAACCGCTAGATTAGTCAACATTTATATGTTTCGATGCAACAACAAGATGTTATTTGTAACAAGTAGTTTTGTTGGTTGGTTAATTGGTCACATTTTCTTCATGAAATGGATTGGATTGGTATTATTATGGATACGGCAAAATCATTCTATAACTAAATTCAAGTTGGGTCCGACGGAACCCGGGCCATACTTATAAAAAATCTATCTCTATTCAAATTTTTTTTTATCTCTTCCATAACTTCTTTCAATCAAACTCTATCTCTATCTTTCATCAATAACTTATAGTAACCAAACTATACATTTATCTTATCCTTTTTATTTTCTTCGTCTATTTAATTTTCGGAATTAATTAATATAATAATATTTTATCACTTAATTTTTGGATTAATATTATTTTAATGATAAAATATTTCAAAACTATAAAACTCTCAATCTTTTCCTATTTAGGAGTTCTATGTTTATTAGACTTTCTTTTGGATCTCAAATCCAATTGAAATCCTTAATACCAATTTAATTATAATTCCTACTCCCAATAGGATTTAATTTTCCTTCAATTCTCAAACACCCTAATTGAATTATAAAATTACTATATTACCCTTGTTAAAATCTTGGGGTGTTATAGATCATAATTAGGATAAATTTCTCCTCCATCTCTTTTTTTTCAATTTGATTTTGAAACTCTAATTTGTAATTAGACTAGAGTTAAGTTGTTGATGTGGCAACATATCAAGTATTAAAAATAACACATAATAGTAAAATAAATTAATAAAACATAATAACAATAAATAAAAACAACCACGAGACGAAGAAGGCCTCGAGGGCATTTGTTCCTGCTTGGTGCTTGGTGGTGAGATCCGGTTGGTCTGAATATTTAGCGTCCTCTCCATAACAATTGGCAAATTCAAACATGGAAACAACAAAGGAAACAAGGAATCAAAAGATGGAAGAATTCAAAAAAGAAAGGAATTTGAATTCAAAAAAAGAGAAAAGGAAACGTAGAACACCAAATCGGGGGAGAGATCTCCTCCCCCGATTTAGCTCCACCGATCTCTCCTCTGAATCGGCCGGCATGGAGGCTATAAGAGGGCACGAGGAGAAGCCCTCGTGCCCTCTTTTCGACCTCCTCCCATCGGCCATCGTAGCCCCCATCGCTCTCCTCTTCTTCTTCCCTTCCGGCGAGCGGTGTGCACGAACAACAGAGCAACCGATAGTCGTTCGGTGCACAACAGCCTCCCTCAACGCGTTCATGAAGGCCGGCCGCACCCTCCTCGTCGTTCAAGACTGACCGAAAATGAAGAAGACAATCGAGAGCGCCATTGTGGACTGAAGAATGACCGAAAAGATACTCGACGTTAAATCCCCTTAGGCTATGAAATGTTAATAGTTTGATGCATGTGATGATTTCATATTGATCTAGAGATCATAAGCTGCATTTTTCGTATTATGATCGTCGCGATCCAACAACCGGAGGATGGTCGAAAAAGAGGAAGAAGACGGACACAGGTTCGCGCCATGTTATGACTGTGACGGCACGGTCGTGCCAGGTGAGTGGCACAGGAGTGCCCGATGATGAATAGTGACGATGGCTGCCTCGGCTCGGGCGTAACATGAGAGGCATGGGGTGTGCCCCATCAAAGGAACAGTCGATTGAACTCGACATTTAGTCAAGGCACATGCGTACCAGAGAGGGACACAACCATTATGACGACACGAACGTGCTAGAGAACGACTGAACGATGATGGCACGAGCGTGCCAGAAGGTGGCACGATCGTGACATTGGAGTTCCATACTGATTTTTAATGCGCAAGAGCGCTGGCCCTGCCCGAGTCAGAATCTCTGACTCGGCCCACGTCATGCGCATTGATCCTCGACAGAGATCCGGCTCGGGTTCACCTTACCCGGTTCGAGTTTTGTTACAAAAGAAAATCACTCTTTTGTTTAGGCCCGAACTTTCCTATTTTGGCTGCTTGTGATAGACCCACTAGAGGTCGTGTCCAATGTTGTAAAGAGGCTAATGGGCCCCTTCCACCTCGAAGGATGGGCTGAGATTTGACATAAAGAATAAAGTAATAGGGCATAATGTTATTGTCTCAGAGAAAAGGGATCTTACTCTAACCTTTCTCTGATCTTTTCAAACTCCATAGATAATAAACAAGCTAAGCAAAGAAAAGATGAAAACCACGGAATTGCTATGTGCCGCCAAAAGTAAAGATTATAGATCATGGTTAAAGTAAAGAGGAGAGACAAGTAACTGAGCTGAGGAGAAAGTGAACCTACAGGTCCTCAATGATCACTACTCCTGTGGTACATGTCATCTCCCACCTAAATTCCAAAAAGGATTATGCATTGGCATCTCTCCTTCCCCAAAGAGGGCATCACATTGATTACATATTTATAGTACTAGAAGGACAAGTAGCTGAGCGAGAAGACAGTGAACCTACAAGTCCTTAACGACCATTATTCTTATGGTACATGTCCTTTCCCACATGTATTCTGAAAAAAATATGCATTGGCATTACACCTTCCCCAAAGTGGGCATCCCTGGCTTTACAAAATGTTATAAAGACACCTATGACTTTTCAATCTAATAAAGTCGAGTTCACATAGGACAACGAACTTCAAGGATTGTATAACTAATATAAAAGACGTAGCACAACTCATAGTAAAGTAAAGTACAATAAAGTATGATATGATAAAGTACAAATCATGGCATAATAAAGTCAAAGTATTGTTACAGAAGAGAACAGAGCATGAACATGATAAAGAATAAAGTATAGACATGATGATTCATTGCATTTTGTGTAACCAAAGTATTGATTATGATAAGATAAAAAGAGATCATTTGTTCATAGTAAAGCATGTTATCTTATTGCTTATCTATTATTAATTCAAGTACGTTTTGAATTATCATTTTATAACTTATGATTCTATTGTACTTGGCGTTTTCGCTCATAGGTATTCTATGTCCTTGCATTTAAAATTTTACAAGTGAGAATTCTACTTAGAGAAAAGTGATGAAAGATACAGAGTTGAAGATTGCTGCACATGACTTATTGAGCTCTATAGTATCCAATTCTTTTTACTTGCATTAGTTGGACAATTCATCTTTGCATTAGATGGATAATTTGATCTTTTCGTTTGAAATCGGATATGTGATCATTTGCTTAGATATGTTGGATATTATTGTTATTTCTTTTTCTCTGTATGGATTGTATTAGATGTGGATGTCTTTTGATATTCTGACGTTTCATTTTTTCGCAATAAAGTTCTTATTTATTTTATTATTTTATTCATTCACATGTGTTGTATTTATTGAATGGTCAAAATCATAATATGATTGATTAAGAGCATAATACGTAGTATACCATCCACAGGGTCAACATGATTGCCTATGTAATAGGAGAGCTGATTTTGAAGGCGTTACACTCTTTGTGCGTCTCCAAATTAAACTGCTTAAGCCTTCTTTGGGATTAATGTAAAAGTAAAGAAAGTAGAAAAAAATGCAGTATAATTTGTTTATAGTAGGAAAATTTACAAAGAAGTGTTTGAATATCATTTTGATGGGATTGAATATTGAAGTATAGAGTCAATTTAGTGTAAAAAAAAACTAGGAGGTCGAATTTTTTTCTTTGGACAGTGACTTGTGTCAGTAGAAAGAGATCGCCACGTTATATCATTTTTTAATTCTTACCATGGTAATCTTTTTGCTTTCAAACACTTTGAGATGAATTTTTTCTTTAATTTTTTTTTTTGTGATATGTCACTTTTTAAAAATTGTTATGCTATAGAATTTTAAAACTCGTGGTGAATTTTTTTTTAGCCAAACAGGGGGCCAGGGGCTTAGTGCTTGTGCTTGGTGATGAGTAACCCCAACGCGCCATGGAGGTGGCGCCGCCTCCGCCTCCGCCTCCGCATCCGACAAGGCGCGTCTCCAACGACATACTCCAAGTTGTATTGTCCCGGCAGATCTCGAGCAGCCCCTTTTTCATTTTTGTAATATTATTTGATTATATTTTACTAATTATTACTGTGTGTATTATTTTATTATTATTTTTTAGTGCTTAATTAATATGTTATCACGTCACTAACATAATCCAAAAACGTCTATTCCCAATCAAGAGGATAAAGTCATGGAAATAATTACTAAAATTACTGTTATTATAACTAGTAGTATAAATGATAATATTGGATAAATAATAATTAACAAACACATAATTATTGTGGTCGTCAGCAATGTGATTTTTTTTTTTTTGGCATTTATATAAGATCATAAAGCCAATTATCGAAAGCTGTAAATAAGATTGTGAACACCTCCCTCGTACCTGTGCAATGTGGTATTGTCTACATTGCAATTTGTCTTTGTTTGACAATCAACGTCGTAGTAAACAAGAATGGATGTGGCGACGTTTGTAAATTTTGAATTCAGATTATACTTATTAGCGATTCGAAAAAAAATATATAGGAATGCCACAAATAACTATGATTATATTACTTCATAAAAATACTAACGATCTTATCTTATGAAATTATAATAAAAGTTTGAATTTCACTAATTTAGAAATTTATGATTCTTTTAATAGAAAAATGATATTATTCAATGAATAAAAATCAAAGAGTATTACAATGTTCAAATTTCAAGATCACCCTTGACCCTAATCCTAATCCTCAGGGACTTAGGATTAGGAAATTAGGAAATTGATGAATTTTTATCTCAAAACGTTATTGAATTAAATATTTAATGAAAAGTTTGATTTTTTTTTTTTTGTCCCTACAGTATACACTTCAAAAACTCTATAGAAATTCTATGGAATACATCAAATTTAATATCGTCAAGCGCTTTCTGCCCCCCACGGAATGTGTGTTGGATTTAAAGCAATTGTTAGATATTATAAGTTGACTAATTATGCTTCTGAATAGTAAATCAAAGATGTATATATGCAGCCTTGGCTAGATGAGAAAATGTTTATAGAAATTTCCCCATTTGGTGGATCATTCAAAAGTCTGACTTTGCTGGAAGCAGGCAGGGAGGGGAGGGAGCTCTCTTAACTCAAAGCTTAAATTAAAACATGGAAGATGATCGAGGACATGTTCATAATCACTTCTCTGCGTGCAAAGCAAAGCAAATCAAATCAAATCATGCCCCCTTCTCGGCAGCCAAACTCTGCAAGTTGCAACAATAAAAAAAATCAATAGACCCAGACCACTCATTGCAAAAAGAATGCTTTCATGAGAATGAATATGCCAATATATATATAATAAAATAGGACTCATGGATTCCAAGTCAATACGTATTAAGCATTTTAATGGATGAAATAAGTGGAAAATGTTGGTTGCTGAATCGAAGAACAAAGAACAGAGAAATTGTCTCAGACTAGGTTTGAGTGTTACTGTTAATGAATAAAATTTGCAACTTCTTCTAGATTTTTTTCTTTTTATATATATATTAAGATTATTTCCTCTAATCATCCCTAAACTATCACGATTTACCACATTTAATCTCAAACTACAAACTTCATTTTTTGAATACCTAGACTATCAAATTTTTCCAATTTGATTCTTCCGTCCAATTTCGTCGACTTCTCTGTTATTTTTTATTTTTCGTATTTGTAAAAAATTTATTATACCCCTGCTATGAATTAAATTATTTTTATATTTATTATTATATATTATTTTATATAAAAATAGAATTCAATTCAGAGCAGAGGTATAATGGACTTTTCACAAATGCAAAAAATAAAAAATAACGAAGAAGTCGACAGAATTAGACGGAATGATCAAATTAGAAAAATCACGATAATTTAGATATCTAAAAAATGAAGTTCGTAATTTGAAGTTAAATATGATAAATCGTGATAGTTTAGATTAGAAAAAATAATCCTATATATTATTATATGCTTACTATAAGTAGTTATTTTTCTATTGGGGCAAAGAATTCTAAGACACTGAAATCCTGCACAGCAGGGTGGACTGCTAACATACCTCACTTCAACAATCAAGTCAATTCCATTCTGCAACATTCCCCTGAATCTTGGCGTCCAGGGAAAATGGTACTTTTGCTGAAGTGAAGACAAAGGAGAATGACGGGCATAAGGATGTGTATCATCCTACAACAATATCAATAAGGAAAACAAAATGACATGCCACGTATAAGCTTTATCATATTTTTTGTATGTTTGTTGAGAAGGACCAATATAAGGTTTTAAATAGCAAGTAACGTACATGACGTTGGAGTGCATTACTTGTGGGTACAGTTCCTATGCAGGATCTTGTATAAGCTTTCTCTTTCTCTCTCTCTTTTGGAATTGACACCTTACAAATGTAACCCTGATTGTCCCGATCATATTTTTGAAAATGACATCTTAATCACATCATATATTTTTTTAGATAATGTTGGATGTTTATTTTCCAAAATGATTAGAATAGTGGAAGACATTAATTTTAATGAATAATAATTATTTTTTCGAATAGTGGAAGATAAGTGGGAGGATAACGACCATCTCGATGTCATTATCTTAAAAATATTATTATGTCATTATTTATGAATATATGCAGCAAGAAGACATGCAAAAACTAACTCATTTCCCATATGTAATTTTGACCGTAGATAAATGACACAAAAATGAATCTTTGCAATATGACAAAGTTAAAAGGAATATGTAAAAAATGACCCATGGCAAAACATGATATCTGTCGAGCATGATCACTATCACAATTCTCACTATCTTGATGTAATGAAATCATCAAGAAAATAATAACTCTTACATAAATTTTTCTTCAACAGATAAGTTCTATATCTGTATGTGATGATAAACTTGACGATTGAATTAAAGAATCTTGGTCATATTTTTTTATCACGTGATAGTTACTTATTTTTAATAAGTACAGTAAGCTTACGCACATATTTGATGTTTAGTGAAAATATCAAATACTTTGACATTTATTTGAAGAATATTTGTCATCTTCAACTACGACATATGTTGTCCATATCAAAATAAGAAAATTGATGCAAGTTTTCGATAAAAATCGTAGTCCAGAGAATAATGTATAGATATTAAGAAGGGTTAACGCTACTCGCATCGATGTGGGAAGCATGATAGCAAAGTTAATATAAACAAAACAACGTGCTACGCTTGTAGCAAATACAATAATTTTCGCTCGTGATTGTATGCGCAAAGCTTATGCGATGATGTATTCTATATCTTCTTGTGATGAATAAAATTATGTTAAATTTTATTCTAGAGTTAGTTAATGTTTTTGATAATGCATGTAGAGTATGTCAAATCAGACACGAGATTATCAGTCACACGGATAATCACCTCGGCGTAGTTAATGTTTTTGATAATGCATGTAGAGTATGTCAAATCAGGCACAAGATTATCAGTCACACGGATAATCGCCTCGGCACTTAGTGCATAGCGAGCGGAGATGAAATGATTTAAATCCAGATATATGATCTAAGATCGCCTTATATGTTCGGGAGGATGACACGAGTTTATATAAAATTCTGTGTAGCTTGATAAAAGAAGCCAGATATGAGACTTCGTAGCGCCAATTCTTGGGTGACTAGCGGGAGGACTCAAGTTAGACGTCATGAATAAACGTCTGGACTCTGATCTGTACGGTGTTACGAGTTTATGACATGCTCCTTCAGTCGGAGTCTCCACCGCAGTACTTGGTTATGAACTTAGTATGCAAAGCCGACCCTAAGACTTGACGAATATTTTATAGTTCTTCAGTGTGAGTCTTTAAGGACTGAACAAGTTCGAAAATTTCCCTTAGACTCTTGACTATATTTTAAAGTAATATGTTAGTGTTGCTACTTTAGCGAGGTACTCAAAGGTTAAAATTGTATGCGACCCATCGAGCCACAACTAGGAAAGCAGCTGACTTATAACTGAGAAATATGAGGACGAGAGGAAGATTCACTGGTGTTGCATGGTATTTGTGATGCAATTGGCCAAATACGTAAGCATACAAATATGAATAAATAGAAATCATGCATGATAAGACGTGTGTCGTCTGAAGTGTGCAAGCAAAATGTTTCTAAGGCGAAGCGAGTAACATGAATGTTTGAGCGACTATGTATTTAAATCATAGTATAACATGAGCTCATTGAGCAGTTATGTCATCATAACTTTTAACTCTCGAATTGATCGAGCAACTATATATTCCTAACAGGTTAGAGTATAAGCTCTCAAGTGGTTGAATGACTATGTATCCCTAATAGGTCATAGCTCCTTCCGTAAGTTCCTTCCATAAGTTGTGGATGTACTCGTGAATCGCACGATCCATTTACCATAACGGACATTTTCTGGAATCGTATATGGGTAAAAGCCCATCAAGTGCGAGTGGGAGATTGTTGAACACGGCGCCCTTTTGATGGGCTGCATATGTGCATCCGCGCATGCAGTTGTTACAACTGCGCCTAAGTGCAGTTACGTAAACTACATGTCACCTCTATAAAAGGTGTGGTGCCACTGCATGGTGAAGGGGAGATCATAGATGAACACCTTTGGTCTACACCGCTCTCCACCGAGATATCCAACACCATTCCGAGGCTGTCCCCACTAACGCATGATTCCGAAGTCATGCCGAGGTATTTGGATTGTGGTATTGTGTTCTCTTTCCGTTCGTGAACGAGTTCCCGACAATGAGTCCGAAATAACGTAGAAAAGTCTGATTCGTTCTTTCGCTGCAAGGTATTCCGAAATACTTCTATTTACTTATTACCAATTCCTTCATGTTACAATACAATTACGTGCTATTATGAAGTTTTATCACTTTGTGCAATAATGAGTGAAAATATTGTGGGTACAATATGATAAAGGACAGGTTTTTAGAGCCATCCATAGCATGGTTCTGTAAAAATATTCAATGGAAAGCAAACAACCTCTATACCTTACAGCATAGAACACTTACTTTTCTAATCCAACAATAGAGGACAGTATGGTTTATGTAGAACTAAGGATAAAAAGGGCTCACATCCAATGCAATTATAAGGTAGGTAGGTCTGGTATCAGCCTTTGTAAGATATAATGGATAAAACACGACATTACCTGCCACAAAGCCAGAGAAGAAGAAATTCACCCAGGCAAATGTAAGTGTCTGAAAGGAGAACAAAAAAAAAAAAAAGGGCATTAGAAACATATGGGTTAATAATGGACATGGATATTTGTATGTAATCCATATACTACCTCTTTTAATATTTTGGTACTTACACACCAAAATTTCGTGTCATATATTAATATTGATTACCTCCCTTATTCTCCTAAACCATCCACCACTAGGGGTACCTGATCTGATGTATCATCGTTCATTTTGGGGTAACTTTTGGATGCTTTGGATAACTTTTGTCAAAATAACTTTTACAGAATATGTGCATTAATTATGCCTTTTTTAAAAGCAATCACGACACCTCCTGTGGTCCAAAGCAGGTGCTGTTTTCCAAAATTTGAGATACTCCCAAACGGATGCAAAATATGATATTACATTAAAGGGATGATACTTTCTACATTGTCGGCATGGTCCTCTCTTTCTTAACTTTCTCTTCCTTTGCGAGTCATTTTAGCTTGCTTTGCTGCCTGATGCAATCTTCCAGCAAGAGGTTTAGGTGCCCTCACTTTTCTATCAAAACCTCGCACACAAATGAATCCTGCTGACATGTCAGCCACGTCAATGTTAAACCTTTTGCCACTTATTGTCAGCTCTCTTACATGAAAATAAAAATACTAAAATTTCTCCAAAATGATGAAGTAAAATTAGTTCATGTAGTCGAAATAGGAGATGACAGTATAAAACCTAGCAGATTGAATTTCAAATGTGTTCAGAATTTAAGTGTTCAAAACATTAAAGCCCTCTGATAATTAGGAGATAAATTAGAAAATAATTTACTTGCAACAATAGATATATCCTCTTTTCCAGTGACTATCATCGTATACGTGCCAGCGATGAAGGAAACCCTGAAATAAGTTACGCGTCGTGATTCCTACCTAAAGAATTAACTTGCATATCTTAAGATCTATGCTGTCAGAGCTAAACTAAGCTTTGTGATTTAAGTGTCTTGTGAACTTTGAGATAAACAAAAAATAAAAAAAAAAAAAAGCGCAGCAGTTACCTTCCCAGAAGCATGTTGTGATATCATCAACTGATAGCCCTAAGACATGAAAGAATTATGTTCAATATCTTAGCTAACGCTCTCATTGGTGAATCAAAATTTAAAAAAGCTTTACCTCTAAAATTGCTGGTCGTGCTGACTCCCATGTAAACCATGCACCTTGGCAAGTTCCATATCAATTCTCTACAAACACTAATTGGATTATGGCTTGAGTGATGATCTGCAAACACCTGCCAAAAAATATAATGCCTCTAGTAAAAGTGACAAAATATGATTCATTCATTTTTACACTAAATCTCGAAAAAGGTAATTGGTCGTCAAAAGGAAAACATAATACTAAGCCATACCTCGTTGACCTGAAAATACGTGCCATTGAGTGGAAATGCTCCTCTCATTGCTGTTCTGCATGGTATCTATAAATTATGATGTACAAATTTGTGAGAAAATATATAAGATAATATTTCTGAAATGCTAAGATAACATGAAAAATGAGAAAAAAACAAACATATCTGCTTCTTTTATGTGAATAAACATATCAATTGTTACTAGGTTTTTCTAATGTATTACCAATAAGGTGCCTTGTATTATTCCTTTGGGAGTTGAACCGCATGCTTCTGGCCTTTCAGCTGATTGTGGAGTTTCACCTATTAATAAGAGTGGTCATAAAGAGAAATTCAACTACAACAACATCCACTTATGACATTGATGCTGATTCGATTCAAACATTTACTTGCCTGGAGAACATATAACAAATAAGTATGGGCTTGGATCGTCTTGTTCCCTTTGGTCCAACTGCATATCAAGCTAGTAATCAAAAACATTACTAAGAATCATATATGCTAAAAAAAGAGTAATTTGGAATATAGTATCTTACGTCTTTCAACCGATAATGGGAGTCAGGAAGTTCATAGCTGCAATTATGTATTAGAAATTAGATTGCAAAATGTAACATTTAAGACATTTTTTTCAATCATTATATTTGATAGTAAATTCATTGCAACTTGATTCATCCTATAATGCAAGCATGCTTAAAGTTAGTAATAAAGCAAAAGAAATTTACGCTTGATGTTCTGTTCTGAGACGATGTGCCAACTTAAGCTTCGGCAAGGGAATTGAAGCAACTTCTGGAGTTATAGTCACTAAAGCTTTTTCGATATCACAATCTTCAATATCCATGTTTTCTACTATATCATTATGTAAATTCCTTTTGAATTCTTCAATATTGAACTTTGTCATAGGAATTTCATCAGGATCTTCATCAAAATCCTCAATATCACTTTCTAATACTTGTATGCTTTCAGCTTCTGATGTTGATGGCAATTCAACAATACATACGGAATTGTTAGTCACTTGTGTTGGGATGTTGCTTCCTTCAAATTGAGGTGGTGGAAGTAGATCAATTGAAGCAGTCATGAATTGTTGTGTTACTCCTTTCTTCTGCCGCTGGAAGTGCTAGCCTTGCATTGCACAAAGAACAAAACACAAAATTTATTTTACGAGCATGCATGCCTTATCAATGCTTGAGTTGTACAATCAATATTGGAACT
Organism: Pontederia crassipes; assembly: GCA_030549335.1. Taxonomy (NCBI): domain Eukaryota; kingdom Viridiplantae; phylum Streptophyta; class Magnoliopsida; order Commelinales; family Pontederiaceae; genus Pontederia; species Pontederia crassipes. The sequence goes on along the minus strand of CM060186.1, from coordinate 33,918,712 downwards.
TAAATTAGAAATTAATTCAAAACATTATATTATTAACCAAAAACAAAAATCGAACTTCTTTAGGTGGAAAGTTCATCAGTTCACCTTTTGGCTCATGAGTTCAAGAGAAGCCACTAGTTATTTACTTTTTCTAAAGCACAAAGGATGATTAAAATGTCGAATAGCCAACTAGGTGTATTATAATTGTAAAACTTACTTGATCCTTCTTTTGTTTTTTTTTTTTGTGAAAGACAATATTTGAGAGTTAACTTCTTATTTATTATATATATATATATATATATATACATACGTACATATATATATATATATATATATATATATGTATATGTATATATATATATACATACGTACATATATATATATATATGTATATGTATCATAGGGTGTAATTATCCTTTGCAGATATATTGTATGCCAATTCAGATATGTCAAAATCAAAGATATACCTGGCAAATGCGCTTGCAAAGTGCTTGCACTGTCCTTTCATAGGGCACGCATTACAATTTGGTTTCTTTTTAGTACAAAATACCTGAATGTCATGACAAGATCTCCATTAGGACTTCAAAAAAGTATTTTGTTTGATTTTCTAAGCCAAAATGTGTAATATGCATATACCTTCCCGAAAGTAATCATTTGATAATGTAGCTCATACCTAGAAAAAGGCATGATTAAATGTTAGTGTTTCGACAGCTTTCCATATATATATTGATTAAAATAATTTTTCTTCAAATTAATGAAATTTTTTTATTACATCAACAACAACAACAACAGCAAAGCCTTATCCCACTAGGTGGGGTCGGTTACATGGATCATACGACGCCATTCCGCTTTCGTTGATCCATGTTCATGAGATTCGACAGGGTTTTACGCTGGCTGTCGGGGCCTAACACAACCCTCATCCTTTATCCGAGCTTGGGACCGGCTATAAAACATAGGCGGAGTTTGGTTTTTATTACATCAACATTCTAAAATAACACTTCAAAATTTATGAGCTCATAAAATAAGTCTATAGAACATACAATGTGTGTTGATCGAGTTTACACAGTCGGGGCCAGAGATATTTTTGAATTCGCTCCAATTCAGGATATCTTCAACAAAATTAGTGAGACAAAGAAAAAAGAGAATTAGAATGATCTTCTGTGTGTTAATTGCCATAAGTAATGGAATTAAAAATGTCCAAGAGCAAATGGTGAAAAGAAAGAAAATGGCAGGAGCACTTACGATTCAAACACTTACGATTCCAATAGATGAAATTGAGTGGTTTCTGGAAGAGGCTGGATTGGCACCCATCCAAGTCTTACACATATACGACCAACGTTGGTGTCAACCTGATTAGCATATAGAATTCCACGGTAATATTTTGAAGCATGAAACCTACTAACGGAATATTCATTTTCAATTCAAAACTTACAGGGAATGCATGCTGGTGGAGCGTCAATAGCCTCACACACTCGACGCTCTTGAGTCCTAATCCCTTTACACGTAGAAGGTATTTCCTAATAATATAACAAACTACGTTAATTTTTTTAATTCACATTGCATATTTGTCAATTGATATCCCTCTTTAAGTGTTCCTCTACACAATATATACTTTGCATTCTTTTCTATGATGCTACAAGCTTCATGAAATGGAGCCATATAAGAAAGTGCTATAGAAAGAATTAAAAATATCCACCCAAATATGTAATTGGTTCAAAGAGACTCTTGTCTCTTTATAATCTAACATTCTTATGAAAATCCTTTCTTTTATAGGTATGAAATGTCTTTTCAAATTTAACAAGGGAAAGTAATGTTTTTAGTCTCTTTGACACAGTAGCATAAGGTAAAGATAAAGAATAAAAGAAAATGTATTATAAAAAAATGTTTGGAAAAGTTTGGAAATGTTTAGGAGAAAAAGGTGTGTTGTGGTTATGTAAACTATTTAATGAGATTTTACGGTCGAAAAAGATGTCTGATGATTGGAGATTAAGTACATTAGTTCCTATTTACAAAAATAAAGGGGATATTCAGAATTGTGCAAATTATAGAGGGATTAAACTTATGAGTCACACTATGAAATTATGGGAAAAAGTGATTGAGCATAGATTGAGAATGGAGACTAGTATTTCTGAGAGACAATTTGGGTTCATGCCAGGAAGATCCACTATAGAGGCGATTTATTTACTAAGAGGGGTGATGGAGAAGTATCGAAGTAGGAGAAGAGACTTACATATGGCTTTCATTGACTTAGAGAAGGCGTATGATCGGGTACCAAGGGATGTACTTTGGAAAGCCTTGCAAAAGAAGAGGGTGAATGTTGCATACATTAAGGTAATACAAGATATGTACGATGGGGCATTGACTAGGGTTAGGACACCCGGAGGTGAGACAAATGAATTTCCTATAGGAATTGGCCTACATCAAGGATCAGCTTTAAGCCCGTATCTATTTAACTTAGTTATCGATGCTATAACCGAGAGTATCACAGAGGAGGTACCTAAGTGCATGCTATTTGCGGATGATATAGTACTTTTAGCGGATTCAAGAGAAGAGATTAATACAAAATTGGAAATATGGAGAAATACGTTGGAGTCAAAGGGTTTTCGTTTAAGTAGGAATAAAATAGAATATACGCATAGCAATTTCACAAATAAACAACTTAGAGACGATTTGAAAGTTAGGTTAGGGGAGGATATAATTCCTCAAGTGACAAAGTTTGAATATTTAGGATCAATTGTAAGACAAGATGGTGAGATTGATGACGATGTTAATCATAGAATTCAAGCTGGTTGGTGTAAGTGGAGGAAAGCCACTGGAGTTCTTTGTGATAGAAAAGTACCCAATAAAGTTAAAGGAAAATTCTATCGTACTGCTATAAGGCCAGCAGTGTTATATGGTAGTGAATGTTGGGCTATGAAGGGACAACATGAACGTAAAGTGGGGGTAGCCGAAATGAGGATGTTGAGATGGATGTGTGGTCATACAAGATTAGATAAGATTAGGAATGACCATATACGTGAACGAGTCGGAGTGGCTCCTATTAGTGAGAAAATGGTAGAGAATCGTTTGAGATGGTTTGGTCATGTTCAGAGAAGACCATTAGATGCACCAGTAAGAAGAGTAGATCAAATAATCTGGAGTCCGATTAAAAGAGGGAGAGGGAGGCCAAGGCGGACACTTGGCGAACTAATAGAGCAAGATCTATTGGTGAATAATATACCGAAAGGTTTGGTTACTAATAGAGCGGAATGGCGTCGTATGATCCATGTAGCCGACCCCACCTAGTGGGATAATGCTTTGTTGTTGTTGTATTATAAAAAAATAATTGCTTAAGATAAGGAAGCATATAAAAAGTAACAAGATTGTCCACAACTTGTTGACCCTAAGAGAATCAAGGCAAATGTAGAACAATGAATGCATGATAATACTTACTTTACTTCATTTGGTGAGACATCTCGCAACCACTCAAGGTCGAGGCTTCCATGATCTCTATGTAAGCGGTTGAGGAACAACTGCAAACGTAAATTGCAATATAATAATGTATAAGCTGATTGATCTTTTTTGGGGGCAAGAGGATGGCTAGGTTGCTTGATCTTTAAATGTCCAAACAGTTATTTTGGGTCTCACGTGTTAGATTATATTTGAGTTGTTAAGAAATTGATAACATGATATGTTATATGATGATCATATGATAAGCAAAAAAACTCTATAATAAGGAGAAAAACATATCTTGGAAAGAAGAAACAAATAATAACTATGACCCACTACTTGGTTGCCCAATAGCAACAACATCACACATAACAGTCATTTTGACACAATATAAACAAGAGGGACTATTTTTTTTTCTTTTGATACCTTTATTCGCTTCGCTAAACGATCATTCATTCCTCGAGTTTTGATTATTTCTGCAATCACTTTTACATTTGCACACTAACAGCATTCCAGTCAACCGTGTCCATCTCGACACTTGTTTCTCCATGGCCTTCCAAGTCGAGAGGAAATTTTGAAGCAAGTTCCATGAAAGCTGAGCTGTGAATAACAAATTTGGTGTATGTCAATATTTTTAAATATCCATAAAAAATTGTTGGCAAGTTGAGCACATTACACACTTTCTCATTTGTAAATATCATTTAAATCTTACTCGAAAGGTAGTCAAAAACATTCTGAGTAAGGAAGACACCTACCACAGAGTCAAGAACTGATCCTTTCCATTCAGAGAAGCGTCTATTTCCTATTAGAAATATACTCCATCATAGATATGCAATCTCAAATATACTTGATGGACTTGCTAAAGCATTAATATATTGACAACAACAACAACAACAACAAAGCCTTATCCCACTAGGTGGGGTCGGCTACATGGATCATACGCAATTCGTTGATCCATGTTCATAAGATTCGACAGGATTTTACGCTGGCTGTCGGGGCCTAACACAACCCTCCTCCTTTATCCGGGCTTGGGACCGGCTATAAAACATAGGCGGAGTTAAAGCATTAATATATTGACAATAATATAAAATGCTCTCTAGTCTAAAAAGATGAGAAATTATATCTTACTCTCGGGAGTTTCTAACAAATAATTCATATTTTTAACATACAAAATAGAAAGAAACACAAAATAACTAATTTATTGCATCAGATAGTAAGAATTGGAAATACATAACAATGTCAACAACTATATGATAATGAACTCAATGGTGTCGAAAATTTACGTTGATATGTGATATTATCTTATACAAATTTAATTGTCTCGTACGCAAATCATAAAATATAAAAATTTTAGTTGTAAGGAAAAATTACCTTGAATTAGATGCATGCATCCAATAAATGAAGCCACACGACCATTAAATAGTTGTCTTTCTTTTTGCCACCATACCTCTCTATCAAGGTCAGATTCCACTTCTATATGACAACCTAACTTTTCCTTGTGAAACTTCCACACTATATTTGTCTCTTCATCAATAACAACCTTAGGCCTTATTTGTTTCTTTCTTTCAATGACATGATTTGTGAATGTTCTTTGGTTCCTTACCGATCTTTTCTTTTTCTTTATTTTCAAAGGAATAGCACGTAGTGCCGCGATGCATGATTGAGATCGACTACCAATTGTAATTCTAACAACAGAGGCAAGCTTACGAGTATGAATAATTGTTGTTGACCGCTTCCTCTTTGCTATTTTGGCTAGGTCAAACTCGGGCGTCATGCATTTGTTTAACTTCGATTTAGCTATTTCACCTTGGGTGTCAAAATTTAATTGACGCCTAACACGATTTCGCCTCGTTGCAATTTTCCTAGAGTTATTAAAAGGCCAAACCCCATCAACAGTGTCTATCTCATCGGGAGTTCTCACAAATGAAAGATCTGTTGTAACATATGGTTCAGCCTTCACAAAACACTTATATTGTTGCTTTTGCTGATATGCTCCATATGTGTCCATATCTTGAGAGTGAAATTCTGTAACCAAACAAAACAAAGGAAAATAAATAAGACATCTTTAATTGGCATTTCTTAAGTATCATCATTTTAACTTGAACTACAAAAAAAATTTATGATGAAATCAATATAGTTTATAGTTGTGTTTCTCCACCATAAAAAAGATATAATACGTACAGATTTACAATAAATATTTTCCCACCCGCTACCACAATGCGACCTCCAATAGAATATCGCAATATTGCATAAATATAGGCAAACTTCGTGTAAGGAATAAATCAATCAAACTTTGATTTTTTAAAAATCATGAAACCACCATTTTTAACCCAACAATCAACATATATATATATATATATATATTCTTTCAACACAAAAGAATAGTTATATTCTCATCTTTTCACAAAGTTCTGTACTCAAGCCCAAAATTTCCATATGTTAATGAATAACACTAGTACTTCTTAATTATTTGTATAATATTAATAATAAATCATTTTAAATAGTAGTTTTATTATTAATGAAAATATATTTATTTTCACAAATAAGCAATCATTTAAGATATGCAATTTAGTTCAATAAAAATTGAAATAAAAAACTATATTACTGGGCGGAGGGGGAATAATGATGTTTGAGGCAAACCGGTTATCCCTAGGAATTTTGGCGTCTGATCATGGTTAAGACCCGAGGGAATTTGACCATCTAATTAAGGCTCAGAAGTGGCGGAGCTAGCAGCGATCCACAGTGGGTTCACTAGTAGAAATATAATAAAATATTTTGAAATATTCATACCCTTAGAATTTTTATTCTAGACTTTTAAATTCATTTTGATTTCGCAAAGTGAAAATATTAAGAGAATTTTTAATCCAAATTATTAGACTTGTCTAACAAAAAATATATTAAATATATAAATTATCAAACTAAAAATATAAGTAATATTTAAAAATAATACATACTCAACACGTCATATCTAATTAAAAACTGTAATGTTAACAAACTAATCTATTAGATAACTATAACAAAAATTAATAATATTGTTTAATATAAAAATGGTATAATTACTTTTAACAATTTGATATAGTTTTCATTTTAAATATCTTTTTATTAATGGCATAACCGGCCTATAAAAAATATGTTAGATAATGACATACAACTTTAATAAATACCTAAAAGAATTATAATATAAAATAATAAAACATTTTGCGTGACATATACGAAGTTAAATTTGTTGCATATAAATTTCATAGACAGGTGAATGATGTTAATGATTTCATTATATTAAATTTTATTAAGATAAAATAATTAATATGATCGCACGAAACATGTTAGATATAATTAGTTAAGATTCAATATTATAGTGGGTTACTTTTATTTAATGAGTTTGAAGAAATGGAGTTGCTTTTAAATTTAATCAATAGAAAACGATAATGGCAGAATAGAGCCATTCCTACCGCATGTTCACACTTCATACGTAGTAAAATTTCCTCTAATATATATATATATATATATATATATATATATATATATATATATAGAGAGAGAGAGAGAGAGAGAGAGTCATATGTCCTCTAATTAACATGTTAATAGGATATTAATAATAAATTAAATTCATATTTATAATCAGACTTAAATGGAAAACATATTATTCCTTTCAGAATTTCTTAATAAATAAAAAATTAAGAAAAAAAGTTTAAGATAAACTAGATAAAAATAATAACAATAACTAATATTAATACCATTATTATTATTATTATTAATAATACCATTATTATTATTATTATTATTATTATTATTATTATTATTATTATTATTATTATTATTATTTCTAATTGATCTGTATGAATATTTTTATTTTATTAATTTAATAGGTACAATTGTAAGATTTGTGATTGTCATATTAACATGAAACTAGGAAGCTTGAATTGGTTGTTACGGAGTATATTAGGCCATTAGCATATTAGGATTTCCTTTTATGTCCATCCTCCTGTATTAAAATTTTAAAAAATGATGATGATTCAGTTTGTTTATAAAAATTACTACTTAAATATCTATCAATATATAAGGTACATTATTTCTCAAAATAAATTATGCATGATTAGTGTATCTCATTAATACGAGTCCAAAAATCAAATAGATTAAACTAAACACAAGTGATACCGATATATTTTTTATAACTCGGTGTTATAATAAACTATATATTTCATCATCATTCATATACTTTATTTCTATAAATACTTTAATATTTTTATTAAAAAATAACATATAATGTTAATCTCAGTAAGAAAAATCTATAGGCATTGCATGATATTGTGTATATCGAATGAATGGATGACATAAAATTTGACAATTATAACCACTTAAATAAAGGAAGTCTTTTAACAAAAGCTCGGAGAAAATTAAATAGGCAAGCAGTTCAGTTAAAATTTGAGACATTATCAGCTTATTTGGTTCATAAAAGAATAACATTCCATGGAAAGGAAAAGCTGGTGCATGAATTTAATAAATATTATAATCTATTTATATTTGATATGAAAATGCGTTGTCACATGTATTTAATAATTAATATAGATCACAAAATCTGAATTAACAAACATATTTGAAAATAAAAAAAATCAAGAATAAATGATTGTATAAATCAGATAATATTTTAGAACTCACTGAAATAATTTAGAACTCACAAATATTAATTTATTTAAGAATTATTTAAAATGAAAATATAGAGTTACTATTTTTTATTTCTATAATTTTTTTTATTCATTTATTTGCACATTCTATACATGATATTATCATTGAAATTTTTTACTTTCATCTGATTAAGGCCCAGAACTGTTGCTTAAAGTTTCAATCAACCTTTTCCACTCTTTCCACTTTTTTTTTTCCCAAAAGGATCTCTCTGAAAGTAAAAGAGTGAGGAAGAAACAAAAAAAAGGAAATGTAAAAGGATAACAAGATGGTTACCTAGTCAACTTAACGATGGGGGGTGGAGATGCCAAGAGCCACTCTGAGCTCGCAGCGGCAAACGTTGGGGGCCTCGACGGTGGCAAAGGGGTGAAGCGGAGCGGCGCATGCAAGGGGGTTCTGAAACTGCGGCGAAAGGTATGAGAGTACGTAGTTTTTGTTTTTATTTTTAAGCAAAAGAGAGGGATGAACTAGAACTAGAACTTGGGGTTGGAGGAGGAACCTCGGTGCCGGCGCTGTTGTTGCAATGTCCTTCCTTAAGACGCCGGTTGGCGAGCACTTGGGGGGTCTGACAACGGAGAGGGGAGAAAGAACGCGGGGACGGTCTCCGGCAGCTAGCGCAGCCCGGCGGAAAGGGGATGTTGAACGAGAAGAACTTTTTGTAGGGTTTTGGACATTTCTTGAGGAAAGGTGACTTTTTGTAGGGTTTTAAATACATGGGTCGCACCAAAAGTTTATTTTTTCTGACTCGAGTCTTAATATTTTCTGTCTAATAAAAAATATTCATCTATTTATACGATTTCTGACTAATAAAAAAGCTTATTGTCTTATTAGGACAGTTAATGTGTTGCATGATGTGTCCAAATGAGATAAGAACAATACCAAAGCATGCATCAACCAACTTTTTGGCGCACCTTACTTTTTAGATGCATCTAATTAAGCTATATCATATTGTTTAGGGAGCTTATTGGATGCTTGCGTTGTCAATGATATTTGATACGATGACAGGTTTTATGCTTGGATAAGATTCATGAGAATGAGTCCTTCTAACATGTGTCTGGAAGAAATCTTATTATCTGCTAACATCATAAGATACAAGCATATGTATACAAACATTCATTCGTGATGCTTGCAATACGACATGCAACGCTGCTAATTTAAGTGGGATATATGGTAGATACATGAGAGCGATTATATATATATATATATATATATATATATATATATATATGATTCAGAAATTTCTTCGAACAATTACATGATCTTAAGATGTCCCATATAGCTGCAGTACAACCAAAATCCATTACCTGAACTGAAAAGAAAGTCGACAAAATCTTTACACACATCTTTAACCAAAGACTTAGCCACTTATAGCCACATGCAAACTCAGTTCAGTTCTACGACGTCCTCAGCATGCATGTGCATCATGCATGCAGGCTCTCTCTCTGGTAATTTTCTTGCTGTCCATGCTCTTAGTTTGGAACTACGGTATCCAAATCTTCTTCCCAATCTGGCATCCCTTAATTAATTCCCAACTTCTTGTCACCTCTTCCACACCGTTCACGGCCATAACTCTTCCGCCGCGTCCACGGCCTCTCCTATCGACCGCCATTCGAATCATCCCAGACAATTGGAACTGTTTCTTGATGACTATCTACACGTCCGTCGGCTGCAAGCACTGCATCTCCCCATCCACTAACTGGAACTGAATATTCCGCGTCCAGTTACAGAAATCGGATTGTCCGCGTCTCCCCATCCGTAAACTGGAACTTGGTGTTCTTGATCACCCCATCCACTGACCGGAATTCGCACGCCTGCCCAGTTGGGAAAGGAATCCAACTTCGGACTCACTTCATCGTCCGTCGCCGCCGACAACTTATCAAAACCTTCGTCGACTGTGTCAATATACATGTCGGGATCAGGCAACGCGCAGGGAAGGCCATTGATCTTTGCCCAGTGGCGGCACTTTACATCATCTTCTCCTACTGAGTAGTCCCACTCCTTTACCTTTTCCACGTACATGAACTCCAGCAGATCGTCCACCATGGTACTCTGCATTCATCAGAACTACTTCTGCCACAGAGGAACTGCCTGGCAGTGGCGGCAAGGATCTGATGATGAAAACAGAAGCCAAATCAGTTCAAGGTACGACCAGAACAAGGGTTGTGGCTGTACATCTCATTTAAATTTATGCATTAATAAATCATGCACAAAAAGAAAAGCCATCAAGATTGAACTTTTGCAAGGAAAAACGCCTTACCAGCTGAAGCAGGAGGCCGAGGCGGCCTGCAGCTGTACTTCCGGCGCAGATTTTGTTGATGCTGATTGCTCTGCTTCTTCTGCAGCAGATGGTTCTGCTGTTGCCACCTTCCTCTCCTCGCCTCCTTCATCCCCATCGTTCTGCAACTTTGTGGAGAGATTTTTTTTTTTTTTTTTTTTTAGGCTTGCGAAGTGGCGACCACAGAAAAAAAAAAAAGCGGAAGAGAGGGATGAACAAGAACGAGAACGAGAACTAGAACTAGGGGGATTGGAGGAACAACCTCGGTGCCGGCGCTGTTGTTGTTGCAATGTCCTAATTCCTTGAGATGCCGCCGGTTGTAGAAGTTTCGGTCTGACAACGGAGAGGAGAGGGCTGGCTCTTTTGGCCGCAGCCGCAGCGCAGTCCGGCGGAAAAGGGGATGAAAGAGAAGAACTTGGGGGGTTTAGGAAATTTGTTGAGGAAAGGGTGGCACCGACAAAAAGTAAATATTAGAAATAGTAAATTTCTTTAGTCTTTACACTTGGAGCGCCACATGGCAAGCTTAGCACACTTGCTAAAAATGAGTAACAAGTCGTTAGATTAGAAATAAAGGTAAATATTAAATAAAGTACAATAAGTAAAATTGATCTCAAATAATATGTAGATATATCATATATTCATTTATTTATGCGATTTCTTTATAACTAATAAAAATAGTTTTTTTTATTTTTTAAAGTATTGGTTTCTAATGTCTTCAAGTGTATACGCCTTTTATACTAGATAAAACGGAGGCGTGTCTTTCCTTTTTTTTTATTCATTCAATTAAAAGTTTATGAATCTTTTTTAATCAATTTTTAATTTACAAAACTTTAGATATTTCATCATTGAGATTTCTTTTATAATCCATTGTATTATATTAATATGTGGTAATTTAACATTCAATTATATTGAATCGACATTTAACAATCTTTTATCAAATTGTAGTATATACTGAAAGCACAACTAATTTAAATGTCTGTATTTAAAAGAATTAATAAAAGTTTAAGCTACACCTCCCACCAAAGTAAAATTTTAAATTTATTTTATATTTAATGTCATTTAATTTTCAGCTATACATATATCAGTATATTACTTTGGCCGGATTGTGATGGTATAAAAGGATTAGCACAATCCTTTTTTCATTTTATATTAGGTTTAAGATTATGTTTAATATTAGAATTTGAAATAATTTTGGATTATTTATGTATATTATGATGATTATTATCAGTGTTATTAAATTCCTACTTCTACTTAGATCAAAAGCTAAAAGAATAAAATTTAAATTAGGATTATGGTTAATATAAGAATTACAATTTGAAATAGATTGGGATTATCAACGTTATTAAAGTCCCGCTTCTACTCATATTAAACAATTCAAAACTAAAAGGATAAAAATTAAAAATTTCTACTACCTCTCAAATTAAAATTATTTTTATATTAAATTAATTTTACTTTATCTATTAAATAATTTCTTGATTTAATCATTGTAAAACTCTTTTTTTTCTACTCAAATTTAAATTACTTTTTACCATATATTTAATTGAATTTTAAATATTACTAGTATCAAATATAAGGATAAAAATCAACGTGTGAACTGAGTTTTATTTGTCCTAATATATATATATATATATATATATATATATATATATTATATTTGGATTAGGATTATTCTTTTCTATGTGAAAGAAACATGGTAGAAGTCTACGTAGTGATATTATAAAATTATCATTAGAATAAGTCTTAGTAATATTTGGATATATGCTTCTTAGGATAATATTAGGATACATAATATTCTCACTATATACATAGATAGATTAAGATTAGTACTATAGATACATTAACGTAATAAGATTAGTTATATTATGATTAAAATTAGTTATGTTTAGGATAAGAAGTTACATATATCCATTTTATTAAAAATTATCTATATTATGTTCCAATTTTGAAAATTCTCTAAGAGTTGGATAATTTTTTTTGGATGAATTTATTTTTTTATTAGTTAACACATGTCACTGTGACATAATGTCACTTGTTGCCCTTCCATGCTGCTTTTATATATTATATTATAATACACATCCAATACATCGAGGATATAAAAAAATTAAAAATTATTTTTTATTAATAAAATAAAAAAATATTTATTTTCGAATAATCAAACTAATTTATTGTTTCTAAACTTATAAAGATTACAAGTAATTATAATAATCATATTAATAGCCATGTTTCTCTCATATTGTAAAGGATAATGGTTATTTATTATTAAAAATATACTCGACTTTATCAATATTTTTGTGAAATATATAATCGAAAAATAATAGAGCAGAGAGGAGAGCCCACTAGCACTTTTTATGGTTTATTTTTTTAAAAAAAATATTTATTTATCATTTTGCTCCTAGCTTTAGGTTACGTCCATGTTAGAATTTCAGTCAGCAAAATAACTTGGAAACTAGATTGCAGGTTAGGCAGATATTTGGCTACAAATTTGTAAGTTGAGACGTGAAGTTTAAAGAGCAAAATGAATGTTAAACGAAGTTGAAGTCAATATGTACGAAGTGCTTCTTCTACGCAATTTATGTCTGACGGAATCATACCTATTTTTAGTTTTTAGTTTTTTTTTTCCAGTTAGTGAAAATTGTTAACAGAGCTAGCTAGCGATGCCCATCTATTTGCCTCTTGGCAAGCTAAGAGGAAGTTGAATGGGATCCCAAACCCAAACCATATAGAAAAAAAATTCCTAGGTTGAAGTCCTACATCGACCACATCCGGACAAGGCTGTGCCTGAGAAACCAGAGGATGAATATAACTCAGCCTTCATTTCGCCCATTTTGGTGTGAGATGAAATAGTTTATATGATTGCTTGCATACAAACACACACACACATATTTGGGATGAATTAGTTAATGCATCATCACCTGTTGGATGATAGTTGGCGATGTTAAGGATTTCTCGGGTCATAAACAAAAATCGTTACGTTTCATTTCAGTATAACTAAGCAGACCAGACCAGTGCACTTATACTTCGATTCACAAATTATTATTACATCATTAATCTGAATTATGGGCAGCCATCTCAGTTACACGGCAGAAGGTATCTAAATCAAGAAAAATGCACTATCAAGAACATTTAAGTTCTACAACATGAAAAGTGAAAACGAAAAGATCGTGCTCAAGAGCATGCCAAGCCAATATGCCTATTTAACGAGCTTCCTTAACACGTCTTCAGCACGTTGCTCCAACTTTGGAAGAGTCCATTCATGCTGAATGATGTCAAGGCTATCCTTCTCAGCAGCCAAACTCTGCAAATTGCAACCATAAAATATTTGTCAGATTCCGAAAATCAATAGACCCAGACTGCTCAGTGCAAAAGAATGCTTTCATGAGAAAGAATATCCCAATACGATAGGATTCAGGGATTAGAACAAAGAACAGAGAAATGCCTTAGACTGTTTGAACAAAATTTGCAACTTCTTATAGATCTTTTTTTTTTTTACATGAAGGACAAAAGGTGGACTAGCAAGGGATACTCATCATTACATTATACATATATTGTATCTATACTATTTTATATGAAAAATGTACATGTTCAAGAGGGAACATACAGAGGACTCGATCTTCTTAGATATTATAAAACTTTGCGTCCTTTTTTTGAGGGGAATAAAGCTGTGCATCTTGAAGACCAATATGACCGAGCGAAAGTGAATGAAAGAGAAATTTACATACAAACATTAATTGGTGTAGATCATGGCACGAACATGTCAAATGAAAGGCAGGGCTGATTTCAAGACGTATAATGGAAACACAATGATCAACATCGGAGTCAATAATAAAGGTGAAGCTGATGCAGTGTGGCAGACATTAGTTTGGGCCAATTTCATTTTGTACTGCACCTAGGTTTTGATTTCAATTAGTGTCCTATTCAAAGATATCATTCCCTTTTGCTTTCTGAGGAACATTTCACAATATTCTTCGAGGAATAGGTTTCTTTTTCACTTTCTAGATTCATTTACAACAGATTCCAAACACCGAAAAGAACCAAAAAAAATTACTCCAAAAGGAAGAATTTTCTTCGCGTTTTTGTGGAATGTAAAATTTGACTGTCATAAGCGCCAAAAGAATTTACCCTTGATGGGTCCATGCCAAATCCTCCCATTTGCATCATCCTCTGAGTGTCATCCACAGCTGAATACACAAAATAAATAGGTAACAAATACTACCCCAAAAAGAAACACAGAGGAAAAATTAGTGAAAGCCAGTGAAACCACTGAAAGAAGAGACTTTTTGACTAACACTAACCATTCTCTTCACCAAGAATAAGACTAAAGAAACCCCTTAATCCGAAAAGATTAAGAAAGTACCTGAAGCAAATAGAAAAATATCTCATTAGTGGTTATTTTTTTGTTGGGGGAAAGAATTGTAAGACTCTGAAATCCTGATGTGACAAGACATACCAGGATCGACTGCTAACATAGCTCACATCAACAGTGCTCAAGTCAATTCCATTCTGCAACATTCCCCTGAATCTTTGCGTCAAGGGAAATGGTATTTTTGCTGAAGTGAAGGCAAAGGAGAATGAAGAGAAACTCAAGTATTAGGATGTTATCATCCTACAACAATATCATAAGGAAAAATATGACATTCCATGTATCCAGAAACCAATATAAGCTTTTAAATAGTGTGTATTTACATGACATTGGAGTGCATTACTTGTGGGTACAGTTCCTATGCAGGATCTCAGATTTCCATTCATATCATTATGTGAAAGCAAGGTAGTCAAGTTCAGGATCTTGATGGGGGTCCATATGACCGAAGATTGTGAGATCGGATTGAGGATCGTAAGACCTTACCTATATATTAAAGAATAATTTAATATATAAAGTTATATTGAAAATATTTTTTTAATATATTTATAATGATTTAGATTATTGATAATATTAACTTAACTTTCATCCTATTAGCATTTCCTACACAATGTATACACATATTACTTAGGATTTAATGGGGGTCCTCCCCCCTGTAGGGGGGAGGAACCCCTCCCCCCATCCGCGCCCGTCAGATGGAAATCCGACGGGCGCAGATGATGAGCGCGGTTCATATGATAAAAACGGCAGATCTGGCTCGGCGGCCGATCTGGCTACGGGCGGCCAGATCCGGCCGATCTGGCTACGGGCAGCCGGCCGGATCTCTCCCAACGGCGACGATCTCTTTCTACGGCGTCCGGCTCCCTCTTCGTCGACTCCCTCTCTGTTCCCCTCCCTCTCTCACGATATATCCGCCCGGCAGCCGATCTGGCCGCCGTTGGCCAGATCTAGCTGCCGGCAGCAAATTTGACGGCGGGCGGCCAAATCGGCTGCGCGGTTGGCCGGATTTAGCCGCCCGCGGCCGATCTGGCTGCGGGCGGTCAGATCGGCCACCCCACAGCCAGATTGGCCGCGGGCCGTCCGCAGCCAGATCTGGCCGCCCGCGACCGACCTAGCTGCGGGCGGCGGCCAGATCTGGCCGCTCGCGGTCGTTCTGGCTGCAGGCGGCAGCCAGATCTGGCCGCTCGCGGCCAATCTGACTGCGGACGGCTAGATCCGGCCAACCACTCGCAGCCGGCGGCCGATCTGAGATCGACCGCTCATCGCGACGAGGATTCGCGACCGTCGACGCACGGTCTTCGCCGCTGGTTCGCCGTCGTCGTCACTTTTTCGATTTTTTGTGTTGAACCGTGCACATTTTTTCCATTGATGAACCGAACTGTCATTTTTCATCTTAAACCGCGCTCATCATCCGTGCCCGTCGGATCTCCATCCGACAGGCGCGGATGGGGGGAGGGGGTTCCTCCCCCCTTACAAGGGGGAGGGGGTTCCTCCCCCTTACAAGGGGGAGGACCCCCATTAAACCCTATTACTTATTTAATAATAATTTAATATGAAGTGACAAAAAAATGATAATAATATGATTAATATGGAATAAATTATATAAAATGCCTTTTAATATATATTGATATTATATTTGTTTCGTTAAAAATAACTTTAATTCTTTTTTAGAAGGGAAGGATGGTTGCCAAAAGGCGCAACCATCCAGATTTATTGATGCAAAAGTCAGTTACATTGGATCATATCATTACAAAAAACAATTACACCATCCAACTATTCACCATATGCTTCACAGATGCCACAACATTTTCAATATAGATCTGTTCGCCTCTAAATGTGACTCCATTGCATTGAGACCATATGGACCACAAGAACGCAATTGGGATTGCTCGCCAACTTCTTAATTTTATTTCTCCAAAAATCATGATGCACTTGGTCAAAATTAAAAAAATGCACAAAAAGTTGAAACAATGTTGGTGGGATCAGTAGGATCTTACTATCCTATGATAAGATCCTACCGATCTACAACTACAAAAATGATCCCAAATGTAAAGTCGAGGTCGTAGATCCCAAGTAGGATCGTAACATCCTGTGATCCTATGATCGAGATCGCGATCTTGATAACCATGTGTGAAAGAAACCTACTATATAAACAAAGCTTACACAAAGCAAAAGCTCTACTAATAATGGAATTGGACAGACCCTCTAAAAGAATAGAATTGGACAGACTGAACATCATGTATTTAAATATCAAAATAGTATATTCCTCAACTGAAACCTTTCGAGTGAAGAGATCTAGATTAAGTGCTGGAGACAAGGACTGCACTCAGATAACATTAAAAAACATGAATGGGATTGTAAACATATCTATGCTAAAGAGTTAGTTAAGGTTACAATTATGTATTATTATGAAGTTTTATCACTTGTGCAATAATGAGTGAAAAGATTTTGGGTACAAAGTTATAAAGGACAGAATTTTTAGCACCATCCATAGCATGGTTCTGTAAAAAATTCAATGGAAAGCAAACAACCTCGATACCCTATGGCATAGAACATTCAGTTTTCTACCCCAACAATAAAGGACAGTATTGGTTATGTAAAATGAAGGATAATCCAATGCAATTATAAGGTAGGGGTCTCGAATCAGCCTTTGTAAGACATAATGGATAAAACAAGAACACATACCTGCCACAAAGCCAGAGAAGAAGAAATTCACCCAGGCAAATGTAAGTGTCTGAAAGGAGAACAAAAGAAAAAGCATTAGAAACAGATGGGCTAATAATGAACATGGATATTTGTATGTAATCAGTATGCTACCTGTGGTATGATCATGGAAAGGTTCTTCTTCATCATATCCATAGCCATGTTTGGATCTGAGAACATTTGTGCTTGAGCATTCTGAGCTTGATCTTTTGGAACATAGAGTAATCCATTTTCCTGCAGTTCAATAGTTTCTCAAATGTTCAACAAAATAGACGAGTCACTAATAATGAAAGAAAACAGCTGCATTGACATCCCAAGAGGTGCAAGTGGCATCTCCAGAGATAAGTGAAGCCATGAGTTGACCAATATCTAGGCCTCAAAATTGTGCACATTATGGCGATTAAGAGAAAACATGAGGAAACTATCTGTCAATAGGGATTTGTCAACATATAGTTCTTTTTTAGGGGGATCTGTCAACATATAGTTTCCCTAGCTAGAACCATTAGATGTTCTTAGGTCTTATAATGCAACATTATCAAAATGAATAAGGTGGAAAAATGTTGCCCATCGAATAACTATATTTTAAAGTAAGGGATGAGTAAAGGTTATTGATTATGTGAAAAACAAGGAGTACTAGCAAGCATCAAACAATGGAAAGTAACTGCAAAGACCAAAATGTTTCCCTTTTAGTTTCCCGCAAGCAAACAATAAAGGCTCTTGAAAGACCAAAAACGTTAGCCCTCTATCCTTGCTCTTGAAAGACCACACATCAGAGGATCAGTAACAAAACAAAAACAAGAACAATGATAATTGTGATAGGATAGCTATTAAGAGAACAGTCATAACATGACAAAAATACCTCATTGGTGAAGTAAACTCTGCGGGAGCGGAATGACTTCGCCGGGATTAAGCCTGCGGCTGCCCTCAAGTTCCGTGCCCTAACGACTACCTGCCTGTAGGAACAATAAGAGTGATCTTATAAGGGTAAGTTAATTAAAGAAAAGAAAAACCCGATCTAAGGCTATGGAATAGGCACATCAAAGCAACCCACTCACCCTTCCTTGACGACCTTGAGATCAGGGGTCTGAGATGATCTCATGAGCTTGGAGACGAAATAGCGGAGGACGCCGATGAGCACCATGACCACCGATAGCGGCACCAACACCCAGTCCCTTATTGCCGTGTCCAACACCAAATCCTCCGCCATAGCCGGGGGACGGATCCTTCCTCACTTAATTTGGAAGCGTAAACAAGGAGTCAGGTTTCGCATCTCCGGGAGAACTCCAAAAAAATAATTTGGCCGGCGGTCAGATCTACGGTAGAGAAAGAAGGTAAGTGAGCGGAATGGAGAGAGCACCTGAGAACCGGAGAGAGGAATCTTATAGGGCGGTGGAGTTCGTCGGCTGTGGGGATCCGTCGGAGGTCGGCGGTGGAGAAGGGCGGCGCAGGTCGACTGTAGAGAGAAGACTGGGAAGAAGCGTCGTGTAGAATAGGGAATTGGTCCGGGATTGCACGTCTAATTTAGGCAACATTTCACATATCCCCTTCAGAGTATCAAATTATCAACTCGACCCGTTCGAGACGGGTAGTGGTTTCGATAAAAAAAATTAATCGTTATTTTTCACGCAGGCTATTAAATTTTTTTAAAATAAAATATTTTAAAAAATAAAATCACTCTCCAACAGATCCATTTTTTAATATGATTTTTTCACACCCTACTTTTATATAATTATATTTCGAAAATATATAATAAATTAAAATTTATATTAAAATATTTAACTTTATATTAAATATAAAATATACTATTAAAATTTTAAATTTATTAAATTAGAGTTTGATAATGTGATAGAAAATTACAAAATTTTATATGTAAAATAGTATAGCTGACATATGAATTAATCATATAAATAACAAGTAATAAATAAATAATGGACTCCATCGAGCCCTACTATTTTTTTCGAATAGGATCTTAATTTTAATTAATAGAATTTAATTTATTAAAAATCATACTAAATCATATTCGAACTCTTATTTTTTTATTTTTTCAGTTCGATTTTTTGTGTCAGGTATTTTTTTGAATTGATGAGATTTTTCTTACACCCCTAGAATGACAGAGTATCAAATTATCATGTCTGCACCCTTAACTAGTTATGACACCTGACTCCACTTGGGATGAGAGATGTCACCCCCGCTCCGAATTGCCAATGCGCCACTGTCCCCGAGCCCCACAAACTCAATTCTTTGAATTTTAAATCTAAAGATATTTAAAATTTTGTAAATATATATTTTTACGTAATATATATTTAAAAATTACATAAATAATTTTATTTTATTAAACAAAAAATTCAAACAAATTTTGAAAAAAAAATGTAAGAATTATGTTCTTCATGCAAAATAGAAACAAAAACAACAATCATTATTTGTAAAAAAAAAAGAGTGAGGCACTCCCTCTCACCTTTGTGTAAGGTGAGGGCAACAACCCTCACTGCTCTTGGGCGGTGCCCTCCCTATGTTCATTGGAAGGGCGCAACTCTTAGTTGGAGAAGTAGATTGGGAGGGGTGGGCCGTCCCGTACAGGCCAAGTACTCTGCCCCCTCCCTTTATAATAAGAGGAGGGGCGACACCCAACCCCTCCATATAGGAGGGGAGGGGAGGGGAAGCGTCCTTTCAAACAATGGCTAGCCCCTCCCTTGTAGTGTCCTCCTTAACGGCCTACGACGATCGTGATCTCCGCCAATCGATGTGGAGGTCAAGGCAGTAGTGAGGACTAAGGAGGCGGCCGTGGGAAAGGAGAAAAAAAGGAAGAGAAGAAGAAATAGACATTTAAGATTTGTTTGCTATTTATACGACAAATTAAATAATAAAAAATAGGGTCAAAATTTGCGAGGACCCATGGGGCGAGGATAGCGTACCCCGCCCCAATCCTGAATGAATGCGAGGACAATTTGCCCCCATCTCCGATCTCGCAAAGGTAAAATTCTCCGAATTTGGGACCCCGTTGGGGCGGAGAATATTGTCATCCTTACTCTTAATACCAATATGAGTTCAATTTATCTTTTTTATTTTATATAAAATTATTATTTTTTATATTTATATAATATTAGTCTCATGCCCTACAGGGTGACAAAAAATCTAAAAAATAGGAAACCTAAAAAGACTGGCCCGACATAATTTTTTAATTTTTTTTTCTTAAATTAAAAACTTTAGGCGGTCCCTAAATTTAAAAATCACCCAAAAGTACAGAAACCAACATAACTAAAGTTATATATATTATATACTATTTCAAATATTTGTATTGCATATAAATCTATTCAGTAAATATAATATTTATCAGGTTATATATCCATAAAATTTATAGAAATCATAAATAACAGTGTTAAAAATTTATAGAAATCATAAATAACAATGTTACATTATATAATTTATGATTGATGTCATACTGAGATTTCGAATATGACTTATGTTTGGTATTGCTAACATCCTTCTTTTATTGGAGTAAATAAGTACGACCCAACAAATTAGATGAGATCCCGGATGCCCTTCATAATCTTCTTTTTTAGAGTAAATAAGTAGTTTTGTACACTTAGGTTTTTTTATTGAAGCAAAATTTTAATGTCATATAAAATTATATTTTGATGATACAAATTTTGAAAGATTAAAATTAAATGTTGAAAAAGTTTACATTGATTATGGTCTTATTAAATTCTGAATGAATGATGAATAACAAAATTGTAGATAATCCTCTTAACTTTCCATATAATCTAATATTATCTAATTTGAATAATTGTGCAAAAAGTTATGCTCAAAATAGTATAGGTCGGTCAACCTGCAGGTCGAAGCAAAGAAGGTCAGTGAAAACTACACCAGTCGATCGATCAATGTACAGTTATACGTCGAGATTATATCGGTCGATGCACAACGATGAAGCATACCTATGCTTAGTGGTACACCACGATGTACTTTCAAATTCAAATGACAACTCATCGAAAAAAAAACATTTCTTTAGATGTGAATAAAAAACTTTTCTCTATTATAAAAATGTATTTTCCACTTAAAGAGAAAATGAAAAATTACTATATGAAATTGAAAAATTAAAAGAAAAAAAATGATACATATTGTGTGGAAAATGAAAATTTGAAAAATAAAATTGATTATTTGAAAATTACACATACATGCGAAATTGTAAAACTTGCATATTCTTTAGAAAAAGTAAAATAGGAAAAATATTCTTTTGAAAAATATACAAATAATGATAAGTCTATTTTTCTTGTAACGAAAAATAATCTTAGAAAATACTCTAGACATGAAATTCTTGTTGAAAATCTAATCATTCTTATGATAGAAAATCACATTTTAAATATTTTATATGTGGTTTTTATGATCATTATGCATATTAATGCAAAATAAAAAAATCATCATGTTATAACATGACATGATTTGAGTTCCAAATGGAACATTGTTTAACAAAATAAAACTCAAAGAAGTTTGGATACCAAAGGTTAAATAATTAATTTTTTGATATGCCTCATATGTAAAACAAAGGACGAGTGAAATTGAAAATGTAAAGACATGAAACTCATGATAAAAATGTCATTTGCTTTTTTATTTCACTCAAAATTTCAAAATCACTATCTATCTATCTATATTAAAAAGAGGATAGTATGCAAAGAGAAGTTGACACTTGTCATAATTACTTGATAACAAGTGTCCTTCAAATGTCAATTATAAAAATTAACAAATTATTGAACAATTATGATGGCAAAAAAGTATGGTGGGGTGATGGGCATAGCGCATAGCTTAGTATATTGTCATGGTTAATGAGTTTTGTACAGTAACATGTATGACGTGCAAAAGATGAAAATGATAACTTATTTTTTTTGTGATTGATTTAATAATTAGTTATTTATTGTATAAAATTTCTAATATATATATTATTAAAAATAGCAAAAATAAATGTAAATATAATATTTATTATGATGAATAGTTATTTGTTAATACGTGTTATATTAAAAGTTGATAATATCTTATGTTATATCCATTTTATACTTATCAACTTATTTAATCATTAAATTTAACAATATTTATTTATCCAACGTTGAATCTAAGCTCTATCCACTAACTATTTTTCATTGATTAAAGATCTTAAATGAGGTTACCTAATTTGTTGGGTCTTTACTATGATATTTTATATTTTACAAATAAAAAAAATCAAATCTAGACATAAGTATTAGACATATTTATGAATATATTTTTTAAATGAATTTAGTAATTTAGTTAAAACGAAAATATAAAGTTAAAATTAAATATATTTTTATATAATATTATAACTTTCTTTCAACCAGCACATCATGCGAGACTTATACTAGTGTCCTTAAAGTTACTATGATCAATTAGAATATTAGTAATCTATGTGATACACATATTGTTCACATATTTGTGCAGTTATTTATGAAAAAATATTAAATACTTATTTATGAATTCAGTTGTTTAATATCTAACTATGTATGTATAAATAAAATAAAATAAAATATTATCGTTAACTATGTTATAGTATCCAATTAATATATAATATGATAATCTATCTATATTAAAATATTAATAGAATGCCACGCATTTTTAAAATTGATCATTCTTTAACAATATAATTAATAGAGGTGGGCATAAAAATAAAATAAATAAATTGACTCCTCAAACATTTTGAAAGTGATACATTAATTATTAATTGACAATCTGACTAATAATTGTAGCTACTTAACACTCACAAAACTTAGTTTATTTAAAAAAATATTTTAAATGAAAATACAAAGTTACTATTACATGTATTTTTATTTTCATACAATAATTCTATTTATATATTCTCTGCATGCTTCGAAAGGAGAAGATGATATTTGGTGCAAGTAGAAGCGGTCATATGTCATAACTATTTAAAATCTTAATTTATATGCCAATCGGAAAGTTATTTCATAATTAAAAAAACATAGTAATATATGTACTGTTTTTTTGTTAATTGGGATAATTGTGATAATATTTTATTTATTCTTATATATGAATTTTTGTCTACCAATTGAAACGCTTTATGATAACATTTTCTAATAAACTATTACTTTAGATAAATTTGTAATAAACTATTACTTTAGATACTAAACATGTAACATTTATTTGTAATTAACTTTTTAATGATTAATTGTGGGAATTAGTCACAAAATTAGTTTGATTCGTAGAAGATAAATCCATAGAATGATAAACTAATAAAGTATGCAAGGAGAGAAAGCCTCTAGCAAAAAGATGAATTGTCGTCTGGCCTAACTAATTATATTGTTAATATACAAATTAAATTTTTAATGGTTAGTTCTAGAAAATTTATTGAGTAGTTATTTAATTTAGCAATCATCTCTGTGATTGAGGAGTAAATCAACGTGAATTCACATCTCACATTCTCTTTCTCTTTTATATCGATTTTTTTTATCTTGACAAAATGTGTATTATTTTTCTCTCGCAAAACTATCCATGCATAAATTTGTTACATAATTTAGGCATAAAAGGAGTGAGCATATAAAATTGTTCTTCAATTTTGTCTATAAAATTGGAGTCGCATACTAGCACATAAAATTGGAGTTATTTCACCATTAGTTCTTTAATTTTGACTCAATTCCATTTTGATTCTTGAACTTCAATTTGCAATAAATTTATCTCCTAGTTTATAAATTTGTAAGAGAATATCTCATCCCCTTAACATGCAATAACAAATTTTCATTTCAATTTTGGTGAGTGCATTAACGTGAACTTCACGTAAGTTGAATTAAATATAGTTTTGTTAACATATTCTATAATTATTTATTTTAAAAATAAAGTTTTAATTTTAAGAGAGAATAGGAGGAGATTAGGATAAATTGAACTATTGAACTCAAATAAAAACAAAATATATTTATTGAAATAATGTAGAAAAATGAAACAAATAGAGTAGATGGATCTTGATCATGTGGATCTTTCATAGCATTCACGTAAGTTAAACTCAAATAAAATAAAATATATTTATTAAAATATTATAAAAACAATGATTTAAAGTAAAAAAACAAAAATTAAAGAGAGAGAACGCCCTGCCCCTCCCTCCTCTCTTTTTTTCAAATTGTTATATATTATTTTAAATGCATAATTATATATTGTTTTAATATAAAATTCTATTTTATCCGAGTCCATGTCATGTGAGAATCTTAGTAATTTCAAAATGTGTCATTACATCTCAAAGGACTATTAAAATAATATATAATTATTTATTTTTTAAGTAGAGAGTAAAATAAATGGGATATAAAGAAAATTATAGAGAATAATAAGTTATTTTTAAAAAATTTAATTATCATATTTTTAAGTGATATTAAAATATATCGAACTAATATTTATTTATTTTATAGAGATACGATTCATCTAATTTCGCATTATCCGCGCATCGCACGGACCCGAACACTAGTTTCTTTGAAAGAAAAGAAAAAACATATAAAATAGAAAAAGAAAATTAGTCATAATAATATGAGGAGCATATTAAAAATTTTCAACTTTATTTTGACATATCATTTATATTACTATTGTATCAAAGTTTTAAACAAATATTTTGATTATTAATACAATCTTTTCGAAACTTGTGACTTTCATTACCTCTAGATCAATTTGACTTTATTTTATCATTATAACATAGCCATAAATTTAGAGGAAGTTATTTTTGCATATTTTATAACTCTTTATGATATAATACTTTATATATTTATGACAAAAAAGGAGAATCAAATTTTTTTTAAAGACAACATGATTAAAGGGAGAATTACATATGATTTCTTATGTTCTTCGTGTGCAAACTTTTTGATGAAACAAAAGAGGAAGAAATATAAGAGAAATATGATATGAATATAACTTTATATAAAAAGTACCTTATAATTAGTACTTATGTTATCTATCATTGTAAGAAAAGTTAAGTTTTAGAGGGAGTAAAATTGATTTTACAGGATTTTACAAATTTTTCACAACTTATATATTTTTCTTATTTCTCTATTTGTCTTCATACAAAAGGGGGAGATTGTTGGAGCAAAATTTTAATATCATATAAAATTATATTTTGATGATACAAACCTCGAAGAATTAAAGTTAAATGTTGAAAAAGTTTAAATAAAAAGGGACAACTTTATGCACTAAACTTTGATTATATAATTGACTATGCTCTTATTATATTCTGGATGAATGATGAATATCAAAGTTTGTAGAGAATTCTGTTAGCTTTTCGTAGAAACTAAGATTAACTAATTTGGATAACTGTCCAAAATGTTATGCTCAAAATAGTGCAGGTCGGTCAACCTATCAGTCGAAGTAAAGAAGGCCGATCAAGACTACACCGGTCAACCGATCCAAGAGGCCGATCGACATATCAATGCATGACTTCCTCAGTTCTATGTCAAGATTATACCGATCGATAAATCAGTCGATGCACCAGTCGACCAATTAGCTCAACGGGTGAAATAAAAAATGTTGACAAATATACCGATCGAGTCGATAGTCCGATCGATCGATCAAGTGCAAAAGCTGAAAAAATCGCACAATGACCATATAGATCGGTCGACCGGTCTAGTAGCGTGGTCGACTGGTCCCCGGCTAACATAAATAATAACGGCTAATTTTGAATGAGTAAATTGTAAAAAAATTTCTCAATGAATTTTTCACACACTGAAGCGTATAAAAGGAGTGCCAAAACCTAAAGCAGAAGCATCCATTCAAACATTGAAGAAAACTTTAAGTTATCAAAAGAAGATCATTTTCTTGAAGTTATCATTATTATTTTTTCTTTCTCTCGTCTCTTCTTGTGAGCTTGATATTGTAAAAGGGAGGAACAATTGTTCAGAAAAAATTGAGAGAGCTCCTGTGTAAAAGAAGTTTCATATCTTACTTTTTGAATGAGAAAAAAGATAAAATTCCTAGGAGGAGATGTATGCCTTACCTTTCGAAGCTGAGAAAAAGTAATTGATGTAAATGATTTTCTTCCTTGCCCCATTTGGAAAAGGGATAATTTTAATGGAATCTCCGACGATCTCGAGGTCGAAAAGTCGGAGCGGGGACGTAGACCAAGATGTAGATGAATCTCGTAAAAAACATGTGTTCTTGTGTTTACATTATCTCTCCCTCTCCTTCTCATATTATGTTGGTGATATGATGTGATTTATTTTGATTTGAAGATTGTTTGACCGATTTTAAGCTTCACGTATTTTTTGAAGTCGATAATTTAGGTTTTAAACACCAATTCACCATCCCTCTTAATGCCTTAGGATTCAACAATTGGTATCAGAGTGGGTTATTCTTGGTTTAAAATTTAATCATCTTGTTTTAAAATTTAATTATCTTCTTTTAAGATTTAAACATCTTTATAGCTATGTAATCAAGTGGATTCAGCTTTTCCCAAGGACAATCAATTAGTCGTCCTCCGCTTTTTAATGTATTTAAATTTTGCATATTGAAAAATTAGGATTCAAGCATACATATGTTTCATTAATATTGACACGTGGAATATTGTTCAAAAAGATTATTATTTACATAAAAATTTACCTACAGAATGTAACGAAAGAGAAATCTTTTTTTGCAAAACTTGATTGAAAAGTCATAAATATTTTTTTATTATGCTTTGAATTCAAAAGAGTTTAATCGAATTTCTAATTGTGAAAGTGCAAAAGAGATTTGGGAGAAACTCATTGTTACTTATGAAGGAATGAATAAAGTTAAAAAATCTATATTAAATATTAAAAAATTTATATATTCTAAAGTTGAAGATATTGTATATAGAACTTTTCAAAAATATGATTTGATGTTGGGGAATCATCACAAGTTCACTGTAATAAAGGATTATCACAATTTCAACAGCTTTCTAATGCTTACACGTATGTTTTACATGGTTATGAAAGTTCAAAATTACTGGAATCCTAAGAAAGACTTCTCAAGCAGTAGTAATTATGTTTATGACTCACAAAGTCAATCATATTACCATCACAATCAAGATCAAGTGTCTGTATTCTAGGTTACAGCCATGGGTATTTAAAAAAATCAGCAAACATTTAATCGATTCACAAAAGAGTCAAGATTGAAGATTATTTTGGAGAACTTCATAAAGAAGCAAGATGCATACTTGAAGAAGCAAATTACAACCTTGGAAAAATTATGTATGGCAACAAGTGTTCTTCGAGCTGAATGACAAGTTTTAGAGGCTAAACTTTGTTTGCAGTCTAGTTCAAAAATTTCACAAACTCAATCTGTCCATTCGAAAGAAGAAATTTAGGAAATGAATATGGGAATTGAGAAAGCTATGAATGAAGACAAAGAAGCGGTCATGGAAGCTGAAGTTAAAAAGAAATTTGTCACACTTAAAGCACAATACAAGAAACAAGATGAAGTTGCAGAAGTTACTAAAAATGTTACTCTATTGGTACCAGTAGTGAATCGCATTCAAGATCCACACATAAAATTCTTATCCAATGAAGAAAGAATTCTGAAAGACTCATATTCTGATTCTTTGAAGAAACATACCGCCATTAGTTTGCTTTCAGACATCTCACATGTAACAATACTACAACAAATATGATATATAGTTACAAATTATTCCGTGAATATACGCTCAATTATCATGATTATAAGTTATTAGTCACGAATAAAATTGTGGCAACAACTCGTGAACATTGATGGTGCTGCAATTCATCAGTAGCCACAAAGGTTATTTTTATGGTTTTAAATATCATAATAACCACAAATATCTATGTAAGTATTAAACATTAAAAAATATGTATAATGATATCATTCATGGCAAATATCTTACTATTGACAACGAAAGTTTCGTGGGCATTATTAATTGACTTTCATGACTAATTATATTTGTGACCATTAACAAATTTTACTTTCACTAACAATAGGTGTAATATTATCAAAAAAATAAAATAAAGGTAAAAGAAAATAAAATGAATAAAAAAATGTAAAATCATTTTAAAGCCCACTTAATAGGCCCATTAGCTTTGCTAAACCCATAAAACTAATATATAAATAGCAATGCCCTATATCACTCACCTAACTCATTTTCTCTCCCTCCCCCAATACCTCAGCCGACATCTCCCCCAAAACCCCCCTCACCATCTCCTCTCTTGGCAGCAAACACAAAGAAGACACCCACTCTCTCTAACTCTCTTCCTCACTCATTCTCTCAGCTTCTCTCCCTGGCACGAGCAGCAAGAAAGGAAGGAACTCTCACCTCTCACATGCTCTCTCTCCTGTCAACTCATGGCAGCACAGTAACACATTTCTCTCTCCCTACTCACCTCCCTCTCACGGCATCAACCACCTCACTCATTCCCTCTCTCCTATTCTCTCCACTCACATCAAGGGACACACTCCGTGGATAGCAAACAGCGAAAGAGAAGGAACTTGGGCAGGAAGAAGAAGGAAGGAGGAAAAGAAGGAAAGAAGGAAGAAGAAAAAAAATAGAAGAGATAGTAGATTAGGATTAGTATTTTAATTTAAGTCCTAAAAGTATGTTTGAGGAGATCAATCCTAATCTTTTCCTCCAATGCATTGATTGTTGATTAGATTGGGATTTAGGAACACACTTTGATTTCTATATGATGAGATTTGGAACATTAGAATAAAATGCATGATGCTTACTAAATGTTTGTGAAAATGTTACATGCAAATCTCAAGTAGGAAAATGATGCTTCTATTGAGAAAGTGATAACTATAATCTTATCAAATTAACATGAGGTTTAGATATGTAAATGAAAATGTTAATAAAGGTATGTTAATATTAGGGCATAAAGAACCAACTATGTGTTATTGGAATGGATGATTAAGGGATATTCATATTAGCATTAATATGCTTCATGTTTTATTAAGATTAATGCTCTATTGCTAATCATGCATAGAACTAGGATGTTCATTGCTATTTATGTTTAGCTCTTGACGAAATGGTTTAATGCATATACATGTATGAATGTAATTAACATGTTAGATGTCTTCATGTGAAAACCTCATGTGTTTCATGATTAGTGTACCAAGGATGTTGATAAATGATTCATGAAATGTGTAGAGCCAAATCTGTGCTCAATAGTCAAAGTATGCATGATTGGAAAGAAAAGAATGTAGGAATGTGTGTTCTATCGGCCCAGAACGGATGATCGATATCTTAACGGTCGACCGTTCTGGGAACGAATTCGTCTCGACATTTGTCAAACGGTCGTCCGAAATCCATTCGGTCATCGAATTTGGAGAGTCACGGCTCTCTAAAATTAGCGAATGACCTAACACCTAGTTTGGTCATCCGAAAACCTTATAACGATCGATCGATACCCCAACGGTTGTCCGATGTAGAGTAGTCGTTGCTCTCTGTGATTAGCAGTCGAACTGATACTTAGCTCGGTTGCCCGAAAGGACCATAACGATCGATCGAAAACCTTATCGATCGATACCTATCCAACGGTCGTCCAAAAGAAAAATGGTCGTCCGTTCTGGACTGATGATTGGTTATGATTGAATGCCGACACATAGCATGATTTAAAATTTGTATGACCTTAAATAGGATTAAAACATGCAATATGTATTGAATGATTGTATGTATTGATGAACATGACTAAAAGACAGATTGATGAATGTGTGACATTTTCTCTTGGGACCAATCGATACCCTACCTAAAACTCTATCGACGGATGGGGGAAGACCTCATTGACGAATGAGGGTTAAGACCTCGCCTATGGGAAAGGGTTAAGACCTCATCTAAAGATGAGGATTAAGACCTCACCCACGGGTGAGGGTTATGACCTATGAGCCATCACTCTTCTCAATCGATAAGATAAAAAATTATCTAAGTAAAGATGAAAGATGAAAAGATGAATGATGAATGACTTGGGACATAAAGACAAAGATGATAAAGATGAAGAAAGCACCTATGAGGATGCAATATGAATGTCCACTTGTCACATCATATTTGACATGAATAAAGACGATAAAGTAAAATAAGATAAGATCATAATATGCATTAGCATAGTGATAAGTATGATAATGAGATATGATATGCTTTAGCATGGTATGAAATGTTACATGTTCATCTTATCTTGTCACAATGATATTGCTCACATGCCATATAGTGTGCATAAGTAGCCCATAACATGCATATAAATTATGTTCCATTATGTTGAAATGCATATGCCATGACATATAGAGTTTATGTTATAAGATCATAGCATGCATTGACCTCAACATACTCTATCACCTGCATCTCATGGATCCATGCAGGTATGGAAGAGGCTTAGGTTCGGCGGCGAGAACCTCATGATAGAGTTATTGCACATGGATGAGTTGGGCTATGGCCCAAGCTATTTTACTTATATTATGTCATGATGATGAACTCTTATAAGAGTGAACTATGTATAGTCTATGGGCTTTTGAGTCATGCACTTTTGTATGAACTCATTTATGTATGATGAATTTTATGTTGGGTCTATGTTAGAGCCTATTAGGCCTAGGGGCCAGTTTATTATCTTGGGATTTTATATATTGAGAAGTCTTTCGCTGCTTATGAAATTGATGTTTTAGATTATGATTATGTTTTCATTGCAAAAGTTTTATGTAATTAGGTCATGTCAAGTGACGCCGCCTAGGGTTCGATAACTAAATTAGGACCGAATTTTGGGAGCGTTACAATATGTAACAATTACGAGTATAATTTTCATGATATGTAGCCAAAAGTTTTTGTAATACGAAATTAAAATGATTGATCATTTTTAATTATTAGCCACAAATTATTTTATAGATAAAAATAATTTTATCTATAAAACATGAATTAAAATAATTGAGTAGACACATTCCATAAAATAAAAAATGATAATTTTTGTAAATTCTCATGCTTTTGATCATAGGATTCAATGACAATAATTCATGCAAAATAAAACTATTAAGAAATTTGAACTACATTATCAAAGCATTCTATGATATAACAATATAAAGAAATCCATGCTAAAAGAAAGTTAACATAATCTAACTTTTATAATTGAAAGAAAACTTTCAACTTATCTTCCATCTTTCTTTGACAATCCTCCATCGTAACCAACTTTTTTTGTTGATCTTGAATTTGTTCTTTTAAAGATTCAATATGTGCCTGTTGAGATTTTATAAGTTGCAAATGTACTTCAGAATGTTTCTCAGCTTCGATCACGTCGTCTCCTCTCTTCTTCCAATTGTTCTTGTGTGAGAGTATTAAAACCTCGAGAATACCCTAGTTTTATAGCCATTACTTGTTGAAAAATTTGTTCTTTTGTCATTGATGGTTCTATTCTAGATTGTACAACAACCTTCATGACCTCAGCTTGTGTAACAACCATGGCATCCTATAAAATAAATCAACAAAAAAATAATTTAAAATAAAATTGCTATAATTATGCACAATTATAAATTGCACATACATATTTTTCTTTGGCTTCAAAGATTCCATCATTTGCCCTCTTTGAAATGAACATGCTTGTACATCTTAATTTTGCCACATGTAGTATTAGTAGAATCTCACTATATATTGTACAAACAAATAAGAAGTTGCTACAATTTAACATTTAATATCACACAAGAAAAATAGTTAATTCTAAATAATAAATTTAATTAACAATGTAAAACTAATAAAAAAATAGGAAGAAATATCATATTAAAAATTCTTAACCATAAATGGATCAAAACATCATCATAATTTTTTAATCCAAGGAGAGGCATAATGTCCTTTAAATGATAAACACCTCCTTTTTATCCAATAAATAGATACCTTAATTTGTAATGAATCAGATACCATATCAAGAAGATGGAGAAAAGATTTCGAACCTCCGCAATGATGTACCATTAGATTTTGACAGATGTTAGAATTAATCTCACTTCATTTCTAGTTAAAAATACATTTTCAAATGGTAATAATAAAATAACAAAAAGTATATTTAGAAAAATATTACAATTGTTATAGAAAGTAGTATGTCGTACCTGAAACTTTTCTTCTAAAAAATGACCGCATATTAGTGCTCAATTACATTGTGAGACACCAACCTATCATTTTGTTTTCTTAGTACTAATGCATTTCCACCCTTCTTTACAAATATCATGGCTACAGTCGATTCTTGTAACATCATATATTAACAACTCATGTGTTAAAGCTAGTAGTTCCCATTTTGTTTCCTAAGTTCACTTCTGCATCTCCGGTCTCGATGAGCCAACTCTCGCGCTAGCACGTTGAAAGTTGCCTCTGTGCATGAGGAGGTCGTCGAGCTGCCTTTCACGAAGAGGCGAGGCTCGTGGAGTGGAGGCTGCCTCTGCGTGAGGCTGCCCCAATGCGTGAGGTGGCCGATGAGCCACCTCTGCCAGAGAGGTCACTCACCGGCCACCTCTCACGCAGAGGCGGCCCTTGACGGCTGCTCCAAGGCGTGAGTGACCCGTGAACCGCCTCTCGCGCATAGGCGACCACCACCTCTCGCACAAAGGAGGCCCTCACCGGACGCCTCATGCGCTAGGGTAGCTGTCGGGGGCCGCCTCATGCGCTGGAGAGGCCGTCGAGTCAACTATGTCGAGAGTCGCTCTTATAGGCATTCGATCACGGACATGACCAGAGTGTTGGACTACTCATCATGGGTCATGACATTAGCGTGTTAAGGCATTAATGTAGACGCTGACCCCTTAATGTCCGAAGGGGCACTTGAGATACCATGGGGTACTGAGAAGGGTCACCAATGTGGGTTGCCACCCCACTCTCAAAGGCAAACAATAGAATTAAGAAAGATTGCTTGTATTAAATATGATAAAATATAACATACATTTGGGCCAGGAAGACACTAGTGAAATCCTTTCTAATGTATCGTAGGTATAAGAGCCTTATTACAAAATGGGAAATGTAAAAGATGTACTATACGAGTAGCGTCACTCTGTCATTCATAACAATGGTCTTATAAGATAATGCCCTAAGGGCGGATAACTTTGGTACTCCACAATATTACGCAGTGCAGGATGATTGCACGTGTTCCATGATTCGACGATGAGCGACTGAGAGCTTTAAGTTGAGTAGCACTGGTGCCACGAGATTTTGCGCGTCGTGTCATAGGAAAACATTCTCCCCCATCAAAGTCGATGACGCCCCCGACGCCGCTGTCCGGGCTTATGGTCTTCTTCTTTAGTCTTGAGTTCACTCATCTAGTTAGATTCTGCATTCTTTGCCTCGACTTCTACCTCACTAGCATCACGTAGCTCCAGGAATGTTCGCACCATTTCGGGACTCGCTGAGGACTCCTCCCTCAGGCCTCCTTCGCTTATTGATCTTTCGTCCAATCTGGGTCATCACTTGTGCAACGCCAGCGGAGTCCGTCATATGTGCGGTTTGACTTCATCAAGCAACTATTTGTCCATCAAATTTTTTGTTAGTTTCAGCTTCTTTAGACTTGCGCAGTGTCAACTTGTTTGGTTTGGCTTCTTGTGGTGAAACAACTCTTGTATGATTTCATGAGTAGCTCGGAGAAAGAGTTGATTCGGATCTTGGCAAAACACGTCAAAGAGTCTCATCATTTTATCTGCA
Organism: Pontederia crassipes; assembly: GCA_030549335.1. Classification (NCBI taxonomy): domain Eukaryota; kingdom Viridiplantae; phylum Streptophyta; class Magnoliopsida; order Commelinales; family Pontederiaceae; genus Pontederia; species Pontederia crassipes. Next base: position 33,884,695 of record CM060186.1, on the reverse strand, counting down.
TAATTTGATTCAATGCCCCAATGTTGCAGATGGCTGTGACATAGGGTCTTCCTTCCATTGAATGCAGAATATGGGACCATCTCACCCTTGTTGGTCATTTTGGGATTCCGACGGCTTGAGACAGCGCAAGCTCTTTGATGGAAACATTTGCAACTTTTCTGCTTCGGATGCTTTGGGTCGCTAATGTGAGCGACAAGAGTCTCCCCACGTTCATTATGGTTCAACTCAATGTCTCCATGTTCTAGATGGTTGCAACAGAGAGTCATCCATCCGTCAAATGTGGGGCACATGCCCACTTCACCCTTGGAGGTCATTTGAAATCTCGATTGTTTGAGGATAAACAAGGTTCTTTGATATGATACTCTCTACCTTGTCCGCTTCAAGTTACTGTAGTGAGCGATGAGAGTCTCCCTACGTTCATTGTGGTTCAACTCAATCCTCCTATTTTGATAGGCTTTGTCTTCATCTTGATAGAATAGCTTCTCCCTTGCGACTTGAGCTTCTCTCCCCCACCATTGCCCTTGTCCAAGGGCTTTGGTGGTATGGCACTTGTCTTGGCATGAGTCATTTGGTAGCGGCGACTAGCGAGCAGAGGTTGGGCAATCCTGTCATCCCAACTTCGTCCTAGTCCAAAGCTTCAACCCCTTGCTAAAGACCACCAATGTTGGGTCTTTGTCCACTTGGGAACACAGTAAGTGGAGCTCGGTGATACCTTTCACATCCTCCTTGAACATGCCCTTCTAGCTAATGTTGAACAAAGCGATCTTGCCCTCCAGTACGACTTGTCAGGACATCCATAGTTGATGAACTACCATCCACATCCATCCCATGTCTCAATAAGTTCAATGTTGCCATGTTCCACATTGTCGCGATGGCATCGTCATCATAAGTTCGCCAAATCTTGTAGGATTCTTGGAATATGTCTTCTTCTAATTCTAGGACCTCCTTTGAAGCTTCGTCAACACCTTTGGATATGGACAGGATGATACCATTGTTCTCATCAATAAGGATGATGCACCTTTGATAGTCGTCCATCCGTAATTCGGACGAAATAATGTCATTGTGTTTGTCAACAAAGATCATGCACCTTTGACATACTTGTCCACCGAGCGATTAACTCTTGTGAAAAAGTAGGCATTTTGGGTCTTCACCGATCCATAGGAATGCTCGTGAAGATGCTTCGCTTGGGCAAGCGGATTGTTGTTGGAAAGCACATGGCAAGAGCTCCCAATGTCACCTCCATCTCCATTCGAAGGGACAACATCATCAGTGTGTCCTTTGAACCTTTGGACTTCGATCTTTGGATATCGCTTCGATTACTCAAGCCATTGGCCGAGAAGAATGGGCACGCCTTCCTTCAGTTGGCAGTGAAACACTTGACAACAGTATGCCAAGGTTCACCAAATGCTCGATGCTCAAATCATTTGCCAAATTGGTAGTTGGGGTTGAGGCGTCGATTTGCATTGGCATCTAACAAGTTACTCCCAACTCTTGATGGGTGACATTATGCCGCTTGCGGGATGACACTTTATGAGCCAGACAAGGCTGTAAGCTCTTCTTCAAGTGTTTGCAAATAATCAATGCTTGGCCCCATTTGTGAAAGTCATCTTGGCACGGCAGGCAAGGCTGACGGCACGACAAGTTACTTGTGAATGATACTCCATAGCTGAAAGAATTATATTCCTTAGCCAAAAGGGACCATGAACTTTGATGCTTAACCTTGAGCCAACTTCTCTTGTGAAGCGGTTGTGCGCTTCACATTGCATGACTGGGCATACGACGCGACATCACATAATACCGAGCAGCACCAAATTGTCATAATAGTGCATGACGACAGTCACTGAATGTGACACGGGTACTTCGAGTTACACGGTAGTTGTGTAATGGGACCTTGTGGTATGAGGAACGCAAGGCCATCATGGTGGAGCATGGTGACACTCTTCTTGACGTAGCGTGACATTTCAAGTTTCCCGATTGCATATCTAGGATGGTGATCTACTTGAGTGAGCGATGCATGACCGTCCCGGTAAGGCGGTGATGGACGTTCTTTGACATGACACGAGTGTATGAGAAACTTGCTGCACGACACGATTGGATGTACAATGATGAAGCTTGCCAAACATTCATCGTTGGCATCCACGAACAGAAACCATGGTACCAGTGCACCTGGGCATAGCGGAGGTTTTGAGCGGAAGCACTTTTTCTACGTCTTATGGTCTATATTTCACTACTATTTCGCATGCATACAACACCTATAGTACGACTATTCTTCTGCGTAAATACATGCATGGCGCCAATTTAGCACATTTCAAACATTCTCCATATCTAGTCCATTCACGTATCACTCTTATTCTACTAGTAAGAATGCTCATTTGGGTAAGTGTAATTTGCAGGAAGCCGACGAGCTTCGGGAGATGAGGTAGAGCGGCCGATGCACCACACACCATTCTCTGCACGAATGAAGGATGGACTGCTTTTAGATGATAGAAAAGGCCAAAGAAATGAACAACAGACACCTTCTATGATTGGGGACCAACCAGCTCCCTCATCTCCTTGATGAAAGGAAGCTTCCTGAATGAGGGGACCACAAAAGCTACAGGCGGCAAGAAAGCTGCAAATGATAGAGCAGACAGATGGCAGGAGCAGACAAGAGGAGCGAGGCAAAAAGGAGAAGAGGAGGCCGAAAGAAGGATAGGCATATTTCAGAAAAAAGCATTTGATCATCGGGAGGTGATTGGGAGGAGGGTACAATCATCAAGAGAGAATTAGGAAGAAAAAAATGCCTGTGGTGATTCGTGGGGAAACCTGTGCTCTCCATTTGAATTGTAACTAACCAGCCCTACTAAGGCCGAGAGGTGCTTTATGCGTTTTGGACGCGTTCTTTAGTTTACACTTTCATCTTGTTGTTTTCCATGACTTGAATCGGATGCTGAGCTCTATTTATCTTTCTGATGATATCTATTTTGATCCCTATTTCATTGTATAACTCTTGGGTGCTTTATGCGTTTTGGACTTGTGCTCTTTAGTTTACACTTTCATCTTGCTATTTTCTATGATTTGAATCGGATGCTGAGCTCTGTTTATCTTTCTGATGATATCTATGTTAATCCCTATTTTATTGTATAACTCTTGACTTTTTAGATTTGCCTTTGGATTTGAGCTCGTGAATCATCTTCATCTTGCACCCCGATCGTACGGATGTATCAGGCTCTACATGACCGAACGTAGAGAAATCGAGCTTTGATGAAGACGATTCCCTGCGCGATTTCATTATTTTCCTCGCAATTGTATGTTAGGGGAAGTTCTTGAATCATTGTTACCTTACACCCCCGACCGTAGGGACATTATAGGCTACGCATGACCGAACATAGAGAAATCAAGCTTTGGAGGCAATGGTTCATAGTTTGGATCTTCTTAGAGTCAGCAGTGGCGATTTTTCGTTGCTGGTTTAGACATCGTACATCTTCCAATCCAATATCTGAAATGGTTATGTGTATTTCGAGTTTATGAAAATAGACGACCGCACTGAGTCGGGGACTCGGATCACCCTAGACGTATTCGAAGGGTGTTCGTGTGTTCTTCCCTCATCATTGCTATTTTTGATTCCTTTTTTTATTCTGGAAGGTTCTGCCTGAGAGGAAACATCTCGGATCCTTATTTGTAATCGGCGACCCGAGTAGGGAGGATAACAAATGAGTTACTTTTGAAGAACTTTCAGTAATCCTTAATCGTATTTTCTGAATCGTTCATTTCTTCCTCTCTAAATCATCTAAACTATAACGCCCCCAAATCGCACCCTGCCACATGGCAGAATACGGTTCGGAGACGCTACTTGTCATCCTTATGTGTACCTCTTATTGACCAAAATGAAGACTTGACTGGTCAACTCTATAACAAGAAATGCGGAATAATTAAATCATCATTAAAAATAAAGAGAGTAACATCATGGAATGCGGAAGATTGACAACTGACTTCATAGGAGTCCAAAGGAAAGCTAATACATCAAATGCTAAAAAGAAAGGAAAAAGCTATCAATCATCTAAAGGACTCGATAATCATGTGCATCCACCTACGAGTTCGATTTGTCACCGTTGATCACCATCATCATTGAGACCTTGACCTGCATTTAAGAACATGCAGGGGAGAAACCTCCCTATGTGTTTTACAACTCAGTATGGAAGTAAGATAAACATCATAGTAGGATCATGATACTAGGCATGAATCATAAAAGGTAACATCATAAGGTAACATCGTCATCAGATAAAAAAATGAATCATGATCATAATATGGAATGATAAGAGCATGCATAGGAACATATGAATAAGAGATCATAAATAATCATCATCAGAAAAAGGCAAAAGTCAGACATCATAAGAGAGATTCTTTATTCATATGTGTTCATCTTCTTCATCATCTTAATTTCATCTTTGACTTATGTGGGGTATATTTCAACCCACGGAGAGGCCTGCCTCAACTCGTCCATCATCATCATCATAACTGGCAGAGCCAGCCCATAACTGACAGAAGTCAGCCCATAACTGTCCGAGGACAGCCCATAACTGATCATCACCGGTCCATCATAAAAAGAGCTCCCCATTTAACGTTTTACGTTTTTTATCTTGCATCTTTTAATTAAACAAATCATATTTTGATAAGAACTTAAAATCAAGATAAAGGACATAATCATGGAGAGTAAATCAGAGATAAAATCGACATAATCATCATCATACATAGATTAGGACTAATCACGTGGAACAAGAATTAAAAGATCATAATCATAGGCCTAATCTGGTGGGAACCCGGGCCGAGTAGGGAAAAACTTGGGTCGGGTTCATGCACAATCATCTTCGGTAAAATCAGAGGGCAAACCTGGGCCGGGTCGGGTCATCATCGAGTTGGGGCGGCCGTCGTGCCCGACAAACTTCCGTACACAGAACTCGGTCCGGATCATCTTCAACTCGGGCCGGGTTCGTCCAGTTGCAGAACTTCGAGAGCGCAACAATGGCGGATCCGGGCTGAGTTCCTCCGAACTCTGTCCGACGAAGGGCCTGCCCGGGCCGGGTTTAGGTGAACTCGGGCCGGGTTCATCTTTCGCAAAAATTGCGCGTCGCGCAGTTCGCATTCCGATCATCTTCTCCGGCGATGGCCGACACTAATCAACATCATAAAACATGGAACAACAACCAGGAATAACCTAGAACATGCTTCAAGTCTAAAATCAGGATTCTATTACCAATCTACCCTAGTTTCATACCTTTTAGTTTCTGTCCGAGAAATTTTACTGCTGTCTTCTTCCTCTTCCTCTGCCTGCTCCTCTCTGTTCGTGTACGTGTCCTCCGGTGTGTCCCCTATATGTCGATGGCTGTCAGGAATAAGGAAGAACAAAAAGGGCGCACGTAGAGGAGATATTAGGGCCGGCTTCGTGAGAAAACGAAAAGGGGATTTTGATTTGATTTGACCTCATATTTATAGGGAGAGGATCAAAGTTTAAATCAGAAATCAACTCCTCCCTGACCAAATCAAATCTAACTCAGATTTTATCCTTTCTTTTATTCTCCTTTTTATCTTTTCCTTTTATTTTTTTCTCTAATAATCTCGGACGTTACATCATAAATCCCTTAAAATAAAATTCGTCTTCGAATTCAGTCAGAAGTCAGGACTTATCAAATAGTGCGGGAAATTCCCTTCGCATCTCAGACTCGAGCTCCTAGGTTGCTTCGTCACCTCGGTGATGGCTCCAAGCCACCTTGACTAGTGGTACATATTTGTTGTTGTGACGTTGAACCTTTGTCTTTAGAATCTGGATGGGCTGCTCCTCCTAGGTCAGGTCATCTTTGAGGTTGGGTTCTTCATATCGTATTACATTTGCATCATCATGTTTATACCTCCGGAGCATAGAGACATGAAACACGTTATGAACTCGACCATAGGATGGAGGTAAGGCTAGTCTGCAAGCACCCTCTCCAACTAGCTCAAGTACCTCAAATGGACCAACATATCTTGGGCTGAGCTTTCCTCTTTTACTGAACCTCATCACTCCCTTGGTTGGGGAAATCTTCAGGAGTACTTGAACGCCCGTCTGAAAACATTGTTCACGTCGTCCTCTATCAACATAGAACTTTTGTCGAGCTTGAGCTGCCTTCATCCTTTCTTGTATCAACTCGACTCTTGTTGAATACTCCTCCGTCTTTTTTAGCTCTTTTTCATCCAAAATCTTCCTCTCACCTACCTCATTCCAGCATGCAGGTGAACGACATGATCTCCTATACAAGACTGCAAAAGGAGCCAAACGAATGCTAGAATGGTAGAATTGTAAGCAAATTCTATGAGTGGTAGGTGATCATCCCAGTTACCCTTCCAGTCAAGGGCACAAGCTCTTAACATGTCTTCAACTGTTTGGATGGTCCTTTCAGTCTGACCATCCGTTTGTGGATGGAATGCCGTACTATAATTCAGCCTCATTCCGAAAGAGTTTTGTAGGCCTTTCTAGAATCTGGCCGTAAATCTTGGATTCCTGTCTGATACAATAGAGTTGGGGATCCCATGAAGTCTGATGATCTCTTGTACATATAGATCCATAAGACTCTACACTGATTGCTTTGACTTTATGGGTAGAAAGTGTGCATACTTCGTTAACCGATCCACCACTACCCATATAGCATCATGTCCCTTCTGAGTGCGGGGTAAACATGTTATGAAATCCATAGAAATATCTTCCCACTTCCACTGTAGGATGGCGAGAGATGTGATATTTCCATAGGGCTTCTGATGTTCCACTTTTACCTGTTGGCAGACCAGGCACTTGGAAACGTATTCAGCAATCTCTTGCTTCATGTCATTCCACAAGAAGGTTCTTTGCACATCCTTGTACATCTTGGTGCTGCCCGGATGGATCGCAAGTTCAGACTTGTGACATTCATCCATCACTTCCCTTTTAAGAGCTTCATCACTTGGAACCCATAGACAATCTCTATATCGAATCTCACCATCTGCTGAGAGCTTGAAATCCTCTTCTTCCTTTTGACATCTTCCTAACATCTTCATGTACTCAGGATCTTGGGCCTGAGCCTTAATGCGCCTATCCACCAAATTTAACTGTATCTGGTGCATCATCAGTACTGCTCCATTCCTTCCAGGTCTTGGCTTCCATAGGCTTAGCTCCTTCATCATCTTATACATACCCATCATCATGTGAGCTAGTGAGCCTTCCCACTTGCGGCTGAGTGCGTCTGCAACTGAGTTCGCCTTACCAGGGTGGTAATTAATGGAGAACTCATAATCCTTCAAATATTCCATCTATCTTCGTTGTCGCATATTAAAGTCTCACTGAGAGAAGACGTACTTGAGGCTCTTATGGTCGGTGAACACCTCAAACTGTACTCCATATAGGTAGTGTCGCCAAATCTTCAACGCGAAGACTACCGTTGCCAATTCTAAGTCATGAGTCGGGTAGTTCACCTCATGCTTCTTCAGCTGCCTAGATGCATATGCGACCACTTTTCCATGTTGCATGAGCACGCATCCTAATCCTGTGCCGCAAGCATTACTGTACACTACATACCCATCTGTACCTTTCGAAATGGTGAGTATGGATGCAGTGGTCAGTCTGGCCTTCAGTTCTTGAAAACTGTCTTCGCATTTCTGTGTCCAGATGTACTTCACTCCTTTCTTCGTTAGGTTCGTCAAGGGGAATGCAATATTTGAAAAATCCTTGATGAACCTGCGGTAGTAACCTGCCAATTCGAGGAAGCTGCGAATTTCAGTGGCATGTTTTGGCCTTGGCCAGTGGGATACCGCTTCTACCTTGGAAGGATCCACATAAATGCCCTTCTTTGAGATTATGTGTCCAAGAAACATAATCCGATCCAGCCAGAACTCGCACTTGGATAGTTTTCCATACAACTTATGTTGCCTTAACTTTTCCAAAACTATCTTCAAGTGTTCCTTGTGTTGTTCTTCATTTTTTGAATAGATCAGGATGTCATCTACGAAGACAATGACAAACTGGTCTAGGTATGGTCTGAACACCCGGTTCATGAGATCTATGAAAGCTGCAGGGGCGTTCGTCAGTCCAAAAGGCATCACTAAAAATTCATAGTGACCATACCTTGATCGAAAAGCCGTCTTCTGTACATCTTCATCGGCTACTCTAAGCTGGTGGTACCCACTTCGTAAGTCAATTTTGGAAAATACCGCGGCATTGGAAAGTTGGTCGAAGAGGTCATCGATCCGCGATAGAGGGTACTTGTTCTTGATTGTGACTTTGTTTAGCATCCGGTAGTCGATGCACAGTCTTAGAGAGTCATCCTTCTTCTTAACAAAAAGCACTGGAGCACCCCAAGGAGATACACTCGGCCTAATAAACCCCTTGTCTAAAAGTTCCTGAATTTGCTTCTTCAGTTCATGCATCTCGGCCGGTGCCATCCTGTAGGGGGCCTTCGAGATCGGGGCAGTCCCTAGAAGGAGATCGATCCGAAAATCAATCTCTTGTGGAGGTGGTAATCCGGAAATGTCGTTAGGAAAGACATCTAGAAACTCCCGAACTACGCCCAGTTGTTGTAGTTGGGTCCATGGGTTGTCCGTCATCATCACACTTGTAAGAAAACCTCTGCATCCCTCCTGTATCATTCTCTGTGCTTTCAGGGCAGATATGATAACCTTCTCATCCTTTCCTGTGGTGCCTCTAACGGTGGCCTTGCGTTCATCTTGGGTACCAATGATCACCTTTTTCTGTTTGCATAGTACGACTACATCATGGTAGGATAGCCAATCTATACCAAGAATGACATCGTAGTCCGTCATGGGGATGACTACCAGATCTGTAGAAAAGTTCTTGCCCTGTATCTCTACTGGTACCTCAGGAAAGTACTTGGTGGCGTAGAGCATTCTCATAGGAATAATTATCTCCATAGGGTGACTTATATCATGTAGAGGCAAACTCAAAGCAGTAGCACAGTCTTTAGATATAAAAAAGTGCGATGGATCCGAATCAAATAGCACCGTAGTAGAAAGATTGGCTATGGATAGTGTACCTCTAATGACTTCGGCGTCCGCCGGTACTGCATCTTTCTCCAAGTGGAAGACTCTTCCACGCACCATGTTATTTCCACCTCTTGCATAACGCTGAGCTGGTGCGGGTTCGTTCTTCTTAGTAGGACAATCACGAATGAAGTGTTCTTGTTGACCACAGTGCGGGCATACTCCAGCCTTCATCCTACATTCCCCAATGTGGAACCTCCTACAGTGGGGACAGACACCAGTATTCTGTGCTTGCTGCTGGGGTTGCTGACGTTGAGGCTGCAAAAAGGGTCATAACTTAATTCTTCTTCATCATAAATATCTTTTAACTTTATGTTCATCATCTTTACCTGATATTGAGGCTGTTGTTGGCGGTTAGCCTCACGAGGCTCATATGGCCTTGTCCGGTTATCCTGACGTTAGTTCCTATGACCGGGTCCTCCTCGATTCCGATGACGGTCATTCCATCATGGTTGGTTCTGAGCAGGGGGTTGCATGGGAGCCTTTCCTTTCACATATTTCAGTTCCTATTGCTCCCTAGCATAATTTCTTTCCATTGTGGTTGCTAATTCCACTGTCAGGCTCACATTAGCACATTGGTCAGCTAAGGTGCTGGTCTTGATGGTTGGGTTCAAGCCTTGGCAAAAATGATCTGCCTAGTATGGTAAAAAGTAGCGTGCCTCAAATACTTCACAGAAGCGTTCCCAAGGAACGTCGTTCTGTCCTTCGTACTATGTATCAATCATCGTTCTCCACCAGTCCAAAGCATCCTCTGTTAACATGCTGGTGGCGAACAAGACCTTCTTATCTTCACTACAGGTCATCTGTTACAGCTTCTCTTTAATTGTCCTCAGCCATCTCTCAACCTTGTCGAACTCGCCCAAACCATCGTACTCCAGAGGGCGTAACTTCATAAACGCCTGAATAGTGTCCTTAGAGGGCACATGTGGCATAGGCTGTACATGAGGAAGCTGCACCGATGGCGTCATGGCTGGTACGGCCTGAACAGACGGTGTCGGTATGGGCGGAACCGTTGGTGCCCATGATGGTGGGGGCTGTACTAGTGGGGACTGTACAGTCGGCTCTACAGCTCGAGCCTGACTCATCTGAACATCATTTTGGTCCGTCCTCTCTTGTAGTGGATTTTCCATCCCGCCGCTATTTCGAGGTTGCCTCCGACCCCAAGCTCTAGAACAGGTGCACGGTGTGGAGACATCTACATCATCATACATCATCATCTTAGAAAAAACATCCTACATCTTAAGAGACAAGATAAACTTACTTGACTTTAGGTGGCGCAGTGATTGCTCGTGGCGCTTGCACATGGACTGGACATCATACTTTAGGACATGAGAATGGCCTAACTTTAGGCTTTGATACCTAACTGTAACGCCCCCAAATCAACACCCTGCCACGTGGCAAAATACGGTTCGGAGACGCTACTGGTCATCTTTACGTGTACCTCTTATTGACCAAAATGAAGACTTTGACTGGTCAACTCAATAACGAGAAATGCGAAATAATTAAATCATCATTAAAAATAAAGAGAGTAACATCATGGAATGCGGAAGATTGACAACTGACTTCATAGGAGTCCAAAGGAAAGCTAATACAACAAATGCTAAAAAGAAAGAAAAAAGCTATCCATCATCTAAAGGACTCGATAATCATGTGCAGCCACCTACGAGCTCGATCTGTCACCGTTGGCCACTATCATCATTGAGACATTGGCCTGCATTTAAGAACATGCAGGGGAGAAACCTCCCTATGAGTTTTACAACTCAGTATGGAAGTAAGATAAACATCATAGTAGGATCATGATACTAGGCATGAATCATAAAAGGTAACATCATAAGGTAACATCGTCATCAGATAGAAAAGTGAATCATGATCATAATATGGAATGATAAGAGCATGCATAGGAACATATGAATAAGAGATCATAAATAATCATCATCAGCAAAGGGCAAAAGTCAGACATCATAAAAGAGATTCTTTATTTATATGTGTTCATCTTCTTCATCATCTTAATTTCATCTTTGACTTATTTGGGGTATATTTCAACCCACGGGGAGGTCTGCCTAAACCCGTCCATCATCATCATCATAAGTGACAGAGCCAGCCCATAACTGACAGAAGTCAGTCCATAACTGTCCGAGGACAATCCATAACTGTCCGAGGACAACCCATAACTGGTCGTCACTATTCCATCATAAAAAGAGCTCTTCATTTAATGTTTTACGTTTTTTATCTTGCATCTTTTAATTAAATAAATCATATTTTGATAAGAACTTTAAATCAAGATAAAGGACATAATCATGGAGAGTAAATCAGAGATAAAATTGACATAATCATCATCATACATAGATTAGGACTGATCATGTGGAACAAGGATTAAAAGATCATAATCATAGGCCTAATCTGGTGGGAACCCGGGCCGAGTAGAGAAAAACTCGTGTCGGGTTCATGCACAATCATCTTCAGTAAAATCAGAGGGCAAACCCGGGCCGGGTTCGGGTTACACCCGGGCCGGGTTGGATCATCATCGAGTCGGGGCGGCCGTCGTGCCCGACAAACTTTCGTACACAGAACTCGGTCCGGGTCGTCTTCAACCCGGGCTGGGTTCGTCCAATTGCAGAACTCCGAGAGCACAACAATGGCGGATCCGGGCCGAGTTCCTCTGAACTCGATCCTGCGAAGGGCCTGCCCGGGCCGGGTTCAGGTGAACTCGGGCTGGGTTCATCTTTCGTAAAAACTGCGCGTCGCACAGTTCGCGTGCCGATCATCTTCTCCGGCGATGGCCGGCACTAATCAACTTCATAAGACATGGAACAACAACTAGGAACAACTTAGAACATGCTTCAAGTCTAAAATCAGGATTCTATTACGAATCTACCCTAGTTCCATACATTTTAGTTTCTGTCCGAGAAACTTTACTGTTGTCTTCTTCTTCCTCTTCCTCTTCTTCCTCTTCTTCCTCTTCCTCTACCCGCTCCTCTTTGTTCGTGTGCATGTCCGGCGTCGTCTGCGTCCTCCGGTGTTTGCCCTGTATGTCGGCGGCCGTCAGGGACAAGGAAGAACGAAAAGGGAGCACGTAGAGGAGAAATTAGGGCCGGCTTCGTGAGAAAATGAAAAGAGAGTTTTGGTTTGATTTGGCCTCATATTTATAGGGAGAGGATCAAAGTTTAAATCAGAATTCAACTCCTCCCTAACCAAATCAAATCTAACTCAGATTTTATCCTTTCTTTTATTCCCCTTTTTATCTTTTCCTTTTATTTCTTTTCCTTTTTATCTAACTCATCATTGCTATTTTTGATTCCTTTTTTTTATTCTGGAAGGTTCTGCCTGAGAGGGAACATCTCGAATCCTCATTTGTAATCAACGACCCGAGTAGGGAGGATAACAAATGAGTTACTTTTGAAGAACTTAAAGTAATCCTTAATCGTATTTTCTGAATCGTTCATTTCTTCCTCTCTAAATCATCTAAACAGTCTCGATGATACACTAGTCTCTTGCATTTTGCCCGGGAGGATTGTCCGTATTCCACTAAGGCGAGCTCGAGCCGGCCGTAGCCATTTCTCCTTAAGTGTATTTCTCTTGAATGCTTGATACTCAGTGGACACGAGACTTTAACTGAAGTTCAACAGAAAGAAAGTTCAATCTATAACATGGGTCATCATACGCGAGAGCGATGATTGCACCCATTTTATAACCCCTTTCACATGTGCAACACAAGCTTTCCACAAACACGAAAGTGTTGTGGTGAAATCAAGTGTCTTCCCCCATTAGGTTGATCATATAGACACGTGAAAGGACATAGTTGTTTTACCCATATCATTTTGAACTAAAGAACTTTTTGTCCTGTAGCAGAAGCACCTCCCATAAGTCCTCAGCATGCATTCCTAACTGATTGTCCCGCACTTTTCTAGACTTAACCATCGTCTCCATGTTATTTCTCTTTACATCCTGAAAACTACAAAAACACTTCGCTTCTTTTATTTACAGTACGATCTTTCACTCTCTCATTTTCAGCATCTCTCTTACTTGTCGAGTTTGTTCCTAAGAGTCTTTCCAAAAAATTTGCAAACATCGTTCCCTGTGGATCGAACCTCAAGCACTACTATGATACGCCGTACCCTTGAGGATCGTATTTCGATAGTGTAGAGAGATTATAAATTTTAAAACTTCGTTCGACATCTTCTTCTGTGTTCAAGAGTGACACGCCAGAATAAGGGATAGAACTGTGTCTTAGAGGCTTACCGCCCCCTTTTACGTGGCATTATCTATACACACTTTATGTGAGTCGAAGTTTTTGGCGCCGTTGCCAGGGAGCCTTAGTGTTCTTGCTCATTTAATTTCGATAGTTCTTTGTGTACATTAGGGAATATACGTGCTAAAAACTTTGTTTTATATGTTTACAATGTTCTTACACTTTTTGTACTTTTCTTTATATTTTTCTTAATCTTGCCTAGCCGTCATTTTCTTCGTGATTTTTCTTTTGTTTTAGAGACTTTGTTTTTAATTTTTTTCTTTACTAACCTGCTAACCCGAAGTTTATGTCAAGTCCTAAATGACATTCTGCAAAACCTTCTGAAGGAAAATTCTCTCAACCAGACTTAGGACCGAACTTTGTCCCTGAGAATCTCGGGAATTAGCAGAGAAGACGTAGAGCTAGGAGACGTGCTGCTCAACAAGGAGGAAGAAATTTGAATCAGAACATGGAAGTTGAAGACCCAAACACACTCTGGCCTTTACAAAAATTTTGTACACCCATCAGCTGTGGGAATTGCGACTGGAATTAGAAGGCTAGAGATCACTGCAAATCATTAGGACAAAATGCCTTTGGTGGGATTGTGAACGAAGACCCCAATCAACACTTGATCACATTCTTGGAACTCTGTGATATCTTTAGGTGTGCTGTGAGACTGACTGTTTCCATTCTCATTGAGAGACAAGGCCAAAGTGAGGATACGGTTTGTAGCACCCGACACAATTAGGACATGGGTTACCATCTAATTAATTTGGAGAGACATGCAAATATATAAAATAATTATAATATCATAGGTAGTGTTTTCATATATTTGAAAATAATATATACAATTTCCTAATCAAAATCATCGCACTCCAATTACAATAAATGTTATTCAAATCATATCAAATATATGTATGCAAATGCAACACTCTCATATGAATGCACGGATCACCAACTGTCCCGTGGTCGGTAGGTGGACTTTAGAGGTCAATCCCATCGTGATTAGCGATGTAGCACTTAGCTTCATTCTACCTCATCCCTTCCGAGAAAATATATCATATAGCAATAGGTGAACTCTAGATGTGGCCCCTATGGATTCTAGATGTGGCTCCCATCGCGACTCATCATGATGTAGCACTTAGCTCCGCATGGCACTTAGCTCTAGCCTATTTCATCCTATTACTATGGAACAAAATGATGGATTATTTCCATCATGATTAGTACTTAGCCTCAACCATCATATATGCAAATACGGACAGATGCAGATGCAGATGCATGATTCATCATATAACAATTTCATATCAAATATCCAGAGATGAATCATATCTTATAACTCAAATATTAGAAGATGAATCATGTTGAAAACTAATTCAAACGGAATAGGATTGCATTTCATAAAGTCAATCCATAACATACCACATATGCATTTCAATTGCATCATCAATTGATAAATCATTTCATCATACTTTTCATATAAACATGTCAAAATATGCATTCAATACATATAACAATCAATGTCACTCCGAATTCAAAAGAGGTAAATACATGAAGTAAGAGAAACCAACTTACCTAACATAAATGATCACACAAGGTGTTCCTTCATTTTTTTTTCTTATCATTCATCTAATGCTATAACAATAATATAAGCCCATATTACTTTTACAACCATACCAACATATAGATTAGATATCATTTACACATTCCATATAGCTCAATATTCATCATAATTAGTTATCTTGTATTATGGTTGATTGCGCACCTAGTTAAGAAAATTCATAGCTCTTAAGATAAATAGTAAATTCACATGATTCCAATTTTACTTAGATCCATATTGTAAAAATATTAATCTGTAAAAGTTTTAATTTTATTTCATTAAGCATCATTCACAAGAAAATCATAATTCAACCTAAGATTTATATCACTTGTGTCTTCTGACAGACTAAGTGAGGTTCGGTTAATCATTTATAACTTTCATTAAACATATCATTTTCAAGTGATTCTAATTGTAAATAAAATCTAACATCCGTGTCTTTGTCACCCTAAATTATCAAATAATTATATAATATATTTTATTTCATACCTAATTTACAAACTCGGGTAGGAGTATTAGTAGACAGATTGATAACACCTTACATATGAGCACATAACTTTCTTTATAGACATCTGATTTACTTGATTCTAAAGACAAATGAAAGTAGATTTGCAATGAAGTAAACTCACTTATAATATTTTATATAATCCTAAAAAATCCCATGATAATACGTATTAATTCAAATTCTATTTTAGAATCTAGGAGGCAACAATGTAACTAATGTAAATTTCATATCTTATTATATATAATTTATTTTTGACTAATCCCAATTGGATTCAGAAGCTTGCATAAGCAGCAAATTAAATGATTGATTGATTGATGTCTTAGAATGATTGATTGATTGATATCATTTTCGAAAACAACATAACTAACACACTATTTTGCCCACAACATACTACATACACTATTTTGCCCACAACATACTACATACATACTACATACACTATTTTGCCCACAGCAAATTTTGATTGATCAAGTTTTATATGAGTAATAACTGTATATTGATTTTGTTTTAAGTAATAGAATCAAATAGGTTATAGAACTTACAATTTTTATATGGTGAAAAATGACTATTAATGATTAATTATGAAAAACTATTCAGAAAATTATAAAAGTTATATCATCTGATATTCGATAAGTTAAGTTCCCATGGGGTTTGGAATTATTTAAAAATCATATGTATGTAGTATGTTGTGGGCAAAATAGTGTGTTAGTTATGTTGTTTTCGAAAATGATATAGTTAGTTTTTTTTTAAAATTATGCTCTTGTCCACATCAATCAATCATATGAAAGTCTTAAAAAAAAAACTAACTATATCATTTTCGAAAACAACATAACTAACACACTATTTTGCCCACAACATACTACATACATATGATTTTTAAATAATTCCAAACCCCATGGGAACTTAACTTATCGAATATCAGATGATATAACTTTTATAATTTTCTGAATAGTTTTTCATAATTAATCATTAATAGTCATTTTTCACCATATAAAAATTGTAAGTTCTATAACCTATTTGATTCTATTACTTAAAACAAAATCAATATACAGTTATTACTCATATAAAACTTGATCAATCAAAATTATTCTTAAATATAATAGTTCAGTGACCTAAACAACAAAATTATGAAAATTCCACCTTACATACCTGACTATATATATATTTTTTCGCTTCTAATGTTTCCCACCTTCCCACTCGGTTTGGCCAGCAATTCCCTTTCCTTTAATCCATATATTTCTTTCCTTCAATCTGATCAATTATCACCCTGTTTTCTATTTTTGGATGAGTAATAACTGATATTAAAATTGAAAGTGTAACGTCCTCAAAATTCGGCCCCAATTTAAAACTTTGTCGAACCCTAGGCGCTGTTATGTCGACATGACTTTGACCTAATTTCATAAAACTTGCAGCGGAAACATAACATAACAAACATAAAACATTAATATCATAACAGCGGAAAACTTCAACATAATTAAATCCCAAGATACAGAAATTGGCCCATGGGCCTAATAGGCTCTAACGTATGCCCAATAGAGGGTTCATCATACACAAATGAGTTCAAGTGGAGTACATGACCCAATAAGGCCCATAAGCCATACATAAAACACTCTTTACAAGAGTTCATTATGATATCATAATATAAGTAAAAGACTTGGGTCGTAGCCCGACAGACTCATGTGCAATGTCACCGTCACGAGGCTCTCGCCGTCGAACCTAAACCTCCTCCATACCTGCACAAATCCATGGGGTGCAGGGGATTTCTCCCGTTAGATTATGTTGAGGCCCATGCATGCTATGATCTTATAATATGATTTCTATATGTCATGGCATATGCATTTCATCATCATAAAACATAAATCATATGCATGCTATGAGCTACTTATGCATACTATATGGCATGTGAGCATATCATCATGACAAGATAAGATAACATGTAACATCATAATATTTAGATCATGCATATCATAACTTATCATCATACTTATCATTATGCTATTGCATATCATGATCTTATCTTACTTTACTTGGTCATCTTTGTTCATGACATCATATGATGTGACAAGTGGACATTCATATTTCATAGGTGCATACTTCTTCATACATCTTTATCATCTTAACTTCATGTCCCAAGTCATTCATCGTTCATCTTTTTGTCTTTCATCTTTACTTGGATAATTTCTTCTTGTCGATCGAGAAGGATGGTGGCTCATAGATTATAACCCTCACCCGTAGGTGAGGTCATAACCCTCTCTCGTAGGAGAGGTCATTATCCTCATTCGTCATTGAGGTCATTACCCTCATTCGTCAATGAGGTCTTTCCCCACCCGTCGGTGGAGTCTTAGGTAGGGTAATGATTGGTCCCAAGTCATAAAAAATGCCACACCTTCATCAATCCATCTTTTAATCATGCTCATCAATACATACAATTATTCAATACATGTTGCATATTTTAACCCTATTTAAGGTCATAGAAACTTCAAATCATGCTAAGTGTGGACATTCAAACATAATCAATCATCTTTCAAAAATGGACGATCATTTTGGGTAACGGTCGACCACTGGTCTTATATTGGGCGACCAGTTGGATTATCGATCGATCGTTATGGTCTTTTCGGATGATCAAAACTGTGTTCAAATTCGTCCGCTAATCACAGAATGTGATGACCACTCAATCGGACGACCGCTGATATATCGGTTGACCGTTACATGTCTATCGGACGATCGAAATAAGGTGTTTGGTCGATCGCTAATCACAGAATGTGACAGCCATCCAAATCGGACGACCACTGGTGTATCGGTCGACTATTACATGACTTTCGGACAATCGAAATAGGGCGTTCGATCGTCCGCTAATCATAGAATGTTGCGGCCCTTCTAAAATGGATGATCGTTAACGTATCGGTCGACCGTTGGACAGAGTGCGAGACTCTATTGGTCTCTAGAACGGTTGATCAATACTGAATCGGTCGCTCGTTCTGGGATGACAGATACACGATTTTTACATCATTTGTTCCCTAATCTTGCATACATTGACATATTGAACACATTGACTTCCAAACATCATATAAGACATTTCTTAACATTCTTAACATTATAATCATGAACATTTCTCTTCTTAACATTTTGGTGCTTCTGGGATGAATTGAGAATTCGGACTTGTGATACTCATCCAAAATTTCTCTTCTTAACGCTTTGTCCTTTGGAACCCACAAGCAGTCCTTGTACCTAATTGCTCCATCTTGGCCATACTTAAAATGATTTCTTTCCCGTTTGCATACATTGATCATTCTAGCATATTCCGGGTCCCTTCTTTGAACTTTAACAATTCTTCTCACTAAGCTTGATTCGATCACATGATGAGCTATACATATGATCCTTCGACCACAAATGCTTGGGGACCAGCACTATGCTTTCCACAAGGTTCCACTTGTGTACTCTCAAACATCCAAGTGATCCTTCCCACTTGCGGCTTAGTACATCGGCAACTACATTTGCCTTTTCGGGGTGGTACAAGATAGCGAACTCATAGTCCTTGAGGAACTCAAGCCATCTTCTTTGTCTCATTTTCAATTCCTTTTGAGAGAACACATACTTTAGACTCTTGTGGTCTGTGTACACTTCAAAATCTTCACCATACAAGTAATGACGCCATATCTTCAATGCGAACACAACCATCGCTAACTCTAGATCATGAGTTGGGTAGTTGACTTCATGCTTCAATTGTTGAGAAACATATGCAACCACTTTGCCATGTTGCATAAGCACACATCCTAATACGGTACCACAAGCATCACTATAAATAATATATCATCCACTTCCTGTGGGGATGACTAAGATTGGTGCCATTTTAAGTCTTCTCTTTAGCTCTTGGAAGCTTGCTTCACATGCCTATGACCATATAAACTTCTCACCTTTCCTTGTCAACTTGGACATAGGAGCGGCTATCTTGGAGAAATCTTGGATAAACCTTCTATATTATCCAGAAAGTCCCAAGAAACTTCTAATTTCAATCACATTCTTGGGCCTATTCCAATTCATCACCGCTTCAACTTTTGCCGGATCCACGACCACTCCATGTCTTGACACAATATGTCCAAGAAACATCACTTCCTCAAGCCAAAATTCATATTTGAAAAACTTGACGTAGTGCTTGTTTCTTCTCAAGGTTTCCAAAATGATGCGAAGATGCTCTCGGTGCTTGTCCGGGCTTGACGAGTAGATGAGGATGTCATTCACAAACACGATCATAAATTTATCCAAGTATGGACGGAAGACCCTATTCATCAAATCCATGAATGCGACAGGCGCTTTTGTTAGTAAAAAAGGCATAACAAAAAACTCATAATGTCCATACCTTGAACGAAATGTCATTTTAGGAACATCTTGCTCGGCTACCCTTAACTGGTGGTAGCCACTCCTTAGATTGATCTTGGAGAAAATCGACGCCGATGATAATTGATAAAAAAGATCATCAATCCTTAGCAAGGGATACTTGTTCTTCACTGTGACCTTGTTGAGCATCTGGTAATCGATGCACAATCTTAAAGAGCCATCCTTTTTCTTGACAAATAGCACCGATGCGCCCCATGATGAGACGCTTGGCCTAATGAACCCTTTGTCCAAAAGTTCTTGCAGTTGTGTCTTCAATTCATGCATCTCCGCCAGAGCCATTCGGTAAGGCGACTTTGAAATGGGTGCGGTATCCGAAAGTAGTTCAATATTGAACTCAATTTCCCTTCTTGGTGGCAATCCCGCAATGTCTTCTGA
The DNA here is from genome assembly GCA_030549335.1 of Pontederia crassipes. Lineage (NCBI taxonomy): Eukaryota > Viridiplantae > Streptophyta > Magnoliopsida > Commelinales > Pontederiaceae > Pontederia > Pontederia crassipes. The sequence goes on along the minus strand of CM060186.1, from coordinate 33,864,559 downwards.
AAAGACATCGGGATATTCTCTCACCATATGTAAGGATTCAAGTGTCATGGGTTGTGAATCCATCTTGATGACACTTGCCAAGAATTCTCTTGTTCCTTGATCATTTTGCTTACCTTAGTTGCTGAAATTAGCACATTCATTTCCTTGGAAGGAGTTCCCCTAACCATTATGGGTTTTCCATGATCGTCACCTATAAAAACTTTCTTTTCCTTGCAATACATACGAGCATCATTATAGGATAACCAATCCATTCCTAGGATTACATCATAATTTCTCATAGGAAGTAATATGAGTTCACATGGAAAATTCTTCCTATCTATTTTTATAGATACATTGGGAATATATCTCCTAGTGACTACCATGCCGGTGGGAGTCACTACCTCTAGTTGACAATTACTAATTAGAGGCCTTACTTCAAGCATCCTAGCAAATGCATGTGATATAAAAGAATAGGTTGCACCCGAATCGAAGAGAACATTTGCATAGTGACCGGCAATTAGAATGTTACTTTGGATCATGTCATTTTCTTGAGTGGCCTCATCAACTTCCATGGCAAAAACCCTTGCTCCCTAGGCGGATCCATAGCCATCTTTCCTTTATTGCGGTTGTCCCCACTCTTTTCCGGGCAATCCCTTATATAGTGGCGCATGTTGCCACATTGCAGACATGCTCTAGCCTTGAAATGACATTCCCCAAAATGGGACCTTCCACAATTAGAGCAAACGTGTCTTGCTTGCTCTTCCTTCTTTGGAGAGTGATATGAAATTTTCCTTGAGCTTTTCCCCTCATGCGTCTTGATCGCTTTTCCCTTAGCATCTTTCTTTTCATTGTACTTCCTTTCATGTTCAGCGGCAAGCTCCACCGCATCTTTCATAGTGGTGCAGCGACCGCTCCTAACCCATGGTTGCAGTCCGGGATTCAGCCCATTGGTAAACCTCTTTATCCTTCGGAGCTCATTCTCATTGAGCTCCCCATACTTCTCCATCTTTAGGAACGTGTTCACATACTCATCCACAGTCATACTACCTTGAGCGAGGTTGAGAAATTCGTCCCTCTTCTTTTCCTTCACATGGTCAGGGAAGAAACGAGCCTCGAACATCTCCACTAAGCTTTTCCATTCGACATCTTCTTCACTCTCGAATGTAGTCTTTAAGAGGGCCTTCCACTAGGCCTTAGTTTGGCCACAAAGGCGATGTGTTGCATACATCACCTTGCGGTCTCCAAGGCATCCCTTGACTTTGAGGATGTCCCCTACTTTTTTAATCCATGATTAAGCTAGCTCGGGATCTCCTACTACGTCAAACTTTGGAGGTTGCAACCTTAAGAACCTTTCGATGGAATAATCCGATTCAGTGGATCTTTGGGCATTTTGTGCCGCCCGGATTAATCCATCGAGGAATGCATTCCTCTCATAATCTTCATCAACGATTGCCCGTCTTGGCATCTACATTCATAGTCAAACAAACATAGAAATATTATTAGCATGAGCTAATCATATGATAACATTTACCTCTAGGTTCGGTGGCACCTCATGACGATTGCACACGGACTTTACACTTAGACACTTTAACCAACCAATGGCTTACACATCCTAAAACTTATACATAAGAGCCAAACTATGGCTCTAATACCATACTGTAACGTCCTCAAAATTTGGCCCCAATTTAAAACTTTGCCGAACCCTAGGCGCCATTACGTCGATATGACTTTGACCTAATTTCATAAAACTTGCAGCGGAAACATAACATAATAATCATAAAATATTAATATCATAACAGCGGAAAACTTCAACATAATTAAATCTCAAGATACATAAACTGGCACATGGGCCTAATAGGTTCTAACATATACCCAATAGAGGGTTCATCATACATAAATGAGTTCAAGTTGAGTACATGACTCAATAAGGCGCATAAGCCATACATAAAATACTCTTTACAAGAGTTCATCATGATATCATAATATAAGTAAAAGACTTGGGTCATAGCCTGATAGACCCATGTGCAATGTCGCCGTCACGAGACTCTCACCGCCGAACCTAAGCCTCCTCCATACCTGCACGGATCCATGGGGTGCAGGAGATTTCTCTCGTTAGAGTATGTTGAGACCCATGCATGCTATAATCTTATAACATGATTTCTATATGTCATGGTATATGCATTTCATCATCATAAAACATAAGTCATATGCATGCTATGAGCTACTTATGCATACTATATGGCATGTGAGCATATCATCATGGCAAGATAAGATAATATGTAATATCATAATCTTTAGATCATGCATATCATAACTTATCATCATACTTATCTTACTTTACTTGGTCATCTTTGTTCATGACATCATGATCTTATCTTACTTTACTTGGTCATCTTTGTTCATGACATCATATGATGTGACAAGTGGACATTCATATTGCATCCTCATAGGTGCATACTTCTTCATTCATCTTTATCATCTTTAACTTTATGTCCCAAGTCATTCATCGTTCATCTTTTCGTCTTTCATCTTTACTTAGATAATTTCTTATCTTGTCGATCGAGAAGGATGGTGGCTCATAGATCATAACTCTCACCATAGGTGATGTCATAACCCTCTCCTGTAGGATAGGTCATAACCCTCTTTCGTAGAAGAGGTCATAACCCTCACTCGTAGGTGAGATCATAACCCTCTCCCGTAAGAGAGGTCATTACCCTCATTCGTCAATGATGTCATTACCCTCATTCGTCAATGAGGTCTTCCCCCACCCGTCGGTGGAGTCTTAGATAGGGTACCGATTGGTCCCAAGTCATAAAAAATGCCACACCTTCATCAATTCGTCTTTTAATCATGTTCATCAATACATACAATCATTCAATACATGTTGTATATTTTAACCCTATTAAGATCATAGAAACTTGAAATCATGCTAAGTGTGGACATTCAAACATAACCAATCATCTTCCAAAAACGGACGACCATTTTGGATAACGGTCGACCACTAATCTTATATCGGGCGACCGATCGAATTATCGATCGACCGTTATGATCTTTTCGGACGATCAAAACCGTGTTCAGGTTCGTCCGCTAATCACATAATATGATGACCACTCAATTGGATGATCGTTGGTATATCGGTTGACCATTACATGTCTATCGGACGATCGAAACAAAGTGTTTGGTTGATCGTTAATCACAGAATGTGACGGCCATCCAAATCGGACGACTGCTGGTGTATCGATCGACCGTTACATGACTTTCGGGCGATCAAAACAGGGTGTTTGATCGTTCACTAATCACAGAATATTGCGACCCTTCCAAAATGGACGACCGTTAACGTATCGGTCGACCGTTGGACAAAGTGTGAGACTCTATTGGTCTCCAGAACGATCGACTGATACTGAATCAGTCGCCCGTTTTGGGATGACAGATACACGATTTTTACATCATTTGTTCCCTAATCTTGCATACATTGACATATTGAACACATATTGACTTCCAAACATCATATAAGACATTTCTTAACACTCTTAGCATTCTAATCATGAACCACATGGGATTTTCACATAAAGACACCTAACATCTTAAACAAGTTTATAAATGTACATGAGCATTAACGAATTTATAATGAGTTAACATAACAACTATAAACATCTTAATGTTAATCATAATGAGCAATATAGCATTAAACTATGAATACATGACATTTTAATCATGAATAGCAATAGAATAGTAATCAAATGAAGCATGAAACATCTAATGCACATATCCTAATCATACTTTAATAAGATCTAGTGTGATCTTAAAATCTCTTAATCCACACGACATACATCATTAAGGGATAATTAGATTGAGGATCTCCTCAAACATACCTTAACTTGCTAAGCTTAAACCCCTAATCTCTTTTTTTTGGCTCCATGAATCCTTTCTCCCTCCTTAAGCTTGCTGCCTACGTTTTCAATTAGAACAAGCAGAAGAGAAGATGAGTATGCAAGGTTACTGTAGCTGAGTTGGGTTTCTTCTTCTTGCTGCTCACGTCAATGGAGAGAGAGAGAGTGTGGTGAGAGAGATTAAGACCGGTAAAAAGGGGGACTTACTGTAGCTGAGAGGGTGAGCTCCCCTTGCTCTCGGCACTGTAGCATCAGGGGGGGTTTTGGTGAGTGTCGGCTAGTTGCAAATAGGAGAGAGAGTGGGGTGTTTAGCACTTAGGGCACTGTAGCTGGTAGGTTTATTAGCACAGGTGGGCTTGGGCCAAAGGCGTGTGGGCTGTAGCCTCTTTTCTTTTTTTTTTTTCATTTGCGTTTAGGATATTACAGGAAGTGAGTGGCTTTTGCTATGCATGATGCTACGTGGAGTAACAAAATTTCTCTAATACTTGGCTGAGAGACAAATCAGTTAGGATAAAGACAATAAAACAAATATCAAGGTAAACAAATAATTATAATTTAGTTCCAAAATATATGTTTAACAATAAATATAAGAAAAACAAATAATTCATGATCATTAATCCACAAAATAAAATTCAATGAGTTATCGAAGAAATTTTGTGAATTAATTAATTAACTTACAAAGCTATATATAATTAGGAAGCGGAAGCATTTAATAAATGACTAATTATTCAAAATTTCCTCATGTTGTTTAATTAGTTATAATAATTAATTCATATATACCGATATTATAGTATAATAACTTGATCGAACTTGGATAAAGGAGTTACTTATTAAAATCTTAATTAAGACATCTAACCCTTACAAATATCATTAATTACTTGATGATAATTTTGATATTAGCATTAAGTTGACAAATAATTAGCTTAAATACTTGATCACCTTAATTATTTATGAGATCAAATTTTGGAATATTACAGTACCACGAGGTACCGAAAAGGGTCACCGATATGAGTTGCCACCTCACGCTCAAGGGCAGACGTTAGAATTAAGAAAGCTTGTTTGTATTAAATATAATGAAACATAACATACATCTGGGCCAAGAAGGTACTAGTGAACTTCTTCCTATTGTACCGTAGGTATATGAATCCTATTATAAAATGACGTATCCTACGGGTAGCGTCACTTAGCCATTCATAAGGATGAACTTACAAAATAATGCCCTAAGGGCGAATAACTTGGTACTCTGCAATATTACACAGTGCGGGGTGCAACATGTGTTCCATGATTCGACGGTGAACGATTGAAAGCTTTAAATTGAGCGGCACTAATGCCGCGAGGCTTCACGTGTCGTGTTACGAAAAAATGCCGCGTGGCACTCATGCGCTAGGGTGGCCATTGACAGCCACCTCTGTGCGGCCGCGTCCTCCTTTGCACGGTCGTAGTCCCTGCCATCACCTCAGATGGAAAACGTAGAAGGCTGGGAAGAAGAAGTGGGAAGAGGAACGTAGAAGGCATACCTGCTGAAGAAAGATGAATACAACACAGGAAACATGGAGGAAGATGAATGCGATGGAGAAGTGCAGGAAGAAAATATGATTAGGTTAAACAACAATATTGATACCATAATCCTTATTATTCTCCTTTTTTTGCGGTAAAAGGAAAAAAATACACGACAAATTTATCTTAGAATAACAAATAATTTTTTTGAGTTTTAATAATTTATTTAGGAAATAAAAAAAATAATGTAAAAGGATATAAATATGTATATATATAACCTAAATTCCAATCAAAGTTAAATAATTTTAAAAAGTTAGGCATACATAAACATAAATAGCAAATAATCTAATTTATCATCTAAGTAAGGAATAAAGAAATATTATCATAAACAAAAAATTATCATATAAGTATTAACATAAATAAATATTAGAATTTAAAATATAAGATATTTAGTTTATCTTTTATTAATAATCATTTATAAAACAATCTAGGTGATTAATTAAATTGTACAATCTTTAAGTTCAATGTAAACGAATAATAATTATTAATGCAATTTTATCAACAAAACACACATATATGTCTGTGTACAATTAATAATGTTGAAATGATATTTCTTGAATATAAAAAAATGTATGAATCAAACATTAAGCTTTTATAGAAATCTTACATGTTAGTTGCCACAAATTTTAAAAATGTGATAAATACATAATGTTGCCTTCAACAATTAGTTATGAAATTTTTGTGGCTAATATTGATGATAAAAAAATATGGTTTATTACGAAAATCAAAATTTTGACGATTAGATATATTATTTGTCACAAAATAAATATTCATAATAATTGCTAAATGACTATTGCCACGATATAAATTACTTGTGGCTACAAGTTCATTAATACTCACAAAAATAATAATCGTGACTATCAGATATGATTATTACCATGAACTAACATGTTGTGAATATTAATTTGTGGCTATAAACCAGATATGTTGCACAAGTACCTTCATTTGCAATGAAGGTAACAACTCAATTCACTTGTTTTCTACCCCTGAAGATGGGTTACTTTCTGCACCCAACTGTCCAAAAGTTCCACTTGAGGTAATTTCCTCCACAGACCATCATGGGATGTTATCAATTGAAGAATGTCAACATCATGGAATCAGACATGAAGAAACATAAAAAAAGAAGAAGTGGCCTGAACTTGAAGCAAACACTAATTCATTTGAAGAAGATATTTAAAGTTCCAAAATTTGACCCATGTCATTATCCATTGGACAACAAGTTATTATATCAAAGCCACATGATAAGACTAAAATGGCCAAGGAGGATACAAAAGCAGAACAAATTTCTTTTCAAATAGAGAAAAATACAATAGAATTCAAATTTGTAGAAGAAATAGAATATTCAATCAGGGAGGATCAATGTTTACTGATCATCCCTTATTTTGCTCATAATTATTATAGTTAAATCCACTAGATTGATATAAAATATGATTATATTTGAAACACTTTTTACCTATTATTAGTAGTGAAGTTGAACTAGTAAAAAGGGGATTAACTACTTTTCATATTTTGGATTCTAAACAGGGAGAAAGAAAAGAAGGCCAGGAGACGAGGAAAGGGGATGAACGGGCGGAAGCAAAAAAGAAAAGAAGAAGAAGAATGTGGAGTGAAGAATCATTGATGTTATCCAAACTTATGTCGAGCTAAAGGAACTTTGGTTTCCTTGTGATGATATTCTGTTAATGCTATTGTTCTAGTTCTCTGATGCTGTGCTTTTGACCCCTAGTTTTTTATTTGCTTGATACACTACAACATTATTATTTGCATCCAATTTCAATCAGATCGAGAGATCTGTTGTTTTTGTTAAAAACTCGTTCCATTCGAGAGAAGGAACTGGTTGTGTTTACTTGCTGTGTTTTCAGTAATATTATGTTAGCATTTTTATAGCGATTGAGAAGTCCATCATTTATTTGTTGTGAGGCGAGAGTCCCATAGCAGTAACTAGTGATGTTTGATTCGCTCTGACTGCTTAGGTTAGAATAGAAGGGCTGGTAACTTAAGATCGTGAGATCCCCCTTTTCTTCTAGTTAGGATGAGAGATCGACTAACCAATAAGTTCTAATATAATATTTAATGGCTACCTCTCTCTCGCCTCAAAGACAGATCGATGAGTTTAGAGATAGAGTAATTGATCTGCACAGTAAGATCGAGAGATCATTCGACTCATGAGATGAGAACTAAGATGCAATAGCTTTAACGAGTTCATCACAAGGGAATCTATTCTCTTATATTCTGATCCCCTTTAATTCTTTCTTTGTTTTTCCTATAAATCATTTTTTCATGTTATCTGATTTCTTCCTAATTCTTTTGTGACAACTTTTGAGATATAAGTAAATTGATAACTGATCTAAATCGACGGGTTACAATAGTCAGGGTTTTTATTCGACCTGTGCACTTGCAGTTGTATGAACTCTAGAGTTAAAAATTTAAACACGACTAGAATTACTTCTAGTGCGAGAAATTTATATCCACATAAGTTCACATTAAGTTTTTGGTGCCGTTGCCCGGGATTTAGATCATTACTCTTTATTTATATCTTTTGTTATTTAATCTCTTAATATTCATTGTTGAATTCTTTCCTTTGATTTTAGGGATTAGTATATGCCCAGAACTACTCGCAGACAACTGTTTGTATTAGACCTTGAAATCGATCGAACTTTCAAAAGAAGAGTGCGAGAACATAAGAATAGAACACCTCTGACTGAACGAACAAGTAGCACTCAATCAATAGAAATCGAGTTGAATTCTGATTTAGGAGCAGAGATGATGGCTCAACAACAAGAACAACCTCAACCACCAGTTCCCTCACTAGAAGAACTCTATACCCCCACTGCAGATGGGTTAGAGTCTACTATTTTGAAGCCAGCTATTCAAGCTAACAATTTTGAATTGAAATCCTCCTTGATCTCCACGATCCAACAGAACCAATTTGGAGGAACTCTAGACGAGGATCCGAATCAACATCTCAAAGACTTTCTAAAAATATGCGAGACAAGAAAGTTGAATGGAGTCTCACCATAAGCATTGAGATTAAGAGTTTTTTTTTCTTTTTCGCTAAGAGGCAAAGCCAAACAATAGCTACGGTCACTGGAACCACGAGAATTAACCACTTGGGAACAATTGGTAAACGTTTTTTTGTTAGAATATTTTTCTCCAAGTAAGAAAATTAAGATTAGGAATCAAGTCGTCGGTTTTGCTTAAAAAGATCAGGAAACATTGTATGAAGCTTGGCAAAGATTTAACACATTGCTAAGATCGTGCCCCCATCACGGTTTGAGCAAATGGATTTTAGTCCAATCTTTCCACAATGGACCTAATTATGCTTAAAAAATGACACTCAACAATGCTGCGGATGGTGTGTTTATAAAGAAAAATGTAGATGAAGCATACCAACTTATAGAATAAACATTTCTTAGCCAATTGCTTTCACTCAAACACGACTGAATGGTGAGGATTTCTCTTCCAAGGTAGAATACATTGTTCAGAAGGCAATTAGTAGACTTGGATTCAACGAAGCTACCCCTACCGTTAATATGATAACCAGATGTTGTGAAATATGTGGTTCATTCGATCATATTTTCATATACTGTGAACTACTGAAGCAGCAAGGACATTAACATCAAGCAAACACGATAGGTCCATATCCTTTTAATAATGATCCATACTCCAACACTTTTAATCCTGGATGGAAAAATAACCCGAAGTTTTCATATAGAGATAACTCTCAGCAAGCCCAAGTTCCTACATGGCAAAGCAGATTCAATCAAAGAATACAACCTCAAAACTCTTCGCCTGATCAGGGATCATCTTCTATGAGTAAGCTTGAATCAATGATGAAAAAGTACATGTCAAAACAAGATACCCTGATGCAAAAGATGTTTAAGAAAATCGAAAGCCTCTTCATTCATGACAAAATGCTAGAAACACAGATAGCCCAACATGCAACATCATCTTCAAGACAACTAGGAATTCTACCTAGACAACTAGAGAAGAATTCGAAATAACAAGTTCAAGCTGTAATCTTAAGAAGTGGGAAAATAATTGGAAAGACCAAGAGAACAAGATTAGAAGTCGCGACATCAGGAAATGTGGAAGCTTCAGAACGAGATAAAGAAGCTCAATCAGAGGCTAAGCTAAAGGAACAGAATGAAACCAAGCAACAGATTTCAGAAGGATCTCTTAGCTATTCTACTCGGGTACCATTTCCTAAAGCTCTCGAGAAATCCAGACAAGATCAGCAGTTTGGCCAGTTCGTTGAAATCTTAAAGAAGCTTTATATTAATGTACCTTTCATTGAAGCCATACAAGAGATACCGCCCTATGCAAAATTTATCAAAGATATCTTATCAAAGAAAAGAAGGATACAAGAAAATGAAACAGTTGCGCTAACTGCTGAAGCCAGTACTGTAGTCCAAAACAAACTACCTCCGGAACTTAAGGACCCTGGGAGTCTTTGTATACCATGCGAAATTGAAAACAGAAGGATACAAAGAGCTTCATGTGATTTAGGTGCTTCTGTAAGTGTCATTCCTCTTTCATTATGTAGAAAATTTGAAATGGGCGATATTAAGCACACTAATATGTCTCTCCAATTGGTGAACCGATCCATAAAAATTCATAAGGAATTTTGGAAGACATACCAATTACAGTAGGGAATTTTGACATACCGGCTGACTTCGTTGTCCTGGATATGGACGAAGACAATCAAACTCCCATTCTTTCAGGAAGATCTTTTCTAGCTACTGCATGAGCAATAATAGACGTCAAACATGGTCGTCTTACTTTTCAATTAGGTGATGATACAGTCAAATTTTGGTTGAATCATATTATCAATTATCCGGACATGGAGGATTATCACCTCCAACCTGAGCAAGTTGATCCCATAATCTAGAAGATAGCATCAATTATTCATATACACTATAAGAAAAGTGATTTTTAATGACCACTCTTTGACAACAAGTAAAAAAATGGCCGTTGATAATGATTAATAACGATCTAAAAAAGATATCTTCGTCAATGAAAGGATTAACAACGATAAGCAAAAATTCTCATCGATAAAAAAAAATCCGATCATTAAAAGTTGAAATAATGGTCACTTATGAAAGTGGCCACTAATGTTAATTCACTTGGCGGGTGGTCCACTGGCTTCCCTCTCATAAATTAATTCAAATAATATAAATACATTTATCTCATTAAAAAAAAGCCAACAATGTGATTCATTAAAAAAACCCTAGTGTGCTCAGCCCCTTTTGTGTGAAGGGGGAAAGAAGAAGGAAAGACTCGTGCTGCTATCCATCTCCAGGTATGCTCCCCATCTCTCTCTTCCCTCCCCCCTTCCTCTCTCTTTCTCTTTCTCTCTCTCTCTCTCTCAGGAAATCCTTTTCCTATGCTCTTTCCCACACACCTTTTCCTCTCCACGAATATTGTGTTCGATTTAAAGTGGATGACAGATCAAGAGAGACGTGATTTAGCAATTTGGTATTTTTGGTTCATTTGGAAAAAGATCATTTGATCTGCCTCTTTCTCTCTATCTTCTCCTCTCCACGCTTCTATTTGTGCTTTAGTCCACAATTGTCGGCCGCATCACCAGCGCCTAAGACCTCCTTCTCATCGCTTTCGAACTCAGCCTCCTCCTACTCGCTCTCGAAAATCCCTTTAGGCCAAGCGAGTTTGAAAAAATGAAAAGCAGCGAGTTTGAGAAAATGGAAAACGCCCTAGCACGCTCCGACTTTCGAGCCTTCGCTTGCTCCCTAGTGCACTCTGACTTTCAAGCCGAAGCTTGTTCCCTCTTAATTTGTAACCAGTCTTCTCCGAGAAAGACGACTGCTCTATTCACAACCCTGGCTGCTGGTCCTACTCCTGCTCCTGCCCTAGAGCACGGAAATGGAATTTCTAGTAGTAGATTCATAATCAAAAAAGTTTTTCTGACTGTTCTAAAAGAAATAAGCGCCGGCTAAGAATGCATCAAGCACGTCCTTTGAAAGTAAAAAAAAAGGGTTCACCACTCTTTTAAATCATCTCTTGTCGGCCTTAAATTTGTATGATTAAGTAGTAGTTGACACTAATTTTCTCCGTGAGAAGATAGTCACCAACAAACGGATCTAACGTTTATTTAATTTCTAATCTCTATGTGGTGAAATAATCACGCCGTTAAATTTTAACCAAGATTCTCGTTTTAATTAAACTTGGTTAATTCATGATAAAATAGTCCCGCAATTTGTAAAAAGAATAACAAAATAATCTCTTTAATCCCCAATATCATCTTACGTAGTGAAAGCTATATAAATTCTTTTTAAATATATGCATGTGCGCGTGATATAATTATCTACTATATAATATATAAATAATAAATAGTAAAACAAAAAGATGAGGGGAAGGAGACCGAGTCCCCCTTTTTCCTATTAGTTTTATTTTTTTTTAAAAAAATCACTGTTGAACGTTACATGCTTACTTGCGTTCACGTAAGCAGCTGTATATTTTCTTTAAGAGGGCATCTGCCTGAAGTATATGACATAATGAGCCCGTAGTTTATATAAAATTAAACTGAATGCATCCACCTTATGCAGCACCCATGCTCTTCTTGCCAAACTAATGACATATTTGGATACGTGAACTATAGTTCCAATAAGTTCTTAGAACTTTTTGAAGTGATGGTTTTTTTCTTGATGCATGTGTCAAATAAAGTTTTTGATGTTGTTTGGATGGACACTAGAACTCCCATCAATTTTTGTTTCATTTGATGTTGCAGTGAAGTTAATGTACGACTAAATAATTTAATAAATAATATTAACAGTACTTATTAGATAATAATATTTTACCATACTATAATATTAGTTAAAGTATAATAAATAATTAAGAAAATAAATATTTATTTATTTAATAATAGATTTTGTTAATTTTATTGTGATGTAATACTAAGTTGATTATAATAAAAAGTTAATAAAACACTTATTTTCTATTAGATCTAAATAAATTTATTTTATCATTTTTGTGATAATGCAAATTTAAATAAGTAATTATATACATACATATATAATATAATATATGTATACATATAACATATATATACATGTACAATATATATTATCCTTAGACTAATAGATAAAAGAAGAATCATATGCTAAAAGCAAAAAAAAAAAGAGAGAGAAAGGAAGAAAGAACATGAATGACGTGGGTAAGTTCAAGGAGAAGGCGGAACTTCCAAGTTCTCGATGCGACAGATAACTTTTTCATCAGAATTCGTTGGAACTTCGTGCATTGACTGGAATTTCAGTTTTGGTGGGCCCACGTGAATTTGAAGTACTACTTGGCAGAAGTAAGCCAAGTTTTAGCATTTAGTTCTCACCCAAATAGGGTCATGAAGATTATTTTATTACAAACCACAACCGGGGAAATAATAAAAATGGAAATGGTAGGTCGGCCTTCATGCACTGTATACATAATAATTATTGCCACGCGAGTTAGAACATCAACATCGCTTTTCAAAAATCAGAAGTCGTCTATAAAAGTAAAATAAAATAAAAACGAAAGTGAAGGAAAAATGAAGGACAATGACAACCACAACTCCAAGGAATAACAATCATGCAAGCTCACACTAATTTATCTTCTTTAATTTTGTACCCTATTTAATTTTTCCATCAATCACAATTATCTCCCAAGTGTTTTGGGGGTGTTTTACTCATGTGTGTGTGTTCTTGCACAATTCTTACACAAACCCAACCATTATCTTCATCATGAAGATACTTACTTAGCTAGGTGGATGGAAGAGTAAGCCCCTTAACTTAGTTGGCTGCACTATCCTAATTAAATCGATTCTTTCTACCTTGTCTGTTTATTCGCTGGGATCCTTGCACCTTTCCTCCGACATTATTGTCTCAATTGAACATTGCTCCCAGTCATTCCTTTGGGACCCGGGCAAATGGTAAGCGGAGCTCGCACTTGATTAACTGGGCCACTGTCCAGCTTCCTAAATCAAAGAGGGTTTGGGAATTCAAAATATTAAGACCATTCAATGTTCTCTAATCCTTCAGCTACTTAATGACCATCACTTCCCTTGGGTTAATTTAGTTTTTAGTAACTACGGCAAATTCTCTCTGTAGTCTCCCAATTCAGTCTCTTCGCTCGCTTGGTCCCGAAGACTCATCATTAATTTTATCCATGATCATCGTGAGGGCTTTGTCAAGCAGATTGGAAATGGCATTTGCACTTCCATTCTTGATGACCCTTGGGTTCTCTCTACCCCACTATACTGGACTCCAACATTCATTAACATGGACATTGACTTTATTGACTTGGCGGTTGCTCATGCTATTATCAACTGCTCTTGGGACATTGCTCGGCTTCATGTTTTCTTTGGTCCTTCTCTTTGTGAGCTTATTTCTCATATTTATGTGCCTTTTTATTCATGTGATAATACGTGGGTCTGGGTGACAAATACTCGTGGACTTCCTAACGCCAAGTCGATGTACAATTATGTGTGTCGTCATGTCTTGCCGGGGAGTGTGATCTGGAGCATTTTCATCCCCCTAAGATCGATCATTTCCTTTGAAAACTTCTTCATTTTAAACTTCCCACTCTTGATTATATATCTCAATTTAACAATGTTGTTGATCCTTCTTGCTCCCTATGTGGGGATGCTTTGGAAAAAAACCACCATTTATTTTTTTTCATTGCACCTTAGCCCATCAGTTTAGGAACATCAAGTTAAGCTCCACCTTTCATATCAATTTATTCATTCTTGGGATTTTGACTCCTTGGTTCATGAGGGAGCTAGTATGGATCAACGGTCCAAGCACCTTCTCCTCTCCACCTTCTCTTTTTGTCTTTGGGGGATTTGGAAGTTGTGCAATGATGTTCATTTTAATTTCCAGCACGCAACCTCTGAGGTCGTATGAGAGTGGCCGCTGGCTATTTTTCATGAGTACACTTTGGCCCACGCTCCTGAGGCAATTTGCCTCCAAGACCCCCACGCTTCATTGGGTCACGCTTAATACTGATGGCTCCATTGCATCTACGGGCGAGGGGGTAATGGATACTTACTACGAATTGAAACTGGAGAAGTTGTACAATGATGTTCATTTTAAATCCTAGTATGCAATCACTAAGGTTGTATAAGAATGGGTGTTGGCTGGCTTTCACGAGTACAATTTGGCCTACGCTCTTAAGGCAATATGCTCCCAAGACCCCAGAGTCTGGTGGGAGCCCCCAACGACCCCCTCCCCCCCCCCCCCCCCCCCACACCCCCCTCCTCCTCCCCTCTCCAGACTATTATGCCGATCATCCTTAATTACCATCAGATGCAGCCACCTACACAGTAAGATTAAATCTTTGCTTCTCTAAAACCAAGCATACATTATCACAATTAGGGATGGCAATATCTCCCACCTCTGCGGGGTGGGAGGAAAATTGCTTCCGAACCCTTTTTCGGGAAGCAGGGCGGAGGAGATGTGTCACGATCCTAAATTAAATCTTAGTTTAATCCAGAGTTCGCGACTCATTACGGACGATTACATAAAATCGAGAAAAGATTGTGGAAATGTGATGTAATTAATTTTTATAACATAAGAATAAAAATACCATTAAATGAATTATATAAATTATGATCATTCGGAGCAAAAATAGCTTATTTTGACAAAAATAATAAACTGAATCAATTCTCTCGACATCCTAACAAAATTCCATGAGAATAATAACTCCCCTCAATACCTTTATATTGAAGGAGTTGACCCTGCTAAGATTATCTAAGAAGCTATACTGATCTGAAAAATATTACAAATAATATTATAAGCAAAAATAACTAAGTTGATAACTCATAAGCTATGTGTTACCATCTAATAAATTTAGAAAGGCATAAAAATACAAGCATTAATCATAATATCAAAATCAATATTTTCATACATTTAATGAATACATATATAACATTCCAATCAAAATCATCACACTCAATTTACAATTAGTCATTTAAACATATCAAACATGTGTATGCAATACAACACTCTCATATGTATGCATGGATCATCAACTAGCCAGTGGTCGGTAAGTGGACTCTAAATGTGACTCCCATCATAATCAGCGATATAGCACTTAGCTTCATTCTACCTCATCCCTTTCAGGAACATATCATGTAGTGATAGGTGGACTTTAGAGGTAGCTCCTATGAATTCTAAATGTGCCCCCCATCACGACTATTCATGACGTGGCACTTAGCTCCGCATGCCACTTAGTTCCAATCTATCTCATCCCATTATTGAGGAACTGAATGATGGATTGAACTCTAAAGATGGTTCCCTTCGTGATCAGCAATGTAACACTGAGCTCCAACCATTGTATATGCGGATGCACATGCATGATTCATCATATAGAAATTTCATATCTCAATATCAAAAGATGAATCATATCAAATACTATTCCAAACGAAACAATATTACACTTCTCATAATTCATTCATATCATAGCATATCATATATGTTTTTCAAATGTGCAATCATACAATCATTCATATATATTTTTCATAATTACCTTTCTCAAAATCAATTCATAACATATCCAAAACATATTCAATAATATCATAATCAATGTCACACCAAATTCAAAAGAGATGAATACATAAAGTAGGAAAAACCAACTTACCTATAAGCGCTAATAAAATATTTTCATTTTCTTTCACTACTTTACTCTTCTACTCCTATAACAATAATAGTAAGAAACACATTACTACTATGATATGAACACAAGTCTATCACACATGAAACATAATTAATTGCAAAGGTATATGAACCTTAAGTATTTACTCTTATAAGCTAAGTAACTATTTAACATAAGGATCGACCTAATATTATGACATATTGCACGCATAGTAAAAAAAATCCATATCTTCTTGTATACATAACTAAACGGCATCATTCCAATTTTCTTTAGTTCCATATTACAGAGACATTAATCTGTAAAAGTTTCAGATCTTATTCCATTATAGTTTGTTCTCATAAAAATCAACATTCAGCCTAACTTTTATATTGTTTCTATGTTCTGACAGACTGAGTGACCAAACTTTTATGATTTATATAAAATAACAAACATTCCTTGTTCTAGTAATTTTAATTTTTCCAAATAGTAGACATCCTAGAATGAAACTTGTAAATTAATTGAATTTATATCTATTTGTACTGAGCACAATAAATGTAACCAATACTAATATAATCTGCCCTAAATTCCATCATGATAGACTGAGTAAGGCTCGGTAAAATATTTATAACATTCGATAATTATATCATTTTTGAGTAATTCCAATTGTCAATGAAACCTAACATCAATATATATATAACATCCTAAAGTATCAAATAATTTTACGACATATTGGATTTAATACATAATTTACAAATTCAGATAATAATTTCGACGGATAGAGTGATAGTACCTTAAATATAAGAGCATAACGTTATCTACAGAAATCATATTAACTTTATTCCAAAGCTCAATGCAATTAGACTCCTAGAGGATCGATCATAATAAGTTTCATAATTTTTGGACTACCAGAAGGTATGGAAATTTGTAGCTAAAAATTTGGGAACCAATTGAACATGACTAGGGTTAATTTTACTCACGAAGAACATGAGTTTTGCCCAATGATTAGCTAAAATCCGAGAGTGAATGAGATGGAAGAGATTCAGAGAAACCCTAATTAGAAAGATATGTAATTGAAATCAAAAGAAAGTGAAGTATGAACTCACCACATGCCAAAACCCTAATTTCCTTTCTCTTCTTTCAAATATCTTCACTAGTAGAGCATGGTCTCCTCTTTCACTTGGATTTTGGATGGGGCAGGTGAGGAGGTGAGAAGATGTGGTAGAACATGTAGAGGGTAAGAGATAAGGCTGGGGTAAACTGACCTTAAGTCGGCCAAACACAATAAGAAAGTGCCCTTGGTATTGAGCTTAAAGTAAATGGTTTTGTATTTTCCATATATTTGTTTATTTATTCATTTACTTAAGACATTACATGTAAATAAGGAACTACCCTCCATTTGGATTCAAATAAAATATTTATAAATATAAATAAACAAGGAATCAAAATCTAAATTTTTGTCCAAAGAACAAAAATCGTGATTTCACAAATTTTTTAATTTTGCATCTATGTTTTACCTAAGTAAAACACCTCCTAAAAATTGATAAAAATCACAACTATAGTCCTTTGATATATAGGAACAATTACCGGAATTTAATTTTCTTAATTTTAATATTTTCAAAAATCATATTTCCATGCCTTGGACGAATTTTCGCCAAATTTCAGTGATCAAACAATATGAGTTATAACTCATGCCTTAACACATATATCAATTTTCTTATCAATAATATGATATAATATTAACCCATGTGATTACATGTGAATTAAATTTTGGATATTACAAGTTGTCGCCATCCGGCGAAACTCCGAATTCTCACACCCTAATTATATTTATATATATATATATATATATATATATATATATATATATATGTATATATATATATTAATCTTCATATCAACCATCCACTCTATCATATATATAACAAAATCCCTAACTCTCTACTCTATTATCTTTCTTCCTCCATGGGACCATGTCGGCCGCTCCATTTATGTTTTTCTTCTACCAACGATCAATGATCGATCCCATCTCATCCATTTTTCCTCCATTGATGGTCGATCCCTCCACTTGAACAGTCGATTCCTTCCACCATGAAGAAGGGCGATAGCAGAGGCGAAGGAGGGTGATGACAACGGCGCTCGTTTGAGGATGGCAATGGCGGCGGCAGTGGCACTCGTTTGAGGGCAACGACGATTCTTACTAGAAAAGGACGGTGAGGTTCGAGGAATCGGGGTCCCCGTAGAGCTCGGGGGCCCATGAAGATCGAGGTGGGGGATAAAATTCCCCACGGTTGGGCGATTCGGGACAAAGCCGATCAATGGGAAAGGGGCGGGGGGAGTGCCCCACGCCCCGAATAGGGTCTGGTGCCACTCCTAATTACAACAGAAAACTAGTTTTCCTAACCTAAAGACTCATTATGAGATTGGTGTCCAATCCGGACAAGACCTAGATATTAAACTGATCCATGGCTCATGTCGAATCCTGCCACCCTATTAGACAAATCTATTCCGGTCAAACTCGATTGGGCCAGTTAAGCAGGACGGCCAATGAATTGGCAAGTGCTTCAAAATAGTTTTTTTATGTCTTCAATAAAAAAAATAGTTGAGAAATAGTAGGGAAATCAAAATTTAATCCTAGATCACCAAGAGCAACAATTGTGTAGAAAACAAAAAGGCACACTAAGGTGTTCGAATTCTATTACGTAATTGTTAGTGTAACTCATTTCTCAAATTATTTTCTTAAAGATAATATTTTTTATCGTTGTTTGATATTTCTTAAATAAAAAAAGTTAAACACAAAAGTGAATGATGTAAATAATTAAAATTTTAAAATTTATGCTTATCTTCTCTTTTTCTAGTTTAAGCAATGTTGTTTGAATCGGACCGGACAACGATCCGGACAAATGTTCATTTCAAATCAGACCGGACGAATTGTCCTGTCAAACTGGATAATAATAAAATAATATATTTAATGTGATATATTAAACTAAGCTATCATATTAATGATGTTAAAAATTAATTATACAAAAATAACAATAAAAAATCATTAAAAATTAATGTTGAAATCATTACACATTTAATAAATTAAAATCTTTATGAAATTTAACTTATATATAAATTTTCTTCTCACTAATCTTTTTGTATTATATATCTTTGTCTTTTATGTTAGAAGTAATATTATGATTATATGTAAATAGATATATAATAGAAATTGTGGTTAACTTTCTAATTTGAACTCATTAGATACTAAATTAAAGAAAATTAAAATTTATGTATTTATAATATTATATATACAATTATAATATACTAACTATTATAATATTGTTGTATGTTATACATATGACAAAGAAGTTTGCATCCTCCGTTCATTACAAATTTACCTAATATGATAAATATTATATGTAATACAATAAATATAAAAATAATTTATATTATAATATACTTATATGATATTAAAAATTTTGAATAAGATCATAATATATAAGATATAATTGAAAACTTAAGAAGAAAAGAACAAAGTCGAGCAAAGAGATAAATATTAATAGAGGATGAGACTAATTGGTCAATATAAAATTTTATGAATAAAATCCATCTTTAAATCTTTTTCAAATTTAAAATAATCATTTTATCATATTATTTTTTAACAAAAAAAATTAAAAATTGGACAATTGATCTAAAATGCAATTTTGATCAATTTTAATCGATCTTAATTTGATTAGAGGCTTAATTTTTGAACTTGTAATAGATCATTGTTAGCCGGTCCAATTTAGCCCTCACAACACTAAGTTTATATTAATAATTAAATTTGAAAAATATGAATTTATGAATCATAATTTAAATGTTAAATTGAAGAAACTTGTTTACAAAACTTTTTAATCATATTATTATATTTTGATATATAAATATATAAACCAGTGATAAACATATATTAATAGATATCAAAATTTATACTTTTATATTATTTTATTTTCAAAGACTTAATCCAATTGAGATTTAGAAGTTAGAACATTGGCTTTAGCTAGTTCTATATGGAACTGGATCTTGAACAATCCGATTATACTAGGATCGTGATTCTGAGACAAAGAAACTTAAATGGACGACAAGCAATCAGATTGGTTTTACCACATCGTATGAGAAGATAGGGATAGCTACGGAAAAGGAGCTCCGGTACCGTCAACCAAATAGTCAGGACAATAAAAGGGATACATCAGGATAGTAAGCAGCCAGAGTCAAGAAAAGCAGAGCCACTAACCAACACATCAATTGTACAGTGTTTCCAAGAAAATGCCATACGAGAATAAGAGTCAACATAAAAACAAAGTGATTGTCCGACAAAAGAACTTCTACCCAACGTGACATTTTTAAAAAATATTCAGATCATTAATAGTTACGAGGATAACTAAAATACGACTCTGTGTCTTGGATTTCTCATACTAAGGCTGCAATATTTCCCCATCTGGCTTCCATGTAAAATCGATAACTGGTGTCCCCCCTTGGAAAAAAAAAACGCTGATCCTCACAAAAAAGAAAAGAATAATTGACTGAACAAGAACAACCATGTGAGCATATATTATACAAAGTTGACAGGATAACATGATTTTCTGGATTAACAATAATATGATAACAAAGCAAACTTTCAGGATATAAATTACCACGCAATAAAATTAAGTGAAAATCTTGCCGTGACAAAGCAGGTCACTGCACTTACCATTGTTTTAGCATATTAGACATGCAATTGAAATGTTCATTCTTGTTTACAGTAAATCACACAAGGTCAATTTTGCCTGCCTCCACGAGACCCTTTATGGATTTATAGCGGAGTACATACAAATCATCAGCAATCAAGTCAACAATTTCATCT
Organism: Pontederia crassipes; assembly: GCA_030549335.1. NCBI lineage: Eukaryota > Viridiplantae > Streptophyta > Magnoliopsida > Commelinales > Pontederiaceae > Pontederia > Pontederia crassipes. The sequence continues at coordinate 33,843,652 of CM060186.1, read as the reverse complement.
CCTCTGCAGGAAATAAGGCCACACCAAGTGAGACAATCTTGAAAGAATTGTGCATGAAAGAAAATTAGATAATCTGTACTTACGTGTCATCTAACTGGAAAGCTCCGACAGCATCCTTCGTCTTGCAAAACACAAAGGTATCTAGCTTAGGTTCTGGAACTGCATTCAGATCAAGGTTTCAGTACCACATAAACAAATGAACTTAACATGCAGGAACAAGGTTACCTTGACCTATGAGATGAATAGTCGTACATCATTACTAAGATGAGTAGAAAAAATATAAAACATGCTAAAATGATGCAAGCAGTAGAGAACAGTACATTCTTAAACAAGCCTTAACATGTGATCCTGCTGATATTGTACGAACATCATTAAAAGTCCAATGAAGAATTTGTTGAAGCCTACTAAAAGCATAACCTTATTTCCTGAAATATGATAACGGATCCAAGAAAGGTATGCAATTTGATGTTTTCGATCTTATCCAAAACTCTTATTTTGCATGAAAAATGGGCCCACTTATGCTTATATCAATTTTAGCTGTTGTAGTGTGCTGTTAAAAAAGTAAGGTGGGGAAAAGTGGCTGAGATGACACACCATTTTTACATCTTTATTTCATTCATGTTATGTTGTATTTCTTTTACCTTTCAATATCATCATTGGCAATATCATAAGGGGAAAAACTAAAAGGAAAACAAACAAAACAAAGATGCAAACCAGTAAGACAGTACATAAGTCAATATATCATCCTTGCCATGTGACTTACTTCAACACCTCTAGAGAAAAATGCCCATGTCATATATATTGACAATTTTACAAAAAGGAGAATCTATGAACCTGAAGGTATTTTCTGATATTAACATGATTTTGAGTAAAAGATGGGATCCACTCGCCATATAACAAAACAATTCAAATAATCAAATGCTCTACCATTAGCATAGCAGTCACATGAAAGAAAATTAGACAATACACAGTACAACGGAAGTTTAGCAACATACCCATGTCATCTTCTTCGCTTGATATGGATTGTTTCAACATGGACTGATAACCATATGGCAATCTTTTAAGTACAGATTGTTCAAGATGCTTTTCCATAATATGTATGCACCTACCAAAAGCAGACTTTTTTGAGAGAGGCGTCAAAAGCAGATTACTATGAAACCACCCACTTCAAACCTTTCAGTGAATTTCTGCTCTTGCTCAGAAAGCCGATTCCATAAGTTAGTTTTTGATATGTGAAACATATATTTCTCAATCTGCAATAGGAAGGATCCTCAATTTAAGATTGCTGAGTAAAACCATTGGATGGATGAAGAGCTCATCACCTTTTGCAGGCGGACACGAAGATATGATCTTAAAAGGAATAGAGTGCGGTCCAGATCCATTTGGTAGAGAGAGACGACAAGATCATCAACGCCATTAGCCATTAATACATCCACAGTCTCCTCCTGAAATTGATGTTATAAATCAGTTACTTCAGAGCACTAGAACTGGATAAGAGAAGAATCAAACGAGAAGGAGAGGGGGATGGATGGCTACATAATATATATTTACCATGTTAAATGGTACACAGTATTACACATTACAGCTCATAATTGAGATGCTATTGTTCTGGAAACTGAATGCTTAAGGCCAAAATTTCGTGCTAGAGAAATAAAACGTAAACATACATTTCAGGGTTAGAACTTTGTTTTCATTAAGAGGGGAGAAGACGAAGAGGGAGGTTTTGTGGCTACCTGAAGCTGAATCTGCTCGCGGACGCGGAGGACGAGGTCGTCCTGGAAGTGGAGGATCTCCGGCGCGGACTTCTCGTTGCGCCACGCCCTTTTCAACAGATCCACGTCGGTCGTCTCCAGCAACAGCGACGACGACGGCGAGCGGTCCTCCTCCTCCTCCGTGCCGCCCCATCGCCCGCCGCGCGACGGGCCCGTGCCGGGTGAATGAGAAGCCGCCATGGATACTGCTCTCGCCGACGCCAAATGCCCAAATGCCCTAGTTATCGTTTCCCGCTCGAACCCAACAAAACACCTTGTTTTGAAGAGGAGATGCAAATAAACTAAATTTGATCCTTTATAATTATTCTCTATAATCTACAGGAAACATTATGAACCATCCGATTGGTTGAGCAAAACAGAAAAAAAAAGGGGGAAATGTAGAGCGGCATCCTGACCGTTCCTTCATCAATGTACGCACGGATAGAGTATTGCTCATTTTAAATATTGTAGACTTTATCACGGTCGTCCATTTAAAATAAACGCCTCAGATTTAATTCAGGAAAAAAGGGAAGCTGTAATCCCTAGAGGTCCAGCGGGGGGTACAGCCGTACGTCTCCCAAAAATTGGATTCGCGCTCGCTGCTCCCTCCTTGTTCGAATGATGCCGGTGATCGAAATCCTCCCTGTTCGAAGGACGTCGACAACTCCTTCTCTCCCTCCTAAAATGACATCTGCAGCTCCTTTCCAACTTCGTGATTTCTGCTCTGCTCCCTCTTCGAACATCGCCGACGATTGTCCTCTTATCTGTTTGGACGACGCCTGTGGCCGCTCATCTCCCTCTTCACAAGACTCCAGCGGTTGCTCAACTCCCCCTTCGAATGACGTTGGTGGCTGCTCGTCACCCCCTTGAAATGACACCTGCTCTCTGTAAGTGTTGTTCCATTCCAAAAGCATTTTGCATTTTTGGTACTTGTTGTTTTCCCTTATTCGTACCATTTTTTTTTAACTTTGGTTGGATCTCTTTCATCTCTTTATAGACGAAGTCGATAGCTGGTCCTGCTACCTCTTTGATGCTGGCAGCTGCCCTTGTCACTCTTTGATCACATCTTCTAACGGTATTTGTTGCTTCCTTGCAACCACCTAGGCTTCTCTTCTATTTATTTTCCTTCTTAGCTTATTGTGTATGAAAAATTGATTAATGCTGCCACCTTATTTCCTTTTGATTATTAAGCCTGTCTTTCAGTGTTCCAAATTATAGCGAGGAAAAAATATACAATTATGACTTAAAATATTATATATATGTAGGTCATTTTATAAATGCAATATGGACATGGAAATTTCATATGTGCAAAATCAGTACTTGGACGTGGAAATTTCATATGTGCAAAATCAGTACTTGGAAAATTTGGAGGACACACAACACATTTGTTACATAGAAGGAATAGAAGACACACAACCAAGGTTTATTCTCTCATGTTATGATATATAATAACTTTAAATTTCTTCATTATAACATTTATATTAATTTTCAGCTTGGATGTTGTCGAAAACAATGAAGACAATGACATCCAATGTGAGGCCGATAATGAGAAAAAATTACAAAGCCTATTGTTGGAACGTTGTATGACTCGGAAGAACATGCGTACAAGTGTTATAATATGTATGCAAAATCTGTTGGATTTTTTGTGCGAGAATCATATAGCTTTAAATCTAGAAAGACGAATGATATCATCGGAAGAAAATTTGTTTGTTCTAAAGAGGGGCACAAAGATTTTACATAGAAAAGAGAATTAGGAAAACTTGTGAAGCACAGAAGAGATGATAGATTTGACTGCCAAGCCTGTATAAAAGTTGGAGTAAGAGATGATGGTAAGTGGGAAGTAAAGACCTTCGAGGAAGAACGCACACACATTTTAGCTTCTCCATCAAAGATAACAAGGATGAGGTCTCACTCCAAATTATCAACCAATTCGAAGCAAGTCATTTCTGAATTACATAATTGTGGTTTTGGCCCATCTAATATCGCTAAGGTTCTCAAATATTCTGGTGAGACAACAATAACAACACAGACTTGTGTTGATCACTTGAGGACAAAAAGAGTTGATAATATTGGCAAAGAAGCTATGCGTGTGATGATGCATTTCCAACGGAGGCGAGCTAATGATCCAGGTTTTTTTTAGATTTGAGGTGGATCTACAAGATAAAACCACAAGGAGTGTACTTTGGGCAGATAGAAGATCTAAAGAAAGCTATATGACTTTTGGAGATGTTGTTTCTTTTGATACAACATATAGAACAAATAAATTTTGCATGCCATTTGCTTCATTTACTGGAGTGAACCATCATATGTAATCCACTTTATTTGATTGTGCCTTACTTGCATATGAAACAGAGGAAACATTTATTTGGTTATTCCGTACTTGGTTAGAATGCATGCTTGGAAAATATCCTACGATAATTATAACCGATCAAGATGTCGCAATGGGTAATGCAATACAAAAGGTTTTTCCGAACACACGACATAGATATTATATTTGGCATATTCAGAGGAATGTTGTCTGTAATTTAAAAGATTTATTTGTACGAGGCAATTTCCAGAAAGAGTACACAAAGTGGATTTACAAATCAAAGAGTATTGCAGATTTTGAAAAAGAGTGGGAAGTCATAAAAGAAAATTATAAGATTCCAAGTGATCATTAGGTAATAAGCATGTATAACAAGCGTCATCATTGGGTCCCGATATTCTTTCACGATGTGTTTTGTGTAGGCATGCGCACAACTCAAAGATTCGAAAGCATTAATTATTTTTTGATGGTTTTGTGAACTCTAATACCTCTTTTATAGAATTTGTGCAGCAATATGAACAAGCTATTGCATGTTGTCGAGAGGCTGAGGAAAGGGTTGATTTTAAGACTTTGAATTCTGTGGCAGCCTTACTTACAAAAAATTTATTGGAAAAAACTTGCTGGTTCAATTTATACTCAAAAAGTTTTTTCCAAATTTCAAGAAGAATTTATGAGCTTCGCAAACCACCCAAAAAGTTTCAAAAGATGGCCAGAAGACCACATACCTAGTGTATCGAATGGGAGTAGAAGATAGTCGAGGAAAGATTGTTGAATACACAGCATGGAAAAATTTCTGTAAACCGTTCTTGCAACAAATTTGAAAGAGAGGGCATCTTTTGTTCGCATATAATCTTTATAAGAAAGGAGTCACAAGTTTGCCAGAAGGTCTCGTCATACGATAGCCCATGTGTTAAACGAGAGTGCATCTATGTCTATGAATGAAGAACTTCACATAACACCCATACAAAAGTGGGCTTAGCATGCTAATATTTGGAAAATCGATGGCTTGGGTCTACGCTCACCGGGTCATCTAAAGCTTGGGACCTCAGTTATAGCTGACTTAATTAATAGTTTAGAAAATATGGAAATTGAAGAAAGAAGAGAGAAAGAAGGAAATGTGAATGAAAATATATCCACAATTGTCATCCCGCAAGAACTTGATTTTGTTTTACGTGATCCTAGTGTTGTAAAATCAAAAGGCCGTCCAAAAAAATTAAACAGAATTAAATTTGGAATTGAGACTTTGATGTTACAAAATGAATCTCGAGGTACTTGTAGAAAGTGTGGCAAAAAGGTCATAATAGCCGCACTTGTTCAATGTATAAGGTAATTGTGATTTTAATCACTTTGGCTTCCAAGTCTTTTGTTTTATTGTTTTGTTGATCTTGCTAATGATATCACTTTGACTTCTATGTATAAATCACAAAGGATAATGGGACTGGGAGAACATGCTGATGTGGTTAATGAGAGATGGTGTGTCTTGTCCTATAATGAAGAAAACTTGATGCTAACAGTAAGACAATGCTAATAATGTTTTTAAGTTGTGTATCTTTGATGTTGTTTATAATTATGAACATATATTTTTGTTGGTTCCATTAATGTTGCTAAGATTATAGTTTCTTGTAGTAATTTCACGATATCATTGTTCATCCCTCTTTTGTTTCTATTGCAGTAAATTTAGGATCCTTGTCTAACATGCTGTCAAAAAAACTTCATAGAGCTAAAGGATGTTGTTGGACTACGTTGACGTTGCTTTAGAAGCTCTCCATGGCATTTGTTTCTCAATTTATGTATCAAATCTGTCCAAAGGCGTTATTGGCTTAATTGACATCCCAACCAAGATTGTCAGGATTGGGATCTTATACAAGATCGGAGGGGAATCATAAGATCGAAGATCGTAAGATCGGATTGAGGATCATAAGATAAATAAAATAGTATATTTTTAAAATAATAAATATATTTTTGATAGATTTTTCGTATTGAAAGATTAGATTATATCTCACTAAGACATTTTTTATGAATTCATGAGTCAAATTATAGCAAAACAAATTAAAAATGAATAAAAATATATTTAACTTCATATAAAATAATTCTTATTATCATAAATATATTTTTAATTAATATTTAAATGATTATATTAATCATATGAGATTGTATAGGATCGGATAAGATCGTGTGACTAAAATTAAGATTGGATTAAGATTTTACACATAAGATTCTCAAGATAATATCGAGATCAAAAGAGGTCTGTAAGATCGTAAAATCGTAAGATCTTAAAATATAGATCGAGATATTGACAACCTTGATTCCAACTACTATTTTGAAGCGTTGTTTATGCAGTTTGTTTAAATAATGTTAAGACGCGACATCTTGTATAACATATGAAGCTTTTTACTTCCTCTATTGGTCGTGTGACATGTGGCAAAGTTGTTTTCCATCACCAACCAGCTCTATCGTTGCAAATTGTGACCTCCACAATGTGGTCCAGAATTGCTAACAGCTCTTGGAACTGAACATAAAAAAGGAAGGCCAAAGATAACATCCAACCTCCACCTTGGAAACAACAATTGAATACCTAAGCACACACGAGCACATGGCAACCAAGCATGGGAAGGTCGCAGCCAGGGGGCTGCTGAACCATTCTTCATCCTAACATGCATTGCACAAGAGAAAACACGCTGACCTTGGAAGAAAATCAGACTGTTCCTTTTACATACATTGCAGGGTAAATGAGGAAAGCAACTTGCACAAAAGAAATATGAATACAAAACTTGCCTTTGATAGTCAGGACGCATACTAACATTACTGAACACATGTCAGTTACATAATAAATGTAGAGCAAACATTACATTGCTTCTCACACACTAACATCATCATCTAACAAAACGTTACCAAACATAACTTCTAACATTACAACGCCACCTCCATTAAAACCTACAATACATTACTACAACTACTAAAATGATACATAATATCATCATTTTACGTGATAATCCTTTAACCCTCTTAGGCTCCATTACAAGCTGGGCTTCTAAATCATCAACTTTCTTCAACAAACCATTTGATCACATTTTTGTTATTCAAACATGGAGAGGCAACCGCACCGAATAGATACTAATGACAACAGCACAAAAATAGGGAAGATCATAATACAAAATGCAACACAAAATGCGAAGATGAGGAATTTTGGAAGGAAACACCACATACTGCCAGCGTCGTTTGAAGGGGGGGATGAGCAGAGCACGAATAGGTGTCGACGTCATCTGTAAAGAGACGAAAGAGATCCAACCAGAGTTAAAAAAAAATCTGTACGAATAAGGGAAAACAACAAGTATCAAAATGCAAAATGCTTTTGGAATGAAACAACACTTATAGAGAGCAGGTGTCATTCCAAGGGGGTGATGAGCAGCCGCCAACGTCGGTTGAAGGGGAGATGAGCAGATCCAAGCAAAGCTAAAATAAAATTTATATACAAATAAGGGAAAGCAACACTAACCAAAATGCTCCTCAGTGCGAAATGCTTTTGGAAGGAAACAACACCTACCGCCAACGTCGTTCGAAGGGAGAGTTGAGCAACCGTTGGATCTTGTGAAGAGGGAGATGAGCGGCCACAGGCGTCATCCAAACAGAGAAGAGGACAATCGTCGGCGATGTTCGAAGAGGGAGCAGAGCAGAAATCACGAAGTTGGAAAGAAGCTGCAGATGTCATTTAAGGAGGGAGAGAAGGAGTTGTCGACGTCCTTTGAACATGGAGGATTTCGATCACCGGCATCATTCGAACAAGGAGGGAGCAGCGAACGCGAATCCAATTTTTGGGAGACATACGTCTGTTCCCCCCGCTGGACCTCTAGGGATTACAGCTTCCCTTTTTTCCTGGATTAAATCTGATGCGTTTATTTTAAATGGACGACCATGATAAAATCTACAATATTTAAGATGTGCAATACTCTATCCGGTACGTACATTGATGAAGGAACGGTCAGGATGCCGCTCTAGACCTTGGTGTAGAGCGGCCGCTCTACGTTCTCATTTCCCTCGAAAAAAAAAATTAATCCTTACCTTAAATATTCCTCGCTATCGAGAGTTTTAATTCAAGGTTTTCGTCTGCTCAATCAGCGATCCTTTGCACGGAGGAGAGGACGGAAAGAAGTAATGAAAAGGAAAGTAATAAAAATTAATATATCTAATTTTATAACTAAATATATGATATAGTATTAGAACTATTAAATTAGAATTTTATAATGTGATATAAATATATTAAACTATATCAAAATTATTATACTAATAATAAAAAAATTACTACTTGTAAATAAAAATTAATAAATAAAAATGAGTTTTACATGTCTTGTGAATTAATTTTGTATTATTAAAAATCATCCTAAATTATATTCGATTTTTTTTTAAAAAAATTTTTGCTATTCGCATTTTTTCTTTCTATTTGATTTGGTCTGATTTTTCTTACACCCATACAAGTAAGAATGCATTTAAGTTATATTTCAATTATGAAAAATTGCTTTTCATCTTAAGAAAATTTATAAAACAAAAAAAAAAAGAAGACAGATAAATTTCCGGATTTGTCTTTCAATTTTAGTGGCTACGACTATAGTAATCCGGCGGCCCAACTTTATTTTGTAATAAAAATATCCAATTTTCAATTTACTGAATTGTATGTGCAATCCTTCCAACAAGCTATAGCTAATTTACTCACGTGACATGCACAACATTCACTTTTCTTTTTGTCACAATAACTAATGCAAAAGTTTAAATATTAAAAAAATAAATTTAAAAAATAAAATAAGGAGAAGGAGAAAAGAATGTGAGGTGACGTGGTCACCTTGCCAGAGATATTCAGCCCGAAATAAGATGGGTAGCACTAGGGTTGAGCAAATCCGGGATCGAGTCCGGATCTCGGTCTCGACCTGAATTATGTCGAGTTTTTGACTCAGTACCGGATTCGAATTCGGCCGGATTCGATTCCGGATCAGACCCAGCAATCCGGAAAAGTCACCGAGTTTGTGGTCGAAAATGGATTGGCTCATCATGCCCGGCATTCGGATCGACCGCTAATGATCAAATCCGACGTCTGACGGCTAGATCGTCGCCAATGGGCAGTGCTGACGGCCGATCCGAGCGCCTAGCAGCCGAATTTGACCACTGGTGATTGATCCGAGCGTCAGGCATAGATAATCGATCCGATCCGTAGCACCCCTGTCATTCATTCTTCTTTTGTATTTACTTAACTCGTTTATTGACTACACAAGATTTAATTCTATAGTTGATAATTGAATTTATTTTTTTATCATAACAGCATAGATCATCTATAAAAATTAATTAATAATTATAATTTGACAAGGAGATATATTAACGTGCGACCACAAGTGCAATCATATAGAACTTTTGAATTATCACCATTTTGATCTAATAAACATTGTTGATTATTTGTGTTTTGAATTATCAGAGCAAAATGATGCTGATTTAAAGGTCAATAATATGTAATTGCACGGTAGAATCACATTTTGGTGGTTGCATGTTAGTTTATCTAATTATACTTTTGAGTGAAACCATATTTATTATTAAAGTGAGTCTTTTTTTTTAAGGTTATATCTTTAACACCTCCTCAGTAATAATTTTTTTTGTATATAATCTTAAACTATATATGTATAAATTTTAATATATGAACTTGTCTAAATATGACACTTAAGTCCTTCAGTTAACTTTAATACATTTTTTAAAATTCTTTTTTCTAATAACTATGAAATAACATTTTTTAATGTGAAAAATGTAAAAAAAATAAAAATATTGACACAAGCATAGTAGTGCATAAAAATAGTATTATCAGTTAAAATTTTTATTTGTATTGATTATTTTCCATTTTAAAAGTTATTTTTATTATAATATGAAACTAAGGGTAAAAATGGTATTTTATAACTAATTTAATGCAATTTAGTTTAAATTTAACGAAAGGACCTAAGTGTTAAATTTGCATAAATTTGGGAACTAAAATTTGTAATTTTATAATTTAGAGTTAAATGCGAGAAAAAAAGTTAAGGGTGTCAGAAAGAATAATCCTTTTTTTATGTTCCCTAGTAAATGCTCATTGCTATTACAAGTGAGTCATGTTTTTAACTGTCCTATATATTTGTAGCAATTATCTTTCGAACAATATTTAGTTTAACATTTTTTTATATTGAGCATCATCATTTTAAGGAAGACTTACAGTAACGATATCAGTAAAAAAACATTAAATTTCTCTTTAAAAATTTATGAGCATGTCATGTGGCAATATATTAACCTCTTTTAAAATGTACAATAATATTTTTTATATAATTGTGTTCAAGTATGCCTAAAATATATAATAAAATAGACAAAACACTCATACTTTTCTTTGTATTATTATTATTATTATTATTATTATTATTATTATTATTATTATTATTATTATTATTATTATTATTATTATTATTATTATTATTATTATTATTATTATTATTATTATGCATAATTGCATACAGTGTTATCATCCGCTTAGCAATAGACATTTGAGATTTGAATATTTCAGATGCAGTCTCCGCATATTAGTTTACTTATTGAACCAAAGTTTAATGATTAAATTTCAACCGTTAAATATCAATTTTAATCTGATTGCAGGTTTGTATATGCACACTAATATTCCTCATATTAGTGATTTTAAAAAAGTTTTAGTGATTTTAATATGGACCATTCATTTAAATTGAAGGGCTGAAATGTGAACATTGCACAGTAAAATATATTGTTGATGATTTGAATCATGTCTTTATTATTATCAATAGTTATCAATACGTGTAAAACCATTTGAAAGCGCCTCATATACATATATATATATATATATATATATATATAATTTAATGTACATGTCAAGTAGATACTTGTCATCATGTAACTTAATGCAATTAGGTTAACATTAAGAACACGACTTCTATCTAGAAAAAAAAAAGATCATTAGTATTATTTTTAGTCTTGGCCGTTGACATCCATTTTTCTAGATTGAGATGTATACATGAAAGCAACATCAGCAGCAGTGCTACAGTCTTCGGGATTCCTATCTGACAACGATCTAACAAACCTGGGAAACCTCATCGAGATACCGCGACAAGGATGCACGAAACCAAGAGCCGCATGGTGAACCGGAGATAATGTGAGATCTGTCACAGTTCCAAAATTTAATTGCAACTTTTACATTAGCAACCAAAAGAAAACCCGTTGTCTACCTGAACTTCTTATTTCCCAAACGAGCTCCGGGGCAAACCATACGGGCGGAGATTCATCTGTTTGATAGTAAGCCGGTTTCTTGGCCAGCAACTTATCGCCCGAGAAGAACTCCTTCATCTATTAAGAGATTTTTGATGAATCAAATAGAGTGCGACCAAGAAATATCCATAAACATACTAAATATTATGCAAGAGCATTATGCTGTATGAAGTAGGACAAAAATTTGATTGGGATAAACATCAAATAATTATTATCTCGAGAGTGACCACCACCCATTATTTCATTTGCTTACGGAACTTTCTTACATTCCAAAGCTCCAACATCTGAGACCAATTTCTACGACTCAGAAGGCCTATTTTTTTCTTATTTTTTTTTCCATCCAAGAAGGCTTACCTAAACAAAACAATTGAATTCTAGGCCCTCTCTACTCTCTGGATAGTTCAAGTTTTACTAATCAGGTTGTATGCTTGTGTCTGCCTTTCCAAGTTTAGTTGTCGTATCAAGATTTAAAACACAATAATGTATTCCAAGAACTAATCAATCTTTCTCCTATCAGTATACTAAAATGAATGTGAGAGGTATACAGTCCTGTAACCTCTTTGTTAATCTTGATACATTCTAGAAGGGTTTAATTATGGTGGCTGATAATTCAACATAGCATCGACGACCCAGAATAGGTGCTACAATTTTGTCTACGGACATTTAATACATGTTGAATTGCTTCCACCTTTCCATAAAAAGAGAAAAGAAAGAAGAATGCTTCCACCTTTTATTATTTGAAAATACAGTTGGTGAAAACACATGAAGTGCAGCAACCTTTTGCTTAGAATATTTTTGAATTATTTACATTCATCAAAGCCTTGCCTATTCTGATACTACATAGAAAGTTGAAGTTAAGCAATAAACGAGATCAGATTTAGAGAGAATTATTGAAGTTAGAAGTCCATTATACAGTTATCACTTATACAAATGTTCGGAGTTGATCTTGTGATTGACCTAAGTTCTTTTCTCATAAATGAATCAAGACACAATAAATTCACGTAAATTTTTTTAGGGGGTAAATTCTAAGTTGACTAAATTAAGGTAGGATTCATTTAATTGTTAGGTTTGTCTCAACCTGAAATTTGATTTACCTCTATATAAAAGGAATCTGAAAAGCCAGACATAACCCGGCACATGCTCTGGAATTCTTCAATGTCAGGGTTGTAGCATGCCATAAGAAATGGACTATACCTGAATCATAACCAAGAAATAAATGGAATAATCCTATTAGTGTGTGGAAGATTTTAGTCATTGTAACTTAGGAGTAAGAAATCAAAGAACTGAGGGTACTTGCCATCCAGCTTTCCTTCCATTCCCATACCAAGCACCAATTGGAACTAGGTCAAGACTTTCTCCTGATCCTTCTACATAGTCACGCTTAACCTATAGCCAATGTAGCAAATGACTATACTACGAAGTATTTTAGTAATACATACCTTCCTCCTCCATTACATAAGTTTCCTAGTAAAGATTCTTTTTGAGAGTTCCAAGTGAAGAATTGATACCTTTGACCAGGCATCACTGCGTTTTGATGCAGAGTATTGAGCTTCAATATCCAACGTTTTCACCATGATTCCTTCACATGAAAAGTTACATGCATCTTCAAAAAACAAGTTTACTTTACTCAACGTGCTTTGATTAGAGCATTTCGATTCATCAGCCTCCACCTAGAACAGGAAGAAGCATTGGAGATATAAAGAGTAGGAAAATGAAAAAGTCGGCTACCATCAAAGCTGGAGAAAAAACTGTGATAGTAGTATTAGTTGTCAAGAACCAAACTTTTAGATTTGTCAACAATATATATATATATATATATATAGGAACTCCGCCTATGTTTTATAGCCGGTCCCAAGCCTGGATAAAGGAGGAGGGTTGTGTTAAGCCCCGACAGCCAATGTAAAACCTTGTCGAATCTCATGAACATGGATCAACGAATAGGCGTCGTATGATCCATATAGCCAACCCCACCTAGTGGGATAAGGCTTTGTTGTTGTTATATATATATATATATATATATATATATATATATATATATATAGGGTTCAATTTTGACGTTCCCTGCCTCATTGTTCCCTATCTTTTACACCATCAGATCTCCATCTAATGGTTCATAATTGAATCTCTCAAATAGTTTATCACAATTGGATGAAGATCTGATGATAGAGACGATAGGGAACAAGGTGAGGTAGAGAACACCTAAATTTTTTCCATAAATATATATGTATATATATATATATGTATATATATATATATATATATATAGTGCAAATGCATCACACCGATACATTAAATAACAGATCAATGTTCAAATAGCACAATTACCGTTATTTCCCTAGCAAATTCCATATAGCCAGCTTTCTCGTAAAATAGGTTCTTCATACCTGTGTTTGACAATATGGACATGCTTTTATTGGTGTATAAAATTGAGTCTCTTAATCAATACTATATGATACAATTAGATTTGTGCCATACATTTCCTCCTTTGACGAAGTGGGAGATCCAACAACCTGGAAACAGAAGTAAAAATTTCACACCCATGACACCTCAAATTAATGCAAACATGTCCAAACATTATGGATTATGAAGCATGTGCTTCCAAATATTTGTATTAACTGACTTTTATGCTGTTTGCATTTTCCATGCACTTAAACACAAAATTGAGAATTAATGTGACCGATACTGTAACAATGCTAATTTTTTTAGAAAGGGAATTTTAGTTTTAAGACAAATTCTCCCATAACTTATCTATAAAATCCTAAAAACCTCTTAAAAATCATTATTTTCTCTCATATTTTCTCCTAAATCAACAATCGTGTTCTTTTTTTTCCTCCCTCTTTCTCCTCTCTACCATAACATTAGGGTTTCCCGTCATGATGAAGGATCTTCTAGATAGACTTGAAAGAAAGGATCAAGACTATTAGGGCAAGGACAAGAAGACCTAAAGGTTTCTAAATGAGGAAGAAGGAAAACAAGAAGAGTTAGATCTAAAGCTCCAAACAAATGCAAAGGGGGTCTGTCTCTTCATCTTTAATGTATGTATGTTTGGATTGAAAAAGATAAGAACACCGACATGTTCATAGATGGACTGTGATGAAGGTTGCATATCATTAGAGTCATAAGAGTGCATTAGAATTTTATGTTTGTGTAATGATTTGGAGAATGCCCCAAAATCCATCAATGACATCTAACTTTGGGATGGATTTTCGGGAAGAGACAGATTTTTATTGCAGCAGCAATCTTCCTAGTTTAAAGGTATCAACATCTCAGGTATGGTTGAAATTTGAGATAGAGCTTGAACAACAACAAAAAAATATCCATGAAGAATATCTTACAAGAGAGTTTAGCTCAAATTCTGGAATAGCTATTACTTACGCCATCGAAATTACAATTCCTTAAGATTATTCTCCGTTTGGTTGAAAAAATAAAGTTTAATACATAATCTCAATCCTGCCTTCCTGCTTGTGGTGGAATAAAAATGGACTAGTAATTTCCATCTCATAAAATGGTTAAAAAAGTATGAATTAGCACTTGAAATTCTAAAAGCACGACAAAATCACAAATGAAAGCAAGAGGGATTTAATATTTTTTGCTAAAATTATCAACATTGTCAGGCTACTAATGCACATGTCAAGTTAAAAATGAAATAGCTTTAGAGAAATACCGTTCTCCATTATAAAGCATGATATCAAAGATGAAGATGCATATATCAACCTGCGAAGCAAGTTCAATTAATGTCTAACCACAAAAAGAAAACAAAATTAAGCCTAGGAGCAATGGCCATGCAGATGTAACATGAATAACTATTTTAAAAAAAACTGAGTATACTGAGGCTACCAAGGTAAAGAGTTCTTGGTAGGTGCATTGCCTAAGAATGCTAAGGAAACCATTTGGATTATTTATCTTAATCTAGAAGATTAACATTTCTCACCACAATTTAAATTATGCAACCTAGAAAAATCCTCTTTGAGACTCAGAAATAGAATAAGTGCACTATCTTTTGACAACATGTAATATGGATGAAAAAGAACCAAAAATGAAAAATATAACCTAAGAAGTAAAATCCAAACCATAAGCAAACAAATGTACAAATGAAATAAAATAGGACAATAACAGACTACACATACTTTTATTCCATCCATTGGTATTGAGGTCTCCTTGTTTCCTCTCTCCTGTGAAGATAATTCTTGAAAGGACTTGATCTTGCTACCATTCGTCCTATCAACAGCTACAACCTAGAATAAACTTGTACTAAAGTGAAAAGAACAGTGGACAACAATCTTACGCAAGAAACTGAGATGAACATGTTACCTCGGCATCTAATATGAAATTGGTAACATCGTGTCTATACAATTCCTTAATTGTATTCACTAAATCTGGAAATCTTGAAGTTGACTCTTTCATTTTTCGTGAAAAAACTCGTACAGATCCATCAGCTAATCGGTGAATTTGAGCACGTTGACCATCATACCTGAAGCAGTTATATTATAGTAATCAAAGCATTTCTTAGGTTGGAGGCATAACATACCGATGTGAATGTATGAAAATCTTAAGCTTTCAGGGAAACAGTACACACATATGATAACATTTTTTTTTCTTTTTTCTTCTTTTTCTGAGGAAAGAGGATGATTAACCAGGGTGTTAATCATCCAGGGATTTCATTAGCATAATGAATTGAATTACAAATCGTTTTTTAGGGGGAAACTACAAATACATAAGATGGCAACAACCAAGCCCAGACCAACAGGGGCAGAAAGAAAGTGGAAGAAAAATCAGCAAAGCAGGTTCCATTCGCAAGACAGCGCCTTAGCTTGGGAGACGTTATTTTCCACATAACAGCAATCACCCAGAAGATCACCGTGTTGTGTTGTATCCAAATCGCCCAAAGGAATGCAAAGAAGTACGGATAGTAGTATGTCCTATCCTTCCTGGATAAGTGATAGTATGTCCGATGGACCCCTACCTCCTCTTCAAAAAGAAGTCCAGAAACTCCTCAATCTGCTGCAAATCCAGGTAATATGGGGCCCTATTCCAAACCTCAGTGGAGATGAAGCAACTGAAGTTAGGTAACTGGTGTCTTCCCTCTCCATATTATACAGTCTGCAGTGCATGCACACAATTGTGCTACTGAGAAACATTTTGATTTACTGTGATCCAAGGAGGATATAACATACATGTGCTAACTACGTAAATCAAAGTGTTTCTTAGTAGCACAATTCTTCTTAAATCTTAGTTTTATAGGGTTGCATCTCTTTCTTTTGATAGGACATTTATTTCATCTAACAACTCCTGAACTATAAATACACAAATTTTAATCCCTAAATTTGTCCAATTTTGACACTTAAATCATTCTATCTTCTTCTGACGAGTTTTTTGTAATGCCTTTTTTTATTGTTTAAGATATTACATTTCACCCTTGTGCATTTTGTTATACTCAAAGTGTCACAATAAATAAAAAAGTATAACAGGGGAATTTGTGCCACCTCCTTTCCACAAAAAGGAGCAATGCCCCCTTCCTGGGCACCTGGCATTGGGGACAGCGCTCCCACTCCCCCACCTCCTCCATTAGAAGGATGTCCCTTTATGTACAAGGGAGGGGCACTGTCCTTTCTTATTTTTTTGTTGATAAGCCATTTGTTGTTAAAATATAATATAGTATAATTGAGTTAGTAGGGGTACAAAGGTCCTTTCCTAACTACAACAACAACAACAACAAAGCCTTATCCCACTAGGTGGGGTCGGCTACATGGATCATACGATGTCAATTCGTTGATCCATGTTTATGAGATTCGACAGGGTTTTACGCTAGCTGTCGGGGCCTAACACAACCCTCCTCCTTTATCCGGGCTTGGGACCGGCTATAAAACATAGGCGGAGTTTGTGAATAGACAATGATGCGTCTTATAATTCCATACCTTGATCTTGTAGATGAAATGTATAAAACCAAAATCCCGAACAGTTTTTGATCGAAAGATCAAGTGGTGGCAGTTAAAGGGGGAGAAGCGAGAGACTTTTAGAAGTAAGTTATTAGAGGAAAGTGTGTGGGAGTTAGAAGGAGATGCTAGTATCATGTGGAAGAATGTGGCAAAAAAGGTTGAAATGGTTGCTAAAGCCATTTTAAGAGAATCTAAAGGTTTTGGACCACGAGATAAGGAGACTTGGTGGTGGAATGAGGAGGTCCAAGAAAAGGTGCGTAATAAGAAGAATTGTTTCAAGGCGATACACTTGGACAATAGTTCTGACAATTGGGAAAAGTATCGTTTGGCGAAAAGGGAGGCTAAGAAGGCAGTTAGTGATGCTCGTGCTAAAGCATATGAGGGGTTTTATAAGGAGTTAGGGACAAAGGCTGGTGAACAAAGGATTTACAAGATTGCAAGGAATAAAGAGAAGGAGTCGAGAGATTTGGATCAAGTAAGATGCATAAAAAATGAAGTTGGCAAGGTTTTAGTTACTGAAGGAGATATTAAGAACAGATGGGAAGAGTATTTCTATAAGCTATTTAATGATGGATGTGAAGGTTTCCGTTGTGATTTGGAGGACTTGACAGTTAGCGAATGTGAGCTTAATAGGTCATTTTATCGTAGAATTAGAGTCTCGGAGGTTAGCGAAGCTCTTAAGAAAATGGAGAATGGTAAAGCCGTTGGACCGGATGGTATACCGATTGAAGTTTGAAAATGTTTGGGAGAAAAAGGTGTGTTGTGGTTATGTAAACTATTTAATGAGATTTTACGGTCGAAAAAGATGCCTGATGATTGGAGATTAAGTACATTAGTTTCTATTTACAAAAATAAAGGGGATATTCAGAATTGTGCAAATTATAGAGGGATTAAACTTATGAGTCACACTATGAAATTATGGGAAAAAGTGATTGAGCATAGATTGAGAATGAAGACTAGTATTTCTGAGAGACAATTTGGGTTCATGTCAGGAAGATCCACTACAGAGGCGATTTATTTACTAAGGGGGATGATGGAGAAGTATCGAAGTAGGAGAAGAGACTTAGGCTTTCATTGACTTAGAGAAGGCGTATGATCGGGTACCAAGGGATGTACTTTGGAAAGCCTTGCAAAAGAAGAGGGTGAGTGTTGCCTACATTAAGGTAATACAAGATATGTACGATGGGGCATTGACTAGGGTTAGGACACCCGGAGGTGAGACAAATGAATTTCCTATAGGAATTGGCCTACATCAAGGATCAGCTTTAAGCCCGTATCTATTTAACTTAGTTATCGATGCTATAACCGAGAGTATCACAGAGGAGGTACCTAAGTGCATGCTATTTGCGGATGATATAGTACTTTTAGCGGATTCAAGAGAAGAGATTAATACAAAATTGGAAATATGGAGAAATACGTTGGAGTCAAAGGGTTTTCGTTTAAGTAGGAATAAAACAGAATATATGCATAGCAATTTCACAAATAAACAACTTAGAGACGATTTGAAAGTTAGGCTAGGGGAGGATATAATTCCTCAAGTGACAAAGTTTAAATATTTAGGATCAATTGTAAGACAAGATGGTGAGATTGATGACGATGTTAATCATAGAATTCAAGCTGGTTGGTGTAAGTGGAGGAAAGCCACTGGAGTTCTTTGTGATAGAAAAGTACCCAATAAAGTTAAAGAAAAATTCTATCGTACTGCTATAAGGCCAGCAGTGTTATATGGTAGTGAATGTTGGGCTATGAAGGGACAACATGAACGTAAAGTGAGGGTAGCCGAAATGAGAATGTTGAGATGGATGTGTGATCATACAAGATTAGATAAGATTAGGAATGACCATATACGTGAACGAGTCGGAGTGGCTCCTATTAGTGAGAAAATGGTAGAGAATCGTTTGAGATGGTTTGGTCATGTTCAGAGAAGACCATTAGATGCGCCAGTAAGAAGAGTAGATCAAATAATCTGGAGTCCGATTAAAAGAGGGAAAGGGAGGCCAAGGCGGACACTTGGCGAACTAATAGAGCAAGATCTATTGGTGAATAATATACCGAAAGGTTTGGTTACTAATAGAGCGGAATGGCGTCGTATGATCCATGTAGTCGACCCCACCTAGTGGGATAAGGCTTTGTTGTTGTTGTTGTTGTTGATCTTGTAGTCATCTCCTGAAAATTATAGTTAATGGAGAACTCAGGAAAAAGGTCCTTTCCTAACTAAAAATAATAATTTAATGGAGAACTCAATAGAAGGAGGCGGAATCTCAAGTGTCAAAATAGGACAAAATTAAAATTTGTAAATTGAAATTTAGGATTAGATGCAGAAAAAAAAAAGTTTAAAGTTAAAGAGCATCAGATGAAACAACCATCTCCTTTGCTGAATGGTCACTATGCTGCTCAGAGGAACATCATAAATTAGTGTCATAGCAATAAGAGTTACCTTGCATTTAATATTGCACTCAACTGATTCAAGTTGAATAAACCTTTCATACTGCATTTTTCACTATTCCAAATGATGATTTCCATAAAACTAAAAGAACCCAAGATTGATTGGATTTGTCGGTTTCCAAGCATCATGGTGGGATATTTCCGCCAGACTGATAAATTTGTTACATATTGATAAATTAAACAACATGGAATGTCATTTGACATGACAGCAGATATATGCATACAAGTTAAAGTATACATAACAAATCGGTCAGTAACAGTCTTGCTTTATTTTATCATTAGACAGACTGGAAAATTTTTCTAACAAAATAGAGTATTTATGCTACTGTTTCAAAAGTTAAAACAACATAAAATATCATGATTAAGACTTGAGGTGATAGAAGGTAAGCATACTTGTATTCACATGTAAATGCTTTACCCTCAAAGAGTTTCAGCACCTGGGTAACGCCATTAGTAATTCTGCCACACAATTCAGCAATCATCAATATAAAGATACAAAAGAATAAATATCAACTCAAAATGTCAGAACATTGTCATACTTCGCAAGCATAGGTGGAATAGGTGTCCCAGGAACCATTTTCAATATGGAGGCCGAAAATTCTGTACCTTTGTTCAAAATGGAAGGAATAAGCAAATCCTGTTTCAAAGAGGCCCAAATGACATTAATCAGTGTTATAGGCATTTCTGGGGGGTTTATTTAGCAACACTCATTATAGACGTCTATTATTTTCTTGAGGCAAAAAGGATGGTTTACAATGTGTCAGCCATCCCACTTTATTTAATCTGTATCTATAAAAGATTTGCATACAATTGCAGAAATATTCATTGAACATTGCCCTACTCTTCAATCAAGGATCTCGCAAATTGTACAATATTATCTACCTAAGCTCTTATCAAAGAAACAACTCTCAACATAACTCCTTTCACCGTGAGAGAAGTAGCCATTTCGTTGACCCCGAATCTCCCATAAAAGATGATAGTGCTAGGTATGTACACCCTGAAAGAGTCCCCACCTCCGAAGGACTGCAAAAACGTCATAATCTGAACTCATATCTAAGATAATATCCTGTGCCTTTGACGATACCTCACAGGCCATACCATACTCAAAGCATAGACACAGGGCATACAACTAAAGTATGCCCCTCGTACCTCCAGTGGGCTCAAGTAATTAATTTCTTTCTCCTAAGAAATCATGAAATAAGCAAATTTTAATTGGAGGTTAGGGTCACCAAATTAACAACAGTTAAACTCAGATATGTATCCATTTGCTAATCACCCACTCCAAGCAGTTTATAAACCTGATGAACTAAATTGTTGATTAAGCATGGTACCTAGTATCCAGTTTTTAAGTCAACCAATAGGGTGAACAATTCTTCAGTTCTATGATAAAACAAGGTTGATTTTACATTGGCATGTATGACTTACCTGACCAGCAACATGCTACTAAGGCTTGCTAGTTTGAAGCTATGACATAATCTCAGATAATCATCAGCTAATGAACCACCTGTAGTTCAGTCTGCCCAAAATTTGACATCCGCACCAGCTCCCAAGGACAACAACAACAACAACAACAAAGTCTTATCCCACTAGGTGGGGTCGGCTACATGGATCATACGACGTCATTCCGTTCTATTAGTAACCAAACCTTTCGGTATATTATTCACCAATAGATCCTGCTTTATTAGTTCGCCAAGTGTCCGCCTTGGCCTCCCTCTCCCTCTTTTAATCGGACTCCAGATTATTTGATCTACTCTTCTTACTGGCGCATCTAATGATCTTCTCTGAACATGACCAAACCATCTCAAACGATTCTCTACCATTTTCTCACTAATAGGAGCCACTCCGACTCGTTCACGTATATGGTCATTCCTAATCTTATCTAATCTTGTATGACCACACATCCATCTCAACATCCTCATTTCGGCTACCCCCACTTTACGTTCATGTTGTCCCTTCATAGCCCAACATTCACTACCATATAACACTGCTGGTCTTATAGCAGTACGATAGAATTTTCCTTTAACTTTATTGGGTACTTTTCTATCACAAAGAACTCCAGTGGCTTTCCTCCACTTACACCAACCAGCTTGAATTCTATTATTAACATCGTCATCAATCTCACCATCTTGTCTTACAATTGATCCTAAATATTTAAACTTTGTCACTTGAGGAATTATATCCTCCCCTAGCCTAACTTTCAAATCGTCTCTAAGTTGTTTATTTGTGAAATTGCTATGCATATATTTTGTTTTATTCCTACTTAAACGAAAACCCTTTGACTCCAACGTATTTCTCCATATTTCCAATTTTGTATTAATCTCTTCTCTTGAATCCGCTAAAAGTACTATATCATCCGCAAATAGCATGCACTTAGGTACCTCCTCTGTGATACTCTCGGTTATAGCATCAATAACTAAGTTAAATAGATACGGGCTTAAAGCTGATCCTTGATGTAGGCCAATTCCTATAGGAAATTCATTTGTCTCACCTCCGGGTGTCCTAACCCTAGTCAATGCCCCATCGTACATATCTTGTATTACCTTAATGTAGGCAACACTCACCCTCTTCTTTTGCAAGGCTTTCCAAAGTACATCCCTTGGTACCCGATCATACGCCTTCTCTAAGTCAATGAAAGCCATATGTAAGTCTCTTCTCCTACTTCGATACTTCTCCATCATCCCCCTTAGTAAATAAATCGCCTCTGTAGTGGATCTTCCTGGCATGAACCCAAATTGTCTCTCAGAAATACTAGTCTCCATTCTCAATCTATGCTCAATCACTTTTTCCCATAATTTCATTGTGTGACTCATAAGTTTAATCCTTCTATAATTTGCACAATTCTGAATATCCCCTTTATTTTTGTAAATAGGAACTAATGTACTTAATCTCCAATCATCAGGCATCTTTTTCGATCGTAAAATCTCATTAAATAGTTTACATAACCACAACACACCTTTTTCTCCTAAAGATTTCCAAACTTCAATCGGTATACCATCCGGTCCAACGGCTTTACCATTCTCCATTTTCTTAAGAGCTTCGCTAACCTCCGAGACTCTAATTCTACGATAAAATGACATATTAAGCTCACATTCGCTAATTGTCAAGTCCTTCAAATCATAACGGGAACCTTCACATCCATCATTAAATAGCTTATAGAAATACTCTTCCCATCTGTTTTTAATATCTCCTTCAGTAACTAAAACCTTGCCAACTTCATTTTTTATGCATCTTACTTGATCCAAATCTCTCGACTCCTTCTCTTTATTCCTTGCAATCTTGTAAATCCTTTGTTCACCGGCCTTTGTCCCTAACTCCTTATAAAACCCCTCATATGCTTTAACACGAGCATCACTAACTGCCTTCTTAGCCTCCCTTTTCGCCAAACGATACTTTTCCCAATTGTCAGAATTATTGTCCAAGTGTATCGCCTTGAAACAATTCTTCTTATTACGCACCTTTTCTTGGACCTCCTCATTCCACCACTCTTGGCACACCAAGGAAAAAAAAATTTACCTATGGCATAACTCTTGGCACACTCCTCCAAAATGATGAACTGCCCTCTCCACATATTGGATCTAACTCACCAAGACAAAATCAATATGTGGTAAGCATAGAAGACACAGCACCATAAATACATCTCAGTGGGCATAATATGATATACCCATTTAGCAAGTAGAGCAATATTCAACCTCCTGAGTATACAGATCAACAACCTTCCTTCATCAGTAGGTTTACATGCATCCTCTCAAGCCAGCAAAAGCCACCCCTCAGTTACCTCTCCCAGAATGTTTCCAGAAAAATTGTCATCATGGTAGATCAATCTTACATACTATTTGTTATGACATCGACAAAACAGATATGTCGAATACCAGCAAATCTACTGGAACAAGCCTTCCAACATGTCATTAGAAGTTTGATTTCAGATCACCCAGCCTTCTATCTACTAACTGCAGTACAGGTGTCCAATCTCTCACAAAAATCCTCTTATCAAAGAAAGGTTGACCAAGATATATGGAGGGCATCGTACATGCAGATTCCCAAAGACTCCATACATTCTGCAATTTCCATCCCAAGAGATTTTGATGATTTTGCATGGTTTACTACCAGACGGTCCAGACCCAAGAAGCTGCCAAAGATTTGAACCAGAATCATCACCCTCCTTGCTCCTATATTGTAACCCTCAATGAAAAACAAGATATCATCTACATGCTACAAAATAGGTAGTAGATTACGTTGCCTTTGTTTTGAAGAAAATCTAGAAATAATGTCTGCTCAAGATATAGAAAACACACATCTAGAAAGACCATTTGCAGCCAAGACAAACATCAGTGCAGTTGGGCATCCATGGTGAACCACTAATGATTGTTGAATCCATACCCTCATGAAGCTTCCACTGATAAGAACTGAGAATGAAAGGGCACAAACACATCGCTACATCTATTAAATCTATTCACGCAATGGGGTTGTGGAAAAAGAAAAAAGGCAGAATGATGATGTCAATGACGATGATTAAGTAATTTTGAAATCCACTGATAACCTTGAGATATATCAATGGTGTCAATCTTCAAGCCCTTCAATTTGATAAAAAAGAGTTACTCTGAAATCCACCACTCAGTCTAAAATCCATCAAAGTCCACATGATAAAAGAACAAAAAATTCATTAAGATGAAAATATCATATCAGTGAAACTCTTTTTTTGAAACTTTTTTTTTTGAAGGGAAAGGATGACCACCAGTTTGGTTGTCATCCATGTATATATATCATGAAGGAGAGAACAACACATACAAGAGTGAAGCTCTCCAGTGGAGAGCAGCAAAAGTAGATCAAAAGACGCTAGTCAAAGCCCCAATCCCGAAGAAGAGAAAACATGTGATATACAATCTTATCCACCTGACATCTCTCCCCACAAAAAATGACTCGGTTGCGCTGAAGCCAAATGGCCCAGGCACCAGCCAGAAAATTCGCCACCGGAGATCTCCAATCCAGTCTTTGTCTACAAAGTCCCCTTACAGTATGCCTGGGGCACACCGCCCGTGCTGCTCGTGCTGGACCAGACCTCCCACGAAACTCGGCAAGTGAAAAAGAGGTGGGCGACATCCTCCTCAAGCTCTGACTCCTTGGCATGCAGCATCTACCTCCGTCTTCTTCCAGCCACCACCGACTCTGAGGACCTTCGAGCTGATTGTAGACTCATCTGGCGTTCCCGTATGCCGCTGAAAGTCAAGGTCTTTGCTTGGCTTTTACGGCGGGAGCGGATTCTCACCAGAGTGTACAGGGCACGGTGGGCGCCGCAGGCTGATACCTCTTGTGTTCTATGCAGAGAGCTAGTAGATCTGAAATCCGCTGATCAGAAAGGGGAGACCCAAACAAGGGGGTCCACGAGCCAGTCCCCAAGTCCCCCATATGAGACCAGCACTGAGCCACTGATGCGACAGGATGAGCTGCTAAGGCACGTAGCCATGGAAAGGAGTCCGCGAGAGGGCCCCGGGTAGCCACTCATGTCGCCAAAAAGAAAATATCTCCCCAGAGCCGAGCGAAGGAGTCATAAAAGGCTGCACCTGTGGGAAGAGAGCCGCCACCCCCTTCCAGAAGGAAGCACCACGGGGTACAGTAGGCCTAGAGGCCCATGATAAATCCCGGCCATAGCATGTGAAGAAAACCTCCCTCCATAAGCTGTCATCGGGGCCCATAATCCGACCCACCCACCGGGCAAGGAGTGCCCAATTGGTGCATCTGAGGTCTCGGACGCCCAAACCGCCCTGTGAGGTGGGCCTGCAAATGGACGACCAGGTCACCAAGTGAACCCGACGCGCGGGGCTGCATCCCTTCCAGAAGAACCTGCATCTCAAGGAGTCAATCCGTGATAATACCTGTGCAGGCATGCGGAGCACGGACATGAAGTATGTCGGGAGGGATGAAAGAACGGATCGGAGCAAAACCAGGCGACCTCCGCTGGAAAGGAGGCGAGAACTCCAGCCCTAAAGGCGATGCTCCAGCCGCTCAATAACAGGTGTCCACCTCCTAGAAGAAATATGGCAGTCTCCCACTGGGGTACGCAACTCAGCCGCACAGTGCAGTGCCTCCTCCGTCACCATGCCGAAAGGGATGAAAGAAGATTTGGCATGGTTGATATCAAGGCCGGAAGTCATGCCAAAAAGCTCCACCAGAATGGCCACCCGTCACCATGCTGAAAGGGATGAAAGAAGATTTGGCATGGTTGATATCAAGGCCGGAAGTCATGCCAAAAAGCTCCACCAGAATGGCCACCCGTCTGGCCTCCGTCTCCGATCCCTCAATGAAGAAAACAGTATCGTCCGCATACTATAGCAAAGGCACCAGCCCACCGGCGAAGCCTCGAAAGAGGCCGGCCAAGCATGCCTCTTGAGTGCATCTGGCGAGGCCATCGACGCCAGTGTGAATAACATGGGTGCGAGGGGACACCCCTGCCGAACGTCGCGCTGTGGCTGCACCCAACCTCCCGCCATTGACCCGTTGACCAAGATCGAGAAAGAAGCTGTGGTAACACATCGCTTCATCCATGCAATCCAGGTCGTCAGGAAACCTCACCTGTAAAGAGTACCAAAGGAAGGACCATGAGAGAGAATCATAAGCTTTGGAGAAGTCGACCTTCCAAAGAAAGGCCCGATGACTACTACGTCTCCACTGCGCCAGTATCTCCGAGGCTATAAAATAGCTGTCCGTGATAGATCTGCCATGGATGAAAGCCGACTGCGCCGAATGGATGAGGTCCAGAAGCACCTCCCGGAGCCGATTAGCCAACACCCGAGCCAGCAACAGATAAATGGCATTGGATAGGGCAATCGGCCGAAAATCCTCGATTCTGTACGCCGGCGTGCGCTTGGGCAACATGAAGAGCAGGAACCGGTTCAAGCGCTCGAAACCCGATTCCCGCTAGAGAACTCTCGGATCACCGCCATCACATCCTCCTTGACCACAGTCCAGAACTCCCTGTAAAAGAAAACTGGGAAGCCGTCCGGGCCAGTAGATCCTTCGCCGTTGAGGTCGTGGAGTGCATCCGTGACCTCCCCCTCGATGATGGCCTGCACTAACATCGAAGACTGGTCATCAGTAAGACAAGGAATATCCTTGGGGGACCACCTCCATGCAGGCGGAGGATGCCGTCTGGAGAGGTCCCGATTGAAGGCGGCGATGGCGGTCCCAATGTGGTGGCGTCCCGTGATCCTCTGCCCCATCACCTCCAGCTGGTCGATCCGGTTCGCCCGCCGCTGCGAACTCGCATATGGGTGGAAAAAACGAGTGTTGGCATCGCCCTCCCGAAGCCAGGTCTGTCGGGAGTGCTACCTCCACTATATCTCCACCAGCCTGTCCTCCATCTGGATGGTCGTCTGTGCTCGTCTGCGATGGGTCACCTCATCCTCCATGAGGTGGCGGAAGTCCTCTCAATCAAGCTGAGCAATCACCTCAAGAGCCTCGAACCTGCGTGCCTCCCGAGCCGCCCGGGATTGACTCCGGCGGTCCTGAAGGAAATGCCTCAAATTGTGTAGTCTGTCTGCCAAAGTCCGCACTGACGAGTCGGATGCCGCGACACTCTACCAGTGCTCGGCCACCGCCTGTCTAAAACCCTCCTCCTCGAGCCATGACCGCTCAAAACGGAAAATGGAGCGTAGGGGCTGATCGTCGCCGGACCGCCACAGAAGGGGCGTGTGATCCGAAAAAGGGCGGTCCATGGCCTGGACATCCGCAAGTTGGTGAGCCTCCACAAGCTCCAAAGAATCGAGGAATCTGTCAATCCGAGACCTAGAAGTCAGTGCCGCCGTGCTCCGCCAGGTAAATCTACAATTCGTTGCTGGGAGGTCGGACAACGAATGCAAATCAATGAAATCTCTGAATTCCTCCGCTTCGGAATCTCTCCCCTGTCGTCTGGTGGGCCGATCATCCATGTCCAAAGTGACATTGAAGTCACCCCCAATCTGCCATCTGCCGTCCGGAAGGTGCAGGCGTGCTGCCGATAGTTCCTCCCATAAGGCCGCCCGAAAGGACCCCGAGCAGGGGCCATAAACACATGAGAGGAGGTAGGAGGCCCCGTCCAGGCTGCGCCTCAGGTGGTCCGCCATGGAGAAACAGGCCATCCACGAATCAACAAGGCTGAACATGTCGGCCCGCCAGCCGATGATACAGCCCCCCGAGTGCCCCACAGAGCTGAGTGAGATGTGTTGGGTCAATCGAGAACCGCCGATCTGCTCCCAAATTTGAGGGTTACATTCCGCGAGTTTGGTCTCCTGTAAGAAGACCACGTCTGCCTCCCACTTCCTCAGGTAATGACACAGGGTTCGGCGCCTCCCCGCATCGCCGAGGCCGCGGACATTCCATGTCAGCACCTTCATAAGGAAACGGTGATCTCCCCACAAGTGGGCGACCCTCGGCCCACAACTTGCCGCCGCCTGACGCCATTCCGTGCGAGCACCAGGAACCGATGGGGGGGCGGTGCACGCCCAGTGGCCGTCGACGGGTCTCAGGTCTTGTACTCGAGCGACGACAGATGAGCCGGAAACCCGCACGAGCAGCAACCTCCTGTACATCCGCCTCTTGTCGTCCAGGGAGATGCGGGGGTTCGCTGCCGGCACGGTCCGCCCCCGATGAGGCGGTGGATGTCGTTGAGGGAGAGGGATTGCTCGTCGTTGTCTCCTGTGTCCCCAGCATCTGTTGTGCGGCGGTGGTCTCCAGCGGAGAGGCGGCGGCGACACGAAGGCGCCGGCGGCCATAGACGCGTGCCAGACGCCGAGTGGTTGATGGCTGCTGGTAACTGAGGCTTGGGGGAAGAGAGGGAGTAGGGGGAGGAGCTCGGCGTGTGGGGGAGGATCCATCACCGGAGGCATCGCCGGAGAGAGGTGTGGTCGGGGCGGGTCAGGGAGGGGAGGGAGAACGGGTCGATGGTCGCGGGTTCAAGGCCAGGCCGGGTTGTAGGAGGGGGGCGGGTGTGGATGTGGGACGAGGAATGTCGTTCAGGTCTGGTGTGGGACGAGGATTGCACAAATCGAGTATGGGACGAGGAGTGTTCGGGTCGGGTGAGGGGTGCGGATAGTTGCCCGGGTCGGGTATTTGGAGTTTGGGTGCGATTCAAGCTTAGGGGGCTGTGGGCCGGCTGCAGGGACAGGTGGCGAGATTTGGACGGTTGAGTTGGTGGGGGGGGTGTTATGTGGCGCTGCGGTACGAGGTGGGCGACTGACGTGTTGGTTTGGGAAGGGGGGTGAGGTGATAAGGGTTGCAGTGCTACAGCTGTCACATTTCGAATTAAAGGGTCGCCGTACTGCCCCTCATGTGCCTCCTCTGCACGCGCGGCTGAGGGCGGTGGCCGTGCGAGTTGTGCAGACCCGGCGACAACGGCTGCCCACGAAGACGATGATCCGGTGCGCCGGAGTTTCAGCAGGAAGGAGCTAGCGCCGACGCTGAGCGTGACCTCGAGGGGATACGGACACCGACCTGCAGCATAACCTCCACCGAGACGGCCGATAAGTCAGGCGACCCTATCGCCGACAGGGAGAGAGATATCGGGCATCCGAGGCTGCGCGCGATGGCCATGACGACATCGGGCTGTATGAGGTGGAGGGGAAGGCCGCCGATGTCGATGGTGACCCTGTCCGCCAGCGGGATGGGCATCGCCCCATCATCCTCCTTCCATGGGCGCCACCGTACCAGGCATTCCGGCGAAACAGGGGACGGCGCCAAGAGCAGTGCCTCACGCTGCTGAGGCGAACCTGGGACCAAAAGCCAGGACGCAGGTGAGATGCAGCTGAGGTGGAACAGTGGAGATGCACCAACGTTGGCCACCACCGCTGTGCGGAGAAGCGGCAGGTCCGGCGGTCCACCAGTGACCTCGCCGACGAGACACAGGCGGAGGAAGTCCACTGCCTTTTCCATCGATTGGGACCAGGGGACGCTTACAGTGGTCGGGGGCGGAGATGGTGATGTGCGTCTCTCATCTCGGTCAGTGGTCCGAGAGGGGGGGTGACCGGCGAAAGACGTCTCTGCTATGAAGCGTAAGGGTAGAGGGCCCTCCGATGACCCTCCTTCCTGCAACCGAGGCAGCGTAGGGGGGCGGAGCATGTACGAGCGAAATGTCCCTCTCCCAAGCACCGGAAGCAGTGCGTGGCCGGCCGGCGAGAGGACTTTGATCGGGAGATGGCTGTCCAGCCATTTCCTAGTTGTTGAAGATGGGGGCGCATCCTGTCGCGGCCTCCACTCCGCTGTTCTTTGGCGTCGCCGGCAGGGACTACCGGAGGCGGGGAGGTGGCGCCGCCGACAAGGGGTTGCCGGAGACGGATTCGTGGATCGCTTCTTCACTCAGTTTCGGGCATGATGAAATTACTTCATATGTGAAAAATAACAAGAAAAAACTAGTGAAACTCTTATATAACATTTCCAAGACTCAGCTTATTCACCAACACTAGGGACAATATGAGATAGATAGCATTTCACAATATAATGGGTCGCTATTCCCCGACGTGCATTTCAACATGAGGAACAAGAAGAATATATTCAGTCTACTATCATAGTTTCCAAAGAGAAATTCCTTAATCCTCACCATGATGTCAAATCCAACTGTCAGATGAACTCCCAATAAAAAGTAACAGAAAGCCATCTGTGCCAGGAGAACCCTCAACTTCCAATCCTCTAATAGCACAAAGTACCTCCTCCTTGAGAAGTACCTAGAAATTCATGTAAGTGAAACTTGTTTAAAGTTCAAACTATCCATGTCTTTGTCCTCCCATTGCCAGTCTCCTCTTTGTCTATGCTTGGTGAAATCACTCAAATATTCCTTTCGTCATTTGAAATCACTATGACAGGTTTATTTAGTCTAGGGTTCAATATTTGTGTGTAAACACCATGTGAAGCCTAATCATACCCATTAAATTTCAAATCTATGATTGTGATGGAATGATTTACATCTGGATAGTGTGATTCTTTATATAGATAGTTGTAATCACGTATCACAACCACAGGTTCAAGATCTGAGAGCTAAAATTAAATTTTTACATGGTACCAATAACTAGTCGGTCATATGATCCATGTAGCCGACCCCACCTAGTGGGATAAGGCTTTGTTGTTGTTGTTGTTGTTGTTGTTGTACCAATAACTAGTCGATTTACAAAAACATTTATTACTTTATCACAATTACATTTCTGAACCCACTCATACCATTACGCATAGTTTCGGTCTAACTGGATGGAGGTTCCTCTGGCAGCTAAACGTAAGGTGCAGAACTCTGGGATCCTGGTTTACTCTTGCAGCTGGAGACATCAGCGGTGTCATAGGAGGTTTTGGCAACCTACTGTGCCTAGCCATCACAACAGTAGGCTCACGGACTTGTCAGACCTATCTGCCATCATTGAACTGCGCCCGGACTGCCGTGTTACACGGTCGATGACCCTATGCACTGACGTGGTACATTTCCAGCTCTGTTCAAGTCCTCATCGCCCCAGACATTCTGGGTGGATAGCCAGCCTATCACCTGTTCCCCTCTGTCGATGGCCAGCGCAAGCTCTGTACACCCGCCTGCACTGCCAGCTAAGCATCGTGACACCCTGCATACAGACAAGACACAACAACCGCCTGTGCTGCCAACTCTGCAAACCTCTTGCACCCAGCCGGGCCAGGACACATGTCGAGGCCCACCAACAGAATCTCACCAACCCCCAAAACCCTAGCCGTCTGACTGCTCCCCACACACCCAAGTAACCCCTCCACTGTTCCAAGCTGTAAACCAATCCAAGAAGACCTAGCACCAGTCCATGTCAGGCCCCACGCCCCCTGCACATTCAACACAACTCAGCAACGCCACTCCCTTTCTGTAAACTCCCTCTTGCCGGCTGCCCCCGCAACAATCAACCAGGCCTGCCACGTCACCCCACCACCCCTGCACATTCAACACAACTCAGCAACGCCACTCCCTTTCTGTAAACTCCCTCTTGCCGGCTGCCCCCGCAACGATCAACCAGGCCTGCCACATCACCTCTGCTCCCACACGACTTGCTGGCCCCGCACATCAGTCACCCCCATCACTGATGGCACGCACTAAACCCAACTCACCTCCACCTCACTCGTCAACCTTGCACCCCCCTCCTCCCACATAGCAGCATATGGATGTCCCTGGTCCACGATGCTACCATAGGCATCAACTACCACCTTGCCAAAATATTTTGGCCGCCGCGCCCACCCCACCCCCGGGCCACCACCCAAATCATCTAGCCCCACCAGCCCATCACCCCACCAGTCCTCTCAGGTGCAGGAGGAAGCGGATGGATGATCGACACTCCAACCATAACCAACATCAGGATGAGGCTGCCAGTCCTCTCACAAGGACTGAAGGCACGGTACATGAGGCCGCAGAGTAGGCAGGCTTCCGGCACGTTCGCCGTTGACCCCCGAGTGCAGTCGGACAGGGACACATGACTGACCCTTCATAGACCATTCCAGTGGCTGCTAGCATATACTCATGGGCCAACTCACACCAGAAGAATTTCTTGGCTGCATGCTCCTCGAGGCAGGGAGCGGTTTCCTTATGAGGGTCATCACATGGAACATGCATGGCCTTGGCAACCCAGAGAGATGCCGAACTCTTGGCTGCTACTTGCGGGCGTGGGACACAGATATGCTTCTTCTACACAAAACAAAGCTCCCAGAGTGCAACACTCAGTTATGGGGACAGATAGGAGGCTCACGTATCTCAGAGCACCCGACCATCAGCACAGTTGGCTGCTCCCGGGGATGCATCACACGATGAAGGGCCAACCTTCTCATATTGGTGGCTCCTGGCCAGGTTTTCGCTATCAAATATCAACCCACTTGTGGTGCCAGGCGGACGGGCAGTTATACCTCACATCTTACATTTATGGCCCCTACTCGGTCTCTTTTCGGGCCACCCAGTAGAAGGAGCTCCATGACGCCCGGTCTCACCTCCCTTAGGCTCGCTCCTCGGGAAGGACTTCAATGTCAGTTTGACATGAAGGATTGCCCCATCTTCTCAAGGGGGAGAGACGGTGCTGAGAACTTCAGGGACTTCATCAACTCAATTATTGTTAAACTTTCTATCAACAAACCGTGATCTACAGAGAGCAGCACCACGGCCCCATCCATTAGGTCGAGGATCCAGGTTCTTGGGTCTGTGAAGTTTGCAGAGGCACATAAGCTCGCAATCGTCAAAGCCCTAGATCGGCCATTTTCAATCACTCCACTCATTTTGCATTCCGGAGATAGTCGGACACAATGATCTCTCTTCCATTTCGAGCATTCTTGGCTTTGGAGGATGGCTTTAGACAACTAGTGGCAGACTAGTGGAATAGCAACTGCGGTCGATTCTGCAGCCAGGACACTAGCTTCTCGACTAGTCAGGCTCCAGTCCTTTCTTGGCGACCACCGGAGAAATCAAGGAGGGCCGAGAGTGGCAGAGATACAGTTATTTCTCGACTGGATCGAGCAAAGGATTTACGACAGCTCATTGGGGAGGAGATCGCGGAGCGTAGACATGACCAGGAGATCATTCGGCTCGAGTACAAGATGATGAAAATGGAGTGGAAGCAGTGCTCCAAGCAAACCTAGCTTCGGGCGGCCAATGCCAACACTTTTTTCCCAGGATAGAATCGTCCGATTCTACGAGTCGACTTGCATTTTTGACACGCTAGACCATGTAGTCATCCTTTCTTCCCCCAAAAGAAAATTTTAAACATATTATGGTTTAAGTAGCATTACACATCAATGTTGCATATATTTTTGTAGCGCAGCATAACTTTTCACTCTAAAACCATATATTACATAAGTAAAATATAATTGCAGATTCATTCAGTAGTTTGATTATATATTTATGTTAAACGATAATATTTTATCAACATCTGGTCCGACCTACGGTCTAACTAATCCAATAGGTCTGAGCAGTCCTACCTGTCCGGTCCAGTCTTGACAATTTCGCACTATCATATGAATCTTCATTTCCTATGAAACATCCACAAGAATGTAATATGATATGTTTGAGAGTATGAGATTAGGTACATATCATCTTTCCACCAAAAAAAAGGGTTATTTCCTCTGACCTCCCATAAACTATCACGAATTACCACATCTAACCCCAAACTACGAACTTCATTTTTTGAGTACCTAAACTATCGCGATTTTTCCAGTTTGGTCCTTCCGTCCAATTCCGTCGGCTTCTCCGTTAACTTTTATTTTTCGCATTTGTGAAAAGTCTATTATACCCCTGCGTCAGTCCACTTTTACATAAAAAATATAATAATAAATATAAAAATAATTTTTTTAAAAAAAAGAAAAACACGATGAAGGGGGGTCACCCCCCTCTAGTCGCCGGAGGTCGCAGGGAGGGGGGCGACCCCCCCCCCCTCCTTCCCCTGTGCCACGCCGGCGAGGGGGGGTGGGGGGTCGCCCCCGGCGAGGTTGCAGGGAGGGGGGTGACCCCCCCACCTCTCGCGCGAGGGAAGGTGGGGCTGCGATCTCGCCGGAGGTCGCAGGGAGGGGGTGACCCCCCCACCCCCCTGCGCCACGCCGGCGAGCGCAGGGGAAGGAGGGGGGCGACCCCCCTGCGCCACGCCGGCGAGCGCAGGGGAAGGAGGGGGGTCGCCCCCCTCCCTACGACGTCACAGAGAGGGGGGTGACCCCCACCTTCCCTCGCGTGAGAGGTGGGGGGTCGCCCCCCTCCCTGCGACCTCCAGCGAGGTCGCAGGGAGGGGGGGCGACCCCCCCTCCTTCCCCTGCGCTCGCCGGCGTGGCGCGGGGGGGGGTGGGGGGTCGCCCCTCGCGCGAGGGAAGGTGGGGGTCGCCCCCCTCCCTGCGACCTCCGGCCAGGTCGCAGGGAGGGGGGCGACCCCCCACCCCCCATGCGCCACGCCGGCGAGCGCAGGGGAAGGAGGGGGTCACCCCCCTCCCTGCGACGTCGCCGGAGGTCGGAGGGATGGGGGTGACCCCCCTTCATCGTGTTTTTCTTTTTAAAAAAATATTTTTATATTTATTATTATATTTTTTATGTAAAAGTGGACTAACGCAGGGGTATAATAGACTTTTCACAAATGTGAAAAATAAAAAATAATAGAGAAGTCGACGGAATTGGACGGAAGGATCAAACTGGAAAAATCACGATAGTTTAGATACTCAAAAAACGAAGTTCGTAGTTGGGGATTAGATGTGGTAATTCGCGATAGTTTAGGGGAGGTCAGAGGAAATAACCCCAAAAAAAACACACAGTATTCTTTTTGAAACTACACTTGATATTTGACGGATTTGAAACTTTGCGCCTAGACAAAACTTTGACGACCAATGCATGTGTGCATTTATTGCGCCTTAACAACAAGGCTTAAAGGGATTCATTCATCAGATTGTTACCAAGCTTTATACTAATTTGTTAACATGAGCAAATTTTGTGCTAGGTAATTTATTCCCATGAAAGTCCACTTTCAATTATATAGCAAAAGATATATATCATACACAAATCACATTTAAAAATTAAAACATTAAATATTTACCAAATTTGGAAGTATATTATAGGCTTCAGCAACTTCTGCAGAAATACCCTGGAAAAGCATTTTATAATTTTAACACATAAATGATAACCAAGATTAAAGCAGAAGAAAATAACTGCAGTAAAAAACCATTAAACCCCAAGATTTTTTTTCTTTTTTTGGAAAGAAACCCTCAAGTTCTTAACCTGTAACAGGTGCATAAAACTTATTAGATAGCTTTCTTGAGAAAAGAACTTATTCGATCAATGCATTACTCATTTCACGAACTAGGGTTTGCTAGTGGTTTTCTGAAGTACAACCATTCAAGGTGAAATAGGAAAATACACAGTTTTTAAGTGCTGACTTAATTGTGAAATAAGATATCAACTCAGAGATGACCCTCTACTCTCCAAGAATGCCTTGGACATTATGTTTTTATCCATAATCAAATGTAGAATTCTAAAATGTACGATTTTTTTTTGAAAAAAAATGTACGCTTTATGAGCTTATCTTCCGGGTGCAAGAGATCAAACCTGTAGCTGAATCTTTAAGCTCTCAGGAATTCCTACACTTTCTAGCCGATAGTTGTTAAGAATCATAGCTTGTGCTATGGCTGGCAAAATGGTTTTCATCATGGCACCAATACGCAAATTACGAACCTACATGTAAACCAGGTGTAAGAGATCCAGAAAGCATAGTATAATTTTGGAAAAATGATGTAGTCGCTTCTCTTGCCACAAACAAGATATAATCAACATTCATACAAGATTGCAAGAGAAGAAAACAAACACTCGTGGAAGAAGCTTAGATTACAGAGAATATATATGTCCCACAACAGCAGACTCCAAATGGTTATCCAACTTCATTTTAGATAATGATAAAATGTCGGCAAACTTTGTGGTTAGATCACTAACATTCAGAGATGAGTTGCAAAATATCTGGATGGCAACCACATAATCTGGTGGCCATCCTTTTTCCTCCTTAGAAAAAAAAGAGATGAGTTGCAAAAGAAAACTTTATTGGTTCTACCTCTTCTTTTCTGTGAAGAGAATGAAATGGCGATCCATAAAAAAACACATATACAGAGATCGGACAAAATGAGGCAATAACGAAAAGGAATTACTAAAGAACTTAGTAAAATTGATATGTCTGCAATAGATGGCCCCAATACTAAACAAATGAATATCACAAATGATAACTTGGTATATCCACTATACGACCACTAACTAAAATATGTCAATAGTAACTAATTGTCTGGCTGTGAGAATGGTGGAAACCATACCCAATCAGAAAAGGATGTTATTAAAAAGCATCTCAAGTAATTGTAGTAAAACCTGACTAACACAGGTTTATTGTGGTGCCAAAATGTAATCCAAGAAATTATGTATTTCCCCTTCATGCACTCCTACCCCCCACTACCTAACAGATTAAATTAAATGTTTATAGTATTAAGCCCTGCCTCTGAAAAAAATAAAATTATAGCACTACCTCCAATTTTTTTATAGTGAGCTGTCAACTTTTGTACAACTTTCTTTTCCTTTCATTTTCCTGCTCTTTATTTCATATTGCACATGTCTAATTTTCGTTTTTTTCTTGTTACATTCTCCTTCTGTGCTAGTTTCCCTCTTCTCCATTTTTCAGTGACCTAGACTTTGATCGAAAAAGGTA
This sequence comes from Pontederia crassipes, assembly GCA_030549335.1. Taxonomy (NCBI): domain Eukaryota; kingdom Viridiplantae; phylum Streptophyta; class Magnoliopsida; order Commelinales; family Pontederiaceae; genus Pontederia; species Pontederia crassipes. The sequence continues at coordinate 33,806,778 of CM060186.1, read as the reverse complement.
AGCCAACTTTTTTTTCCTTAATCCTTTCAGTTCTCTGGCGTTGTAGCTTCTCACAATAGTTTTCCCCTTGTCATTGAGTTTCCTCTTGTCATTGAGTCTGATAACACATCGAGCTGCTTTCCTTGCTTTCCTAAAGTTTCAATCCACCTTCAACTTCACTTTCAATCATTCACTTTACCTTTTCTTTACATTTCTCATTGGGTGAAAACTTTTTTCCGTGCCCACCAGTGTACCCGAACGTACCATACGTACACATACCCATGCATACCCATATCGGATACCAGTACTTCTGGTCAGGTGAAGTACCCATGCTTCATAGCTTAATATTCAACACACCTTTTTTTTTTAATTTACTCCTGTTTTTTGCAGTTACCAACAAAGTCACATTCAATAGGATGAAGCATTTTAGTCATAGATTTCTCACTCAGTTCTGTCTTTTTCTGGATAGAGAGTTAAGAAGATGACTGTTTTTTTTTTTTTTTGAAAAGGTAGATGACTGCATATTGTTTTGAGATGAATTCTGCAAAGCATAGATCTCAAGATGTAATTGCAGAGATGTTAATCAAGAAAACCATCCATATTCTCCAAGAACTTTGACACATTATAGGCATGTAAACTCAGTAAAGCAAACTCAGTAATTGCAGGTATCGGCCTTCAAGCACCCACAAGTTATGATTCTAATCAACAGAAGACAACTATGCCATGGTAACTCAACCAAGAAAACATCAGTCTAAAATGACAGTTGCGAGAAGCCAACCTAGTTTGTAATATAATGGAAAATATTGACATAGAATAAATCTCCAACTAACATAGTAGCACAACTGCAAATTCAGTCAACTTCTACAATTACTAGCATTCGCATATGATGCATCAACTGTGGTGGTAAATTATAGAAGAGATTAGATTCTAACAATTCCATTGCCTAAGAAAAAAAGCACGAAATGAAATTGGAAAAAAAAAGAAGAATATCTAACCAAGGTTCTGACAAGAAACTTGATTTCCATTTCTCTACAAGAATGCATAAGTCTCAGAACAACGTTTTTCTTCTGAAGTGAACTTCTAGTACCTGTCACCATACTAGACAAACAAGATCAATATTTATGACATGCCAGCCATATAAGAAGAAAGCAAATGTGTCAACGTACACATCTTCACTCAATATCAACTTACCATACAAGAAATCAATCGTATGTTTTACTCTGTTTTTGAAACAGGAAAGGCCGTCTAGCAAGATGGTACTCATCCAAAGTTCCATTAATAATTAGTAGGGGTATGTTATACTCCGTTAACCAAGCAATCTCATTTCTCTTTTCAATTACCCAATTAACTTATTATTCGTTAAAATATGAATATAAATAAATATATAAAAAATAATAATGGTTCCCCTTTACACGTATTTTCTGTCAAGTAAATCTTAGATACACAGAGGAAGATATACTGACTAACTTATGTAAAGGCAAACTAAAATAGGTGGAGACAAGAAAAAAAAAGGATGCAACACATAGTATTCAACCTAATAATTGAGGGACTACTACAAGGTCTACTCAAATAAAAAATAGCAAAACCAATCAATCATTCTGAATTTTGGACAATAGTTGCAGGCCTTCAAAATGATACCTAATATTCCGAAGCATAGTAAATAGATGTTGAATAGAAAGTGTGCCAGGAGGCGCAAGTAAACGTTGACTCTGCCTGAGCTCTTGTGCAACATCACCTGTAAACACTCAACTGTGAATAAGCTATAAAATATCATCAAATCACCAATTACTTATTTATGTGCTTCATACCAAGATCACCAGTAAGTTTGTACATCTCTTTGATTCTTGAGGCATTAATTCTTCTTCCACATGCCTCTTCCAATGCAGCTATGACCAAACTTCCACCAATATTCAATTCCTAATTTCGTAAATTGCCCATTACAATCAGAATTCAAGTGAGTCTCAGACTCAACTCAATTTATAGAATCGGTGACAGGGAAATAAAACACAAATGAGAGATAAACCAAATAGAAGAAAATGATATATCAAAGATGTTTTGGCATCTAGCAGGCAAACAAAAACTCCCGACAGAATAGAAAGTTTAATTTGTGAGTTTTGTCTTTAAGAACCCTATATCAGAATTATGTAATTTATTTTTAACATCATTCTTCTATAGGATTTTTTAAAAAGGGAATGACGTATAAATCAGCTGTATGCCATTATTTGTCGTAACCTTTTTATGTGAAATTATATGTTCTTGAAACAAGCTTTCATCAGTTTTTACATTTTGAATTTAAGTAAGATTCCAGTGGGCATTCAGGAAAAAGCTTCTTGAGCAATAAGTTTATAATCCAAAACATAAAAGATACTATTTAACAGTTGGCTAGTTCAATAGTCATGGGTTGAAGCCTGGTAAGGGGAAGTCACCAGATCAAATCACTAATTTGTGTCAACCTATTTGGTTTCAAATATTATGCTGAATACAACAAACCATATTCTCATGATCAGCAGCAATCTTGTTTGTACATAGGTATACAGCAGGCAGCACATCATCAGGTGACAGGGCAAGCAGGCTGCACAATGAGAGGTAGCAACACCAAAATTAGAATTTTATTGAGGAAAACATTTCAAATAAAAAAAGTATTATGCAGGATGTAAGGAAATAGGAATTAAACAGCAAAGAGTCTAACCTCCTGAACATATTGCAAAGCATCAGTGTAGTTTTTATCTTGCCCTTTTCCTGTTCTACTAAGTCAAAAGTGCGTGCAAGGTGCAAGTATGGAGCAGGCTCTCCAGCCTTCCAGCATGCTGCATGAGGGATTTTTTGTATTCATGATATAGTTGTTTAAGATATTATGCCCAATTCTAAAGATGTTTCGGAATTATTAATCATAGCAAAAGCAATACAGACCGTGTTCAACAGGTAAATACTTTTCAAGTGGCAATGATACATTAGGTAAATTTCGGTGTTCCTTTGAACTTCCTTGTACATATAAAATTGGAACATTTGTTTTTCCTTCAGGAGAATAGCTTAACTCTTCACTAGAATTATTAAGAGTAACTGTTTCAGCGACATCTGAAAATGGGTCACATTCTAATTCAGATTTGTGAATATTATCGTTGTAGTACATATCAACAGCAACTTCTATGCTTCCACTAGCCTTCTGCAGGAAAGATGCCGCAGAACTCCTAGGTACGCCATCATTTATGATCTGGAGAAAGTGATCCAACTTCTCACATCCTTCAAGAACATTGTCTTTGAGGTGCTTTTCATCAGTAACTGTCTCGGAGATACTTTCACAAGAACTATTTGATGCAACTTTTCCAAAAAACTTTGTGATTGTAGATTGTTTGCTTCCACTTGATGGCAAATTTGACACAGATTTTCCTTTCTTTTTTGACTTGTTTCCACTCTTCAAACCCCTTTTCTTGGCTGAAGGTGGTGTTTTAGTGGTGGGAATACAATTGGCGGAAATCTTAGCTTGATGAGTGAAGCTCTTGAGTCCAGAATCAGGAATGTCTTGAGTCAATCTAAAAGTAGGTATATTAGGTTTAGCATCAACACTGACTTGATAGCAAGAAGTTGAAGAATTAGAATCATTTGATTGCTTATAAAGCTCTGTTTCATTCTCAAAAAACTCTGAAACAGCTCCAACAATATCTCCATTTGACCTTTCCAGCAAATATAAAAGCTGGTTCTCTGTAGCCCAAGATGGCAAATAATTTTTGAGCTCGTCGACTGCTGCATTGATGTCTGCATTGCTCAAACTATCTGAATGATGAGTGCTTGAATGCTTTTGTGGCGCCACTAGTTGATTCACCATTTCTTCAAAGGTCTCTTGGTTGGTGGTTTCTGCGGCCACCAGGTTTTTATCTCTCAACTGAACACCCCCAGACTTCTGATGGAAAGACATTAAAAAGTCATGCTTATTTGCTGTTTCATCGACCAACCCAGCAAAATGTGTCCGCAGAGTTAAGGCATGTTTACTGTCAACTTTGTCAACGTCTACTCCTACAGTTGGAATCACATGCTTTGGCCTCAAGAACCTCACATACTCTCTTAATTCCTTATAATTTGAGTGTTCACTATATGGAACAAGATGAATCTCAAGTGAGTCTTTAGTCTTCACGGAGAACCCATCTCTCTTCGTCTCATACATCCATCCTGTAGCAACAAAACCCACCGCCCTTGTATACCCTTTTTGTAGCATAAGCTCCCCCATCTTGGAAAAATTTGGCCGGAAGAACGGCCAAGTCTCACCCAACAGGTTCCAACCAATTACGTGAACATTAGTGGTCGAAGCATCCTCTGTGAAGACGCCTGAATCCTCAAACCCCAATGTAGACAAAATTTCCATCTTCCTACCGTCCACGTGCAAGACACAGTTGCACCTGCGAGCAATCTCCAGCAAAATCTTCTCTTTTCCGATCACATAAGTAGCAATGAAGAACCCAACCGTTTCTTTCAATCCCTTATTGTGATCTTCGTTCCTCTTAATTGTGTCTACAACATATTTGACGGACTCCTCCTGAGACGGGAACACAAACTTGGGATTGCAATACGTTGTGTCCAAGAAAACTGCATCAGCGCCGACGAACTCCCGCAACAAATGATTCGATTTCATCAACTCGGAATACCGGAAGTCGCCGGTGTGAACGTATCTCCGCGTTCGCTCGACTTCGCATTTCTTGAAGAGGAACTGAACAGCCCCTGGGCAGTGGTTGGCGTCGACAGAGACGACCTCCCACGCGTCGATGACGACCGCTTCCGAGAGAGCGATAGAGACGACGAAAGAAGGCGGGACCCTAAGGACGCTGATGAGGAGGCGGGCGGTCGTGGGTGAGCAGAAGACGACCCCGCGACACCAGGAGGGGCCGAGGCCGGCGTAGTGGTCAGAGTGGAAGTGGGAGAGAAAGTAGGAGACGGAGAAGTCTCCGGCAAAACGAAAGCCATCGACGATGAAACGCGTGCCCGGGATAAGCTTGGGAGGAGAGAAGTCGGAGGGCACCGGCGGGAGAGGGCAACCGGCGGAGAGGAGGGTGAAGGAGGGCGGAGGAGGCGGTGGGACGGCAGTGGTGGAGGCGGAGGAGAAGGATCGGAAAGAGGAGACGAAGAGGGAGGAGGTGTCTAGGGTTTGGATTTTTGACGACGAGGTGGAGATGGCCATTGGAGCGTGGACATCGAATGGAAGGTCACCGAATCGGTGGATACAAAATGCAGAATGCAAAAGAAAAAAAAAATCTCTCCCCGACATCAATGTAGGCTATGTAGCTGTACGTGAAATAATTAAATTTGTTCTAAACTTTGTGTTGTTTTTTTTTTCCGGTGATGAAAATTGTGTTGTTTTGACAGAGGAACATTTTAAGATAATACGATCACAACTTTATCATCTTTTGTCAAATTATATTAAACTTTTGTTATATGTTATATATCTTTATATTTTATTAGATTGATTAACATAAAAAAAAAACATGATAACGAAGTTGCAAGTTCAATGGAAGATAAGATTAATTGATGAATTTATTCACCAGTATCAAATTGAAAATAAGATTAATGAAACATTCACATAGTTTATAAAAATATATTGACTGAGGCTAATAAAAAAAATGTAAAAGAATTTGAGCAAGAACAATATCCAAAATCAATGGAAGTTTTTGAAGAATTAATTTTCAAAATACGATGATATAATCAGGATTGAATCGAGTGAATTTGGATGGAATCCGGTATGGAAAAAATTGATTGAAGTAAGTATAATTTTTATACATATATTTATATTTATGTACATAGTCTTTATAATTTTCTTAGTACATATATGTTATACTTTTTCATATGCTTCATCAAAAGAATTAAAATAAAAACTAATTGAGAATTTATGACAAATTGATGCTCCTATATGAGAATAACAAAGCTACTAGACGGTGTCAATCAATTGCTGTCTTTTGGTACTATGGACAATGAAAACGTGGAGGAAATTTTTTGAATACCATGCAAAGATTTTGAAGAATGATTCTCTTATATATATTCAAGTTGCGATTGAATAAATCACAAGGCTTTAGAAAAGAGAAAATGATGTATTTATTTATGCTTTTTCGGCACCTCCATCGCCTTTTATTTTCGAAATTTCTCGAAGACTTGCATATTGATAAAGCTAATTTAATGGATGTGCTTTTCATTTTTGTGGAGAATCCAAAAAAGTTGAAGGTCATACTTGGTTGTCCAAGGAAAGATATGCAAATTTTTTATCATGCATGCAACATTTGATTCAAAAATTTCTTATCATGCATGCAACATTTGATTCAAGAATTTCTTATGTCATGTTTCGTATGAAAACGATTCATAATAACAAGACTTTGTTCTCATTTCTATTGTCAAACATTCAGACATGTGTATGCCACGTTAATAATTGCATAACAAAGAAAAAAGTAAAGGATAATTTGTTCTTGCCCCGTCCGAGAACAACATTGCTATCGTCAAAAGAACAAAGTAAGAATAAATGCATATTGTTCTATAACTTATTAACCTTGTACTAAACAGAACCTTAAAGTATATCTAAATAATTAATATTAATGACCCATTTACAATTTTGTAGTACTAAAATATTATTATGGTGAACTATGGTGCAATTGATGTAATTTCTATTCTATTACTTTTTCAAGTATGCGTCCAGTAGTACTCAAATGCATATGTAATACTTTTGTGATGAAGTTTTCATTCTAGTGATATTCTAGGTGATAAAATAAATGTTTTAAAATTTTATTTCAATCACATTTTCTTTGCCTTTTTCATTAAAGATCATTATCAAATTTTAACAAGTTTATATAACCAAAATTTTTTTTTTCTAAGTTTGAGCTACTTTTGGTGTTCTTCTTATGTCATAACTTATTTTACTTGTAAATAAATAATTTATTCAGTGATACAAAATGATAATAAAACATAAAGATTAAAAAATTGTCAAAATAATGTTTTAAGTATTATATCCAACAAAACATGATTTAGTTTGCATCATCCTTCCCCATTATTTTTTATCCAAACATGAGCTTTATAAAGTCATACAACATCATCCTCCTCCACATCTTACTTTATCATTCAATTTTACTCCTCCATTAGTTAATTGTCAAATAAACTCTTGGTTGGGAGTGAAATGAGAATAAAGAAGCGGAAGGAAAATTAGGATAATTTGTTTCCATCGTTTGATTGAGTTTAAGTTGAAGGACAATGAAAAGGAATATCCCCTCCTTTTCCTTTCATTTATCTCCAATATTTCATTTTTCCTTCACCTCCAAATTGAGGTGGAAAGAGGGGAAAAATATTTAATATTTTATTTTTTTACCTAATAAATTAAACATATGACTATATATATATATATATATATATATATATATATATATATAAGGATAAAATCTTCTAAATAAAATAATCACTTTACATTCATTTTCTTCTCTTTCCTTTCTTTTTATGCTATCAATCAAATAGGAATAACTATTTATCTTCATTCTCATGCATTCCATTTTCATCTTTTTTCCTTCCCATTCTTTACATTTCCTTCTCCTTAGTCAATTTTCAACCAAACAAACCCTAACTTTCTTCTTTTGCAATTGCTTTACTAGATAATTTTTTTGCTTTTAAAAAAAATGATCAAATTTGTTGTCCCATACAACAAATTATAAGGAAAAGCATGTGTTTTTTAAAACTCGAGTATGTCAAATAATTAGTTATACTTAAGTTATTTTAGTATGAAAAATAATTTTAATCATGAAATAAATTATTTCACTTTGATTAAGAATAAAAATATTTAACTCAAGTGTGTCTTAAAAACTATTTCTACCATTAACAATCATTCATTCATATCCAGTGGCGGAGCCAGGAACATTTGACAGTGAGTTCACTAAGTAATATATAATAAGATTAAAAGGAATCTATAATCCAAATTTATCCATATATTATTTTATAAATAAATAAATTATAAAACTAAAATAAATAACTTTTTGTAAAAATATATAATCGATAAGTCATGTCATTAGAAATTATAATGGAAAACAATCTCATATTAAATATTATAATGGCAAATAATCTCATGTTTCATAATAAAAAAACATGTATGCATGTCACGTCATAATAAGATAATTGCATAAAGTACATTTATTAGGCACCATCACAAGAAAAATAATGAAATTCAAATATGTTGCCAGTAGAAATGAATTAGGATATTAAAAGAAAAAATAATAAATTGCAATTATTATTTGAATCTCATGAAAAGAAAAATATTTAAGAAATCGATTCTATCTAATGTCTTCTAAACTATATAGAATCCTTGAGTCTCGACGATTTAACATGAATTGACTATTATTATAACAAAAAATAGATTAAAATATTGATGGCAAACAATCTCATATTTTTTTTGAAATAATTTTCCAATGACATGCAAAATATTTACAATAAATCAAAATTAGACTAATAAATTTAATAATTAAACAAAATAAAACGTAAATATGTTAGAATTCTTTAATTAATATTTTTGTGTCCTGAAATAAATAATGCATAATAAGCTAATAACATAAAAAAATTAATTATTCGAAATAAATAAAATAATTGCATAAAGTACATTTATTATACATGGCACAATCACATGAAAAAATAATAAAATTTAAATATCTTGCAGGTATAAATAAATTAGGATATTAAAAGACAAAATAATGAATTACAATTATTATTTGTCTCATGAAAATAAAATATAATTAAGGATAACAAAAAGAAAAATAGATAAAAAATATTAATATAAAAAGTAAACTACAATTGGGAAAAATTTTTGATAAGTACCCAACGCTATATGGAATTGAACCCATGACCTTTAGGAATCAAGCATTGGACCACCACAACAAGTTTTCAAATCTGCTAACACTTGCTACTACACTACTTTTATTTGTCCAGTGCCTGCACGTGCAGGTGCGTGCAGGCACCTGCCTCCACCCTTGTTCATATCATATATTAATAAAAAAGAAGATAGAAAAATAACATGACATGTTAAGTCACATTGATCCTGAACGGATTTTTAAGAATATAAAGTCAATGATGTTGCTCTTCTTAACGTTTTAAGCTTTTAGTAAAATTAGTTAGCATATCAAGAGGTGAAGAGTTCGAGCTTTGTTAAGCTCCTATTAAAAATATATTTTCCTCCCTTTGTTATTCACGTAGTGGACTGGATTGGATTAGACCAAAGTTATCAACAACCTACACGTGAGGAAGAGTGCTAAAAATATAAAATCAGTGATGTTTCTCTTCCTAATGACTTAAGCTTTTAGAAAAATTAATTAACACATTAATTTTCAACATGAATGCATCGATTAGCTTGAAAAGACCTCTAGGGTTTTCACTAAAGTTGATTTGCCAAGTTGTGAAGAATGTCTAATCGGTAAGAAAATTAGAACACCGTTTGAAATAGAAAAATGCACCAAAGTTTTATTGCAACTTATCCATTTAGACATTTGTGGCCAAATGAGTGTTCAAACCGAATATGGTTTTTCCTACTTCATCACATTTATTAATTATTATTCATGCTATGATATAATAGATCTAATTTCACACAAGTTAGAATTGTTTGATAGCTTTGTGGGATTCACGAAAAATGTTTTAAATTAGTCCGATTGCAAGATAAAAGTTTTGTGCGTTGATTGTAGACATGAATAATTTTCACAATTGTTCAATCAATTGTGTGATGGAAAATATATTGTTAGATAATTAATAATATCAAAGACTCCACAATAAAATGGTATTGAAGAAAGAATAAATCACACTCCATTCGAGATAGTTTGATTCATGATGTGTAAGCTAATATCCCGATATTATATTGGAGAGACACCTTATTTGATTGGTGCCTCAATGGAGTGTCATCAAAGTCTATTCTTTCAACATCCAACTAACTTTGGATAGGTTGCAAAGCTAACCTACATTACTTGTGCTCTTCCGCCTATGTACTTGACAACTTTCATAAGTATGAAAAGTTAAGTCCTAGAGAAAAAAGTGTATTTTCGTTTGATACTCTAATACCTCAAAAGGTTGTGTATTTATATGAAAAAGGGAAGACAAAATTGTTGAAATTAAATATAAATATCGATAGGTTAATTCACTTTTGAGTTAAAAGTGAAGATCTTAAGTTGGTGACATGCGTGGATCAATGTAATAAATTTGTTTTTCCAAATCTTGATCCGAGTGACACCAATGCATGAACCTAAAAGTTCACTTCATAGGACTATATGAAAAAGCATTCTGCGATGATTCGATATTGAATGACTTGATATTTAAGGATTGCATGAACCTTATATTGTAGGCCCAAAAGATTAAAATTATGTATAGGATTTAGTTTATCTCCTGCCAGAACGAAAGGCAATTGAAAACAAGTGGATATTCAAAATTAAATGAGATGCAAATTGACTTATTGAAAGATATAAAACTCATTTAGTGAAGAAAATTTCCACTCAACAAGAAGGTGATTGATATGAATAAACATTTATACCAGTGTAACACTTGCTTCAATTTGTCTAATCCTAGATATAGATATACATATACACTTCGAAGTACATTATATGGATGCTAAGATTGTATTTATTAATAGAGAACTAAATGAGAAGTTTTACATGAAGCAATATGATGTGTTCATAAAAATGATTAAGAATGCAAACTTTATCATCGGTCCATTTATGAACTCAAGTAATTATTAAGGCAATTGTATATAAAATTTCATTAATCTATCATTGATTATTATTTTGAAAGGATTAATTTGTGTCTCTTTAAATCTAAGAATAAGTTCATCATTATGATGTTATATGTTGATAACATTTTAGCCATGAAATAACAAAAAAATGTTATTATCATTAAAAGGTGATTGTCATCCATATTTGAGATGGACATGGTCGAAGCAACTTACATATTGGGCGTAAGAATCTAATTAGTTTATGCTATGTCGTGTTTTGTCACATGAGAAAACTTTAGAATGTTTTCGAATGAACAAATGCAAACTCATTAACGCTCCTATTACAAAAGGCAAAGCTTTAAGTCTCAATATGCACTCGAGATTCTAGAACAATAAAATGAGATCTTTAAGTGTGGTTAATAGTTTGATGTATGATATATTGTGTGCTCAACTATATATATGTTATGCTATGAGGCTAGTTAGTCAATATGAGACAAATCTTGAACACAAACATTAGAAGGTTGTAAAAAGAATCACGAGATACCTCAAAGGGACTATGAATCTCATTCTATATTATCATGGAGGGAGCTTGTGGAACTCTTTATACACGAATGCCAATTTGGTTGACGAAACAAAAGCCAATATCCAGTATTACTTTCATACTAAGCAATGGTTGTATCACATGGAGCAACATAAAATAAGATTGCATAACATTGTCTACCATGTAAGCAAAATCCATAGCGTGCTCATTTGCAATGTAAGAAGCCTGCTAAAAAAACTCTTTTAATATTTGTTTGTTCTAGAAGATGCAATCATCCTCTATTAAGGAATGAGAAATATCATTGCAAAGAAAACATATATCGACATGAAGTATAAATTTATACAAGACAAATATGTAAAATAGGATATATTAGTTGAATACATTTCTACTTATAAAATGATTGTTGATCCGTACACTAAACTATTAACTCAGAGAAACATTCTTGAGACATGTAAATGCTCTAGTTTGCATATAATGTAGAGTAAAAAAAGTATGTACACAAAAGACATTAAATTCTATCAAAATACATAGTCAACATGAAGATATGATGATTTGACTTATTACTCTTCATCATATTGTGAATCACAATAGTCCATAATGGTTCAAACGTTATTCTTAGACCATTGACTATATTTTAAGAAAATGGATTAGTGTTGCTACTTTAATGGGGTACTCGATAACAAAAAAAAAACTAAGTTGTTTGTTGAGCCACGTCTAGAAAAGCGATTAGCTCACGACCAAGAAACATGAGACCCAAGGAAAATTTACTTTGATTTTGCATGCTAATGGCTATCAATTTTTTTCTTTCATGAGGAAAATTGGTTATCGCATACAAAAGTCATTTTCCCTAGCACATAGACATAAATTATCTTGTTGAAAATTAAATATAGGACATACATAACGAGTTATGAAACTATGAAGCAATAAAATATTAAATGTTATAGTCGTGCTTGACAAAGTTGTCATGAATGGCATGACAATTACTTTTAACAAGTGATTGAGTGATTGTATTTTCTCAATGGAACAACAATGCTCCCATATAAGTTTGTCCTTATACTCATGGATCACAAGACCTATTTGCTATTTTGAATAACATTCACTAACATACACATGTGTGCGAGCGAGAGATTTTTGCAAGTGTCACACTCGACTCCTAACAGAAAATAAATTAATTAACCAAAGGATAAGAACTAAAATCTAATTATAAAATGAATCAAAGAATGACTACATGTGGGGGGAAGTTACAAACTTATCTTCGAACCGGATAGATGTTGTCATGATCGGTCTCCGTAGGACCGATCGGTCGGACCGATTAGTAATAAAATATTATAATTTAATACAATGTATAAAATTATCAAATTATCTACATAACAAACATGTCAAAAAAAATTAAACACATATCATAACTTTAAAGCTCACATATCTATAACTTCATTTCACATATCATAATTTCAAAATCAAAATTTAGCTTTCTTAACCGAGATTGTGAACCTAAAGTGGTTGGCTTGTTTCCTTGTCAAAGAATTAACTGAGCTTTGTTAATGGTTGATCAAGAGCCCCGAGGCGCAGGCCAATGCCACCGTCTTGCTCGCCAAGTTCTACGATTGCGCAGGGCTCATCAACCTCATCAACGCTGGGCCCGAACACCTCCGTCCTGGTAATATTTTGTTCTTGCTTCTGAAATTTTGGAGTGTTTAATTTAGCTTCATTAATTGAGATTAGGAACCTGAAGTGGTCGGCTTGTTTTGTTTCAGCTATATTTCAGTTGCTGTTGTACGAGGTGTGCGGCAGGATCATGAACCCAATCTACGGCTTTGTCGGCTTGCTTTCGTCCGACAGTTGGTAGCTCTGCCAGGCCACGGTGGAGTCCATCTTCAAGGGCGCGCCCATCACCCAAATCTCCTCCAAGTCCACGGTCGCCATCGGCGTCCCGGACCACAAGCCCTACGGCATCTGCCATGTGGCGAAGAACCCTGATGGTGTCGCATCCGTTGGAGACCTCCATCGGGTGGTTGGCAAGTCCCCGGGCCAGTTCAAGCACTCGGGGTTGACCTCTGCAGCACCCGATGCCACCATCGTTGCCCGAGGGAAGCTGTCAATGGCTGAGACAAGGTTCAAGGAGGTCCTGCCGCGCACACGGAGCCATGAATCTGATGGCAAGAGTGGCTACTAGTAGAGACATTGGAAGGGTCCCACGTGAGCTAGGGGGAGCCAAGCGAGAGGATGGAGAGGCGGATCAGGCAGTCGACATGGGGATTGGTCTAACACTTGGTCTCAAGCTGAACGCCGCCGCGAAAGCCTGTGATCAGACTGGCGATCGGCGGCTACTCTAGGTCCTGTGCCACAGGACTCGAGATCGTCGATTGTCATCAAAGATCGATCGTGCGCGGTTCACCTTTGCCACAGCCGGAGTCGAATATTGTCGGAAATGGATTTATTCATTCGCCGCCTACTTGAGCCCATCGAACTTGGAGTCGACTATTCGACGTTTAGGGCTTCTGCCTTTTGGTGTTTTCATTTTTTCATTTTTTAGGTTTCTTTTATCGGCCGGTCTATTTGAAATGTGACTCGATCCGATTTTTCTAGCTTCATCCGATTTTTGACCAGTTTTAACCAGTTCGATCCAGTCCAATGGCAACCTCGAGTTTAGACTTTGTAATAGACCATGTTGTCTCCCGGCCAATAATCCGACCGGTCTGATCGGTCGGTCCGGTCCGATTGCGATAACACTGTCCTATCCTATATAAACTTTTGTTCATCCAAAACCTCCTCTAACTCCTTCTACCTCATTCTCATTCTTTCCTGCACGACCCCAGGTGACCTAGAGCCCTAACTTATCGTTGCTCATTGGAGAACACGGCGGGGACGACACCAAAATCACGCCGAAACTCCAGGTGATGAGCAGTAGGCATTTTGAATCCTATTGCATGGTTGTTTTCTTGATCAGTTTCCTCTCGATTTCATCCTCAAACCATGCTGTCAACAGGCGACTAGGAATGTGGATAAATGACCTTCAAGGTTGAGGGTCCATATGGGTTGTCAAAGTTGAGCATTAGATTTTGTTTGCACTCATGCAATGTGTAGCGGAGAAAAATGTTTTGTATACTGCCAACCACCTAAAAAAGAGCAACAAAGTTTGATGACCAGGAAGTGATTCTCTACCAAAGTTTCTATGATGCATTAGGGAGATGTTACTTCCCTGAGTATCAACATATTCAAAAGCAACGAGAATCCTTGACTCTACATCAAGGTCAGATGACAATTGAGGGCTACCACATTAGGTTTGTGCAACTAGAAAGGAATAATACTCTATAATGCTAATCATTATTTTCATTCACAATGACATTCACAATATTATTAAATACTGAAATCAGTCAGATAATAACCAACACTTCACGGTCTCAAACATATCACCAAAAATTGACCTCGGAATAGCCAAAGTCGGCCTGGGCTCATGGGAACCTAACCCGGCTTGGGTTTGGAAAATCAGCGCACATGAAGCTGACTCGAGTTGTAGGACACGGCCCGAGTTGCGTAAGTGTCTGGCCCGAGTTGATCAAGCCCGACCCGAGTTCAATATGAATCAAAATCTGGCGATATTAAAATCGATAATCATGCACAAAATTCACATGCAATTATTGCAAAACAACTAATAATAAACATGTAAATCTAAATAGCTATATCATAAAAGCATTAAGCAAAAGCTAAATTTTGATTTACAGAAGTCTAAAATCTAGAATAATTAAGGAGCAAAACCAGGGTTCAACTTCAGTCTTCCCCTAACGATAGAACTACTCCATAGACAATCGTTTTGACATCAATACGAAATAGATAATCATGAAAGTTGCACTAAAAGTTACAGAGAAAACTCCCAGAAGTTGATTGATGCTTCTTTTTCACTCCTCGGTCAAGTGAACGTTGCAGAAGATCGCTAGAAAGTATGGGGAGAAACCTCTAGAACGCACAATAGCAACAACAAATGACCTATTCTCAATGGCTAAGGCACGAAATTTCACAAGCATGGGTCCGCCCAAGGTCTCCACTCAGCAATATTTATAGGGGAGAATGTTGCCCTAGGGTTACACGCCATTTTAGGACATTAATTTCGTGTTAAACAAGGCAAAAGTTCTAGCTATATGATAAAACATCATTGATAAGTAAACTCGGTCCGAATTTTCTTCAACTCAGCCCGGGTCTAAACATTGGGCCGAATTCGATTGGCATGGCATCGAGCATGCTAACCTAGTCGGGTAGGATATGAACCTGGCCCGGGTTCTTTTACAACTTGGAATTTTCCCTTCCTTTTGTCTCGTTTGTCGTGCTTTTCTGTGTCGGACACCTTGAACCTTTGAATTGATGATCCTATGAATAAAATAAATCACAAGTGAGTAGCTTCTGGCTTGAAAGAATGTAAGAAAATAGATGCATAAAATGATAAAGCTACGAAAAATAACATAGATGATGCATGTAAGACATTAATGAAAACACATGCATCAATGCATGAACTTAAGAGGCAGATACAAGAACTACTTAATAAGGACTTCATTCAATCGAGTGTTTCATCTTTGGGGGACCAATCATATTCGTAAAGAAGAAAGATGACTCACTCGAATTGTGCATCGACAACATATTACTGAGTAAATCTACCATAAAAAATAGGTATCCACTTCTTTTGATCAACTATCTAGAGCATTAATTTTCTCAAAGATAGATTTGCTAAGTGATTACCATCAGCTCATGGTAGCTAAAAAAGATGTACCTAGGAGTTTGTTGTCATGTCTTTTAGATTAATAAATGCCCCATGATATTTATGGACCTCGTGATAGGATAGTCAAACCTTATCTTGATCAGTTTGTCATTGTCTTCATCGACAACATTTTGATCTATTCGTCAAGCCTAAAGGAACATCGATAGCATCTCTGAATTTTGTTGGAGACATTTCAGTAGATCCCGCCAAAGTTGAAGCAGTGTTGAATTGGTTACTGTCAAAGAAATTTGCAACTTCATGAGACTTGTACACTATTATCGTCGATTCATCAAAGACTTTTTCAAAGATAGCAATGCTGACAAATTTGACGAAGAAAGGAGTCAAGTACATATGATCCCCGAAGTGTGAGCAGAGTTTTCAAAAGTTGAAGACCTAATTGATGACATTATCATTCCATCTGGTACTGGTGGGTATGTGGTGTACTGTGACGCATGTAGCATAAGTCTCAATTGCGTACTCATGCAGCATGACAAGGTGATAACTTCTGCTTCTATGCAACTTAAGAAATACGAAGTCAACTATTCCACACATGACTTGGAGCTAACTGTACTGATATTTGCATTGAAGTTATGACACCACTATCTCTATGACGAGACATTTTAAGTCTTTACTGACCATAAGAGCTTGAAGCATATCTTTGATCAATGGGATCTAAAGTTGAGACAACGCAAGTGGCTGGAATTTTAAAGGATTACGATTTTGCAATCAATTATCATCTGGGTAAAAAGAACTCTGTAGCAAATGCATTGAGCCATAAGTGGGAATGATTATTGGCCTACATGAGATTGCGAGAGCACGAGCCACTAGAGAAGTTCAACTAGTGGAACCCCAGAATTGGGTACATAAACTTCACCCCAACTTAATAGATAGAATCATTGTAGCTCAACTTTCTGTCGCAGAGTATACCCACTTAATCAAGAGATGTCAGCATGAGGAAGCCAACTTCAAAATTGCCATTGACGAAAGACTAAAGGGGCGACTATGGGTCCTGAAAGATGCAGCTCTCAAGCGGAAAGTTATGGACGAGTGCCATAAATCAAAGTTTTCCATACATCTCGACAATACTAAGATGTACAAGGATGTGTAGCGTAGCTTTTAATAAAATGACGTGAAAATGAAGATAGTCGATTATGTTTCCAAATGCTTACCAAAGGCCATATGGATCATTGAAGTTCTGGGAATCCATAATGAAAGTGAAAGAAGATTACTATGTATTTTGTGTCCAACCTACCATGGACACAAAAGGGTCATGATTTCATCTAGGTAATCACGAACCGATTGACAAAGATAGCTCGATTTGTCCCCATCAAGTGGAAGCAATCAGTGCAAACCTTGTTGAACTTATATGTTTGGGAGATCATTTGACTCTATGAAATCTAGATTTAAAACTAGATTTTGGAGAAGCTTGCAAAGAGTGTTCGGCCCCCGATTGAATTTTAGCAATGTGTTTCACTCATAAATGGATGGACAGTCAAAGCGCACATACTTACACTCGAGGATATGTTGAGAGCTTGGACATTAGATTGACTAGATAGTTGGGATGATCATCTCTCTCTTATTGAGTTCTCTTATAATAATAATTTTCACTCAAGCATCGATGACAAGACACCATATTAGAGACAATGCCGATTGCCAAGCCATTGAAATGGTGTTGGAGAAAGAAAGAAAATGGAAAAGAAGAAAGTATTGGAGCACAAGAGTATGCAGATAAAGTGAAGCTGATAAAAAAAAGAATGAAGGTTGTTTAGTCTTGGCAAAAGAACTAGAAAGAGGCAGACATGAGCAAATCTTCCAGGTTGACGATATGGTATTGCTGAAGGTTTCTCATGTGAAAGAGGCCATGAGATTTAGAAAGAAGGAAAAGCTGAGCGCAGACCCTTTTGAGGTACTTGAGCTTGGCGATGCAATATGTAGGTTGGCACTACCCCCTTCTTATGGGCACGTAGATAATGTTTTTTTATGTATCCATTCTAAGAAGATATAAGCATGATGATGCCAATATAATAAGAAATGAAGAGCTAAACCTAAAGAAAACATCACAAGAGTAACTAGAGGAGATATTAGAGTATAAGATTCAGCGACAAAAGAATAAAGATGTATCCATGATCATAGTTGCATGGAGTTACCATCGAGAGCAGTTCCTAATTTTTTGTAAATCTCTACATCACCCCTAAATTCAAGGACGAATTTTATTTTTAAGAGATTTATAATGTAACACTCGACTCCTAACGGAAAAAATAATTAACCAAAGAATAAGAACTGAAATCTAGTTGGAAAATAAATGAGAGAAAGAATCCGTGTATGGGGGTAAGGGAGTTATAACAAACTTATCTTCCAACTTCCTATTCTGTATAAACTTTTCTTTATCCAAAGCCTCCTCTAACTCCCTCTACCTCGTCCTCCTTTTCTCCTGCATGACCCCAAGCGACCTAGAGCCTGAACTTGTCGTTGCTCGCCGAAGTCCTTGTCGAGGATGACACCCAAATCAAACTAAAACTCCAAGTGATGAGCATTAGTTTTTTTAGTCATATACATTTTTTTGTTATTTTCATGATCTATTTTCCCTCAGTTTCATCCTAAAACCATGCGGCCAATAGGCGATTAGGAATGTGGACAAAGGACCTTTGAGATTGGGATCCATCGTAGATGGCCGATGAAGAAATCGAGCCAAAAGAACCCAGAGAAACAAACTAAAATCGCAGGGGAAAGCACTCAAAGGTAAGTGGATTCATTGGATAAACCTTGGATCAATTTTTAACAATTGGCATGTTCTTAGCACTTAGAGCCATAATATTGTGTCCTATCTACCATGAATTATTTCGTGTAATTACTTTCATTTTTAAGAGGTTTATTTCAAAAAAATTGCGTTGGAAATTGTGGAGATGCGAGTTTGGTTTTACTAGAATCATAGAACCCGGACTGAGTTTTAGATAACCCACGCTGGTTAGGTACATTGTCAGGAAACACGACGTAGAACCCGACCCGAGTTCCCTATTGCCCGACCCACACCCAATGCCATTGTGCATGTAGACGTTGGAACCCGGCTCAGGTACTATGTGATCCGGACCAAGCCGATCGTCAGTAGAAACCTAGAGATCGAAACCGAGCTGAGCTCTAACATCCTCGTACCTAGAGACTCTCCCGGGCTATGCCTTTAACACTCAGGGAGTGCCATGATCGAGACCCACCCACAGAACCCAGGTCTGGGTTCTACCCAACTTGGGCCAGGTTCTACCGAATTGTATGATATGTTGTTATCTTCGAATGATTATTACATTACTTATGATCCATTATATGTTATCTATCTGATTTCATCAACATCATGATCTAGAGTATGGTTATTGCATTGTATGATATAAGGTTCCAATCTGGGCAAAGATGAGAACCTAATTAACTAATTAAGATAAAAGCTTGAGTTATCATATTACAGATTGACACGAGCTTATGACATGGCATTGTTCACCATATTGTTGGGACATTGGTACAATTGTCCTAGTTCCACGATTTCTCTCCATCGTGTGACCAACCATGATACCCCATATAATAAGGATGACTTGTCGTTATGTGCACAATCATGACCTCGTGAAGTACATAGTACCTCATTGTAATCAAAATGTTCATTGATAACATTGCATAAATAATACATTGATCAAGGGTATTGAGACATATGATTGTTATACTGATTTCACCCAGGGTATTGCATAGTTGCACTCATGATTCGAATAAGAGCATGACATTAATTTATTCCGTTGATATTGATTAAAGCATAGTATTGATTATTTATATTGATACATCTGTTTCATTGATTCGAACAAGAGCATGACATTGATTTATTCCATTGATACTGATTAAAGCATGGTATTTATTATTTATATTGATACATCTGTTTCATTGATTCTTATCAAGCATGACATTGATTTTCTTTCTATTGATTTATCTTATTGATGATTATGGTGACATTTACTCATGTTTCTTTTATTATTATTATTATTATTATTATTATTATTATTATTATTATTATTATTATTTATCTTTTATTTATTATCTAAATATTGTGCTGTAAAGCTTACGAGTTATTGTTTCTCATGTAGATGATCAGAATAATCAAGGATGAGCATAAGAGACTGATGCCATTTGTGATATCTTAGTGAACATGGAGTTGTCTTAGGATGTTATATTTCATTATTATTAGTTATGTTATTTTCATAGATACATGATGTTATCCTTGTTCTATCTAACTTCCGCTCTAGTCTTGCTGATTATTGACAATACGATTTATATTAGAGTTTCCATTGGACTTCCGTATTTATTGGCATTTTATAGATATAGATATGTCCCAGTTGCATGATTTGACCCTATCGTGTGATGAAATAGGATACCGTCCCCTATAGTGAGATAAATTGTCATGATGTGTACAATTACTGAACTCATGAAGTACGTACCTCATTGTAACCAAAACATTCATTAATAAACATAACTTATACATTGATCGAGAGTATTGAATATGATTGTTACACTATTTCCACACAGGCATAGTTTCACTCATTGATTTCAATCACAATATGACATTGATTTATTCCATATCAATTGATATTGATCAAAGCATAATATTGATTATTTCCCTTGATTATATCTAGAGTATAACACTAATTATTCTTGTCAAGCATGACAGTAATTTTCTTTTCATTGATTTATCTCATTGATGATTGTGATGATAATGACCTCATGCTTCTTTATTGTTATTATTTATTTATTAGTTATGATTTATTTATATTATTTATTTATTAGTTATGATAAATTTATGCTCTAGTCTTGCTAATTATTGACATTATGATTTATATCAAAGTTTTCATTGGACTTTCACATTTATTGGCATTTTTTAGATATTTTTTAAGTCTTCCACTTATATAATGTTTTGGTCGACTAGTTAAAATCAATATTTTAGTTATAACATTCCTCGGGTTGAGTCTCGCCACATGATAAGGACGATTTGAAAGTGTTATAGCAAAGCTCAAACCGCCCATATGGTTGTGTTTATCGTAATCATGAAACTACTAAAAATGTTATGTATCTAATAAACTAATTCAAATGTTGTGTCGATCAAAATGTTAGTTAATTTAATGGTTAAATACTAGAGGTGTTTGCCGGGTTGAGTCGATGAACTCGAAAATTCGACCCGACCCGACCCTATCATGACGAGTTCGAGTTGAAATTGATCCGATCCGACACGATGATCCATTTTTTTTAAAAAATAAATGGGTTTAGTTAATTTAAGTGTTTTATATCATTTAAATTTTAAAAACAAAATAAAGTATTTAAATGTAAAAAATATATAGATATTTAGCAAAATATTTTTACTTTTTAAAAATACTTTATTTTATATTAAAAATAAAATAATAAGTGTTTTATATTAAAACATAAAAGAAAAAACTTTTTAAAAAGAAAAATGATAAAATAACTCGACCACTTGACATGACCCTCGAGTCAAATACGTAAAAAATTTTGAAACCCAACGCAACCCGAGGTCAAGTTTGTTGAACACACCCCTAATAAATACATAACATTTAGTTGTTATTCATAATTACTCACTATCCATCAAAACTTTGTCATACCTAATAGAAGTTAAATCTTATTTGGTTCTTGAGTTTCAGCAAATCACCGTGCTAATTAGGAAAAAAGATCACAAATATGGGTTATTTATATAAACCACCCATAAACTATCATGATTTTTCACATCTAACGACCACTTGACATGACCCTCGAGTCAAATACGTAAAAAATTTTGAAACCCAACGCAACCCGGGGTCAAGTTTGTTGAACACACCCCTAATAAATACATAACATTTAGTTGTTATTCATAATTACTCACTATCCATCAAAACTTTGTCATACCTAATAGAAGTTAAATCTTATTTGGTTCTTGAGTTTCAGCAAATCACCGTGCTAATTAGGAAAAAAGATCACAAATATGGGTTATTTATATAAACCACCCATAAACTATCATGATTTTTCATATCTAACCCTAATCTACGAACTTATTCTTTTGGATCCCTAAACTATCGTGATTTTTTCAATTTGACCATAAACCCTAAACTATCCTTTCGTTGACTTCTGTCAAATTTTTGCTAATTTTGGTATGAAAAGTAGAAGTTACCCTCCGATAACACATCAAATAAAAAATACAAAAAAAAATAGATCACCAACGATGACGAAAAAAGGGTGGGGGAGGGGGGCATCGTCGTCGGAGCAGGCCTCACAGGTGACGATCGACGACGTGGGGGAGGGGGGCACATCCTCTGGTGCGGGCCTCATAGGCGACAACCTTCATCGGTCGACCCCTGCTGTTGCGACCGACACCGGCCGCACAAGACCTTTCGGCGAAGGTTTTGACGCGGCAGGGGTGTGCCGCGCTCCCCTCGACGCTAGTGGTAGGACTTGTAGTACGAAGAGGCCATCGAGCAGGAGACTCATCCATGGTGGTGGTCATTGCTCTACGGAGGATGGTGGAGGGGGTCTCGGCGAGGGAGCTCTTGGAATTCTGGGGGTTACCGCCGATGGACACGAAGAGGGAGTTAAGAACTCAGCCAGGAGCGCCCCAGGTGATGAGATCGAGGCCGCCTTTTTCATCTCCTGAGCGTACGCGACATGCGACGGCGGGGAGGGCGTCGACTTCGACGGCGCTGCCCTTGGAAGGCGGCAGTGGCAGCGCGTGACTCAAGGGTCAATTTGACGGCCGTGTCGTAGCAGAGATGTCAGGCGCGATCCGAATAGGGCTCAGCTACACCTACGGCTGGTGGGCCGTCGCGGACTTGGGTTCGACGACAAGAACCTGCTATAGCTCGAGCCAATGAGCTCGACGTCGAGATCGGTGCCAGAAATTTGCTCCAACCGTGACGACGTCGGGAAGGAGCCCTCTCGCTCCCGGCCACATTTTTCCACTCTCCACCGCTGGTGATCTCGCGATGCAACGACAACGCTCACAGGGTTGTTGGTGGAAAGTCGGAAGGAAGGGGGGGGGGGGGGGGGCGGGGGCGTCAGCGCCCCCATCCCCTCTCTTTCCCTGTGCACGCCGACGTAGTGTAAGAGGCCGGTGCCTCTTTCCTTGCGCACATAGATCACCGAGGTCTACCCTCCACCGAGGCGCAGATCAACGTGGACAACCTCCAAACCCTCGCTCCGCTCCGACCTCTTCGAGAGCCCTGCCGGACGCTTCTAGACGTCCGTCATGACCTCCTCCTCTCTTATGATTGCGCCGCACCCTCGCTGTCGTCGCCCACCCACGATTGTCGGCGACAGCTCACGGGAGGGGGGGGCCTCATGCTCGGATGCCCTCGGCGATCTCGTGCACAGAGACAAGATCGCGGGGGCGCCCCACGTCACCCCTGCATTCTTTCTTTTTACTTTATATTTTTAAATATTAGAAGAGATAGGAGAAGGGGTAATTTTGACTTTTCATAAATGAAAAAAAATTAACGTAAAAGTTGACAGAATTGAATGGAAGGATTGAATTGAAAAAATCGTGATAGATTAAGAATATAAAAAAAATTAAATTTTAGAATGAGATGTGAAAAATAATGATAGTTTAGAAGTAGTTTATGAAAATAACCCCACAAATATTCCACCACATAAGTTAAAAGTTACCGAGGTTTTAAATAAAATATATGAAATAATTAATTAACTTATTATTGCAACTGCATAAACTAGAATATATATATATATATGAGATTAGTTGTAAATAATTTTTTGATAAATATTGTTGTAAACAAAACATATGAAGAAAACGAAAGAAATTTTTGAAAGTTGATTTATTGCAAAATAATCTACCGTTTGGAAAGGAAAAAGAATAAATTTTCCAGGGGCCGCCGCCTCACATCTCGCAGCTGGAAAAGGGAAAAAAAAAACTGAATAAATAGAAGTCTCATAGCTGGAGCCTAAGATCGTAATAAGCTCAAAGTCCAGGGGCGTTTATTACATATGGCGGTGCCCTAATCCTTCTCTAACTTTGATTCTTCCTTTCGTTCCCGAGCCATTTATACCTCCATCTGGGACTCTCTACGCCCCCAAAAAGCCTCGATCGAGTTCGTCTCCAGCCGAAGCAATCATCGATCGACCTCTTCCCGAAGGTAATAATCGAATACCTTGCTCCATCTACAGTTTCTGTGCGCCTTTTTCGCCTCACGTCTTCGATCGGGAACCGATTGATTTGTTGATTTGTCTTATGATTCCGTATACGCTTTCTCCTTCTTTGGATCGAGATGGATTATTAAGCGAATCGGGTAAGAGATGAATCGCGTAATCCGTTGATCGAGTTAGATCTCAATTTGGATTTTGGATTCTTTCTATATTTTGATCAATCAGAAGTTAATCTCGATGACCTTTGGATCTCAATTCCTATTCTTTCTATACTTTGATAATTATAAGGTAAGCAATATCGAGAAGTATTTCAAGGGGATTTTAATATCATTTAATCGATGATTTTTCTCTTTTATGGATAATTACTTCTAAACTTTTTATTGGTCATTATGATGGATATCATGTATAAATCTTTCTTCTGTGAGGCTTCAGTCGTAGCACTCTTCTTATATTTTCGTTGTTGTTGTATCGGTTCTTTGTTTAACATAAAAAGATTTATAGGTTTGCAGTTTATACAATGTTTAGGATTTGCATAGCCAGCAGGGTTCCTGTATCTTTGTTGACTTCATGAATTTGAATTGTTGTGTTCTGGAATTTGATTGAGGAAGATTCAGTGCCTCGTTGTATCCGTATACATTATTGCATCATGCATCTCACTATTCTAAAATATTAAATTGACGGTTGCTCCCATCATTTTTAGGAGTTTATAGAATTTGCAGGGAACAGTTTTGTTCTTATCTGATTCGTCATTATAGTTTTATCATTTGTCAAGATCCTTTTTTTTTGTCTCCTAAGTTAATATTCTTGATGCTAAAAGGATTTTTACTAGTCTTCTGGTAGGTCGGCTGTTGGCATAACGTTAAGTAGTTTAGGCGAACAAATTCTTTCTTTACCATGTATTTTAGCAGCGGATAAGGAAAATATGTTCTAGTTATTTGACTAGCATGAATATTATGTCACAATATCTTGCCATTTTGTAGGGAACTACTGTTTGTGCCAGAGTTTTCCCTTGCCCATGTTTCGGGGCATCAGCTGAAACTTTGAGCAAGAGCTCTGACGAAGTGTATACCATACTGTTGTTTAGAAATTAAATTAAACTTCACTATCATCAAATTTCTTTTTAATTTTGACCCACAATATATCTCTTATAGTTGTTGAACCATTGGTCTTGAAATAATTGATCTTTATGTTTGGGAGGAAGAACACTAGAAAAGATTTGCATGTAACTTTTTTGTTTTATGCATTGGTTTGTCCAATTTTTCATGCTTTAAATTCCTCTTCTTGTTTTAGTATGTTATAGAATCATTATATTTATGGTGTCACCAAATTTTAAAAAAATAATTCAGTAGGTATAAGTTTGATGTTGGCTATATTTAACATTTTACATCTGCTAAACATCTGGCTTTATTTGTCAATTTCAGGAAGTTGATACACTTAACAAGTATACGCTGCTTTGCCAAAGTTTGAAGGTTTCAAAGTTGAAGCTTCGTTTATGTCTGAACAAGTCTCACTTTATTTGGGATTAGTTGGATTGCTTGGAGAATATTCGCCTACTGCCAAAAAAAAGTTCTGTGGTCTTGATTTTATGCATTCGTGGCCACTTCAAACTCCACTCTTAAGTTTTGGCTATCATCATTCACAGGAGAGTCTTTTCTGTGCATTTAGAACGAAGGATCACAGTCTTGTTTCTGGTGCTTCCTACATCTGAAAGTTGTCAAGTAAGAGATAGATAAAGATGGCTCTACAGAACATCGGTGCTGCAAACAGTGATGACGCCTTCTATAGGTACAAGATGCCTAGGATGATAACCAAAATAGAAGGTCGTGGGAATGGCATCAAGACTAACATTGTGAACATGGTGGATATTGCTAAAGCACTGGCTAGGCCTGCTTCCTACACAACGAAGTATTTTGGATGCGAGCTAGGTGCACAGTCCAAATTTGATGAGAAGACTGGGGTCTCCTTGGTCAATGGAGCTCATGATACCCCAAAGCTTGCTGCACTGCTTGAGAATTTCATCAAAAAATATGTTCAGTGTTATGGTTGTGGCAATCCAGAGACTGAGATCATCATAACCAAGAGCCAAATGATAACTCTGAAATGTGCAGCTTGCGGATTTGTGTCTGATGTCGATATGAGGGATAAGCTCACATCATTCATTATTAAAAACCCACCAGAGCAGAAGAAAGGAGCCAAGGACAAGAAGGCTATGAGGAGGGCAGAGAAGGAGCGTTTAAAGGAAGGTGAAGCTGCTGATGAGGAGCAAAAGAAGCTGAAGAAGGAATCCAAGAAGAAAGGTAACACTGCATCCAAGGACAAAGCTTCTTCAAAAGCTACTGCTGGTGCTAAGAAGAAAGCTTCCAGCAACTCGGATGAAGAGCATTCAACTTCTCCCCCTGGCAGCCAAAATGGTGATGACAATGTTGATGATGATGGAGATGATGATGTTCAGTGGCAGACTGATACATCCTTTGAGGCTGCTCAACAACGCATCCAGGAACAATTGAGTGCTGTGACAGCTGAGATGGTGATGCTATCAACTAATGGATCGGCAAAAGAGAAGAAAACGCAGAATGGAGATATGAAAGATGAAGAGAAGCATGCTTCGGTCCAAAATGGAACAGACCCAAATAAAACAATAGATAACAGTCATAAAACAATGCTTATGGAGATCAAGGAGAACTTGAAAAAAGGATCCACGCCAGATCAGGTTCATTCTTTCTTGGGTTCGCTCACGGCTAGTCCTCAGGAAGTTATGAATGTTTTCCTCGAGACCCTCTTCGAGGGCATTGGCAAGGGTTTTTCGAAGGAGGTTGGCAAGAAGAAAAACTACCTTGCTGCCGCAGTGCAAGATGAGCAATCTCAAATGCTTTTCCTCATAGCACTTGAAGATTTCTGTGGGAAGGGTAGTGCTGATGCCCTCAAGGAAGTTGCTATGGTGCTAAAAGTACTCTATGATGGTGATGTTCTGGAGGAAGAAACCATAATTCAATGGTATGAGAAAGGGCTCAAAGATGGCAAGAACACAAAGGTGCTAACTAATGCAAAGCCATTTGTGGAGTGGCTTCAAAATGCTGAGTCTGAATCCGAGGACGAGTGATTTAATACTGCTGTGTTCAAGTCTGAAAGAGTGATACTGCTGAGTTCGTCTGAAAGAGTGATATATTGTGTACGTTGAGTCCAATTTTTCGCCTTCGTGTCTGATTGCTTATATGGTATTTACGTCAATAAGAGTTGTTTGTTGAGTCATCGGAGTCCTTTGTCGCGAGTCTATTAAATACTGTTATAAAGTCGTGCAATGCTTTCTGTCCTTTTATCTCTCGATGCAGTTGGCTTGATTTGAATAATGCTGGTTCTTATAAAATGGTTAAGCAATGGTTAGTATGCGATATTAATATTTTTCTACATGTTCTATATCGAAAGGTTTAGTTATTAATAAAGTGGAATGGCGTCGTATAATTCATGTAGTCGACCTTTCTGGTTGTTGTTGTTCCTTCTGATGACAAATGTGAAGACGTTTTTGTTTGATGGTTGTCCTCAACATTTCACTCTTAACGAACTTCGTCGACGAAGAAACTTGAGTACGATTTGACAATACTACATGTTATGTTGTATTAGTATAATCTACTAAATGGCAACTAATATTGAAATTGAATGACGCGGTATTTTATGCTGTTATAAAATGCAGAGCTGGTGCATCCTGCACTGTGGTGTTCAACAACAATATACCACTATAAGTAGAAACGGAGTTTGATTGCATTAATTGATTGCGATGTTTTGAAATGGACCTGTGACCCAACCGAACACGGGTATTGAATAGTTGAAAAACTAATATTATTAAAGCATAAATATTGGGATTGATTTTTCTTTAATTGAAATGGCATCATTTTTAATTATTTTGACAATATAATATATGGATGAAAGCTATGGAAAAACAATAAAATTAACGGAATAATCACTTTAAAGCAGCAAAATATTTTCTATTTTTATTGTCATTTTAATTTTATCATATTTAAAAACAATTTTGAATATTTTTTATATACTTTTCCTTTCACTTTTCATCTATCCATTTCAATTAATTTTCTTTTTTTAACGCAATCATCATTCTATTTTTCCGCATTTTTTCCTCAACTATACATTTCGTGCTCCCAATTTTTATATTTGTCTATTCTCATTGTTTTAGTTTTTCAACTAAAAATCAGATTAAATTAGTTTTCTCATTCAATTCGATTTGACACGGTTTATCTTATTTTTCATAAGTATATTTTTTTATTAACTCGTATCGTGCCGCTTGGTCTCCTCTAGTTTAAAGATCATTTATTGCATGATCAAGATAACTTTTAGTGGATCCATTATTCTATCTTCAGAACTCATTTTTAAGATATTTTCATCCTAATATATCAAAATAAGTTGCATTCACCCCGTCTCCTAATTTCTGGGTTACCTACTAATATATATATATATAATATATATATTATATATATATAGGATAAAATGGATGCGATCTAATAGCTCAAAAGAAGTGCACGATTCGAACCACATGCCATCGGACGATTGTTGTAAAATCTCGTGAGAATTTGATCCTCTCCTCCCTCCCTCTCTCATATCTAAGCTCTCCTCCCTCCCTCTTTCTCTCTCTTCCCTCTCTCTCCTCCTCTTGGCTCTGATGTGGCCTCCCTCCATTTAACGAGTGAAGCGGACAAACAAACTCTCTTCTTATTTGAGATCGTGCTTAGGCTGTCGATGTCCTTCGCTTCGGCATCCTTCGCTCTGATGTCGTGACATCTAGATCATCGTACTTGTAGTCGTTAGAGGGAGGCAGATTTGGATGCCTCAACTGCTCGCCACCGACGTCCTTCACTCTAGTGCCCAGGTCATTGCCACTAGAGTCCTTCGCTTCGGCACCAAGATCTTCCCTCTTCTTCTTCGAGATTGCGCTCAAGCCGTCACTGGCGCCCTTCACTCCGCTGCAGCCTCCTCTAGATAGAGATATATAGAGATATATCTATAGATAGTAGATAGGTAGATAGAGAGAGTTCGGAGAGAAAATAAAGCCCAAAAAGTTATAAAACATCCATGAGAAAAGCTACAATAAGTGCAAGTCACTTAAAATGCCTATTGATGAATATTGACGTATGTTCCATACTACTAATGCAACAGCCTGAAATCGCCCTTCCCACGTGGCAATACCCGACTTGAGGGTCTAAAATGTTGACTTTGATTAGTTTTTTTACCAGAACATTATATGAGCAGAAGACTTAATAAGGCGTCAATACAAAATGACAATAATGCATAAGTCTAATGGGATATCTAATATAAGTCGTAGTACCAATAATCGTCAATAACTAAAGCGAAAGTCTAAAGTAAAGAGATAAAGACAATATCCTAAGGCTACTCCATGTGCACATCACCATCACGAACATTATCAGTCGCCTTCGTTACTCTGATTATATGCAAGATCAATGCAGAAAAAATAATAACCCATGAGTTTCGTAGTCCAATAGGTGGATAATAAACCAATGGATAAATAATAATAATAAATAAGTATGAAATTAGTGTAACCATAATCATAATCATCAATATGAATCAACGGGCAGAAATCAATGCCACACTTTAATATAAATCAATGAAACAAATCAATGTTGTATTGAATTAATACTATGAATTGAATAAGATCAATAGAAGAACTAAGGCTAAGCTCTTATAATATCTAATAAAGAATAATACCCTAGATGGTCCATACAATGTCTATGAGTAGAAATCATAATCTATGATAAATACTACTGAGAATCCAATGGAAGACAATAATACTCTAATTATCAATGGATGGAGGTCAATGTGGTGTAGGTAAAATTAAATTGAATAGAAACAATGCAATAAATTATTGGGTGAAAACAATCACAATAAAAGATAGAGGTTCTGATCTCAAGAATGAGTTCAATGCTCTGGATTATTTTATACTTTAATGTCATATGTCATGCTTTGAATCAATGTCATGTACTATACTCTGAATGTATTTTCAATGCTATGGTTAGAAGTTGTAATCAACTTATTTATCTTTGATATTTCTATGCAATATTATTGATTAATATATTCGTCGCAATGAGGTGCCATGTACTTCATGATCAGCCGGTGATAGTGTACATCACGACGATCATCCTTTTTAAAGGGGAGGGTATCCACTTTCGTTACATGATGGGAAAAAAATCATGCAACGGGGACAAATGATGCCCCCAACACTGACTGCGATGCTATGCCATGAGCCCCCCTCAATTTGTAACATGAGCACCCATGTTTTTATCTTTAATTAATTAGATTTTCATCTTTGTTCATATTGGGGCTTAGTCATAACAATGTCATGACAACAATCAAGATAACAATTTCGATGGAATCAAATGGGATTTAAACTTTAGATTTAATCTATGCAATGATAAAGCTCTAGATATGGATGATCATACAATCGATAAGATCTGAGAGTGATAAATCATTGGATATAATCTATGCAATGAGGTAGAATTAATCAAGATTAATTAGGCATTACATCCAAATGATAATATGGGATAGCCATCAGATTTAGGTCTTGATCCGTAATTCAATAATTAACAATAACACATGATTAATAATTTTTTACTATGACAATACTCTAGGTCATGATATCAGTAGGATCAAATCAATGAACAATTAGAAATAATTAATAATACAATGGTCAATGGCGATGGCAATACAACCTATGTTTCCGATAGAATTAGAGGATTAACAAATCATAGGATCAAGAAATAGGAAATCACGATATAATACATTCTAACAGAATGTCAATGTACTTAGATGGATGCAAACAATAATCAATTAAAAATATAAACATAACATAACTTTTAACAGAAGTCAAACGTACTAGATATCATGAGTTAGCATTAAAATAATAATAAAATAAATATCACATTATATTATATCATCATGGTAGAACTCGGGCCGGGTTAGGTCTGACTCAGGCCGGGTTCTTCAGCGGTTGGTGACTCGGCCCAATCCGGGCCGAGTATAAGTTGAACTTGGTCCGGGTTGAATACTGACCACGTCCGTGATGAAACTCAGGCCGGGTTCAATGGAGCTCGGGTTGGGTTCCGATGCGGATCGGGTGATTGGGAGCCCGGGTCGGGCTCTGCGTCGATTTGCCCAATAGCGATCATACTCGGCCCGAGTTCTATGATTCCAATGAGAATGGTGATGCTCACTGCTCAGTTTCTGACATAGTTTCATCGGAATAAACCTTTTAGGACCAAAGTAATCATATTGGACGAATCATGGATGATAGGACAATGCTATGACTCTAATTGTATCCTAACAACATACAAATTTATTATTAAAACCGACTCAAAGGTTGATCAAACGAACCTACCTCTATGTGGATCCTGTATTGTTCGGTCCTCTTTCTCTGCTTCATTCTCCACGTCAGTCGTCCCTGAAGGTTCCCCAACTTCAATCACTATTTGTCCTTGGTCTCTTGCGCCTAGTGGTCGTGTTAGATGGGAAAAAATGAGGAAAAAGTCAAGGAAAATAGCCCTAAAACTGCTACAAAAATTCCAACATGGTTGCTACATCACCTTGGTTGGTTACCTATTTTTCGGTGAGATTCCGACGTCGTCTCCGGCAGATAGCACTATTTTTGGCTCCTGACTTTCTAGGAATGCATGTAAGTGGAGGGGAAAAGAGGAGAGACACGACGATTAAGGTTAAAGGAGATTTTATTTGAGAGGAAAGTTTATATAGGTAGGAGTCAAAAGATAAGGTAAGTTAGAACTTTTCAATGGGACTCCTCCTCTGATTTGGTTTTTATTTCCTTTAGCCAAATCTGATTTTATCTTTATATTAAATTTATTTTTTCCTGATCTTAGGCCGGCCGTTAAAACTAGTATGATGATAATTGTTTAAATGTTATGCTCATGCTATTCATAAAATATAAGAAGAAAGATGTGAAGCTATGATTGACATATAGAATAACCAAGTTTTATTTAGGATTATTGCATTGTATGATCTTTACATATTCTAATTGAAAACTTTGCATATTGGATTCGTGTAGGTAATCAAAGTTAATGATGGATGATGACTCAACTCATAACAACATAACTACACATAGAAAAATGACGAAGGAAGTTATGATGTAGTAATTGCGTCTCTCACACTATTTATGGTGTACAAACAATTAATATTAGCTTATGCTTTATGTTATTTAATAATATTATTTTAAATGATGACAAAGGTGGTATTGAGTATTCTTACATTTTATTTTATTCTTATTC
The DNA here is from genome assembly GCA_030549335.1 of Pontederia crassipes. Classification (NCBI taxonomy): domain Eukaryota; kingdom Viridiplantae; phylum Streptophyta; class Magnoliopsida; order Commelinales; family Pontederiaceae; genus Pontederia; species Pontederia crassipes. The sequence continues at coordinate 33,774,376 of CM060186.1, read as the reverse complement.
TCTCTCTTGATCCCCATGTGGGTAAGAGGATTCCCCCTCTTCTTCGGCAATCTTTTTTACCTCTTATATTATCTCTTAGTTCCTCCTCACAGAAATGAAATGCAACATTTTTTGCTATGTCTAAAATGACGTCTTTGATTTTTTTCCTTACTATGTATTCTCAAGAGATCTACACTTGGATATCATAATATTTTTTACTATATAATTTTGTCTTTTATTTTCAAAATAATTGTATGTAACGACCCAAATTTCAACCTAAAAATTTTGAGCATTTAGGACAATTGCGCGTCGTTAGCCCGTTCACCATACATCATTTAATAACGAAAGGCTTGAGAATTTAAAGAAAATTATAATAAATAAAAAGTTTCTATTAATCAAATAAACTAATATTCCATAAGAAATTAAATGCATAAACTCTTCATTATATCATTAGCCTCATTGTTCATCTAGAATCTTAGGAATTATTTAACCCTAAGCATGTGCAACACTTCGTCATGTGCTTGAGCTGTCATCCATCACTTAATTTTGATTACATGCATAGATCCAGAGTGCAGGGTTTCCTAGTTAAAGTATGTAAATGTCATGTATGTCATAATATCCTATCACATGATACTACATGTGATGCATCATCATAATAATAACAATATCATATGAACATGCATGCCATGAACTATATCATGAACCTATGACAACACATCATGCTTACATTCATTCATCATACAACATTCATGTAACATAAACATCATATTATACATAACATATGCAAGTAGCATGCAATAAAAACATACATTCATATTATTCATCACATACATAACATACCATCTTATTTCGCATACATTGTTATGTACATTCTAGGAGTTTCTTCCTAACTTCTTGATCCTCACTTCTTGACTTCTTTCATACTTTACATCTCCTCAGGGTTGCTTTATACCACTTTGGATCTTATTTCATTATTCTTTTCTTTCTTTATTATGTGATTTTTATTCCTTCTTGTGTCATCTTCATCCTTCATCTTTATCACATAATACCCTTTTGACTTTTCATTCCATATCATGAGTCATACATAGGAAGACACATCATAATAGTGAGGGATTTTATTCCTAGTTATCTTTAAAAATACACACACTTTATAATGAGGAACATTGTTCCTTTTGAAAGTACATATACAAATGCAGTACTTTACTTCTCAAGCTTAGGTTTCCTTGAAGTATATACACAAATTTACGACTTTAATTTTCATCTTTACTTCATCATTATCATCTTAACATTCATTCTTTATTATAAGATAGTTTGAAGTTAACTTTACTTTCATTCTTATTTTATCTTATAACATTTTTTTATCTTAACATAGTTGGATAATCATATCGCATCATCACATTGGCTAGCTAGGCCACATCCTTGGGAACATGCAGTGAGTGATTTTATTCTAAGGAATACACACACTATAATAGTGAGGGACTTTATTCCTAAGAATATACACACTTTCTGATGAGATATTTTATTCCCTGAGAAGCACATACACAAATGAGTACTTTACTTCGTGGGCTTAGATTCCCTTGAAGTACATACATAGGTACATGACTTTGCTTCTCAACATTGATGGGTGAGACATTCTTCTTCAACTTTAGGTGCATTATGCTTTGTAATACAACAATCATTCATATCAATAATTCTTCATTTTTTAGCCTAATTACGACTGAGCATGTCTAAACGTATGCCTAAGTGATCGTCAATACATCAATCAATGTTTCATGAATAGCATCATATATAAAATATATAAAACATTAGAAAGCATTATACATGAATAAATAAATACATATATTTGAAATGTATATAAACATTTAAAAAAATGCATAATATTAACATAACCATTGTTGACATAAATAACAATATGCCAACCTTCCTTATTTGATAATTCTGATGCATCATCAATAAAAAAATATAACTCAATAGGTAGATGTTCATTTTGATTGATTCTAATTTTCCTATAACATATAATTTCAATGGAATCACATATAAAATAAATGGATTTTATCTTTTTGACATTTAATTTCAGAAATTTGTACAACTATCGAGGTCTATTCTTTACATAGTATTATGACAGTAGACATTAAAATATTAATAACTTAATTTATACTTGTTCTTTTCAAATGATTCTAATTTTTCACATAAGGATAACACAAACCTTTAACTTGTGAACAAATTTCAAATCTTAATTCAATATTTTTAATTTATTATACTTTTTATAATTTGGTCTCATAGTTACTTGAAACAGCATGACAGTAATATGATGTTTGGATCATAACTATTTGTATACATCTTCAAATCATATGAAACTAGTTTCTGTGAAAATTAGACTTCGAGAAATTTCTATACATATATTATTTGTAATTTTTGAATAAGTAAAACCTATTCAAATAATTATTATAAAATAGTTACGAATTAAATAGATTATGTAATATAAATCATGAAACCCTCAATCATGCAACCTTCATTTATGCAACCCTCAGTCAAAATTCCTATCAAGAACAAGGTATTCTTCAAACTTTCAATTCAAACAAAAATATCATTAAGAGGGGAGAGAGGAGTTTGGATTTCCTTTACATACCTTTAGATTTTAAATCTAAAATCTCTCTTTTCCTAATCATCTTGTCCTTCATCATCATCATCTAGAATCCTCTAGGTCTTCTTGTCATTTTCCTAAAAACCTTGATCTTAAAACATAGCCACCATGAAAAAATATGACTCAATCTCTTAGCCTTGAGCTCTTCTAGGTGAGAAGAAAAGGAGAGAAGACGCAACTAGTTTTTAGGAATTAATAAAGTTATTGGTCTTTTATATAGTATTTAAGGATTTTGGTCAAAGAATCCAAATATCCTTGACCCAAAAATTGGGGATGTTATATTTTAAGTTCACAGTTAGAAGAATAAAATTGATTTCATTGCCATGCGCTGCTCACCAACATTATTTCCATTATAAAATTGATAAAGATCTATTTGATAATAATAATAATAATAATAAGGTTATTAATATTAATACTAACATTAATAGTATACTAAATTTTATTTAATTAATATTATAATTTATTATGGATCGTTTGGTATGAGATAATCAAGATAGATTACCGATTATTTTATTCAAAATTTTCATGGCCCACCACATTATCTCATTTGCCTGTGACTTATTATCGATAATTTTAATTGCTATGGTAATTTTTATTACCACCTCACTGATAATCCAAATAACAAGCAAGGGAAGTGATTTTTTAAATTATCAAGTGCATGCATTTTGACAAAAATATTCATTCAATCAAATTTTTAATTTTAATTATTTTATTAAAAATAAATATTATTCAATTTCATCTTATTTATTATTTGAAATCTTTTACGAGTTATAACTTATAACCCTTAATTTAACCTCGTCTTATTTTATTTATATTCTCTTCTTATTTTTTACTTTGTTTATTTATAATATTTTGTGATAAAAATCTAAAATTATCTTTAAGCGTATTATGGTAATTTATTCTCTAACTATTTTAATAATTATTTATATTATTAAAACTTTCCAAACACTATAATGTAATATTACATAATTTATTTAAGTGATGATTTAAATTACCGATAATTAAATCAATAATGGACCAAACGATCTCTTTTCTTTTTTTTTTAAAAAAATCAACAATATGAATATGTTATCCCTCTCACAAAGAATTTAAATTATCACTTTATAAATAACATAAATTGTCTAACCAATGCATACTGCACCTTGTTTGTCACAAATAAACGGAATAACATAATAGAATCATATAATTGTAAGCCATGAAATGCCTCAGAAAGATCTCAATCCGACGCAGAACTCCATAGTAAAGATTTCAATCTCACGCAGAACTCCATAGCAATGTTGTTAGAATCGGACCGGACAACGACCCTGACAGGCGTTCGTTTTAGGTTGGACCGATCGATCAGACCGAATAGTAATAAAATATTATATTTAATATATATATTAAATTAAGCTATTTTTGAATATATATACCTATGTCAAAATGTAATTATAAAAAATTACAATCATAAATAATAAATTTTAAATATAAGATTTGATGTTAAAATTATTACACACTTAATAAATGAAAATCTTATTGAATTTCATTATTATATATAAATTTTCATTTCTTTAAATTTTTTATAAATATTTTTTCCAAAATATTATGAAAAGATTATATAATTTATAAATAAATATATAGTATAATTAGTGGTTTATTAAATTTGAACTTATTAAATTTGTGTGTGTGCATATATATATACATATATATATATAATACTATACTATATTAAGCATGTTATAGTTTTATTGTATATTAAGTTTGCACCATTCATCTCTAACTAATTTATCTAATATAACAAATATTATATATAATATAATAAATATATAATTAACTTATATTATAATATACATTTATGTTATTAAAATTTTAAATAAAATAATAATCCATAAGTTAAAGTTCAAAGATGAGTACATTGTAAACTAAATGAAGTGAAAAAGAACAATATAATTTTTTTTATAAAGAAGGTTCATTTTCAATTTTTTTCAAATTTATAACAACAAACTTTATAAAATTATTTCTTAACAAAAGAAATAATAATAAAATTATTAATCCAAAAACCACGGTTCAATTTAATTTTTTTTCAATTTTCTTTAATTTTAACTAGTTAAAATTATTTCTTAACAAAAGAAATAATAATAAAATTATTTCTTAACAAAAGAAATAATAATAAAATTATTAATCCAAAAACCACGGTTCAATTTAATTTTTTTTCAATTTTCTTTAATTTTAACTAATTTTGATCGATTGAAACTTAGACTAGACGTCTTAGTGACCAATGATCGGATCGATCTGACCGGTCCGGTCCGGCCCTCTCTATTGTAAACAAAGGAACACCGAAAGGAACTTTGACCTCCATCGAGCTTGTTTTCTTATCCTTTTTTTCTAATGATTATTTTCGGAAAAGGAAATGTACACAGACAAGAAAAAATGGCATCACAAGAGGGAAAAGAAGAATAGGGGCGAACAGAAAAGAATAAGATATGGCACCTAAAATCGCAAAAGAGTTGGCTGCAAAAAAAAAAAAAAAAAACGCTGCATTATCTTTTAGTTCAACTCCATCATCCGATTCCAAAAGCAAAGAGGAACAATGGCATCACTTCAGCACATTAGAAGATCCATAAATACTACAATGATTAGTGACAAGATTTTAGAAAGCTCCTATCGTAATCCTCAGGAGTCAGGAGGATTACGTGGCGAATCCAAATAGATAACCTCATCACAGAGTCAGATCACCACTTTGGCGGAATGCAACGGTGCACACGCGAGAACCTTCCACGCCGCCGAATCTGAAGGTAGGATATGTTCGGACGTGATCGAGGTACTGGAAAACAGCAACTTCGCCGTGCACTTCGGAACCCATGCTCTGGTTAGCAAGCCTTTTCTGGTTGAAGTTCTCCACCTCCTTGGACAGCTCATCCTTCGTGTTATTACAGGAGGTGATAACCTGTAAACCAAAAAGCTTATCAAGAATTATCAAAAGCCAGAGGATTGATGAATTTCATTTTTCAACCGGTCCATGGAATTGATATTTTTTAATACCAAACGGAAACCTGGCCATCATATCAATGTGGGAAGCAATCTATTAAGTAATCAGCTGGAGAAAAAAAGACTGCAGAAACATGGTAACTTACCAGTATCCCGCCAGGAGCAACCAGCTTCGACACTGACTCCCAATACATTATCCTGAGTATAATTACACGAGAAGACCAGTTTAGAAAGTAGATGCATTATACAAGCTCCAAGAAAAATGAAAATAAATCTATCATCATGATATGCGAGAGTTATGTATTAATCATCAGCAGACGTCCACCTGCAGTCCTGTAAATCATATATTTCCTGCATGATTGAAACACAAATACTAAATTGCAACAACTAAATTTGATTCTTTGAACAACAAGACTTCATTAAAATGATTCCTTCAATGAGGGACAAAATTTAATAGTGTGTGGTGGACCAGCAAACTTATATACACATGGACAAAAGTTCACTTAAAAAAGTTTTTTATTTTTATTTTCTTTTAAGAGGGAAGTTTAAGAGCTAAAATTATAAACCATGCTTTCTTTTCCTTTCTTGTGTGCTATCAATGTGTCTGAGTAGAAGTTCAACCATCAACCAAAAATCACTTTCTCGAGGCAGTCCAGACTGGTCCTAGAGAAAGGTAAGATCCAATAGTTGGAGTTTTTTTTACCTTTTGTTTTGCATCAGATATTTACACCTAATCATTTGTTTTTTTATTATAGATCATATCAAACTTTGAGAATGGATCTGCTTGTAGCTGATACAAGTCCCACATTACTTTTTTTTATCCAAGACAATAGTAGTCATGCACAGACTTGTTTATCTGGTTTCCCTTAAAAAAAATGTTTATCTAGTTCCTTAGTTATCAAATAAAATCCAAAGTATTGTCAATCCATTATGAAATGAAAAACCGAAACAAAGAGGATAGACAATAAAGTTCATGAATGTGACGTTTACCTTTTAATAGGGCCATCTGGATGCAAACCAATGGCATCCAAAGTTCCTTTATCCATCACAAGCTTAAATTTTCTGTCCAATTTTGTTTCCAATATATCGTCAACCTATAAGAAATTAATTGTTACCGAGAGTTTGACAAAGTTTGCAGACATTGAGATGTAGCCATGTAGATAAAAAAACATTAAATCTCAAAACAGTGAAATCACCCATGTTAACTTTAAAAGATTCAGTAATCTTTAATCATCGTAGGAAAAAAAGTGTTAGGATAAGAACAAGGGCGTGAGACCCATAATACTTTGATAAAAAATTTTAGCTCCACTGAGGAATGGAATACATAAAAACTTGATAAACAGAAGGCAGTATCAAAGAAAAACAGCAGGATATTTAGATACAGCAGAAATGGCATGTCTACTTTACATGGTTTCAATTGAAAGGTCAAGATATTATACTTCATTAGCAATTGCTTCATTACTCTAGAACAACTCCCTCATTAATTTAAGGGTAAAATACTTGGTCCGAGTTTCAAGACACTTAAAGGTAGATTCAGATTATAACTGTCAATAGCAATAGCTAAAAGACATGGGCGTGGCTGGAAGAAGCTAACAACTGAGAAGTAAACACTTAAAACTAAACACAAAAATGTAATCCGCGAGTGTTGATCAAGAAGTGAGATGTCTAGTAACTCTAATGGACTGTTTGTGAATTGCCCCGCTAGTTCTTAAAGTAGTTCATGTATTAAAGTAGGCACAGTCCTGCAGATACCACTGTTCCAAGATTCTGTAAATTTCTAGGGGCTCCAAAAAAGAAAAGAGAATTTTAAAAATATTAAAATATCAAGTCCAGTAATGCAAAGCTCGATGTTCGTACCAAATATTATTGAATATATGGTGAAATCTTTAAGATCACTGATCAAGACCTGAATATGCATGAATCATAGAACAATGACAGGTATTCCTTCCAAAAAAAACTAAATTGGAAAATGTTAAAATATCAAGTCCAATCATCCAAAGCTCGATGTCCGTACCAAATATTATTGAATATATGGTGAAATCTTTAAGATCACTGATCAAGACCTCAATATGCATGAATCATAGAACAATGACAGGTATTCCTTCCAAAAAAAACCAAGGACGGCTATTTTCTTCGAAGAAGTGCAAGAAACCATGAGGCTTAGAAATCAAATTATGAAACATTGTGTACCACAAAAGTGATATTCTCGAAGCCATTGCAAATAGCAAGGTTTTGAGCAAGGACGACCGCTCCTTCAACGTAATCCGTCCCAGTTAAATTAGTGAACCTTCAAATGAAACTTAGACTAATCAATTATTCTAGATTAGTTAAAACCACAATATGGAAACAATCAGATAGTGGAAAACTGTTCACAGTTAAAAGGAAAATCATGCTATACATGCTCCAATGTTCCTTCTTTTATTTGAGAGGGACATGCTCCAGTGTTCTTCAATTGCAAGAGACATTAGATAATCCTCATATTTCACTCACATCATGCAATAAGATTTTGACATCTCATGACTCTAATCAACCAAAATGATGCACTGGGTCTTTATGAAGAAGTTATGATGATCACCAAATACCAAGTCAATTCAAGAACTGAAAGTCCATGACCTTAAAAAAATTAGCCAATTCACTCACCTTAGTTGAAGCTATCTAGCATGTTATCTATAATGAGTGTCAACAGTGATTCTCCATAATTACTATTAATTTTCCCCTAAAAAAAGTAATATTAACTTTAAATGTAAGATGATCCCTACCAGAGTGTAGGCATCCTATTTTGTTAGAACAGAGAGTAAAAATGTGACAATGTACAGCAACAAATATGATCTACAAAAAACCACCAGCTCCAAATGTGCATCAATCACCCAACAACTTTGTCATGGTCAAAGCATTCTCCATAGCTACTTTTTTTTTTGAGAGTCTCCTTTTACATGGCATTTTGCAATCTCTCTTATTTCTGGAAAGGCAATTTCTAATCTCTCTCTCATTTTGCTCTTTTTTTTATTTGACAGGGAAATCTTTCATTTTGTTTTTTTTTTGAGGAGATCTTTCATTTTGTTACCTAACATAAAACCCACTTCTGCTCTTGAATCTTCTGAACAATCAACCAGCATCATGGTGAGATCTAGCAAAATTCTATGGCCTCACAAGATATTAGGTCATAAATGATTTATGTCATCCTATACGAGTATGTTGACCTCAAAACATCGAATCCAAAGTCAGTGGAAGAACTTCTAAGATTAGTATGAAAGTTCTGGTTTGTCTTGTTAACATTTTTAAAATGGAAGCCCTCTTCAACACCAGCATTTCAATTATTTCCATGGTTATTAAAACCGGACCGGACCGGCCGGTTCAACCGGTTCAACCACGAACCGGCTACTGGTCCGGTCCGAATTAATATAAAAAACGGAATTGAAGTTGAACCGGCCAAAAACCGGTTCAACCGGTAAAAACCGGTTCAACCACTAAACCGGAAAAACCGGGTTCAACATTTAAAGTGAAAAAATAGGAAATAAAAAGTTAGAGAGGAAGGTAAAAATGAGAGTATTTGAATTTTGAATTAGACTTGGTAAAAATTAAAAAGGAAATAAATGTGGGAAAATCAGTATGGGAGAGGAATTAATGGAAATAAAAAAGGAAAGTATTAAAATGAAAATAGAGAAGAAAATAAAAGGAAGTAAGTGTGATGTATGAAAAAATTAAATTAAATTAATTTATTATCATCACAAAATAGTATCAAAGAATAAAATAAAAGAATTAATATAGTATATCAATAATAATAATTTAAAGTTTTTTATGAATATTAAAATTTCTAATATCTTTTTATTATAAAAAAGTAAATAAATATGGGAATTAATGGGGACAGAGAAATTAATGGAAATAAAAAAATAGAAATATTAAAATGAAAGTAAAGAAATAAAATAAACACGAGAGTTATATATGTCAAAATTAATTAATATATTATCACCTTAAAATAGTATTGAAAAATAAAATAAAAGAATTAATATACTATATTAATAAAAAACAAACTCTTTTTATGAATATTAATATTTAATTAAATATTTGTTTATTATATTTTATTATGAATTATAAACATTATGTAATATTTATTATATATATAATTATTTTAAAAATATTAATTTAATAAAATCCGGTTGAACCCGGTTGAATCCGATCAAACCGGTCCAACCACGACCCAGTTGGTCGTCCGGTCGGATGGCCGGTCCGGTTTTAATAACATTGATTATTTCTCTTTGGAGCTCATTCAGAGAATAAAAGATATCTAAAATTGCCAAAGTGTGATTGTATGTGTCAAAGGTAACGCAAGCCTGTTCCTTTTACCTTCTTGTGGTCTATTTGGCATCAACACAATGACTGCATCTTTCGAGGATATAGGCTTTTATGTTGAGAACGTTGTCCTGGTGGCTAAATAAATCATGCAGGTGTGAGCAGTGATATGAACATTTTGTTCAATTGTGCTGTCGTTACAACATGCAATAATGATAAAACCTGATGAATGGCATTTAGCCCTCATCATTTTCTCTATCAAAAAAAAAAAATTTCTGCATTTCACATGAACCATTGATTTTGTGGTGAAAATCAGTTTGATACATAAACAGCATAAAAGAGGTAACCCATGACTACCAAATTGTGCGGTTATTATTTCCGTTTCTTTAGGAGAATTATTATTTCCGTTTTTAAAAAAGGATGTGTACGAGAATTCAACAGGTAGGGGTGTTCATAGGTCGGGTTTGACCCGACCCGTGAACAAACCCGATCCGACCCGGCCCGACTTTGGTCCCATCTTTTTTTTGGCTGTGACCCGAACCGACCCGACCCGGGCTGGGCCGGGTCGGGTCGGGTTACCCGACCACCTTTTTTTTAATTTTTCGTTTATTTTTTTAATATAAAAAGTATTTATTATTTTATTTTTAATACAAAATAAAATATTTTTAAATACCAAAAATATTGTTTTAAATATCTATATACTTTTCTACTACAACAACAACAAAACCTTATCCCACTAGGTGGGGTCGGCTACATGGATCATACGAAGTCATTCCGCTCTATTAGTAACCAAACCTTTCGGTATATTATTCACCAATAGCTATTAGTTCGCCAAGTGTCCGCCTTGGCCTCCCTCTCCCTCTTTTAATCGGTCTCCAGATTATTTGATCTACTCTTTTTACGGGCGCATCTAATGGTTTTCTCTGAACATGACCAAACCATCTCAAACGATTCTCTACCATTTTCTCACTAATAGGAGCCACTCCGACTCATTCACGTATATAGTCATTCCTAATCTTATCTAATCTTGTATGACCACACATCCATCTCAACATCCTCATTTCGGCTACCCCCACTTTACGTTCATGTTGTCCCTTCATAGCCCAACATTCACTACCATATAACACTGCCGATCTTATAGCAGTACAATAGAATTTTTCTTTAACTTTATTGGGTACTTTTCTATCACAAAAAACTCCAGTGACTTTCCTCCACTTACACCAACCAGCTTGAATTCTATGATTAACATCGTCATCAATCTCACCATCTTGTCTTACAATTGATCCTAAATATTTAAACTTTGTCACTTGAGGAATTATATCCTCCCCTAGCCTATCTTCCAAATCGTCTCTAAGTTGTTTATTTGTAAAATTGCTATGCATATATTCTGTTTTATTCCTACTTAAACGAAAATCCTTTGACTCCAACGTATTTCTCCATATTTCCAATTTTGTATTAATCTCTTCTCTTGAATCCGCTAAAAGTACTATATCATCCGCAAATGGCATGCACTTAAGTACCTCCTCTGTGATACTCTCGGTTATAGCATCGATAACAACAACAACAACAAAGCCTTATCCCACTAGGTGGGGTCGGCTACATGGATCATACGACCGTTGATCCATGTTCATGAGATTCGACAGGGTTTTACACTGGCTGTCGGGACCTAACACAACCCTCCTTTATCCGGGCTTGGGACCGGCTATAAAACATAGGCGGAGTTGTGGAAAAGCATTACAACAAAGAATTTACACAACATGCAATACAAGAAGCCACCAATGAGTTCAAATAATTGCAAGCTAATATATTAAATAATATATGACGGATGACCCCCATAACCAGCAGTCATCCTTTTTCTTCAAAAAAAGTTCAAATATCATGAGTAAGATCAGAGAGGAAATCTGAACAGAATTTAAGCAAGTTGCTGAATCTTAAGATAAATATATCGTCGTTGTCAAAACTTCATGCAACCAAAAGTGTTAATAAAATAACCAAAAATAGTCAAAACACTGTAATACCCATATAAACATACTAAACAATCACGAACTCAACAAATATCAACAATAAAGTATGGTGAAGTTATCTGCTTAATGTGCAAACTGGTTCCTCAATATAGCACTCACCTGCAAACTTTCTGCAAACTGGTTATAGCATAAATAACTAAGTTAAATAGATACGAGCTTAAAGCTGATCCTTGATGTAGGCAAATTCCTATAGGAAATTCTTTTGTCTCACCTCCGAGTGTCCTAACCCTAATCAATGCCCCATCGTACATATCTCGTATTACCTTAATGTAGGCAACACTCACCATCTTCTTTTGCAAGGCTTTCCAAAATATATCCCTTGGTACCCGATCATACGCCTTCTCTAAGTCAATGAAAGCCATATGTAAGTCTCTTCTCCTACTTCGATACTTCTCCATCATCCTCCTTAGTAAATAAATCGCCTCTATAGTGGATCTTCCTGGCATGAACCCAAATTGTCTCTCAGAAATACTAGTCTCCATTCTCAATCTATGCTCAATCACTTTTTCCCATAATTTCATTGTGTGACTCATAAGTTTAATCCCTCTATAATTTGCACAATTATGAATATCCCCTTTATTTTTGTAAATAGGAACTAATGTACTTAATCTCCAATCATCAAGCATCTTTTTCGACCATAAAATCTCATTAAATAGTTTACATAACCACAACACACATTTTTCTCCTAAACATTTCCAAACTTCAATCGGTATACCATCCGGCTTTACCATTCTCCATTTTCTTAAGAGCTTCGCTAACCTCCGAGACTCTAATTCTACGATAAAATGATCTATTAAGCTCACATTCGCTAACTGTCAAGTCCTCCAAATCACAACGAGAACCTTCACATCCATCATTAAATAGCTTATAGAAATACTCTTCCCATCTGTTCTTAATATCTCCTTCAGTAACTAAAACCTTGCCAACTTCATTTTTTATGCATCTTACTTGATCCAAATCTCTCGACTCCTCTTTATTCTTTGCAATCTTGTAAATCCTTTGTTCACCAGCCTTTGTCCCTAACTCCTTATAAAACCCCTCATATGCTTTAGCACGAACATCACTAACTGCCTTCTTAGCCTCCCTTTTCACCAAACGATACTTTTCCCAATTGTCAGAACTATTGTCCAAGTGTATCGCCTTGAAACAATTCTTCTTATTACGCACCTTTTCTTGGACCTCCTCATTCCACCACCAAGTCTCCTTATCTCGTGGTCCAAAACCTTTTGATTCTCCTAAAATGGCTTTAGCAACCATTTCAACATTTTTTGCCACATTCTCCCACATGATACTAGCATCTCCTTCTAACTCCCAAACACTTTCCTCTAATAACTTCTAAAAGTCTCTCGCTTCTCCCCCTTTAACTGCCACCACTTGATCTTTCGATAAAAAACTGTTCGAAATTTTGATTTTATACATTTCATTTGCATATCAAGAACTAACAATCTATGTTGTGTAGTCACCCCATGCCCAGGAATTACTTTGCAATTAGTACAGCGTCTTTTATCAATATTTCTTGTCAAGAAAAAATCGATTTGAGACCTATGAGTTCCACTTTTGTATGTGATTAAATGTTCCTCTCTCTTCCTAAAACAAGTGTTGATAATCTTAAGATCGTATGCTAAAGAAAAATCAATAATAGTTTGTCCTTCCTCATTCAACTCCCCAAAACCAAAACCACCATGAACCCTTGCATGTGGTCCTGCCTCTTTACCAACATGTCCATTAAGGTGTCCCCCAATATAAACTTTCTCGGTTGTTGGTATACTTTCAATCAAACCCTCCATATCTGCCCAAAACTTCTCCTTGAGATGTGATTCTGCTCCTACTTGGGGTGCATATGCACTAATAATGTTCAGTCTCCTTTTCAACAATTACTTTCACGGATATGATTCGATCCTCAATCCTTTTAACTTCCACAACATTCTTCCTCCATTCTGTATCTATATACTTTTCTACAACAACAACAACAACAACAAAGCCTTATCCCACTAGGTGGGGTCGGCTACATGGATCATACGACGCCATTCCAATATATTCGTTGATCCATGTTCATGAGATTCGACAGAGTTTTACGCTCGGGGCCTAACACAACCCTCCTCCTTTATCCGGGCTTGGGACCGGCTATAAAACATAGGCGGAGTTATCTATATACTTTTCTACATTTAAAATAATTTATTTCATATTTTTTTAGATTTTAAATGATATAAAACTATACATTTAACTAAAAAATAATTAAAAAATTAAAAAAAAAAAGAAAAAGACCGGGTCATCGGGTCGGGTCGGGTCAACTCAGGTTGGAAAATTCCAACCCAAACCCGACCCGATGGGTCAGATTTCCAGGTTCACCGGGTCGACCCGACCCGGTGAACACCCCTATCAACATGTTCCACGATATAAGACATTAAAGATGGTGATTGAGGGAAGATAATGTATAATGTGAGAAACCTCTAAGAAATGTTACATGGATACTGCTGTTAGGTCAGCAAGAGTTGTGGTTCGTGATTGTGGAATGCATTGTTGAACAAACTCAAAATTTTGTATGTACCACAAACAATAAAGCAGGATGACTATATAAGATTGTCATCATTTTTATGCTGAAAAAAGATATAGCCACTGATATTTATTCATCTCCACAAGATTAGAGAGGTAAGAATGCATGAGCATGAAAGAAATATAGTACACCTATCCCACTAATTTTTTTTGAGGGGCAAAAGGATGACAAGCAGTTTGGTTGTCATCCATACCTATCCCACTAATATGAGCATAATATAAACAGTGAAGAAAATTGGCACTCGACGTATTTGTTGTTTAAATTAGTTAGTTGCAATTGACTAAGAAATGCACCAAAATTTGACATGTGAAATTGTGTTGATAGTTGTGATTTTTATTTTACGTCCACATGCTTGTAATGTCCAAGTTGGCCGGCTTCCACAATTGTCTACATACATAAACTATTCAGCATAAGGCTGCTAAAATCTAGAGTTATTCTGTTTTGAGAAGTGAAATGATGACTACAGTTTTTGGTAGTCATCCACTTGTATTAGAACTTGTAAATTATATCATATACAATTAAGAGAAGAAGCAAGAGTAAAAAGGAATTATCCAAGCCTAAGAGGTGCATGCACCAATACAGAAAGATACTATCCAAAATCCCACTCGTTAATAGAAAAGAAAGTATGGTATATAATGTCCTCAATATAACACCTCTACCCCTTGAAAATGGTGTGGTTTTGTTGTAACAATATTCCCCATGTAGTGGCATGTGGCGAGGACCACAATCATCATGTGGTGCCACCCTTGGCTGTCATGTGCACTGAGTGTTCTAAGAGAGCTTCAAAAACTATCCACACTTGATGTGTCGGCATTCATGCACCCAGCACCACACCTCAATGGCTATGGGTCCCCAGAAAATAGGTGGGCAATGTCCTTCTCGGCTGTCCTGCATAGCTCAAATGTGGTATCTGTGTGTGGAAAAATGGTGAATGATTGGGCGGACTCTGACTCACACGGGATTCCACGTGCCCCATGAGTGGTGTGCAGATTTTCCACACGCACAATCTGCTCTGAAAGCATTTGGGAATGTGGTAATTGAAAGCAGTTGCCTGTAGACCAGAGAGCCATGCCCAACTGCCTGCTCTGGATCCATCTGGGTGATACCCCGATATCAGATCTAAAAGAGTGCACATCACTCCTCGAACCACCTATCCAATAGCCCCAAACTGAATGAAGGAGACATGATCCGCTGCTGAACTCTAGAGTTAGACTCATAAACTTGTTGTTTCTAGTTGTAAAATTATTATACATTAAACATAGACACTTATAAACTTGGTATATAGTAAGCAGATTTGTAAAAACTCTGAAAAGAGAAGTAAAGAATAAACAATGCACCATATCATGATTTATTAGTTTAGTGGTAAAGAATAAATGAACTAAATTGCAGCTCTTAGCAATGTTGTCAAGCTAGCAAATTGGTTCAACACAGTGGATAGTTTTTTTTTCTTTGGGAACGCACAGAATGGATAGTTAATCATGTAAAATGTGGGATCGTAGCATGACTTGTCCTATTCTACCATTTTTTTGCTTTTGATGTTATATATTAAGTTAAAACGAAAAGCATTAGTGAATATCTGACACCTGCAGAGTCCTACATGATTCTCGAATTACTTGTGTACTACCTCAAGCATCACATCCAAGTGGGGGAACACATTGAAATTCTTCCTCAAGTCTTCTTGGTTCACCTGTCAAGCGATTTTGTGATGCAACATGTGATCCTATTGATCTAGCTAAAACAAGTCTACTTGCAATCCAACCGATTTTTCCTTGGCAAGATCATAAAGATCGTTATGATTTCACAATGAACTCATGATTTTGACAACATTGACTACTAAGTTCAATCACATAGTATCATCTTTATTGTTATGTATGTTTCTTATTTTTGTTTTCACTCAAGACTTGTATGATATAAGATGATAATGATGAACAATAAAATAAATAACCAAGTATTATTATCAATGATTATTATACTTTCGAGTCACAAACAAAAAATGTATGTGGACATGCTAACTACCATTTTTACAAGTAGAAATATTGGGAAAATCCAGTGGAATTAATTTCTGAACTGTTATAATCCGAAAACTCATAAGGTTGGGTTGACGCCCGCCTCCCCCCAAAACTTGACTTGCACAAGTTTCCCTGCAAAAAGCTCTCCATGCCTACTCAACTAAAGATCACTATCTCCTCAAAAAAAAAAAAAAAAAAAAAAAAAAAAACTAAAGATCACTATTCTTCTTTAGTTAGTTCTCCCCCCTCTCTGAGACCGTCAGACCCCAGTGGAACCGAAGGCCCACATACTAACTAATAGACAAGAAGGGAAAATCACATTATTGATTGAATATGAGGCAAATGAAAAATCCCTCTTGGAAAATTCAAACTAGAAAAGAGACTGGAAGCTGCATAAACTAGCCCCATAGGCTATCACCCTGGATTGAAAGAATAGATTGTTAGTAAGTCTAATGTCTGGCTTTAGGGTGTCCTTCCTCTTCCTCCTGTTTAGAAAGATAGCTGCCATCAACCTAGAGAAAGTTGTTTGGAGATTTGATTTATTCTTAATTAAAGAATGAAGAATTGAATTAAAGGGCTCGCTTTGACCATTAGGATATTGGTACATATCTATTTTGTACACAAACGATACAAGTTTACATTTCAAGTTTATGACGTCTTGACTGAGTTTACAAAGTTTTGAACTTGAAAAACAATGAGATCAAGTCCAAAAAGTCTAAAACATCTTATGCTCGGGCTATGACAGACATTATTTAAGATAGAAGATTGCAAGAGAAATAGTCACAAAAGTTATTTTTTTATAAGTAGTCACAAAAGTTATTGTCCAAGACACGCATCCAATAGTGCATAATAAGAGAAAAAAAAAGAGAAGAACATAATGAGGCAAAAAGGAACATACACATACCCTAGTTTACCAAGTTCGTGCAGAAGAAGACCATTCCCAGACCCAATATCAAGCACACTCCAGCTAGATAGATTTTCAGATGTATCACCACAATCAGATTTATAATTGCTGTCCTTGTTAAGTTCAGTAGAATGTGCTACATTTAAGCATAAGATCTTAGTCCAACTTGCAACAGTTTCCATAACTTCATTTCCAAACCTGCGAAGGACATGGGGAGACATGAAATTATATCTCAACATGAAAGCTTGTCTCAAAAATGACATAATTAGACTTCAAGAAGAATCAAAGTAAAAACTAAGATCGCAATAGTTTAGCTGTAATTTTTTGTGGACAGTATCTTATCATGTTGCTAGATCAGGGAGGACTAATAGGTAAATGTACGAAAAAAGTTGGAATGGAAGAAACAAGAACACCGGCTATACAATAATGTTAAATGAAGATTTTTTCTCACACTATTATCAAGCTTTTCGAAAGGATCACTATTATCAAGTTATGGAAATCCAAGTGCATAATGGACAATAACCATAGCTGGAGCCTGGACCCTAAAATTGTGATGGTTGAAAACAAAGAAAACTGAAAAGGAATAGTAAATGTTTAGATAAAGGAGGATTAGTTCCTGCATGAGTGCAAGAATGCTTCTCACCAGATTTCACCAGCATGACCGTGCTGATGAAAATTTGAAAGATCCTCTGCATAAGAAGCATCCCAGTAACTCTGGAGCCCCAGCAATGATGCTTCTGTCTCATTTGCATCTGACCCATCCTTATCTGAACTGAAGGAAGAGCAAATACCGTTAAGATTATCCGAACTATAACCTTTTAGTCAAGAAACATGTCCTCCGTAAATTGTTATCTTAAGCCACAAGGCACTTCCAGGTCACCACACAATAATCAAAGTAGTGAAGTACTAGATAGAAATAGTATGAGAGGGTGAAAAGGAGAAGATGAATTTAAAGCAACCATAATCTGAAAACAAATTGTGCCAGAGTTTTGCTTGAACATGACATCCTGGCAAAAATTAGTGATACATGAACAGTTTATGATGCAGTTTATTGACACGTCTGTGTCCTCATGGAGGCTTTTGAGGAAAAAAATCCCTGGAAATAGGTAAACTTTATGAAGATATGTGACACAGGTAAGAATGCAGAGCTGATCAAGTTTATATTAGGCACGTCACCTTTCCTTTGAAGTAAGGAGGTATATTTGCATTAAGAAAAAGAAGCTTTAAAGCAATATTAATATTGAATTGACTCACAGTATGCAGTAGAAGAATAAAACCTTTTAGTCTCCAAAGTACATTATTTTTTATATATATTGGCTGGTCATGGATTCAAGTTCCATATTCGATACACTAAAATTTTCCAAAGAAACTATGATGCGAAGCAAACCCTAAAATTTAATAAAACATGAGACCCACTATTGGGAAGGGGGAGGAAGATGAACACCTGTAATCGGAGGCCGCAGCTGGGAAGCTCAAACCGGGTAGGAGAAGGTCTGCCGCGTCGACCTGGCGCTGTTCGTCGTCCAGCGTGCTTCCATACTCGCTCTTGATAGACCACGAGTCTGCCGCTACCGACCGTTCGTCGTCGGAGACCAGGTCTCCGGCGACCGGCGCCCTCGGCGTAGGTACATCGCTTTCTTCCGCAGGCAATCGCATTCCTGCCATAGGATCCCCGGAGCTCCGCCGTTCGCCGGATATGGAACGCCGGAGAGAATGAGAGAGAGAGAGATTCGGGAGGTTTTGGGGGATCCGGAGAAGAAAGTAGAGTCGTAGCTCGGCCGGCTAACAACGTAATATTTCAAGAAGCCCATCTTACGGGTTAAAATCAAGACTACCGATGACCCGATGAATCCGGACCCAATGGGCTCGTCTGAACGCTTTAAAATTGTTTTAGAATGCAACTAGTGATAAATACCGTGTAATGGACGAATATTAAAAACTATACAATATATAATTAAAATATCATAATAATGATCAAAACTAATTTATTATTATTTAATATGATAAATATAGTTTGAAAAGTTTAAACCTACCAAGACCCCAACTTCTACTTAAATTATTTTTTTAATTAATTAATTTCCAAAAATCGAATTATTTTCTTATTTGTATTTTTTTATTTATTTTGTAGGATATATTAATCTTCATTGGATTCAAATTAAATTCATTGCTTGGAATTATTTTTTAAACTTTGGAAATAAAATAGTATCTTATAAAAATGAAATAGTGTACTATTTTATTATACGTGTATATTACCTTAGAAAGAAAAGATTATTTATTTTAATCATACTCAAATTGCATACTTATTTTTTATTTCTGAAATAATAAATTATCTTTTACGAAGTAAATATTACTTTTTTATTATAATTTCCATTATTTTTAAAAAAGAAAATTAATTGTAATTTGGTCTCAATTTCTTAAATTTATATTATTTGTTAATGCCTAAAAAATTATTATCTGTTAAAAAGAAATTATTATTTATTTCATTATACTGCTATGATACTTTTAAAAAAGGAAAAAATATTTATTTAATCATAATCAAATTGAATTGTTTATTGTCTAATTTATGAAATAATACATTTTTAAAAAATAAAATAATTTTTTTTATTATACTTGTGCATTATGATTTAGAAATGAAAGTTTTTATCTTAGTTGGGCTCAAATTGAATTATTTATTTTAAATCATTTTTTTAATTTAAAAATAACAAATTATTCTTTAGAAAGAAAATATTATTTACTCCTACGTTATCTTGTAGAAAGGAAAAAAAGTATTTATTTTAATCATACTAAAAAAATCTGCTTCTAATTAAATTATGATAAATCTTCTTTTATTTTTGTTACCTTATGCAACAAACCATTATAAGATAATTTTTTATTCCCTAAAATTATTATATATGTCCATTATCTTAAAAAATGAAAATATAAGGAAACATTAATCTTAATTTGAATCAAATTGAATTATTTATTTTAAATTATTTTTTAATTCAAAAAATAAAAAAATAGGAATTATTATTTAGGTTTTAAATAGGAATTATTATTTACTTGCATATTATCCTTTAGAAAGAAAATATTATTTGAAACATACTCAAAATTGATAAAAAGAAAAGATTAATCTTATATTGACTTAAATTGAATTATTTATTTTAATTTTTTTTGTATTTCAAAAACAACAAATAATCTTTTAAAAAATAATTATTTTTTCTTGTAAATTATATTTTGGAAATAAAATTTATTTATTTTAATCACCAATTTAAGTTTGTTATCTATTTTATGAATGTTAGTTACAGTGTACCAAAAAATGTTTGCACGCTTTTATGAGAAAAGCACAAACATAATCAAATGTAGCGAGCATATGTATGTATAATTTGTTAATTAATAATTCCATCTTTTCGATGCGAATGTTGACGTTATTAATCTTAGCTAATTATATTTACTAATAAAATACGCGACAACTTGTAGGTAGATTGTATACGTATACTGATACACAATACATACTTTATTGACCGAGTCACCAGGAAATTGAAACCTCCATTTTCCTTAATTAATTTCATTTCTGTATTTTCACCTTTGAAGACTTGAAAAAGGACCAAGAAAATTGCAGCACAACATTTTGAAAAAGTTCACATGCACACTTTTCTTTTCTTTTTTTTTTTTAAATTCATCTGTAATGAATTCCTTCTTCAGCGATGGTCTCCAAAGTTGGTCTCCGGGACCTGCTGATGCTCATCCTGTACCTAAACTCTCCGATCTCCACCGCCGCCGCCGGCTCATCCTCCACCTCGTCGTCCCGCACGTCAACCTCCGGCTCCGGTGAAGCCTTCGCTGAGCTGTCCGGAAGTATCCTCGCCTTCCCGCCGGACGTCCGCCGCACCTCCTTGTTGGCTGCCAAAAACACCCTGGCCACGTCGGCCGCAGTGGCTACGGCGTTGACCCTCTTCATCGGCAGCATGACGTACACGTTCCCCATCTCTAGTTCCTCATCGGCGGCGAGCGGCATGAAGCGCCGGCCGACTTGCAATGACCTTGAGTTCACCGCGAAGTGGCCCGGGACGTCGAGCATGAGCTCGGCGGCGTTGGCAGGGCCGTCGACGCGCCGGATTTCGCCGCCCGGGAGGAGTACCTTGATGGTCCTTGCATGGTCGCCTCCGGGAGTTCCGGCGAGGGCGCAAGAGGCGTAGTTGCCCATCTAGCTCCGCGTCCCTTATTGACACGGGAGAAACCAGCGCAGTGGAGATGCAGCGGCGAGATAGAGATTATAGTTGGAAATATAGTTTTGACTTTGAGAGTTGGTAGGAATTTGTTGAAGTGTTTGTTTGGGTTGGGGACGGGACGGGGGAGGAGAGAAGAGGTGAAGGGGAGAGAGAAAATATATAAGAGAGAGAGCGAGCAGCTGATAATTGGAACTGGGAAGGAGAAGGACCGAGTTGTAAGAGGAAGATTCGGGGATTTGGTGTGGGGTAGTCTCGTGGAACGAACAACTGTCGACGCGTACAAGGGGGAGGGAGAGAGAGAGTGGAAAGGAGGGGAGGGAGAGAGAGAGAGGAAAGAGAGAGTCCACATTCGTCCACTGCTACGTGTGGGGTCGATTGCGGGAGCTCAAGTTTTACCCATCAACAGGGACCCGCGTTCTCATTCGGTTGACGGTGATCATATAAAAAAAATACGACCCGACTAAATTGAATATAATAATAATAATAATAATAATAATAATAATAAAAGGATTATTTGGATGGAATCTGAAACGCAAATGAAATTAAATAAAAATGAGAGTACTTTTTACACAACACAAAAATTGGTTGCTTAGAACTTGGGAGCTCTGGACTTTTTTATTTTAAATTTAAGTTTTGACATTCCTCGATCTCTCATGAGTTAAATTAGGTCTCAATTCAAATATGATTTCGCAATTCAATTTGATTGGACATAAAGATATTAATAATATATATAATTTTAAAATATATGTTAAACAATAAATATGATTAAGATAATTGGATATATGATTAAGAGATCATATTATTTTGATTAATTTAAGGACTATAATTTTTAACCTTAGATGATACTTTTTATTATCAAATTATCTCAATAATTATATATTATTTTATCTAAGAAGTATATCATTAATTTAATAATAAATTATAATTGCTAAATTGATTAAATGATAAGAAATAAACATTTTACATCAAGATATAGAGCGAATATTCTACATACTCGTTAGTCTCTTTGTAATACTTCAGATTTTAATCAGAGACAATTTGAACTTTTTTATCCAAACCCTCATAATAAAGCTCTATATTCTTATTGTTTACCTCTTTTCTCCACATCTTTTGACGACTAGGACTTGAGAAGGAGAACAAGAGGAACAACGAGGAGCAAGAAGAGGAAGAAAGAGAAGAAAAATCTAAGAGAAATGTATGCAAAGAAGATCAAAATCCCTCTCTCCTCTTTAAATATTCTTCCTATAATGGATTGTGAGCAAAAGCACATCATGTTCTTTTATTGAATTGTGATTGACGGTTCTTATCCATTGATTAGATCCATATATGCATAAGTTTTCATGATTTGATCTATGCCATGTGTAGGCTTTCATGATTATATTTAATAGTTAGGGTTCATATTTTTCATATTGTTCATGATTTAGGAATGAACCCTATATCTTAAAAATTCATGGATTATTACATTTTCAATGTTCTTTTGATCCTAGAATGCCTAGAAAATGCATATGTTTTGATTCTGAATATTATGTATCTTTCTCAATTTTTGAATAAAAAATCGTGTAAAATCGGACTAGGCGGCACAACTTCCTACTACAAATATCTAAGACTTTTTCAAGATTGCTTCCCCTATGATAAAACTGATCAGGAAAGGTGAGAAAAGTTTAATTCGACACATAAGTGTGAAGATAGCTTCTTGGAGTTCAAGAAGAGATTGACCACTGCACAGTACTAATAATTCCTACAAGAGTTGGAAGTTACATAGTGTACAGATGCCAGTGGAATTGGTTTAGGCTGTGTGTTGCAACATGGAAGAGTAGTAACTTATGCTTCAAGACAATTCAAGCCACATGAGAGGAACTATCCTACTCTTGACTTGGAGTTAGTAGTAGTAGCGTTGTTCTGAAAATATGGAGACACTACTTATATGGGGAAAAGTTTGAAGTTTTCACTGATCACAAAAGTCTCAAATATGTATTCACTCAAAAAGAGCTCAACATGAGAGAGAGTCGATGGTTAGAGTTTTTGAAAGACTATGAGTTTGACATTTTTTATCATTCAGAAAAGACAAACTTAATAGTAGATGCTCTAAGTAGAAGATGGGAAGAGTCGCCTAAGAGTTTACAAATGGACTCTTTTTGAAGAAAATACTCAAGAAAAATTGATAATGCACTATGTCATTCAACTTGATATAGTGGCAAAGATAGCACAAGCACAGAAAGAAGACCCAAAGTATAAGGACATAAAAGCTCTATGTGAGAAAATGCACCCAAACTACAGGATGGACGAAAATGGGACCATCATGTTCTAAGACAAGTTATGAGCATTTGTAGATAAAAAGCTCAAGGAAGAAATTTTGATTGAGTGCCACAAGTCAGAGTTTGCCATTCGTTCAAGAGCCACTAAGATGTTTAAGGATATACAAAGGACATTTTGGTGGAGAGACATGAGGAGAGAAATGACATAACTTATTTCCATGTGCTTAGTCTGCCAACATGTTAAAATTGAACACCAGAAGTCATTAGGGTATTGAACCACTACTCATACCACAGTGGAACTGAGAGGATATCACAATGGGTCTCCCAAACCCAAAAGGGTCACAATGCCATCTGAATCGTCGTTGAGAGATTGTCCAAGTCAGTTCACTTTTTACACTACAATATGAGACAATCAACTGCAAGTATGATAAAGTTATATGGGAATAAAATTATCCGATTACATGAAAGTTCTATTTTCATTGTATCGGATAGAGACCTCAAGTTCACTGGAAGGTTTTGGAGAGAGCTGCAACATGCATTTGATACAAGGTTATACTACAACATTGGATTTTACCTTCAGAGTGATGGGCAAAGAACCATCCAGTCCTTGGAAGACATGCTCAGAACATGTGCAATACATTGACAAGGAAGCTGTGATGATCATCTCACTCTATTTGAATTCTCCTACAACAATAGTTACCACTCCACCATCAAGATGACCCCATACGAGGCACTATATGAAAGACCCCGCAGGTTTCCTACACGTTAGAATGCAGTTGGCGAAAGAAGACTACTAGGACCTGAGCTAGTAGAAAAGTATGCTGTGAATGTAGATTTGATAAAAGAAAGAATGATGGCAGATAGAAATAGAGTGAGATAGAAAAGGAATAAAATAAATTTACCAAGTTGGAGATCATATGTTGCTAAAAGTATCTCCTATCAAAGAAATCATGGGGTTCGACAGGAAGGGCAAACTATCAGACCATTTGAGATTCCAGAGAAGATGGGAGAAGGAGCATACAAATTAGCGTTACCTCCTTCATATGTCAGAATTCACAATGTTTTTCATGTTTCTATGTTTCGCAAGTACACATATGACAGCTCCTATGTTGTGGTGATTGAAGAGCCAACAATCAAGGAAGACCTCGCCAATGAAGAGTATCCTACAGAGATACTAGAGTATGATAAGTGAAGATGGTAAAAATTGTATGGAAGCATCACAATAAAACCGAAGCGACATTGGAACTAGAAGAAGAAATGAAAGAACAGTTTCCACGATTATTTGGTAAGTGTTCTATGTTATAGTTTAAAATTTGAGGACGAATTTTCTTTTAAGGGGGAGAGGATGTAATATCCTAGATTTTAATCAGTAGCAATTTGGAATTGTTTTTCCAAACCCTCATGATCTCCCCTATATAAAGCCTCCTATTCCTATTGTTTACTTCTTTTTTTCCACATCTCTTGGCGGTTAGAGCTTGCGGAAGGAGAAAAAGAGGAAGAAGGAGGAAGAAGAGGAGGAAGGAAGAGAAAAATGATATAAGAGAAAGGTATGTAAAGGAAATCCAAATCCATCTCTCCTCTCTCAATGTTCTTCCCGGAGCTTGCTCAATCCTATGCAGTGTCTCAAGCATGAGCCCTATTCCTAAATAGTCTTTTTCTTTAGGCTGTTTACATAACTAAAAAGGCGTCACGTAATGTCAGTGGACGTTCCCCTATCTTTCAACTCTTTTGAACACCCTATTCTCTTATTGGATTGTGATTGAGAGTTCTTGTCTATTGATTAGATCCATGCATGTATAGGTTTTCATGATTTGATCTATGCCATGTGTAAGCTTTCATGATTATATCTAATAGTTAGAGTCCGTATTTTCATATTGTTCATGATTTAGGGATGAATTCTAAATCTTAGAAATTCATGGATTATTATGTTTTCAACATTTTTTTGATCCTAGAATGCCTAGGAAATGCATATGTTTTGATTATGAATATTATGTATCATTTTCATCATTTTTTGGATAAAAAATAATGTAAAATCGAGTTAGGCGGCGGAACTCCAGTCACAATCGTGACAGAAGGGCGAAAATCGTCCAAAAATTGAGCTTCAGTCACGCTCGTAATAGATGATGCCACGGTCGTGACAGGAGTCTGGCACGACCGTGACTGCATTTTGGCACGACCGTGACATAAGGATATTTTTCCAAGGTTTTGTCACGGTCGTGATGACCCTTTTCATGGTCGTGACCATCAACAAAAATTGTATATGATATGTAAATGTATTTTCAAAGTATTAATGCATGTATTGATGCTTGTTTATTCTATAAGAATCTAGATACACATATATGTATGTTTCTCATGTAACTAGGTTAAAACATGAAGATTGTGCGACATAATCGTTTGCTGATTGAAAAGTATAATGAACCTAGTTGTGGAAGATGTTATATGTTGACCCTCTTTGGCACTTCATCGGATTTTTACTCGAAATGATCGTTACACACATTGACAATGGTGTGTCATTTTGATGTCGCCCTCAGGTGAGAGTTCTCTAGAATGATCGTTACACACATCGGCAACGGTGTGTACATTCTGATGTCGTCTTAGGGCGAGAGAGAGCATTGTCTCCAAGGTCTACCTAGCTTATTGAGAGGGCAACAATATAATTCCCAACTATAGGAAGATATAACCTAAATTAAATGGAATGATGTCCCATGAAAGTGAAAGTCCAAATAATTATGAAGCAACCTTGAGGAAAGGTATTGAGGCAATGATTATGGTAAGTGTATGAATTGAATTGATGATTGTTATGAATGTCCATACTTTTAGTATGATGATATGATTACATGTCTTCCACGCAATTATTTTATGTGTATGATGATAGATTGATGTTAATGATTGATATGTAGATCTTATGTTATGAACATAAGCATATTATTTACTTCTTTTAGATAAAGATGATGATGCATATCATGTAGTATCCTGATTTGGATCATGACATCGCATTGCATGACCTTTACATACTCTCACTAGGAAAACCTCTACACTTGGATCCATGCAGGTATCTAATGATTGGATGGATGACGGCTCAACTCATGTTAATAAAGATTGCACACTGGTCTAAGAATTTTTAGAGTCAAGTGTCATTGAGTTTGTTAGACCTTGGTTTTAAAAATGTTTCTTATGATGGCATTTGATTATGTTTTTCAAAGATGTTTTAGCGAGCATTATTGGATTGTTTTTTTTTCTCAATTCTATAACATTACTTTTGATGTTTTTATGAAGTCTTCCGCATTGAATTGAAGGAATTTTTTATCTTATCTAATGGCTTTATGCTTTCGCTGAGTTAATAAAAAAGTATATTTTATTATGATTATGTGATGATGAATGGATTAACACAGTCGAATGACCTAATTGTCCTTCACATTTGGGGATGAAATTTCGGTGTTACACTCTTTTTTTTAATTAGCCATAACGAATATTCTCATGACTCAAACAACTCACAAATTCTATATTTTATCTAGAGGCAACACATTAATTCAAAGACTTTGGATAAAAGGATTATAAAAAGATTATTTTCTTTATTTATTCTAGTATCAAAAAGCTCTTAAAAAGGGTAATTGATGCATATAATTAAAAAATCTTAAGAAAAAAGACCGGGGTGAAAAAATAATGGTAAGCTAAAATAAAAAGAAAAAATTTCAATCTATCTATATTAAACGGAAAGAGGTATTAGAACAAAAGTTAATATATTATTAAATAATATATGTCAAAATAAAACTTTGTTATATAATATATCAAACATATCTTAAAATTATGGAATAAATAAAAATGTAATTTTTGTTCCTCATCATATCCTCCTAACGGCTTATCATGGATGTGACACTACATCAATATTTATTCTCTCATTCACATCATATTTATAAAAGAATTACAAATATCACATCAATATTTTCTTTCTCCTTCATTCAAACTTAATTTTATATCTACACGGTGATTCAACTTATAAAAAATTTCTATTATGGTCATTTAACATTCAAAAAATTTAGTTACGATCATTATTTGACAATTAAAATAATAAAAAGTAAATAAAATAATAAAAATGTTATAAAGGTCATTCAATTTTTGCAATCATTTAATAAATAACCCATAAAGGGGCTGTCATCTCTCATTGGAAATTGAATTGTTTTTTATTTTATTTATTATTATTATTTTAAATCATGACTAGAGTTTTTGAAAATCTGAATAATCATGATAAATTTTTTAATAAGTTGAATGGCCATATAGTTACGAAGTTTTGTTTGAATGAAGGAGAGAAAAAAATAGTACGACATTTTTTAAAAAATTAAAGTAAAGTAGAGAGAAAATGTCGTTGTGGTGGTTGCGTGAAGAGTTTCTTTAGGAAAGAATATAAATACATAACATATGTTTGAGCATGATAAATGGTTCTTGAACTTGCCGAGGCTCCATCATTGTGTTTTATCTTGATGAAGATGTGCCTCGATATGAATCTCATCTTGATTATGGGTTTCTTTTGCCCTCAATTTATTGATTGGTGTTAGCTTTCTTCTTAACCATTGAGAGTCTAATATTGAAATTGTTGATCATGCTGTGAAGAAAATACATTCCCTAAAAATCTTACACAACAATAAAAGAAAAGTGAAGTAAAATAGGGAAAAAATTCTCAAAGGAGTTTATATGATATAGACTAAGATTATAAACTATAGTTCCCCGGGAAAAAATGGTAGATACTTAATGCGATAAATGTGTAACAAGTTAATTTGCTCAATAAGTGCAATAGCCGTACGACATATCAAATAATAAAGTATAGAGAAAAGTGTCAATCTCATAAGGAGCTAGTTAAAACTAACATATCCCGACAATTTAATAGAAATAATGGTTTTACAATATTCAAAGTAAAAAATTAAAGTGCAAAATTAAATAAAAAATAGGATTAATTCGTTAAAGTTCCTATGAATTTTTCACATCTATCTCTAATATACGAACTTATTGTATCATCCCCCTAAACTATGTTGCGATTTTCACTAGTTCATCCGATATATTTTATTAAACTTTTCGTTATTTTTTAATTTTTTGATTCATGAAATGGCTATCCCTCGTGCGACTTGAAATAAATGTTCACTTTTTTATCTCTATGGAGGGTAGTTTAGTTCTTTAATAAATAAAAAATAATAGAAAAGTCAAGAAAATATGTCGGATGGACTAAAGTGAAAATCATGACATAGTGTAGGGGCATTATGGTAAGTTCATATATTAGGGGCCGATGCGAAAAATCACTATAATTTAGTGAAGATTAAGGAATTAACCCTAAAAATAAAATAAATAATATCGAACCTTGGGATGATTAACTAGCATGCACAACAATGATTGTTGATTTATAACAATGATAATCATGTTCATTTCTTAAGATGAATTAAGATTATACATTGAGTTAATAAAATTATCTTAACTCTTACAAAACTTAAGTCCACAAATACTGAGTTATTTTAATAAAATGTTAAGACGTATTAAGTTATACATACTAAACTAATAGTCATTCATGTTGGGTAAAAATAGACCATACGAACTTCAACATAAACATTGAGTTACTAAATTCATATTATGAATACTTCAACTTGTAAGTAAAGGATCAATTCATAGAAAATTATGAAACCCTAGAACCAATCACCCTATACCCATTTTTATAATTTAATTTCATAATATAATAATTTTAGTAAAAAGCATTACCCACAATATTCATAATCTAAAGAAACCAAAATAAACTATATATATTAATCCTAACTAATCTACAGGTTCATGCATTTTTCCTAAAATATTAAGATTCTTCATTGTAGCAAAAAGATAATGCTATAAAGATATGATTAAATAGCATCCAAATTATAGGTAAATGACAAAAGTCATTGTTCGATGATTTGTGGCCACAACGAAACAAAAATGCTGAGTTCCCTCGTAGATTATCCAAACAATCACCTCCAGCTCTGAAATTCTTCTTTTGCAATGTAACATGACTAATAAGTCTCAAGCATAGGTTTCTTTACCTCAGAAGTCTTCTTTTTATATCCTTTAGGTGCGTCTGAAGTTTCCGTAAGGTTTCAAACTAAATAGGAGTCTTTCCATATCAAGATATAAAAAATTCATATTAGTTTGAACTTTTAAATTAGTGAAAGCTTTGTTAATTATGGAAAACTATGTTTCCAAATAGTCCTAAGGACTTATGATAAGATTTTGAAGTATGTGTCAAATTGAAATTCTTCTAAAATCTCATTATATGATCAAATTTGTGGATTTTGCTATCGATAACGTGTTTCATGGCTTGAAATTTGAATGTTCAATTTGAACTAGAAATGTATTTTCACTACCTGTGATAGGCATTTTATGATCCTTACAATGAGTAGAAAGTTGATTTTCATAGTTAGTGACAAGAGACTTGAGTCATGTTTGAAGTTGAAACCTTGATTTTCACATATGATCATTGGTCTGTCAAGACCTTTGTGATGGACCAAAACTTTCCTATCACAACCAATTACATTCAATTTCATTAGCAATGATTTTGATTTCACCACCTTGTCAGCCTTAAGTAAATTTCAATTTTCAACAATGTTTTGACTCTAATTTACATTTTTTATTAGATTTGTAACTCTTTTCACGTGCTTCCTTTATAATAAAATATAAACCTTGTATTTTAATAAAATTGAAGTAAATAAGCTAATAAAGTGATGCATGCTATGATAAAATTAATCAAAATAAAACTAGATGCATGCCTAAGTATATGTTGTAATATGCATGTATCATGATGCTTGATTCTAAGTTTTTCGTGAGTGCTTCAAGAACAATAATCATGGACTAGGGATTAGTACACTCTTGAAATTCCAACTCCATAAGATCCAATGGCTTGAGGCCTCAAATGAAGACGACAAACTAGATATATGCATCCATTTGGGAATTTGGAAGGTGAAGCTTTATAAATTCTTATTATGCCATTTGAGAATTTGGAAGGTCAAACTCTATAAATTTATTAATATAATACTTCAACATGTCCTTCTATTGGATATCAAACAATGATATTTTCACCTTTAATGCAAACTTTGCAAAGCAAAAGTAGGCCTTGAGTTTTTGATATAATGATACAACAAGTGTTCTTGAATCCAAGTTAATCCCAAGGTCTCTAGTGACAACATTCCATGTTCCATGGGAAGTAGTCAATTTCCTTCAACTATTCTCATTTGTAGGATTTCAAGTTTGAAATATTGATCCTGGGATTGAAAAGAGATTATTCTCTCTTTGATTATCATCTCACGATTGTCAACATTTCTTGTCTTGAAATTCTTTCAAATACTTTGTGAAATGGCTTCATGCACGACGTTGATGAAAATTTCAAAGGGTTATTTCAATTTTGCAATGATTAATTCAATTACCTTAAGTTAACTTGTGGAGATTGCAATCTCTTCCAAAACTTCCTCAATGTTCACCCCTATGGCATGTCGTGCCCTCCAAGTTGATGTCTATATGGAATGGATTTAGGTGTTCCTTAAAGGACGACATCATGTATGCATGTCCTTTGATAAGGGGTATGTCTTGCTTTACTTGGTTGTTTTTCACGGTAGACTGATAGTACCACTTGTCACGAGGTCACTCTTGGAAGTGCTTGACCTCATGCCTAGTTTATACGAAGTGGTGGAAACCTTATCATGCAACTTGCCAAAGGTTGCTTATTCGAGATGTAACAATACAATTTTTACAAATTAAATGAATATAAATATTTGTTCATTTTATAAAAATAAATTCTAAAAAATAAAGAATTTCAAAGAGATAAAGTTTGAAAGGAAGTAAAAGTGTAATTAGATAAAAGATAGGTAAATAAGAAAAATATTATTTGGAAATGGGATTATATTAAAGTAGGAATTTGATTTTGAATTCTAATTTAATGGAGGAGAGATGGATTAGGGTGGTGGAGTAAGAGTTGGTGAGATTGTGTGTGGGGAGTGCTTATAAAAATCATGTTTGGATATGAATTAATGGGATGGATTAAGTTAGTTTAGTCCACTCTTTGTTTGAATATAAATTATAATACATGGATTATTGAAAGTTAAGCTAGATAAATGCATTTATTATCCTTAAGTAAATTTATTCACCTTTAATTTGATTGAAAAGAAACAAAGAGTAAAATAAGTATAGTTATTTCTAACTCTTGAGAAATTATCAATTTGGTGAGTTTAATTTTAATTATATGATGACCCTATGAACACCAACATAACAACTCTTAAACCTTTTTAAAATAATATCCAAACAAGATGTAGATTTTTTTTATTAAACCTAACTCATTCCTGTTAATACACTCATCCAAACATAGTTATGTTATAAATGACTCTCAATAAGGTTCTAATTAAGAGTTTTGAGTTCAATATTAAAAAAAATAATCCAAAAATTATGAGATAAGAATAATAAATTATTATTTTAATTTGAAAATTGATAAAATTAAAGGAATAATAAAAGTTTGAATAGAGATAGAATACAAAGGAGTATAGATTACAGTAAGATTTAAATTAGGAGTTGTAATTAAGTGTTTTAATTACATTAGTACTCTAGGACTTCTTTCCTATAAATATGTCCCCAAAAGCCTCTCCTCTAAATCCCTTCTCTCTCTTTCTCCCCTCTCTCTCTTCCTTGAAGCATGTGTCTGAACTCCTTTGTCCAGCCAATCGTGGTCATCATCTTCTAGCAAAAATGCCGGAGTTATAGTGGGAAAGTTCATAGCCAAAATGTTTTTATGAAAATAGGTTTAAGGTAAAATCCAAACAAATGTGCATAAGATTTCGAATTCACTTTTGTGTGCAATTTCTTAAAAGATTAATTCATATTAAGAAGTTTAATTACAACCCCAATCAAATCTTATGATCCATTGAATTTTCTAAGTTTCTATGATGATTGCACAAAGTCTTACATGTTTTAGGTTGTGATCAAAAGTAGGAAAAATCAGTGCCGAGATTATCTAAAGGCATAGTTCCGATTGATTTGTAGGTATCAGACCTGGGTTCTACAGATTTATCATACGTTCCAGAATCTGCTAAGGTTCTTTCTGGTCTAAGATATGTCTCAATTCATCCTTAATTTCAAAATATGTATGAAGAGATTAAGTTTTGTACTAACAACACTTGATCCGAACCACCTATGGATCGGGCCTAGGTTATCAAGTATAGTTTGTTAGGTAAATTACACAGATGATTCCTCAATTTTGGGTGTGATAACAACTCGGTCCCCCAATTTTAATTTGTAACTAGAATGTCCTCTAACTTTGATTTTCTCACACGTTTCGTCCACTTGACTGCTGATAGTGGATTTCTCGATTTCTATGCTTACGTGGCCGCCACATGAACTTTTCTCTTTCATCACTATCATTTAAAAAATAAAAATATATACTAAAATAATGTTAAAAATAAAAAAGCGGCTAACATCCCTCGTTGGCATAAGCGCCAACGAGCTCGACCAGAGGGGGGCATAGCCCCCTCCCTCTCTCTCCCGTGCACGCTTGTCGGCGCGCACAAGAGGAAAGGGAACCCTCACTGGCCGCGAGGGAGAAAGGGGGGCACCGACCCGCCTTTTTCTTCCTTGCTGTGCACGAGGAAGAGTCGCAATGGGGTCCGGGGGTGACGCCCCCTATGCGAGCTTGCACGGGGATTGCCGACCCCCCTTTTCTTCCTCGCTGCACGCACAGAAGACTCGTGCGACACCGGTGAGAGAGGAAAGGGGGCGTCTGCAAGCTTGACCAGAGAGGGGCCATCACTCCCTCCCTCTCTCTCTCCCCCGTGCATGCGACAGGAAAGGGGGGCGTCGGCGAGCTTGACCAGAAGGGGGCCATCACCCTCTCTCTCTCTCGGCCCCCCTTTGCAACTCGAGTTGCATAGGGGGGCCGACAGCCCCCTTTCCTCTCGCGCCGATGTCGCACGATGCCAGCGAGAGAGGAAAGAGGGGCATCGACCCCCTCCGCCGATGCCGGTGAGCTCAACCAGAGGGGGGGCATCGCTCCCTCCCTCTCTCTCACGACAGGAAAGGGGGTGATGCCCGAGGCCGATGCCCTCTTTCCTCTCTCTCGCGCCGGCATCGCGTGGCACTGGCGAGAGAGAAAAGGGGGTGCCGACGCCCCCTTTCCTCAATTTCCAACTCGCCGGCGCACGAGAGGAAAGGGGGCATTGACCCTTCTCTATCGGCGTCGACGATCTTGACCAGAGGGGGGCCATCGCCCCCCTCCCTCTCTCTCACGACAGGAAAGGGGGGTGATGCCTGCGGCCGATGCCCTCTTTCCTCTCTCTCGTGCCAGCATCGCGTGGCACCGGTGAGAGAGGAAAGGGGGTGCCGACACCCTCTTTCCTCTATCTCCAGCTCACCGGCACACGAAAGGAAAGGGGGCGTCGACCCTCCTCTATCGGCGTCGGCGATCTCGACCAGAGGGGGGCCATCGCCCCCTCCTCTCTCTCTCTCTCTCTCGCTCGTCGACGTGCGTGAGAGGAAAGGGGGCAACGACCCCCCTCTGGTCGAGCTCAATAGCGTGTGGCGTTGGCCACTTTTTTATTTTTAATATTATCTTATTATATATTTATATTATTTTTAGATAATGTGGATGAAAGAGAAAAATTCATGTGGTAGCCACATAAGCGAGAAAATCGAGAAACCCACTATCAGCAGTCAAATGATGAAACATCCAAGAAAATCAAAGTTGGAGGACATTCTAATTATAAAATTGAAGTTGAAGGACTATTGAGATATTGAGTTAATGTTGGGGGATGTTCCGTGTAATTTATTCATAGTTTGTCTGAAGAGTTCTTTTTTATAGGAACCCATCTCAAGCCCGTGATATATCTAACTCGTGTTCCAATGATATCCGACCCAAATTAATAGAACTACGGTCGAGTTTAAACACAACCGACTTGAGTTGTCAGAAGTTAGGCCTAGCTCACATGATTTTTAAGAAGGCTTTGACCCTATTACTTGACTAATATTTGATGGACTTTTTTTGTCTATGTGCTTGATGATGTGATTGATAAGAAATTACCAAGATAGATAGATAGAATCATTCATATAAAAATCCTAAATTGTTGATTGCCATGTGTATTGATTATATCATTTGTGATTTATTACTTGTCATTTGTTCATTTGTTGAGTCAAAGAAAATTCTTTAGTCAAAGAAAACACCTTCATTGTTGTTTCATCTCCCACCGACTTTCTCTACATGAAAGCACCATAGTAAATTCATAATAAACACATTTAATTAGGAAAACACATTTAATTATTGCATTTGTAATCGTACTTGAACTAAAAGTCGTAGCATAGCATAACACACCATAGAAGAAAAGAACAAATTTACTTGATAAAGAAGGAAAGTATATGTGCACTTAATAGAAAATGAAATTTCATTTGCATTTTTTAAAGAAGAAAATCACATTTGCATTTGATAAAGGCATTTGCTATTTGCAATTGATTTGCTTGAACATTGATCACTTATTCATTTAATTATCTAATCATCTGCCACTTGTCATTTAATAATTATTTACTTGATAAATCTGATTAATCTCTATGAAAATATAATCCAATTGTATTATCTTATATTTTGAATGTTATATCTCTTGGGAATTTCATTATGTTAGGTCTAGATGGCGACACGTGTAATCATAATGTTCATGATAATTCTAATTTTCACATGTGACAGAGTTATTAAGAATATTCATTATTTTCTAATTATCTTATGTAACAAATATTTGGATCACATTATTTATTAGGTCTTAAAAGATGATTATTTGGCTACCACATTTCACATAATAAAATTATAAAATGTTATTTGATTGATTATGCTATATTGGTTGATCAAACTCAAGACTAAAAAGGAGCATTTGTAAGTAGCGGTCCCAAGAAGAGTCTAATTATCACATGATAATTAGATGGTATATTTTGGGGACCTTATACAATGTGTCTTACTTTTGAGTGGCCACACACTTATGAACATGTTGTGTGGATTGTCATTTCATGTTTGAGACAAAACACACTAAATTATGAAAAATATTATGTATAAAAAACATTTTAATACAAAAAATTATGGAGTACTAATAATTGGAGTGTGATGTATGTACTTATTAAAAATTATTTTTGACCAACTTTATAAAAAGTTGAATTTGAAAATAAAAAATACACCATTGGTGCAGCGGACATCATGAAACATGCATATCTAAGAAGGTGTAATGAACCAAAATACATCCAAAAAGTTTTGATCATTTAGGAGAATTCTCATGCAATTAGCCATTCATCATATATTATTTTAATTATTTAACAATTGGATGCTTTAATATTTTATAAAAAATATACATAAAAAACTTTATAATAATCATATAACGTCTTTTTCAACCAAAAATTCATAAGAGCTCAAATGTTCAAAGACTTCATTACATCATTTGCATCAATATTCATTAGACTTATTTTGTCATAAGCATGTGCAACACTTATGAACTTGAGCCACCATCCATATTTTCTATTGCCTGTATGAATCGAAAGTACATGATTTCTCTATTAAAGTATGTAAAAATCATGCATGCCATGATAACTTATCATAGTACAAATGATACATCTATCATCATCATAATAACATGAACATGTGAACATGCATGCCATAAACTGTAGCATAAAACTGACATGACATTACATCATATGTATTATTCTTAACATAACATACATTAAGACAGATAACTTGCCATCATCTTCTGCAAGCATTATACGATAAAAACATACATTCATCACATTCATGATATATAATTATCATTGTATTCATTTTCATTGTCATGTACAGATTTTTGTTATAACTAATTGATTTGTAATTGTTACTTAGCATCTTTCAATTTTTACTTTACATTTCCTCAAGTGATTGCTTTATAATTTCTTGTATCTTTTTTTCATTTTTTTCTTATCATGTAAGATTTTGAAGTGATATTCTTCATCTTTTATCTTCATCACATAATATTATAATTTTTACTTTCATTCAGGAATACACACATCATATACTACAAGAAAATCGAAGAATAGCGATCCAAAGACCTTGACGCTAATGCAGCACTATTGCGCCTCTGGAAGTTATAGCATCACCTTAGCTTCCCAATAACGCCGACAACATGCGACGTCGGAAATCGGTGGCTATTGGCATCGCAATAGAGCCAACATCGGTGGAGATGCTAATAGCGCCAACGGTAGACGCCATCGCGATGTTACAAAGACGCGTGGTGTCCGGCTGGGAGGAGTAGACAGACAACGCTACAGAGGAGGCGCTACTCTGACGCTCAGGAGACGCTAAAGTCATGCGTTAGTGGACGCTATTTCAGCGCTACTGTGAGACCAACATCATGTTTGTTACATTGCTAATGTGACGCTAAGGTGACGTTAAAGATGATATATTTAAAATAGAGTCGACTATATTGGCGACGTTAATGTAATGCTATGGAAGCGCTAATGGCAAATTTTTTTGACCCATTACAACCACATTTTTTTCCCTTCCCACACCATACATACAATTATACAATGCATATAAAACACATTGATGCATTAATATTCATAACTGGCATAATATGAAAGCATCACATGCACAATATTTAATATAAGAATATGAAAATTAATAAACTGAACTAACAAACTATATGTATATCTAATAATAAGTCTATAAGTAATAAAAGTATAGTTTCTATCCATGGTTTGCTTCTATCCTAGGTTTGAAAGTTATTGTTATCGTTCTGGACATTCGATCTCGATGTGCTCGGTCTGTGGCCTCGCGGGGATTGATTCTGCGTCGAGATCAATCCCTGAATCGCCTGCAATAGCGGAGCCAATTGCTGCGATATCTATAGCTATTGTGATAGCTGCTACAATAATTGCTGCGATAGCTACGTCATATCAGGTGCAACGGATGAGCTCGGAGCAGATGGGCCACCTGCATATCCTGCGCTCCTCCTAGATACCTGAGCGGCTGTGCCGAGGCCACGCAAGTATCCTCCTTGTGTCGTGTCAGCCACATCCTCCCAAACAGCAGGGTCCTTTATGAAATAAAAAAATTACAATCATATAATATATAAATCATATATAAAAAACACATAAATTAAAAACATGAATCCCTTCAAATAAACATTACCTGGTGGCTGAGTACTTGGATCATCTCCGTACTTTTCAACCATTTTCGCATTATACTCATCCTAAAAAATT
Organism: Pontederia crassipes; assembly: GCA_030549335.1. Lineage (NCBI taxonomy): Eukaryota > Viridiplantae > Streptophyta > Magnoliopsida > Commelinales > Pontederiaceae > Pontederia > Pontederia crassipes. The sequence goes on along the minus strand of CM060186.1, from coordinate 33,736,307 downwards.
TAAACATTGCGCATTTAAAAAATAGTGCACTAATGCCAACAACCAAATGAACATGTGATGAGACTTACTAGAAACCTACGACCAGTGGGCGCGATCAGTCGTTGGTCTTCCGACTCTTATGTGTGGCCTCGTAGACCACGCGAAAGTCCACAGGACCACCTTCGTTCTTCTCCTACGATAAAATTTCAAATTTTATAAAATAAGTATAAGTTAAGATTAATTAAATTTATATGTAAATTACCATGCACCGCCGATGCTCATCAAATCACATCAACCCCCTTGTGTGGATATGAGCCTCGGGCTTCGAAAGTCAGTTAACTCTTGTACAATCGATTTCGAAGGTGTTTCGCAGCGACCTCCTCAAAAGCTCTCTGGATCATCCCTAAACTAAGACCCGGATAAAACTGATTTGCCTCCTACAAAATATGTTAAAACTTAGTAATTTTAAAATAATATAAAATAAATTATCCAACTCAAATAGAAGATCGTACCGTAAAGGCTTGAAAGATGTCATCCCGCACTTGAATTGGGACATCTTTTCAGGATCCTGCCACTTTCAACAAGTGGGAAAGAACGAAAGCATTGACATCCCACACGGTACTAGCGAGTATGAAAGTGGTCCTACCAATTACGAAGAAGAATTAATTTTCAATGATAATCAAACTATAATAAAATTTCTACAACTTATTTAACTTATGATCGAGCAATATTATTCACGGTGACCACTCCATTATCGTGTAATTCCTCTTCATCTGTCAAAGAAGAATTATCATCCGGTATAGCTGGGGTAGGCTGAGAAGGTCCGACATCATTTACGGGCCCTAATGCAAAATAAATCATTAGTATCATACCAAATTAAAGTAATGATAATTGATATGTGTACGGTAATATTCTCACCTCGAGTGATGTCTGTCGTTGCATGATCTGTGGCTCGTCAGAATGTAACGAGCCAGGTGCTTGTGTTATCGGCAGCGTAGCAACTAATATTATTACGAAATAATTAAAGTAATTAATTTAGAAATATAATGTCAATAATAATAAATATATCACCTGGGTAAGATGTCGCTTGCCAATGCTAGAATGTGGTGAAGCATCCGATAATCTCGACGGTGGCGGTGGCTCATACCTCCTTAACAGGAGAAGGATGACGACGGGCAATGGAGGAGGGTAAGGGGTGGAGGAAGGTGGCGGGCGACGGCTGGCACCGGTCGAAGGAGCACAGTCAACGGATGGGCGATGGAGGAGGCGGAGGTAGAGGAGGCAAATGGGCGGCAGAGGAGGCGAAGGCGAATGACGACGGAGGAGGCGGAGGGCGAGGCGAAGGGTGGGCTAGGGAGGAGCACAGACGGCAGGTGCAGGGCAGCGGAGGCGAATGGCTGGCATCAACGGTCGGGCGTCAGAGCGAAGGGCATCGACCGTCGGGCATCGTCGCAGCGGAGGACCATCGGACCGTCGGAGGAGCGGAGGGCGTCGTCGGACGGTCGACCGTCGGAGCGGAGGACTGTCAGAGCAAAGGGCATCGTCGGACCATCGGAGTGGAGCGGAGGGCGTAGACCGTCGGGCATTGTCGGACCGTCGGGCGTCGTCGGTGGCAGTGAAAATTGGTGAGCAATAATAGTAAAAAGTGAAAACGCAAAAGAGGGGATAGGGACAGTGTTGTCAAGGCCGAACCGGACCGACCGATCGGATCGGTCCGACCACTGACCGGTCACAAATCCGACCCATTTGGAGCTCCAAAATCGGACCTCCATTTGGACCGGATTGAACTGGATCAAACCGATCAAAATCGATTAAAACCAGCCAAAACCAGATTGAATCGGGTTGAACCGCATTTTTGGACTAGTCAAATTTTTTTATTATTATTAGATGATTTGATAAAAATTATTACTATAAATTTGGAAAATATCCAAAAATGGACTTTCTCCATAAACATTCATATTGACTCATTAGTCTCCTTCATTTATAGTTGTCCATTGGCTCTCACTTTGCTACTATTAGCAACGTGGGACTATCTTTGTGCACTCTTTTGTTCTTTCTCTCTTCAGTTAGTTTTGAATTTATTAAACTTTGAACTTTAATTCATGATCTTATTTCATTTTTTAATATCATCAATGTATATTATAATATAAATTAATTATATATTTATTATATTAATATAATATTTATCATATTACATAAATTAATTATGAATGAATAGTGCACACTTCTTTGTTATATGTATAATACACAACAATGCTATAATATACTTAGTACAGTATAATATTATATACACAACTTTAAATTTATTTAATTTAGTATATAATAAGTCAAATTAAATAGTTAACTACTCATTATACCATATATTTATTTATAGAATATACAATCTTGTCTTAATATTTTGAAAACAAATATGTAATTTTTGCTTCTAACATAATAAATAAAGATATGAAATACATAAAAAAATAATCAATAGAAAATTTGTATATAATAATCAAATTCATAATATTTTAATTTATTAAGTGTATAATATTAAAATCAAATCTTAAAATTAATTATAAACTTATTATTTATGATTATTATTTTTTCTTTTGTATAATACATTTTGATATCATATATATACTTATATAATTGAAATATCATAGCTTAATTTACTATTATCATATTAAATATAATATTTTATTACTATTCGGTCCGACCGACCGGTCCAATCGGTCCGACCGGTCCAACCAGTTCGACCGGTTCGACCTGAAACGGACACTTTTCCGGGTCGTCGTCCGGTCCGATCCTAACAACATTGGTTAGGGATTTAAGTTAAGTATTTAGCGCCTCAATTAGGTGCGACACTGCTTAGACACTACATAGGAGCCATAGTCGAGACACTATTTTAAAGCTGTAGGGACGCTATATCGAATTTTCCTCCTAATTTAACATTATATGTGCGATATTAAGTGATAATAATATGTATATGTGCACGAGTTATACATGTCTATTTATATGTCAATATGTGCCCGATTAAGTGAAATAAAAAGTTGGCTAATACGACGCTATAGAGAGGCTAATGGGAGCGTCACAGTAGCGTCTTACCATGGAGACGCCAGGGCGACGTTAAGTGGTTTTTATATTCTAATTTTTTATTATAATGTAATTTTTTTATCAAGATAGCGTCTCACCGCATTGTGTCCCGTTCCAGTTATTTTGTTTCCTTCCCACAATCTAAAAATTATGAAATGCATATATAATTAGGATTATTTGCTCTAACCACCCATAAACTATCGTGATTTACCACATCTAACCCCAAGCTACGAACATCATTTTTTAGGTACCTAAACTATCACGATTTTTCCAATTTGATTCTTCCGTCAACTTCTCCGTTATTTTTTATTTTTTTATATTTGTAAAAAGTCCATTATACCCCTGCTCTGAATTGAATTCCATTTTTACATAAAATACTATATAATAATAAATATATAAATAATTAAAAAAGAAAAACATGACGACGCAAGGGGGCGGCGACCCCCCCTTCTTTTCCTGCGCCGAAAAAGAGAAGGGGGGAGGGGAGGGTCGCCACCCCACCACGTGCGTCATTGACGCGACGCAGGGGGCAGCGACCCCCCCCCCCCCCCCCCCCCCTTTTCCTCTTTCCCGGTGCAAGGAAAGAAGGGCGGTGGGGGTTGCCCCCATGCGTCATCGTCATCATCGATGACGACGCAGTAGGGGGGGTCACACTGGGAAAGAGAAAGGGGGGGCTTTATCTTTCTCGAAGCCGAGAAAGGGGGGGGGGGGGGGGGGGGGGGGCTCGCGCCGCCCCCCCCCCCCCTCGACGTCGACGAAGAGGAGGAGCTCGTGTTATTTTTCTTTTTTTTTTTAAATTATTTATTATATATTATTTTATGTAAAAATAGAATTCAATTTAGAGCGGGGGTATAATGGACTTTTCACAAATGTGAAAAGTAAAAAATAACGGAGAAATCGACAGAATTGGACGGAAGGATCAAATTGAAAAAATCGTAATAGTTTAGGTACCCAAAAAATAAAGTTCGTAGTTTGGGTTAGATATGGTAAATCGCGATAGTTTAGGGGTGATTAGATGAAATAACCTATATAATTATTCATGTATGTATATAAAATTATAAGTCTATATGTATATAACAAAATTGTATATATATATATATATAATATGTGTATGTATATGTCTACATGTGAGAGATTAAGTCACAACAATGTGTTTATCCGTATGTATTATAAGTATATACGTGTATTTATATGTTTATATGTGCACAATTAAGTGAGTGTGATAAAAAGTCGGTTACGACGGCGTAATATAGACGTTATTGAGTCGCTAAAATGTATTAGCAACACAATAGTGTTGACATAGCGTCTCATTCGTTTTAGCATCTCTGTAAGGAGACGCCAAAGAAATGCCAATAATGTCTCACTGGTGATGACGAAGATTGTGGCTCTAGTGTGGCGCTAGGTTGATGCTCCTCTTGATGTGTGTTCCCTAATATGTGGCCTAAATAGTCAATATAATGATGTTAAAATAATTCTCCAACTAAACTAAGATCAAAGATATTATAAGATAAAATATGGATGAAAGTGAAGTTTAACGACAAAGAAATAAAGTTAAGATGATGACAAGGTAAAGATGGTAAGTAAAGTCATGCACATATGTATGTGATTCAAGGGCACCAAGTCACTTGAAGTAAAGTCCTATATCTATGTATGTGCTTCACAAGGAATAAATTTCATCATTAGAAAGTTTGTGTGTTCCTAAAGTTGACTAGGAAAAAAGTTCCTTACTATTATCACTACCAGAAAACTTGTGATTAGCGACGCAAAATAGCATTTCGAAATATGGTAACGCTAAAACGACGCCACTAGCGCCATTATGGCATCTCATTTGAGTCTCAAGTAGATGACGCTACTTGCCTCTTAATAGAATCACATTAGCATTTTTTTAGCGTTTCCAGAAATAGGCGCTAACGAAGGCGCCATAGCGACGCCAAGTAGCCGCTATTATTCCGCCATGTAGTGAAAGTGCGCGGGAGAACCTAACGCAGTTCTCACATCGACAACTTTCGTCGTGAACATAGCGTCCCATCTTCTTAGACGCTATGGAGATGCTAGTTGGCGTCACAGCTAACATGACGCTATGTAGACACCAATATGAACAAGGACTATTTTAACACTTACTTGCATCTCATAATTGTATATGTAAATTAAGAAATAGATAACTATATATAGGCTATCTATATTTATATCGCTGTATGTTATCTATTTTGACGCAACCCTGTATATTATCTAAACTATACTTTAATCAATAAATAAATAAAATATTATATATGTACCTTGTATTCCTACATGATTACTTATATATGTCTACATCATAGGAGTGTTCCTAAATATATAATTTGTTAACAATATTTTATATGTTATTTATTCATACAATATATATCATATCTTAATTATACATATATTATTTTTATATTTTTAATCATGAAATTATGATGGTTGAATTAAGAGACATGATTTGTTACAAATTATTCCATTTTAGCGTCTCCGTGGAGGTCTAGTCATCTTTTGAAATACACAATTCCTGATGAGTGACTTTGTTCCTTAGAAGCATATATACTGATGCAGGATTTACTTCCCGGGACTTAGTTCACTTGTTTAAAAATTAGGATTTTTAAAGAAGGGATAAAAGATTATGACAAATCAACATATTTTGTCATGAGATTTTTCTTATAAACCTTTGTTGAAACTATATAATTTGTGATCCTGAATTGGCATATTTATAGATTTGTACATGAAAAAGTTGCCAACATCATGGACAAAAAAAGGAACATATTTATGGTGTTATGTTTTGACAAAAGAAAAATACATATTTATGGTGTTATGTACGAGAAAATGTCATTTTATGCGCAACCATAGGTAGTCGAGTAATTACTTTCGAACAAACATCCAATGTTATCAAAACGGATCGAGCAGCCGGTTCAATCGATTTAGTTCAATTTACGAATCATTGTTTGATGTAGTCCAATTAGATGTAAAATTGAAAAGATAGTCTGAGGAGGAAAAAACTTATTGAACTAATAAAAATTGGCTAACCGAAGAATTGAAAGGGACATCAGTTCAATTTAAAACATAAAAAGACCTAAAAATGATTTAAAAGGAAAGAAAAAGATGGGGAAAAAGATAAAAAGAAAGTAATATATTGGAATCAGTGAATTACCATTCAGAATCAGAAGGGAAAAATAAAATAAAAATAATACAATATACGAGTGATTCGCGGTAATAATAAAATTAATATATTATTAATAGCATTAAATGATAAATAAAACTTAACTAAGAGAATTAATGAAAAGGAGAGGAAGAAATGGGAAAAAGGAAGTATAATATAAATATATATTGAAAAGGATAGGAAAATATGGGAAAGAGGAAAGTATAATATATATATATATATATTAAGTAGCAATATTATAAATTAACATATTATTAATAGCATTAAATGATAAATAACTATTTAATAATAATAAATTAATACATAATATAATGTTCGTTATGCATATATATTTTAAGTTAATATAAATAATATTTTTTTAATTCAATTGAATTTGCTTGAATCAGTCGAGGTTATTTCATTTTGTAGTCAATCACCCGGTGTTTGTGAAGGAAGTAGTGCCGACGGTTTAATACGTGCGACATTAAAAAATGTATTATCCATAAATTGAAAGTCGATTTAACATCAAGCCTAATTAACCCGGTTAAATCGTTCCGTGACGCATACGTGGCAGAAGCTGTTTAATAATCCGGTCTACTAATTGTCGCGTTAAGTAAGAAAACTGGAAAACAGAAAATAAATCCTTTTTTTTCTCATTCTTAGGCTCAGCTCGGTTGCTGACCCATTCTTAGAATAGTGACGACGGCAATTGGAAAGAAAATAGAGAGCAGTGATATTATTATTAACATGCGTGGACTCAATCGCACATTGATATGATAATAATAACAAATATTTCAACCCCATATATATAATTGAGAATTGAGAGAGAGAGAGAGAGAGAGAGAGAGAGAGTAATTGATTAGGCGGGGGATTATTAGATGCAACGAAACAAGACAAATTGCTTGACCAATTGATGAGGGCTGAGCTTAAATTGAGAGATCAACCATATGAGTTGAATCTTAATTACTCAGCGTCCGAATTATTAAAGGAACTGTACTCCATCATCATTAGCATTGAGTTGACCGTGCATGAATATCATGATTCATTATCGACCTAGTTGACCTTCCTTCCCTTGTGAGAAAAGGAAATTGTATTATCTACTACCAATACCATATTTCAGATAAAATGAATAAGGCCGATCGATTCTATTTTCCATCGAAAATTGTAGGGACTTCAACAATTATTAATACATGACCAATCAAATTTTTTTCTAATTGTGCATGGAGATTAAATTTGAAAAATAACAATCTAAGGCGAATTACGTATTTAACAACCTATGTATAACATTTATTTATACCTATGCATATCGAAATTGCTGAGATTCTTAACCGTAATCATAAGAGGTTTGCGAAATTCTTACAAGAGTTGTAAAGATCCAATTATGACAATAATTTTGTGACCACTAAAATACAACAATATGCTCTGGAAGAACACAAGATCCATTATTCCAGGCCCAGTTCCATGTCCATGTGGTGTTGAAAAAGAAATATCTAAAAGGGTGAAAAGATCTTCTGTGAAACTTCGAGTGAGTGTTAACTTACACACAGATTGAAGATCGAAATGTTTCGAGTCTGATTTCCACCCCGTGTCAATAGAAGGAGAAAAGATTTCTTAAATTTGGAGTTAACTCAAAAGGCAGCATTTGATTTGTTAACAGGAACCACATCAGTTCATTTTACCAAACACCCCCAAGAATTTGATTTCGCCTAACACCCGTAGAAATTAAATTTGGTCTGACCAGAACTTTAATTTTTGGTAAGGCGCAAACGACAGTCTTTCTATTTTAATCATATTCATGCTAGATTTTTTGGAGTCAATAATTCTTTCTATTAGCTTAATTTTTTTTGAATAAATTGTATAAAAAAGTCTAGAACTTTATTTTGTTTCCAAATCTAGTCTAATATTTTTTGTGTAAGAAAATCATGAACTTTTAAATTGGTTACAAATATAAACTATAATTATATATTTTATGAAAAATATATTAATTAACGATCACCAAATGATTAAGTGGATAATGATATATCACAAAATTTTAAACTTAAAAAATAATATACAATAATACTTATCATTTTATTTTATTGCAAATTTGATGCCAAATTAGTTTGAAGTTCAATATATTTATATTTTAATTAGATAAAGTAATATCGTTAAATAAAGCAAAATCTATTGGTGAATAATATACCGAAATGTTTGATTATTAATAGAGCGGAATGACGTCGTATGATCCATGTAGCCGACCCCACCTAGTGGAATAAGACTTTGTTGTTGTTGTAAAGTAAGATCGTTAAATGTCAATTCAATAATTTTATAACATATAATTGAATATTAAATCACCAATTTACTTTTTTATTTGGTTACATATGAATTAATATTATTTTAAGTTTACATAGGCTAAACTTTGATATTTTTTATAAATAAAGGTTGCAAAAATTAAAATGATAACACACTAATTTTAATCATGTTTTGTAAGTCTAAACATTTGCAATATGTTATTCGTTTATTTTATTTATATGGTGGATGAATTAATATTTTTTAATAAAAATATAATAATAGACCTACATTCGTATGTTTCTACCGAACTTACCCTTATTTTTTTAATTCACCAGAAATGAACTTGATATGATAACGATATGTTCACATGGAAGATGATTGACCTCTGGGGTCAGATAAGCTCTGAGTCAAGTTAAAGAGAGGCAAAACAAATTTATTCAGTAATGGCAAGTCGATGTCAATCCATGGTGCTGGGCACTATGCACACAAATGCTTGAACCTGGGCCTACATAATACATGTAATCATCTCTCATTTAAGTGGGGAAACTTTAAAGTCAACGAAGAAAAAACAACAACAATAAAGAGAAGGATAAGGGAGAGATCCTCATGCAACCGTTTCCTCCTTTTCTTAACGCTGCAATTAACATGAATCAACAACATATACGCGAATTCATTATGATGTCTATCATCGATATCTAGCTCCAAGTGGATGTCATTGATAAAGCAGACATCCATGACCCCCAAATATGTTTCTTTTTCCAATGTTCAATACCGCCTAAATTTGTTCATGATCAAACCCGAACAATGATCTGATAAAATGCAGTGGTACTCCACTCGATGAATTATGAGGTAGTAACCATCATGGAAACAAGCACATCGCTATCATGGCTTTGGTCTAGTTTTTAAAACCAAGTTGTTGACAGCCTGTCGTTATTTGAAAGCCAATGCCTAAGAAAGTTACGAAATGGTTAATGGCAAATATACAATTCACATTGAGATAAACCTTATCCTCGACTTTCAAAACTTTTGAAGTGTGTAACCTATGCTACCCTTGAACAAGAGATCTCCCTTCTGCATGGGAAGTGATGAGAAAGAATGTGCGATAACATTATTTTATTAGCACAAAAATATTTCATAGCTTATCATACAAAACTGTTGATGCCTGAAACTCACATCAGTGTGGTTTAGGTTTAAACCCATCTACTGCAAAGTTCCGCGTGGCCGAGGGTAGCAGTAAGCGCATTCCATCCAATTCAGGCTTTGCTATCACTTGGCAACCAAGTCGGGACCTGCATTATATACATGATAGATCAAACTATTCTGCTTATACAAGTAACTGCAATAAAGGATGTTAGGTAGTGTCATGAGTTCGAATCCCATCGGTGCCCCTTTATTTTCAGTATTTAATTTTCTTGTATTAGGTCTATGGACCTCCCTAAATAACAGAAACAAAAGGCTGTTAGGTAGTGACAAACTTACGTCTCTGTGAGGCCAAATGCAAGGTCCAACATGTCATTTTCTTCATCCGTAGGTTCTGCCAATTTCTTGTAGTAATCAACATCCTATCACAAAGTTACTAGCTACATCAAGGTTTTGAGTGTTCCAGAGGAATTATTTTCAATTTTATATCAGCATAGACATAATACAACATACCATCAAAATCACATGACAAGTAGAGCAAGCAAGTGATCCCTCACAGGCACCTGAAATTACATCAGAAGAAAAGCTATGAGATTCGCTGACTACTAATAATAGTAAATTATCCATATACAGCCTAAACTCCAGTTACTGACTGAAAGCATAAAATTATCATTCATGATAAAAAGTAGTCGAGTGGGACCAAGGAATGATCATATCTCCAGAAAGATGTAACTACAAGTTCAAATGATCAAATTTTCACCTTCAAGTTCGATATCATTCTGATGAGCTGCTTCTAACATTGACATTCCAATAGGAACATTGACAATCTTCTCTTCCCCATCCGCAGACACAAAGGTCACAGAAATTCTGCATAACCAGAAGAACTCTCTTGCTTAGATTTGAAGAAACATCAAAATCTCTTATGTTTCTCACACTATTGTACACTATGACTTAGTAACAAATTCAGAGAAGAGAAAAAGAGCCTGACACATCAAGACTAGTTTCACTAGCAAGATCTGTGCATGTGGTCGCACATTTCAAAGCAAAACTGATAAAAGTGAATTCAGATCTAAGTAAAAATTCAAATAGTTAGGTACAAGAACTCAAGGTTATCAGAGGTGGTCGAATGTCAACTGAGAGTATGAGAGCGTCTTAAGACATCGTTTTTCGTCAATACGACAGCGTTTAAAATAATGTAAGCTCAACCAAGTTTGTCGAACTCGTGCACTAATTCATGGACAGAAAAGATAATAGCTTGGTGTGAGAGTGGAAAACGGAGTTAACTCACATTAACTACTAAGCTGGGTCTTTAAACTCAATAAACTTGGTAAAATGTATGAGTTGATGAGTGCAATCACCAATTCTATGGGCTAGTCCAAAAGATAGGGTTTGGGGATGTTATGGGAAGAAAAGAAAATGTGAAAATAAAAAAAAATTAGGTGGAATGCAGTTTGCCACAATAGTAGAGACGGAAAGAATGGACTGGCCTTCTGTTGTTACTGGAATGGGTTGCAGTCCTAGCTTGATTTCAAGATCTATGTCTAATATTGGATGACCACACAAGCTCAATAGTCTTTTTATGGAACAAGCACAGTAGTCATCCTTTCCTACTGTCAAAAACAAAGAAAGAAGATCTTTGTCTACTATCTGAGATCAATGGCCTCCACGGGTGGATGTACCAGTGACAGTTGGATCTAGCTATTGATTGTGTCCAGAGCAATGGGGAACCCAAGTAAAGCAATGCTGTTGGCACAAATGCCAAGATAGGAATAACGCTTGATATTATTAGAAATGCCCAACAACTTTCTCTTAAAATAAAGAAAGAGGGAAACAAATAAAGACCCCTTCATTGGCTTATATTTAACCTTCTCTAGCATGCGATGCCAACAAACTTGTTAAGACTCACCAATTACTGCTCAAATCAAGATTTCACAAAAAGAAGGAAGATGCAGCTTTTCTCTTAGTGCCTTGGTTTAAGAAATATGTTAGAATGATGAGTGGCTCGAGTTGTCGACACTAAGAAAGAACCATTCCAGCTTATTCAAATTAGTTGTCGCCTTTACCCTTTTTCTTTATTGGAAGTCTTTACCTCTTAATGCTGCAGTTAATATGTGTTGTCACTCTTTTTTACTCATTATCTATTTGGTTACTTAGTATGAGGGGTTTGAGTTACCTGTAAACAAATTTCTGTAATACTCACACTTTGTTTATTTGTACTTTTATTCTACCATATTTAACCGCCTATATTTTATAGCCGGTCCCAAGCCCGGATAAAGGAGGAGGGTTGTGTTAGGCCCCGACAGCCAGCATAAAATCCTGTCGAATCTTATGAACATGGATCAACGATGGTTACTAATAGAGCGGAATGGCGTCGTATGATCCATGTAGCCGACCCCACCTAGTGGGATAAGGCTTTGTTGTTGTTGTTGTTGTTGTATTCTACCATATTTAAGAGTACTACTGCCTTTTATATTTTCTAATATTGGATAATGATACCTATTTTATATTAAATGAACATATTAATTAGTATATGATAATTCTATTACAAAGATAAACTCTATGAATTTATGATACAAATTCATGATGGGAGTTCATAAAACCTCAAAGGAATTTACTTGAACTCTCCATATCAACAACCTTGAACTTAACATTTTTTTTTTGAGAAGATAAAGGATGTGAGCCAGGTGCTCACATCCATTTTTTATTCATTATAAAAACTTGTATCTATTTCAGCATATCTTATAATCTCGCCCACTCACTCGGCAAGTTTCTAGCTGCTATTAGAATGTTATCAACATAACATTTTTCTCCCTTGAAAATGCAATCATTGCGTTGTCGCCATATCGCCCATAAAACCGCAATTGCTTTGATTCGTTGTCTTTTTGATACATATACCTGCAAATTGGTACCATGTCCGCCTTGTCTAAATGATCGCCAAAATGCTATCACAAAGCTCACATCTAACCAATCACATCCAGAATCCTGTCATGTCCTTCGTGCTATTGGGCAGCTGAAGAAAAGGTGATCTATATCCTCCATGTTGCCTTTGTAGAAGACGCAGACGGTGTTCATTCTTGTGGTCCATTTCATTCTGTACTTTTGAGTAGGCAGTCTGTTTCTCCTCAATAGCCATGCAAATACACGAATACGCATAGGAACTTTAATGCCCCAAAGGAGCCGACAGTCTCTTTTAAACTCTTCATCTGTGGTGGAGCTCTCTAGATTCAGAGTTCTATAAACTGTTCGAACAGAGAAATGACCAGCTTTCCAAATCCAAGAGTCTTCCCTTGTGTCATTTATCCTATGTTTCTGGAGACACTCCATTAGTGCAAGAAGATCCTCAAGCCGGTTATCAGATAGGTGGGCTGCTAATCGAGGGGTCCATACACCATCATTGGAGAAGTTGCCTAACCAATATTGAGCGACTACTGCATGCTTATCCTCAGCTATCGCATAAAGCCTTGGAAAAGAGATTGATAATGATTCCCCGAATGGCCAAGGATCCATCCAAAATAAAAAATCCTTTCCGTCTCCTAGTGTTGCCTCAAAGAATGGTCTAACTCGAGGCATAACTGTCATAATGCTTCTCCAAAACACTGAAGCCCCTTGTGTAATTTCCTGCCTCCCATGAAAGCATTGAACTTAACAATTATAACTCGAACAAAAGATGCAAGTGAAAATTGTGTTCCATCAAGAATACAAAAAAATAAGGAAAACACGTCACAAGTTTCTATAGAATCTCAAAAGATGAGTAGATGTTTGATAATTATGACTATCGCGTTGGCTAAGCATTACTTATTATGTACAAGAACAATTTTCTCTTTTGAGAAGGTTATCGTCTAGAACTTTTAGCTGTATCAAGGAATTAAAGAACATAGTTTCATCTTCACAACAAACCCTTTACTACGGCAAATGCATGACATACTCATGCAATTATTTTTCCCCCGAATAGAACCCATGCCTAGGGCTCTGGCGACCCGCGTGACCCACGACTAGGGCAACCAGCCCTTACATCGCCGGGGGCTTCTCCCCGGCGGTGCCACCGCCATTGCCGGCGACCCCCGTCGGCAGTGCCACCACTGTCTCCAGCGACCTCCGTCGGCGACATCTCCGACGATTGCCTTCTTTCCCTCTGCTGCTTTGCTCGCCTGCTGTTCCCTGTGAGCACGTGAACAGCGGACTAGGGCATCCAGCCGCCATTTCTCTCAACCAGGAAACCTGATCCTTGGTACCAGGACCCGCGCGAGCACACCTAGGGCACCGGCGACCCGCGCGAGCACGCCTAGGGCACCGGCGACCTGCGCGACTTACGCCTAGGGCATCCTGCCCTTACATCGCCGGGAGCTTCTCCCCGACGGTGCCACCGCCATTGCCGGCGGCCCCCGTCGGCGGGGCCTCCACCGTCTCCGGCGATCCTCGCTGGCGGCGTCTCCGACGATCCCTTTCTTCCCCTGTGCTTTGATCGCCTACTTTTCCCCTGTGAGCACGAGAGCTTACCTGTCTCCGGCGACCCTGTTGGCGTCGCCTCCGACAAACTTGTCTTCTTTCTCTCCCTGCTGCTTTCTCCCCTGCTTCGCTCTCACCACCTCCCGCTGCCGCATCACCAGCTGCACTCCGGCGGCCTCTCCCTTCCCCTCCGCTGAAGACTGTACAGGGAACCCCTCCACACGTCTTCGACTGACCCTGCTGGCAGCGACCTCTCCTCTCCGGGAACGATGCGCCACAGGGTGCTTCATCTCAGCGATGGCTGGACCACCCTAGACCGCATCCGAGATATCCGCAGCAGACCTACTTTGCGCTGCTACAGATGTTTAGAGGAGGGGCATTTCGCACGGCTCTGCTCTGGCCCTCTCCGCTGCCTTCGTTGTAGGGGCAAGGGTCACCTGAGGACGTCGTGCCCCTGATCCCGAATGGAACGTCCATCTGCGACACCACAGGCGCGACCTCAACAAAATGCGACCCATGCCTCCCCTAGGCTGGCACCCGAGATGGCTCTTACCCTTTCCATTCCGTGGTCACCTGAGATCCAGCGTGTCGTTGACCTGCTACGTGACTGTGTCGTCGGCGAGGCCAGTGGTCCCCCCCTCGAATCAGCAGCTCTTCGCTCAGCAGTCATCGCCGCGATGGGAGCCTCGCCGCCCTTCCATCTAAGTCGCATCTCGCCCTCCCTGTGGCTGCTTGTCCCAGGGTCCTCGCAGCAAAAGGAACTCCTTGCAGCGCCAACCAAGTTGTCGTCGCACTCCAGCATTATGTGGAGGCCGTGGAAAAAAGACGATGGTGCTGAGCTGGCATCCAGTGAGAGACGCCGAACAGTCGACATCCACGGCCTCCCACTTCATCTCCAACGGCCAGAGATAGCATTGGCAGAATCTCATCTCCATTGCTCTCCCAGCCCTCGGATCGCCGGACCTGTCCATCACCTCTGTCGATGTTGAGCTCCGCCCAGATTGCAATCTCCCATCGACGTTGACTCTCTACGCCGGCACCGATAGCTTCACCCTCAAGCTGCATTACTCGGATGGTGTCTCGTCGTGGGCTGAGGTGGTTGTTGGTCACCCTCTGCGGTCACCACGATCCTCTGCTGCCCAGACGCCGGTCGCAGGTCAGGCGCGCCCGACAATGCACAAGCAGAGCACACTCAGGAGCCGTACCCTAACTCAAAATCCCAACCAACTGCTTATCCCAACCCATCCTGGTGCTGACACACACTCGCAAGTTGACTCAACGGCCTCCTACCTTGAACTCAATAACCCAAATTTCCAAGACCCAATCCCACCATCCAATGCAGTTGAGATCCACCATCTTCGCGCCCACTCTGAACCTGCCCGCCGAGCCCACCTGCGATCCCAACTTCGAGCCCAAGCTGACTCGAATCCGAATTTAACCATCCCCGCCCTCGGCGAGCCTGTGAAGCTGCCCTCCCACCCCCGCATTGGTGACCAGTCGACCCCACCCCACTCTCCTTTCCTTACTGACTCGCTTCAGTCCGACAATGCACCGGTCCTCCCCTCCACCACCGCCACCATGCCCATAACCCCATCTTTGTCAGCTTTGCCCCTTTCCTTCGACCCAAGCCAGACATCTCCAGTCCCACCACGGTTCACACCACCCACTATCATTGGCATCCCAGAGATCATCCCGGTGACTATCACACCCGCTGACGATGATCCAGTAACTCCCCTCCTCTGTTATCAGCGGCGTCGGCCTGCACAGGCTGTCACGCCGCCAGCAGGACTGCTGTCGCCCACTCTGAATTTGCAGCCATCCGTGCAGTCATCATTGCCACTTCCCCAGCAGCCTGTGGTGGGGGGTGCACCGCAGACCGTGTGGGACCCGCTGACTGCCGATGACAAGGAAGTTGGGGTGCACCTCCGCGCCAGGAGGGCGAACGGGGAGGTTCGCCCAGGTGTAGATGCTGCCGGCCTCCGCCACACTCGACGGCGACCACCAAAAAGGGGAGTGGCCTTACACCGGCCATTACAGTAGCTGCTCTCCCATTCTAGGGGCAGCCACAAGAGACTCTCAGCGCCGCCACAGCCAGCAGGCCAGCAGCCGAACGCACAGCAGACGCCGCCGGTAGCAACACAGCAGTTGCCCATGCAGCCTTCATCGCCGTCGCCCCAGCAGGCAGTGGTGGGGGGTGCTCCGCAGACCGAGCCAGATCTGCCGACCACTGCTGAAGTTGTTGAGGGGGGCACCTTCTTGCCAGGTGGACGGATGAGGAGGTTCGCCTAGTTGCGGAGGCTGCCGGCTTCCGCCACACACGCCGGCAGCCACTAGCAAGAGGGGTGGCCCCATAATAGGGGAACGACCTTGACCATATGGATTGTATGTGCCAACATTTGGAGCGGCAGATGGGTGGGAAGTGTTTGTTTTCCTCCCCCCGGGTGGCGGTCCTGTGATTCCACATGCTAGAGGCACCCACAGCGGATGAGCACTGTGTTTTGTTGAAAGAGGTGGAGAGTGAACGAGCTCGGGTCACTTTTGGTAGGAGAGATGTCTTTTTGTTTTGAGTGCCACCACTTTTCCTGTTTGTTCTGGGAGCGGGGTTAGAAGAAAGATTTTCTGTCTCCTTGCTGCTCTCCTTTGAGAGCCTATATCTGTACAATATTTCTATTCCACAGTTATATATATAGATGTGTGGATGACAACCACAACTCTGGGGGTCATCCTTTTTCTCCTCAAAAAAAAAAAAACCTTTACTACTAAAAGTTAGATAATAAATTACCCCCTTTTTCTAAAGAAAGATAGTGTGACCCCAACAGGCACAACTGCTCCAGGAATAGCACTGAACCAAGCTTGGGATGTTGGATCTACAATACAACAACAACAACAACAAAGCCTTATCCCACTAGGTGGGGTCGGCTACATGGATCATACGACGCCATTCCGCTCTATTAGTAACCAAACCTTTCGGTATATTATTCACCAATAGATCTTGCTCTATTAGTTCGCCAAGTGTCCGCCTTGGCCTCCCTCTCCCTCTTTTAATCGGACTCCAGATTATGTGATCTACTCTTCTTACTGACGCATCTAATGGTCTTCTCTGAACATGACCAAACCATCTCAAACGATTCTCTACCATTTTCTCACTAATAGGAGCCACTCCGACTCGTTCACGTATATGGTCATTCCTAATCTTATCTAATCTTGTATGACCACACATCCATCTCAACATCCTCATTTCGGCTACCCCCACTTTACGTTCATGTTGTCCCTTCATAGCCCAACATTCACTACCATATAACACTGCTGGCCTTATAGCAGTACGATAGAATTTTCCTTTAACTTTATTGGGTACTTTTCTATCACAAAGAACTCCAGTGGCTTTCCTCCACTTACACCAACCAGCTTGAATTCTATGATTAACATCGTCATCAATCTCACCATCTTGTCTTACAATTGATCCTAAATATTTAAACTTTGTCACTTGAGGAATTATATCCTCCCCTAACCTAACTTTCAAATCGTCTCTAAGTTGTTTATTTGTGAAATTGCTATGCATATATTCTGTTTTATTCCTACTTAAACGAAAACCCTTTGACTCCAACGTATTTCTCCATATTTCCAATTTTGTATTAATCTCTTCTCTTGAATCCGCTAAAAGTACTATATCATCCGCAAATAGCATGCACTTAGGTACCTCCTCTGTGATACTCTCGGTTATAGCATCGATAACTAAGTTAAATAGATACGGGCTTAAAGCTGATCCTTGATGTAGGCCAATTCCTATAGGAAATTCATTTGTCTCACCTCCGGGTGTCCTAACCCTAGTCAATGCCCCATCGTACATATCTTGTATTACCTTAATGTAGGCAACATTCACCCTCTTCTTTTGCAAGGCTTTCCAAAGTACATCCCTTGGTACCCGATCATACGCCTTCTCTAAGTCAATGAAAGCCATATGTAAGTCTCTTCTCCTACTTCGATACCTCTCCATCATCCCCCATGTTGGATCTACAATGAATAGAGAAATCGGTTTGTTGTCCATCTTATACGCTTCGTCAATACAAATGACATATATAAGAACCAGGCATGACACATAAGTGAACGTGAGATTTAATAAGACCCCCTATTCCTTGAATACGGATGGACAAGCTACAGCTATAGGTAGAGTGGCAAGCCAAGATGCATTGTGGAGCAAAAGTAGTGCAGAATGTGGGGTAGGTTCGGTTATTAAGCTAAAGATATTTCCATATTGGTGGAACTGTTTGAGGACTCTTGGGGCTAGTGGTCAATCACTCGTAGTATTCTTTTATTCTTTTTGGATCGGACGATGAGAAAATCAACATCTGCATGGCAGAGCTGTGCATTCTTCTTGGCTCCTGTCGTTGTCCTACTTGCACTTGCCATTGTCAGGTGAGCTTGAGAGACTGGTCACTGATCATCCTAAGGATGGAGCAGGAGCTTACAGGTTAGCATGCCAGAACACTTTGTGTGGACGGCTTCTTCTGGTGAACCCGGTGTCTATTTTGTGCTGGTTCTAGCATACCTAAGATGAGCTCGAGAGACTGGTCACTGATCATCCGAAGGATGGAGCAGAAGCTTACAGTTACAGGCTGGCTGCTGGCATGCCAGAACACCTCATGTGGACAGCTTCTTCTGGTGAACTCAGTGTCTATTTTGTGCTAGTTCTAGCATGCCTAAGATGACCTGGATCGGAATCCTCAGAAGAGGTTTTTCCTGGGTAATAATCTTACCAATACAAGGGGTGCCCACTTTTATTTCCTGTCAAGAGGCATGTCGTCCTAAGTGTGGGCAGACTGGGGATTCTGGAGATCAATGTATGACAATGTTGCATCATCATCTAAATGGGGATGGCATATCGTGGATCCCAATAATGAACTTTTCTCCTATGTTCTCTTTATTTGCTATGGAACCTCACAAGCTGGGAGTCCAAGATTCAAACCTCCTCCAGGTGCATCATCTGTCTGGAGAGACATTTCCAAGGTGATGGCCAGATTGATGCTGCATTTCAAGGTTTGCATTGTTTATGGAAGGTTTATCACATTCAGGAGAGATGAGTGGCACTTATCTGTCTTGCTGGTTAATGCACGAAAAATAATGCATTAGTTTAGTATCATTTAATAGCTTTTTAGGAGACTATTTAAATCTGAATTCAGTTAGTTGTATATACAGTTTTTCTTTTATAATTGAGTTTTTTTTAGAGAGTTTTATAATTGAGTTCCACCCAAGTTTATTTAATTTATTGCAGAAAATCAAAACATCAAGAATTAGGTCGAAAAGAAGTTGCAAAATCATCAAATAAGGCACCTAATCCAAGTCACGATCATGACCAAAGGGGTCACCCATGACAGGAAGATGGAAGAAGACAAGGTTCTGTCATGGCTCATGTGCCCATGAAAAAAGGCACAAGACCAGAAAACCATCACACCCATAGTCCCAACCGTTAGCATGGACATTTTTCTGTCACGGCCTTGACGTCCCTTGTCACGCCCATGACAATAGGGTTGCACAGTCATCACAGCCATGAAGATCAATCACGCCCCCACATCAAAACTATACATTCTGTCACGGGCGTTCAACTCAGGTGATGGTAACAGAAAAGATTTTATCCGATTTTTCAGTTGGGGATCAGATTTATTCCTTTGGCAAATGAAAAAAAAAACTATAAAGAGGAGACATCATTAACCTGGAAAGTATCTTGGGAGTGCCCTAGAACAGAGTGGAGGCTTTACGTGATGGCTCTGAAGGCGTTACAATGGAAGTTTGCCGGAAACTCGCAAGAGGACGGCTGTCCTGGGGAGTAGTTTGTCCTTATTCTTATAATTTTCCTAAAATAATCATTTAGATTGGATGGTGTACTTTACAGAATAATGTTCTTTTAGGGTCATCCTGATTGAGCCCTATTTATGAATGGGATTCTTATTTCTTCATTAGATTGATTCATGAGTAGCATGTACGAAAGTTTTTACAAGTTCATTCTGAGTTTCAATAATAATTTTTTTAGGGTAGAGATTCAACAATTACGAATTCATTTACTATCTAAAAAGTTCTTAGATTCACTTTGAGTTACTTTAGAAGTATCTTGTGCTCATGCATGCCATAATTGGGGAAATCGAAAAAGACCTGAGTGTGTAGAATTAAGATGACTTGCAAAAGTCCTTAATCATAATTCCAATTTAATGCGTTTTGTGATTGAATAAATTAAATTAAAAATCGAAAGGATTAATTTAATGTTATTATCCCTTTCAAAAAAAGTTAATGTATCATTCTCAAAGTAGTAATTGAAGCAACAACAACAACAACAAAGCCTTATCCCACTAGGTGGGGTCGGCTACATGGATCATACGACGCATTCGTTGATCCATGTTCATGAGATTCGACAGGGTTTTACGCTGGCTGTCGGGGCCTAACACAACCCTCCTCCTTTATCCGGGCTTGGGACCGGCTATAAAACATAGGCGGAGTTAAGGTAGTAATTGAAGCATGATGGTTAATTGATTTTGGGAATTCAACTTTATTGATGATTCAAATAATTTTCATGCTTAAGGACCTATACATGATAGTAGTGTAGATCAAGAGAGAAGCTCCTAATCATCAAATCTATATATTTTAAACCAATGTTCATTCCTTTAATCGTTTTCTCTTACTTATTTATTGTTCTAAAAATCCAAAATTTGTTCTTTTCTCTCAATTAACAAGAAAATAAGGTTATCAATTATTACTCATCATCAAGTGAACGATCTTTATTCATCATTTTACTATTTGAACGACTAGTGTGTTTGCTAGTGTAACTAGATCGCATCAAGTTTTTGGCACTATTGCCGGAGGTGTTAATAATTATTATATTTATCTTGTTTGTTGATTTGGAATCACTACTCTTCATTGTTTCTTATGTGCTTGCAGGTGATCACTTCATAACCCACACATCCTGGAAGGTTCCAGACCAGAAGTTCAGAAGAACTGCCAGAAAGTTGAAAAAGAAGACTTCCAACCTTGTCAAGATGGCAGGACAACAACAACAACAACAACAACAAAGCCTTATCCCACTAGGTGGGGTCGGCTACATGGATCATACGACGCCATTCCGCTCTTTGATCCATGTTCATAAGATTCGACAGGATTTTATGCTGGCTGTCGAGGCCTAACACAAAAGCAAGATGGCAGGACATCAAAAGCAAATAGAGAAACCTCCACCTATTTATAGGATTAAGCGAGATTACACCATGGGACAAATGACAATTGAAATAGGGAGTATATACTTTCTGAAATTGTTGCTAATAACTTTTAGAACTAACATGGTACTGTTTAGATGATCTTAAACACAATTTGATAGAGAGGAGATGATCATCTATTCAGCCACGTCATTATGCTCCACTTTCAAATTTAGAGGAGTTACTAACAATGCAGTCCACAACAACAACAACAACAAAGCCTTATCCCACTAGGTGGGGTCGGCTACATGGATCATACGACGCCATATTCGTTGATCCATGTTCATGAGATTCGACAAGGTTTTACGCTGGCTGTCGGGACCTAACACAACCCTCCTCCTTTATCCGGGCTTGGGACCAACTATAAAACATATACCCCATTGTTCAAAATCCACAATTACTCAACAAAAACATATGCGAAGCAAACCAATCAACTCAATTTGGTTAATGAAGCCAACTTCAATATTTCAAGTGAGAATAAACCATCCACTTCTTACTTCCAACGAGCCCACTATAGATATTGATTTTTTTTTTTTTTGAAAGGGGTAAGGATGATTGCCATGTTTGCAACCATCCAATTTTATTGCTGAGAAAGGATATAGATGTTAACCATTGCAGACCAGAATCAGCAACATACCCACACCATCAGGGACAAGCGATGGTAGCATTGGCATAGGGTAACACTACACCAATTTTTACTTTCAGTAACATTTAAATAAAATACAAACGTCACCTAATATTACAACATTTGGTAACATTTCTTAAATGTCACTGATTAAAACATATTAGGGACGTCTAAAAATATAAATACAACAACAACAACAACAAAGCCTTATCCCACTAGGTGGGGTCGGCTTCATGGATCATACGACGCCATTCGTTGATCCATGTTCATGAGATTCGACAGGGTTTTACGCTGGCTGTCGGGGCCTAACACAACCCTCCTCCTTTATCCGGGCTTGGGACTGGCTATAAAACATAGGCGGAAAAATATAAATAATTATAAAATATTTAGAAGATATTTCAGCTGTTGGATCAAATCTATTTAGTTTGAACATTTATGATTAACCTTGCAGAACCCTAAATTGAGATATGTCTTCATCCCTAACTCTCTGATTCCATCAGTCACCATTTCCTTATTCTCCATCTGCAGGATCCCCTTTGTCGTTGCTGCGCCTTGGCCATCTGCTCATGGGTGGATCTGCTCGTCACCGCACCTTTGCCATCTTCTCGTTCGTGAGTGGATCTGCTCGTCGCTGCACGCCGCCTCCTGCTCACTGCTTGAATTTGCTTGGCACCACACCTGCCCCTTTGGCATTGAAGATCCTCTTTACTTGATCACTGAACGTTTCCAACAGGAGAGCATCAAGGAGAAAGGGTGTTGGCGCACAGACAGTGAGGATGAAGCCGCAACGTTTAAACGATGCGCTGACCGAAAATACAGAATGAACGACATTAATAGGCAGGTGAACGGAATCGCTATGAATGTCTCTTTGTTTCAAATGGATATGACTTAAGATCTGATCATATGCATCTTTCAATTACTTACATTGACGATCCATGTGTGAATTCAGAGCTATCCTCATTGTTTCCTCTTTGAATTTATACTAATTTGCTTATGTTTTGCTTGTAATTCCTTGATTTGTGTTAGAGTATGCATTTCTATAGTTTGCAAGATTGCATCTGCCCTCATGCACCTCCAGTTCCTATGCGTAGATATCATGACTCCAGTATTGAGAAGAACATGTTCTCAACCTGCTCGACGAAATGCCCAAAAAGAGGTAAGAGGCTTTATTTGACTTTTTCCTATTTGATTTTTTTATTGATTGCATGCTAAATATTAATAGTTCATTTTATAGATCCTCTTTACTTGGGCTCTGTAGTTTTTCAATATGTTTACAATGTAAAGTTTTCCATTTTGTTTGCATTTATGCTTCCAATATAGGTATTCACAACATTCTAACCTTTGGTTCTGCAATGCACTTTTGGCAACAAAAGCCCCTCTATGCTAATGTCGCTCAATGGCTACTGATATTTTGTACCTTAAATGAAAGCATATGTTAATGGAGTTTCTTTTTTTCATTTACAGTTGGTGGCTGAAGGTTGATGGCAGTTTGACAATGAATTGAGTTATGTCATTTCTGTAATTTGAGCTATGCTAAATTGACAGCAAAGTGCAAGTTGTTATGGGTGTAATGAATTGAATCCTTTGTATCTTTTTTTCTTACCTATGCTTAATTGGGCAAGTGATACATGGGTTGTAATGGATTAAATCTTTTATACTTTTTTGTATTCTTTTAATATACTTTTAAGAATGATTTGTCTAATGAGGTTCATTGGATATGTTTGATTGGTGTATTGAAATGCTATTGGAAATGTTCAAATATAATGTTTTTTGTGCCTTACTAATTAGATATTAAGTTCCATCTATTTTAGTAAAATAAATAGTTATTAATGATAGACCATGGTGATATTTAATATTCAAACTATTAATTAATCATTAGTTAATTATGCAATTCATTAATAATCTATGATGGCGTAAAGTGATTTAAAAATGTTTTTCATTGACGTCTAAATCTCACTAATTTTTACTATCATTTTTATTCACTAAAAATAATTTTGGGTGACGTTTACATGTACATTTAAATGTCACTAATAATAATCTTTTGTGATGTTTCAATACATGATAATTGATATTTAGGGACGTTTAAGTGTCACTAAAGTCTAGAAATTGGTGACATTTAAACGTTACTAAAGATTCAAACTTTAGTGACGTTTGATGCTTCGGTAACGGCTATTAAATGAACGTCACAAAGACCTTTTTATGACTCGATTTATATGACGTTTGCGAGGTGACATTTGTTATACGTTACGGATTAATTTTGGTGACGTGTAATCAAGTTTTGGTGACGTTTAGTAAACGTCACAAAAGCTCATTTTTGTTGTAGTGTAAGGAGAAAAGGATGTGTACAGGAAGGAGAAAGAGAGAACGTGCTATTAGTTATTGCCCATAAACAATTAAAACCTAGATGTAAGATAAGTGCCCAAATGAGCTTCAATTTGATCCCTTCCGTAAAATTAAAACAGCTCTTAACTTACATGCAATGCAACATCACAAGTTATTCTTCATACAGCAAATTTTTTTAATACAACTAAAGTGAAGATAAAGTTCAATGTAGACTATTTGAAAATTAAGAGCCTTGATTTTTTTATGAAACAGTAAAGCTCCTTGATTTGTTAGAAACAGAAAAAACAGGGAAATAGGATGTACATAAAACAATGAAGAAATTCTTCAGTCGATGATACAAATAGTGAGAATGATATACTCAATTACTTCGAAATCTTATAGTTTCAAGGAACATGTACCATCAGTGTAGAAAGAACATCCATACATGTCAAAGTTTGCATACTGATAAATTTCAACATAACAACAAACCTAGGGATCAAATACTAATTAGAACTCTATGGTGACAAAAGCAAATAACTAAGGGATCATGCAAAGCTTCTTAGAATAATAGCAGTATCACATAACCACTGACGTCCATATACTTTGATATACATGAACTAACTTGTTATAATACCGGACATGGAGTGATCAGATCGGGGTCAGATGTCCTTATACGAATTTAAACAAAAGCATAAGGTTCGTAATCACATTCAAGCTTTTTGACCTTAATCATCAGTTAACATAGATATATTTATTAAGGAGATTTATCATAGAAAAGTGACGGACTTCAATGGAAACATAATTCAGGTCGTGTTTTCTTGTCTTGTCTAACACCAGGCATATAAATATGCATATATAGAGTACAAAAGCTGGCAAACATACTCTCTGGCCAATCTGCCAAGGTTGGATCCTCCCAAGTCTGCCCAGCTGCTTTTCGCAGTATTGATTTCTTTTTTGTTTCAGTTTTGTGATCAACATCACTACTCGCAGGTGCAGCTTTCACACTCTCTATGGCCTCCGGTGTGATGGTCTGTGCATCCCGTTGAAAAAGTTGTTGTGCCTGATGATACTGATGATACTGACCAACTAACAATGCAGTCCACTTAAGATTTTTTTTTTCCTTTTTCTTTGAGAGGAAAAGTTTATAATTGGTTTTTTACATTGCTAACTGACACTATCACAAATTGGGAGGAGATGCGTCAAGCATTTTTTAATAAATATTGCTCTCCAGAAAAAGTTGTGAGATTACTTATTGAAGTTTCTTCTTTTTGTTGAAAGGATACTGAGCCTATGAATGAAGTTTGGGACAAATTCAAGGATCTCGTTAGTCAAATTCAAAAAAATAATGTACCTCTTTACTAACAAATTCAATACTTTAAAAATGGTGCATCAGCACGCATAAAGGACAAGATTGATACAACCGTTGGGGACACTATTGCTGACAAATCTATATAGACTTTTTGACAATCTTGCTCTTATAAGGATTGGCAAAATGATAGGGCAGCAAGAAGTCTGGCATCTATCACATGGATAACTCTACCCATATTTAAGCACAATTGGATGCATTGACAAAAAAATTGGACAATATGATGTCACGGAAAGCCATTAATAATGGTCTCTGCAAGTTTTAGATCATCCAACTTGTCGACCACGTCTCCGGCAGCCCCTGCAGGAGGCGCCACCGTTCCCCGAATTCAGGACAAGCATGCGCTGCAGATTCCAACAGCTGAACGATGGCTGGGCAACCTTCACCCGGCCCGCGTTCAACTCGACCCACCGACACCGCCAGCTCCAGTCACGCTGTTACAGGTGTCTAGGAGACGGCCATTTCGCCTGCGAGTGCTCGGCTCCTGTTCGTTGTCTCCATTGTAGGGGAGAGGGCTATCGGAAAATGGACTGTTTGGCAGCTCTCCGAACCCGATCAGACCAGGCTTGTAGATGACGCTCCTGTGCCAGAGAAGACGGCATTTCCCCCCATCACCATCCCTTGGTTGCCAGAGATCCAACAGGGCGTCGAGTTTCTTCGTGAATGCCTTGTCGGTGATACCACTGGTCCTTCACTGACCTCGACCATCCTCCGTAGGGCTGAGCACGGGTCGGGTCGACCCGGACCAGCCCGACCCGGAAAATCGGGTAAATAACCCGGCCCGGATTAGATCCGGGCCGGAACCGGGTCCAAATCTTAAAAAACCCGACGGGTTCGGGTCAGGACCGGGTTTGCCATCCCAATGCCCGACCCGGGTTATTTGTTCACTATATAATCCCATTTCACCCTTTTTTTTCTCATTTTCCCCTCTCCCTTTCTCTCTCCCATCTCTCTCCCACTCTCTCTCCGTCTCTTGCCCTCTGCCCCTCTCCCCGTCTCTCGCCCTCTCCCTCTCTCTCACACGGGCCGCACGGCGATGGCGGCAGCGCAACGACTCCGACCAACGACTCCGACCTCCCTCTCCTTACTCCCCCCCTCTCTCTCTCTTCTCGGTCGCCAGGGCCGGATCGGCCACCAGGCGCCAGATCTGGCGCCTGGCGGTCGGATCGGCCCCTAGGTGAGCCACGGATCTGGCCAGCATCCACCATTTCACGTTTTTCGATGATTCCCGGTCGCAAACCCGGTAACATTCCCGGATTTTCGGGTCCAACCCGGAACCGGATCCGGCTGGGTTCGGGTCCGGTACCGGGTCGAAAATTTTTTTACCCGGTATAATCCGGGTCGGGACCGGGTCCGCTTAGACCCAGACCCAAACCCGGGTTTGCTCAGCCCTAATCCTCCGCAAGGCAATCATCACCGGTTTTGGAGCGTCCCTACCGTTCCACTTGAGCCAGGCTTCTGGAAACTCCTGGCTGCTCATCTTAGGCTCATCCCAACAGCGTGATGCTCTATTGACGAATCGAGCACGTTAAAGCACGTTCTCTTAGGGTAGGGACGTAGAAATGAACAATTCTATGTTTTGAAATGTGTTTTTGACCATTGAAACATTCCGGCTGTGTTTGGATTGAGGATTTTAAGTTCTCATAAGTTCTCGAGAACTAATCGATTTGATAGAAAAGTTTGGATTGGTGTTTGGATGAAAAAGTGTAATGATGGAGATTTAAAAAGTTGATTTGATAGATAAGTTTTAGTAGGTGTTTGGATAAAAAGTAAGAACTAAGAATATAATTTATTATTTTATGAGATATAAAATTATAGTAAATAAAAATATATTATTAATATTATAATGTACATAAATTATTATTATTTATTTATTTATTTGATTAAATATTTTAAATATTATTAATATTATAATTTACGTACATCTTTTAAGATTCAAATATAATATAATTTTTTAAAAAACTAATTGAATAGCTTAATTAATAAAATATTTATAATTAGCAAATTAGATAGAAGAAAAGAATTTAAGATAAACTAATTAATAACTAAAACATGAAATATAAAAGATAATTTAACATCATATTTATATAAAATAATTATATAATTATAACTTATTTTGAATACCATAATTAATAATTATACTAATATCATACTAGTTAATTTTTATTATGATATATTATAAGTAAAATAAATAAAACTATTTATGTCAACATTTAAACAAGAAAATATATATTTTCATAATAAATAATAATGGAAATTTTTATTTTATTATAACACAAAGTAAATTGTAATAAATAATAAATGTACTTTTTGTTATTATACCTAAATAAATTATAAATTTATGATAATGTATAAATAATAAATAAATATAATATATATGTATATAATATATATAATATAATATATAAGAATATAATATATATATACTGATATTATTAAAATAATAAGTTATAGGTCTAAAAGTAGCTCCACCTACTTTTGGTGCTACTTTTAGACCTATGAAAAAAATTAAAAAAAAAGAAGTAAAACGTAAAAAAAAAAGGTTCTTGCTTCTTGAAAAGTTCTTGCTGGAAGCAAGAACTTTTTGTTCTTCAAATTGGTCACGTGACCAGAACTTTCACATAGGGTGTTTGGCAGAACTTGCCCAAGTTCTGCCAACCAAACACACCCTCCAGGTCCGACGGATAGATATGGCTATTGGATTCCTGGTCGGCCAGCAGCTTTTAAATTTGGTTCCTCCCAGACACGGCAGCATGGACGAATTGTAGACTCATTTCGCGATCTCGGGTATCACGTTTTCTTAGGGTAGGGACGTAGAAATGAACAATTCTATGTTTTGAAATGTGTTTTTGACCAGTGAAACATTCCAGGTCCGACGGATAGATATGGCTATCGGATTCCTGGTCGGCCATCAGCTTATAAATTTGGTTCCTCCCAGACACGGCAGCATGGACGAATTGTAGACTCTTTTCGCAATCTCGGGTATCACGTTTTCTTAGGGTAGGGACGTAGAAATGAACAATTCTATGTTTTGAAATGTGTTTTTGACCATTGAAACATTCCAGGTCTGACGGATAGATATGGCTATCGGATTCCTGGTCAGCCAGCAGCTTATAAATTTGGTTCCTCCTAGACACGGCAGCATGGACGAATTGTAGACTCATTTCGCGATCTCGGGTATCGCTGAAAGTCAAGATCTTTGCTTGACTTCTAAGGCAGGACCAACTTCTCACCAGGACATACAGGGCGAGATGGGCACCTCCTCACGCAGACACAGCCTATGCCTTATGCGGTGAGGCAGAGGGCATCGCTCACCTATTTTTTGCATGTCCAACGGCACGAGGTATCTAGCATCATATCATCGGGGGCCTTCCCCCCTCGGATTCTCCGAATGGTGGAAGTCTCTTCGAATTTTGGCCCAACAGAGACAGAGATGGATCGTGCCCCTGGTGTCTTTTTGGTCGGTTCCTAGGCCATATGGCTCCAATGTAACCGAGTGATTTTTGGTCGGGAGCAATGTTGGACAGAGTGGATTGTACACATCTTTCTTCTTCGGGAGTGGGGTCTCGATGTTCTCCTTGGAGATCCCACACTTGTATATCATCTCCTCTTCATAGTTATATATATATACCTGGATCACAACCACATAACCTGGTGGTCATCCTTGTTCCTCTCTAAAAAAAACATTTTTGGCCAGCACGCGATAATCTTTCTTTTTACCTTTTATAAGTCGTGACAACCACTCATCTTTCCTTTTACTTTCTGTCCGCCGGCGCTGCTGCTGTGACTGCTGTCGCCGATGTTGCCGTCCTCGCTGTTGCTCTGTTGCTGCCGTTGCCACTGCTGATGCCATTGCTGTCGCCGCTGCCTCCTGCTCATATGCTGCTGCTGTTGCCGTTGTCCTACTGTTGCCGTTGCAGTGCTATCATCACCTCCGCTGCTGGTCTGCTGCTACTGAGCTGATGCCGCAGCTGACCTGATGCCGCAGCTGACCTGATGCCGCAGCCGACCTGACCAGGTTCTCTCTCCCTTTCTCTCTCTCTCACCCTCTCCCTCCCTCTTTATCTCCCTTTCTGTCTCCCTCTCTCTTCGTGTACCTGAGCAGGTTCCCCTTTTTTCCCTCGCTCCACACGGGTTTTTTCTTTCCACGAGGTTTGAGCTCTCTGCTCTGGACAGAGTGAGGCTTCCTCTTTATTTTTTTTATGTTATAAAAACATTTTCCTTATTTGTTCATTCTATAGACTAACTCCGCCTATATTTTATAGCCGGTCCCAAGCCCGGATAAAGGAGGAGGGTTGTGTTAGGCCCCGACAGCCAACATAAAATCATGTCGAATCTTATGAACATGGATCAACGAATAGCGGAATGGCGTCGTATGATCCATGTAGCCGACCCCACCTAGTGGGATAAGGCTTTGTTGTTGTTGTTGTTCATTCTATAGACTATATCATGTAGGAGTTGTATACAACAAAAGTGAAAATAATTAGAGGTGACATAAAAATATTATATTATGAAGATAGAAAATTTATTCTGCTACTATTGGTAATATTTTGTTTAATAAAAAGAATCACCAATTACTGTTATTATTCTAAACTTATTGTAGTGTTAATCTTTTATGGATTAATAATGAAATAATTTATTGATGTATTAAATTTTTCATGAATTAAATGTAACATTTTTTATGTGTTCTGTTATTAATTTATAGAGGTGTTAATTTGTCATGAATTAATATTTTTAGTATATATATAAGTAAATAGGTATTAATATCAAGATAAAATTAGAAATTTGCACATGTAATGTTGCATTTTGTACTTATAAGTTAATTTTCATCTCTTCATTAATATTATAGATATATATATATTTTATATATTAATAAATAATATATACATTTTAAAAAAATTGGTAGAATCGTGTTGCGTGTTCATGATTTACGTGTTTCCCCGGCCCTTCGTGTTGATCCCGTTTTACGAGTTTCACAACATTGGTCCCCCTCATCGGCCGGTCGGAGGGAGAGGGGGGCCGCAGCCACACGCCGCCCCCTCTACCGTTGTCGGCAGGCATGCATCACGCGAGGGGGGGAGGGGGTGACACTCCCCTCTCCACCGTCATTGGCAATGGAGGGCAGAGCTCGTTGGAGCAAAAGGTCCAATACTCGAGTGAGTCACCGACGTCATCTTCCCCAAGGTTGTTAAGATCGGGATCCTATATAAGATGGGTGGGGGGGGTAGGGCTGAGCACGGGTTGGGCCGACCCGGTCGACCCGGACCGGCCCGACCCGGTCGACCCGGACCGGCCCGACCCGGAAAATCGGGTAAATAACCCGGCCCGGATTAGATCCGGGCCGGAATCGGGTCCAAATCTTAAAAAACCCGGCGGGTTCGGGTCAGGACCGGGTTTGCCATCTCAATACTCGACCCGGGTTATTTGTTCACTATATAATCCCATTTCACCTTTTTTTTCTCATTTTCCCCTCTCCCTTTCTCTCTCCCACTCTCTCTCCGTCTCTCGCCCCCAGCCCTTCTCCCCGTCTCTCACCCTCTCCCTCTCTCTCACACGGGCCGCACGACGATGGCGGCAGCGCAGCGACTCCGACCGACGACTCCGACCTCCCTCTCCGGACTCCCCCCTCTCTCTCTTCTCGGTCGCCAGGGCCGGATCGGCCGCCAGGCGCCGGATCTGGCGCCTGGCGGTCAGATCCGGCTGCCAGGCGCCGGATCTGGCGCCTGGCGGTCGGATCCGGCCGCCAGGCGTCGGATCTGGCGCCTGGCCGCCGATCCGGCCGCCAGGCGGTCTGATCTGGCGCCTAGCGCCGGATCC
The DNA here is from genome assembly GCA_030549335.1 of Pontederia crassipes. Lineage (NCBI taxonomy): Eukaryota > Viridiplantae > Streptophyta > Magnoliopsida > Commelinales > Pontederiaceae > Pontederia > Pontederia crassipes. The sequence goes on along the minus strand of CM060186.1, from coordinate 33,704,889 downwards.
GGCCGCCTGGTGGTCGGCGCTTGGCGGTCGGATCCGGCCGCCAATGCTCTGGCGCCAGATTCGGCCGCCTGGCGGTCGGATCTGGCGCCTGGCCGCCGATCCGGCCGCCAGGCAGTCGGATCGAGCGCCTGGCCGCCGATCCGGCCACCAGGCGGTCGGATCAAGCGCCTGGCCGTCGAACCGGTCGGATCTAACGACTGGCCACCGATCCCGCCCCGGATCGGCCCCAATTGAGTTGAGCCGCGGATCTGGCCAGCGTCCATCATTTCACGTTTTTCGACGATTCCGACGATTCCCGATGGCAAACCCGATAACATTCCCGGATTTTCGGGTCCGACCCGGAACCGGGTCGAAAATTTTTTTACCCGGTATAATCCGGGTCGGGACCGGGTCCGCTTAGACCCGGACCCGAACCCGGGTTTGCTCAGCCCTGGGGGGCCATAAGATCCTACCTATTAATAAAATAATAAATATTTTTTTGACAAATTTTTCGCATTGGAATATTAAATTATACCCCGCTAATCTTTTTATCGATTCTTAAGTCAAATTATATCAAAACATATTAAAAATGAAAAAAAAATATTTAACTTCATATAAATTAATTCTTATTATCATAAATATATTTTAATTAATATTTAAATGATTATATTAATCATATGAGATAATATAGGATTGGATAAGATCGTGTGATTAAAATTAAGATCATATTAAGATCTTACACATAAGATCCTCAAGATAAGATCGAGATCGGAAGGGATCCGTAAGATCGTAAAATCGTAAGATATTAAGATCTAGATCGAGATCTTGACAACCTTGCTCTTCCCGTCTACCACCAGCACCGATGTCGTCACAGCAAAGATCTCCACCTCCACAACCAACCTCCGCCTGGCCGTCTTCTCCTCCAGCTTCACATCAGTCAGTTCCGCTCTTCGTCACCTGCAACTGCCTGCCGGCGCAAAAAGAATTGACAAAAAGGGGGCCATCCTCTCCCCCTCCCCCCTTTGGCAGCCTCGTTGGCAATGGCAGGAGGGGGTGGGGGTCGGCACCCCCCTCACTGGCCGGCAGTCATAGGGATAGGGGGCACCGTCCCCTCTCTCGCTAGTGACAGCAACGTGCCGCCCCTCTGCCGTTGTCGGCGACGGAGGGCGGAGCTCGTCGGAGCAGAAGCTCTGGTACTCGAGAGAGTCTCTTCTTCACCAGCACTGATGGTGCCACAGAAAAGATCTCTGCCTTCACAGCCAACCTCCGCCCAACCTTCTTCTCCTCCAGCCTCATCCCGGCCATGCCACTCTTTGTCACTCGGAACCTCCCACCGGCGTGCGTTGCCACCACTCCCTCTGTCATCTACCTCATAGTTAACTCCAATGCAACCCCTGCACCATCGCTGGTGGCGCCCCCTCTCTCTCTCTGGAGACCAGCCAGTGAGGGGAGAGTTGCTGGATGATAAGCATCTTGGCTCAAGAAATAGAGTGAAGGAGAAAAGCTAGATTATAAGATATCAAGTGTCATGATTATAACATATCAAGAGTCATGATTGTTTTTTGGAGTTACAGTCTTTAAGACAGATTAATTTGAAAAAGTGTGATTCTTGATGACCGAAGAAAATCAAAGAAACCAAGAGATGGATGAATCAAACTAATTGGTCAGAACAATTTTTTTTCTAAAACATAAGTGAGTGCTCCATAAAAATAACATATTGCCATAAGAATTCAAAATTTTAGGCATATCAAAGGTAGGCATGTTGTTTCATATTCAGCACTTCAGAAAGCAGGATATCACTTACGTTTGTTCCTGTCTTCTCCCTTCATCCTGAATTCTATCACTGGATGTATTGGAAAACTGACGACTCCCCTGAACACAAATTATTAGATATTACAAACAAGTACAACTTGTGCATTTATTTATCACAGAGAAAAAAGAACAACTATTTATCAGAAAATTTAGCACAATATTCACATGTATATTAATTTATTGGACATGACATGATTTTTTTTATTTAAGATAGTGGTTTTTTGAGAACATGAAGAATCATGAGATGTATAACAGTTACTGAAGTGATATAAAAAATGTATATAACTGAAACCATAATTCTGGGTGCGTACAAGAAAGCATTGATATTGCTAAAATAAATGTCATTTGGCATATTGAAGAAGGGTTTGCACACTTATATAGGGAGTTGATTGAAAGTCCAATTACTGTACTTGTTGCTACCTTATATGCCTAGAGTCATATAAAATTTAACAGCTGAGTTGGCACCAAGATCCCATATTTTCTATAGGTAGAATTTACATTTTCACAGAATGCACCACAAATGCTCATCTCATGCAATTACCAAGACAAAATATTCACCAAGATTCATGCTTCTTTCTTGAGGGTTCCTTTCAAGAAATAAAGAACTGCCACATATCTTAGATATCTCACCAAGTTCCTCCTGTTGTATGTTTTTCCTACATGAATCTTATTAAATTACATAAGATGATTCTCAAAAAAAAATTACATAAGATGAAAATACTATAATTTGCCAAAATGGAATCCAAGTGTACAGTACAAGAAGGCGTCTAGTGGCCTTTTTTGCTTTTTTATGGGCTATTTGGATCCAACGCAATGGTTGTATTTTTAGGGGTGAGAGGTTATATGTTGAGAACATTGTAGCAATGGCTGAGAAGATAGTAGGTGAGTGGATGAAGGACTAACTTTATCTGTACATTTTTGTAATATAACAACATTTAATAAAATGGATGATTACAAATGGTAATCATCCTTTGCTCTCTCAAAAAAATAATTTTCCACAGTAACTGAGCTTACAAAAGCACTGTTTACAAAGTAATTGATACATCTCAAAAAGTAGTATGAAAAGAATAGGAAACACGACAGAGGTAATAGTTCTGTTAAATTGGTTTCAGGATCACAACAACAACAACAACAAAGCCTTATCCCACTAGGTGGGGTCGGCTACATGGATCATACGACGCCATTCCGCTCTATTAGTTTCAGGATCACAGAGAAAGAAAAATCAGCTAAGGGTTCCATATATTTGTTTTATATGAAAAAGGACTATGCCATCTACTGAGATTTTTCTTTAATGGGAAAGATATTGCCCACTTTAGGCATGCAGTTGTATGAATAGCCCTTAATATATATTAATTATCCCCTCAAAAAAAATATATTAATTATTGGGTGAAAGTTCAAAGAATTCAATTGAACTAATAGAAATTTTTTTGAAGGTACTAATAGAAAATTTTCAAAGAATTATTCCACCCTCCAGTCAAAATATCTGTAAGAAATCCCTAACAAAGCATGAACAGTATCGGAATTCAACTGTAATTTGGACTCAGGAATCAAGAAGCCACTTTGAAGCTTACTTAAAGAATGGGAACTTACATTTTTTTTACTTTGACCGTGTCATCATTATCTCAGAATTGATAACATTAGTAATAGAGGGGAAACCCCACACAAGTGTTCCCCAGCTAAGATTGTTAGGGTCATACGTATGCAACCCTAACAAGGAGACTATTTTCTTGAGAAAATAATGGTAGTTCACTAAGGATAATAGATAGGAAATTTTGACACTCATAACAACAAAAATATGGTTCAAGATAAATGTCGATATCATTGTCAAAGAACGAATGACAAATGTTGATACTACCAGTGCAGCAGGTTTTTTAACAACATTTTAAGTTGGCAACAGAAGGAGAATACAAGAGGTAAACTACCATGTGTGTCTTGAATTAAAGTTTCTAAGGGAAGTGTAAAGCTAACTAAAAACTTTTTTTCCTACTGATGTGGAGTTTAGGCATTACTAACCACTCTGTATAAATAACCGTTGGTGGATCCACCAGTATAAGCTCTTTTGATTACAACATGTTGGCCTGCACAAAGAAGTAGATTAACATTACGGAAAACAGGCACATTAATATTTAGTTCTCATAATTGAAAGAAATATAAGTCGAACTTTTGATCTAGGCATTGACTTGTTTGAGAGGTTGAAATGCTGCAATTTTCTTGAACATTTTGTTTGTGAAATTAGACAAGTGCCAATCAACTCTAAGGGGGCATTTCTCTAGAGGTAATCTTTGTAGATTACCAAATAATGTTATATTAAATTACTTGGATCCACCATATTACCATGTTCACTTATGAAGAGTAATGAGTAATCTGCATTGCTCAGGCAATCCACATTTTGCCTATGAAGTGGCAACGCAAATTGTCTGTCACGACCCCGATTTAAACCATGATTTAAATTGGAGTTCGCGACTCATTACGGCCGATCAAATAAAATTGACAGAGATTACGGAAATGCGGTGTAATTTTTTTTTATAACATACATAAGAATGAAGATATCATAAAATAAACTACATAATTTATGATGTCCTTCATAGCAGACAAATATTTCTTAAGTTTTACATTCCACAAAATAACTTAATTTTCGATACAGATGCAAATTACACATATACAATACACATAGTCAACTCCTTCCATATAGATACCAATTCCCTCAATACCTTAGCATCAACAAATGTAAACCCTGCTAGGATTATCAACTCGCGCTGGTCCAAATAAGCACACTGATCTGAAAAATGTTAGAAACAACATAGTGGCAATCCACATTACCACCTTATTGCAATTTTTTCAACTTCATTTTCCGCATTTGTCTTTACAGTTTTATTTAAATAAATAATTCTAAAACTCGTTGAATAAATTATAATAATAATTAAATGAATTATATAATCAAATAAATAATAGTTAATTATTATGAATATATTATTATCATATTTTAAAAATATATATTAATTATTTTATAAATTTTATGGGTGAGAATATATATTTGTGATTTAAGTTTTTGAATTTAAAAATAATTTATATATCTAAACATAATTCTTTTGATTAGGGGTACGTCGGTAAAAACTCTATATTAACTCATAAATCTTTATTTTCTTATAAATTAATATGGATCGTCGGTAACAAGAAAGGCATTCTAGGTTGCTAACGCACCCTAAGTTTGCTATTTTTTTAAGTCTATCTAGAGTCTTTTCTCGTAAATCATACATTTCTTCAAGTTGTTTCCTACTCTTCTCTTCTTGATAATAAGACGCTCACAAACCAAGCATAATCAACTGAACCTTTCTATTCCAATCCTATTGAGCTGAAAATCAAAAGCAGTTCTGGTTAATGAAAATTCGTAGTATTAACAGAAACCACAACCGTTCTTAGCAGCCATTATTTTCTCACTTCTGTGACATCTACAAACCCCAATCTTTGACCTATCAGATATTAAACCCCTATTTCAATATAAATCACAAACTTTCTGGGAAATATATAGATAAATAAATCAACTTCGCAACGAAAGTATCTCCCGTAGGAAAAAAACTAAAAAGATCCGAAAAAAGTGTTCATAGAGGAGGATGAGAAGAATGAAAAACAAAAAGGATAAAACCTGAATCCTTCACCAGTCGGGCACCGAGACGACCTAATCTCGACAGAAACATCGAATTTGATGCCAAATTCTTGCCCCGGCTTCTTGCTGATAGGAAGTAAACAAAAAATGGGAAAAGAAATCGAGCACCCTGCGATACGAAAACAAAAAGGGTTTAAAAACTCGAGAGCCGTCATCTCCAGGCTTCTGTGCCGGAAAGGAAGGCACTGGATATGAGGATGTACTCCCAGCCGTTGGATTCGCATTTAGAAACCGATGCTCCTGATGAGCGATCTATATTTATTTAAAGTTTAAAATACAATAATAAGATATAACAATAAACTATTATGACGCACGCATAAAAAAAGTTAAATTAGTTTCGGCATAAATATTATAATAATAAATATATACATATTATTGACAGAGATAAAAATAAAAGTTTTCTTTAAAAAAGCTAGTAATTTATATTAGTTATTTTATATGATATTTGATTAAGCTTATAAGCAGATCGTTTTAAAACTTTCTATCATCATTTACTTTTATAAATTATTTTGTTACCGAATAACATAATATCATCATCATCATCTCATTTATTTTAACATGTAATTATTATCTTTAAAATTAATCTAGTACTTATCAACATTAAAAAGTTATCAGTATTTTTTATCAACTAAATCAAACGGACGCTTTTGAAGTTTATGAAATCTAGATTAGCCTATAAGTGATGTTATAAATAATATCAACATTAAAAAGTTATCAGTAATTAATGGGATGGATCGAAAGCACCCCTCTAAAGATGATAAAATGCAAACACTAGAGAAAAATGTTTGTTGACAAGTTTTGATCTATTCCTTGCATTGACTTTTCGAAAAGCTTTGAGATCGTAGAAGATCGAATTATCGCCTTCTTTTACTTAAACTAGGGTAAGCAATAAAATCTTTTACATTTTCACTACATTTCTAATCTTTTTACATTTTCACTACATTCTTTCTTCACTTAAAAGGTAGGACATAATTTTTATGGATGAAGTGGAGGTGGGAACATCTCATAAGATTTTCATTACGTCTTGCGATATGTTCATCCTCCCTTTCTCCTCCCTTCTCTTTCCACCAATCTTCCTCTCTCCATCTAGGTGCACGATCAAGCTCCGGTGATCCGGCGAGAGCTTCAGCGGTCAACGTCCAGGCGAGAGCTTCAGTGGTCGACGATCCAAGGCACCATTCTCCCCCCCCCCCTCTCTCTCTCTCTCTCTCTCTATCTATCTATCTATCTATCTATCTATCTATCTCCTCCTCTCCCTCCCTCTCTCGATCTTTTCTGGCCAGCATTAATCTCTTCTTCCACGACCGGTGATCGATCTTCTCCTACTGCCGCAGCTTCTACCGTCGGAGAAGAGGCTGGAGCAGCTCAAGCAGCTATTGTCGCGATTCGGGCAGAGAAAGGGGGGAGCAGTCGGAGCCGGTGGTGGTCGAGGGCGGCCGGCGACGAGGGCGAGGTCATCGGTGCAGATCGTACACAAGAGAGAGACACGATCCAGAAAGAGGGGAGCTGTCGACGATCGATCAAGGAAGGCCGGCGATCGGGGGCTGTTGTTGATTGAGGGTGAGGGCGCTCGTCGACTATGGATCGAGGGTCTGCATCGCACAAGAGGAGTGAGGGTGTAACAATCACAAAAAAAAGGAATCAAATCAAAAATCAAACGGCCTGCTATAAGGAATTAATCCATATCCCCCATCGAAACAAGAACTTACAGAGGTTGGATAACACCCACAAATCAGAGAGATCAACATCATCATACTTATCATATTTGATTTAAAATAGGAGAGGAGTTTTAATGGATAAAACAAACTTTACATTACTTCCCTCACCCCTCAAACCTCACGAATCCTCCCCCTTCTAGATTCTTGTTGGAACGCCTGGCAACACCCACCAGAGAGGTCTTGACAGTTTTGGCTACACACCGAGAAGAAAAGCAATCAAATCCTTCCTCCTCTCTCATGCATGCCTCGCGATCCATATGAGTTTGTTGATCGCTCTTGGCTGGAGGAGATGAACACCCAGGAGAAAGAGGGCAGGGAGAACACGATCGATAAAAGTCCCATTAGATCGAGGCAAGGAACGAACGCGAAATCAGGTGAGTGAATCGAAATCTCCTTGCATAAATTGGATTGATCAATTTCCTCTATTTCTGAACGAATAATGTTAAACGCACGAAAGATTATCGAAGACTAATTGAAATAATCGGATTGCTCTGTTCTTCTTGATTTTGTGATTGTTTGGTTGATTTCTTGAATGAAAATTGTTTGCTATTGTATTGAATTGCCTTAGTGATTGTTAGGATTAAGAAATTATGCTAGGATGAAACTCTGTTAATGATTCAAGTGAATTTCTAGTTGAAATCGGCCTGGAAACCTCATCATCACGGTCGTGCCGACTCACGACATGCTACTTAAGGTCATGCCATCGTGCCACGCCTGTGCCACCTTTGTCACGGTCGTGCCACACTGTGGACATGCCCGTGTCATCGTCAGTCCACGCTAAGTAAAAGGTCGGTCGGCACCGGTCGATCGATCGTCCAATCGACACAGCCATGTCATCCTTCTGACACACCCGTGCCAAGACCAAAGCCAAACGACTAAGCAAAAAATTGGTCAATCGACATCTCTAAACCGGTCAACTGTCCTCATACACCGTCACGATCGTGCCCACTTATGGCACACCCATGCCATCCCCTGCGTACACTTCGACCGTGCTATTCACATCGGAACGATCGTGCCACTTTGATGTCATAGTCATGTCAAGCTACAGAACGATCCCTGATTTCATTCAAACATTTCCCTTGACCTTGATTTGAATGTTGTCAGTTTATTTTATGATTTAAACATGATTATGACTGATTCTAATGCCATATCCTCTCTGAGATAGCGAATAAAAAACGATATTGAAATTTAACTCATATATGCATTAATCCTTAGAGCTTACAAAGTTATGAAATGATGATAAACTTTTCTTCAAATTCCAGTGTTAAACAATTAAGAAATATAAAGATTTCATAAGAGGAAATGAAAGGTTAAAAAGTTTAATTAATGGTAAGTATAAGGGCCCAAGATGACAACAAAGTGTAATTAATTATTTATATCTATAGTATAGTTATCATAGGTTGAGGATAGGACAAATACAAAGATAAAAGAAAAGATAGTAAGTGCAAAGGATGTTGAAAATTTTAATGTAATTTTAGAAGAATAAATATTAGTGCTTGCTCGTTAGTTTGTGATATATTAATGTGATTGAAAATGATGATAAGTATGTTCACTAACACTCCTTTTAAGGAGGTTATTGACCCAAACACTTATAATTATATACGCTAAAATTTTAGTAGATAAGAGAACTATTCAGACTTTGGAACACATGCTGAGAGTATGTACACGTGACTGGCATGGTAGATGGAACGATCATTTATATTTGATTGAAATTGCTTGTGATAATGATCATTTTAAGACACAATTCAATTGCACTAGCAACATTACTATTCACCCAATTAATTTGGTGAAGTAAGAAAAGAGAATATCATGAGTATAGAGAATACTCTGAGAAGATTGAACGGATTAAGAAAATGTTGAAGGTAGAAGAGCTACGCAGACGAAGATATATGAGAGTAAACTATTGATGTTGGTGAGCAGATGCTACTGAAAGTTTCCTAAATGAAAGAGGTGATGGAGATAAGTAAGGAGCAATTAGTCCTCACTTCGATGGATCATTCAAGTAATAAAGTTAGTCGGCAGGGTTGCATATAGGTTGATACTACCCCCTTCTTATGGAGGAGGGCATTACATATTTCATGTGTCCCTGCTCAATACGTACAAGCATGATAATGCTAACATCGTTCGGATTAAGGTGCCTAATCTAGCTGCAGACTTCACTTTTGCCAAGTGTCCGACTCATATTATGGAACGCAAGGTATAACGTCGAAGGCATAAGCATGTACCCATGATCCAAGTAGCCTTGGAGGTAACATGGAAGCTCGAGTTGGGAATACGCCAAGAGTTCCCGCATCTTTTCAGTAAGTCCTCCCCTCATGCAAAATTCGATGATGAATTTTCTTTTAAGGATGTTATAATGTAACAACCACCAAAAAAAGGAATCAAATAAAAAATCAAACAGCCAGCTATAAGGGATTAATCCATATCCTCCATCATAACAAAAACTTACAGAGGTTGGATAACACCAACAAATCAAATAGATCAACATTATCATATTTGATGTAAAACAGGAGAGGAGTTTTAATAGATAAAACAAACTTTACATTACTTCCTTCTCACCTCAAACCTCACGAATCCTCCCCCTTCTGGATTCTTGCTGGAACGTCTGGCAACACTCACCAGAGACATCTCAACAAGTTTGGCTGCACATCAAGAAGAAAAGTAATCAAATCATTCCTCCTCTCTCATGCATGCCTCGCGATCCATATGAGTTTGCTGATCGCTCTTGGCTGGATTGCAAGAGACGAACACCAAGGAGAAAGAGGGCAGGGAGAACATGATCGATAAAAGTCCCATTAAATCAAGGCAGGGAACGATAAAAGGAATGGCGTTGGTCGATTGAGCGTCCAACCGACACGACTGTGCCATCCTTCTAGCACGCTCGTGCCATGACCAAAGCTGAATGACTAAGCAAAAATCTGGTCGACCGGCATCTCTGAACCGTTCGACCGTCCTCATACACTATCACAACCATGCCCTCTTATGGCACGCCCGTGCCATCCCCTGCATACTCTCTGACCATGCTATTCACATCGGAACGGCCATGCCACTTTGATGTCACAGTCGTGCCAAGTTACAAAATGATCCCGGATTTCATTTACACATTTCCCTTGACCCTGATTTGAATGTTGTCTTTGTTTTATGATTTAAACATGATTATGACTGATTCTAATGTCATGTCCTCTCTGAGATCCATACCTGATGAAGATATGATTCTTTTACTAATTTACTCTTCTACTGATCTTTTAGCCTCAATTGCATGAAGAACAAGAACAACAAGTTCCTAAAGCGATTGATAAGATAAGATGAAAAATGAATAATGGGTTGCCAGTCCAAGTCAAGTGCCTTAAGATAAGAGTCACTCCCTTGGTCATGCTTTGATCACCCATTGAGCGCACAAGGCTGTATCGTTTGCTCGGCATACCCCAAGAATCTAAAGTCACCTAAAGTCACTAAGTTTCTAAGCATGATGCAAGAATAGAAATTATGTACAAGTAAAGCAAGCATGAATGTCAAGTCAAGTATCGTTAAGTATACTCTTGATTTCAAGTTAATTATGTCTCCTCATGATCTTATTCTTTATCAAGATTTATTGGTTCTTATTATTCTGATGATTCCATGCTAAATCCCTGGTCAAAATAAATTATGTCATCTTTCTGATTTATCTATTCAAATTATGCATTGTATACTCATGTGATTCCCCACTAGACTATAAAGCTTAAGGGAGGACCTTCCCTATGTCTGATTTTCACAGGATGAGATCAGTGATGATGTGGAATAGGTGTGCTATGACGATGTTCAGGCGACAAGAAAGCACATGAACAACAAGGCCTATTTAGTTATTTATTTTTTCTTTCATATTTATGAACTTATGATGTAAACCTTATGAGATTCATTTAGAGATGATGTAGCCACTTTTCTAGATTTTCACAACTTATGTTATTTTTCTTTATTATTCTTTCGCTGACATGTCTCAGTTCTTGATTGATATATAGTCAATAAGATAGTCAAAATCATATCATCCGTAGCATCTCCAGTTTGGTCTTCACCACATGGTGTGGGTCGATTTGGGGGCATTACATTTATGGTATAAGAGCCTAAAGTCAGGACTCTTTTGATGTCCTATTACATAAGATAGTATGATAAAGATTCATGTGCTTTCACCGAGCAGTCGTCACACCCTTCATCGTAAAGTACAAGTAAGATATTTCTTGCTTTGTGTTATTTTTTATTGATGTATTGATACATATTTTATATGAGTGGTTGATTCCTAAGGAGTTTATTTTGTATGGTAGGAATCAACCTAAATGGTATTAGTGATTATACAAAAAGGATCACAAAGTTTATGAAAAAAAATGGGAAAGAATAAGTAACAAGCATGTGGATAATTATTACCTACATGAAGAGGGAAATGAGTAAAATATAAGGAATGATGTTGTTTCTTATAATTCATATTTTCTATCTCTTTCACGATCGTCCTGCTCACGTACTTCTTCTGTTGATTGCAGCAGTACGAAGAGAGAAATGAGTAAGCTTACATTTGCAAAGAGATATAAATTTAAGAAAGAAACGAGAGAATTATAGGAGTAAATAAAACGTTCGCCTCACAAAAGAAGTAGGTGTGTGATGGTTCCAAATAGTTGAAGTGAATTTATATGTGAAACCAAGCATGCTTATGATTTACTCTTATGACTTATGTGATTCTATTGGTTTTCTAACATAGGGGGTTTAATAAATTATGTTACATGTTTATATTGATAAGTATGGACCCATAGTGCTTGTTGGGCCTTAGACTTCATATGGTCCCTACATTATGTTGATAAAGGTCCTAAACAAAATTCAAACTAGTTATATGAATTCCTAGTTAGAGTACCTTATGTTGAAAATAACAATTAGAATTATTAATTATGTTCAAGTTATGTAATATTAGTTAGGCAAGAGTTTAAATATTAGTGATTCAGAAGTCACATTGGTTTGAATAAATGTTAGAAAAAAATATCAATAGTAAGTAACTGTCTAATTTAATCAAACATTTAGATTTAGCACACTCATACGCATATGTACATATAACATATATATATATATATATATATATATATATATATATTAATTAACTTAGTATAGTATATAGTAGACTTGAAATTTTATTAATATGAAGTATATTTTTATATAGCCATTATTAAATAATGAATTCTCTATCATCGCAGTGTAAATATTTTTCCAAGATAGACTAATATGGTTGATAAAAAAAAAGGAATTATATAAGAGCAGGCAATGCATGAAAAGGTTAAATGAACGGGAGAAATTTTGAAAAGATTTAAAATTTCTTAACTGAGATATGCTTAAGGAAGATATGAGCCCCCAGCCATTAAGTATTAAAAAGATCAAAACATCGTGTGAGCAAAATTTTGGAAAGTATGGGATGGTTAAGGTAAAGTATGAGGAATTTTATAAGTCCCCTACAAAATTACTGGAGAAGCAAGTTATGCACCTAAGAAGGATGATTATGAAATAAATTATAAATTTTTAATTGATTTATTTTGACTAATGATATATTTATTTTCATAATAATGTCCAAATTGTATAGGGTAATTAATCATATCATCATGATTGATAGGTCAAGAGGGAAAACAAAAACCTATATATGTTTAGATAAGGGATTAAGCAAGCCACCAGATGATACATAGAATGTCCTCTAAGATGTAAGATATAATATGATATATAAAATGTTCTCTAAGATGCAAGCCATCAGATGATACATAGAATATTTTCTAATATGCTCAACGTCAATATGATGAAAAAAAAATTCAAGATTTTGTCTTGGTCAAGTGGACCACTCATGATTTGATCATATAAGTCTTATATATGGATTGGTTCTCCTTTCCAACTTTAAGCTTCTCCCGAACCTCTCACATGTGCTACAAGATATCGTTAATGTAAAATACAATGAAATGATGTGCAAAGAGAAAGATGATTGTTTGTCTTTTCTTTTATGATTGCTTTGTTTTTCTATTTTGTTGTTTGAATCTATTCCATGTGTTCACCTGCATTCATGATGTTTGACTAAGGACTTATGTTATGTAGTGTGCATAAATTATTTTATTCATTATGGATTAGATTATACTATGTATTGATCCCTCACCGTAAATATCGTTCGATTTTGACCTTGATTCAGAGTGCATTTCACTTCCCTATGATTATTATACTGATTCATTCCCCTATGTATGGAGTTGAAAGATACTCCACTCAAGAAGCAAAGAACTCGGCGTGGTAATGTGTAACCATTAGCCTTCTATGTAATTATGTGATATGGAAGTTACAATGAAAAGATCAATCAAAGGCAAAGTAAGGTAAATCAAGAAGTTAAAATTGAAAGAACCCCACGATCAAACTATCGAATAAAGCATTGATACAGGTGATCGAGACATAAGAAGGATATCGAATGACATTGATTAATGAACCACTTTATTTCAAGTGGCGTAATTATACCAAAGATGATCTCTCTTCAAATGATTATAAGACTTCTGATTGATTCCAAATATAATTGTCCCATTTGACAATTACCTATAGTTTGTACTTTGCCCAATTTTTCAAGGTATCTGATCTAAGTTGAAGGTCAAGTGATCATAACCCTACACGACGATCATCGCATGATACCGCTAAGATATCAGCATTGGATGATGCTATTCATTGATTTTAAGTGAATCAAAATAAATTATTAATCATGAATCTTTATGGATGTCAGATGTATGTTAGATTAATAGCTATGGAGGTCAAATGTATATCGAATCAATAGCGATATTGAAATTTAACCCACATATGCATTAATCTTTAGAGCTTTTATGAAATAATGATAAATTTTCTTCAAATTCCAGTGTTAAAGAATTAAGAAATATAAAGATTTCATAAGAGGGGATGAAAGGTTAAAAAGTTTAATTAATGGTAAGTATAAGGGCCCAAGATGACAACAAAGTGTAACTAATTATTTATATCTATAGTATAGTTATTATAGGTTGAGGATAAGACAAATATAAAGATAAAAGAAAAGATAGTAAGTGCAAAGGATGTTGAAAATTTTAATGTAATTTTAGAAGAATAAATATAAGTGCTTGCTCGTTAGGTTATGATATATTAATGTGATTGAAAATGATGATAAGTATGTTCACTAACACTCCTTTTAAGGAGGTTATTGACCCAAACACTTATAATTATATACGTTGAAATTTTAGTAGATAAGAGAACTATCCAGACTTTAGAACACATGCTGAGAGTATGTACACGTGACTGGCATGGTAGATGGAACGATCATTTATATTTGATCGAAATTGCTTGTGATAATGATCATTTTAAGACACAATTCAATTGCACTAGCAACATTATTGTTCACCCAATTAATTTGGTGAAGTAGGTAAAGAGAATATCATGAGTATAGAAAATACTATGAGAAGATTGAATGGATTAAGAAAATGTTGAAGGTAGAAGAGCTACACAGACGAAGATATATGAGAGTAAACTATTGATGTTGGTGAGCAGATGCTACTGAAAGTTTCCTAAATGAAAGAGGCGATGGAGATAAGTAAGGAGCAATTAGTCCTCACTTCGATAGACCATTCAAGTAATAAAGTTAGTCGGCAATGTTGCATATAGGTTGATACTACTCCCTTCTTATGGAGGAGGGCATTACATATTTCATGTGTCCCTGCTCAATAAGTACAAGCATGATAATGCTAACATCATTCGGATTAAGGTGCCTAATCTAGCTGTAGACTTCATTTTTGCCAAGTGTCCGACCCATATTATGGAACACAAGGTACAACGTCGAAAGAATAAGCATGTACCCATGATCCAAGTAGCCTTGCATTCCATCACGACGAAGAGATAACATGGAAGCTCGAGGTGGGAATCCTCTTCCCGCATCTTTTCAGTAAGTCCTCCCCTCATGCAAAATTCGAGGTCGAATTTTCTTTTAAGAAGGTTATAATGTAACAACTACAAAAAAAGAGATCAAATAAAAAATCAAACAGCCAGCTATAAGGGATTAATCCATATCCTCCATCGAAACAAAAACTTACAGAGGTTGGATAACACCCACAAATAAGAGAGATCAACATTATCATACTTATCATATTTGATTTAAAACAGGAGAGGAGTTTTAATAAATAAAACAAACTTTACATTACTTCCCTCTCCCCTCAAACCTCACGAATCCTCCCCCTTCTGGATTCTTGCTGGAACTCCTGGCAACACTCACCAAAGAGGTCTCGACAAGTTTGGCTGCACACCGAGAAGAAAAGCAATTGAATCCTTCCTCCTCTCTCATGCACGCTTTGTGATCCATATGAGTTTGCTGATCGCTCTTGGCTGGATTGCAGGAGACGAACACCAAGGAGAAAGAGGGCAGGGAGAACATGATCGATAAAAGTCCCATCAAATCGAGGAAAGGAACGAACGCAAAACCAGGTGGGTGAATCGAAATCACCTTGCATAAATTGGATTGATCAATTTCCCTTGTTTCTGAACGAATCATGTGAAATGCACGAAAGATTATCGAAGCCTCATGGAAAGAATCAGATTGCTCTGTTCTTGATTTTGTGATTGTTTGGTTGATTTCGTTTATGAAAATTGTTTGCTATTGTATTGAATTGCCTTGATGATTATTGGGATTTAGAAATTATGCTAGGATAAAATTCTATTAATGATTTAAGTGAATTTCTAGCTGAAATCGGCCTAGAACCCTCGCCGTCACGGGCGTCTCGTGAGTCACCATTGTGCCACATTGTGGGCACACTCGTGCCATCATCAGTCCACGCTAAGTAAAAGGTCGGTCCCAACCGACACGGCCATGCCATCCTTCTGGCATGTCGTGCCATGACCAAAGCTGAATGACTAAGCAAAAAATCGATCAACCGACATCTCTGAACTGTTCAAAGGTCCTCATACACCGTCACGACCGTGCCCTCTTATGGCGCGTCCATGCCATCCCTTGCGTACTCTCCGACCATGCTATTCACATCGGAACGGTCGTGCCACTTTGATGTCACGGCTGTGCCAAACTATAAAACGATCCCTGGTTTCATTCACACATTTCCCTTGACCCTGATTTGAATGTTGTCGGTTTGTTTTCTGATTTAAACATGATTATGACTGATTCTAATGCCATGTCCTCTCTGAGATTCTTACGTGATGAAGATATGATTCTTTTATTGATTTACCCTTCTATTAATCTTTTAGCCTCCATTGCATGAAGAACAAGAACAACGAGTTTCTAAAGCGATTAATAAGATAAGATTAAACATGAATAATGGGTTGTCAGTCCAAACCAAGTGCTTTAAGATAAGGGTCGCTCCCTTGGTCATGCTTTGATCATCCATTGACTGCACAAGGCTGTATCGTTTGCTCGGCACACCCCAAGAATCTAAAGTCACCTAAAGTCACGAAGTTTTTAAGCGTGATGCAATAATAAAAAATATGTACAAGTAAAGCAAGCATGAATGTCAAGTTATGTATCATTATGATTTATGCCAGGATTAATAACTCTACTCTTGATTCCAAGTTTATTATGTCTACTCATGATCTTACTATTTATCAAGATTTATTGGTTCTTATTATTCTAATGATTCCATGCTAAATCCCTGGTCAAAATAAATTATATCATCTTTCTGATTCTCTATTCAAATTATGCATTGTATACTCTTGTGGTTCTCCACTAGTTTGTAAAGCTTAAGGGAGAACCTCCCCACTGTGTCTGATTTGCATAGGGTCAGGTAAGTGATGATGTAGAATATGTGTGCTGCAATGATACTCAGGCGACAAGAAAGCATGTGAACAACATGATCTATTTAGTTATTTATTTTTTCTTCCGCATTTATGAACCTATGATGTAAATCTTATGAGATTCATTTAGAGATGATGTAGCCACATTTCTAGATTTTCTCAACTTATGTTATTTTTCTTTATTTTATTATTCTTCCGCTGATGTGTCTCAATTCTTGACTCATATATGGTCAAAGTCATAGCGTCCGTAGCGTCTTTAGGTTGGTCCTCCCCATGTAGCATGGGTCAATTTGGGGGCGTTAGAGAGGGAGCTCAGTGAGGGTTCACAGCTGCATGAAAGAGAGAGAGAAAGAGGGAAGAGGGACGGAGTGTTCATCTCGTGAGATAAATCTCAACCATCGGATCAAATCTAAATGATACCAATTAGATCGTCTGATTTGATCTGAATGATTGAGATTATGCTTCATGAAGCAAAGGGTGCTTCACACCTCCATTTACCCCATTTTTATCATTAGCTAACTTTCACAACACAAGATTTATCACACTTTTTTTTGCAATTAAGCCATGCTCATAAGAGAAAGAAGGACAAAAAAAGATCCAACTATGGTTCAGAGTGCTCAACAATGATGATCATTTGGAACAATTTGTCCTTTTTATAGCTTGTTTTATAGGCTTCAAGAGTTAATATGGTCCATATATGGGCTTCTCATTGCTTATAGACATGAAATGTAGTCATTATGAGCTTTTTTTAAAAGGTCTTGAATGTCTGCTCTATACCTCCAAATATCCAAACTAACTTCATTATGGATTCATTGAGTTATCATTTTTGCCAAAACACCTCTCATACTTTCCAGACCGAATGTTACATTCAATTTTAGTATTCTTCGAATTTCTCTTTGTGTTGTATCTACAAATATTCATTTTTTTGGACCAAATGTTCAAATTTCTTGTGTTTCAAAGTCAATAGATATGTATTGACTTCAATAATTTAAAAAGGACGAATCTTCATATTTCAAACTAGATGTATACACTTTCTTAATTATGAAACTTAACATTTTAATTCTTAAACTTTTCATAAGGCACCAAGGAAGAAGAGGGGGATGGGGGTTTGAATTGGTGTATAAAACCAATAAAATTGATTTCTTAAATTTAAACACGAAAGCACAATTTAAATCACAATATAATAGGAACGAGGAGTGAAATAAAGAATATAAAACAAAGATAAATGTGTTGTTGACGAGATGAGATTTGGCCATACCCTTCCCTGATTTCTCAATCATGATATCTGATGCAAAAATTGTGTGATGTGAAAGGCACGAAATGATAGAAAACAATAGGTTTCATATTAAGGAATCACTTATAAGGAGCAGTTACCCCTAGACGTGTGACTACCCTCATACGAATGGATACTCTTACTTCACAAGAAAATTAAATTAAGTTTTAAAATTTATAAATACTTAGCACATACAAAACTGCAAACACATAGCAGTGTAGTACTTAAGGGTCGATACACTGGGACAAAGTTGAACGTTCACACTTAATGAAAACTGTTTAGACGAAAAAGCTAAGTCCATGCATGTTCAAACCAAGAAAATGAGATAACATATGACAAATGAAGTTATACTAATTTTACGTGTTTTTAGTATAATTGTGGACTAAAATCAAAATGAATAAACTCTAGGGCTTAGGAGATTATTTCAAGAGTTTTGTTTCATAACTTGATGTAAAATCAATGAAGTAGCAACAAAAGCCAGATACCTAGATGGGGGTATGCGCCCATATACCCTCACATCCGGAATTAAGAGGAAATCTGTTGGGACTCAATCAGGGCCTCCCAGCAAGTGGTAGTCCCTATCGGGTGGATTCTCTTAAATATAGTTCGAGAGAGAAGATAAAGAAAACTCTGGGCAGACCTCTCAGCCCTTCTCGACACTAGTCATCAATGACTCTTTTGACACAACTCGATCATCGTCCCACCTCTCTGCACGCATACTATAATTGAGGAATATATTACCCTCTTGGGCAGGAGTCACTAACACTAAAAATCCAAAAATAATCCGGATGGAGAAAGAATGTCGACAAGCTTAAACCACGAAAGGATGAACTAGGAAATGACTCGCGCTTTCCTCTCATATTTGCTTGATATTGGCTGTTGACGACTCCATAATGCAGGACAATGACCACCCCTTTCGACGTGACTGCAACCACTTGGAAAATCCCCATACCCTCTCGGGTAAGAGTCGTTAATGTCGAAAATTCAGACCAACAAACATTGGAATGCCGACATAACCTCATTAAAGGGGAACTTCAATAAAAACAAAAGACTTTTGGACTACTCTAGTCCACCTCTCGGCCTCATTGCGAAATTGACCACCGGAACCTCCTTAGAAAGAATCCAACTATTGCCCCATTTCTCGGCACACATGCAATGATCAGGCAATAGAGTACCCTCTCGGGCAGAAGATGACAGCATCAAAATGTATTGGTCGAAGTCCTGAAAATATAATTTCATCTCTCGAAAATTAGAAAACAGGGGAAGTGAACAAACTCCCCTCAGTTGGACCTTGGCGATGGTGATTCCTTGACATTTCCTAGTTTCGACCCAACTTCTCAGCTCGCATGCCTTAGCAAGGGACTATGAACACCTTCTCGGGCAAGAATAATACTTCGTCGAAGGCTGTCCGAACTGAACTTGTAGGTTTTAGAAGAAAATAGAAAATAGAAAATAGTTTGATAGTGAATCAACCAACATTATGCCTTGTTAAAAGAATTCTGCTTCAAACTCCTTGCCTCTCGACCGTGAAGTTTGAGTTGGAGGAGAATATAAGCCTCTAGGCCCAAGGCATAATGCGTGGATAGTAGAAGAAAATAAATTCAACAATCAAAATTTCAATCGTGAAGATGATAACTTCAAGCTAAACTCGCAGATTTCAATAAAAATAGGAAACGAGAAGTAAAATGTTGAGTTACATCTTTCAGAATGAACATTGAGTCACATCTTTCAGAATGAACTCATCACAATCTCCTGACCTTTGAGGAAGGTATTGCCCTCTCATATGAAGGCACGATGGATAATGAAAATACATTATGCAGCCCAAGAGATATCAAGGGATGCACATCAAGACAGAACATTGCAAATGTTGAAACGAATAGAATAGTAAACAAGGAACAAAAAGATAAATGATTGCTGCATAATAGCTCAAGTTCAAAAATCATAAGTATCTAGAAATAGAAACATCCATCACAAATCCTCCTGCCATTAGTTGGCTGATTAGTTACACATAAAGGAACTCGAAAAAGAGGAAAAGATGATAAAGGAAAGAAAAAAGAAGAAGGGAGGCTGCTGGCCACAGCCTCCTCTACAACCCCCTACAATAGCAGCAATGTCGAATGGATTGGAAGATTGGAAACCTCCTCACCTGTTGCCTTCAGCACTCTTTTTATAGACTCTTTGCTTACCCCCTTCTTTGTTCTTTGGCGCTTCTAAAGCTTCCTCTTCTGTCAAGCATGGAGCATCTGTCGGTTGGTCCCCTACAAGTGTGATGTTGTTTACTATGCAGGCTTAGCTGGATAGGAGTTTCTGTCCATGTATGCAGCTGTTTTCTTCTTTCAGCTTTTTTAGCCAAAGGAATATTCTCGTGTCTTTCTTTAGCGGCCTCCCTTTAGCTTGCCACCTGTTCAACTTTTCTAGCAAAAAAGAATATACTTGTGGTCCTTCTTGGCTGTCTCCCTATAGCTTTGCAACCTAAACAACATTTTCAGTAACTATTTTGTCCACATCTACCCATAAAGATGTAGAGGAAGCTTCTGTCCTCTTGTACGAGGAATCTGCTAGGTTGACATGGTAAGGCATCAGTTTCTTTGTTATTTTCTATTTTGAATAGTTATCCTGGTGAATTTGTGTTGTTTGCTATCAAATTTGTCTAAGTGTCTAGGTTGATGGTATTTGCTTGTGGGCACCTATTCGTGCGTGTGAAGGGGCATACACCTGCATTACCCTCATGTGTTATTGGTTGGAATTTCTACAATAAAAATAATCAAAACAAGTAATAATATTCTAGAAATGCAAATTATTATAAAATAGATGTAGAGAAATAATAAAAGATGCATTTCAACGATAAAGCATGTGTTCGCATGAAAAACATATCAAAATACGAGATAAAATGCATGTTGGACATAAATGAAAAGTATACATAATTTCTGCACATCAATATCGTAACATTTTGCTAGCACCATTTATTAGTTCCAAATAATACAAGAAATTCTTCACACGACATCATCTTTTTTCTATTCGAGGTCACCTCTCGTCCTTAGAACTTTTCACCCATCATTTCTCTATTTAAGTGCTAGCCACAAATTTACAATGAACTTAATCCCACACATGTTTTCTAACTCGAGACATAACACGACAACCCCTCGTATTACAAAAATGCAAATAAGCTCTAGATGTTGTATGTGCTCCATAATGATTTGTCTTTCAAGTGTTTTGTGTCGTGCAGTTCTTAAAGACCTTGAAAGTTTGTGCGGTTGAGTTGGTATTCAAACACACCTTTGGTGATTTCACTAGCACTTTATTTTGTTCAAAATAGGACAAGAAAGAAATTATTTTACACATTCATTGCCTTCTTGTCTTCTCAAAGGGCAATACACATTTTATCACTCAAGAACTTTCACGGTACAAGTTTGCTTTTAAACTCTCTTTCTTTTACAATTCGGCTTACACACAAGATAAAGAAAGAGAAGAATGAAAAAATATGATTCAAAAGTGCTTCAAATACTTCAAGTGCTTAAGAATTTTTTTCTTTTCACAAGTTATATTATTGGGTGAATTTATGTTTAAATAGATGATTAGAGTGGGAAAGAGAGGGAGTAAGAAAATAAACACAATAAGGCAAGGTTTAGTCACACCTTAACCTATGCCCTCAACGATTCCACTAACTCTTCCTTCATTCCAAATGGGGCAAGAAAGAAACTCATTACGATTCCCATCTTTTCTCTGCTTCAAGAGGTAATGTGTACCTCTTTTATTCGAAAGTCCGTCTTTCCTTCACTCAAGAGGTAAGGTGTAAACTCTTATCACTTTGGAGCTAAACCAGTATTAGAAGATCACCAAAACACTCACCAATCTTTCTTTTATAATTTTGAACATCACACAAGAGTAAGAGAGAAAAAAAATAAATGATTTGCAACTTGGAGCTCAACTTGACTTTTTTTCCTTTTGTTCTTCAAAAGCCAACTTCCTTGAAGTGTTTTGAACATCTTTTATAGCCTTCAACCTTGCCCATAGTCATTGGCACTCAAAAGTAATCGTTTTGTACTTTTCAGCATTAGCATGAGTCCACTCATCCCAGCATATGTTTGCTCTGATTAGATATTGCATTTGTCACTTTCTGAAGCGGATGTCCTCTTCTTGGAGAAATCATTGATAATCTGATAGACTTGCACTCTTTTGTGCATAATTTTTTTATTTTTTTGGAAAGCTAACAAAATTATTCACAATTCTATATTCACATGTTGATCCAAATATAAATTGAACATATTCAAATATTTAGTTAAAGTTTAGTACATAAAATAACTCATTCCTGCTTACACTTTTTCGATATTTTAAATATAACTCTACTAATTAAAAAATTATATCATCAAAATATCATTAGATATAGCATAAAAGCTTTGCTCCAACAATATTTTCTCAAGCTTTGGCATCATTATATAGACTTACATGATGTGTGTCGTGATGAGAGTGATTTACTAACTGATTTCAAGCATAAAATGCAAAAGACTTTAGTCTAGGATAGACTTTTCAGAACTAGAAGTAGACTAAGGTCTAGGCGTAGACTAAGCACAAATAAAAACCAAACAAGGTATAGGCGTAGATTATGCACAATATGAAACTGAATAAGGTTTAAGCGTAGATTATGTACTCCTCACTTCACTAAACTGCAAGTGCATAAATAGGAGTAGTAGACTTGAATGTCATATAGTGATTTGAAATTTAAGATTCACTAACTAATCTAAACTAATAATAGATTAGAAAGGTTAAAATAACAACTAAGCAAAAGGGAAAGGCAAAAGTATAATCAAACTAAACAATGGTATGGAATGTAACTACTTAATGACAAGTTCTCTTAGGAAGAAGGTTCATCTAATATTCTGATACAAATGACTTAGAACAACTTAACAATATAAATCGTGTCAGATTCAAACCTATAAAAGATGCTCTCACAATACATTAAAATTAGAACTAGATATCATACTTTCATATGAACATTAGTTAGGTTGATTTAAAATGAGTTGAACTGAAGATCATTGAAATAGATTAATTCATATTAAAAAACTAGTGCTAATGCTCTTGGTTCATTTCTAAACAATAAGAGAATCTAAAATCAACCTCTTGACTGTCATTTCAATTCACATTAACAAAAGTTAAATGGATGTGAGATTCACATTAACAAAAGTTAAATGAATGCATCAAAACTCAGCATAACATATTAGAATAAAAAAAATATGTCAATGTTCTTGACTCATTTATGAACAAGAAAAGAATCTAAAATCAACTTCTCATTTGCCATTCCAAAAATAGGATTCACATCAACAAAATCAAATTCCAAAATATTTAGAAACTATACTAATATCAATGACAAAAGTATTGTTCTGTCATCCATACATAAACAAAAAAATAGACTACTACTCTATCCTAAGAGAGCTAAGATTGAGCTCATCATAAATGTCAAAATTAATACAAAACAAATGAGGAATTAAATACAAAACATTCTAAACTATCAAGATAGAAGAATCAGCTCCAAAGTGCAGCCTCTAGCCAAACGGCCAGATGAAAATACTACAAGATTTTTGCCAATTACCGATGGATTTTCCATCCAAAAACAACCTATATCCATCAAAAAATCATGTTTTCGATGGATTTTTTTGATGGTTTTGCACCCGTCAGAAAATGACTCATCGCTAACGAGTTTTCGACGATCATGAGAGAACCGTCGGTACACTTGATGATTTTCGACAGATAGAACTGGCAAAACTTTCGAGGGGGAACTCCCCTCGAAACTTCCGATGGGGATCTCCCATCAGAAGTTTCAAAGGCATGACAACCCTTCGAAACTTTCGACGGGCCGAACCTGTCGAAGTTTCGAGCGGAGTAGTCCCTCGAAACATTCGATGGGTAGAACCCATTGGTTGCTTCGACGAGACAAATCTCGTCGACTATTTTGACATCTTTACAACGGTAGTAACTGTCGCAAATCTCATTTAAAATATAAAAAAAATTGAATGCGATCTGACACCGACATACGATCTCGTGGTCGGAGTCGACATAGAGAGAGGAGAGAGGGGAGGGTGGCTGGAGCTAGGATCACGTGTCGTGGGAGGTCACTGGAACCGAAAGAGAAAAAGAGAGAGGGAACAATCACGACAGCCGATTTGGCTGCCAGGCGACCGAATTTGGCTGCTAGCTGTGGCTGGCTGCCAGCGGCTGCATCTGACCGCGGCAGCTGACATGGCCTCGAACGGTCGGATCTGTCACAGCCGGTCAGATTTGACGTTGCCAGGCGGCTGGATTTGGCTACCAGGCTGTCGGAGTCGAGAGAAAGGAGTGGGGGCGGCCGCGACAGCTTGATCTTGCTGCCAGACTATCGGATCTGGCCATGGCGAACGGATCTGAGCTACGGGCAACAAGAGTCGACATAAAGGGAGGAGAGAGGGGGAGGGCAACAAGAGCTGGGAGCAGAAGCCGGATCCGAAAGTTAGAGGGAGACGGAGAAGGGGGTAGGGAGAGAGACCAGAGAGGGAGATGGGAGAGTCATAGGGAGAGAAGGAAGAGAGGAAAGCGGGAAACAATTAGAGATACTGACGGTTCTACCCTTCGGAATTATCGAAGTGGATTTATATCCATTGATAATTCCAAAGGCTACAACCATCAGTAATTAAAATAACAATTTATTATTAATGTATATGGTATAAAATGTTATTATTAAAACATTGATAATATTATATGCATTAATATTTATGTGTTGATATATATTATTTTAAATATTACTAATATAATATATAAATAAATCAAAGATAAATATGTATTATATTATAAACATTGATAATAAATTATTATTTTAATTACCGATGGGTCTAGCCTTCAGAATTACTGATGACTTTATATCTGTCGATAATTTCGAAGGCCACACTCGTCGGTAATTAAAATAATATAATTTATTATCAATATTTTATATATATAATATTATTATTAATAATATTATATGTAGTGATATTGATTATGTATTAATATATATGATTATAAACATTAATAGTAAAATATTATATTATAAATATTTTAGGTAAATGGAAGATAGATGTGTATTATATTATAAACATTAATAATAATTATTAGTTTATTTACCGAAGGATAATTATTTCGAAATTATTGAAGGATTTAATATCTGTTGGTAATTAAAATAATATTATTTCTTATCAATGTTTTATATATAATATTATTATTAAACTTTAATAATATTATATGTATTGATATTGATTATATGTAAACATTAATAATAAAATATTATTTTATTTACTGAAGTATAGTTCCAATATTCGTCAGTAATTTCAAAGGAATTATTCATCGGTAATTAAATAATATCATTTATTATCAATGTTTATATATATAATATTATTATTGAACATTAATAATATTATATGTATTGATATTGATTATATGTATTAATATATATGATTATAAACAGTAATAATAAATTATTATATTATAAATAGTTTAAGTAAATGGAAGAGAGATGTATATCATATTATAAATATTAGTAATAAATTTTTATATTATTTACTGAAGGATAATTACTTCGAAATTATTGAATGATTTAATATCCATCGGTAATTAAAATAATATCATTTATTATCAATGTTTTTATATCTAATATTATTATTAAACATTAATAATATCATATGTATTGATATTGATTATTTCTATTAATATATATGATTATAAACATTAATAATAAGAGATTATTTTATTTACCGAACCATAATTCCTTTGAAATTACCAAAGGATTTATTATCCATCGATAATTTCGAAGGAATTTGCCATCGATAATTAAAATAATATCATTTATTATAGATATATATAATAATATTATTATTAAACATTAATAATATTATATGTACTGATATTGATTTAATGTATTAATATATATGACTATAAATGTTAATAATAAAATATTATAAATATTTTAAGTAAATAGAAGAAAGATTTATATTATATTATAAACATTAAAATAAATTGTTATTTTATTACCGAAGGATAATTCCATCGAAATTATCGAAGAATTTAGTATTCGTCCGTAATTTTGAAGGAATTACCCGTCGGTAATTAGAATAATATCATTTAGTATCAATGTATATATATAATATTATTATTAAATATTAATAATATTATATGTATTGATATTGATTATATATATTAATATATATGATTATAAACATTAATAATGAAATATTATACTATAATATTTTAAATAAATGGAAGAGAGATATTAATATATTATAAATATTAATAATAAATTATTATTTGGATAATTTCTTCAAATTCTCGATGGATTTGATATCCTTCAATAATTTCGAAATAATTATCTGTTGATAATTAAAATAATGTCATTTATTTATCAATATTTATATAACATATCCATCTTTCTACATATTTATATGTTATTTTCTTAATGCATTAATAAATAAAATTATTAAATAAGTTATCATTATTTTTATTTTCTCATAAAACATCTTTAACTTTTTTTTTACTCGTTTTCCTTTTAATATGTTTATAGATATGGAATGTAGATTATAAATAAATTTAGAATATGAAATGGATAAATTTTAATATGCACTAAAATTTTAATCTAATGATTACTTTTAATATAAAGCACAATATGGCTCTTTAAAAATATATAAAAGGGCACATTATAAAAGTCTTAGAAGACATGATATGTTTTTTATAAAAACTTTTATCCATATTTGTTTTTTTATTACTATTTATTATATTATGATAATAAATATTAAATTGACATTTCACAATTAATAAAAAGTAACTTAATAGATTAAATTTATAACTAATTTTATAAATAATGATGAACCTTTTTGTAAATAACAAATGACCCTTTAAAAATATACAAAATGACATATTATAATGTTAATGTTTATATAGTACTAATGTTACGATATGTGTACATACAATCCATATTATATATCTTGATATTATCATTAAATGATGTGATATTTATTGACATTATTAAGTTTACATCATCATCATCATCATCATCATCATCATCATCATTATTATTATTATTATTATTATTATTATTATTATTATTATTATTATTATTATTATTATTATTATTACTATCATAATATTATAATAATAAATATTGATGATCTTTTTATTACGCATCAATACAAAAACTATCATAAAAGTAATAGATGCAAATCCAATCATTTCAAGGAAAAAATAAATTATTGAATCAAATATTAAAAATAATATAGTTATACCAAATAGTTTCATGAAATTATAACAAATTCAATAACAAAATGGTGACTTTTTTAAACAAAGTTATATATTGATTTTTTTGTCCTAGCACTAGACTTCTTCCTTTTAATATATATATATATATATATATATATATATATATATATGTATATGTATATATGTAACACTAATCTTAATCAATATGCGTATATACTAAAAATATTATATATCTTAATATTATCCGAAGACACATGTATCTTAATATTAACCTTGATCATGACTTATCCTGATATTTTTTTAAATATGTTTAAATTGTGTTGAAGACTTATCTTAACCTTATGTCATTAATTGATATAGAATTTGAATGGTCATATAGTTGTAGCTTTATGTTCTTACTTCTCATATCGAATTATAGTTAAATTATTATTACACTGTACACATATTCTTTTGATATAGATATAGTTAAAGATAATATATATTACATTGTGAATTATATTTAAAGATAATATATATTACATGTGCTCCTCTAATATAGATAAAGATAAAAATAATATATATTATTTTATTAATTATACTTAAATTATAGAAAAGCGTGTGTAAAAGTGTTAACTTCTTATCCTAGATACTAATTTTAAGATTATAATGATTAAAATGTCCTTTTTACAAAAATTATCTTTTGTGAACCTAAGATGTAATCCAAAATTTACTTACGATTAAAATTAGTTATAACTTGGATTGGAAGTTAAAATATTAAAATTTTATTAAAATTTATCTATTTTATATTATAAAATTATTTACAATATTATATATATAAATATATTGAAAGGAAAATGAGTAAAAAGATAAAATATTAGAGACAATTATGAGAAAATGAAAAATAATGATATCTTATTTAATATATTATTTTATTAATGCATCAAGAAAATAATATAAGTATTATATTATATTATATTATAAAAATTAATAATAAAATATTAAATTTAATTATCGATGGACATAGCCTTCAAAATTATGGACAGGTTCGCATCCCTCGATAATTCCGAAGGCTCGGTAAGTTGAATAATAAAATATTAAATATATACTTATATTATATAGGATATAATATTATTATAAATTAATTTCGAAGGCTAGATCTATCGATAATTATATTTATAATCACTTATATGTGATATAATATAACTATATGTTTAATATTTTATTATTAAACATACCGACGTGTTTACCCTTCGAAATTATCGACGAATTTAAATTCTTCGCTAATTTCGAAGGTTAGACCCGTCGATACTTTTAATAATAAAATATTAAATATATATTTATATTATATCACATATATATTATTATAAATAAAATTACTTATAGATCTAGCCTTCGAAATTAGTAATGAATTTAAATCCCTCTGTAATTTCGAAGGCTAGACCCGTCGGTATGTTTAATAAAAAAATATGTCGGTAATTCCGAAGGCTAGACCCGTCGGTAATTTATCGATAAGAATTTTTCGTGTGTAGTAGCGAAGGATTTATTGGCCCTCGATAGTTGGAAAGTTTTTTCTATCCATCGCAAATGCCGTCAGAAAATGCAAAGGATTCTTTTCCGTTGAAAACTCTCCATCGCAAAATGCTTATTTTCTTGTAGTGTAAGAAGAGACCTATTTCTCCTCAAACTCTCCCTTTTTATATCACATTATCATCGCCATTTGATCATCATCGGAAGCTTCCATTTCTTCTGATTCTGTCATCAGTCCTCTGACCTTTTTTCTGCGAAAAGATTTCTTTATGCATATTTTTTTGGCAGTTTGCAAAGAGTGATCCCCTTCTCCCTTTCCAACAGAATTGTTTGTCTTTTCTACTTGATTTTGATCCTGCAACAACATGAACAACAATCATCAATTCTTCAAATGAAAATAGACAGATAAGAATTAAATTAGTATATTATCCAACTCAAATGTGCAAATGTGAAATAATGTTATGCCGAGAAGATAAATGCATATAGATTAAGCATAATTACCAAAATATGAAGATTTCATGGCTTATATGCACATGAATTAAGATGAATTCAAGCATAATTTTAGTATGATCACCATATCTTCTAGCTTTGATTTGTAGATGTTACAAACTTTTCAAAGAAGGATGTTCGCACCTTTTTCTAGTCATCCAAACCTTCTTTCAATTACTAGTTGTTGCCATTGTGAGAACATATTTTGCAACGCCACCAAATCTCACAAGCCACATGGCAGAATACATTTTAAGGATGCTACATATCAGCCTTAATTACGTGTAAATTATATTGACAAAAAATAAGACTTTGTCTGGTCAACTCACATCAATTAAAATGGAAGACTAATCATCATTAAATAATGCTAAAAAGAGTATGACATCATAATATACGGAAGACTGATAAAAAAACATCATATGAGTCCAAGTAAGCTAGTACATCCAAACTAATATTGTGGAAAGAAAAATCTATAACATGAACCTAAGGGCCTCAAGACACCCATGTACAGTCACCTACGAATTTGGTCGGTCACCATTGGCCACCTTCATACCTAGTTCTGCATTTAAGAACATGAAACCTCCCTATGAGTTTTGTAACTCAGTATGAAAGTAAAATAAAAATAATCATAAAATCATGATACTAGACAGGAATCATAAAGATGTCATCATGTAAGAGTAAAGTGGACATGATTATCATAAGAATAAGGAAATCATGTAGAGAGGCATATGAATATGAATATATGTTCATAGGTAAATAATCATAAAGGCGGCAAAGGCCAAACATCATAAAGAAAGTTTTATTGTTCATATGCTTCATCCTCTTCATCATCTTATTATTCATTTTTGACTTATCATGAGATATATTTCAACCCACGGGGGGGGGGGGGGGGGGGGGGGGGCCTGCCTCAAACCCGTCCATCATCATCATCATAACTAGCAAAGCCAGTCCATAACTGATCGTCGCTAATCCATCATAATAAGAGCTCTCCATTTAATAATTTTTATTTTTTTATCTTGCAGCTTTTAATTAATCTTTATTAGGACTTAAATCAAGACTACGAGATAGGGTCATGGAGAGTAAATCAAGGTCATAAAAGACATAATCATCATCACAACTTAGATGGATGGAGAACATAAATTAGGTATCAAACAATCATGAAAATCATCTTAATAGCATCGGAATCGGGCTGAGCAAGGGTGGAACCCGGGCCGAGTTCTCGAACATCGCTAGGGGAATTTGTGACATAACTCGGGCCTAGTTCTGATCATACTTGGGCTGGATACGAGACTTCAACAGATCGGTCGACCGCTTTGGTACATCGGTCGACCGCCCGCCCAATCGATTATCGTGATTATAGCTCGGGTCGGGTTATCATCAACCTAGGTCAGGTTTATCTTCATGCAGAGCTCGGAGCTCTCGACAATGGCAGACTCGAGCCGAGTTCCAGTGAACTCAGTCTGAGTATAGGCCAGCCTGGGCAGATTATAGTGAACCTGGGCCGGGTTGCCTTACGCAAAAACTGCACAACAGAAGTTAGGGACTTTCTGATCATCTTTCCGACCATGGTCGGCATCAAGCTTCATCATAAATCATAGTACTACAACTAGGGATTAACTAGAGCATGCTTAAAGTCTAAAATCGAGATTTTATGATGAATCTACCATACTTTCATACCTTACAAGGTTATATTCAAGAAACTAATCCTGCAGTCTTCTTCTTCTTCCTTTTCCTCTTTCTCTTCTTCCAGCCATTCCCCTCTGTCCAAGAGCGTCGTCTACGCCCTCTGGTTCCTCTCCTGTCGTTCGGCAGCAATTCGGCATGAGATAGGGAGAGAGACACATGAAAACCGGAGAAAGTTAGGGCTGGCTTGCAAGGAGAAAAAGGGGCGTCTTGGTTGGTTTTGGCCTCGTATTTGTAGGGAGGAAGTCAGAATTTAAGTTGAAAACAAACTCTTTCTCATATTTGTTTTCAAATTTTATCTTCTCCCATTTTTTGCTTTTATTTTCTTTCTTTTTATTCCTGGTAAATCTCTAACATTACATATTTGGACATCTAAAAAATTTGACCAGACATTTGAATTTGAATTTCTTCAAAATTGCTCTCTGTGATGATTTATGGATGACCAAATTTTCTGAGCAAGCATTCGAACGTCGATTTTGCATACTTGCTCTTAAGAACTTGGTCTGGACCTCTGAACTAGAAGACTACATGTTCAAACTTACTAAAATGTTCAAACTTACTTCAACATTATCACAGTGTCGACATGTGGGGTGCTAAAAACCCAGCGACACGTATTTGCGGTGTTAATGTGACTCAAATATGTCGCTATTAAAAAAAATAAGTCCCTATACTAGAGTTTAATTAATAAGTTGAATGAATATTAATTATAATTGTGTCCATAGATGTATATGAAAATAAATACACACACACACACATATATATATGTAAATAGATATAAATATTATATGTGTATATAGACATAATTAGGCATATATGTATGTATGTATGCATGCATGTATGCATGCATATATTGATTTAAAAAGGTAATGGCATATTAATGATATAATTAGGTAATGTTAACTTAAGTATACATTTGTTAAATTATATATATATATATATATATATATATATATATATACACATATACATACACACACAAATTTGAATACCTACGTCATCTACATGTTCATTTGATAACGCACTTCCAAAGTTATTAGTCGATGAAGAGTCGGGTGTTCTTTAACATGGAAAGGAACCGAACCGAACAATTAACATGCATATATATATATATATATATATATATATATATATATTATAGGAAATGTAAACTTATATTGATATAATTAGGTAATGTAAACTTATGTATGTATGTATGTATGTATGTATGTATGTATGTATATGCACAACATACATAGTTCATCTAATTTGAATATCAACATCTATATATATGCACATTTCAACATATAAATTGTAGATACAACATATATATATTATATCTTAATTATATATAAAATATATTTTTGTCTCCTTAATAACACAAATTTAAAAATCAATATAAATGGAAATAAGTGATATAATTTTCTAAATAATTTAATTAGAAAATTGAAATATTAAAAATTAGTTTATTATCTAGTGTCACTTGGAGATGCAATAGTAAAATGTGTCATGTTAGTGTCACATTAGCATCAAATTCTCTGTCGACGCTAAACTAGAGTCACTATAGCGCCTTCCTCTTCCTTTTTTTCAGGCCATTCCCCTTTGTCCAGGAGCATCGTCCGCGCCCTCTGGTTTGTCTCCTATCATCCGACATCAATTCAGCGTGAGATAGGGAGAGAGACACAAAACCGAAGAATGTTAGGGCCAGCTTGCAAGGAGAAAAAGGGGCATCTTGGTTGGTTTTGGCCTCGTATTTATAGGGAGGAAGTCAGAATTTCAGTTGAAAACAAACTCTTCCTCATATTTGTTTTCAAATTTTATCTTCTCCCATTTTTTGTTTTTATTTTCTTTTTTTTATTTCTGATAAATCTTGAACATTACATATTTGGACATCTAAAAATTTTGACCGGACATTTGAATTTGAATTTCTTCAAAACTGCTCTCTGTGATGATTTATGGATGACCAAATTTTCTGAGCAAGCATTCGAACGGCGATTTTTGCATACTTGCTCTCAAGAACTTGGTCTGGACCTCTAAACTAGAAGACTACATGTTCAAACTTACTTAAATGTTCAAACTTACTTCAACATTATCATAGTGTCGACATGTGGGGCGCTAAATATCCAGCGACACGTATTTGCGGTGCTAATGTGACTCAAACATGTCGCTAGTTAAAAAAAATAAGTCCCTATACTAGAGTTTAATTAATAAGTTGAATGAATATTAATTATAATTGTGTCGATAGATGTATATGAATACAAATACATATATGTAAATAGATATAAATATTATATATATAGACATATATGTATACAAATACAAATATATGTATGTATGTATGTATGTATGTATGTATGTATGTATGTATGTATGTATGTATGGATTTAAAAAGGTAATGGAATATTCATGATATAATTATGTAATGTTAACTTAAGATGCAATAGTAAAATGTGGCTTATTGATGTCACATTAGCATCAAATTCTCTATGAACGCTAAACTAGAGATTTCTTCATCCACTGACGCTAATTTATGGTAGAAAAAAACCCAGATAAGCCCCTAATTATTAGCATCGCTATAATTGGAGACACTAAAAAATGCACCTAAAATCCCTTTCCTGTCTTTTCATTTTAATATTTCATCATTTTGCCTTCTTACCACTGTCGCCATCGCCGCTCCGTCGTCACTGTTCTTCGACGTGCCATGACCATCGCCATTGCTGTCGTGAAGTTCACTCTGCATCGTTCAGTTCACCGAGTTCGCAATAGCCTGAACGCGACCATTGCCCAGCCATCGTGCATTGTTATCGCTCCACCATCAGGTTCACGATCATCCTTTGTCGCCGATCCCCGACGCCGCCATCCTCCATCCGGTGACTCCTGACGCCATTGTCCTTCATCCGAGCTGCCCCTAAAAAATCTGCCCTATGCGCCGACCCTGACACTGCCGCCTTCCTCTGGTTAAGTCCCCATTATTTTACCTTAATGGAAAACCTGAAAGCTGAAACCAGTTGAACACTCGATATTTTTTCCCTTTCCTAGTATTTTTGTGTTAACAACTAATATATCTCTATTTTTCTATCATGCCAATTTAGCGTTATGGTTAACAGATGTGTAACGATTATTTGTGTGATTTGTTGTTGGATAAGCATGATTGTTTAGAACCTCAAAAATTGATGATTATGTATTTGCTTTTTCATAAATGACTGCAAAGCCACTTTGAATAGCCCAATGTAAACAAAATTGTCATTGCAAATGAAGGTGATGAGGGATAGGTTGCTTAGGGATTTGGATTTGAGGTGAGACTAATTATTATTAAACATCTTTGAACCTGAAGCAATTTGAACAAATAAAAGTTGAAAGAATCTAAGTCGATGTGATGTCACTCTCCCACTAGTCCCGTGATACTTCTATTTAAAAATATGATTATGTTTACATATAAATTATGTTGCATTTTTTAATTAACATTACTAATAATTTTGATTTTCTATATTTGATTTTATATGTTGTGTGACCATTCGTCTTTGTGTAATATTGTGTAAGAAGGGGAAAAACCATGAATTTCTCCACAAATTGTCACCATCTATTTCATATGATGGATAACATTAAATACAATTTGTCCACAAGATTTTGTTCATGTGTTTTTTACATTAACCTAACATATGTAAGAGGATTTCCCTAAAATGCAAACTAAGAGAAGTTTGAGTGACACTACAAGATTTTTAAAGATAAAATCCATCACAAACTTGACTGGATAACGATCATCGAAAAAATCATTCATCGGTAAAAATTTTGGACGGGTGCTAAAATCCATCGATATTTTTGACTAGAAGTGCCTTTGTAAAGACATCCTTCAAATATTCTGACGGGTGGCTTGCGTCAAAAATTCTGAAGGACTATAGCGTTCGGAACTTTCGACAGGTACAACACCCATCGAACTTTTCGAGGGTCATACTCATCAGACTGTTCGATGGTTGGACACGAAACTTTCAATGGGTAACCTGCCGACGAAAAGTCTGACAGGTAGCCCTCGTTGAAACTTTCGACAGGGCTTGCCCAATGATCATTTCGACAGGAGAAACTTTGTCAAAGTTTTTTGACGGGTTCACCAATTGAAAACTATTTTAAAATACAAAAAAAATTGGCCGCCAACAGCCGAATTCGATCACCACTGAGAAAGAAGGAGAAAGAGGCCGAACTTGGCTGCAATAGATAGATAGATAGATAGATAGATAGATAGATAGATAGATAGATAGATAGATAGATAGATAGATAGATAGATATATAGAGAGAGAGAGGATGCGCGAGAGAGAAGAAGGTGGTAGCTGAATTCGGCTGTCTAATGCCGAACCTGCCTGCCAAGCGGCGAGTTCATCGTATGCGGCCGGATCGGTCGGCCAAACAACGAATTTGGCTGCCCGATCCAGCCTGGCCGGATCGGGTCACTTGCGGCCAAATCCACCACTAGGGGACCGACAATGGCCAATCTGTCCGATTGCCGCCATATCTGATATTGCATCAATATACTCTACTTCAAAAGATGTGAGAGCTATTGTTGCCTGTGTTTTCAAACAACATGATATTGCATTAGATTTAAGATTGAAAGTAATTCAAAGATCATGCTCAGTCACTATCAATAAACACAACCAATTTGAAATTAGAAACTTTAGAATAGCAAATACCAAAGTCCATTATTTCAGCTTAGAATATGCTTTGGCCACCACAAAATGATGCTTTTCATGGGAAATGTATAAATCTATGTACAAGACTAAAAAATGATATTTGATCTTGTATGAGTCAAATGCATCTTGTGTGAGTCAAATATATCAAGCCATCAATTCTGATTATTCTTCATCAGCATGACATTTATCATCACCAAGTCTAAGCTTTTCATTCACAATTAATACAAGAGTAGCTTTAGCTTTGCAATTGTGCATATTAAACATGTCCAACAAATCAGTAGCATACTTTTTTCGAAAAATAAATATGCCATGAGCACCTTGCTTCACTTCTACACTAATTTTTTTAATAATATCAAACTGGTCATTTCAAAATTCACCATCATGCATGTTTTAAAATCATAGATAAGCAATTGATAAGATCCCATATAAAGAATATCATCGATTTAAAAGGAAATATAATAAATTTAGCTCATTTTTTATTAGTGTTGTCTCAATTTCACTTCAGCAAAAATCACTGTCAATAAAAAATGAATCAATTTTACTATACTATTGATGCGTTGAAATGATGTAGCAAAATAAAATCGCTAGCAAGTGCACTAGTCGCTCAAGTAATATAGTAAAAAGGAGTAAGAGTGTCGAACCCACGAGGAATATTATTAATTCAATATCTGAATTTATAAATTAATAAAAGAGGAAAAACATGGATTTTTGGAAAGAGGTTTTATGAAATAAAATAAAGAAAATAAGATAAAGATAAGATAATGGTGTTGAAGTTAGGCCTTAGGATGAAAATAGATCAGAATAAATATTTGAACCATAAAAGATAAATTTAATCTTTAAAGATGGATTAGAAATTTTCCCAAGTTATTAATTTACAAGATTAACATCACAGAGTCCATAAACTGGTAATTCTTCTATTTAATCTGATAAATCAAACTACCTTAAATTTAATCAAACCTAAAATCCCACAAACTGGTATTCGTCAGATAAGATTAAAATTAAGATACATTAATATGAAAATCCTAGACTATTAATCACTCCACAAACTGGTATAGATTAACAGACCACATAAACTTGATTCTCCACACACTAGTTATCAAATTTATGTCAATTATTAATTTCACATAAAATCAATTAATTTAATTAATGAATTCTGAAATTAAATAGTCCACAAACTGGTAATTACTCAACTCAGAAATCCAAGTAATTAAATTAAAAGCATTAAGCACAATTAACTAATTGATCATAAAAGATTAAAATAAATAATATAGGGTCCAAATAGTTTCCCTTCAATAAAAATCTCCTAATATGAAATAAATAAAAATACGGAGTTCATCCTAGAAATTCTGGAGAGATAATAACAAAATAATAATAATTGGAAGAATTACACCCAAATAGATAAAAGTCGAAGCTTCGGATCACGGGCAGACAGTCGGGCAGCCTCTCGGACTTGATCAGGGTCGCGATCAACTTCCAGTCGTCGCACCTCTCTCCTCTTGGTCGTAGCCTGCAGAGCTCACGACTCGCCGTGGAAGAAACCTGAACTTCAGAGCACCCATTGAAACGACGGATTCTTCACGTATTTATAAGGTGCGGACGGGTCTTCCTGTTGATCGTGATGTACGGCCGAATTTAATTTCACGGATAAATCTCGGCCAAAAACGATAATTCTTTCAAAAGATAAATTCTTTTATCTTTACCCCCTTTGAATCTTGGCCAAAAAGAGATAAAATTCCTTTTACTCCCTCCAAATCTCGGCGTAAGCAAGGAATTTAATCTTGTTACGCCCAAAAGATAAAATCATTTATTTTTACCTTTCATATCTCGGCCAAAACAGAGAATTAAATCCCATTACGCCCAAACAATTTTATCTTTACACCTTCATATATCGGCCAAAAGGATGATTTCATTGCCATTACCTCCTCCAAATCTCGACCAAAACAATAATCCTTTATCCTAATCTCGGCCGTAATGATAAATTCTTCGGAATTTCGGCCGATACGGCACAATCCATCTAAATCTCGATTTTTCCTGCAAAATAATTATCAAAATTTAGTTAATCCATCCATAATTAAAATATTCAGAGAATTAATAATTAAAATTGATAAATCCGGAATTACGATTAAAAGTGACTAAAAATGATGCATGCCATGATCAAATTACAGAAAAATTAATTAAAATAATAATATAAAATATGTTATATTTTGCATGCATCAAACTCCCCCAAGCTTAAAGTCTTGCTTGTCCTCAAGCAAAAATTCAAAGCAAGGCTCAAGAAAGTTCCATCATAGTCTCCACATTGTCAACTGACTAATTTTCTCACACAGTTCTTCTGCACACCTACTACTCAGCATCTTATCATTTTCCATGCACTTAGCTTCATAAAGGTTCTGAATGCTACACAAATTTAAACAATCTCAAATTCAGCCTTGCAGAAAAATAAATTGTCTGTCAAATAATAGCATTAATATTGAACACATAAGTACTAATTGAGCTTAAAACTTTTTCTTTTTCTTTTCATTTTTATTTTCAATCATTTTAAAAGTTCTAATCTTCAATCAGGATTGCACAAGGAAGTCCATGTAGCGGCTTTGGACTGATGACTCCCAGACCAGATGGCCTTAGGGCAACAGGTGATAAAGCACCCTCGAGTTTACTTGCCCGAACAACCAAGGTTCTGAATGAAGAGTTCAAACTTAGCCATGATTCAGTACTCATGTGCTTCTCCATATTCCACAAGATGATCCTTGTAGCAGGTTTTCGATCGACGGATCCCAGAGCAGTTGCCCTTAGGTCGCCAGGCATGAACCCCTACGGATCTAATTACCCGAACACATCTTGATTCCGGATAACACTTTTGTACCTACACATAACTTTATTCATCATTTTTTTTATTTGTTGGGGTTTAACTAACCCTTCTTTTTTATAAGCTCAAAAAGTACTTGATATGATCAATAAGAAGGCTACTACTAATAACGACTTAAAAGAAATTAATAAAAAGGCATGAATATGATTTTGTCGTCTAGTCATTCATAATTCTATTTAGCATAGGCACACAGTCTATAAGTTTAATACTGAAGTAGCAAGTGATAAGAAAGAAAAGTATTCAAATTTCATCAATTAACAACATGTCTTTGAACTTTTACTAAAAGATAATTAAAACAATAAGACAAGAGTTTGTTAGATGGTAGCAAAAATAAATGCATGCAATGATATTTTTTAGAAAATTTTCAAAATTTTCAAATTTTTTGGATTTTTTTTTACAAATAGATGCAAACATAAGCAAATAAAAAGAAAGAAACATGCAATGCATGAAATGCAAACTCCCCCAAGCTTGAACTAAACACTGTCCTCAGTGTTAAGCCAACAAGGGAAAGTGATACATACTCAATAAAAAGAAAAATTAAAGAAACGAAAATAAAGAAAAAGGAAAAGACACAACCGGATTTACTGTCTGCGGGGTGGCGATGATGGATGGTAACCGAGATTTCCTTGGCGCATATGATACTCATGGATGCGCCTCGTCATGCGCGCATGCTAATTCTGAAGGGATTCGAAGCGACCTTGACGATCATCCATATTTCTAAAATCGGCTCGGATGTTGGTCAACTCTTGAGCTTGTCTAAGTTGCTCTTCCTGAATAGCGTGCAACTGCCCTGACTGACGAAGTTGCTCTTCTTGAAAAGTGTGAAACTCCCCTGCTTGACGAAGTTGTTCATCATACATTGATTCTCATAAGTTTTGCATGGAAGCATAATCAGGCTGAGGTGGCGGAGGGAATAGTAAGTCTACTCTGGGGCTGAAGTAAAAGTGGGCTCCAGTGCTATATAGCGATTCTGCACAGGTTCTTGTAAAGGGGCAGATACTTCCATCGAGTCGCGTTCCTCATAAGGAGTAGAAGGTATGAACGAGGAATCAGAAGAGCTCTCTTGTGCTGGAGATGGAATCGGAGAAGGCACCGGCATATAAGGTGAATGGACGGATGTGGCATATTGGGAAGCTGCCTGTGATGCAGCTTGGAATCCTTGTGGTTGTTGAAGGTAGGGTTGTGCTGCCGCATAATCAGTAGAATCAAACTAGGAGAAAGGTTCATCCTGATGTGGCTGTCCGACAGAGGTCGATGGTCCTGCAGGTGGGATTACTGGAGCTATGACCTGCTTAAAAAGGAGCCAATTATTTGGATTAATTGGCGTGAAAGCATCTCGATATGAGCAGGGCACCTCCTGATGGTGGCCTTTAAAAATAAAAACTTTGATCCCTGAGTTGTTGGTCTTCACGAGACCCATAGCCTGAATGGTCCTACGAGTGAGGTGAGTGTTTCCTGGCACAGCTTCGAGATCATCCAAGTCAAGTTGTAGGTGCTGAACGATAGGTGTGAGAAGGGCACCCATATTAATGCTACCGCCACGATGAGTAGTGCGGCGCTGGAATCGACGAATGAGGAAGGCACCCACATTAACAGGAGTTCTGTAAGCATGCTGTGGATGATATATAACTCTCCCCGACAACGGCGCCAAAAACTTGATGCGTTGAAATGATGTAGCAAAATAAAATCGCTAGCAAGTGCACTAGTCGCTCAAGTAATATAGTAAAAAGGAGTAAAAGTTTCGAAGCCACGAGGAATATTATTAATTCAATATCTGAATTTATAAATTAATAAAAGAGGAAAAACATGGATTTTTGGAAAGAGGTTTTATGAAATAAAATAAAGAAAATAAGATAAAGATAAGATAATGGTGTTGAAGTTAGGCCTTAGGATGAAAATAGATCAGGATAAATATTTGAATCATAAAAGATAAATTTAATCTTTAAAGATGGATTAGAAATTTTTCCAAGTTATTAATTTACAAGATTAACATCACAGAGTCCACAAACTGGTAATTCTGCTATTTAATCCGGTAAATCAAACTACCTTAAATTTAATCGAACCTAAAGTCCCACAAACTGGTATTCGTCAGATAAGATTAAAATTAAGATGCATTAATATGAAAATCCTAGACTATTAATCACTCCACAAACTGGTATAGATTAACAGACCACATAAACTTGATTCTCCACACACTAGTTATCAAATTTATGTCAATTATTAATTTCACATAAAATCAATTAATTTAATTAATGAATTCTGAAATTAAATAGTCCATAAACTGGTAATTACTCAACTCAGAAATCCAAGTAATTAAATTAAAAGCATTAAGCACAATTAACTAATTGATCATAAAAGATTAAAACAAATAATATAGGGTCCAAATAGTTTCCCTTCAATAATAATCTCCTAATATGAAATAAATAAAAATATGGAGTTCATCCTAGAAATTCTGGAGAGATAATAACAAAATAATAATAATTGGAAGAATTACACCGAAATAGATAAAAGTCGAAGCTTCGGATCACGGACAGACAGTCGGGCAGCCTCTCGGACTTGATCAGGGTCGCGATCAACTTCCAGCCGTCGCACCTCTCTCCTCTTGGTCATAGCCTGCAGAGCTCACGACTCGCCGTGGAAGAAACCTGAACTTCAGAGCACCCATTGAAACGACGGATTCTTCACGTATTTATAGGGTGCGAACGGGTCTTCCTGTTGATCATGATGTACGACTGAATTTAATTTCACGGATAAATCTCGGCCAAAAACGATAATTCTTTCAAAAGATAAATTCTTTTATCTTTACCCCCTTTGAATCTTGGCCAAAAAGAGATAAAATTCCTTTTACTCCCTCCAAATCTCGGCCGTAAGGAAGGAATTTAATCTTGTTACACCCAAAAGATAAAATCATTTATTTTTACCTTTCATATCTCGGCCAAAATAGAGAATTAAATTCCGTTACGCCCGAACAATTTTATCTTTACACCATATATCGGCCAAAAGGATGATTTCATTGCCATTACCCCCTCCAAATTTCGGCCAAAACAATAATCCTTTATCCTAATATCGGCCGTAATGATAAATTCTTCAGAATTTCGACCGATACAGCACAATCCATCTAAATCTCGATTTTTCCTACAAAATAATTATCAAAATTTAGTTAATCCATCCACAATTAAAATATTAAGAGAATTAATAATTAAAATTGATAAATCCGGAATTACGATTAAAAGTGACTAAAAATGATGCATGCCATGATCAAATTACAGAAAAATTAATTAAAATAATAATCTAAAATATGTTGTATTTTGCATGCATCAACTATGTACGAGGAGCTTGCTTTAGGTTATAGAGAGCCTTTCCTAGATTGTAAACTTTGTCCTCCTTGCCACTGATAATAAAATCTTTAGGTTGACAAACATAAATATCTTCATTTAAATCACCATTCAGAATGTTGATTTTATATCAACTTGATAAACTGGCCATTGCAATTGAGCAATTAAGGTCAACAATAATCTTACTATGTTAAGATGATTAATGAAATAAATTTTGTTTCAAAATCTATTCCTTGTTTTTGTGCACAACTTTTTTCTACTTGTACTTTGGAATGCTTCCATTTGTATTATATTTATTTTTAAATACCCATTTCAAATCAATTATATTTTTATTATTGGGCGTATCAACTAATTCTCATATTTGATTTCTTTCAATAGATATCATTCTTATTTCATTGTATTCATTTTTCTTTCTCTTCTACTTTTTTCAAACATGTGGGTCTAAAATACAAGAATCATATATTTCTTGCAAAGAACAAATTTCCTGGGTGCAAAATTTAGAGATGCATTTTTTGTACCAACACTCTCTAGAACAGATTCATTACTTGCTGGAAGTGTTGCAATTATTTCATTTTAATCTATTTTTGTATAAAACCCAATTTGTAAGTCAGTCACATCAATTTTATTTTTATCCTCTTATATTCAACTGCTTCTTTCATAAAAAAATGATATTTCTACTAAGAATTACTTTATTAGTATAAGAATTATATAATGAATAATTTTGGATTCATCAGAATAACCAACAAAAATATATTTTTTAAACTTTTCATCCAGCTTTTGACAATTTTTACATCCAAAAACCTTCAAATGGTGTACTTTAGGTTTGCTACCTTTCCATAATTCATAAGAAGTTTGATTTTGCACTGCTTTTGTTAAGAAAATATTAAGTAAATATATTACAATTGCAGTTACTTTAGGCTAAAAAGTATTGGAAACATTCTTCTCCTTTATAATCTTCTTACCATTTTCATAATTGTTTGACTCTTTTGTTCGACAACATCATTTTGTTGTCGTGTATATGTAGTTGTAAGCTACCTTTGAATAACACGTTCTTCACA
This sequence comes from Pontederia crassipes, assembly GCA_030549335.1. Classification (NCBI taxonomy): domain Eukaryota; kingdom Viridiplantae; phylum Streptophyta; class Magnoliopsida; order Commelinales; family Pontederiaceae; genus Pontederia; species Pontederia crassipes. Next base: position 33,661,831 of record CM060186.1, on the reverse strand, counting down.
AAAATAGTTAAATTCTTTAAAAAAAATTCACCACCTCTATATGTTCGAAGAGCTTTTATATAAGAAACACTTTCATTCGCCGCCAAAGTCTTGAATTTTTTAATACATCAAATGTTTCATATTTTTGCTTCAAAAAATATATCAAATTCATGCTAGGGTAATCACTAATAAAAAAATGCTTGATATTATCTATGGTTGAATGATTTTGTTTGCATAGGTGCACATAAATTTGCCTCAATAACTGTCAAAGGATATTTTCTTTATAGAATCTTTCTACGGTAATTTACGTTGTTTTCCAAAAATGCATCCTTCATATACTTAATAAAAGAGTCAATTTATGAAAGATCGACAACTATGTTCGATCTATTTAACAATTTTAGTTCATTAATATGTAGACTACCATACATCAAATTACGAAGTGTACATTCAAAACTTGTTAAGTTGAAAATGCACAAGAATATGAAAATGCAGGTGGAAACATACAATATTTGCCATAAAAACTTTTACAATCATATGTCCAAATTTCTTATCTTTAACAAAAGAGACATCATTATCAAATAAAATAAAATAACCACTTACCATTAGATATCCAATCCTTAAAAGATTGTTCTTCTAATTAAGAACATAAAGAACAAAATGAGAACTTTTTCTTTACAATCATTCTGCCTAAGCAATTGTGCCTTCACCATCAACCCTACATAAGTTTATCTTTTTCAAATTTGAGTTGTCTTTCCTTTTACTCATTAAGCCTTAAACAATGATCTTATTCAAGTCATATAGTTAGAACAATTATTACCTAAAAACAAACTTTATTTGTAACATCGAATATGCCATAAACAACTTATTTTACTCTTCTTTCTTTTCAAGAACTTTGTTTGTTTTGCCGTGGACCAACAATTTACTTCATATGCCCATGTTTTTTTACGGTAGTAGCATTGAATATTACTCATTTTGTCCATAAAATTTTTTCTCTTCCATGACATCTTTGGCAGCCTTTTCCACAAAATTTGCCATGACCACAACATATATTGTATCAAATCCAGGTGTTTCTATATTTTGGTTTGAAAAGATTTCTCTTCAACTTTTTGTAAATATGCTCATTTTTACTTCATGTGCTTCAAACAATCCATTAGTTCATCAAAGAAAAATAGAAAAAAATCTTTAGAATATTCAATTACAGCTTACATAATTAAAATTTGATGTCAAACTTCTCAAAACTTTAACAACAATAGTTTTATCATCAAATTTTCTCCATAATTTCTCATTTGTACAATCACAATTGTTACTATTGATAAAACATATTTACAATATTTTAAAAGTTTAGAGTTTAACTATGTACATTTAATGTTCTTTGATACTCTTTTTGTAAAATATCCATGTTTGCTTTAGAGTTGCCATTTTGTTTCCCCAAAAGATAGTTTCATGCGTAACTTGCCGGATAAGAAACAAAGCCTTTTTCATCCTTCTTTTTGTTTTCCTTTAGTCTCCCTTCTTCATTTGGATTTGCATATCCATTCTCAATCAAATCCCAAATATCTTGTGACATGAACAATATCTTCATTTTTATACTCCAAAACTAATAATGATCACCTTTGAAAATAGGAATTAAAGGTTAAAAGAAACTTATAATACCACCATTTGTTGTCATATCTTGTGGTAGAATGCTGATTAATTGCATTTTCTAGTAACTTCAAGATAGACAGATCTCCACAAGTATTTTGAAATTCAAAATAATTCAAATAATGGCTAGGGTGTCTGCCCATTTCTACAAGAACCGCCACCCTCCACCTATCAGTATGATGATTCTCCGATGTTGATGAATCGTTCTACTCTGTTCCCATGTGTCTTTTTTCTTTGCTTTTGTTGTTTCTCTACCATCCATTCATTCTTGTCATCATTGGTCACCCTATTCCAGGTGGGCATCATCCTCTCAACCCTCTCCACTCGTCCACAACCCTAGTTTTTCCATTTCTCATTATTTTGAATTTTTATGTAAACCATAGACCTAATTCCTATTTATTGTGTCCAGTTTTTTTGTCCAAATTGTCGTTGTTTTCCTCAACACAATCATTTTATCACAACCCTCATGTGTTGTAGATTTGCCCTCATTGTTGAATACTTGAATCCATGTTTGTGTGTGCACATTAGGTGTTTGTCAAAATTCTTATATTGTCATTTCTCGTTGATTGTACCTCTTCAGTTTGTACATCATGCTAGAAGAAGTTGGCGAGCTAATTGTGAGGCCTTGACCTCCACTTCTCTTTCCCAATTCCATTCTACTCTTCAAAGTTTCTTTGATGAGACGTAGTTTTTTAGTCTTAAGATGGCCACATCATTCCACATTCAATTTGCAAACCAAGAAGTTGATCGAGCTTATTTGGTTAATTAGAACTCCCTATTTAATGGTTTCTGACTATTTGATGGTTCCTATTTTTAACATTAAGGAGAGAGTTTACTCTCGTCATGTGCATCTCTTTTTCATGAACCTCTCCTATGACACACCTTCCAGTGAGTTCTCATGTTTTGGGCTTTTTTGTTCGCTGCACTACTCAAATTTTTTGAGACATTTTTGGTATTGCTTATTCTTCTTCCCTCGTTGTTGTTCCATATCAATGGCCTTAGATGATCCTCCTATGTTTTGAGCTTTTGAACTCATTATACACAGTAGGGTTCATGGTTTTCTTACCAACCGGATGCATTGCTTCTTTAGTCCTGCTTTAAAGGCATGTCATCAAATTTTGAGTCGCATCATTACCCCACGATCTGATCATACTTTGACATTTTCTTTATGTTCTATCATTGGTTGGGCAATGCCACTCATCTTGACTTTAGCTCTCATCTAGTCCATCACTTTTTTCACACTCAGTAAAGGATTATTGTTTATGGCCACATTAATACTCTTTACTTTGGATAGTTTCTAACTCATATCCTTCGTAGTGTCGAGTTCTGGATCTGACGATGAGACCTTCATTGAATGATATCGTTGGTTCTTCCACTTTGCGACATATTAGGTCTTTTGTTGTATTCCTCCCTCTTTGATGATGTCTAAAGGGCAAGAAGTATGGACATCTATTTTCTATTTTCTTCTATTCTTGGGTGATAGTTGCTTGTATTAGCATGTGTTCTTTTGGATGATGATATTATGGATATACTACTATATTTCCTCTTTTACCAAGGATGTATCTTGTTAACTTACCATGTACATGAAGTTCAATATGCTTCATATATTCTATTTATATGCACCTATGATGAAATTTTATGTGCTCCTTGCATTTAAAACTTTAACTAGTAATTATATGCTTGTTTGTCACCTAAAGTAAATACTTTAAAGTTAAATGCATTAATTTTGAGAGAACATTGATTAATGCAAGTTATTTAAATTGTCATCCCAAGATTTGTCATCATAAAAAAGAAAAAGATTTTTTTAATTTGATTGTCCCTTCCAATTGAAGACTATGTTACTAAAAAAGAAAGTAGGGAAAGACAAAGCCGACATCGCATTGTCATTTTGTCAGATGCTTGTTTATTTTGTCGATGCTAAAGTTCACTGTGCATTTTACACTTTGCACGCACAGTAATAGTGATTAGCGTCGAGTAGGCACTAGCTTTGGCATCAACGACCTCAAACACCACAAATACGTGTCTCTGGATATTTAGCGCTGCCACATGTCGATGCTATGATAATCTTGAAGTTGGCGCAAAAGTAGATGTTGACATAGCGTTGTCCTTTTGTGAGATGCTTGTTTATAATTTTTTTATAGTGTCGTCGAAAGGCGACGCTAAAGTGCACCATGCATCTCGCACTTTGTGTGCATAGTAATAGTGACTAGCGTCGAGTGGGCGCTAGCTTTGGCATCAACGACCTGAAACACAATAGCGATGCTAATTTAATACTATTGAGAGGCAAATAGCGTCTCTTGTCTTTTAACGCAAATGCATCCTATTTCTATGTTATTTGTGTCAAGTTAGCATTGCTAAGATTCCGATGCTAATATTTGTTGCTATTCTATAGATTTCTTGTAGTGATTATATCCATTGGTAAAGGTAGTCATTAGTATATAACAAGTCTTCGTTAATAAGTATTGGCACAAATACTTCTAATGATTATTTGATCCGTTGCTATAGTTTGACCTATGAATCATGAAGATTCATTAAGTTCTACCAATGACTTTGGCTCAACTTTAACATTTTTCACACTTAGTAGCATAAATTATCCACATTGATTATTCTTTAATCAATATCATTTTTTACCAACTAAGGTTATGTTCAAGAAATTTATCCTCGTTGAAATAACACCCAAGTTAAACAACATTGATTAACTCAACTAGAAGTAAGGTCGAGTCCCAAGCGTTCCACGGGTGCTAGTAGCCCCAGATTCGAGTTTTGAAATAACCATTTTGGCCACAAAATAAACAATTAATGCTCTACTTTAATTCCCGATTCTGAATTAGTCAGGTGCTAGTCTCGACACTAGAGGCTTCTGCAAGGCGACACCCAAAAAAAAAGTAAGGTTCAAGTTTAAGACCACAAATATGTAGAATAATCTCATTATGCGACTCACTCCTTCATAGCCAAGTGTGTGACGTAGAATGATGCAAAGTAGCTGGTGATAGTGGTTCAAGTTTCTATTAGATCACTTCTAAATTTTGTGATACAACCAAATAAACGTAATACGAATAAGGTGACACAAATGTCCATTGAGATATGGCATTTCTATATCATTTTATATAAAAAAACTTATATAATGTAATGCCCCCAAAATTAGCCCCATGACACGTGTCGCGAGTGGGTGGTGTGTAACACGGTGGACAATGCAATAGTTGACATCATGACAATGAAATAAAAGAAAATTAAGTGGTGAAAAATGATGAACATAACTAATCTACATGAAAATATATCAAAAGTGATAAGACATAATGGCCCTATGGTAATAAGCCCAAAATATCAAAGTCCAACATGGCGGATAGTCCAAATACATAATAAGACTTGAAGTCTACAAATATGACAAACTCCAACATGATCCATAGTAGGGCCCGTAGATCGACTAAGACAACACATAAACACTATGACATAATAAGGTCAACATGAGGCCGACACCATATGCTAAGTGCCTTCATAAGCTCATGACGGACTCATCCTACTCTTTCATATTTACACGAACCCGGATGTAGGGGGTCCACCTCCTATTAATTTTATGCAAGGACCATAAAAATAAGCAATTCAATAATTAATAAAACAATTCAAGTAAAATGATAGCCGATAAACAATAAGAATTTTCAACATAAACCATTAAGACCAATTCTTAGTTTGATATTTCAATTCCATGTATCTATTGTATTAACATTTTTAATGCACAATTATCCATATCTATAGTGACCAAGAAAATCCAACTTCTTTCATCTTCTAATGTACAGTAAGTTCACAATAATAATAATATGTTTTGGACACTTAATCAATCATCTGATTAGGTTCTCAAACAATCTTTAGTGAGCCATTATCCACGCGTTAAGATACTTGGTTGTCCTTGCGTCATTGGTTGGCTAAGTCACATATCGCACTTGCACCCAAATGACACCACCATGGGCATGATGTAATGACCAATAATTTCACCTAAAGTAATTAACATAATTAAATATTAATTGTTATCTTATTGTGAGATAACTACTCTAGTGATTAGAATTATGACAAGGAGCCAATTATACTTGGCATAAATATGAAGTGCTAACGTAATTGAGGTTAATTGATTTAATTACTAGTTATATGACCTAATTATTATGTCTCTTTGATTAGTTGTTAATGTAATTGGAAAGATCATGTGTTAATTTTTCAGGTAGCTAATAGTTAAAGAACAAGATCAAAATAATTAAATAAATTAATATGAAGAGAAATCAATAAATGATTAATTTAATTAGTGGTTATGTGTGCTTCCAGCACTCAATACAAATAATTTATAATTGTGGTTTTAACTTTCTACGGCTGATTCTTCATACCTTAGATCTTACTTCCTCAAACCCACCACAATATGCCTCCACCTCATCTTCTAACTCCTCCACCTAGTAACACCTCATGCTCTCCAAGTTTAGACATTTTAGCCACCCTCACCCACCCTTGGCGGTTACAGATGGGGAGAGCAACATAAAGGTATATAAAAAAAATCAAAGGTAAGAAATCTTATCTTCTTTATCGCTGGCCGAATGGGGAGATCTAGGAGAAAAAAAATGAAAGGAACTCCATGTTGGTCGTGGCCGAGTCAGGGGAGATAGGAGAGAAAGGAGGAGAGGAGAATTAGAAGGAAAAAAAAAGAAAAGAAAGCCAAAAAGAAGTTAACAAAGGTTCATTGAGTTGGATCCATTTAATTTTTGTTGTTAATGTTCATGATGTAAACTTCTACATGTTTAGAATAAAATCCATCTTTATCAACTGATTGAATTGATAGGATTAATTTTACAATTTGTAAACCAATTAAAGAAGCATACATTTCAATTTTAATTTGTAAGAGCCGAATGCTGAGTTGGCTAACAAAATATTTTATGTTATTAAAAAATTCTGAAAAAAATCAATCACATGATCCCTTAGAAGTGTAGTTCTTAGAGAATAAATAATTATCATAAAATCTTATGTAACTGAAAGGTTATATGTAAATTGATAAACATGTGTCTTCCTATCCGGACAAAATTAGTAGAATGGAATAGATATCATGCCATAAATTATGTTCTTACAATTAGAATATGAAATTTATGTGTTTTACACCTAACTTCACTAAAGGTCCGGTCCAATTGGAATCACTTCAAAATAAGTTGAATGGTAACATACATAAATGTTACAATAGCTACATACATGTTTATTAAATTTTGAAACAGAATCTAAACATATGTTACCATGGGATTTTTTAAGGATTATATAAGATAGTACTATTATGAAATTAATTGAGTTTAATCTTTAATGAGGCTAGTTTTGTTGGGTTTGTGAATTATATTTATAGGATATCTATAAAGAAAGTTATGTGTTCATCTCTAGGGTTCTATCAATCTGTCTTCTAAAACTATTATTTGATTTCGTAAATTATGTACGAAATAGAATTTTCCATATAATTATTTGATAATTTAGGGTTAGAATTCATCTACAATTGGAATCACATGAAAAGCATACGTATAGGAGATGTTATAAATGATTTACCGAACCTTTCCTAGTTTGTCAAAAGTAAATCTAGGGCAAATGTTGGTGATTGTGAAATTTATTGTGCTCAGTTCAAAAAATTATAAAATTTAGGAATTTTATGAATTACACCTTATTAAGCCTACTTTTATACAAAATTAAAAGTATGGAATATGAATGTTGTACTAATTTATATAAATAATAAAAGAAATGCCACTTAGTTTGTCAGAACACATAAATAATATGAAACTTAGGTTGATCGTTGATTTTCCCGTGAACCAACCAAAATGAAATAAAATATCAAACTTTTACAGATCAAGGACTCTATAATTTGGAGCTAAGTAAAATTGGAATAATTTGACTTTATTATATATATTAAGAGATATGAAGTTTATTTCACAAGGTATGCAATCTACCATGTACAAGATGAACTCTAATGATTGACCAATTAATTAAGTTATAGGGCGAAAGACATGAGGGGTATATAGCATTGATCATTATTGTGTCCCTATATATAGGACATGTTGGCATGCACGCCATAGTATTGAGAAGAATGTTATAGGATTGGAAGAATAATAAGGGAAAGGAAAAAGAAAATTTTTTTTGATATCATTCTTGAAAGGTAAATTGATTTCTCCTACTCTATGTATGTGACTCTTTTGGTTTTGAGGTGTCATTGATTGTGATATTTATTGAATATGCTTTGGACATGTTCTTATGAAAGTATGTTAGAGTGATTGTACATTGAAAAGAATATGTGATGTGTTATGGATTGATTTGATAAAATGCACTTCTATTATGTTTGAATGAGTATTTCATATGATTCATCTTATGATATTCGAGATATAATTATTATACGATGAATCATACATCTACATCTGTCTACAATTGCATATATGATGGTTGGAGCTAAGTGTTGCTGATCACGATGGGAGTTACCTTTAGAGTCTAACCCATTATTTTATTCTCCAAAAATGAGATGATATAGACCGAAACTAAGTGTTATGCAAAGCTAAGTGCTATATTGTGAGAAATCATGATGAGAGTCACCTCTAAAATCCATAAGGGCCACCTCTAAAGACCACCTATCGCTATAGGATCTCTTCTCCAAAAGTGATGAGGTAGAATTGAGCTAAGTGTATGATGAGAGCTACCTCTAGAGTACACCTACCGACTATATAAACTGACCAATTGGTAATCTGTGCATTCATATTAGAGGGTTACATTGAATACATATATTTAATATATTTAAATGATAATGATAGCAAGGAGTGTGATGTTTTTGAATTAGAAGATATGTAACTTTCAAATACATGAAAAACTTGCTATTGACAGTGTGATTATTGCATGCTTTTTCATGTCTCTCCAAATTGATTAGTTGATAACACATAGATTATGAGTTATCGACTTACTGAGTTATTTTAGCTATTATTTTTAACATTTTCAAATTAATATAGGTCTTTGGGGATCGTGCAAGGTGATATTCTTTGAAGGATTTTATAACATTCTTCGTGGTAAGATGAGAAAATTTGTGTCTCTCGTCTCCTTCTATTATTATTTCTATCAAAGTAAGTTGTATCGACAACAAAGTCATTTTTGTGAAATGTAAAACTTAAGAGTATTGGTTTTCTCTAAATGATCATCATAAAAGTAACTTGTTTGATGATATATTTTTATTCCTCATGCTTTATATAAGAAAAATATTTACATTATGTTTTCATAATTTTTCATAATTTTATTTTATCATCCGTAATGAGTCACAAACTTCAGTTTAAATCAGAATCGTGATACATGCCATTCCCATTACCATCATCATGTGGGCACACACAATAATCCATATCCATCCAGCAAGAGCCAAGTACTTATCATCAATGTTCCATTTCAATACAATGATTTATTTTAATTCTACAGCTTAGTATACATAATCGAATTCTAGGTGAATCAATAAATAGCATGTGAATCATGTCAACAAATGCAATAAACATGACATAACATAGTATAGCATCAACTAATCGACAATTGATAAAAGAATTAATGGATTAAATCTTCAAAAAAGGCACTTTGGACCGCCCGATCGATCAATTATACGACCAAGGGAAAATTGCGACCAGATAACCCATCCAGTCAATTGATAGGTCAACCGAAGGAAACAATGACTTCCAACTCAAAGATCGATCGCGCTATAACGTTCGTCCACTCGACTGATGACTCCACCGAAGGAAATAGAGTCTAACATACTTATGACCAATCAAAATATTACCCTTGATCGGTTGATCGATCAAACTAGAACTAGAGGCTTTCAATCATCATTTTACCTCGGGAGCGATTGATCGATCCACTCAACCGGTCGATCGATCTGAATAAAAAGTCTATATGCATAGTTATATAGCATCAAAAACTCGATCGGTCATTCATCCGATTGACCTGGCTCATGAGCATGCATAAATTTGAGTAAACAATGCCACATTTCATTTAATGCATATCTTTCTTAAACTCTTGTATGAAATTCCACCTTTCACTAAAAATCCATAACGATGAATAAAAATGTGAAACCATATGATTCGAAATCGATAAAATGAAATTGATTCTAATCCATGAAAGAAGATCAAGCTCAATCTCTCATTCCATTTGATAGATGGAATGAGAATGGGTTCACTCTTATATACTTATCTTGGGTAGTGGATAGAATGATACGCTTTCGATTCAAAATTCCTAACTCACTTTACACATAATTAAATTGAGTTATTCCAGTTTTATTCCACAATAGACCCATAGGGCAATAGCATAAAAAATTCTCTGATTTTATCCTTTTATAGTTTACTCTCATAAATTCTTACAAGAACCATAAGATACACACGTTAGATAATTTGACAACTGAGCCTTAAAACTTTAATAACATCATATAGGAATCTCCTTTTGGTATGAATCCAAGCTCTCTAGAAGGATGACTTAATCCACCTCATAAATTTCATGCTCATATTCAATAAGATGAAATTTTGGCGCATTTTACAAGTTAGTTTCACTGCTGCCTGACACAATTTAAGGATCACTATTTGGCCTATAACTTTCTATAAATAGATCCAATTCAGAACTTGCAAAAACTAGACTTCAAAATCTTTACAATCATATATTATACATATGTTTTGGACAATAAAACCTGTTCAAAACTCAATGGAACATGGTACATAATTTTGGATAGATTAAGGGTAAACTGTTTCTAATTTTTAAATACATAACTATCATCATACATCCACTTAACATTAAGAGGCCACATACTCAACAATATTTAGGGCTGAAAAGTTCATGAGGACTATGAATCTAATAAATGATTCATTTATGCCACATCAATCAAATCTATAAGTTAAAACTTCTAATCCATAGGTTAAATGGATTGGAAGGGGGTTCACCCTTACATACCTAGGGATTTTGCCCAAAAATCCTTTGAATCTAATCTTTCTTATTCTTCTCCCCTTCTTCTCTTGAGCTCTCTTCCAATGGATGAAGCTCTAGTCCTCCTTCCCTCTTACTCTTCTCCTCCTTCTTGCGCTCCTATGATGACAATGGTGAAGAGTTTGAATGGGAAATGGCTGCTCGAAATTGGAGGAAGAAAATGAGGGAGGGTTTTGGGGTTTTAGTTTTTCATTTTTCTGGAAGTCCAAATGCCCTCTAACTACCCTTCTTTTGAGGGATTATGGTCCATCGATTTACTTTTTGCCGAAGGATAACAATGCCCATAAGATGCTTTTATTTTTAGGGGTATTTTAGTCTACTTTTTCTTCCTCGTTTAGAAAACAAGATTGCCCTCGAGATCTCCTTGCTTTTGAGGCTATTTTGGTCCATTTTTTAAAAAAGAAAGAATGTTACATATATTTTATGACTGATTTCTAATAACTGACTACTCTATTATTTTTCTACCACCAAATAAAATAACGTTTTCATTTACAAGTAGTTTAAATTAAGTTACATAGTGGGAGACAATACTTTAGTTCACTATTCTTTTAAGTGAATAGTTTGTCATCATAACAAAAGAAAATGTTAGGTAGAAGTTACAAAACATATGTAAGCTTACTCCTTTTTTTCAATTATCCACCAATAGTGATTGAATACAATGGAATCTTAGGAAATACTTTATGATGAAATATTTAAGTGACAAATCAACATGACAAACAAGAAAAAGAATAAAATTTTACTTTCCTACATAAGATAACAAATTAGCTACTTTTACAAATGTTTGAAGAGGCCAGTAGAATTTGCAAGCATTCAACATATGAATCTTGATCATTAAATTCTTTGGCATTGGTAAATCTATAACAAGTATTCTTATCTTTACATATCTCTACACTAAATCTCTCTCTTGGTGTTGTGCATGTCAATGCCACGAAGCAAGAGTTAGTTAAACATGCAATTAAGTAGCAGGACATGTGGGCACTAAGTATATTGCTTGACGCACATGAAAACTTGAACACCAGACTCCATATATTATGGATAGTCTAAGAAGTAGATGAATCACATCTGATGGCTCTAGCGTGTGCATCACTATGTGTGGAATCCAACACATCAACATTTTTCTTGAAAGCTATTAGTTGTCATCGAGGACTCACACACCCCCATTGTTGGAGTTGTATATTTACTGATTTATTTATTTATGGTAAAGGTTCTCGAATGGGAGGATTTGACGAATCTTCTTTATCTATTGATGCAACTGCAGGTAATGTTGGAAGAGCGCCATGACTTGGATAATGATATCTCTTGAACACCCTTTCTTTGTTCTTATTCCACCAGTCTTCAGCTTGTTGCTCAGCGAACCTTCTCTTGCTACACATGTTAAATAAAGGATCAAATAACAACATCGTGAATTGTAACATTTGTCTTGAATATTCTTTCAATAAATTAAATAAGTTCAATTATGAATTTACACAATGAAAATAAATTAAGATAAAGAAAGGAAGAAACTTTGTTGCTACTTGTTTGAAATATTAATTCCATTTTGTTGTCTTCCAAGTGAAGTACATACAATCTCATAACTACTCTTGTACTACGAAATCATATTCTTCACATAATCTCAATGCCTCCCCTGGAACCAATTCCGCAAAGAAAACATTCTCATTCGTAACTAGATAACTTAAATTCATTACTTTTTATATCCAAATCAAATTGATAATATGATTTGGATAGAAAAAAGAAAAATAAAGTAGATTGAAAAATCCAAATTATTTTGTGTACTAGATTAAAAAAGCGGCATAATCATAATATAAATATTATTATTTTATTTTTCTTGATTGGCAAAATCTATGGAAAAGAAAGAAAAAGATAAACAATTTTTTTATGGTAAAAAAATCATTTATTTCACTTATTCCACAAGAAGAAACAACTTTAACTTTATAAATTTCTTGTTTAGTAATCTTGACTAAGAATGTGATAATAATACCTATGGCAACGCTTTAGTTGTCGAAACTTGTATAAGTGAAAAATATAAAAAAGGATGATCACTCATAACAGATAATTAAATTAAAATGAACCATGTTTTAGTGGAAAAATCAAGCCTTTTCATATAATTGATTTTTTTCATTATCAATTTGAAATTATTTATTCATATTTTTTGTATTACCTGAAATTGATCAAATTCAAAATGTTTTAGAATATTTCCAAATTGCCTTTTCCTAAAGAAATCATTCTAAAATCAATGATATAATCAAGTAGTTTATTACCTTCATAATTTTTATATTAAGATATTGGGTAATTTGTATGGGGATGGCAAAACAATTCTACATACGAATGTAAAAGATCCAAAAAATGTCATATTATGTAAATATTCATAAACATATGAATAATTAAATACTAAAACTTTTGTATTCACGCACAAATATTCATAAACATATGAATCCTTAAATACTAAAACTTTTGTACTCACACACAAATATTCATAATCTATAGAAAATCATAAAAGTGAGATCCATAAGTAACACTAAGTTTATAAAATAATTGTACTTGTCCCTTTTTCGATTTCCTTTTAATGTCGATGCATGCGTTTGTTAATAATGGAAACATACCTGAACCTAACCCTTTTGAAAACCTTGGTATTGTCGCGAAGCTGAATAAAAGTCGCATAAACACCATGTTCAAACTGTTCTGTCATTTCAGTTTCCCCATCATTGTTGTGCCTTGCTAAGCTTCTAGGAGATTTTGGACCATTCTCCATGCTATGGTAATAATCATAATCACTAGATTAGTATTACCCTTTGGGTAGTAGCTTATGTAACGCATCATAAGTTTTGTTTCTTATAATTATATCACATACCTACTAGATCCTTCAATTATTGATTGAGATTGATCATTTGATGAGATGTCTATTGTCGAGGATGAAGACAACTCTGAAGCACGAATGTCGCTACAAATCAAGAATGTCTCTGCTTGAGTACAAGTTGCCTTTAAGCTATCAGCAACCTCTGATGGCAATTTCTCTGCTATATCTTTTATCTTCATCAACAAGAATAAAATTAACATATATCACACAAGATTAATTAGAAAATTCTTGAAATGAAATTTCTTATTTACCATTTCCATTTGAAGATATGTAAATGAATTGAATTTTTCATAAGTATTATCAATGTTTTGAAAAATGGTTTGGACCTAAATCGGTGAAAAAATCGGTCCGATTTGGTACAATAAATTGGAATTTATAAAAAATTGAATAGAACCAGGACAAGGAAAAACGGTTTGGACCGTTAAAACTAGTCCAACCCAATTTATTTTTTCTTTTGACTTACCTTGGAACTTGTATAAAAAATTGTTTTTAAAGACAATTGAAAAAGAAATTAAAAAAAGGAAGAAGTACCGTCTCATCTCCCCCTTTCCCCCTTTTCTCCCCCTTGTCGGCTTCGCTGTTCCCCTTTTCCCACTTTTCTTTTCCTTTTCCCACACAATGAAAATGTGCAAATTGTTTCTACAGTGTGGTTTATCATCAACATATTTTGAAGATTTTACCTCTCCTCCGAATTTTACAAAGGTTTGTTTAACTCATTTTTTAGTTTTGTGATATTTAAAATCTTTCTTTTTCTTTTCTTTTTTTTTTTTTGCAATACCTATTTGACATTAATAGAACAGATTGTTATGTGGTATTTTGTTTTGCATAAGTTTTTGCTTTTAGATATTAGTATGGAGTTTAAACATGTGTTAAATATTACCACGACACCTCCATCACTTGCATAGGAAAGTATAATTGTACTTTTTTCTTTGTTATAAATTATTCCTATAAAGAGTAAAACTAAAAATAATTACAACTCTAAGCTAGTAAAACTTATAGGTTATGTATAACTCTGAGCCAATATTATATGTTATATATATGTTTATTTTTAAAGTTTTAGTGAAATAATGATTTAATAATTTTAATTTATTATATATATTATTTTAATAAAAATCTGACCAATGTCTCAGTTGACAATCCGATCTGATCTCCGAACCGATTATGAAAACATTGAGTGTTATCATTAAGATACTTTTGTTAATTTCATCAGCATTTCAAAAGTTGCTTCTAGAAGGAAATCTTCTTGGGGTTACATGAAGATGTTTTTACCATTTTCAATAGATTGTTAATACAGTGTCCCATTTATTCCACATTATGTTTGAGGTTAAAACATTTCTATTATCATTGAATTTAGAATCAAATTTTGGAAGGAATAGAATGAAAGGTTGATAGCAAATATTTGAGTTGTCACCAAACGAAAATGACCAAAGTAAGGTAACATAATCCGATGTAAGTTAGATACTTCTCTAAACCTAACGTGATTTATTAGGCATAAGATGAGTATATTTGTCACCAACTTTAGGCATAGGATGAGTATTACTATTTTGATTATTCAAATGAAGTGCTTTACCTAAAAAACAATTTCTAAAGTTTATAAATTATACACGAAATGTCCCCAACTACTCTCTTAGATTTGCACGTATAAATAATGAGTGTACCACCATGACTAGAGAGAAGCATATTAATTAGCAACATTTTTATGATAAATGTCTAGTTGAACACAAAAAGTTAATGCAGCATGCAAATATTTAATTTTTTAGCTTTTACATGCTATAGAACGCCTTCCTTTTATATAAATCTGAGCAAAATGTAAAGAACATTTCTTTTCTCTATTTCTTTTCCCCTGCACTACTTTGGATTGAATCGTATGACTTGTAAATAATGCCTATATACATTCATAATATTTATTACAAAATTACAAGTAAATGAAAAATAAATAACTTTAAATAATTTCGTAAATAATTATTAATAAATTAATATAGCGTTTGACGGATTTAGCAACATTCTATGTCACTACTGTAATATTTATAGTGGAGAAAATATTCTTTTTCTTCTTGTTACTGCGAAAGATATCAATGTAAAATTGTAACTAGTTAAGATCACTACAAAGGCTAGCTTATTGGTGATCTATGTCGTTTAAAGTCTTAACTTAATCGATAATAAAAGAAATAGATAATTAAATGATCCATTGTAATATCTGAATTTCACCTACATGACAAATATAACTTATCATGGAAAATTTATAGACTGATAGATTTTCAATAGAAAATTATGTGGAAAAGATATCGAATATTCCCCTCTACTTTTGCTATGTTGCAACCTATACAAAATAAACTATAAAACTAACAAATTTCAATGTGGCAATTAATTAGACAAAAGGATAGTTGAAATAGTACCTGCAAATCAAGAGTTTTTATTAATTCCACCGCTGCATTACACTTAACAAAAGATTCTTCAACTCTTTTTTCTGACTTCTTCAAAATGCCATCTTGATGTTCACATCTTTGTTTCAAAATTTGAACCTGACAAGTCCATGTTCAAGAGATAAATTGATACAACTATATTAGCAAATAAATAAAAAAGGAAATAACAATATTTCAAACGCTAAAAAGTTATGCTATTCACCTGGGTTTGGAGCTTTAAGACCTCCTGATTTAGTAGCTCATTAGTTTTCTTGAGGCTATCAACAATGCCTTTAGAAAATACAGGAGTCATAGATCGTGGTGAGCTTGACTTCCATGAATAAGGAAATGTAGGCTTGTAATTTGAGGGTTGGGAAGATGATGTTACTATTGGTTTCAAAGTAGTTTGAAGTGAAGTTAAAGAGGTAGGGAAGGTAATATCTTTCAATTGCAGCAATGACGAAACTTGTGGTCTTGGTGGGAGTGCAAGATCTGCTCTCATGTCATTCCTCATGGATATATATTTTGATGGATCTGTATTGGATGTTAACAAAAGCTTTGAAGTTTTTATTTCCCCTAACTCTGTCTTGTCCCTAATATCGACTGACCGACGAGGAATTATATTTTTTTTACTCATCATAGAGACGCTGGCTGCTTCAGCCGCTTTTAGCTTTGAGTAGCAAGAATCACATACACGGTGTGGTTTACCTGGAGTTGGTGCCAATGCTGCTTTCAACACCTTTTTTGAGCTACATGCATGGCAATGCACTAGTCCACAATTGTAGCAATTGTGTCTCTTTCTTGTAAACCCAAACGGTTGCCGACAACCTGAACAAATTGATTGATCTGCACCTGACACCCATTTGTGTATACATATGCAAGCTGTGAAATTTGAGCCACATGATATGCTCTTCACATGTCTATCTTTCAGTGCTTCAATGAACGTGGGTGTTCTACGGTCGTCTGTATCACCATGCCCCAACCTTCCATTAGCACCATTTCCCCACGTGTAAACCTCGCATCGTGATGTCAGTACTGCAACATGGCATGCACCACATGCAATCTCTTCAACTAACTCGCCAACTAATCTATCTTGCACTAAGCAAGGTATTCTACCATCAGATTGAGGGTTTCCAAGTTGACCATGACTTGTACTGCCCATTGTAAATACATGACCGGATGTTGTAAGACCCACAGTAATGTTATGACCACAGGCCAACTGATGAAAATTATAGTCAATAAGTGATGGGATGCACGTTGGGACAAGGCGTGCCTCCTTATCACCATGGCCTAGTCGATTTTTATCCCCATCGCCCCATGTGAATAGTTTTCTTGATATGATATTAGCACCTGTTTGCCCCATCACCTCAACGATTGCAGCACTATGCCAAACTCCACAAGCTACCCTGATCGTCCTAAGTCCACTCAAAGATTCAACCTCCTTTGGGTATGTTACATTCTCTCGATCACCATGTCCAAGAGCACCAAATGCCCCATCACCAAAGGTATATACTTTTCCAAAAGTAGTAATCAACGCCGAATGCCATGTGCCACATGCGATGGACAACACTTGAATTCCTTCCAGAGGGCCCGAAACCCTTTTGGGAAGCCAATGACTAACATCAGTGCCATGTCCAAGAAGCCCTGTGTTGTGAGTGCCATCTCCCCAGGCAAACAAGTCACCAGCCGTTGATATCGCACAAGTATGATTCTCACCACATGCCACATAATCCATATTCCACAGTGCCAATGACTCAATCAGACGAGGCTTGCTGACATCTTTGTCATTTCCATGGCCAAGTTGCCCTCCGAACTCTTCGCCCCAGGTAAAGACTTCCCCTTGCCTTGTAACAAGTGCGGCATGCCTAACGCCGCATGCTATTTGGTGGACATCCAAAACTACATTAGATTCCAAGGGCTTCGGAAGAAGGACATCAATTTTGGAGCATATGGAATTCGTTGATCCATCCGGCAAAACGCCATCAGACCATATCTCTCCCCATACATAAACATCACCTAGTGATTCAATATCATCTGGACCAGAGCCTTGGCTAGAAGAACTTGGAGCACTAGAAACACTAAGGCGTACACCATCACCGTTGTTTGATCTTAGTTGCATATTTGCATGGTCTGATCCCGCATCTGACCGCGGCAAACTTGTAGAGGGCTCACGAGAATGGAACGAAGTGCTCGAACTTTGTGATATGCTTGAAATTCTCTCAAAATTTACACCGTAAGGTCGATTGTTTGAAACAAAGTCTCCACTATCCTGTAAAAGTGAATAAGCAAATGTGTATTCATATCAGCTGCATGAAATGAAATTGTAAATCACACTAGTTCTGTTTCCATGTGCATCGATAGTACAAGATAACTATTATAGCATAAATTATTGTTATAATAGTTCCTACAATTTGTGACTTTCAAATAAAGGACCGTTATTAAGGAAAAGAAATAATAATGTTAATCTTTTCTTTTAAATTAATCATTTTTCTTTACATATTGTTATCAATAATGGTTATGACCAACGATTTGAATATTAATGTTAAATTTCCAAGCTTTTACATCAATTCGTTCTGGGAGGTTATGGTATGCAATATTACAAGCCATTGCCCAAAATAGACTCATTTCACTAACCATACTGAAAGTCTTAATAGGCCTTTTATCTACGAAAAATATCATTTTGCAAATTATCTGGAGCACAATTGAGAAAAAAAATCTATCCAGTTTAGGAAACGAAAGTATTACTAGTGCCAAGCAAAGAAAAAATGCTCACAAATGTGATTAATAAGGACTTGAGTTCAAGAAACTTAACTTAAGAGTATATTGGATCATTTAGTTGAATAATAAATGACATTATTATTATTTTATTTTTAACATATTAAACAAGAAAGTAGAGAATGTTGGTTTACAACATGCAATTATAGGAAAATCCATTATGACTATGTGAATGAAACAATAAATTCATGGGCCAAACTCACAAATTCTGAAAACTGAAACATATAACAAGGTACATCTCCATTCCACATAGGTATTCGACTTACCCATATCTAACTAAATGGATCCACGTTAATTAACCAATATATATGTAATTGCCAGAAATTTGGAGTAAAAGAAACTATCATATTATGTTAAAAAAAAGACATGATTTTCTCTTGAAAATTAATCATATTTCGATGTTTAAATTTACTTTCACAATAGCATAGAAATCCTTACATCCGAAAAAGAAATTCTTCCATCATAGCGACTATCAACTCTTGAGTGCCTCTGTTGTCCGGTACACGTAAGAGCCTTAAGGCCTGCAAACCACAGTTGTAGCTCACCTTGATCCTTGCAAATCTGTAGAGTAACAAATGAATGAAGTGTTCCCAATATGTTTTCTGATGTAGCAATTATTAAATATAGATTTCCCCATGAACATCAGTAGAATGTACTTCAAACTCACCAAATCTAGGGATCGTTCACCGTTGTTATAGATGAGAGAAAATGATAAGTAATCTTTCTCCGGACGCAGAAATCTTCTGAAGACGGCCTAAATATTTTAAAGCAATAAGAAATTAGTTCCCTTATATGTTGTTACTAGAAAACACCAAAAATCGATGAAGAAATAAGTTGTTACAATATTTTTCACGAAACATTATGTATCAAACTTACTGTTCTTTGGCCAGGAATAATTCGCACTACAGAAGCCAACTTAATTGATCTCTCCTTCTTATGTGAAAACCAATTTAGTGTTGTTTCATCCTGTGCATGGATAAAAAAATAATTCACCCCAACAAAATATGATATTATATTTTGAACATCATGTGAATGTAATGCTTCTCACAAG
The DNA here is from genome assembly GCA_030549335.1 of Pontederia crassipes. NCBI lineage: Eukaryota > Viridiplantae > Streptophyta > Magnoliopsida > Commelinales > Pontederiaceae > Pontederia > Pontederia crassipes. Next base: position 33,642,144 of record CM060186.1, on the reverse strand, counting down.
TGTATACTAAAAGCTTTTAAGAGCTTCTTCTTGGAAACAACAGAGATGCATCATTTCAACAAATATGTTTTGATCAGTTTAAATGTGTCTATTTTACTGATGATATGATTGATAATTTTTTTGCATGTACGACAATTTTAATGCTAAAACTCTACATATTATTTGCCTTTGTGCATGTGGATTAATATGTACATTATTTTCCCTTACAATATTATTCATCAATTTCCCTCTCAAATGAATGATATTGTGTCTCTAGAAGCACCATGTTCGTCTTGAAAAGATACACATACTTCATTTCTTAAGAGTTGTGAGCTTTCATCATATGAGCCGCGTTAATAAGGAATGAAAGATAAAACAATTTATCACTGGAAAGTTGAGTTACACTTCAATAATTTCAAATATCATAAAATGAAGGTGTTGAATATGTTCGTGAAGCCACGATAATCATTTTTCACTTATCTATAGCTAATCATGCAAATCCTTATTTTCGAAGTTTACATTAAAATCATCTGAAAATTGCCACCGTTTTAATGAATAGATCTTAGTTTTAAATTACGTATCATTTTCATATATTAGTCATCTTTTGTCTATCTTATAAATCATATATTGATGCATGATGAAGAAGTAAAGAGTGGAATAAAGAGTCTTATCTCTATGAAATACAAAATAATTGTTCAAAGATAAATCAAACAAACATAAAAAATAACAATAAATAAACTAAATGTTTTTTCTTTAAATTGTACGTATATGATAGAACAAGGAGAAATAATAATCTGAGATAGAGAAAATACAAGATATTCTGATATGATCTAGACATTTGTAGCCTAAGTGTTTGAAGTAAAGTTATACATCAACTAATAGAACTACAAGTTCGTCTAACATAATCTCGGAGAAGTACAAGAGAAAAAATTAGAATAAACTAATGAGAAGATGCAAAAGAACTCACACTGGAAACTCTAAAGGGGCAGAGTTTAGGCTTTCCTTTGCGGCTATACTTGATTAGTTGTGTGCCCTTTTTCAATGCAATAATTGCCTTCATATCAATGCAAAAGAAGGATAGTATCAATGTGCTAGAAATAAAGGTTGATGTTCCACGATTCACAGTAACAACTATTGCACGATTTCAAGTAGTTTTGAATCATTAATGAAGAAAACTATAGCTACTTTTGTATTTTAAGATCTATCTAATTTTTCCCATCAAGATTGATTAGATAACTGAAAATTTTCACATTAATTTTGCATCATGAATAGAACAAGAACGAAGAGAAAGGAAAGATGCAGAGAATGTTCAGGTATAGGTATATTTATCAACACCTGTTTGATGTCACGATCTGGATTTTCATAATTGATCGGATCTGCCATTCCATCCCCATTTCATATCTCAACCTACAACAAAATGCCAGGAGGACAAATTACGTGAGGAACCTCAACTAATGCAAACATAGTTTGCATGGCCCAAAAGATATATATATGCAGATGCATATGTATTTAACAACAAGATGGATGCATTTTTATTTGCAAAGTTGCATAAGATGCCAGAAATCAAATTCAATATTCTGAAATGCTTTATACTACATTGCACAATAAATAACTAGTAGTACAGATCAACATACACAAAAAGAAATTGCAGCAGGTCAAGTACCAAAAAATTGATAAGTGAGCAATCTTATTTTGAAAGATTACCTCAACGTTCAAGACAAAATTAGTAACATTTATTTTAGTAGCCTAAGAAGTTTAGTATAATCCGAATGGATTTCTTGAAATGATAAGCTAGAAAAATTGTTATCTTCTACATGATTCTCATATTAAACAAGCCAAGGGGGTCAATAGATTCACCTGCAGCAACAGCCGCGGCCGACCAAAATCTGAGAAGAGCTACTTTTTTGTTTCGACAAAGAAAAATGTTGGGACCTCCTCGATGAGATGATCACAGCAAAGATGGAGGCCGAAAAATAGTTGAATCACTGACGAAGAAGATGTTGTTAACAAATTAATTTGTTGTGATGATCCACCTGCACTCAAGCACCACATTGTGTTCTTGAAGAAATAGATGCAATGTTGGTTTTGACGAAAGTATATGAAATAAGAAAAAAAAAACACACACACACACATGCACCTTGGGAAAAAATAATGAAACTATGGACGACGACCAACGAGCATCGATACAACAATGATGGAGAAGAAGGTGATGCAATAATGCATCCATATGCTGCATCCAACTAACAAAACATAAACTATTATATTTTTGGGTATTCCTTGGATCTAGATTTTGCATGTTAACAAATGAATTAGAACAAAGAAAGGTTTTTGGCATCGTCGTTCCAAATAAACACAAGATCATTGAAAAGAGGAAAGAACCTTTTACAAAAAAAAAAAACAAGGTGATACGAGAAATAAAATAAACAAATTACGAAAGCATTGATTTCAAGAACAGAAAATGATGCAAACAATCAGAAAAGAGAAACTCAAACAAACCAGGGATGATGAGAGTTCGGATGGCAGGACAACAAGGTCGGAGAATGAGAAAATGGAGTATTTTTGTTGCCGTTTCCATTTTGCTTCAAGGGGACACGTGAAAGCCTTTTGTTTTGGTTGGAGTAAAAAATGGAGAATATTTTGGGAGTGTCAATACATAAGACATTTATAAAATTGTAGGAAAGGAAATCTGTAGATTTTAAGGTCCATTAACGTACTTTATTTTAATTGTTGATGTTTATCAAATTAATAACATATGATCAAACTAAAATTTTAAATATATATGTTTTACATTTAGAGTATCCATAAATAGTTTGAATACCCATTTTATAGATATCAACAACATATCAAGATATAGGGTTGAACCTCATTTTTTATGATTTCAATTTGTCATGTATGTTCCTTTTATTGACCTCTTATAGACATTATTGTTCCTACAAAAGAATTATATGCATCATGGATATGGGTAAAGTGAACATGAGAAACCAACTAGACCGGTCAGGTTTAACCATGCTCCGGGTTGGGTCAAGCTCATGGGCGGACCTCCATAAAATTTTAAGAATACTTATTTATATAAGTATATCAAATAGCATTATTTCCTATATAAAAGGTAGGATAATATTAAAATTAAATATTAAATATTGTGATAATTTGATTTTCATTGTGGAAATATATTCTCAAGAATTCTTTGTCAAATGGTTAATTCTCCATCTAAGGAAAAATGTTGATTAGATATTATTAACTTTATTTTCTGTGATGTGATTAGTGGGCAACATTGTAATCATATATTTATTCATTCCTAATTATTATAGCTTAAATAACCAACAACCCTTTATTTTGATTAATTTGTTACAATCTATGAGTGATCTTTATTCTTTTTATATTTATGAATATGATTGAAAATGAATTAAGTACACAATATTATACACAACTTTCACAATATAAAATTAGAAAGAGAACATTATTGTGTATTTGAATAAATAATATTTTAACTATTTTCATATATGAAAATAATTTCATAAAGTATTTAATTTTGACATTATTCTATAAAAAAATAAATTATTTTATTTTGCACCCATTAAGTTTGGGGTCCTAGGTCCGCCCTTGGTAACCATTTTTTCATGTAATATCGTGTTGGCCCTTGGGCCGACCTAGCATGGCTTGGATACGGCTTAGCCAAGCCGACCATTCTGGGTTGTGTCCATTTATTTATCTCTTTTATGTCCATTTTTAATTGATAAAAAATAAAATATTATAATATTTAATATTATAATTATTAGATATATAATAAAAAATTATAAATATAATATAGTCATAGTATATGATTATGTAAATATATAATAAACATATAAAAAATTGGTTACATTGAGTCGGGCTAGGTTAGGTCCGTGGTCATCAGGCTCGGCTCGTGTCATGTTGCCTAGCATGCCACTGGGCGGCCCAACACGGTTTGGCATTGGCTCAACCCTATGGTCATGCTCAGGTCGGGCTAGGCCGACCCATAAATTTTTATGCGAGCATCATGCAGGTGTCCTGCGCGAAAGTCACCTTTAATAGGACCCACACCCCATGAGTTCTATTTGATTTGTGGGCCCATTGCTCTCTTTGAGTATGCATGCATGATGCTTATAAACTTTTGTACACACCACTACAAGAAATTTGATGGTTAACGACACCATAATGTGTCTCTAAAGTGGCATTGAATCATCGCTTAGAAGATTAGAGATACCTTAGCATCACAGCTGCAAAAAAAATACATGAAGCCAAACTCCCAGCACTAATAGCGTCGAGTTAGTGTCAACAACGAGAGCGATGCTATTAGCATCAGCGGTCGGTGCGCTAATGAGACGCTACAGTGACACTGGTATTGTGACAAAGTTGACGCTACGATAACATTGTTGCGTGGCAAAATAGGAAGTATTTAGCATTGCCATTATAGATGCCAAGGCAGCATTAAGTCCGGTGACACTATGTTGATGCCATTGTGGCACTAAAAACTGTCACACCAAGCTGTCACACCACTAACGCGATTCTTAGCTCCACCTTTTGTGTTATTTGTTGTCATTACAATTACTCTAAGGCAATGTTATTTTGTGATTCTATGTCGACGTTATTGTGGCGATATATTGAGACTATGGGGATGCTACTGTAGCATCGAGTTCATATCGTAACCCGCTAATTTTATGTCGCTAATGTAATGCTAATTACGATATATTCATCTATATTATGTTACATTCTTTATGTCCATATCCATATAAATTTATAATGCATTCAACACTTTAGAAAGTAAAGCAGTATATAATGCAAAGCAAAAAATATATATAATGATATCACAAAATTTTAGTAATATCACAAACTAAAGAAACAATTATCACTATAATTTTTTTATTTCAATCACTTTAATGATACAAAAATTTGTACAAACTAATGGTCATTATCGCCATCGATATCATCCCTAATATTCGATGATGATGTATGCTTTCTTGGAGCACGTGGTGTCTGGGAAGGGCTGCAAGATGGCTTATTGGGTCTCTGCAAATATAAGTTTTATAAGTATATAAAATGTTATATAACATTATAAATATGGATTGTTTTTTAGATACTTTACTTGGTGGCTGACGGCAGAGAGGCAATGGCATAGCATCGTCGGTGGAGTGAAGACAGTGATGGCAGAGCGGCGATGGTGATGAGCGGAGGAAAGAAATAAAACGATAAAGGTTAAATCAAAAGAGGGGCTAGGAATTTAAGGTAATTTTTTAGCATCACCAACACCTTGCGGCATTAATGCTAGGCTAACATGGTGCAAAAAGGTCCATTAAACAAATCCAATTCACCATGAAGTAGACTTGGGACGACGTGGCTTTAAAATGGCGCTGGCGAGACTCTAACTTAGCGTTGAGAAGAAATGTGGCGCTACATACCATGATGCTAATGTGAAACCACTTGCGCAAAATTAAGTCGTGGGAAAAATTATATCGCTTAATTCCATGCTCATAATTGTATGATTATGGATATAAAAATATGATTTATAGATAAATAAGATATGATATATGTTGCATGTACAAATTATACATTGAAATATGTATATTTATGTAGAAATTCAAATTAGATGAACTATTTTATACATATATATGCTATTTATATTTAAAAATAACAAATGAGTATGTAAGTCTAGATTACCTAATTATACAATATACGTATATTATACTTTTGTGTATATATATATATATATAACTATAGTGAAATTAACATTTTTTTCCTTTTTTACGTAAGTATATAGATTTATAGTATTTCTAATTTAACTACTAAGAAAAATTATATCATTTAATTCAATTCTCATAATTATATGATTTAACAAAATGATTCGTAGATGGAGAGAACTATGTTAGATGAATATACTAATTCCATTCTCATAATTATGATTCATAATTATATGATCTAATTAGTATATGATGTCAGTACACTAAGATGAACTATGTTCCATACATATATATATATATGTGTGTGTGTGTGTGTGTGTGTGTGTGTATGAATGTATGTAGAGAGAGAGGAAAATTAGTGTGAGATCAAAGAAATGGATCTCAACCTCAAATCTTAGAATCCCAACCGTTATAATGCTTAGATCTTGGTTCAATGCTCTAGATTGCACCATCTAGTTGCAAGCTGAGCAAACCATTTAAAAAAATAGACGAGTTGAGCAGGAAGGAAAGAATGAGATCATTTGAACATGAAAGAGGGAGAACTAAATTGCGGAGCCGTCAAACCCATCGGATGAGTCACCAGGCATCGAACGGGAAGGTTGCTAGGCGTTGAGCGGACGAGCGTCGAGCAGACGAGGTCGCCAAGCGTCGAGTGAGGTTGAGGTCATCGGACAATCTCAAATGGGCATGGTTACCTGCCGTCGAGGGAGGTTGAGGTCGTCGACTATCGAGCGAGCCCGTCAAGCGTCAAGTAGGTGAGCGGCTAGCATCAAGAGATGCGGAGTGGGCCTTTCACCTTCCATAGCATGTCCGCCGGCTTCGCCCTCCTCCTTGCTACTGGGAGGTCCGGAGGAAGCCACTAGGGTTGTTCACTAGGGAAGACAAAATGACAGTCGTGCGATACTCACTCGACACCTCAACCTCATCTTCCACCTCACATCGTCAACACTCCTGTGTGTGTGTTGAATAGGAAGGAAAGAGGGAGATAGGTTGGGGGAGGCTGAACCTTTTTTTTCATATGAACCGATTAAACTAGGATATTTCAATCTACACGATTATGACCGTTGAACCAATGTGCCTTGAGTTATAACGGGCCAAGATTAAAAGATTCCAGGATGAGATCAGTTTCTTTGACCTCACCCTAATTTTTCATACACACACACACATATATATACATATATACATATACATATATATAATAAAAAAATCTATATACTTATCAAATTAACATTACACACTTAAATCAATATAGGCATATATTTGTCTTTGTATTTATACACATATTTGTGTGTATTTGTATCTACATGCATACATGTATATTTGATATACATCTATGAATACAATTATAATTAATATTCAATTGAGTTATTAATTAAAATTCAGTATAGGTAATAAATATATATTTATATTTTAAATATTGGCGCCACATTTATATTAGTATGATACATGCATGTTTATTTAATATGTATATATAGATGAAATATGTATATACATTTTATATTAATAAATGCATATTCATATCATTTTAACATTACCTACTTGAATATGTATATATATATATATATATATGACTTTTTATTCGTATATACACACATATACATATATATATGTGTGTGTATGTATGTATATTTGTATCAGCATTTGCATTTATATAAAAATCTATGAATACATTTATAATTAATATTCAATATTTAGTAATTAAAGTATACTATAGGTAACATATATTCTTATACAAATTAACATTACCTACTTAAATTGATATAGGTATATATATGTTTTTCTATTTGTATACATACATGTGTGTATTTGTATTTATGTAAATATATGTGTATTTGCGCTCATATACATCTATGAATATTCATTTTTATAAATGTTTATGCCATATCAAGGTCATAACAGTGACACATTCGACTCACAATGGCGTTGCATGGAAAGCGATGCAAAAACTTCAACATCGCAGGTCGATGCCACTATCGTATTTGTGTCTAATGCGCGGACAAGGTCACTATAATGCCTACATGGCGTCGTGTGGTCACGTGATGCTATTTTACACACTTCAGCATTGCCCCATGTCAACGCCAACATAGCGCTATCGTTTACCGTACATATGTATTTTTTCACACGTAATAATAGTGATGGCATAGCACCAAGAAAATGCTAGCTTTGGCAACAATGTTTGGTAATGTAATTACGACGCTAATTAGAGGTTATTGAGAAGCAACTAGAATCACGAGATTTTTAAATAAGTTGGAGATGTATAATTTTAAATAAGTTGATGTAGAGAAATTTTATAAGTATTTATATTATATTAAAAATGCATTCAAATTTGATTTGTATATCTTTATTTGTATGTTTTTTCACTTAACTCACATATTGCATGTTTGTGAATGCCTCCTATGCTAGCAAGAATATTTATACTACAAGAATATTGCGATTTTGCGACGGATATATCCATCGTAAACCTTCGAAATCCATCGCAAATATGCCTTTGCGACGGATTTTTTGACGGATAGTAGTTTGTTGGAAATTTTGCCATTGGAAAGAATTATGGACGGTCCTCAAACATCCCCCTTCAGAAGTTTTGATGGATGTTTGCAATGGATAAATTGTCTTCAGAATTTTCAACGAGTAAGATCCGTTGCAAGTTCCGAAGGAAAGGTCGTCCTTCGGAACTTCCGATGGATTTTGCCATCGGAAGCTACCAATCACTTTGTCAGAATCGGATGGGATGAGCGTCGGCCCTTTGCAGGTTTCGATGGGGTTTGATGGGAGAACCCGTCGATAGTTAAGACGGAAGCTCTCTCGTCGAAACCTTCAATGGGTCAAACCCGTCGAAGCCTTCGACGACCACTCTCCACCTGCCAAAGCTTCAACGGGTGGCACCCATCTACGCCTTTGATGGGCGAAGCCCGTCGCATAGACCGGCGGAGTGCGGCGGGTACATCTGTCGAAAAGTTTATATAAATACTAAAAAAATAAGTCATCTACTGCAAGGTCAGTGCTTGCAGCCGATCTGGCGCAGGCGGTAGGAATCGAGATAGAGAGGGAGGGAGAGGGAGAGGGGGAGGGGGATGGGGAGGCGGCCATCCGACTGCAGATGATTGATTCGGCGCACATGCAGCCCGAGGCGGCCGATCCGGTCCACAGGCGGCCAAATCCGACCGATTGTAGGCGTCAGATCTGATGCATAGCCGGCCGGATTGGGCTTGCAGCCAACCGATCCGGCATGCAGGCGCTTAATCCGGTTGCCTACGGTCAGATCCAGTCGCCTACGCATCGGATCGGCCGCCTGCACGCCAGATCGGCATACAGGCGGTCGGATCCGTCGCCTGCGGCCGAATCCTATAGACAGGCGAGCCGATCCAATGGGCGGCCGGATCCGGCTGGCTGTGCGTCGGACCTGACCGCCTATGCGGCCATAGTCAAGAGAGAGGGGGAGGGCGGCCGGAGATGGGATCGTCGGAGTCGTGGAAGGTCGTCGGAGCCGTGGAGTCGCCGCCGCCGTCGTGGGAGAGAGATATACGGGGAGAGAGAGAGGTGTGAGAGAGGGGGGAATGAGTGAGAGTGATATAGGGAGAGAGGTTGGGCAGGGGAACGAATAGGGAGACGGAGGGAAGATTAATCTTGGGTGGGAAAATATTGGGCAGGAAAAGATTAGAGTTAGTGACGGATGAATCCTTCGATAATATCGACGAAAGTTTATCTGTCAGTAATAGCGAAGGTTGCATCCGTCGGTAAATATAATATTAACATATTAATCATATATTATATATAATATTAAAATATTATTTACTGAAGGATATTTCCTTCAGAATTGCTGAAGGATTCGATACCCATCGATAATTTCGAAGGAATTGTCCTTCGGTAATTAAAGTATTATAATTTATTATCAATATTTTATACATATAATATTAATAATAAGTATTAATAATATTATATGTATTAATATATATGATTATAAACATTAATAATAAATTATTATCTATATTTATATATATGACTAAAAACATTAATAATATAATTAATATAAGTATTATAAATAAATGAAAGATATGTATGTATTATATTATATGTATGTATTAGTTAATATATTATATTATATTAATGCATCAAGAAAAGAATAAAAGTAAATGTAAAAAATATGCATTTTATTATATTATAAACATTACTAATAAATTATTATTTTAGTTACCGATGGGTTTAGTCTTCGAAATTATCGAGAGCCGACATATCCTTCGCTACTATAGACGAATATATCCTTCAGAATTACCGACGAAAAAATATCCCTCGATAATTTTGAAGGCTATGCCGTCAGTAATTTTAATAATAAAATATTAAATATATATTTATATTAGATCATATATATTAGTATAAATATAATTACCGACAATCCAGTCTTCGAAATTACCGAGGGCCAAAATATCCTTCGCTACTATGGACGGAAAACACAACGGATATATCCTTCGGAATTAATTATCGACGGATAAATATCCCTCGATAATTTTGAAGGCTATGCCTGTCAGTAATTTTAATAAAATATTAAACATATACTTATATTATATCATATATATATTATTATAAATATAATTACCGATGGGTCTATCTTTCGAAATTTCTGAGGGCCAAAATATCCTTCGTTACTATGGATGGAAAGCACCCGTCGGTGCGTTACCAATGGATATATCCTTCGGAATTACCGACGAAAAAATATCCCTCGATAATTTTGAAGGCTACGCCCGTCAGTAATTTTAATAATAAAATATTAAACATATACTTATATTATATCATATATATTATTATAAATATAATTACCGATGGGTCCAACATTCGGAATTATCGATAAATTTAGATTCTTCGATAATTCTGAAGGATATATCAATCGATAACTTACCGATAGGTATTTTTTGTCTATAGAAGCGAAGGATATTTTAGCCCTTGGCATTTTGGAAGATTTTTTCTGTCCGTTGCAAATGTCGTCAGTAATTGCGAAGGATATTTGTTCGTTGAAAACTATCCGTCATAATTTGACAATTTTTTTGTAGTGACTGCTTTAATTCTTTGAAATTTATGATTTTTTTATGACAATAACTACCCTTTTAAATATATGTTTTGTATGAGTTTGGAATGCTATTGAGATCCCATGATTGGTGATGTTAAATAAGGAGGACTGGAGTTGTAGTTACATGAAGGTCGATCGACGAGTGAGCCCACTTCTCCTTGATAAGACGAGCACTAGAAGACAAAAGACCTATCTTGCTACTGCAAATTGTCCAAGGGGACAAAAGCACATAAAATAAAAGGATGCTAAGCTAGAGGGAAAAAGTGGGAGCAAATCCCTAAGCAATGTATGGAAAAGATGCAGCCACATTTTCAAAGGAATCCTGCCACTTTACTCTAAAACAAGAAAGGTGAGAAGCAGACCGAGGGTTTGGTTGTAATCAATGTTGTTAGGACCGGATCGGACGACGATCAGAAAAAGTGTCCGTTTCAGGTTGAACCGGTCGGACCGGTTGGACCGGTCATAGTAATAAAATATTATATTTATTATGATAATAGTAAATTAAGCTATGATATTTCAATTATATAAGTATATATATGATATCAAAATGTATTATACAAAAGAAAAATTAACAATCATAAATAATAAATAATAAGTTTATAATTAATTTTAAGATTTGATTTTAAAATTATACACATAATAAATTAAAATATTATGAATTTGATTATTATATACAAATTTTCTATTTATTATTTTTTATGTATTTCATATCTTTATTTTTATGTTAGAAGCAAAAATTACATATTTTTTTTCAAAATATTAAGACAAGATTGTATATTCTATAAATAAATACATGGTATAATGAGTGGTTAACTATTTAATTTGACTTATTATATACTAAATTAAAAAAATTAAAGTTGTGTATATATAATATTATACTATACTGAGTACATTATAGCATTGTTGTGTATTATACATATAAGAAAGAAGTGTGCACTATTCATTCATAATTAATTTATCTAATATGATAAATATTATATTAATATAATAAATATATAATTAATTTATATTATAATATACATTGATGATATTAAAAATGAAATAAGATCATAAATTAAAGCTCAAAGTTTAATAAATTCAAAACTAAATGAAGAGAGAAAAAAACAAATGAGTGCAGAAAGATAGTCCCACATTGCTAATAGTAGCAAAGTGAGAGTCAATGAACATCTATAAATGGAGGAGGAGACTAGTGGGCCAATATGAATGTTTATGGAGAAAGTCCATTTTTGGATATTTTCCAAATTTATAGTAATATTTTTTATCAAATCATCTCATAATAAAAAAAATAAAAAAATTTGACGGGTCCAAAAATGTGGTTCAACCCGGTTCAATTTGGTTTTGGCCGATTTTAACTGATTTTGATTGGTTTTTGACCGGGTTGACCCAGTTCAATTCGGTCCAAATGGAGGTCCGATTTTGAAGCTCCAAATTGGCTGGATTTGTGACCGGTCAACGGTCAGACCTGTCCGACCGGTGTCTGATCCTAACAACAATGGTTGTAAGTGTTCTATTACTTTTACCTTCATGTTTGCTCTTTTGACCTTTTGACTCAGACTATGAATTTGTTTGTAATGAACACGATGTTAGATCATTGTATTTGTGAGTTTGAATTTACATTGATGTATTTGTAAATCATTCGCTAGGGCTAGAGAATTATAGAAGGGTGTTTGTACATGCTTCTAAAGGTTTTATCTATGCAATAAATTTTACAAGCTTTGATGTTTCCTCAGATCCTTGATCGTGATATGTTCTTATTGTATTCTCGATCTTTAATGATATTGTGGTTTGGGATTGAATGTGATGTCATTTTCCTTGTTATTGTCGTAAGTCCCTATCGAAGGGAGATAAGTCTCATTTCGTCAATGATTCATTGTAGGCCAAGAGATGATTTGGATTTTGGTATATGCTAAGGGACATTGACAGCTACCGTTGAGTGAAGTTGAGAAAATAAGATCATGTGTGAGATTTCTATGTAATGCCAAGAGGTGGATCCATCCGAGTAAACATCACCTAAAATTGTTCTAGCCATCAGAAGGTGGAATCTAACTTAAGAGGATCTTTTTATTCTTGTAGTCCAAAATGTTTGTACATGAGAGTAGGAAGAGCTTTAGAAGATGATTACCATGAGAATAGAATTATTCATGTTTTGAGATTTTTTTTACTTGGTTATTTTTATGGTTTTTCATTGAATTAAGAATCAAATAGATATATTCTTCATTCCCTAGTGTTCATTCCTATTATTGAGCATCCAACTTTTGTTTCTTTTTCTTCATTTTATGTTCACTCTTTCAAATACACCAAAACTAGAATAGCCTTTATTTTCTACATTTCTAGTTTCAACCATACATTAAACTTTTCTTAAATTCCTAGATTTAGACTTTCACACGAAATAGGTTAGACTAACTCAATCGACTTTTCTTGTGGATCGACCCTAAAAAACTACATTGATAATTGTGCACTTTCAGTGTTGATTTTTGTATTGAAAATTATATATTTTTAAACTAATATTGAATCTTGTATGTCTAGGTTAGATCCCGTTCTAGTGACATTTCGCTACTAAATCGTATGAGTTTTAAGATTTTCACGGTCATAAGTGAAATTCCGCCAATGTATCGATGTGTCATCTCAATTTCAGAACCTTTATTTGGATTCATTTTCTCTTATTTTTGTGCCCCAATTGTATACACATCATGCAAAATAAAAAACACAATCAAGTTTTTAGCTATGACGTGACTTTTTTTATTTGGTTTTTTTTCTTTTCTTATTTTCTCTCACACACCTTATCCGTATAAAATAATTTATTTCCTTATATATAAATTATCTATAATAAAAATAATTAATATAATATTAGTTATTCTTTATCATTTTATTAAAAAAATTAATATTTCATTAATTATAATTAATTTTAAAAATGATTTTTTTATTTGAATACTATATTTTTTTAACGAATTTTTTCCATAAAAAAAATTAATTTTATTAATAATAAAATTATAACAAAAAATTCATCCATTTACGTTCCACCCCATCCAAACACAATCGAACTAATATGTTAATTCAACTATTCACCGAAAACTTAGGAGGAACTATGATTTTCATTCTAATCTCAAGAGGCTAAGATTAGAATAAGTAAGAATAAGGGTTTATTCTGTTATATTTTGTGAATTTCTTGGAAGAGAAGAAACTTTTGGGCCAAAAAATGTCACACCACAGTGAGACACGGCTTCTATTTATATTGCAGAGTTTTACAGAAGTGTTAAAAAAATGAAGTTCAAACTTTGCACTGTTACATCAAGAAATTGTAGAAACGGCCGATATATACAATCTTCGATTTCACGGACATGAGAACTCAGCATGCCAAGTTTGGATAGTAAATATTGATGCTGCTTGACATTAAGTCCCTTCGTAAAAATGTCTACAATCTGTTCAACTGTAGAGACATGTAAAAAGTTGATGAAACTAGTCAGTTTATACTATCGAACAAAATGGCAATCAACATCAATGTGTTTAGTACGCTCATGAAACATTGGATTATCTGCAATGTGAAGAGCCGCCTTATTATCACAAGCTACTGGAATTGGCTTGACAGTGCAAACTCCCAACTCTTCAAACAACCTGTCCAACCATACAATTTCTACAATTACACTTGCCAGACTTTGATATTCTACTTCAGCGGAGGAGTGAGAAACACTTCTTGCTTTTTCGATTTCCAGGAAACCAGAGCACCGCCAAACTGAACACAGTATCCTATAACAGACCTTCTAGTTAGATTACAGTCTGCATCTGAAAGACCTTGCAAAGAATTATTACTAGCTGCAGTAAAAAATAAGCGAGCGCTGGGATCTCATTTCAGATAGCGGACTACTCGAGTGGCTGCATCCATATGCGATTGTTTAGGGTCTTGCATGAATTGGCTAAGGTGTTGTACAATAAATGAGAGATTAGGTCCGGTAATTGTCAAATATATTAATTTCCCAAGTAGCCACTGATACTGAATTGGACTGGGCAAAAGAGGATCTGAATTGTCTCGTCCAAAATATTTGTCAAACTCAGTTGAAGTGAGTTTGATTCCTTGATCTAGGGAACTGAAGCAGTCTTAGCACCTGATACTCCTACTTCTCCAATAAGATCGAGTGCATACTTGCGTTGATTCAAAGTGATTCTTGCAGGACTGCGAATAACTTCCAAACCCAGGAAGAACTTGAGATCGCCCAAGTCTTTAATTTTAAAGTTAGAACTCAAGACTAACTTTGCCTCTTGAATAAGTTGTTCTGAATTACCAGTAATGATTATATCATCAACATATACTAGAAAAACTGCAATATTAGAACCTGATCTCTTTCTAAACATTGAGTAATCGAGATGACTCTGTATGTAGCCAGCCTCTGTAAGAACTTTAGTGAGCTTTAGATTCCACTGACGAGATGCTTGTTTCAGTCCATAAAGCGACTTCATAAATGACAGACCATGTGACGGGAACTACACTCCCTCTGCCAAGAAAAAAACCAGGAGGCAATTGCATATACACTTCCTCAAAAATTCGCCATTAAGAAAAGCGTTATTGACATCTAAGTAAAAAAGAGGCCAACCAAAGAAAAAGTGTCTTTGTAATCAATGCCTTCCAATTGAGTGAACCCTTTAGCAACGAGTCGCGCTTTATAGCGCTCAACTTCCCTAGAGGAAGTCAATTTGATTTTGTACACCCATTTGCATCCAATCGCTCGTTTATCAAGTGGCAGTTCAACAACCTCCCAAGTGTTATTAGCTTGGAGTGCATCCATCTCCTCTTGCATGGCAGTGATCCAGTGAGGGCCTCATGATAGGAAGTGGGGACTAAAATTGCATTTAGAGAAACCATAAAAGGATGGTAATATGATGGCAAATGCGAATATGAAATATAGTCTGAGATAGAATAATTTGTTGAAACAACTGAGGAAGAATTAACAATGTAGTCATGGAGCCAAGTGGCTTAATTGAACGCCTAGGCCTACTAGAAGTGAGAGAAGGCTGTACACATGATTGTTCCTAAGAAGAACTGGGAAATACAAAAATTGGTATTTGAACCACCAGCAAGAGAAACAAGATTGTATGAAGAGATTGAATAGCCAGGAAGAGGAGAAGCCACATTATATGCAGAAGTATGAATAAAAGAGTCATCCGAGTCTAAAGGTACACCAATAGACTGAGTGGAGACAGATTTAGGAAAATATGATTTGCCATATTCAGAAAAAGGAAAAATGTGTTCATAAAACTAAACATCTCGACTGATAATGATTCTAGAAGTGGATAATTCCATTACTTTGTAGTTTTTTGTGACTGGTGAATAACCAAGGAAGACAGCAGGAGAAGCTCAAAATTGAAACTTTTCTAGTATAGCATAAACAACCCATGACTCTGAAATATTGTAAATCAGCAAGAACACCAAACAACACCTCATAGGGACTTTTATTATTAAGAGCAGATAATGACAGCTTGTTAATAATGTGAATAGATGTAAGCACACATTCACCCCAGAATCTAATAGGTAGTGAACTCTGAAAACGAAGTGATCTAGCGATCTCAAGGATGCGACGGTGTTTCTCTCGATGACATCATTTTGCTGCAGAGTATAGGTACAAGTCGTCTGATGTATAATGCCAATATCAGTAAAGAAACTGACAAGCCACATTAACAAATTTTGATCCATTGTCAGTTTGCACAATTTTAATTTTCTTATGAAACTGTGTATTTATCATGTGCGCAAAATTTTTAAGATGCATACTTGCTCCACTCTTGAATTGTAAAAGAAACACCCATGTCATGCGGGTAAAATCATCCACTATAGTTAGAAAATAACGAAAATCATTGTATGTGGGGTGCTGATATGGCCCCATACATCTACATGTACCAACTCAAAAGAATTTTTAGTGGATGTCTTACTATCAGGGAAAGGTAGTCGAGTTTGTCGAGAAGCATGACAAACATTACATGGAATTCTAATATCTGTAAAGTTACTAAGAGAATCTTTGAGACTGCGAAGCTTTGGAAGTGGCACATGACCAAGTCGGAAATGCCAAAGTGTTCCATCTACTGTTGTGGTAGCTGCAATAACAGAAGACTTATCGCAAACTAAGTCAGAAGATAACAGATTTTTAGGAGCAGTGGAAGTGTTAAACTGTGTAGCGGAGCTCACGATGATGTACGGTACCAACTCCAAGTATCATCCCTGTGAACAAATCCTGAAAAAGGCAGAAATCAGGATAGAAAGTCACTAAACACGACAATTCTTTAGTGAATTTTGAAACTGATAAGAGATTACATCTGCAATTCGGCAAATATAGAACATTTTTCATGATGCGTTCTGAAGTAACACTAAAGGTTCCAACATGTGTAATCGTAGAGACATTTCCATTACGGAGTTTGACTTGCTTTACATGTTGTCATTTATGAACATCCTTCATATTTGGACTGAGTGAAATTAAACAAAAGTGTTACCTACCATGTTCATGATCTGTTGATATTGTTCAACCGAAATATTGGAAGCCTTATTCTCTCCTGAAGTACTAGCATTCAAACCATCACTCTGTAAGGAGTTGATAGAATCCGAAGGAAGTGCAGTGATAGAATTAACATTGTCAGCTATAACAATATTGGCATTTGTCTGCCCTCTATTTCTATTGAATTTAAAGCCTGATGGAAAACTGATTATTTTGCAACACTGAGCCTTAATGTGACCCTGTTTATGACAATGATCACACACTAAGTTTCTGTTCTTCTTGTTTTTAATCTCAGAATTTTGAAAAACAACATTAGCTTCTTGAGCATTATTAATCCTGACTGAGCTGGCAAAATTTTGATTGACATTCCCAGAGTATAGGTTGTTTTTACACTGCTGCTCTTCTTCCAAAAGCATGTCATAAATTTGATTTTCTGAAAAAAAATGGCCTCACTAGTATAATTTGGGATCTAACAGCTGAATAAGATTCGTATAAACCCATCAAGAATTGAAAAACCTTGAGTTGTTGGAAATACAAGATGTGATTCACAATTCCTAATGAAGGAATTATTGCATAAAGCTCTTTCCAACAGATCTTAAGTTTAGTATGATATTCAATTATATTATAAGAACCTTGAGTCAAGATTGCAATCTCTTTATACAGATGATAAACCCTAGATGCATCGATGGAATCAAAACGTTCTTTCAAATCTTTCCATACAATTGATCCATCAGAAATGTAAACAATGCTACCAAGCAATCCATTAGCAACCGTGGCTATGATCCAAGAAAGCACTAAAGCATTGCAACGCTGCCATTGGAAATGTAATGCTTGATCAAATTGATCCAAACGACATGTACCATTAATAAAACTCAATTTATGTTTTGCCAAAAGTGCATTATAAAGTGCTCGGCTCCACATGGAGTAATTTTCATATCCATACAACTTAATAGGTACTAGAACAATACCAGGTAAATCAGAGGGATGCAAAAACAAGGGTTGAGCATGATCCAACGCAAGAGATGCAAAAACAAGAGAGCTGAAGATGCAGCAGTATTCGACGAATGAAAAATCAGATGGTTTCCAAGAAGCACTTCAGATTTGAATAGAAGCAAAAAAGAACAAAAAATTCCCAGATCTGAACGAAGAAGACAAGATCTAAATGAGGCGATGAGATAGTCTTAGAAGCCAATAACAAGGCCTTCGTCGGAGATCTATCAGAGAGTTAACACAGAGATCACCAAAAAATAACCTGCTCTGATACAATGTGAATTTTTTGGAAGACAAGAAACTTTTCGGCCAAAAAATGTTACACACCACAGTGAGATACAACTTCTATTTATGTTGCAGAGTTTTACGGAAGTGTTAAAAAAATAAAGCTCAAACTTTACACTGTTACATTAGAAATGGCCCATATATACAATCTCCCATTTCATGGACTGTACAATCATCAACATATTTATCGAAACACTATTAACAATTTCACATAATCCTAAGCAAAGATGAGAGGTAAAAATAGACTTAAAAAAAAATATATTCTATGCAAATAATAATTTTGAGAGGTAGGATTTCTTTATTCCAGGCTCCGTTTCAAAATAATAATAATTTCATTAGAATAAATTAATTTTGTTAAACAATCCAGACGGTGCGAGGGTCGATTGTGGGGTATCAATAGTAAATTTTGGGTTAAATGCCCAAATAAACATGTGGAATGTTGAATTACCGTCTCATATAAGTAATTCAAGATTGAGGAAATTTGACTAAAGTTAGAAAGGCTTCTTGACAAATATTTTTTTACGTGGGAACCGAAGTAAGAAAAACCTAAGCAATCCGAATCGAAAAAATTGAAAATTAAGAATCCGAATATAATTTAAAATAATTTTTAATAAATTAAAATTCACTTGCTAATTAGGTTCCATCCAAAAAAATTATAGTATTTATATAATTAATACATATGTTATCAATTCTTTTTATTATAGATAGAATATTTTTTTATAAAATTTTATATTTTTCTATCACATTATTAAACTTTAATTTAATAATTTTAAAAATTTAATAGTATATTTTATATTTAATATAAAATTAAATATTTTTTATATTAATTTTAATTTTAATTTTTTAAAAATAATTTTAAAATGATTTTTTAATTTTTAAAAATCGATTCAAAAAGTGACAATTTTTTTAACTGAAAACTCGACTCGATCCATTCACTGAACTTTAATATCCATCAAGGAATGATTAATAATAATAATAATAATAATTATTATTATTATTATAAATCGCATTTCTTTTTAGGAAACGACGGAACTTTCTGCCGGCAAAAACTGGACTGTACGACAATTTTTATTTTTGAACCGTTCGTGGGCACTCCACACCCCCTCGTGACCATGAGCAGCCAAGCGATCGCGTGCGCTGTGCTAACGCCAGTGGCGGCCGTGACGGCGGCAGTCGATGAACTCTACCTCTTGCGCGACACTTACTTCCCCAAGGACCCGGAGGAAAAGATCTCCAAGCTCCGAACCCTCGCCGACTCCGCCCTCGCTCTGCTCGACGAATCGCTCCCGCTCGGTAATCTAATTTACCCTATCTTTTTTCGCGCCTTTAGTGCCTGAAGTTTTTCTTGATTGGAAGATTGGTTTCTTCCAATCATTTCTTGCCGACATTGCTTCTTTGTTCTTAGTATACCGTTAAGTAAGGAGTAGATTGTGCCCTAATAATTCCTTCTATAACAATATTTTTTTCTCTGAGATTTACATTATCACCATTGTTTGAATACGCCGTTCCAAGTGACCTTTATAGGGAAAAAAACTTTCTTTAACGTATTAAAATTTCACAGAACAAAGGAAGTCACCCGCACAGCGTGCAAATTACGAGTATTTGAGAGGAAAAATACTGAACGTGTTTCCAGACTACAAAAAAGAAGCAGAAGATCATTTGTCGAAAGCTGTATGTAAATCATGAGATTTAAGCTCCAGGGTTAGAATTAAGGACATTTAAGCTGCATAATTTTTTGAATGCCTTTTCCTCTCTTTCAGGTGAAGTTGAATCCATCTATCGCCGATGCTTGGCTATGCCTGGGTAATTGCATTTGGAAGAAAGGAGATTTGCCTTCTGCAAAGAATTGTTTTTCTTTGGCGTTAACTAAGGTACACTATGTAAAGCCACTTTGATGAATGTCCAAGTACGAAAGGAGAGTGTCATTCTTTCATCTTGTTGATAATTTTTGCAATCTTTATTATGCAGGGTCAGAACAAGAAAATACTTTGTCAATTGTCGATGCTCGAAAGAACCATGCCCCGAGGCAAGGAGATGATCATAAATGAGATTACAGTTTTGTTGAAAGTTTTTAAATCATAAATGTGAGATGAATGTTTCAGCGATGAGGGAATAGGTGTTTGATTCACCACTTACGAGTATCAAATTATCTTCTTTTTTATTATTATCTTCTTAGTTGATGTCTATTTATGAGCATGCAAATCTTGAAAAGCAGGGCCGATGAAGGAGTCATGCCAATGCAATAGATTCAGGCTACACTCCTTTTCTTTTTCGGCATTAGATTGCGGGATAGAAACATTTGTGTCTCAATTGAGATAGGATACACATTTGTTCCCTGCTCGTGTTCTTTTATCTCGTAAACTATCTTAGCACTCATCCTGTTAAGAGGGAACCTTGACAGTGGCCATGCTTCACCTCGTCTAGAACTTGGCAGTCACCTCGTTCTTTGATAATTTATGCTAAGCTCTCATACTATCACTATGTTCGTTTGATCCATCCAACTTCTGAGATCTTTTTCAGGGTTGAACTGATGACTCTTGTAACGACAACATCTGTAAACATCTTAAGCTGCAACGTGGAGGACACCACTCACTTCTTTTTTGAGTACCAGTATCGCGAGAGTTTTGGTGGCAGAATATCACGAGAGGTTGTCCTTTTACTTTTTGTGTAATTGGGTCTTTTTGTGGGAAGTGATATGAGGCTGAGAGTATTGTACACCACATCTCGTTGTTCTTTGGGAGTGGGGTTTTGTTGTTGCTCTATTCTTGTGAGCACACACTTGTACATGATCCTCATTTTATAGCTATAAATATATTTGGATGACAACCACAACTCTGGTGGTCATCCTTTCTCTCCTAAAAAAAAAATAAAAAAACATCTGTAGATTTGTGTTTTTCTCTAGTGATGACTTTACTGTTGTTTGCATATAACTCAGTTTCTAGTTATTTTGAGCATCTCTGCTTTATTAATAGGCAAAACAATTCTGTGTAGTTATTAGATATCTACATAACCTGATTGCAATTTTCTACTTCTTTTCAGCATTAGGGCATCAGTTTGTATTATTCTAGTTTTGAGGTTTAGTCATGATCCTTTCTTCCATGTTAGTGAGCTAGTTAACAGTTCTGCTGCAGATGTCTGTTTATTTACTCCGTAAAGCATCTTGTTGTAATTGTTTTTTATGGTATTTAGTTAGATAACCATAAGGTCCATAAATCAGTACTTTAGCAGGCAAGTGTAAGGTCCTCTTGTTCTATGTTAGTGCATGATGTCATGAGAATTTTCATGGCGCGACGTTGCGCTATGTTATTAGAATGTGGTGAGGGCCAAAGGCGTCATTCCCACACTGCTGGACCATGCGGGCATGCGAACCATGTCCTGTTACACACGCCATGCCATGCCTTAACCTGAGTCTTATTAATGCATGGCATGCATGTGTAACAGGCCATGGTTCGCATGCCCGCATGGTCCAGCGGTGTGGGAATGACGCCTTTGGCCCTCACCACATTCTAATAACATAGCGCAACGTCAATCATGCACTAACATAGAACAAGAGGACCTTACACTTGCCTGCTAAAGTACTGATTTATGGACGTGCATGGCAGGCATGAGAACTTCTGCACTGTGACATCACCGGCAATTGGCTTATTTACAGTTGCAAGAGCCAAGGGCGCTGTGCCCATGCAGTACGAAGCAACAGATCCATCGCAGCAGTTCTGAATAGATGTGCAGTAGAAAAACTGAAGGATGTCCAAGTCGAATGTCGTTTTTTTTAGAGCAGAAAGGATGACTACCATTTTGGTAAACATCCAGATCTATTAATGATAAAAGGAGGTTACGTCATAATTACAACAAAAGTAATTAATGCTGGATTTCTTCCTCCGCCATTACTCGCACGACCATATGTTACATAACTCTACAACTTGCGTGGCAATATTCTCTGTGTAGCATCGCCCATTCCTAAAGATGACTGCATTCCTTTGTGACCAATTTGTCCATGGAGTAGGTATGGTTAGTACTTGCTCCCCCTCAAGACATACCTCCGCCGATTTCCCATCACATTACCAGTGTGAAAGGAGCTCCAAAATGCTTCAACCGATGATACATTATGCCATTGACTTCTGGTTATTACCCACCTCACACTCAAAAAACAAGTGCTTAATATCCTCCCCTAAAAAAAACAGCACTATTGCACAAGACACAAGTGATGTCGGCCTTATTCTTCCAATGGGATCTATAAGATTTGGTGAGGAGTTGCTCACGTTGAAGAAGCCAAGCAAAAATTTTGATTCTCAGTGGTATTGAGCACCTCCATATAATGGTGCAGTCCCACTTCAAGTCACTATCATCAATTACATCAGCTACACTTAACATTTCATATACTTGAAAACACACCAACTGATCATACCTAGCTGTCCCTTATATTATCTTCAGGAGCATATCCATACAATTTATCAAGTAAGTCAACAAAATCATCTATTCATTGTTTCGACAAATTACTTGTGAAAGATGGCAGCCATGCCCCATTGCCACCTCCCGATGTAGACCAACATTCCGTACCTTAATGTCTTTGTCCCTTGCCGTGGCATATAACCTAGGTAATAGATGTTCTAGTGAATCAAGGCCAGCCCAAGGATCTTTCCAAAAACGAAGCTCTCTTCCATTACCTAACCTCAACGGGATGCATGGTCTGATCTTAGGTAATGTAGCCATCATGCCCTTCCAAAAATATGAGCATCCACTTGGCATTACAATTCGTTGTTCCCAAAATAGAATTCTCCTATGACATGCAAAGACAACTGACTACCGTATGCTTGCTCAAGATTTTGTATGCCCACTTTGATACCAATGCTTCACTTGCTCTTCGAAGTACACGAACATCCAAACCTCCTTCAGAATGAGGCCTGCAGATATCCTTCCATGCCACCAAATGAACACCATGATTGTTACTTTCAGAATGTGTCCAAAAAAATTGCTCCTGATCGAGTCCTTCAACTGATCTTGATAGAGGTAATATAGATAGGAAATACATTGGTTTTGCTGATAGAACCATCTGCACAAGAGTAAGTCACCCTCCTTTGGACAGGAGCTTTGCACTCCAGCCCTTGAGTTGCTGCTCCACCCTCTCTATGACCGGTGTCCACTCTTTGACTCGGGTCCTCTTATCTGTTAGAGGCAGGCCCAAATATGTTAATGGGAGGTCGCCTAAGGTCACAAAAAAAATTGATGACCAGACTTGGAATCCACCAGGAAATAAATGAGATTTTGACAGGATCACAGAGGATAATTATTTCTGATTCAAGAGTTGATGATCTTATTATCCACTATGCCTCTTCTTTTATGGGGATGGATTACATCAAGCATGACATGAAGTCATATAACTTAATAATGAAATAAAGGATAATAAAACTAACAAGGATTCCTAATAGTGAAGGGAAAACAAATAAAAAAGACTGTAATAACCAATGTTGTCAAACACATAAAACGGACATGACACGGAGGGCCAGGAAAAATGTAAATCGTGAACACATAACACAACATGGCCAATTCTACCAGATTATTTTTTTATATATTAATTTTTAATATATTTGTGTTTCCAACTCCTGAGCTCGAACCAGATGCCATTTTTCCTTTACCTAAATATGTAACACATTTGTGACATTCTATACAAGCATACAGCATAATCAAAACCTAATTAAGCATGCCAGGACAACAACTGTTACTTATATAATCCTAAGTTAAGTTTTAAACAGGCTTACAAACAAACAACAACAAAGCCTTATCCCACTAGGTGGGGTCGGCTACATGGATCATACGACGTCATTCGTTGATCCATGTTCATAAGATTCGACAGGATTTTACGCTGGCTGTCGGGGCCTAATACAACCCTCCTCCTTTATCCGGGCTTGGGACCGGCTATAAAATATAGGTAACTTAAACATGCTTAAACAATTATTTATATAATCCTATATTCCTATTCCTAACTTAAAGTCATAGACTCATACACCTGTCTCCCTCTTCACGAAGCTTGCGAGCCCTGCATGAGCAGGGAAACCTCAGTGCAAGTCTCCCTGCTCACAGTCCTCCCTGCTGCACTATGAGAGCAGGGAGACATTGGCGCCTCCATGCTTGTGAGCAGAGCTCCCTGCGCGCTGAGGACGGGAGCAGGGAGACAGCGGTGCAGGCCTCCCTGCTTGTGAGCAGGGAGCAGGAGCAGGGAGGCTGCTGCTCCCTGCTCCTGTGTGCTGAGGTCGCGAGCAGGGAGATTGGTGACAGAAAAGAATGGCGCCAGAAGAAGAATGGTGCCATGCGACAAAAAAAGAACGACGATAGAGAGAGAGAGATTGAGGGAGGGAGGAGTAAGGGAGTACCGGGAATTCACAGCAAGGGGCAGTAACATGTGGCGGCAGCAATGCGAGGCGGCAACACACGTCGGGAGGTGGCTGCAACACACGGAAGCAGGCAGTAGCACATGGCGGAAGCAGGCGTCAGTACACAGCGGCAGGCGGCAATGACTGGCAGCAACGCACGACAGATCGTTTTTTTGTTTCTCAATGACTTTGGGCTCACGTGGGCATGTGGCGTAACCACGTACTCGGCTCAAAAAAGGGGAAGTGGGACCTCTGGACATGAGCGTGTCCAGCGATCCCATGATCCAGCATGTGATTCTATCGCGTTCTGGCCGAAAACGCTTCAGAGTGGGATTGAGCACGATTTTCAAAGGTAAGATCGTATGACAACATTGGTAATAACTCTAATCAGATATCTTCCTACGCTTGTTAGGAATCTGATTCAGAAAAAGAATAAAATCTTTAACAAATGTGGGACCATGCTCTCCTCAGGTCTGATATTCCACCTCCACTACATCAGTCCATCAGAATGCTTTTTTCTGTTTTTTTTTGCTCTATCTAATATTAATGTTGTATTTAGTTTTGTTTAAATGCCGTGCACCTAGATCTATATGCATCTTCTTTTGTGGGGATGAATTACATCAACTCCGCCTATGTTTTATAGCCGGTCCCAAGCCCGGATAAAGGAGGAGGGTTGTGTTAGGCCCCGACAGCCAGCGTAAAACCCTGTCGATTCTCATGAACATGGATCAGGCGTCGTATGATCCATGTAGCCGACCCCACCTAGTGGGATAAGGATTTGTTGTTGTTGTTGTTGTTGGATTACATCAAGCATGACATGAAGTCAAATATGACTAAATGATGAAACAAAGAATAATAAAACTAACAAGGATTCCTAATAGTGAAAGGAAACCAAATAAAAAAGACTGTAATAACTCTAATCAAATCTCCTCTTCCTACGCTTGTTAGGAATCTGATTCATAAAAAGAATAAAATCTTTAATAGATGTGGAACCATGCTTTCCTCGGGTCTGATTGTTGGTGTTCAAAATATTCCACCTCCACTACATCAGTCCATCAAAATGCTGTATCAAATGTTAATGTTGTATTTAGATCTGTTTAAATGCGGTTCACCTAGATCTATATGCTGATACTGAATAACTTCTCGATTGATGGAAACTTAGGACTAGTTTTTTCTTTCTTTTTTTTGGGTTAAAAGGATGGCTAGACCTTGCTAGCCATCCAAGTATATTAATCCATAAAGTGCATGATGAACAATGAAAGTTTCTTGACCATTTGTCTAGAGCTTGTTTGGAGAAAATAATTTTTAGATCTAATATTGGTTTTGTTCAGTGTTTACATTAGAAACTCATCTTGTCTAGGGTTCATTGTCTTCTTGTTTACAAATAAATTTGTTGGTGGCTTAAAAAAGCCAATATTAAGTATTTAGCTATTCTCTTCTGCCTTTGCGCATTCTTGTATTCATTAATATGATAGTTTCAATTGGGTAAAGTTCCTTCCTACTTTTCTCTTCTGAAGAATAAAACAAATGCTGCCTACGTATTCAATTAAAAGCTTTGTTCTCTTTCTTGTTTTCATTATGATAGTTTATGTTAAAATTTGATGTTCTAACCAATCTTCCTAAAAGCTTAAGCCATTGGGCAGCAACATCAATGATTTTATATTCTTAACGCTTCCCCTCACGTGTGGGCTGGTGACAACTTTGATTTGATCTAGCCCACCACGTGGACAACAACTAAGAGCAGAAAATATATATTTTTTAATAAGAGCTTAACGAGGTTTGAACTCTTGACCTCGGACTATGATACCATGTTGAAATTTGATGTGCTAACTAATCTTTCTAAAAGCTTAAGCCATTAAGAAGAGCAACCTAAGTATTTGATTAAAAGCTTTATTCTCAATTATGAAATATTAAAATGTACCATGAATCTCCTGTTCTTTATGTTTCTATTGTAAACAAGAACAAATATGTCTTGTTTGACATCAGGATATACCTACCTGTTGTACTTCCTAATAGTATTTCAAGTGAATAATAAGCATAATTTTTTTTAGCCTGAATGATATGATGGGTAGGAGAGGGAAGTAAAGAGATTAGGTTAAATGGTTCCAAACTTTGGTACACAGGTAAGGTAAATGGAAGGAATGGTGTTGGTATTATCGCGGATGCGGAATGGAGGAAGAATGTTGTGGAAGTTAAAAGGATTGAGGATCGAATCATATCCGTGAAAGTAATTATTGGAAATGAGACTGAACATTATTAGTGCATATGCACCCCAAGTAGGAGCAGAATCACATCTCAAGGAGAAGTTTTGGGCAGATATGGAGGGTTTGATTGAAAGTATACCAACAACCGAGAAAGTTTATATTGGGGGAGACCTTAATGGACATGTTGGTAAAGAGGCAGGACCACATGCAAGGGTTCATGGTGGTTTTGGTTTTGGGGAGTTGAATGAGGAAGGACAAACTATTATTGATTTTTCTTTAGCATACGACCTTAAGATTATCAACACTTGTTTTAGGAAGAGAGAGGAACATTTAATCACATACAAAAGTGGAACTCATAGGTCTCAAATCGATTTTTTCTTGACAAGAAATACTGATAAAAGACGCTGTACTAATTGTAAAGTAATTCCTGGGCATGGGGTGACTACACAACATAGATTGTTAGTTCTTGATATGCAAATGAAATGTATAAAACCAAAATTCCGAACAGTTTTTGATCGAAAGATCAAGTGGTGGCAGTTAAAGGGGGAGAAGCGAGAGACTTTTAGAAGTAAGTTATTAGAGGAAAGTGTGTGGGAGTTAGAAGGAGATGCTAGTATCATGTGGGAGAATGTGACAAAAAATGTTGAAATGGTTGCTAAAGCCATTTTAGGAGAATCAAAAGGTTTTGGACCACGAGATAAGGAGACTTGGTGGTGGAATGAGGAGGTCCAAGAAAAGGTGCGTAATAAGAAGAATTGTTTCAAGGCGATACACTTGGACAATAGTTCTGACAATTGGGAAAAGTATCGTTTGACGAAAAAGGAGGCTAAGAAGGCAGTTAGTGATGCTCGTGCTAAAGCATACGAGGGGTTTTATAAGGAGTTAGGGGCAAAGGCTGGTGAACAAAAGATTTACAAGATTGCAAAGAATAAAGAGGAGTCGAGAGATTTGGATCAAGTAAGATGCATAAAAAATGAAGTTGGCAAGGTTTTAGTTACTGAAGGAGATATTAAGAACATATGGGAAGAGTATTTCTATAAACTATTTAATGATGGATGTGAAGGTTTCCGTTGTGATTTGGAGGACTTGACAGTTAGCGAATGTGAGCTTAATAGGTCATTTTATCGTAGAATTAGAGTCTCGGAAGTTAGCGAAGCTCTTAAAAAAATGGAGAATGGTAAAGCCGTTGGACGGGATGGTATACCGATTGAAGTTTGGAAATGTTTAGGAGAAAAAGGTGTGTTGTGGTTATGTAAACTATTTAATGAGATTTTACGGTAAAAAAAGATGCCTGATGATTGGAGATTAAGTACATTAGTTCCTATTTACAAAAATAAAGGGGATATTCAGAATTGTGCAAATTATAGAGGGATTAAACTTATGAGTCACACAATGAAATTATGGGAAAAAGTGATTGAGCATAGATTGAGAATGGAGACTAGTATTTCTGAGAGACAATTTGGGTTCATGCCAGGAAGATCCACTACAGAGGCGATTTATTTACTAAGGGGGATGATGGAGAAGTATCGAAGTAGGAGAAGAGACTTACATATGACTTTCATTGACTTAGAGAAGGCGTATGATCGGGTACCAAGGGATGTACTTTGGAAAGCCTTGCAAAAGAAGAGGGTGAGTGTTGCCTACATTAATGTAATACAAGATATGTACGATGGGGCATTGACTAGGGTTAGGACACCCGAAGGTGAGACAAATGAATTTCCTATAGGAATTGGCCTACATCAAGGATCAGCTTTAAGCTCGTATCTATTTAACTTAGTTATCGATGCTATAACCGAGAGTATCACATAGGAGGTACCTAAGTGCATGCTATTTGCGGATGATATAGTACTTTTAGCGGATTCAAGAGAAGAGATTAATACAAAATTGGAAATATGGAGAAATACGTTGGAGTCAAAGGGTTTTCGTTTAAGTAAGAATAAAACAAAATATATGCATAGCAATTTCACAAATAAACAACTTAGAGACGATTTGAAAGTTAGGCTAGGGGAGGATATAATTCCTCAAGTGACAAAGTTTAAATATTTATGATCAATTGTAAGACAAGATGGTGAGATTGATGACGATGTTAATCATAGAATTCAAGCTGGTTGGTGTAAGTGGAGGAAAGCCACTAGAGTTCTTTGTGATAGAAAAATACCCAATAAAGTTAAAGGAAAATTCTATCGTACTGCTATAAGGTCAGCAGTGTTATATGGTAGTGAATGTTGGGTTATGAAGGGACAACATGAACGTAAAGTAGGGGTAGCCGAAATGAGGATGTTGAGATGGATGTGTGGTCATACAAGATTAGATAAGATTAGGAATGACCATATACGTGAACGAGTCGGAGTGGCTCCTATTAGTGAGAAAATGGTAGAGAATCGTTTGAGATGGTTTGGTCATGTTCAGAGAAGACCATTAGATGCGCCAGTAAGAAGAGTAGATTAAATAATTTGGAGTCCGATTAAAAGAGGGAGAGGGAGGCCAAGGCGGACACTTGGCGAACTAATAGAGCAAGATCTATTGGTGAATAATATACCGAAAGGTTTGGTTACTAATAGAGCGGAATGACGTCGTATGATCCATGTAGCCGACCCCACCTAGTGGGATAAGGCTTTGTTGTTGTTGTTGTTGTTGTTGTTGTTGAATAAGCATCAATATGGTAGTGTGGTTCTTATATCTTTAATAGTTGTGAGTCTGTGACGATGCTGCACTATGCAATGTTTATTGGAAAAAGCACATTATTTTATTTTTTCAATGCATTTAAATCCTAAAGAGATAACCAGGGTTTCTTAATTGTAATATATGAAAGGTACTTCCATTTGTCCAGGCACTGAAGAAAATGCAGCCTTATTGGAAGAGAGTATCAAACATGGGAAAGAAGCAGTAATGCTGGATGTCAAAGATGGATATTCTTGGTGTAAGATTTTGTCATGTCCAATTGAATTACATAATCATGTATGTCTTATATTTATCTCCAATTTGTTAAACTGATTTACTGCAAAATAAAGCAATCAGTGCTGCCAATATAGAAATATAAATCATGAATATCAAAGAAGTTGTATTCCTATGATTGAATGAAAACATCAGCACAAGAGTACATTAATGATGAGAACACAACAGTTAATGTGCTAAATTGTATACTATCAGACTTTTTCCTTACTGCCAAGAGGTAAAGCATGGTAAAATTGTATCATTTCTGAGGTAATGTGAGATTAGCCTTTTTTCTTATCTCAAAATTGTAAGCATTTCAAAAAAACAATTATAAGCATTTTCCCATTCACCATCGTTTCTTTGATAATTCAATCTGTTTAATGATACTTTTTTTTTTCTTAGGGGACTGTTTTAATGATACATCATGATAAGTTCTTTAGCTTCACATAATTTACCCTTCAAGTTTTCTTCATAGACAATCTCGGAAATGCTTATCTCACAAGCTTTTTCATGAGTGGGGCATCAGACCACAACATACTACAATTATCACTCAAAGCATATCAAAATTCTGTAAGAATAAGCCAAAGGAATTATACTTTTGTATATCATATCTAGTCATATGAAAGTTATTTTCACCTGTTGCGCCTCTTCTTTTTTGCCTGCAGGAAAAGGATGATCATATGAAATCTAATCCGGATCTTTACTTCAATTGTGCTTCTGTAAGCATAAGAATTTTGGTTTATCGTCATTAATTATTGGCCAAGCTTGATGGACCTTTCTTTAATGTTTTTTAAAACGGACCTTTTTTCGTGATATGATAGATGCCTTTCTCAATGGAAATAATTACATGAGTAATATTTCCCTGTGCAGGCTAACAAATATTTAGAAAATTATGAAAGGGCCCTTCAGGGGTTTGAAGCAGCTGCTTCTAAGGATCCAGGTCTCCGTGCGGACAAGGAAGCTCAAATGATCATTGGCCTTCTTGACAATATAGATAATTCAATAAGGGTAGCATAATATTCCTATTGAATAATCCTTTTGAGATAAATTGCATATCTTGTTTATTTCTGTCATAAATTGGATAAACAATTGACGTACCTTATCATTCGCACTTATCCTCTAAAAAAAAGAGTAGTTTTGTTGTTCAGCAAACCTCTTCTTTTATGAGTGAGTGGGTGAGAGATGGTCTCTTTTTGTGGGGTTCCACACGTGGAATCCCGTTTCGTTGTCTTCTTTACCTTATATACACTTGGACATCTCATGATTTCATTCATAATACAAAATGGATTACCCAAGTTTCATAGACATCCTTCCCTTGGTGGAGAAAAGAAGGAATAATGAATAGTTTTGGCATGAAATGAAATTGGTTTCAGTTTGTTTGGAATTCCCAATATTTCTAATAAGAACTCAAATGAAATGGAACTTGTAGTCTGGCTGAGAAGGAACTATAAAAGATAGAGAACATATGTAGTGGATGAGCCTCCCAAATGCATAACATTCAGATAAAAAGCATGAGCAGAAGCAAATGCCAGTTAAAGGGGCAATGTTGGCTGATCTGAAAATGGAACATGTAACCACCTTAGCTTCCATTTCCTTCTGGGACATTTGTAGTTATCCTGGATCCATGGTAGAAGATCCATGTGGTTTTGTTCTGGTGTAAGTCTTTATGGGAGGATTCCTATCAGTCTGTCATAGTCTTCAATTTGTTTTCTTGAAATAGGATGCTGGTTCAAATAGGGGAATGGTCCAGGTTCCATTTATTGGTGTGTATTGTCTGTCTTTAAATACTAATTCATGGTACTGGCATGATGTCTATGGTATATTGTCAGTCTGATAGGTAATTATGTTGTGTTCAATCTATGTTTCTTTGCTTAAATTGAATATGTTCTTTGTCAGTGCCTTTGCTTTAAAAATTAATGTGAAAGTTAAAAACCAAAATTCAACAAGAGCTGAGTTCATAGTCGCCATGTCATCAGTGCCAGCATGTTTTTTGCATGGTATAGGAAGTTATTGGCACAGTGTTTATGGATGCTAATGGGACACTTCTTGCTACTTAGATTTTGAACTTTGTTGCATACAACTTCTCAAAAAAACAAGACTTTGTTGCATACACACATGGTTTCAGGATGACAAAGTGGCACGTCATGTCTATCAGTATTTAAAATTTCTTGTAACAATTATATGTAGATATTTTCTTTATGCTGGATAGACAATTTAATTTGTGAAGCAACCATTTGTGTTTATGTTAGTAACTCGTTAAAGTTGATGATAATTTTTATTTACTCCATGTTGACTTGTAATTTCCTTAGGGATATATATATTACATCAAATGATGCCATTTTACAGCAACAATCTTGTATAGGGGGTGGGCAACTTGAAGCGATTGGCATCTGTAGCATCTACATTGAGTGGAATTTCCTGTGAGTGTCACTGGAATTATCATAACTTTGTTTGTTGGGATGTATGAAAAGTATGTAACTATTTTTTTTTCATTGTTTCCTTATTAAGTGAAATCAAGACATAGAAAAGTTGCAGTTGGCATTCTCAAGGATGGGCCCAACAAAGCTGTTATGATTGTGGGGAAAGTTCTCCAATTTATTAAGCATGATTGTGCTTCTCCATTGTGAGTACGCTCTTGTAAATGCTTTCATTGATCTATTTGTCAAAATTATCTGTTTTTATTAACACTTAGAAGAGGCATTGATGCATGGCTTTAGTATCATTTGATTAATAGATTTGTGGTTCTAGAGTTCGGGAAGAAAAAATGGCTTGCATTCTCATTCCCAATCATATCTTGGGGTATATTCTCTCATTAGTTGATTAATATCATCAAAATGAAATGAAACTGTCTTTATCTCTATTTACACCAGATCGAGATGTAGTTATCCTACTTTTGAAATTTATGGAAAATCAAGCTGTATATTAAAGTTATGGAATGAAGCATCTTACCACTTTCCATGTCCAGGTACTATCTAGTTTGTGATGAGGATCAGACTTGTTTTATTGTGTCAGTGCATGGGTTGCACAAAGATGCTGTAAGGATTTCTTTAAGTTTTTTTAACTTTTGCATACTATTTTCATTATTTTAGGTTGTATTCTTGGTTTGTGACTTAATAAATTATCTGCAATTTAACTTTGTATATTCAAATATTCTTGGAGGTTAACCTTTATTCATACAATAGCAATTATCAAGTTATTTTAGATATTTGTATAGAAACTGATATCTTAACCTCATTATCATTGATGCTGAAAATTCTGATTATCGATCTCCATTTTTCATTATTCTAGTATGGGACAAGTTTGTACACTGCCATCCTTGTCTGTCTATCTATCAGCACATATTAACATGAAAAGGGAAAAAAATAAAAGGGAATATGAAAATATCGGAAGATCTGTGTAATTAAAAAAAAAGCAATAATAAAAAAAGAAAAACAATGGAGGAAGAAAAGGGTAGAGGAAAGTGCAGTACAACATAGTTAGATCCACACAAAGATATTTGCACTTCTACTTTTTTAAAAATTAGTGACATTGAGGCTGAGACTTAAATCCAGTATGCCTTTCTAAATATACTGATAGCAAATATTCATTAATCATGTTTTTTTTAATACAATCTATAGAGGGCATTTATAGGGTGTTAAGCACTCATGTCAAAGAAGAAAGAAACTTGGATAAAAGTAAAACAAATTAAAAGCTTTATGGCACCAGAGGTGGTTAGGTCTCTTGAGATCGAGATGGTGACAACTGCTTTGAAGGTCAGGTATGGACGTGCCAAAATGAAGATACAAGAGCCTCTGGGTGTCATCACGAGATCAATGGAGACCTACTCATCATCCAAATGAAAGAAATAACCTGGACTGTAAGGACTGGGCTACAGAGAAAGAAGGTTGTCACTCGGTAGATATCTAATTTCCTGAGGTGCAGAGGTGGCGCTGTTGCAGGAGTTGAAGCTAACATCATGTGAGCAACAAATTGTGGCAGCAGGTTGGTGGTTCTATACTGAACAGTTTCAGGGCGCTGGATGTCGTGGAGCTCTTAGGGAGTTGTATAATAAGATGGAAAGATGATGTTTTTGAATGGGTTGCGGACAAAAATAGCTTCCAACTCCCTGTCCATCCTGTCACAGAGGAAAAATGGAGCAAGAATTCTGGTGTCTGTGTATGTGGGGAAGGCAGGAACTACAGAAGGAGCTGCACCATCTGCGATCAGAGTTTAGCGACGTTCCTTGGTTGGTCGGCAGTGATGTCAAGTCACTCTGATGTTGGAGGATCGACCGTCACAGGGAGAGAAGATAGTGGGATGGAAGCCTTTTAGGACTTCATCAATGAACATGGTTTAGCAGATTACCCAACTCCAAATTGCAGGTACACTTCGAGGAGCTCCATACTCATCCCTTCCACCAATATTTGGTTCACACTGGATAGATTTCTCGGCTCGGTGGAGCTGGCTTTAAAACATTGGACAGACCCTTCTCGGATCATGCACCATTACTTTGGCAATCAAGCAGTGGAGGTAATTTTGGGTCATATTTTAGATTCGAGAAAGCGGGGCTAATCGAAGAGGGATTCAAAGAAAAGTTTGTAGACCAATGCATCACCTGCTGACTTCGAGCCTGACAACCAGAACTCTGTATGAACAACTGAGTAAGCTCAGAACATGGCTGTGAGCTTTCAGCAAATAAGTGAAGGATGAAAGAGGAGGCAGAGGAATGAAGCATTGAGCAACATAGTGCACCTGGACAGTCTTGAGGAATACAGGGATTTTTCTGCTGATGAGTTGAGAGTCCAAAGGAAGAAGCAGAAGATAGTGGAGCAGGAGGATCATAAAACAGAGGTCCACTGGCAGCAGCAATCATAAAAATTGTGTCTCCGAGATGGAGATCCCAGCACCAGATACTTTCACATGACTGCAGTTCAGAGATCTAACTTCGTAGATCACCGCAACGTGGACAATGTGGATCGTTGGTCGGCGATCAGGTCGGCATGGCGGTAGCATGTTACTTCTGCAGCTTCACTAGACAACGATCATCGGGGGAGTGGCAGTGGAGAGGTGGTGGGATTCTTCAGCTGACGGCTGACTAAGCTCGTCTTCTCGTCGACCCATTCACTGAGACCAAAGTAGTGTGCACCATAAAATAATTCAAAGAGGAAAGTGCTCCAAGTCAAAGGAATTCCCAAAAATTTTCTTTCATGAGTTCTGGCCAATAGTAGTCAGTGATGTCAGAGGTTTCCAAAGGATGAACAAATTTTTCATAAGTATTCAGCTGAGAGAGTGGAAGATTTTAGACTCATTGCTTTATCTAATGCCATTTACCTAATTGTGGCGAAGGCTCTAGTAAACCAACTACGTCTGGTTTTGGACTTGTGCACACAAATGCAATCAGAATTTATTTCTGGCCGATCTATCATGGATGGTTTTGCAATCCCATCAAAAATTGCATCCTTCTGCAAGATGTCAGTCAAATGTGGCCTTCTTTGGAAGGTCAACATTTTCAAAGCATATGACTCTTGTTTATATGGAACTTCCTTCATCAACTTGGCTTCCCGCCATTATGGATTTCTTGGATGCAATGGTGTTTGTGCACCATTTCGTCCTTTATTCTCATCAATGGTGGTCCGGCTGGGGATGGGTCCAACCCCAACGAGGTGTTACATATGGATGCCCATTAGGGCCTATGCCATTTGTTCTTATTGAACATTGACCTTATGCCATGTGGCAAATTCAATATTGAGCACAATGCTGGTTAGACATATAACATATTATTATGATCAAAATAATTTTCTAACTTATCTGGCCAATCAAGAAATGTTGTGGGATGAAGTATATCATCAAAGGATGGTGCCTCTGTGACGTGATGAGAAGCATTGACCTTGTGTTGGGTGATGACCATGGTAAGGAGAACCTTGTGGATGTATAAATCATGTCGAGGAGGGTCATGCGAAGGATCATATGGTGAAGGACCTTGCGTCGAAGAATGACGATGCAAGAGGGTCCACATGCTTGGTGATATGCTTCATAAAGCACTTGCGATAGTGATCGACAAATGTGAATGATCTCATTGTCTTCTAAAAAAGTAAAAAAACAAGAAATAACTCGCATCAATCTCATTTGTGAGTTAACAGGCAAGAAATTGGAACAATTATGGTTTTTTTTAGGAGAAAGAACAATTATGGTTCAACCAATCTTTGGACCATTATTTGGATCCATAAAAGGCATGTTTCCACTAAAAAGTAGATTCGAGCTCAACGGAACCAATCCATGATCAAACTTACTCAATTATACATGTTGACCAAGTTTGCGTTGACTTGAAATGGGGCTGAACTAGAAACCCGATCTCAAGCTCATTGTGTTTCATTTGCTTGTAAATGCGTTTAACCAAATGTAAAATAGGAAGTCAAGGAAAAGGCTTCAAACAAGGAAACTTTAGATGAACAGGTTTTGAAGACAGAAGAAAATGGTTGAGGTAATGTTTGTGTGCATGTGTGATATGAGATTATCTTGAACTATGGTTTCCTATGAACTCAAATTTGGATCGATCCTGATTTGAGAAAATTGATGAGTACATCAGACTTAAAAAAGTTATCATAACCCCAATTCAGTGACCATAGGTTGCAATGTCAGTGGAATTACAATTTAATCTGTCGGGATTCAAGCCTGTCTGGCTTCTAATTTCACTTCACTTCCTCTAGCATTTGTTGCTGAGTGATGATCCTTTAGAGTTATGCTGATGATATGTTATGACTTTTTTTTTGGTTAAAACTGTATTATGAAGATTGGTTATTTTATCTTTTGTTGGGCCTAACCCAAAAGTTTTTGCGACAGATCAAAGAAGGAGATTGCCTTACGATGATGGAACCATATTACCGAGTAGTTGACTTTTCGTGGAATAACAAAGTAAGTATGCAGATTGTTGACATCTGGTATTCTTTTTTTTATAGTCTTTGGGTTGGCATATGGACTAATATAAGTAAAAAAAAAGCCAACAATATAAGAAATAGTGTTTTGGAGCAACTAAGTGGATAGTAGCCATCTTTTCCTCTAAACAATGGGTTATTACTTGTACCTTTTGGTTTAGAAATTTACCCTCGACAAGGTTCAGGATGTTTGTACTGCCTTTTTTTGTACATTCAAGAAGTGTGTTTTTTACAGTTCTTGTATCTCAGTTTTCACACAGATATCTGTTTTAATTTTTTTCCCTTTGCCATGGCTTGGTAATACATTCTTTGTTCAATGCTGTGACACAGCATTACCATTTCAAATCAATCCCAGTCTACTTTGTGGATCAAATTCTTGTAAATGAAAAGGCTCCAATTCAGTATGTGGTCCAGGCACAAATTCGTGCACAGCATAAAGCATGAAAGCTACTTCAAGATCACTGTAATCACCAAGGAACCATATGCAATCTTAAATTCTGTCTCTTTGTGTGTGATGTGTTGATATGAGAGTGGTTTAAATGTAAGGTGTATGCCTCCAATTTTGCTAATATGCAATTTATGTGACCTTGTGGCAGGCCTGAATCTTAATTTTTGTGTCCTTAATTACTTATTAAATTTTGTAGTTTGCTACTTGTGACATACATTAGTAATATTTTATTTTATGTTAAAAATAACATAAATATAACCATCAAACATAATATAATTGTCAGCATAAGATGTCTTTTTTTGTTTAAATTTTTTGGATTAAAAAATTACTAGACATTAGCCTTAAATTCTGAACTATTAAATCAGTATTTGTTAAATTTCAAAGTTAATATTATACATTATAATCTCATTTTACTTAATTATTATTAGTAGATATTATTTTATCATTGTTCCTCATAGGAGATCATGACAATCTAAAGGGCCAAAAAATCATTGGAACTTTTAATGGATTCCTATTCTATTAATTTGGTAGACTGAAATATGGGAGTTGGGACTGTCATCAGATTTTTTTTTCCCTTCCCCTTTCTTCATTCCTGATCCAGAATTCAAAGTAGCCCCTTGCTGCCGTTTGATGGTCTCTCTTCATGGTGCAAAAATCGCGTTATTGTGAATGAGTTCCCCAAAAAGTTTGAGGTGAGAGATTGGAGGATTAGACCAATGAATATATTAATGCCGTTTACATAATAGTGAACGAGTTCGTTGTGATGGTTTCGGACTCCCTTGTGCACATGGCATCGTCAAATGAAAGGCCGACCTTTACTAAGGACATAGTATCTAACAAACTTATTTACTAAATTTCTTTTTTATTCCAAAGTGTTTTATATTTATGATTACATACATTGTGTTCCTTTTATATTTAATTTTATGTCTATCATCATAATGGAAGCTATTAAAATATATTTGCCAAGATATTTTACATTTGTTTTATAATTTTGTCTGTCGTGTAGATTTGTTATGAATATGGAGGTTTAAACAACAAATGGGCTAAAGATTTTATAGCCGGTCAAGTTGAAGACATTAGATGAAATTTTGAAGTGTTGATTGGCTAAGCTAAATTCTAAAGGTCGTGCTATCAACCAAAACCTTTAGAGGATCGAATTATGAAACATATGAGAAACAATTGCTTCGGGAAATATAATGGTAGGTTAAGGAAGGATCAATGGGGTGATACTTTCTCAGGATACTAAGGACTGTTTGACATTCGAACAGTGATAGAATAGGAGGTGAATATATCTAAATATGTTGAAGAAAATGTAGTGGACGCCAACTAATTAGTAATCTGCTCAATGTTTAAAAATTCTAAAAAGGTGTCTCGAAAATTTCGTAAGTATTTGTTTCATCTATCAGAATACTTATCCACCTACTTCTCATTCATTTTTCATTTTATGCACTATGCCAAACATAAAACTTATTTCATCTTAAATGAGTTTCAAAGGATAATAAAACTAATAGAATAATAATTCTTATCATTAACCTTCAAACAAACACCCACTAAGAGTTACATCAATAAGAGTTTTTAAGCTGGATGATCGTCGTGTTACAAATCAAAGTTGATTGATTTGGGACACCCTATAAGTTGAGTGACCACTGTTGAAATTTACTTCAAGTAATTCTCATTTTCAGTCAAGTCAATATTTACCTCTATTGTGAGTTTTAAGTACATTTGTGATTAAAATTTTTAGTTCTCTCAAGATATTGATTGGAGCTTGAGTTGTATAATTCATTCTTGTTAAAGAGTTCACCTCTTGAGGGATGAAGAAATGTATTGTAAGGATGTTTCAATGCATGTACTCTAGCCGTCCGACTAGTAGCACTTTCGATTCAACAATCTTGTATTTTATCATATCAAAATTAATGGCATGCATGCATGATGTGCATTCAAATTAGTAGCACTTTTAATTCCAAAATGCAAAGAATGTCGACCGGAGTGCAAACATATTCTATACATGCACACTAATATATATCTTATAAATTTATTGTAGTAATTTGTATGTATATATTATATAGTATATCTTAATAAGTAAATGCCAGAAGGTAAAATGCGATAATTAATAATTATAGTATTCTACAACATATACCCATATCCTACAACTTGCTCCTAACGTAATGCTAGAATCATTAGGACATCATTAATTTGAAATTAAGATAAAAGACAAAATAATATGATCCAAATAATTCCAAAATGGAACTATTCATTTTTATTTGCCTGGCACAAAAATTGTTGCTAATAAAGACTGCTAATTAAAATTTGATTAACATAACAAAATTTCAACTATGAAATAACCGCAATTTGGTTCCTAACAAGTCATTAATCTCATAATGTAACTTGTCTTCTATCTAAATTATATTTTACTCAGTGTCATGAAATCGGACCAGATTGATTGATTCAATCGATTCAATCGTGAATCAGCGGTCGATCCTATAATAACCAGATTTTTAATCAGGGGTAATTGGATCTTTTTGTCAAAACCCTTATGTCTCCCTATATAAATACCTAATCTCCTACTTATAATCTCTTTGTCCTTATTTGTGTATGGTGGCCTAAGGTTAGTATAGAAAGAAGAGGAAGAGGAAGGAGGGGAAGACAAAGAAAAATCACACAAGATTAGGATTAAGATATGTAAAGGGAATTCAAAGTTCTCTCTCCTCTCTTAATATTTTGTGTGTATTAGATTGAAAGAATAAGGACACCTTATTATCATGTTAGATTGTGATTGAGGGTGCAATGATTGTGTGCTTAAATGTACATGTTTTATGCTTATATTTATAAGTTTATATACTTTAAAAATGATGTTCATGCCCTGGATCTAAGATTTCCTAATGATTTATACTAAAGAATATGTAATTTTTAGAATGAAAACATGATGTTTGGACTCAGCATTCATGACCGTGATCGAAAGAGAGAAAAAATAGACTAAAAATTAGTCTCGATCACACCCGTGAAAGTAAGATTCACGGTCGTGAAAAAATTGTCACGACTATAGGGCTGGGCACGATCATGATTGAAAGGTGACAAAAATGAGCTTTCTATCACGATTATGATGTGAGGTTTCATGGTCGTGACAAGTGCTGTCATGGGTGTGATCAATGTGCCACGACCATGACAGTTGAAGAATGATATATATCACATATTAAACTTATTTTTTGAAGTATATATGTTGTGTATTGATGATTGTTGATTGCATGTCATAGATACATGAACTACATGCATATTCGTAATTAGATTAAAAGCTGAATATTCAACGACACTAAATGTTTGTTGATTGTAAAGCATAATAATATTATTTTTGTCGCCTTTCAAAGAATTATTGAGAAATAATTGTTTTTACACGTTGTATATATGTATTTCTTTTAGGAATAATTATTCTCATATTGCCAATGGTATATGTATTCTTAGTCACCTTTGGACGAAGAAAGCATTGTATCTCCAAGGCCTAGCTAGTTTATTGTGAGGAT
Organism: Pontederia crassipes; assembly: GCA_030549335.1. Classification (NCBI taxonomy): domain Eukaryota; kingdom Viridiplantae; phylum Streptophyta; class Magnoliopsida; order Commelinales; family Pontederiaceae; genus Pontederia; species Pontederia crassipes. The sequence continues at coordinate 33,601,282 of CM060186.1, read as the reverse complement.
AGTTACTTGGTTCTTCAACTATTGTTAAAATCAAAGATGTCGTTGGACAATGATCACGAAAGTAAAGTCCAAAGGATTATAAAGTGTGATGTGGAAATATTGCATATACTTTCTCTTTATGTTCAATATGCATTTCTTCTATGTTTTGTCATATTCCCATGCATGAACACATGCATTATAATTAATTTTCAATTATTATCTCTACATCTATTTTCTAAAAATGATATTTCGTTATTCCTGAAATGGTATATTGTGTGTTTCTCTATTTTCATGACCATGGAGGTGAAGGATAAATCGGGCTGAAATGAGGACAGCTTGGAGTGAAGGCAACAAATGGAGGCATGTGGGGAGATGCCACCACTTTCTGCCTTAAAAGAATGCAAATGCTAGAGGACAAATTCCTACATTATTAGACCTGCAGAAAAGGCTACATATTCCTTTTCTATGGGCATAGGAAGCTTCCTTTGGTTGAAAAAGTGAGCAGAACAAGACAAAGGAGTAAGTGGATAGATAGACATGTAGCACAAAATACTAGGACTGTAAAAGGATATGGAGGTTGTCATAGAAGGGGATCCCTAAGCCATTCCATTTTAATCTTAAAGAAGAAGGGAGCTGAGGGAGGCCACCTTCCAGCCCCTCCATTATGGAGAAAGGGACTGAGGAGGAAGAAGAGAAGGGTTTATTTTTCTCTTTTCCTATCTTTGTTATGTCTCTATGTTATTGCAGCAGTCATTTATCTTATTCAGTTAATTCATTATTCCATTGGTTGTTTCGACTTTGAGTGTGCTTTTCAAGGATGTCAAATGTGTTTTCCTGCATATTGGTCTCATGTGTCTTGGCTTGAGAAAGTAATTTCTTCATCTGTACAAATCCAAAGGCCGAGAAGTCAGGTTTGAGCTGAGTTTAATCAGAAATATACATTGAGATTAAAACTTATTTTCACCATCATTTATTTTTATAGTGGCATTCTTTTCGATTCGAACAATCTCAATTCCTTTAGCATCGGTGATTCCCGCCTAAGAGAGTAATTTATTCCCTAGTTAAGACATGCAAGTCGAGATTGAGTTGATGTTAAGATATGCTCAAATAATCACCACCGATTGACAAGGGGTTAGCTAGGGTAGGTCCGAGTTCTTCTACGTTTTCCTATTCTATGGAGCAATTTTTTGTTTGAGCAATTATTATGCTTTAGACGTCAATGTCTCTCGCCCATGAGGGGAGAGAGAGATTGCACAAAATGCAGAAGAACACATGAGATTTATGAGGTTCACCTTAAAATTGGGCTACGTCCTCGGGCGATGGTGGCGGAGTTTATATGGGGAACCACAATAATGATGATTACAATGATGCAAAATAGTCTAGTCGTCACGGAGTTTATATGGGGAACCACAATACAAAACAAGAAACAAAAACTCTAAAATCATAAGGGACGAGACCCCCTTAGGGGACGGACGGCTTCGTCGCTCCCATTGCTGAAGCGCCTAATTACATAGGGTGCCCACATAGGATTACAACTAGGTTCAGGTTCAAGGTATTATCAATAAATCTCTATCTTGATTTGAATCATCTTCAGAACATAAATATCCTCAATGCCATGCCACACCACCATTAGCCCCACCTTGGGGCTATTATCAAGTATTGATATTAAGCAAGTCCAAACAGTGCTGGAACTTGCTATGAGGAACAAACTTGGTGAACATATCAGCTAGATTATCTTCGGTGTCAATTTTTCACATTGATCATCTTCTCGGTGCGGATGAAGTGATATCTGATATCAAGTGTTTGATTCTTTCATGATGCACTTGATTCTTGGCTAAACATATTACATTCAAACTGTCATAGCACACTATAGTCTGCTCCTAATATAATCCGAGATCTCCAACTAACCTTTTTAACTAGATGTCTTCCTTAGCAACTTCTGTCAGTGCCATGTACTCAGTCTCTGTGGTAAATAATGTAACTGATGGTTGAGGTGTGACCTTCCAACTGATAACCAACAAGACATAACTTGTCATAGATAATATTCCATCAATATCTCCAGTATATTCTGAATTTGATTACCATACAACCAAACACTCTTTATCACTTCTGTACATAAGGCTAATATCATATGTTCCTCTCATATACTGAAAGATTCGCGATTTGCTTCACTACTTGCCAATGTTCTTTACCTGGATTGCTCATGAAATAACACTAACTGCATGAGCAATATATGATCTTGTGCAACCATGGCATATATTATACTTCCAACTGCACTAGCATTAGGAACTTGAGACATGTACTCCTTCTCTGCTTCTGATTTTGGTGCAAAAGCAATAGAGAGATGAATATTTGCAGCTGATGGAGTGCTCAGGGGCTTCGTTCCAGACATTCCAAACATAGATAAAATCTTCTGAATATAAGTTTTCTGAGATAAGAAGAAGTTACCCTGTGCGAGATCCTTAATATTTTCATCCCAAAATTTTGTGTTGCACCAAGATCCTTCATGTTGAATTTTACACTAAGGAGCTTCTTTAAATTTTGAATGTCTATCATGTCTCTAGCAGCAATGAGCATATCATCAACATACATGAGTAGATAGATAGTGGAGCCATCATTCACCTTCTTGTGATATGCACAACAATCATAGAGACTTCGATTGAATCCCTTAGAGATCATGAAACTGTCGAATCTCTTGTACCATTGTCTGGGAACTACTTCAGACCATACAAAGATTTCTTCAATATACAAACTTGATTCTCTTTGCCTGAAATGGAGTAACCATCTGGCTAACTCATAAGAATGTCTTCTTCAAGTTCTCCATGGAGAAAAATAATCTTCACATCTAGTTGCTCGAGTTCTAGATTCTAATGTGCTACAAGAGCAAGCAGCACCCTGATAGAAGTATGTCTGATAATAGATGAGAATATCTCATTATAGTCTACACCTTCTTTCTGACTATAACCTTTTGCAACTAGCTGTCCTTTGTATCTTGTGTCTTCAACTCCTAAAATTTTAGCTTTCTTCTTGAAGATCCACTTGCAGCCAACAACCTTTTTTGTCTTTAGGTAATCTGACCAGCTTCCATATCTAGTTCTTGTGAAGAGATTCCATCTCTTCAACCCATAGTAGCAATCCATTTTTCAGATTCAACGCATGTGATAGCATTCCTATAAGAGGACGGCTCCAAGGATTCCACCTCTTCGGCTACCTACAGTGTATAAGCAACCATATCCTCAAAGTCATATTGCTTAGGAGGACCCACTTCTCTGTGAGGATGTCTAGCAGCGATTGACTCATCTTCAGATTACTCATCAGATTCTTCATGTTCTCGTTCTGCTTCTTGATGTGATCATTCAGCATCATCCCCACCTAGAGCGACTTCAACCTCCACCTGTTTGTTGACACACTCTTCAGCCTCCACCTTCAACTAAAGTATTGATGCTTCATCAAAGGTCACACTTCTGCTACGGATGACTTTGTGTTCTGAAGGATATACCATACCCCACGAACTCCTCTTCTTTGGCTCTTGGCTTCAACTTTCCGTCTAGTATGTTGGACAACAAAAAACTTTTAGATTAGTATAATTAGCAAGATTTTCTGACCATACCTCAGTAGGAGTCTTGAGATCAATCACAATCGTCGAGCTTCGATTCACCAAGTAGCAGGCTTAGTTAACAGTTGCAGCCCAGAACATCCTATTTAGGCCAATATTAGAGAGCACACACCTTACTCTCTCCAAAAGTATCATGTTCATTCGTTATGAAATTCCATTTAAACACCAGTTCACCTCCTTGATCCTCCTAGTGCCTTGTGATCCTACACATTATTCCTCAATGGTCACATGTTTGCAGAAATGTGAGGTGACCATTGAGTTATGTGCAAGAGACACCAATGATCAATGCTGACACTATAAGAATTTTTGTGATTTTTTGATGGATAAATCCGTCGCAAAACCTTCGAAATCCATCGCAAATATGCCTTTTCGATGAATTTTTTGACGGATAATAGTTAGTTGGAAATAAAGCTGTTGGAAAGAATTATCGACGGTCCTCAAAGTCCCTTCAGAAGTTTCGACGGACGTCGCGACTGTTAATTTGCCTTCGAAATTTTCAACGGGTACAATCCGTCAAACTTTTCGAAGGAAGGTCAACCTTTGAAATTTGTGAAGGACAAAATCTGCTGCAAATTAAGAAGGAACTGACATCCTTCCAAGCTTCTAATGGGTTTTGCCATCGAAAGGCCCTATCATGTTCTCGGAATCGGAGGAGGGAGGGTTCGCCCTTCGCAGGTTTTCGACGGGAGAACCCGTCAAAGGTTTCGATGGGAGAACCCGTCAAAGCCTTCGATAGGAGAACCCATCAAAGCCTTTGACGGGAGAACCCATCGAAGCCTTCGACAGGTGGGAATTGTCGGACCCTTCGATGGACGTCACACGTCACCCGTCGAAGCCTTCGATGGAGAAAATCGTTGCAAGCACCGACAAGTTCCGAAGCGATGGATAAATCTGTAAAAAAATTTTAAAAAAAATATTTAACAAATAGGTCGTTGCTACTGGATCATAAACGGAGAGGGAGAGGGGGATGGGGAGGCGGCCGTCCGGCCCAAGATCACAGCAGCTAGGCGCCCATGATCATGAATGGACGTCAGGCGCCCCGATTCGGAAGTAAACCGATGCCAAGCGTCCACGGATGCCAGGCATCCCGATTCGACTCCCACGGATGTGAATGGCGGCCATGGATGTGATCCGCCTCCAGGTTGCCAGATCCGGTCGCAATGGATGTGATCCGCCTCCAGGCTGCCAGATCCGGCCGCCACGGTCGTGAATGGACAGATTCGCTGCCCTCGTGTCAGATCCGCCGCCCAACTCGCCTGATCCACTGCCTATGCGTCGGATCACCGCCTGCTCGTTGGATGTCCGTCTGCGTGCCAGATGGCCGTTTGCGGCCAGATCTGGCCGCCTGCACGCCGGTCTGCGGCCGGATCTGATTGCCTGTGCGCATTAGCTGTCCGAGTCAAGAGAGAGGGAGAGGGAGAGGAAGTGGGGGAGGGCGGCCCGAGTCGACAAAGAGGAAGAGGAAGGGGGGAGGGTGGCCAGGATCGCCAAAGTCTTGAGAGGTGGCCGGAATCATGTGGTAGAGAGAGGGAGAGGAGGAGAGATAAAGATAGATAAAGGGGGAGAACGAGTGAGGAGAGAGACATAGGGAGAGAGGGGGGCATGGGAACAAGAAGGGAGAGGGGGGAAAATTGGGCAGGAAAATATTAGAGTTAATCCGGAGTATATCATTTGGAATTACTAAAATTCCAAAGGAAGTACTTGTCGGTAAATAAAATAGTATTATTTTTTTATCAATGTTTATACATGAAATTTTATTATTAAACATGATTATATTATACGTATTAACATATATGACTAAAAACATTAATAATCATAATATTATATTATCAATATTATAAATAAATGGAATATGGATATGTATTATATTATAAACATTCATAAAAAAATAATTATTTAATTACTGACAGGTATATCCTTCAGAATTACTCGTCGGTAATTCCGAAGGAAGTACCCATCGGTATTTAAAATAATAATATTTTTTATCAATATATATATTATCTTATATTATATGTATAATATTAAAATATCATATAGAGACATTTTCAATCATGTTTGGCATAGTATTTTTTTGGTAGGTAGGATCCATTACTTTCATGTGGTTGCAAGTTCAAACCCCAATACCACCACCTTTCTTTGTCATTTATTTCTTTGCACATTTATAAATATTTCATATTAGATCTAAACCATGTTATTTTATTTTTTATGTATTTATAAAAAAATATGTGGTTTGAAATTAATCATTACTAATATTAAAATATTAATCACATTCTTAAATTATTAATCACTTTTTTATTTATAACAATAAATAGTTATAGATAAATGCATCTTTAATTAATGTGGACTAAAATTTTAACATAGTGTCATGAACAATATCAAGTATTGATGCTTTTCTAAGTTCTTGATATTATGCGACATTTCCTTCGGTTTCACTGTTTAATCCTTTATCTATGATTTACATATGGATTGGATCCTTAAGAACTATCTTCACCTTGCACCCCCGTCGTAAGGACGATATAGTCTCCATCATGACCAAACGTGGAGAAATCTAGCCTAAGGTGAAGATAGTTCCATGCGTGATTTTTATGCATACTATGTTTGCATTTAATAGGAGAAGTTTTTCTGAATTATCTGTTGCCTTGCACCCCCGACCGTAGGGACAATATAGTCTCCATCGCGATCGAATATGGAGAAATCCAACCTTAAGGCTAGCAGTAGTTCGTGATTTTAGTTTTCACAAGATTAGCGATGAACTCTTAATTGATTTGAGCTAGACGTCATTTATCCTCTGAATAGCGATCTGAAAAGGTTTCATTCCTCCGGATTCTTGACAATAAACAACCGTATTGAGTTAGAGATTTGGGATTAAATCAAATGATTCAAAGGATGACCCTATGCCTCTACTTAATCATCATTTTGTTCGACATTTTTATCTTCTCCTTTGAAAACATCTAGCCGACTTGAAGAGACCGAGACTACATATTCTGCTCGGGAGGGTGATTCCATATTCCCCTGAGATGAGTGTGAGTCAACCGCAGCCCCCTCGCCTTGGGCGTATTTCTTAGAATGCATATAATTTGGTGGATTCGAGACTTTGGCTCTAATCTCTAGAAAAGTTCGTTTCGTACCATGGCAATCATATGGCATATTTCTATATACGAATCCTTCTCTCGCACGTAAACATAGGCTTCCACCAACTCGAACGTGTTAGTGGGAATTCGTGTGTCCCCGTCATGGGGATCCACCGGATATATACGAGAGAAAGGAACTCGGTTACCTTTGCCATAACACGCTAGACTAAAGAACATCGAGTCCTACAACGTCGACACCTCCCATAAGTCCTCAACATGCTTCCTCATCATACTGCTTCGCAACCCTTTAGTGCACAAATCATCTGACTTTTATAGCATTTCCTATTTATACACAAAGACCTTCAAAAATATGCTTTACTTTACTTTTGCATTTCGTAGTCATTTTTCTTTGCTTCTTCCTTTCAGCAGTTATTTTTTTATTAGATTTGCTCCAAGAGATTTCACTAAGATCTAGCTGATCTCGCTTCGAATCTCAAGCACTACAATGATGCGACGTACGCTTGCGGATCACATTTCGATAGTGTAGAGAGATTATAAAATTTTGAAACTTCATTCGTATTGCTTTCTGTATTCAAGGATAATGCGCCAGAGTATAGGGTAGACTTATGTCACAGATGTCTTTACCTCCCCTTATTCGAGCAATATTCTCTATACACTTTATGCGAGTCAATTATGTAATTATTGACCAGTAATACCTTCAGAATGCATTAATAAATTATGTAATTAAAGGATTTTAGATTCAATGATAATTTTGAAAGGAATAACCGTTGGTAATTAAAATAATATTATTTATATCTATCTTTCATTAGGTTTATATATTCTTTTCTTAATGCATTAATAAATATTATGATTAAATAAGTTGTCATTATTTTTTAATTTCTCATAAAGCATCTTTATTTATTTTTATCTTTTTAGTCATTTTCCTTTTAATATATTTGTAGATATAGAATATAGATTATATATAAATTTAGAATATGAAATTGATAAATTTTAATATGCACTGAAATTTTAACATAATTATTATTTTAAATATAAATCACAATATGGCCATTTAAAATATATATAAAAGGACATATTATAAAAGACATAATCTGTTTTTTTATAAATAATTTTATCCATATTTTTTATTTTTAATAAATATCTCTTGTAATAAGATAATAAAGATTAAATTGACATTTCAAAATTAATAAAAAGTAACTTAATAGATTAAATTTACATTTCATAATGTTAATGTACATATAGTAGTAATGTTAATCAATATGTGTACATACTATCCATACTATACATCTTAATATTGTCATTAGATATAATTAGATGAAGAATAAGTGAATCGTTACAACTTAGAATACTTATCATTCACAATTTATAAATGTATTTAAAAACAATTTTTTTAATGAATAAGAGGTTATCCATAAATTTATACTTATGATTAAAACTAGTTTATATTATTTCAAATTTTGTTATATTGTGATTAAAATTAGTTATATCTTGGATAAGAAGTTAACATATTTTAATTTTATTAAAACTATTCTATTTTATATTCTAAATTTATTAATAATCTATATTTTATTTCTATAAATATATTAAAGGAAATAAGTAAAAAGATAAAATATTAAAGACAATTATGAGAAAATGGAAAATAATGATAATTTATTTAATAATATTATATTATATTATGCATCAAGAAAAGAATAAAAGTAAATGTAAGAAATATGCATTATATTATATTACAAACATTACTAATAAATTATTATTATAGTTACCGTGGGCTTAGCCTTCGAAATTATCGAGGGATATCAATCTATCGATAACTCCGAAGTTAGGTCCGTCGGTAACTAAAATAATAAAATATTAAGCATATATTAGTACTATATTACATATATATTATTATAAAAATTAATTACTGACGGCCGTAGCCTTCGGAATTATCGACGGATCAATATCCCTCGATAATTTAGAAGGCTAAACTCGTTAGTAATTTTAATCATGAAATATTAAACATATACTTATATTATATAACATATATATTATCATAAATATAATTACCGACGGGTCTAACCTTCGGAATTACCGACAGATTGAAATTTCATGATATTTTTCGCTGTAGTAGCGAATAATATTTTGGCCCTGAGTATTTCGAAAAGTTTTTCTATCCATCACAAATGCCGTCAAAAAATGCGAAGGATTCGTGTCCGTCAAAAACCGTCCATCGCAAATTGCCAATTTTCTTATAGTGAGAGTGAGGCCAAGAGGCAAACTTGGAACAATTTTCGTACCCTTTATGGGTATTTCACCTTTTGTCCGAACAATGAGGGCTTTCATGTGTCGGTGATTCTAGAATGAAAGGGTGTTTTATCCTCCAATCGCCGCATGCGAGCAGAGAGGTTGAGTGGCGGTTGGGTTGTGTCAAAAATATAAGTGCCAAGTACAGTTGAGAGGTTTGCTTGGAGTATTTACGTGTAACTTGCCATTTTTGCTCGAACCGAACTTAGAGGATTCCTACTCGAGAGGGAGTATCACTTTACTGGAACTCAGTATGGACCGAGAGGTTGGTTGGGTGTTGACTTATGACTATAAGAATTTCTCTAAGTTCGGAAATGGAAGCATCCCACGAGATTCCCCCTTCTAGGTACTCCATGTTAAGAACATCTAAATATCGTGAGAATGTGAGATGATGACCCCATCCGTGTAAGTCCAGCAACTAATAAGCCAAGGTCTTTTGTTCTTCTTGGCATCCGTTATTTTGGCGCAAGTCTTTTTAGCTCTTAAAAAGAAACAGTTTGAAAAGGTTCAATTGTACAAAATGAATTTTTAGGTCTAGAAATTCCTTAACATCACATTAAAGCATGAGGCGACCCAACTGATGGATGACGTTCTCCATGAGAATGGGACTGGTGAGGGCATTTGCTACTACTTTATTCGTTTTTCAATGGTCTAAGAAACAGAAGTTCGGAAACTACCTCCCTAAGCCTTAGTGTCCATTTCTATTATTGTTATCCCTATCTTATTTCTTACTTTTTGTCTTCTTTTCTGCTTACATTAAAAACCCTTAAAGATTAGTATAATTTTATTTTTTTGTGATATCTAGTTTATGGTATTTTACTTTCTCACCTTAAACAACATCTCGAAACTTAACTTTTCCTTCAAAATGAATTTAACTAAGTGTGAACTTTTGGATTGTCCCTATGAATTAACCATGAAGTGGTTATGAACTTTCCTGATGTATTTTTTATAAGCTTTTGGAATACTTTCGAAAAGAAAAATTGACTTTCACAAAGTTGATGCCAATCACTACACTTCCCTATAGGATGGTGTTACATGCAAAATATAACATATAATTAGCCATGCATTTAATCTTAATTTTATTCATTTCCTAATAGCATGCATTATTTATAAGCTTATTTGATTTAATTTTATAAAAATAAAAATCTACCTATTTTTGTGTTTTATTGCAGAAAACGTAAGAGAAAAGAGTCACGAAACCACTAGACATAGCAACACTCAAATCAAAGTTAAAATGGAACCAAAAAGGAAAATTTAGTAAAGGTTGCCAAGGATGAAAATGAATATAACGGGTAATGATAGAACATAATGGCCATAACAGTTTGGGTTGTTATAAGGTTGTAACGACCCGTTAAATACCTAATTTTTGTGCTAAAACTTGCCCGAGTAATGAGTTACAGATCATGAAAATCTGATTTTTAGTTTGATTTGAACACTATAAGACTGTGAAATTCATGTTACAAGTCGTGAAAAGTTGTATTTAAGCCATTATGAAGGAATTATGGGGCATTACGAAGTTGGACTTTGAGATTTCTTCAATTTGTTTTAGGAATTTTAATTACAAATCAACTTAAAATCTTATCATAAGTCGTAGGGATCATTTGGAAATATATTTACTCGAATTTAAAGGAGTTTTAGATGGTTTTAAAATCCAATTGGAGTCTAATCCAAATTTTCCTTGTTTTAAGATGGAAAGACTCCTAATCAAATCGAAATTGTTTCTAAAGAAATCCTTGTACACATGGGACTATAAATAAAGACTTCAAGGATAGAAAAAGGGGTGCTTGATACCTAGGAATCGTGCTATATTGCAAAGGATGAATTTCAAAATATTTCGGTGTTTGTTCGGAAGAAACTATAGAGCAACTCAACGTGTTTACTCTGCAACAATCCAGAAATCATCAGAGGCCAAGAATTCAATCTTCTAATCATTTGGGATGCTCTTTACTTAGATTTCATTAGTTATATTTTTTTGTGAAATAGAGATATTTAATCTTTATGAGAAAACTACAATTGAATAATATAGTTATTTTAGTTTCTTTTTATTATGATTGTGGTGTTTGATTTTCTTTTATGAGATTATCATGTTATGAGACAAGACTACAAACTAGTTGTGGGGTGGTTAATTTTAGAATTTCATAATTTTCAAAATTTTTTTACTTAAAGTTGAAGCAATTATAACACGAAAAACTCAGCGTATGTGCTTAATTTTCTATGGTCTAACAAATTATACCCAGTGTTGAACAATTGTTAGTTTAAGATTTACAATTTAATGCATTTGAATATATTGTTGAATTATAGATTGACTTAATGTAGCGATATGAAATTGTGGTGAGAATTAAGCATAGAAATCATTAACTTCTGTGATCCTTATCCATCTTAAGAACTTAACATATTATTGTTTAATTCAATCATCATCATTCGTGCATGCAAGTTAATATTCATCCTTAATCATCCATCATCCTAAGGCTCAACACCAATTTATTTGATATTTTTTATTTAATTTTTAACACATTTATTTTCTATTTTCATATCACAACACCCTTTTCTTCTCTTATGAATTATTAAGATAAATTAAATTTAACTTTTCTCATGGGTTTCGACACTCTACTCTCTACTTTATTACTTAATACGACAAGTGGACTTGCTAGCAAATGTATTTATTACAAATTTAATGCACCGGATGACACTTGCTAAGATGAAAGAATTGAAGGCACAATTATAAGAGTTACTAGACAGAGGATTCATCAAGACAAGTATGTTCTAATGGAGTGCACCTATTTGTGAAGAAGAGGGATCACTGAGATTATGTATTGATTACAGATGCTCAACAAAGTGACCATAAAAGATAAATATCTCTTGCCCAAAATAGATGATCTATTTTATCAATTGTCTTCTGCGTCAGTCTTTTTAAAAATTGGCCTAAGAACTAGATATCATTCAAGAGATGGCTCATGAAGATATTGCTAAGATAGCTTTCAGAGCCAAGATATGACCATTATAAATCTTTTATTGTCTTTTTTGGACTAAAAATACTCTTGTAGATATTGTTGATGCCTCGTTTTTTCTCTATTGTGACAACAAGTGCAAAAATGGAGACGTCAACTCCCCTCGGTGAGCTCACGAATGAGCTCACGGAGGGGGCCAATGCCCCCTTTTCTCTATGTGATCAATCGCCGCACTTTTCCTCTTGCCTGTTGTCCAACTGGTTGCTCACCGCTCAAAACACACTTGATATGGAGGAGTTATGTGTACTTTTTACTTATATTCAGCATGCATTTATTTCATGCCTTGCTATGACATCACGTTCAAACACATGTTTTATTGTCAAAATATAATTTTTATGATTTCTCCATATTCATCTTGTAAAATATGATAATCTACATCACTAGGATATATTGCTTGTTTTGATTATTTTTTATGTCAAAATCCCAACGGACAACACATGGGGGCATGATTTTGTCCACCCATCGTACCTTGGCCGAGAGGGTTCTTATCTTCCCCAACTCAAGCTTCAAGGTCGAGAGGTGAGGAGCTTGAAGCGGAGGAGGACAGCACAATGTTGTCTTATCATCAATATGTTTTCTATTTTCATTGAAACTTGTGGGTTTAACTCGGACAACCCACGACATTCGATTTTTGACCCAAAGGGTGCTCACGGTCTTCATGATGTGGAGAATTATGGTCTATATTTTTACCACTATTTCGTATGCATATAATACCCATGGCATGATTATTCTTCTAATTAAGCACACGCATAGAGCCAATTTAATACATTTCAAACATTCTCCACATCCAGCCATTCATGTATCACTTCTATTCTACCAGCAAGAATGTTCATTTTTATAAGTATCCTCTGCAGGGAGCTGATGAGCTTCGGAGATGAGGTAGAGCAGTCGGACCACACACCATCACTTGCACAAATGAATGGTGAATTGCTTTCGAGTTGAGGAAGAAGCCAAACAACCAACAACAAACACCATATGCAGCTAGAGACCAGCTAGCTCCTTCACCTCCTTGGTGCAAGGAAGCTTCCAAAGAGGGGATCACTGAAAACTATAGGCGGCAAAAAAGTTGTACAGCGGGAGCAACATACAGAGGGAGAGAGAAGAAGAGCAGACATGAAGCTAGTGGACAGAGATAAAAAGGGAGGAAGAAGCCGAAAGAAAAAGGAGAGGATTAGCGGAAGGATACGCATAGTGAGGGAGAAACCAAAAGAAAAAACTAAGAGTCGGAAGTGAAGAATGCCTTCGACAATTTGTGAAGAGATGTGTATTCTCCACATGGACTGTAACTAACTAGCCATGCTGAACTCGGGAGGTGCCGATGTGTTTTGGATTCATGTTCTTTAGCCGTGCTATTATCTCGTTGCTTTTCATGTTTATCATTGAATGTTGAGCTCTCTTGTATTTTTAATGATATCTATTTGATCCTTGTTTCACTGTTCAACTCCTTACTTTTTGGATTTGTGCTTGAATTTGAGCCCGTGAACTATCTTCACCTTACTCCCCCGACCATAGGGATGTAAGAGGCTCCACATGATCGAATGTAGAGAAATCAAATCTGGGTGAAGATAGTTCCTTGCGTGGCCTTCTTTCCTTCCTTGCAGCCATAAGTTAGGGGGAGTTTTTTGATTCATCACTATCTTGCACCCCCGACCATAGGGATGTTAGTGGCTCTACGCGATCGAACGTAGAGAAATCAAGCCTAGGCATGCAATGGTTCATAGTCTGGATTTTCGTAGAATCAACAATTGTAGTTCTTATAGTTTGGTTTAGACGCCGTCCACTTTTTTATCCACGACATTAAGGGGTTATGCGTATTCCAAGTTTCTAGAAATAAATGACCGCATTGAGTTGGAAACTCGGATCATCTCAAATGGATTCAAAGAGTGTTCACATATTTCTTCTTCGCCATCATTATTTTTTATTCTTTTCGATTCTGGAAAGTTCTACCCAAGATGGGATATTCTTCTATCCTCATTTGTGATCAATGACCCGAGCAGGGTAGATAAGAAATGAGCTATTTCTGAAAGACTTCCAGTAATCCTAAATTGCATTGTCTGAATCAAACTCCTTTCCCCCTTCAAGTCATCTAAACCGTCTCAAAGATATACTAGTATCTTGCATTCAGCCTAGGAGAGTCGTCTGTATTCAACTAAGGTAAGTATCAGCCGACCGCAGGCTCCTTGCATTGAGTGTATTTCTCTTGAATGCCCGATATTCAGTGGACATGAGACCTTAACTCAAATCCAAAAAGAAATAGAACTCAATCCGTGACTTGGGACATCGTACGCGAGAGCGACGATTGCACCCATTTTTATATATTCCTTTCACGTTTGCAACACAAGCTTTCCCCCAACTCGAGAGTGTTGTAGCGAAGTTGAGTGTCTTCATCGTAAAGACTGATTTAATACACACGTGAAAGGACATTCAGTTGTTTTACCCATGCCATTTTAAACTAAAGAACTTCGAGTCCAGTAATAGAAGCATCTCCCGTAAGTCCTCAACCTGTGGGTTTAATTGATTCTCTCGAACCTTCCTAGTCCACACATTATTCCTTCTTTATATTTCGAAAACAACAAAAAAATAATTAGTTCCTTTTATGTTACATCGTTATCCTCCTTCTCTCATTTTCGGTACTTACTCTTTTTCTTTACTGAATTAGTTCCGAAGGAGTTCTCGAAGATTTCGCAAACACCACTTTCCTGTGGATCGAACTTCAAGCACTACAATGATGCATTGTACGCTTGCAGATCGCATTTAGATAGTGTAGAGATATTATAAAATTTAAACACCAAAGTATAGAGTGGACCCGTGTCTTAGAGGCCTTCGCCTCTCCTTTCATGCGATATTCTCTGTACACACCTCATGCAAGTCACTTCCCCTAATTTCCTAATTCTAAGAGATGATCTTTTCCTTTTGGAACTTAGACCTTTCATGTCGATGCTGGCATTCCCCGCCTGAGAGGGTACTTTATTCATGCTTGCGAGTCGAGATTGGACAATGACTGGGTTGTGTAAAGGGGTGCCAGTGGTCAGTTCCGCAGTGAGGCTAAGAGGCGGACCGGGAGTACTGTCATTTATTTTGCTGAAGTTCCTTTAGTTTGAATTACATTGTGCCAATATTTCAGGCCGATATTTCACTATTTACATTTCATGAAAATGTGTTGAAGCCTCTAAAGAAAAAATTGGAGTGTCCACCATATGTTCTCACCTCCTTGTCTTCACCCACTTGATGATTCAGTCTCTCTCAACTTAATCAACATTGAACACAATATTGAGCTTAACTTTGGAGGGCCAATGGTATTTTGTTTTAATTCAATTATTATTATCTCTCATAGTATATATCATTGATGCTAAAATTCTGAAATCTACCATTGTTGTTAAAATTTTGAAATATCTTCTATTTTTTTTCTAAAAATCTGTTTATTGTAGCTTTCCCAACCCCAACACTTAGTCCTTTACTGTATCATCAAGTATCAACTAGGAAACATCATGCATGACATTTTGACCTTTTAGGTTGTCGACTAATCTGTCTTGAACATTTCTAAAGAAAAACATCATGACATAAATAACCTTGGCCTAAAATCAAAGCGATGACATGTAGGCTAACCCTCCACATAACTCCATCTTGGATCTTACACTTGCTATGATATGACAGTCCAGCGTAATAATAATAAGTTGCATGATTTACATTCATGTTTGCACTTCTCTTCTTTTGTGTGTTGAGTAATGCTTCTACTCTTTTCTTTAATAAAGGTTCTAAGTGCCTCACCCGAGTATTCTAAAAAGAAAAGGTGGACAAGGTTGTGGATAGTTTCTCTTTCTACTGAATAACTACTCCTTTATCTCCTCACTTGAGGGGGACAAGAGTATGTCATATATGGGACCACTAGCACCCAAGCTTAGTACTCTTGGAAGAAATGTGATGATTATGCCCAGGAAGTTTTCTCTTTCCTTTCTGCTCCCTAGTACACAACTCAAGAGGAGATTGCAGCAACAATTAAAAGAAAAAGAAAAAGAAAAAGAAACATGGACGAATGAAAAGAAAATTAGATTAGCCTAGGCTAGTGTCCCCGACATGGCAAATCATCTTTTAGCGTTAATGCACTTCAGGGATCGTGCACATGCTTAGGAAAAGGTTAAGTGAATATTCAACATGTAAGGTGGTCTCACTTGGTGCCCATGGAGTACATGCTTTAGTGGTTCCAAAGTTAGGAGTTAATGGGCCTTAAACTAGTAAATGATGTTCAAATAGAATGTGTGTAAGACTGAGGAGACATAATGTTATGTATAATGTGATCATGTAAACTTGAAAATTTTCGAATCTAAGTTTCTAACTTTTTCTTGAGGATAAGCAAATGTTTAAGTTTGGGAGAGTTTGATATGGGAGTGCTATGTATACTTTTTACTTATGTTCAACATATATTTATTTTCTATTTGAATACATGATTTATTGTCAAAATACAACTTTTAGAATTTTTCCACATTCGTTCTGTAAAATATGATAATCCTACATACCCCCACCTAGACACAGACAAATCCAAGAGAAGGTAGTTCAAGAAAGCAGCTTGTCCACAAGTAGCTTAGGGAAAACACATTTTCACATCAACCTAACCGATTCCCTTGTATTGGAGGAAAGGAGCTTCCTCTATACTTTATTGACAGATGTGGACAAATAAATAGCTAACAAAGTTGGACAGGTGGCAAGAGACAAAAGGACCACAAGTATATTCCTTTGGATGAAAAAGTGGACAAAAGAAGACAAGGGAGCAGATTAAGGTGGCACAAATCTCTTGCAATATAAAAGACATGGAGGCTGCCCAAGTAGGGGATCCCCAATCCTCAACCCATTCGATATAGCATTTGGGAGAAGAAGAAGAAGCCTGAGGAGATTGCAGTAGCTTCCCTTCTTTTCTTTTCTTTTTCTTCTTTTCTTGTTTCTTTATATGTAGTTGAACAACCAGCTAAGGCTAAGGGATCTCTGATGAATGTTTATGTTTCTAAACAGTATTTTTTCTAAGCTTATGTTTAACAAGCAGGTTGCTTCATGTCTTCAGTTTCCTATTCTATTGTTCCTTGTTTCCTATTCCATTGTTGTTGTCATTTTCACAATGAAATTTTGATTGTCGAACATGTTTTCTCCAACTGCCCACCATTGTGCTTTGGCCCGAGAGGGTGCTTGTCTTCCCCAACTCAATATTCAAGTCCGAGAGGTGAGGAGCTTAAAATTAGATTCCTATAGGAAGGCACGATGTCGTCTCATCTTTCATCAATATGTGTAATATTCTCAAAAATAAAAGAAAAATAAAATAAATAAAAAGAGAGCTATAGCCATTTAAGTCCTAATTATGAAGCCCAATCCCATGACCCAACTACTAACACTATAAAATAATATCCTAAAGCCTAAAATAACCTCAAACCTCACTGCTTTTCACCTAACCTCACTCTCTCCCAATCTTCATCTACCAGAAGCCACCCCCAAAACTCCATTTCACTGCTAGAGTAATCATCCCAACCCCTCTCATCTCTCTCTTTTCTCTCTAACTCGCCTCACACCAGCCGACAACTCACCTTCTCTCACTTTCCCTCTCACTCTCCTTCCTCTACTCACGGTCAGCAGCCATGAAGGGACAAGTCCCACACCTTCAACATTAGAGGAGGAGCTGTCCATAGCAGCAAGGAAAAAGAAAGGGCCATTCCAGCTGAGAGGAGGAAGAAAGAAGAAGGAGGAGGAGGAGGAGGAAAAAGGAGAGAAGAAGGAAAAGGGAAATAGATCAGGATCTTAACGTAAACCCTAAAGGTATATTTGAGGGGATCCAAATTCACCTAATTTCCCCCTAATGATGTATGAATGTGTGGATTAGGGCATGAAAAAATAAACCCCTTTTTCTTGGCATGAGAGATTAGGAAATGTTCATATTTACCTCAATAAGCTTCATGTTTCATTATGATCACTGTTCCATTACTAATCATGATTAGAATCTAATGTTCTTTGTCATCCATGCTTAGTTCATGAGTAGTTTTGCTTATTTCTATATATGTGTATGTTTAGTAGGCTTAATGTTCTTGATATAAGCCATTGTGAGCTTCATGCTTATTGTGATTAGTTTAGTAAATTGCTAATCCTAGATTAGTTGTGCAAAGTTCCAATTTTCATGTTTGGGTGTAAAGGTGTATGTATATATGTGTAAATGAGGGAAAATGAGTAAAAACACGGGAGGTGCTGTCTGAAGCACGAGCATGACCGTGATGTATTGGGGCAAGGTCGTGACCCTATAGTGATCCTTGCCTTAGCGTGAAAATATGTCAAGTGAAGAAAAAGGGCATTTTGTTATGCCCGTGACCTTGTGGTCGCACGGCCGTGACACCCTGAAAGTCTCATGCCTTAGAATATTTTCTAAGAAGGAGAGAAAATGATCGTTCTGTTACGGGTGTGAAGATACAGTCATAGATATTTTCAGTCGTGATCGTACAACCATCAAACTGTGAACGTATGTGGCACTGACATGGCTGTGACATGTGAGCACAATCGTGATGACGTTCTGCCGATAGAAAATTGACCAAGTGTTGTCCATGCCGAACCGGCACGCATGTGCCTATGTGTGGGCATGATCATGACCAATCTAGAAGACATGTAATTATTTAGTTGTCCACACTTAGCATGATTTGGAGAATGTATGACCTTAAATAGAATTAAAATATGCAACATGTATTGATGAACATAAATAAAAGACGGATTGATGAAGGTGTGGCTTCCCATGGGACCTGCGCAGATTCCGACCTATGACTTCACTGACGGGTGAAGAAAGACCTCATCGACGGATGAGGGAAGACCTCATCTACGAGTGAGGGATAAGACCTATGATTATATGACTTCTCAATCACCAAGATAAGAAATCATCTAATTAAATATGAAAGATGAAATGATGAATGACTTGGAACATAAAGATGAAGTTAATGATGAAGTAAGCACCTATGAGGATGCAAATGAATGTCCACTTGTCACATCATGACATGAATGAAGATGTTAAATTAAGACAAGTCCATGATATGTTTTAGTATAATGTAAAGATGTTATATGTTTATCTTATCTTGTTATGTTGATATTACTCATATGTCATATAGTGTGCATAAGTAGCTCATAACATGCATATAAGTTATGTTTCATTATGATGCAATGCATATGTCATGATATGTAAAAAGTATGTTATAAGATCATAACATGCATGGGCCTAAACATATTGTAATAGGAGAAATCTCCTGCGCCCCAAGGATCCGTGCAAGTGTGAACGAGGCTTAGACTCGGCGGTGGAGGCCTCATGATGACAATGTGCACATGTGACAATCGGCTAGTGCCAATGTTATTTTATTTTATACTTTGTTATGATGATGAACTCTTTAAGAGTCAAATATGTATGGCCTATGGGCATTTGAGTCATGAACTCTAATATAAATTCATTTATGTATTATGAACCCTATGTTGGGGCTTATGTTAGAGCCTATGTGTTTACATGGGCTAGATGTGTATGATTTTTTAGTTTATGAATTCTTCTATTGTTTTACGTTAGTGTTGTTTTATATGGTTATTATTATGTTCTTGCTGTGTGATTTTTTTGAAATTAGGTTATGAATATAACATCGACTATGGTTTAACATCTAAATTGGGGCCGAATTTTGCGAACGTTACAATATATTTTTTATTTTCATTGAAACTTGTAGGTTCATTTCGAACAACCCACAACAATGGCGATTCTCGCACGAGAGGGTGCTCATAGTCCCTATCCACGACATGCAAGCCGAGAGGTTGAATCGGTACTAGGATATGTCGAGAAATCACTATTCGCCTAGGTCTAGCCATGAAGAATACATTCTTGCTTCCCATGTTTTCTTGATTTCAAGAGATGATCTTTTGTTTTTTAGAGATGCTCATCTCGGCGCTAGCATTTCCCGCTCGAGAAGGTAGTCTATTCACCAATCACTGCATGCATGTCGAGAGGTGGGACAGTGATTGGGCTGTGTCTAAGGGGTGTTGGTGGTCAGTTCCGTGGTGAGGTCGAGAGGTGGACCTAGAGTATCCTTGGGTCATTTGTTTTGTGGAAGATCCTTTAGCTTGAATGATTTTGTCAACGCTCTTCCTTCATCCAAACTATGTTACATTTTATACTGTTGTGACTCTTGCCTAATAGAATAATTTGTTCCTCAATTGTCGCATACGTGCCGAGAGGTGGGTGGTAGTTGACTTGTGTCTAAGAAGTATGACTAGTGTCAGAGAGGGGCAAAGGTTTGTCTGGAGTTTTCTTTCTTTTCTATCTTGAATCGGACTTAAGGGAACCTACCTGAGAGGAATTATCACTTGTCAAGATTCAGTATGAGAGGTTGGTCGGGTCCTGACTTATGTCTCAAGATTATTCTAAGCCTGAAGGTGAAGGTATGTCGACATGTACCCCCATATGGGTAATCAACACTTTAGAACGCCCCGTACTCGTGAGAGCATGGCGGGAGCGTACTAAATGATGACCCCATGTACATAAGTCCAACAAACCAACAAGCACAAAAGTGACATGGTCGCTGGATGGCATCCGCCATGAGAGTGGGAATGTCCGTGCATGGGGGAATCTGCTGCTAGTTTACGAATCTTTCATCGGTTTAAAAAATAGAAGTCTTAAAATAATCTTCCTAAGGTCGAGTGTTTATTTAATCTTTACACACGTTTACATAAAAAATCTCTAAAAAATTAGTGTGATTTCATTTGTTGTAATTTCTTGTTTAGTGATATTTCATTTTCTCATTTCAAACAACATTCTCGGACTTAAACTTTTCCCTATGAACATATTCAATCAAGTGTGAACTTTTTAACTTTGTCCCTCTTTATCAACTTTTAAGTACTACCCTACGCTTGCGGCCTCGTCGTGTGTACTAAGGATTCTTATAAATTTTAAATTTTATTCAAGATTTTTCTATAAATTGGAGGTGCTCAAATGCATAGGGTATCCATCACCTTAATTGTCATTTTTTCACTGCTTATTTTTATGCTGTTATATACCATTTGAGTATATACCATTTCACTCAAGTCACACACATCAAACTACAATTCCACTCAAATCACACACATCAAACTATGAGTCAACGCTCCTGCCATCCACCCTATGCCCTCCCACTCATCCTCACCATCCACCCTCCGTACTCCCGCTCCCCACCCGAACCATGCTGAACTGTGTTGCCCGAGCAACCCTAAGTTTTCTGAGATAAGCGATCTCTTTGGATCAAAACAATTATAATGTAATTTGATCTAGGCACTCCAAACGCACTTCGAGATGTTTCTTTGATCTTATGGGGTTGGTTGGAAAGTATGAAATGTTGGTGTCAATGAAAAGTTAGATCAAGACATCAGTTGTACAAATTCAAACTAGACTGAATACAACGTGATGCAGGAAACCCACGGACTGATTCAGTTAAGAAATTGAATACTAGGATATAATGCCCTCCCAAGAAAAACTCCGCATATAGGCATCAACTCACACGACCGAATGTCACCACAAGATGACACAGGAATATGCATCTATGATTTGTCAATAAAATTTTCAGATTGAGATTTCTAGTTCTACACTCAAAGAAAGGACATCAAAGAGCGCCGTACATGGTGGACTATCATTTAGCTTGCTGGTCAGACTGTTGCTCATCATTTGTGTGATTTTCAGGTGAAGCAGTTGGCGGCTGATGCTGGCCGCCATTTTCACTGGGGTCCGGCTGGAAATTGATGGGAAATTTGGTAACCCGGGGCTTGTCAGACAAGATATTTCTCTGAATTTTATCAATCAAAACCCGTGGAGGTGGCTCCTCTCTTAGCTGCTCATCGGCATAATCGTTGTTTACATAGTAGCCAACCCTGATAAATTCTTGACCCACATATGAGCAAGTCAAAAGCAGCACTGTGACACCTATGATATCCTCTTCACGAATCTTGCTTGGATCTGGAGGGTCTGCCTGAAACCAGACAAATGGAATATATTAAACACCTAATGCCACTTGAATAGAGCCATCACAACTATGCATTTAATTACTTGGAAAAGTACCTGGAAGACAAAGCGATAATTTCCAACATTGACAGGACCAACAAGCACGCTTTCAAGGAGCTGATCATAAGTCTCATCTTCGGCAGACCCTACATATATGAGTTTCCACTCCAGATCTGAAGAATTGAAAAGAAAATAAATATTCTTCACCTTCAGGTTGAATTTCAAAATCGCAGAATTATACATTTGGGCAATCCTCCTACAGATATTTTATCTAATATCACAATTAAGTCTTTATTTCACACAAATCAGATATTTCTTTGAGCAAGGACAAACCACATGCCAAAATAATGTTAAAAAAAGAAGCATGCAAAGTTGACGCCTGGAATAGTCAATTATCCTCTTTTAAGCTTCTATTATCAATCTTTTTAAAAAGCCTATAACATACAATTGAAAGCTAAAAGGACACATCCTCTTTTAAGCTTCTATTATCAATCTAGCTGTCTCGACTAACAAGTTTTTTTAGCTTCCCATGTATGCTTTAGCATGGAGTGTCCTCAATGTCAGTCAACAACAAATATTACGAGCTCGTAGATGGGTTTTCATGAGAAGGATGGTCAGCTGTTCAGGGAAAATTGGAATGTTATGCATCATGATGTTAATAGTATAAGAAACGCATGAAGCTTCCAACGTTATTACAATGAACGAAATGAAAACAATGTCACAGATACCATTGACAACTTCAGGAAAAGGGATAACAAATAGCATTTTACTTTTAAGAAACAAACTGAGCACAAGAAAAGTTATGATTTCTTTAAGGAGAAAAAGCTTGTAAATCAATATATAAAATTCCAAAATGCCCCAAAACGACTGAGGTTTTTTTTTTGCGGAGGGTTAAAATATAATTTGTTAACGCATACATGGTATGCCATCCAGAAAGCAAAACTAAAAACAGAGACATTTTTTAGGGGTAAACCAACAAGATATCAAGTCTATTTTAAGTTGCATGCATTGAAATTTTAAAATTAATCCTGAGAAAGCCACGTAAGAGGCACTGAAAGTGCAGCAGAAAAAAGAGGACAGATGATATCTGCCATGTAACAATCTAATGCTTATATTCAAGTGATGTAGGATAGGACAAATAAATTGGGATATTTAAGTTCTAGTTAGTTCAGATTCTTATTAAGTTTATGTTATTATTTATCTCCCAGGGGTTAGGTAAAAGAATAAATGGTAGAATAAGCCTTTATTTTACATTATTCCACCAAATCTAATAAAAACAGGAAGGTCAAAATTGGAATAAGAGTATCTTGACCTCGGCATGGTGTAAATCCTGTTAATACTCCAGCATGACATGCCGAGAAGGTGCCGCGAGCCAAAACATCTGCTGCTAGTACAAACAGCATCGGCGTGAGGGGGTATCCATGTCTGACTCCAAATTGGGGTTAAACCCATCAACCTGTGGGTCCACCATTGATCAGAACTGAAAAGGACACCATGCATACACATCTCTTCATCCATGAGATCCATTTGTCCAGAAAGCCACGGTGTTGAAGGGAGCACCAAATGAACGACCTATCCATTGAGTCATATATGCCTTGGAGAAATCCACTTTCCGTAATACAACAACAAAGCCTTATCCCACTTTCCTTATCGACACAAACTCAAAGGCAATGCTAAAATGATCAATGATTGATCTCCAATGGATGAAATCAAACTGAACAGGATGCAACAAAGATGCGAGAACCACATTCAAACTGTTTGAGAGTACTCTAGCCACTCTTAGGTATATAGCATTTGACAACGTAATTGGTTAATCTCAATACACTCTGCTATGGTGGTCTTTGGAATGAGAAAGATGAGAAAGCTATTCCATCTCTCAAATCTGTGGTTTCCAAAGCAAACTCTTGGATTGACCAGAATTCTTTAAAGAAAAGAATAGGAAAACCATTCGTCCAGGAGATCCTTCTGCCTTCAAACCTCACAATGCATAAATCACCTCCTGTTCAGTGAATTCACTGATCAAATCTTCACATTGTTCATGACTCAGCTGATTCATTGCCCTTCCTTCCCATTGCCATTCCCCTAGAGGTCGTCTCTTAGTGAAGTCTTTAAAGTATTTTGCTGCAATTGGTATTAAAAAAATGTCTTCCATGCGAATAGTTGATATTTTAGAATTATTTAAAAAAAATAGGTGGAACACTTATTCTGTCCATAATAATTAGGTTGAGTAATTTTAATCAACTATACATAACTTTAGTTTAGGGTTTTGTAAAGGCTTGTAATTGGATCTCAACTAGTTCATTGCTGATGAACTAATCTTTCCCTTCAAAGGGGCTTGTCACATCATCCAGCCTAATCATGACCTGCTCTCGAAGAGTGTTGCTGTTTGTTGTGGTCAGTCTCTACCTTGGAAATCTTTCTCCTCACCCCTAGTGATGCCTCATCTTTTTGGAGAAGCATTTCCATGGCCCTTCCAAGGCTTAGGTCCCAATTCAAAGTTTTCATCAGATCTGACACACGCTTCTCCTTTTGGAATGACTGCTGGCAGCCAAACAGTTCACTGGTGGTGCCTTTACTCCACCTCTATGTGACTGACCAGTGATAAGAATGCTACTCTCAGATGACGTCACTCACACTGTGGGAAATAATACTGGATGCTAGGCTCCCAGCTACACCTTTCCACTCTCTGACCAGCACGTCTTCTCATTCTCCTGGGTGTGATTGATTCTTACAAGCTAAATAAATAATTTCTGATGGCTGGACGGACCCATGGCATCTTCACGGTTTCTCAGGCCTACTATCTTCTGCAGGGTTACCCACAGATCAACAACATGGGCTGTTCACAGATTTCCATTTTCTCTGGAGAACCAGGGTGACTCTTAGATTTACAATTTTTGTTGGGCTCCTGTGGAGAGGCAGAATTCTCGCTGCACCTAACTTGTGAGATGGTCAACCGGCACTAGCTCTGACTGCAAGCTGTGTGATGGCAGGGAGGACACGAACCACCTTTTCATCAACTGTCATATCACCAATGAAGTCTCGTATCGGCCACACATCTTGTGGATCTAACGTCCCTAAAAAATGGACTTATGGACATCCTTAAAAAATGGGGGCCATCTTTTCTAACACTACATTATACAAATCAAGAAATGATTGTATAAAATGCTTTGCTTTTTTGGGCTATATGGCTGCCACAAAATAAGGTGGCCTTCCAATCTAAACTAAAAGCTTCATGGTCCACACAACGGCAACTCTGCTACAGGAATGGACCTCTCTCCAATAGCTCTGAATTACCTTCTCTATTGTCCTTTTTCTGACGATTATGTTCATTCTTACTCGCAGTTGTCTCTTGTTACTTTCCGTTTCATGATTCAATAAATCTGGATGATTAACACCCTGGTTAATCACCCTTATTTCTTCTAAAAAAACTAATATCTTCCAACTTATTTTAAATCAAGTTTATGTGGATTCATGCTCTATAATAATGATGAGATATCAATTTTTTTTAGAGGGACAACAAGATATCATAATTTTGTGCCTGGAATCAGAAACTTTCCTTAGATTTGCCCAAGATGATGTAATACCGTCCTATTTCAATATCAGATGTCATCTTATGCATAGTTGTTCTTCAGGTGTGAGGGAGTTACTTATTTGGAAGATGACAATCAGGTGGGGCAAACATTTTTGCATGTGGTCTATGGCGTACACTCCCTCTAGCTATATGTCCAGGCAAACAACAGTTCCATAATGCAAGATGATAAATAATATGTGATAACATTGAATTTACGAGCCCAAATATGCAACTCCAAGTAGACTATTAACTGAAGCTATGACCCAGATGAAAAGACTTATATATGCAATAAATTAATACCCGTCTAGTTTTGTCGCACAACAGTTACCATCACTGGAATAGTACCTTTACCTTAAGATAACTGATCAAAGCATAAGACGTGCAAGCAATATTTTGTAGCTCATTTGAACATCTTAAGGTGCTACAGACGAGCTTTCAAGAACCATAAACCCCTAACTATTCATCATCCTTGTAGTTTCAGTTCCTGCTCTTTTTTGTCAAACTTATATCGAGCTAAAGCTTCGAATTCATTGAGCATCCCTAATCTATCAAGAACTCCAAAGAAAAGCGTACCACTCAGAAGTAAAAGAAAACCCTAGCCTCACAAACAGTCCATCAGAAGCAAAACCACAAACACAACAACTGCAATGCCACTACTGAATCAATCAGGAAGGATTCGCGAAAAAAAAACAGCTTAGCCATTTAAAGGAATCGTACCATCCTCGAGAGGGACCAGGCACTCGTAGGAAATCTCGAACTGGAAGGGATCGAGGAACGGCGCCGGGTTGTCCAACACCGCCACGTTGGTAATGTTCACCGCGCTCATGATCAAAGAACAACAACGCCGCAAGCAACACCAAATCCAAGTCTCAAATCTCCGCCGCCGCAGGGATTCGGACGAGGAATCGATGGAAAGCAGTTTGAAATGAGAAGGCAAAAAATGGAGGAAAAAAAAACTCCGGCGATTCAGCTACGAAATCAACGGACGAAGAGACGCCTACAGGGCGGAGGGATCGAATCGAAGCGGGAGATTGGGGGAACACGGGGTTCCACTTATTAGGGTTTCGTAGGGTGTGTAGAAATGGGCGCGACGGCGAGAAGGGGGGAAAGAGAGAGCGAGAGAGATGGGGGTGAGGGGAGTTCTTGAAAGAGCGGTTTCCGCTTTTTCTTCTTCATTTTGTTTGACGATGGAGGAGAAGTTACCGGTTACGGGAGGGTCGGCCACCGCGAGTAGCCGGTTTTCGTCGGGGGCGCGAGGAGGGGAGTGGCGGGAAATCTTCAAGCCAGAATTAGAAACGTTCCCAAAATTATAAAAAAAGAAAAAAAAGAGGAGGGGGATTTAAATAAATGTTTTTGATAGAGTTTCCTAAATAAATATATCATAATACTTGAAGAAGATTCCCCGCCAACTGGATTGTCCTTCGGTTATTTTATCCTTTATTTCAAAATAATTTTAGTTTAGTAATAGAGTTAATTAATATTCATGTTTTTACATCACATTATAGTCCGTCGTTGTTGATTCATTATTTACATTAGGATAAAATGGGTGTCCCCCCAACTGAAATGGGGGACACTCCCCCATTAAAAGGCGTCCGTTCGATGCGCATCGGACGGGCGCCGATCTAAGCTCGGTTAATTTTCAAAATCGGGCGGTCGGAGACGGTTCGAGGAGAATGAAAAAATTGAAGCGGTCCAGTCCGATCCGAGGTACAAAAGCGTGACAAATTTTAACCTCCTTTACTCTCTCTCTTTTTCTCTCTCTTCTCTCTCTCTTTTTCTCTCTCTCTCTGTGTCTCCGAGACCGGCGTTTCTCGTCTCCTCTCCACGCGGCTGTGCGACGTCGACGAGCACCGCCGCGATCCTGAGAACTCCCGACAGTGTCTGCGCGACGGCCACGAGCACCGGCGCCGAGCACTGGTCGGATCCGATCGTCGCCGGCCTCTTCGACCAGATCCGACCAGATCTGGTGGTCGCCGGCCTCCTTCGACCATATCCGGCCAGATCTGGTCCGGATCTGGTCGTCGCCGGCCTCCTTCGATCAAATCCGGCCAGATCTGGTCGTCGCCCTGCTGCCGCGCACGACCCCGCCGTTCGCCCTGTCGTGCTCGCACGACCCCGCCGTTCGCCCTGCCGCGCTCGCACGACCCCGCCGGATGCCGCCGCCTACCTCCGCACGCCGCCGCCCGCCTCCGCACGCCGCCGCTTGCCTCTGCACTGCCGCCGCACCGCCGAGTTCGACCGCACGCCACCCTCGAGCTCCGCCACCGACTCACTCACGCCGCAACCCCGCCGACCTCCGTCATGCCATGATGCGACCCGCACACACACATTCTTGCTTATTTTGTTGATTTTCCCCCCTCAAATTCCAATGAGCTTGTTGATGTATGTGGAATCTGTAATTGAGAATTTGGAATATGTAATTGTTGAGATGTGATGGCGTCACAAAAGTTTGAGATTTTTTCGAATTTGAAATGATCAAACAAGATAGTTGACACAATATCGAGAGATCGAAAAGTCTCATAATCATTAGTTTGATCAAATTTATCTATATCATTATGGTTTGAACAATTAATCCTTGTGCTAAGAGTAGTAGAGAGTAGTAGATATCGATGAATCTCGATGAAAAAAATCGAATGATCGAATAATTACTTAAATTTACTATCACTTGTCTAATCTTTATCGTATTCGGATTGGACAAGTGATCCATATTTTCGTAACTTTGATAATATGTTTAAGGATGGATTGCTTTCTTCTACTTGTTTATATATTATCACGAATTTCTAGTCCTATACAAATGAATTTGATTCAAATAATATGAAATACGGATCATAACCGGGGACTTTAATTAGATTAATTAATCACGCATGAGGTTTTATGCTTGCATAGCCTAAGTTTTCAAGAATTTTACATGCTTCATATTAAAGAGCACAAACGAAACTGGCAGTTCTAGCCAGTTTACATGCTTAGTCCTAAGCAATATAACAAATTACACACTTAGCAAATTACAACTAATTATAGAATGATTAACACCAAATTACAATATCGATTAACAACTCGGCGGCGGCATGCGGCAGGGTCGCGGCGTGTGGGGTCGGCGGCAGCGTGCGGTAGAACTCGGCGGTGCGGCGGCGGCGGGCGGTGGCGTGCGGAGGCGGTCGTGCGAGCGCGGTAGGACGTCCGGCGGGGTCGTGCGAGCGCGGCAGGGCGTCCGATGAGGTCGTGTGAGCGCGGCAAGGCGGACGACGGATCGTGCGAGCGCGACAGGGTCGCGGCGTGTGGGGTCGGCGGCAGCGTGCGGTAGAACTCGGCGGTGCGGCGGCAGTGCGGCGGCGTGCGGAGGCGGTCGTGCGAGCGCGGTAGGACGTCTGGCGGGGTCGTGCGAGCGCAGCAGGGCGTCCGACGAGGTCGTGCGAGCGCGGCAAGGCGGACGACGGATCGTGCGAGCGCGGCAGGGTCGCGGCGTGTGGGGTCGGCGGCAGCGTGCGGTAGAACTCGGCGGTGCGGCGGCAGTGCGGCGGCGGGCGGCGGCGTGCGGAGGCGGTCGTGCGAGCGCGGTAGGACGTCCGGTGGGGTCGTGCGAGCGCGGCAGGCGTCCGACGAGGTCGTGCGAGCGCGGCAAGGCGGACGACGGATCGTGCGAGCGCGGCAAGGCGGACGACGGATCGTGCGAGCGCGGCAAGGCGTCCGACGGGGTCATGCGAGCGCGGCAGGGCATCCGACAGGGTCGTGTGCGGCAGGGCGGACGGCGAGGTCGTGCGCGGCAGCAGGGCGACGACCAGATCTGGCCGGATCTGGTCGAAGGACGTCGGCGACGACCAGATCTGGCCGGATTTGGTCGAAGGAGGCCGGCGACGACCAGATCCGGACCAGATCTGGCCGGATCTGGTCGAAGGAGGCCGGCGACGACCAGATCCGACCAGTGCTCGGCGCCGGTGCTCGTGGATGTCGCGCAGACGCTGTCGGGAGTTCTCAGGATCGCGGCGGTGCTTGTCGACGTCGCACAACCGCGTGGAGAGGAGACGAGAAATGCCGGTCTCGGAGACGCAGAGAGAGAGAGAGAAAGAGAGAGAGAGAGAAGAGAGAGTAAAGGAGGTTAAAATTTTTCACGCTTTTGTACCTCGAATCGGACCGGACCACTTCAATATTTTTCATTCTCCTCGAGCCGTCTCGAACTGCCTCCAACCGCCCAATTTTGAAAATTAACCAAGCTTAGATCGGCGCCCATCCAATGCGCATCGGACGGGCGCCTTTTAATGGGGGGAGTGTCCCCCATTTCAGTTGGGGGGACACCCATTTTATCCTTTATATTAAGCTCTTTTTTTTAATCACAAAAGGAGATCATGCCATGCGCCTGTATACAACAAGTAATAAATCTCACGAAAGTGGCGGGTGTTGCAAACACACGTAGCTTCTGTATTCTCTCTCCTATGCACTATTGACAAGGGCGGGCTTATGGGAGGAAAGGAGAAGACCAACAGTGCTAATGACACCCTCCATCTATTGAATCCACCTGTCCCCCACTTAGCTTATACATGCCGAACGTATCTCAACAATCACATGATAAAAAAAATAAATTCATATTTTAAGAAAGATTTAATGGGCATCCCTCTTGATGAAACGAGACATCGTCCACTCTAATGTCTTTGTCGTTGGATGCTAGATGGACGAGTGAAAGTCAGATGACGGGGCAGTTCAGGAAGTAGCAAGTGATAAGTTTAGCATTTGGGGAAAAATTGCTGCACCAGTTCCACCGTCGAAGGGCCCCGCTCACCACTCCACTGTCGCCACTGCTCCACGATCACGAATGGTGAGGTGAAGCTATCGTGAGTCCGTGTGAGCTGTGTGCGGATCCGAGAAGAGTAGGGCGGTGAGGGCGAAGCAATCAGCGACGATGAAGGCAGAGCAGTCAAGCGGAGACAGCCGAGCGAGTTTCGAGTAGGCAGCGAACGACTTTTGGTGTTCATCGTTCATCTCCAACATGATTGCCCTCAAGTTGACTCTCGCCGCCTTCAAATGCGTCGATCGATTACGCCTTTCCGCCTTCAAATACCCTAGTCGATTACGCCTTTCCACCTTCGAATGCCCCAATTGATGATGCATTTTTGCCTTTGAATGCGCCAACTGACGATGCCCTCACATCGATCCTCGCTGTCACCCCCACGTCGACCCTCTCTGCCCCCTTCGAACCATCGTCGGTCGACTCTGCCCTCACCGTCATCCACACTGCCCCCCACTCGACAACTCATTTTTTCCTTTTTGTCCCATGCAAGCCAAGCGTGAACTGCACCTGAACAATGTTTTGATCGCGTCCGTCTGATCTAAATCAGACGGTCTTCGATTTAGGATGGGCAGTCCCCCATTTCACTAGAGGGGACGCCCATTAAATCCTTTCAAGAATCCTGCATCAGCATACACATGTCTCCCCCAATCCCTTGAGTATATAAAAAATGTAAGTGCTCATCTCTAATTCTTCCACCCTCTCCATCTTCTACCCGTTTTTGTAACAACTATAATTTTTTAATTAAGGGCAATGTGGCTTTTGGGCCAAACTCTAATCTCCCCTATATAAGACCTAGACACCTCTTGTTTACCCTTTTTTTTC
Organism: Pontederia crassipes; assembly: GCA_030549335.1. NCBI lineage: Eukaryota > Viridiplantae > Streptophyta > Magnoliopsida > Commelinales > Pontederiaceae > Pontederia > Pontederia crassipes. The sequence goes on along the minus strand of CM060186.1, from coordinate 33,570,119 downwards.
TTCATATGCACATCTGACTCTTAGAGTTAGAAGAAGAGCAAAAAGAAGCACACGGAAGAAGAAGAGGAAGAGGAAAGAGAGAAAAAAAAAAGGAAGAGAAGGACAAACTAGAATTAATCAAGGTATGTAAAAGGGATCCAATCTCTCTCTCCCCTCTCAATTTTTTCATGTTTGGATTGAGCGTTCCAAGAATACTCTAGTTCTTAGTAGGGATTTTGATCAAGGATCACATGTCTATCATTAGATCTGAAAGGTGTTCAAATGTGATGCATGCTTAGATCTATATGATAGGGATTCATGTTTTAAGATTATGTTCTTAAATATTTTGGGGATGAAACCTTAAATCTTAATGACTGAATGATAGTGCATATTTTAATATGCCTTTTGATGCCAAAATGTCTAGAAATCATGCATGAAACCTTTGCAATGTTTTGTATTATTTTTCTACAAAATTTTTATCTCAAAATTTGTGAATTTTGGGTTGGACGGTGAAAGTTTGGACGCTGACATGACAGTCCTTGGAATGACCGTGATAGGCAAAAGAAAAGGGGCATTGTAATGCCTATGGTGGATGTTGTCACAGTCCTTACAGGATAAGGCATGGAGTTGTAATGCCTATGGTGGATGTTACACAGGAAGGCACAACCATGGCCACCCTGATCACGATCGGAGCGAGAGGATTGCACAATGACTAAAAAATGAGGCTCTCTATAAGGGTCGTTCCTAAGATTGCATGGTTGTAACATTGGCCTGGCATAGTCATGACACCATCATGACCAATACTAGGATGGAGGTTGAAATGGGGGCTTTGCAAATGCCCATGAAAACCTAAGGGTCACAATCGTTACCAATCCCTAGCATGGTCGTAATCGACTAGAAAATACACTTAGACTATCTTAAACCTATTTTCAAGTGATTATACTATGTAATGATGATTGTATATGACATCTAGATATACGAGATGCATGCACAATCATAACTAGGTTAAAATATGAAGATTAAGAAGCGTAATATTGTTTGATGCTTGCAAACATAATGCACTCAATCGAACAATATTGTTTACTTATCGCTAGTGATGTTTAACGGATCAGACATGCTCCTAATAGTTTCGATCAATCGAATGTTGACCAAATATCTGACAGGCTAGACAGGCCCATTAATATAACGTTATTATTTGACCACCTAATAGAATTTTAAACTTGTCTGACCCATTAAGGTCTAATAGATCTTAATGGACGGAAGGAATCGAGCAAGCCCATTAATTTTTTTAAAAGAATAATTTATTATTTTAATTTATTTTAACTTTGATATTTATTTTTCTAAATTTTATTATATTATTTTCTTGATGAATTAATAAAATAATAGGGTTTATTTCTCTAACCACCCCTAAACTATCGTGAATTATCACATCTAACCCCAGACTACGAATTTCATTTTTTGGGTACCTAAACTATCACAATTTTTCTAATTTGGTCCTTTCGTCCAATTTCGTCGACTTTTTTATTATTTTTTATTTTTTGCATTTGTGAAAAGTCCATTATACACCTCCTTTCAATTGAATTCTATTTTTACATAAAATAATATATAATAATAAATATAAAAATAATTTTTAAAAAAAGAAAACACAACGGGGGGGCTCGCCGCCCCCCCCCCCCCTTTTCTCTTTCCCGGCATCGGAAAAGAGAGGGGAGGGGGTTCGTCGCCACCCCTGCGTGCGTCGCGCCTGGAAAGAGAAGTGGGGGTCGTCGCCACCCCTGCCGACGACGACGGCAGGGGGGGCGACCCCCCCTCTTTCCCGGCGTCGGGAAAGAGAAAGGGTCGTCATCGATGCCGCCCACCCTACCATCGTCGTCGACGATGATGACGCACGTAGCGGGGGCGGCAACCCCCGCACCCCTCTTTCCCGGCACCGGGTTTTTTTAATTATTTTTATATTTATTATTATATATTATTCTATGTAAAAATAAAATTCAATTCAAAGGAGGGGTATAATGGACTTTTCATAAATACGAAAAATAAAAAAATAATAGAGAAGTCGACGGAATTTGACGGAAGTACCAAACTGGAAAAATCGTGATAGTTTAGGTATCCAAAAAATGAAGTTCGTAGTATAAGGTTAGAAGTAGTAATTCGCGATAGTTTAAGGGTGGTAAGAGGAAATAACTCAAAATAATATAATAAATAAGTTATATGATTTTTTCCTTTAGTTTTCTCATAATTTTCTTTAATATTTTATCTTTTTACTCATTTTTATTTTATTTTCATTAATAATAGAACAACTTAAATTAATAATGGATAACTACTTACATTCTATTATTAGGTAAATATTATTATATAAGCTTATTAGCTATTATTATTAAGTACTAAATAAGTAGTAATTAATTATGTTTAAACACTTAATATTATTAACGATGGGCCTATCCGATGGTTTCAGGCATATCTCGGACTATTGATCTCAAACAAACCACTAAAATATAATATCCATCTTATTATCCGTCCGAGCTCGATAACTTATTGGATAGATGCAGGCCAGGCACGGATGAATTTACAATGGACGGATCAACTTGTCCAATCTAATAAAACCAAAATATTTTCTTGAGGAATAACTATATCTTACCGATGGTATGTATATTTCTAGTCACTTTTTGAGCGATGGAAGGATGGAAGCATTGGCTCCAAGTCCTAGTGTAACACTCCCAAATCGATCCACATCACATGATGAAAGACCAACCTGAAGACGCTACAAACATATTGACTAAGTCACAATCAATAATCGAGACACGTCAACAAAGAATAAAATAAAGGAGAATAACATAAATTGTGAAAGTTCAAAAATGGCTACATCATCTTTGCATGAATATCATAAGGTTTACACCATGAGTTTATAATTGCGTAAGAAAATAAATAACTAATTAAGCCATATGGTTCATGTGCTTTCTAGTTGCCAGAGCGTCGCAGCACACTAACTCAACACCATCACCGACCTGGCCCCTATGAAAATCAAACACATCGGAGGAGATCCTTCCGTAAACGTTATAGCCTAGTGGAGAAGCAATAAAGATATACAATGTATAATTTTAAATAGCATAAATAAAAAATGATGACCAATACTTATCTTAATAAGAAAATTGGGCATGGGGTCGTCATAGATCAGTAAGATTGCATGATACATGATAAGCTTGGAATTAGTAGTAGACTTGATAATCATGACATGAATGAAAATGATAACTTGACTTAATAATCATACTTGCTTTATTTATCCATACTAATAATCATGACATAAATGAAAATGATAACTTTACTTGATGTTCATCCTTGCTTTACTTATCCATACTTCTTAATCTTGAATCATGCTTATAAATTAGGTGACTTTAGGCGCCTTTAAATTCTTGGGGTTTGACGAGCAAAATAATATAGCCTTGTGCAGGTCATGGATAATCAAATCATGACCAAAGGAGTAATCCTTATCTTAAGGCGCTCTGCATAGGCTGACAATTCATTATTCATCTTTCACTTTCACTTATTAATCACTTTAGAATCTTATTATTCATTCTTCTTCATACAGTGGAAACAATTGCATCAATAGGAGAGTAAATCAGTAAAAGAATTCATATATTAAGTCAGGAATGAATCTCAGTAGAATGGTCATTAATTTGGTCATGACGGTGATTAATTTATAAAAGGAACATACAATATTTAGATAAAATCAAGGGTTAATGATGAACATTATAAGAAGTCACAGTTTATGAATCAGTCGACCGGTTTTGTGAAATGATCGACCGGTCTATAGCTTTGCATGACCGTGACATCCTAATGGCATGGACGTGCTTGTCAAATGGCATAGGCATGCTGGTAAAGTATGGGAATGGAGGGGACGACAGGGGCGTGCCTGTAAGGACTCACGGGGGTGCCTGGGCATGAGGGCGGCCGATCGATTTAGTGGATCGGTCGATCGAGTCTATGGTTAGGCAAATTCATTCGGCCAAGTTATGGCACAAGCATGCTTGTAGAGTGGCACGGGCATGCTTCGGTGTGAGGGCAATCGACCAATTTAAGAGATCAATCGATCATCATACACTGCAATGTTCATTCGGTCATCGTGGGCACGAGCGTGACAGTAAGGTAGCACCGTCGTGCAGAGGGGTTAGCACAGGCGTGCCGGTAAGTTGGCACGGCCGTGAGGGTAGGTTCATCGGCGTGAAATCCAATATCACGAGTGTGATGACGGGATTTCATAGCTGATTTCAGCAAAAAAATTACAGAGGTTAAATCCATCTTTCAATAACTATGATGAGGCAGAATCCTATTAGCAGAAATAAGCAGATCCTACACTTGATCCCTAATCTAGAAATCATCAAAACAGATCACGACAGTTTACAGCCAGATTTCTACAAGATTATCACACAAACAGATATGTAAAGAATAAATCAGCACATGGTTCTTCTTCATGCTTTCTTTATAAACTTCATACATTGGACATACTCATATTCATGGCAGCCTATAGATTTGATCTATATAGAGTTATGCAAGGTGATTTCAAATTCACCCACCTAATTTTTTTATCAACTTCTTGTACTAATTCATTTAGATCATTGATAGTCATGCCCTCCCTGTCACCCTTGCTGTCCTGGTGCGAGATCTCCTTCCCTTGGTTGATCTCCACCTACAGGGCCATTCAGATTGAAGAGGAATGTGAGGATGGAATGCAAGAATCAATGGATCCGTGAGGAAGAAGAGGAAAACGTTTGTTACCCTAGTGCCTTGACGAAAAGAAGAACAAAAGAAATCCTTCCTTAGAGAAACGTGCATGAGAGGGAAGAGGAAATGCATAGGAGAGGGCTTTCGGTTTCTATCAGGCGTAATTAATGTGGGGCTATTATTATCCTAATTATCATTGCTTGATTCTCTCCCCTAAGAATCCTACTACACTAAATGGGTTGGTTTTTGAATTTATCCAAAAAAATATAAGATTATGATTATTAGCTGGCCGTTTTGATTTGATTCAATTTTTTTTATGATTGTTACATCCTTGCCCCCTTAAAAGAAAATTCGACCTCAAATTTTACATAGGATATAGGGTTTACCGAAAGATGAGAGAATTCTTGGCTCATTTGCGACTCGAGTTCCCATGTTGCTTCATTGTCGTGATGAAAATGTGAAGCTACTGTAACCATGGGTACTTCATGTTCCTCTGACATTGCACCTTGTGCTCCACTATATAAGTCGGATACTCGGCAAAGGTGAGATATGCAACTAAATCTGGCTGTTCTATCCTGATAGCATTAGCGGCATCGTGCTTATACTTTTTGAACATGGACACATGGAATACATTATGCACTCTCCCATAAGACGGGGTAGAGGCAGTCTACATGTTGCCTCGCCTACTAGTTCTCACATACCGAGGATTAAGCTTTCCTCGCTTACTGAACCTTGACTCCTTTCATAGGAGAAACCTTCAATAGTATCTGATCACCAGCTTAGAAGATCTGCTCTCGTCTGCCCTTATCTGCATAACTCCTCTGCCTGGCTTGTGCAGTCTTCAATCTCTTCTGGATCAGCTCAACTTTCTCTAAGTATTCTACAACTTTTTTAACTTCCTCCTTGCTTATAATCTCTTCCTCACCTACTTCACCCTAGTGGGTAGATGAACAACAAGGTCGATCGTACAAAGCCTTGAAGGGTGTCATGCTGATAATCAAATGATTATATGCAAATGCAGTAAAATGGATATGCTCGTCCCTACCAATTTAGTGTGCTTGCCTTCAGCATGTCCTCAAGAGTACGCATGGTCCTCTTATTTCATATTTTACTCTTCCCCAAGTGTATGTCATCGTAACACCCTCGGGCCAATCAGAATATTATTCGCTTTGGGCTTTTGGTCTGCACTAATTTAAAATGCATCTTTATAGATGAAGAGGGTAGCTACACATATAAACTCATGACCACCTTCGTGTTTTGTCCATGTGGGACTATTCAATGAGACCATCTTAGTCCGTAGACCTCATGTCATTACACTAACCTCCTTAAAAGGATTGTTAGTGACTATTCTTATTAATTCCAATCACTTGGAGATATCTTAGCATGATGTGTAAACATTCGTATTTACTCTCATGAAATTTTGTTCACTTATATTTTGACATCACATATAATTGTCATCATCTCTCTCTTTATATATCCCTATTATAATTGGCTACGTTCGGATGTCGCCTTAGGCTTTCGTATCCCTCATTGATTTAAGCTTTTAACGCTTCATTCCTTCTCATGAAAATCTTGATGTTTCTTAATTGTTTAACATTAGAATTTAAAGAAAGATTTATTACCATTTTCAAAATTTTGTAAATTCTTAGGATCATTGCTATGAGTTAAATCACAAGATAGATATTGATCCAATGATATACATATGATCTTCATGAGGGTTTAGGATCCTATGTCGGTTAATCATTTGGGTTCAATGTTTAACATCGTCCAATGTCGTTGTTCTTGTGATATGGTCACTCGACCTTTGACTTGAATCAGATATCTAGAGGGGTTAAACATAGTACATAGATAGGTAATTGTCAAATGAGAAAATTATATTTGGAATCAATCATGAGTCTTGTAAATCATTTGAGAACGGATCATTCTTGGCGATCTATGCCCTTGGAATAAGGTGATTCATTAATCAATGCCATTCAATATCCTTTATATGTCTCCATCCATTGTATCAATGCTTTGTTCGATATTCTGACCATGGGAGTTGCCTTCAACCTTAACTTCTTGGTTTACATTGCATCATATTCGATTAATATTTCCGTCACAATGTCATAGGCCAGTAGTTATAGATTACCACTGAAGTTCTTTTCTTTTGGAGTGGAATATCTTTCAACTCCAGGTATAGGGGAATGAATCGGTATAATGGTTATAAAAGAGTGAAAAGCACTATGAATCGATATTAAGGTCAAACGGTATCTATGATGAGGGTTTGGTAAGTTGATAAAACACATGATAAAATCTATTCCATAAGGAACCAAAACAATATATGCACACTACGCACATAAGTCCTTAGTAAACATCATGAATGCAAGTGAACACATGAAATCATCAAAACAAAAAGACAAACAATCATATTTACCCTTTGCATATTTTCTCGTTGTCATTTGTATTAACAATATCCTTTAGCGCTTGCGAGAGGTTTCAAGATAGCCTTAAAGTTGGTAAGGAAACCAATCCATATATGAGACATATGATTAGATCATGAATGGTCCACTTTATCAAGCCAAAATTTTGAAAATTATTCATCATATTAACATTAAGACATCTTAGAAAAGCATCCTAATCAAAAATAGGATTTCCGTGGACTATAGTTTTTTTTTCAATGTACAAACATCAAATGTATCATTGGATAGCTTGCTTACTGCGTTATCTATCTTTGTAGGTTTTATTTTCCCTCTAGAACTATCAATCATGGTTGTATAATTAATTACTTTATGAAAACTATAAATATATCAACAGCCAAGATAAATCATTTTAAAATTTATAATGTACTTCCTAATCATTCATCTTAAGTAGTTAACTTGCTTCTCAAGTAACCTTGTAGGGGACTTAAGAAATTCTCATACTTTATCTTGATCTTAAAATTTCTAAAATTTTCTTACATGATATTTTGATCTTTTAACAACTAATTAGAGGAGGGGTCATATCTTCCTCAATCATATATACTTTAAGCGACGTTAAGTTCATTCCAAAAATCATAAATTTTCAACCCTCACCTGCATTTCATAGTTTTATTTAATTCGTTCTTTTTTCTTACTAACAATAACTAGTAGAGAAATCATTATTTTGATCATAGCCATCTATGAACACTTCATACCGAGAGTAATTTCAAGCATACTATATATTATATGTACCAATAAAATTTGCTATGCTAAATCTAAAAATCCCCATTATTATTATTATTATTATTATTATTATTATTATTATTATTATTATTATTATTATTATTATTATTATTATTATTATTATTATTATTATTATTATTATTATTATTATGTTGTTGTTGTTGTTGTTGTTGTTGTTGTTGTTGTTGTTGTGGATCATAATCTTTTTAATATTGTTTGGTTTAATGTGACTTCTAACCATTCCTTTTTTTTCATATTTGTCCATCCCTATATTATACATGATTCTTTATAAGCTCGATAATACTTAAACTCTTGTCCAACTAATGTTACATAACTTGAACATAATTAATAATTCAAATTCTTAATTTTGACATAAAATAATCCAACTAAAAATTCATATAACTTGTTTTGGATTTACTTAGGTCCTTTATCATCATAATGTAGGGGCCATATGAAGTCTAAGGCATAAAGAGGATTATGGGACCATACTTATCAATATAAACATATACAATAATTCATTAGACATTAACTCGTTAAATCAATGGAACCACATTATCAATTTCTTGTAATAATGATAAACATACTTAACCTTTATGATTCTTAGACATGGTTGATATAATATAAATTCACCTATACTATTTTAAATCCAACTCGGACCTAATTGTGGTTTGAGTTAGGTCTTTACATCTTTATTTACTTTTATGTTTCCCTCCTTTCCTTCTTAAATCTGCACCTCTTTGCAATCAATATTTCTACTCATTTTCCTCTTCTTGCTGCTGCAGTCAATAGAAGAAGTCCGTGAGTAGGATGATCATGAAAGAGATTGAAATAATGAGTTATGAGATATAAACTATATGGAAATGTCTCTAAGGCTATGTGGATAATAATCATCCCCATATTTGTTATACTTTTCTTAAATGTTTAAAATGAACAATCGATGTTGGTTTTATTTTTCTGAGGCTGGGTCCTCATACCCTAGCCTCATCTTTCACGGTCTAGGTCATAGCCTCAACTTCGATGACATCCGCGGCCCTGCTGGACCAATGTCTGGGTTCAGCAAGTGGGCCTTCACAGGCAAGTCTCAGAAACTACTTGAGAGGTTCTGGCCTCCCGCTCCTTAATTCTCTCTGAACGTCATGACATGCATATCCTTTAATCATGAAAGAAGAATACATCAATAATCAATACAATATCATAAACATGAACTTTACTTACAATTCTTTTCAGTGGAGGGTGTGGCGACTGCTCGACGATAGCACATACCATACTATCTTATACTATAAGACATCAAGAGAGTCCAAACTTTAGGCTCTAATACCATAAATGTAGCACTCCAAATTGACCCACGCCACGTGATGAAGACCAACCTAAAGATGCTACAAATGGTATGGCATTGACTAATATATTGACTAAGTCTCAGTCAATAAATGAGTCACGTCAACAAAGGAAAGAATAAAATAAAGGAGAATAACATATATTTAGAAAGTTCAAAAATGACTACATCATCTTTGCATGAATATCATAAGGTTTACATCATGAGTTCATAATTATGGAAGAAAATAAATAACTAATTAGGCCACGTGATTCATGTGCTTTCTAGTCGCCAGAGCTTTGTCGCAGCACACTAACTCACAACATCACTAACCTGACCCTATGAAAATCAAACATAGGAGAGGAGATCCTCCCGTAAGCTTTACATCCTAGTGGAAAATTAATAAGAATATACGATGCATAACTTTAAATACATAAATAAAAAATGATGACTAATACTTATCTTAATTAGAAAATTCGGCATGGTTCATCATAGATCAGTAAGATTGCATGATACATGATACATTTGGAATCAGTAGTAGACTTGATAATCATGACATAAATGAAAACGATAACTTGACTTGATAATCATGCTTGCTTTATTTATCCATACTGATAATCATGACATAAATGAGAATGATAATTTGACTTGATGTTCATGCTTGCTTTACTTATCCATACTTCTTAATCTTAAATCGTGTTTATAAATTAGGTGACTTTATGTGCCTTTAAATTCTTGGGGTTTACCGAGTGAAACAATATAGCCTTGTGCGGGTCTGAGCGACCCTTATCTTGAGGCACTTAGCATAAGCTGACAACTCATCATTCATCTTCATTTATTAATCACTTTATAATATTATTATTCATTCTTCTTCATACAGTGGAAACAATCGCTTCAATAGGAGAGTAAATCAGTAAAAGAATTCATATCTTAAGTCAAGAATGGATCTCAGTAGAATGGTCATTAATTCGGTCATGACGGTGATCAATTCATAAAAGGAATAGACAATATTCAGATCAAATCAAGGGTTAATGATGAACATGATGAAAAGTTAATCCATAATAATTTCTTTTTAACTTATGATAGTATATTTACAAAATCTATGTTGTTCATGTCAAAGAAAGAAAATTATGTCTACTTTTACTCTTGTCATGTTTATTAACATGAATATCTTTAAGATTTGGCAAAGGAAAAGATACATGTGAATTTTCTTTAAAAGTCTTCTGAACCTAAAAATTTTTGTTTATCTACAAAGGAGAATTCATATTCTTGTTTTATGAGCTTTATATACATGAGTCGATATTGTTTTGACTTGTTACACTATGTCCTTTGGGTAAACAAGCACATTATGATTTTGCATAATATATTAATAATTTTAAAGTCTAGATATGATAGAAATTATAAAAATATTGAAAACTAGCTATTGTTTATTTTAGTCCCCACTCTAAGAGTTTTGCAACTTAAAAAAAGAAGAGTAAAACTATAAAAGAGAAAGAATTTAGATTCTCGATATATGCTTCTTTAATCAATAAACCTCATACATATGATCAAAGTTATGTGGTTAATACTAAAATAAAAAATATTTAAATAAGTTTTAATATTAATATATCATATCTAATCATATTAGAAGGTAAACAATATTTATATGTTATTTACTTATGAAGTCAAGTATAATAATTATATATATATACCATTATAATGTATATTATATTATATAAGTTTATATAAATTTCTAAGAATAGAAATTATTAAATAATGTAGAAAATTTATCATTTCAAATTTTAATTAAAATTTTTATGATAATTAAATATATAAAAATGATATTAATAATTTTAATACTAAACTTTTTGACAGATAAGGTTAGATCCGTCGGTAATTATATTTACAATAATACATATAATATGATATAAGTGTATGCTTAATATTTATAATATTAAACTTTTATGTGTTGAGCCTTTGAAATTACCGACGGATATCTATCCGTCAACCGAAGGTTGTACCCATCGACAATTATATTATAATAATATATAATATAATATAAGTATATATTTAATATTTTGATATTAATATTTCCGACTGGATTATCCTTCAGAATTATCGACGAATTTGTAATCCATCGATAATTCCAAAAATAAACTCATCGGGCACTTTAATTTTTCTCACCCACCTTTCTCACCTAATTTTCCCGCCTCTCTTATTCCCTCTCCCTATATCTCTCTTTTACTCTCTCTCCATCTCCCCCTCTCTAACCTTCTCTCTCTCACTCTCTTCTCTCTCTCACTCTCTTCTCTCTCTCACTCTCTCTAATCGTTTCCCGTCTCTCTCTTCACTCACTCAACGACCGTCTCTCTCACGCCGACCACCTCTTCCTCTCCCTCTCTCTCGATTCTAGCTACCACCCTATCTTCGGTGCAGCAGCTTCGGCCTCCCTCTTTCTCGACTTCGGTCGTCTGGCTGTCGGATTAGGTGGCCGTATCCGGTGCCTGGATCCATCCGGCTCTAATGACCAATGATTCTGATGGGCCCGTGACCAACGATGACCTCCTCCCCATCTCCCTACCTCTCTCGGCAAGATCAGGCGCAATTCAGCCGTCGGATCTGGCCAAAGATGTCTATTTTTTTATATTTTTAAAAATGGTTCCCAATGGGTCGACTCGTGTTAGAACATCTGACAAGTGGTATCCATGGAAGGTTTGACTAGAGTTTTGATTCTCCCGTCGAATCTTCTGACAGCTGACGCCCATCGGAAGTTCCGTTGGGCAAACCCTGTTGGAACTTTGGAAGGTAATACTCCTTATGAACTTTCAACGGGGATATTCATTGGAAAGTCTGAAGGAGGGCAGCTACAGTCGAAAAATCATTGTCGACGAATGATTTTTCATTGTCGACGAATGATTTTTCGATGATCGTGGTTCCATCGACAAATCCATTGGAAACTCAAATTTTCCGATGGATTTCATGAGATTTCTTCCAATTATTATAGTGGAGGTCGAGAAGTCAGAGCGGGGACATAAGTTAAGGTGTGACCAAACCTCATCAACAAACACCTTGCTTCTTGTGTTTGTGCTCTTTTTCTTTCTCCCCTTCCCACTCTATTATGCATGTTATTTGATTGTTATTATGTTGGTTTTAAAGTTTAACAATCAATTTTAAGCTTCCGCGATGTATTTTGTGAAATCAATTTTTTTCGATTTAACACCAATTCATCCCCTCCTCTTGATGCCTTGATTCAACAATTAATATTAGAGTAAGGTTGCTCTTATTTTTATATTTAACCATCTTTAAAGCACGTATCCTTCAATTTAAGAGGGACAGATAATGTTTTGAAATCATTCTGCTTGTTATGCATATGGATTGCATTGTCACTATATTTTTTAGGGTTATTTCCTCTAACCACCCCTAAACTATCGGAATTTTTTACATCTAACCCTAAACTATGAACTTCATTTTTTGGATCCCTAAACTTTCACGAATTTTTTAATTTGATCCTTCCGTCCAATTCCATCGATTTCTTTATTATTTTTATTTTTCGCATTTGTGAAAAGTCCCTACCCCTGCCTTCAGTGTTAGTTCATTTTTACATAAAGTAATATATAATAATAGATATAAAAATAATTTAAAAAGAAAAAAAAAACAAGTGTCACCGGCAATGTTATCAAGATCGCTTTCCGTATCATACGATCCTATGATCCAAAATTCGACAATCGATCTCGATCCCATGATGGAGATCGAAAACTTAGGATCGGTACTAGATCGATCGTTGACTCATAGGATTGGTGTCGGATCGGTGCGATCCGACCGATCCCACATATATTTTTTTCATTTTCTAAATTATTTATAAAAAAACAAAAAATAAATAAATGACATCTTCCAAAAGCCCGTTCGACTTCTCCCAATTCCTAAACACTTGCTGCCGGCTGACCTAAGATTTTCGCAGTCTCGATTCTGAAATCCTCATTGAATGTTGATCGCTGATCAATAGGAGTCGGGATGCCGGACGCCGGACGCCGAACGCCGGATGCCAGTTCAATTTCTACTGGAGTGACAGGAGCACCCGAAGTCGACGTAGCACTACTCGGCGCCATTGTTCAGGCCCAGGGCATTCAAGCACTCACCATTCGACTTCTCTCTTGTAATGCTCGAAGTTCATCGTTCGCCTCTGGTCACTCCACACTCGCCGGCAGCCCGGCGGTCAGTCCACTTTTACATCTTGTTGTTCCGCTCGCCTCTCCCCGCTCGGCACTCGATAGTCAACACCCTCTGCTCCACGCCCGCTAGAGTCAGACCTCAAGGTTGATAGGCAGTAGGCAGCAGGCTCTTATTGATGTAAGTCTCTCTCTCTCTCTCTCTCTCTCTCTCTCTCTCTCTCGCGCGCGCGCCAACTGATCTTAGGATCTTAGAGACTTAGGCTATGAAAATTTGACATCAAACCATGTGTTCTGCTGATGCTTTGAGATAGGAATCTAGTCGACTTCATGATATGTTGATGCTCTACGAATTTGCCTCATGATTTGTTCAATAATTTCCATTGACATGTCGATGTTAATTATGTGTTCAAGTTCAAGTTCAATGAATATGAACCAGTCATTTGTTTCTTCATGAATTCTAAGTAAACTTGATCTGTGAATTATGATGCCTATTGCCTAATGCTGAAAATTGTAGCTCTTATTTGTTAAATGTGAACTGAATTGATTTGTACTAATTAACTACATTTGTTGTAGATCTAAATATGAATTGTAGCACTGAATTTTGATTTATTAATTGATTTGATTTGTGAATTGTGATACACAATGCCTTGCCTTCATTTGATGTAGCTCTAAGCTCATATCCCTTATTAGCCATGGCCTCTGGAAGTGGAAGTGGAAGTGGTACTGGTATTGGTAGTAATGCACCTGCTGGCACTGGAACAGAAACTGGATCAGCTAACACTAGTGGAGCAGCAACTAAGACTAGGTTTAGAAAAAATTCTGCAGGAAATAGAAGTGATGCAGGATGGTCTCATGGCTTTGAAGTTCCAAAAGAAGGAAGAAAGGTTATATGCAAATATTGTGATAAGATAGTAACTGGAGGAGTATATCGGTTTAAACATCATTTGGCTTGTACTAAGATCAATGTTTCACCTTGTGGTGCTGTTCCTGATGATGTGAAGAAATATATATTGGTCATTTTAACAAATTTAGAAGAAATTGCAGCAAAGAAGAATCAAAGCAATACTTGCGGAGTGGAAAATGATGATGTTAGCATGGAAGATGCAGTGATAGATTCAAATGCTAAGAGGAAAGGAAAAGAAGTGATAGGAGGGATTTCTAATTTTCTCAAAAAACGAACTGGAAACATTCCAAGCAAGCAACAAACAATTAATCAATCTTTGAGGAAAGAGTTGAGGGAGGAAGTTTGTATGCAAATTGCTCATTTTTTTCTATACTAGTGCCATTCCTTTTAACTGTGTAAAGAATCCTGAATTTATATTGGCAAATTTGGAATTGGGTTGAAGCCACCCTCTTACCATGAGATAAGAGAAAAGTACCTGAAAAAAGAAGTTGATAATACCATGTCAATACTTGAGGAGCATAAAGCTGGATGGAGAAAATTGGGATGTTCTATCATGTCAAATTGTTGGACCGATAAAAAGAGGAGGACCATATGCAATTTTCTTGTTAATAGCCCCAAGGGTACAATTTTTTTAACTTCACTTGATACATCATACATCTCAAAGACTGCAGATAAAGTTTTTTATATGTTGGATGAGATAGTGAAGCAAGTTGGCGAGGAAAATGTTGTACAAGTTATCACAGATAACGTTGCTGCTTACGAGTTGGCTGGTGAAATGTTGATGCAAAAATGAAAGAAGCTATTTTGGACTCGTGCAGCTCATTGCATAGACTTAATGCTTGAGAATTTTGAGAATAAAATTAAACTTCATGAGGTGACAATAAAAAGGGGCAAAATGATAACAAGTTTCATTTATGCAAGAACACTTCTTGTTAGTATGCTGAAGCACTTCACCAAAGGAAAAGATTTGATAAGGCTAGCTGTGTCTCGCTTTGCCACTTCCTATTTGACTTTAGGATGCTTGTTTGATAACAAGAATGCATTGAGGACTATGTTTGTATCCAATCAATGGAAAGGCAGCCGATATGCAACAATGAAAGAAGGGAAAAATGTTGAGCACATTGTAATGGATAGCAGATTTTGGACTAATGTTAATAATTGTTTAAAGGCAGCATATCCTCTTATTAAAGTACTTCGCATGGTAGATTCAAATGAAAAGCCAACTATGGGCTTTATCTTTGATGAGATGGACAGGGCTAAAGAGAAAATAAAAGTTAACTTCAAAGCTGATAAGAAAAGGTAATTGACTAAGTTACTAACTATATTTTAAAGTCTTATTATATTGCTTTAAATTTATGACAATTTGGATATTCAATCTTCTTTTTAGTCTTATAATGTCTCATCCATTTTTTTTTGTAGTTATGAACCTATTTGGAGGGTTATTGATGATAGATGGGAGGTTCAACTCCATAGACCTTTACATGCAGCTGCTTATTATCTTAATCCTCAATTTCATTACTCTCCTAACTTTAAAGCTGATCGAGAAGTCCTTCGTGGTTTATATAAAGTTATGGATAGGATGTTAATTGATGAAGAAAGGGATACTGTTGATATGCAACTTGAGGAATTCAAGCATGAAAGACGATTGTTTGGATTCACAGTTGCTAAGTTTATGAGGCAAAAGAAGACACCAACAGATTGGTGGATATCCTATGGTGCTGATACACCAAAATTACAATGATTTACTGTAAGGATTTTAAGCTTAACTCGTAGTTCTTCAGGATGTGAATGTAACTGGAGTGCTTTTGAGATGGTATATTTTTTTTATTTTTGCATCATTTTCTTTATAATTTTAAATATCAGTCAAACATTTTAACTCAATATTTGAATTACTCCTCAGGTGCACACAAAGAGAAGAAATCGATTGCAACAAAAGAAGATGAATGACTTGGTTTTTGTAATGTACAACTTAAAGTTGAAGAACAGGAAAGTTAGGAAGCAAGTCGATCTCCATGTTGATGATGTCTCTTCAGATGATGAATGGCTTATAGAAGAGGAAAGTGAAGGTTCTCCTAGATCTAATATGAATCTTAGTGTTCTTCAAGGTGGAAATCATGATGATGATGAAGATGAAGCTATTGCTATAGGTGATGAAAATGTGGAGAATGTTATTGCCTCAGTCGACGATTTGGAGCTTCCTGAAGACACTGAATGTGATCATATTGATGATGATGATGATGAACATGAATATGAAGATGATGATCTTCATTATGACCTAGAATTAAATGGCATGGCAAACCTTTTGTAGGCTTGTAGCTTTAAATCTTTTACTCTTGTGGATTGTGATCTTACTTTTTATGTTCTTTAGTTGTAAACTTTTTTAATGATGACTTGTTGAATTCCTGTGAATGATGCCTTGTAGCTTTAAGCCTTTAAGTCCTATGTTCAATTCCTGAATCACACTTGTACAAGTTTTAGAAGGTGAGCAATTCTTAGTTTCTTACCATCTGATTTCATTGCTTTGCTAGTGGGTGTAATTGCACAAAATTATATGCATATTTTTTGTGTTCTATTGATTGCATTTCCTTATAGGAAACTATAGTATCCATGGCTTAGTCAATTTTTGGAATTGAGAGTTGTTGGCTGACACTTTTTTTTTACTTTATAGGCTAGTAGGTATATGATTCTGATGTATTTGGAAGTTGACAATAAATTTTGCATCATAGGAACCACAAAAGGCAACAAGTTTAAGAAAGGTATGAAAAATTTGTCTGACATTTCTTTAGTATTTGAGCAACTGTGTTGAAAAAATAATTGTCGACAGGTTTTCGTAAAATTCTGATTAATTATAAGCAATTAAGCAACTCATCCTTATGTCTATGAAAATGTCCAGTCTTAGGATCCAGGTACATATTAAGCTCATCCCTATAGCTAGTCCATCTCTTTTATTAATTTCTTCTATGCAAAAGTAAAATATTAAGCTTTAATGAACTTGTGCATTGGTTTTAACTCTTATCACCATTGCTTTGCATACTAACATTTGAGTATAATTGTGTTGTATTTACTATTTAGTATTTAGTTTATATAGATGTGATGTGTCATGTTTGAAATGTTCATACTTCATAACTTCATATGAATGCGATGTGTTATAGTTATTAAAAATGTGATGTTTCAAATTTAGTTTACAACTTTACATGAAAATGATGGAGTAATATGTTTGTTCTCCAACTTTGTGACTTGTGAAATATATACTATTTTAAGAAAATATTTTTTTATTCTTAGAAGTAGGATCTTACGATCATCGATCCGATCCTACGATCCTTGGTCCTTCGGACCTCTTTCGATCCTACTTCGGAAAGCGATCCTGACAACTTTGGTCACCGGAGGGGGGGCGGCGACCCCCCCCCTTCGCTCTTTCCCTGCGCATGCCGGCGCAGGGAAAGAGGGGGTGCTGCTGCTCGGCCTCGGGAGCTGGTTGAAGAAGTGCACCGCCCCCAGGATGCATTCACCTCCCGGAACAGCTCCGACAGGTAGTGCTCTTGGATATTCATGTACGCGCAGTGTGCTAGCTGATTGAAGAAGTGCGCCGCCTCCAGGTTGCTCGCCAGCATGTTGTCCATGATCCGGCTCCGCTGCAGCACCTCCACGTCCATGGGCGTGGTCCACGACGCAGTCCATGAACCATGCGTAGCTCATCATCCGCTGCGCCGCCCCCATCCCACACTGCTCCAAGGCCACCAGGTCCGTGAACCGGGACTTGGTGGTCTTATTGATGGAGACGAAGGGCACCTCCAGGATGCTGTCCTTGAACGTCAAGTCCAGGAAGCTGCGGGCCGACGATTTCCTCCTCAGCTGCACGCCAGCTTCCAGGAGCTTCGTCGCACAGGGGATCAACTCCGGCAATGCCTTCGCCGTGATCCGCTTGGACTTCTCGCTCAGTGTTCCCCTGGAGATCGCTTCGGTATTGCTGCATCATATGGTCGATGCAGCTAGCTTCTTCTTGGGACTCAAGCGTCTCAGTAGTCCAGTGAGGCAGCGGCAGCTGCTCTGTTCGGAGGTGTCCAGGGGTGGCACGAAGCACTGGTGGTAGAGATGGAGCAAGTGGTGGATCTTGTCGCTCGTTACTGGCACCGTGGTCCTCATGTCTGCCGTGGTCGACAGCTCCCCCGACAGGAGGTAGTGAATGAGGACCGACACGAGTATGCCGTCGCCGTTGTTGGGATCGAAAGGATGATGGGCGGTGCCAGAGTTGGGGGTTGGCTGTGAGGAGCACGTCGAAGAGGCTCTGCAGCACGAAGAAGGGATCTGGTTCTCCAGCATGAGCAAGTCGTTCTTGATCAGGTGCCAGTTCCAGGTGACCTCAATGATCGCGTCGTTCTCGCCATTGAGCCACTTCATCAGGAACTCGAGCACAAAGTAGCCGTCGAGTAGCAGCATCTCCACCAGCTCCTCGCTCCCAGCCGACGACAGCCCCCCCTTTTTCGGTGACACTTATTTTTTCTTTTTTAAATTATTTTTATATCTATGATTATATATTACTTTATGTAAGAATGAACTAACACTGAAGGCAGGGGTATAATAGACTTTTCACAAATACAAAAAATAAAAAATAATGGAAAAGTCGAAGAAATTGGACGGAAGGATCAAATTAGAAAAATCGTGAAAGTTTAAGGACCCAAAAAATGAAGTTCGTAATTTAGGATTAGATTTGGAAAATCATGATAGTTTAGGTGTGGTTAGAGGAAATAACCTTATTTTTAAATGTAAAGTAGAAAAATTAATCATAGTAAAATGAAATGGATTCTAAAAGAAAACGTGATTGACAATCTTGGACCTAATATATTTTGGATACCACATTTCAAATGATCTTTTTCTTGTAGGTGTGCATCACATGAAAAGGAAAAAGATGAAGTTCAAATGAGGTGGAGACACAATCCTTGCGGTAAAAGTATTTCAACATATAAAAAAAATGAAGATTTAAATTTATTATTGGTATCATGCATACTTATGTCTTGAATTTGTCCATTTCTTATCATAATGTGTGCATAAACTAATAATTGATGAAAGATTAAGATCATTATGCATACTAAAATTATCTTCATAATCTAACCTTGAAAGTGTCTATATTACTCATATTTCCTAAATATGCCTAATGAGAACATCTCTATTGAATTATGCATGATGATTGTTAAATTGAAATTTTTGGACTATTATGCTAATTTAATATGAAAATTATATTTAGAAAAATAAGAGCACTTATATCAATATTAAAGTTTGCATGCATATATCAATACTCAAATTATGTTAATTTTGGCATTGAGCATATATAATTGGTTTATATGAATCTTGTGTACTATTTGGCATATTAATATTACTGATTAAATATAGTTATATAATGTATATGATTTTTAAGTATAAATGAATCATATTTTGAAATATGAGTGGAGAATAATAAATTATTTTGTTTGGTTGAAGATTGATTATCACAATTTTTGTTGATGACATTTGATGTTTTATAATTTTAAAATTAAGAGAAGTCATAATCTTAAGATAAAAATTGAATATTTTATTAATGCTTGGAAATGAAAATATATGAAAGGTTAATCCATACTAACTTCCTTTTAACTTGTGATATTATATTTATAAAATCTATGTTGTTCATGTCAAAGAAAGAAAATTATATGTCTACTTTTACTCTTGACATGTTTATTATCACGATCATATTTTTGATTTGGCAAAGGAAAAGATACATGTGAATTTGCTTAAAAAGTCTTTTAAACTTGAAAATTTTTGTTTATCTACAAAGGAAAATTCATATTCTTGTGTTATGAGCTTTATATGTATTAATCGATATTGTTTTGACTTGTTACACTATGTCATTTGAGTAAACAAGCACATTATGATTTTGCATAGTATATGGATAATTTTAAAGTCTTGTTTATCATAATATATGAATGATTTTGCATAATATATGATTTTGCAATTACAGAAGAGTATGTCACAAATATTTGTGCTTTAGACTTTTTTTATCATAATTTGTTCACAAACCTACAATTTTTTAAAAGTTAATTTTTGTCATACTAGGATAAGTGTAACACTCAGAAATTTCACCCCCAAATGCCAAGGGAAATTAGGTCATTCGGCTGTGTTAGCCCATTCACCATCACATAATCATAATAAAATATAATTTTATATTAATTCAACGGAAGCATAAAGTTATTAAAGAAGATAAAATAACTCTTTTGAAACATAGCGGAAGACTTCGATAAAACATCAAAAGTAATGTCATAGAATTGTCACATCACTAATAGCAATTAAAAGATCTTAAACCATAATCAAATAGACTCAATAACACTTGATTCTAAGACTCCTAAACCACTTTCTTGTCATGAGCTGAGGCACCTGCATAGATCTAGGGTGCAGAGGTTTCCCAGTTAGAGTATGTAAAAGTCATGCATGCGATGCTATGATCCTAGACATGATGCTACGTGATATGCATCATAGTATTCAATAATAAGAAGTAAACAATATGCATGTCATGCTCTATACATGAGATCTACGTGTCAGTCAGCAATAACAATCTATCATTATGCATTTATAAACTATAGCATGTGAGACATGTAATCATATCATCATAATAAAAGGTATGGACAATCATAATAATCATACAATTCTATAGGCATATAAGTGAAATACACTTACCATAACCATTGCCATTATAACTTTTCTCATGATTGCTTCGTAACCTTTTCAAACTTTCACTTTTGTGGGACATCATTCCATTTGATCGATCATTGCCCCTTTCATTAAGGTTATATCTTTTGATAGTTGAGATTTATGTCATTGTCCTGTCAATAGGCTAACTAGGTCTTAGAGATAATTCTCCTCTCTCACCTGAAGGTGACATCAGAATGTACACATCATTGTCGATGTGTGTAACGATCATTCTGGACTCTCGTTTGAGGACGACATCGGAATGACATACCATTGTCGATGTGTGTAACGATCATTCCGGGTAAAATAAGATAAAGAGCCATAGAGGGTCGATGTAACATCATCCACAACTATGTTCATTATGCTTTTCAATCAACAAACAATTATGTCGCTCAATCTTCATATTTTAACCTAGTTACATAGAAACATGCATATACGTGTATCTAGGTTCTTATACAATCAACAAACATCAGTACATATTATTAATACATTGAAAATAACATTTAAAATATCATATAATCATTTTTCATAAGATCACGGTCGTGATGGGTTTGTCACGATCGTGACAGAACCCTGATCAATTTCCCCTTCTGTCATGGTCGTGACTATATAGTCACGGTCGTGCTCTGACCAAGTTTGTCACGGGCATGACAAAAGTCTATTTGATCATTTTCCAGTCATTCTGTCATGAATGTTCCGCGACCTCGCACGGTCGTGCTAGCATCCTGGAAGTTTGATTTTCCACTCAAAATTTTTTATTTTTGAGATTAGAACTCCAATAAAAATAATCTAAAATATCATAAATATTGCAAGTATGATCTCTTAGCATCTATACATCATAGAACATATTAAAACATGCAATTTTTCATTCATAATCAAGATTTAGGGCTTTTTCCTAGAAATTCATAAAACTATCAGAATCTATTCTCTACATAGTATTCTAGCAATAGACACTAAAATATTAATAACTTAATTTATACTTGTCATTTTCAAATGATTCCAATTTTCACAAAAAATTAACAGAACCTTTAACATGTGAATAAATTTCAAATATTTCCAATTTATGATACTTTTTACAATTTTGTCTCATTGTTACCGGAGACAGCATGATTGTCGTCAGATGTTTGGATCATAACTATTTTTATTCATCTTCAAATCGAATGAAACAAATTTCTCTGGAAAGAAACTAGACTTCGAGGACTTTTCATCCATTATTTATAATTTTTGGATAAGTAAAACCTACCCTAACAATTATTATAAAACAAACACGAATTTAACAGATTATGCAACATAAATCATGCAACTCTCAATCAAAATCTCTATCAAGAACATGATACTCTCAATCCGAATATGAGAGGGGAGGGAGGGGTTGGATCCTCTTTACATACATTTCTTTCAGATCTTTCTTCTCTTTCTTCATCTTCTTCCTCCTTGTTCCTCAAGTTCTCCCTCTTCAAGTTATAGGCATCAAGAAACTTTTTGGTGGAGAAAAAGAGGTTAACAAGAGATTTAGGTTTATTATATAGGGGAACTTAAGAGTACTGGATCCAGATTAACTTTTAAGCCCAAATTAGAAAATATGGGGTATTACAATAATTTTAACTTTGGAAATGCTTATGTTATTTATTATGCTTAACTCCTAAAATAGTATGTATATATAGTTAAGTCATTTGGTGCTTTGTGCGTTTGCAATTGAAAGAAGCCAAACTTTTGAAACTTTACCTAAAATTTGGAAAACCTTTGAAAAAACATCATATACTTCATTTTATTTGGCACATGATTCTTATGATATAAGATTAATGTGGATAAATTTATATAGTCATAACTTATTATCATTTTGAGTAGCTGCCAAATTGAAATAATGTTTAAATGATATTTATGTTGGACAAATGAAAATATATGCAATACTTTATAGCTTGTGTAAGGATGCATATGCATTTGAGATATTTGTGCCATACCATGAAAATATCAATTCTTTACCTTACATGAGCATGAATTTACATTTTCATAATTTGTAGAATTATTTTATTATCCCTTGACACAACTCCTATGTTTTAAACTTAAAATCTTCATATTGTAAAAATCAAAATTTGACCCCTCATTCATAATATTAAATTATTATCATTTCTTTAGAAGAAAAGGCCAACATATCAAGGGCTAAAGGAAAATGAAAATAGAAAGAAAATGACCATAATGATAGGGGGGCTTATTCAAAAGTTTGAAATATTAGTATCATTTTGTTAAATGAAAATTTATCAAGGACTTCTCATATTGTCAAATCTTAGACTATTTAATCTAAATTTGATAGTTTATTATTTTTTAAAAGTTTTATGTAATATTTTGATTCCTTATATGTATTTTTATGAGTTATGTGATTTTATAACCCGTAGATAATTTTGATTTTATATTTATGAACCGATCATGCTTAGGGGAAATTATTTTTATATATCACAATTGCTACACTTTTATGATATGATCAAACAAATAAAATTTTCTTTTTTTATTTTCCTATTTTATGTCTTGTGTGGCAATAGGGGAGGAATGAAAGTAGGGAGTGATGTGAAATTTGGGAGTGTGATTTAGTTGGCTGAATTAATGGTCTAAGCACAAAATGCAAAAGACTAAGTTTTAGATGTACTAGAAGTGAAAATTGAACAAGATCTAGGTGTACACTATGTAGAATTGAAAATTGAACAAGGTGTAGGCGTAGACTATATACAACTAGAAATTGAATAAAATTAAAAATGTAACATAATGATTTATGACCTAAACTCCTCACTTCACTAAACTGCAAGTGCAAAAATCACAGTAGTTGTAGTATCCTAATACTTTATATTAGTTAATTAGTTAGTTTGAATTAACTAAGTTGATTACTGTTTGAATATAGTTATGATCCCATGGTAATATTATAATAATTTGTTTAGGCAATTAACTTAATCATGAATTAAAATTCAGTTAATTATTTTCTTGAGGTAAATTTAAATTAATTTTGAGCTTATTTTGTTTCGGAATCATTAGATTGATTAAATATGTATTAGAACTGTAATAACTTAGTATTCTATTTTTAACAGCGTTTAACCCAATTTAATACTAATTAAATTAAATTTAATCATATTAAAAGAAAAAATTTAGTGATTTGTAATTGTGACAAGGAGCTAATTGAGTTAGGCATAACTATGGAGTCCTAATTTAATAGAGGTTAAATAGTTTGGCTGACAATTAAATTAATCTAATTAATATTTTTCGCCGGATCTAATTAAAATATCGCAAGTGTTAACTAACAGTTAAACAACATAAATGTTAAATAGCCTTTAGTTAGTTAGTCTATGTGTTTCCATTCACTCAATATAATAATATATAATATCATATTTTAACCACAAAAATTGTACGGTGCTGTCCACTCCTTAGTTCTTATCATTTTCTAGTCACCACAGGACGCTCCACCTCATCTTTTGACCCCTCCACCGAGTAACACTTCATGCTGCCCATGCAAATCAACTCTACCATATGTGATAAGCCACTCTCTCAACCATCTTTGGCGGTTGGATGGGATTAGCAAATTAAAAAGAGAGAGAGAGAGTGTGTGTGAGAGAGCGAGAGAAGAAATTCTTACCAAGAAAGGAAGCTTTTGCCTTCCTTAATTTTGCTGCCAAACTGAGGGGGAGGGGAAAGAAGGAAAAATGGAATAAATAGAAAGGGATTTTTCTATATTCTTTGATGCTGGCCGAACAGAAGAAAACGGGAAACTGGGAGATGAGATCAAGAAAAGAAAATAAATCTGTAAGGTATGTAGGGTTGATTTTTCTTAGCTTTATTAATTTAGATCATTACATAATAACGTTTAAAAATAATTTTGATCCATCAAGATTCACATGAACAATATTATAGTATAGTCATTTTAAGTTACCCCCAATAGAATTAAATAGGTAATAAATTGAACATTTATATGTTATTTCTAGTCTGATCGAATTTCATGCTATTAGTAAATGTAAAAACTCATTTAAAAATCATGAGCTTTATACAACACGAACTCACATGAGTCTAATATTTACAGGTTTTGAAATCACATCAAGATGATTTCTATATAGGGAGTTATGCATAAATAGATGAGCATATGTTTTAGTAGCCGGACATCAAGTAGAACCGATTAGACATTAAGGTGTAAATCATATACTTGAGATTAAAATAGGAAATTTATATGTCTTATACCTAGGTTAGCAATGTCTCTAACCCAATTGGAGTCACCTAAAAATAAATTGGGTAGAAATAAATAAAGAAAAAGCTACGACAGGTACACCAATGTCTATTAAATTTTGAAACATAACGAAAGTATGTTATTACAAAATGTTTTTGAGACTTATATAAGGCAGCTTAAATTATGAAATTAAGCATGCTCACCCTATTTTGAGTCTAGTTTCTTTGAGATTTAGAATCAGGTCAATTACATTTCTAGGGAAAATGTTATGCATTCATCTTTAGAGTTATGTCATTTTGCCTATTGGAAGTTGTTAACCGACTTTATAAATTTGCTATTAAATCTAATATAAGTCATAATTATTTGATAATCTAGGGTTCCAATAATATTGATGTCAAGCTTCATATGCCATTAGAATCGTTTTAATAGGTTATGATTAGCCAAAGTTATAAATTATTAACTAAGCCTTAGTCAGTATGTCAATAAGTGATTTAGAGAATATCATTGTACTATTTATTAAACTTATTGTGATCATTTTGTAGTGATATAGTCGATAATAATTTTATGGTTTAGAAATTAGCAAGTCTACTTTTAGATAAAATCCAAAGTATGAAAATAGGAGTCGTTTATGAATTTATATAAATCATACAATCAAGGCTAGTTAGTTAATAAAGTAGAAAATAGAATTAACTGATGTTGATTTTTGTGGGACCAACTAAAAGGAAATAAAGTCTCAAACTTTTATTGGCTAGTCCCATTTCATTCTACCTTCATAGAAACTTAGATTGATGAGATTCGGTTATGCATAATGAAATATAGGAGTTTGTCTCATAAATTATGTAATTTGTCTTGATTTTGTGATTCATTATAGGATTGAAGGCATGCATAATATATAACCTTCGTCATCATTGTATATCTATGTAATATATGTTGGCATCCACATCAAGTGTTGATAAGAATATATATTATTGATATAGGGTTAGATGAATGCTAAGAAAAAGAAATAGAGAAATACCTTGTGTGAGCTTATGTTCGGTAAGTTAGTTTCTCATACTCTATGTATTCATCTCTTTTAAATTTGATGTGACCTAGACTATTATATGTATTGAATATGTTTTGGATATATTATGAATTGATTTCGAGAAATGCAATTATGAAAAATATATCTGAATGATTGTATGATTGCACATTTGAAAAGCATATGTGATATGATATGAATGAGTTACCAGAAGTGCAATCTTGTTCGGTTTGAAATGATATTTGATATGATTCATCTTTTGATATTGAGATACAATTGCTATATCATGAATCATTGCATTGTATGGTGATCACGATGAACGCCTCTAGAATCCAATTCATCATTCTATTCCTCAATAATGGGATGATATATGTTGGAACTAAGTGCCATGCAGAGCTAAGTGTTACATCGCGAGAAGTCACGATGGAAGCCACCTCTAGAGTCCGTAGGGGTCACCTCTAGAGTCCCTATCGCTACATGATATGTTCACCGAAAGGGATGAGATAGAATGGAGCTAAGTGCTACATCGCTGATCACGATGGGAGCCACCTCTGGAGTTCACCTACCGATCATTGGCCAGTTAGTGATCTGTGCATTCATATGAGAGTGTTTCATTTGCATGCATATATTTGATATGATTTGAATGATATTGATTGCAATTGGAGTGTGATGATTTTTATTAGGAAATTGTATATATTATTTTCAAATATATGAAAACATTATTTGTGATATTATAATTATTTCATATCTTTGCATGTCCTTCCAAATTTATTAGATGGTAACACATAGCTTATGAGTTATCAACTTACTGAGCTATTTTTGCTCATAATGTTATTTCTAATAATTTTCAAATTCATATAACTCGTTGGGGATCGTGCGAGATGATAGTTATAAAATGATTCTATAACATCCTTGGTGGTATGATGAGAGAATTTATGTCTCTTGTATCTTTCTATTAAGATGTCGAGAGAGCTAGTCTTGTCTATTATTTATGTCAAAATAAGTTGTATTGAAAATAAAGTCATTTTGTCAAATGTATGACTTAAGGTGTATCAGTTTGCTCTGAAATGATCACGTATTGTGTAATTTTTTTAATGATATACTTTTACTCTTATGTTATAAAAGAAGAGTAAAGTACATCATATTTCCGCATTTCTTTTATCGTTCGGTGAGTCACGAACTCTAGTTTAACTCGCGAGTTAAATCGGGGTCGTGACAATAGTAGACCCGAATGTCATATCCACAGTGATTTGAAACTTAAGACTCACTAACTAATCTGAATTAATCATAAACTAAGTTAACTCTTTTTTATGTTTTTAAGTGGCTGATACAAAAAAGATACTAACGGATAATAAAATGATTTCTTAGGAATGGGTAAATCTAATATTCTGTTATGGAATGGATTAGAACAACTTAGCAATATAAATCATACCAGATTCAACTTATAAAATTGCTCTCACAGAACATTAAAGTAGAACTAAATACCATATTTCCATATGAATGTTATTGAGGTTGATTTAAAAAAGGATTACAACTGATATCATAATATCATATGTTTAGTTCACTGCATAGACACAAGCAAATCCACAAACTAATGCTAATGCTCTTGATTTATCTCTAAACATTAAGAGAATTTATAATCAACCTCTCGACTGTCATTTAAATATTAGATTCATATTAACAAAAGATAAATGGATGCATCAAACCTCACAACAACATATTGGAATTAGGAAATAATATCAATCTTCTTAACTCATTTTTAAGTAAGAAAAGAATCTGAAATCAACTTCTCAGTTGTCATTACAAATATGATTCATATTGATAAGAACAGATTTCAAGACATTCAGAACTATAATAACATCAGTGATAAAATAAGTATTGTTCCATCATCCATCCGTAACAGAAATTAGACTACTACTCTATCTTAAGAGAGCTAAGATTTAGTTCCTCATAAATGATGAAATCAGTACAAAATAAAAAACATTCTGAAATATAAAAATAGCAGAATCAGCTTGAAATCTCTTCTTGCCTCCTTCTTCTCCTTCCTTCAACTCCAAGGTGCAGAATGTGGAGAATGGTGGAAGACCACTCTCTTCTCCTGGAATTCCCTTTTTTATATGTCATTTCATCACTGTTTGATCCCAATCAGAAGCTTCTATTCATTCTGATTTATGCCATTTGTCCTTGTCCCATCTTCTTTTTAAAAGATTCCTTTCTTACTTTTGGCAGTCTGCATTGTGGTCCCCCTTTCTTTTCTAGCAAAGATGTGTGTCTTATATGCTTGATTTAGTTGTTAGATTAGTAAGAACAACAAGCATTAGTTCTTCAAGTGAAAATTAAACAAATAAGGACTAAAACACATCAAATAGCTCAAATGTGCAACTGTAACATAATATTATGCTGGACAGATAAATGTAGGTATATTAATCATAATCATCAGCATATGAACATTTCAGGGTTTATATGCATATGAATTAGAGTGAAAATGAATAGAATTATAGTGTGATCAACTAGTGATCAAACTCTCTCAAACTTAGTCTTTTGCTTATCCTCAAGCAAAACATTCACATATTAAGAACAACGATTGAATCAAATAGTTCACAAATGAATTTATATTCAAATGTTTAGAATCAAATGACTTTTCCACTTTGCTAACACTCTTTGCCTTTCTTTTCAAAACCCAAATTCTAGCTGAGGAATCACGAAGGCTAAAGCAAATTTAAGCCATGAAGAAGTACTAACAATAACTAATTTGAGTTTCAGGGATTTTCAACTCTACTAAAAGTTGACCTATCAATCTCTTGATTAACAGATTTTTGTATTTTTTTAACAGATTTGAAACTTGACTTTTATTTATGATTATGCAAATAAACAGGTTTGAACTTGATTTTTATTTATGCTGGTCAACATGATAAAAATCCTGGCTTTATTCAGGAGAGCTTTCTTTTTGGATTTGGCTCTCTTTATTCATGCATGCATGCAATGCAAAATGCAAGTTTTGGTTCTCTTTTTTTTCATTTTTTTTTCCTATTCATGAAATGAACAATAGTTCAAACTCAAGTAAAGTTTAGACTCCTTAATTCAAAGAGTCAAGTTTTCCTATTTAACATAGCCGCAAAAGCCTTGATTCCATTCTAAACATCTTATAATTTATGACCAACCTATGAGTGTTAGCTAGTGTTACCCACAAAAAAAAATTATTTCAGCTGAATTGAGTTCAAATGCATTTGAAAGTGAGCTAATTAAAGCAAAAAAAAATAACAATCAAACTAGTGATTACTTGGTGTTGGAGTGTACTAGATGTTATACTATAGAATTTCTACTTAACAATAATGAGCACAAATGATAACATGAGTTGAGCTGAACTACAACGATAATAGTGATAACAATGATAATTTGGTTATAAATATGATTTGAACTTTTAAAATGATATTAAAGCATGCTAATAGAGTTCAAAAATGTACCAGGTACCTCCCCCAAGCTTATCATCAGCACGATCCTCAGTGATGAATCATCCAAGCAAGGGAAAGGATTAGGTGTGTGTTTAAATTTTGAAATGAGATGTAGGTATGTCTTACTTCACTTCTTCTTTAGGTGTATCATTTCAGCATTTGACATCAACAATGATAGTCTTGATCAATTCTTCCTAGTATTGAATGAAATCTGCAATCAATTAGAGAATGAACAATTTAGCAATCAATAAAATTCACTAAGGATTAAAAAATTCACTGAAATATAGCAAAATCAAATGTGGACAACTGATATGCAAAAAAAAAAAAAAATCACAGTTATCATTATGGTGATCATAACATGAGCTAAGTAAGGATAATTATGATAATCAGTTATCAATTGCATTTCAGTGAAGAATCAAAGTTGTGAGTTTGAGTACTCTCTAGGCTGAAAGTTCACTTGTAGATCATGTTCCTCTTTGATTTATTCCTGCAAAACAAGGGGAAATTAGATATAAAAAGGCTTTAGTTGCCTCCCAAGAAGCGTCCTACTTTAATGTCTTAGGTTAGACATTGTTATAATGTCAGCTAAGGAATTCATGTGGATTTGATAACATAAGCACTTCTTAGATAGATTCTTTACTGTGGGATTGCATAATTTTAATTTTTGATCATTCACTTTAAAAATATTTGAATTTTCACTCTCAAGATCCATAGCTCCAAAAGGATAAACTTTGTGAACTTTAAATGATCCACACCATCTGAATTTCATTTTCCAAGGAACAACTTGAACCTTGAATTGTATAATAGAACTAAGTCTCCTTCCTTGAATTCCTTCTTCAAAATTCTGATATCATGCCACCTCTTTGTTCTCTCTTTATAAAATTTATAATTGTGATAAGCATTAAGCTTGATTTCATCTAATTCATCCAGCTGAAATAATCTCTTCTATCCATAAGATTTCATATCATAGTTTAGAAACTTCACAACCCAATATGCCTTGTATTTAAGCTCAATTGGCAAATGGCATGATTTTTCATAGATCAACTTATATGGAGAGATACCAATTGGAGATTTATAATTTTTTCTATAAGCCCAAAGTGCATCATTCAATTTACTACTACAATCCTTTCTAGTCAATGAGATAGTCTTCTCCAAGATTATTTTAATTTCCCTATTTGAAATTTCAGCTTGGGCATTGGTTTGTGGATGATAGGATGTTGAGACAGTGCTTGACTCTATACTTGCTCAGAAGATTTTCAAAACTCCTCTCAATAAAGTGGCTTCCTCCATCATTGATAATTACTCTTGGAACTCCAACTCTTGAGAAAATGATATCTTTGAACAATTTAATCACAGCCTTAGAGTTAATAGTAACTATTGGGATTGCTTCAATCCACTTTGACACATAATCAACAGCTAAGAAGATGAACGTATATCCAAACGAGCTAGGGAAAGGTCCCATGTAATCAATTCCCCATACATCAAATATTTCAACTTCTAGAATTTCATTTTGGGACATTTCATTTCTTCTGAAAATTGTCCCTGCTCTTTGACATATATCACATTTCTTCACATAAAGATGAACATCTTTAAATAAGGAAGAGCAATAAAATCCTGATTGAAGTATTGATAGTTGTCTTTTGAGTAGCTCCATGTCCTCCATAAGGTGAAGAGTGGCATTGATGAAGATTGTCTTGGAATTCAGATTCTAGCACACATCTTCTAAACATTTCATCATGGGACTTCTTGAATAGAAATGAATCATCCCAATAGTAATCCTTGATGTCATGAAAGAACTTTTTCTTTTGCTGATATGAGTAATCAATTGGAATGATTCCACAAGCTAAATAAATGACAATATCAGCATACCATGGATCTTGATTACCTGAGTTGGCCATTAAATGATTAGGAAAAAAATCATTAATAAGAATTGTGGGAGATTCAGAACCTCTTTCCAGTCTAGACATGATCAGCTACTAAGTTTTCAGTGCCTCTCTTGTCCTTGATTTCCACATCAAATTTCTGAAGTAGTAGAATCCATCTTATCAATCTCATTTTTTATTCCTTCTTGTTAATAAGATGCCTCACAACGATGATCAGTGTATACAATTTGGCTCTAACAAGGTCTGATCTGAACTTATCAAAAGCAAATACCACAGCCAATAGCTCTTTTTCAGTAGTAACATAATTGACTTAAGCTTCATGAAGGGTCTTGCTAGCATAACAGATGACATAATATTTTTTATCTTTGATTTGACCTAGAACTACCCCTACTGCTTTATCAGAAGCATCACACATCACTTCAAATGGCAAAGACCAATATAGTGGTTGTACAATTGAGGTTGATATTAGAGCTTGTTTCTGCTGGTTGAAAGCCTTCAAACATTTTTCATCAAAGTTGAATTCAGAATCTTTTGCTAACAACTTTGTAAAGGGTCTAGTTATCATTGAGAAGTTCTTTATAAATCTTCTATAGAAGCTTGCATGATCTAAGAAACTTCTCAGCCTTGACATTTTTGGGTGGTTGATGCATGAAAAATATAACATATTTTAGTCTATTATTTTAATTAATACTTTTATAATTTGATCATGGCATGCATCATTTTAGGTTATTTCTAGTCATTATTCTGGATTTATCGATTCTATTTATTAATTTTCTGAATATTTTAACTGTGAACAAATTAATTAAATAATGGAAATTACTTTGCAGGATTACAACTCAAAAGCCAATTCACGCATGATCAGACACTTTATCATTGGGCGTAAAACATAAATGAAAGTCATCATGGGGCGCCAAATCAATATAATTATAAAAAGTTTATCTTTAACGACCGTGATCATGGGCGCAAACCACCATCATTAACAAGATCTATGGAGACTTTCGGTTGTAATATCCAACCATGAAGAGATCATTGGGCACAATATGCTATCATTAACTAAGACAAAATATTATCATTAACCAAGGATGGATACATCGGCCGTGATCATTAACCAATCATGGGTGTAAAACTCTATCATTAATCAAGGTGATATCTCTATCATTGGGCAATAAAGCAATGAGAAATATTTATACTTAACCAACATTTGAATATTATCAGCCGAGATCATTGAGCACAAAACCCTATCTTTTTGCACTCATTCCGAAACTCAACTTGGTTATCATTGAGCACAAAACCAAGGATGTAGACATCGGTCATGATCATCAACCAATCATTGAGTGCAAAACATCATCATTATGCATGATTTTCACACCTGACTATTGGCTTAAGGAGTTTTAGGGCCGTAATTTTATTTTGTTTTGCGCCCAGTAATTTTAACTGTGCTTTAAGCCATGATTTGAGTTTCTTGCGGCCGTGATACTTGTAGCTTGAGGGTTGGCATCCATGTGCTGACATTCAAAGTGCTTTTACTCGAGTGGACGACTTCTCCGAATCTTTTTGGTGCCGCAATTATTTTTGAGTTTCGTATTTTTCAAAATTTTTATCTTCATGCGTACTCGATTAATCTCTTTGATAATTGATTAAGTTTTGAAAAAAAATATAAAGAATTTTTGGCTCTCGGCAATGAATTATCATGAAATTCTTGTACATTTTCTTAATTGCTGTCCACGTCGGCCGCCAAAGAATTTGCTTTGATTTCGAATTTGAAAATTCATGGTTATGATTAAATTTCTATGGTTTGGCGGCTTGATGGTTTTCGAGTAATTTTTGTTTAGCGTAGTATTTGATTTTGAGTTTCGGAATTTTGCCAATCATGAATTGGCAGTTTACTGCCATGAAATTAATCGCCTTATGTTTGGCGCCTCTGTTTGCCAAGATAACCAAGTTTTTTTTGCGCCCGAAACTTAACACAATTTGATTATTCAAACTTTGACTATTCTATTTCATTTGACGGCAGCAAGTCTCATAATTTTTATTTGTCTTGCGCCCTATGCCAATCAAGCATTTGATTTCTTTTATTAATCTTTTTTTGATCTCTTGGTTCTTTAGCGGCCGAAACCTTTCTAACCTTTAATCTAATTTCGGTCGAGACGTGGGATAGCTTTATGAAATATTTCTTGTTATTCTTTTGCGCATCCGGTATAATGTTTAAGCATTTGACATGATTTTGGCACCCAAGTGTTGATCTAATTTCATCTCAATGTTAATTGTTTTCAGTTTGGCGCCCAAGCAAAACTAGTTGATGTTGGTTAACCTCCCTGAAATTATTTCTTGATCTTTGGCGCCCAAGCGTTGATTGTTCTGGGTGCCTTCAATTACTGTATATTTTCTTCTTACCTCATACGACATAAATTCATATATTTTTTTTCCTATCCCTGAAATGGCACCCAATGCCAATGCTAACTTTCTCCATGATCCTATAACTTTGGGATTTGGCGCCTCGATTTTTCCCTGCCATGATTTCACCTTGCCTAATTTCGCCTTTCTATCTATAGCACCCAATCTGATCTCTATTTTTCTCATAATCACACCAAGATTTTGTTCTCCTGTAACTGCTTATTTTATCTCCCTATATCACGCCCAGATTTTGTCCCTCATATTTCTTTTCTCTATGATGTTACGCCATTTATGTTCCATACACAATTCACGCTCCAATATTATTATTTCCATATTTTACACCACTTAATATTACGCCTCTTTCTATCTATGGTGCCCAATCTCATTTCCAATGGTACTTCTCCATGATTTTGGGCCTAACTATTTTGCTTATCACTTGTGTTGGCGTCTCGAGTTTTCTTTGTAAATTTCTGATATCACTGATTATGCCTAGGATTTGTCTAATATCCGATATACATCTCTCCTTCTTTGGCGCCCAATTCAGATTTTTATAAGTTCTTATTGTTCTATCTATCATAATAGGCCTTCTATTACTGTCAATGTTTCTTCTATACTGGCGCAAAATTAAAGATTCATATTTCTTCTCTCTCCATGAAATTGCGCCCAATGCCAATTTTGTTATCTCTGTGATGCTAAAATTTCGGGATTGGTTTTTCCATGTTTGGAATCTCTATTTTTCTTTGCGAATTTTTTATATCACCCTATTTTTTTCTCCTGATATTCAATTTCTCTCTCCTTCTTTGACGCCCAATTCAGGCTCGATTAATTGCTAATTGCAAGTTTGCTTTCCAAATATTACGCCCGTAAATTCGATTTCTTCTCTCTCCATGGGCCCAATTTGTCGGATTATCATTTTCTAATATTGTGCCCCAAGTCTGATTTTATCTCTATATCATATTGCGCCCTTAATTTCGGCTGATTTTTTTCTCTACATTTAACTTGGATAGCGGTTAGCAGTGATTTCAAATGATTGGTGATCACACCCAATTATCTTCGTATCTCCTGCCGATTTTATTATTCTTTCATTAAGATAAAAATCCAGCTTTGATTTTTGCAAATTATTTTGTACAACTCTTATTTTATGCCTATATTTCTGGATTTTATTATTGCTGCCAGGAGTCATTTTTGCAAATATCCTCTTGCTGATTCTTATAATCGGGATACTTATTGATCAATTCGGCCATGATGTTTGCTATTATATTTTCTACCATCACCT
This sequence comes from Pontederia crassipes, assembly GCA_030549335.1. Classification (NCBI taxonomy): domain Eukaryota; kingdom Viridiplantae; phylum Streptophyta; class Magnoliopsida; order Commelinales; family Pontederiaceae; genus Pontederia; species Pontederia crassipes. The sequence continues at coordinate 33,534,946 of CM060186.1, read as the reverse complement.
GATATGTTTTAATATTTTTTTTAACTTTTGCTTTTGTGTTGAGAGCTTTGATTTAATTTTGTTTTGCGCAAATTTTGGTTTGACTTCGTCTCGGCCATGACTTTCCTTCTGTAATGTTTGATTTTTCATGCTCACCTGTTGATTTTATTCGCTTACGGCCGTAAAATGAATACCCCATGTTTGGCACCCCAATAATTAATTACAGTTGATTAATTTTCTTGAAGCTGTTGGTGAGTGTCGAAGAATTTCTTTTATGCCACATCTAGTTTGAAATTCAGATTTTTAGAATTGTTACCACAAGATATCTCTAAATTTTTTGCACCCAACTTGTTTTAGATGAATTTGAAATCCAACAGTGTCGAAGTTTTTATCGCCACATTGACTTTTGGAATTTTAACATTTGTCAACAACAGGACCTTTGCTCAAACTTTTTACATCAGGTTTACTCTTTGAATTTGGCAACTGAGATTTATTTTTCTCCCTGGACTAGATTACGTCATGCGCTTCAATATAATTATTTTTCGAGCAACGGATTTTTCATAAATGTGGCACCTTCATTATCAAATATTGGGACAATTTGATTAAACATTTCAGTATTGTTTTTTTTATTATGAATTTCACTTATATCTTTTGAATCGCCATTATCGACTTTTTCTATAAAAAAAATTATTTCAGCCACCGTCAACAAAATATTTTCAAACTTATTTACATTGTTTAACTGGGACTCATTATTTATATTTTATTCATATTTATTTTTGTATATTCTTTTTCTTCTCTCTTATCTTACTGAAAACTAGTTATTGCGGGACTTGACTGAAAATCTAATCACAACTAATTTAATCCTTTGGATGAATTTATTTCTCATACATTCATATCATACGTTTAATTATTTTTTATCTAATACTTGGTTGTTGCAGAAATTATTCGAAAATTATATCACAACCAATTCTTTTTTTGGCTATTTTGATTAATTTGGTTAGTTTTTTAATTTAATTTAATTAATTTAGTTAAGGCTTTAGATATTTTAGTTAATTAGATGAAGATTAGTTACCTTTTAATATCTTTCTTTAGTGCATAGTTATTATTTTAGTTAGTTGTCAAGTTTATGTAATTTACTTGTCTTTTAGTCTTGGAGTCATCTAACTATTTTTCATGAAAGGAGAAAAATTCGGACAAGCAATTTATTTTTTGGATACATCGACTTGGACGCTTCGCGAGTCCATGCACCACACGTTGAAGCCATGCACATAAACCTACCACCTGATGTCTCGTATAAGGATCATTAAATAGGCATTCCAACAACATCAGGACTAGCGACCGAAAAGTTTCCACATGCAATTCTCGGCTAGTTGAAAAAATGCAAACTCATCACGGCCGCTACATACCAATGGAGATGACAACACGGGCGCTAAAGACCAACCATTGACATCCCCTGTCATCGATTTGACTGGTCATCACGCTTGTACAGGTAGGTTCACGGCCATGTTTGTTCTATATATACTTACTATTTACGTTTGCAGTTCGAACAAAGAGTAAATACGGCCAGATCTTTGCGCCAGTCATCGCATCACGGACGATGCTTAACCAACAACTGTTGCTGCCAAGACACCATCGTTAAGTATCAAAACTCATGAGACTCCACATCGGCCGCCAACTTTACCACTCTATTTACGGTCGAGACCTTGCGACCGTCTTCCTTCTCCCTTGCGCACATCACGGCCATTCTGCAATAGCAAATTCATCAATGTCCACTCGACCGAGACTCCGCATCGACATATAATATGGCCAACATTACGGTCGTGACGCCATGCCTTTCACCAACTTCCCTTTCATGATCGAGACTATACAACACCGACAGCCGAGGAGTTTACCACCATTTGAACAAGAGCAAGCACCAGGATCAGGAGACGCATCCAAGCATCCATGAGTATCATATGCGTCAAGGACATTTCGACTATCACCCACCTTTGCCGCCACGCAGATAATAAATCCGGTTGTGTCTTTTCCCTTTCCTTTTCCATTTTTTTACTTTCCCTTTTTATTGAATCTCTATCCCTTTTCCTTGTTGGGCCTAACACTAAGGGCAGTGTCTGATTCAAGCTTGGGGGAGTTTGCATTTCATGCATTGCATTTTTCTTTTTATTTGCCTATGTATGCAAATACCATTGCATGCATTTATTTTTCTATCATATTACTAACTCTTGTCTTACTGTTCTAATTATCTTTAAGTAAAGTTCAAAGATATGTCGTTAACTGATGAAATTTGAATGCCTTTCTTTCTTATCACTTTTATTTCAATATTAAACTTATGGACTATGTGTCTATGTTAAGTAGAATTATCGATGTCTAGATTACAAAATCATGTTCATGCATTTTATTTATTTCTATTAAGTCTTAATAGTAGTAGCTTTTTTATTGACCATATTAAGTACTCCTTGAGCTTAAAAAAATGTGTTTGAAAAAATTATAAAAAAAAGTTTGAATAAAGTTATTTGTAGGTACAAAAATATTATTCGAAACCAAGGTGTGCTCGGACAATTAGATTCATAGGGATTCATGCCTAACAACCTAAGGGCAACTACTTTGGGATCCGTCAATCGAAAGCTTGCTACAAGGACCATCTTGTGGAATATAGAGAACACAGGAGTACTGAATCATGGTTAAGTTCGAAATCTTCATTCAAAATCTTGGTTGTTCAGGCAAGTAAACTCGATGGGTGCCATATCACTTGTTGTCCTAAGGCCATCTGGTCCGGGAGTCATCAGTTCAAAGCCTGCTTTATGGACTTCCTTGTGCAATTCTGTTTTTTAAAATGATTGAAAAAAGTGAAAAAAATAAAAAAAATAAAAAAATAAAGCTCAATTAGTACTTATGTGTTCAATATTAATGTTATTATTTGACAGACTAATTATTTTTTCTACAAGGTAGAATTTGAGATTGTTTAAATATGTATAGCATTCAGACCCTCTATGAAGCTAAGTGCATGAAAAGTGATGAGACATTGAGTAGTAGGTGTGTAGAAGAAATGTGTGAGAAAATTAGTCAGTTAATAATCTGGAGCTTTGCTTTTGAATTTTTGCTTGAGGACAAGCAAGACTTTAAACTTGGGGAAGTTTGATACATGCAAAATATAACATATTTTAGTTTATCATTTTAATTAATATTTTTTGTAATTTGATAATGGCATGCATCATTTTAGGTTATTTCTAGTAATTATTCCGGATTTATCGATTATGTTTATTAATTTTTTGAATATTTTCAATTAATTAAATAATGGAAATTACTTTGTAGGATTACGACTGAAAAGCCAATTCACGCATGATCAGACACTTTATCATTGGGTGTAAAACATAAATGAAGATCATCATGGGGTGCCAAATCAATATAATCATAAAAAGTTTATCTTTAACGACCGTGATAATGGGTGCAAACCACCATCATTAACCAAGATCTATGGAGATTTTCGACCGTAATATCCAACTATGAAGAGATCATTGGGCGCAATATGCTATCATTAATCAAGATAAAATTCTATCATTAACCAAGGATGGATACATCGGTCGTGATCATTAACCAATCATGGGGTGAAAAACTCTATCATTAATCAAGGTGATGTTTATATCATTGGGCAATAAAACTATGAGAAACATTTATACTTAACCAACATTTGAGTATTACCGGCCGAGATCATTCGATGCAAAACCATATCATTAACCAAGGATGGAGACATCGGTCGTGATAATCAACCAATCATTGGGTTGAAAACATCATCATTAACCAAGTTTGAGATCAAAGAGAAATTTATCATCGGGTGCAAAACGGATAAGGTTTTATCATTAACCAAACTTTTATTAGGCCAAGATTTAAAAGTAGTAAAGTTTATCTTTGCAAATTAAATTCGGCCGTACGATTTACGCCCGTGAAGACTGTTCGCACCTATAAATAGAAAAAGATATCATCAATTCAATTCGTGCTTTGAAGTGTGGTTTTCTTCAACGGTGAGTTGTGACTTCGCAGGCTATGACCAAGGCGAGAGAGGTGCGACAGTTGAAAGTTGATTGTAACTCTGATCAAGTTCGAGAGGCTGCCGACTGTTTACCCGTGATTCGAAGGCCTTCTTGTTGTTCTTATTTTGGGTGTAATTCTTTCAATTTTTATTATTGTTTTATTATCTTTCCAATATTTCTAGAATAAACTCCATATTTTTAGGATTATTATTTTAGGAGATTATTAATTGAAGGAAAACTATTTGAACCCTATACTATTTATTTTAATCTTTTCTGATCAATTAGTTAATTGTGCTTAGTGCTTTTGATTTAATTATTTGAATTTCTGAGTTGAGTAATTACTAGTTTGTGGACTATTTGATTTCAGAATTCATAAATTAAATTAATTGATTTTATTTGGAAATTAATAATAAACATATATTTGATAACTAGTGTGTGGAGAATCAAGTTTGTGTGGTCTGTTCATCTATACCAATTTGTGAAGTGATTAATAATTTAGAGAATCAAATTTAAGGCATCTTAATATTAATATGAATTTGATGTGATGCCAGTTGTGGAGACTTCAATTCTTATTAAATTAAGATAGTTGTACATGCTTAAGTTGAGGGGATGCCAGTCGTGGAGATCGCAAGTTAATCATATTAGATTACTATTTTAGGAAAAATCTAATTCATCTTTAAAGATTAAATTTATCTTTTATGGTTCAAATATTTATCCTAATCTATTTTCATCCTAAGGCCTAACTTCAGAACCACTATATTATATTATTATTATCTTATTTCTCATATCTATTTTATAATTATAAAACTTATCTTCAAAATCTTTGTTTTTTCTCTCTTGTTAATTTATAAGTTCAGATATTTAATTAATAATATTCCTCGTGGGTTCGACACTCTTTACTCGTATTTACTATATTACTTGAGCGACTAGTGCATTTGCTAGCAATTTTATTTCACTACATTATTCTACGCATCAGTGGTGGTAGCTTGTCAATAATTTCAATCTTGACTTTATCCATTTCAATTCTCGTGCTAGAGACAATGTCTCCTAGAACAACTCCTTCTTGAACAATAAAGTGGCATTTCTCACACTTAAGAATGATGCTGGATTTCCTGCATCTTTGTAGTACTTTTGTCAAATTCTCTAAACAACTTTCAAAGGAATCTCCATATACAAAAAAGTCACCCATGAAAACTTCCATAATGTCTTCAATGAAATATGAGAAAATTCACATCGTACACCTCTGAAATGTAGCTGGGGCATTGCATAAACCAAATGACATTCTTCTATAAGCAAATGTCCCATATGGACATGCAAAAGTTGTCTTGTCCTGATCTTGAAGGTGAATTGGAATCTGCAATAATTCTAAATAGCCATTTAGGTAGCAGAAATGAGAATGTTTGGCTAGTCTCTCTAGCATTTGGTCAACGAAAGAAAGTGGAAAATGGTCTTTCCTAGTTGCCTTATTTAATTTCCTAAAATCAATGCACATTCTCCATCCAATTACTGTCCTAGTAGAAATCAACTCATTAGAATCAGATTTCACAGATTCCACCTTTTTTTGGCATCATTTGAACTGGACTAACACATTCACTATCTAAAATTGAATATATGATTTCAACATTCAAAAGCTTTAACATTTCTTTCATCACAACTTCTTTCATAACTAGATTCAATCTTCTTTGGCATTTAATTATAGGCTTATAGTTGTCTTCCATCAGAATTATGTGTATGCAAATTGAGGGGTTGATTCTTTGATATCATCCATTGAATACCCAATTACTTCCCTATATAGCTTCAGTCTTTTCAATAGCTCTTGAACTTGATTTTAGAGTAACTTGGCAGTGATAATGATTATTCCTGGATATGTGGAGATTTCCCTTATAAATTCATACTTCAGATTGTTGGGAAGTGGCTTCAACTCCAATTTAGGAGAATTCTCTTTAGTAGAGCTTATATTAACTTCAGTAGTGAAAACTTTTTGGACTACATTCTAAATTTATGATTCCTTTACTGATTTAGTTGAATCCATAATAGAATGACAAACCTTAGCTTCAAGATCATCTAATTCCTTCAAATGATCAAATATAAGACATCTTTTTAAAGAATCTTTAATTGGAATTATTGTAGAGACTTGTTCCACTAGCTGATTAATTTGCCTATATTCAAAGTCTTCATGTTGAAAATTAGGACTACTGATCATTTGAGCTAGATTAAATTCTATCTCATTTTTTCTAATATGAAATGTCAATCTACCTTCTTTGACATCAATTATAGCTCCTGCAGTGGCTAAGAAAGATCTACCCAATAGAAATGGAGTATTCAAGTCTTCATCCATATCAAGAACGACAAAATCTACAAGAATGTAAAAATTCCCAACCTTCCAAGGATTTCATGTGGATACTTATTGATCTATCAGCTAACTACAAAGGCATATTAGTGGGATTCAAATCTACAACTAATTTTCTGCATAGTGATAGAGTAATCATAGTAACAGAGGTTCTAAATCACACATAGCCCTTTGAATCTTCTTGTTTTCAATCACACATGGAATTGAAAAGCTTCCTGAATCCTTCAATTTTGGAGGGAGCTTGTTTTGAATTGTAGTTGAGGCTTCTTCAGTTAAGGCTATGGTCTCATGCTCCATAATTTTTCTCTTATTAGTCAAGATCTCTTTAAGCAATTTGGCATAGGATGACATTTCTTGAATGACTTCCACAAATGGCACATTAATATATAACTTCTTTAGAATTTTTAGAAATCTGTCATATTATTAATCTTATTTAACCTTGACTAGCCTCTGTGGGAATGTTATATGTTGATAAATCCTTGCATTGACTTCCTCTTGAGTGTTTTTAATCTTGTTCTCAACTACAATTTCTTCCACAACCTCTTATCGAGTTGTTGATATTGGATTGATTCTAGCTAAATTATTTTCAACAGGCTTCATTGGTTCTTCAATAACTCTACCATTTCTGAGTTGAATAGCTAGCACTTGCTCTTTATGGTTGATTTCTGGTTGTCTTGAAAAAATTCCTAGAGTTATAGTTGAAGTACTAGCTTGCTGAGCTATATGAGCATTTAAGTTTTCAAATTAAGAAACAAATTTCTGCATCATTTCATTTTGTCTTTTTTATCTTCATATCTATCTTTCAACAATGCTTTCAGAAGCTCTTCCATCTTAGATGTCCGTGGAGCTTGAAGGATTGCTCATATGGTGCCCTTTGCAATTAGACATTTGGTTGATTTTATGGAGGTGATTGATTCTTGGGCACAATTTTAGGTTGCCAATTGGAATTCTGAACTGGTGGAACTTGATAGTGATTTGCCTTGTATGAAAGATAAGGATTATTTCTATTCTCAAGAGTATAATATTCAGGAGGAGGCTTCACACCATAATTCACCACTGTATTGACTTGATCAATAATTTGCTCACATTGTTGCATAATCAAATTGCAACTTTCTGTTACATGCCACTAGTTTCCACAAAAATCACATCTGCTTTCAGTGGTGATTATCTTGTTCAGATTGGATGATAAGTTAAGCTTCTCCAAAACCTTTTGTAGAGCTTCCTCAACTTGGGCAGAAATATTATTAACTTGACTTTCAAATTGAGGCCTTCTTGCTCTGTCATTAGTTAAGAAATGATGATTCTTGACTATATTTTCTATCAACTGATATGCCTCATCAATGTTCTTGGAAGCAAAGATTCCACCAGCAATAGTGTACAAAGCTATTTAGAGGGATAATTCAGTCCTTTTTGAAAGTAGTTCACCAATTGTCATTTCTCAAATCTATGATATGGACATGCCATCAACAAATTTTGAAGTCTTTACCAAACATCACAGATGTTCTCCTGATCTAATTGATAGAATCTAGCAATTTAATCTCTATAGTTATCAGTCTTGTTGGGAAAAAAGAATTCAAATTGAAATAATTGCACAATTGAATCCCAAGTTACAATTTCTTCAGAAGTGAGAGATTTGTACAAAATCTTGGCTTTATCCTTGAGTGAAAATGTGAACAGTCTCATGTAGACAACATTCATGGGAGTGTTGTGAAAGTGAACAGTACTGCACATCTTCTTGAAATTGTCAATATGCAAAACTGAATCTCAGTGCCTAGTCCTGCAAACTGATGTTGTCTTATCATAATGACTAGAGTTGGATTTAACTCAAATGTAGCAGCAAGTGCAATGACTCAATCAACTGGTTGTCCTCTGACATTGCTTGGTGAATAACAGTCTTTCAATGTTCTTAGCGCAGCCATGACTCGATTGTTTTCAGTGTCTTGATTGTTTATCTCTACTTCAAATATCCTTCTTTTTCTTGCTTCTCTTTACAATCTTCTTATTCCATTGAATCTTCTCTCAGATTCAGGTTCAGACAAGTATAGTTCTACTTGACTATCTGAATCCTTCATAAATTGAAATTAGAAGTATCAGATTCAAACAAGAAAAATCAAACAGAATTGACAATTTAGAGTGATTGTAGAAGTAAAAAGAAAACTAAGCTGAAAAATATGATAACTAGTCTAAAACTAATCTAAAGTACAGAAAGTGAATCTAATCAGTCACAAATCTTCGACAACAGCGTAAAAAACTTGATGTGAAATTTAGAAGTGTGATTTAGTTGACTGAATTATTGGTCTAAGCACAAAATGCAAAAGACTAAAGTTTAGGCATAGACTATGTAGAAGTGAAAACTGAAAAAGGTCTAGGTGTACACTATATAGAAGTGAAAACTGAATAAGGTGTAGGCGTAGACTATGCACAACTAGAAATTGAACAGAATTAAAAATGTAATATGGCCTAAACTCCTCACTTCACTAAACTGCAAGTGCACAAATCAAGGTAGTAGACCCAAATATCGTAACCACAGTGATTTGAAATTTAAGACTCACTAACTAATCTAAATTAATCATAAATTAAGTTAACTCTTTTTGACGTTTTTAAGTGGCTGATATAAGATGATACTAATGGATAATGAAATGATCTCTTAGGAATGGGTAAATCTAATATTATATTATGGAATGGATTAGAACAATTTAGCAATATAAATCATGCCAAATTCAACCTATAAAAATTGCTCTCACAGTACATTAACGTAGAACTAAATACCATATTTTCATATGAATGTTAGTCAGGTTGATTTAAAAAAAATTACAACTGATATCAGAATATCATAAACATTTAGCTCACTTCACAAACACAAGAAATCCACAAATTAATGCTAATGCTCTTGATTTATTTCTAAACATCAAGAGAATCTATAATCAATCTCTCGACTGTCATTTAAATATGAGATTCACATTAACAAAAGCTAAATGGATGCATCAAACCTCACAACAACATACTAAAATTAGGAAACAATATCAATTTTCTTAACTCATTTCTGAGTAAGAAAAGAATCTAAAACCAACTTCTCAATTGCCATTATAAAATAGGATTCACATTGATAAGAATAGATTCCATGACATTCAGAACTATAAAAACATCAGCAATAAAATAAGTATTGTTCCATCATCCATCTATAACAAAAATTAAATTACTACCCTATCCTAAGAGAGCTAAGATTTAGCTCCTCATAGATAATAAAATCAGTACAATATAGATGAGGAACAAAATAAAAAATATACTAAAATATAAAAATAGCAGAATGAGCTTAAAATCTCTTCTTGCCTCCTTCTCCTTCCTTCAACTCCAAGGCGCAGAATGTGGAGAATGGTGGAAGACCCCTTTCTTCTCTTGGAATCCCCTCTTCTATATGGTATTTCATCACCCTTTGATCCAAATCGGAAGTTTTTATTCCTTCTGATTTATGTCATCAGTCATGGTCCCCTTTTCTTTTTAAAAAGATTTCTTTCTTGCTTTTGACAGTCTGCATTGTGGTCTCTCCTTCTTTTCCAGCAAAGATGTGTGTTTTATACGCTTGATTTAGTTGTTGGATTAGTAAGAACAATAAACATCAGTTCTTCAAATGAAAATTAAACAAATAAGGACCAAAATAACACATTAAACAACTCAAATGTGCAAGTGTAATATAATATTATGCTGGAAAGATAAATGCAGGTATATTAATCATAATCATTAGCATATAAACATTTCAGGGTTTATATGCACATCAATTAGAGTGAAAAGGAGCAAAATAATAGTATGATCAGCTAGTGATCAGGGAGTATGAAAATGATATATGATTGAGGGAGAGTAAACTTTTGTCTCGAACTTTCGCTAAATAAGGAAAAATGGGGAGAAATATGATAAGAATATAAGAAAAATTCATATATGAGAATGTAACCCCAACTTATGTAATCCCTCATTAATTATGTGAACCTCATAAATATAGCTCTGTATGAAAAGTAACTTACAACTAAGATTTATGTGCATATCTACCATTGTAAGGAAAGCTTAATTTTAGGGGGAGTGAAATTTTGATTTGTCTTTGTAAAAAAAAAGGAAGAGATTGTTGGAACACAAGTTTTATGATCTATCTAATTATATTTTGATGGTACAAATCTCGAATAGTGAGAGTTATATATTTAAAGTGCGAAAAAGTTCAATTCGGAATGAATTATTTTATGCACTGAACTTGAAGTTAATATTTGAGTATGCTTTATTTATATATGGACTAACATATGAATATAAAAGTTGTAGATAATCTTATTAGCTTTGCAAAAAAATAAAAAATAGCCTCATTATGATATCGTTGCAAAAACTTATATGAAAAATAGTGCAGACGATTGACTGATCAAGTAAACATGGCGACCGGCCAACATAGAGAATGAACAAATCAAATAATATTTGAAGACTAGTCGACCGGTTGGAGCCAACGGTCGACTAATGACATAAAAAATAGTGAGCAATCGATCGAGCCCGTGACCGAAAAAGTGTGAGACAGTGAGAAAATTTGAAGACCCCCAATCGATCTTGTTGCGGCGGTCAACCGATCTTGCTGCCAATGATCACATTTTTCAAACAGCCAGAAGGAGTGGTCGACTAGTTGCAGAATGCACAATAATAGCTAATTTCCTTAATTGGATTTTTTGGAAAATTCTCTCAACGACTATATTTCATCAAGATGTGTATAAAAGAGGTTCAAGGAGTTTAGAATAAAAAAAGTATTGAAAGGAAGCACAATGCATCAAAGGAAAATCATTTCCTAAAGTTTAAAGACATATTGATAAAACTTCTATTTTTTCTCTCTTCTCTTCATGTGAGCTTGATATTATAAAAGAGAGAAACATTTGTTTTGATATTTGGGTGTGAGTTAATGTGTAAAAGAGGTTTTATCTTACTTCTCGGTCTAGAGAAAAAAAAATTAAAAGTGCTCTTTTGTAAAAAGATGTATGCCTACCTCTTGAGAGAAGAATTGATGGCTAAAAGCTTTCTAGGAGGAGAGGTGTGTCTTACCTCTTGAAGCGGAGAAAAGGTGGTGTGGTTTAAAGAGTTTCTTCCTTATTCCATTTGGAACGAAGGAAGAGTTAGTGAAATTTCTGACGATCTCGACATCGAGAAGTTAGAGCGGGAACATAGACCGTGGTGCGGCCAAATCTCGTCAACAAATACATTGCTTCTTGTGTTTGCGCTCTCTCTCTCCTTCCCACTATATGCGTGTGAATTGATTGTTATTATTTGGTCTAAAGTTTAAGGAATCAATTTTAAACTTTCGCGATGTCTTTTGTGAAATTGATTTTTTTATTAATACCAATTCACCCCCCTTTTGATGCCTTGTGATCCAATAATCTCAAGGCTGCTCTCGATGAAGCCCACCATGGACTCCATAGGCTGCGCAAAGCTTCCTCTAATTAATCATGGCCAGGAGCTCATACTCGTTCCACATCCTCATCATACACTTGGCCAATGCAGATTTAGGGTCTACAGAGAAGTGGCTAGGATCCCGCATTTCTTTGTTGGCGAATCGATGGAAAGGAGAGAAAGAAAAAAAAACTAGCAACCCTTGCGACTTTGACAGGAAAGTGAGGTATCCAATGTATCATCTTTGTCGGCCACGACAGATCATCAACTCGGCCTACCAGTGGACTACATCCAATGTGAAGGGCGCTCGCAATGAATCGAGGAGCATACAAATGACAGCGGTTGTATTCTCGCCGATGACAACTTGGTCCGCCTGACCTCTAGAAAGCCTCTATACTTCGACAACTACTACAAACTCCTGACCAAAGCCACACGTCGTGGCAGGAGGAATAAGTTGCACGCACGTGTAAGTCAACTCTAAGCAGGTCGCTCTCCTCCTTTAATCCTTCTTTAAAAAAATTGCTATTCTTTGGAGGAAGAAAGATAAATGCTATGTTTTGTCTCGTACACCATTTCCTTTTCCATAAGAAAAATTGTTGTCTTTTTTAGGACAAAAAAATAAATGCCTTGTTTTGTACACTACTTAATATTCTTTGGAGGAAGAAAGATAAATGCTATGTTTTGTCTCGTACACCATTTCCTTTTCCATAAGAAAAATTGTTGTCTTTTTTAGGACAAAAAAATAAATGCCTTGTTTTGTACACTACTTAATATTTCATAAGAAATTAGAAAAAAATAGATTAAACATATTGAGAAAAAGAATACTACAAATGGTGCATGGAGAAAAATTTGAAACTTACTCCTTGTGCATGGCTTTATTAAATATAAGTTTTTTATATTTTAACTTTGTAAAATCTTCCACTCTTAATTATGATAAATAACATATAATGAACGGCCTAAGGATGGAAAACTTTTCCAAATAATTATAACTTCTAGGGTAAATTTTGGATGCTTAGCATCTATGAGAAAAATATAAAAGGGTATAATGGATGTCCTACCAAGCTGGGTTGGTAGGAATGTGCTACTAATCTGATTGTCCGTTCGATTCGAAATAAATGGCGATGGAGAATGCACAGTTCGCGAGCGTCGGTTCAATGGATTTCGAGCAGTCCACCCTAGTTCGTGGCACCTAGTGAACAACTTCATCTTCTTTCCTACCGACATGTTTATTTGTTCAGTCGACTTTGTGCCAGCGACGATGCGAGGACCTTCAGGCATGCACAATGGGCTCGTGGGCAGAGCGACTGGGAGACAACCTTGCAATGCTCCTACCATGACGATGAGGTGATTTCCTTCCGACCATACGATAGGGAGATGAGTTCGCTGGTGAGCACGCGGGGTGCCAGGGAGAGGACTTTGACTGTGGGAGTGCAAGGTGCGGGCTCGCTAGGGAAGAGCGACGAATGCCATGATCTCTTATGGGTACCATGATCGCTTATCGGTACCGAACAATCCTGAACTACGAAGAGAATTCCTAGACGAATGCTACAAATATGAATTTGCTATTCACCCAGGGAGTAATAAAATGTATAAAGATGTACAGAGAAGTTTCTGGTGGCCAGACATGAAGAAGGAGATCGCAGAATACGTCTCCAAATGTATTGTCTGCTAACAGGTGAAAGTAGAACACCAGAAACCTCAAGGGACTTTGAAGAGTATGGGCATCCCACAGTGGAAATGGGAAGAGATAGCAATTGATTTCATCACGGGTTTGCTCCGAACTCAGAAAGGACACGATGCGATCTGGGTGATAGTAGACAGGCTCACTAAATCGGCCCATTTCCTACCAATTAAGGTAAAACAATTTTTTGATGATCTAATGGATTTATATGTGCATGAGATTGTTAGACTCCACGGGATCCCATCAGTCATTGTATCTGATAGAGATCCTAGGTTTACCTCAAGATTTTGGAAGAGCCTCCAAAATGCTTTTAGGATTAGGCTTCGTTATAGTACAACCTTCCATCCCCAGACAGATGGACAATCAGAGAGGATGATCCAGACACTGGAGGACATGCTTAGAGCATGCGCACTAGATTGGCACGGTAACTAGGACAAGCACTTACCTCTCATCGAGTTCTCCTACAACAATAATTTCCATGCTAGCATAGAGATGTCCTCGTTTGAAGCATTGTATGGTCGACCATGTCGCTCCCCGGCATGTTGGGGCGAAGTGGGCGAAAGAAAGATCTTGAGCGCTGAACTACAGAAGCAAACCCAAGAGTACACAGATAGGGTTGAACTCATCAAGAAGAGGATGAAGTCAGCTCAAGATCGACAGAAAGCCTATGCGGATAAGAAGCGCCGAGAACATACATTCAAAGTAGGAGATCAAGTTCTACTTAAAGTCTCCCCCACCAAAGGCGTAATGCGTTTTAGCACACATGAAAAATTGAGTCCAATGTATGTGGGTCCATTTGAGATCTTAGATATGGTTGGTGACTCATCATGCAGGTTAGCCCTACCCCGACATATGCCAGAGTACATAACGTCTTTCATGTTTCATTTCTCTGGAAGTACAATCATGACTATGCCAATGTGATCCAAATTGAAGAACCAAACCTCAAGGAGGATCTGACATATGAAGAACAACACACAGAGATACTGGAATATCAATAAGACCAACAGGGGAAGAAGAGGATATCACTAGTCAAAGTAGCATGGAAGCACCATTAAGGAAAAGAAGCAACGTGGGAAGTAGAATCGGAGATGCACGAAAAATTTCCTGAACTACTCGGTAAGTTATAACCCTTATCTAAATTCGAGGACGAATTTTCTTTTAAGGGGGTAATAATGTAACACATGCAAAAATTCTTTTAAAAGGAAACGTTCAAATTGGCAATTAATTGTAATTAATGAGGGAATCAATGAGAGAATTTGAAAAGATTTCGAATTCAAAAAAAAAAGAAACGATGCAAAAGGAAACGGCCGACAGGGGAGGTAAATCCTCCCTTGATCGCGCCCCACGATCGGCCGACCCTCTGGCCGGCCGATGCTATAAAAAGGGATGCGAGGGCGACCCTCATGTCCCTTGGATACTCCTATCCAGCCGCCGTTCTCCCATTCGTCTTCTTCTCCTTCTTTTGTGAGTCCGACGATCTGCACGCGTACGTAGGGCAAAGCGGAGCACGACTACAACAGTGACCTGCGGACAAATTGACTTCACTGCGACCTCCCACTACGATCACAAGGACCCAGCACACTTTCCTCTTTGGCCAGGAACGACTGGTGACCGTTCGGACGACGACAACGATCCTTCGAATCCAAAAACTAATGAACAGAGGTACCTTAGCATTTTTAAATCCCTAGACGAATAATTATATATCATTTGATATGAAAAGTTAGTCCATTATGATGTTTGGATCTTTAGCTACATTTTTCGTATTCTGATCGTCGCCATTTGATGGCCGGAAGGCCGCCAGAATCGGAAGAGATGACCGGCAGCCTTGTTACATCGCGAGTATCGGTCGACCGATTCAGGGACCGATCGACCGATAAGAAGTGCAACTTGCACTCCACGTTGCAGGTCGGTCAACCGATCACACAATAGCGGTCGACCGATCCCACAACCCACCTGAGGGAACAGATCTCGCGGACGATCAATCGATCTTTCGAACGGTCGACCGATCTTCCGAACGGTCGATCGATCTTCCGAACGGTCGACCGATCCAACGCACACTGCGCATTCCCCAGATCTCATCAATCGATCGAATGTGATTTGAGTCCGACTCATAAATCATAATCGGAGACTCTAACCAGTTCACCTATACTGGCTGAGTCCTATTGTAGAGACATTAACGCTCATTTGAGTACTGATTCATAGACTACATGATAAGCAAAGATAAACAAAGCAAAGATAAAGACACGTGATTATTATGTGCCGCCCCATTGTACGGAACAAAGATTACAGTATGGCATAGAGAGGAGTAGGTAGTTAGCTGAGAAGACAGCGAACCTACTAATCTTAAATGATC
Organism: Pontederia crassipes; assembly: GCA_030549335.1. NCBI lineage: Eukaryota > Viridiplantae > Streptophyta > Magnoliopsida > Commelinales > Pontederiaceae > Pontederia > Pontederia crassipes. Next base: position 33,519,152 of record CM060186.1, on the reverse strand, counting down.
ACTATTCTTGAGACTACAGGTCCTCTCCCACCTGTGTCTCGAAGAAGGGTGATGCATTGGTCACACTCCTTCCCTCAAAGAATATAGTATTGAGCTAGAGGGAGAGGTAGCTAATTGAGGAGACAGTGAACCTACATGTTCTTAAATGACCGCTTTTCCTGGGGTGTAGGTCTTCCCCCACCTACATTTCGAATTGGGTGATGCATTGTCACACCCCTTTCCCTTTATGGGCTTACTGACTTTACAGATTAATAGAGGCACTTCTGATATCCCAATTTAATAAAGTCGAACTCGCATAGGACAACTAACATCAAGAACATTATAGTAATGTAAAAGACGTAGTGCAACTCACAGTAAAGTAATGTAAAGCAGAGTACTGTAAAGTAAAACATAGAACATGATATGGTAAAGTATGGAACATAGTATGATATAGATAATGCAGAGTACTATAAAGATAATGAACAGTCATAGTAAAGAACAGAGTACAGTTATTGCTATAGTTAAATAATGATATATGACTCATCATAATAAATGCATAAAAGTCAAAGTTTATCAGTGTTCATCATTGACACTTTGTATATGATTATCATCGATCTTTATTTCATCGTCTATATTGCTATTGTACTAGGCTTTTTGCTCACGGGTATTCGATTCCTATGCATTTGAATTTTGCAGGTGAGAATACAAACTGATGAGGTGTTGGAGGGCACAAAGCTTGGAAAGTGCTGCACATGACTGATATTTTACTTCAAGTTTTCATTGTTGCATTCCTTTTAAATTATTGTGGCTTATTAAGAGACATCATGTTATTCCGCTTGTTGAACTTCTCTTTCAAAAGTTGAGCTTGACACAAATTGTGTTCTTTCCGCATTTTGCTATAAGCTACAGTAACTACTTATCCCATTGATATTCAACGTTTGAACTTCCGCATCAAAGTCTTGGATTATATTTTTTATTATATTGATGCCACATATGCTATTTTGTTGAATGGTCATGGTCAATAGTGTAGTAGGCATTGTAGCACTTCCGTGATCAATCTGACTGCCTACGTGGCAGGAGGGGCGATTTTGGGGGCGTTATAATTTGGTATCAGAGCCTAAGTTCTTGGCTCCCTCAGTGATCATAGTAGAGTAGATACTAATGCATAGTCATTATTGCTCATCCTGTTTCAATAACACAAAGTAAAGTCATGTGCAAGCTTCTCAAACATCTGCGGCTCCACTCCTCAAGTAAGTACTAAGTGAATTTTGTATACAGATTTCTATTTTTCATTTGGCACATTGTTTCTATAGATGCCTCCTCGAGGTATTATTGCGCGAGTCGTATGAGGAAAGCAGAGAATCTTTTACATGATGGAAATGAATGATCCAGCCCCAACTCCTCAGGAACTGGAGCGAGGGCGAGCGCACGGCCAAGGTCGTAACCGAGGTCGCGAACATAACGTAGCACCTCCTGCGATGCAAGAAGAATTGGAACACTCTGACCAAGAAAGTGTTGGTAGCAACCAACCAAGGTTGTCTCCACCGCCACTAGAGTCTTCTGAAGACATCATCCAAGAATATGCAGAATTGCGAGACCTGGAGCCAGAGAATTCACCACCTCGCAAACACCGCCGCTGCTCATCCCCAGAAGAACTTGACTACTGCTCACGTTGTAATGAGTTCGAGCATGAACGCTGGCAGTGTCTTCTCTGGATGTTAAAGAATGCAAAGGACACCTCAAAGAAGGACAAAGGAGAAACTTCTCAGCATAAATAAGTGATATATGACGCATCGGGATTATAGACGTTAAAGTTATCTAGTCCAAGCCTTAGTGATGCCTCAGTTGAATGCTCGTGTTTTGCTTCTGAACATTGAAGGCCTTAGGGTTGCCTTAGTGAACACTTTATGTTCTTACTCTTGACTAACTCTATTATGAGCTTGACTTGAATTTTTAGCGGATATTGTGCCATAAGACTATAATTATGGTATGGGAATTTTATTTCGGTAAAAATTCCAATTTCATGCTATTACTCAAGTATTTTCATGTTCTTTTTATACATGCCTCCCCGTAGAAGACTGCAAGTCTCAGATGATGAGAATGAAATACATAACGAGGAGGAAACTCATTTTGCACCACCTCCTCCTCCTCCTTCTTCTCCTCCTCCACCTGAACCACCAGTGCACCAAGGACGACAAGTTTCCCTTCCTTGCACGATACAAGAGTTTTGAAGGTCGAAACCTCTTACCTTCAATGAGGAAGGGGGCATAGAAGTGGTAGAACAATGGATGGAAACCATCGAAGATAAGTTCAACATTCCAGACGTTCCCGAGAATAAGAAGGTGTTATACGTAGGGGAATGTCGAATGAAGATTGGGCATGTTTCCACTATGGTGGAATGGGCCATATCGCCGTGAACTACCCAAGACGTGGGCAACAGTTGGTTCAAGGAAGACTCTTCAACTTAGAAGAGGATGCTCCACAGAATGACGCTGAGGTCATTCGAGGTACGCTTTTCGTAGCCGAACTACCCACTACAATATTGTTCGATTTCGATGCCTCTCATTCGTTCATATCCAAAGAGTGTGCCACTACTTTAAGGATAACTGTAACGAATTTAGAGCATAAGATGGGTATACTGACTCCACAAGGAACCTTGGTCACCACTAAATATCTTCCTAATGTATCCATAGAGATAGATAAAAAGAACTTATCTGCAAATCTTATCATCATCCCTATAAGAGATTATGATATAATTTTGGGCATGGATTGGTTAACCTTCCACGATGTTTCTATATTGTGCAAGCAAAAGAATGTGGTTATAGGTACACAGAATATAGACAAAGTCACTGTCAAAGGCATTGCACAGAAGGAACAAAAAAGCATAGTGTCTGCCATGAAGGCACATAAACTACTCCAAAAGGAGTGTAGAGGTTATCTGACAAGTGTTACCAAGATAGAAGAGCTAAGCAAGTCCCCTCAAGACATAGAGATCATGAGGGAATTCCCTGACGTCTTCCCTGAAGATTTTAGTAGTATACCGCCCAGAAGGGAGATAAATTTCTAGATAAAGGTGATGCCCGGCACAACGCCGATCTCCAAAGCTCCAAAGATGAAGGAATTGAAGAACCAAATTCAAGAGTTGTTGAACAAAGGCTTCATCAGGTATAGTATCTCACTATGGGGTGCACCAGTCATTTTCGTCAAGAAGAAGGATGGTTCACTGAGACTTTGTATCGACTACAGAATATTGAACAAAGTCACAGTGAAGAACAAGTATTCACTACCTCACATTGATGACTTATTTGATCAGTTGCACAAAGCAAAGGTTTTTTCCAAAATTGATTTGAGGAGCGGCTATCATCAACTAAGGATAGCCGAAGAAGACATTCCAAAGACAGCATTCAGATCAAGGTATGGACACTACGAGTTCCTTGTAATGCCGTTTGGGTTAACCAATGCCCCAACAGCATTCATGGACCTCATGAATCGGACTTTCAGCGAACATCTAGATAAGTTCGTGATAGTTTTCGTCGACGACATCCTCATCTATTCTCCAAGCATGGAGTAGCGCAGAGAACATCTGAGGATAGTACTAGAGACTTTGCGAGTAAAGAAATTATACGCAAAGTTCTCCAAATGCAAATTCTGGTCAGAAAAGATGATATTTCTTGGCCACATCGTCTCCAAAGGTAGGATCTCAGTTGATCCGATAAAGGTAGAAGCAGTATCAATCTGGGTTCAACCAAATAATGTCTCTGAGATCAGAAGCTTCCTTGGTCTAGCAGGATACTACAGACGCTTTATCAAGGATTTCTCCATAATAGCATTATCGCTAATCAAGGGCAAGACATGACGGATCATTGATGATGATGCAACATATAGTACCAAACATTATAGGAAGAATCATTGAAGCACATGTCAAAAATCCAAACTATCAAACGATGATGATAAAGACTAGTCTTGAGACTACAAACTTCAATGTCTCGATAGATGGTGGCATAAGGTACCGTGATCGATTATGGGTACTGAACAATCCTGAACTATGAAGAGAAGTCCTAGACGAATGCCACAAATCTGAATTTGTTATTCACCCAGGGAGTATTAAAATGTATAAAGATGTACAGAAAAGTTTCTAGTGGCCAGACATGAAGAAGGAGATCGCAGAATACGTCTCCAAATGTATTATCTGCCAACAGGTCAAAGTGGAACACCAGAAACCTCAAGGGACATTGAAGAGTTTGGACATCCCATAGTGAAAATGGGAAGAGATAGCAATGAATTTGATCACGGGTCTACCCCGAACTCAAAAAGGGCAAGATGCGAGCTGGGTGATAGTGGACAAGAGGGATGGCACTCGATCCTGTTCGGGGTGGGGAACACCATCCCTGCCCCGACTCCGACGACCCGCTCCCGCCCTCGACCATGCCCCAAATCTCCGGTTCGGGGGAAATTTTATCTCCCGCCCCGATCCCCGCAGGCCCCGAATCCCTGCGGGGATCTCGAATCCCGCGGCCCGATTCTAGTTTGGACCGGATTAAACCGAATCGAACCGATAAAATATCGGTCAAAATCGAAAAAAATCGGTTTGAACCGTATTTTTTTTTCACTGAAAATTTTTTATTAATTTTTTTACTAAGAAATAATTTGATAAAAAATATTATTATAAATTTGGAAAAAATCCAAGGTGGACTTTCTCCATAAACATTCAATATTGACCCATTAGTCTCCTCATTCATTTATACTTGTCTATTTACCCTCACTTTCCTACTACTATCAATGTGGGACTATTGTTGTACATTCACTTTTTCTTTGGGTGTGGGGATTCGGGGCCCCGCGAGGCGACGGGGCGGGAAGAACTTCCCTCGTCCCGATCCCCGAAAGAGGGTTCGGGGATAATTTTCCTCCATCCCCGACCCCGCGGGAAAAAAATTTCCCGAGTTCGGGGCAGGGAATATTGCCATCCCTAGTGGACAAGCTCACTAAATCAGCCCACTTCCTATCAATTAAGGTAAAACAATCTCTCGATAGTCTAATGGATCTATATGTGCAGGAGATTGTTAGACTCCACGGGATCCCATCAGTCATTGTATCTGATAGAGATCCTAGGTTTACCTCAAGATTTTGGAAGAGCCTCCAGAACGCTTTTGGGATTAGGCTTCGTTATAGTACAACCTTCCATCCCTAGACAGACGGACAATCAGAAAAGACGATCTAGACACTGGAGGACATGCTTAGAGCATGGTATTGGATTGGCATGGTAATTAGGACAAGCACTTACCTCTCATCGAGTTCTCCTACAACAACCCACGGAGATACTGGAATATTAATAATACCAACAGAGGAAGAAGAGGGTATCACTAGTCAAAGTAGCATGGAAGCACCATCAAGGAAAAGAAGCAACATAAAAAGTAGAATCGGAGATGCACGAGAAATTTCCTGAACTATTCGGTAAGTCCTAACCCTTATCTAAATTCGAGGACGAATTTTCTTTTAAGGGGGTAATAATACTAGAATATCAATAACACCAACAGGGGAAGAAGAGGATATCACTAGTCAAAGTAGCATGGAAGCACCATCAAGGAAGCAACATGGGAAGTAGAATCGGAGATGCACGAGAAATTTCTTGAACTATTCGGTAAGTCCTAACCCTTATCTAAATTCGAGGATGAATTTTCTTTTAAGGGGGGGGGGGTACTAATGTAACGTATGCAAAAATACTTCTAGAAGGAAATGTTCAAATTTGCAATTAATCGTAATTAATGAGGGAATTAATGAGAGAATTTGAAAAGATTTCGAATTAAAAAAAAGAAATGATGCAAAAGGAAATGGGAGGTAAATCCTCTCCTGATCGCGCCCCATGATCGGCCAGTCCTCTGGCCGGCCGATGCTATAAAAAGGGACGCGAGTGCGACTCTCGCGCCCCTTGGATAGTCATGTCTGGCCGTCGCTCTCCCATTCGTCTTCTTCTCCTTCTTCTGTGAGTCCGACTATCGGCACACATACGTAGGGCGAAGCAGAGCACGGCTACGACAATGACTTGCGGACAAATCGACTTCACAGCGACCTCCCTCTATGATCACAAGGACCCGACACACTTTCCTCTTCGGCCAGGAACGACAGGTGACCGTTCGGACGACGACAGCGATCCGACGAATCCAAAAACTGACGAACAGAAGTACCTTAGCGTTTTTAAATTCCTAGATGAAGAATTATAGATCGTTTGATACGAAAAGTTAGTCCATTATGATGTTTGGACCTTTAACTACATTTTTCGTATTCTGATCGTCGCCATTTGATGGCCGGAAAATCGTCGAAATCGAAAGAGATGACCGGCGGCCCTATTTCATCACGAGTATCGATCGACCGGTTCAGGGACTGATCGATCGATAAGAAGTGCAACTTGCACTCCGGGTTGTAGGTCGATCGACCGATCACAGACGATTGACCTATCTTCTGAACAGTCGACCGATCCAACGCGCACAGCGCATTCCCTAGATATCATCAATCGGTCAACCGTCCACAGGGGTACGGTCGACCGGTCCGACAGACGTTCGACAACAGACACGGTCGACCGGTCCATATGGAATGATCGACCGGTCCAAGTCGGTTGGTTCGACTCATCCGAAACAAGAGGAACGGTCGACCGGTCCAGGAGGAGCGGTCAATCGGTCCAGTTAGACCTGTAACATTTCCCACCAGCGTGTGATATTGTTCGCCCTGGGCCTCGGCCCGCACGGTTTTACCAAAACGCGTCACACCTAGTGAAGGACGTGTTCCCATATATACCCAGCATCTCTCCCGTGACTTATGCATGTGGGACTAATCCAAGGCATGCCCCCTTCATCCTTCCCCTCTTAGGGGACTCAACGCCCTCGTTGAGTGATCGCACCCCACCATGCACAGAGGCTCATGCGGAGTGGCTCTAATATCATATGTCATTCCCCACCAGCGTGTGATATTGTCCGCTCTGGACCTCGGCCCGCACGGTTTTACCAAAACGCGTCACACCTGGTGAAGGACATGTTCCCATATATACCCAACATCTCTCCCATGACTTATGCATGTGGGGCTAATCCAAGGCATGCCCCCTGCATCAAAAACACGTTTTGGTAAAATCGTGCGGGCCGAGGCCCAGAGCGGACAATATCACATGCTGGTGGAGAATGTTACATATGGTATCAGAGCCACTCCGCATGAGCATCTGTGCATGGTGGGGTGCGATCACTCAACGAGGGCGTTGAGTCCCCTAAGGGGGGAAGGATGCAGGGGGCATGTCTTGGATTAATCCCACATGCATAAGTCATGGGAGAGATGCTGGGTATATATGGGAACATGTCCTTCACTAGGTGTGACGCGGTAGAAAGCCCAGGGTGGGGGCAGAGCGGACAGTATCACGCTGAGTATAGAGGTGAGCCGCTGCGCTACTCTGATACCAGGTGACGCGTTTTGGTAAAACCGTGCGGGCCGAGGCCCAGAGCGGATAATATCATACGCTGGTGGGGAATGTTACAAGATCAGTCCGGTTCAAACCGTCCAATTCAGTCAAATCCATCGGTCCGAACCAACCGGTTCGACTTGCTCAAACTATAGAGAGACATCGAATTAGTTTTGATATTGACATAGTCCAAAACGGATTCTGGCCGATTTGAGTCCGACTCATAAATCCTAATCGGAGACTCTAACTAGTTCACCTATACTGGCTGAGTCCTATTGTACAGATATTAACGCCCATTTGAGTCTTGATTCATAGATTACATGATAAGCAAAGATAAATAAAGCAAAGATAAAGACACGAGATTGTTATGTGCCGTCCCATTGTACGGAACAAAAATTACAGTATGACATATAGAGGGGCAGGTAGTTAATTGAGGAAACAATGAACCTACTGGTCTTAAATGACCACTATTCCTGAGACTACATATCCTCTTTCACCTGTGTCTCGAAGAAGGGTGATGCATTGGTCAACTCCTTCCCCCAAAGAACATAGTATTGAGTCAGAGGGACATGTAGCTAACTGAGAAGACAGTGAACTTAAAGGTTCTTAAATGATCACTGTTCCTGGGGTGTAGGTCCTCTCCCACCTACATTCCGAATTGGGTGATGCATTGTCATACCCCTTTTTCTTTATGGGCTTACTAGCTTTACAGATTCATAGAGGCACCTCTGACATCCTAATTTAATAAAGTTGAGCTCGCATAGGACAACTAACATCAAAGGCATTATAGTAATGTAAAAGACGTAGTGCAACTCACAGTAAAGTAATGTAAAGCAGAGTACTGTAAAGTAAAACATAGAACATGGTATGGTATAGACAATGCAGAGTACTGTAAAGATAATGCACAGTCATAGTAAATAACAGAGTATAGTTATTGCTATAGTTAAATAATGACATATGACTCATCATAGTAAATGCATAGAAGCCAAAGTTTATCAGTGTTCATCATTGACACTTTGTATATGATTATTATTGATCTTTATTTCATCGTCTATATTGCTATTGTACTAGACTTTTTGCTCACGAGTATTCGATTCCCATGCATTTGAATTTTGCAGGTGAAAATACAAACTGATGAGGTGTTGAAGGGCACAGAGCTTGGAGAGTGCTGCACATGATTGATATTTTACTTCAAATTTTCATTGTTGCATTCCTTTTAAATTATTGTGGCTTATTCAGAGACATCATGTTATTTCGCTTGTTGAACTTCTCTTTCAAAAGTTGAGCTTGACGCAAATTTTCTTTCCACATTTTGCTATAAGCTACAGTAACTACTTATCCCATTGATATTCGACGTTTGAACTTTCACATTAAAGTCTTGAATTATATTTCTTATTATATTGATGCCACGTATGCTATTTTGTTGAATGATCATGGTCAATAATGTAGTAGACAGTAGCGCTCCCGGGATCAACCTGACTGCCTATGTGGCAGGAGGAGCGATTTTTGGGGTGTTACAGCAAGCGTCTCGCTATGGCAGAGCGACGGAGAAGACAACCTTACGACGGTCCTACCACAATGATGAGATAACTTCTTTTGACTTTCTTCTGGCCTTACGATCGGGAGACAAGCTCACCGGTGGATGCGCGATTAGGAAACCTCCACGAAGTCGTTTGCTAGGGCAACATGTGAATCGGAGTGGACCGTTCGAAACCTATTGAACCGTGCATCCTTCGTCGCCATGATTCCCAATCGGACAAATGATTTAATTGGTGGGACAGCCTTTATACCCAATATAAAATAGCTTTTGAACAAATTACAAAAGTTACATTATATATAAGACTCGAAAGGAAAAAAATATTTCCTATATACTTTCTCTTTTTTAGCTCACCAAAAACAATTCTAAAGTCATCTCCGTAAAAAATAAAGTCTTATTATGCACAACTAAATAAATAAAAAGAAAACAAAGATAAGGTAAAGCTAGGTCCTGCTAGACAAGCAAAACAAGAACTATATAAAGTAAAAAAATAAAACAAGTAGGGTAAATTACACCAAATGCCCTCCAACTTTAAGGTTTGCTCAACGATATCCTCCAACTTCACTTTGTAACACAAATGTCCTTCATCTTTTAACGCGTTTCACCCGATGCCCTCTTTACCTGAGATAGCCGGTTTTCCGATTTTTCATCGACGTGGCGTCCATGTGATCATCTCCTCTCTCCTCCACGCAAATAGTCGTCTGACGTGGCATGCTCCGACGTGGTACATAAAATTACACCAATGCCCTCCAACTTTAAGGTTTGCTCAGCGATACCCTCCAATTTTACTTTGTAATACAAATGTCCTTCATCTTTTAATACATTTCACCCGATGCCCTCTTTACTTGGGTAAGTCGGTTTTCCGAATTTTTGTTGACGTGGCGTCCACGTGATCTTCTCATCTCTCCTTCATGCAAATAGTCGTCCGACGTGGCATGCTTCGACGTGGCACTACATATTAAACCATCTTACTTATTGTAAGTTGACCCACTCACTGTTAAATTATTTTCTTATTTCTCTCTTTGCCGTCATTCGCATGAAACCTTCTTTGCTGTTCACACTCCTTCGTTGTTCGCTCTTCTTCGTCATTCGTCTCCTTCATCGTTCACTTTTCGCGTTCGTCGGCATCGTCTTTGTTCAAATTGGTGTAATTTTATGTGTATTTGATGAGCAAACTTTAAAGTTGAAGGACATTTTGTGTAATTTTATGTGCCACATCGAAGCATGCTTTGTCGGACGACTATTTGTGTAGAGGAGAGAGGAGATGGTCACGTGGACGCCACATCGACGAAAAATCGAGAAATCGACTGTCCCAAGTAAAGAGGGCATTGGGTGAAATGTACTCTAACTTTAAAGTTTGCTCACCAAATGCACATAAAATTACACCAATTTGGATAAAGACGACACCGATGAATGCGAAAAGTGAACGATGAAGGAGACGAATGACGAAGGAGAGCGAACAACGAAGGAGTGCGAACGGCAAAGAAGGTTTCATGCGAACGACAGCAAAGAGGAAAATAAAGAAATAATTTAACAGTGAGTGTGTCAACTTACGATAAGTAAGATGATTTAATATGTGGTGCCACGTCGAAGCATGCTAGGTCGGACGGCTATTTGCATGGAGGAGAGATGTGATGACCACGTGGACGCCATGTCGATAAAAATTCAGAAAATCGACTGTCCCAGGTAAAGAGAGCATCGGGTGAGATGTATTAAAAAATGAAAGACATTTGTGTTACAAAGTGAAGTTAGAGGGTATCGCTGAACAATCGATGAGCAAACCTTAAAGTTGGAGGGCATTGGTGTAATTTTATGTGCCACGTCAGAGCATGCCACGTCGGACGACTATTTGCGTGGAGGAGAGATGAGATGGCCACGTGAACGCCACGTCGACGAAAAATCGAAAAATCGACTATCTCAGGTAAAGAGGGTATCGAGTGAAATACGTTAAAAGATGAAGGACATTTATGTTACAAAGTAAAGTTGAAGGGTATCACTAATCAAATCTTAAAGTTGAGGATATTTAGTGTAATTTATCCTAAAATAAGATGATTATTTAAAAATCGACTCTTTGAATTTAAAATTTTTTACTTAGAGCAAAAGAGATGGTTGGGGAGGTGTGAGTGACATGGGAAAAGGAATTGTTCTAGGTGGTCGTGCAAATCCCACTCAAATAAATATAAATATAAATAACCGCGTTGGGTTAGTAGACGGGGAAAAGGTAACTCCAAGCTCGCCCTCCTGGTCGTCGGTTTCTTTTATTTTTCTTTTCACCCAAAAAGAGATCGATCGGAGCGATTCCGATCGGATCTCTTCGTCTTCTCTCCTTCTCAATGTGCCGCTCGCTCCACTTCCTCCTCCTCCTCCTCTTCCTCCTATCTCTGTCCTTCTCCTCCCTCGGACGGATCCACGCCCTCCGATCACTCGGCGATGGTGCTGCCGCCGCCGGAGATCTCGCAGACGCCGCCGTCGACCTCAACTCCTCCACCTTCCACGCCCTTCTCAAGGACTCACCCGCCAGCTTCGCCGTCGTCGAGTTCTTCGCCCACTGGTACGTCAAAAAGTTCCTCTCTTCCGAGAAAACCTCTGCTACGATGTGCTTTCTTTTCTTTTCTTTTCGTTTCGGTTCTCTTGAACCAAATCTGGTGCCTTTTGCTTGGACAGGTGCCCTGCTTGCAGAAATTACAAGGTAAAAAGATAATTGCCCGATTCCGGTTTGTTTTCACTGTTGTGGATGCTTCTGCTGTGGGAAAAACATGATCTTGATTTGAATGGTGAATTTTTCAGCCTCAGTACGAGAAGGTTGCCAGGCTCTTCAATGGACCCAACGCTGTGCATCCAGGCGTCGTGCTCATGACGCGCGTTGATTGCGCCCTGAAGGTACACTTATCGTTACGGGAAGCGGAATAATTTGTTACGTGTAAAATTAGATCAAACCATTTGACAGGGTTTTGTGTGGACGTCTTCTCCATCATATAAATGGTTTAAATTGGCGATGCAATTATCATGTTCTATTTGAAAAATCTGGACCACGTGTAAAAGATGATCCATTTGCAGATTAACATAGATAACTTTTGTAAAATTTAAAGAAAATCGATTGATGTTCTCTGGATAAGCTGATAACTTTAGATATCTACTCGAATCATTTTTCTGACACAATATCCTTAGTCAAGCTCTGTTCTCAAAGTTTCATGCAAAGGGTACAGAAAATTTATGCGTGCAATTCTGATTGTCGAGTAAATTGGTAGGAACATTTGCCTCAAAACAGTTACTCTATCTCAAAGAAAATTATTGCATATTCAACTCGGGGAGCTTTTAACATAGCATCTTTGGTTGTTTTTACCACTCTGATCAATGATGTAGAGATTAAAAGATGAAGTTCTATAAGTTTGCTCTTCCAAATGAAAATATTATAAGGACATCACTGAGGTGTTTATGCCTTTTGTGCTTGCAAGTCTGTCTTCGCTTTACTGGTTATGATTTGGCTGATGTTTATTTGATTGGATATTCTATGTCATCTTAAGCCAATGTCTCGATGTGCGTCAACAAATTTCTTTTGGAAGTCACACTACTCACTTGATACCCAAACTTGATTTCCCACTTTTTTGGCAGTACAGATCAACACCGATCTTTGCGACAGATTTTCTGTTACCCATTACCCTATGTTATTATGGGGACCACCATCTAGATTTACTATTGGTCGATGGGATCCTAAGCAAGACAAAACTGAGATAGAACGAATTGAAGATTGCAGGACAGCAGATCGTTTACTGAATTGGATAAACAAGAAACTTGGAAGGCAAGTTATGTTCACTATGTCAATATTACAAAGATGTGCATAATACTCTTGCAGTGTTTCTTTCTATGGTCCAGTATTAATATACTTCTATTATTGCTTTAGATGGTGTAATATTTAATATTCTCTTAATTAATGAGCCTTTTCTGAATAACATGCCATAGATGGTTCCAGTGATCAATATTTAAGAAATTAAACATGCATAATTAGCTATTGGTTTCTTGTCTTGTTTTACACTGGGTTCCTGTTGGCCTTCTTAATTATAAAATTATTTTTGAGCTCCAAGGTCTGCTTGAAAATTTTTCTGCTTTTCTTATTTTATGAACATGCAGCACATGTTCTTTTTATTATAATTTGCATCTATCTGTGCAGTTCTTTTAATTTAGCCGATGAAAAGTTTGAAAATGAAAATACACTCCTAAGGAATTCTACCAATCCTGATGAGGTACACTGTTACTGTTTTCTTTTTTTTTGAGAATGAAAATATCCTGTTACTTCTAAAAAAAATACTGTCACTGTTCTCTACCAGTATTTTGATATACATTGGCCTGAAAAATTTTAACTCCCGTTATTTTTCTTGATTTTTGGCTACTTATCTATGACTTGATTTATCAGATTGCTCGAGCGATTTATGACGTTGAAGAAGCAACAGCAAAAGCATTTGAAATTATTATTCAAAACAAGGTTGAGTTCATTTTAATCTGAATTGTAATAATGTGCCTTATCTGGTTGCATTTTGCAATCTAAGTTATAAGCATACTTTGCAGATGATCAAGTCAAGTACTCGAGCTTCACTTGTAAAATTTTTGCAACTTCTGGTGGCTCATCATCCTTCAAGAAGGTCAGTTTTAAGTTTTCTTTTGGCATATTCATCATGTATGTAAGTCTAGTGCATATTACTAAGTAATGTTAGTGCTTACTTTGGGGTTTGATTTTAGGTGCCGCAAGGGAACTGCAGAAATTCTTGTAAATTTTGATGACATGTGGCCCTCTGATCATTTGTCAAAAGGGACCATAGTGCAAAATGAAGACACAGCTAATAATCACATCTGTGGCAAGGAAGTTCCTCGTGGATATTGGGTATATTATCTGCTTCATAAATCCTTTTAATACTGTATCACAGAATTCTCTCTTTCAGAAGATTACACTTATTTTCATTGAATAACTTGAATGGTCATGGTTGATGCCCTCTATGTCTGTAGTAGTGTCCACTCATTAGTTTGTGATTGGTGACGTCTGACTTGCCCATTATAAATCCTGAATTGCATTCATTCAAAATGACCATCATGGAGGAGAACTATGTCAGATAGCTACTCGTGATTCAGTTGCTAAAATTAACTATTGTGCATAATGATGATGTTTACAGTTGACCTTGCTTTGACAACACTAAACACTGCTCTCTTGTTTTCATATCTGTAAATATGATACAAACCTTGTCCAAATACCTCTTGTCACACTCATCTTTAGGCAGGATATACTCAGTAATCAACATAGTTCTCTCAAGCATTATGTCACCATCATCAATGAACAATTGATTTTTCCTAAGTTATATTTCAATAGCTCTATCATTCCAAACAAACCACTGCCAGTACAAGATTTTGGTTTCACTTGACAAATATTGCACAAATTTACATTTTAACAGTTTTTTGGAGGATTCCCAAATAGACTTATGTCATCTGACATGCCATACAAAATACGTAAAGGCACATAAGTATCAAGCTGCAAGAGATTAACTTGAAAGGAGTGATTAAGGTTCTGGTTGTACATTTATCCATCCTTGTTCTCCCAGAAAATATGGTCATCTTTGTAAAATATATATTTCAACATCAATAAAACAAGATTTCTACATTGTCAAAAAAGATTTGTCTATTTGCTTCGCTTATGCGGCACCATAGGATTCTCACTCAATAGTACAGGGCAAGGTGGACACCTCTTGCGTTGCGAGGCAGAGAAGGACCTCGCACACTTATTTTTTGGCTGCAGTGTATCTCGGGAGGTTTGGGTGTGATTGGGGATTGCTCCTGTCACCAGACACATTTTGGCAGTCACTTAGAGTTCATAGCAGCAAACGACATCATTGGAGGACATCGTTGGCGACCTTTTTAGCCGGTGCATGGGCCATCTGGCTTCAGCGCAACCGGGTTATTTTTTGTGGGGATAGGACTCAGGTGGATAGTATTGTACTCCATAGCTCTTTTCTTCTCCGGGAGTGGGGCTTTGGATAGTGACGACACTTTTTTCTCCATTTTTTGCTGCTCTCTTCTTGGGAGCCTACATTTTCCTTCCACAGTGATATATATATACGGATGACACCCTAACTTGGTGCTCATCCTTTCCCCCCTCAAAAAAAAAGGAGTTGTCTACAAATATAGTAAACATCCTTTTCCCAGTAAAAAAAGGGGAATAAGGTTCTTGTCACTCCGGCCTTGCCCAATAACCAAGTCTACTTGACCAAAGTGTCCCTTACACATTTGACAAAAATGTGAATGAAGTAAATCGAGCGACCTCAATGTCCAGATTAAGTGATTAGACAAAAGTGTACCAAAGGGATTAACATTACCAAGTAAACAGATATTGTTCTCTTTAGTGGATTTCAACTTGAAAGAGTAATATTAGTACTTTAATAATCCTATAAAAAAATAATCTTATAGGACTCAACACCTTATATCTGTAAACATCCTCTTTTTTTTTTTGGACTGTAAACATCCTCTTTATCACTCCTATCTTGCTCTATATATTCTTTTCTCTTATTAATATGACAAGAGCTGGAGAAACATAGGCATATTTTCCTTGGCATATTGTGTAATTCACTGTTTTCATTTGGAGTGATGCATATACCTTTATATTTTGTTTTACCTAATCATCTTCAACATTGAATAATGCTAGTTTTGGAATATTAAGTTCCAGTGTCCGTTCCAATTAGTGTTCTTATGCTATATTAAATCCTTTAGTGACAGTTGATATCTTTGAAGAACTATAATTAGTTCTCTGTCATTATCCTCTTTCAAAGGCAAGCATGAACATAATAGGCTACTGCGAATGATTGATGAAAACTTGAGAGGAATAGAGTGCTGAGTCAATTTTAAATAACCACCATTTTCTTTTCATGAAGTACCAGTCTCCATTCTATCTACTGTCCTACTTTAAGTAAAAACTGATTGAAAATGCATGGTATTTAAATATTACTTGAAAGCAAATAGTTTTTAGATGCCTAAGAAAGAGTATTTTGCAGATCTTTTGCCGTGGGAGCAAAAATGATACCAGAGGCTTTAGGTATACTATCTTATCATCCTGTGGCTACTGTTGTAGTATTCAATTTCTAATTGCTGTGCAGCAAGTATTTCATTTATTTGATCATGTTGTTGCTCACTGACATAATATTATGGCGTCGGCATTGGTAATGTATACCATTGTGGCTCTAAATCTAATAATCATGATATATAACAATTTTTCTTACTACTGATTTTTGTAGATCCTTTTTTATGCTTTTTCATATGGCATTTATGTTACCACACTTTAAAGTTAACAATTGGATCCAATGGTTATTGCTATCAGATAATCATGTTTTCTTTCAATTTTCATAAATCATGTATGTCTGTTCTAAAAAAGGAAAATCTATCAACAAAAAGAAAGAAAAAAAACATGTTTCTCACACTTTAGGCAGTATAGCCTTGTGTTGGTTCTTTAGAACCATGATAAATTGATTTACAAAATTAAAAACAAAAAAGGTGGGTTATACACTTGAGAAAGATTTGTAGATACCAAGAATTCTGTTTTTGCACGTTTCCAAAGTTGTTGAGAAAAGATGTGTGAAAGCATATTTGAATTATGAAGAATAGAAATACAACAACAACAACAAAGCCTTATCCCACTAGGTGGGGTCGGCTACATGGATCATGCGACGCCATTCCGCTCTATTAGTAACCACTTATCATTGTACCCGAGCTGGACAGCGCGTTACTTACGGGTAACGACCTAGCATTAACACAATATATTCGTTGATCCATGTTCATAAGATTCGACATGATTTTATGCTGGCTGTCGGGGCCTAACACAACCCTCCTCCTTTATCCGGGCTTGGGACCGGCTATAAAATATAGGCGGAGTTAATTATGAAGAATAGAAATATGTCAAAAAAAGTTGTGAAGGATAGAAGTTTGACCTAGCAACTTAATTTCTTGGAGAGTGCCACTTTTCTTTTTGAGTGGTTGGAAAGTGTCATTAGAACATGAGCATCTGGCATTTATTTGAAAATCAAACATGAAAGCAAATTTGGAATTGTCAAATACAGTGTAGGAATGGATTAAACCTGTCCAATTAGAATTTGAAGTTCCTCTAAAAAAAAAAGATTTGAAGTTGGGAAAGAAATTTAAGAAAAGGTATATATGAAGTTAACATATAAAAAAGAAAATAAGAAATATTTGATAACCAATCCAATAACTAGGGATCTGTAACCCCTGCTAGGAACTGTCTGTCTGACACATAATCCATTACCATTGTCAATGTTTTCATGGAAGTATTTGGGGAAAGGTATGCACAGAAAAGGTTTCTGAGTAATGAAGAACACTGAATAGCGACTGGATTTAGAATAAGCTCATTAAGACCTGTCATGCACATAAAGTTATGGACAGTTTGCTTGTCTTGCACCGACAATTCAGACCAGGAGACATGACTAGACAATGTTTTTTTTAATGAGAAAGAATGACTAGCAAGATGGCAGTCATCCAAAAGTTTGATTAATAATAGTAGGGATTACAAAAAGTTCGATAGGAAGGCCAACAGTAACATAGCGGTTCAAGGCCATGAAACCAAAATGGGAACATCACACTACGACTAGAGATTGTTGATCACATCCCAAAACATTTGGCATGTGTTATTCAGAGTGAAGTGGGTTAAGGAGATATATAACCATAGGATCATGTGGATGAAATCAGTTTTACAATGTATCCTCATGCAATCTGCATAATTCATTTAGGCCATGCCAACTGCTGTTGTACTTTCTTGATGTTTTGGCTGAGTGTACTTGCCAGCTGCAAGTTATGAAGGCTTTTAGTATTTCTCTTCCGAGGACATAATTTGTTTGGTATATGTCCTAGTCAATTAACGCATCCGTTAAGCTTCTGAGTGTCCCCCTATATGCATGTTTGAGAATTTTGCCATGCAAAATATTATATAGCTTATCTGCAGTAGTTCCACGTCAAATTCAGTCAAAACGCCCTACTTGATATGTACTTTTTAAATTTAATTCCAACACAATTAGTTTCCATCCTATACTGGTCTCACCCTCACCTTACTTATTCATTATCTCTTTTATACATTTCATATTGATGTATCAGATATATAATTATCTTGTGGTAGCATTTAATATAAACTCCGCTTATATTTTATAGCCGGTCCCAAGCCCGGATAAAGGAGGAGGTTGTGTTAGGCCCCGACAACCAGCATAAAATCTTGTCGAATCTTATGAACATGGATCAACGAAGGCGTCGTATGATCCATGTAGCCGACCCCACCTAGTGGGATAAGGCTTTGTTGTTGTTGTTGGTAGCATTTAATATAAATTTTGTTGCAGTTGTGGACTCTGGGTTCTATTTCACTCACTATCTGTAAGAGTTGGAGATGAAGAAAGCAATTTGGCCTTTACTGGAATACGTGATTTCATACAGAACTTTTTTGTTTGCGAGGAATGTCGCATGCACTTCCATGAAATGTCTTCTCGGTACGAAACACATCATATCATTATGCTAGCCTCTTAACATTTTCGTATCTGAACTTGGGGCTTTGCATGCAGTGTCTCGGTACCATTTAACAGAACCCGGGATCTAGCATTGTGGTTCTGGAGTGCACATAACCAAGTAAATGAGAGGCTGATGAAAGAAGAAAAAACTTTAGATACTGGTGATCCTAAGTTTCCAAAGGTTGTATGGCCTCCTAAGAAACTTTGTCCATCATGCTATCTTTCTTCAAATGAGAAGAGCAGCGGCACACAGATTGAGTGGAACAAGGATGAAGTTTTCAAGTTTTTGGTCAATTATTATGGAAGAACTCTTGCCTCTACAACAAAGGATATCAATTCTAATGGCAAAAGCAGCCTTGAAGTTTCTGCTGATGATGTTGCATCTTCGACAAATGCTGTTGCCGTGCCAGTTGGAGCCGCCTTAGCCATTGCCCTTGCTAGCTGTGCGTTTGGAGCATTAGCGTGCTTCTGGAGAGCCCAACAAAAGAATCGGAAGTACTTACACCAACTACACTCTTTAAAGAACATATAATTGTAGGTGTGTAGGGTAATCGTTTATTAGGTGTGTTTCTGGGAAAAGGATAAAAACACTCTTCAGCGTTGATTGCTGAGTGTGAGTTATTTACAGTTCTCTTGTGCATTGCAGGCAACGGAAAAACTTGGACCTGAAAAACCGGCCATGACTGCTGCTAAAGGGGCAAACGACTTAACCCGTGAACAAGTCACAGAACAAAATACACCTGAGTGCACCATATTTCTCATTGTTTAGATTCTTTGTTGTTACCAGGAATCACATGTAAATTCCTCCCCAAAAAGGAATCACATGTAGATTATTTGTAGCAGTTTTTGCTCGTGAGTTTGAAGGAGAGACCGTCTCAATACAAGTTCCAAAATGATAGGATTTTGTACATTATTACTTCAAAGGATCAGGAGAATAAACAAAACCGGAACTACAAATCTGAAATCGTCTTTTCTAGATTTCTTTTATCTTTCTTTGCAAGGGATGTCAATGGCATATAAACTTTTTCCCTTAAACTGCACCCCAATTGCCTCCCATAGGACACGAGTTAGTCAAATTTCAGCTACTCTGTGATCAGTTTGGTTCCTTTAAGTATTCAATCCCTCCTCAACTTTTTTTTACGAGAATATTGAGAGAATATTAGTTCTCGAGAATTAATTAATTTGATAGAAAAGTTTGGATTGGTGTTTGAATGAAAAAGTGTAATGGCGATGATTTAAAAAGTTGATGTAATAGATAAATGTTAGTGAGTGTTTGGATAAAAAAGGAGAATTAAGAATATAATTTATTATTTTATGAAGTACAAAATTATAATAAATAAGAATATATTATTAATATTATAATTTACGTAAATCGTTATATTATTAATATTATTTTTATTTATTTTGATTAAATATTTTAAATATTATAATATTATTAATATTATAATTTACGTACATTTTAAGATACAAATATAATATAAATTGTTTAAAAAATAATTGAATAATTTTTTTAAAAAATAATTGAATATTACAATTTACGTACATTTTAAGATACACATATAATATAATAAAAAATTTATTAATTATTAGAATTAATTATTTTATAATTTTTAATTAATAACATTTAATAAATTATTTTATAATATCCCTAATAATGTATTAATATATTCTAAATTATATAACCCAAACATTATAAAACAATTACAAAATAGATGAAATTTGAAAAAAAAGTCAAAAAAGACGGCTGAAATGACATGAAATTAGAAAAATAAATGTTCTTGCCTTCGGCAAGAAGTTTCAAAGTTCTTTTTTGCCGAAGGCAAGAACTTTCGGTCGGAACATTTGGCCGAAGTCACGTGACGGGGACATGTTCCCATCACATGGATGCGTTTGACAGAATAATCGAAACATTTGATTTGTTCCGTGCTGTCAAACGTAGCCATTGGGATTGTAAATTTACGATAATAAGGTATGATATTATAATGGATGATAGTGAAGAAAAGTATAATAAAACAATTATAATAATTGATATGAAGAGGCACCAAGATCATGATACTTTTGTTTACTTGATTTTTGTAGCAAGAATGATACAAATTCAACCACTGTAGCCTGGGCCGGTTTATTATGTCTTTATTGTATCAGTTTTGGTTTTAAAATTGTCGATATTAAATGCCGTAAAGCATTGACGACGCCAAACAATGAGTTGCATGAAGACAGGCTATGCATTGTTTCCTATGAATTATGCGTTAATTGGACCCATGAAAACACCTACAAATAACGTGATTCTTCCTATTAACTATATGAATGTTACATTTTTTTGAGTTTCACATATTCCGACCATGCAGGAGCTATGTTCTACCCGCACCACACCCTCAATGCATATAACGAATTAGGTCAATGCTCAACCACACTTTTTTGGTGAGTTCGTATCATTTCATAATAATAGATGTTACTTTAAGGTATAGAAGTCTCCAATAACCACTATGCTTATGCATTATTACAGTTAAGTAGCTAACTAAATATATCATATAACTTATGTTAATAATCATCTCTATTATTAATTTTAATTTTAATATATTATGTTTAATTTATACTTTACCACTTATTGAGATAATGTTCAAGAACGATGTCTTGATTGACTGGAACAATATATGATAATCAAAGAAACGAAATTAAACGAATTTTTAGGCTGCGAAATATCAACCTCAAAATTATAATGAACTAAGCAATTGATATTATAAATGGATAAATTTAATCACAAGATAGTCAATCTTGTAATTAACGACGAAAGTTTTCAAAGAACGAGTCACAGCAAAGTAATTAAGTCATAATTTAATAGATTCAAAGATGTTTGAAATAATTTGGGCTGGAATGAAAGACCTTAATTTAGCCTACAAAAAAGGTAACTAGTTTCTTGAAATAAACAAATCAATTTCTCTTGCAAATTTTAACAGAATTTTCATGTATAATTAATTCTGAAAATTCTAAATAAATAAAGTTAAACCATTATTTATTTGGCCTGAATTTTGTTGAGTCTTCATGCAGCCCAATTTGTAGCACATTAAGAAGTTGGATCTGACATGTCCACTTTGTAAATGATTTTTTATTTTCTTCTGGAGCTATTTTGCTCTTGATCTTGTAAGTGGGCGTAAGAATTCTTGATCAGTTTTTTTATCTCGAAAATCTACATCACTATCTTAATCATCATCAGACTTAACTCGATCATTCTTATTTTCATAAATTACATTTATGGAAGTTTTCCGGTTCATATCACTTATGCATCATGTTGCACCACCACGTTCTAATTATATATAAATTAATATTTATTTAATATATCCTTTATAATAGTTAATTAATTGTACGGTTATTACACATTTTAATTATTGGACATATTATTTAATAGCATAATATATGATATATTTTCTAAGGACACATGGCATCATATTATCATGCCAAATGTCCTCTTCTCGTGGATAATATTCTCAACTATAGATAGATACTTTTTCTCTCAACATCTTCCCCTTTTTTTAGTGAGATCGGTTTCTTTTTTTCTCCGATCATCTCTTACCTATTATTATTATTGTTTCTATTGCTATCTTTTTTTTTCCTACTTCATTTCCCTAATTCGCGATTTTATCAACATTACTGATTTAGCGATGAATTGATGGTAAGTTGGGTTGATTTCATATGCAAAATAAAGATTTGGATATAAGTTGAGAAATAATTCATACGTACATCAAAATCAGGTGAACAGGATGAAATTGAGAAAATAAGATCAAACCGAGAAGTAGTGTTCATCTGAATTCAATTTACACATTAAAAAACCTAAAGATATTTTTAAAATATATGTTATTTAAAACAACTTCATCCACATTTTTTGCAAGTTATCAACCGGATTAACATGATCTTTGAATCAAATTTACAATAGAATAATATTTTTTATAATGATAATTATTGAAAATAAATTGACGATGATAAGAAATCAAACAAATAAAAAATGGAAATTATTGAAAAGGAGGGCTCCACAGTGGACAAAAATGTTAAAAAAAATTGAAAAGAGGAATGGCCAGAAATTAAGAGTAAAAAAGGAAAAAAATAAAAAAGAAACGTACTAGTAAAAATAACAAAAGGAAATTGAGAAATGGAAAAAAAAATGAACAGATGGATGAGAGAAAGAAATTAAGAGAAACATATTGAAAATTAAATTATGAAAGGACAGAGATGAGAAAAATGAACACGATCTTTGCTAAAAAAATGAGGATAAAGGTGTTTTAAATAACATATATTAAATAATATCTTTAGGTTTATTAATATGTAAATCATTATTTTTATTTTTCATAGAGTATTATTCAATATTTAGCTTTGAAAATATTATAAATATATTACATGATTAAAAATGTATTTCATTCAGGAATGTTAGTTGTGATCGTTACAGATCACAGAATGTGGCATTGGTAGATGGCCAACATGACACGACGCTAAATATTACGGAAGTAATCCGACATATCAACTTGTATAACACCCTAGTGTAAACGAGGATGAATAATAATGCAATCATCGCACTATAAAAGACTCACAAGAGTGGAAATGGCAATTTGTCCAAAGTCCTCTAATCATTTCTCCTTGTTTTTCATTGTTAGTATTAGAGCGCCGAGTCGATCCTCGGTGATCGAGTCCCACTAGAGTTGTGTACCTCTGACCGGAGCACTTCCGGCGATGCTACAGCATCTGCTTGCGCTGGCACACTGGGAGATGAAGGCGAAGAATTCCAAACGTCGGGGCGTGAGGCCGCGGCCGGCGACCTTCGTTCGTTGCTGCTCTCCCCTTCTCCGTTGATGACTTCTGAGGACCCCGCACCGCGAAATCCCCTGAAGAGACGTATCCCTTATGTGCATCTTCTAGATCGGGATCTCAAATGCTATCCATGATCACGGCCATCGCTAGATCATGTCACCTAATTCAACTGTCATAGTTCCATGATTAAGAATATAAAAATAATTTATCTATGATACATATATGTAACATATGATATAGGAATTTATATGTAGGTAATGTATATATAATGTAACTAACATATAGTATACGAATATATACATAACACATATAACATAGGAATACATGTGTAGGTAATATGTAGGCAACATATATATTTAATTAAGAAGATTTAATTCTAAAAGAGTCAACTTAGTGTCACGATGACTATGACGCTAAGTAGTGTCTTAGAGCATCGACGCCAAAGCCGTGCAACATGCCGGTGCCCATATCGACCTCCCTCAGTCGCGTCGACGCTATCTTGAGCTGCTAAATAGCATCGCTTGAAGTCGATGCCAACACAGCGCTACAGTCAGTCGCACATTTCCTATTTCTGAGTTGAAATAATAGTGCCGAAGTAGCGTCACACTGGCATCGTAATTCGTGCCATATTTTATAACTCTAAATCAATGCTAAGTTAATGATATTGGAGGCAGTGAGCGTCATGCTTTGTCGATGCAATCTTGACACTGGGGAGACACTATTGGTGTCGACTTATCGTCTCCTTTTCTGCGATGCTAATTGCCATCGCTATTTGACAGTTTTCTTGTGGTGTTTGTTTTCTTTCCTATTTGTGTAACACCCTGAAAGTACCCTAAAAGCTAGGGCAGTTAAGGAAATTCCCAATTGTGTGTTAATCCGCTCAAAATCATAATAAGATTATTTATCTATTATGCAGCAAAACTTAAAATACCATTTGAAACAAAATACTAATTTCAGCGGAAGACTTCATGAAATATTTTTAACCGTATGTCAACTTAAAGCACGAGCTAATATTTATTATTTATAACCATACTTAAAGCATGAGCTAATATTTATTATTTATAACCATCAAGAATTTAATGGTCTCAACAACTACATCATGACTTTATTCTTTATTATGTCATGTGCAACTTCGCCGTCCACTACAAGAAAATCATCAACCAGTGATGCAACAATATAGACTCTATTGCATTGCTAACTCGGCGTTGAAGACAATAGCGACGCATTAGCATCGACTTCGCGCCATAGGCTTGGCGACGCCATTTCTCCGACGCTAATAGCGTCAACTTTGCGCCCACGGGTTTGTCAACGCTATTATCGTCGAATGGTGGCGCTAATGCAACACTATAAGGATGCAAAAAGTGTCATGAGCGCCAACATGCATCGCTATTCCGACTCTAAAGCGACGCTGAAATTGTCGACGCTCACCAGATGTTGCGTTGGCGCTAGGCTGCGATGCTCATCTGACGCTAATATGGCGCTATAACTCGATTTTCCTGTGTCGCTACTGCGATGCTAATGTGGCACTAAATATTGAGACGCCATTGCTAAGAGACGCAAAGAACAATATGTTCGAACTCCGATCATTGTGATAAAGTGATGCTAAGAATAAAATTCACGTCCTCGTCATCATTCAAGTTCACATCATCCTCCTCGCGCATTTCAAATGATTTTATATTCAATTCACATCTTAAACTTACATTCAATTCACATTCGTGTTTTTTACATTTCAAATGATTTTACATCAATTCACATCTTAATCTTAACTTTACATTCCTCTGCTCCAGCCCGACGATGGAGTTGGACAACGATGATGACGTAGAAGAAGAAGGTAGTGAAGATGACTCCTCGCTTGGCCCATTGTCCTCTAGTGGCTAGACGTGTCAGGCGACACAAAGAAGCCCGTTGGGCTGATCTCCTCCGCGCTGAGAGGATCGAACTTGTAGCGCAATGAGTCATCAGAGTTCCTAGCGTATCATCGAAGGAGAGGCACTAGATCCGGCGGGCATTGGAGCAGTGGTGGTCATTGGAGAGATGAAGAAGAGGAGGAGGGGGAGGCAGAGGTGCCTAGGCGACGGCGGAGGAGGAGGCGGAGGCGACAGCATCCAGGCAGCAACGGAGGAGGAGGAGGACGCGACGACGGCGTCCAGGCAAGCAGCAACAAAGGTGGAGGAGGAGAGGAGGATCCGGGCAGGCTGAGTGGTTAAAAGGGGGAAAAGGCGGCGTCTGGGCTGGAAAAACCATCGGATTAAATGAAAGGATGATTTGGATTTGTTCTTCGACGAGCACATGGATCGCCATTTAGCGTTGCCAATTTGGCGACACTATTGTGTCGCTAATGTGGCACCATGTTAATTCAATTCAGATAGATAATTAATTCTAAAATATGTCGAATAGCATCGTAGATTACCGGCCCAGATATTGCGATGCTAAGCTCGAATATAGTGTCTCATTGCCGTCGACGGCCTGAGATGCTAAATTAGCGTCACAAGACGACGACGATATTCTAACACTAAAATGGAGTAGCGACGGCTATTGTGAAGACATTGTGTCGCTACAGTTATGTGGCACTAATGCATCACAAAAGGTGACGCTAAAGTACTATAAAGTTATTAACTATGTATATATGCATGTACATATTACATATATATATGTTATATATATAGATATGTATATGTATATGTATATGTATATGTGTATGTGTATGTGTATGTGTATATGCATATATGTAGGTATATATGTATATGTATATGCATATATGTATGCACATATGTATATATGGCTATGTATATGTTTATCAGTGTCGTCTAAAAAAATTGAAAGTCATATGTCGGTCAAATGAGGCCATTCTACGAAGTATCAAAATGTCTGATTTTCAAAAAAAGAATTTATAATATTCTTTTTACAATTGGATATAAAAAAATTCTAAGAAAAATAGTATTTCTCAAAAAAATTTGAAAACTCTATTCAACTAAATGGACTGTTTTGAGCGCTCTCGAAAAGTCCGATTTTTGAGAACGCATATTTTTAGTTTTCTTAGGTAGGTCAGAAGTTTTGAAGAATTTTTATAATTATGAAAAATAGGTATTTTGAGAATCGGAGAAATTGAAAAAGACATGAAACATAAAATGTTTGCATTGCCCCACCTTCTCGAGCCCTTCAAAATGCCTATTTTTTGTGGTGATCCGAGTGAGGATCGCGGAGAACCGACATTTTCTATTCCGAAACTTTGCTCATTTTATTGAATTTCTTCTGACCTCCGATCGTCACGATTCTTATGCATCCAGAGAGCTTGCTTCGATCTCTACGAGTCTTGTAATTTTCGTTTTGACCAATTCCCACTTGACTAGGTTCTTAACTCTGCCATCCAGCCTCCTAAAATCATAAAAAAATACTGAAAAATTTGTGTTGTCATGATCTACAAGAGGTACAAATTTCACGATGATCCAATGGTCGAATCTTCGATAATTTCCATTTGAATCCCATAAAAAATGAAGACGCACTATTCTCCTATTTTTGGAATTTGAGAATTAGAGTATAATGTATGTATAGCATGGTATATTAATTTTTTTATATTATATAATAGAATAATATAGTATAGTATGGTGTATAATATAGTTAAGTATAGTATATAGTATTGTATAGTATGTATATGTATGTATGTATGTATGTATGTATGTATATATATGTATATGTATGTGTGTATATGCATATGTATATGTATATGTATATGTACATATGTATATATGTATGTATGCATATATATTATTAATATAGGTAGCATATATATGTTTGTATTGAGTATAAATAACATACATAGTTATACAAATTAACATTACCTAAATATGAATAATAATTAACATTACTTATATAAATACTTGTATATTCTTAAAATTCTAATGTTGGCGTGGCAATTGCTTCACATTAGCGTCACAAATTATTCAACGTCACATTTGCATCGACTTGTCTTGACCCCAGCACAAACCTAGCGTCGACTTAGCGATGCAAGCTTTTTGATGCTAATTAGTGCCACACTTGGTCGATGCCAATACAATGCAAGTTGCGGACCGCAAAATCGCTTCCTGAACTTGCGTTGATTTAGCGCCGCACTATTGTTGATGCCAACTTGCATCGCGTCTTGTTGACGCTAATACAACACTATAATTTACCACATAATTTCTAGTCTTGGTGCATCATAATAACGTCTACATGGCGCCAGGTTTAGTGTCAATTTTTTGTAACACGAATGCGACTCTGAGTCGACGCTACTCGGAGGCAATTAGCATCTCTTCTTATCGACCCAACGTCATTGCTATTGATATGCTAGCAGCGACGAATTAGCATCTCATGGTTTTGCGTCACTATTTTGTGTCTCTAAACGATAGATTTCTTGTAGTGGTCATGAGCTGAGCCATCACCCATCCTTGCACGAATTCAAGGTTCAAGATTTCTCAGTTAGAGTTGTAAAGTTCATACAATGCAATGAATCCTAAGAAGGAGATTACATGACTTACATAAGCATTTTCATATATTAGAAAAAGAAACATGTATGTATGTCATGTACTTAATGATATGATCTACATGTCAATCATTCGTATGATACCATCATCATGCATTAATATCAATCACATGGAAGTAACATGTAAGGTACTTCTATTAGTTTCATTAATAGGTATTATCAAGTGGCTTGCACGTATCATGCATTAATATCTCTCTGTACAGTTCGGTCTTGGAGACAATATTGTTATGCATTAGTAACAATATTTGATCTTACAATAGTTGAAAAATCATGTCATTGCCCTCATAACATGCTAACTAGCCCTTGGAGACAATGCACCCCTCGTCTGAAGGCGAATAGAAATACACATACGATTCTCGATATGAGAATAGTTATTGCTGAAAGAAATATATATAACAAGATATAAAATAATTATTTCTTAAGGTCAGTTGAAGGGTGACAAAGAATAGTATTATTCAATTGGTTGCATTATATTTCATAGTCATCAATCAATATTATGTTGCTCAGTCTTCATATTTTAACATAATTATGATTGTACATTCATCTCGTATATGTAGGTGTCATATATAATGATCAATCATCAATATATAACATATATACCTTAAAAATATGCTTAAAATTGCATATATAACTTTTAGCCTTCACTACAAGTTTCATCAGACTTGGGCCAAATTATGTTATTTTGATATTTTTGTTAGTAAATTAGTTTTAATTGCTAACAATCGTGTCATTAATCGGAGGTTTGCAACTTAAAGCATCTTAGATAAACTAGATTGTAGTTGATCAATTTTTTGACATATTTAATTTTACTTCAGTTTAAGATAGTTAGGTTCTCAAGTTTTTTGAGTACTTTACTTTAAGTAGCATTTCATATCAATGCATCTTACTTTAGAATATATGGAAGTAGATTGAGTTTTCGATGTGCTTTAATTATATTCTTTACTAAGGTAGTTAGGTTCTCAATTTTGTGAGTCCTATACCTTTTATCCATCTCTTTCTTAGTATAAGAAGTTTATATTTGATTAATTGACACTACAAGAAAATCGAATAATAGTGACCCAACAACTGAGATGCTAATGCGGCGCTATTGAGAACAGATAGCATCCCTTGAGCGTCCAAATAGTGTCGACAAAATGCGACGCCGGAAATTGGTGGCTAATGGCGTCGCAATAGAGCTAAAGAAGTTAGAAATGCTACTAGTGCCAATAGTCGACGCTACCTCAACTTACGAAGTCGCATGATGTCTGGTTGGGAGCTGTCGTCAAACAATGTTACGTCAACGAAGTGGCGCAACAACTGAGATGCTATTCCGACGCTCAAGAGATGCTAACATTATGCATTAGTTGACGCGAGTTTGGCGCTACTGTGAGGCCAACATCATGTCTGTTGTGTCGCCAATGAGACGCTAAAGTGACGATAAAGATGATATATTTAATATAGCTCCGACTACATCTGCGACGTGAGTGTGAACCGACAGAGGCGCTAATCGCAGATTTTTTTGACCCATTACGACCATATTTTTTCCCTCCCCACACCATACAATTATATAATGCATATAAATGCATTGATATTCATCACATGCATAATATGAAAGAATCACAGACACAATATTTAAGATAAGAATATGAACAGTAATAAATTGAACTAACAAACTATACGAATATCTAATAATAAGTCTATAAGTAACACAAGTATAGTTTCTATCCATGGTTTGTTTCTATCCTAGGTTTGGGAGTTACTGTTGTTGTTCCGGATGTTCGATCCTGACGTGCTCGGTGCATGGCCTAGCGGGGATTGATTCTGCATTCACCTGTAATAGCGGAGCCAACTACTGCGACACCTGCTGTGATATCTGCTTTGATAGCTGCTGCGATAACTGCGTCATATTAGGTGCAGTGGAGGAGCTCGGAGCAAATGGGTCGCCTGCATATCCTCCGCTCCTCCTAGGTACCTGAGCAGTGCCGAGGCCACACAAGTATTCTCCTCGTGTCGTGCCGGCTATCTCCTCCCAAACAGTAGGGTCCTCTACGAAATAGAAAAATTATACAATCATATAATATATAAATTATATATAAAAAAATATAAATTAAAAACATGAACCCCTTCCAAGAAACATTACCTGGTGGCTGAGTACTCGGATCATCTCCATACTTTTTAGCCATTTTTGCATTATACTCATCCTAAAAAATTTAAACATTGTGCATTTAAAAAATAGTTCACTAACGTCAACAACCAAGTGAACATGTGATGAGACTTACTAGAAGCCCATGAGCAGTGGAAGTGACCAAGTTGTTGGTCTTCCGGCTCTTATGCGTGGCCTCGTAGACCACGCGAAAGTTCATAGGACCACATTGTTTCTCCACCTACAATAAAGTTTCAAATTTTATAAAATAAGTATAAATTAAAATTTTGCTTAATTGAATTTGTATGTAAATTATCATGTATCGTCGATGCTCGTCAAATCGCATCAACCCCTTGTGTGGATGTGGGCCTCGGGCCTCGAAAGTCGGTTAACTCTTGCCTTTTCCAATTTCCTTTGCCATCGTTCATCCGTCCTTTATGAACATCAAAGACTTAGACTTTCAAAAATTATAAAATTGATAAAAATAATTTAAAAGTAAACATACTTCCCACTTCCTACATAAGGACTCCCAAACCAAGCGCCTGATATGCCTTGGGCATTTTTGTATGCCCTGCTCCAAAGTTAGGCCGGCGGACGTGACGACCTTGCGAAACTTGTACAATCGATTTCGGAGGCGTTTCGCAGCCACCTCCTCAAAAGCTCTCCGGATCGTCCCTAAACTAAGATCCGGATGAAATTGATTTGCCTCCTTCACAATACGTTTTTTTTCTTAATAATTTAAAAATAATATAAAACAAATTATATAACCCAGATAGAATATTGTACCGTAAAGGTTTGAAAGTTGTCATCCCGCACTTGAATTGGAATATCTTTCCACGATCATGCCCCTTTCGGCAAGTGGAAAAGAATGAGAGCACTGATATCCCGCAGGGTACTAGCGGGTATGAAAGTGGTCCTACAAATTATAAAGAAGAATTAATTTTCAATGATAAGCAAAACTATAATAAAATTTCTACAACTTATTTAACTTACGGCCGAGCAATATTATTCACGGTGACCACCCCATTATAGTATGATCCATTTTCATCTGTTGAAGAGGAATCATCATCCGGTACAACTAGGGTAGGCTGGGAAGGTTTGACATCATCTATGGGCCCTCATACAAAATAAATTATTAGTGTCATACCAAATTAAACGAGTGATAATTGATATTTGTACAATAATATTCTCACCTCGAATGATGTCTATCATTGCATGATCCGTGGCGGTCCGCTCGTTAGAATGTGACAAGCCAGGCGCTTGTGCTATCGGCGACGTAGCAACTGACATTATTAAAAAAATGATTAATGTAATTAATTGAGAAATATAATGTCAATAATAGGAAATATATCACCTGGGGTAAAATATCGCTCGCCAACGCTAGAATGTGGTGAAGCGTCCGATAATCTCGGCGGTGTCATAGCAACTATCATAAAATAATAATAAAATATTTGCATGTATTTCAATTTTTGGAATATATCGAAAATAACCTATTGTGACATGTAGATCATCGTCGTGCAATTGAGATGTCCCGCCTATGTGCTCCGTCGATGGTGAACGCCTAGAAGAGTGAGATGATCGAGATGCTCGACTTCTAGTAACCATGACTGAAAAAAAGCAACAATCTTGTGTTATTATTGGCAACCATATATAACTAAAAAAGTAACAATCTTGTGTCATTAGAAGAACTACGTGATTCATTCGCTTGTTAGAAGAACTACGAGATTCATTCACTTGTTTCATATTCTGATTCATTTTCATCATATTCATCGTCGTCGCTATAATCTTGGTTCGAGTCATCGTCAATGAAATTGTCAAAGTTCACTTCTAAGAGGTCATTTGAATTGAACTCTTCCATTGGCTCAGCATCATCGACCAATTGAATATTCTCAACTCCATCGGCTACATCAATCGTCTCATTCACTCGATCTTCT
Organism: Pontederia crassipes; assembly: GCA_030549335.1. Lineage (NCBI taxonomy): Eukaryota > Viridiplantae > Streptophyta > Magnoliopsida > Commelinales > Pontederiaceae > Pontederia > Pontederia crassipes. Next base: position 33,487,296 of record CM060186.1, on the reverse strand, counting down.
TGATAGTAATCATCCATGGGCACATCGTTGTATATGGATAATGTTTCATTATCATCTACCATTGTTTCTACTAAGAATAGTCTACTTCTCATTGAAGTCTCGATCGACGGTTAATATCCACCAATTTAAACTTTTGATCGATCCGAACTTCTCATTGAAGTCTCGATCGAGGGTTAATATCCACCAATTTAAACTTTGATCGATCCGAACTCCTTTCTAATTTCCAAGTTTAGGTTTCTGATTTCTGATTTTTAATTTTATATTTCAATTTTCAGTTTTCAAATTTCTGCACTTATCCTAAAACTGTATTGTAAGTTTTTTATTATGCAGAAATATAACAGATAATGCGTATCGATTCAGAAATCATTTACCAAGATCGAGATTTTGATGGATTTGAATTTTTCAACTTGGATACGTGATGTGCAGAATTCTTGTCATTCAAATAAAGTGTCAAATTTTGAAAGTTGGGACAACTTAGTTTTTAGAGTTGAAGACAATGTAGGAAATGCAATTGCAAAGTTCAAGCTAAAACCTCTTACAACTTCACAAGCTTATTGTTGTCGTTTGCATTCCAATAATCATGATGAACATATATGCAACTTCATTCCATGAATCATAGTTGTTAATGAAGAAATTAGTGTTCTAGTTCATATGCCCAAAATCCAAGTCCATAGAGTTATCAAGAATACAAGGGACAACATTATCTGTCACGACCCCAAATTAAACCTTAGTTTAATTCAGAGTTCACGACTCATTATGGGCGATCACATAAAATTGAGAAAGATTGCGGAAATATGATGTAAATATTTTTTTAAAGCATAAGAAATAAAATTATATCATTAAACAAAATACACGATATGTGATGATCATTTCAGAGCAAACTGATTTCCTTAAGTTTTACATTTCACAAAAGGACTTTGCCTTCTTATAACTTATAAATAACACATATATGTTACACATAACAAACTCTCTCAACATCCTAACAAAAGGACACGAGAGTAACAACTTCCCTCATTACCTTTACATCAAAAGAGTTAAACCCTGCTATGGTTATGAACTCCCACGATCCAAGAAGCTATATTGATCTGAAAAAAATATTAGAAATAACATTATGAGCAAAATAGCTCATAACTCATAGTCTATGTGTTACCAACTAATCAATTCGGAGAGACATATAACTTTCAATATACCATAACTGGAGAAAATTCAGATGAAGTATATTATTGTAGTCAAATGGAATACATATAATTAACTGATAATGTTATTCCTTGAATTATCATATATATGGAAAAAAGTGTAGCACATATGATAGTAGGTCAATCGATTGATTATATAATATTAAATCATAAAAATACATGTAATAATCATAATAACAAAATAAGTATTTTTATACATTTGATAATTACATATACAACATTCTAATCAAAAGCATCACCTTCAATTTGCAATCATTATTACTTAAACATATTGAACATATGAATGCAAATGCAACACTCTCACATGGATGCACATATCACACTGGCCAGTAGTCGATAGGTGGACTCTAGAGACGACTTTCATCGTGATCGGCGATGTAGCATTTAGTTTCATTCTAGCTCATCCCTTTCGGTGGCATGTCATATATCGATAGGCGGACTCTAAAGGTAGCCTCTACAAATTCTAGAGGTGACTCCCATCATGAATTCTTAAGATGTAGCACTTAGCTCCAGCCTCTAGAGGTTGCTCATCCCTTTCGGGGACATATCATATAGCGATATTTCTTCATAATGTGGACTCTAGAGGTGGTCCCTACAGATTCTAGAGGTGGCTCCCATCGTGAATCCTCACGATGTAGCACTTAACTCTGTATGGCACTTAGCTCCAGCAGATGCAGATGCATGATTTATCATATAACAATTTTATATCAAATATTAAAAGATGAATCATATCTTACAACTCAAATATCAAAAGATGAATCATGTCATTCAAACGGAATAGGATTGCATTTTATTAAATCAATCCTTAACATATCACATTATGCTTTTCAATTGCACCATCAATTGATCTTCAAAACATTATTTCCATATTAACTTGTCAAAATAAGCATTCAATACATATAACAATCAAGGTTATACTGAATTTAAAAGAGGTGAATACATAGAGTAGAAGAAACCCACTAACCTGACATAAACGATTGCACAAGGTGTTTCCTCATTTCTTTTTCTTATCACTCATTTAACCCTATAACAATAACATAAGTCCATATTACTTTTACAACCATACCAACATAGAGATGAGATCTCATTTACACATTCCATATAGCTCAATATTCATCATAATTGGTTATCTTGTATTATGGTTGATTGTGCACCTAGTTAAGAAAATTCATAGCTCTTAAAATAAATAGTAAATCCACATGATTCCAATTTTACTTAGCTCCATATTATAGAAATCTTAATATATAAAAGTTTCAATTTTATTTCATTAAGAATCATTCATAAGAAAATCATAATTCAACCTAAGTTTTATGTCACTTGTGTTTTACTGAGTGAGGTTCGGTTAATTATTTATAACTTTCAATAGACAAATTATTTTCAAGTGATTCAAATTGTAAATGAAACCTAACATTTGTGTCTCTCTGACCACAAATTATCAAATAATTATATAACGTATTGGATTTAATACATAATTTATACAATTGGGTAATATTTTTTTAGAAGATAGAGCGGTAGCATCCTAAAGATGAATACATAACTTTCTCTATGGCTACCTCATTGACTTGATTCCAAATTTCAAAGGCATTAGACTCTGTAATGTACAAGATATATTAATTATAGATTTTTACTCATTATAATGTATCTAAAGAAATTTTTGTCATCACAAACATCATATTATTTTGTTCATACTTCTAAAAACTGATGGGGTACCACTTATTCTCCTCATATGTCTCTTCACGCAGATTGTTTTGATGTGGTTCAAATTGGATTAGAACCCTCATTCATATAAGTTTATGGCATTTAAAAATCTTAATTTATCCCTATGAATATAATTGATAACTTAATTATTATTTAGGACCACTTATTATGCTTGGAACGACAAGGCATATGCTAACCAAATAGCTCATAAATTTCTAAATACATGTCATTCCAAAAAAAATCTTTCCTGTCTAAAAACTAAACTTCTAAAGGATCAATTTCTAAAGGTTTTATAATTTTATAATCGTTCTAACATATTTCAATGACAAGCTAAACATTCAACTAATAAACTTAAAATAAGAAAATTATTTTCCCTAATTGGTTTTCATATATGCAACAGCTAACCTAACTTCCTTACAATTCCATTTGATATTCTAAACAAATCTTTACTTATAACTTCCATAACTTCAAAATAATACAAACCATTAAAGTCTAAATTCAGTTCCACCTCATACATGCCATACTAGTTTTCATTTCTCTTCCTTTCTTCCATGCCATTCCTCCTTATTTCCTCTTATGGCGACCACAAAACAAAAAGAAAGAGCTCATTTTCCTTTCTTTTTTTTCTTGCCTTTTCTTTTTCCTCCTCACTTTGGTTCGGCCATCATAGAAGGAGCCAACGTGTATTTCTTTCCTTTCCTATTTCTCTTTAACTCGGCAGCAAAAAGGAAATGATGCAACTTCCTTTTCTTCTCTCTCCTCTTCCTTGGTTCGGCCAGCTTCAGCAAATAAAAGTAAAACCCTATTCTTTTTAACCTTCTTTTCTTTCTATTTGTCCTTCTGGCCGTCCATGCGAAAGGAAGTAAAAGCTTCCTTTTATTTCTCCCTCGGATCGTGCATGGTAAGTCGGTAATCAAGTAAGGTTCCATATATTTTATTTTATTTTGCATGATTATTAGTGATGTGGCAGCTCACCATTTAATTTAAATTGCTGTGAGGTGAGCAGTCATGCTGTGTAACCTTCTTCTTTTTTAAGTAAATCGGTACACATGTGTCTCTTGCTGTCATTCCAAATCTAATTAATTATTCTAGGTGATTAATTATGCCATTATCATGTGAGGATGACAAAATCGGTAGTATCATCATGGTACTAGCCACCTAATTAATTACTATAAGTAGGAGATGGTTTGCTTAACCCCTATAAGAAGTTAATTCAAATTTATTGAATAATAATATTAATATGACTAATTTTAGCAAATCTTATTTTGCTACATGGATAGATGGTAATAAGTCAATAAAAGGTCCACAACTTCAAAACATTTGTATGTCTTTAGTACAAGAAGATGAGGATAATACATATATATAGATAGCACCAGTATACAGCTAATAAATTAATTAGTCTAATAAACAATTAAGCATATTAATGCTAGCTTTATACTAATCCAATAATATTAAATTCAACTTGATGATATAATATTTTATAGTTTGTCACTAGAGCTCATTAATAATTTACTTTTAAAAATCACCATTAATTAAATTAGTTAAAGAAATAGTTAATTTGGGATATTGAGATTATGGTCAACATCAAATGCACAGTGTATGAATGATGAAATGAAATTATTATTTCCAGCTACATCTACAAAAGTCACCTCATCTGAATTTTGGCATCAATACCGGCCAACAATACATATGAAAATTTTCAAGCTAGAAATTATGATGCAAAATCTGGTAGACCAAAGAAGCAATGTGAGATGATGGAGGAATTGTCTTGGAAGCACTTAGAGGTTCAATTTTAGCAAGTTACCAATAATAATCTTTGCTTAAGGTAATACCATAAATAAAAGAACTAACATATAATATTTTGCTATGTTGTAAATTTACCCACTCACCTTGTACTTTATCACTTCAATGAGGCTTATTAGATTTCCTCTCTTTCACTTGCAACTTGATGTTTCCCTACAAATAATAATGTCTTTTTACTTCCTAATCACTAAAAAGGTATGCAATGTATGCTCATGATGTATGAATGATTATTCACCCTAAAATGCATATAACCTCCTCTAATACCAATTTCTAGCTTCAGGTATTTAGGTTCATAGGCTATTTCACAATTGGAACTTCTCAATCTTCCATAGCTTAACTAGGTGTTGTTTCAAGATTTCAAACTGAGTGTCTGTCAATAAATAATTCATAACTTCTTAACCACATGAAAAAATCTTATGATTCTGGATTAATTAGAAACTAGACATATTAAGGTTTCCAACCCCCAAATATTATTATCTAATTCCAAGTGAGTAAGTCATAACATCTAAGACAATCTGACCTAGTGTTTTTGTCCCGGTAGACTGTGTGTCACTGAAAGATTGATTTATATGTTTCTTCATACTTGTCCATTTAACTAAGTCATAATTTTCCTAAAACCTAGACTTCATTAATATTTTGTCATAAAAATTAGAGAATTTAAATCGTTGTATAGACTTATAACAAAAATAGTTAATTTGTATTGCAATCTGTCAATGTCTTGGAATCTAAGAGAAGCATCACTATGAAATGAAAAATTCATTTCTCCCAAAACAAAAGTTCAAATAGGATGATTCCACTTCTCACCGAACCCTTGGAATGCCTAATAAGCATATCCAAATTTCAAACCCTAATTCACTCTACTCAAATTGTGCCCTAATTTACAAATTGAACCTATATCAGACTAGGGACATGATAAGCGACTTGCGAATATAAGTTCATAACTTCATCTATAAAACTCCTTTTTAGGTGATTCTAGGGGCAATAGAAAGCTATCTTCGAATGATTAACCATCATAATTTATGGTTTGTTAATCATGAAGGAATGATCCTCTCAATCCAAAGAATAATTTTCGAATCAAAACTCACCTTGAACACCCGATGTTCCTGATTTTCTCCAAGTCGTTTCACTCGACTTTTGCCTTTGGTAATTTTTCTACGGTGGAAAGATAATGTTAAATGGCTTATATATTTTGTTCAGAATTGTCTGAAGTCGTATGGCAGTTTGGAAAAATATCTCTTTTGAGCAGTTCTCACCTGTCTACTTCAGCTGCTTGGAACTTAAGTGATGGCCAATCACATTTTTTATCATAACTAAGTATTTTAACCCTAATTAAGCTTAATTAATCATACTAAACATATATATTATAATATTTAGAAATTTTATAATTTATTCCTAATAACCTTATGTAATAACTTTGTAAAGTTTATCGATAATTAAGTAATCATTATGCACTAATCGAAATATTAATTACTATATACAAATATCACTAAATGGACATCCAACTAACTTAGTATGTTAATTAAATGCATGATTATGCACAACTGATGTTTCTAGGGCAAGTTCGTGACAGCTATAGAGTGTACAGTGATGCTAGTGGAATTGGATTGGATTGTGTGTTGATGCAACATGGAAGAGTTATTGCTTATGCTTCAAGACAACTGAAGCCTCATGAGAGGAATTATCCTACTCATGACTTGAAATTGACAGCAGTAGTATTTGCTCTGAAGATATGGAGACACTACTTATATTGAGAGAAATTTAAAGTCTTTACTGACCACAAAAGTCTCAAATATGTGTTCACTCAGAAGGAACTAAACATGAGACAAAGAAGGTAGTTAAAAATGGGGAGATTGTTGGATCTAAGTTTTAATGATGTATAAAATTATATTTTGATGATACAAACCTCGAAAGATTAAAGTGAAAATGCTGAAAAAGTTTAAAGAAAAAGGGATAACTTTATGCACTACACTTAGATTAAATAATTAGCTATGATTCTATTAGATTTTGGATTAGTCATAAATACGTAGAGAATTCTGTTAGCTTTCCATAGAATAAAAAATCACCTCATTTGGATAACTGTGCAAAAAGTTATGATTAAAATAGTGCAGGGCGGTCGAGTTGTCGACTGGAGAACAGGTCGATCGGTCCAAAATATCGGTCAATCTATCCAGAACACAGGTCGATCGGTCTAGAATATCGGTCGACCGGTCCAGAACATAGGTCGACCAGCCAGTGCAGAAAATGTCCAATTTCATCAAGCAAAATATCGAGACTGTACCGGTCAAGGTACCGGTCGACCGGTCCAAGACACAGGTCGACCGGACTGTGCAAAATTCGTCAACGGTCACATTTTTTATAAAAGAAAGTGTACCAGTCGACCGGTCCATATGTGCGGTCGATCGGCCTGTGAGTCAAATGAATAGTAACGATCAAATTTGAAGGAGAAAATTGTGAAATAATTTTTGGACGACTTTCTCACTTGCAGAAGCCTATAAAAGGAGTGTCAAAGCCAGAAGGAAGTGCACTCATCCAAGCCTTGAAGAAAAACTTCAAGTTATCAAAAGAAGACATTCTTCTTGAAGTTTTTATTTTTAGTTTTCTTTCTTTCTCTCTTCCACCCTTGTGAGCTTAGCTTTGTAAATGAGAGAAACATTTTGCTCAGAAAAAATAGAGAGAGCTCCTGTGTGAAAGAGGTTCTAAATCTTACCTCTTGAGCGAGAGAAAAAGATTAGTTTCCTAGGATGAGAGGTTGTCTTGCCTCTCAAGCGGAAAAAAAGGCGGTGGTGTAAAGAACTTTCTTCCTTGTCCCATTTGGAACAAAGGAAGTGCTAGTAGAATCTCTGACGGTCTCGAGGTCGAGAAGTCGGAGTGGGGACGTAGGCCAAGGTGTGGCTGAATCTCATCAACAACCACCGTGTTTATTTGTATTTGATTTTCTCTCTCTCTCTCCCCGTTCATATTGTGTTTATAATCTAAATTACAAAGGTTTTAAGAATCGGTTTTGTGCTTTCGCTACGAATTTTGTGAAATCGATATTTTTAGTTAAACACCAATTCACCCCTCCCCCCTCTTGGTGCCCTTTGGGATCCTACAATTAGTATCAGAGCAGGTTGCTCTTGTTTTGATCTTTTGAATCTTCTCGTTTTCATATCTAATCATTTTAGATCTATTCATTTTTAAGATTCAATCATTTTTTTTTAAGATTTAACAATCTTAAGAGCTATGGCATCAAGTAGATTTATTTTCATCGAAGGACAATCAATTAGCCGTCCTCCCCTTTTAAATGCATCAAATTTTCAATCTTGAAAAATTCGGATTCAAGCCTACATATGTTCTATCGATTTAAACATGTGGGATATTGTTGAGAAAGGCTATTATTTACATGAAAAATTACCTTCCGAACATGACGAAAGACAAAAAAAAATTTCAAAATTGGATTGGAAAGCAAAGAATATTTTCTATTGTGCTTTGGATTCAACGGAGTTTAATCGGATTTCAAGTTGTGAAACCGCGACCGAGATTTGGGAAAAACTCATCACCACTTATGAAGGAACCGACAAAGTTAAAGAATCTAGATTGAATATTTTAAATCATCAATATGATTCTTTCAAGATGCATGAAAATGAGTCTACAAATGATATGGTTGCTCGATTTAATGATATTTTGAATGGCTTAGCCTCCTTGGGCGAGCCAAGATCTAATCCCCAAAAAGTGAAAAAGATTCTCAGGTCTCTTTCCTCAAGATGGCATACAAAGAGGACCGTGATCGAAGAAAAAAATTGAACAAATTGGATTTCGATGATCTAATTGGTTCACTTCTAACTTAGGAGATCTCAATCCAAGAATATCAAGAAGAAAAAGCCCCCAAGAAGAAAACATTGGCATTAAAGGCAAATGCAAATGAAGAAGACTCAAGTGAAGAAGAAGTGGACGAAAAGAGACTCGCCCGCTACACAAGAAAACTAGATAAGTATCTCAAGTTGGTGAAGAAGAAAGAAAAGAATGAAAAGCCTACCCGAAGATTAAACAAAAATCACAAAGAAAAGACATCTCGAAAAGGTAAGAAGAAAAAGTATGAAGAGTCAAGTGAAACAAGTGACTCATCAAGCTCTTCCAATGATGAAACAAACTTATGCTTAATGACACACGACGATGAGGTAACCTCTAATCCTTCAAATAATGACTCATCAAGCTCTTCCGAAGAAAATCTTTCTTTAGATGTAAATAAAGAACTCTCCTCTCTTATAAAATGATATTTTTCAATTAAAAAGGAAAATGAAAAATTAATATGTGAAATTGAAAATTAAGAAAAGAAAAGGATATATGTTTTATGAAAAATAAAAATCTTAAAAATAAAATTGAAACTTTGGAAATCACGCGTGCACGTAAAATTGTAAAACTAGCATGCTCTTTAGGAAAGGTAAAGAAGGAAAATGACCTTTTGAAAAACTCACAAAATAAGACTATTTCTCATGTAACGATAAATAATCTTAAGAATCATTTTGGACATGAAAATTTATATTGGAAATCCAATCATTTACATGGTAGAAAATCACATATCAAATGTTTTACATGTGAATTTTATAGGCATTATTCTTATCAATGCAAAATAAGAAAATTATCACCACATGCACATGGCATTATTTGGGTTCCGAAAGGAACATTATCTAACAAAATCGGACCCAAAAAAATTTGGGTACCAAAAGTTACTTGATTACTTTTTTAGGTGTGCCTCACATGCAAAGGACATATGGAATTGAAAATGTGAAGACACAAAGGTTATAGTAAAAGTATCATATATTTTTTATGTCACTCAAAAATTCAAAACTACTATTTTCTTAAAAAAAGGAGGAACATATAAATGAAAATTGGTAATAATGATAGGGGAGCATGATTAAACTTTATTTTAACATATCATGCACATAATTGTTGAATCAAAATTTTATGCCATATTTTGATTCTTATTTTTTTTTGGCTTTCATAAATTGGTTTTCATTATAAAATAGTCATAAATTTATGGCGAGTTATCATTCAAAACTTGCAATACTCTACATGTCCATTATATGACAAAAAGGGGAAGAATAATATTTTTGAAAAATTGATTAAAGGGGAGTTACATATGATTTCTTATATGCTTCACATATAAATTAGTCTTTTTTATGAAACAAAAGTGGGAGAAATATAGGAGAAATATGATCTGAATATTACTTTATACGAAGAGTTCTTTACAATTTATACTTATGTGAATATCTATCATTGTAAGGAAAGTTAAGTGTTAGGGGAGTAAAATTGATTTTACAACTTATTTTATAACTTTTCGCAACTGACATATTTTTTATATTTCTCGATTTGTCTTCATCAAAAAGGGAAAGATTGTTGGATCTAAGTTTTAGTGATGTATAAAATTATATTTTGATGATACAAACCTCGAAAGATTAAAGTTAAAATGCTGAAAAAGTTTAAAGAAAAAGGGATAACTTTATGTACTACATTTTGATTAAATAGTTAACTATGATCGTATTAGATTTTGGATTAGTCATAAATACCAAGTTGTAGAGAATTCTGTTAGCTTTCCATAGAATAAAAAATCACCTCATTTGGATAACTATGCAAAAAGTTATGCTTAAAATAGTACAATGCGGTCAAGCTGCCGGCTGGAGAACAGGTCGACCGGTCCAGAATATCGGTCAACCGGTCCATAACACAGGTCGACCAGTCCAGAACATAGGTCAATCGGTCAGTGCAAAAAATGCCCAATTTCATCAAGCAAAATGTCAAGATTGTACCGGTCGAGGTACCGGTCGACCGATCCAAGACACAAGTCGACCGGACTATACAAAATTCGCCAACGGTCACATTTTTCATAAAAAAGTGTACCAATCGACCGGTCCATATGTGCGGTCGATCGGCCTGTGAGTCAAATGAACAGTAACGGTCAAATTTGAAGGAGAAAATTATGGAATGATTTTTGGACGACTTTCTCACTTGCAGAAGCCTATAAAAGGAGTGCCAAAGCCAGAAGGAAGTGCACTCATCCAAGCCTTGAAGAAAAACTTCAAGTTATCAAAAGAAGACATTCTTCTTGAAATTTTCATTTTTAGTTTTCTTTCTTTCTCTCTTCCACTCTTGTGAGTTTAGCTTTGTAAAAGAGAGAAATATTTTGTTCAGAAAAAATAGAGAGAGCTCCTGTGTAAAAGAGGTTCTAAATCTTACCTCTTGAGCGAGAGAAAAAGATTAATTTCCTAGGATGAGAGGTTGTCTTGCCTCTCGAAGCGGAGAAAAAGGCGGTGATGTAAAGGACTTTCTTCCTTGCCCCATTTGGAACAAAGGAAGTGCTAGTTGAATGGCGGTCTCGAGGTCGAGAAGTCAGAGCGGGGACGTAGGCCAAGGTGCGGCCGAACCTCGTCAACAATCACCGTATTTATTTGTGTTTGATTTTCTCTCTCTCTCTCTCTCCTTGTTCATATTGTGTTTATAATCTGAATTACAAAGGTTTTAAGAATCGGTTTTGTGCTTCCGCTACGAATTTTGTGAAATCGATATTTCTGGTTAAACACCAATTCACTCCCCCCCCCCCCCCCCCCCCCCCGTCCCTCCCTCTTGGTGCCCTTTGGGATCCTACAACGATGCCATCTGGGTCATCGTTGATAGATTAACCAAGTCAGCTCACTTCTTACCTTATAATGTGAGACAGTCAGTTGCAAGTACGGTGATGTTGTATGTTGATGAAATTATCCGTCTACATGGGATTCATGTTTTCATAGTATTAGATAGAGACCCCATATTCACAGCAAGGTTCTGGAGAGGGTTGCAGCATGCATTTGGTACAAGATTACACTACTACACTACATTTCACCCTCAGAGTGATGGGAAAAGTGAAAGAACAATCCAGACCTTGGAAGACATGCTCAAAGCATATGCAATTGATTGGCAAAGCAGCTGAGATGATTCTCACTCTAGCCGAGTTTGCCTACAACAACAGTTATCACTTCATCATAAAGATGGCTCCATTTAAGGCACTATACGGAAGACCTTGCAGGTCTCCCACATGTTGGAGTGTTGTTGGTGAAGGAAGGCTACGAGGACTAGAATTAGTAGAGAAATATGCTGAGAAAGTAGATTTGATCAAAGAAAGAATGATGGCAGCGCAGAGCCGACAGAAGAATTATGCAGATAAGAAAAGAAGAGAGTAAATCTACCAAGTTGGAGATCAAGTATTGCTGAAGGTATCTCTTGGAGTCATGAGGTTTAGTAGAAAGGGCAAGTTGACTCCTAGATATATCGATCCATTCGAGATTCTGGAAAAGGTGGGAGAAAGAGCATACAAGTTTGCATTTCCTCCTTCATACGCCAGAATCCATAACGTTTTCCATGTGGCAATGCTTCGCAAGTACACATATGATAGTTCCCATGTGGTGGTGAATGAAAAGCCAACCATCAAGGAAGACCTCACTTATGAATAGTATCCTACAGAGATACTAGAGTATGGAGAGCGTCGTTTAAGGAATAAAATAGTAAAGATGGTGAAGATCGAATGGAAGCACCACAATGGAACCAAAGCGACATGGGAACTAGAAGAAGAAATGAAAGAACAATTTTCAATACTATTTGGAAAGTGTTCTAAGCTAGTTAAAATTCGAGGACGAATTTTCTTTTAAGGGGGAAAGGATGTAATACCCCTAATTTTTTCATTAAAGGTAATTTGGACTTTTTTGTCTAAACCCTCATGATCTCCCCTATATAAAGCCCCTATTCCTATTGTTCACCTCTTTTCTCCACATCTTGACGACTAGAAAGGAGAAAGAGAAGAACTAGGAGGAGGAAGAAGAAGAAGAGGAAAAAAAGAGAAGAAGAATTGATCAAGGTGTAAAGAGGATCCAAACCCCTCTCTCCTCTCTTAATGGTTTTCATGATTGGATTGAGAGTTTGCGGACTCATTGTTCTCAGATTGGATTGTGATGAAGGTTGTTTTCATTGAAATCGATAGATTTATTTCATGGATAGGAAATTTGGATTAGATCTATTATATGGTTCATGTTCTTCATGTTCATGATTTAGGGATGAACCCTAGATCTTAGAAATTCATGGATTAATATATTTTTAAATGTTCTTTTGATCCTAGAATGCCTAGAAAATGTATATGTAATGATTCATAATGTTGTATAATATTTTTCCTAAATTTTTGAAGAAAAATCAGGTAAAAATCGGTCATGACACGCATGTCACGCCCATGACATAAATGCTATAAAACGATGAAAAAAGGCCTCTGTCATGCTCGTGATAGTTTATGTCACGGCCGTGACAGAACAGGCACGACCGTGACATAAGGAATGGAGTTTATGGGCTTCTGTCACAGCTGTGACAGTGACAGAAATCTAGTATAGTATTCTAAATGTTATTTTCAAGGTATTAATAGTATATATATTGATGCTTGTTGACTATATAAGAACCTAGATACATGTATACGAATGTTCCCCACGTAAATAGGTTAAAACATGAAAATTGAGCGACGTAAATGATTGTTGATTGGAAAGCATAATGAACTCAATTGTGAATGATGTTACATGTTGCCCCTCTATGGCCCTTTATTGGATAATTGCTCGAAATGATCGTTACACACATCGGCAACAGTGTGTGCATTCCGATATCGCCCTCAGGTGAAAGTCCAGAATGATCATTCCATACATTGGCAACGGTGTGTGCATTCTGAGGTCACCTTCGGGTGAGAAGGGAGCATTGTCTCATAAGCCTAGCTAGCCTATTGAGAGGGCAATGACATAAATTCCAACTGTCATAAGATATAAAGTTAATATGAAAGGGCCAATGATCGATGGAATGAAATGAAGTCCCACGAAAGTAGAAGTCCGTAAGAGTTATAAAGCAACTCTGAGGAGAGTTATGGAGGCAATGTTATGGTAAGTGTATCTCACTTATATGCCTATGGATTGAATGAATGATTGTTATGAATGTCCATGTTATAAGTATGATGATGATTATGTCTTCAATGTTATAGTTTATGAATGCATGATGATAGATTATTATTGATGATTGACATCTAGATCTCATGTTTAGAGCATGACATGCATATTGTTATTTCTTTTATATAAAGATGATGCATATAATATAGTATCCTATTTAGGATCATCGCATTGTATAGCATGATCTTTACATACTCTAACAAGGAAACCTCTGCACCCTAAATCCATGCAAGTGCTTACTGATTTTGATGGATGGTAGCTCAGCTCATGACGTATAAGATTGCACAATGGTTTGTTAAGAGTCAAATGTCTTAGAGTCTTTTGACTATGTTTTAAAGAGATGTTTTTTACTATAGCTTCCCAATATTTAAATTGTTTTTTTAGATGATGTTGAGATGTGTTTCAATTCTATAATATTACTTTTGATGTTTTCATGAAGTTTTCCATATTTAATTGAAGGATTCTTTTATTTTATATAATGATGTATGCTTCCGCAGATTAATTGAGAATCATATTATTTTTTTATTATGTGATGGTGAACGGGCTAATACAACCAAATGATCCAATTATCCTTGTCAATTTAGGGGTAAAATTTGAGGTGTTACATACAAAGCTGAGCTATGGAGTTGTACTACGATTCTTTGTTGTGCGTCTATTTAAATTGTCAAGCATGCCATTAGTATATTGGAATTTCTACCCGTCATTAATTGTTATAGTTAGGACATACTTCTCAATTGTTGAATCTTCTTTACCCTCTAAAAAAGGAGTATTGGGTCATGCATTTCGTGCCCGGCCTTGCTTCATTTGCAAGTTTACTGAGATGCACTTTACATTTTTTTTCAACTTTGGTATGCAAATACATGTTCATTTTCATATCTTTGATCTCATGTTGGATAACATCCTATAGCATTAGCATTACTATATCCATAATAAAAACTGATTTTATCAGTAAATGAGCGTTCATAGCCACATGAGACTGTCATCCCTATTAACTTTTCTAGGTATAGGTCTACTGCATGGAGGAGACATTTTATTTCCTTCAAAAACTTGATTTTCCCTAGCTTGTTTGAAAGTATCACTTAGTGGAGCTAAACTATATGAATGCTGTGTGTTTTTTGAGTTGATTTCATCACTTAGTGTTCCAGCTCATGCAGTGTCCTTGATTGCAACTGGAGAAGGTAAATTATGGACTCTCATCTCTGTTGATCAACATCTCCATTACTGTTATGCATGACAACTCATGCATATTATTATGTTATATCTTCTTGTTGAACTGCTTTGAATGTTGTAGATATATTATATTATCCAAGGTGTAGGTTTTAATTCATATGATATACCATTATAAAAAAATCTTTCATTTTTATTTTGTACTCCCTTTAGATGCATTGTAGGACTTAATTCATGAGTCTTCCTGTTTGATTCTTATTTCATGTTTTCTTACTTTGATTATCTAAAGGCAATCTTTTAATTTAATTTGTTCACTCATTAGTCACAATGAAACCTAATCGAAGTTGAATATTGCGTTGGAAGGATTCACACGGTTATGGGACCGAGGATTTTCAAAATGGAGTCAATATATTTTAAGATTCTCATATGCAAAAAAACATGCGGCCAATCCCCATTGTCTCATTTGTTGTCCGCGTGCAAAATGTAAAAATAATAAATGGAAATAAGATACTATATAGAGATGGACTTATATAAGAAAGGATTTTGGTTGAATTATTTATATTAGACAATTGAAAGGTGAAACTGAATGGAGAGTTCAAAATTCTTTAACTAACCAATGCACATATGGAAATGGTAAGAGATGCAGAAATGGGTGACGCCATCCACCAAGAGCAATCAAATTCAGAAGAAAATCCAAATAAAAAAACTTCAAGATTTTATAACCTCCTAAAAGATGCTGATGTGTCTCTAATTGTTGGAAAAATAAAGCATCTTATCAGCTGTGTCACAAATGATGAATTTAAAATCAAAATATAATATGAGTGAGTGTTTTGATCGAATGAAAAGTATAGATACAACATATCCAATGTTTGCAACTGTTAGATTAGGTTTTTGCATAGATGGTTTCAATTCATTTGGTGGCACAACAACTATGTAATCTTCGTTACACCTTATAATTTACCACCAAATATGTGCATGCAAAGAGAATACATATTCTTGACTTGCATGATTCGTGCACCGATATCGACAGGTAAGAGCATAGATCTGTACCTAAGGCCTCTTGTCGATGAATTGAAGATGTTATGGGATGATAATATCTTGACATATGATAAATCATAGAAGAAAAATTTTGTAATGGAAGCAGTTATGCTGTAAACTATAAATGATTTTCTTGCATATGACATGTTGAGCGGATGTAGTACTAAAGGAAAATTTGCTTGTCCAATATTTGGAAGATTCACAAAATTATTTATTTAAAACATGCTAGAAAAGTTTGTTGTTTTGATTGCCACATAATGTTCTTGCCTCTCATGATAGAAACTCTTTTAAAAAGTCAACCATAGAGAAAAGTTTACCACCAAGTCGAATGAGTGCTACTAAATTATTTGAGATTAATATGATCGATCCTGTTACATTTGAATTGAAGTTACCATCTAACAGACAACCATGATATGAGATAATCATAATTGGGAGAAGAAAAGTATTTTCTGGGAGTTGTCTTATTGGTCCTCGAACTTATTACGACATAATTTGGACGTTATGCATGTTGGAAAAAAATGTTTGTGATAACATATTCAACACTATGATGGACATAAAAGGCAAAACAAAGGACAATGTCAACTTAATGGAGGACTTAAGACTTAAATGTAAACGTCTTAGAGTTAGTTCATCACAATGGGAAGTGCATCACGCCAAAAGCCACCTATGTATTGTCGACTAATCAACACAAGCTTGTATTTGAATGGATAAAGCAATTAAATTTCCCATTGGTTGTGCATCTAACATATCTTGTAACGTCCCGAGACCCACGTAACTTTCACATGCTCAGAGTCGTCCCAGAGACACTACACAATTCTATATAAAGTATTTTTTATGGAATATAAATTCTATAAAATTCAGAAATAACAATAGGAATGCCTAAAAATGTATAATGTCAAGGAGCTGAAAACGTCCATGACTCCATAACACTAAAAATGTGGAAAAGTATTAACTAATAAACAAATCTAGTAGGACACAATCCAACACCATGTGCAACATCTCTGCCACTGAGCCTGACCACCTGCATCACTATCCTCAATTATCATCTCACCTGCATGAATCTAGATGCAGGGAAAAATCTATGAGTATAAAAACACTCAATACGTAGGGTCTAACCATAACAATAATCAATAATCAACAGTGCTTAATAAATCAATAATAATATGATACAATAAGTAATAGAGCACTAGATGGAATAATGAGGTAAGAATTCAATAATCAATAGATCGATAAATCAATATAGCCATGAATCAATAAAAAGGATCAGGAAAGAGGTTAAAAGACCAATCAATATTAATTAACAATTATCAATTATCAATTATGCCTAATCAACACTATTCGATTTAATAATTTCAGTTCAATATCAATATCAACGGTCATTGGCCAATAACAATTTTCATACTATTCAATGGGTGGAGGCAATGCCAGTCATCACCAATATCCTAATGATCATGTTTCAATTCATTTTCATTTCCATTCTATTCGATTCAATTCAATCTTTAGATTTATCCAATACAATAGGGAACGCTCAGTCAATTAGGGGAAACTTCATGTCTCTTTTAAGTAGGCCAATGAGGGATTAAGCCACGGCAAGCCGTCCTCCAATAATAGCGCTAAACAATAATTCGTAATGGCGGAGGACCATGACCATCACAAGACAGTCATTTCCTAAAGGATGACGTCTCAAATCTCTAGGTGCGCTATCTGCCCCATACAATACGATTACAATATGCCCCAAAGGGCTTAGAGACAATTCGAAAATATGGAGACCCAACAATTTAATTTAGATTAAACAAGGACCCAATCAGGAAAACTATTAGATCAAGACTATGATGAATCACATGATCAAATGAAATAATAATATGAATAATTTCACAATCAGATATATGAATGACGAGGTTAGATTTGTTAACAATATGATCATGGATTGTTTGGAACAATTAATCATAATAACCACTCAATTATCCATAGTAAGATATCCCAAAATAGGTTTTTTGTCCCTAGAACACGGCCCGCGTTAGGTAGAACCCGGGCCGTGTTCGGTGACGACCATTTGGGTCTTCAATTTCAGCATCTCCGCTGGAGCCATTTTGTATGGTGCCTTCGATATGGGTGCAATACCTAACACCAAGTTCATGCAGAAGTCGATCTCTCGTCGTGGTTGTAAACTTGAGATATCATCCGGAAAGACGTCCGAAAATTCCTTCACCACTACAATGCTATCTCGATCTATCATAGCCCTGTCTGTCTTGATCACAGTTGCCGAAAATCTCCAACATCCTTTCTTTAGCAGCTTCTAGCTTTGATAGCTAACACCAAGACCTTGCACTGCTCTTGTGACGTGTCTCTAATAACAGTCTGAGGTCCTCCTAGTGCTCCGATCAATATCTTCTTTGCTTGGCAATGTAGGTAGGTGTCGTGGTAGGACAACGAATCCATACCCAACACCATGTCATAATCCCTTATCGGAATAACAATTAGCTCAGCCGAAAAATCCTTACCTTTTACCAATCCAATAATTATTTATCATTTATTGCATGACGACAATCTTTCTTATTCAATGACTTCCTAAATAATTCCTTATAAACCATAGGTATAACATGACTTTTGGACTATCTCTATATCATGATTATTCAAATATAACATTATGCATCTTTGCTATTCTCATAGGTAGCATTCCCAACTAACATAGAGATCAACTTTTCAATTTGAATTTATAATCCTTGCTAACCTTATGATTAGGAATCCATTGAGGTCTTCTTTAATTCACTATTTGATAATAAATGTCATGATTTACTTGTTGTGTTGACCTCACTTTTATCTCAATTTATGATGTCTTAAGGATAACGTGGAGATAACCTCCTTAGAAGTTTGGTTATTCCTTTTGGAATAACCTCCTTAAGCGTTGCCTTATACCATCAGTGCAATTATTCTATTTTCATCATTTAAGGATCTATGTCATCCCTCGCTTTATCCATGGTTTCACCAACCAGATTAAACATTAGTTTAATCCGGAGTTCGCGACTCATTACGAGCGATTACATAAAATTGAGAAAGATTGCGAAAATGTGATGTCCGTTTTTTTAACATAAGAATAAAAGTATATAACTAAACAAATTACATAGTATGCGATGATCATTTCATAGCAGATCAAAGTTCCCTAAGTTATACATTTATTTTCGATACAAATACGAATTTCATAAATATAATACACATAACCAACTCCTTCGCTATCATAATAAAAGGATACGAAAGATCTAAATTTCCTCAATACCAACAAACATAAACCCTGCTAGGATTATCAACGCCGTTGGTCCAAATAAACATATCGATATGAAAAATAATATTAGAAACAACTTTGTGAGCTAAAATAGCTCAGTAAGTTAATAACTCATAGTCTATGTGTTACCAACTAATCAATCCGGAGAGACATAAAAAAATGAAATAATCACAATATCAAAATATGTATTTTCATACATTTAATAATTACATATATAACATACTAATTAGAAGCATATCATATAAATCATATAAAACATATGTATGCAAATGCAACACTCCCATATGAATGCACGGATCACCAACTGGCCAGTTTGTATAGTCGATAGATGGCTTCCAAAAATGGTCCACACGGATTCTAGAGGTAGCTTCCACCCTTACAGTGTAGCACTTAGCTCTGCATGACACTTAGCTCCATCTTATTTCATCCCATTTTTTGAGGAATAAATCACAAAGAAATAGATGGCTTCCAGAGGTGGACCATATGTATTCTAGAGGTAACTCTCACTCTCACGGTGTAGCACTTAGCTCTGTACGTCATTTAGCTCCATCTTATCTCATCACATTTTTGGGGAACAAATCAAAAAGCGATAGATGACTTCTAGAGGTGGCTCATACATATTATAGAGGTGGCTCCCACCCTCACGGTGTAGCACTTAACTCCGCACGACACTTAGCTCCATTTTATCTCATCTCATTTTTGGGAAATAAAATTATGTATTGAATTCTAGAGGTGGCCCCTACGGATTCTAAAGGTAGTTCCACCATGATTTCTCACGATGTAACACTTAGCTCCGCATGGCACTTAGCTCCAACCACCATATGCATGATACATACATATGCAGATGATTCACAATATAGCAATTGTATCTCGAATATCATAAGATAATTCATTTCATATACTGTTTCAAATGGAAGATGATTGCACATCTCGAAATCCATTCATATCATATCGAATAGGCTTTTCAAATATACCTTCACTTGATCAATCATATCAAATATACTTTTCATAAAAATATATCCAAAACATATTCAATACAGATCACAATGAATGTCACACCGAAATCATAAAAGGTTAATACATATAGTAGAAAAAAACAACTTACCCCTTATGACAATATCAAAAGATTTTTCCTTTTTCCCTTTTCCCTATTACTCTCCCAATCCTATAATATTTTTATCGACATTATGGAGTGTATGCCAACATGTCCTACAAGGACACAACAATAATCAATGCAATATACCCCTCATGAGTTTAGCCTTATAATTAATTGATTGGTCAATCATAAGAGTTCATCTTGTACCCTAGCAAATTGCATGCCTTGTGAAATAAAATTCATATATTTTATATAAATAATAACATTGAATTATTACAATTTTACTTAAATCCATATTACAGAAGCCTTAATGTATCAACGTTTCATATCCTATTTCAATATGGCTTGTTCTCAGCAAAATCAACATTCAGCCTTACGAAGAATCACATTGCTCGCATTACGTTGCTCACAATGAACAATTCTCTCTTGTGTGAATTCGAAGTCTATAAGAGAACTTTCAAAATGTGGGCGGCGCTCCGCAATAAGTATGGGGTCACCATGACCACCAAGCGTTGGATGTTCACGGTCAAATTTGATTGTTATTAGAAGTGACCAACTCATACGATGAGGGAGCATATCCATGAGATGTCTAACATGATCCGTGAACTCAAGAATGCCGAACAAGTGCTTGATGACGAGTAACAGGAAAAGTTGAGAACATATGCGTTGTAACTTGATGCACAACGAAAGTGTCAAAACTTTTGACCAAGCTGCACGCCATATTAAAATGGAGGATGAGGCACTTCAAGCCATGAATCAATCCTTTGAAGCATTAGTTGTTGAAAATGGTGGACAAAGAGTTGGTTCCCAATTCAAGAGAAAAAGGATGCATAAATTGCAACCAAATAAAAGGAACGGAGATGTGGACAAAAGAAAGCCCAATGCCACCAGCGCAAATGTGAAAAATGTGGCGGCAAGGTAGACATAAATAAAGTAAAATGCTACAATTGTAGCAAAGATGGTCACTTCATTCGTGATTGCACTGAGCCTAAGAAGATTTGTCCTAACCATGATTATTTTGCTCATGTCTTCTATTGTGCCTTAATTGCTAAAACTCATCCTTCGTGGATTGTAGATTCGGGAGCCACCGACCATGTAGCAAGAGATCGTTGGGTCTTCGTGGAATTTTGTCGAATAAGTGCGAGGAACAAATGAAGTTACGTTGGCAACAATGAAAGTGTTGAAGTTAAAGGATTTGGAATGTGCAAGTTAGAACTTCGCAACGGCCAAATTCTTTATCTTCACGACATTCTATATGCTCTAGCTTTTAGACGAAATTTACTTTCTGTGTCAACATTAGACAAGCATGGTTATGTAATTAGTTTTCAAAGAAAACAAATGACAATATGTCTTGACTATGCAGTGATTTTCTCAATAATGGTTTCCATGTTTTAGATATAGCATCTGTTGCAAAAAGTTATTCTTTTATGTCATTTGTTGATATGAATGAAAGTGCCAATATTTGGCATGCCAGACTTGGACACATTGGTCAAGATTAAATTAATAGACTTGCTAGAGAAGGCCTCTTTGGGAGTCTCATAAAAGTAGATCTTCCAAATTGTGAGGAATGTCTAGCTGGCAAAAAAACAAGAACACCATTTGGAAAGGAAAAACGCGCCAAGTACCCATTACAATTAATCCATTCGGACGTATGTGGGAGCATATCCATGAGATGTCTAACATGATCCGTGAACTCAAGAATGTGGAACAAGTGCTTGATGACGAGTAACAGGAAAAGTTGAGAACATATGTGTTGTAACTTGATGCACAACGAAAGTGTCAAAACTTTTGACCAAGCTGCACGCCATGTTAAAATGGAGGATGAGGCACTTCAAGCCATGAATCAATCCTTTGAAGCATTAGTTGCTGAAAATGGTGGACAAAGAGTTGGTTCCCAATTCAAGAGAAAAAGGATGCATAAATTGCAACCAAATAAAAGGAATGGAGATGTGGACAAAAGAAAGCCCAATGCTACCAGCGCAAATGTGAAAAATGTGGCGGCAAGGTAGACATAAATAAAGTAAAATGCTACAATTGTAGCAAAGATGGTCACTTCATTCGTGATTGCACTGAGCCTAAGAAGATTTGTCCTAACCATGATTATTTTGCTTATGTCTTCTATTGTGCCTTAATTGCTAAAACTCATTCTTCGTGGATTGTAGATTCGGGAGCCACCGACCATTTAGCAAGAGATCGTTGGGTCTTCGTGGAATTTTGTCGAATAAATGCGAGGAACAAATGAAGTTACGTTGGCAACAATGAAAGTGTTGAAGTTAAAGGATTTGGAATGTGCAAGTTAGAACTTCGCAACGGCCAAATTCTTTATCTTCACGACATTCTATATGCTCTAGCTTTTAGACGAAATTTACTTTCTGTGTCAACATTAGACAAGCATGGTTATGTAATTAGTTTTCAAAGAAAACAAATGACAATATGTCTTGACAATGCTCTTCTATGCAGTGGTTTTCTCAATAATGGTTTCCATGTTTTAGATATAGCATCTGTTGCAAAAAGTTATTCTTTTATGTCATCTGTTGATATGAATGAAAGTGTCAATATTTGGCATGTCAGACTTGGACACATTGGTCAAGATTAAATTAATAGACTTGCTAAAGAAGGCCTCTTGGGGAGTCTCACAAAAGTAGATCTTCCAAATTGTGAGGAATGTCTAGCTGGCAAAAAAACAAGAACATCATTTGGAAAGGAAAAACGTGCCAAGTACCCATTACAATTAATCCATTCGGACGTATGTGGCCCGATAAATGTTCACATAAGACACGGTTTTTTTACTTCATCGTATTTATAGATGACTATTCACGTTACGGTGTTGTATATTTGATTTCTCATAAGTTTGAAACTTTGGGTTATTTTGTACGATTCATGAACATGACAGAAAATCAACTGGATCGCAAGATTAAAACTTTGTGAACTGACCGTGGACGTGAATATCTCTATGACTTATTCAAAAAGTTATGTGATGAAAAGGGTATAGTTGGACAACTAACAGTATCATGAACTCCACAATAAAATGGTGTTGCCGAAAGACGAAATCGTACCTTATTTGATATGGTTCGATTCATGATGGCGCATGCTAACCTTCCGATTTTGTATTGGGGAGATGCACTATTGACTCTAGCCTACATCTTAAATCGTGTACCATCTAAATCTGTTCTTACCACTCTTTATGAACTCTAGACAAGTCAAAAGCCTAACCTTAGTTATTTGCGCCCTTGGGGTTGCGCAGCCTATGTTGTAAACAACTCTCATAAGTATGGGAAGTTGGGTTCAAGAGGACAGAAATGTATCTTCATAAGGTATCATGACACCTCTAAGAGCTATGTATTCATAGGTGAAAGGGAAGATGGTACCATAACGGAAATCGAAAGTAGAGATATGACATTCATAGAGAATGAATTTCCTAAGAATGCGAGATAGACAATGGACTTCTTCTAAATGAATAAGAAGATCCTAAATTGACGGCATAGACGGATCAACTCAGTGAGGAGTTTGTTTTCTCCGTACCACAGCTTGATCCAAGTGGGAGAGACTTGCAATCGTCAACTGACGAACTTGAAAGTTCCCTTTGATGGGCTACTAGAAAATTTGTGCCGACGATTTGAAATCGAAGGGCTGCATGAACATGGGCCACATGAAGTCCACATAGTAAGTTTGGAAGATGAATTTAAGTCCAAATATGTAAAAGAGGCTCTTGTGTCCCTGCTAAGGAAGAATGGATTAAGACAATGGAGAAAGAGTTAAGGTCCAAGTAGAAAAAATCAAGTATGGGACTTGGTTGATCTCCCGCAAGGCTGTAAGGAAATTGGGAATAAATGGGTTCTCAAAATTAAATGTGGCATGGATGGATCAACTGAAAGATATAAAGTTCGCCTACTAGCGAAAGGTTTCACCCAAAGAGCGGGTGTTGACTATGAAGAAACTTTCATGCATGTTGTAAGGTTTGCTTCAATTCACCTAATATTAGCTATAATCGCGAAAAGTGAATAACTTCAAAGTATCTTATAACAAGAAAGAAATTTAAGATGATGATGAAGCAAAGATGATTAAGGGGACCTAAGCTTGAGAAGTAAAATTCTACATCCGTATATGTACTTTCTAAGGAACAATGTCTTTCATCATAAATTGTGTGTATTACTAAATATGACTAGGAATAAAGTTCCTCATTATTATGATGTGAGTGTTCCTAAGTATGACTTATGAAATGGAATGCAAGATAGTATTATATGATAAAGATGAAAGATAAAGATGACATGAGAAGGATCACATAATTAAGAAAGAAAGAAGAATGGAATAAGATCCAAAGGGTTATAAAGTAACCCTGAGAAAATGTAAAGCATGAAAGAAGTCAAAAAGTAAGAAAGGATCAACGAGTTACGAAGAAACTCGTAGAATGTACATGATAGTGAAATTGAAATGAAATGATCTGTCATATATGTGATGAATGATATGAATGTATGTTTCTATTTCATGCTACTTGCATATGATGGATCTGAAGTAAACCAGGTATGACATGATGTTTATGTTACATGAATGTTGTATGAAGAATGAATGTAAGCATGTAGTATTGTCATATAAGATTTATGATACAGTTCATGACATGCATGTTCATATGTTATTGTTATGATGCATCGCATGTAGCATCATGTGATAAGATAACATGACATGCATGATCTTTACATACTCTAATTGGAAAATTCTTGCACTCTGGATCCATGCCGGTAACCAACATTAAGTGATGGATGTCAGCTCAAGCTCATGACAAAGTGTTGCACATACTTAGGGTTAAAGTCTATGATTTTAGATGAACACTGAGACTAATAATGTAACGAAGATTTTAGGCATTTAATGTCGTATGAAATAGTAATTGTTATATGACTAATAGAAAGTTTTTGTTTATGATCATTTTTATTAAAATGTCGAAGTCTTTCGTTATTAAATGATGTATGGCGAACGGGCTAACGGTGCGAAATTATCCTAAATGCTCAAAACTTTTAGGGTGAATTTTTGGATCTTTATATTAAGAAAACCAAATTTAAGAAAAGTCGATAATTAACTTGATTAAGTATCCTTAGTTCCACTTAAGCCAGTAATTAACACCTTGGCGACATGTAGAAAGGGCCCCTCAAAAGCCCCCAAAATGAGCAACTCTTCTACATGTTCTTTCGTCTTGATCGTCGTCGTAACCTTGCCCTCCATGGCATTCTTAGTGACCAGGATTGCAACCTTCCTCTGAGAAGTTTCTTTGTTATGTGCTAATTAATTTTTTTAAAAGCTTAAATCTTAAGAAGATTAACATCATTTATTTTATATTCTTAACACTCTCCATCACGTGTGGACTGTTGACAACTTTGGTCTAGTCTAATCCACAAGAACACTCCATAATTTCTCTTTTACAATTTGGAACCTCTTACACAAGACTAAGAGAGAAAGCAATAAATGATTTGCAACTTGGAGCTCAAATAAACTTCACAAATGTTCTTCCCATTTTTTTCTTGGAAATCTTGATCATTCTTACACCTTTGAGTTCTCTTTTATAGCCTTCTTAACTTCATTTAGCCGTTGGGGATTATTTCATAATTTTGGGGCCAAAATATGATCATTATAGTGCATTATGCGCACTGCCCGGTCGACTGCGCTATCCTATCGACCGCTCTGCCCCATCGGTCGATCGGTACATATAGCCATTGAAAAATATGACTGTTGGTGAATTCAGCTCTGGCCAATCGATCGATCGGTCGATCGATGCTTCGATCGTCATGGTCTCGACATTCTGCTCAATTGATTTCTATATTTTTTGTGATCGGTCAATGGATATGCTTGAACGGTTGACCGGTATCTAGACCGGCATCATCTCGACATTTTATTTGATTAAACTGTGTTATTTCTTCATTGACCCATAGATCAGTGCTTCAACCGCCAGATCGACCGTCCTATACTATTTTGAGCGTAATGTTTTGCACCATTATCCAAATGAGATTATTTTTTATTTTATGAAAAGCTAACGGAATTCTCTACAAATTGATATTCATTTTATTCAAAATCTAATGATATCGTAGTCAAATATTGATTCAAAGTTTAGTACAAAAGGTTGTCCATTTTAAATAAAATATTTTAAACATTTACTCTTTTATACATAACTTTTCATAACAGTATATATTTGATTCTATGAAAAGATAACAATATTATTTATAACTTTTATATAATCTCGA
Source organism: Pontederia crassipes (assembly GCA_030549335.1). Classification (NCBI taxonomy): domain Eukaryota; kingdom Viridiplantae; phylum Streptophyta; class Magnoliopsida; order Commelinales; family Pontederiaceae; genus Pontederia; species Pontederia crassipes. The sequence goes on along the minus strand of CM060186.1, from coordinate 33,460,813 downwards.
TTCAAATCTCATGATAAAATACTCAAATATTAAGTGTAAGTTTAGCACATAAAAATATCAATTTCAAAATGAACTTTTTGAGTTTCACTTGTTTAAACATAACTTTTTATATGGTTGTTCAAGTGAGGTGATTCTTTATTCCTTACAAAGATAAGAGATTTATCTATAACTCTTATATTTACTTCTTAATGAAAGTCTCGTGAGAACATAAATAAATATTAGTCGAAAGTTTAATGCATGAAGCAATTCATTTCTATTTAAACATTTTCTCCATTTTAAATATAACTCTAATTTTTTGAGGTTTGTATCATCAAAATATAATTATATAGGGCATAAAAACTTTACTCCAACAAAACAAGCTACTGGAATTATCATTATCAGGCAAAGATAGGCTGAGCGCCTCCAAATCACAAGTATGAATTAGAACAAAGAGAAAACTATGAAAATTTATTGAAAAGGATAATTTCACATTGGAAAAATATATTAAAAATAAAATGAAGGAGAAATAGACAGAGGAATAAAAAGGAAATAGAAAAAAACTATTGGAAGAAAAATAATGAAATGCAATAGAGAAATGCAAAAGAAAGAAACATATGGATACGGAAAAAATAGAAGATATTATGATAAAAAAGATGAAAATTAAATTATAAAAGGAAAGAGATGAAGAAATTGAACATGATCTTTGTTGGACCATATACAACATTGAATTGAATATAAAAATAAATTATATATTAATAATTGTCAAAATAAATTAAGCTCAAAATAAAAATGATTAATATATTTATAGCATACTAATTAATAATTATGATGTGTAATAATAATGTGTAAAGATCCAAGGATGCATTGGAATTTTTATAATTGGCAGAAATTCAAATCACATTGACATGAATAAGGAAGTTTTTATAAGTACAACTGATGATAATAAGGATGTTTCAGTAAAATTTGACAAACACAATAGTATTATGGATATCAAAGATAAAGTAACTGAAGATAATTAACAATACTTATTATTTACAATTGGTCCAATTATAAGATCAAGCGCAAAGCGACTTCAAGCTACAATAGAAACTCATTTTCAAAGAGGGCCTACGGCTATGAATTAGATACAACTTGAGTCACATGAAAAGTCAGCATAATTTGGACCAAATAAATTATGGTTTTATCATATATATATACATATATATATATATTTGGATTTAATTAATTATATATGAAAAATGATTTGGTTATTTCAGAAAATTAGCTATCTTACTTGTAAGTTAAGTTAAAATATTTTCTTCCACCCCAAAGTTTAATATTTAAGACTTATAAATACTAATATTTGTTATCATTTTAGACATCAATGAATCGATTGAATTTTGATTTAATTGCTTGTGTTTTCAACTCTTGCAATTCATTTTTTATAACTTCCGTTGTTAATTACAAGGTAAAGTTGTGATTAAATTCATGATTGGTTGATTAATTGATAATTTTGAATTTGATGTCTCATTGTGTGAAATTCATTTTGATCTCGTTTGTCACTCAAAATGTTGTTCTTGAGTATCTTATCACACATTAAAAAAGTTATACACATAGACGATTATGGTCCTCCAAATATATTTTTTAGAGAATTGTTGAAAGATTATCCTTTTCTTTTACTTTCTCATCTTGAAAAAGAAGAAAATATTCTTGATATTATTTTGAAAGCTCATTTTATCAAGTCATTAAATTTTTGTCAGTAAATTACCGATGGGCCTTACCTTTAAAATTACCGATGGAATGATAATAAAATAATCGAGGGCCTAGCCTTCAAAATTATCGACGGATTAATAATAAAAATAAAAGTATCCTTAGTTATTCATATAGAAATTATATGCTTACCCTTTATATTCTATTATGTTTTCTTATACTACAAAATAACTATGTATAAGTGCATCCTTAATTAATGTCCATTAAATTTAAGTTCGTTAACTTAAGTTTTCTTATACTTCATGAAGACATTGTTGGGTTTCAAGTTTATGAAACAATTTTGGAAAAAAATATCCCCAAAATAAGAAAATAAACATCTAATAAGATATATTTTTCTTTTTTTTAAAATCAAGAGGAAAGTGCATAATCTTAATTTTCAAAGTAAATAAAATATGTGGTTTAAGTTTATTAACCTATTTTTTAAAATGCATGTTTATTATTTTTTAAAAAAAAATAATACTACACTTTCAAATTTGAATTTATAATATGTATCATGACTTTAGGACCTTTCAATGACAATGAAATGGACATTATGACCATCCAATATATGTTTCAGTAATTCATACATTTCATTTTTTGTGGTCCTCTCGTACTATGAGTTTGCAAGCTAACACTTAACTAATGCATAGATGGGATTAAGTGACTAATGCATGACGGAATTTCTATCACAAAAGAGTGAAAATTTGCGTATATGTGATAAAATTGTTGGTCACAATTGATTAGGCCACAAAAAATTGTGATACACCATACACGTTTTTTACTATATTTCCATCACAAAATGGACATTAAAATCAACAAAAGATTGATTCCTCGTATTTTTTTCACTACTCCATCATATTTTGTGATGATTTTTTTCCATCACAATTTTTCATCACTTAAAGTTATGTTTTCTTGTAGTGATGATAAAGGTAGATATGTTAAATATCTACAAATTTAAGGATGATCCTCTCAATAAACTTTTGACAAAGAAAAATGTAATAATTAAATAGAGAATATATTAAAGGAGATTCTTTCTTTTTGTCATATAATTTTTTTATTAAGTAAACCAATCAAAATAGGAAATTACTTTAGGTCCACGCATTTTTCTTTTTGGCACCCAACAACAAAAGGAAACTAATAAAATAAAATTTGCCTCCTTATTACTCTCCAATGCTATGTAATTTTGCATGCAACACGTGAGTCTTACATGGATGTATATATTTTACTCCATCAAATTTTCTTCTAATTGTAATAAACTATTTGAAAGAGAAAGTATGATTCAATCATAAACTATTGGATGGAGATCTGATTGTGTAAAAGATAGTGAACAAGATGAGATAAGGAACATCAAAATTATATATATATATATATATATATATATATAGAGAGAGAGAGAGAGAGAGAGAGAAAGAAAGAGAGAGAGAGAGATAAATAGATAGACTATGTATGGTCGATATGATAAATAGTTTTAATGCAATCTAATATATAAAAAATTCATAAAACTCGCAAAAAATGGCACAATAGTAAAGGCAACAAAATAAGCTTAAAAATTAATTGTATATGTAAAGTAATTATATTAAGTGAAGAAAAAAATATTATGAAATTGTTATATGACAATTCTTGAAGAAAAATAAAACATTAAGGCTACTTTGGGCATCATTATAAAGAAAAGAATTTCATTGTTTGACTAAGTAGAGGTCACACATTTCCTTCCATTAAAGAATTATATCTCTTCCATTTAAGAGGACCATAATGAGTCATAACAATTAGGAAACTTAGTTTCTTTCATTTTGTAACATCATGTTTATAATATTAGGATCAATGTTTCTCCATTAGTATCATTATAACATTGTCATCATCCTTCTTATTAATTAAAAGATCTCTCCACTTGTTAAAGGTGTGCCATGTGAAATAATACAACCTATAGTACCCATAACTATATTATTGTTATAAGAGGAGGATTACATCATAAATACTATAAAATTCACTTTGTTGTTCTAGGTGGAGCAGTCTCGCATAGCAAGAATAAGTTAGATTTTACTTACCCCTCCATTAACTATACTGTTCATAGTTCTCCTTGATTGTATAGGCAAAGACAATCCATAACTTATATTTTTTATCATTTCTTAACTTTATCACATCAGTACCTTTTGTCATGAAAATCAAATCAAATTATAAGAGAGCAAGAGTGACTCCAATTAATAAGAGATGTCAATAAAAAGATCAAAAATGAATAAGGATGTCATTTGATCTAATATGGTTCAAGGATCCACTGGGTATCTGTAGGATACCAAAGGGCACCATGAGGGGGGTGAATTGGTGTTAAAAACAAAAGTATTAATTTTACGAAAATCATCGCGGAAGTTTAAAATTGATTCACAAATGTTTAAATCAAAGCAAATCAAATCACATCACACAAGCATAATATGAGAGGGAGAGAGAGAGAGAATTCAATCACAATATACGCAGTGATTGTTGACGAGGTTCGACCACATCTTGACCTACGTCCCTACTCTGACTTCTTGATCTCGAGACAGCCAGAGAGTGGAATCTCTTCCTTTGTTCCAAATGAAGTAAGGAAGAAAGCCCTTTACACCACGTCTTTTCTCCGCTTCGAGAGGTAAGACTCACTTCTCTTCTAATGAAGCTAATCTTTTCTCTCGCTCAAGATATAAGATTTAGATCCTCTTTTACACATGAGCTCTCTCAGTATTTTTCTAAATAAAATATTTCTCTCTTTTACAATGCTAACCTCACAAGAAGAGAAGAGAGAAAGAAGAGAAAATTTAAAATGAAAACTTCAAGGAATATGTCTTCTTTTGATAACTTGAAGTTTTTCTTCAAAACTTGGATGGATGCATTTGCTTCTAACTTTGGCACTCTTTTTATAGGCTCTAGTATGTGAAATATTCGTTCAAAAATTATTCCACAAATTTCTCCTTCAAATTTGACCATTACTATTCATTTGACTCGAAGGTCGGTCGACCGCACTATAGACCGGTCGACCGGTCTTTGTGATCATTGTGCGCTTTCTTCAGCTTCTGAGCTTGATCGGTCGATCGGTACATCGATCGATTTTGTCTCGACGTCAATCGGGACAGGCTCAGTATTCATCGTTCGATCGACTGTTATTGTCTCGACTGACCTTCTTTGCTTCAACTGGCAAGTTGACTGACCTGCACTATTTTGAGCATAAATTTTTTGTAAAGTTATCCAAATGAGATAATCTTGAATTCTATGGATAGCTAATAGGATTCTCTATAACTTTGATATTTATAATTTATCCAAAATATAATAGGATCATAGTTAATTATTCAATCAAAGTGTAGTTCATAAAGTTATCACTTTTTCTTTAAACTTTTTCAGCATTGAATCTTTCGAAATTGTATCATCAAAATATAATTTATATGGAATTAAAACTTTGTTCCAACAATCTCCTCATTTTATATGAAGACAAACCTAGAAATACAAAAAATATATAAATTACGAAAAAGTTATAAAATCAAATTTACTTCCCCTAAATCTTAGCTTTTTTACAACTCATAAATATTAATTAAAAGGTACTCTCTTCATATAAGGTTATATTTACATCATATTTCTCATATATTTCTCCCCCTTTTATTTCATCAAAAAGATAATTTGTATATGAAGCATATAAGAGGCCATATTTAATTCCCCCTTAATTATACTATCAAAAAAAATTATTCTCCACTTTTGTTATATAATAACATGTAAAATGTTGCATTATAAAGGGTTAAAAACTATTCAAAATAACTCCCCCTAAATTTATGGCTATTTTAGAAATGAAATCAAATTGATAATGGGTTTATGTAAAAAACAATTGTGTTAATAATCAAAATGTTACATAAAACTTTGATACGTTGTTGGAAGCTTTTAATATGCTCCCCCTATATGACCAATCTTTTTCTATTATATATATATATATATATATATACATATATATATATATATATATATATATATATTCCTCTTTTCTTTTAATGAAATAATAGTTTTGAAATTTTGGGTGAAATAAAAAAAGTAAGTGATACTTTTACCATAACCTTCGTGCCTTCACATTTTCAAGTCTGCTTGTCTTTTGCTTTGCATGCGAGGCACACCTGAAAAATAATTATGTAACATTTTATACACAAACTCCTTTGGGTCCTATTTTGTGAGCCATGGTTCCTTTTGAAACTCATATCATTTCATGTTGAAATTGTTTTCTAATTTTGCATTGATATGCATAATGACCATAAAATCCATGTGTAAAGCATTTAAAATATGATTTTCTACCATAAGAATGATTCGATTTCTAATAAGAGTTTTTATGTCCAAAATGATTCCTAAGATTATTTTTTGTTGCATATGAAATAACTTTATTTTGTATATCTTTCAAAGAGACATTTTCTTTATTTACTTTTTCTAAAGAACATGCTAGTTTTACAACTTCACATGCATGTGTGATTTCTAAAGAGTCAATTTCATGTCACGAGTTTTCATTTTCCACCAAATATGTATTCTTTTCTTCTTTTAATTTTTCAAGCTCATGTATCAATTTTTCATTTTCCTCTTTACTTGAATTTTTTTATAAGAGAGGAGAGTTTTTTATTCACATCTAAAGAAAAATTTTCTTCGGAAGAGTTTGATGAATCATAATTTGAATTTGAAAGATTAGAATTTACCTCATTGTGTGCCATTAAGCATAGATATATGCTTCGTCATTAGAAGAGCTTGAGGAATCACTTATTTCACTAAACTCTTCATATTTTTTTTTACATTTATGAGATTTTTCTTCTTTGTGAATTTGTATGATCTTCTAGTTGGTTTCTCGTTCTTATTTTTTTACCAACTTGAGATACTTATCTAGTTTTCTTATGTAGAGTGCGAGTTTTCTTTCGTCCATTTCCTCCTCACTTGAGTTTTTTTCTTTTGTATTTTCTTTCAATGTCAATGTTTTCTTCTTGAGCGCTTTCTCGTCTTGATCTTATTGGATTGAGATCTCATAGGTTAGAAGTGAATCAATAAGATCATCAAAATCTAATTTGTTCAAATCTTTTTCTTCAATCACGGTCCTCTTCGTATGCTATTTAGAGGAGAGAGACCTAAGAATCTTTTTCACTTTTGAGAGATTAGTTCTTGGCTCGTCCAAGAATGCTAAGTCATTCACAATATCATTAAACCGAACAATAATATCATTTATGGATTGAAAGAATCATATTGATGATTTAAAATATTCAATCTAGATTTCTTAATTTTGTCGGTTCCTTCATAAGTAGTGAAGAGCTTCTCCCAAATTTCGGTTGCAGTTCCATATCTTGAAATTTGATTAAACTCCGTTGAATCCAAAGCACAATAAAAAATATTTTTGACTCTCCAATCAAATTTTGCAAAAATCTTTTCTGTTTCTTTAGAGTCTCTAGGTAATTTTTCATTAAGATAATAACATTTTTCAATAATGTCCCACATGTCAATATCAATAGAATAAATGTACGCTTGAATTCTAATTTTTCAATATGCAAAATTTGATGCATTTAAAAGGGGAGGACGACTAATTGATTGTCCTTCGGCAAAATCAAATCCACTTGATGCCATAGCTCTTAAGATGGTTAAATATTAAAACAAGACAATTAAATCTTGAAATGATTAGATCTACAGATGATTAGATCTTAAAACAAGAGCAACTCGCTTTTATACCAATTGTAGAACCCCAAAGGGCACCAAGAGGGAGAGTAAATTGGTGTTAAAAATAAAAATATCGATTTTACGAAAATCGTCGCGGAAGCTTAAAATCGATTCACAAATCTTTAAATCAAAACAAATCAAATCACATCACAAAAGCATAATATGAGAGGGAGAGAGAGAATTCACGAGGTTTGACCACACCTTGACCTACGTTCTCACTCTGACTTCTCGACCTCGAAACCATCGGATATTCTACTAGAATCTTTTCCTTTGTTCCAAATAGGACAAGGAAAAAAGCCTTTTACACTACAACATTTTCTTCGCTTCGAGAGGTAAGGCTCATATTTCCTCCAATGAAACTAATCTTTTCTCTCACTCAAGATGTAAGATTTGAAACCTCTTTTACACAGGAGTTATCTTAGTATTTTTCTAAATAAAATATTTCTCTCTTTTACAATGCTAAACTCACAAGAGGAGAAGAGAGAAAGAAGAGAAAACTTAAAATGAAAACTTTAAAAAATATGTCTTCTTTTGATGACTTGAAATTTTTCTTCGAGACTTGGATGGATGCATTTATTTCTGGCTTTGGCACTCCTTTTATAGGCTCTAGTATGTGAAAAATTCGTTCAGAAATTATTTCATAAATTTCTCCTTCAAATTTGACCGTTACTGTTCATTTGACTCGGAGGCCAGTCGACAGCACATATAGACCAGTCGACCGGTCTATGTGACCGTTGCACGATTTTTTCAGCCTGTGCGCTTGATCGGTCGACCGGTACATCGATCGGTATCGTCGCGATGTCAACCAGGGCAGACTCAGTATTCATTGGTCGATCGGCATCTTCTATTCAGTCAACCAGTATTATCTCGATCGGCCTTCTGACCGACTTGCATTATTTTAAACATAAGTTTTTGCACAGTTATCCAAATTAGATAATCTTAGATTCTATGGATAACTAATAGGATTCTCTACAAGGTTGATATTTATGATTTATCTAAAATCTAAAAGGATCATAATTAATTATTTAATCAAAGTGTAGTGCATAAAGTTATCCCTTTTTCTTTAAACTTTTTCAGCATTGAATCTTTTCAAAATATAATTTTATTTATCATATCAATTGTATAAATAATTAAAATAATCAAATGGTTTCGTTAAATAAATCAACGATATGGATTCAAGAAGAAATGCCTCCAATCAATAGTTTACAATTCATGGAAAGGAGTCTAAGCTAAGATAGGAAAGAATCTATTCGATTTGAAGCCATAAAAAGAACATAAGCATTATCTCTATGTGAGTTTTGAACGTCTGATCTCAAGTTGGTCCGATCATGACAATTGGATGGCTAGTCAATCCTCGTTATAAAGCAAATATTCTTTGGTGATTCGACTTTCGATCATCCACTTCAACAATTGAATGCCTGATTTCCAATTGTGTGGGAACATGTCTCGGCCACATGGATTTTCAGACACCTAGTCTATTGACCAATCGTCCATTTTTATTAGAATGTTTAAAAAATAAGTCATCATATCATTCTCGTCGACCATTTTGCATTCTGAATGTCCAATTTGAAAAGTGCTCGGGCATTCGATATGACTGTCACAACGATTCGTCGAGTGGTCAACCGTTTCGCTCTAACTTTTGAAAGTCCGGTTCTAGTCCAGACTATTCTCGACTAAGACATTTGGACATCCAAAAGTTTGACAGAGCACAGATCATTGTGATTCTTAAATTTTCAATCAAGTTCTTCACCAAAAATCACTTTCAAACATAAATCAACATTCATCTACATATCAAAGGACATTCTGACATCATCCAAATTATTATGTTACTCCATTCATCCATAAATTCATAAGCTCATTCTACATTTCTTATCTATAATCATCAAATTTATCAACATAATAATCCATCATTCAATGCAAGTTCATCATGATCTCATTGATGACTTATGACATAAATCAAAACTTCATAATATCATTATATAAGCATCTTCATAAGTGTCATAATAAATCGAACAATAAAATCCAATCATAAGGCAACCATAATAAATTAGCACCATAAATGAGATTCGTATGTATAAAACCAAGTTAAACACAATCATTTAAAACCTAATTTGATCATCTTTTTCCTCATTTATCATAAAAATATTTCATCCTCAATAAAAAAAACCATCACTTCAAGGATCATAAAGAGTACTAAGCATACTCTACTTTCATAAAAACACATTCCATGTCCATTATACACATTTTTTTTACCGAAAATGACATTTCTTTTTATTGTTCTTCTATTTCACTAGTTTCTTTCTCCTGTTCTCTGGAAGGTCCCACAAGCACCAAAACAAAAGGGGAGAAGACAAATGAGTACAAATTGTCAAAAAGAAGAGAAAGAAAATAGAGGATAAGAACATTTTTTGCATCCATTTTCAAGAACATTTTTTTGTATCAATTTTCAAATTCCATGTCGATATATTTAAAACTTGAGAGAGAAAAAACTTCACGAAAATTTGTAAAAATTTTGTACGTCCACTCCATCAACTGGAGTCTACAGAACAAATATATACATATTTTTTAAAATTTTTGGGGACGTTATACGTTAGACTTAAATTGCGCATACTGATGTCAAGAAAGCAATAATAATACCCATAATCTTTTCGTCTAAGAATTTAAGGACATGCAGATGACAATAAGCTTAAGAATCGTAGAAGTACTAAAAGAAAATAGAATAACAGAACAACGCATGCTAAGTAAGGGAACGAATTGATATTTGCCCACAATATTAATCCGAGGTGTTAAGTCATGCAATGGATGCATGAAAAATAATACTACACTATTCATCGCCTCAAGCGGTGCTTTGCCCCACTTGGTACCTTCCGCTAGGACTTTCAGGTGTTGCTGTATTTATTGATGGACTGCATGCAGATGCTAAAAGGATTATGCTTCAGTTCTCGTAGGAGTTTGCCTGACTGCCGACATCTTCATGTCCAAAGGCTTCGCAAACGCTTCCTCCCTTTGGGGGCGGTTCGCATAGAATAGCCACAACACAAGGCAAAGCATGACTCCTGAGGAAACCAGGGCAAGGCCGGCATTCAGCATTCGAAGACGCACGCAGTAGTTCGTCGTGATCAAATTGAAGGTTTCTTTAACAAAATTGCAGTTTTTAAGGTTGAGCACAAAGGGAGTGTAGTGATCAAGGGCGTAGCTCACATTTAGTGCTGTCACCAGCTGACTGTAAATGTCCGGATTTATCCTACCAACCGTGATGCAAGTGCCAGAATCTGACACATGGCATATGTACTTCTGCCAGGCCTGATATGAGCAAAAGAACGAGAATGTTAGAACTGCTGATTTACAAAGAAATGGCATTAGCTTCGGATTCATGAAATCTGAAGTTCCTAGAGTTTAGCCGTTCCAGATATACTTAAACTAAGACATAATTCCAACTTTTTCATGTTTAAAAGATGGTAACCTCGTCTTACCACTGAAGCATTAACAAGTAACACTTGTTGAGGCCCACATTGACGGTCATGAAGTTGAGAATCATAAGGAGAGCACAGAGATGGCATCGCTGATCCAGATTGGTTGTAGAATAAAGCTTTGTCTTCAGATGAATGATCTGAATTTGCAATGGTAAATATTGCCGTATTGATTACATCAACTACCTGCACAATAACTTCTTTGCTTTGATATAATGTCAAATTTGTTGTTCTCTCATCAACACAAGGGAGGATGTTGCTAAGGGACGTCTTTGCCTGGGAATTGTGGACCCATTCATCCATTGCAGCACATGTATCCCCAACAGTACTTCAAAACAAAAAAAGAAAAAAAAATTAAGGCAAAATGACATCAGTCGCAAGACGATATGAATTGGAGGATGCTTTTTTCAATAATTCGTTAACAGATCAGATGCAGCATCTTCCCCATTAACATGAGTGAAAAAATAAGACAAGATACTATAACCTTCCTTAAGAATGGAAGAATAGCTAATGCAGTATATAATGTGGCAATTTCTAAAACATAAAACCAATTGAAGTTTATCCAACTTGAAAAAATGACTACAAAATCAATGTCGCATAATCTAATCTGAAGGATCAACCAAAAGATAGATCTAGAATAAGCTGAATACTCTGGTCCTATATGCTTAACTTTCTCAATGTTGTAGGAGAGGAATTAAAAATGATGCCAGAACAACTTGAAATGAAGAATGTGTCATTTTAGTTGAGCCCCAAAAGCTGAATGCAACTCCTGTTTCTGTACTAACATAAACAGATGATAAATCAGTCAATACTATACATATGGCTTCAATATGTACAAATTATTACATCTAACATTAAGACTTTTCATAATGCAATTACCAAGTCCTGATAATATATGAGCATGGGACTCCCTAAACAAGCATATTACTTTTCTTGACTCCAAATTGCATAAAAACTACTTTACGGATCATTGAAATGAGGAAAGATTTCATCCATGTAACAAGACAATCTTTTTTCTCTGCTCAAGAAATATTTATTCCAATTAGTCCATAACATTGATGCACTTGATTACTGTCAGAATGGCTGATGCAGGGTTTGCAACTACTAGGCAAGACAAATGACATAATACTGCCTTTTCATATTACATTTATGCTTGAAAATATCATGTCAAGAGAATTAACTTATCGACAGATAACTTACTAGACCACGATAACAAAAACTCCACAGAGAATGAAGGTAGCTGTAACAAGAACCAGCTGCTAATGATGAATCTAAAATAAAATGATTCAAAAGTTAGTCCATAGCAAAGCCCATTAAACAGCACCCTGATCAGTAAGCTTTGCAGTCAAGCACTTACATGTAAATTGCATGTCTGTGCCTGAAAATGGACAGCACTGGAACAATAAGAAAAGAAATTAACTAACGTCTAACGGTGACATAAAGCCAAAATGATGTCATACATTGAAAATATTAAAGCATAATGAGTGGAGATTTGAATACATACAAAAGCCAAGGAGAGCAAAACAAAGCATGACTACTGCAACCACAATTAGTGCAGAACGTCTACCAATGAGAAAAAGGCACACTGCATGTTAGCACCTCAGACATGATGAGTTAACAAACAATCAGAGATATCTTTAACCATACATGTAATCCAGGGCTTGTTTTATCTTCCGAGAACTGTTGGTTGTTGCTTCTGAAAGGGTAGCAGCTGCATTGTCTAACTGAAAATTTAAATTGTCAATCTTCACCCGGACATCAGATGGAAGGTTGAGCTGGCTGATACTTATTGTTTCAGCCAATGATAGATAATCTGTGACATTTCTGAGGATCTCCACTGTATAGTCTGATTGGTTCACAACGAAACTTAATGTATCTAGTACTTCATCATGGAATTTGTCTTGCCCAACAGACAGAAGTGTGCAGCCTATCCTGTGATTTTTACATAAAATAATAAGCAAATATAAGAAGAGAAAGTTCAAGTGATGATAGCAATTTCCACTGCAGAAAAAAGTTTGATGAAAATCGCATTAAACAACCCATAAACTATCAGAAAACATTACATTATTGCTCCCAAGATATTGTATTCTGAACGAAACAAGTGATATCCGCTTTTTGTGCCTCTATAGTTTCATACAATCAACAGAGGGCTTAAATAGAGTTCCATGTGTTGCAAATAATGAAAATTTCAGTATTTCTTATTATCGTAGAATTCAACTCAACTTTACTGAATCTCATACGTCTGTCCACTAAAATTCATAACAAATGTGTAATATGTACTTCAGTTTGAAAGCCTAAGGAGCTAGTGGCATATGATATGAGTCATTCCATGAGCAGGAGATAGGCAGAGTGATTGGGGACTCATGTCTTCCACTAAGGAAGCATGAGTTACATGTGAAAGATTTCGTTTTTCACATGGTAAAGAACAAAAATACTATCTTCTGTAACTTATCTCCAGAAAGGAAGAATGAAAGTTTCACCGTCCTTGGCCAAATAAATAGAGAGTATTAGATTTAACATGTTATTGACAACATGTTTCTCTAAGATGAAACATTCAGGAGACTAGAAAAATATTTTGTCAGAGAATTCGAGAATTACAGTGCGGCACAAGTGAACACTAGCAACAAGATGAGGCACGTCCTCTTTGACCAAGATGAGTCTTCCGCCCAGATGCCAATTCTCCATCTGCAGCAATGAAGCACTCCCAAAGCTAACGGAAAGGAGACAAACCAAATTGCGGCAAGAATAAATCCAGCAGCTCCGGTGAATCCAACGGACTGCACCAACAAACAGAGTTATTATATGATTCTTATTTTCATTCAAAAGAAAAGTCTGAAACCATGCCTGCATACAATTTCCATGGATGTAAACAACAAATTATTTACAACCGTACCGCCCAATAATGCTTGTTTGTAATGTTCCAACCACCTCGATACGGCCTCAGATCGTTCAGTACATCCGCCCTTGTAGTCCTCTTCTCGCCCAAAACCAGAGGATGCTTCGCCTCAGAATCCCATTCGGCAGCAGGGCCTAATGCCGCTGCCGGCGGCGAGAACTTGAGAAGGTCGTAGGCCCATGGCGCCAAATTCTCTCCCCCTGGCATGAAACAAATGCACCAGACACCATTTTGATCAACCTCCAACTCGGAATGCGCATATTTTTGTTCTTTGCTTCAAAAGAAAGTTTTTTTAGCGAAAAGAAAATGCAATAATACGTAAAAACAAGAAGCACTCCTGTCAGGCGCCAATACATCAGAAAACAGGCACCTTTATCAAAACCAAAGCTGATCCCAAGGTATAATTTTGTTATATATACATATATATATAAAAAGAGTGTCGGATCAATTCTCTCGTAATAAACAAATGCATCCAAATCGTGAGAACGAAGGATGCAACAGTTCGAACCGTCAACTCGTACTCACTCATACCTCATCAATCCAACACAAGTAGCAAGACGTGTTCGAAAATCGCCCTCAAAAGGAACTTCTTTTAGCTCACTCGAGTCATCGCGCCACAAACGAACAAGATCACAATTTGCCATCCACGGCATCGTTTCACAAACAAAAGGTCATAGACAGACAGACAGACAGAGAGAGAGAGAGAGAGAGAGAGGATCACCATGAAAGCCCGGTCCAAATATGAACTTCCCGGGATCATCCGAGAGAACCGGAGACGCATCAGCGGCGACCACCGGGACGACAGGGGTAAAGAAATGAAGGAAGAGGAGGGCGACGGAGGATACGAAGATAGGGAGCACTCCGTCTTCGGGCACGGCCATGCGGGCGATCTCTTCATCGGACCATGTTCTCGTTCGTTCGGACAGTTCTGATACAAGCTTTCTTTCTTTTCTTTTTTTTTCTTTTTTTTTTTTTTTTTTTGGTTAGAGGAGGCAGGCACCCCTTCGCTTCACACCAAACATGGTGTGCTGATGGGATGCAGCAGGGGGAGGGAGGGAGGGAGGGAGGGAGGGAGGAGCGTCGAGTCCATGCGGATGTGGTGATTGATAAGCGCACACCCGCGGCTTCTTCATAAAACACTACGCTCTTTTTTTATTATTTTAAATAAATAAAAGTTTCGAATATTATCTAACTGGGTGTGCAAAAAATCGACCATAAACGCGTTCCAGACCAGAAAATTGAAGCGACAAAATAAAATAAACAGAGCTCAATTTAACTTTCGTGCGATGATTTGATAAATTAAAATTTACTTGTTGAGACTAGAACCTCAATTCAAAAAAAGAATCATAGAGACCCGAGAGGTATTTTCTTTATTTATACTATTAGTTTATGAGTCATCATTTTTTAATATCTTTATTATACTTTTTTATTTGAATGCTTATTTAATACATTTCAACTTATAAATATTAACCCTTATATTTTATTATAATATTAAATATATCTATTTGAATTTCTTATCATTTTAAATTTAAAATATCATCAAAATAGTAGGTCCAAAAGATTTCTGAGAAAAAAAATTATATTTAACATATGCGTTTGTGGATTGTGTGATCCAAATCAAATTCACATATATGAATTATCATTGATCTATATATACTTAAATTTATTGTATATTTATTTTAAAAATATTTATCAAGAATCATTATTAATTTATTAATGGACTGAATTATGTATTAAGAGTCCAACAATATTTTTTGACGGTCATTAATTCAAAATTAATAGTTAAAATCATTAACACAAACACTTAATCTTTTTTTAATACATAACATATCGTATTTAAATATATTTAATCTTGAATAAGAAAAGTCTCAATTGCCGTTGACTCTTTACGTTTTCGTTCAAAATCTCATCTATTTTTTCGTTCAATTATTTTTTTCTCATTTGTGAATGACGGAAAAAAATATCGACAATTGTAGGAAAAACATGAGTTTTATAATATGCATATATATAATCATAAATTTAATGTTAGTTTAAGACTATTTTATATTTTTTATAATGAATAAAATACTTATTCACACTTGGAGATTTTTATAACGCATAGTTTAACTTGAGTAATGTCTTCAAACAAAAGTAGGACAGAAAACAATGAATCAAAACCACGATTCGGATTAATTTTTCCTAAACATATCTAACTTTATTTTATAAATTTTAATACTTACTACTTGACACCTTAACACCTAAGTCATAAGCAAAAATTAGATTGTTATAATTTTCTTATATCAAATTTACTTTAATATTTGCCTTAAATAACTTTCAAATATATCTCCGTCCATTCTGGAGTTTCTCCTGGTCGGACTATAAAAAAACAAAAAAAAATCCTGAATAGTCTTCAGTTAAATAACTCTTACATGGCAACATCATAGCAATATATATATATATATATATATATATGTTTATTTCCATAGACAATCGCCGGTTACCTTGAACTAACTTGACCGATATACTCTAAGATGTAACTAAATAGTTCAAAAAAATTAAAATATTCAGACAACTTATATTAGTGAATGTTTCAAAAAAATTTATTGACCATATTAGGGAGGTAGGAAGTGTACTACGGCATTCAAAGAAAAGTAAAATATATTTGACAAGCAATCAAAGTTTCAAAGAATTTAACCACAAAAAGAAAAACTATCTATTTTTTTAAAATCAACCCTCAAATTTTTTGAAAAGAGATATGGATAATCTAATTCACATGTCGTTAACAATTATGCACATATTGAAGTAACTAATTCAATAAAATCGTTCCATATTTCATGTTTAGTAGTGAGAAACTTAATAAGATTTTTTTATATTCACATGGACACAAGCTCGATATCTTGCTTAAATAAAAAAAAAATGACCCCAACCCCTAAAGCAAAAATCTCACAGTTTTTTGCACATGGAACTAGGAGTGAACTTGTATTAGTTCTTAAAGTTCTCAAACATCAATAAAAAATAATTAAAAAAGTGAAAATCAACTCAAGCATTTGAATTCTTGCTTATAGCAAGAACTACATTTTTTATTTTAACATACTATGCCGAAAAATAAGGTAAAAAATAGATGATTATTTTTAAGCCTATTTACTACAATATTAAATATATATTATATGCATATATATTTATTACATATATATACATTTATTTATACCTAATAATAAATAATTATTTTATCAATTATTTATTATGATTTACTTAGTATTATATGCAATAAAAGTAACATTAATTATTTACAATAAATGTACATGTTATGTATAATATTATATTTATTATAATAATATTTTATTAATTAAAATTTTCAGTTATTTTTAGAAAAATGATACATAATTTAATTTATATTATATTTGGGTTTTGAGATATTATTTATGTAAATTATAATATTAAATATAAAAATAAAAATGAAAATTATTATTATTAAGATATTGCGACACAACTTTGTGAAGGATAAAGTCCAAAATCTTAAATAAATAATTACTTAAAATATTTTTATTTATTATAATTTTATACCTCATAAAATAATAGATTATATTTATAATTCTTACTTTTTATTCAACATTAATTAATTTTTTACTCAACTTTTTTATTCTTCATCGTTATATTTCAATATCAAATTCCAACTTTTTTTTCTTAATCGATTGAATTTGAAAAACTAATAAAAATTTAAGTTCTTACATACAAATTTACCTAATACTAATGCAGTTCAGCTTCATTTATTATTTTTTTAGCTTACCAAAGTTCATCTCGAAATTAATACGTTAAAAAAAAAGATAAATTTCAGTTTTATTTGTAGAATGTAAAAACCAATAAGAAAAGTGTGAAAATATAAATAAAATAATTTAGACCGGTAAAAAAAGAAAAGAAAGAATCGGAGCATTTTGCGAAAAACGGCGGAGTGGTTTTATCAAATTCGCGGGAGTTCCGAGAAGTCCTCGGCTAAGTCTTTAGGTTCCAAAGTTTCCCATAATTACGGAAACACCATCCACGTGGCCTCGCTGGTGGAGGGAGGACGCGAGATGTTGTAGGCGTCATCAAGTGGCCAGCACGTGAAAAATGACACGCGTCATGATACTAGAATTGTTATGCTATTAAAAATAAAATTACCGGAAATAATTATGATATTAAATAATTTAATAATTATATACTAAGTCATTTAATAATGTTATCTCATCAATTTGCAATCTTTCGTTAACTCCTTTATATGGTTTCGTCTCGTTTCCTTTTTTTCTTTTTGTTTCTCCGTGTTTTCTCTTATCAAATAGGATTCCATCTTTTCATCTCCATATTTTCCATTATATTTCACATTTTTTACTATTATTTTATCTCCAACAATTTACTTTCTGCATTAAAACAAATATATTTATTTTTTAAAATTTTTCATGGAACTCTTGTTTTCCTATTTTCGCACGCCCTTAAGTTTCAAAAGAATAATGTTTTATTTCTTAAAGTCTCCCATAATATAAGCAGATTATTTTCTTCATCTGTTCACCGTATAGTCAATTATCTTATGGATTTCCTTTTCATTTGTTTATTTAATCGCATTTATATATATTATGATCATTTGAAAGAAAAAAAAAGAACGTTGTACTTAAAAATAAAGAGTTTTTTTCTTATAAAAAGAAAAAAAAAGGCAAACATTTTGTCATCCAAACATTTTAAAAACCTAAAATTTAGTTCCTATATGAGTTATTGGTTTAGAAAGTAACACCAACAAATTTTTTTCAAATTGCATAATCAAAATTATCCAATCATTTTCTTGAGTAACAATGTTCAGGAAGCTAATATGTTTTCTTTATATTGTACGAAAATTCATAATTTTTAATTTAAAAAAGAAACTACTTTCTCATCATGTCTTGTACTCATTACCCAAAATTAAGAGTGAATCGCAATTATTTTTTTTGAAGTAATAATTAAATCAAATTAAATCCAAGATGGTCGGACCCAAAATAGTGATGGCATCGTTATAACATTTCCACGATGTCATGTTGATACATTGGAGATGGTTCGTCTTTTTTTTTTTTTCTTTTTCCTTTTTGTTTGTAGTACGTCACTCATCCTACAATCAAAGTTTTGGAACAAAAAAAAAAAACGTTTTCATTGATCTTTAGGAATTAATAGCTTTTTCCTGCAATGATGCTATGCAATTTAATTGGGCTCCTTGTTTGTTGTCTTGCAAGAAGGACAACATGTGCCATCCTAAAAGTAAGATCTCAAAACACAAAAAAGAAGCCTCAAATTAAGTTTACCTACTCAACCATTAAGAGGAATATAAAAAAAAAAACTAAAGGAAAGGAAATTAATCTAGCTGCCCTCAGGCGTATGGGATTCGTCTAAAGTAACTCCACCTCTTTTAAACCAAGAAGCCTTGCTTTAATTTATTCACGCATGGTGTCCACCAAAGTGACACATTGATTAGTTTAAGCAAAACAAAGTGAGTGCAAAATATTAAAATCTGAGGATGGAGTGTCTCACTTTTTGTTTAAAAAAAAAAAGATTGCATAATGTACAATCATAAATTTGCAAGTGTGCAGTACATATAATTTATGTTGAGATTGGATATTGGTGAACAACATGGGTGGGCTTTTATGCATGCACTTTACTTTTAGCCTACAAATCTATGTTGGCTTTACATGGAACGTGTAGAAGAATTGTCCACTGGTCAGATGAATCATATAAGTGATCAAATCTCAAATTTCTAACGCTTGAACTTTTAATATTGCATCCTTACACTTTTTTTTTAGGTATATGATAGTCTCATACCATATCAAATTAGATGTGCAATTAATTTTTTTAAGTTTAATCTAAATAGGAAGAATAATATTATTATACTTATAATTTTAATAATTCTATCAATTTTTGGAATTTAATGGTCATTTTGGATAATAAAAAAAACAATTTATCAATGTGAGCGGTTAAACCTAATCAAAATGATTATGTCATCCATAAGTACTAATTAAATATGAAATTATAAGAAAAGTGCATGGCTGTCACATGCGTCTACTTTGTGGGCAGACCGTGGAGTGCACTTTCAAGTTTGTGGTTCATGCGATGTGCATAAGATCGAACCGGATGCAGCATGGGATGATGACAAATGCAAGGAAACTTAGTTGTTACATCAGATGCCTTTCAATTATGTAGCTGGTGATGGCTTTTCGCCTTATTGGTGCAATTTTGAGACCTAATCCATCTTCCTATTCATGCATGTATCAGACATCTCTCTCTCTCTCTCTCTCTCTCTCTCTCTCTCTCTCTCTCTCTCCAACAACAATAATAATAGTAATACATCTATCCGCATATGTTATTTTCCATAAGAAATACAAAGTTGCTGATTATCTTTCCACCATGACAAGGAACTATTAAATAAAAAAATTTGTAGTGGTATGGATTGTTGATTCTATGGAATATGCTAATATTAACAAACAGATTGTCTTTAAAGATCCAATATAAATTTCATGGATGTTGAAGTAATCCTTAAATGATGGAGGCTATGTTTTCATCTTGTTATTCAGATAAAAATTAAAAGAGGGAAAAAATATTTATTTTAAAAAAATTCATCTGCCTTATCGTAGGCAAGTAGAGAGAGGGGCTTCTTGCCAGGCTCATAATATTTATTATGGTCTTTCTCGTGAAAGACAGACGATGCACCCAAAGAAAGAAAATTTCTAGTCTAGGAATAAGTATTAGCTTTGAGGAACTGGACTATATATCAATTTGGAGTTCAACTCACCCCATCACAAGCATTTTTAATGAGATCTTGCTTCTATCTAAAAAGGGTGAAAGATCACTCATTACTTTCCAGTTGACCTCCCAACACTAATCTTTCAAATTCTCACGAGGGAAATGAAAGTGAATGTGAATAATACAAAAAGACCGTTTCCTTCTCTCGTCCCAAGCCAGAGGAATTGAGATCACCGAGCATTGAACTCCCTGCACAAGCTCATCTTGCATTGAAGGAAGGATCTACACTTCTATTTTCACCCACGCCAAGAAAATCCACCACATAACATTAATCAATGAGGGGCTTTTGAATTAAAATAAAAAATTAGAAAGGCAAGTAAGAAAGCAGCGTAATTCATTTGGTCAAGCAAATGTCTACTTCAACTGAAGTTTAAATAATGATAATGTTATCAGGGTTTAAAAGAAAATAACAAAAAAAAAACAGCTGCAACTTCAAATGTCAGGCAACTGAATCCATGGTAAATTGTTTTCAGTCTTCATCTTAAGCAAAATGGATTTTCTCTCTTCAAGCCAATTACTCATCTTTTCAAACATTTGAAGCTCGGAAAACTGTGATGCCAAGAGGTAAACAGAGAAAACAGCAATAATTAATTCATATATTTATTTTTTTCCCAAGAAGAGAAGGTACATGTTTTTACCTCTTTAATCCATAGAAGATATGAGGCTGCATGCTGCGCTTGTACTCGGTTGTCATCGAATTCATCATCTGATGTATTCAGGCAAAACTCTACTAGATTGAGCTCTTTATCAAGAAAAAAGTCCAAGGAGTAGCCAGTTCGATGGTGATGTTCCAGATGTGTTTCCACAACCTCATTGTTTTTTAAGTGCTTTATCCAATACAGTGAGAGCAAACGACGATGTACCCACAAGGCCTTTTCAAAGTTTTTAGACATGAAAGGCAAAACTCATAAGAATTCTGTGGTGACAACTGAAAATTTAAGCTAAAAGTCAATTTTCAAATATCTCAAAAAGGAATAGCATGGCAAAGTCAATCGAACCAGACCTCTCTTCCAACATAGCGCCTTATAAGTAACTCAACCCAGTCAAGCTCTTCCTGCCAAAACAATTTGCAGGTCAGTTTGTTCTTGTATTTACTATAAATTATTCTTTTATGGATACTTCTTACTAATGTCAATAGATTATAGTGAAATTATCAATGATGTATAAGAAAATCGCTGGAGCATTATTTCAGAACGAAAATATGATGCTGGTCAAACTTACAAACTAACCAAAACAATTAATGTTGAATAAAACATAAGGTAAGGTGTTGGATAACAATAGAGGATTATAATGTAGTTTCTTGGGATATATTAAGAGAGGTGTTAATTACTCTAAGATATTTATTCTATTTATTACATAAAGAAATACCAAACTTCATGTCAACTAAACATCCCTTCAATCTTCTTATTCTTGCACTGATCCATTAATTAGATGCACCAGTCATCAGATCCCCATATCCAAGTCCCACTTTCTAGTCAGATTGTCATAGTTATTTCTCCATCTCCAGAAGACAATCAGGAACCAAAGCCACTACATAATAGATTCTAAGCAAAAATGTGGATTATCAAGATCCAATAACCACTAATTCTGTTTATTTCTGGAGGAGAAAACATAAAGATGCAACAACAAAGGTCCAGCAATATTTTTTTCCTGTTGCAACAAATTTATCAATTTATAAGATCACAATTCGTGAGTGTTTCTCTGTGGTTCCTTCATTAAGTCATGTTTCATTGTGCTTTCATTGATAACTCATTTTCTAAAGTTCATTTCCTTTCATAATACTTGTCAATCTTCATTATAGTAAATATGGACAAATGCACCTAGTCTATTTATTTTCTCAAAAACAAATTTGTTGTTAGTTGCAACTTGAAATATGTACCTTCAACATAAAACAAGTATTACAATTGAAGCAACTTTCTTCAGGACCTGAATGATACTCTTCTAGCAATCTAATAATCAATTGCTGCAAGACATTTTTAGAAAAGGAAAAAGATTAAATGGGAATAACAAATGATAATTTTACATAATGTCTCTTCCTTTATATATTTATGTCCAAGAAGGAACACCTTCAACAGAGGGCAAGCCATTGCTATAATTATCATTTTATTGGAGATAGAAGATCACAAGTAAAGGTCAACAAAGGATTGGAATAAAGTCATGGCATAAGGAACACGAATTCTATAAAGTTACTCGGCGATGATGGAAGCAAGAGCTATCAGCAACGTGTAACTCAGCCCACTTCTTTGATTTATCCAACTCATCAAGAACCTGTAACACTAATAGAACTTGTTTAGCATGCTGCTTAAACAAAAATCAACTATTCAAACATTACTCAGATGACCCGACCTCACTGACTTCATTTCCCATTTTCGGTTAAGACTACTGTATAAAATATTTTCTTTCCATAATCTCACATCAAGAAAACTGTTAGTTCAGCCTAACCTGTGCCTTTGTCATGTAGGAAATTAGCCAACAACGATGACTCCATGCTCGATAGTTCATTTTCGATTTCTGCATTTCAAGGAGTGCAGCAAGATTGAAGATAAAGCAAGAGAAAAAGCCATGATATCTTACAATAATAGTGTGACAAAATATCTAAGCCATAAAACCTAAATAACTTGGCGAAATTATTCCTCGAGTGTGAATCAACAACAACAACAAAGCCTTATCCCACTAGGTGGGGTCGGCTACATGGATCATACGATGCCATTTCGTTGATCCATGTTCATGAGATTCAACAGGGTTTTACGCTGGCTGTCGGGGCCTAACACAACCCTCCTCCTTTATCCGGGCTTGGGACCGGCTATAAAACATAGGCGGAGTTGAAGTTAGTATATAAATAGTAAAAAAAATGTGGCGTCCAATCATGATGAAATAACTTGTAAAGAGAAAAAAAGGTTGAAGACATGATAGAAACCAGAAGCAGAGCTGCCATTTTTCACAGAAGAGTTACCAAATTGAATTAATAAGCGTATCTTACGAACCAGCAAATTTAGATTAGCAAACAGCAGCCAATTCGAATTCAGTACTCGTTTTAGGCTTTTAGCTAACGTTAGAACGATTAGTACTGCCCTAAATCATCTGCAATAGCTAAGTTAATTATGAGTTCTTATAGAATATAGAAAAAATATATAAAAAAGGAGAGGATAAATAAAGAAAAAGTATATCTATGCAACTTCTGAGAGAGAGCACTAATGCACTAACTCCATAAACCCTAGCACAGTAAACCGAGAAGAATCAATAAAAGGAGAAGTAGAATAATGTTATGAAATTCAAATTTCAGAAAGTAGAATCATAAAAGAAAAACCTTTTACAAGGAGATATATCGATGAATGTAATTTTCCGCTGGTAGTTATTAACATTTATTGCATCCATCTTACAGAAATTTCTGAAGTCATATTCCCCAATGAACTTCTCAGCAGCTTTCTGCATTGCTGATATATCCAAGTTGCTAATTATTTGGAAAGATAGAAGTTTGAGAAAAGTCAATAATACTGGAAGTAAATTCTCTGGGTTAATGACAAGAGAAATAACTAATAAATGTGATGCTCTCAATTTAAGAACTGTTTAGACACCCTTGTAAGTTGTAACATTGACGAGTCGCAAAGAAACTATGCACAGCTTTCTTAGGTACCAGAACCAGAGTCTCATGTGATGCAAGAGGACCAGATGTGACTTTCCCAACAACAACAACCAAACCTTATCCCACTAGGTGGGGTCGGCTACATGGATCATACGACGTCATTCATATTCGTTGATCCATGTTCATGCGATTCGACAGGGTTTTACGCTGGCTGTCGGGGCCTAACACAACCCTCCTCCTTTATCCGGGCTTGGGACCGGCTATAAAACATAGGCGGAGTTTGACTTTCCCAACATTAAAGTAAAACAATTATATCGATATTTATTTCTAATAAAGAATAGGCTTATCCTCTCTCTCAAAAAAAAAAAAAAAAGGAATAGGCTTATTGTTCGGTCTTTCTCACTCTGCAGTATGCATTGGTTTGGTAATAATTTTAAAGTTCAAGTGATATGAATGAGAATAATGTACTAGCATCTGCTGGGAGTATCCAACCTGCATTAATGAAGGTGTGTTAAGCATGCCAATCACTTTGGGATTAACAGGCAAAGAATATGCCAATCAAGTTATGGGTAAATTATCACTAGGAAGATTTATAATGTCAATGAACAATTCTTTCAGTCAGTGACATAAGTTTGCTTAGAGCAACTGGTGTGAGGAAGCCCAACTCTGAGAGAAACCAAATAATTACTGAAGTCATTAGCATGCCAGGTAAGCAAATAAAGCAAGAGATTATCAAACAACATTTTTTGGTCAGTAAACAGTGAAACAATGCATTCACCAAAAGATGTATATTTTATTTGTTTTCTAGAGCTAGATAAGGAAGACTATGGGCCAGGAAGTACATATTTTGTGAAGGATCCAAATATTTAATACATATCAGAAACTGATGCTTGAACCAACAGGAGTCAAGACCAATAATTTGTGTGTTTAGGTGTTCCTCACATGTTGGCATTGACTTTTGGTCTTATTGGTACCCAATTCATTTGTACTTGTAAGTTTGCATATTGACATCTCACAGCACATTCGATGAACTACATATGAAGAAAAGGAAACTGAGATAGAAAAACCTATAAGAAAGATAAGATGATTTATACCTCTGCTAATTTTTTCACTAGCTCAGATTCCTGTCTAACAATCTCGTGTAATTCAGGTAACTCAGCCACTTTCTTGATAACCCACCTCCTGAAGGAAATGGAACAAATTGCACATACTTCTTGTCAATGAAACATATTCTACATTGTGGCAATTAAAAGCTAACAATTATATAAAAGGCAATTACAAATTATCAAATAGTAAGCATGCTAAAAAGGGATCCAATATGACATGTAAAAAGGAAAAAAATTTTGAACTTGTCACCTCTTCGTCCACTTTCCTAGAGTGGGAGACTATGAAAGAGTTGCTACAATAGCCTTTATCATTACACCAACAGCACTAATGCTAGAACATTAATCTGTTATCAAACAGTGTATGATCTAATATAATAGACAGCTAGTTATCGGGGAAAAAGTGTATACATATGCAAACTAATCTAGGACTGGTCCGTAAAGAATCGGATTTCTCTCTCTGATGAATTGCATAAACAAAAATGAAAGACTGTCTAATTTGAATCGTCTCAATAAATTCATCGTTACAACCCCAAGGAGAAGTATAAAAGGAGCAAGCAGGCAACTGATTGGACCTTGACAAACGAGGAATTCGAGTTGGAATTGATCTTGAACGTCCTACCACTATTTGCTGGATACCTTATAAATGGAGGGGTATCTGACATATTTGGAGATAACAAAGGAGACATTTCGGATGGTTCATGCACAACCTCCTTACAAATATGATTCTGGTCTTCTTAAAATCTTGATTAGCATATCTAAAATGCATTTTCACAAAAAATGCATATATGAAGTAGAATCAATATGCATAGGCCATCAGTGTACGAAGGAGATAGGAAAACATTTTTATCATCCTCACACAACCTGCTGGCAATCATAATAGCATCTAGAAATTTTTCGTGATTTGCAGAATTGCCTCAGCAAGTTCAGAACTATCTTCTTATAAAGTAATATTTTTAAAACTAAGGATTCTTAGCTCTATTACTCTACAACAACAACAACAACAAAGTCTTATCCCACTAGGTGGGGTCGGCTACATGGATCATACGACGCCATTCCGCTCTATTAGTAACCAAACCTTTCGGTATATTATTCACTAATAGATCTTGCTCTATTAGTTCGTCAAGTGTCCACCTTGGCCTCCCTCTCCCTCTTTTAATCGGACTCCAGATTATTTGATCTACTCTTCTTACTGGCGCTCTTAGCTCTATTACTCTATCACCACAAAAATCAAATTGGCACTTGACTTTTTGATGAAATCATTAGCAGCTAACCTCAAAGATATATTTTTTTGAGAAGAAAATATGTAGTGCCACCGTGCACAACATATTAAATTTGTGTTAAATAAAATTGATAAGTGTTGAGATATGTTTTGCATATCTTTGTAATATTATTTAAGATTAGTATCTCAGATATTTTGGAGTAATATTCTAGCATATTCTCCTTTCTTGTATTGCCTATCTTTATTATAAATAAGGAGGCATTAGTGTTTGGTGAATAATAAGTGAAAACATGTTTTTCAACATGGTATCAGAGCGGGTTGATTAGAGATCCGTGTGAGCTCCTCTCGCCGAGTGATTCGTTGGCTTCCATGGCTTGTGTAAGTCCATGAAGCACGAAATCTTTATCTCCGTATTTATGGCTCGATGATCCACATTTCTGATTTCCCCTTTTCTCTCTCTATTTTTTGTTTATGTTCTTCTTTCCACGTCGTTGTGTGTCTCTGTGTTTTCTTCTATATTTCTCTCTTCTGCTATTTCCTCATCTCCTTCTGCTACAAGATCAATCGCCGCAGTGCACAGGAGCTTGAATTCTTGACTCTTCCATGTTTCCTTCGCTTTCATTTATTTTCTTGGCGATTATCGACCAGGTTGCCAGTTGAGCTGACTCGCTGGACATTTTGGAGCTCACCTCCATTTTCGTGGTGAATATCACTGTTTCCTTTTCTGACGTCTTGTCATTTATACCGTTATTGGCAGTTTGCCAGTGTTATCGCCGGACTTGCCTTCGGGCCTCTATTGGTCAGAGCTTAACCTTCGAAATTATACCGGCGTCATTGTGGACGACCGGACTTGGCCAACGTTGTTATCGACGATCGAAACCTTACTTCCTTTCTGGCGATGGATCACGGTTAGCGTCCCTCAAGTCATCGCGATGAAATCTTCTTCTCCTCTGTTCGATTCACATCTGGCGAGACTTTGGTGCTCGAAATCGGTTGAAACAACAAATCTACACATCTCTAGTTGCTGCGTTCTTCCCTGGTAGGTGTTGGACGGATTGTCAAGCTGCCTTCACGCGAGCTTCCTTGAGAGTTATTGGTTTAGCATCTCCTCCTTTTTCTTCTTTGATACCTTCTTCTCGATCGTCTCTGGCGATGGTGTTCGATAAAATGTCTATATCGGCATCTATGGAAATGTGTCAACTATTTTGCTCTTAAAAGTGTTCGATGAAATGCATCACAGCTTTTTTCTTGCTTGTCATCATCGCCAAATGAGGTTCTGCAGTCACAATTTGTGACCAAAGATTTTGGTCCAGGACTCGTGAAGACTGAAGATCAACTAGCTGACATCTATACTAAAGCACTTCCCAAGAAGAAAGCCTAAATGATATTTACGCTTCAGCTCGAGGGGGAGTGTTGAGATATGACTTGCATATCTTTTTATATCTTTGTAATATTATTCAGACTTAGTATCCTAGATTTTCTAGGATAATATCCTAGATATTTTGGAGTAATATTCTAGCATATTCTCCTTTCTTGTATTGCTTACCTTTATTATAAATAAGGAGGCATTAGTGTTTAGTGAATAACAAGTGAAAACATGTTTTTCAACACAACATGGAAGAAGAACCAAATGAGAATCAAAAGGCTACATGAAGATTGAAGGCTGGTGGGTGATCACAATTCACAAGCATCAAACTATAATTGGTATATGAAATGAAATAATGCAGAATTCCTTGAATCCCCAAGAAATCTTCATCCTTTGTTGATCTTAGAAGTCATGAATTAGTGGACAAAATTCTTGGAATGTCCTAGCACATAATGTGCATTTGAGAACGATCAAAATATATTCAGGGTCATGTTTGAATATACCCTATTTCCAAAGATTTACATACTCCTACCCGTGTTCGTACCTGGTATTGGTACAGTACCCATACCCATGCAAAACATTTCCCGATTTGCTTTGACAATATTCTTCTTGAGGCCATATAGTAACATACCCATTTGATAGCCTACAGTTCTAAATACAATACAGCACAAACATGTGTAGCATTTCAAGACTTCTTGAGTAAATAGAGCCATCCGTGCACCCTGACTAAGCTGAAAGATACTGGAGGATTGTTGGCTGATCTGTGAGACTCACACCCCTCAAAAATCTTGACCTAGGTCATCAGGAGTACTCATGTCCTTACCAGAGTCTACTGGTCGATGGGCACTACAGTTCAAAACCATATAAGTACTTTGTGGAGATGCCTATGACACCTGATTGTTCTTCGAGTGCCCTAACACACATGAGGCATGGAAGCAGATGAGTCTGCCTGAGCTGAATTCACACTTTTCATATGCATTTGGGATTCCTAATGCACTACCATGACCTGAGCTCCTCGTAACCAGTGCCCCTCAGGAATAACCATGGCAGTCTTTTGAGTTATTCCACTACAGCATAACGATGTCACTTTTTTAAAGAAGGAAAGGATGGGTATTAAACTTGTGTAGCTATCCAACTTTTTTTTTGAAAGTGAAACCATCCAACTTGTATTATAATAGCATAAAAGCTTGTCTGTTGTGAGTGCGTGCACCTGTTTTTATATAAAAGTCAAAAAGATTTGCATGTGTAGCCTAAAAACTAAATCATATGTCATATGAAACAAACTAGATAACAGTAAATTGGTAGCACAATACTAAACGAGAAATAGATAAAAGCCATTTTATCTAATTTGAGGTACTATCCTGGCCTCCCTCAATGGTACCCACGTTGCGCATTAGCCTACTGTTTTAAATTGCATCATGAGAGATTGGGTGATGCGAGTTTGGATGATGTGATGACTGTAATCTTAGTGTACTATTATAATTGCTTGAAACTGTTCATTCCATGAAGGCTAAAAGCTTTGTGAGAGTCACAGGTGTGCCTACTTGATTTAACACATATTACATTGTGGAAATTTAATTTCCATTGTATTTGGAAATCATACTTTGAGTAGAACGACCAGGTATAGTGTTTAGAACATGAGAATGTGATTGGAGACAACATGAACTAAGATTACCAAATAGAGTCCTTTAGAACTTAATTACAAATTGGGTGTAGTGGAGAGCATTATAAGGACTTCTTGCTGATTTGATTATTTTTTGCGCGTGTGATTTTGATGTGATTTTAGGCAAAGGGAAACTATCGTCTTTTGTGTATTATGCTTGTTTATCATAAGAAGATAGCCACATTCTTCACACCCAATAAGTCATTAATTTTCTTTGTGAGGAAGAGAAAACCTAGTGTTTGAGCCATTGTTTTCTTTCGTTAATTCAAACAAGCCACTTAAAAGTTGATGTTCGAGATCTATAATTGATGGCAAAAGTGACAAATTTGATGGGAATGAAACGAATGACAGCAATAAAAAGAAGAATTGAAAAGTTGACACTAGGCGCAATCATGGTTGAATTAGTAATAATGGGAAGCATGGCCAGAATAATGGAGAAAAAATAAGAAATCATGCCTCAATAAGAATCTCTGAATTCTTGGCAGCATCAATGGTGGTCTAATTTGGAAGAATAATCAAGGAGCATTTGAAGTTATCATTCAAGGCTTTAAATCAGAATTTGTTGACATCAAACAATTTTCAGAATTACCTCCTTAATGTTAGGATATTGTTATTTTGAATTACTTCTATATAAGAAGAGGAAAGCAATGTAATGAGCAGACTTGATTGTTGAACGAAATCATCATCCTCTCTTCCCCATTTAAGGCTATTTCTCCTTATTCTTTCCCACTTCTGGCCCTGGTTCTACATCAATAATTCTTATGAGATTTTATTTGGTTTGTAAGGTTTTGATCATTTAATATTAATTTGATTCAAGATGTAATCAGATTAAATTCCCAGTCAAAATTTTAGAGAATTATAAGTTGAGGAATCAAAGTCTATGTGATAGAATTTAGTGTATCTAATAGGTATATGAAGGGATTCAGGTTACATAAATTGCAAAATTTTACTAATGAAATTCTTTCAAATGTGAAAAGGAAAAAGAGTCATATCAAATGAAGTTGTATAAAGAACATTAATGAACAAAAAAATGATGTCTTCACTCTTGTTACCTTGGAGAAGCAACAAAGATTCATGAAAAGAAAATGGAATTAAGAGGTTAAATTGGTAGGGTGTGAACAATGTTTAGTTGGGATTAAATTCAAACAGAGTCACTTGAAAAAGTTATGGAAAGGGAGATATAGTTACTAGATACACCTCTCAACTTGTAAACAATACTACTACAAGAAAATAAATATATGAAAATGAAAATAAATATATGTTATATGAGGTTTTTTTTTGAACAAATAGAAAGAAGTAAAGAATATTGAACCTATTGATTATATACCTAAGTTCACTTTCTTATTCACCTGAGGAAAAGAAACAAAAAAAAGTGTGAACATGAATAACAACCGTACTTTTTCAGTTTGCTAACTTATTAACTACTATAAGATTTGTTAAGTTTCTCACTTGTTAAAGAAATTTCATTCTCTAATGTTATCTCCATGAACCAACTTCTATTCCTGACTTTCTTATCATTTTGTACTCAAAATATTTAAAACAAATGACAAAATGATTACACATTGTTAAACCTTCTCGAATACTGATGGTGCTTTTTTATTTGAGGGGGGAAAGGATTGTCAGCCATCCAAAATTTCGCTAGTTGACTATTACACATTATATGACTTAGGTCTCTATACCTCTCTTGGATAATTTACAATCATCTTCATCATTGTTTTTTTTTTTTTTTTGAGCAGCATCTTCATCATTGTTATCAAAATGCAATAAGATATTAGTCATATCACATTATCACATATGAAGATCACTTGAGAACTACCATAAGAGCTTGTAAAAAGATCACAGTAGTAGACGATGAAACAACAACAACAACAACAACAAAGCCTTATCCCACTAGGTGAGGTCGGCTACATGGATCATACGACGCCATTCCGCTCTATTCGTTGATCCATGTTCATAAGATTCGACATGATTTTATGTTGGCTGTCGGGGCCTAACACAACCCTCCTCCTTTATCCGGGCTTGAGACCGGCTATAAAATATAGGCGGAGTTACCGGCTATAAAATATAGGCGGAGTTTAGTAGACGATGAAACGAGGGATATAATTTGATATCAATATCTTTGACATGGAAAAGAAAAGCTGACAAGTGATTTTCAAATATCTGAAAAAATATATTTTGAAATGTAACCTAAAATGCACAGTACATGTTGGACTAAATTAATTGAATCAATTAATGCTGCGGCATGAGCCGCATGACTAAAACTCCAAATATAAATGTTCATAATTTCTGGTACCATTCAAATTTTAGGGCATACCTGTGATTCCATGCTGACTCACACTTTGGTGAAAACGAAAGAATGAGTGAAGAGAGTTGTAGATCATCTAGGAAATGTGAAAGTTCATGTTTTGCTGACAGCACTACCTTCCTGCTTAAAAGTTTAGCAACTGTCAACAAAATGAACATTGAGATAGTTATACTTATGTATTGACACATCCTACTCTTATCTGGGAATATGAAACTTAAGGCAATGATATGTAAATCACAAAATAAACAATGGTAACGATCATTGAATTGTTTCACTTTTTCCCTTTTTGATAAGGTTCTTGTTAGTATCTGAACTAGTTTACTCATTTCAAGTAATTCTTCGACAAATGTATCAATTTCACAGTCATAATGGACCTGTAATTCCAAGCACCATTGAAGCTGCAACAGAGAATCAAGAGGGCCCTTGTGTGCTTCATTATCTCGTATTCAAGAAGATTCGCTCCATTTGTTTCGTCAAAGCAACAATCCCCATTTTTCACAGACATTTTGTAATCTTTACTTGAAGCCAAAAAGGCTTCTCGTGCAGCAACAAACAATACAGATAGAACATCTGTAGAAATAGCTAATTTGTGGTCCCTAATCCAAAATGTTGTTGTGTCATACTGCAAAGTGCTTGGTTCTGATACTTCTGCACTAGCGTCTGGTAAAAGACTGCTTGAACTTTCACCTAGTGATGCAAATTGGGTAGGGTGTAGGAAGCCCAACTCATCGCTGCACAAATGGAATAATAACAACATCAAACTACATAGCAACACATTACGAAAAGGAACCGAAAAGAAAAAAAAACAGCAAAATCAGATGTGGGAGTTTACTTGACACACAAATTAAAATAATATTTTATTGCAATGTCAAAAGTGGGAGGTTAGATTTATAGCATTCGGTGCAAAAATAACAAC
Source organism: Pontederia crassipes (assembly GCA_030549335.1). Taxonomy (NCBI): domain Eukaryota; kingdom Viridiplantae; phylum Streptophyta; class Magnoliopsida; order Commelinales; family Pontederiaceae; genus Pontederia; species Pontederia crassipes. The sequence continues at coordinate 33,428,126 of CM060186.1, read as the reverse complement.
AAAAAGCAACAGAAAACCACCAGATTTAAAAACACCACAGCAAACAGAAGAAAGAACGACAAATGGGGCGAAATGAATGCATTGTGAAGAGCATACATGAGCTTATCTGATTGCAAAATGAGTTCAAATTGGCGAAGAAGATCCATCCTTCTTCTGACCCCTCTTTTTCAGCAAGCGGAGATTTGCGTGGACAGATGAGGATGGAGATGCGTTGATGGAAACGATGGTGCTCCAACTCTGTGCCTGCGGTTGCGAGTGTGAGCGATAAGGGGACAAGGCAAAGGGGATTGATTCGAATGCTCCGATTCGATGACCAACTATACTGTTAATTGCCACAAGCACGAGGGCCTGGAATCGTAAGTCTCTTCAACGGGCGCGACTCAACAGATCAATCCCCCGTTTCATCACCTCTTTGAGCGCTAAGCGGCGGTGTCCATCAACTCCGCCGGCAACGTCCGACAACGGCGGTGGACTGATATCAGAATTGGACCGCTACCTCAGTTGTCTTTAAACCGATCTGATCATATTCGACCGAGTTAAACCGCTTTTATTTATAATAATTTTAAAATATAGTACATAAATATTATTAATAATCTATTAATATAATATCATTTCATTTATTTAAAATTTTAATAATCACAAATAGAAATTATCAACATATGAATATTAAATTATTATTATTAGGTTATAATTAATTTTTCTTAATAATTATTACATTAATTTTATCTTAAATTACTTTTATTTCTTATTTGTTCAACTTTTTTTATTTTATTTATGTCATTTGATCATTTCCTTCGGACATTATTCAGATTTTAATACTTATCATTTTTATTTCTCTTCCTATTTAATACCTGCGGTGGATTGGTCGGCGAAGGCGAAGGTTGTCGGACGGTGGCGGCGAGTGGTTGCGCGAGGGGAGGCAAGGGGCGAAATTGGAGTAGGTTCAGGTGGCAGCGGGCGAGCTAGGTGACAGAGTGGGCGAGGGGTTCTTAGGAGCGGCGAGCGATGTAACGCCCCCAAATCGATCAACGCCACGTGGTGAGGATCTCTCCGAAGGCGCTACGAAAATCACAATAACTATGACCAACAATTTGACTAAAACTCCATAAAAGCGATAACAAATCAAGAATAAAGATAACAAGGAAACATATGACATCAAAATAGCGGAAGTCTCAAAGTATTACAAAATCTCCATGGTAGTCATAATATCTGAGTTACATCAAAGCTCATAATGCGGAAAATAAAGATAACGATAACTATGCCCTCTGTCAGTTCATGTGCTTTGTCATTGCTCGAGCCGGTCGCGGCACACGATCTCAACACCATCACTGACCTGACCCTGTGGAAATCAAACACGGGGGGGAGGTTCTCCCGTAAGCTATACAGCCTAGTGGGGATCCATAAAGTGCTCAATGCATAACAATAAGTAGCAATAGTCATAATCAGTAATAATAGATAATAAGATCAAGTAAAGAGCATATCATCATTCAATTGGAGATATCAATGGATAAAAGTGATCATGGATCATATAATCATGAGAGGGCACTATAATCATGTTGGATTAGGAATCATACTTCACATATCATCATCATACTCATATCACTTGTACATTCTCTTTGTGCTTGCATCTTTATCTTAGCATTAGATGCCTTTGATAACTTTGAGTGCCTTTAACTTGAGGGTTTTACGCCGAGCGACCGATACAGCCTTGTGTAGTCAATGGGTGATCAAGCCATGGCAAGGGAGCGTCCCTTCACGATAATCACTTAGCATAAGCTGGCCACCTCTCCCATTCACATTTTCATCTTTCATACTTAATCACTTTATCATTCTTGCATGCAATAAGGGAATTGGATCGACAGACCAATACAAGATCAAAGATTCAATCACATAATATTTCAATCAGCAGGGAGTAGCACAACACAATCATAGAAAGAATCTAGATCAAATCAGCAATCAATATGCATTCTGGTTAGGGTTCGGTCGACCGGTCCTCACTAGTCGGTCGATCGATTTTTGGGCACCGGTCGATTGATATCTCTGGATCGATCGATCGGTTGGTCTTAATGCAATACAGTGGACAAGTCCTGAGCACCGATCGATCGATATCTCTGGATCGGTCGAACGATAATACCTAGTCTACAAAGGAGCTTCGGTCGGCCGATCGACCGACTTATGAAATGCTCGGGAGGAATGATCGGTCGACCGGACACTACCATCGGTTGACCGATTCTCATATCACCGATCAACCGATAACCTGGATCGGTCGACCGGTCACAGCGAAAATAGAATCGAACAGAAATACGATTTTCAGCAATTTTCAATTCAAAAATGAAATCAATGCATACAAACAATCATCTAAGCATGAAGAACTAATACAGAACACATCTAAGATCATAAGGAATCACAAAACATGAATCATACATAAGAATACAATCAATCCTTCATTTTCCATATCGTTTCAATAATCAAGAACACATTGTACGATAAGAATCATAATTCTATCTTATTGCTAATCAAGTTATGCAGGGGGATTTCGAATTCACCCACCTCCTTCTGGAGTGATCCTTTCTTGAAGCCCTTTCGTACACCGTTAATTGTCCTCTCCTTGCCTTTCTTCACCCAAGGAGCATTCCGATAGGAAGGGATGTAAGGGGATGACATTGATCATTAAAGAAATTGCAGAAATGAAGAAGGAACCTAGATGATCCTTGCTGTAATTTCCTTGCATTTGCTGGATGAAGTGGCTTAGGGAAGAAGAGAGAGGAGTAAGGAAGAGGAAGAGGGTGGCTAAGGTGTGCTTAAGGCACTAATGCCTTTTTATAGGGTGATTTTAGGACTTAATAGGCTAATTGGGCTTATTAATTGGGCTATGATTGCTGATTTTTAAATTTTTTTTTACTGGGTGTTACATTATTACCCCCTAAAAGAAAATTCGTTCTCGATTTTTGCACTAAGTAGAGGTCTTACCGAATAGATGTGAAAATTCTTGGCGCATCTCTGATTCGAGTTCCCATGTGGCCTCATCATCGTGATGAAAACGCCAGGCTACTCTGACCATAGGCATATCTCTATTCTTCTGACGTTGTACCTTCAGTTCCATTATATGCGTCGGATACTTCGTGAAGGTCAAATCCGCAGCTAGATTTGACTTTTCGATCTGTAAGACGTTAACAACATCGTGCTTGTACTTCTTAAGCATGGAAACATGAAATACATTATGTACTCGCCCATAGGAAGGTGGCAAGGCTAGCCTGCATGCTGCTTCACCTACTAACTCGAGTACCTCAAAGGGTCCCACGTACCGAGGGCTGATCTTTCCTCGCTTACTGAACCTCATAACTCTCTTCATAGGAGACACTTCAACAGAACCTGATCACCAGCCTGAAAGATCTACTCACGTCTGCCCTTATTAGCATAACTCTTCTGCCTGCCCTGAGCGGTCTTCATCCTATGTTTGATCAGCTCCACTTTCTCAGCATACTCTACTGCCTCCTTCACTTTTTCCTTACTCATGATCTTCTCTTCACCTACTTCACCTCAATGAGCGGGTGAACGATAAAGTCGGTCATATAAAGCCTCAAAGGACGCCATACCGACACTAGAATGGTAGCTGTTATTATAAGCAAACTCGATCAGATGAATATGCTCATCCTAGTTGCCCTGTCAATCTAGTGCACAAGCTCACAACATGTCCTCTAATGTCTGAATAGTCCTCTCAGTCTGTCCATAGGTCTGAGGGTGGAAAGCAGTGTTGAAATTCAGCCTTGTGCCAAATGCCTCATGCATACTCTTCCAAATCTGACAGTGAATCTGGGATATCGGTCTGAAACAATCGATATTGGAATGACATGTAGTCTAATCACCTTCCTAACATACAAGTTCAATAGACTCTCTACCGACTGCTTCCACCGGATACGGATGAAGTGTGCCGCCTTCGTGAATCTGTCTACTACCACCCATACAACATCATGACCCTTCTTGGACCTGGGCAAGTTGGATACAAAATCTATGGTAATATTATCCCACTTCCACTGTGGGATATCTAAAGGCTTCAGTTTCCCATATAGCCTATGATGCTCAATCTTCACCTGCTGGCACACTAGACATCTAGACGCATACTCAGCTATCTCCCGCTTCATGTCAGGCCACCAATAGCTACGTTGTACATCCTTGTACATCTTAGTGCTGTCTGGATGGATGACAAACTCAGACTTATGACACTCATCCATTACTTCACGTCTGATGATAGTATCTGTAGAAACCCATAACCTGTCCCTGTATCGAACTCCTCCATCTGCTGATATCTGGAAATCCTTCGGCTCATTCTGACATCTCTTCAACACCTTCTGGTACTCTGGATCCTCCTTTTGAGCAGCTATGATCCTGTCAATCATGCTAGTCATCATCTGATGCTTCATCCATATCGCTCCATTATTGCCAAGTCTGGGGCACCACTGGTCTAACTCCTGTAACATCTCATACTTCCGTACCCTGATGTAAGTCAGTGACCCTTCCCATTTTCTGCTCAGTGCATCTGCCACTGAATTTGCTTTACCAGGGTGGTAATTAATAGCAAATTCATAATCTTTCAGAAGTTCCAACCAACGGCGCTGCCTCATATTAAGGTCCCTCTGATTAAAAATATATTTGAGACTCTTATGATCTGTGAAGATCTCAAAAGTCTCCCCGTAAAGATAGTGCCTCCAGATTTTTAAAGCAAAAACTATAGCAGCTAACTCCAGATCATGAGTGGGGTAGTTAACCTCGTGCTTTTTTAACTGGCGCGAAGCATATGACACTACTTTACCATGCTACGTGAGTACACACCCTAAGCATGTCCCGCATGCATCACTGTAGACTACATATCCTCCGCTGCCCGTCGGGATGGTAAGGACAGGTGCTGATGTCAAGCGATCCTTCAATGTCTGAAAGCTCTGCTCACACTTATCAGACCAGATAAATTTCTCGACTTTCTTCGTGAGGTTCGTGAGTGGTGCTGCAATTTTGGAGAAGTCTCTGATGAACCTCCTGTAATAACCTGCTAATCCTAGAAAACTGCGGATCTCAGATGCATTCTTCGGCCTTGCCCAATTAGTCACTGCTTCTACTTTTGCGGAGTCCATTGAAATGTCCTTCTTGGATACTATATGTCCAAGAAACATGATCTCCTTCAGTCAAAACTCACACTTCGAGAGTTTGTCGTATAGCTTATGTTGGCGTAGAGTCTCCAGCACTATCCTGAGATGCTCCCGATGCTGCTCTGGGCTGGACGAGTAGATCAGGATGTCGTCCATGAATACTATGACGAACTGATCCAGGTAGGGCATGAAGGTCCTGTTCATCAGATCCATAAACGCTGCAGGAGCGTTCGTCAGTCCAAACGGCATTACTAAAAACTCATAATGAACATACCTAGACTGGAAGGTTGTCTTCGGTATGTCCTCCTCGGCAACCCTCAACTGATGATAGCCACTCCGTAAATTGATCTTGGAGAATATGGATGTCTTGGACAACTGGTCAAAAAGGTCATCGATGCGGGGTAGAGGGTACTTATTATTCACCGTCACCTTGTTAAGCATCCTGTAATCAATGCAAAGCCGCATTGAACCATCTTTCTTTTTCACAAACAATACAGGCGCTCCCCACGGTGAGACACTCGACCGAATAAAGCCTTTGTCTAACAATTCCTAGATCTGCTTCTTCAACTTTTGCATCTCGGCAGGTGCCATGCGGTACGACGCCTTGGAGATGGATGCGGTGCTAGGTAGGAGTTCAATCTTGAAGTCTATCTCACGCCTCGGTGGTAATCCTGAAGTATCTTCAGAAAAACATCTGAAAACTCACGCACTACATCTATCTATTGCAGTGCGGTGACTGGTGCATCGGTCTTCACCACACTTGCCAAGTAGGCACAACATCCCTTCTGAATAATCTTTTGAGCCTTCATAGTCGAGACAATCACATTCTTGCTTTCCGATGGAGTACCCCTGATGACTGCCTTTGGCTTGCCCTGTGCACATATTATGATATTCTTCTGCTTGTAGTGTAGAGCTGCATCATGATAAGAAAGTCAATCCATCCCTAGGATGACATCATAGTCTATCATCGAAATGACAATAAGATCTACAGAAAGATTCTTCTTTTCCACGGTGACAAGTACATTCAGAATGTACCTAGCCGTGTGAAGATCTCTCATGTGGGTGCTCACTCTCATGGCATGAGGCATCTACTGTAAAAACAAGCCAAGAGCTTAGGCGCACGACTCCGAAATAAACGAGTGTGTGGCCCCTGAATCAAACAAGATAATGACAGACACACCAGCAATAGGAAGAGTACCTCTAATAATATCATTATCATTCTGAGCAGCATTTGCCTCCATGTGATGCGCCCTGCCTTGGACCACGGGGTTTGCGCCTCCGATGCCTCGGTTATTACGACCTCTCCTAGCAAGCTGGGGGCAGTTTCGGACAAAATGTCCGAACTGTCCGCACTGGACGCACGCACCAGTCCTCATGCGGCATTCACCGTCATGATATCGCTCGCAATGAGGATAGGGAGGCCTCTGTGGAACTACTAGTGCTGGTGGCTGAGGCTGACGAAGAGGAGGTGGCAGCTGTCTCAAAGGCTGATGTTGTGCTGGTGCTGGGCGCTGATGAGGTGGAGCATAGCATGGAGCCTCTCTCTGGTAGTAAGGCCTATAGCGGCGATCGTGATGATCGTCCCTCCTGGCAGTCGGCGATCTTCAGTCCGCGGTCGATGCTGCTCTGCTAGCTTGGATGGGGCTTTTGCCTTGCGCTCAGCCTGGTCCTTCTCCATGCGAGTAGCCAGTCTCACTGCCTTCTCCAGAGTGTCGCAGTCCCCGGATAGGACTTCAATTTTTAGGTCCCCCGTTGATGAACTTATTTACCCTGATGCGGCCCACAAATAGCATCGGGCAATACTGCTTTAGCATGACAAACTGCGTATGGTACTCCACCATAGACATGGTTCCTTGCACTAGTTCCAGAAATTCCTCATGTTTGCTGACCCGGTCATGCTCACGGGTGTAACGGTCAGCAAATGCCTCCTTAAACTCCTCCCACGATATCTCCTCTTCCTTCAGCCCTCTGAATTGGGTGGCTCTGGTGGTCTTCCACCATCCCATGGCGGTGTCTGTAATCATGTGAACGGCATATAGCACCTTCCGTTCTTCAGCACACTTCATTAACTTAAATATGCGATACAGGGTTTCTATCCATTGTTCAACTTTAAAGAAATCCGCCTTACCCTCGAACTGTGGCGGACGTAACCTCAGAAATGCCTCAATGGTATCTTCAGAAACCTCCTGTCGAGGTTCCCGCGTGCGACATCTAGTCGCGGGCCGGCCGCCTCCAGTTTGACTGCCCTCCAGTGGATCAGTCTCATCAATAAGCTCATCCTGCGACTGTGCCCTCGCACCGCGGCCTCGTCCTCGGCCGCGGCTAGTAGTGCGGCCTCGACCACGGCCCCGTCTCCGACCTCGTTGGGCTAAGGTCTGGGACTCATTAATAAGATCCTCTGGGCCTTCTGGCACTTCAGGAGCCATGCGGGCCGACCTGGCCCCCCGCTCCTGGATCCTCTCTGATCGTCTAGACATTTTTATCCTTAATCATGAAAGAACAAATACATTAAAATCAATACCATAACATAAACATGAATTTGACTTACAGTCCTCTTTTGGTGGAGAGTGAGGCGATAACTTAGCGATAGCACATGAACTTCTCTTATACCATACTATACAATAAGACGTCAAAAGAGTCCGAACAACGGCTCTGATACCAATAAATGTACCGCCCCCAAATTGACCAATGCCACATGGCGAGGATCTCTCCGAAGGCGCTACGAAAATCACAATAACTATGACCAACAATTTGACTAAAACTCCATAAAAGCGATAACAAATCAAGAATAAAGATAACAAGGAAACATATGACATCAAAATAGCGGAAGTCTCAAAGTATTACAAAATCTCCATGGTAGTCATAATATCTGAGTTACATCAAAGCTCATAATGCGGAAAATAAAGATAACGATAACTAGGCCCTCTGTCAGTTCATGTGCTTTGTCGTTGCTCGAGCTGGTCGCGACACACGATCTTAACACCATCACTGACCTAGCTCTATGGAAATCAAACACAGAGGAGGAGGTCCTTCTGTAAGCTATACAGCCTAGTAGGGATCCATAAAGTGCTCAATGCATAACAATAAGTAGCAATAGTTAGAATCAATAATCATGGATAACAAGATCAAGTAAAGAGCATATCATCATTCAATTAGAGATATCAATGGATAAAAGAGATCATGGATCATATAATCATGAGAGGTCATATAATCATGCTGGATTAGGAATCATAATTCACATATCATCATCATACTCATATCACTTGTACATTCTCTTTGTGCTTGCATCTTTGTCTTGGCATTAGATGCCTTTGGTAACTTTGAGTACCTTTAACTTGGAGGTTTTACGCCGAGCGATCGATACAGCCTTGTGCAGTCAATGGGTGATCAAGCCATGGCAAGGGAGCGACCTTTCACAATAAGCACTTGGCATAAGCTGACCACCTCTCCCATTCACATTTCCATCTTTCATATTTAATCACTTTATCATTCTTGCATACATAAAGGGGATTGGATCATTGGACAGACCAATACAAGATCAATGATTCAGTCACATAACACAATCATAAAAGAATCTAGATCAAATCAGTAATCAATATGCATTCTGGTTGGGGTTCGGTCGACCGGTCCTCATTGGTCGGTCGACTGATTTTTGGGCACTTGTCGACCGATATCTCTGGATCGGTCGACCGGTTGATCTTAATGCAATACAGTGGACAAGTCCTGAGCACCGGTCGATCGATATCTCTGGATCGGTCGACCGATAATACCTAGTCTGTAAAGGAGCTTCGATCGACCGATCGGCCGACTTATGAAATGCTCGGGAGGAATGATCGGTCGACCGGTCACTACCGATCAGTTGACCGATTCTCATATCACCGGTCGACCGATAACCTGGATCGGTCGACCGGTCACAGCGAAAATAGAATCGAACAAAAATACGATTTTCAGCAATTTTCAATCCAGAAATAAAATCAATGCATACAAACAATCATCTAAGCATGAAGGACTAATACAGAACACATCTAGGATAATAAGGAATCACAAAACATGAATCAAACATAAGAATACAATCAATCCTTCATTTTCCATATCATTTCAATAATAAAAAAATACATTGTACGATAAGAACCCTAATTCTATCCTATTGCTAATCAAGTTATGCAGGGGGATTTCGGATTCACCCACCTCCTTCTGGAGTGATCCTTTCTTGAAGCCCTTCCGTACATCATTAATTGCCCTCTCCTTACCTATCTTCACCTAAGGAGCATTCCGATAGGAAGGGATGTAAGGGGATGACATTGATCATTAAAGAAATTGCAGAAATGAAGAAAGAACCTAGATGACCCTTGCTGTAGTTTCCTTGCCTTTGCTGGATGAAGTGCCTTAGGGAAGAAGAGAGAGGTGTGAGGGAGAGGAAGAGGGTGGCTAGGGTGTGCTTAAGGCACTAATGCATTTTTATAGGGTGGCTTTAGGGCCTAATAGGCTAATTGAGCTTATTAATTAGGCTATGATTGCTGGTTTTTAAAACTTAATTTTTTTTACTGGGTGTTACAGGCGATGTCGACGAGAGAGCGGGCGTCGGCGGCGGAAGAGCTCGGCGAGCGAGCAGGCGGCGGCGGCGGTGGTGGGCGATCTCGGCGAGAGAGCGTGCGACGGCAGCTGCGGGCGATGTCGGGAACTGCGAGAGAGCGGGCGCGACGTCGGCGTGCGAATCATGGGGACGGCGCTGGTGTGCAGACGAAGAGGAGAGAGAAGAACCTGAAGCAAAGGAGTGGACTCCACGGATTTGTGTGATCCAATCAATTCAAAATAAAAAATAATTTAAAAAATTAGGACGTATATATATATGAAATTTAGGCTTCAACTTGTTCCATTTTTTATAAATATTTTTTATTTATACTTATGAAAATATTTTATTTTATTTTTTATGCAATAATTATTTAAGTGATACTTATTTTATTATATTATTTGACTTTAAAATTATTTTATTTTAATTTATTATATTATATTTTTCTTTTATGCATCTTACAAGGTAAAATAAGAGAGAAATTTATTTAACATATTTTATTATTTTTTATTAACTTATATTATTTTGTTCAACTATTTGGTTCGATAATTTGATCAATTTAACCTAACAAAGTCATCAATTTGGGTCAATGCACGAATTGAATTTTACAACATTGGTCTTTCCTTCTGCTTTTTATCTTATTTTTCAGTTTAATTTTTAGTTTTTCGTCAAATGACTATTAAGTTTTCGAAATTTATATTTACAACAAAGAATATTAGGAGGAGAAGTTTATTTTTCAAAGAAAGAAAGAACAACAACCTATTATGGGTGAAAGTAGTTTGGCTAGAAAAAAGAATGATAAGTGAGTATTTAGTTTCCATAGCGAGACCACAAAGGGAGAGCATCAAATTGGTGTATAAGGTCCAAAGTGTGGAGACGGCTATGAAAAAATCTTGGGGAGAACCTAAATATGTCAAATTTTGGTCCAAGGTGGTCCTCCAATCGGACGTCTCGGCAAAATTTGGTCACTCATGAATTTGTTCACAACGCTAGTAGTGGGGAGTCCATGGCCATCAGTTACCCAAACTCACGCATCCTCGTAGGCGCCAACAGGAATGTAAATGTCACAAATCGTATCACAGAGAGTCTGATCAAAGATCATGGATAGTCGGGGGCATTTTAGCAGCGATCAATAATTAAATCAGTGACTGTTAAGGAGTTGATGTCCACATTCATATTGAGGTATGTCTGGAGTTGTAGGGGGATAAGGGAAATCTAGGGCTCAAAGAGGATCGAGGTGCCCCTCCCCGGAGGCAATAGTTTTCATGGAGCCCATCCTAAGGTCGGGAATGAAGTCCATATTGAGGGGCCATGTGCAAGCAATGCCAAAGGAGGGAAGAGGGTCCCAAAGCCGGATAGGGGAGTAATTAGCAATAATGAGGTGATTCCAAGGAGACTTGGTGCAATTAAAGAAGCTAAGGATGCGTCGACGATAAGAGAGCAATAGACGAGCGGATAACTACATATGGCAAGCCTACCCTCCATGTGAGGCAATACCAACAAACAAGATGAGATCCACGGTGAGCACCACCAGGATCCCAAATACATTAACGTGATAGATTTTCGAGCGATGCCAGGGTACCGATAGAAAGATAAGCTGAGCCAAGGTAGTAAGTAGGCGTGGATGACATGGTGCATTTGATAAGGGTGGCGTGGCCAACCTAGCTAAGAAGTAGGCGCCGCCAACAAGAGAGCCGAGGAGAGATTTGATTTAGTATAAACTTTTGGTCTTTGGACATGATGAATTTGTTAGAAAGTGGGGCACAAGATAGGTGAAGAGGTAGGTGCCCAAGCAATATTGAGCAGGCAGAAAATGACTGCTTGCGATGAGAGGATGTGTGATCAGGAAGATATAATGTGTATTTAAGGGGGTTCATCTATTGGACCGTGAGATAATTATAAATGTGGAGAACCTATTTAAGCTGCCTCCAGTTGGTTTTGATGACGCGAACACAGACCACAGGTCGTCGGCATAAAGAAGATGGCTTAAGGAGGAGTTTATTTGGAAAGTTAGGATGTTTCCAAGAGAGACGAATTGGTTGATTAGCATTGACAAGACTTGAGACATTATGATAAATAGGTACAACGAGAGGAGTCCCCTATCGAATACCACGATGGGCAGAAAAGAATGGGAAAGCCTACTCGTTAATAACGCAAGAGAATGAAGGATAGTAGATACAAAGATTGATCCAACTAATGAAGAGATGGGGGTAGTTCATGAGCTCAAGGATCTGGGTGACAGCGGGACATGAGACACAATTGAACGCCTTCTTCGTATCAGCTTTTATAAGCATGAACTTTTTACGTTTAGAGGCAAGGGATTGCGTTAATTCTTGAGTGATGAGGATATTATCTTGGATGTTTCTACGAGTAATAAATGTGGTTTGCATCTGGTCGTAAGTCCCCTAAGGGAAGGTCGAAAGCCATTAGCAATTATCTTAGAAACAATTCGGTATAAAATGTTACAAAGAGAAATGGGTCTATAGTCTTTGATCGTCTTTGATCGTGCAGGGGTTTTGATTTTTGGGATGAAAATAAGGGCGGTGTTCTTCCAATTCGGAGGCAGGGAGAGGTGATTAAAAAGTCCATAATGATCGAAGTAATCTTGGGCCCGACAATGTCCTAGTATTCACGGTAAGATAACCTTCCACGTCTTCATAGGAGTTGTGGGGCACGTGAGGGAGGCCACAATCGAGGGGTCTAGACACGACAGAGGAGGCCAGCAATCGGTGGGAATATTCGGACAAGAAGTCGACTGCCACAAGGATTTGTAATGGTCGACAAAGTGCTGCTAGATTACAACAGGCTATCAATGATCGTGTCGGATTCAAGTTGAATGTGACAGATGAGGTTTTGCTTACGTCAGATGGTGGTTTGTAAATGATAAAATTTGGTGTTTTGGTCGCCTTGGTAGAGCCATGACACTCGAGCCTGTAGGATCCCAAGGCACCAAGAGGGGGGGGGGGGGGGGGGGGTGAATTGGTGTTTAAATTTAAAAATATCCATTTCACAAAATACATCGCGGTAGTCCAAGAACAATTCTTAATATTCAAATCAATGCAATAACAATCAAATCACATGCATTAAAAGATAAGAAGGAGAGGGAGAGAGAAAGCCAACACAGTGCACGGTGGATTGTTGACGAGGTTTCGGCCACACCTTGACCTACGTTCCCATTCCGACTTCTCGACCTTGAGACCGTCGGAGATTCCACTAAACATCCTTCATTCTTTCCAAATGGGACAAGGAAGAAATCATTTACATCACACCACATTTTTCCATTTCGAGAGGTAAGGCATGTCTCACCTTCTAGGAAGCTTATCTTTTCTCTATCGCAAGAGGTAAGATAGAACCTCTTATACACAGGAGCTCACACTCATTTTTTTAAGTATTCCTCTCTTGTACAATATCAACCTCACAAGAAAAGAAGAGAAGATTTGATAATAACTTCAAGAAAATAATTTTCCTTTGATGCCTTATGTTTCCCTTCAGTGCTTTGTTGAATTCTGAACACATTGGTCTTCTTTTATAGCCTTTTTAAATAATATGGTCATTGCTATTTGATTTGGCCAAAACTAGCTATTGCTATTCATTTCAACCGAGGATCGATCGATCGCATTAATGGACCGGTCTATATGACCATTGCGGGATTTGCTTAGTGATGATGACTGTTCGGTTGACCAGTCTATTGATCGGTATAGTCTCAACTTTCCTGAAATTTATCTCTACGCTAATCGGTCGATCGGTGCAACGATCGAACTATCGACTGGTATAGTCTTGACATTGAACTGGGTGATTTATGCATTGGCCGATCGATCTGTATGTCTAATCGATCGACCGGTGCTTCAATCGACAAGTTGATCGCCCTGCGCTATTTTGAGCATAACTTTATGCATGATTATCCAAATGAGATAATATGGATAATCATGGATTCTATGGAAAGCTAACAAAATTCTCTACAATTTTGATATTCAGCTCTTAATATACATATCATGGTAACATAGACAATTATTAATCGAAAGTTTAATGTATGAAACAACTCGTTTCTATTTAAGCCTTTTCGGCATGTAACTCTAATCTTTCGAAGTTTATATCATCAAAATATAATTATATAGGACATTAAAACTTTGCTCCAACAATCTTTCCCTTTTTTATGAAGCAAACCGAGAAATATGAAAGGTATATAAATTGGAAGAGAAAATAGTAAAATCAATTTTACTACCCCTAAAACTAAGCTTTCCTTACATATATATCAATGTACAAAGTACTAATTGTAAGGCACTTTTCATATAGAGTTATATTCATAGAGCCCACATAATAAATCAAGGGTTATATATGTCTCTTATATAAATTTCTCATATATTCTTATCATATTTCTCCTATATTTTAATATTTAAACCAACACAAAAACGATCTTACCTTACAATTAAGACTGATGTGCATATTCATAATTGTAAGATATGTTTCATATAGAGTTATATTTATAGAGCCCACATAATAGTTCAGGGTTATATATGTCTCCTATATAATTTTTTCTTATATTCTTATCATATTTCTCATATATTTTTCTCCCTTTTGTTTCATCAAAAAGTAATTTGCACATGAAGCATATAAGAAACAATATGTAACTCCCCCTTAATCATGTCATCTTTTTAAAAATTTTATTCCCCCCTTTTGTCATATAAGAATCATGTAAAGTATCACATCATAAAGAATAGTGCCATGTATAATATATGCGATAGGAAAATATAATTCCCCCTAAATTCATGACTACTTTATAATGGCAAAATATGAAATAACATGTCTTAAGAAATAAGGGATCAAAATATTGTATAAAATTTTGAGACAATAATGATATGTCAAATTTAAATTGAATAATATCAAGTAAACAAAAATTTGACAATAAGAGTAACAAGTCAAATTTAAAATGAATTGACGAAATGATATTTCAAACTTTTGAACAAACTCCCCTTATCATTATGACTAATTTTCTCTCTTTTTATCTTCCTTTTGTCCTATATATATTTTCCTTTTCTTTTAAAGAAACAATAACAAAATAACATTGTGAATGAGTCAAAATTCTTATAACATGAAGATTTTTAAACTTAAAACATAGGAGCATGATAAAATAATTTTACAAAAATGTAAGTTCATGCTCATGGAAGCCAATGAATTGATATTTTTAATAATTCTCCAAAATTTAGGTAATGTTTTAAAAGTTTGTCTTATTTCAATTGCAAACTCACAAAATTTTCAAATGTTTAAATGAAATCTAGTAAGTACAACCAACTTCGTATGCTCATGATTTTTAAGTATCAAGCATATGTATAACAAGCTTGAGCAAAAAATCTGATGTTAGTTAACACTTTCATAGTGGCATCAAGTTAGATCTATATATTTGTAAATTCAAAATAATATTTTTACCATGAACTTTATGTCTTCACATTTTCAAATCCACTTTTCCTTTGCTTTTAAGTGAGGCACACCTCAAAAACAATTATTTAACCTTTGGTACCCAAACTACTTTGGGTCCATTTGTTAGTCAAGGTTCCTTTTAGAACTCATATCATTTCATTTTGAAATTGTTTTCTTACATTGCATTGATAGCATAATGACCATGAAATCTACATGCAAAACAAGTGATATGTGAATTTTTCAAAGATTTATCATAAGAATGTTTAGATTTTCAATAAGAATTTTCATATCCAAGATATTTCCTAGAATTCTTTGTCTGAGAAATAGCCTTATTTTGTATATTTTTTTTAAAGATGTATTTTTTTTACTTCTTCTAACGAACATGTCAATTTTAAAATTTCACATGCATGTATAATTTTCAAAAAATCAATTTCATTTTCCATAAAATATGTATCATTTTCTTCTTTTAATTTCTCAAACTCATATAGTAATTTCTCATTTTTCTCTTTAAGTGCAAGATACCTTTTTATAAGAGCGGAAAGTTCTTTGTGCATATCAAAGAAAATATTTTCTTCATCATTATCTGCATTAGAAGAGTTAGAGTTACCTCGTTGTTATGTACCACTAGGCATAGCTATGCATCCTCACTAGAAGAATTTGATGAGTCACTTGCTTCACCTTCATTGAACTCTTTATATTTTTTCTTCTTCCCTTTCTGAAGCGTTCCTTCTTTGTCATTCTTTGTGGAACTTGAATATCTTTCTTGATGATGTTTGCATGATCTTTTAGTTGACTTCTTATTGTTTTCTTTATTTTTCATCAACTTGAGATATTTATCAAGCTTCCTTGTATAGCGGACGAGTTTCTTTTCATCCGCTTCTTCTTCACTTGAGTCTTCTTCTTCTTTGTTTACTTTCAATGCTATTGTTCTTTTAGGAGCATTTACTTCTTCATCTTCCTGTATTCCAATCTCATAGGTTAAGAGTGAACCAATAAGATCATCAAAACTAGCTTGTTCAAGTTTTTTTCTTCTTCAATCATGGTTCTCTTTGTATACCATTTGGAGAAGAGATACCTGAGAAACTTTTTTACCTTTTAAGAGTTAGTTCTTAGCTCGCCCAAAGAGACTAAGCCAACCACAATATCGTTAAACTGTATAACAATTTCATTTATGGATTCTTTTTCATATGTTTTAAAAGTGTCATATTGATGATTTAAAATATTTAATCTAGATTCTTTAACTTTATCCGTTCCTTCATAAGTAATGATGAGTTTATTCCAAATCTCATTTGCACTTTGACAACAAGACTTTCGATTAAACTCTGTTGAATCCAAAGCGCAATATAAAAAAATTTTAACTTTCCAATCAAGTGTTGTAAAAATTGTTTCTCTTTCGGTATATTCTAAAAGTAATTTTTCATGTTAATAAATATCTTTTTTAACAATATCCCACATGTAAATATCAATAGAACATATGTATGCTTGTATCCTAATTTTTCAATATGTAAAATTTGATACATTAAAAAGCAGAGGACAATTAATTGTTTGACCTTAGGAAAAACTAAATTCACTTGATGTCATAGCTCTAAAAACATTTAAATCTTAAAACCAGAGCAATAAGAGGGGGGTTGAATTATTGTTTAAATATGAAAATATTGATTTTGCAAAATACGTTATGGAAGCTCAAAATCAATTCGTTAATATTCAAATCAATGCAATAACAATCAAATCACATGCATGAAAAGATACGAAGGAGAGGGAGAGAGAAAGCCAACACAAAGTGCATGGTGGATTGTTGACGAGGTTCGATCATACCATGGCCTATGTCCCTGCTCTGACTTCTCGACCTCGAGACCATCAGAGATTCCACTAAACACCGTTCCTTCGTTCTAAATGGGGCAAAGAAGAAATCATTTACACCACACCATCTTTTCTCCGCTTCGAAAGGTAAGACACATCTCTCCTTCTAAGAAGCTTATCTTTTCTTTAGGCCGAGAGGTAAGATAGAATATCTTCTACACAGGAGCTCACACTCAATTTTCTAAATAACTATTTTTCTCTTGTACAATATCAACATCACAAGAAAAGAAAAAAGAAAGAAGAAAAGATTTGACAATAACTTCAAGAAAATAATTTTCCTTTGATGCTTAATGTTTCCCTTGAGTGCTTGTTGAATTTTGAACCCCTTGGTCTTATTTTATAGGCCTCTTTGGATAATATAACTGTTGCTCTTTGATTTGGCCAAAACTAACCGTTATTGTTCATTTCAGCCAGGGATCGATCGACTGCATTAATGGACCGATCGATTGGTCTATATGACCCTTGCGTGATTTGCTCGGTGACAGCGGCTGATTGGTCGACCAATTTATCGATCGATTCATTGATCAGCATAGTCTCGACTTTTCTGTAATTTGTCTCTATGATGATCGGTAATGGTGCAATGACTAGACTATCGATTGGTGTAGCCTCAACATTGAACTCGGCGATTTATGCATTGGTCGGACGATCAAAATGTCTGATCGGTCGATCGGTGCTTCAATCGATAGGTTGATTGCACTGTACTATTGTGAGCATAACTTTATGCATAGTTATCCAAATGAGATAATCTTGGATTGTATCAAAAGCTAACAGAATTATCTAAATTATGATATTCACCTCTTAATGTACATCTCATTGGAACATAGATAATTATTAATCGAAAGTTTAATGCATGAAACAACTCATTTTTATTTAAAGCTTTTCGATATATAACTCTAATCTTTCGATGTTTATATCGTCAAAATATAATTATATAGGGCATTAAAACTTTGCTCCATCAGAGCCTAGCTCCACCATTAATTTGGCAAAGGAGGACAACATGTAAATGGTAGGATACAGTACGAGGGCGGCGAGGCCATCCTCAGACACACCTGAAATGGAGTAGAGCATCTCATGGTGCACGATATGAGCCATAGCCTCATCCGCTTGAACCTCAAGTCGCCCCAAAACATCTCGATTCCAATAATAGGTTGCTTATCGAATGAATTGGAGTGCATTAGGGATGGAGGAATTAGGGGAAGGGAAAATCCAATACTTGTGCAAGATCTCTCGAACCACAAGGAACTAAAACTAGAATTGCTTATACTTGAATAAGTGGGACAAGGGGGGCAATGGCTGGACGAAAAGAGTATAGACGCATGATCAGACGCGCAGCGAGGGAGTGTAAAGAGGTCAACACCTGGGAAAGCATCCAGCTAGAAGTGGTTGACAATCAATCAAGGTGACAGAGGATTCTAGCTAAGCTCGACCGATTATTATACTAAGTATAAAGGTTACCAGATAGATTTATATCAAACATTTCATGGTTATCAAGAAACTGCTAGAGAGATCTAATAGAATTAGAATACCGAAACTAGTTGCCCCCTTTTTATCCTTAGTAGAAAGTATGCAATTAAAATCTCCAATGAGAGCCCAAGGAAAGTCAATCGATCTAATAATTGTAAGCATGTTCCAAAGTAAGTTCCTATCGAAAAGTAAATGACTTACAAATACATAAGAAAGTAGAAAAATGGAAACTTTCAAAAGAAATCGCAGCATGCATAATGTAATCGAAAGTAAGGAGAGGAGTAAAACGAGTAATAAATTCCTAAGTCTATAATGTGCCCTGGCAGTTCCACACAAGGATCTTCATGAGGAAGTTAGCGAGGTCATTAGGGCGGGGGCTGCCATCAAGCACTCCACAGCACGGACAGCCAGCGCCACATGATCTGAGATAGGATTAGTAGAAGAGGATGGGGGAGCCACAGTGGGAGAGGAGGCCACAAAGGTCAGAGGCACCCTTGGAGGGTGGCATGGAAGGGGAGGGGAAGGACATAGAGCATCAGGGTGGAGGAGAGTGTAAGGGGAAAACCAAATACAGGGTGAGAGGGATGACTCAAGGATAACGAAAGATCAAGAAGAGAAAAGTCGAGAAGCGAAGCACGTGGAAAGCCTAGATGGAGCGAGGACTCAACCCGCTCCCGAGGCATAGGGTCGTGAGGTGGAAAGCGTAGAAGAGTGTTTTCCGCGTGGCATCACACCCATCCAAGCAGCGCGAATCAAACTACAGAGAAGCAGAGGTGAATATCGATGACGTGGCAGAAGAGTCGATGATGTGGTAGAAGAGAGTGAGATCGTGCGATCAGTAACGGGTGGCATCATCGCAACGGTCGACATATCGACACTACGAGCTGCGTGGCGAGCATCGGGTGCCAACCGTTGGGGGGGCTATTGGGGAGAACAGGGTGAGCTGGCTAGACATCGAGGTGATTCAGGTCGAGCAGGTTGTCCGCTGGCGCCATGGCTTCAACAGAAGGGCAGTCATCGGATGAATCCATAGTGCCCCCCACACCCATTGAGTGCTAGATGGACGCGACAGATGAGCACGCAACCAATGATCGAAGAGCAGGACCACCGAGAGGCATCGCCAGGAGCATGGCATGCCTCAATGCTGCAACGATAATAGAACGTTGGGAGATTTTCATAAGTAATCTACTAAAGATACATGTCACCATTGCGGAAGGAGATCCAGGTAGCCTATTTCAATGGGGTCGAGAGCTGCAATTCAACACATGCATGAGCTCAAGAGGAGTCAACTACCGACAATGTCGCCTCATCGACGCAAAGTAGGGAGCTGAAAGAAGTAGCGATATGTCTAAGACGAGGGATTCCTCAACTCAAGCATAAGACCAGGAGCTAGAGCCACATGGGACTGGCGATGGAGGCGGCATCATCTAGGCAGAGAAATAGGGACACCGAAGTGACGAGAAGTAGATGGCCTCCGAACTCCTAAGGGTCTTTGGTGAGAATCTGCAGGCGATGAGCATCATTATCATACGTGAAAAGGTAAAAAGAGTTACCTAATGCATATATTAATCGTAGGAAGGTAGAGCCCCAGATTTCCTCGAGGTCGTCCCGATGAGAAGCATAGTCTCTAATGAATATTCCGATCAAGCAATGACGGAGGCATTCAGAGTAAGGGGCAACGTCGGACGTTAGTATGACGACTTCATCAGTAGTAGTAGTAGTAGCCTAGAGAGCCTAAAGCTACCAAAAAGAGATCTAGATCGGAGTAGGCTGTCGAGCGCCACAAATGATATCAGACTAAGTAAGTAGGTAAGATTGAAAGGGGATAGAGTGAGAGACGGTGGGAGAGGGAAGGAGCCCCAAGATTGATAGAGGTGGGGGAGGGGAACGTGATTTGAGGGGCGAAGGGGGAAAGTGTTGGCCAGGAGGCCCAGGGGTTATCGGAGGGGTTTAGTTGCTTAGGTGAGAGAAAGAATAGCTCGAGAGTTGTACCTGAATTCAATCTAACCCGTTTAAATGACAAAATCTGAGTTAAGTTGGAAAATTTTTTAAAAAATGAAAAAAATAATTCATACATTATTTCTATATATTTGTAGTTGAAATTTATACTCAAAATGCATTATTCCTTTCTCCTCGTCATACATATGAAATTTCATTGATATTTTTATTTTATAATTAATGAACATTCAATTGACAATGTAACTTATACTTACTTTATTATATTATTAGATTTGAATTATTTTATTTTACTTTATTATATTATATCTTATATTATTAGGATGCTATTAATGCTACTCCCCTCCAATTCTTCACTTCAAACTCATCATTCTATCCTCACACTTTCTCTATTCTCTCTCTTGATGCTATTAGTTATTTAATTAATTATATAAATTAAATTATTGGACAAATATATTAATTTAATTAATATGAAAATCATAATAAGATTAGACAAAAAAATTAAAATATATTTATTTCTTAAGATTATTAAATTTATGAAGAGTGCCCGCTGCTTTTATTTTTTTTGTTAATAAACTAATAATATATTTAAAGCAATTTATTCAATCAATTATTTGTAGTTAAATAAATATTTTTAAGACATGACGACGAATTAGATTGGATCTAACACACTAACTAAAAATGTTTGAATCAACTTGATAATTCATATTTTCTTAACAAAAAATAAAAAAAAATAATGGACTAATTGTTTTGAGAAACGATTACACTAAAAATAATTTCTCTTCCTATTTCCACTTTATTTATATATTCATAAAATAATATTATATGTTTAATCTTGTTGTAATTTATATATTAATTAAATTAATATGTTTGTTCAATAATCTAAATTATACTATTAATAAAAAATTAATTAATTGCATGAACCAATAAGCATGAAGGAAAAGATGATAGAGAGTTAATGAGTGTGAAACTATTTAATAAGGATGAAAATTGATAAGACTCAAAGAGAGAATAATAAATAAAATAAAATGAAAAATAAAATGATGAATTTGGAATGACATTAAAAGCACCCATATTATTAATCTATTTATCACATAGAACATTACGACATCTCGTTAACCTATTTTACTATTTTTATTCATTTATATTATTCAGTCGACTACCCAATTTGACCCGATCGAGCCAATTCCACCTAAACCGTTAACATTGAATCGGAATGGACAAACCCCATCGCAAATCCCTCCCCCTCACATCCAAAGCCGATGCTGATTTTTTTATTATTGCAGTGGAATCCGATACCTGAGCCAGCAAACTAATATTTACTAAGGCAAGTTAACTTGGTCAAACTCGTTTAGGCAAGTGAAGATATATCAGCACGATTGTATGGTTTCATCTAGTCAGACCACTTTCAACATCCAGACAGAGGAATCGTATAATAGAATTAGTATAAGATACAAAATAAAAACTTGGATCCGATGAGTGCAAAAATAGAAAGGTCACCAGCCAAGATCACAACTAAAAAGACTGGGCATAGAATCGAGTGTAAAAGGGCATAAAAAAAACTTTGATCAGATCAGTGTAAGAATAGGAAGGCCAACAGCCAAGATCACTATACAACTAAAAAGATTGAGACATATTAAACTAATATTATTTATATCTAGCAGGGGTAAACCTTGAAGATCATATTCCTTCTACACGAATTAAATAGAAGTAACCAAATTCTTGCATACTAACTACATTGCACTAGAACTACCGTACAAAGTATCATGACAACAAACCAAAAGGAACTGAAAAATATTAGTAGTTACAGAAAGAATAAGACAACTTACATTTGCAATGGAAGGAAAGAGGCACTCAAGTTTTTCCTCCATTTTGAAAGTGATGGCCAGAGAAGAATACAACATGAGTCGATGATCTATGTTTAAGACAGAGTAGGCCTTTAACTCTTTTTGCATAAGAAGCAAAACGTTAGCTAGCAATCCAAGAACAATAAATGGGCAAAACACAACCGGGAAAGACAGAACACATGGCAACAAATATTAGATGGCGTAATAGGATAGCAAAGAGAATAACAATTGATGTAAAGTATAGACAATGAAATAAGAGAGAATACATATGAAATAAATTAATTTGCAAGAAAATTCACAAAGAACAAATAGACTCAGATGAAGAAACAAATAGAATCAGGCCTTAGGATACAATTTCAGAGTGATTGGATTAGAGAGAAACATCCCGCTTGCAGAATCCCTCGGGATAATATCGTTTACTGGGATTCTGAATAGCTGGGGATTACCACCAAATCAGAAAGAATGCACAGGAAGAATTACATAAATGCCTAAAAGATAAAATTGTAAATAACATCATAAAATGAAGCACAAAGCCAGTCATTCTCTCTTATAACTGATACCCAACCAGTAGAAATCACAGTACTTGCATCCATCAACAGAAACCATAACTATAAACGAGGGAATATAAGCACAATTTATCAAGGATCAGAATTGCAGCAAAGATCAGATAGAAAACCAAGCCCCAAATTATAAGATTAAAGGATGGGCAAAATTTTGTAGTGCAATGAGAAAGCGCTCATCAGCCAGTGAGTAACATGTCACCACCAATTTTAATGCTTGTATAATCAGAAGAAAACAATATGGACATCACAAAAGAAGAAGAGAAAAGAATGATGCATGCCATCCAGTAAACATTGTGATCATTCAATTGGATTCCCAGCCAAAAGTTCACGGAGTAGAAACACCAAATCCTTCTCCAATAATAATATTCATGGCAGAAATGCATAAAAGAAAAATTAAGGCAAGCTTCTATGCTTCTTGTCCAATGTAAAGTACCCATACCATTACCTAAGTAACACCTAAAGAGCAGAATATTTCTGCATCCTTCTTGACCATTTAAGCAGACATGTATAAAACGCGCCCCTTCCGACTTCTTTCTACATATAACAATTTTTATTGGAGATGGTTGTTGATCTCATCTCACCTCCTTCTCCACCAGCCTCACCCCGTTCTTACTGGCGACGATCACAGACGTTGCCAATCCCAGGAACATGCCGTGTTCAACCACTCCGGTGATCCTGAGCATGTCGTCGCTCACCAGCTTCAGGTCTTGGTGGATCCCATCCTCGAAGTACAAATCCACGATGTAGTTCCCGTTATCAGTAACGAAGGGCTCCGGCTCGGCCTCTTCCAACTCCAAGGCGCCAACTTTGGGGTTCTCCTTGGCAGTCCGCAGCTTTAGGTGGAACCCCTGAACTCCGTCGAACAACTGGCTCAGGCGTTGGAGGGTGAGTTTCCACCCGAAGGGGATGACCTCCACAGGGACGGCGAGACCGCTGCCCCCGATGCGGGGAACCAACTTCGACTCGTCGACTATGACCACGAACCTGCGGCTGGCGCCCTCGACCATTTTCTCTCGGAGAAGAGACCCCCCGCGGCCCTTGACGAGGTTGAGCGCCGGATCGACCTCGTCGGCGCCATCGATGGAGAGGTCGATCACCGGATGCGTGTTGAGGTCGGTGAGAGGGATACCGACGGCGGCGGCGCGGGCGGCCGCCCACTTAGAGGTGGGGACGCCAACGATTTCGCTGAGGACGCCGCAGCGGAGGAGCTCCCCGATGCGGTCGAGGGCGTGGGCGGCGGTGGAGCCCGTGCCGAGGCCCAGCACCATGCCGGACTCGACGAACTCCACGGCCCGGTGAGCGGCGATGCGCTTAAGATCATCTTGCGACGCCGCGACGGGGGAAGGGGCCTTGGTGATAGCGGGAGTGGCCGCCGCCGCCAGGGGCTTCTCAGAGTAGAGAAGGTGCGGCAGGGGAACCGCCATGTCGAGGGTTCGAGGAGAGCAAGAGGCCTGCATCGTTTATGCGTTTATATAGACGAATAAAGTCGGGATTTTTATTCCAGAAAAGGGAACAAAATCGTGATTTTTACAGCAAAAGAGGGTTCCTTTTTTTTTCTTTCTCTCTTCCTTTCTACAAAATGCAAGCAAAGTTTTCTGGATTGCAATGGAATCCAAGAAAGCAGAGGCGGAATGGAAAAAATTTCAGAGAGCTTTTATGTGAATTTGCTGTGATCGAATTGGACTAATTAGTCGTTAAAAAGAAAAGTTAGGTTTAGGGTTTGGGTAAGAGAGAGAGGAGCAGGAGAAGGGGAGAAGCGACGACGAACGAGTGGCGCGCTCCGCCAAGCGATTACAATGGTGATTATAAGAGGATCCGCTGTGAGGAGCAAAACATCAAACAGCTCCCAGTCGCCTCAATTAATAATTCATTTATCTATTTATCTAATATTTTCGAAAGAGGAGCCATATGACCTAAAAGGCTAAGACTATTGGGCGTGCGCCATCAGCAGTCGTGTTCCGTGTTCGCTCCGAACAGCGGAAATGTGCAACTTTTTGTAAACGGGGAATCCCGCGTGTGGGAAAATAAAAGAAAATAATTGAAAAAAAGGAACGGACGCGAAGCACGCGGCTCAAGATATCGGGAGAGGCGCAATTCGTGTGTTTCTGGCGGAATGTGGGGACCGAAGAAATGGACGGCTGAGATTTGGTGGGCTTGCGCGATCCGACAGCGGAGATATTGTGGTTGACCGCCCAGAGATTTCGTCGGGACCAACGAAAGATTTTTGGGAGTTTAAAAATTCCGGCGATAAGATTTTATTATGCCCCTTTATAATATTATTAATTAATTAATACGTACTCTTGATTATTATCGGAATTAAATAGATAAATGGTATCCTATAATAAGAGGAAAACAAAAAAAAGGCTGCTAGTATGTTTTATCTTGTTATGAAAGCTAATATATGGAAAAACAGGGTCTCGTGAGAATTCATAATTCCACCAATATTCTCAAAGTGTGGTTTTAAGAAAATACATATATCTTTCCGGGTATTTTAACATGCGTGTTGTCAGGTTTTCATCATTTAATTTTTCTATTCAACCAATTGCACCAACTTATTTTTTCTCAATAAAAAAAAATCATTGGTGTCTACTCCCAGTTCTATTCGCCTATCAGACATTTTTTTATATTTTATCCATAGATTAGACCGTCTCATTTTTTAATATAATAATTTAGTTCTAAAATAAATTTGATAGGATAAAGAGCGGCTGCTAAGCAGCCAGCTTAGGTTGCTTAAGAGCCATCGAGACCATCTGATGGTCAGTTTTTTCTTTTTTTAATTTTTCTTTATATTGATCTGACCGTCCGTTTCTTTTAACGACTTAAGACCTTCTTTCCCATGGAGAATAAAATGTGAACCCTAACATTAGCTCATCATCCTCGCCGCGACGATTGCAATTGCGACACCTAACGCCCCTCATCGATGATCGCGATTGATGGTCTATTTTGAATAAGTAAACGCTTATCTAGTCTTGATTTGATCTAGTTTGACTCATTTTTTATAGTCACATGAAAGTGTCATATTTATTCATAGTAAAGAAAGTTAAGCTTTCAGGACAACACATATAAAACTCTCAAAAAAATGTTTAAAGTACAAGATATAGTGCAATACATCAAGAAAAGAACAGCTATAAAAAGAAAAGTATAGAAAGGATAAAAAAGAAATGAAATGAAAATTAAAGTTTGGCATTGTGATTATGTGTTCTTTGATGTCTATGACTTTATTGTTAATTTTGCTCTTTTTAAGTTATTGTCCCATGTATTGGGCATAATAGTTCACATATATTTCATATCCCTATGTTTAAACCTCGTAGGTGGAAGCGCGTGCAGCAATAGAATTCGTGATGAAATAGTTCCACATGAGAGTCAGTCTTAGAAGTTGTTGTTTTAATTTCCTTATGTCTATTAATGATGTAATAGATGCCCTATAATGTGATGGTTAGAGGACTTTTTGGAACAATAGAATTGTTAGCCATTTTTTTCTTAGTTTGAGTATTATTAGTTGTTATGAATTAGTCAGATTCCACATTTTTAGGAAAGTAGTTATTATTGTTCATTATTATCTTTATTGCCTTATTGGAATAAGAAAGTCCAAAAAAAATTTTATACAAAGATAATGCCAACCCAGACTAACACAATTGTCGTGTGTCAAGCTGACAAATTTTGGAGGCGTTATTGGAGGATTATCTACTAAAAACCCAAATCCGCATCCTATCACCTTTTTAAAAGTTTGTGATACCTTCAAATGTAATGAAGTAACAAGTGATATTGTGAGACTCCTATTCTATTTTCACTAGGAATAGGGCATATGAATTAGATGAATTGGGCCGGAAACTATAAGGACAAGGGACTAACTTGTCACAATATTTTTGTCTAAATTTTTTTCCTCCAAGATATTAAGAATGAGAAATCAAATCAGTATTTCTACATCGGAAGAATGAAGCTTAAGAAAGATTCAATGATATGCCGAGAATGTGTCTACACCATGACTTTCAAAAGTGGATAATCAAACTTTTTACAGTGACTTTCAAAAGTTGGAGGCACATTCATGACAAAGAATATAAATGGGAATTATGAATTGATTGAAAAAGTTGCCCTCAACTATAAAAATTGAATGCAAACATCAAGATGACAAGATACTGAAAGTTGGGATTAGTTCACAACTAAGGTAGAAGGGATTGTTCAAAGAGCTATGGAAATGAACAACATGAATCAAGGCAACCCTACTAGGCCAGTTCACAACTAGGGTGGAAGGGATCACCGAAAGGGCTATGGAAAGGAGCAATATGAATCAAGGCAACCCTACTAGGCTAAGCATGCATCTTTCTAGCCCCATATCAATATCTGCCCCAGTTGGCACAGTTCTTCAATCCACACTACTAAAAATTGCTAAGTCTTATTTGGAGGAAACTTGGAAGATGCTATCCTACATGATTCATGTATATCCTTAACCAAGCTTTATTCGGAGGCAACTCGGAAGCCACTTTATGATGGTGCAAAAAAATTATTGAATGTCATTAACCAACCTTAATATATGAATGGTTCAAATTATGATCCTAGATGACTCCAAAACTACAGTCACTTCTAGAAGTTAGAAATTGAACCCATTTTTATATATTTACTCCCAACATTCACCCAATTGGCTATAGCTACATCTCCCAAAATCTTACAACCCCCAAGTTGTATATGAAGACATTTTCTACATATTACTTCACTTTTGCAGCAACAAAAAAAAATTTCATCCACATATCAATAAGGGCTAACACCAATTGAATAATATTCAGCTATCAAAATCAAAAGGGAAAGATACATAATGGATTGAGAGAAATCTAAACCTGAGGAAATCTACCCCTTTCTTGAAAAGACGATAGAAAAATACAAACATAAAGTTGTCACTATGGATGTTAAAATTACAAGATGGATACCAAGATTTTTGAGATCACATACAACATTGAAGAATCTTTGAATAAGAAATCCATGGAGTCACCACAACCTATTTTGAGAATGGTATCCTTAATTGCAAAGCAGGGAATTGATAATGGAAAGTTAAAATGTCCATATATGAGCATTAAGAAAATTGATTAGGGGGAAGTATTAAAGTTAGCAACCATCACCACGGTACCACATATACTCCCTTGAGTCAAAATAATCAAGTCTACCTTAGAACTATAAACAATGGTGCTTATTGAGATGCAACCAATCTAATAAATCGTCTTTACTTTTTTTTTAACTTGTCTTTGCAGCAATTAGCACACTGAACTTAATTTTCAAAAGTCCATGTTTATTCCAAACTCCCTCCATAACCCACTCGAAGAGGAACTATGAAAGAGAGCAGATCTGGCCCCCACATATTGAAACTACTCTCAATTGCACACTCTCCTACTTTTCACTTTCAATTGCTTTAATTATAATGCAAATATAACATATTGTGCTAATTAAATGTATTTTTGTGTAGATAAGAATAGTATAGTCAACTAAACTACATTATGTCAAAATACCTAAGTCATTTAAGCACAACTAAAGGACACTATTTTATGACCCAGATACATATTTGACCCACAAGCACACAACCAAGCAGCCACCCATATATAGTCACTCTCAACTTAGATCAACACTTAGAGTAGTGCTGAATTTAGTGTTGAATTTAAATTTGAGGAAGCTAATATTACATTTCTCAGTACTTTATCCTTAAAAACTACCGTATTTTTTTTAAAATCATGGCATGTTCTATACTTCTTCTGAATCTGTGATCCTTGCATTGCATTTATCATTTAGAAGCAACATGTCGTATCACCCTCTTTATGAATATCCTTGCTTGATTTTCAAGTACTAGTTAGAAAGCAATATGAGAATCACCCATGACCTTTAGTCTCTATAACAACAATATTTTTTTAGCATCTTTGAAGAATCACATGAAAAATTTAGTAACCCTAGTTTGAGGTCAAAGTCGTGACTTTATGTTTGTCTCTTTTCACAATGACCTTAGATCCTAAATTCTATCTTGCCTTAGTTACTTGAACTATAATTTGACTTATGGAGAGGAAGTTTAAATATTGATTAAGTTATAAAGAAAAAAAAAACCTTGTGCTCTTGTAGTTGCTATTCCTTTTATGACTCGGAAAGTGTCTTTTTATGTCCTTTAATAAATAATTTCAAATGTCTTCATAGTATTCCCATAAAAATGGTAAAAAAATTTGTGAAATTTTTCTCTTTCCTCAATAATTAGCACACTTTTGTCTCACTTGAGATGGATGCCACACTAGGCATCTCCAACACCAGAGTGAGTATTCTCGAAAGAAAAGTCAAGCACGTGTTAAGAGGAACTTTGTTTTTTTGTTTTTAGCCTATTGATTCATGAAAGGAATGAGGACCGGAAGGGTTAAAAAGACAAAGAAAAGAAAGACGAAGTTCAATGAAAATAAAAAATGAAGAAATGTGCGGGCAAAAATAAAGTGAATGAAGTAATAATGGAACTTTCTTAAAATGATAAATTACTTTTCAAATTTTTTGCAAGATCGAGAGGAATTTATATTGTAAGGAGGTGATTGTAGAATTAGTCAAGGTATATTTGTGAACCCAGATGTCACACTAGGGTTATTTACTTCAATGGCCTCAAGCTAGGGTTAAATGGTCTAAGAATTCGTAAATGGCGCTGAGGGCATGGTAAACTCTAGAAGATGAGTAGATTAGGTGTTATTCATCGTGATTGATTTGAATTTCAAATTCTTGTCTTAATTTTCTATTTTTTAGGATAATAAGAATTTGTTTTATTGACTATAGTTTAACATATTAGATATGAACATGGCTGTCAAGTTGCTAAACTAATTGTAAGGAGTGACAAAAGAAACTTCCAAATAAGATTAATGGCTAAGTCCTAACCATGTGAGCAGATAAGTAATCAGTAAAATAG
The DNA here is from genome assembly GCA_030549335.1 of Pontederia crassipes. Classification (NCBI taxonomy): domain Eukaryota; kingdom Viridiplantae; phylum Streptophyta; class Magnoliopsida; order Commelinales; family Pontederiaceae; genus Pontederia; species Pontederia crassipes. Next base: position 33,398,403 of record CM060186.1, on the reverse strand, counting down.
GGAAACATTAATGGATTAAAATAATCTAATTAATAAGCAAATAATAATTGGTATTACAGACAACTAATAACTAATGATGATTGAATAAGTATTTCATTCATAAAGGAACTTAGTACAATTAGGCCAGAATGCATAAGAAATGCAATAAAAATGAAATTTTTATAAATGAATTAATATGGATATTATATTAGGGTTTAATGCGTGTATCAAGTGCTTTTCGTGTGAAATGCCTATCAAGCAAATTTACACATACAATTTTTATTTTTTTCGATATCTTTCTTCATTAATAGTTTTGATGATCATTGATTATAACAAAAACTAGTTATATAGCATAATAAGTTATACAAATGATTATATCTAGTATAAAGGATAATAATGTGCATAAGTTCGTAAAATTTTAAAAATGATGAATATATTATTATTGATGATTTGAGTCACATTTTTGTTATCATGAATGATCTATTAATAAGGAAAGATGTCAAAAAAAATAAAGAAAAGCATATGTAAAGTTGCTTAACACACGCTTCACACGAAAAGTGCTCAACACACATTAAATTCTATTAATTATATTGGTCTAAAAAATATATTTAGGTGTTGAGTAAACGGGATTATTTTGTGCACTGAAGATTTGAAGTGGCTAAGTAATATTTGTAGCAAAAAAAATATTACTAATATAAATAAATAAAATGAGATAAGGATAGTTATATATATACATATGATTAATAGAATTATTAATTACTTTTCATATTACCAAATGGATATAGCAATAGGTGTTAGTGGGATTATATATGTATTTGGTGATTTTTGTAGCTAGTTGATCAGACTCAGACGTGTACAATCGAACGTAAGGTGACTAGATTACATCATAACATCAATAGAGCTCTAGCAGCTTTCATGGTCTTACGTCGATGTAAGACGAGTTTTCTATATTCATTATGATTCATATTAAGTGTTTGTCTACATGCCATTTGTGTAATCAAAGCTCAAATTATTGCATGTCTTGGTTCACTCGGAGCATAGTCTTGATTCTCCTATTATTTTATTCTACCTAGAGTATAATATTGATCTTTTTTGTTGATATGTTCTATTGATCTTATTTAGTGCATAATGCTATTTTATTCCACTTATACTATTGATCATTCATTTGATTATACTTAGAGCATGACATCGTTCCATTGATTCTTTTTTAAGCATAGTCTTGATTTTTTTTCATTGATTACTTCAGTGATGATTATGATTATATTTACACTAACTTCATAGTTCTTTATTGTTACTATTTATCCATTAGTTTATTATCTACCTATTGGGCTGTGAAGCTCATGGTTTATTATTTCTCATGCATTGATCCTATAGGTAATCAAAGTAATGAAGTATGAGCTCAAGTGATTGATGTTGTTCCTGATGGTGATGTGCACGTGGAGTAGTCTTAGGACATTGTCCTCAACTCTTTACTTTAGACTTTTGCCTTAGCAGTTGATATTATCGACATTATAATTCGCATTACATATTCTGTTGGAATTCAGTGCTTATGTATATTTAGTGATAGTTTTATTAAGTCTTCCGCTTATATGGTAGATTGGTCAAGGAATCAATCAATGTCAATATTTTAGCCAAAGCACAGCATTGTTAGTAGCGACCCTCAATTGAACCTTGCCATGTGGCAAGGGCGATTTGAGGGCGTTACATTTTATAGTATGAGAGCTAGTCGTGGAGGTGCTCTCTTGACGTTCCCGAACTACTTAGAGTATTATAGTACCTAGAGTCCTATGGAAACACATCATGAACAAATCGTTGTACCATCCGATCTAATCAAGTAAAAGTCATTGCATCGATCTCATTGATTTTATTCCTAATTATGTACTACATGTGTAGATGATGACCAGATGTAGAGCTGTTGGGTGGGGACGTGGAGTCAATGCCCAAGAAGGAAATGTCACCGATAATATTGAGGCCCAAAGGGGTCCACGATTAGCTAAGCAGAGAGGCAGGGGTCATGGTCATGACCGTGGTCACGGGCAGAGAGTCCGGCACCTAGAGGTACAACATAAGGATACTTATATTAGTGATAGCTATACATTATAGTCGCCACCACCGCTTCAAGACCCAGTGATAAAACATGAGAATAGTTATATTGGTGATAGTCAGGCATTGCAGGTGCCACCACTGCTATCACCACCACTACCACCACGCCAAGAGTTTGCACGATTCCTAGTGTCTTACGAGGACATTATTCAAGCATTTATGAAGCTTCAGCCTCAACAGTTTGATGGCAAAGGAGAAGTTGACAAGGTTCAGCATTTGATCCTCAGCATGACAGAAATTCTTGTGCTTATGAGATGCGCTAAGGATAGAAAAGTCTTATATGTTGTGAGTCGCCTGACTTATCATGCACTAGATTGGTGGAGGACCGTTAGAGCCACCAAATTTCATGGCCAAAAAGTGATCCCCTGACAGAGTTTCTATGATGCATTTGAGGGACATTATTTACCCAAACACCAGCGTGTCCAAAAGCAACGGGAGTTTCTGACACTGAATCCAGGCCGGATGATAGTTGAGATTACCACATCAAGTTCGTGCAGCTGGAAAGGTACAATGCTATGCATATGAGTGAGAGCTAGAGGGCTGACTAGTTCGCACAAGAAACTCCGCAATTAGGAAGGATACCCTATCAGTGCAAGACCCTTAAGAATATAGTGAAACTAGAAACAAAGATGGAAAGAAATTATGCACCAGAACAAAAAGAGCAAAAAGAAAGGACACCAATGCAATCCACTGAGCAACCGAGGAGAGAAGGTCATCATCCAACCAGGGGACTAGTGAGGCATGATAACTGGTATGACTATCGTGCTAAGCCTTATGAGACATGTGAGAATGTTCAAACACAACAACTATCAGATAGAGTTTTATGTACACATTGTGGACACACATATGTTGGAGAATGTCGACTTAAGACAGGTGCCTGCATCCATTGTGGAGAGTTCAGGCACATTGCAAGAAATTATTCGGCACTGATCAAATGTGACCAACAATGACAAAGTGCAAGAGACACAAGAAATTTAGTGCAAGGTAGAGTCTATAACATGGAGGTGTACGAAAAACAAGATAATGACAACGATACCATGGATGTCACAACCTCGGTTTAATCCTTGATCTAACCCGCAAGCGGCGACATAATACGATCAATTAAATTCTTATGGCGGAAGCGTCATGTTATCATGTAGAAACATGTGAAATCAAGTTATCAAACTATTGTTCACAACACACTTATATTTGATCTCAGAGCAAGTACACACGAAAGTCAAACTTATACATTCTAAAAGGTTTTTTAAACATTTAGCTTTTACACACCATATGACACATTAAGAGAAGTCACACAACCTCACAAAAAACAACTAGAGAATAAATCTCATATCTATCTACTACCTTCAAAAGTACTTCTAATTCAGTAAAATATTTCTAAGCATTGCCACATAATTGGTCTACTGATTTCAAAAGTGTTAAAATAACATTATGAGCAAACAACAGCTTAGTAAATTGAAAACTCATAACCTATGTATTACCACATATTCAATTCAGATAAAATGATTTAACATTTAAGAAACTTATAGGAAATAAACTAACATCTTATTACTTATGAGAAATTATCATATCACGAAGGATACTACATCAACTAATCTCAATGAAATAACATCTTTATCATATCATATGGCATGTCACATATTTGTTTTACTTCTATAACATTTCAAATATTATATCATGTACCATGTTATATCATGTATGCACATATGCGTAATGCACATGTCATATCACCAACTAGTCAGAGGAACATATTACACCGTAAGGGTTCATATCATCCCAAATCATGGAGTACATTTCCTGCATAAGACATATCATCCCTGACTAGAGGTCTCATATCGTCCCGTAAGACATCATATCATCTCTGTCGGAGAACATATATTATCACGTAAAATACCATATCATCTCATGAAAGTGGGGTACCTTCCCTGCATAAGACATATCATTCCGGCAGCAGAAATGCAATGCATGACAAATAAGATGCATAATGCATGCATTAACCATATCATATCACTTAGAACACATATCATATAATTGCATTAAAAGTAATCCACTTATTTTTCGATCATATAAAACATATAATCATGTCAAATGACATTCCAAAGACACAACATGAGGTATAACAATGATGGGTTACTTTTAGTGCACCTTAGTACACTAGGAACTCGTGTGGTGCTGAAAACATCATGCATAACAATTAGTAAACATGTGATATTAATACAATTATAATTTTGCATCGTATTAGACTTTATGAAGCCTAATCATCTAGAAATTCCTCATTTAAAATCTATTGTATAAGGGTTCTATGAATTTCATCAATATCACTATATTCTTCACCTATCTAGTTTGCTGTCAGATTGAGTGGTGTCGGGTACAAAATTCATATCCTTTAAAATACTTATGATAATTAAGTAATTCAAATTTTCCATGAAAGTAGACTCCCAAAGGTTTATCATACATAAATCTCATAATTTTATTGATCATATATAGTTCTAAAAAAATTCAGAGATTTTCCTCTGTTCTCTTCCACTTTTCTATTCTGACAGACTGAGTGATGTTTGTTTTAAAACACATAACTTTCGTTGTACATGATCTATAAAGGTGATTCCACTTGGATTACAAAGAGTACTTTAATATATTTTTGACATACAAATTTCATTCATTAAGAATAAGTATTTAAATTATCATATATTTACAATTTGAACTACTCATCATAGAAAATAGAAAGGGAGACTCGGAATAATGGACTCATAATGTTTCATATACAAATCCAATTAACCTGGTTCCAAATCCTATGGAGAGTAGACTCAATTAGGGAACTATAAAATGTCGAGATCATGTTGACAACTTTCGGATAAGGTTTGACGTCCAGCAAAGAGGAAACTTCATGTAGGTGAACTAGGGTTTGATTCACATCACAAGAACATGGATATAGAAGCACAAAAAGATCATGTAGGCTCAAAAGAACATATTTTCATCTGAATTTCATAGGGAAGGAGTAGACAACTTAGATGAAACCTCAAGAAGTTCTTTGAATTTGATGCTGAATTTTCCTTCTCTTTTCCACTCTTGTTTCTCTCTAGAGCTTTCGGTTCAAAGGTCCCCAAAGTGAAATGGGCAGATGAAGGAACATATGGATAAGTGTTATCCTTGTAAGAGCCGACTTACTTAAGTCAGTTATAATATCCTTCCTAGTTTGACATTTCTTTAATTTATTTTATTTATTCATTTACTTAAGACATTACATATAAATAAGAAAGTACCCCACATTTGAATTCAAAGAAAATATTTAGAAAAATGAATTCCCAAAGAATCAAAATCTAATTTTTTGTCCGAAGAACAAAATCGATCATTTTTCTGATTTTTCAATTTTACGCTATCCTAACCTAACTAATACTATACCTAAAAATTATTAAAAATCTTATTTAACATACTTTCATGTATAGGAATAATTATCAAGATTTCAATTTTTAAATTCTAATATTTTCTAAAAGTCATTTTTTCCTTGTCCTTGGTCATTTGTCATCAATTTAAGATGTTGGATTCTATGAACTTGATGCATATATACTAACAAACTTATCATAATACATTTCAATCATATAATACATGATTAAATTATATAATCTCATGTGGATCAATTCGTGGATATTACAATGGAAGGTACTCATGCATGAACCATTGCCATTGTTCTATTTGGCTCATTGATCAAACTCTATAATTCTATAAGAAGGCTAGATAGACTCCCAAAGTAGAGAAGACAAGTAGTGCCTTAAATCAGGATAGTGGAGGACTAATGCAGAGTAGTGATAAACCCAACGAAATAGGCAATCAAGTTATGCATTGAATAGTGACATCGACTTAGAGTCATTAGCATCATCCCTAAATTCGAAGATCAATTTTATTTTTAAGAGTTTTATAATGTAACGCCTAGCCAGAAACATAATAAAAAAATTATTATTAAAGTTAAACTAAAAGATGAAACCAGATTTATGTTGGGAAATTAAATCAAAGGATGAGTTCCAATAGAAAGTTATAACTAACTTTATCTTTTGACCCCTACCTATATAAACTTTCCTCTCAACCAAAACCTCTTTTAATCTTAATCATTGTGCCTCTTCTCTTTTTCCCCTCCACATGCACAAATTCCTAGGCAACCAGAAGCCCAAGCACATTGTTGGCCACCAGAGACGACGTCAAAATCTAGCCAGAAAATAGGGAACCAACCAAGATGACGTAGCAGCCACACTGATATTTTTTTAGCACTTTTAGGGCTATTTTTCTTGACTTTTTCTCTCCATTTTCTCCCTCTGGCATGACCATCAAGTACAGGGGACCAAGGACGAAAGATTATCAAAGTCCGAGAACCTTCGGGGATGGCCAGTGTGGAAAACGAACCAGAGAAAGAGGATCAAACAGTAGAGAATTCGCATAGAGGTAGGTGAATCGTTGGATCAACCTTTGGATCAGTTTTAATAATAGATTTGTATGTTGTTAGGGTACAATTAGAGTAATAGTATCATCTCCTATCATCTATGATTCATCTCATATGATTACTTTGGTCCTAAAAAGTTTATTTTGATGAAACAATGTTGGAAATTGAGCAGTTAGCGTCATCAGTCTCACCGGAATCCTAAAACCCGGCTCGGGTATATACATTGTTGAGCGAAATAGGCATTGAACCGAGTTCAACGCTATCTAGAATGCCGATGTGTGCAAACACCGAACCCGGCCCGGGCTCCACTGAACTTGGCCCGAGCTCCCTGTACTAATAGCGAACATAGACCTGGCTGGGCCGAGCTTGGGTCACACTTGGCCCGCGTTGGGCCGACGCCTACACCACTGAACCTGACTCGAGTTTGACCCAATTAGGCTCGGGTTCTGTTAAAGTTATGTTATGTTTATATTTTTAATAGATTATCATTTAATTTTTTATTCATGAATTATGATCTATCTTAGTACATTGACATCCTAATAGAATGTATTATATTGCGATTTCTTGTTGTTTGATCCATGATTTGTTAATCATTTGATTCCACTTAAACATAGTTTATATTAATATTGTCATTCGATTATTGTATTATTGATTATCCATAATTGACCATTTATGTGACCTTATTGATATCATGATATAGAGTATTGTCATCGTAAAAAATGAATGATTCATGTCTTATCATTAATTACTGATTTATGGGTCATGATATGAAATCCATTATTATCATACATTGTCACTAGATCCAAAACTTTATTCATCTAATCTCATTATCTCATTGCATAGATTAAATCCAAGATGTAACCTCTCTTTGATTTCATTGATTACATGATCTTTGATCTTAATTATTATCATCATCGTTATGACTAAATCCCAATTTGGGAAAAGACGAGAACTTAATTAATGAAAGATAAAAGCTTGGATGCTCATGTTATGAATTGATGAGAGCTCATGATATAACATTACAGTCAATGTTGGGGCATAATTTGTCCCATTTGCACGATTTTTTCTCATCGTGTAACGAAAGAGGATACCATCCCCTTTAGACAGGATGATCGTCGTGATGTGCACAATCACTGGCTACTATGAAGCATTCATTGCATCTCATTGCAATGAATATGTTAACCAGTGACATCGCATAGAAATATCATAGATAAAATAGTTGATTACAACTTCTAATCAGAGCATTAAAAATACATTAATAGCAAGTACAAAGCATTGATTCGAAGCATGACCTATGCCATTGAAATACAAAGTA